>OU745248.1:10005000-12747029 GCA_916618015.1 Xestia c-nigrum
TGAAATTCCTAATTACAATATACCCTAAACCCGTTTGTCATAAATATTACAATCAATAGTATACTAAATACTTAAAACCGTAATTTTGTATTACTAAGCTTTTGCTGTGACTTTCTCTCAATGCAAGGCATTTATAAACAACATTGCTGTAATGAAATTTGTAAGAATTAAAAAGTAGAACCATCATATCGCAGAAAGTTCACAATTGATATCTTCTTTTGGCAAAAGGAAGAAAATCAGTCAATCATAGTGTCAATCATTATAAATCAGCTGAGGAAGAACATATTTTGGATTTTATTTTCCAGTCAGAAGTATCCAAACATGCAAACAAACATACATCATGCACGGAGCAAGCATTCAGCGAGCATGCAACAATGATGCAGCTAGCATGTAGCAAGCATGCAGGAAGCATGCAGCAACCATACAGCAAGCTCAGCTAGCATGCAACAAGCATGCAGCATGCAAATGAGCAAGCATCAACAGCAGGCATGGTTTCTGTCACGGCTCCGGCCCCACGCGAGCTCATCATCACAGATGTGTTTATCGCTCACCGCCGCGGCTGAGGCTGGCCGGCGACGCCCCGCCCTTCCGCGCCTACACGATTTTACATTACACTCTATTATAGGGATAGGGCAGACAAGATCACGTGGAGTCGGATTTACGGCGATACCTTTCTGCCACTAAAACCTTACTTATAGCAAATGTATTAGGACTAACAATTTATAAATAAACTTTCGGAATAATACACATTATATGATACAATACTTAGGACATATGACTTTATGTCTCGTCAAATTAGGAGATTCAAATAATATTATATTATTCGATATTATGACAGAATACTTTTAGAAGTAAAGATTATTAGGTATGTAATACAAAATTTCGGGATTTTGAACATTATGGTTACTGAAGTTTATAGCAAACGTGTGCGTACCCTCTATATACATATTTCTGTCATTTTCTAACTACGTAATTATATGAGATCATTTTTTTTGTCAATATTTTCCTTTTAATTTGACATGAATCAGTTTTTTAATAACTCTAAGACGAAAACCAACCAACTTTGTATAACGCTAACTAATGTTTGTACTTAGACAACATTAGTTTTTTTGTTTATGCGAAACCCGAAACACGTGTCTAGTATTTTCGGCTCATGCACGAAATTTCAAAACTGTATCTTGAAAAATCACAAAGTTATAAGCTTTTTAAGGCGGAGATTTCTTGAAAACGGTCGAAAAGGCAGTTTTAAAAGCAGTGCATCTCTAAAACTGTAAATAATTTCGACAAATAAAAAAAACTTTATATTTTGAAGTCCTTTTTGCATACACTGATGGAACTCAAAACATAATTTGACAAACTTAAATGCACCAAAAAAATCTTCAAACATACCTCTTAATTTTCTTTCAAAGCAGTTTAGCCATTTATTGACAATGATAATTATAGTTAAAAATGTAACATAAAATTTCAAATGTTAAATTACATCTACTGACGGATTAATTATTATTAAATAGTTAAGTTCTAGTTTTAAATCGATCGAAAATACTCATTTCAGTTGTTGGGCAGTTCTCACAGTCGCAGCCTTCGAGCTTCCAAAAACCGAATACTTTAAATTCCCTCTCACCGTACTGGTTTTATGTCCTCTTCATATGCTGTCTCCACTATAAAGCTCTGGAATGTGCTACCCCTTGCCATTAAAAAAGCTGAAAGCAAATTGGCTTTCAAAAGAGCTGTTCGGAAGTTCTATTTAAAGTCCGACTAAATTGCTTTCTTCTCAGTCTTCGATAAAGTCATATTAATTATTATAAGGTTTGTCGTTTTTCGGTCTATTTGTATGTTTTTTTTTTGATAATATATATTAGTTTATTTTATATGCCTATATACTATGTATTAGTATGTATACCTATTTATGTTTTAATTTTCATGCTTATAAATGGTATTTTTATTTTTATTGTACTCTATCACACACAATACTGTCTTATTTGACCCAAAGGTTGACTGGTAGAGAATGCCTTGTGGCATTAAGTCCGCCTATGTACCACTCTTGTACATGAAGTTTAAATAAATAAATAAATAAATTTCGCACTATTCGGCCCGCAGTGACTGAAGTAACAACCACTTTGTAGTGCAAGCTAATTAGAACTTTATTGTAACAGTATTTCAAACGAAGTTTGAACCACCACAAATAAAGTTGCTTATTTAACTGATGTCGTCGCCTTAAGTTACACGGTTGTCCGTTCAAAAGTATGCTCACCGAGTCACCGCGCGGCGCGGTGCAGCTCGGTGCGGGCGCATCTATGCCGCCCGCCCAAGCTCGCACGTTCATTGATAATAATTTGGTTCTAAGTACCTTCCTACTAGTAGTTACCTAACCTACGGCAAATTTATTGTAATTAACTGGTGATAACATTTTCCATCACACTTGCAGGCTTTGGACTGTCGTAATGGTTAAGTGTAGGTAGATATTGTTATTAAGATGTAGTCAATGCGATTTCTTGCAACTTACGACAACCACTTAAAGTTCAAAGTGGATGAAAAACATCGCATTACTTGACCACTTTGCAGGCTCTAGGTAGGTATAAATAATAACTTTCTACAAATTAACCATCTTGGCGTGTTTAAAAATGTTAATCACTATTTACAATGTCTTTGAATCACTATTTACAATGGCTTTGAATCACTCAGACGTATCCTAATAATTGTTCTAATTCTTTGCCTTATGCACAGATGAGCGGTGGTGGCAGCGTGGTAGGAATGCGTGTCACTCTTGTATCAACGGCTGTCGGAGCCCGAAGGTACCTTAGTCCCTGATCGTTGAGTGGCGGCAAGCATAGTGTTCCACGACACTCGAATGCCGAATTTGTTCCTGGTATTGCCGCACTGCAAGGGATACCACAGATTGCTAGTGTGCGCACCATTTCGGTGTACTGGACGTTTGAGTACGAAAACGACATTTTTCACGATCACTTTACAGATACACACTAAGAACTATTTCGCGTATCGTGTTATGTCGCTAAGCGCAAGCGTGACACGGGCGCGTGCGAATGTTGCAACCGGACGACTGAAGGGTAGGGGTTGTGTTCCCCGCTCCGTTGAGCGCCCCGCTGCCTGTGCGCCGCACGCGCCGTCAGCTGATCGCTGTGACCTTTCGTAACCTTTGTTGTGCTCGTATGATTGCGGATAGGTGTCCAACTCGTAACCTTTTTTAAATAATTTTGGGACAAAATATAACATGGTGTAAAAATGATTGCAATCGATTCAGTTACTGATTCTGAACAAACTATATTCAGGTTTCGCATAGGTATACTAAAAATAATGTTGCGTAACATAAAAACTGAAATAATAAAATAAATTTTAGTGGTAACTTGGGGTACTTACTTATGACTCTAGTCTTATATATTTTACCAATTTTACCATTTGGTGAGAGACGTAAAAATTGGGCTCAGGAACCTTATCAAATGCTCTAACTTGAAGCAAAATTCTAGCCCTGTAACACCACGGCCAAGATTCTATAGAGTATGGGTTCCTCTTTTAGCGAATAAACCACTTCATTACAAAATTTCAGCCCCCTTTTGAACCCTCATGGACAATGATTTACCTAGCTAACTAACACCTAATAATGATTTTACTTAAATTATAAAAAAACTTTAATTGTAAACAAAGTTTCGTCTCCCTTTTCACCCCCTTAAGGGTTGAAAATCTAACAATACCATTGCGTTAGCTTCAAGCCATAAATCCTAGATGGTAATTTTAGTGATGTTTCGAAAATTAAGGTTATATACTTTCCATACTCAACTTCATCCCCCTTTTTAACCCTTTGGGGTGAAATTATAAAAACACAACACGAGATACGTATAAATTAGTTTTCAATCATCACTCTAAATACAAAACGTGAAGATCCTTAAAAACTGACTATTCCATACACACTTTCATCCTCTAACGCCGAAACTCCAGGTTGAATTTCGAAAAATCGTTCCTTGTTCCTTGTCTACTTTATAAACATGTTTTCTTTATTACTGTTTTGTAGCGTCCACACTCCTGTTGAATATGGATGATAAGGTGGACCCTTGCGACGACTTCTACGACTTCGCTTGTGGATCTTTCCAGAAGCAAACTCGGATACCTGACGACAAGCCGTCGGTGGAGCTCATCTCCGTAATCACGGACGAGCTGCAGGAACAGCTCCGAGCCTTATTGGAAGAGCCTATCATTGAGAACGAGCCCAAGCCGTTTGTCCTTGCCAAGACCCTGTACCAGGCTTGCATGGACCAAAGTAAGTGTTACTTTTACGTTTAAGCTTGTATTAGACATTCTTGATCATGTCGCTGGACTGGCGGGGATGGCGGTACCATCATATAGAGCACGTGGTCACTGTTTCATAACTAATAGATTCTTTGAATACATATCTAACCACCTGCCCGCTTAGCAGAACCACCGGAGAAACGACAGAGATTCGACAAATATTTTGTTCGTCTGTCATTGAATCGACAAAATGACAAACATTTGTCGACTCTCTGTCGTTACTACGGTGTACATGCTACGCGGGCTGGATAGTAATCTAAAAGTCAATAGTTTATTTCTCTGAGAACTAAGATGAACGCAACAGCTTGGTACTTCACGTGTTTGAATTGGCGCAGGATGTACTGAACTAAATTACGACAATTATTTATTTTAACTGCAACTGCCATGGAAATTGGGTAGGCCTTTAGTGTGGGACGCAATTTGCGACGACACCCTTGCGCCATCCCATGTTCCTAGCACATTGGACTGCGCTGGGATGGCTGCTGCAGGTGCTGAAAATCTCAATAATATAATCATTTAATTGGTAATTAGGTGTTTGAGCCATTTCGGGTTTGCGTGTTTCAAACACTAGGGCCATGTGATCCGAGTGCCGGTGCCCACCTAGTTTTTCGAAGAATCGCCAAGCGGTTGGTCGACTCTTCTTGGTCGGACCTATTTTGTGGCCAAAGAATCAGCATTTCCATCCATCCTGACAATGCTGCCAGCCTTCTCGGCACTTTTCCTGTTAACAGCGATGTAGAAAAAATTTTCGACGTCCTGTAACATTTTTGATACTTGTAGGTACATATTATTATTAAGAACTGTAGACTGGTACTTCAAATGTATTGTGGAATAAAATGTGGGTGAATGTGAACTGAATGATATTGTGCCCGCTATTCCCTTCATCAGCGAGACGTGAGATGAATAATGGAACTCGAACCTACTAAAACTGCACCACGGAATGATTCCAAACAAGGGTAGCAAAAGTTTTGACTGCAACTTGTAAACGTGTGAAACATACTATTCATGATCGTGCTATTGGATGGATTTCTAGATTATTCAAACCACAGACCGACGTCTGGGAGGAACTTTTATCTGAATGGCAATGTAGGTGGGACAATTCCGTCAATAGCAGACCTCCACCAGTTCTTTCCATCTGTTCGTGAGCGGCTGGACAGGATATGGCTGGAGGTTGATCACTGTGTTGCCCAATTTCTCACGGGTCATGGCAAATTTAAGAGTAGGTAAATTATTTTCCTTCAAACTTGTTGACTCGCCTTTTTGTCAATGTTCCACATCTGACTGCGAATATGAACAATCTGCACATCACATTTTGTGGGAGTGTAGTCTTTGGCAAAATGATCGCAATATTATGTTGGATAGTGTACAGGTTACATCCGGAGTTATTTACTATACGGACCTTGTAGAAACTAGTGCCAAATTTCCGTGCGTTCAAGCGTTTTTGCCATACCTATTATTAGAATCAAATATAACAGCTCTCAACTTATTACTCATTAACGTTAATATTTATTCGTGGTGCTAGGCAACTGGGCCTATCCCAGTTGTAAACGTCCCTTTGTGCCTATTGGCCTTGTTTCGTTCTCTCTCTTGCTGATATGGAGGGAAATGGGAATTACAGTTTTTTTTTCCTACTTCTCTGCTACACTTTCTGATTAATTTCGTTGCGGGATCCAAGACAGTTAAATTAATTCTCTGGGACTTCGTCGAGCTTCATTGTCTCGGCGATTTTCTGGTGGTCGCCACTGTTGATTCTGGCTTTCAGGAGTTACAGTGGTTCGGGCGTGTGTGGCAGGCTTGTCCCAAACAAAAAAAATACTATTCATGAAAGTGAATATATACATGTACAACAGCGATCGGAAGTCTGTTAATCGGAATCACTCAAAACATTTGGTTTTAGTTCTGTATTTGTATAACTATTCCGAATCCTTGGACACAGTTTTTCAAAATAAAATATCTTATGCCTTACCTGCGAGTTATCCGATGACATTGACCACTTATGGGTCTAGCTGTTTCTTCCTTTTTTTAAATCTATGAATGCCGTATTGTTACTCGTTCTAATCTTTCTTTGATCCGTGTGCCTGATCTGACTAGATAATATCGAGTCCCGCGGTGTGTCGCCACTCCTCGATATGCTGAGGAGGTTTGGCGGCTGGCCTGTGCTCGACGGTGATTCATGGGATGAGAAGTCCTTCTCCTGGGAAAAGGCAGTCTACAACTTCAGAACCACAGGATATTCCATGAATTACATCCTCAAATTTGACATCACCGAAGATCAAAAGAACCCCACCAAGAACATTATCGTTGTAAGAATATTAATGGATCAGCAGTGCACGTAGGACTCGATTGGACTCGATTAGATAAATTTGACAGTTATTTTCGATAAAATGAGTTTTAAAGGAGTCAAAAACTTATTTTATCGAGAACTAGCTGACCCACGCAACTTCGTCTGTGTCACTTAAGAGAGAAAAACGAAAGGAAACGAAAAATCCCCTTTTTTCAACATTTTTCATTCCTGCTCCGCTCCTAATGGTCGTAGCCTAACACCTTTCTCGATAAATAGACTACCCATCACAAAAATAAAAATCAGTTAGAACCAGTAGTTCCTGAGATTAGCGCGTTCAACCAACCAAACAAACAAACAAACTCTTCTGCTTTATAATATTAGTATGGATAACTGTCGACAATCGAGTCCTACTACATACTTGCATTGCAGTTTTGTATTCCTAGTTTTAGACAATTTTGATCTGGTCGGCCGACCTAACAAATGGAGTTGGACCATTTTATTGTTATTGCTTATCATAAGTGGTCACTTAAGAATGTAATGAGATCGCATCGTTAGCTTATAATGACCATCACAATTACAGCGAATTGATTTTTGCGTAGCGAATTGTTGTTTATTACGCGAATGTGCTCAATGACTGTGATTTTGTTAATAATTTAATTTCTAAGTGAATGTTTTATAACAGCTGGACCAGGCGTCTCTAGGTCTGAGCCGTGAGTCCCTGAACCGTGGATTTAATAATAACATCGTGCAATCCTATTACGAATACATGGTTGACATTGCCACCCTACTGGGAGCTAACCGCCATCGTGCCGAGGTGGAACTCAAGGAGTCGCTGCTGTTCGAAATGAAGCTTGCTGACGTAAGTATCACAAAAATGACTTTTAGCTCAGCCATCAGTGGGACCCTTTGCATAAGTACACCAGGAAACCTTAAGAATCATTGTGTGATTTTATGGAAAAAAAAATGAGCTTCTCATCAAATTCTCATCAAAAACAACATCCTTTTAACTTTAATTAGTTTTGATTTTATTTTGATCAACTGTAAATTGGTATTATCATATCCAACCAATGTCATCTTTTCACTCTTTTTATCTAATTTGTTCCGCGACTGATCAGGAATTTCAACACACCCTTCACTACCAATATACTCTGACATGCTCCAAAATTGGTTTGACTTCATCCCACAACTCTGGTGGCGTGTTGTCTGACGGCTAGATTCAATCCAAAGAAACGTCTTGTGCATACGTCCGTTTATTAATGTATTTACATCCGTTATCAGTATGCAAGGTAAATTTGTGTCTGTTGTTTTCCACATTATCATTATACTTCTTGCTGGTTGCCGCACCCTTGAATAATAAAAAAAATCATACCTTTATTCGATTTATAACTCATTGGACCACAGACATATACCTCAGATATGTATGCTAGGTCAACAGATTGTAGTCCTGCCCAACTTGATTTCTGGAAAAGGAACTAAGATTTCCTATAAGCACATGCTTCACACTCTAAGTCTGTTTCATTATTTTTTTAACCCTTCAACTATATTGTTCACACTCATTCTTTTAATTTATTTAAAGTTTAAATAGTCCTAATCTCTCATACCACTTTTTAATATCACACTTTTTTTTCTGCACTAAGTTGCATGCCAAGAACAACTGTTTCAATGTCCAGTTCCTAGAAATTGATCAACTTCTTTTTTGCACACATTAGAACGTCAGATAAGACGATGCGTTGGAAGACCTCCCACGAGGTGGACTGATGACCTGGTGAAGGTTGTTGAAATCCGGTGGATGCGAGTTGCACGGGACCGGTCAATGTGGCGACACTTGGGGGAGGCCTATGTCCAGCACTGGACGTCTTTCGGCTGAAATGATGATGACGTTTTTTTTGTTCATTGTTGATTCTAATTTCGACATAATTTCCAAAGCGGTTTCACCGTTTTCTATTAGAGTTATTGGATTTAAATCCATTCACGACGTGATAACGTTCATAGCCATGACGTCATTTTTTAACCATGCATCCGCATTTGCTTCTGTATTTATTTTCAAAATTTCGATTCCTTTCGCTTTCGGGGCACATTTTATCTGAAACATCAATTGCGTGAATTTTTTTCCGTCGAATTTATCCACACTCCAAGTTCATTCTATTTAGAGGTTATATTACGGTGTGATTTATTCGAAAATGCAAAAAAAAACTTCTGTTGTACTATTTTCTGAATTCTTCAGTTTTCAGAGCGTGCTGGGCCCATAACCTATTGACTAAAAATAAAACTGAGAAAATAGACTGTATTTGTAATATTTAGAGAAACAAACAACTGCACAGTAAGAACACAATATCAAAGAGCCACAGTGTTGCCAACTGAACACAAATTATATTAAACAGTGGGCATCAACCCTGTGGCTATACAGCTAAGATCAAAATTGTCTATTAACAAGTTATTAGTCCAAGGTCTCGAGATATTAGCGCATTTGACCTGATTGCATCGGCATGTTGGTGAAGAAGTCAATCGCATGGCGTTGCGGTTGTTTCCGTTCCTGTACTTCGGCTACTTACCTGTATAAGTTGACAAAAAAGAAACGTAGAAGCATTTGTAAAATGTTCATAACTTTTACAGATTTCCTTGCCAACGGATAAACGTCACACTGGCCTGTACAACCCGATGACTATTGCCGAGCTGACTCAAAATTTCCCCACGTACGTTTCCCTTGATTAATAGATTGTTGATCCTTTAAATCAGAGACATAACAACATATTAGAATCACTGGGTAGGAGAAAGTTATCGAATTCACGACATCGACATTTGAAATTTTAATAGTTAGTATTTGCAATCTGGTACGCAATAGGTTTCTTAATAAGACAGATTTTACAGAATTTATTATAGTAAAAGCTTTCAAAAGCTAGCTAGTGCCCACATAATCATTCATAGAAGTAACACTACGAATAGTTTGAATAAAATCAAACCATGAAACCGATAAAGATTGCCCGAAGATGAGCGTACTCGACCCCGTTCTTGTACACTAGGTCGTTTCATTCCAGTGGCAATCAAATTCGGATTGCGCCACGAAAATAAAATATGCCAGTTTCTTCTAAAATGCCCGGTAACATGTTGTGACAGGATTCCGTGGGTGGAGTACATCAACCGTCTGGTTGCCCCTCATGCGACTGTTGACTTGGAAGAAGTTGTCATCGTCGCCGTGCCCAAGTACATTTCTGATCTCGAAGTTTGTACCTACACTATTTTTATTTTGTCCTTTATTCTATATTATCTAAACACACTGCATATATTAGTTTTTTGATTAATTTTGTGTTCAGTATTATTAAGCTGTATGTTTACACTGGCGAAACACTCAGTTAGGTATCATACGGTCGACCCCAAAGTAGTTGAACGTGTCTGGATCATCATCAAATGCCTTTGCTCATTAAGCCTGAAGAAGCGCCTCCTTGTAGTTCCTGCTGCTGCTAGGTACAAGCGTGCCTTGACCCTGTAGGGATTAACTACACGGCTTCTTATTATTTTGTTTCTATTTTGAGTTCCATTGGTTTGCGATGCATTCGAGATTGGGATGTAATCTAAATTAAACAAATTTTGTTTATCCCAAAGCTTCTTCTGGAAAACGCGCCGAAACGAGTCCAAGCCAACTATATGATGTGGCGGGTGGTGGGTGCATCGGTGTTCTACCTGACCGAAAACCTGCGTGAGCGCCAGCTGTCATTTATCAACGCAGTCTTGGGCAACACGGAGAGAGAGAGCCGCTGGAAGGAATGCGTTCAAATCATCAGCAGTAGGTTAGTTATTTAAATAAGTACTCAAATGTACTCAATTAATTGTAAAGTCACTTTTACGTCAAGACATAATCTCACTCTCAAGGAAGAGAGGAACCGCCAGATGATTTAGCACACGCTTCATTTTATGCAACTCTTGAGTAAAATTGCAAAACCGAAACGAAAAATTAGATTGCAAACTAAGTAATCACAGCAGTTACTTTGGATAAACTTTAGATTTGATAGTATTTGTAACGGTATCAGTGGATACAACTCACCACCGTGATCCGTGGCTAACGTGATCTGATACTGTGATCGGTGGAGACATACCCGTCTTTAGCTACTACAATACTTTGGTACAATGTTATGAATCTTCGTTAATTAAAAATACGAACATAATGTATGTTTTGGTTAATTTTCAACAGGGACGCCAAGTAAGTAGCTACGTGTATACAGCGAGGCGGGTATTGTAGGCGTATTCCCAAAAATCAATCAATATTCGGTTTTCTAATGTTTGCCATAATTTTTAAAACAATAATTTTATATATCATACTTGAATTTGCTTCCGCTTAGACTGAAAGCCGATCCAAACATAGTTGGGAAAAGGCTAGGCAGATAATGATGACTTGTATTTGCCATAATTTCATTAGAACTAACGCTTTATTTGGCAAAATCGTGAATTTACATAATAGTTATTATTTGTTATACAAGAGCGGTAAGATGTTTTTTTAACCGCGTCCGTTTTGATGACCGAGCAAGCGAAAGTTTCTAAAATTGAGTCACGAGCACAGCGAGTGATTCAAAACTTAGAATCTTGAGCGTTAGCGAGGTAATCAAAAGAGCACGAGGTGAAAAATCTTTGCACTCGAGTGTAACACGTAACTTTTCATCCCACCTCAGCGAGGAAATCGTTTGATATACGTGGGTAATTGCTGTTTTTAGTTCCATACCAACCTCGCCTAGCTATTACGGCTTGGTTGTAAATTCCGCCTCGAATGCAATAACAAAGTTTTCCCACTTATATCAAAATATACTATTTTACGCATTTTTTTTATTTCTTTATTATTCAACGATGTGTGAAATAATTTTTTTGTTAAAAATTAAAAATTTCTCCTTTGTAGCGGTAACTCCAAGAGTTGTAGCAAGCAAGTATTTTTTATTTAATTTTTAACGCTTTTATGAGAATCTGTGAATGCAGATTTGTTTCTTTCTTAAGGCGATTACATGAGCTAAACGCGAGTTTTATAATTACTAAAAGTATATGATTCACTGCTATAAACAAGATCAGAAAAATATATGATATTCTTCAAGGTATATGCTAGCATGATACTGTTTTGAAAACATAATACAATTAATTTGGCTCAATAAAAAGAAATCACGAACTTATCTCTAAAAATATCTTTCAAACAATAAAAAACATACTAATATACATACGATCATTTTGATTTTTTGGCAAATAATTCTACAAGCAATATATTAGCATGATACTGCTTTAGTTTTTTAATCCCATCAATAGTTTTTTTGTAAATCGATCGAAACCACTAATTTCGCGCTATTTGGCCCGCAGTGGCTGACGTAACAACCACTTTGTAGTGCAAGCTGATTAGAACTTTATTCTAACAGCATTTCAAACGAAGTTTGAACCACCACAAATAGAGTTGCTAATTTAGCTCGTCTAAGCGCCTTAAATTAGAGGAATGTCTCGTTTGAGTAAAATCTGCTATCTCCATGGAATCGACTAACGAGAACCGTTCACCGTTTCGACGTTTTATAAGTGCCCATCTAGGCATATGTAAAATAAAATATTTTGATTTTCATTGTTTTCCGGAGCTAACCTAGAACTTACCCTACCTAACCTAGAAAAAAAACCCTTAAGTAAGTGTTCGAGGTAGAAGGAAAACTGTGTGACTATCACAGAAAGTTAGGGTACGTTTCCTGGAAATCAGTCTGTCTTTCCACATCAGCATCTTGCTTGCTTCACTAGAAGCGTCCGGGCTTGGGACAAGGAATATAAATATTAAGATGGTACGCAAAACAGTGTTCTGTGTAGCTTCAATGTTTTGCGTTGGAGACATAAAAAATAATTCTAATCCATTATTCCTTTATCATGATATAAGCCAAAATATTTTGTCCAAAACCTTGCGAAGCTGTAGTCTGAGTACCAACTTGGGATTGAAATCAAAGAGGAAAGGCGTATACGAAATACGCTTTCCATCAATTTTGTTAACAAAGGTTTATGTTAAATTTAAAGAAGATTGGACCAAGGAATCACGTTGTCCTATTCAAATATTGCCCCCCTTTTTCATCCCCTTTGGGGTAGAATTTCGGAAAATCCACACCCACCCTAAAAAAAAACACACCCTCCAAGTTTCAGGTCTCTGCAATCAACAGTTTAGGCTGTGCGTTGATCCGTCAGTCAGTCATTCAGGAAATACTTCGTTCCCGAACTCCTTCGTTACCGTTCCAAATCGAATTACCTTCCCATAAGAAGTTATTACCTTAAAAATGAACTCAGTTACGGGGGAGAACAAGTGCCTTTCGGCTTCGTTAAGAGATTTTAACTCGAGATCTCGCGAGAACGAGATTACATTCCCTAGTATCAACTAACCCACTAATTGTAAAATAATTTAGCGTTATGTTCATTTCAGTTTGGGGATTGCTATGAGCGCCCTCTACGTTAGGAATCATTTCAGTGAGAACTCAAAAGCTAATGTATTGCAAATGGTGAACAATATCAGGTAGAGTATTTATATTATTATCATCAACTAGCTGACCCACGCAACTTCGTCTGCGTCACATAAGAGGGAAAAAGCTACCTACTACTACATTTACTTTTCATAAAAACCTTCTCCTGACAATAACAAACACAACAAAAAAAGAATCAGCCAAATCGGTCAAGCCGTTTTCATGCTATGTCGTGACAACGGAAAACGGGTTTCATTTTTATAATATAGATAATAAATTATTATGAGTGAAAAAGGCGTAGATAGGTTACCTTCACACTAACGCACGTTAGTGTGCCGTTTTTGAAGATCGAGAGAAGATCATGAGTATAATGAAAAATTTGCAATAGCACACTAAATTGCGAATTTGCGAGCGAAAAAGGGACGCATATAATTAATTTGCGATAGTGCTTTGTCTCCTGTAGTAGAAACGTAGAATAAATTAATCAGATATGACATTTTACCATACAGCGTTTATGCCTAAAAGTTCGATTCTCTCATGAGTAGGTCATGTAGTAAAATTAATAAAGTAAAAATGCAAAAAATAAAACAGACTTCAAAAAACACAAAAATGTGATCAAAAATTACTTTAGCTTCTTAAGTAGGTAAATAAAAAACTAATTCAATCAAACAGGTCACCGACTTCAGAAGCTAAAGTTATTTTTCACTTTTTTGTGTTTTTGAAGTCAGCACATTTGTGCCGTAAATCGTTTTAAAATTGGCTTTAAATGATGTAATCTAGGATTTTTTATAAAAAAAAAAACTAAAAATCTACCTAACTCAAGAACCACTGAATTTCGGTAGATTATTTGGTGGCTTAATTTCTTGCATTATAACTCTACTATGACCTCCTGCAAGGAATACGACGAATTACCTGTAACCCTGCATAAATATAAATTAATTGAATACCTACACCTAAAGAAAAACATTATTCTGTACGACACTCTTTAATATATTTTATTTCAGTGTAGTATAACATTTAATTTTTCCTCTCTCATCACAACAAAAATAAAAATCTACATTTAAGTATTAACTGCATAAATAATGTACTTACTTACCTCCATTTGTACCGTTGAGAAACTGATTTGTCGGTTTCTTAACTCTACGGCGAGCTAGCCCATAGCTCAGCATCCACAGGCTCGCCCCTACGGTGGACCCCGATGATTGTATATTTCCTCAGGCAACAATTCCACAAGACTTTGTGCAAAGTAGACTGGATGGACGAGAAGACCCGCGAAGCTGCGCTCGAGAAGGCAGACTCTATGACCACGCACATCGCCTACCCCGAAGAGTTGTTGGACAATGACAAACTTGCAAAATTATACGATGGGGTGAGTTTTTTACAAAGGTCTCTTAAAGACTCTAAACTTCTTTACAACCTGAATGTTCTGCAATAGCTGTTCAAGGGGTCCATGGTCCGGGGAAGTGGGAAGCCGTCACCTCCTTCTGCGAAGCAGTCATGTTAGCGAAGGAGGTGGCGGAACGCGAGAGGGAGAGAGGCTCTCTTCCCTGCCACCGCGGGAGACGCACCGGGCGCCGGGGGCCACGTGGTGGCTACCGGCCACCGTAGATGCGGGCCTGTGGACGGTTATCTATGGGCTAGCTAGCCGTCCGTCCGTCTAATGACGACAGGCCATGTCGACGGCGCGTTCGTGTTCCACGCGCGCCTCAAAGAGATGTCAGCACATTGAAGGGGCCCGTAAGGGCCGAAGCCTACCGGGGTTGCGAGCCTGTTCGAATCATACATGAGGCCCCGGAACATAAAGGGCGATTAAGGAACATGGATGGGTTTTAGTCAGTAAAAGTCTGACATTCCCTCCCGCTCCGCCCAGAGTGGGAGAAGTTATTTGATGATTTCGCATACTAAAAATAAAAAATAAATAAAAAGTGGTCTACTATTACTACCTACTAGTAGTTATTATATGAGTATTTATTATCAAACAGAGTTATAAATACATTATAGTTGTCAATTTTACAACAACTGCATGCTAAATAGCTGGTTATGACAAGAAAACCACACCTTATAAAGTTATAAGCTCTAAAAATAGTTTTTAGGGCCAATATAGCGGCTGAAGTGGGACAAAAGGGGATTTAAATAAAATCTAAATAAAATTACTTGGTAGTTATTAATTAATTGGTTGTACAACGGACTATCAATAGTACGTTGTACAACCTTAGATTCTTAAAAATATATATTTACTAGTTCCTAAAACAAAATTACAATCATAAAACACATGCACTCAGAGATTCATGCTATGCCACTTTGTGCAGGCGTCTGAATTGAAAGAGACCGTTTTTTTTCGGATGTGATCATGGGAAATAATCAAATGTCATTTGATTATTTCCCATGTGTGTCAGACTCTTATTTACTAAAACCAATCATGTTCCTTACAGCGTCATGTCGTTTACCACCCAAAATCGATTCTAATCATTATTATTATTTGTTACCTCATAAGAGATGTATGCCTTCCTGTAATAAATCTAAAATGATTTTGGTAATGTAGTCAATAAAGTTTCAATAAGTTTTATACCATTTTAAATAGCTGATTAAAGATATTTTTCTAGTAGTTTGTACACCTAGTGTAGGTAGTATTATTATTTTTTCACCATAAATCATTAATATTCGAAGGAATGGCAAAAAAAAATAAAAAAAAATAATTGCTTCATTTGTGATCTCTGGTAAAAAAAAAAAAAAAAAAAAAAAACTCAAATCATTTATTTCAATTAGACCATTACGGCACTTTTGAATGTCAAAAATACAAAACTAAATCAAAGCTACAGTCACAGTCACAAGGCATAATAACTTGAGAAAGTACTGTAGTTGCCCATTCCCTAGCGTAGATCTCTATGGAGAAGAACGGGCAAGAAACTCCATGGACACTCTTTTCAATCAAAATATTGTTACAAAATCTCGGTTACATCATTCATGTTGTGATTATACATATATGTGAGAACGATGTAGAAAGACGTGCACATTAAGAGCGTCCAGAGAAAAGATTAAATCAACTTAGAAAAATAATAAATTAAAATTAACCGTGGCAGCTGAGAGTTGACCAGTCTCAATTGACAGCGCCCGTTCACGAACATGACGCATGTATCAGCATCATTCAACTCGACCATATTGAAGGGAATTAAATGACCCGACACACCCGCCACCATCACCGAGACATTTGAGTGAGCATGACATTCTCTCTGCCGCCAGGGCATATTCAAGTCAAAAAAAAGATAACTAAATGTAAAATGGTGGCTTTCCAATACATAGAACTCACACATGGGGTATGCAATTATATAATATTAAGAGATGGAATCTATACAATGCAAGGATATTTTTACAATCTTCTGCAGCTTCCACAATAACTTGACTGGGAATCAATTAGTTTGCGCCTATGGTTGTGGAGCAGGACCGGCATTGAGCCAAGCATTTTTATCATCAATGTAATCCCCCAACTTATAATATGCTTGACTACATAGTGTGCGTTTTACACAAGATTTAAATTTCGTCTCATTCAGTTGTAGAATGTGGGGAGGTATTTTATTGTAACATTTTAAACAGTACCCCCAGTAAAGGTTTTTAGTCCGGGAGGTACCGTTACAAATAAAAATTCATAGTAAGCCAGCTGATATTGTCATCGAAGGTTGACCTTATATTACCAACTAACTGGCCCACGCAACTTCGTCTGCGTCACATAAGAGAGAAAAAGCTCACAAAGGGATTTTTTTTCCCCCGATTTTTCATTGCTGCTCCGCTCCTATTGGACATAGCGTGATGTTATATAGCCTATAGCCTTCCTTGAGAAATGGACTATCCAACGCAAAAAGATTTCTTTCAATTCGAGACGGTAGTTCCTGAGATTAGCGCGTTCAACCAAACAAACAAACAAACTTTTCTGCTTTATAATATTAGTATAGAAGTATATATAAGTAAACCAAACGTCAGCTGCTCTAGTAGCGGTGGGTGTAGGGATGGGAGGTTACGAAAGTTTAAAAAAATTAATAAAAATTAAGTCATAGTACGCCGGCTGAAACTTTTTCATAAATACATAGTTTATTTACATCATAACGAGCTCAAAAAAAATATCAGCTGAATAGTGCAGGGGGGATTATACGTCAGCCGCTCGCATGAACTTGTAAATGTTACAGGTCTGATGAAAAACTAAAAGCAATCTACAACCAAGTCCCAACCAATACTCCTTCACTATACTGTTTTTTTTCGCATGGGAAATCATTAAATTAATTCTCCCAAAGCCCAGTGCGGATTGGTAGATATGGTCTACCAATTCGCACTGGGCCCGCGTGGTAGAATATAGCCCATTCCCACTCATTGAGAGGAGGCCGTGTCCCAGCAGTGGGAACATTATAGGCTGATGATGATGATGAATTCTCCCACTCTGGGCGGAGCGGGAGGGAGTGTCAGACTTTTACTGACTAAAACGTATCCATGTTCCTTCCTCGTCCCTTTTGTTCCAGGGCCACGGTATCTCTTTCGAACAGTCCTGGAGCCCCGAAACAGCTGACGATTTTTTGCTCAGTATAATGTTAACTATTAATATCATGGAACAAGTTTCAGCCAGCGTCCAATTACTTCTTTTTTTTTCTAACCTTTCCTAACTTGCCAATTCTACACACACCGCGGATACGTCAGCTGACGCTGGGTTGACTTATCAGTCATTCGAGATCTATTGAACAAGATGGAAACCGATGGGCGTGAAATACTACCTCAAATGCAACGGTTCCTCCCGGACTATTTGGGATTATTTTGAACTTTTAATTATTAACAAAGGTCTGCTGCGTCTTCAGCTATGATTATAACTTACATTTGCGGCATAAATCGTTTTTAAATTGGCTTTAAATTATGCTTAATTAGCTTCGTTAATGAGGAATACGAAGAGGCGATGCTGCAATGCGAAAAACCTGGAGTTGCTATTAAAAAAAAAAAACAAAAAAAAATTGTATGATAAAGACTCCCGAGTTTCGTAAAATTATTCGTTCGTTACTGTGGCACGCATATTCAATCAGTACAAATCGAAAGGAACCAGGGCCTCAAGTCTGCTATTACAATAGTGTCGGAAAAGTGGATCATTGATTTCATAATGGTCAAGTTCTGTCAAGTTTTTGACAAGTTTGGTAATCCACTAATATAATGGCGCCATTATGACTTTCCAATGGTCAACCACTGACACTTCATTGAAAGAAATGCCATAGAATAGTAATCTCGTACATATTAACAAAATGTGTAAAAATATATTACGAATAAAATCTGGCGTGTAAATATTTGCATAAAGTATTTTATTATAATGGCAATACGACAATGTCATTAAAACATAATTTTATAAGAGACCATTGACCGACCAATGACTGACCATTGTGAATTTAGCAGATTACGAACTTTAAGCAAAATGACAATAGGATGGGAATGGAATCGTATTGTAGTGATGAATTTATTGAAATAGCAGAATTAGGCCCCTGGTGATTGCTGACAAAACACCGAATCCAGGCGCGGTGGGCGACTTTGAATCGACTTTGAATCAAGACGATAATATCGCCGCGATTCTCCCGCTAGTGGCGATGGCCACTCTTTCGTGTTTTCTGTCTACTAAATATTAGAAGTTGAACTACCTGAGTCCCCTTCGAGATACTATCATTTCAAGTCAATTGTGACTGTGCAAAACAGAACGAATTGTTTTATTTACTACCAATTCAATTCTAAACCTTCATCGATGGTAAAGCATTCCTAACGAATTGTATACTTTTAGTTGGAGATGTCATCGGAGAAACTGATCGAGTCTGTCCTGAACCTGACGTTGTTCGGAACCGAGTATTCGATCGGCAAACTTCGTAAGCCTGTGAACAAGAAAGACTGGGTAGCACACGGCCAAGTTGCTACCGTCGACGCCTTGAACTCGCCCACTGAAAATAGCATTAGTAAGTTAACTTTGATGATCAAACTGTTTTTTCAAGTCCAAAGTGTTTTAAAGTACTTACATTGCTCAAATCCACAAAACCACTCAATGTTTAATGAATTTTGTTGACACCTTTCATACATTTTCCGTGTAAAATGTATACTTACAATATGTTAATGTATACTCTTTCTTCTCCATAGAGATCTACGCTAGAGAATGGGCAACTACAGTACTTTCACAGTTTTTATGTCGTGTGACTGTAGCTACTTTAAATGTTCATTTTTGTTTCGACAATTCAAAAGTGCCTGTAACTAGCCTACTTGACTAAAGTGACCACTTTACTCCCTAGGGATTAAAAGTAATTAGTTTTTTTAATTTCCTTCGTGTGAAATAGACAAACTCAAACAGCCAGTAAATATACTACATCTGTGGAGTGTAGACTATAACATCTTCATTGCAAACATGTTGGGAGTTCTAATTCCATGGTTTTTCCGCAAAGAAGATAGCGCCTGTGTTTAAATTGTTATCTGTGGCGGGTTTAGAAGACAAAACTTACCGCAAAATTTCTGAATTTTTGTCGAGTGTATTTGTTTGATTTTTTAATAAAATCAGGATTTTTCAGCGACAGTGAAGAGTTTGACGTCGAGCAAAGAACAATGTACAAAATAGATAATCTTTTGCCGCCAAAGTCGCGTAAGATTTAGATCTATAGATAATAACAAACAAACGTTTTTTGTACTATATTGACTGTTTTTCTCGCACTCAAAGTGAAAAGTATAGTTTGTACCTCGAGACTAAACACTGTAAATCCGACTCCACGCAGTCTTGTCTGCCCTACCCCAAGAGTGTTATTTAAAATCGCGTAGGCGCGGAGGGGAGAGGCGGGCCGCGAGTTGAGGAGCAGGTGGTTGTAACACTCCCCGCCGCGGCTGAGGCTGGCCGGCGAAGCCGGCCAGCAAGCCGAAGCTGCGGTGGTGAGTGTTAAACCCATCTGCGACGATAAGCTCGCGTGAGGCTGCCGGAGCCCCGCAGCACCGGAGCCGTGACAGAAACCATGCCTGCTGCATGATGTTTGCTCGTTTGCATGCTACATGCTTGCTTGCATACTGTATGCTTGCATGCTTGCTTGCCTGTTTCATGCTTGCTTGCTTGCTGTATGCTTGCTGCATGCTTGCTGCATGCGGCATACATACGCAGGTCAACGCCTACATACGATTAAACATTTACTTAGAATAGGACTTATGACTTTTATTGAAAACGATTTTATGTCTTTTGTATATTATTGATTGTAATACTTATGACAAACGGATGTAGGGCTTATTATATTTAGGCGTTTCAACTTTATGGCATATGATATTATGTGATTTAAAGTTCGGGTAAATTATCATCCGGACGAATGATGATTATGACAAAAACAATTATGTCATTTTATATTATGGATTAAAAAGTTAGGTAATATGATAGAGAACCCTAACAAACAGTGGTTTGGTGATAGTAAATTGGTTTCGTGTTGAAATACAGCTTTATAATTTGTTACCTATTCATTATCCATTTACCTTGAGCTGTGTTTCATTCATAGTTCAAGTCTGGGCAGTGTCATCAATTTTCTAATCGGTGCGAGCTTTGTTTTTGCTGCAATTATTCGAGTCATGTATTGGCCGTCGCTTTTGATGCTTCGCCAATAAATCACACATGAGTACGCCTTTTCTGATGCATCGCAGAACCCATGCTATTCAACTGGGGTGTGTGTAGCTCCCATCCATCGAGGAATAGCAATATGACTGCCGAACAATCTGCCTTCGGACACTTGACAATTGAACAGATTGTGATTTAACAGTTTCAATTCTATAGATAGTGTACCGAAAAATAATGCGCTGAATCGTAAGCAGTATCGGTTCACGATCTATCGACAGTTTACAATCTCGCGAGATAGATTATAATATAACGATATTTACAATTTTACGGTGACGCAGATATCTACTGACGGCTTTGAATTACGATACACGGCAGAAGCTGTGCGTTATAATACTACATCTTAAGCTGCTCATATCTTTGTTCAGATTTCCCCGCCGGTATTCTGCAAGGTGGGTTCTTCTCCGCTAAGCGTCCCGCCTACTTGAACTACGGAGCCATCGGATTTGTCATTGCTCACGAAATCACCCACGGATTCGATTACGAGGCAAGTATTATACAGTTTTTTAAATCATACGTAATAAGTAAATCATACCATTTCGTTTCATGTTGCCTTTTTCTCGCTTCTTTACAACTATATGATGATCATTGTTTTCAGGGTAGTCGATTCGACAAGAACGGAAACGTAGTGGACTGGTGGCAGGAGACGACCAGGCAGCAGTTCCTAGAGAAATCTAACTGTATTATTGCTCAGTATTCTAACTACACTGTGGATAAACTTGGACTAAAGGTATAGGTATTAGAAGTTTACAATTATGTAACCCTAACACTGCTCAACACCTCCAATATTTAAGAGGTCTGAATTAATCAATCCGTATTTGTTGCAGCTCTCAGCTCCCACAGAATCACTACAAAAAGATATAGAACAGGAGTATCGCTGGTTGTTCCAGCTAAACGGAATGAACAGCCTAGGTGAGAACATTGCGGACAACGGCGGCATCAAAGAAGCTTACTACGCGTACCAAGCGTGGACCCAACGACACGGTGGCGAGGCTAGGCTGCCCGGCCTTGAGGAATACACACCTAAACAGGTACACCATCCAACATTTCACCTCATCTCAAACACCTTTTAACATTAATTGGCCGAAATAAAAACTACAATGATAAAATACTGTGTAATCAATAGTTCAGTCCACTACCGATCACAAACGTAATAACTGCAAACTAAAATCAAACTTCAAACAGTTTTGGCCAAAATCTACCTGCACCTATTGGTTGTTCGCAGCTGTTCTGGCTGAGTCACGCCAACACCTGGTGCGCGGTACACCGGAAAGAAGTCATCAAGACGCAGCTCACCACCGGCGTCCACGCGCTCCCTCGCTTCCGCGTCGTCGGCCCCTTGTCTAACATGGAAGAGTTCGCCGACGACTTTAAGTGCCCCGCCGGCTCGCCCATGAACCCACTCAAAAAGTGCAAAGTGTGGTAGTTCCACCGCCTGCTGCCCTTCGCCTCTCGATCACCATGTACTAGATGAAAAACACACTGCGCTACACACAGCCACGACACAATGAACTATTGATTGTATTATGTTCAATAAAACAAGCACACAAGTAGGGAACATTTGTATTATTCTTAGCAAGCACTTGGTAGCACTGTACTGGATTTACAAATTGCAAGTGTAGGGAAATAATTATAATTACTTACCTTAGTTTTTTTAAGAAAGTTTCCAAATACCTACATAATTGAAACATAACACATACCTTTCACCCAAACAATATATATGTCACCGTAAAATTGTCAAACACGTTATATTACAATATAACGTGTTTTTTCTCGCGATATTGTAATGTCTCGAACTATTGTCAACTGACCATACGGAAGTATCTCTGCCCCCATAATCGGGACTTGGAGCACCCCCCCGTTAGTTTAGTAAGGTGCCTTTAAACCCTGCACTCGTAAATAGGGGCCCGCGAAGCGGGGCTCCGTCGACTATGCTTTTTAGGGGGAATATAAAGTGTTTTAAGGTTATGTTATATTAATCGGTATTTCTCAGGAATGGTGCATTATCTTTTCATGAGAGTTGTGCCACTGGGCAAAGGGGACCCCTCCTTCCCTCCACACCGCGTAAGTTGACTACCATCGCATGCATTTCACGAAAAATAATGCGTTTTGTTGTAAGCAGTATGTTCATTTGACAATAATTCGAGACTTTACAATATCGCTAGAGATATTACAATATAACGTATTTGACAATTTTACTGTGACATATGTATGCAAAACAATTTCATAAACCAAAAGTGTACAACACCACTAAGAAAATAAAATATTAATCTACTAGCTCTTGTAGCAATTAACATTTAAGTAATGAATGAGAAACAGAAGAAAACCGATGCTAAATTACAGGAACTAGTACCTACTTAATACTGGCAGTTATTGAATGAAGTTGTTATTACTGGGCCCATAAGGTGAGTTTGGACTCGAGCACAATAAAATTTGTGTTACAAGTATTTTTTTAAATACCTACAAGTTTTTGACGTGACAACGTCTTAAATTAGGTTGCGGCTGGGAGTCACTTATGAAAAAGTGTAACGCCCGGTAACGTTACGATGAGTCACCGAACGAGAGAGAGGCCCGCCGAATGCCTTGCGTCTCTCTCCCACTCAACTATGACGTTGTCACGTAAAATCTTCGCCCGTAAAACCGACTTTACAGGCAATCATTTTTTTTTGTAAGATTTTAAGTTTTAACACACAGAATAAAAAAGGCTCTAAAGCAAACCGCACATTATAACAAAAGACTATCCGAAGCAAATACTAGAGAGATGAAGAGAGCTACAAAAGCAGGACATGCCATTGGCATAGCTGGCTTTTGCTCCGCCAAGTATCCTTAACATTTCAGCCCATTCTTCCAAGCTAGGTATCTGTTTTATTGGTTCACTGCCTTGACTCTCCTCTATACAGGGTGTATTTCACCTCATCACAAAGCCGTTAACCAAACATTCTGTATATCAAACTAAGTAACTATACGCAAAAAATATTGCTGGGAAACAACTTTTTTTTTTGAGGTTATTAATCATGTTTTATGGTACAACTCATTGTAACACACTCATGACTTTGTGCGGATGGGTGGATTGAATAGTACGGGGGTCGTAGAGATATTTAAAGTAAAAATCATGCGATAAAAAGTGGTATCTAAAAAAAAACTTGTCAAAATCTTGCAACTTTGACCCCCAATATCTCCGTAACTAGAAGGTTCCCAGGTATACTGTAGAACAAAAAAATGATCAGAATGACGAGGAGAACAAGTGCCTTTCGTATTCGTTAAGAGGTGTTTTACACCCTTTATTTACTGTCTCTTCTGGTTTCTGGCTGTCTGTCTGGTCTTCCGTTCAGTTGTTCCATTTTACGTAGCTTGTCGTTTGCAGTTTGTAGGTACCATGCGTTCCGGTAAACCATTCGTTGCAGGGTGGCATGGCGTTGTGGAATCGATGTGTTTTATTTTATTTCAATCTAAAAATCGTTTCATTTCAGTTGAGACAAACAATGCACCATTGTCAGAGTAGCAAAAATCATTTTAAAATGTTTGATAACTGTTCCTGTTTGTATTATCAACGATGAACACCTCAAGCCATCGCGATTCGCGAAAAAGCATTGACTTAATTTAAAAACTTTAATTTGATAAGGCCCCGCAAAGTCAATGTTTGTACGAGACCATGGTCTTGTGGGTATAAACCCACTCATAGCTGGTCCACATTTATTGCAGTTGCCGACCATTGACTCAATATCTTATCGGCCGCCAAACGTAGCTCCCAGCCAAAGCTTTTGTTTGTATAATACCGAGATGTGCTTCCGTGTGTAAAACAACAACGCGTACCTAGTGACGGTGGCACCACTTCGCGAATACCTAGAAGAATACAGCCTTCGTGTATAGAGAGCTCACTCCGTTGTAATCAATATACAACATGTTAGGTCAAATGCGCAAAACCTGAAAATAGTTTGATCAGAATCACGAGCAGAATCAATAGAACCACTTTTTGAGTTTAGGTCACCTTTTTAAAAGATCTTCATTCAAAATGTTGCCCTGTCAAGCCGTCACGTGCGCAAACTCACCAAAATATGTAGATAAACAAACAAACACAAATGGTGGTCGTCCAATTTTAATTTTCTCATACGCGGGATACTATAATAATTCTTATTTCAATGCAGATACGAATCTTGCATGACATTTTGAAGATAAAAAATCAATGACGGAACAATCAAAAACGTAACTAACCTAAAAAAAGAAAAAGAAAGACAAATGGAGGCCGGGGCACAGTATAAAAACAGGAGCAGTAGTGCATCTACAGCTCAATCCGCGTTATAATTACCTACCGTACTTGGCTGTCTCAGGGTTGTCACTTTTAGCTATATTTAAATTCAGTGCCTAGAAATGTGTTGTCTGGTTTTCATTGAGATCTACAGCATATTTTTTTTTAATCTCTTATTTTAGAATTTAGAGGGGGGGGACATTTTGGATGGGTCTATCTTTCAAACGATTGTAACGCAATGTAACGCATTCAAAACATTGTTCTGATGAACTATGTCTCTTAGACCATTATCAAAAAATATTCTACAACAAAGAGTGTGAAATTTACGATGAACACAATGTTTACTATTTGTTTTACCTTATATTTCCTAAACTACTGGACCGATTTACCTGTTTTTGGCATGGATATCGGGTTTAAGCCAAGTCCAACGTTTTTACACTAATTTCAACGTCATATCTTTAATTAATCTCTTTCTCTCTTTTTAATTAACAAAAAATCACCTTTTCAAGTTACGTAATTATGTGACACAAAACTTTAAATTACATTTTTTGATCTTATTGGACTTTAAAATTGTGATGATGCTAATTCATCATAATACTATGAAGATTCCAATAAGATACCATCAAAAAAACTTATTTACGACATAAAATTATTATCACAAGTTTTCAAAACACAAAATTTTTATTCAAAACTAAAACGACTCACGATGCATTTTACGTATGGCCATTACTTGCACCCTGGTGTGGAGAAAGAGTCTCGTCGCCGACACCGTCGGTAAGTAGGTACCTATTAGAAAATAATGGACACGTACTTTTTTGGTTTTGTAAATTAATGGTCAATAGGTACCTACTAAGATAAAACGCAGCAAAACTCGGGAGTGCGGGCTCGTGACGTCAGAACTCATTCAAAATTGTACTACGTCACGTTCGTAAATTTTGGTTTGTGTAACAAAAGAAAAAATACCTACGGGTTAAATATTTGTTAATAATCTAACTGACGGACTACCTAATTAGATTTCTTTTGTCGTCTACCCTATTCGTCAATCATTTTAAATGACCTATTTTTTAACTTTAAGTACGGATTTAGTTACTTCTCAGTATTTTATACCTACCTAAAATAATGAGAAATCGGCATAACTCAACGGGAATCTATTGTCAGATCAAGTACCTAACATTCTAGTGGGAAAGTAGACCTGCCTACTTCGTCTGTCTAATAGAAGACTAATTCAACATAAAAATAACTAGGTATCTCAGCTTGCTAACCTTTCCTGTTATTTTTTAGACACCCATACACACAGCAATAGGTTCTCCTGCGATAATCACCCATTTTTAATTTATTTACGTATGCCTTTAAGCCGTGACGCGCGAACTTTGTGCGGTGTGCATTGCGAGCTGTGAAATAAAACTTATTATGGACCGAACAAAAATTTTGGGTTATGGTCAAAAAACCAGTTTTCGAAAGAAAAAGTGTGCAAGTCTCGACTGGCGGCAGTAAGACACGGGTCGAGATTTTGTTAGAGTGTGCGTGCGGCGACGTAAAGATAGTATGACGCACACAAACAAGACGAGTGCGGTGCGTTTATACAGGGTGTCCCGTAAATAATGGATCAAACGTAACGGGTAGGTAGCTTACCTCATTTCCAACAACTAATTTGAACAGTAAAAAAAAAACCCATAAGGTAACCAAGATAATTTTTTTTTTCGATTTTTACTATTTTCTGTACCAGCATTCAGTGTTTTTAATGCTGTTGCTGCAAATGGTATCATATTTAGGTGTGATTTTTGTCATACATTTCTGAATAGTTTACTAGTGTTATAAGATACCATTTTTTTAAATAACATTTTATTTGCCTTAGAAAAAAAATCTTGAATTGAAAAGTTTTGTTTTTACGATGAAAAGACCAGAATTGGAAAAATTCTCCTGTAAAAAAAATGTATGACATCAAAGTGTACCATTATTTTAAAAACTTGTAAAATTACTAAGGTTTGCAAATTGGTATAAAACTTACGTCTAGTCCTTGCGGTTACAAAGATATTGCTACTCGTATGAATGTGATGAAGAAGACAGAACAGAAATTAAAATGGTACAATCTAACTTTTCTTTCTCGTAATGGCTTATGCTTGTAATCTAAGCATGTGGTTAAGCGTGTAGCGTAATTCCGAGCCGATGACGTCATCTGTTCGGCATTTGGGACCGCTACCTGCGGAGTTGCACCTCACTCAGTGTGAAAGGGATAGATAGCGCCGCTTTTGTATTTTTGGTAATGTTGCTTGATTTTATTTGTTTAGTTGACACGAATCTCTCTTCGAGTTGATACGTACGTCAGACTACTTTCGCTCCCGCTGTGCCTAACTGTTGTGTTCCTTAAAATTAAACTTGTGCGGTGTATTTGGACTTTGCTTTGCCTAACGATTTGGAACTGTTTGTGTTTTGGACGAATGACTTGGCAATCCTACGGACTTCGAAAACAATCGTTTGTGTGTGGTTGTACGTGTGTGCAGTAGTACGATGCCTCGTTACGAGTACACGCCACGGGAGTATGCCGAAATGCATTTTATCTACGGAGAAGCAAGAGGTAATGCCAGGGCGGCCGCAAGATTGTATCGTGAAAGATACCCGAACCGGGATCGACATCCCGACTATCGCGTATTCATTAGAGTGCATAACGCGCTTCTTGAGGGAAGAATTCTTGGCACCGGAGTTGGGGGTGCCAGTGAAGGGCGACCGTCACAAGTCAATGACGAAATTATTATTCGAGAAATCGAGGAAGATTCGTCGGTCTCAATTCGCGTCATAGCGCAACGCACAGGTATTCCAAGATCGACGGTACATCGAGTTCTAAAAAGGCACCGGTTGCACCCATATCACGTGCAACGTGTTCAAACGCTGACGTCACGTGATTACCCGCAAAGAGTAGCATTTTGCCAAAGGATGCTTAGAATGATACGGGCGGACCCACAGTTTTTTAATAAAATTTTATGGAGTGACGAGTCTTCATGCCGGCGAGATGGATATCTCAATTTGCATAATTTGCACAGTTGGCAGCTGGTAAACCCACATTTGATGCGAGAGGACAGGAGCCAACATCAATTTAAAATAAATTTATGGGCAGGAATAATAAATGGGCAAATAATAGGGCCCTTTGAACTACCAGCAACTCTAAACGCCGAATACTATCTGCATTTTTTAAGGAATGAGTTGCCAACGTTATTAGAAAATATTCCAGAAGACGTGCGGCAAGCAATGTGGTTACAAAATGATGGATGCCCCGCTCACTATGCGACGGCAGTAAGGGCGCAACTCAATGAAACTTACCCTGACAGATGGATCGGCCGATTAGGACCAATTTTGTGGCCTCCGCGATCTCCGGATTTAAATCCCTTAGATTTTTTTTATTGGGGATGTTTAAAAGACAAAGTGTACAAACAACGAATAACGTCGGAAGAAGAATTACGTCAGCGCATCCAATCTGCTGTATCAGAAATAAACAACAGCCATTTTGTCCGGCGGATAAGAGCTTCCTTTATTAGGAGGTGCAGACTTTGCATTCTCGTAGGGGGACGTCAGTTTGAACATTTACTGTAAAAACAAAATAAACGATTTATTTGTATTTTTTTTTTAATTTAACCTCCTAAGTTTTTTCATACGCTGAGATACCTAAACATTTTTAAGAAAATAGTTGAATTGTGCACACTTTTTCAATTTTATTTTATTTCGTAATTTTGCACCTCTGTCAGATTCATAGCAATATCTTTGTAACGACAAAGACTAGGCGTAAGTTTTATACCAATCTGCAAACCTTAGTAATTGTACAAGTTTTTAAAATAATGGTACACTTCGGTGTCATACAATTTTTTTACAGGAGAATTTTTCCAATTCTGGTCTTTTCATCTTAAAAACAAAACTTTTCAATTCAAGATTTTTTTTCTAAGGCAAATAAAATGTTATTTAAAAAAATGGTATCTTATAACACTAGTAAACTATTCAGAAAT
The DNA here is from genome assembly GCA_916618015.1 of Xestia c-nigrum. NCBI lineage: Eukaryota > Metazoa > Arthropoda > Insecta > Lepidoptera > Noctuidae > Xestia > Xestia c-nigrum. The sequence goes on from OU745248.1 coordinate 10,033,898, forward strand.
GTATGACAAAAATCACACCTAAATATGATACCATTTGCAGCAACAGCATTAAAAACACTGAATGCTGGTACAGAAAATAGTAAAAATCGAAAAAAAAAAATATCTTGGTTACCTTATGGGTTTTTTTTTACTGTTCAAATTAGTTGTTGGAAATGAGGTAAGCTACCTACCCGTTACGTTTGATCCATTATTTACGGGACACCCTGTATGAAGATATCCTACTTGTCTTTTTTATACTTTGGCCGGGGGGTGTGACAGTGACCATGACCTATTTACTCCAATCCAGTGTGAGTGGCGCTGGTACATGAGTCACAGGTGCTTTTTGTTTTTCACTTCTCATGCTCGAAAAGTACGCCATTATAGACAGACCTACGAAGCGGGTTTAAAGTGACCGTTTATTCCTTAGGGAGTAAAAAGTAATTTAAAAATGGAACGATCTTTTACTCCGAAACATGGTCACAGAAGAGTAACAAGGTTTTATTTAAATTTCGAATTGACTTGCAAATAGAAAGCGGTTTATTGAAAAAAAAAACAAATGAACTCTTCAACACGAGAAAAATTTATGGTTGTTGGTGTGCCTCGTTGATTTTGAAAAGTATGTGCAATGCCTCTGTTGCTAGCCGCTGCCGTAAAATAATTATCTGTGGAGTGTGGATCATCTTCATTGCGAAAATGTTGAGAGTTTGTGTTGTGTTTTAAATTGTTAATCTGTGACTGACGTGATAGAAGAAAAAACTGACCGCTCAGTTCAGAATTTTTGTCATGTGTATTTTTTTCAGTTTTAAATGACTATTTTTCTCGCACTCGAAGTGAATAAATAGTACAGTTTGCACCTCGAGACTAAACGCCAATTTAATATACCCGAGGTGATTTGACTCCCGAGCTTGCGAGGGAGGCAATGAAAGCGAGGTTAGGAAAGATATAATGGCTTCGTTTAGTCCCTCGTTATAAAATATACTATTATTATTCCGCTACCCCGGCCACCCCGGCGGCGCGCGGCCCCAGTCCAAACCCTAGAAAAGTGTGACGGAATCATTCAAATCACTGTTCAAAGATAATCTAAGTTCTATAAGAGCGTAGATAGTAATAATAATAATGTCAGCGCGAGCGCAGCGGCCCAGTGATATACAGGACCTACCAACTCCGAACTCAAGAATTGATCAGAATTGCCGCTAAAACTAAAACAGCACATAAAACCTTTACATGTTTTTTCATCTCTCAGAATTAGGTCAATTGAATTAAAATCATTTGGGGTGTCTGAGGTTTTGCGTATTTAACGTTACACGATGTACTCGTATATGTCACCGTAAAATTGTCAAACACGTTATATTACAATATAACGTGTTTCTCTCTAGCGATATTGTAATATCTCGAATTATTGTCAACTGAACATTGAGCAGCGGTGGCCCAGTGGTGGCGGCCCCGACTTACGAACAGTAAGTCGTGGGTTCGGACCCAGACAGGCGCATTACTTTGTGTAATTTATTTCATCACCGCTGCTCTCAAAACGGTGAAGGAAAACATCGTGAGGAAACCGGCATGTCCAAGAACCAAAAATTCGAAGACATGTGACATCTACCAATCCGCACTGGGCCCGCGTGGTAGATTATAGCCCATTCCCTCTCATTGAGAGGAGGCCGTGTCCCAGCAGTGGGAACATTATAGGCTGATGATGATGAACATTGCCTGCTGGACGTTCTTTGGCTCCGGTGTTAGTGATAGACTCCACTTCACTGAGCGCCGGATGAATTCCGTCGGCGTCGATGGCAAATCTCAGGAACCCTACACATTCTTTAGGAGAGGAGATGGCTAAATGGAAGTATGGACGACTGCCCAGCAATGGATAAACATAGAACCTTGCAATATGTGATACTGAATAGCTGTATATTAGTATTTCGTATGAAAACAGTTTCAGGAACTTTTCATATCTTTACAATCATCATCATCCACAGCCCGAACTCCCCCACTGCTGGGTATAGGACTCTTACCTTGTGCCAATTTCCACGGTCCTGCACCAGCCTCATTCAGGTTATTCCCCATCATATGTCGTCTGCCCATCTCGCCGCCGCCGGACCACCCATATCTTTACAATACTGAAAATATATTCGTGTAATTCTTACGTCAATAGGTATAAAACTGCAAACAAATGACATATTGCTATGAACTTTTACCTAGGCGTTTGAATATTTATTCAATGAGTTACGATATTTTTGACTAGCGAGATTACCCTGGTTTCGTCTACAAAGAGGTAATTACGGGCTTTCAACTATCAGCACAAAAATCACTCCCACCTGCTGTTTCTCATCTAGCAAAATTGTTTTTCTTTCTCAAATACAAAAATCTATAGTTGTTTGGGCCAGTCTATTAATATTAAACCCTATTTTCAAATTCGTTCATCATTTCAACCACTTATTTATATAAGTACCTTAGAACAAATTTTCGACAAGAACCCTTTTTTTTTAATCTTCAACGCCGTTAAAAACTTACCTATTAGCAGTAAAATAATCTCATGTGTTATGTGTCCACTTCCTAACCCGTACCTGAGTAAATATTCATAAGCTGCGTTTGATCTAGGGTGGCGAAGAAAGCCTTATCACTTACAATCTACACCATACATCTAATCCATCTATACTAATATTATAAAGCAGAAGAGTTTGTTTGTTGTTTGTTTGTTTGTTTGTTTGTTTGTTTGGTTGAACGCGCTAATCTCAGGAACTACCGGCTTGAATTGAAAAAATATTTTTGTGTTGGATAGTCCATTTATCGAGGAAGGCTTTATACTATATAACATCACGCTAGGATTTTTAGGAGCGGAGCAGGAATGCAAAATGTTGTGCTTTCGTTTTTCTCTCTTATGTAATGCAGACGAAGTTGCGTGGGTCGGCTAGTACAACATATACACGATACCCTTACTATACACCCGACTAATGACGAATATTGACGTTTACCTGACTTATCACAAATGGAAGGCTGAATTATAATATTCGCATTTTGATTAGAACAAAGAAATTTGCTCAGTAACTGAACAATAGTATTTTCAAAAAGCCTACGCTCCTATTTCCCGATAGAACTTCTCCCCTAGCACACCACTCAAAACAAGACACTGAATAGCCATTAACGCCTGCCCCTCCCGATCTCCCAACAAGCCCCAACCCTCCCACATGCCAAAAACTCTTATTTACACATACAATGTAAAATCCCTATCGTCACCCCAAAGAATGTTACTGTTAAAGTTCACCCTGAATAAAACAAATTACGACATCATTGGACTAGCGGAAGCCAAAAGAAATGGTAATAATATACTCGAGGATCCTGATCATATATTCTGCCACACCGGAGAAACTAAAAGGCTCCATGGAGTCGGGTTCCTGATAAAGAAAAATACAAAAACAACATAAAGAAAACTACACGGGCATAATTATCTAAAAAGGTGAAGCTGCTAAATCTTTAATTTGAAGAAATGAAGCTTGTTCACTTATCCAACTATACTTACCCTACCGGAAGCTACAGAAAACAAGATAGACATTTTTTACAAACAAATAGATAAAGCTCGGAGCCTTGCAAACGATTAGATCATCCTACTGGGCCTAATGCAAAAATAGGCCAAAGAAAGCCTGAAAAAAACGCAGTTATGGGTCTATTCTGCTACGGAATAAGAAACCGCAGCGGCGCAAAACTCACACAATATGCTTTTAAAAATAAATTCACCATAATCAATACAATATTTGGTTCTCTTTGTTCGGAGTATTCGCGGCAGGCTGTCACGGGGCTACACCCCCTGGCCGCGGAAGCCATACCTACGGAGCCATACCTACCTACGGAGCCATACCTATCGCTACTACGGAGCCTGTCGATGGGTTGACTTAAAGTCAAATTCCTGGCATGGCCGCAAGATGCGCCCAGCAATAACACATTATTGCTGTGTTATAAACTGTAGGCGCGACAGCAATATTTTCTTTACGTCACCTCGCGGTCCATCTCAACCGGGTGAGACACCCTGTTACACGGGGGAGGCCAATCTGGGGCCCAGTAGGAGACAACCAGCGACAAAGGTGCCGTTTTACAGCACACCTACAGTGAATGTGTTGTTCCCGCACGGCCCACTAGCGGAGCTAGCCAGCAATGGACCTGACTAAAGTACCGACGTATGTATGTGTACAATACGAGTATCTCTCCAGGAATAATCTAAAGATCGACCCGAGCGGCTGATATTATTTAGCCACGAGCTCTCTTAGATAGTACGAGAAATAAATTATCAATCTTTTTATCTATCTTTTGCAGAAAAAACCTTCGTTTCCGATATTTCCTGCTTCCGGTCGCCTTCTTTTAGAAATGTTTCGTTTTGCGACAAAAAAATAAAGAATGGTTCCGTTCCTCAAAGGGTAAAAAAAAGGAACCCTTATAAGATCAGTTTCGTGTCCGTCAGTTCGTCGGTCACCACCGATTTTCTCAGGAACGGGTGGACCTAATTTTGTACCAGATAGTGAAGTTTATAGTTCCTATTAGGGGTATAAAAGTCAAAGTCCTGACAGTCAATACGATAGAAAGACATGGGGAAATACCAAAATTTACCTTAATTTTCAACTTTTTTCATTTTTCGGAATTTTCTATTTACTTAGGTTCATGTTCACCGAGAAGGTAACAGTCTGATTAACTAAAAACAGCTGTCAATGTGACATGTTCCCATACAAAAATGTGTTTTAAACAGCTGTTTTTAGATAATCGTCCGTCATCTTTTTGGTGAACATGGACCTTAGTGACCTTGCTTTTAACCAAAACTTACAGTTCTAGGTGATCCGAAAGTACCCTATAGATTTTGGGTCGAAAACTTTTAGGGTAGTTCCCTTGGACCTAATAAGTTGAATTAATAAATGGATAAGATGATGATGATGATGATGATTAAGTTGAAAGTTTGTGTGATGAGCATGGTCATTTGTTTCCGAGTCAATGTTTATGTTTATATGTATAATAAGTATTGTATTTACAAACAAAAAGTACATATGTAGTATGTCAACTGTCTGGTGACCACGATACAAGCCTTGCTTAGTGTGACACTAGATACTCGTAGTGTTGTGTGTAATGTCCAGCGATATTTATTTACATATTTATATACTTTTTTAATAACGAAAAAAAAATACTGTTACATAGGTACTTATTATTTGCGTTGAACATTGAACAAAAAAGTAAAGTTTGTACTTTGAAAAGTTTGTACGGGACCCTAAGTACCCAGTCCAACACGCACTTGACCGGATTTTCGGATAGGTTCACGTAACGCGTATGACCATTATCTGTGGTACCGGTAAGAGCGTTACGTAAATAAAGGGTGTAAAACACCTCTTCACGAAGCCGAAAGGCACTTGTTCTCCCCATCAGATTCATTGCGATCATTTTTTTTTCTACATCATACCTGGGAACCTTCTAGTTACGGAGATATGGGGGGTCAAAGTTACAACTTTTTGACAAGTATTTTTTTTAAATACAAGTTTATTTTGTTAGATTTTAACCCCCATACTATTCAACCCATCCATCAGCACAATGTTTAAAGTACGTTACATTGAGTTCTACCACAAAACATGATTTATAACCTCAAAACAAGTTGGCTTTAATGGTGGATCGTACTCATGAAAATGACCAACTTTTACTATTGGACCGATTATGAAATCTCGAAATAAAAAATCAGCTGCTCGTAATTGGTCGCGTAAATCGAAAAAATGTAGGCAGCAGCTGATATTTTTTCAAGATTTATCTGACTGTGAAAGCTCGGATAGGCAGTCGCTCCATGTAAAATACTGGTATTCAGCTGCATCCGGTTAGACTGGAAGCCGACCCCAACATAGTTGGGAAAACGCTGAATGGTGATGAGTATGTAACGTAGAAAAATACGATGAATGTTAGTATTTGAATGGAACGGAACCAACCTAGTGTAAATTTGTCACTGTAAATAACATTCTTACATTCAAATTCTATCATGCACTTCCATTAATTAACAAATATGTTATTACCTATATTATTATTTTTATATAAAAGTGACTTGTTTTGTAACTACTTACCTACCAAATTTAATGTAATTAAGAAAATGACATCGTTATCATTCCCGTATTTTTTTTTAAAACTTTAATTTAACTCTGACTTAATAACAACTTAACTTCAACTTACTTTTTCTTTAACTTTCACCTCTTCATACCAATTCTCCTTCTTTTGCAAAAAAAAAAAAAAATCCTTAAAGATTTTTTTTTTTTTGCGCCGGCCACCCCGGTATTGTAACGATGTCGTTTCATTTACAGTCTCGTGGACGTAAAACCTCCACGACGACTAAAAAACCTCCATAGTACTTACAGCCATTTTTATTATCAGTCCTACCAAAATCATGTAACGATATACATCTTCCTAAGTTTCTTCCTGGTATCAGAATATTGAGTGTTTACTCTAACTAGCACAGCTAAGTTTCTATTTAATGAAGAAGTTCTAAAAAACCGACGCACGGTTTTTTTTATTTTTTAATCATACGATGTCTACAATAATAAACTACCAAGTCGCATAAGAAACGTTTATTATTTCATCATCTGCACCCACGTCGGCACCCACTACGTCACAAGTATAAATAACAACAACCCTTAAGAGCCCTCTTACAAAAAAAAAATCTAAATCGTGCATTCAAAACATAAACGGCCGTTTTTGTTACAAATGCACGATTTAGCTAAACAGCTATATTTCAAGTAGTGACAATGGTGCCGATTCTCTTGTCACAAATTTCTCTAAACTAGACTAAAAATTACTAAAATTTAGTTTATTCCTGTCAAACGACGTTTCCTATTCTGAAATTGATTAAAATGACATAACTTAAATCAATTATAGTTTGACAGCACTAAGTTATTCAATTTAGTGAAAATGGCAATTTCGGTATTCTGAAATTGACGTTTTTCACCTAAAACTTTGATTGTCAAACTAAATCAGACTATTTTTAATCGAGACTAAAAAGATGTGGAATAAAATTAGTTGTCATGAACTAAAATTTACAAACCAGATTTCTCTCGTTTTTCTTGAAAGTTTGGATGTGTTTGAGTTCAGAATGGAAGCTTATGTGATTGCACCCGTTGTCGATTCGGCAGAAAGGTAAATTTAGTGTTATTTTATTAAGATACAATACGAAATGCATTCATGAAAACTTACAAGGGAAATCCACCCCTAAGACGACCCACTGACCGGGATTTGCGTACTAAACATCTAATGCACATGCTACATTTCTCATAATCAAAGCCACTTCCAGGTTTTGTGTAATAAATGTGTCTAATAAGAAATAACTATGTTTTAGAAACTATCAAGAGAGGATTCAATTGGAAAGATAATAAGACCAATCCAACCCATTCCAAATGGCAGAGAAGAAATTCAATAAAAAGACACCTAGATCGGGGGCACTTTATTTGGTGGATAAGCTGAATCCTCGTTTGGATGAAGAATTTATCCCCAATCACCTAAAGGCTAGAACGGTTTTGTGTCCTATATATTATACGTATGCAGTAATTCACTTGCTAAAACAAATTCTTGGATTTCGTTTTTTGTCATAGTGACTTTTATTACGTGATACATTACACCTAGTCATTACTTATTAAAGAAATGAGTTAGTAAATAGTATATGAGGAAAGATCTCAGTGGCTTCTCCGTAGGTCACTAGTAAACTTTATACCTATTGGGTATATCTATTAACTAAGTACATATAAAGTTTTATTTATTTTAGGAACAGATACCCACTACAGTCATGGCTCATGATTCCCATCGTGGTGCCAAATATTGAGTGCCACTCAAGGGCAAGAAATGTGGTGGAAATGTGTAATGGGCGCCTAGTGAACAGAACCAGAAAATGCTACAAAAATTATTCTGGCATGTTGCACCCTGTACAATTGGAAACATTTTATTGTAAGTGTTTGATTTGATTTATATATAATTCTGTTTTATTCGTTTGCAAAATAAGAAATCTAATTAAGTGTATCTTTGCAGATGAAGAAGATATCAATGTCACCGAGCATAGCGGTATTGCGGAGGATACCTGCACCGATTTCCTTGCTGAAGCGTGGAAAATTCAGCAATCACTTGTCAATTCTTTTAATTAAATGAAACATTTTATTTCTTTAATGTTAAAATATTTATTTTCTCCTTAAACCTAAACAAAAAAGAGTAGCGATTATGAATCACAAAATTGAAACCGCATATTTAATAAATGTTTCTGGATAACATGCGTTGAATGTCATTGAGATCTGCCCCTGCTGGTCCTCCACTAGTAGCCCTGGTGGAATCCCTCGCCTTTCTTGCCTTTGTTTTCACTTTTGTCACCCACACACTTCAAATCTGTTGAAATTAAATAAGTTTAGAATACATGAAAATTAAGCATATACTTATCCAATCCAGTATAACATTTCATCTCGCTGAAACAACTTACATTGTTGCCACTGCTGAACAGTCCTGCTGCTGGCCAATTTGTTTAGCTCGCTACTGACATAGGCCTTAAAACCAATACTTTGGGATCAGCTTGATTTTCTTCTTGTTTTTCCTTTTAGAGTATATACTAGTATAGTGTACACAAGTATACGTTACTTTACTACTACTCGTGAATACAGAGATTAGTGTTAAACGAATCGAACATCAAAGAGGACTTATTTGTTAATTAATTATGTTAACCGACCACCAAATAAATAATATTATTGACATGTGACATCTGACATGACAAACAAAACAAAGATAGGGCTTTCCTTCCCAACGCCGACGAAAATACGGTTATTTTCAACTAAAAAACCGAACATATTTTTTTAAGATCAATTTTTTATTTATTAACAAGCTTTAAAAAACTGAAACTAGACTGAAATAAATAACAAGACAAATCATGCTACCTCATAGATTTTTAAATACGGCAGTTTTGTTGATTTTAATAAAATATCATAATGAAAACCGAAAAGTTTCGCCAAGATTTTAAGTCATTTCCGATTTCCAACCCTAGCAGGATTATTATGGTCACAGATAATAAAAACTGAAATATAAATATTTAACAACAATAATGTTTTACGCCGTTATAATACTCCCTGTATTTCATTAATGATTATTGATAAACAATTTTAAATAATTGTTTGATTTCACAAGGGTTTTTTTTGCAATTCAGATCATTTCGTTCACTTTCATTCAGTTTTTATTTTAATCTCCGACAAATCTTAATCTATGGTCTATTCAATTTGGCGATTGTCAAACTCGATTTTAATTGTGTCAAATCTAAAACTAAAATTAGAGAATTTTGTTTTCAGAATAACTTACGGCAACCAACTAACTAAAATTAAGAAATTTTAGTTTTAGTTTAAGTTAGTTCGGTGTACAAGAGAATCGGCACCAATGTGTTATAAAATTACGTTATTGCCTTTTCTACAGTAATAATAGACCACATTTTGTATTTTTGATTCTATTAACGAGTTATGACATTTTTTCGATTGGCGGCGCTAGTGGACTGTAAGAGGGCTCTTAAGGGGCCTGCGGAGCGTGCGTATTTCATACAAACGTACGAACACCAAAATAATTTGTAAATCAAACATATTAATAAGGTGGTGTGTATTTATTTCGATTAGGTTACTGAATATCTAGGTTCTCAAATGTATGTTTAAAAATGGACACTAATTTAAACAAGAGTCATGAGAAAAACAATTTCTATAGAAATTTAAAATTCTTCATATTTCGTCTTTTTATCATTGTCCTTTCAAAATATGTATTTGGGAACATCGACGTTCTGTAATCCAATCGACACAAATACATACTACCCTACGAGTAGGTACCTATGTTTGATTTACAAATTATTTTGGTACCTATTACGTTTGTATGAACAACGCATACTCCGCCGGCCCCTTAAAATTGAAATTATCGATATAGCTTGCAGAGTAAGCTGAAGTGGCAGTACGAACCGATCACTATCTTGCAAGAGAGTAGCAAAGACAGTACAGTTCGTAGAATGTACAAATACAAAACGAAGACGTTCCGACCTCGCCGCAGAGGTCCGGCGCGTAACCCCCGTTCAATCCTTCCCCGACCCTTGCTCGAGCCAGCCCGCGAAGCTGAGCTTGTAGTAATAAATCAGTCCCTAATTAATGACAACCAGATCCTGCCTGTCCCTTTGCTGCCCCCAGCGAACCCCTAAGCCGAGGTTTCGTACCCCACAGGGGGTGCGCCCTTAGAGCGCGGTCGGTAAGTTTGTAGTCATTGTTGTCCTGGCTGGAGGTCTTAAATTCAAGGCATCCACAGGACTTGCTCGGTTAAGCAGAAGCCAGTCTTCTCAGACTGAATTGCGAGATGCCCTACACAAAAAAAAATGAAGTGACAGTAAACTAGCAAGTTTAACAGAAAACCATAAAGCATACGAAACCTGTCCCCGTATTCACAAAGTCGTATGTCTGTCTCCCTCGGTTTCGTAATGTTAAAAAAAGATGGAAGCAAGAGTTGCCGCAAAATCAATAAGAAGCGTTTGTGAATACGAGGGCTGGAGTTTAGACCGCGAATTGACAAGCGTAACCTTGGTGACGACCGCCTTCCTGCTGATAGACCTTCGACTCTAGAACGGACGTCCAACCGTCCGTTCTAGGGTCGAAGGTCGAAGGTTGTCGTCTTATGACGACAGGCCGTGACGACGGCGCGGCGGCGGCTCGTTCGTGTTCCACGTGCACATCGAAGAGATGCCAGCAGAAAGAAACGGAAGGGACATAAAAGGCGAGAAGGAACATGAATGGGTTTTAGTTAGTAACAGTCTGACACTCCTTACCGTTCAGCCCAGAGAGGAGTCATTTAATGATTTATCATCCGAAAAAAAAAGACTGTTCAGAAAGGAGACAATTTTTTTTGGACACCAAAAAAGTAACCGTTTTAATATAACGGTTGGTAGTAACGTTGAAATATTACGTAGAAAGGAAACCGAAATCTTGAAATCATAATAAATAAGCATGTTATGATATTTTTTTGTGAGTCAAATCATTCCTGTTGTGGTCAATGTTATTTGACAGAAAATACTTATGTGAAAAGGGGCGTTTTTTTTTCGTTTAATAAAAAAAGTACGGTACCTACCCATTGATAATCATACCTGCTATAATTATAAAAGAATCAGAATAGAATATTAAAAAAACTGTGAGCATTTTAATGCTTTTTTAAAAGGTTTACCATTAAAATCGCAAAGATGGTTTAAACAATCAACGTGGCATGGAACGTTATAAATCCACATGTTTAGTGGTTGACACTGTTGACAGACAACTTCATTATTTTGACATTTACTTTTTCTGTTTGTTTTGGTTTTCGTAAGTGTTTTTGCAGATTTTTCGTATTTATTCCGGGTAGACAAGGCTTAGCTAATTTAATCACTGTAATCTAGAGGTTATAAGGAAGAAATCAATGTACGTCTCATTATTAAATGTTACAATTTATGTGGGTGACACGGTGGTATGTGGGCTTTCTCCGAAGAAATAAAAAATATCTCCTTTGAATTACAGGTTGGGAGAGGCCTCCCCTCTATCTCAGACATGACTATTTTGTGCAACTTTGCATTATAAAGACTTTGGGCGGGTCCTCATTAGGTATTTATTTATGAATAAAATGTCTGCTTTCTCGTGCCGGTTTTATTGCGCACGTGACTCGCGAAACATCTGATCAACCTATGTAATTATGTATTTAATTCTGCAGAATACAAAGAGTTAGATATAAAATATTTGGTAACAACGCACAAATTATAATATTTTAAATATTACAATGTTGACATTCTGCATGATTAAAAGTATGAATAAATTACGCACAACGGACACTGAAAAGTACTTTAGTAGATCCTATTTTTTTTCGGATGAGGGGGAAATCATCAAGTAACTTTTCCCACTCTGGGCGGAGCGGGAGGGAGTGTCAGACTTTTACTGACTAAAATCCATCCATGTTCCTCCCTCGCCCTTTATGTTCCGGGGCCACGGTACACGGAACTTTAGTAGACACTTCCAACCTGTTTAATAAACAAAACAATTTTTTTTTCTGTGTCCGGAGCACACCGACGCGTCGTACAAAAGGCTGCGATAGGATATGAGTGTATTGTTTGTAGTGCAATATGTATCAAGGTTTTTATTTAAAAATTAATTTACTCTAAATTAGCATCAGGATATTTTTTTATTTTTATATTTTTAGCATGCCCCTAAAAAGAAAAATATGGTTTGTGCCCAAACCACCAATTTTAACACCTGTATTTTAAGCAAATATATAAATAATTCTTATTTTGAATTCACGTCGAAATATTTCAGTGGTAATTTAAAAAAAAAACAGCTGCTTCAGGGTGATGAACTAAATACGTTAGTCTCCAAAGTGCGCAGGCGCGTAGGCAAATTTTTATACTGTGTAACCGATCTTTAAAGAAAAGACGCTCGCTAGATATGCCTTGATTTCCACCAAAGAGTGAGAACCGTTCTCTACCGTTTTTTTTTATTTAGCTCACACATTATTTAAGAATATTTTTGAAAATCAAAAGTTACCTGATAAAACATAGATTAAAAAGTAACACACACAGTGCAATCCATGCATTTTAGAAAACGTCTGACTGATAAAATTTCGAAACTATACCTTCATTATTTATGCTTATCGATTAAAATATGCAATGACGACACTTTCAAAATTATAAAAGGACAAACGGTCCTAAACTTCAAATGTTTACTAATACTAATACAAAATATTCAAGGACGAAAAAAAGATTCCCATGCTAACTATTAGCATCTTAATTTGTATAGAATAAAATTATTTTCTCAAACACATAAATAAAACTGGATTACTAATTGGTTGGGCAAGGTTGACCATTTGCATCATAAAGTGAACGAGACGCCTTTGCATAGATAGAAAAAAAACTACCGATTCATCACGTGCGCGTGTGTTAAGCATTTTTTAATTAGGTTCAGCGCCTGTTCAATATCTTCCTCATACATGTGAAAAATTTACAAAGAAGGCTGTATTAATCACCCGCCAAAACAAAAATATCTTAAGAAAAAAAAACACAGATGACCGTTTTTTTTTTTACTTGCGTATAAAATAACCAAACTGACGATGACGTTTGCAAATAATTGTATCAAAATCTAGTTGTGAACGTATAGTGTAAATAAGCGATTGATTTGTTGTGGATGCGATCGCACGCAAGAGGCAGTTCGTTCGGAGCCACCATCGAGTTTGGCTGTATGCGTGTTTATTTGTGGCGTATAGTGTGTTTAAAAAAAAATGAATTTCCTAATAACGAGACTAACATGGACTAACGGGACGCGGATAAACCAATATCTTTTTGCAATCATAAGTGAGTACCATTTAATTATTTATTTTTATTGATAGAAGTGTAGTTTTTTATTTTTGTTTTTTTTTATTTTATATTTATTTTAAGAACTGACATTAACCCAAATCTACAATAGGTATTATTAATTAATATTTTACTGTGATTGGGTTCCTTTTTAACATAACAAAAAACACTTAATTTATTAAAGAAAATTATTTTTTATTTTCTTTACTTGAAAAACTATTGTGCGTTATTTAACGTAAATCGTTAAAAAAATATTCAATGACGTCATAGTTTTTTTTATTAAGTATTTTAGCCGTGTCATAATCACTTCAAAATCATGCAAGATTAAAATTCAATTGACATTTTAGCAAATTTACATTTGGTATGCATGTCTACTTTTAAAGAATACTAATTCGATGTATTCATGTAAAAAACCATAAAAAGGAATTAAGTACCTTGTCTTGAAATAGAAACTAAACTTATGAATTCTAAGCGCGGGTAGATGATTATTTATTTGTCGTTTTATGGCAAGATGTTCACATTTTTTCTTAAATTTGGGTGTTTTAAGAGTCTAACACTCTAATACAAGAAAAATAGTGATATTTATGTATTTTGAGCCCTCCATAGAGAATTAATCAAACTTTCTTGAACATAAATATTTTTTTATTTATGGCCATATCTAAATCATAATAACACATCACAAACACATTTACATTTTCAATTTTGTTGTGTGGTTATGGTTAAAAAAAATCTGCCCGAGAAAGTTTGATAATTTCTGTACTCAAAATAAATATCAATTTTTTTTCTTGTATTTGGGTGTTTAATTTGTGTGTCTCTTAAATATTTGCTGTGAGGAGCTCGTGATAAAATAATAACAGCCGCTTGAGCCGATCTTTAGGTTAAGCGTGCTTGGCTGGGTTGGTCTGTGGATGGGTGACTACCCTTACATACCGAGTTTCCTCCGTGCCTCGGATAGCACGTTAAGCTGTTGATCCCGGCTGTCATTTATCCATCTGTGGCCTAAAAAGTCTGACAACCCGTCTTACCAAGTGGTGTCGTATTACCCAGTATTAACTGGGTTGTGGAGGTCAGATAGGCAGGCGCTCCATGTAAAATACTGGTATTGAGCTGCATCCGGTTAGACTGGAAGCCGACCTCAACATGGTAGGGTTAAGGCTAGGCAGATGATATTAAAGGTTTACAGTATAAAAGGTTTGAACCATGTTACCTTATTTTATTATTATGAGATTATGTTAATGAGAGAAAAGCTTAGGCAGATAATGATGTTGTCAACAAACCGCCCCTGAGCTAACCTCTAAACACTCTAACCTGTTCACTCACAGCAGGTCAAAGACCTCATTTCCCTCTTTCCAATTTTTGCGATCGTAGGCCAATAATGCTTTTAAATTGAGTGCATCTTCACCCCTCCATTTCCTTCTGGGCCTGCCGCGTTGTTGTGTCATCATGCCCACGATGCATTCTTTATAACATTAATTAACTATGACAAAGAAATCTTACCTTAAATACAGGGTGTAAACCACCCCATCCCAAAGCCGTTAACCAAGCATTCTGTACATCAAACTAAGTAACTTTACGCAAAAATTATTGCTGGGAAACAACTTTTTTTTTGAGGTTATAAATATTGTTTTGTGGTAGAACTCAATGTAACGCACTTAAAACACTGTGCTGATGGATGGATTGAATAGAACGGGGGTCATGGAGGTGTTAAAAGTCAAAATCTTACAAGAAAAACAAGTATTTAAAAAAAAACTTGTCAAAAAGTTGTAACTTTGACCCCCCATATCTCCGTAACTAGAAGGTTCCCAGGTATGATGTAGAACAAAAATATTATCACAATGATGGGGAGAACAAGTGCGTCAAGTGCCTTTCGGCTTCGTGAAGAGGTGTTTTACACCCTTTATATGTTTTCATAATATTTAGTAAACCGACAAAAGATAAGCAATGCCTATTGTTTAGGTACATTTTTACAAACACATAATTTCACCGTCCGTCACATCACGCACGAATTGTTGAAAACTGGCTAAGTGTGAGTTGGACTCGTGAATTAAGAGCGGGCCTAACGCCAGGAAAAATTCTGATTTCCCCCGCGCGTCTCGCCACACCCGCATTAGTGCGTTTATCAAACACGGGCGGCGCCACGATGCGCGACACGCGGGACCGAACTCGCGTACTTGAAGTCACTGAGCTGAGTATATGCAACATAGATAGATGAAAACACTTTCTATTCTTATTTTTTTTTGACGTGATAACGTCTTATAAATTGATAATACCAGCAACACTCATGAAAAATAGTAACGTTCCATAGTAACGTTCCATAGTAACGTTCCACCTCCTTTTTTGTATTACATAAAATAATGATTATGACGTTATCACGTAAATCTATCGTCCGTAAACCGACTTTACAGACAACCAATTTTTTTTTTGTAAATTTAACACCCTCAATGCATTCCCATGTGGTTTGTATGTCGTGAAATAAAAGTTTTGAGTAGGTAAGTATTCTATTTCATCTTAGTTTTCTTAATATAAGATATCGGAATTGTAGACATCGGAATGCATGATTAATAGGATACAATGGTTGGAAGCGACTTCTTAAATAGGTGGTAATTTTTTTTCGGCAAACCTGGGTATCTTGACGTTTGTTACGCCATTTTGGTAATCTACTTTTCGACATTAGTTAGCATTTGATTCTGTAGTCAGAAAGTAAAAAAAAATGATCAATTTCGGAATACGGAATAAAAACAAACGTTGCAGGTACCAACACACACACATACACACATACACACAACGGTGCTATACATTCGATTCTATAATTAGAACCCTAAATTGGTTTTTAATTTTGCTACAAATAAGAAACGATCGTAAGAAATATCGTATAATCATCATATTTATATTTGTTTATTAGTTTTATTCACAACACTGAATCGGCTATCTTGGATTGTAAATTTATCATAGTGAGTATTCTACTAGTCACGCCCTTTCATTTGATACCCATATCGAGGGAATTGAAAAAAAATATATGCAAGGAATCCGTAGTTTTGTGTCAGCGGCCATCTTGGACCAATTTTCATCAAACATAGCTAAGAACACTCCCGACTAATTCACCTTTCTAATAAAATATAAAATTAAAATCGTTTCATCCGTTCGGATGCTACGATGCCACAGACAGACACACACACACAAAGACACGTCAAACTTATAGCACCCCGTCGTCTTTGCGTCGGGGGTTAACAAAGGAACTTTGGCATAGTATAAAAAAACAAGTAGGATATCTTCATATAAACGCACCGCACGCGGCTTGTATGTGTGCGTCATACTATCTTTACGTCGCCGCACGCACACTCTAACAAAAACTCGACCCGTGTCTTACTGCCGCCAGTCAAGGCTTGCACACCGCACAAAGTTCGCGCCTCACGGCTTAAAGGCATACGTAAATAAATTAAAAATGGGTGATTATCGCAGGAGAACCTATTGCTGTGTGTATGGGTGTCTAAAAATAACAGGAAAGGTTAGCAAGTCGCTTATTCTAGCATATAATTTATTATTGATGCTGAGATACCTAGTTATTTTTATGTTGTATAAGTCTTCTATTAGACAGACGAAGTAGGCAGGTCTACTTTCCCACTAGAATGTTAGGTACTTGATCTGACAATAGATTCTTTGACTTTGTTTACGTTGAGTTATGCCGATTTCTCAGTATTTTAGGTAGGTATAGTAACTCAATCCCTATTTAAAGTTACAAAATACGTAATTTAAAATGATTGACGAGGTTCTCTATCGTATTACCTAACTTTTTAATCCATAATCTAAAATTACATAATTGTTTTTGTCATAATCATCATTCGTCCGAATGGTAATTTACCCGAACTTTAAATCACATAATATCATATGCCATAAAGTTGAAACGCCTAAATATAATAAGCCCTACATCCTTTTGTCATAAGTATTACAATCAATAATATACAAAAGACATAAAATCGTTTTCAATAAAAGTCATAAGTCCTATTTTAAGTAAATATTTAATCGTATGTAGGCGTTGACCTGCAATGCAAGCAAGCATGCAGCAAGCATGCGGCATGCATGTAGCAAGCATGCGGCAAGCATACAGCAAGCAAGCAAGCATGTAGCAAGAAAGCAAGCATGTAGCAAGCAAGCATGCAATGCAAACAAGCATGCAGCAAGCATGCAACACGCATGTAATTCAAGCAACCATGCAGCAAACATGCAGCACGCATGTAGCAAGCATGCGGCAAGCATACAGCAAGCAAGCAAGCATGCAGCAAGCAACCATGCAACGGGCAAACATGCAGCAAGCAAGCATGCAAGCAAGCGTGCAGCATGCAAGCATACAGTATGCAAGCAAGCATGTAGCATGCAAACGAGCAAGCATCGTGCAGCAGGCATGGTTTCTGTCACGGCTCCGGTGCTGCGGGGCTCCGGCGGCCTCACGCGAGCTTATCGTCGCAGATGGGTTTAACGCTCACCACCGCAGCTTCGGCTTGCTGGCCGGCTTCGCCGGCCAGCCTCAGCCGCGGCGGGGAGTGTTACAACCACCTGCTCCTCAACTCGCGGCCCGCCTCGCCCCTCCGCGCCTACGCGATTTTAAATAACACTCTTGGGGTAGGGCAGACAAGACTGCGTGGAGTCGGATTTACAGCAATTCGTTTCTGTTACTAAAACCTAACTCTTAGGGATTTTTTTAGCGATTAACAATTTATAAATGACCATTCGGAATTATACACATTATGTGATACAATACTTAGGACATACGACTTTATGTCATGTAAAATTAGGAGATTCAATTATTATAGTATTCGATATTATGACAAAATAGTATTAGAAGTAAAGTTAGTTATGTAAAACATAATTTCGGTGTTTTGAACATTATGGTTAATGAAGTTTATAGCAAACGTGTTATGGATAATGATTTTCGGACAAAAAAATTTAGGAGAATCAAGGGAGTACCGATTGACGAATAGGGTAGACGACAAAAGACATCTAATTAGGTAGTCCGTCAGTTAGATTACTAACAAATATTTAACCCGTATTTTTTCTTTTGTTACACAAACCAAAATTTACGAATGTGACGCCTTAGTATAATTTTGAATGAGTTCTGACGTCACGAGCCCCCACTCCCGAGTTTTGCTGCGTTTAATTCTTAGTAGGTATTGACCATTGATTTACAAAACCAAAAAAGTATGTGTCCATTATTTTCCAATACTTACTGACGGTGTCGGCGACGAGACTCTTTCTCCACACCAGGGTGCAAGCAATGGTGCAAGTAATGGCCATACGTAAAAGGCATCGCGAGTCGTTTTAGTTTTGAATCAAAATTTTGTGTTTTGAAAACTTGTGATAATAATTTTATGTCGTAAATAAGTATTTTTTGTATGGTATCTTATTGGAATCTTCATATAGTATTATGATGAATTAGCACCATCACAATTTTAAAGTCCAATAAGACCAAGAAAAATGTAATTTAGAGTGTTGTGTCACATATTTACGTAATTTGAAAAGGTGATTTTTTGTTAATTAAGATATGACGTTGAAATTAGTGTAAAAACGTTGGACTTGGCTTAAAACCGATATCCATGCATAAATCATGTAAATCGGTCCAGTAGTTTAGGAAATATAAGATAAAACAAATAGTAAACATTGTGTTCATCGTAAATTTCACATTCTTTGTTGTAAAATTTTTTTTTTGATAATAGTTTAGGAGACATAGTTCATCAGAACAATGTTTTGAATGCGTTATAATCGTTTGAAAGATAGACCCATCCAAAATGTCCCCACCGCTTCTCTAAATTTTAAAATAAGAGAGTAAAAAGAATATGCTGTAGATTTCAATGAAAACCAGACAACACATTTATAGGCACTGAATTTAAATATAGCTAAAAGTGACAACCCTGAGCCAGTAATTATAACGCGGATTGAGCTGTAGATGCACTACTGCTCCTGTTTATACTATGACTTTGGTAAGCACGATAGGTGGTCAAGCTATACAAAACCAGTTTATGCAGATCTCTCATTGTACATAAAGTATATACATGGTGAGGCCACGCTATACTGGAAATGTAAAAAAAATACTTAGCCGGAATGTGGCCAGAGTATTGTAAATAGGTATTCATAATTCTTTATGAAATCCTAGGTGCACACATAAGGTATGTGAGATTTCGGTAGTAGGAAAAGATAAACGTACTTTTCCAGTGAAACATTTTGGTCATTATTCAAATTCTTTTCGACCTCGATGGTACTCCCGACAGAACCATCAACAAACTCGAGCACTCGATTTGCATTATTTTCTGGGAACTAATACCTGAAACAAGCGAGTGTTCGGAATCACATTACTTTTTATATTTTTTAACGTGATTCATATTATGATTCTGCTAAAGCGGCCATTTTAGGGCCCTAGTCTATTTTAAATCTTTACTAGTCGACCCGACCTACCTACTACCTACCTTCTACCTATCTACCTTCTACCTACCTACTACCTACTCCCACCCACTACTTTCACGTAATAATAACACATAACGTACCGCGTGCGTAACGTATCTACAAGTAATAAAACAAATCCCTTTAAATAATAACTACCATATTTTATTAATTTATAATAAATAATATACCTACATAACGGTTAATTCGTACGGGTTGTATCAGCCGAAAGACGTCCACTGCTGGACATAGGCCTCCCACAAGTGTCGTCACATTGACCGGTCAACGGCGACTCGCATCCAACGTTGTATGTAATTATCATAATTTCACACAAAAACAATGCACGATCAAATTAATCATCCGTTTATTTCGAGTTTATTTGAGTAAAAGATACATAAGTACTTTCGACTACGGCAATCAGCCATAAATTGAGTGTTCAACTGCTTTACTTCTCGCTTCTTCCGTTTTGTTACTGTATTTTTCATGTTAGCCATGTTACTCAACAAAAAATTAGTAATATTATGAAAATAATAAGGGCGGCTGGGCGCGGAGCAAAGTGACATAGACTGCCCGTCTCAACAGAGCGAGGGCTACTGATCGGTGAAACAAACTGATGTCTCAAGCTCGCGTCCCGCGAGACGGAAGACGGCGCATTTCGCGGATTAAAAATGTAGTAAGCGCCAAACTCTTTCGGGTCTATTATCTCTTAAAATAATTTTTTTTTTGAAAATTTTCTCAGAGTCTGCCCTAGGTTACACATGAGTGATAATATTTATGTAGTTTTTGGTTCAGTAATATGCACCAAAATAGAATACAAACCAAAATTCTTGAAAATTAGAGGTAACTTTGTGACGATTTTCTATCGAGAAAATTTTATCCTATTATGTTTTTGCTCAGACCCAACCCTCACATTTATAATGAAGTTTTCTGACATATTTTTTTTTTCTAATTTGAACATGATTTACTATTCTAAAAATCTAATCTAAGATTGAAGATTTTGCTTTAGGCCCGCTCTTAAGGGTTCTGTATCATTGTAGTAGGGCCGGGGAGCTCCCTTCAATTTAAATTTATTTTAGTTGCTATAGCGGCCTTAGAAATATGTTCATCATTTGTGAAAATTTCAACTGTCTGCTATCAGGGTTCATGAGATACAACCTAGTGACAGACAGATGGACAGTGTAGTCTTAGTAATAGGGTCCCGTTTTATCCTTTGGGTAAGGTACCCTAAAAAATTACTGATGCGTAAACAAATGAATGAGTTTTAAAATATCGTATGTCCTCGTGACTGTATGTGTAACATAAAACAAAAATGCTACTCTGAATAAACAATGAAATATTTATCAAAGGAAACGCCAACTATAATAAACAAAACAATATCGATTCGACTATTACCTGAATGGAGCAATACATCTGGAGAGTTGCGCCGAACGCAAGTTTATCTGTACATAAATGTATTTATATACTCTCTAAACTATAAATTTGTTTAGTTTATCTTACAATAAGGTATTATTTTGTATTATTTTAGAATTTGATTTTATTCACATAATTTATACATGATGAACTTTTATTATGTACAATATTTACATACTACATCTAAAACTATATATAATTACAAAAATAAAACTAAACGTAAAACTAAAACTATAAATTAATTTAATACATCTTATTATAAAGTGACAGATTGTAGGGGGTAATGTCGGGAAGTAATGATCCAATTCTAGTTTTTTTTACACAAATATTATTATTATGTATTGTGATTATTAAATTATTATTTTTTTCTTTATTAAAACTTAATGCATATTATGTACAAAGGCGGACTTAATGCCTTGGGCATTTTCTACCAGTCTACCTTAGGGTGATGCAGAGACAGGGCAAGCCACGATAGTGGCGATAAGTCCTCAGATTCAGGAGTGGCTGGAGAGGCGCCACGGCGTCCGCACCTACCGCCTGACGCAGGTCCTCACCGGACACGGATGTTTCGCGAGGTACCTGTACCTAATCGGGCGGGAGGAAACGCCCGGGTGTTTCCACTGCGAGGATCGACCGGAGGACACGGTGGAGCACACGGTGGAGGTCTGCCCCGCGTGAGCGGAACAACGCCGTGTCCTCGTAGCGACGAACGGCGGCGTTGACCTCTCGCGTCCGGCCCTGGTTCAATCCATGGTCCGCAGCGAGATGGAATGGGAAGCCGTCACTTCCTTCTGCGAAGCAGTCATGCTATCGAAGGAGGTAGCGGAACGCGAGAGGGAGAGAACCTCTCTTTCCAGCCGCCGCGGGAGACGCACCGGACGTCGGTGGCCACGTGGTGGCTACCGGCCACCGTAGACGCGGGCCTGTGGACGGTTAGCTATGGGCTATCTAGCCGTCCGTCCGTCTAATGACGACAGGCCGTATCGACGGCGCGTTCGTGTTCAAAGCGCGCCTCAAAGAGATGTCAGCATAAAGAGAGGGGCCAGCAAAGGGCCGAAGCCTGCGGGGGTTGCGGGACTGTTCGAAAGAGATACCGTGGCCTCGGAACATAAAGGGCGATTCGAGGAAGGAACATACATGGGTTTTAGTCAGGAAAAGTCTGACACTCCCTCTCGCTCCGCCCAGAATGGGAGAAGTTATATGATGATTTCCCATCCCAAAAAAAAAAGGTAATTCAGAGACAAAAATGTAAGTGCAATTCTTAAAATGGGTAGTTTGGGCACAAACCATATTTTTCTTTTTAAGGCATGCAAATATTGTTTGACATAATTGTATGATTTCAGTGAAATTTTAAAAATATTTCGTGATGCAAATTTAAAATAATAAAAACCTTGATACATATTGCACTACACACTATAAATAAATCCTTAAAATTATAGTGTTGCATAAATTCTCTCTTGTAAACTGTAGAAACAATCTTGTTCTGTATAGGCATCGGGGTAAGGTAGCCTTTTGTACGTCGCGTCGGTGTGCTTCAGTCAGACACAGACAAATATTTTATTTTATTTTAGAGTCTACTACAGTTACCGTGGCCCCGGAACATAAAGGGCCAGGAAGGAACATGGATGGGTTTCAGTCAGTAAAACTCGGGGATAAGTTGGATCTGAGTAGTGTCATTATTTAGGCACTGATTTTGGGCTACAGACTCAGTCACGCAGGCTGGCGCGAGCGAGGGACGGTGAGGGTTCGAATCGGGGTATCGCGACGACGAGGACGGAATGACGGCTGTTTGCGTCAGTGCTTCTTAAGCATGCTAGTTTCCTTCCTGCTCTCTTGGAGGAGGGTAATAGCGTCATCGGGATCGACTAACGTATGCCTTGGGCGGTGGACCTGACTGGGTCTCCCTCGCGAATTGGGGACTCCCCACATTCATCGACGCGAAATCGGCTTAAGCCGAATGCGTAAAATCACACTAATCGGCCGGCGTCGCGACGTGTCGTCCGAGTCCAGCTGATGCGAATGGTATTAGTAACACCATTATTACGTAGACATAAAGGCTTTTTTGACCGGTGTTAGCCGATTCCGCGTCGATATATGTGGGGAGTCCCCAATTCGCGAGGGTTTATCACGAGCGGCCGCTGCGGTTAGGGGGTTACGATATTTGATGGAAGAACCGAAGCGCTTAATAAACTGGGCTATCATGGGAACGTGGCGGATTCGGAGTTGGTCGTCTTTTTAATGTAAAATTGTTACGTTGTTACGGAAAAGTACCCTTTGATTATTGTAAAGTAGATCAAGGGCTTATAAATTAATAGTACTAATTGTACTTGGTTATTTGGTAAAAACAAATTAATCTATGTCTACGAGTAGGTAAATTATGTCCTCTTCACTAATAGATAAATTAAATATAGTGAGTTGTTTGTTTTAGTTATTTTACAAATTTCAATACGTATCTCCTAAACTATAAACTTTGCTTCCGGAAAGTAAGGTTCAGTAATTTGAAAATTACCTCCTCTATATTTGAATTAGCTATGGCGGGTCTAGACCCAGTCACCCTGAATATCTACAAGATGGAATTTTTCAATGCTGCTATAGCTAATTTTACTCAAAAGAAACATTCCTTTATTTTTAAAAAGAAATAAATCTGCATTCACAGAATTTCGAAAATTCGAACTTTGTTTGGTAAGCGAATTTTCGAAAATTTAAAAATGCAGATTTGTTTTTTTTCAAAAATAAAGTAACGTGTTTCCTTTGAGTAAAATTTGCTATCTCCAGTATTTCGAGTACTACAGGTGGCCTTTAAAAATTCCAACCTGTAACTCAATTCAAAGACGGGGAAAAAAGCAAGGCAGACGATACCACCGAATAAAATTGGGTGATTCTTGACTGGCGATTGGGTGATTCTTGACTGGTGATTGGGTGATTCTTGACTGGTGATTGGGTGATTCTTGACTGGTGATTGGGTGACTAAATATGGACAAACCCGTAGCTGCTTGACTGCGTTTTGTTTTGAACGTTTTTAAAACAATAAAACATTTAGATATTCTCAGTCCTCTTGTTTAAATTAAACATTAATATAGTAATTACGAATACCTACTGACCAACTTAATAACATAAAGTTTTATGTAATTAGTTATCAAGATTCCAAACTTCCTGGTGTATCATCAAGTTCTTCCCAAATGTTCAACTTATCTAGAAGTCCGACTTCCAGTCTCACTGGATGACGCTGAACTGAACACTTATAGTGAAGCGACAAAATCGGCATGAATTAATTAATGACTCACATACATATCTGACTCCACAACTCATTTACTGGTGATACGAGAAGAGACAGTAGTTACAATACAACATACTTATAACGTTAACACCACGCCTGTTATCCCCCTTGCAAGAGAGTAGGAAAGATACCAGTACAGTTCGTAGAATGTACAAATACAGACCGAAAACATTCCGACCTTCGCCGCAGAGGTCCGGCGCGTAATCCCCGTTCAATCCCTCCCCGACCCTTGCTCGAGCCAGCCCGCGATGCTGAGCCTGTAGTAATAAAACAGTCCCTAAATAATGACAACCAGATCCAACCTGTCCCTTTGCTGCCCCCAGCGACGCCCTAAGCCGAGGTCCGTACCCCACAGGGGGTGCCCTTAGAGCGCTGTCGCTTAGTTTATAGTAATTTTCGCCCTGGCTGGAGGCCTTAAATTCAAGGCATCCACAGGACTTGCCCGGTTAAGCAGAAGCCAGTCTTCACAGACTGAACTGCGAGATGCCCTACACAAAAAAAAAAAGAAAAAAAAGCCTGTTATCCCCGAAGATGTAAGCAGCAGAGGTCTACCTAATAGTGAGGAGTACGTCGCTAAATAATAACAACCGCTCGGGCTATTCTTTGGTTAAGCCGTGCTTGCCTAGGTTGGTCTGTGGATGGGTGACCACATTTACATACCGAGTTTCCTCCGTGCCTCGGAAAGCACGTTAAGCTGTTGGTCCCGGCTGTCATTTGTCTATCTTTGGCAGTCGCTACAGATAGTCAGTGGCCCAAAAAGTCTGACAACCATTCTTACCAAGTGGTATCGTATTACCCAGTATTAACCGGGTTGTGGTATGCAGTCGCTCTATGTAAAATAGTGGTATTCAGCTGCATCTGATTGGACTGGAAGCCGACCCCAACATAGTTTGGGAAAGGCTAGGCAGATGATGATGTACCTAATATTACACCCACATCGCGCCTATTGTTACGACGACGCTGCCTTACGTTCTTAGGGTCTGTGGTTCGAATCCCGGTAGGAGCGAATGTTTGTGTGATGAGCACGGACATTTGTTTCCGAGTCATGGATGTTTATATGTATAATAAGTTTGTATTTACAAACAAAAAAAGTATGTTTGTAGTATATCATCTATCTAGTGTCCACGACACAAGCTTTGCCTATTGTGGCACTAGGTGGCGCTGTGTGTTAATGTCCAGCGATATTTTTTTTATTTTTTATTGTTAAGTTCCATGTAATAGGGGGCTCGTTCATTGTTATCTACCGGGCACAAATCTAGAGTTCGTGGTAGCTACTGAGAAATTCGTGACGGAAAAACCCAAAAATAACAATAAATTTCCCGAACCGGCATGACATCGTACTCAGGACCTCGTGTTCATTAGCCGCGCTTCCGACCACTAGAACAACGATTAAGTCAACACAACATACTGGTATCTGCTTATTTTTGCAAACAACACTCACATTTAGGAAAATTACACGTGGAATTAATTACCTACAAAACACAAACTACGTTCAAGCTCAACTAAGTTCATGGTTGAGCAATTACGGTTCTTACTTACAACAACACAAGGTTACATTTTATATTTTAATTAAATTTTCTTTAAAATGCCATATAGGTATACTGGTAGTCCTACAGTCATACCGTTAAGTTTTATTGGGGAAGAATTACAAGTTATTTATGCACAATAAATTGGAATAAGGGCAAAATAATCATGATTATGTAGGGCCAATTTTATAGTTCACACAAGCTGACCCACGCAACTTCGTCTGCGTCACATAAGAGAGAAAAACGAAAGGAAAAAAAATCCCCGTTTTTGCAACATTTTTCATTGCTGCCCCGCTCCTAATAATCGTAGCGTGATGTTATATGCCTTCCTCAATAAACTGACTATCCAACACAAAAATGTTTTTTCAATTCGAGCGGGTAGTTCCTGAGATTAGCGCGTTCAACCAAACAAACAAACAAACAAACTCTTCTGCTTTATAATATTAGTATAGATTTGACATTTGTCAGATCCAAGTAAAGGTTACCTTTATTACAATTATTACAATAAATATGTAATCGTATTTGAAACAAAATAAGCCATAATGCAGTTCTAACTTCGAAAAACTAAATACCCTTGATTATGTTTGTTTTTTTTTTTCGGATGGGAAATCATCAATGACTTCTCCCACTCTGCACGGAGCGGGAGGGAGTGTCAGACTTTTACTGACTAAAACTCAACTATGTTCCTTCCTCGCCCTTTACGTTCCGGGGCCGCGGTATCTCTTTCGAAAAGCAACCAACAAACCCCGGCTTCGGGTGTTTTTTTTTATTTAGCTCTATCGCCCACTGCTGGGAAAAGGCCTCACCCATAATCTTCCACTCCTCTCTACGTGCAGCTCTCTCAGGCCAATCTAGAAAGTAATTTCAATAAAACATTTAAAGGTAATCAATCATCATGGTATTGTACACATTTTTTAATTATATTTTTACATATTTCATAATTAAGTACACCGTCCTCTTTAATGCCACCTAGAGCAAGTACAATGTCCAAGTGTACAGAAACAAAAACTATTTTTAATGTTCTTATAAGAATTTACTTCCATCAGTGCTGCGATTAAATTTTTATCAACGGTATGGAAAACGGAGAGAGGTGACCGTATATCTTTCGGCGGCTTTACGTCTACTATCAATGACTGTTGTGACCTTCCTGTGTTGTAGTTTTGTTGAACTGGTGACGTATTCAAATGTTCTGGTAATTGCAGTATCAGTAGCCCGAAAATTACTGAAACAGGAGATATAGTTATAAGATTAAAACACACATACATGTACGAACATGCCCAATATTTGGATGTACAGTCAGCAAAACAGTTAGGTATGCACGCTAGTAATCATCTTACAACTATTCTAAACGAAAAAGTCTCTAAAGATCGATTTTTGTTATTCTTTCACGCAGAAACTAGGTACTGAAAGGATTTGGATGATATTGCAAACAGATTGCACTTATAAATAAGGTTTTGTGTTAGATCTCAATGTAACGCACTTGAAACATTGTGCTGATGGATGGATTGAATAGTACGTAGATCGTAGAGGACTTTAAAGTAAAAATCTTACATTAAATACTTGTATTAATCTTTTTTTTCAAAATTTTGGAACTTTGACCCCCAATATCTCCGTAACTAGACGGTTCCCATGTGTGGTGTAGAACAAAAAAATGATTGGAATGACGAAGAAAACAAGTGCCGTTCGGCTTTGTTAACAGATGTTTTACACCCTTTATGTAAATAATCGAGAGCGGGTAAGTTTTATTCTCAAAATTGAGCCGAAGATGACATCAGTGACTAGACTTATAACTTTGATATCGGAAACGTGACACTTTAGAATATATTGTCTCATGCAAAACTTTTTTGTATTGATGCGCTTTCGATTGGTACAGGTTTATAAAAACTGTATAATTCGATGGTGACCGTGGTTGATCAAAGTTGTGCTAACTCACGCGGGCAACGAGGACCCCTTGGCCAATGGTACCACCCGCATGAAAAGATAATGTACCATTCCTGAGAAATACCGATTAATAATACCTAGTCTTAAAACACTTTATAATCCCATAAAAGTGTTGTCGACGGGGCCCTATTTCCGAGTTCAGGGTTTTAAGGAACCTAACTAACCTAACGGGGGGGTGCCCCAAATCCCGCCTCTATGGGGGCAGAGATACTTCCGTATGTTGAAAATATTTCGAGAGTTCATAATATCGCTAGAGAGATTATAAACTAACGTGCTATAGATGAATATAGGTAAATACATGTGAGGTGTTTCATTTCTTTTAATTTTTAAATATATTTTTGTTGTTTTTTTTTCTGTGTAATTTTTATACTAATAATTTTGGTGTGTTTTGTCCTGTGCGGGCTAATAAATGCTTTTCCTTTCTTTCTTTCTTTTTTAAATGTGTGGGCGCAATTTTGAATTAAAATGGCGGGTTTTAACCTTGCCATTAAACACAAACCCTTTCTCCCTAAAGCGTTGGGTACACAGAAAAGACGTAAGACGAAGACGCGGCGTGGACAGGGCACAGATGCCTTTAAGCCTTATTTTCCTGGTATGTGTGACTAGTCAATGAATCAATAATATACTAAACTTACGTGAAAACAAATTCATAGCTCTCAAGTGATTCAGTCGTTCAGTAACCTACTCGTATTTTTTGCAATGGCTCACAAGTCAAAGTACTTTACTAAATTGTGTTCAGCTTTGCCTTTTATAAGTTATCTCGCTAATGAAATAAAATTGATTTTATGGTTAAGTCAATTATATTTCCATGTCTCTTAATTCCTTTATAATTCATTATAATTATAAAAACATATAGCGATAGAAGAGTTTAACCGAATGAGTAAAAGCTAGTGCTTTGTTACACGTGCCTAAGAGCCTTATCACACACAAGCGGATTGCCAGCGGATTCAAAGCGGAGCGGTAGCGCAACGAATTCGTCGCGAATAGCAGCGTGGACTCCATTTGTACTGTCTCGTACAAACGCCACTCGCGGCGTCAAAAGTTCGAAGAACATTAATTTTGAGTAAATTTAAGCAAATATTCAAATATATTTTTACTAGCTTCTGCCAGCGGCTTCGCCCGCGTGAAGTTTGAAATTGTCCCATGGGATCTTACTACCGGGATAAAAAGTATCCTAGGTGTTAATCCAGGTTATAAACTATCTGTGTGCTAAATTTGATCCAAATCCGTTCAGTAGTTTTTGCGTGAAAGAGTAACAAACATCCATACATCCATACTTACAAACTTTCGCATTTATAATATTAGTAGGATTTAAAGCCTTTTTTCAGGTGTCTCTGATAATGTCTAACGTGTGTCTTCACGTAGGTCAGTTCGTATCAAATGCAACAACACATAAAATGAAGGCTTGACATTCGTAGGTAGGATCGAATTTGTGAAAACAACACAAATTAGTCGCTCTCTTCCATTCGATTGATTGATAATGGATCTTCCCAAATTCTTCGATGCTTTCAATTTCGTCTCCGGCGTCTTCGAAGTAACAAAGCCAACAACAGTGTTTCCTTTTCGGAATCAATTTTGTTACTGAGTATATTACACGTTGTCAATTCGCGACGAATTCGCTGCGCCTCCGCGGCGAAAACGTTGCGCCTCCGCTCCGCTTTGAATCCGCTGGCAATCCGCTAGTGTGATAAGGCCCTAATAGTTATTAGTAATTTACGGTCGAACAAGTCATTTGGTTTGCTATTAACAATAAAATTTGTGGGTTAAACTGTAAACCGAATAGCTTGTTCGTCCTTACACTATTTTTGATCCCCTACGTAAAAAGAGGAGTGTTATTATACGTTTGACCGCTATGTGTATCTGTGTCAGTCTCTTGCACCGTAGCTCTTTAACGAGTATACCGATTTCGATGCGGGATATTTCTAATACCAGCTCCGCTAACAATACTGCATTATGTCAGTGTTCTTCAATGGGCTAGTTTCCACCATGAATAAATTGCATTTCTATTTAGTCCGTTAGTTAGTTAGTTAAAGCAAAACTTATACCACTGCGTGTCGTATTGAGGGTTTTAAAAGCATCGTATCTTCGTCAATTTTGGTTTGCGCTATAAAATAAAAAAATCGGGTCAAATATCTTTTTAAATCTAACATAAGGACAATTACTTTATTTTTGTCATCTCCCCTTTTGGTTATCTTTTCAGTCATGATATGTGTAACAACAGTTATTTCAAAGTGTATGTCAGACACGCAAATAGGGAAATTACTTCTTCGTCAATGACTTCTCCCACTCTGGGCGGAGCGAGAGGGAGTGTCAGAATTTTACTGACTAAAACCCATCCATGTTCCTTCCTCGCCCTTTACGTTCCGGGGCCGCGCTATCTCTTTGTCTCCGTCCTGCAGCCCCGGCAGGCTTCGGCCCTAGCGGCCCCTCTCTTTATGCTGACATCTCTTTGAGGCGCGTTTACGCAAAAAAAATGTTCAATACTTTGAGATTACCTAAATTATCGCACTGAGGATGGACTCGATCGGCAAACTATGCGCTCTGCGGGATTTCCGATTATCAAAACGACTAAAGAATACAAGGTACAACAGCACAAATCCAATCCAATCCTCCAATAAAGTCTCTCGGACCATGAAATTGAATGACTTTGGTTCTACGATTTCTTCAAAATATATGGCCTTTCTATGAGAACCTTTCGAGATCAGCTGTATTCAACTTTTTATTGCATTCCACGTATTACATGATTCTTTAATTCATTAATTAACTATATTAAGTAAAATGACGTTTTTTCCACTTATTTATTTATTGTACTCACACATTTATCACATTTATAAATATTTCAATAAAAATTAAATATCAATGAAAACATTTAAAGATAATCAATCATCATGTATGCTACACATTTTTATTAAATATTTTTACATATTTTATAATTTAGTACATCGTCCCCTTCAACGCCACTTAACGCAAGTACAAGTTTCAATTGAACAGAAACAAAAACTATCTTTAATGTCATCCAATGAATTTACTTTCATCAGTCCAGTGATTAAATCTTTACGAACGGTATAGAAAACGGAGAATGGTGACCGCAAACTTTTCGGCGGCTTTACGTCTACTATCAATGACTGTTGTGACCTTCCTGTGTTGTAGTTTTGTTGAACTGGTGACGTATTCAAATGTTCTGGTAATTGCAGTATCAGTAGCCCGAAAATTACTGAAACAGGAGATATAGTTATAAGATTAAAACACACATACATGTACGAACATGCCCAATATTTGGATGTACAGTCAGCAAAACAGTTAGGTATGCACGCTACTAATCATCTTACAACTATTCTAAATGAAAAAGTCTGTAAAGATCGATTTTTGTTATTCTTTCACGCAGAGACTACTGAAAGGATTTGGATGAAATTGCAAACAGATTGAAACCTTTTTCCACTAATAATATAAAGTTTTGTGTTAGATGTCAATGTAACGCACTTGAAACAATGTGCTGATGGATGGATTGAATAGTACGTGAGTCGTAGAGGACTTTAAAAATCTTACAATAAATACTTGTTTTAAAAAAAAATATGTCAAAAAGTTGGAACTTTGACCCCCAATATCTCCGTAACTAGAAGGTTCCCAGGTGTGATGTAGAACCAAAAAATGATTGAAATGACGAGGAAAACAAGTGCTTTTCGGGTTCGTTAAGAGGTGTTTTACACCCTTTATGTAAATAATCGAGAGCGGGTAAGTTTTTTTATTTATTTATTTATTTAAACTTCATGTACAAGAGTGGTACATAGGCGGACTTAATGCCACAAGGCAATCCGATCTCAATTTTTCTCAAAATTGAGATCGGAAACGTGACACTTTGGAATATGTTGTCTCATGCAAAACTTTTTTGTATTGATGCGCTTTCGATTGGTCAAATGTAAGCATACAAAAATCATAATATGTAACTCGAGGGGGTTGGCGCTGAAAGCCGAAATACAGGTTCTGCCTAGTTTGGCAACAGATGCTAAAACTTTTGTGTACAACAGCTGTTCAAAGCATTTTTACTTGTAATTAATTGTAAGTACTGTTTTGTGAAAGAAATAAATTATTTTTGGTACAGGTTTTTAAAACCTGCATAAGGGACTATTCACATATATTCAGCTCTATTCAGCTTATGCCCATAGAAAACAACGAATAAGTGTGAGTAGTCTCTAATTCGATGGTGACCGTGGCTGATTCAATCAAAGTTTTGCTGAAAATGCCGTAAAATATCTTGGAAACGTAAACACTTTAGAACATTCTACCCCATACATAACTGGTTTGTATCTGTTACCGTAAAATTTTCAAACACGTTAGATTGTAAAGTAACTAGAGAGATTGTAAACTCTCGAAATATTGTCAAACGAACATACTGCTTACAATAGTGCATGCGATAGTAATTAACTCACGCGGTGTGGAGGGAAGGAGGAGTCCTTCTTGCCCAATGGTGTAATGTACCATTCCTGAGAAATACCGATTAATATAACCTAACCTTAAAACACTTTATATTCCCCTAAAAAGCGTAGTCGACGGGCTCCTATTTCCGAGTGCAGGGTTTAAAGAAACCTAACTAACCTAACGGCGGGGTGCCCCAAGTCCCGATTATGGGGGCAGAGATATTTCCGTATGTTCAGTTGAAAATATTTCGAGAATTTACAATATCGATAGAGAGATTATAATCTAACGTGCTATAGATGAATATAGGTAAATGTGTGGCCACAATTTTGAATTAAAATGGCGGGTGTTAACCTTGCCGTTAAACACAAACCCTTTCTCCCTAAAGCGTTGGGTACACGGAAAAGACGTAAGACGAGGACGTGGCGTGGACAGGGCACAGATGCCTTTAAGCCTTATTTTCCTGGTATGTGTGATTAGTCAATGAATCAATAATATATTATTATTAAACTTACGTGAAAACAAATTCATAGCTCTCAAGTGATTCTGTTCAGTAACCTTCTCGTATTTTTTGCAATGGCTCACAAGTCAAAGTATTTATTAAATGGTTCAGCTTTGCCTTTTATAAGTTATCGTCATGAAATTAAATTGATTCTATGGTTTAGTCAATTATATTTCCATGTCTCTCGATGATGGAAATAATGTATTTAACAATTAACTTTTGAGAAACATAATTATATATACAATATTTACATACTATCTAAAACTACATATAATTACAAAAATAAACTAAACGTAAAACTACAATATAAATACAATAATATCAAAAGGACACTTCGGCGTCAAAGTACTCCTCCGCATCGCTGTCATCCGGAAACGTGCCCAGAAGACTGGCAGCATTGACACGTTGAATGGCAATGCTAATTCTTTGGCCAAAGAAAGAGCCAGCCCTCTAGTCACGCAAAGTGTCGATCAGTCGGCGGGAGACTTCTTTAAAAATGAGACGCTCACTCCGGCCCCATGACCCGAGCGTTTCGACCCCAAACGGCTCAAAGCTGTAGTTACCAATAAGGTTACAGTATTTGCGCCGTTTGAGGATCTCAGCAGCTGCAGCAGCAGCGCCTGCCTGTCTCTTAATTCCTTTCAAAATCAAAAATCAAAATCAAAGCATTTATTTCAAGTAGGCCAAATACAGGCGCTTTTAAATTGTCGAAACAAAGATGAAAATTAAATGTAGCTGCAGTCCCAGTCACAAGACATAAAAACTGTAAAAGTACTGTAGTTGCCCATTCCCTAGCGTAGATCTCTATGGAGAAGAACGGGCAAGAAACTCCATGGACACTCTTTTAAATCATAATGTTGTTACAAAACCTTGGTTACATCATTCCTGTTGAGATGGTGCATTATGTGAGAACAATGTAGCAAAATGTGCACGATAAAAGTGTCCATAGTTAAAATAAACAAAAACAATCCCAAAATAAAATAACTAATTAAAAAATAAATACAAAAGCCGTGGCACCCAAGAGCTGACCAGTCCCAACCGACAGCTCCCGTTCACGAACATGACGCATCAGCACCATTCAACTCAACCATTTTGAAGGGAACTAAATGACCCGACACACGCGCCACCATCAGGGGGACATTTGAGTGAGCATAACATACCCTTAACCGCCAGGGCACATTCAAGTAAAAAAATAAAAACTTAGGTTTTCCGCGAATGATAGCATTCTAGTACATAGCACTCACACAATATGAGATATGAGGTTATGTAATATTAAAGATATTGAATTTGTTCAATGCAAAGATAGTTGTACAATCTCCAGCAGCTCCAACAACACAATTAGCGCTATCCATTTATACGCCCCTGTCCTTGTGGAACAGGACCGGCATTGAGCCAAGCATTTTTATCAGCGATAATAATTAATTATAATAGCATATAGTGATAGAAGAGTTTAACCGAATGAGTGAATGAGAGCTAGTGCTTAGTTACACGTGCCTAATAGTTATGACTCCGACTAAATTGCTTTCTTCTCAGTCTTCGACAAAGTCATATTAATTATTATAAGGTTTGTCGTTTTTCGGTCTATTTGTATGTTTTTTTTTTTGATAATATATATTAGTTTATTTTATATGCCTATATATGTATTAGTATGTATACCTATTTATGTGTTTTAATTTTCATGCTTATAAATGGTATTTTTATTTTTATTGTACTCTATCACACACAATACTGTCTTATTTGACCCAAAGGTTGACTGGTAGAGAATGCCTTGTGGCATTAAGTCCGCCTATGTACCACTCTTGTACATGAAGTTTAAATAAAATAAAATAAATAAAAAGAAAAATAAAATAAATAAGTAATGTACGGTCGATCAAGCTAATTGGTTTGCACTTTACCGTAAAACTTGTGGGTTAAACTGTAAACCGAATAGTTTGTTCGTCCGTACAGTATTTTTGATCCCCTACGTAAAACGAGGGGTGTTATTATAAGTTTGACCGCTATGTGTATCTGTGTTAGTCTCTTGCACCGTAGCTCTTTAACGAGTGTACCGATTTCGATGCGAGATATTTCTAATCCCAGTTCCGCTAACAATACTGCTTATTGTCAGTGTTCTTCAATAGGCTAGTTTCCACCATGAATAAATTGCATTTCTATTTCGTCCGTTAGTTAGAGCAAAACTTAAACCACTGCGTGACGTATTGAGAGTTTTGAAAGCATCGTATCTTCGTCAATTTTGTTTTGCGCTATAAAATAAAAAAATCGGGTCAAATATCTTTTAAATCTAACATAGGACTAATTACTTTTTTGTCATCTCCCCTTTTGATTATCCTATCAGTCATGATATGTGTAACAACAGTTATTTCAAAGTGTATGTCAGACACGCAAATAGGGAAATTTCTTCTTCGTTAATGACTTCTCCCACTCTGGGCGGAGCGAGAGGGAGTGTCAGACTTTTACTGACTAAAACCCATCCATGTTCCTTCCTCGCCCTTCACGTTCCGGGGCCGCGCTATCTCTTTGTCTCCGTCCCGCAGCCCCGGCAGGCTTCGGCCCTTGCGGGCCCCTCTTTTGATGCTGACATCTCTTTGAGGCGCGTTTCCTGTCGTCATTAGACGGGCGGACGGCTAGCTAGCCCATAGCTAACCGGCCACAGGCTCGCGATTAAATTGGGCCTTTATTTTTATTTTTTTAGGATGGGAAATCATCAAATGACTTCTCCCACTCTGGGCGGAGCGGGAGGGAGTGTCAGACTCTTACTGACTAAAACCCATCCATGTTCCATACTCGCCCTTTATGTTCCGTGGCCGCGGTATCTCTTTCGAACAGGCCCGCAACCCCGGAACAGGCCCACAACCCCGATTAAATTGGCCCTGCTGTAGTGATCAGAATATTCATCGTCGGTGTTGTTATCAGTATGTTACAACTAGTTTAGTCACCATATTTACGCAAAAAAAATGTTTCAATACTTTGAGATTACCTAAATAATCGCACTGAGAATGGACTTGATCTGCAAACTATGCGCTCTGCGGGATTTCCGATTATCAAAACGACTAAATAATACAAGGTACAACAGCACAAAACCTCCAATAAAGTCTCTCGGACCATGAAATTGAATGACTTTGGTTCTACGATTTCTTAAAAATATACGGCCTTTCTATGAGAACCTTTCGAGATCAGCTGTATTCAACTATTGCATTCCACGTATTACATGATTCTATAATTCATTAATGAACTATATTAAGTAAAATGACGTTTTTTTCCATTTATTTATTTATTGTACTTACACATTTATCACATTTTTCAATATTTCAATAAAAGGTAAATATGAATGAAAACATTTAAAGATAATCCATTGTCATGTATGCATAATTAAGTACATCGTCCCCTTCAACGCCACTTTACGCAAGTACAAGTTTCAATTGAACAGAAACAAAAACTATCTTTAATGTCATTCATTGAATTTACTTTCATCAGTCCAGTGATTAAATTTTTACGAAAGGTATACAACGGTAAAAAGGCGTTAGGTGACTGCAATGTTTTCGGCGCCTTTACGTCTACTATCAATGACTGTTGTGACCTTCCTGTGTTGAAGTTTTGTATAACTGGTGACGTATTCAAATGTTCTGGTAATTGCAGTATCAGTAGCCCGAAAATTACTGAAACAGGAGATATAGTTATAAGATTAAAACACACATACATGTACGAACATGCCCAATATTTGGATGTATAGTCAGCAAAACAGTTAGGTATGCACGCTAGTAATCATCTTACAACTATTCTAAATGAAAAAGTCTGTAAAGATCGATTTTTGTTATTCTTTCACGCAGAAACTACTGAAAGGATTTGGATGAAATTGCAAACAGATTGGAACCTTTTTCCACTAATAAAAAGTATAAAGTTTTGTGTTAGATCTCAATGTAATGCACTTGAAACATTGTGCTGATGGATGGATTGAATAGTACGTGAGTCGTAGAGGACTTTAATAATCTTACAAAAAATACTTGTATTACTAAAAATATGTCAAAAAGTTGGAACTTTGACCCCCAATATCTCCGTAACTAGAAGATTCCCAGGTGTGGTGTAGAACCAAAAAATGATTGAAATGGCGAGGAAAACATTTACCTTCCGGGTTCGTTAAGAGGTGTTTTACACCCCTTATGTAAATAATCGAGAGCGGGTAAGTTTTATTCTCAAAATTGAGCCGAAGATGACATCAGTGACTGGACTTATAACTTTGATATCGGAAACGTGACACTTTAGAATATATTGTCTCATGCAAAACTTTTTTGTATTGATGCGCTTTCGATTGGTCAAATGTAAGCATACAAAAATCATAATATGTAACTCGAGGGGGTTGGCGCTGAAAGCCGAAATACAGGTTCTGCCTAGTTTGGCAACAGATGCTAAAACTTTTGTGTACAGCAGCTGTTCAAAGCATTTTTACTTGTAATTAATTGTAAGTACTGTTTTGTGAAAGAAATAAATTATTGTTGGTACAGGTTTTTAAAACCTGCATAAGGGACTACTGACTTAAATTCAGCTCTATTCAGCTTATGCTCATAGAAAACAACGAATAAGTGTGGAGTCCCTAATTCGATGGTGACCGTGGCTGATTCAATCAAAGTTTTGCTGAAAATGCCTTAAAATATCTTGGAAACGTAAAACTTAACGGAACACTTTAGAACATTCTACCCCATACATAACTGGTTTGTATCTGTCACCGTAAAATTGTCAGACACGTTAGATTGTAAAGTAATTACAGAGATTGTAAACTCTCGAAATATTGTCAAACGAACATACTGCTTACAATAGTACATGCGATAGTAATTAACTCACGCGGTGTGGAGGGAAGGAGGAGTCCTTCTTGCCCAATGGTGTAATGTACCATTCCTGAGAAATACCGATTAATATAACCTAACCTTAAAACACTTTATATTCCCCTAAAAAGCGTAGTCGAAGGGCCCCTATTTCCGAGTGCAGGGTTTAAAGAAACCTAACTAACCTAACGGCGGGGTGCCCCAAGTCCCGATTACGGGGGCAGAGATATTTCCGTATGTTCAGTTGAAAATATTTCGAGAATTTACCATATCACTAGAGAGATTATAATCTAACGTGCTATAGATGAATATAGGTAAATGAGTGGCCGCAATTTTGAATTAAAATGGCGGGTGTTAACCTTGCCGTTAAACACAAACCCTTTCTCCCTAAAGCGTTGGGTACACAGAAAAGACGTAAGACGAGGACGCGGCGTGGACAGGGCACGGATGCCTTTAAGCTTTATTTTCCTGGTATGTGTGATTAGTCAATGAATCAATAATATATTATTATTAAACTTACGTGAAAACAAATTCATAGCTCTGAAGTGATTCTGTTCAGTAACCTACTCGTATTTTTTGCAATGGCTCACAAGTCAAAGTATTTATTAAATTGTTTTCAGCTTTGCCTTTTATAAGTTATCGTCATGAAATTAAAATGATTTTATGGTTAAGTCTATTATATTTCCATGTCTCTCGATGATGGAAATAATGTATTTAACAATTAACTTTTGAGAAACATAATTATATATGCAATATTTACATACTACATCTAAAACTATATATAATTACAAAGATAAAATAACTAAACGTAAAACTACAATATAAATACAATAATGTCAAAAGGACACTTAGTCGTCAAAGTACTCCTCCGCATCGCTGTCATCCGGAAGCGTGTCCAGAAGACTGGCAGCATTGCCACGTTGAATGGCAATGCTAATTCTTTGGCCAAAGAAAGAGCCAGCCCTCTGGTCACGCGAAGTGTCGATCAGTCGGCGGGAGACTTCTTTAAAAAGGAGACGCTCACTCCGGCCCCATGACCCGAGCGTTTCGACCCCAAACAGCTCAAAGCTGTAGTTACCAATAAGGTTACAGTATTTGCGCCGTTTGAGGATCTCAGCAGCTGCAACAGCAGCGCCTGCCTGTCTCTTAATTCCTTTCAAAATCAAAATCAAAGCATTTATTTCAAGTAGGCCAGTTACAGGCGCTTTTAAATTGTCGAAACAAAGATGCAAATTAAATGTAGCTGCAGTCCCAGTCACAAGACATAAAAACTGTGAAAGTACTGTAGTTCCCCATTCCCCAGCGTAGATCTCTAAGGACAAGAACGGGCAAGAAACTCCATGGACACTCTTTTAAATCATAATGTTGTTACAAAACCTTGGTTACATCATTCCTGTTGAGATGGTGCATTATGTGAGAACAAAGTAACAAAATGTGCACGATACAAGTGTCCATAGTTAAAACAAACAAAAACAATTCCAAAATAAAATAATTAATTAAAAAATAAATACAAAAGCCGTGGCAACCAAGAGCTGACCAGTCCCAACCGACAGCGCCCGTTCACGAACATGACGCATCAGAACCATTCAACTCAACCATTTTGAAGGGAACTAAATGACCCGAGACACGCGCCACCATCAGGGGGACATTTGAGTGAGCATAACATACCCTTAACCGCCAGGGCACATTCAAGTCAAAAAATAAAAACTTAGGTTTTCCGTTTTTGCATTCTAGTACATAGCACTCACACAATATGAGATATGAGGTTATGTAATATTAAAGATATTGAATTTGTACAATGCAAAGATAGTTGTACAATCTCCAGCAGCTCCAACAACACAATTAGCGCTATCCATTTATACGCCCCTGTCCTTGTGGAGCAGGACCGGCATTGAGCCAAGCATTTTTATCAGCGATAATAATTAATTATAATAACATATAGTCATAGAAGAGTTTAACCGAATGAGGTAATGAGAGCTAGTGCTTAGTTACACGTGCCTAATAGTTATAAGTAATGTACGGTCGATCAAGCTAATTGGTTTGCACTTTACCGTAAAATTTGTGGGTTAAACTGTAAACCGAATAGTTTGTTCGTCCGTACAGTATTTTTGATCCTCTACGTAAAACGAGGGGTGTTATTATAAGTTTGAGCGCTATGTGTATCTGTGTTAGTCTCTTGCACCGGTAGCTCTTTAACGAGTGTACCGATTTCGATGCGAGATATTTCTAATCCCAGTTCCGCTAACAATACTGCTTATTGTCAGTATTCTTCAATAGGCTAGTTTCCACCATGAATAAATTGCATTTCTATTTAGTCCGTTAGTTAGTTAGTTAAAGCAAAACTTATACCACTGCGTGACGTATTGAGAGTTTTGAAAGCATCGTATCTTCGTCAATTTTGTTTTGCGCTATAAAATAAAAAAAATCTGGTCAAATATCTTTTTAAATCTAACATAGGATTAATTGCTTTATTTTTGTCATCTCCCCTTTTGATTATTTTTTCAGTCATGATATGTGTAACCACAGTTATTTCAAAGTGTATGTCAGACACGCAAATAGGGAAATTACTTCTTCGTCAATGACTTCTCCCACTCTGGGCGGAGCGAGAGGGAGTGTCAGAATTTTACTGACTAAAACCCATCCATGTTCCTTCCTCGCCCTTCACGTTCCGGGGCCGCGCTATCTCTTTGTCTCCGTCCTGCAGCCCCGGCAGGCTTCGGCCCTAGCGGCCCCTCTCTTTATGCTGACATCTCTTTGAGGCGCGTTTACGCAAAAAAAATGTTCAATAGTTTGAGATTACCTAAATTATCGCACTGAGGATGGACTTGATCTGCAAACTATGCGCTCTGCGGGATTTCCGATTATCAAAACGACTAAATAATACAAGGTACAACAGCACAAAACCTCCAATAAAGTCTCTCGGACCATGAAATTGAATGACTTTGGTTCTACGATTTCTTAAAAATATACGGCCTTTCTATGACAACCTTTCGAGATCAGCTGTATTCAACTTTTTTATTGCATTCCACGTGTTACATGATTCTTTAATTCATTAATTGACTATATTAAATAAAATGACGTTTTTTCCACTTATTTATTTATTGTACTTACACATTTATCACATTTTTCAATATTTCAATAAAAAGTAAATATCAATGAAAACATTTAAAGATAATCAATCATCATGTTTGCTACACATTTTTTCTAAATATTTTTACATATTTCATAATTAAGTACATCGTCCCCTTCAACGCCACTTAACGCAAGTACAAGTTTCAATTGAACAGAAACAAAAACTATCTTTAATGTCATCCAATGAATTTACTTTCATCAGTCCAGTGATTAAATCTTTACGAACGGTATAGAAAACGGAGAATGGTGATCGCAAACTTTTCGGCGGCTTTACGTCTACTATCAATGACTGTTGTGACCTTCCTGTGTTGTAGTTTTGTTGAACTGGTGACGTATTCAAATGTTCTGGTAATTGCAGTATCAGTAGCCCGAAAATTACTGAAACAGGAGATATAGTTATAAGATTAAAACACACATACATGTACGAACATGACCAATATTTGGATGTACAGTCAGCAAAACAGTTAGGTATGCACGCTAGTAATCATCTTACAACTATTCTAAATGAAAAAGTCTGTAAAGATCGATTTTTGTTATTCTTTCACGCAGAAACTACTGAAAGGATTTGGATGAAATTGCAAACAGATTGAAATCTTTTTCCACTAATAATAAGTATAAAGTTTTGTGTTAGATCTGAATGTAACGCACTTAAAACATTGTGCTGATGGATGGATTGAATAGTACGTGAGTCGTAGAGGACTTTAAAAATCTTACAATGTGTTAAACTTGTATTAAAAAAAAATATGTCAAAAAGTTGGAACTTTGACCCCCAATATCTCCGTAACTAGAAGGTTCCCAGGTGTGGTGTAAAACCAAAAAATGATTGAAATGACGAGGAAAACAAGTGCCTTTCGGGTTCGTTAAGAGGTGTTTTGTACCCTTTATGTTTAAATAGTCGAGAGCGCGTAAGTTTTATTCTCAAAATTGAGCCGAAGATGACATCAGTGACTGGACTTATAACTTTGATATCGGAAACGTGACACTTTAGAATATATTGTCTCATGCAAAACTTTTTTGTATTGATGCGCTTTCGATTGGTCAAATGTAAGCATACAAAAATCATAATATGTAACTCGAGGGGGTTGGCGCTGAAATCCTAAATACAGGATCTGCCTAGTTTGGCTACAGATGCTAAAACTTTTGTGTACAGCAGCTGTTCAAAGCATTTTTACTTGTAATTAATTGTAAGTACTGTTTTGTGAAAGAAATAAATTATTGTTGGTACAGGTTTTTAAAACCTGCATAAGGGACTACTCACATATATTCAGCTCTATTCAGCTTATGCCCATAGAAAAAAACGAATAAGTGTGTAGTCCCTAATTCGATGGTGACCGTGGCTGATTCAATCAAAGTTTTGCTGAAAATGCCGTAAAATATCTTGGAAACGTAAACACTTTAGAACATTTTACCCCATTCATAACTGGTTTGTATTTGTCACCGTAAAATTGTCAAACACGTTAGATTGTAAAGTAACTAGAGAGATTGTAAACTCTCGAAATATTGTCAAACGAACATACTGTTTACAATAGTACATGCGATAGTAATTAACTCACGCGGTGTGGAGGGAAGGAGGTGTCCTTCTTGCCCAATGGTGTAATGTACCATTCCTGAGAAATACCGATTAATATAACCTAACCTTAAAACACTTAGCGGGTGTTAACCTTGCCATTAAACACAAACCCTTTCTCCCTAAAGCGTTGGGTACACAGAAAAGACGTAAGACGAGGACGCGGCGTGGACAGGGCACAGATGCCTTTAAGCCTTATTTTCCTGGTTTGTGTGATTAGTCAATGAATCAATAATATAATAAACTTACGTGAAAACAAATTCATAGCTCTCAAGTGATTATGTTCAGTAACCTACTCGTATTTTTTGCAATTGCTCACAAGTAAAAGTATTTATTAAAGTGCTTTCAGCTTTGCCTTTTATAAGTTATCGTCAGGAAATTAAATTGATTTTATGGTTCAGTCAATTATATTTCCATGTCTCTCGATGATGGAAACAATGTATTTAACAATTAACTTTTGAGAAACATAATTATATATACAATATTTACATACTACATCTAAAACTATATATAATTACAAAGATAAAATAACTAAACGTAAAACTACAATATAAATACAATAATGTCAAAAGGACACTTAGGCGTCAAAGTACTCCTCCGCATCACTGTCATCCGGAAACGTGCCCAGAAGACTGGCAGCATTGCCACGTTGAATGGCAATGCTAATTCTTTGGCCAAAGTAAGAGCCAGCCCTCTGGTCACGTGAAGTGTCGATCAGTCGGCGGGAGACTTCTTTAAAAAGGAGACGCTCACTCCGACCCCATGACCCGAGCGTTTCCACCCCATACGGCTCAAAGCTGTAGTTACCAATGAGGTTACAGTATTTGCGCCGTTTGAGGATCTCAGCAGCTGCAGCAGCAGCGCCTGCCTGTCTCTTAATTCCTTTCAAAATCAAAAATCAAAATCAAAGCATTTATTTCAAGTACTTAGGCCAGTTACAGGCGCTTTTAAATTGCCGAAACAAAGATGAAAATTAAATGTAGCTGCAGTCCCAGTCACAAGACATAAAAACTGTGAAAGTACTGTAGTTGCCCATTCCTTAGCGTAGATCTCTATGGAGAAGAACGGGCAAGAAACTCCATGGACACTCTTTTAAATCATAATGTTGTTACAAAACCTTGGTAACATCATTCTTGCCTGTTGAGATGGTGCATTATGTGAGAACAA
The DNA here is from genome assembly GCA_916618015.1 of Xestia c-nigrum. Classification (NCBI taxonomy): domain Eukaryota; kingdom Metazoa; phylum Arthropoda; class Insecta; order Lepidoptera; family Noctuidae; genus Xestia; species Xestia c-nigrum. The sequence continues at coordinate 10,077,397 of OU745248.1, forward strand.
TGTAGCAAAATGTGCACGATAAAAGTGTCCATAGTTAAAACAAACAAAAACAATACCAAAATAAAATAATTAATTAAAAAATAAATACAAAAGCCGTGGCAACCAAGAGCTCCCAACCGACAGCGCCCGTTCACGAACATGACGCATCAGCACCATTCAACTCAACCATTTTGAAGGGAACTAAATGACCCGACACACGCGCCACCATCAGCGGGACATTTGAGTGAGCATGACATGTCAAAAAATAAAAACGTAGGTTTCCAGCGAATGATAGCATTCTAGTACATAGCACTCACACAATATGGGATATGAGGTTATATAATATTAAAGATATTGAATTTATACAATGCAAAGATAGTTGTACAATCTTCAGCAGCTCCAACAACACAATTAGCGCTATCCATTTATGCGCCCCTGTCCTTGTGGAGCAGGACCGGCATTGAGTCAAGCATTTTTATCAGCGATAATAATTAATTATAATAACATATAGTGATAGAAGAGTTTAACCGAATGAGGGAATGAGAGCTAGTGCTTAGTTACACGTGCCTAATAGTTATTAGTAATGTACGGTCGAACAAGCTAATTGGTTTGCACTTTACCGTAAAATTTGTGGGTTGAACTGTAAACCGAATAGTTTGTTCGTCCGTACACTATTTTTGATCCCCTACGTAAAACGAGGGGTGTTATTATACGTTTGACCGCTATATGTATCTGTGTCAGTCTCTTGCACCGTAGCTCTTTATCGAGTATACCGATTTCGAAGCGGGATATTTCTAATCCCAGCTCCGCTAACAATATTGCTTATTGTCAGTGTTCTTCAATAGGCTAGTTTCCACCATGAATAAATTGCATTTCTATTTATTCCATTAGTTAGTTAGTTTTAAAGCAAAACTTATACCACTGCGTGACGTATTGAGAGTCTTAAAAGCATCGTATCTTCGTCAACTTTGGTTTATAAAATAAATATATCGGGGTCAAATTTTTTTTTTTATGTAACTGACGGACTTATTAGTTTTTTTTTGTCATCTCCCCTTTTGATTATCGTTCCAGTTATCGAGAATAACTGTCAAATTTATCTAATGGAGTCCTATCGTACTTGCACTGCAGTCATGATATGTGTAACAACAGTTATTTCAAAGTTTATGCCAGACACACAAATAGAGAAATGGTTTCATGACCACCATACATCCACCTCAAGCTTAGTCCTTGAGGTGGTCCATTGGGCGTGAGCGTGCAGAAACCTAAACCCTATGATAGATAGAGAGGATAACCTCCTAACAATAGGATTACAAAGAATGGTTATCGTGCTGTCATCTGAAAAAAACGTTATACCGTGTTCTATAAATAAAATAAAATAAAAAAATAAAAAGCCTTTTATTTCCTATTTTTACATTATTTTAGTTACACTTTAAACTAATTTGAATGCACTTAACTAAACTACTAAACATAACTATAATTATATTTCTTAAACAATTACATTTTATAACTTCTTAACTAGTACATTTCTATAAGCTGCTTAATACTACCTTACAATTTAGTTTAAAAAGTATTTTCAGGAACCCCATGTTGGGTAAGGCCTCCTCCAAAGATGCCCATTTATCTCTGTCCTGTGCAATTTGCCTCCAGTTTGGTCCAGCTGTCTTTTTTAACTCATCTTCTCAACGTGTCAGTGGTCTTCCTCTGCTTCTTTTACCTGGAGGATCTTTCTAAAATGTCACCTTTAGGGTCCATTTCTTATTTTTAAGCCTCGCGACATGTCCTGCCCATCAACGCGTTTGTGGCTTTTGTTATTGACCTTATTTTTGTGTGGCGTATTTTACCGTGTTCAATACGTCGATGTAAATAAATTGTGGAGGTCCTAATACACTTCCTTGTCCTACGCCATAGTTGACATTACGGTCCCCATCATCATCATCATAATTTCAGCCGAATGACGTCCACTGCTGGACATTGGTCTACCCCAAGTGTCGCCACATTGACCGGTCCCTTGCGACTCGCATCCAACGGATTCCCGCAACCTTCACCAGGTCAACGGTCCACTTAGTTGGAGGTCTTCCAACGCATCGTCTTATGGTCCCCAGATGTAAAAATTACTTCACGTTAGTTTCCGTTGTTTGCTTCCTTTCTTGTACGTTTATTAGAGCTTTTGACTGTTTTCTCACACGATACGCATCGAGCTTCTAATAAAGAAACCCAGGCAAAGAACAGGTACTGTCCTAATGAATAGATTTCGAGAAAAACGTAATATTAAAAGTTTAGAAGTATATATTTTTATTGAAATCGGCGCATGCAGTAACTTTAAGGGGCCGTCTCTACGAGCGAGAGCATCGCGGCAATTTGACGTATTTCTATAGGAAAATATCGCTGCGATTCTCTCGCTCGTGGAGACGGCCCCGTACTTAAAACTAATTAAGTGTTTAATAATTAATATAACTGCGTAGTTATGATGGACATTTTAGCTATTAAAAATATTAAAATTTAATAAAAAATAACAATCTTGGAAGAACAGAAACCTGGAAAGTCCAAGACAACATAACCATAAACAAGGAATGTCTGATTCAGTCATCAGCATCTTTACTGTTGAAAATCATATTCTAATAATTCTTAAAAATAATACCTGTGCTTCTTCGGTACAAAATGGACATACTAGGCACATTTTGAATGGCATTATTATTTTCTGCTTTTACTTTCATTCTATTGCTGTTTGTATGAAAATTTGTCTCATCTTCTAACTTTCTGGTTCTTCTTCAGTTAACACTATTAAGCCCCGACAAATATAGGTTCTGCTCACTGACACTACCCATTGAATTGAAATATTGAATAATATTTTTTCGGTTATTTCCATTTATATTTTTAAAGCACTTGAGCCTTGAACTTGAATTACACGGTGTCCCTAGTTCATGAGAAGAAACTCGCAACTTTTTTATTTAATCTTCGGTTCGAACAGTCTTTTTTCTCTTTTTTTTATTGACCTATTAATAATAATTTGGTTGTTTTCATCATTATCAGAGTCAGAAAACATTTAAAACTTACAATCACAACACCGCAAACTTTATAGAAATACTAACCTCTGAATAAAAACTGTCACTTTTGACAATCCTTCTTCCATAGCAGTATGTCATGGACATTCCCAGTTCTTTTCGCTTCGGCCATAAACAAAAATGGCTTTTTGGCGCCATCTGTTTACTGTAAGTGATTAGGAAACAAACTGCCATAGACAAAGATTTGCTTTCATTAGAGTACAGAAAAATAAAAGTTGTGATATTTCCTGTACTTTCCCTGTCCCTTCTTATGCAATGGCTTTACTATAGATTTTTTCAAAGCATATGGAAAGGAAACGGAAATTTATACATACATTCTTGGGTCTGGGTGTAACGACATGATAATGGTATGAATTAATAGATGCATACTTATCAGTCCGCAACTGAAAATTCTGTGAGTTTTGACAATCTGAGGGCTGAGTTATTTGAGGTCCAGTAAAAGTGAGGTTATGTTACACTCTCTATAAAAGAGCTGATTACTTATTAATTATATTATCTGTCAACGACGAGAAAACCACAACATCTTTTTAATCCTTCGAGCCGGATCACGCGGCATACCACCTCGTACGTCGTCGTGTCTCCTCATCAGCAGAATGCTTAGCGTGGTATATCCTAGTTACGTTAGCAAACCGGTGTTATTGGCTTCCCACAAACGGGTCTCACCAGTAGCATTGAACACCTGTAACTAACGAACCAGCACAGCAGACGTCTACTGCTTTAAGCACTAATGCATGAGTGGAGAATGTTTGAAAAGTCAAATTATGATTGAATATGAATGATTTAAAGCAGCAGAAATGGATTTATCAAAAAGGCGTCTAAAATAAACAAAAAACACATGTTAATGTAGTACACGGTTTATTTATCATATATATTATTACAATGTCGTCTAAAAATAGTGCAGGTGGAACTACCTATATGATCTTGGTACCTAGCTCAGCTAAGTTGTAATTACTTTCAGACTTAGGTGCAAGCCACTGCCGAAACACTGACGGAATTGTTTCACGTCCGAGGGTCGTTGGCCTAGGGTATGGCAGTGATTATTTGAAATCTCACAATTATTCATATAGCGATCCATATTTGCAACAATATCCATCAATGCCGATGGCAAAATCCATAAAACAATTCCAAGTCGAACGTGTGAGCGATCTCCGGTGTGTCCAGTATGGAAGAAAGTATCGTACAATGTAGGCAGGGTCAGAGTCAAAGCAGTGGTCGTTGAAAAGAATCGAGGAAGCACTCAAAACATATTAAACGGAACGGAAAACACAAAACAAGAGTGAAGCAGAAATAATTGACAAGGTGTCGGTCCGCTGATCATGTTGTCAGTTCCGTCACACATAATATAATACTTATTGCTGTTATTAAAAATATGATTGATTTTAATCGATACGAAACCGATATTCATTTCTATTTTTCAGTTGTAACTGACATTTTCGTTATTAATTAAATGCACTAGGTATATTGTAAACGAGTATTAAAAGTGCATTATACGAGTAATACTTTGAGTTAATAACCTGGTGCAAAGCTTTTCTTTTGTAATTTCTGTAACCTATTAATTCAATCGGTAATGTTATGAAAACTATCGTTCTCATTTGTCTCCTCTTCCAGATTGCGAATTCAGCTGATTCTTCATATTTGAAAATAGAAAAACATGACTTATTTTTAGACCATATCTCAACTTATTACATTTTGGCCCATCGCTTTCCATCTCCTTTCCCTCACTAATAAAAAAGTTCATTATATGACACAGTGGGCCATTCGTCACCAGTGACTGGAAAAACAAAATAATACAGTTTTTTGTGCAGAAATGTTATCCGATAACCACCTATTCCATTGATTTTGTGTTAGTAGGTGTTGTTAAAATATCGGAGGAGCTCATGGCTAAATAAAACTGCCGCTCGGGCTCATCTTCAGGTTATCCGCTCTCGCCTGGGATGGGTCACCACCCTTACATACTGAGTTTGTGTACGAGTATTTTATCTAAGGGCCTTAGTTGCCTGATAACAAAATTATTCTGCTCGGGTAACCGGGTAGCCGGAAATTACTGATAGCACGGGCCTAAGCCAAGTGATTATCAGCTGGGTTAAGAGTTAAAGGGGTAGTTATAGGTAGATTACGTATTTGTGTTGGAGCTTGAATAAGAGTATGGGGCGGGTTATCTGATTCACATTGTAGGAACTTCCTCACCAGTCTGCACGTGTTTAGTATCACTGCCTTCTGCAGCAGGTGGTATGTGCTAGAGGGCAGGTTCAGAGAAGTAAGTGACTGGTGGAGTTGTTTTGGTATAACTCCTGTTGTGGACAACACTATGGGGACTATTGTTACTTTTTGCAGATGCCAAAGGCGGGTTATTTCTTCTTTTAATTCGGTATACTTAGACAATTTTTCTGCAATAATAGTTTGTATGTTGTGTGTATTTGGTACAGCTATGTCAATGAGATAACCATGTGATGTCTGGTCTATTGAAGTAGATGGTTCGGTCTGTGAAAATCCCTCGGTCAAAATATAATTTTATCGAAGTGTTTTCCAACACAGTTTCGGGGGTGTATTTGTAGTAGAGTACTATGGAGTCTAATAGTTTGTATTGGTATGCTAGTTGCTGATGTATGACATTAGCAACTTGGTCGTGTCTATATTTGTAGTCTGTCTGGGCTATTGATTTCATGCGCCTGTAAAATATGTTGGATGGTTTCTGGTAAACTATTTCATTTTCGGCATATATCAGTGCTTAAGTTTTTAATAATGTACTTCCTATAATTTTTAGTCTCAATTACTTGGTCCTGCATTGCCATCATGAAGCCTTCAGTCTCCGGGAACAGCTTACCTCGTTTAAGCCATGCGTTCGACGGTTCCTTGTCGACGTTAATTTGACTCAAATCTTGGTAATGTCTTTATTATTGTAAGCTTCATACAACCGTGCGAATTGGTTGCACTGCTACAAGCACGCGAAGCAGGTGTGCGTGACCACTGGCCGCTTGTCGCGTACGCGGCGAGAGTGGAAAAAACCGGTTTACGCTGTCACAGCCAGTTGACAATATCAGGGTTGTCAAGGCACACGTTGTTTTTTTTTCTGACAAGTTTGAATATTTTAATGTAAAACATGGTATTCATTAATAATAGTTGTTTATTGTACTGTATGTATGATTAATATTAGAAAAAATAAAATAAATCATACTTTAACTGTCCCAAGTAGTACAATAGGTTAGTAAATATTTGATAAATTTGTCTTCACCTATTGTGGCAACCCTACCAAAATAGGTAACAATTTTGCACGTTCTTAAGAAGCTTATACCCTGTTCCATTTTTTTTGTGTGTGGCTTGATTGCGTTTGTTTTTGAATGTTTTTAAAACGCTAACATATTTTGATATTCATAAAGAAAACTGACAACACTTGATTACGTAATACTTTAATTACAAAATAAAAAGAATCCTCATTTAAATACCATAGGAAAACTTTTATTTTTCATTTCGAGGCAAATCAAGTTATGGCAAGGTCTTCGTTATATCATTTTCAAAATTATCGCAAACACATCGTGTAGGTACACACATACAATTTCTACCGATTAATGCGACCATATCCGTGTTAGATAATTTCTTTGCTTTCTTTTTGTTTATTAACCTTCTAGAAAAACCTTCTTTTGTGATCTCAGTACGCTTCGGTCTGAGGGTTACCAACGCCCGTCGAAATATTCCTCTGTTGTTGTTTTGGTTAGCAGGTGACGTATTCAAATATTCTGGTAATTGCAGCATCAGTAGGTAGAAAATTACTGAAACAAATGATATAGTTTAAAGATTAAAACACACATACATGTACGACCATGCCCAATATTTGGGTGTACGTCGAACAAGCTATTTGGTTTACAGTTTAACCTAAAAAAAACATTGTAAAGTGTAAACCAAATAGTTTGTTCGGCCGTACTATGAGCTACACCTCTGGCTAACCCTCCCAGGATTGATATCTAACTTTATGAAATTCAAGTGTCTGTTTGTAATTTCAAAATAACAGCTTTCTACGGAATGCATATGCAACTGTATACGGTACTAAATATAAAAAAAAAACCGAGACATAATGCAAATACTAAAAGTTGAATAGAAACTAATTCGTTCATAGTTATGTTCTAGGTACCCGTCATTCCATTTCCTTTTCCTCATCTCATTTTGTTAGTTAGCTTTCAATATAGTACCTACCTACTGTAAGGAATATACTGCCTTTAATCACTGTATGCACTTTATTTTCTGGTTAACAACTAATATAACGTAACTAAAGACAACCTTCGACGTCTGTATCCGCAAAAGTAATGACCGTTGCAAGAAATATTTTTACCAACTGAAATAACGGTGTTGCCACCTTATAATGAACGAATGATTTACAAAAAAAATTGAGTATTCGATAATTGTCTATGATGTTATGGTATTATTGAATCGATAATTAGTTATGCTAACACTTCCTACACATTATTTCACTGGTCAAGCACTTTTTCACTTGATACCCATATTGAATGAATTATGAAAAAAAAATATTCCGTCATTTTGTGGCGGCGGCGACCTTGGACCGATTTTCATCAAACATAGCTCAGAACACTCCCAGATAATTCACGTAACTGGCAGATAGCTGATTTATTAGGTGTAAGTTTTCCGAATTTTTCTTTTACGTTGCGTCCACGCATTACACTTTTATTAATCGAAAGCTGGTATCAATAAAAACCTTATCAAAACCGGAGATGACATTGGTGAATGTTTTAAACTTAAAAGTTGGTCTGTGGTTAGGTGACCACCTTTAAATACAGAGTTTCCTCCGTGCCTCGGAAAGAACGTTAAACTGTTGGTCCCGGCTGTCATTTGTAGATCTTTGATCTTTGACAGTCGTTACAGGTAGTCAGTGGCTCAAAAAGTCTGACAACCAGTCTTACCAAGTGGTAACTGGGTTGTGGAGTGCACTTTTTAATATGGGTCACATTTCTCAAAAAATCTTCAATTAAAATGTTGCCCTCAATGACGTATTATAAATAGACGCGTCATGCATGAACATCACGGCTGTCGAAAACAGCGTAAATACTACTTAGACGCACGAAGAAAGGGAAAGAAAATTAAACGTCATCTACGGATTTTTTGTTGTTAGAGAGAGATAAATATATTTCTTTAATTCCGTTGTCATCTTCCCTTAACGGCACGTGACTTACCTCAGGCGCCAGCCGCCATTAGAAGGCATCGAAAAAAATAAAATGAAATACATTTTTCTTGATACTTACGCATGAAATGATACTTTTCTATCTTTCACAGTTAAAGTATAGTTTTTACATGTCCTAAAAACACAAGACGGCATTTTTTTTCGTCGTTTGAGGAAGTTATACACAAAAGTTATTTTAATGTCACGTACTGCCGCGGCACTGGTTGGTACGCGACTAAATGAAAATCCGGCAATTGCCTTGCATTCATATTGCCACTACAGAGCGCGGGCAACGTATCTATAGTTTTATATATCATTGGTAGCCCTGTGTCAAGCCATCACACGTGCAAACCCGCCAAAATAGGTAAAAAAACAAGCACAAATGGTTGTCTTTCAATTTAAATTTTCTCATAAGCGGGATGATAATAGTTTTTGCCAGTAAAACTAAAACGGCAATTAAAACCTTTCAATTTGATTAAATGTCTTTTTTCTCTCAGAATTTGGTGAATTGAAAAAAAAAATCATTTGGGCTGCCTGAGGTATTGCGCATTTAACGTTACATGTTGTATAATGTTCTGCCAGGAAGTAGAAACAAATACAAATACGCATCTTAAAACTAAGCATACATCGTTTTAGAAATTCGACGACCCGAATGGCGTTGTGGTAGTGACGCTGCCTTACGTTCTTAGGGTCCTGGGTTCGAATCCCGGTAGGAGCAAATGTTCGTGTGATGAGCATGGACAATTGTTTCCGAGTTATGGATGTTTGTATGTATAATAAGTATGTATTTACAAACAAAAAAGTATATATGTAGTATATCAACTATCTCGTGTCCACGACACAAGCCTTGCTTAGTGTGGCACTAGATGGCGCTGTGTGTTTAATGTCCAGCGATATTAATTTTTTATTTTATTATAATTATGAAATCAGAAGAAGGTAGGTTACCCAAAGGTTTGAGCGATGAGGGTAGGGTGTTATGTAATAGTTGTTGCGTGTTTAATATGGCTTATTTATAAGTATGACACAGAAATTAGTGATATTAAATAGATTTTCTAACCCAATTTAATCGTTTCGTTTAAAAGTTTTTCAACGACAGAACCTTTCCCCTACGATCGTTTCGTCGACAGAACGATTAAGGTCCATGTTCACCGAAAAGATAACCGTCTGATTATCTAAAAACAGCTGTCACTGTGACATATTACCATACAAAAATGCGTTTTAAACAGCTGTTTTGGATAATCAGTCTGTCATCTCCTTGGTGAACGACCTTATTCAGGAGTGAATTGACGACATAATCTTTCACCAAAGAAAGATTCGTCGACAACACTGATTTAGGCATGGTTTAACACTACTAGTACCCTTTTGTGACATGTTTTCCTGGTATGGGTGAATAGTCAATGAATCAATAATGTATGAAACTTACGTGAAAACCAATTCATCGCTCTCAAGTGATTTCGTTCAGTAACGTACTCGTACTATTTGCTATGGCTCACAAGTCAAAGTATTTTTTAAATAGTTTTCTGTTTTGCCTTTTATAAGTTATCGTTAATCAAAATGAATTGTTTTAATGATTAAGTCAATTATATTTCCATGTCTCTCAATCGCTTTATAATTTAACATGATTTACTTAAAGCTACAGAAGAGGTATACCACAGTATAATTAGAAGCAGTAGTTTGGCTTCAAAGACCCGCCTGAAATGCTGACGTAATTAAATGAGCGCACCTTCCCCCGCCCGGAAGGCTAAGGATACCTGAATGTGCGAAAAGACTGAAAGTCGCACGCGCTGCCGTGTCATTTTCTTAACGATAAACCACACAATCTACCCGATAGTGGCAACCCACACCCTCTAATCGACAGTAGGCATTGAATTCAAAGACACAACCCAGTAACACTACTCTTTATATTGTGGCATGGGTCCATCTTCTAGGTTAAGTAAGACTTGCCAGTCTGTTGATGGGACCGCCATCCATTACATATCGACACTCCTTGCTTCAGAAAGGTCGTCAAGTTGGGTACTGTTTGCCATTTGTATGTCTTTGGCAGTCGTTACGGGTGGTCAGTTTGACAACTAGTTTTACGAAGGGGTATTGTGAATCACACTACTGCTTATAATTATACTGTGGTATAACCGAATTTACGAATGCAAGCTAATGCGTAGTTACACGTGCCCAATAATTATTTGTAATGAATACTTTTTTTAATCCCCGACGCAAATAAGAGGGGTGTTATAAGTTTGACCCGCTATATGTGTCTGTGTCTGTCTCTGGGACCGTAGCTCTTAAACGAGTGAACCGATTTAAGTATAAGAATAAGAAGAAAGCAATTTCTCAGCAATGGATCTTAGACATGTTTTATCAAAATCGGTGCAGCCATTTACTAGATATGGGGGATGAAAGTGGCTGTAAAAATCTAAAATTAAACATATCTCTCTCTTTCTTCTCTCGTCATCTCATTAGTCTTCTTTTTCTAGCCATGTCTTTTTCTTTTTCTTTTTCTTCACACAGTCCATTCATCGTTTCTTTGGTCTTTTTGGCCAATTGTAATAATAAAAAAAAATAAGAATGTATGTTGGTGAAAAAGATATCTAATGTGTGTGCTCAAAATAAAAAGTTTTAATGTAAATTTCGGGCGCCAGAGTACACACTATGGCTAAGGATAAGCTTACCTGCGGTAGTTTGAATTTTTGATCTTCAAGCATCTTCAAGCATCAATAAAAATAGACCATGGAAGTTAAAATCTATCTTTAATGCCCGTAGACGGCTGGACTTAAAAACAATTAAAGATTCCTTCCTATGAGTAAAACTATAAATGTAAATGTAAACTGTAACTATCACATATATAACTATAACATCCGGAAAGAATATAATTCCATAGAATTAAGAAAAGAAAGATTATTTAAGAATAATATTTCACTACATTTTTCTCATTCCTGAGTTATATCCTGATCATGAATATTTAAATAAATATTTCTAAACTTATAAAGGGTGTAAAAAACCTCTTAACGAAGCTGAAAGGCACGATTTCTCCCCGTCATTGTGATATTTTTTTTTGTTTTACTCCATATCTGGGAAACTTTTAGTTACGGAAATTTTGGGGTCAAAGTTCCAGCTTTTTAACGAGTTTTTTTATTTTTTACTACAAGTTTTAGATTTTTAGTTTTTACACCTCCACGACCCCTCTACTATAGCATAAGCATAAGCACAACGAGAGCAGCGGTGGCCCAGTGGTGGCGGCTCTGACTTACGAACAGTAAGTCGTGGGTTCGAACCCAGACAGGCGCATTACTTTGTGTAAATTATTTCATCACCGCTGCTCTCAAAACGGTGAAGGAAAACATCGCGAGGAAACCGGCATGACCTAGAACCAAAAATTCGAAGATATGTGACATCTACCAATCCGCACTGGGCCCGCGTGGTAGATTATAGCCCATTCCCTCTCATCGAGAGGAGGCCGTGTCCCAGCAGTGGGAACATTATAGGCTGATGATGATGATAAGCACAATGTACCACAAAATATACATATAAAGTTTTCTCCCCAAAAAAATCAAAGTCGTTTTCCAGTAATATTTTTTTTGCGTAAACTTTGATGTTCACAATGCTTGGTTAACGGCTTTGTGATGAGGTTGTTTACAGCCTGTATTTTTAAAGTAGCGATTTACGCTATGTCGTGACGTGGATACGGCAAATATTTAAACTGGGAATGGGTATCTGAAAATGACGTTCAAAGTCATGCGTTACATTTGTGTCATAGTATGTCATAATTTGAAACTTATCGGCAAATGACATATTATTACTGCAATAGTACACTTCAGCCAAATAAACATATTAGCATCATAGTATTTTTTTTTGTCGAAAATATTATCTATACTATAATAATTATAATAATAATAATATAAAGAGGAAAACTTTGTTTGTTTGTTTGTTTGGTTGTAATGAATAGGCTTAAAAACTACTGGACCGTTTTTAAAAATTCTTTCACCATTGGAAAGCTACATTATCCACGAGTAACATAGGCTATATTTTATACCTGTAGTCCCACGGGAACGGGAACTACGCGGGTGAAACTGCGTGACGTCCGCTAGTAGTAGTATATAGTAAATCTATCGAATCCGTCATCATATCGCACTATTCGGCCCACAGTGACTGACGTAACAACCCCTTTGTAGTGCAAACTGATTAGAACTTTATTCTAACAGTGTTTCAGACGAAGTTTGATCCACCACAAATAGAGTTGCTAATTTACCTCCCGTAGTCCCTTTGCCGTGCTTCCTTAGCATGGTCCGAGGGGGTGAATCCCATATATACTGAGTTTTCGTGCCTCGGATGGCACATTAAACAGTTGGTTGTATAACTTTGAACAAGACTTTAATTTTACAATCCAGGTCAGTAATTAACAGGTTTTATTAATTTGCGCCATCTCCAAATTTCTTCGCCTTAGGTCATTTATACTGCCATACAATCTCCTATTGAGTGAAAGTCGTTGATAACGATAGATAGTTCTTTTTATAACAAATTCTTCAAATTCTTGGTACGGTGTCATCAATATGTATAATATAATATTTAAACAAACGTCCGGGGTTATTGACCTTGGTCTCTCGCATTGCCAAAGTCTTGATATTGCGTATTTTTGTTTTCTCTTTTCTCTTCTATAGAAAGAACTCCGCTAGCTATGCATTAGTTAAAAAAATCTATTCTATTCGGTACATCCTGAATCGTCAGTTATAGTACTCATAGTATCATCTTTTAGGATAACCTAGACATATATTTACACGCACTATCCCCATTGCATTTGCCCCGTTACGAGAACTTACTACACTATTGTGTACTCAAAGTGACAACCCTTCGGGGTTGCAACAAAAAAAAACTTTTTTATTTGAGACAACTAGTGGTGTCATGTCAATAAACAAAAAAAAGAAGGATTAGAATTAAAAAAACAAAAGAGTGTCGTCATCGTTTACAAAAAAGACTACCGTCAAAGCTCATAATTTTGAAAATAGAAATGACGAACTATTAAAAAATAATGCAGCCAGTACCTACGAAGCATTCAAACGAGTTCGTCCCAAGCTCCGACTTTAGTCACCATCTCAAAATATTATAACAGGTATTAATTCACAGGAACCTGTTACCTTATCAGACAAATACTGAAGTTTGGGTTTTGTATTATGACGTCACTACACGAGCGCATAATTTTATGCGAATACTCGTTATGTTGACGGCCTAGGTCGTTTTATAGTCTTTGCCTAGTAGTAACGACCTCGACTTGTGTGATGTAGGTTGTGGATTTGAATCCAAGTAGGCTCTATCCTTTGTGAAGTCTATTTCATAACCACTGCTCCCAAAACGGTGGAAGAACACATTGGAAACTCCTTTGTTGTGTATGTACAAACATAAGTATATTACGTCAACTAATCAAAAACAGTAGGTATTTGCAAATAGGTAACTTAATTAAATAAAAGTTTCAGTCTAGAGCGTTACTCCGACAATTTGGCGCCAACCAGACTGACGTATCTTTTCATCTGACAGTTTATTTTGACAAACGTCAAAATCATAAACTAGTGACTACAGATCACACCAACGAAATGTTGCCAATTACAAAATAAAGACAATTGGGACGACACACATTAATAAAATCTCTGTTTGATACATAAATATTTGCATATTTAAAAAGGTCTTTAGGTAGGTAGGGTTGTTTCGATACATGATAAAATCTAAGTAATCTATAATAACAAAATTGAAAATATTGCTAACTAGTATCACATTGAACAGTATTCATAACGTTTAAAGTCAACAGCATCATTTACCATTTTGGATAATTAGGGTCGTTTGTATAATCTATCATTCCCTATGTTCCGAATTGCAAAAAAAGTGATAATATCGCGAATCCGACCGAATTTAGTAGTCACAAAATATGAGGCTACTGAGTAATAATTGTGACATTGCGCGTTGGTCGGATTCGCGATATTATCACTTTTATCGCAATTCGGAACGCAGGGATTAACTTCGCAGTTGGATCCTGTAGTAAAAATTTGCAAATTAAGATAATAATTAGGTAAATACTGCCGTGGAAAAATTATCAGAGAGCACGAACGTCAAGCTGATTTAGGACTAAAAGTGGCACGCGATTTTATGATAAAGTACAATAGATGAATGGAATTTAATGGTGCAGTAAGGTCTAAGTACGGTGCATTATTGACTTTTAATAGGAGGCTATAATCACTTTAATCAGCCTGTAATGTTCCAGCTACTGAATTTGTATGGTTGTAAGAGTAGGAAGAGATAAAAGAAATGTTGAATGGACTGCGTGAAACATGATTCAGTCTCATACAGCTCGTCACTCCATCTTATCTTACATTTGGAAGAAATTTAGCACCCACATAAAAAAAGAAAGAGAAACAACAATAATAATATGACGACCCGAATGGCGCAGCGGTAGTGAGGCTGCCTTACGAACTAAGGGTCCGAATCACGGTAGGAGCAAATGTTTGTGTGATGAGCATGGATGTTAATATTTATAATAAGTATATATTTACAAAAAAAATATGTACGAAGTATATAGTACGTAGTATATCAACTGTCAGGTGACCACGACACAAGCCTTGCTTAGTGTGTCACTAGATGGCACTGTGTGTAATGTCCAGCGATACTTATTATTTATTTACTATTAAAAAAAAATACAAAAAGAAGAGATAATAAATAGTAAGTATTGTGTGCCTCACGCAGGGTCATTCGTCAACTGGTGACAGTGAAACTCGCGAGTTCTCGCGAGATTTTTGCCAGAGCCTGGATTAACATAGGAGCTCGTGGCTAAATAATAACTGCCGCTCGGGTCAATATTTTGGTTAAGCCGTGCTTGTCTAAGTTGGACTGTGGATGGGTGACCACCCATTACATACCGAGTATCATCCGTGCCTCGGAAAGCACTAGCGACCTATGATAGTCGTTACAAGTAGTCAGTGTCCCAAAAAGTCTGACAACCGTAAGACTGGTTGGGGGTATCGTATTACCCAGTACTAACTGGGTTGCGGAGGTCAGAGAGGCAGTCGCTCCATTTAAAATACTGATATTCAGCTGCAGCCGATTAGACTGGAAGCCAACCCCAACATAGTTGGGAAAACGTTAGGCAGATGAGTACGATCCCGAAGAATCTTATTCCATGCAGGCGTAGACGCGGGCATAAGTTAATATAAAGCGCTGGTTTTCAGCTACATTTGATTAGTTGGGAAAAGGCAGGCAAAAATAATTATTCCAAAATATATTAACACTAGCTTCTGCCCGCGACTTCGTTCGCGTGAATTTCCCGCTTGCAACATTTCTTATTGCTGCTTCGCTCCTATTGGTCGTAGCGTGATGTTATGTAGCCTATTGCCTTCCTCAATAAATGGACTATCTAACGCAAAAAGAATTTTTCAATTCGAGCCGTTACTTCCTGAGATTAGCGCGTTCAACCAAACAAACAAACAAACTCTTCTGCTTTATAATATTAATAGTATAGATTTTTGCACACCACTGCGACAACGCAGATTAGACACCATTTGACCCTCGATGACCGACTATGTCTTATTTAGCTTTGCAATAATGAACCTGTTATAAATTTTCACATCTACTTATTGATTGATTTATAAGGAAATGTCAATGCATACTATGATACTAGTATTTGTTTGGATGTGACGAGAGATCCCCAAAGAAAGATATTTGATTAATCTTTGGACTACATCTGAATTTTTGTTTGAATTTAGGCGACTAAAGGAGCTAAACTCGAGTATTATAATGCCTGAAAGTTTATGATTCACTGCAATAAACAAAACCAGAAAAATATATGATATTCTTCAGGATATATGCTAGTATGATTATTACCCAGGATGTTTTTTTTGAGTCAAAAATGATATAAATTGGAACAAAATGGTATAAAACAATATTTTGGTGTAAGTCATTGATTTCGAATAAGTATAAAAATTTATCTTTTAGCTATATTTAAAATAACAAAAAAACTGAGATATGTCTTAATCGTGTCGGATCTGGGTCGCAAATGACTGTTCTTCTGTTAACACAGCGTTCAATACCTACGTCTAACCAAAGATAATATGTATAAGCATTAAAAAGCAGAGACAACAAAGACAATGTGTGTATCTGTCAACCAAGCATTCTGAACATCAAACTAAGTAATATTAAACTTTTTTTGGGGTCAAAAAATTATACGATAAAACTCAATGTAACGTACATAAACACATTGTGCTGATTGATGGATTGAACAGTACGGGGGTCGTGGAGGTGTTTAAATTAAAAATTTTACATTAAAAACTTGTCAAGTATTAAAAAAACTTACCCAATATCGTAAATTGTAGAACAAAAAAAAATATCGCAATGACGAGCAGTATAAGTGCCTTGCGGCTTCCTCAGCAGGTTTTATACACCCTTTAAGTATAAAACAACCATGGAAAAAAGAAATAATCATTTTGATTCATGGACATGACGATTCCCTTAAGGTTTACTTAGGTTATTATACAGAACGTACAAATTACCTATGAAAGGTAGCGTCCACCTGTCCGCATCGCAGGCATCGGACACATCGCATAAATCGGATCGTTATAATATTCTTCTTCTTCCACCTTCCTGCCTGGGTATGCTTTGCCGTGGCCGACTTGGAAATCTCTGAATAGCCTCCGAACCCAGAACTTCCATAGCAAACACAATCTTCTCAGAAGGGGGTTTACAGACGGCACAGATCTGAAATGTATATGCGGTGTGTCTCCACAGACAATGGCTCATCTCCCATCTTGCGCTGCGTGTCCCGACACCTGCACACCAGCGAGCGGAGTGCGCATGGCTCTATTTTGGGCCAAACATATTTAACAAATATTTGCCATCGACACGCTAAATCGGATCGTTGTATTCTTTGTATAGAAAGACACTGCTCCGATCCGCACCGTACGGATCGCTCGAATGTGTTCCATAATATTATGACCCATTTGATTCGATGCGTCCCATGCGTGCGATGCGGATAGGTGGACGCTTGCCTTTACACGTCTGTTGGACAATGCGACAGTTTATACAGGTTGTAAACCACCTCATCACAAAGCCGTTCACCAAGCATTCTGTACATCAAACTAATTAACTTTACGCAAAAATTATTGCTGGGAAACAACTTTTTTTTTTTGAGGTTACGAGTATGAATTATGTTTTGTGGTAAAACTTAATGTAACGCGCTTAGAACATTGTGCTGATGGATGGATTGAATAGTAGGTACGGGGAGTATCAAAATCTTACAAAAAAACTTGTATTTAAAAATAAAATTGTCAAAAAGTTGTAACTTTGACTCCCCATATCTCAGTAACTCGAAGGTTCCCAGGTATGGTGTAGAACAAAAAAATGATCGCAATGATGGGGAGAACAAGTGCCGTTCGGTTTCGTGAAGAGGTGTTTTACGCCCTTTATGAAATGAGGAGCAGGAGCTTGTGGCTAAGTAATAACAACCGCACTGGTCGATCTCTAATGTTAAGCAGCGCTTACCTAAGTTGTTCCGTGGATGCCTGACCATTCACTACATAACGAGTGTTCTCCGTGCCTCGGACAGCACGTTAAGCCGTTGGTGCAGTCTGTCATTTGTAGCTCTTTGACAGTCGCTACAGGTAGTGAGTGGCCCTAAAGTCTGGTATGCAGTTTTATCAAGGGGTAAAGTATTACCCAGTACTAACTGGGTCGTGGCGGTCATATAGGCAGTCGCTCCATCTAAAAGGTTGTCAAACAAGTTGTAATATCCTTTTCTTTTTTGTACCACATACAGGTAATTTTAGTACAAAAGACAGGTTTGAAGATACGTCATGGTAACATGATTCAATCATACGAATAAACCCGAAAATCGCACAAAAAATATGTTATAATAGTAGTTTATGCAACTGTGCATAATGAAGGGCATTACAACACGAGTGTGGGTTTAAGAAACGAGCCGAAGGCGAGTTTCTTAATAGCATCACACGAGTGTTGTAATGCCTAATTATGTATAGTTGCATACACTACTTTATCTACCCAAATATCATAAGGGCTCTATGATGGGTTCAGGAACCATAGGGAAATGACCTGCATTGTTACTTGGCCCTTGATTTTTGTGCCAACAGGTTATTAGTTGCATTCGTCGCTGCATTTACGATATCTGGCGGAGTATTCACGTCAATTTCTGAGTCACTATCACTCATTTTCGACAGAAATAAAGAATGGGTTACTGGAAATAAAAAGCTAACGAACAAATGACAGCTCGAAATGGCGGCGTTTCGGATACCTGTCATTTTTTTTTAAATCATAGGCAAACGAACAGTCACTATTTTTGTGTCACTCGAGATCAAAATGTCGTGCGATTTATAATTAGAATCATACTGAATTGGGTTTTTTTTTTTTTTTTTTTATCGATATCTGATTTAATGTAGGTGGTAGGTACTAGAATAGCACACTCACTTGAATTTGACACCTGTTCCAAATTTAAAACTCATAACGCAACTGTTTACAGTTGCGTTATGAGTTCATTACAGTACCGTTCATTTCTGCAGGTTGGTAATGCTGGTCATTGCCTATGGTTTTTGAACGCATTAGAGAGGGTTTATGATATTTGGGTAGATAAACAATTTTATCTTGGAACAGGTGTCAAATTCAAGAGAGTGTGCTATTCTAGTACCACCTACATTAAATCAGATATCGATAAAAAAAAAAAAAAAAAAACCCCAATTCAGTATGATTCTAATTATAAATCGCACGACATTTTCGATCTCGAGTGACACAAGAATAGTGACTTTGTTCGTTTGCCTATGATTAAAAAAAAAATGACAGATATCCGAAACGCCGCCATTTCGAGCTGTCATTTGTTCGTTAGCTTTTTATTTCCAGTAACCCATTCTTTATTTCTGTCGAAAATGAGTGATAGTGACTCAGAAATTGACATGAATACTCCGCCAGATATCGTAAATGCAGCGACGAATGCAACTAATAACCTGTTGGCACAAAAATCAAGGGCCAAGTAACAATGCAGGTCATTTCCCTATGGTTCCTGAACCCATCATAGAGCCCTTATGATATTTGGGTAGATAAAGTAGTGTATGCAACTATACATAATTAGGCATTACAACACTCGTGTGATGCTATTAAGAAACTCGCCTTCGGCTCGTTTCTTAAACCCACACTCGTGTTGTAATGCCCTTCATTATGCACAGTTGCATAAACTACTATTGTTGTTGTTGTAAGTCTACGTAATCATCATCATCATCATCGTCACCCTATTAATGTTCCTACTGCAGGGACACAGGCCTCCTCATACTGTTCCTAAATTATCATCACGCTAGTAATCTTCGAGGAGTTAGGAAGGAGTGTATATGTCACCGTAAAATTGCCAAACACGTTAGATTGTAATCTCTCTAGCGATATTGTAAACTCTCGAAATATTGTCAACTGAACATACGGAAGTATCTCTGCCCCCATAATCGGGACTTGGGGCACCCCGCCGTTAGGTTAGTTAGGTGCCTTTAAACCCTGCACTCGGAAATAGCGTAGCGGGGCCCCGTCGACTACGCTTTCGAGGGGAATATAAAGTGTTTTAAGGGTAAGGTCATATTAATCGGTATTTCTCAGGAATGGCACATTATCTTTTCTTGAGAGTGGTACCTTTGGGCAAGGGGGACCCCTCCTTCCCTCTACACCGCGTGAGTTGACTACCATAGCATGCATTTCACGAAAAATAATGCGGTTTATTGTAAGCATACAATATCGCTAGAGAGATTACAATAGAGTGATTCAAGAGGAAGGTTTTTATACAGGGTGTAAACCACCTCATCACAAATCCGTTAACCAAGCATTCTGTACATCAAACTAAGCAACTTTACGCAAAAACTATTGCTGGGAAACAACTTTTTTTTGAGGTTATAAATCATATTTTGTGGTAGAACTCAATGTAACGCACTTGAAACATTATGCTGATAGATGGATTGAATAGTACGGGGGTCGTGGAGATGTTAAAAGTTAAAATCTTACAAAAAAAACTTGTAACTTTAACCCCCCATATCTCCGTAACTAGAAGGTTCCCAGGTATGGCGTGGAACAAAAAAATGATCGCAATGATGGGAAGTACAAGTGCCTTTCGGATTCGTGAAGAGGTGTTTTACACCCTTTATATTATTTTACGCGGACGAAGCCGCGGGCATCTAGTACATAAATAAAATATGGTGGTAATAAGAAAGAAAGAAAAAGCATTTATTAGACCGCACAGGCCAAAACACATCAAAATGAGTATTTAAAACTTAAAAAAAAATAAACAGATTAAAAAAAATGATTGATAAAAATTTAAAGAAACGAAACTCGTCCTGTACGAGGCCAAAAGGCTCCTATCTCAACATGGTGCTGTAAAATTTAAAAAAAAACGTCACAGCGCTGGTATTCTGATAAATATCAGTAGAAAGCAAGCTTGAAAATAGTCTTTACTAATATTATGAAAAAGAAGGATTGTATTTTTGTGTATGACGAATAAACTTAAAAACTTCTGGACCAATTAGAAAAAGGCTTTCAGCAATGGATAGCCACATTATCAGCAATTAACATAGGCTATATTTTATTCCCGTACTCTCACGGGAACGGGAACTAGGTACGCGGATGAAACTGCGTGACATCCGCTAAAATTAAATTTATAATTAACAAAGACTACTTTTATAAATAGAATTTTTGGTTCATCATCAAAAATGGAATATCCCTGGAACTGATTTAAAAATTTGATCAAACAGTTTTATGAACTCTATGGTCTTCAAAATGCTATCTATGCTTTATGGTACTTTTTAGTAAATCCTTTTGTGATTTACTAAAAAGTACCATAAAGCATTCTTCTCAATATTTGAAAATCAAACCAGTTTCAATGAATAGTTTTCGTGTTCAAACATCGTTTCTTCGACGAGTTATCGTAATTATCTTCCCATTCATTAATATCAGGTTGTGCAAATGTGCAGCATTTCCAGTCTGGGCAGTGTTGGATGTGTCAGGTTGTGTACAACATTCCTAGGTCTCCGGGTTTATTTTTAGCCTTAAAAATAATCGGCCGATTGAAACGAGATGGGGACTAAAATAGTATAAACTTAGTACGATTGGATAGAAGCTAAGCAGCTGCTAGCATTAAACAGTGAGCGGATGTACTTATAGTCCGACATTCATTTAATAGACTACTATTTGTGCTCGAGATGCCCCGCAATACTTTTTTTTTTTCAGAAACCATACCTGGCGTTCCTATGTAGAAAAGAAAAGTTTTTAAAATAAGAATTATGACTAGTTTTATATAAAAAATGCTTTGTTGACGGTTTCGTGATGAGGTTGTTTACACCCAGTATAACATTTTAAAAAAACATTTGTTATACCGTTAGTTAGTGCTCTTGCATTGTATGACCACATTTCTATTCTCCTTTTTTTATGACGGTTCATGTATTCCATAGCATTTCTGAGTAGGTTCATTTTTTTTCCGACAACGCCCCCTTTACAGCGTCATTCGGGCGCCAAAATATGGCAGCCTTGTAGTTCTTTATTTAAAAATAATAAGCTAAAAACTTGATCACAGGCAAAAAATATGGTGTGGTTCTTTTTTTAAAGTGTTGTAAAAGCAATGTTGCAATTTAATTAACATTTTTTGTCTTTTCTATAGTTATAATCGACGTAATTATGCATTATAACCTGTATTTTTGAAGTAGGTATCCATTAAAAATGGTTGTTAATTTTTAAGGGGTTTTTCTACTACGTATAAACCCAAAAAATAAACGATTACTTTGAAGCAAGTTTTGCTGAAATTGAATTCTCTCGAGTGTCGATATGATTCAAAACTAGCTTTTTTTCTGAAGCATCGTTTGCGTGGATTACGGATTACGTATCCCATACAAACTACTAAAAGATAATAGTATTATTTGTGCTGTAAATACGAATTTAGAATCACTTCTAAAGGTTTATGATTTCAACATATTTTCAATATTAAATTCTCATTTCAACCTTGTACAGATCCTATCCTAATATCCTTTCTCAAGGTTCAAAGCGTGACTAATTTACGAAAATTCATCGAAATTGGCTCAACTGTTTTCGAGCAAACCGTTACAAACACAGTGGCACATGATTTGGCGCACAGATAGTTTATAACCAGGAATAGCACATACGATCCCCACTAACCGTCCCCCCCCCCAGACCCTAGCTCTAGCCAGCCTGCGATCCTGGCTGTTCCCTTTTTCTGTTCTCCCCAGCGACCAACGCCTTAAGCCGATGCTCAGACCCCACAGCAGGTGCCCATAGCACGCTGTCGCTTCCACATGAAGGTCCGGTTTAGAAGGAGCCAGCTTCATAGGGTCATCTGCGAGATGCCTTTCATAAAAAAAAACGGTTTTGTGGGATTTAAATATAGATTGAATTTCGATTTTTCGTTACCAGCCACTGATTGATGATGAAAAGTGAGTACTAAGGTCCCTGTTCATCTAAAAATTAACGGTCGATCTAAAACAGCTGTCACTGTGACATGTTTCCATACAAAAATGTGTTTCAAACAGCTGTTTTTAGATAATCAGACAGTCATCTTATTGGTGAACATGGACCTTAGTACCTATTATTGTTTGTCATAGTCTACTACTACAACAACAATTTTCTAGCTTAGCGCGTTATCCACGTAAGAATCAGCATTGAACTTGAACTGTAGCCAAGGTACAGTGCCGACCAAAAGTCGATAAGCAATCTCACAAAGCAATAGCTTGACGTTTAGTTTGACTTACGACCTTCTACTTTCAACAAAATAGGTATTGTCAGCAACTAGTTATAGTTCATAATTTCAATGCCAATATCTAAGACATGATGGCCTAGCGGTTGGGCCCGTCCAGAATTAAGAGCGAATCAGTAAGCCGTGAGTTCAAATCCCGCACAGTTACTTTTAGACTTTTTGTAAGTTTTTACTCTACAGAAATATTATATTCTTTAACTTGTTTGCTTTGTTCACACATTTCGTAAAGTTAGGGAGGTAGATAGAAAAATAAGTCAAGAATTTAGTTAGATTTCTGTGAGGTAGACATGAGTTTTATGAATATTTTAACTTGATCGGAATGAACTTTGTCGTTTGGTTGTAGTCATACATAATACACTATATAATGTGGTAGTTGATGGTCAGTGACGTGTGGTTTAATAGATAGCGGTATTGTTGTTGGTGTGATTCTTAAAATGCGGGCAAATATTAATATTAAGGCGAGGGCGACTATTATCGCGAATTATCCGCGCTTCATAAAAGTGGCCTTAATAGAACTGAATGTGAGTATTATAATTATTTATGAATTGTAACTTAAACATTAAAAATTAAAAACGAATGGGTATTATAAATTGTTCATTTATTTGGTGACCTGTGGTTTACTTAATTCGTTGTTTTTTTTTTCAATCTATCATGCAAGATAAATAATTAGTGTTTATTATTGGATTTATAAATGCATAGTGAATGAAGTCACTTTAGTATTTATTACAGCTGCCTAATATAATTTTTTTTGTTTAGAGAAATGCAGTAAGTCTCTGGATCAAAAGGTATGAGGAAGAAGGGAGCCTTGCAAGTAGACAGCGAAGTGGAAGGTCGTCGCTTATTAGGGAAGCGCAGCGACAACATATCGTGGGCGAGTATGAAACCAATGGTTTCACACCTACGACACACTCGGAGTCACCGCAAACTGTTCGCCGTGCCCTCCACGCTGAAGGCTTGCATCACAGAAGATCAGCTAAAATGCCCTTCTTGACAGAAAGACATAAAGAAGAACGATTACGTTTCGCACGGGAATATTTAGACTTTCACTGGATTACTTCCATTTTGTTCCGGTTCGCGGTCGCCACTCCAGAACTTTTCGACCCCATCGGCCATCCGTTCTGCGAGCAATGTGTCCTGCTTACTACTGCCACTTAAGTTTAGCAATTCTTCGGGCTACGTCGGTGACCTTGCTTCTCTTGCGGATGTCTTCATTTCTGATGCGATCACGCAAGTAAACTCCGAGCATAGCCCTCTCCATTGCCCTTTGGGTGACTTTAAGCCGCATACGTCTACTTGACTACATTGAAAATAATGGGGGTTATACAAAATATTAATCCCTAATGTTCTAGTTTTAATTAGACGTGTTACAAAATATTTAGCGATATTAATAATTCCTAAATTGAGGTTTAGTTTCAATCTTCTTTTCTTCAGGAAAATGAACACTTAAACTATAACCTCAATATGAGTTACATTTATTGTGACGTCACATAAAAAACATATTCACGAAGTATAAATTATGTATTAGTTTTCAGTAAGCTCTGTTGAATACCGATAGATAGAAGTGGGTATCAACAATTATATTTGTGTTATTAGAATATCCTTGTTATGTTAATAAAAAATAACTTCAAAGTGGGTATTCAGATACACAAAAAAATCTTATGAACGGTTACAAGAGAACTTCTTATATCTAGGTAGGAATGTGACGTTACAAATCTCATTAAAGTTGTTAATTATATGAATAAATGAAACGAATAAAACAATTGTTGTTATCTGTCAGCACGACTTTTTTTTCCAACTTCCAACACCGAAAAAATATTACACAATCACATAAATAGTTATGATGGGTTATTAACTTATATTTAAATCCTTATAAAAATAAATAATGAGCATGAACCCATTTCAAAATAAATACCAAAGTAAATAGTTTTTGCATAAAATACAAATATTAATTAAAGTGGTTACAAAAAAAAATAAAAAACCCTTATTATGTAAACGGGATTTGAACTCAAGACACGTTGATCGTGAACCCACTGCTTAACCTAAACAGCTATCAACGCCTGGTAAATATGGTCGAAATTTAGCTATCCAATGCAAATACGATCATGCGTTTGCTGCGTGCATAACAAAAGAGACGGTAATATATTTCTTTATGTTTCGTGGAGAGCGACGCGACAACTTGCGACAGTAGGCGACTCTGTGGCTGTGGTGTGCGTAGGTACTGTATTGAGACAGCTTACACATACAGCCGCACGGACGCTCGACCGTGCGTTCACAGCAATATGATCCTTCGCGTGCCTGTGCGCTTATGAACGCTTACTGTATGTACGGTTCACATTATGTATTGTAGGTATGTATTATGCTATTTCTAGGCTGCACTACATTTCTTGTGTGGCTTATTCGTCAACTGGAGACTGTAAAACGAGTGGTCGCGAGTTGGCAACTTCCAATTTTTTTTTCGTCATCTTTCGCGACCTTGTAAATCTGACGTAAAATACGTCATATGTTGAATACAGTCAGCTACGTAAACTTCTTATAAAATAAATAACCGAATAATATCTTTAAACGAGCAAAGGTTATTTGAAATTGGTTTCAATCCGTTTTCATTTGACTGTAATTTATAACATGCGTGCGAGGTGACGACAAAAAGAAAATAAATTCGTAGGTACCAACTCGCGTGCAGTCGCGAGTTTCACAGTCGCCAGTCGACGAATGACCTATACTGATGTGTTGTCGACCGTGTCGATCTTTAGGTTAAGCCGTGCTGGTCTAGGTTGGTCTGTGGATGGATGACCATCATTACATACCGAGTTTGAAAGCACGTTCAACTGTTGGTCCCGGCTGTCATTTGTCCATCTTCGACAGTCGTTACAGGTAGTCAGTGGCCCAAAAAGTATTTCCCTGTATGGACTGGGTTGTGAAGGTCCGATAGGCAGTCGCTCCTTGTAAAATACTGGTAAGTAAATATCCAGCTGGACCCGGTTAGACTGGAAGCCGACTGCAACATAGTTGGGAAAAAGCTGAACAGATGATGTGAATCTTACTGATCTAAGGTATCCCCACAGCCGTCCACTATTTCTTAGGTTCGAATTGTTCTGATCAAACTCTCAAAAATGTTTTAATTCGTAACTCCAGCAATGTTAGGCCTCCCTCGGCGATGACGCCCATCTTCTGGGTTTAATTTTATTTGTAAAGAAAGAAAGAAAAGAAAGAAAAAGCATTTATTAGCCCACACAGGAAAAACACATCAAAATTAACAGTATAAAAATTACACAGAAAAAAAAAACAAATATATATTTAAAAATTAAAAGAAATGAAACTCGTCCTGTACAAGGCCAAAAGGCTCCTATCTCAGCATGGTGCTGTAACATTAAAAAAAAAACGTCACAGCGCTGGTTTCCTGATAGGGCCCAAAGTGAAGGTGATGCCACGGTCAGGCCAGATACGGATAAAAATAAAAATAAAGTGTCGACGAATAAACATGTGCCTATCGTACAAAATGTAAACATGTTTATTCTGAATACGATTAACTAAATTAATTATCGTATGACTCACACGCACACCGGTCTAGTAATTTGCCTTGATCTCTCGTATCCAGGAACAACAAACAAAAAACTTATAAAGAACCAAATGCGCCAGCGCGCGGCGACGTTGTTCGAAACAGCATTAATTATGTTGATGTGATAATAAAACTGGATAAGTACATTGTTATGTAATTAGTATATAAGGCTTCGTATATATGTCACCGTAAAATTGTCAAATACGTTATATTGTAATATCTCTAGCGATATAGTAAACTATCGAATTATTGTCAAATGAACATACTGCTTACAATCAAATGCATTATTTTATTTTTCGTGAAATGCATGCGAATATGGTAGTCAACTCACGCGGTGTGGAGAGAAGGAGGGCTCCCTCTTGCCCAGTGGTACCACTCACATGAAAAGATACTGTACCATTCCTGAGAAATATCGATTAATATAACCTAACCTTAAAACACTTTATATTCCCCTAAAAAGCGTAGTCGACGGTGCCCCGCTTTGCGGGGCCCCTATTTCCGAGTGCAGGGGTTAAAGCACTGGTTCCCAATCTGTGGTCCGCGGACCACTGGTGGTCCGCAATAGCCTCGACTACGGTCCGCGAAAGATTATTCGTACTTTTCAACTTGCACAGAAGATGCAAGCTCAACCCAACCCCAACCTAATTGAACCTATCAGAGGCAAAATTCTATTTTTTTTTTTGAGAATCTACTAATTTTTCGAGCTCAATTCGATCGCTTTTGTATCCATAACTATCTTAATTCTAAAGGTTCTCATCACGTTATTCCAATTTTCGCATAGTGTGAGTTAAAGATTCACTCCCCTAGTTATAATCCTGTCGGTGTCCATGTTTATCTAGAACCCTATGGTCCCTGTTAACAATGAACATACCAAAGTGGTCCCTGGTCTAAGAAAGGTTGGGAACCACTGGTTTAAAGGAACCTAATTAACCTAACGGGGGGGGGGGGTCTCCAAGTCCCGATTATGGGTGCAGAGATACTTCCGTATGTTCAGTTGACAATAATTCGAGTAATTACAATATCGCTAGAGAGAAACACGTATTATAACGTGTTTGACAATTTTACGGTGACATATATAAATGTGCCCACAGAAGCTCTGTTCCTTACAAAAGCAACTGGGAAGAATCCATACATAGCATGATGGCAAAAGGGTCGGCCCCTATTAGATGGGGCTTAAACATAACGCGAAATACATCTCTGACTAACGGGGATACCTAGGATTAAGGCGACCACATGAGCTAAACACGTGTTTTATAATGCCCAAAAATATATGATTCACGGCAATAAAGAAAACCAGAAAAATATATGATATTCTTCAGGATATAATATGCTAGTATGGTAGTGTTTTGAAAACATAATACAATTAATTTGACACGATTACAAAAATCACTAACTTATCTCTCGCACTATTTGGCCGCAGCAGCCGGGCTAGCATGGGCAGGGGATAAAATTTTCTCCACCTGTCATTTCTACTGACTTGTCCTTTGTCAGTGGAAATAACCGGTGGAGAAAAGTTTTATCCCCTGCCCATGCTAGCCCGGCAGTGACTACCACTTTGTAGTGCAAGCTGATTTGAACTTTATTGTAACAGTTTTTCTTTCCTTCAGTTTTTAAATTTTTGCTAATTTAGCTCATCTAGTCACCTTATGATAAATTGCTGTCAGTTATGACAACAATACCGGCCATTGACCTACCTATTTTTGCAGTTATAAACTTTGAAAACCAACAATAAATATAAGTAAAAAAGCATTTATTAGCCTGACAGCACAAAACACGTAAAATGAAAAAAGTAAATTAAATTTTGATTATAACACAGTGAGAAAATTTGTAAAATAAAAAAAATACTAACATTTGTGATTTCTGTACGAGGCCAAAAGGCTCCTATCTCAGCATGGTGTTGTAACATTTAAAAAAAACGTCACAGCGCAGCGCTGCTATTCTGATAGGGCCCAATAACCCTATTCAAGTCTTGGATTGTCATCTGTTGTGATCTTCAACATTTTCACTGATGAAATTCGATACATGGTTCATCCAAACTAATATTATAAATGCGAAAGTAACTCTGTCTGTCTGTCTGTCTGTCTGTCTTTGCTTCACGCCTAAACTACTCAACCGATTTGTGTGAAATTTGGTACAGACATAGTTTGGAACTTGAGAAAGGACATAGGATAGTTTTTATTACAAAAAATGAAATAAAAAATAAAATTTATTCCGGACATACAGCGCCATCTATTGGTCAAGAGTCGGCAATGTGGGTAAAACCAAAAATCTGCCGGAAGTCACTATTCCACGCGAACGAAGTCGCGGGCAAAAGCTAGTTTGTCATAAATGACAGCAACTATAGAAGTCTACTTTTTTAGAAATCATTCAATGAGTAAGTATCTTTGTATATGTCACCGTAAAATTGTCAAACACGTTATATTACAATATAACGTGTTTCTCTCTAGCGATATTGTAAACTCTCGAATTATTGTCCACTGAACATACGGAAGTATCTCTGCCCCCATAATCGGGACTTGGGGCACCCTCCGTTAGGTTAGTTAGGTTCCTTTAAACCCTGCACTCGGAAATAGGGGCTCCGTCGACTATGCTTTTTAGGGGAATATAAAGTGTTTTAAGGTTATGTTATAATAATCGGTATTTCTCAGGAATGCTACAATATCTTTTCATGAGAGTAGTACCACTGGGCAAGGAGGACCCCTCCTTCCCTCCACACCGCATAAGTTGACTACTTACCATCGCATGCATATCACGAAAAATAATGCGTTTTGTTGTAAGCAGTATGTTCATTTGACAATAATTCGAGATTTTACAATATTGCTAGAGATAATACAATATAACGTATTTGACAATTTTACGGTGACATATACAGGGTGTCCCAAAACTCAACGTCAAGCCGAAACGGGGTGACAGGATTGATCATAACCATCACGAGAAAAATCTGAAAAAAAATCTATCCCATGCAGTTTAAAAATTATGGGCATTTTAAGAAAAACCTAGAAATTTGATCAAACTGTACCATTTTTCGGTTATTGTGGTTATTCTTTTTTATTTTTGTTCATTTGAACTTTGGAAACGTAATCCTAAATAACATTTCTAGAATCCCAATAAAAAATAATGACACAATTGCCTCAAGTTTCCGAGAATTGAGACTATTTGTTAAACTACGAATTTAAAATTTTCAAGATTCGTCGACTTTGACAGGCCCTCCTATAAAAAAAATGTACTAGAGTGCCTTGGCAAGTGGCATTAAAAGTTGGCGCATTTAATCAGAATTCTAAAATGGTACAATACTTGTTAGTTCCATACAATAGAAAAGAGTAAAAAAATTAAAACCTCAAGTAACCCGATTTTTGCTATCTCATTTTACTCAGTTAAAATGTTTTTAATTCACACAAGCTCTAGGTAGGTTCTTAATTTTAAGACAAAATGATGAGAGAGATGGATAATGGGTATGTTCGCCATGAGTGAGCGAGACAGATAGTGACGCCACTTTTACCAAAGTGAAAAAAAGTTAGTAAAATTAGTAAAATAATTAGGTTTGTTGGAATAAAAGTCAGATGATAGAGAAATAACGTTTTTTATTACAATAAATGTTCAAATTGTTTACCATCAGCCTCAATACAAGCCCTACATCTTCTTAAAAAAGATCTACTTATTAGTCGGGCATATCTTCGAGAGTTGATCGCCTCAGCTGCTTGAGAAATGCGTTCACGCAGGTCGGCTACGTTCTCAATGGGCTTTGAGTAAACTTTTTCTTTGAGAACTCCCCAATAGAAAAAATCCAGGGGATTTAAATCTGGTGAACGGGCGGGCCACGAGATAGTGCCCGAACGTCCAATCCACCTTCCCGGATATTCCTGGTCAAGGAAATCTCTTACTTGCACTGCGAAATGCACTGGGCAGCCATCTTGTTGAAACCACATGTCGCGAAGATCTGCTAGTGGTACGTCCTCTAACAGGGTTGGTAAATCTTCTCTTAAAAAATGTAGGTAATTAGTTCCATTCAAGTTCTCAGGCAGTTCAATAGGCCCAATAATTTTACCGTTTAAAATTCCGGTCCACAGGTTTACTTTAAAACGATACTGGGATCTATCTTCTCGCATTAAATGTGGATTCTCCACATGCCACTCGTGATAATTGTGCAAGTTCATGTAACCATCTTTTTTAAATGTCGATTCATCTGACCAGAGAATTTTTTGGATGAATTGGGGATTCTCATTATGCCTCTGTAGCATTGTTCTACAAAAAGAAATCCTTTCCTGATAATCTCGAGGTAGAAGACTTTGAACTCGTTGTACGTGAAACGGATGCATTTCGGCTCTTTGTAAAATACGATGAGCAGTGCTTTTCGGTATTCCCGTTCTTTCTTCAATTCCACGTACGGAAATACTTCGGTCACGTGCGACCTCTTGCAATACTTCTTCCTGGAAAGGAAACACAGGTCTACCTCCAGCCTGTATTTGATTCGGGAAATGGCCGCCCTCTGTGAGTGAACGGTGCACATTAACAAACACGCGGTGATCCGGGTAGCGCTCTAAATTTGGATATCTTTCACGATAAAGTCTAGCGGCAGCACTTGCGTTGCATCTGCATTCCCCATAAATGAGGTGCATGTTCGCATATTCTTGTGAAGTGTAGCGCGTAGGCATGGTAGATAAAAAGGATGCCAACACAAAAGTCCAGAGAGAAGCCAAAGTTGCCGGTATGTTATCAACAAGTCCAATTCACAAAGATTCAAGTCCAAAAAGAGAAGCCAAAGTTGTCAGTACTAAATCAACACAAGCGAATACGAACGTGCGCAGTAGACGAATGAGCGAAACGTACTAACTGGTTGGTGTCGGACTGGTAGCGTAGCCATTTGCTTGGCTGAAACTAGTGCGAATGAAACAGATAGATGCCATAGCATCTATCTGTTTCATTCGCACTCGTTTAAACGACGCATCTCCGTCTCAATGCGTGGCGTCACTATCTGTCTCGCTCACTCATGGCAAACATACCCATTATCCATCTCTCTCATCATTTTGCCTTAAAATTAAGAACCTACCTAGAGCTTGTGCGAATTAAAAACATTTTAACTGAGTAAAATCTGATAGCAAAAATCGGGTTACTTGAGGTTTTAATTTTTTTACTCTTTTCTATTGTATGGAACTAACAAGTATTGTACCATTTTAGAATTCTGATTAAATGCGCCAACTTTTAATGCTACTTGCCAAGGCACTCTAGTACATTTTTTTTATAGGAGGGCCTGTCAAAGTCGACGAATCTTGAAAATTTTAAATTCGTAGTTTAACAAATAGTCTCAATTCTCGGGAACTTAAGGCAATTGTGTCATTATTTTTTATTGGGATTCTAGAAATGTTATTTAGGATTACCTTTCTAAAGTTCAAATGAACAAAAATAAAAAATAATAACCACAATAACCGAAAAATGGTACAGTTTGATCAAATTTCTAGGTTTTTCTTAAAATGCCCATAATTTTCAAACTGCATGGGATAGATTTTTTTTCAGATTTTTCTCGTGATGGTTATGATCAATCCTGTCACCCCGTTTCGGCTTGACGTTGAGTTTTGGGACACCCTGTATATTTAAGGTTGTACTGGAACTACTATAATTTTTCTATGTGGTGTCAAAGTGCAACCTCGTGTGACCTTCTGTAATGACACTGATTTGAATTCTCACTCTATTCACAACAAAAACAAACGAACCTGTTTATTATTTTCTTAGTTTTAACTTGGTTTATGTTTATTTTTACACTAGCTTCTGCCCGCGACTTCGTTCGCGTGAATTTCCCGCTTGCAACATTTCTTATTGCTGCTCCGCTCATATTGGCTATAGCGTGATGTTATATAGCCTATAACCTTTCTCGATAAATGGACTATCCAACGCAAAAATAATTTTTCTATTCGAGCCTGTAGTTCCTGCGGTTACCGCGTTCAACCAAACAAACAAACTCTTCTGCTTTATAATATTAGTATAGATTAAACTCATATTTGTAGCGAAGTGTAGAAATTATTGTTTTGAATAGATTACCTACCATGGCTCTAATCAATGTAAATAAACAAGAAACAAACAGCTTCGATTCAAGAACTGCTTTCTCCAAGATGTGTGCTCTCATAATTCACAATAACCATATTAACTGCCGTTTTTTATTACTTGCGAATAACGGTTAGTTAATATGCAGATATCGGTGTTTCTATAAACAAAGTTAGTTTGAAATACCTATCATTCGGAGGCAGGGGGGTGAAACTTCCTTACATTGGCGTCAAACAAAATCTTCATAGATAGTGCTGCCATCTGTGTGTTTGAGAACACAAACTTTTCAACTGTTTCACTGTTTTACAACTCTTATAAACAGAACAGCTATTTTGGACAACTTGTCAGTCAAGTAGATAGCCTAGTGGAGACAGCGGCTGCCTTGTGTTAATATTAATATTGTATTTATTTGGTTGAACTGAAACTAACAGTGCCCTCTAACAGTTTAGGTACACAGTTTTAAAAACGAAACCCGAGTTGCGCAACTATCTTGTATTAAGTATATAGTGTATTATCTATGTTCGGAGGAGTGTGAATAAACAAAACCAGAATAAAATATGATATTCTTCAGGATATAATTCTAGTATGATAGTGTTTTGAAAACATAACACAATTATTTTTACTCCAGAGAAAAAAGTCACGAACTAATCTCTAAAAAAATCTTTTAGTGAGTAATTCGCGTAGCGTCATAGTGTTTTATTTTTTTAGTCCAATTAATAGTTTTTTTTATAAATCGATCGAAAGCACTCTTTTCGCACCATTCGGCCTGCAGTGACTGACGTAACAACCACTTTGTAGTGGACGTTGATTAGACCTTCATTCTAACAGTATTTCAAACGAAGTTTGAACCACCACAAATAGAGTTGCTAATTTAGCTCATGTAGTCGCCTTAAGGTGATTGCCTAGACAGACCTCGCCATACATTTTCCAAGCTCTGTAATCTCCGTAAATAAACGGTTTCTACAGAATAAAAGCAAGTATAATGGTACTTTATAATGTATTATGGTCGCAAATCGCCCAAATTTTATAAAAAAAACAGTATTTCTAGGAGAATTTGACCGAATAAAAAACGAAAAATCTTTACATGTGTGAGTGAACTGAATCGCGCCATCTGACAGAAATATTTAGAACCACGAGAAAAAGTTCGTAACTGTTGTAATACGAGTTTACGTTCGGTAAACATTTATTATTTATAGATGGCGCTGTGCCATTCCTCCAGTCAGCCCATGCGTTATAATTGTCTTGACATCTTGCGAATCAAAATTGTGTTTATAGCAAGTTTGCGCTAGCGCGCGGGTTTGCCCGCTAATTTTACATTTTATGATTGATAAAATGATTTTTATTTGGAGATGAGAGAGAATGCCAGAAAGTGAAAAAAAATATCTGCGACGTGCCTTTGGTTCACACAGATACAATACTAATGTAATTATTGTATTAAATCTACTTTTAATTTAAAGTAGGTACCTAAGGATTTAAAAATCTTTCTACTGTATGTAAGTAAAAAGATTACATCTACATCATCATTTTCATCTTCATCTTACATCTAAATATGATTCAATCAATATTGAATCATATTTAATTCATGTGAAACCAGCAAGATAAGTGAATAGGTACACAGACAAACCACTTTGGTTTTTCATAACTATTGCAAATTTTAATATTATTAGCACACAAAGTGCGTCAAGATAAATTGGTCTTGCCATTTAAGAAGTTTACCAAGAAAAAGGGGAAACGTAGGGCAGTATTTTTGGTCAGTTTTTTTAAATATCAGAACATCCTACAACTTGTAAATCAGAGACTGCTGTACATCGTTTATTTATGTTTCGGGGTTTTTAACTGTCAGCAAAATGTCGTTCTCAAAATGGTAGCTGTAGTTCAAATTTCGCTCGTCTGAACGGCTAACTGAGTAGTAAGCACCATTCAGGTTTAGCATATTTGGCGACTCTACTACTGAGAACCATTCAAACGTCCGTGAAAGAGTTTTTATGGAAAAGTGAAGTGTTTTTTATTGAGGGTAAGTATTATTTTTATGTACAATGGATGCTTTTCAAGGTGATGTAGAATTATATTTAGTAATTACCCTTAAAACTTTAAAAAAGTATAAGATTTAGAAGAGGAAATACAAAATCAAACGTTAGCAACACTCGTTGATTGTCATCACATCACATACCGGTATGTACCTACTCTAAAGGGAATCGTTCATTTTATGGTTGGACACTGATTCGGTGTTGCCACATTAATTATATCTGTGATTATTCTTACAGGAAAGATACTAATCGATTTCGAAAAATTATAAAAATACGATTACATTTTCTTAAAAATCTGTAATCAAGTGATTTTCAAACGATTATATTTATTTTCTTTTAATTATATTAAAAACAAATAAAACACTCATTGATTTTGGCCTTCAAATCATTTTACCTGGCTACACCAACTGTCAATAATGACAAATGCATACAATGAAATGAAAATAAAAACATTCAATGTGGTTTCGATTAGGTACTTTTGCGAAGTTTTTTTCATTTTGTTATAATGGACTCCTATACCGCTTTTATTGAAGACCCGGCTTTACCCTTGGACACTCAATCTGCTCATGACGATGACCCTGGCGCTATTTTGTTAAACGTTGAACCGGCTTTATATGACAACCTAGGCATGAACACTCCTGCGCACGATCTTGTTGCCCTACTAGGAATGAGGATTGAGGAACCAATGTGATGCGGCAATTGCGGCTTTGATATTATGCATCGCAGGAGACGGCCTCTGAAACCCGTTGAAATACTATCAGAAATTCGACTATGGACTGCTAGTGGTAAGCTAATGTTCTGTTTAGCAGTTTTTAAATAATCTTTTCTATTATCCGTACAAACTGAACAAAAATAAATATGCATATGTCTTATTTACAGTTTACAGCCCAGTGCTTGGTCTCTCATTCTTGCTGGATGTTGGCTCTCAACAATTCAGGGATTCGAGAAAATGAACAAAACACAAGTAGTGGTCACCAACGACAATTATGTGTAAATTGTGGATGTTCAATACTACGTATTAAACATCATGTTCTGCGTACAAATTCTGAAAGAGAAACACATAGGAAATGTAATTAGCGAGTAGATATTAACACGGCAGGTACAACCAGTTTTTTTTTTTTTTTTGTTTTATGTTTGTGTTTAGAATATAATTTATATGAAATAGAACATTGAGTAGAGAGCAGCGGTGGCCCAGTGGTGGCGGCCCTGACTTACGTTCAGTAAGTCGTGGGTTCGAACCTAGGCAGGCGGGCAGGCTCTCATAGAGAGGAGGCCTGTCCCAGCAGTGGGAACATTAATAGGCCGATGATGATGATGATGATGATTTCTTGGATTGTTTCTTTTTAACAGCTATTATTATTTTGATTCTAGGTCCAGGGTCAATTGCGAATTACCAAAATGAATAAATGTTATTTCATTTGCTTTATATCTGCCACCCAACCATTGGCTGTAATAGAAGTTAACCGGGATGAGGAATTTATCAATGCTATGATGCCGAAGTTGGTAACTTTCTTTAAAACATGTGTACTGCCGGAAATTATTTTGAGACGAGTTGAAAAAAATGCCAAATGTCTAGACATCAAGGAATTAAAAGGTATGAAAAATATATTATGTCTTACTCATTTCCTAACTTATTCTTCAGGTCTCTGAGGTGTGGGTTCAGTAAGTATAGTCTAACAAAACTGTAAATTCATTTGTTGCAGGGCAAACTGCTTCTTCCAGCATTTGATTCAGATCGCACGGAAATTATATAAATGGAAGTAAAAAGTGACAAGTAGAAGATTAATACTGCACGGCGACGGCAGCGAATACAAAAAGTAGCGCGTAGAAGAGAAGATATTTAGTTATAATATTTTTTATTTACCTACTTATCTTTGTCTGGTGGTACCAGTCGATGGTTCGAACCCAAGCGACTTTGCTTTGTGTAAATTATTTCATCACCACTGTTGAGAGGAGGCCCGAGTCTCAGCAGTGAGAACATTATAAACTATTATTATGCTATTTTTGAACGTAGCGATGTATAGTTTGTGTTATTTGTTAGTTTATAAGAATTTTCTATGTAGATATTGTTACGAGCTGGGTATGAGATAAATTAATTACTACCGATTAAACAACACAATAACTTTATTAATCACAAAACAATCAAAACTTAATCACAAATACACTACTGTTTACTATCGCACTTGTAGTTCACTTGGATTCGCTTCGTTGTGTCGCTAAAACTGCCGGTCGCGGCCCTGAGCGCTCTATTTATACTCGCCAACAGACACACCAGAATAACCACGAACATTCGAGAGGGTCATAAAAAAAACACTAACAAAAAATAGCAGGTAGATACAAAAAATAGAGGTACCTACTAAAAACAAGTAGGTATAACCTACTTGTACAAAACAAACAAATATGAACCTTATGCCCTAGGCGTACGGTCGAAATTCTAATGTCTTTGTATAAATAGGTCGCGAGTTTGTACCTACCTAACTTTAAAACTAATAATAATAGAATATTCTCGAACTTCTAACGTACACACACTGTAATCACTGGCTTTCTCGAATGTTCTAGTAGGTCCGATGTAACAATATGTTTCACTCATGTATTTAGGTACCAGTCTAACAATTCAATTGTAAAAGAATATTTATTGAAGTTCAAAATTGTATAATAAGTAGGTATTCTTGAAACATAAATGATATGGTTAGCTAGCAACCACTTGTGTGTTGTTGTGTGAGATACTTACATGTGCCGTTATATACACTTACGTGTGATGTTATATAAATTGTAATCTATGTACATAATTCTTTCTAATACTAAATTCAGAATCATAATTGTAAATATCAAAATATTTAAAAAAACTATGTTATCTTTGTATGGTGGTACGAGTCGATGGTTCGAATCCAACCAGAAACTGAGAGTGAATAAAACGATTATTTGTATGAAAATATGAATCATAGAAAAATATTATTAATTTATAGTAAAGGTACTTACAATAAAAAGCTTTACAATTGAATAAAATATCTTTTATTTACACGTTATGTACTATTTAGGTTCAGTCACATAACAACCTATATAGGTACAACGTACCTTTATTACCCACAATAATTTATCTGAATAATTTGTTATGGCACAGATATTATAATACTGTTATGGTGAAAGGTATCGGATATCGAACCTAGAAACAAAAGTATGCATAGAATGGATTGGAACATAACAATTTAACCTCTAGTAGTATATAGTAGGGTAAGTCAGGGAGAGTTGCCTATAGTTTAAAAAAAAAATCATTATTAATTATATATGTAAGGTACTAAATGAAATACACATAGTTTATTTGAATCACTGTTTATTTATGCCATTCAGATTAAATTTGGAACTATTGTGTAACATATTTTGATTCAAGAATATTTTTTTAAAAATAATGTAAAATAGGCATCTCTCCCAGGCATGTGGGTGAGTTGCCTATAGATACCAGGGATAGATGCCCACAAATAATTAATACATAATCAGACATTACACGTTAGGCATTCCGCTGAATCTTCACTGCAATCTTCATGAAACCACATTTCGCATTGAACACACCGTAACCAGTCGCATTTCTTTTTAGTGGCGTGATAATATTCCCCACACACTACACAAATATCTCCAAGAATTTCGTATTCTATGTCTCTTTCTGGTGAAAATAGGTGCAAATCCACGGCTTTGCAACTTCTTAATATGATTAACAATCTTTTTTTCTTTGTTTCCAAACAGAGAGTCAGGTCCAAGTCGTCCTTTTTTAGTATTGCCTATGAGAAATCGACGACGAAGAGTTCTGTAAGGAATATTGTATTCTTTACTTGCTTGAAAAAAATTTAATGATTTATCTTTTACTAGAGAAATGGCCTTTTCTAAGTCTTCTTCACTCCACGTAGCTCTATTAGAGCCAGAAGGTTTTCTTTTGTATTCATTTGGCATCTGAAAAGATAAAATATCATTAATATTTACTAGGCATCTAACCCTGAAACTTCATTGGGCATCTCTCCCAATCATTAGGGAGAGATGCCTATCGACTCTGAACGTACCCGAAAGTACTTTCAATACAAAAAGGTGGATTACCAACAAAACAAGATCACAATGTTAGGTTATAAAACAAAAAAATACTATTTACGAGAATAATTAGGGGAAAAAAATACTGCAAACTAACTCAAAGAATATATTATACCGATTTAATCAACTACACTTACCTTATTTTTGGAATTCACAACAAAATACTATTTTAAAATAATTATTGTCCGTATCAAAACTTTCACACTGACATTAGCTGTCAAATTGACATAATAAGGATGCGTTCCGATTCACGTAATTTTTTAATTTTATTTTTTAAATTCAGTAGGCATCTATACC
The DNA here is from genome assembly GCA_916618015.1 of Xestia c-nigrum. NCBI lineage: Eukaryota > Metazoa > Arthropoda > Insecta > Lepidoptera > Noctuidae > Xestia > Xestia c-nigrum. Next base: position 10,116,356 of record OU745248.1, read on the forward strand.
GTATAGGCGTCTCTCCCTGACTTACCCTATGCTTAGTAAATAAATTAAAATTTGTTTGCTATAATGTAAGGACATTCATGTTTTATATAATTTGGTCCTTTCCAACCATGTTTGAATAAAACGACATCTAGTGGTGTCGAAAGTTACTACTATTTACTTTGCATGTGTGTGTAAAGAGCATATTCAAGCGGCTAATCTTTATTTTGATGAAATCTTTGCATGATACTAGTTAACAAGCACAGTGATTATCTAAAAAAATCAAGTTAATGCCCTAGGTTTCGCATTTAATAAAGTTGTCTATTAAAAATATCTATGTTAGGTGTAAAAATTGAAAATGTTCGAAACTGTGGATGTGTCGCCATCTAGCGACAAAATGGCAAAGAACTCGATCATCCATCCACCTTAACCAATGTGATTGGTCTATATTTCTGCTCGTTTTCTCTGCGCTCCGCTTTGGTGGAAACCGGGCCTAAGGCCGTAAGGCAGCCTCACTACCGGTCCGCAAACCGAGTCGTCAAGTATTCAGTTACACCCGGTAAGAAGCCGACCTCCACTCCTCCTTTTTTTTAAATGTGTCAGCAACAAGCTGAGATAGGAGCCTTTTGGCCTTGTACAGGACCAATTTCGTTTCTTTTTTTTATAATTTTTGTCTTTAAGTTTACGTTTTATATAATGTTATTTGACCATTTTGTTCTTGTGTGTTTTGTCCTGGCAGAATAATAAATGCTTTTTCTTTCTTTCTTTTCTTTCACTAATTATAATTTTCTCTTGGTCCACAGTAACAATACCGCTGCTAAGTTTTGGCATGGTACAAGGATGGCTGTCCCCCATGATATCAGTCCTGCAGTCCGACGATGGGCCCTCGCCGGAGCCCTACACAAGCTCCGATATATCATGGATGGCCTCCGTCACTTACATTACGGCTATCATCTTCGGTGCTCCTATGGGGTGGCTCACTGATCGGTATGGCCGGAAACTCATGACTCTGGTTACAACACTGTCGCTGATTGTGAGTACTCTGTTTTTTTCTTTTATTTTTAAGCATAATGTCTGCCAACCAGTCATCATTATGATCATACATAGCCCGATATCTTTTTTCCTTCTTCTTCTTTATGGACTGGCATTCTGGTCTACAGGGTCTACTACTCATCGACGACTCAACGACTCATCATGAAGCCGTCCACCAAGCATTACGTACATACATCAAACTAAGTAACTCAACCAATAATTAAAATGACGCTTTGTCTTACTCATAACGCAGTGAGAGCTGTGCGACCGGCGGACTACAAAGTTATAGGTTTCGAGTCCAAACCCAACACGCACCATTGATTTTTCGAATTCATGTGCGTATTCTATAATTATCACTTGCTTCGAAAGGAAAACATCGTGAAGTAACCAGCGTGCCAAAAGATAATTCTCGACGGCATATAAAGCCAAGTCAGAAGCCCATTGATCGGCGGCGGCGACCTCTCGCGTCCGGCCCTGGTTCTATCCATGGTCCGGAGCGAGACGGAATGGGAAGCCGTCACCTGCTTCTGCGAAGTAGTCATGCTAGCGAAGGAAGTGGCGGAACGCGAGAGGGAGAGAGCCTCTCGCCCCTGCCGCCGCGGGAGACGCACCGGGCGTCGGGGGCCACGTGGTGGTTACCGGCAACCGTAGGCGCGGGCCTGTGGACGGTTAGCTATCATATGGGCTAGCTAGCCGTCCGTCCGTCTAATGACAGGCCGTGTCGACGGCGCGTTCGTGTACCACGCGTGCCTCAAAGATATGTCAGCATAAAGAGGGGGCCCGCAAGAGCCGAAACCTGCCGGGGTTGCGGGCCTGTTCGAAAGAGATACCGCGGCCTCGGAACATAAAGAGCGAGGAAGGAACATGGATGGGAGTAGACCCATGGGCGGCAAAACCCTGACACGAGGTTAGGCACTATTATCACACGATTGAGAAAGAAGAACACGACCAATTTACCACATCCAATCAAATCGTCTCATACAATATATCAAACACGTGTCAGATCGTAACTAGTGCACCTTGACAAATTACTAATTACTAGCTTACCTTCGTTATCAGTGACAGCAGCTTCCATTAATTCTGAATGCATTTGATAAGACGCACTAACGTGAATGAAATGACATTATACGGTTCTCGATAAGAAAGCCGAGTTTGCACACAAACCTGTTAATTTCTGAACGGTAAAACTAATCTGGCAATTAAATGCATCCGATGATATCAAGTGAAATGAAATTAAAGGCACACAAATGAGCTAAACTGGTGGGGTAATTGTGTAACGCACTTCAATGGCAATGCCATTCATTTTAACAGTTCAAGTTATTATTGTGTTGTTTATGTACGTCACCTGAATATTTAATTAAATATGTTACTAGGCCAAACACAATTTCAGGACAAACTAGTTTCTGGGGCTGCGGCACTGTTCGAAAGAGATACCGTGGCCCCGGAACGTAAAAGGCGAGGAAGTAACATGTATGGTTTTTAGTCAGTAAAATTCTGACACTCCCTACCGCTCCGCACAGAGTGGGAGAAGTTCTTTGATGACTTCCATCCAAAAAAAAAAAGTAGTTTGTCCCGAAATCGGGTTTGGCCGGGAACATACACAACAAGCCGCGCTTGCCTAGGTCAATCTGTGGATGGGTGACCACCCTTAAATACCGAGTTTCCGTCGTGGCTAGGAAAGCACGATAAACTGTTGGTCCCGGCTGTCATTTGTCCATCTTTGGCTGTCGTTACAGGTAGTCAGTGGCCCAAGAATTCTGACAACCAGTCTTACCAAGTGGTATCGTATTAGCAAGTCAATATTAACTGGGTGGTGGAGGTCTGATAGGCAGTGGCTCCATGTAAAATACAGACTGGAAGCTGACCCCAAAATAGTTGTGAAAAGGCAGATGATGATTTGCTTAGGGGCAGTGCAGACGACAAACTATTGTGTGCGACAGACAAAAATTCTGTGACAAATTTTGCTTGATTGATGTGTTTGAATACTTATTTGTCCACTATAAGGCTGAGGCTACACTATACTGCGATTTGCGATGCGACTAGGACAGAGAAACGAGAAAAACATGGTATGGCTACATTATAAGCGAGATTGTCTAATAAATTCGTTTCAATTTCGCTATGTTGGTGCAGCCAATGCTGTAATTACAGTAATGTTGTTCCGATCGCATAAAGAAATCAAAGATCTCTAGTAATATTCGATGTGCAGTGTAGCCATATACTTCATTTACTTGTTTTAATCGCTCATGTGTCGCAGGTCGCGTCGCGGCCTAATGTAGCCTTAGCCTAAGTTCAACAGTAGGATCCTGTCCATCAGCAGGTCCTTATAGTGGACGAAAAAGTAGTGAAACATCAATCACGCAAAATTTGTCGCAGAGTTTTTGTCTGTCGCAGACTTGTACATACAAAAAATTGTCGTCTTCGCTGCCCCATATCCTGAGAGCCTTGAAACGTGAAATTCAACAGCAATGGCTACGGAGACGTTTATGCCATTCGATTGAAGAATAGCGAAACATATTTTGCTTCTTATCTTGACACAGTCAGCCTTGGTGAAACTCTCTATCTACTAATATCCTACGAGAACCGCGCAAAAACCATACAAAAAAGGTTTTATAAATGGAAGGATCTCGTACCGTAAAACTTAAAAAGTTATAAAAGTTCATACCTATTTATTTTGCTCATAAAATAAATACATTTTAATAATAGGTTGGTTTTTCCATACACGTCAGTGAGAGAACAAGAAGTTAATAATAGACTTGAACAAATTAAAACAATTACGCTCAGATTTGTTGTGATTTGAAAACTCTAGACAGAGGTTATATTGAATGTAGAAAGTGTTGTTTTTGCTATCCTTTCAGCTTTGTCCTAATGACAGTAGTCGCGAAGAGATTTTTTTGAGTGAAATGTATTCATCATCATCTGCCTAGCCTTTTCCCAACTATGTTGAGGTCGGCTTCCAGTCTAACCGGATGCAGCTGAATACCAGTATTTTACATAGAGCGACTGCCTATCTGACCTCCACAACCCACTTGGTAAGACTGGTGTCAGACTTTTTGGGCCACTGACTTCCTGTAACGACTGTCAAAGATGGACAAATGACAGCCGGGACCAATAGCTTAACGTGCTTTTCGAGGCCCGAAGAAAACTCGGTATGTAAGGGAGATCACCCATCCACAGCCCAACCTAGGCAAGCACGGCTTAACCTTAAGATTGTCCCCAAGCGGCAGTTATTATTTAACCACTAGCTCCTCCAATGAAATGCATTCCTAATTTGAAATAAAACCGGCCACGTGCGTGTCCGTTATCACAATATAGAACGGTTCTGTAGTTCTTGATCTATACTAATATTATAAAGAGGAAAGATTTGTATGTTTGTTATGAATAAATTCAAAAACTACTGGACCAATTTGTATAATTCTTTCACCGTTGGGAAGCTACATTCACCCTGAGGAACATAGGCTACATTTCAGTTCATGGAAATGGAAACTAAGCGGGTGAAACCGCGTGACGTCTTCTAGTAAAATTATAAAGCTGAAAAGTTAGTTTGTTGAACGCGCTAATCTCAGGAACTACTGATGCGAATTGAAAAAATATTTTTGTGTCGGAGAGTCCATTTATGGATCTTAATATTTTTTTTAATATTTCGATAAAAAATTGTTTTTTTTTTTTGGTTTAATTGTAGTTGTATATCTACTGTTTTTTTTATTTCATTTAAGCCTTGTGCTATGGATGGTTTTTAATATGCAATAAATGTTTAATTATAATTATCCACGGATATGGTCACAGTAGGTACTAGGATTACCTTCAGTTTTTCTCCACCGACCAATTAGTTGTTGCAATTACCGACACGTTTAAGTAAGTAGCTACGTATAAATCTTTATGTAATAAACTCTAAGGCACGTGAGAGATTTTCAGGTAAAATTGGATATGTCAGCGTCAGATTATAAAACCTTAGATTGTAATATAACTAGCGAGATTGTGAAATGTCGAAATATTGTCATCTGAACATACTGCTAAGTGCTAACAACATGACGCATTATTTTCGGTAGATAGGTATAATCTGTCGAAGTACAACCGTAATATTGTGAAATTTTTGCGACGGAACTCAACACGCGCGGTGTGTAGGGGGGAGGGAAGGAGGGGTTCCCCTTACGCCATGGTACCACTCCCATGAAAAGATAATATACACGGTGCATTATCTTTTCCTAAGATATACCGATTAATGTAACCTAACCACAAAACACTTTATATTCGCCTTAACAGCAGAGAGTCCCAATTATGGGGGCAGAGATGCTTTGCTCTTATGTATTTCACAATTTAACGGTTTCCTTTTAATAGAATTATTGTATTGTACCGAAAAATATGCGTAATGCGTTAAATTGTAAGCAGTACTTATGTTTCTTTAACAATCTTTCAAACTCTCGAAATATTGCCAACTGAACATACTGCTTACAATATAACGCATTATTTGTCGGTAGATTGTAATCTATCATCTATCATTTTAATATACTTTACTGACATTTAAATATACTTTTAACATTAATTGTAATGGTAAAATCTTAATTTGTTGTTCTATTTTTATTTTGTTATTCAATATACTATAACAGGGAAAATGCAAATGTTTTGCTTTTTATAGTACATTATGGTACAAGTGTGTAATGTTGGTGATTACCGCTGAGGAGCCGAGGACGGTAATCATCAACACACACGTGTATCATACGACGTTTTTCAACACACTTGAGAATAAAATAATACTAAAATAGATATTTGTCCTTGGAGTTTTCAGGTAGTAAACTTTCCATAACGTTAAGGGCTGCACATCTTATATCGGGCGGTGTACAATATAAATCATTTTCTTCATAACTAGTATTTGTAGACATTTGAATTAATAAATAACTATAATTTCAACAGTGAAAACGAGTTGTGAATTTTTTTTCGCAATGGCGGGAATAATTAATCAGTTTTCCTATGCGCGCGCATCTAACAATGGCGATCGGCCATAGACTACAATAATGAGGTTTCTTTTTTTTGCTTTTCGCGGATAGCGTTTTATCCACGTACGAAATGGGGAATTCAAAGTTTTATTTAATACAGAGAAAACAAAAGTTACATTTGAGTGAAAGTTTTTTTTATTAGCAACTTATAAGTTGAAATTATCTATGTAGATACGAAGTTGCATGAAATGAGCAAGCAATAGGTACATTAATTTATTTGTACTATTGAACGCGATCTTTTTTGTATCGAAACTTTTTTAAGAACATAGCAATTCAACCAATAAAATAAAAAAAAAAACCTATAACTCACTTGTGAATAATATAGCAATGAAAAAGTCACAGTTTGATTACAGGTGTCATTATGTGCCTGATTGCGGTGAAATTAGAGCCACTTTATGAGCAAGTGTGTTGAAATAGTACATTATGGTACAAGTGTGTAATGTTGGTGATTACCGCTGAGGCGCCATTGAGACCCGAGCCGTTAGGCGAGGGTCTTAAGAAAGCCGAGGACGGTAATCATCAACACACACGTGTATCATACGACGTTTTTCAACACACTTGAGAATAAAATAATACTAAAATAGATATTTGTCCTTGGAGTTTTCAGGTAGGAAACATTCCATAACGTTAAGGGCTGCACATCTTATATCGGGCGGTGTACAAAATAAATCATTTTCATCATAACTAGTACTTGTAGACATTTGAATTAATAAATAACTATAATTTCAACAGTGAAAACGAGTTGTGAATTTTTTTTCGCAATGGCGGGAATAATTAATCAGTTTTCCTATGCGCGCGCATTTAACAATGGCGGTCGGCCATAGACTAAAAGAATGAGGTTTTCTTTTTTTTGGTTTTTCGCGGATAGCGTTTTAGTCACGTACGAAATGGGGAATTCAAAGTTTTATTTAATACAGAGAAAACAAAAGTTACATTTGAGTGAAAGTTGTATTAATTTATTAAAAACTTATAAGTTGAAATTATCTATATAGATACGAAGTTGCATGAAATGAGCAATTAATAGGTACATTAATTTATTTGTATTATTGAACACGATCTTTTTTGTATCGAAACTTTTTTAAGAACAAAGCAATTCAACCAATCAAATTTAAAAAAAAAACCCTATAACTCACTTGTGAATAATAGTAATGAAAAAGTCACAGTTTGATTACAGGTGTCATTATGTGCCTAATTGCGGTGAAATTAGAGTCACTTTATGAGCAAGTGTGTTGAAAATTATTTTATCTTGGTTTCTGTCATAATAATGAATTTATAATGTAATTATTAACATAGTATAGCAGGGGAACTGCAAATGTTTTTTTTTTTGTAAATTAATCTATTTTGTTTACTTTATAATGATTTTCTATTGTAATTATGATTTCTATTGTACCTGTTTTTTTTTTTATTATATGATTGAGTGTAAATTTTCGATACAATGTAAAAATTGTTACTGAAATAAATGAAATGAAAAAAAAATTGGTTGTCTGTAAAGTCGGTTTACGGACGATAGATTTACGTGATAACGTCATAATCATTATTTTATGTAATACAAAAAAGGAGGTGGAACGTTACTATGCTATGGAACGTTACTATTTTTCATGAGTGTTGCTGGTATTATCAATTTATAAGACGTTATCACGTCAAAAAAAAATGAAATGAAATATCGAAGTGGAACCGTAATATTGTGAAATGAGGAGGAGGGAGTCATTTGATGATTTCCGATCCGAAAAAGAAAAACAAAAAAGTTCATTCAAAGTAACATACACGAGACAAATCTATTTTGGTTCTGTTTTTGAAATTTGAAAACGGAACATTAAAAATCGGCGTTATAATTATGGCCAGCAAGATTACTCTGATTACTGTATATCAACTTTTACATTTATTTAACAGAGGAGACAATTATAAATTAAAATAAACTGTACAACTATTTTACACTGTCAACTGAATGCTGTCACGCTGTAAGGCAACGCCAAGCCTTTGGCCAAGGAAAAGCCAGCCGTTGGGTCACGGGAAGTGTCAACTAAGTGTTTAGAAAATTTCCTTGAAATGCCTGAAAGCCAACAAGATTATAAACAAATACTCAAGTTCCGAAGACTTCACATTATTGGGCAAATCTTCTTATTGCCATTGGGGCTATCTTTTAATCAAGTGAGATTTTTTAGCCTCTTTAAGGCTGTGGTATCTGCTATATTAATTAACTCTGTTAATTGTGGTGGTTCAAACTTGGTTTCAAATTCTGTTAGAATAAAGTTCTAATCAGCTTGCACTACAAAATGGTTGTTACGTCAGTCCAGCGGGCCAAATGACCGAAATAAGTGGTTTTTATTTCATTGTAGTCTAATAAATCATTCGATCAAAATTCCAATTGTACACACTGCGAAGAAAATAACGACAAATATTTGATTTGAAACTTAATGTCGTTTAGGAGTAGTTACGAAATTTCAAATAAAAAATGCTTTACTTTTAACACTTTTTTCATATATAATACCTGTTTAAGTTAGAATTATTTAAATTGTACAAATTAAAGTTTAAAGTCTAATAAGCAATATAATCTTTATCTTTTTGCACATTTATATTCACTCATCAAAGAGGAGTTACATGGAGAAAACCTCTTTAATGAGGATGGGGATTGCTAGCAATCCCCCCTCCTCCTAATACTAGGTGTATTTTATTAACGAAAAGACAACATAGTTTTTTGTGGTCGTTGGTTTTTTGACACTAAGTCGCGCACTCGGTTTTTTTGCATGGTCGACGTCGTAAGACAAAAACTAAAAAAACATATAAAAAAGTAGTTAATTAATAAGTGTGTGTTTGTTAATTAGCGTTGTTGAGTAGTCAACTTAATTCATTATAGGTAAAAACATTTTACACGTTAAAAATATGTAAAAAGGAACACGTGACCATCCCATTCGTACCGTACCGTCGTGATTATGATTTTCATCACTCATTCTTAAGGGAACCTATATATTCTGTAATCCAACGTTTGATTTACAAATTATTTTGGTATTACGTTTGTATGAAATTCGCATGCTCCGGAGGCCTCTTAAGGGGAGTTACATCACTCATAGAATTAGTAAATGCCAATACCGTACACTTTCACAATATTGAAGATAGCTGCGGACGTCACGCGGTTTCACTCGCGTCGTTCCCGTTCCCGTGGGAGTACGGGGATAAAATATAGCCTATATTACTTGCTGATAATGTAGCTATCTATTGCTGAAAGAATTTTTCAAAACGGTTCAGTAGTTTTTAAGATTTTTCATTACAAACAAAAATACAAATCTTTCCTCTTTATACAACGTGTAACAGAAAGGGTATAGTCAAATGAAAGGGTGTGCTACAGACCATCAAACCGAACAACTTTCTCCATGGAACCACCACCGTAATCGCGAAAAAGTTTTCAACGGCCCCATACTAAATACCAATACCTACTCGACCAAATGTATGAAACAGCAGATTTTTTTTTTTACGATTACGATGGTTGTCGCATAGAGAAAGTTGTTCAGTTTGATGGTCCATACCACACCCTTTCATATGACTATACCCTTTTTGTTACACGTTGTATATTAGTGTACAAGTGTGGAAATAAACATTAATCCCTTACCAGTCTCATGATCTCATCACTCACAATAATATCTTAGTTGAGAGAATCAGTGGACGTCAAAACATAAGTCTTTACTAATGTGCATAAGACTGATAAAGGAATTTAGAGATTGTTCAATAATTTGGACAAATCTTCTAAATCCCTTATCAGCAGTCTCATCACTCATACTTCAGTTGGAGAATCAGTGATTTATAATGTCCAAAAAGTCTGACAACCAGTATTACTACTAGTAGTAGTAGGTACTAACTGAATTGTGGAGGTCAGTTAGGCAGTCCCTCCATGTAAAATACTGGTATTCAGCGACATCCAGTAAAAAAAAAAACAAAATCAAAATATTTTATTTCACATAGGCCTAGATGGATGCACTTATAAAACGTGCACGATTCGCGTTGGTCGATTCCATGGAGAAGAACCGGCAAGAAACTCCATGGTTACTTTTTTCAAATCATTTGGTATTACAGTATTATTGTGTTACATTACAGCATTAGTACTAAAGTATGGGGGGACAGCGTAGGCCCGACAATAGGTCGTTGCTTACTATAAAAAAAATGTAAAACAAAAGGGATATTTAACAAAAGTTAAACAGCATCCGGGAATCTAAAATCCTACAATGTTCACTCATTCACAAATTAAACAAGTGACACAAATATTGTCATCAGTGCTGTAACTATACTGAGCAATTATCTTTTTTAAACTTTCACGATCAGAACACATTATAAAACATATGAAGACGGGTCCTTCAATTTAAGTTCAACGTTAAATCATCGTCGGGTTTAAATTAAAGGTAAATTCGCGATAAATACCCGTCTTCGTATGTTTTAAAATAATAAAATAGTATCTTATGTTACTTCTAATACCTCCAAGAATATGTGTACAAAGTTTCATGATGATCGGTTGAGTAGTTTTCGCGTGAAAGCGTTACAAACAAACTTACATTCACATTTATAATACATATTATAGGATATAGGATAGGATATATTAAGGAAAGGAAAGGAAGGATAGGATTGTGAGCAAAATATTAGAAAAAATGATTTGAAAACCATTATAAAAATCTGAATCAAAAGAAAAAGAATAATGAGATTGAGAATATTAGAGATATCCACAAATCTGTGCCGTTTATGAGCTACCAGGGAAGCCGCATGCACAGAAGGAATTATACCCAAACTTCTTTGTGTTCAACGTAGTCCTTGATTTTATAATATACGTTTTTGAACTTTCCATAGGTCAGATCTATAACTGACTTTGGCAACTTGTTATAAAAGCGTATACTGTTTATAATAAAAGACGTCTTGCTAGTTTTTGTTAATCTAAATTTAGGTATTACAATTTCATGTTTACTGCATGTATTTTATTGTGGAACTCTCTTCTAATTTTGAAAAGCCCTCGATTTTTACGGACATATAAAATACCTACATTCAAAGATATAAAGTGAAGGCAGAGTTGTATATCTGTCACCGTAAAATTGTCAAATACGTTATATTGTAATATCTCTAGCGATATTGTAAAGTCTCGAATTATTGTCAAATGAACATACTGCTTACAACAAAACGCATTATTTTTCGTGAAATGCATGCGATGGTAGTCAACTTACGCGGTGTGGTGGGAAGGAGGGGTCCCCTTTGCCCAGTGGCATAACTCTCATGAAAAATTAATGCACCATTCTTGAGAAATACCGATTAATATAACATAACCTTAAAACACTTTATATTCCCCCTAAAAAGCATGGTCGACGGAGCCCCGCTTCGCGGGGCCCCTATTTCCGAGTGCAGGGTTTAAAGGAACCTAACTAACCTAACGGGGGGGTGCCCCAAGTCCCGATTATGGGGGCAGAGATACTTCCGTATGTTCAGTTGACAATAATTTCAGTCAAGTACCCAGGCTGGACTCGAGAATTTAGCTGACACTTGCCTACGATTAATATCTCAGTGGGGCGATCGAAACCGTCTGACCTTTGCACCGCATAAAACATTTCAACTAATTTTAAAAGGTGATCTTAAATCGTGGCCGAGCATTAAATTTAATAACGTTCCCGTGAAAAGAAAGCAGTCCGTGTGCTACCTTGGACTGGTCTTAGAGAGGAATTTTTCATTCGTAGATCACATAAAAAATGTCGGTGAAAAAGCTAAAAAGAACTTTTATTCCTTAACGAGGATATCCAAATCTACGTGGGGATTGTCATTTTTAACTTTAAAGACCATCTACGTGGCTACTTACTTGTGTTGTATGTGCTACGGGGCACCTGTTTGGGCCGATAGGGCCACCATAGGAGCGGTGCCACAGATTACCAGATAACTCACTCCATACAAAATTTTCAATACCTACCGCTATAATAGCCTACACTTTCAAGTCGATAGACGCTGCGAACGAAAATGTACCTAACCTTACAAACGTAAAGTGGGGTTTGCTTAGTAGATCGCGCAGCCGTCTGGATATTGTGAATTGCTAGGGCTGCCCCTGTCGACGAAGCGTTGATATTCTTATGCAAAGCGTATAGGACGGTTAGTACCGAAGCTCTTCCGGTGCTTGCGGGTGTACTTCCAGTCGATCTGGAGGTGCAGCGGCGGGCTGCAATGTACTATAACGCTCGTGAGACCACGGACGCAGACTTTTTAACCGTACGTGATCGTGCTAGGATTTCTAGATTATTCAAACCACAGACCGACGTCTGGGAGGAACTTTTATCTGAATGGCAATGTAGGTGGGACAATTCCATCAAGGGCAGGCACCTCCACCAGTTCTTTCCATCCGTTCGTGAGCGGCTGGACAGGACATGGCTGGAGGTTGATCACTGTGTTGCCCAATTTCTCACGGGCCATGGCAACTTTAAGAGTAAATTATTTTCCTTCAAGCTTGTTGACTCGCCTTTTTGTCAATGTTCAACATCTGACTGCGAATATGAACAATCTGCTCATCACATTTTGTGGGAGTGTAGTCTTTGGCAAAATGAACGCAATATTATGTTGGATAGTGTACAGGTTACATCCGGAGTTATTTACTATACGGACCTTGTGGAAACTAGAGCAAATTTCCGTGCGTTCAAGCGTTTTTGCCATACCTATTATTGGAATCAAATATAACAGCTCTCAACTAGGACCCATTAACGTTAATATTTATCCGTGGTGCTTGGCAACTGGGCCTATCCCAGTTGTAAACGCCCCTTTGTGCCTATTGGCCTTGTTTCGTTCTGTCTCCTGCTGATATGGAGGGAAGTGGATATTACAGTTCTTTCCTACTCCTCCGCTATACTTTCTGATTAATTTCGTTGCGGGATCCAAGACAGTTAAATTCATTCTCTGGAACTTCGTCGAGCTTCATTGTCTCGGCGCTTTTCTGGTGGTCGCCACTGTTGATTCTGGCTTTCAGGAGTTACAGTGGTTTGGGCGTGTGTGGCGGGCTTGTCCCAAAAAAAAAAAAAAAAATTCGAGACATTGCAATATCGCGAGAAAAAACACGTTATATTGTAATATAACGTGTTTGACAATTTTACGGTGACATATCGATCTCTTTGAATTTTTTAACTCGCGAGGACAAATTTTATAGATCGCGCGGACTGCCCTCTTTTTAACCGACTTCCAAAAAGGAGGAGGTTCTCTATTCGACTGTATGTATTTATTTTTTTTTTATGTATGTTCACCGATTACTCGAAGACGCCTGAACCGATATGAAAAATTCTTTTTTTTGTTTGAAAGGGTATACTTCCAAGTTGGTCCCATAGAAATATTGTCATGATCTGATCACGAACTTCGGAGATATGGAACGGAACTCTTCAATAATAGACAGCAAATCTGTCGTGATTGCTGCAATCGCTTGGATGTTTATTGTTTACACAACATCATAACATAACATCACGCCTGTATGCTCTGAGGGGGTACGCAGATGTGTACAGTATACCCATATTTCGACAGTTAGGTATGTTAACTCTTCAAATTTTATATGAAAACGTGTTGCGATTTTGGTATGATGATGAGATCTGATGATGAAGCCAAGAGTCACGGAACTCCATAATGAAACAATGTACCCTAGTCGTGTTTGGGCTTGTTGTAATTGTAACGGTATGCACTTTTCATGTATGTCAAGCACATGTGAACCACTAAAAAGTGAAAAATAAAAACTTTTTTGCAAAAAATAAAACCGACTTCAAAAAAAAAAACAAAAAAGTGAAAAATAACTTTAGCTTCTGAAGTCGGTGACAAAAAAACTAAAGCAATGAAACAAAGGTCACCGACTTCAGAAGCTAAAGTTATTTTTCACTTTTTTGTTTTTTTTTTGAAGTCGGTTTTATTTTTTGCAAAAAAGTTTTTGTAGTATAAACATTGAGTCAACGTCTGCTGCTGATCCCCACAGCAGGATGCCGTAAGACATAATACTGTGGAAATAAGCATAGTAAACTAACCTAGCTGTGGCTACATCCGTGCATGCAGCTATAACGGTAAAACTGGAAGTCAACCCCAATATATTATAGTTGAGAAAAGGCTAGGCAGATGATGAGGGCATCACGGCTTTAATCAGGTTTCGGCAGAACTGTTACCTGCACCTATTATTTATATTATTAAGGGTGTAAACACCTCTTCACGAAGCCGAAAAGCACTTTTTCTCCCCATCATTGCGATATTTTTTTTGTTCAACACCATACCAGGGGAACCTTCCAGTTACGGAGATATTGGGGGTCAAAGTTACAACTTTTTGACAAGTTTTTTATTGAATACAAGTTTTTTTTGTAAGGTTTTATATTGAATCCATCCATCAGCACAATGTTTTAAGTGTGTCACATTGAGTTCTACCACAAAATACGATTTATAACCTCAAAAAAAAGTTGTTCCCCAGCAATAATTTTTGCGTAAAGTTACTTAGTTTGATGTACAGAATGCTTGGTTGACGGCTTTGGGATGAGGTGGTTTACACCCTGCATAACCCTTATTTCGCCAGTTATGTAAGTTAAATCTCATGTAAAAGGCGAGCCTGTAATATTGCCAGCAACCGGGCAGGACCCCGCGGCTGCTAGTCACAAATTCCTGATGGTAAAACCAAATAACAGTCGTTCAGACTGCTAAATCGAACCCAGGACCTTAAGCTTAGCAGTCACGCTTGCGACCTCCAGACCAACGAGAATAATTTACTAACAGGTATCGGTATATCTATCTATCTCTGTCTCTTTGACATTTCGCCTGTAACCTTGTTTAGTAACATAACGTCACAAAAAACCTTTTTTTTATTTTTCTATGAATTTACTAACAAGTAGGTGGCGTGGATAGGATATTTCAAGCTAACTTTGATTATAAATAAAACAAAATAAAATAAAAATAAAAATTGTTTATTTTCAGACAACTAAAGTCCATAGCATTATAGAAACAGCGATAGCTTTAATTACTAAGCTAAAGTATAGGAAACAACCTTTAATTATTTTAGCTGCACATAAACATAAAAGTATCCTTCTAACAAACTAACAGCTAACAGTAATAATCTTTTATTTTCTCATAAGTTCGACCCACTCAGCAATATCATTAGTGTTATCAACAATACCTGTTTTATTGCTCACAATTTGAATAACAATATCAATTACGTGAGAAAAACAATGTCTTCGAATAATGACAGCGTTAAGCAGGTAATACTTATCTTTTATGAAAGAGTAATATATATATAATTAGAAACATATACAAAGGAACAACAACAGAGCTCGTGGATAAATAATAACAGCCGCTCGGGCCGATCTTTAGGTTAAGCCGTGCTTGCCTAGGTTGGTCTGTAGATGGGTGACCACCCTTAAGAGGCCTGCGGAGCATGCGTCATTCATACAAACGTAATAGGAAAATAATTTGTAAATCAAACATGTTCTTATGGTAGTGTGTATTCCTGCCGAGGTTGCGGTCCTGCCGTGGTTGCGGGCCTGTTCGAAAGAGATACCGCGGCCCCGGAACATAAAGGGCGAGGAAGGAACATGGATGGGTTTTAGTCAGTAAGAGTCTGACACTCCCTCCCGCTCCGCCCAGAGTGGGAGAAGTCATTTGATGATATCCCATCCTAAAAAAAAAAAGGTAGTGTGTATTAATTTAGATTGAATTACAGAATATATAGGTTCCCAAATATAAATTTTAAATGGACGATTTAAACAAGAGTTATGAGAAAATTAAGTTTTCTATGGAAATTTTAAATTCCTCATATCTTATTTTTATATCGTTGTCCTTTCAAAATATATTTTTGGGAACATAGATATTCTGTAAAACAATAGAAATAAATACACACTACCTTAAGAATATGTTTGATTTACAAATTATTTTGGTATTACGTTTGTATGAACTACCCATGCTCCGCCGGCCCCTTAAATACCGAGTTTCTTCCGTTCCTCGAAAGTACAGTAAGCCTTCATAAGCGCACAGGCACGCTAAGGATCATATTGATGTGAACGCACGGGCGAGCGTCCGTGCGGCTGTATGTGTAAGCTGTCTCAATACAGTACCTACGCACACCACAGCCACAGAGTCACCTACTGTCGCAAGTTGTCGCGTCGCTCTCCACGAAACAAAAAAATATATATTACCGTCTCTTTTGTTATACACGCAGCAAACGCATGATCGTATTTGCATTGGATAGCTAAACTTCGACCATATCTACCAGGTGTTGATAGCTGTTTAGGTTAAGCAGTGGGTTCACGATCAACGTGTCTTGAGTTCAAATCCCGTTTACATTATACGGGTTTTTTTTTTGTAACCACTTTAATTAATATTTGTATTTTATGCAAAAACTATTTACTTAGGTATTTATTTTGAAATGGGTTCATGCTCATTATTTATTTTTATAAAGATTTAAATATAAGTTAATAACCCATCATAACTATTTATGTGATTGTGTAATATTTTTTCGGTGTTGGAAGGTGGAAAAAAAAGTTGTGCTGACAGATAACAAAAATTGTTTTATTCGTTTCATTTATTCATATAATTAACAACTTTAATAAGATTTGTAACGTCACATTCCTACCTAGATATAAGAAGTTCTCTTGTAACCGTTCATAAGATTTTTTTGTGTATCTGTATACCCACTTTGAAGTCATTTTTTAGTAACATAACAAGGATATTCCAATAACACAAATATAATTGTTGATACCCACTTCTATCTATCGGTATTCAACAGAGCTTACTGAAAACTAATACATAATTTATACTTCGTGAATACGTTTTTTATGTGACGTCACAATAAATGTAACTCATATTGAGGTTATAGTTTAAGTGTTCATTTTCCTGAAGAAAAGAAGATTGAAACTAAACCTCAATTTAGGAATTATTAATATCGCTAAACATTTTGTAACACGTCTAATTAAAACTAGAACATTAGGGATTAATATTTTGTATAACCCCCATTATTTTCAATGCAGTCAAGTAGACGTATGCGGCTTAAAGTCGCCCAAAGGGCAATGGAGAGGGCTATGCTCGGAGTTTACTTGCGTGATCGCATCAGAAATGAAGACATCCACAAGAGAACCAAGGTCACCGAAGTAGCCCGAAGAATTGCTAAACTTAAGTGGCAGTGGGCAGGGCACATTGCTCGCAGAACGGATGGCCGATGGGGTCGAAAAGTTCTGGAGTGGCGACCGCGAACCGGAACAAAATGGAAGTAATCCAGTCAAAATCTAAATATTCCCGTGCGAAACGTAATCGTTCTTCTTTATGTCTTTCTGTGAAGAAGGGCATCTTAGCTGATCTTCTGTGATGCAAGCCTTCAGCGTGGAGGGCACGGCGAACAGTTTGCGGTGACTCCGAATGTGTCGTAGGTGTGAAACCATTGGTTTCATACTCGCCCACGATATGTTGTCGCTGCGCTTCGCTAATAAGCGACGACCTTCCACTTCGCTGTCTACTTGCAAGGCTCCCTTCTTCCTCATACCTTTTGATCCAGAGACTTACTGCATTTCTCTAAACAAAAAAAATGATGTTAGGCAGCTGTAATAAATACTAAAGTGACTTCATTCACTCTGCATTTATAAATCCAATAATAAACACTAATTATTTATCTTGCATGATAGATTGAAAAAAAAAAAACAACGAATTAAGTAAACCACAGGTCACCAAATAAATTAACAATATATAATACCCATTCGTTTTTAATTTTTAATGTTTAAGTTACAATTCATAAATAATTATAATACTCACATTCAGTTCTATTAAGGCCACTTTTATGAAGCGCGGATAATTCGCGATAATAGTCGCCCTCGCCTTAATATTAATATTTGCCCGCATTTTAAGAATCACACCAACAACAATACCGCTATCTATTAAACCACACGTCACTGACCATCAACTACCACATTATATAGTGTATTCTGTATGACTACAACCAAACGACAAAGTTCATTCCGATCAAGTTAAAATATTCATAAAACTCATGTCTACCTCACAGAAATCTAACAAAATTCTTGACTTATTTTTCTATCTACCTCCCTAACTTTGTGAACAAAGCAAACAAGTTAAAGAATATAATATTACTGTAGAGTAAAAACTTACAAAAAGTCTAAAAGTAACTGTGCGGGATTTGAACTCACGGCTTACTGATTCACTCTTAATTCTGGACGGGCCCAACCGCTAGGCCATCATGTCTTAGATATTGGCATTGAAATTATGAACTACAACTAGTTGCTGACAATATCTATTTTGTTGAAAGTAGAAGGTCGTAAGTCAAACTAAACGTCAAGCTATTGCTTTGTGAGATTGCCTATCGACTTTTGGTCGGCACTGTACGTGAAGCAGTTGGTCCCGGCTGTCATAGGTCCATCTTTGGCAGTCGTTACAGGTAGTCAGTGGGACAGTGGCCCAAATGTCTGACAACCAGTCTTACCAAGGGGTATCGTATTACCCAGTATTAACTGGGTTGTGTAGGTCAAATAGGCAGTCGCTCCGGTCCAGTTTGAATACCAGTCTTACGAAGGGGTGTGTGTAGGGTTGCCAACTATGTATACTATTTTTAACAAAATTTTACTTTTTACTGTTGAACAAAAATAAAGTATACAAAATACTGTTTTCAGCATTATTATGTGGTATACTTAGAAGCTCACACAAATTTCGCCACCTCAGCATTTACTGAAAGAGTTTTTCAGTAACGAATGCTAAGGGGCGGGAGGATAGAAATAGAGCATCTATTAATTAAATAAAAATTAACTCTTCATTTATTTTAATTTCTGTTATAACTGTGGTGAGGCGTATGAAGTTTTTAAAAAAGATAGTAAATTAACAAGTTGTACGAGAAACTCTGAAAAATAAGGATATAAAACAAAAAAAAATACTGCTCATTTTTCTAAAATACTGTTTAATAGTCTTCATAGACCTGAATATACTTTATTTATTGAAATAAATTGGCAACCCTACGTGTGTGTCGAGTAACTGGGTTGCGAAAGTGAGATAGATATAAAATAGCTGAATCTGCTTAGACCGAAATCAACTCAAACATGCGAGGTGTAAACAGACCCTCACGAAGCCGTCAACCAAGAATTCTGCGCATAAAACTACAAACTACATCCATAACTCGATTTTTAAATATCGAAGACCTTCGTACGACTTCGGATTTGAATATGGAAAAAAAATTGAAATAATCGATCACCACCAAATCACCACTAAATTTTACAGTAATCAATGACGAAAAAAAAACAAATTGTATTGCATCTTAAGTTTATAAAAATACGTCTGCCCGATGACAAAAATAACCATTGCGAACCTGTTAGTTTCGCGATTACTGAAACTTGAATAAGTTAAAACCCAAAAAATATAATGGGGCCTCCATTTTATTTTATTAACAACCAGATAGATAATTATGTGGATAGAAGAAACAGCTTTTTTTACAATCTTATTTTTTTGATTGAATCAAAGTGCGTACTCGTATCTGCTCTCAGATAATTGGCAGCTTTAAACCAATCATGGTATTATTAAATGACTATAAAGGCTTACTTGAACAATGTTCATTATTGTTTGAAATCAACGCTATCCATTTTTTCCCCAAAAAAATGGGTGTAACAAACTTTAATGAAGCCGAAAGGCACTTGTTCTCCCCGTGATTGCGATATTTTTTTTGTTTTGGACTATATCTGGGAACCTTCTATTTACGGAGATATTGGGGGTTGAGCTATCAAAGGACCAACATTTTCACAAGTTTTTTTTTTATTATTTTTTAATGTTATTAACTTTACTTTAAATACCTCCACAACCCTCGTACTATTCAATGCATCCATTAGCACAATCTTTAGAGAACAAAATAAGATTTTTCAATCACAAAAAAGAGTTTTTTCTCAGCAATATTTTTTGCGTAAAGTTACTTAGTTTGATATACATAATGCTTGGTTAACGGCTTTGTGATTAAGTGAAATACACCCTGTATGAGTCTCGTTCAAACTCAAACTCAAAGTCAATTCAACTCGGTTTCGCAAGTGTTATTGAGCTTTTCCATCTGAAATTTCTCATTACCAGCCACGGAATCTGAATTTGCGCCCGGCAATAAGTTCGCTGCCTATTACTGACGACATTAACATAAGTGGCCATATGTGTGTGTTTACCTAGGTACCGTCTTTACTAGGTACATCATCATCATCATCAGCCTATAATGTTCCCACTGCTGGGACACGGCCTCCTCTCAATGAGAGGGAGTGGGCTACAATCTACCACGCGGGCCCAGTGCGAATTGGTAGATGTCACATGTCTTCGAATTTATGGTTCTTGGACAGTTTCCTCACGATGTTTTCCTTCACCGTTTTGAGAGCAACGGTGATGAAATAAATTACACAAAGTAATGTGCAAGTCTGGGTTCGAACCCACGACTTACTGTTCGTAAGTCGGAGCCGCCTTTACCCTTCGGGGATAACAGTCGTGATGTTATGTTACTAAGTTACCTGCAAGATAAGAAAAACTATTTATATACAAAGAAAATGCGCATAATTTGACAGCATTGACATAAAATTAGACCCTTTGTCAATTTAATAGTCGCATTATCGCTATGAGGCAGTAATGCCACGAAGGTTAGCTCGAACGTAGGTATAGTCAACCAACCAAATAAGTAACTAATTTAATAGCTGATTTTTTCTTAGAAATCCAAGGATGTTTTCGAATGAAATTGAAAACACATTTAAATTGATTAATATAATTAAATTTCGAAGACGTGAAATAGTTTCTTTAATACTACAACTTATGAACAGTGAGTCGTGACTTCGAACCCAGACAAGCACATTAATTTGTGTAATTTATTTCATCGCCATTGCTCTAAAAACGGTGAAGATAAACATCGTGAGGAAATCAGCATGTCCTACAACTAAAAAATTCGAAGACATGTGACATCTACCAACCCGCACTGGGCCCGCGTGGAGTATTATAGCCCATTACCATTACCTCTCATAGAGAGGACGCCGTGTGTCTTAGCAGTGGTTACTGGCATGCCGGTTACTTATTTGTTTTGCATACTGTACAACTAGATAAAAAGATTGTAAATATGCGTCTAATAATGCGGGTGAACATGGTACAGTCGCATATTGGAAATACATGGTAAATAAGTACAATAAGGTATTTATAGGATTCTAAAATTAGCTTGTTTTCTCTTGAACTCGATACTTGAACTGCAATGACATGCATTGGATGAAGTTGAATGCTAACTTAGAGCCGGTTTTTCATTCGCCAGTTAACTTTTAACCGACGAATAAGTTTGAAATTTTATCTGTTTTTGTATGGGCACTCTGCCAAAACGTCAGATTTACCTTTCAGATAGAGTTATATCTAATGATTTTAAAATCAGCCCTTAAGGGGCCGACGGAGCCTCCGTCGTTCATACAAACGTAATACCAAAATGATATGTAAATCAAACAAATTCTTAAGGTATTGTGTGTTTATTTCGATTAAATTACACAATATCTAGGTTCCTAAATATATATATTTTGGATGGACACTGATTTAAACAAGAGTTATGGGAAAAAAAACATTTTCTGTAGAAATTTAAAATTCCTCTTATCTCGTCTTTATGTAACTAGCCTTTCAAAATATGTATTTGGGAACATAAATATTCCGTAGTTTAATCGAAATAAATACATATGTTTGATTTACAAATCATTTTGGTATTACGTTTTTGCTCCGCCGGTCCCATAATGTGTCCTGCCGGGACTGCGGGACTGATCGAAAAAGATACCGCGGCCCCGGAACATAAAGGGCGAGGAAGAAACATGGATGGGTTTTAGTCAGTAAAAGTCTGACACTCTCTCCCGCTCCGCCCAGAGCGGGAAAAGTCATTTGATGATTTCCCATCCGAAAAAAATAAAATAAAAAAGCCTTTAATGGATGCAACTACAAAATAAGTATTAGTATTAAATATATAGCCTTGTTTATCTTGAAAATAACGGATTAGCTATTCAAAATAGAATCGGAAATGGTTCTGCTGGATTTTTTGTTTAAGAACTGAAAAAAAACGGGCAAGTGCGAGTTTGAGTCGCGCATGGGCTCCGTACCATCGCAGTAGGGACGCCTCCTTTAAGGGGCCGGCGGAGCATGCGTAGCTACACTTAAAGTACTTACGGGATTATATCCGTGATTTTCTTTAGGTTTTTCGAGCACCCAATATTTCGACGCTGTAAAGAAAATCACGGATATAATTCCGTAAGTACTTTAAGTGTAGTGAAAAGCCATGAAAGTCTAAAACGGTGCATGCGTAGTTCAAACAAACGTAATATCAAAATAATTTGAAAATTTAACATATTCTTAAGGTAGTGTGTAGATATTTGGTTTGGATTACACAACATCTATGTTCAGAAATATATTTTTTGAAAGGACAATGATATAAAGACGAGCGAGATATGAGATTTTTTTTTTTACACAAAACTTATTTTCTCATATCTCTTATTTAAATCAGTGTCCATTAAAAAAATGTATTTGGGAACCTAGATATTTTATACTTTATCCAATCAAAATGAATACACATTACCTGAAAAATATATTTGTGTGCTAGGCAGTCTAAGTGGAATTGTGGATGTTGATGTGATGTTGATGAAAATATATGATTCGCAGCTGTTAGACGTTTGAGTTACAGAATTATAATCATTAAAAATTGTCAAGTTCATGTAACTCAATTGAATGACTATTTCTTGAAATAGTTATTCAATCGAGTTTAAAATTTTGCGGGCTACCGTGGAGTTTCCACCTGTGGAAATAACATCAAGCGGGAACTGGCCCCGTATTCACAACGCTTCGCTTCGAATACATTTTCGATTCGACAAGTCGTATGGCTATTCTTTTTTGGCATAACGAAAACGAGCGAGATAGCTATACGACTTCCCGAATCGAAAATTTATTCGAATCGAAGCGTTGTGAAATTTTGTAAATATGGGCCTGGTTCCGAATGAACACTTCGAACTCACTAGGTACGTCACAAAAACTGTGATACGGGTGATATCACTAAAATCGTGA
The DNA here is from genome assembly GCA_916618015.1 of Xestia c-nigrum. Taxonomy (NCBI): domain Eukaryota; kingdom Metazoa; phylum Arthropoda; class Insecta; order Lepidoptera; family Noctuidae; genus Xestia; species Xestia c-nigrum. The sequence continues at coordinate 10,139,371 of OU745248.1, forward strand.
TAGGTTGTGTCACGTCATAACTATCTATAAGTATCACCGTATTTCACATAATAAGGTGCTAAACAAAATATAACATTGTGTCTAAAATTGTAGGCGATGGACATTATGGACATAACTTAAATGTGCTAATTTCATCTGATTTTTATCAGTACATATAATAAAACAAAGTCCTCCTCTGCGTCTGTCTGTCTGTTTGCGTTAAACTCAAGAACTACTGCATTGATTTTCACCCATGGATAGACAGATTCACTATATAAATATGTCACCGTAAAATTGTCAAACACGTTATATTGTAATCTCTCGAGCGATGTTGTAAACTCTCGAATTATTGTCAAACGAACATACTGCTTACAACCAAACGCATTATTTTTGCTTTTCCTTTGCCCAGTGGTACCACTCTCATGAAAAGATACTGTACCATTACTGAGAAATGTCGATTAATATAACATTACCTTAAAATACTTTATATTCCCCTTAAAAAGCGTAGTCTACTATTTCGGTGTGCAGGGTTTAAAGGAACCTAACCTAACCTAACCTAATGGAGGGGTGCCCCAAGTCCCGAATATGGGGGCAGAGATACTTCCGTATGTTCAGTTGACAATAATTCGAGAGTTCACAATATCGCTAGAGAGAAACACGTTATATTGTAATATAACGTGTTTGACAATTTTACGGTGACATATATATAAAGAAAAAACAAAAAATTCTCCGCCGCCGCCCGCTGCTTCAAGTTTCCGAACAGTTTTGTTTTCAGTAGATAATTTTTTTTAGGAAGTCAGAAATTAAAGATGTACCAGTTTGAGTTTTAGAGGTTAGGTATTATATGTCTTGTTAACAACAAACTAATCGAAAAGGTAGACGAGTTAATAATAATAAAACAAAATATGTATTAACATATATATCGCTGGACATTAACACACAGCGCCATCTAGTGCCACACTAAGCAAGGCTTGTGTCGTGGACATCAGATAGTTGATATACTACATATATACCTTTTTTGTTTGTAGATCTTATTATACATCATCATTAATCTAGTCTATCGAGTCTTATTTTATTTTTTTAATACTTTGGTACCAGTCACGAATGAACCCGACGTGTCCCTATTAAAAATAAACTGATTCGTTTTTTAATTCACCTTTGACATCCAAATTGTTATATAAATGCTCCAAAATAGTACCTACCTGACCTGAATCTCAAACGTTTTCCTTAGAAACTGCATTTGATATTTAGTCAAATACATTCTATTTTTGTTTTAGAACGCAAAACTATATCAAAATGAAATAATCGCAGAAACTTGATTTGATAAAAACTATATTGTTTGAATGCAAATGCTTGTTCATTAAAATATTTACGATCGAGGGGATAAGACGAAGAAAATCGTAATCCAAATACTTGTTACTACTTAGTAACAATTTGATCTGTCTATAAGTAGTCTTTTTTTTATTTCAATTTATACACATATCTGAGTAATGCTAAATCTAGTGGCACTTTTTACCTTATCCTAATTTTGTTAACATGCGGATAATGTAGTGGCCTGCAATATTGTTAATACTTCATATGTCTAATATTGTTGTTTGTAGATGTTATATATTGTAGCTGTTTATTGTCCCATAATAAATAAAATAAAATAAAATATAGTGTTAGTGTCATACGCCCGCTTGTCAGATAGCATGCATTGTGTCAAAATCGGAAATATTCGGGATCATTATTAACTCCCGGCTCAAATTGAAAAATTATTTTTGTGTTGGATAGTCCATTTATCGAGGAAGGCTATAGGCTATATAACATCACGCTACGACCATTAGGAGCGGAGCAGGAATGAAAAATGTTGCAAAAACAGGGAATTTTTTTCCTTTCGTTTTTCTCTCTTATGTGACGCAGACGAAGTTGCGTGGGGCAGCTAGTTTTATAATATTAGAATAGATTCCCAATGTCCGCTCTATCCGTAACTCTTTTAAATCTCTTTGTTTGAATGCAATATTTACGGAAACTCTGAAGCCCGAAAATCTAAGAACTATAAGTGACCATTGGGGCATCGTTTCTGTTTCCCAGTTACTGCCATGGGTTGTGGCAATCAAGCCAGAAGAAGGCAGTCGCGCCAAATAAATAAAAAAAAAACAGATATTCAGTTGCGTCAGGTAAGACCAGGACAGGAAACCGACCCCAACATGGTAGGGAAAATACTAACGGCCGTTCATAACTTCCTTACGTATAACTGCTAGTTAATATCCCTACGTCTCGTAGCTATCGGTGTTTTATAAAAAAAAATAGCTTGGAATATCCTATCCGCGTCACCTACCCGTCATTCGGAGGACTGTGATTCATAGAAAAAACAAAGGAAGCTATTCTGTGACGTTTAGTTTCTAACGGTCGGTAAGTTAAATGTCAAACAGACAGACATAGTAACCGTCCGTTATCTGTTAGTAAGTTTTTAAAAGTGGCTGTATTAGGTAGATGATGACCCAAGACACCTTTTAGGAAGGTTAAAATACATTTAAAAAACCGTTTCAATGTTTAATGTTAGGTTTTATAGTTAGAAATAAAATAAAATGTAAACATAATGGTGCGAAATGGAATTACCATACATTGTAAACGAATGAATCCGAAACAATAGTTATACATAAAAATACTCAAAGGAAGTAATATATCACCGCCTTGGTTTAACTACGCATGAAATGAAGAGCATTATACTCTTTTTTCATACCTTGTTAAAAAAAAAGTCATGGCTTACGCTATGAAAGGCCTTTGACAGATCTAAATGCGGAAAGACAAAATCAGATGATCGTTGTCTTGAATAAAATCTTCTTGTTTACAAATAGATAATGGGTGGCGTCCATTCAAGTCTCATCAAGCGTAAACTTAGGTACAAAAAGTCAGGAGTATTGAACTCGGTTGCTTCCTTCCGACGATTTTGTAGTATTGTTCGATCTTGTGTTTCCTCTTTTATCTTTCCTCTATTGGGTGCCTGTTCCGTTGCTATTGTGTTTTCTTCTTTATTAACTTTTCTTTGAATATTTTGTTCTGTTTTGTTCTATAGGTTTCGATGAGAGTAATTTTTGTTAATAAGATTCAATTATTGTTTGTAGATGTGAAAACTATACTTCAAAGTTTGCCATTATGTTTCATTATTATAGCCATCATCATTTACGTCCGTATTAGCTTTGTTGGGGTCAGCTGCCAGTCTAGTTTTTTTTTGTTAATTCAACTAGGTTATTTCACACAGTGCTGATTTTTTACCGCAACCTAGTAACGTTGTTTGCTCTTCTCAACTCGGCAATCGTTTCTGATCCCGGGTTTGAACCTTTGTGACTGTTATTTTTTTACCTCGAGCCCCCCTATCAGCTTAATACCACTGCTTTTGGTAAAGTTGGATTGTTTGAAAACCTTAACGTCATGATCTAGAAATATCGCTTTATGTCATATTAATGAATAATTCATTAATATGGCATAAAGCGATTTTTGACGACATTTGGTTCCATTTTCCAGAACTGAAATAACAGAAAATTATCGAAATTAGTATCTATCGCTCAAATAACAATAGGTTTACACTTAATAACGTAATAATGAGAACAATAGCAATACGCACGTAATTTATTAAAGACGTAACGTTATCGACGTAAGAACTGCGAGTAAGGCGGTTTAACCTTTTTTTTCTTAACAGAACTAGTCTTACCAATTAGCGAAGACAAAAAAGCTTGCAGTGCAAGCTGCATATTTGTATAGATTTACCCATCTTCAACGGGGTCAAATTAATTAGGCAAGCAAATTTTGCAGTTAAAATATCATATAAGTATTATTATATAAGTATCGGTATCTAAACGTAGCGCAATGAAGTGGATATTACATGCAAAATCGCTAGGTTTAAAAAAGACTAATATGTCACAGTATCCAGTCGTAATATTTTGCAATTCTTGTATGATTACTAATTTATTTATATTTTTTATTAATGTCCATTTCCGTTGTTATTATAGTTCATCTTTTATGTTTTAATCACCTCGTTTCTTTTGTACATCTTTGTGTAATGTATTTTGATTTGTTCAGATTGTGAATTATGTGGTCTCCTATAATTGGAAGCGCACACTTGTATTTCTATTTGTTCTATCTGTATACCTGCATGTTATTGTGTAGCTTCTGTTGGAGATCCAATAAATAAATAAATCAGTATGGATGAAAAGAAATTTCTCCTATCCTCAGATCTACTGGCAGATCAAGCTTCTATGTCTGGAGCCATGGGCCCTGATCCTGGCTAGAGCAGTTGCTGGTATCCCGTGCTCGTCCTGCTACATCGTCTTGCCTATATACTTGAAGGAAATCAGTGATATTGATCTCAGAGGCGCGCTGGGGTCGCTTCTTATTTTGAATAGGTAAGTCTACTTTTTTTTTTATTTGCCGTTATCCTACTGGCCAGCTAAAGGTTTCGTCTAGGTCCTTCTAAGTATTTTTTTTTTCAAGAACTGAAATTAAAAGCAGCTTGTATAGTTTATATACGTCCATATAGTACCACTTCCTTTTACTTTTCCATAAAATGTAGTGAATATTTGCTATCGTCAGTAATATCATTATATTGACAATTGCATCGTCTTTTTTGTGTTTGTGGTATTTGATCATCACTTATGTTTTATTTTATTCTTGCAAAATGGTATGATTCTTTTTTTTATTGTATTCCATCACAATGCTGTCCTATTTGACCCAATGATTGACTGGTAGAGAATGCCTTGTGGCATTAAGTCCGCCTATGTACCACTCTTGTACATGAAATTTAAATACATAAATAAACATAGGGGTACTCCAATAATTTGACCCATTACCAAATTTATTGATAACCGAATAACTCATTCCAAAATTATTTAATAATTGAATAAATATAAGCCTTTCTATTAATAGACGAAGGACTCTTGACTCTCAATAACCGATCATAGGAAAATTTATGTGCTGAATATTAAACTAATTCGTCATCTGACTTAATTAAATAACGGAGTGCTTGTTGCCGTGTTTTCTTAGAAACCGATGGATTTAAAATGAAATTGATAGAAATGTTCATTTGCTTCTGTTTGCTAAATTCTGAAGCGAGATAAAGAACTTAATTAAAATGCCCACTAATGTAGTACAAGTAGACATTCAAGGAATGAAATGAAACGAAGATATTTAAAAATGACAACTCACACAAAAAAGAATACAACCGTTTATTCTAACTTGGAAACAAAATATCAATCATTGAAACTAACTTAAACCACCTACCACAAATCATATCGAATCCAATCAACACGTAATTGTTTAGAAAAATAGCGAGTAAGTACACAAAGTAGGAAATTATAAATCTTACAGCCCTTATACAGGGTTATTTGTAAAACACCAACAACCTCGCAGGAGTAGATTACTGACATCTTAAACAACAACATTTGGTTCTACGACTTTTCCGAAAATAGACAAAAAAAACTCTCCATAAATATTATGTCCGAGCAGCTGATGCAGTTTTGCAAGAGAAGTCGATTTTTTTTGCCTGTTTTCCCAAAAGTCGTAGAACAAATGTTGTTGTTTATGATGTTAGCAATCTACTCCTGCGAGGTTGTTGGTGTTTTACAAATAACCCTGTATAATTAAACGTCTGAAGACGTGAAATAGTAAAAAATAACTACAACAGTTACTAATACATTTAGTGAAACTTACTTATCGGCAAGATGTGGATGTTGTACAGGACATCCGAAGAAACTGTACCGAGCAACATTCTGCCAAAAATAACAACTAAACCCATACATTTAAGTTCAGTAGACTAGTAATTTTGTTCGATTACAATGGTTTTTCCCCGTCATTGCGATCATTTTTTTGTTCTGCACCATACCTGGGAACCATCTACTTACGGGGATATTGGGGGTCAAAGTTCCAACTTTTTTTTTAAATACAAGTTTTTACTGTGAGCCACCTTTACGACCCCCGTACCTCTACTATCTATCAGCACAATATTTTACTCAATACTCAATACTCAATTCGTTTATTAATTGCATTCCACAATGTGAACTTAGGTGGTAGGTACATAAAGATATATACAATAGTTTTGGAGCATTGTGGGCCCTGTCGGGCATACCAACATAAAAATTGAAAATTAGGAGGAGGGCTATTATAAATATTTGTTCACAACTTCAATGTTAATATTTTCTTTATTTCTATGATTAATATACTCTTTCGTTTCGATTTTAAGTGCGTTACATTGATTTCTGCCAGCAAACATGATCTTTCACCCCAAAAGTAAAGTTATTTAGTTTGATGTACAGAATGCTTGGTTTACGGCTTCGTGATGAGGTGGTTTAGACCCTGTATAACCAAATTCTCAGTTTTGATGTAGCATTACCAAAATACCACATCAAAACTGAGCATTAGCTATTGCCACAAAATTATTAAAAAAATATGCCCGAGAAAAAGCACTGGCGGACTTAATAGATTTGCCACTTTTCGATACAGCCGACATGCGTATTGCAGTAATGTAATATACCTTATAATAATATACCAATATTCTATATCAACGTTAAATAAGTACATAATTATGCATGTAATAGTTCAACGAACAGACTTGACCAGATTGTTCCGTTACGTAATGACCTCAGCGCATCGCTTTTAGAATAATCATTCGATTGCAGGGACTTCGTTTGAGATTTCTATATTATTATTGATTTTTATACAAACAAAATTATAGGTAAGTACGAGAAAACGTTATTCTAATCTTTTTTAGGGTTCCAAACCCAAAGAGCCTAACGAAAGGGAAACCTATTATTACTAAGACTCCACTGTCTATAATGTCTGTCTGTCTGTCTGAAATCAAAACCAAACCTACTAAGGTCTATATTAGTCTATACAAAGGGTGTAAAACACCTCTTCACGAACCCGAAAGGCACTTGTTCTCCCCATCATTGCGATCATTTTTTTGTTCTACACTACACCTGGGAACCTTCTAGTTACGGAGATATGGGGGGTCAAACTTACTACTTTTTGACAAGTTTTTTTTTGAATACAAGATTTTTGTAAGATTTTTACTTTTAATACCTCCACGACCCTCGTACTATTCAATCCTTACAATATTTTAAGTACCTCAAAAAAAAAAGTTGATTCCCAACAATAATTTTTGCGTAAAGTTACTTAGTTTGATGTACAGAATGCTTGGTTAACGGCTTTGTGATGAGGTGGTTTACACCCTGTATGTCGTCGATAAAAATCTCTCATGCATGCTGGTTTCCTCACGATGTTTTCGTCACCAAAGCAATTGATAATTTATACAATACGCAGATGAATCCGAAAAATCAGATCTGTGAGTTTTAGGTTCGAATTTGAGACCTATTAACTGACTTAAGTTATGATTCATTCTTGTCTTATTCTTTACAAAATTTTGGTGCACACCGCTATCTAGTGCCATACTGAGCAGCGAAGCTTGTGTAATGAACACCAGATTTTGGGATAAGCCCTCCCACTGTTCCCAAACCACTGTAACTCCTGAAAGCCAGAATCAACAGTGGCGACCACCAGAAAAGCATCGAGACAATGAAGCTCTACAAAAACCCAGAGAATGAATTTAGCTGTCTTGAATCTCGCAACGAAATTAATCAGAAAGTATCTGCGGAGGAGTAGGAAAAAAAACGTAATTTTCACTTCCCTCCATATCAGCAGGAGACAGAACGAAACAAGGTCAATAGCCACAAAGGACACCAAATAGTTGATCATTTTAAACTACGTAAGTATAGTAAACGCGACGAGAATAGTAAATAATAAATAAATATTGCTGGACATTACACACAGCACCATCTAGTGCCACACTAAGCAAGGCTTGTGTCGTGGTCACCAGACAGTTGATACACTACATGTATACTTTTTGTTTGTAAATACATACTTATTATACATATAAACATATGACTCGGAAACAAATGTCCATGCTCATCACAAAAACGCTTGCTCCTACCGGGATTCGAAACCGGGACCCTAAGAACGTAAGGCAGCCTGCCTAGAGAAGAAAAAACACATATTCGGGATCGCAACCTTTGGATCAAATTCAAAAATGACTGCGTCAGCCTGCAGTTACTTCAATATGGCGGCCCAAATGTTTACGACAATACAAAACAATAGACGATAGCGCATTTTGTCGCCAAAATATAACCCGACCAAGTGAAATAGCTCGTTAGTTTCGTATTACACGTATGGTAATTTGATTTGATTGAATTTCGGCGTAGGTATTTGTAGTTGATTGAATTGTCACTACATAACATCTTGGTAGATTTTTTTTGTTAACAATAAATTATAGCTTCTTGTGGCGCGTACTATAGATTCTTTTTTTTCATCACTACCAGTTTCATTTGTTTCACTTTCCAGAAACATCGGCTACCTGATGAGCTACGTCTGCGCAGATATGCTGAGCGTGAACACAATGTTGTGGCTTGGTCTACTGGTTCCAACAGTGACCTTCTTCATCTTCCTCGCCATGCCGGAGACTCCCGAGTACCTGGTAAAGCAGGGGAAAGTCGATGTGAGTACTCCATGTATTTTGATTATGATCATAATGGAACGTACCCATACTATGTGTCCTGAATATCACGCTTTGTCACAAGGGCGGGGAGGGCGTCGGTTTTCGTCATGTAGTTAATATCCTCGTGAGAAACCCACATTATCTTATCTGTTTCCCAATCATTATAATCTGGATTTTATCACACATTTAGAATAGTCGGTTTCTATAAAGCAAGCGTGCTGCACCGTAAGCCGCATCATTGATTTACATCAGGGGCCTAATTGTGCTATTTTAATAATTTCGTCACTCCAACACGGTTCCATTCTCATCCCATTGTCATTTTGCTTAAAGTTCGTAATCTGCTAAATTCACAATGGTCAATTCAAATTCAAAATTGTATTATAATGGCATTGTCGTATAGTCATTATTATTTAAACCCTTGGTACAAATGGTTTTCGAAATCTACTATTGCGAACATTTATTCATGTATGAGATTATTATCATTCTATGACATTTTCTTCAATGGAGTGATAGTGGTTGATCATTGAAAAGTCATAATGGCGCCATTGTGTTAGTAGAATTAATAAACTTGTCAAAATTTGACAGAACGTGACCATTATGAAACCAATGATCGACTACCCTGACACTATTGTAAATCGAGGCCCAGGCGAGTTGTGGCCAGACGCAAGCATTTAAGTATTAAAATAAAGTCGGTAAAACAGGCAAAACAACAGTATCCAAAAATTGCAATACTATTTAGTCCGCCAGTATTGGAAAATAATGGACACGTATATTTTGTTTTTGTAAATCATGAATACTGACAAAGATAAAATGAATCTAAACTCGTTAGTGGGGGCTCGTGACGTCAGAACGCACTAAAAATTATATCAAGGCGTGACGTATATTGAGAATTTTAAAAGCGTCGCATCTTCGTCAATTTTGGTTTCCGTAACAAAAGAAAAAATACGCGTCAACTTTTTTTTATTTTTTTTATTTAACTGACAGACTATTTTTTTATTTTGTCGTCTACACAAGAATAACAAAATAGTACACACAGTGACACATAAAGCTATACAAATCCAGTAAACCTGACCTCGCTTTGTATGAATTCTTGATACATCTAAATCATTGGAAACTTTTAGATTTGATTTGATTCAGTTAAAATTAAACTCAAGCAAAACATCCTGATACTATTAACCAACAAAAGTAGACCAAGAAATATGGAGGACAATAATTCCGTTACTTCAAAAAAAAATAAAAAAGTTATCTTTTTTTTTATTTAATTCTGTAAGTATAAAAGATCACAATAACGGTCATTATATTAAGGCGACTAGATGAGCTAAATTAGCAACTCTATTTGTGGTGGTTCAAACTTCGTTTGAAATGCTGTTAGAATAAAGTCCTAATCAGCTTGCACTACAAAGTGGTTGTTACGTCAGCCACTGCGGGCCAAATAGCGCGAAATGAGTGGTTTCGATCGATTTACAAAAAAAAACTATTGATTGGATTAAAAAACTAAAACAGTATCATGCTAATATATTGCTTGTAGAATTATTTGCCAAAAAATCAGAATGATCGCATGTATACTAGTATGTTTATTATTGTTTGAAAGATATTTTTTTAGAGATAAGTTCGTAATTTATTTTTATCGAGCCAAATTAATTGTATTATGTTTTCAAAACAGTATCATGCTAGCATATATCCTAAAGAATATCGTATATTTTTCTGGTCTTGTTTATAGCAGTGAATCATATACTTCTAGTAATGATAAAACTTGCGTTTAGCTCATGTAATCGCCTTAATGAAAGACACCGTTATATGATCTTTGTAACACAAATAAAATTAATGTAAACAGACCAAAATGACATGCGAAAAGAAGAATATCTGGATTTTTTAAATATCTATTTACTAGTTAAACACCATTTTATCAAGGTCAACGTAGAGTATCAATTTCCAATAGAACATAACATTACAATATCTAATAAAAAATCACTTTGCATCTATGACTTCCTAGCTAAATCGGAAACTAGGATTAATATTCTATTTTATTGTCCTTTACATTCTTATTAATTCAGTTCCGTAACAATTATAGCATTATTGTTTGTTCTTATGTTAATAATATACTATGTCAAGACTATTATTCCAACAATAGTACCTAATATCGATAATCTTGCAGACGCAGTTTACAAAATGATTTATTACACGAAGTTCGTCAACTATGTACAGTCGGCCAACTAAATAAGTACCCAAAGTCGAAATATATAGATAGTTTAAAGTTTTTTTAGAAACCGATGGATTTTACTTTATTCCCAACTGCCACCACCGGTACGCCACCACCGGTGGCAGTTGCAACTAGTTGTCGCATCTACCACCACACGTAGCTAGGTTCTGGTTCGACTTAATCTATGGATCGTCATCGACGACTCTAGATAGTCATCGACAAGGTAAGATGAAAACCAGTTTACTGCATAATAATTACCGGTATGTGACGCTCGTGCAGAAATGAGGTTACAAACCTTATGATAAATTGGACAGTCTCGATCCGCCGAAAATTTTGGTCACACGGCTTGTGAAGTAATTCAGAAAAAGCCACGATTTTTATGACGTGACATCTGCTAATTTCATTCACAATCTCAAGATTTTTCGGGTAAGAAAGTATAAACTTTACTCCACGTCACACCTATATTATATATCCCTGAGAGATGAGATAGAAGTGTAGGTAGGTACTTATAGTACTACGCCTATATTTTGTCAGTTATGGTAGTAATTAGTATTTTGTCATTTTTGCTTTAATTTTTGTATTTAACTGTGGAGGCTTATTGTTTGCAATTTAAGTAATGTTTGTGTGAACGGCATGAACATTTGTTTCCGACTCATGGATGTTTATACCTTATGTATGATAAGTATGTTTACAAACAAAAAAGAAAGTACCTAAATAATTATGTAGTAGGTAAATCAACTTTCTGGTGTCCACGACACAAGATGTTATTATGATTTTATTAGTGTGTGTGAGCTTTCCTAAAATGTAAAAAATAAAATAAATAATATGTATTATGTCACCGTAAAATTGTCAAACACGTTATAATAATATTACAATATAACGTGTTTTTTCTCGCGATATTGTAATGTCTCGAATTATTGTCAACTGAACATACGGAAGTATCTCTGCCCCCATAATCGGGACTTAGGGCATCCCCCCGTTAGGTTAGTTAGGTTCCTTTAAACCCTGTACTCGGAAATAGGGGGGCCCCGCGAAGCGGGGTTCCGTCGACTACGCTTTTTAGGGGGAATATAAAGTGTTTTAAGGTTATGTTATATTAATCGGTATTTCTCAGGAATGGTGCATTATCTTTTCATGAGAGTTGTGCCACTGGGCAAGGGGGGACCCCTTCTTACCTCCACACCGCGTAAGTTGACTACCATCGCATGCATTTCACGAAAAATAATGCGTTTTGTTGTAAGCAGTATGTTCATTTGACAATAATTCGAGACTTTACAATATCGCTAGAGATATTACAATATAACGAATTTAACAATTTTACGGTGACATATATATTATATACCGCTGGACATTAACACACAGCGCCACCTAGTGCCACACTAAGCAAAGCTTGTGTTGTGGACACTAGATAGTTGATATACTTTCAAATTTAAAAAGATGAAAACAAAATAAGTACTTACCTACTTAGGTACTTAATAAAAAAAATAAAAAAATTGATGGATGGTAGTAAAGGGGGCAGAAGGCAAAATAAAGGATGTATGGATTGTGTGAGGAATGATATAAAAGAGAAACGAGTGAATGATGCCTCGACGTCCGATCCCAAGATGTAGGAGACAGGGTCATGAAGATAATGAACCGGGCTCAAATACAGACACCGTGGACGCTACTGAGAAATTTCTGATGAACAGATGTGACTTACGGGATATTATATTTCGTAATTATTTGTTATTGAATGATTGTTTGTTATTTGTTGTTAAGTGACGAGTGATAAGTTTAGTTTTAAACCGTGAACGCTAAAAACAGTGTTGGAAATGCGAACTACACGAACCCAGGGTAATCGAACAAAAGATCTCATATTCTTGAAAATGTCATTTACACAAAACCTGATGATATTGCGAGTGTTTTATCGTGACTTAGCGTCGAGTTCCAGTAGTGCGTGTAGCACAAGACAAAGAAAGAGGGTAGACAGACGGTTTTGTCTGCTCTCAACATTTTTTTCCATCAACCCGCGATCATGGCGCTTTCAACCGTCGAAACATCGGGAGCTCAAAACTAATGACAATCACGGAAGATATCCCATAAGTGACATTTTAAGTTTAGTTATAAACCATGAAAGCTGTGTTTTAAAGACCTCATAATCAAGTGAACGAGGTAGAAAGTATTGTAATTGAGTTATAATTTATATCTATAACTAATCGGTTTAGCAGAAAAACATTAATTTACCCAGTTGCCTAATGACACGATTAAACCGTATCTCGATAACGGAATGTTTACGGTCAGCTTTTAATTTTTAATTTCAAGATAGATAAATTTTACATTTTTTTTATATACTTAATATACCTTACACAATAATCTCTTATATATATAATAATCTTCACAATCCCCCAACTAGGTATATGAATTCGGCATGCCATTTTGTGACAGTAAAAAGATTGTAACTTTACAAAATAATTACTTTACTCTTGATGTCAAATAAAAATAAGTACATAATCAAGAATTGTCTAAATTATCAAAATACAATAATGTTAAAAAAAAAAATTAAATTTACAAATTTTCTACAAATCAACTTACAAAATAATAACCAAAGAAATTAAATTACAAAATATTATTAAGTCGATAGCTTAAAACAAAATGTCAAATATAAGTGTACACATTTTAATCTATTTCAGGTAGGTACAACCTTACTATTTTAAAGCACCCAAAGGATTGCCCGGTAAAACCTTCTAGGTTCACTTGCTAGACGCCAGACATAAAAATCCTTCGTATAACTGACTAATCACAGAAATTACTATTTTGTGCAATTTTGCATTATAAATGTTTGTGCGGGACCTCATTAATTATTTATTTATGAATGAAATGTCTGCTTTCTCGCGCCAGTTTTTATTGCTCACGTGACTCGCGAAACAGGTGATCAACCTACGTAATCATGTGTTTTATTCAGCAGAATACAAAGAATAATATTTTAAATATTTGGTAATAGCACACAAATTATAATATTTTAAATTACAATGTCGACATTCTGCATGATTAAAAGTACGGACAGATTGCGCACAACGGACACTTAAAGCGCGGGACAATCACGAGTGGCGTATGGCGAATGGCGGTGGCGCGGGTGCACGGGGGGCGAGGAAGTGGCGCCATTTCCTCGCCCCCCGCGCACCCGCATCCGCGCCACCGCCGTACGCCACTTGTATATGACCCGCGCCTAAAACTAGGGAAAAAATATAGGGTGAACCTATATAAGGTGTTAAAAAATTAACTGCAAGAATTTCGTGTACGTACTCGGTAAACAAACGTATTCCAAAAAAACATTTTTTTTCAAGCATTTTTAGTTTTTACATAAAAAAAAAAATTGCCAATCCAAAGTCTGAAAAATGAGATCTGAAAGTTAGAACCAGCTGTCTACGTTTGCGCTGTCGCAGGGGTGAACGACTACGCGCCCGGCACCCTTCACGGCGCAGCCACAGTACAGTCAAGTGCGCATATTCAATTATTTTGTGCGCAGTGAAAATATGCATATCTTTGAAACGGATCGTTACTTATATCAAATTTTTTCGTGATTATTTTTTATTTGTGTGTAAACAACTCCTCAAGTTTCGTGCAGTTAATTTTTTAACACCTTATATACAGAAGGTACATCATTATTTCTAAAGTTACTACTTACTCATTCTTCTAGGAAAACATCGAGAGGAAACCTGGAGTTATAATTAACTAGCTTCTTGAAGTTTGATACTTGTCCCATGGGATCTTAGTACCGGGATAAAAAGTATCCGATACATACAGGGTGTAAACTACCTCATCACGAAGACGTCAACCAAGCATTATGTACATCAAACTAACTTTCCGCAAAAATTATTGCTGGGTAACAACTTTTTTTTTGGGGTGAAAAATCACGTTTTGTGAAATAACTCGATGTTACACACTCAACACATTGTGCTGTTGAATGGATTAAATAGTACGAGGTTCGTGAAGGTATTTAAAGTAATAATCTTGCAACAAAAACTTCTATTTAAAAAACAAAACTTGTCAAAAAGTTTAAAACTTTGAACTTTCATCTCTGTAACTACAAGGTTCCCAGGTGTGGTGTAGACTAAAAAAAATATCGGAATGACGAGGAGAACAAGTGCCTTTCGGCTTCGTTAAGAGGTGTTTTACACCCTTTATTTTAATCCAGGTTATAAAATATCTGTGTGCAACATTTCATACAAATTCGTACGGTAGTTTGTACGTGAATGAGTAACTAACATCCATTCATCCATCCATCCATTCATACTAACAAACTTTCGCATTTATAATATTACTAGGATAGGATATAAGTCTGAAATCGCCAACAGGTCTTGAGTAAGCGTGGTGATCAATGCTCGTGCCTTCCTTGTATGAAAAGAAGTCTCTGCCCAGCAGTGGGACAGTAAAAGGCCATATTTATTCAAGGTTAGGTTTCTCGCACATCTTTTGTAGCAAAGAAGCCAATATCGGACTTCTTACCAAAGCAATAAACTAACCCTGCAAATGTTCACGTTACAGGAGGCCAAGACTGTGCTTGCATGGCTGCGAGGTGTCACTGTGATGGACCGCGGCGTGGAACAAGATATAGAGAGCATCGTGAGGGTTGATAAGCAGACGCAGGCAGATCCACAGTCCGTTTGGAAAATTATTCGTAAGTACTAAAGAAAGAAAGAAAGAAAGAGAAAAACGAAAGGAAAAAAAACCCCGCTTTTGAAACATTTTTCATTCTTGCTCCGCTCTTAATGGTCATAGCGTGATGTTATATAGCCTATAGCATTCCTCGATAAATGGACTATCCAACGCAAAAAGATTTTTTCAATTCAACCCAGTAGTTCCTGAGATTAGCGCGTTCAACCAAACAAACAAACAAACTCTTCTGCTTTATAATATTAAGTATAAGTATAGATGAAGAACTAACATCAAAATTTTAAATCGCGCAGTTAGGTATAATTGAAATACTCCAACACCTGTCATGATCAGAGGATCCTTCCTACAGTACATGGGTTGAAGAACTTTTCACCCTGTTCTTCGTACCCCAATGACACTGTTTATTTTTCCCATTTTATCCATAAATTGACGAGTCTTCGTTCCTTTGTTATTCAATGTTGTTTTGACCCTCTGATGATAAAACAGGTCGACTTGGTATTCAATTAAATTAACCGACCTTTAGTGTGGGACGCAACATGTGTCGATACTCTTCCGCATTCCCATCTTCCTAGTCCATTGTGCTAAGCAGGGGCTGCCGCTGCGGCTACGGAGAACCTCAAGCGGCTTAAATATAGTAATCTTATTGGTAACTATATTTTCTAGCCATTTCAGGTTGACACTCTAGGACCGTAGGGTCCGACTGCTCACAGCCTCTTCAAGGAAATTTCAAAAAGCATAGTTCAAACTTCCCGTGACCCCCCAGGGCTGGCTTTTACATTGGCCAAAAGCTTAGCGTTGCCATACAGCGTGGTAACGCTGCCAGTCTCTTGGGGACATTACCAGTTGACAGCGTTGAGGAGGAGTCTTATGGCGCCATTTTTTATTTTTTTTGTAGCTACGTGAGTTCGCGAGATACACATGCTTTTTCGATGTTATAGTCGATCTTTTTTAGACTCTGCACGGTTTCGTAAGTTGTCAATTTGCTCCAATGAAGTATTATTTTGGGACTGAGCCAGAGCGAGACAAAACAACCAAACGATACGATCAAAATGTATTTATGCGTAACAATGAAAGGCTAACATCGAACCTAATACTTAAGCAGCCTGTCATGAAACCAATGAAAAGGCAGATATGGATCTAGATTAATTTTGAATCCACGATACGATCACAACAGACGTGATATTTAGATGCTACATTCATCATCATCTGCGATCTGTTGGATGCAGCTGAATACCATTTCTTGCATGCAGCGACTGCGTATCTGACCTTCACAACCCAGCTAGTACTGGGTAATACGAAACCCTGTATTAAGAATGGTTGCCAGCCCTTCGGGCAACTGACTACCTGTAACGTCTGTCAAAGATCTACAAATGAATTTACTTTCCTCCACAGTGCAAGACAAACCAACCTTTAAAGCCTTCATCATAACGCTCATAATCAAGATAACGCAGCAGTTTGACGGCTACCTGATTGTGCTGATCTACGCCGGGTTCGTGTTCGAGCGAGCTGCAGATTCCATCAGTCTGAAGCTCAGCCCCAACAAGCAAGTCATGCTGATTGGGGTTGTGCAACTACTTGGTTCAATAGTCGCCACTTGCTTCGTTGAGAAGACTGGCAGAAAGGTAAGGAAGTCATCATTATCATTATGTTGGAAATGTTGGAATGAGAGGTTTTCATTTTGACAATTAAAAAAAAAAATAGTTTTCATGAACTCGATAGATGGCGTTGATCCGACTACGCTACTGGGTGCCAAAGCCAAAATGCTTGAAAAAACACACGTCACATACGCTCGTTGACTGACACTTTCGTTTGCATCAGCTTCCGAATAAAATCATTAGGTCGATGTGATAATAAGTGACGTTCTGTTCCTTGCAGTAACGTAGTCAGACTAGCGCCATCTATCCAGCGATTAGGGAAGAGTTTAAAAAGAAAATCCCTCATTGGCTTCTACTCAGACCTGCATAGTTATTCACAAACGCCCCATTAGATTTCGATTCGGAAAGTCGTATGTCTATCTCGCTCGCTTTCGTAATGCCAAAAAAAGACAGACATACGACTTGTCGAATCGGAATTGAGATGAGAGTTTGTGAATAACTGTAATGCTGGAATGTTTTTTATTTACTTTGCCCCACACTATTTCTCCTGTATCGGGTGCGTATACAAATAAATATATGAAATAAATATTGCTGGACTTTACACGCAGCACCATCTAGCGCCACACTAAGCAACAAGGCTTGTGTCGTGGACACCAAATAGTTGATAAACTACTTAATAAAAAAACAAAAAAAAAACACGTAAGTACACAAACAGCCAAAACTGGAATAGTTACCTGTTGGCCAAAATAAAATATTTGATCCGTGCGGGAATTGAACCCGCGACTTGCACCACTTCAACGTTTCTAGTTACTGTTGTCACCCGGAACTTTTTGACGTGGAACGTCATGGGCACATTACTGTGCCCAAAAAAAAGTCTTACGAAAAAACGCGGTGTTCTATCGAACTACGGCACTTCTACGCGTTATCTGTGTATTTTAATCTACGTCAGGAAATGTAGATGGCTTTGTATCGAATCGCAATACCACTACGCCAATATTTTCATGTGGCGGATGAAAACAAAAAATCGATCCCATTTTGCTAAATGAGTGAAAGTGACATATAGAAATAGAGAAAGTTGACCAAGATTCTGACAGCATCTCAGTGGAAAAACTTATAACTGCGCAAGGAGTAGTCATACATATGGTTAAATAAAGGTGAGGGAGTGGTCTACTCCTTGGAAAGAGTAAGATACCCTTTGTCTTAACGGATTTCTTCGAAGAAAGAATCGACAAATCTATTGTCCATCTGGGGCCTAATTCTGCTATTTTAATAAATTCGTCACTCCAACACGATTCCATTCTCATCCCATTGTCATTTTGCTTAAAGTTCGTAATCTGCTAAATTCAAAATGGTAGGTCGATGGTCTCGTAATAAAATAGTGTTTTAATGGCATTTTTATAAAACCATTAGTACAAATGGTTTTCGATATATCTACAACAAAATGCGAACATTTATTCATGCCAGATTTCATGTACGAGATTAATATTCTATGACATTTCTTTCAATGGAGTCTCACTGGTTGTTCATTGAGAAGTCATAATGACGCCATTATATTGGTAGATTACCAAACTTGTCAAAACTTGACAGAACTTGATCATTGTGACTTCAATGATCGCCTATTCTGACACTATCGTAATAGCAGAATCGAGGCCCTGTCACTTTGTCGATTCAATGACAGATGAACAAAAGATTTGTCGATTTTTTCTTCAAAGAAACCCCTTTTCTACGGTTAACATGTTACGCAGGATAAGCGGTAACTGGGTTGATTTTCCCCATGTTAGATGAATTAGACTATCTCATTGGTTCAGTGGTCGCAAGTGCAACTTCTCAGGCAGCAGAAGGTCCTGGGTTCGATTCCCTGGTGTTCCAAAGCGTTATAAGGTCTTTCAGTAGCAGCCAGCAGGAGACTGGATGTGTGTCCAGTTGATGATAATGGGCTCTCCCCTATTACATGAGACATAACTGGAGAAATGTGTTGTGTACTATTAAGTACATTTCTGCCTAACATGTTGTTCTCCATTATTACTATTCTCATATAATCCGGTCGAGCAAACTATTTGGTTTACATTTTACAATGTAATTTGCATCTTAAAACGTAAACCAAATAGCTTGGTCGACCGTACATCAACTATCTGGTATCCACGACATAAACCTTGTAGCTTAGTGTGGCACTAGATGCCACCGTCTGTATTATCCAGCGATATTTAATTATGTTCATGTTTCTTCCAGCTTCTCCTTGTAACAACATCATTCGCGGTCGGCGTAGGCATGGTGATCCTCTCCGCATGGTTCTACATGACCTCGTCAGGCATCTGGCTGCCTGGCTGGCTCCCGGTTCTGGCCATGTGTCTGTGCATCTTCGCTGATGCTGCAGGGTTCCAGCCGATATCCTACATCATTATCACGGATCTGTTTACCTTCCAGGTTAGTTAAAATTTAACTTATAAGTTGGTTATATTATCGCTGGATCTGGCGCCGATGAAACAATTAAATGCTCAAAAACATGCGCTTTCATTGCCGTTGCATGTCGTGATATTACTGCTTTATTTTAAACTTTTTTTCTTCTATGATTATTACATTGGACAGCAGAATCAGAATCATCATTTTTTGCTTTTAGGTAGTTCACAAGTTGTTACCAAGTATATTAGGTTTGATAAATGAACCCTGCTAGGGCACAGCAATAGTAATGGACAGACATCACAGATATCGGTGAAGGAAAACATCGTGAGAAAACCTGGACTTATAGTTAATATAAGTCTGAAATCGCCAACCCGTCTTAAGCAACCGAAGTGATCAATGCTCGTGCCTTCTTTGTTGAGAAACGCCTTTTCCAAGCAGTGGGACAATAATAGGTTGTAGTTAGATTATTTTTATCCTTATGCCTATAGCCGTAAGATTTAGAAATCTCTCTACAACGCCTTATTGCTCTGAAATAATCTACAGTAGGTAATCTGTTTTTTCCGTACATCTTTAGGTACCTACTTCCCAAAATTTAATACATAACAGGAACACTATATTGAATGGTGTTATAACACAGTATCTGTTTTTTTTTTAACTCCTGCCTGTATTGGTTTTTTCAAAAATCTAATAACACAGTTTTAGTTTTCATCTAAATCGGACTCGAGACCGGATATCAAAATCGGACCAAGGAAGCTCGAAAACTAAAGATACCTACATATATTTTTTAACTCACACCCTTTGCCAGTGGAATAGGTAGAAACAACAGAACGCCACATTCTACAATCCTCAAATACTTGTTTTGCGTTGTTCGCATTCATACACATCTAGGTATACACGCACGCCAGTTCATCACCATCATCTGTTTATAGCCTCTTCACCCTATCTGACCTCCACAACCCCATCAATATTGGGATATAAGGAACCCCTTGGTAAAACTGGTTGTCAGTCTTTTTAGGCCACTGACTACTTGTAACGACTGTTAAAGATCTACACTCACGCCAGTTGCGCGAACTAATATAACCTTTTCATTTTCCAGCTCCGTGGCACCGTTTCAGCCTTCGCGAACGTCTGCGCGAAAATGAGCAACTTTGTCCAGACGAAATGGTTCACTATCCTCTGTGAGCTCATCGGCATCCATTGGACCTTCCTCTTCTTTGCTATCGTTTGCTTCATTGCGTGCTTCTACACAGTCATCTATTTCCCTGAGACCAGACAAAAAACCATCGATGAAATATACTCAAAACTCTCAGGTAAGGTCAAGAAAGAAGACAGCAGGATCGAGTCTGTACCTTAAGTTGTTAATGTAGGGTTTACTTTTAATCTGTCGTAGTCCTACCTGGACAAAGACCTCTAAGAAGTTGCCACAATACCTGGATTTTCGTAGATTTGTTTATCATTTTCATTGTGATTTATTAGCAACTTATCTGGGTTTGATAAAATGCCATCATCAGTAATAATTGCTTGTAGTTAAAACCAGTGAAATTGACTTGGTTTTACATTTCGTTGTAAATAATCTTCAGAATCACCAGAAATCTGCGAATATTTTTGTGAAAGCCGAGGCTATCATATCTACAATCTACCCCTGTAAAGGTTTCTATAATATCTGGGCGTAAGACCTATAGAAATTAAATACTTACACTTCAAATAGTAGTTTGTAATGAAGACTTCACTTCATTCTAAAACAACAAATACAGAACAGAAATGAGGCATCAGAAAAATAAAACCTTTTCATGAATTTTGCCAAAGATTTGATAATGTGCCAACTAATATTAAACCCAGTTTAAGAAGGGCCTGTGTAACAGAACCGTTACATAGGTCTAACAGTTCTAAGTCGATTGTAGGACTTCGCTGGTCTAGCTTGAATTAAATATTGCTTCGGCACAATGTTTTCTACATGACCTGTTTTAAATACAAATTAATGCTGTAGTCAATAAACTTCGTCAAAATACAGCAAACTTAAATATTTTCAATTGGATTTACCTCTGACCTCCGGCGGCTTTGGTACTTGTTTAACTGTATTTTTTGAGCACGAAAAAGTTTATGAATGAAAAATTATTTGAGACTGAGACATTTTAATTCTGTTGGTCTTACGTCTATTTTGCCCCTAACTCTATATTATATCCAGTCGTTTGATGTGAGCCCAAATACACAGACAGAACAGTCTTTGAGAAATATTGTTTTAATTTAATGTTGTGATTATTCCGTCAAGTTATTTATACTAATTATTATTGTGTATTTTATGTTTTAATTTAACTTGTGTATTTTAGTGAATGAGTGACATTTCAATACGCTGAGTGTATTAATTAATGTCTGTTGTGTCGTAGATATATTTGTTGCGTGCGGTTTCTACAAATGTCACAAATGGGATAAAGGCCTTCCTTTCACAGTTGCCTTTTGTTTTGCATCACTGTCAAAGACACATTAATCCTTGTGTCCATAAAAATAAGGTTGTCGTTGCTACCACTGACGACGCGGTCTAAGGTCCATGTTCACCAAAAACATGACGGACGATTATCTAAAAACAGCTGTTTAAAACACATTTTTGTATGGGAAAATGTCACATTGACAGCTGTTTTTTTATATAATCAGACTGTTATCTTTTCGGTGATAAGTCACAGTGGTATTTATTTTCGTGTAGGTTCATTCAAATTGCCACTGTGTATGGTGAAATAACTGTGCTTTTACGTGATCTGTGTATATTAATTGTCAAACGAGACTAAACCTAGTATCCGAAAGTTTATGCAATAAGAAACACAACCGACAAATTAGTTCCACATAGATGGCGCTAAGTGTTTAGTGCTTTAATTCAGCAGACATTGAGTTCCTCCCATTATCTACTAGATGGCGCTTGGTGTTGTCTTTTTGCCGATTGGTCGCATTTCTTTCAAAATTGCCGCCATGTGACCGCGCTCACTTTCGGCGAAACTTCGAGTCATAAAACCTATTATATTTTAGTTGTCAGGTTAAAATGTTGACTTGGGCAAGTTACACTTTGCTTTGAAGCCATTTAATAGTATACCATTTAAATCACTTAATAATAATGCACAGTTGAGACAGCAGAAAGTAGTTTACCTAGATCGCGATATGCACAGTCAACTGTGCATATCGCGATCTAGGTAAGCTACTTTATATTACAGTATTGATTGAATATGGGCGGAATTCATTTTGTAACACCTGTTTTCATTAACACAGCTCAAATTAATACCTGAATAAAGTAGAGTGTCAGATATTTACAGTTGTAAGTTGAAAATTAGACATTGCTGCACAGATAGTCCCCAGTGTTGTTACATTTAAAAATTGATTTTGGTACCGCTTAGCGCACTGCCGCTAAGCGGTACCAAAATCAATTTATAATAAAATGGGCATAAGTCGTTTTAGCGTCTCAAGATGTTAAGATACTTTAAAAGATGTGGTTGTGCATGTTTGTTTGAGTCAAAAGATTAAAGTGTCTTGTATACCTTCTGAGTGTTATTGAATTAGATAAAACATAACTATTGTGTCCTACAATCATCTAAAGAGTTGTGTATTTTTGTGAATTAAGGCTGATGTTCCAAGGTAGCCTCGAAATTCAAATTTTCTTTTCTTTTCTTTTTTTTTCTTCTCAAAATCATCAATACAATCCTCCAAGTTCACAAAGGTCGACTTTGACCTTGAGAAATTCTGATGATTATTATTCTGTAACTACATAATAATATGTCTTACAGTCGCCAACGATATTTTGGCCAACATACAACCTAGCACTGGCTTGCAAATTCCAAAAAAAACGTAAGAAAATTTAAATCTCGCGGGTTACCCTGATGCTTTGCTTTCTCCTTATTTTAATGTAGTAAGTTCCAAATAACTTATTTACAGTTTTAAATAATATAATGTTTAATTATAATATTATGCCTTCCGTATTCATAAACTATATATTTATAGGACATTTAAAATGTCAATTTAAAGAACAATATTTCAATGTTATAAATGTTTCATGTGGAAAATTATTTAAATAAGTATAATATTTTGTAAACAAACGTTGCCCCTACAACATTCATCATCTGGTTTTTGCCATTGAAAATGTCATTATAATAGTGCCGTCTCTCTCACTCATACTGAAAATCGTAGCTTGCGTTTCATGTTGGATGTATAAGGTCGAATGTTTTGATTCATTGGTTTGAATAAAACAAAATGTCAACCTTGACATAACATCATTTCCATGACGTTATAAAATATTTCAATGGAAAATCAAACTAGTTGACGACAGAAATGACGTCATTGCAAAGAATTATCAAAACATAATGATCAATCCTGATGATATTTATGATAATGCTTCTGATAGCTAATGGAGAGATCAGAATAGCATTTAGTTGAAGAATTTTTTTTTACACAAAACTGCACTCATTTCGTTAATGGTACGATTTGTTTTAGAAATTTCCTTATCTGTTAACTTAAGAATACAGTTAATTATTCCAGTAATAAATAAGCTATGATGGACTGTATCAATAGTATATACAAGGTGTAAAAAGACTTTTCACAAAGCTGTCAACCATGCATTTTGTACATCAAACTGTTATATATAACTCTTTGTAAAAAATATTGCTGGAAAACCGTGAAAGTCCTGGGAAAACGGGGCATGGAGGTTTTCTGAGGGGCCGGCGGAGTAGGCCTCTTAAAATTGTAACATTACAAACAAGTATATATTGAAAAAAAAATTGGAGCTTTGACCTCCAATATTTCCGTAATTTGAAGTTTTCCAGGTATGGTATAGAACAAAAACCTAATCGCAATGACGGGGAGAACAAGAGTACCCTTTGGTTTTGTTAAGGGTCTTTTTACACCCTTTAGGCACTTACATTTCTTTAAGATTTTATGTCAAACCGGACACGTAAAATAAAAATATTTAAATTTTGTATGTGTCTGTATTAACCCATTTGAGCCCGCTGTCCCCATTTGGGGCCATTTCTTTATGTACCCACATTTTAAAACTTAGTCTAGCTATGTTTTGTTAGCAGGCGAATTTGTAATGCCAAAGAGTGTGGCTTTGTAAAACAAATTAATAGTATTGTGATTTATCGGATTGATTGGATAAAATAAGTGAGTTTATTCACTTCATGGAACAAATAGGTGTTGGACCAAAGGTAAGTCATATTTTTTCAATATTCACAATGTTATTTTTCCTTATTTGTTGATTTTTCGTTAGGCGATAGTTTCGACTAGTAATAAAAGCAATTATGTCAAGTATTTTCCAAGATTTTGCTGGATTGGCAGATGTTTTTGTATGGTGTCCCCGAATGGGGCCAATGGGCTGATTGCTAACATTTTTTATTTCTTATTCGCAGATTTAGTTTCGACGTGAACAATGAATAATCGATTATTTGATGTTGCAAATGAATATAGAGGACTCGAGGAAGCTCTCGAAATCATTTTGAATAAAGAGGATAATCCTTATGTGAGTTACGACAAAGTGGCCATCCCTCCAGACCCAAGTGTGCACGGATGAAGAAGACGGCGATGAAGATGATGTCTACGAAAAAATTCTTCCGCGTGATATCTCAAGTAGAGTTGAAGTGTTCGAGTCCAGGAACGACGATGAATGGGATAGCAGTGATGATGGTGATCCATTATAAAAACACAAAGTTGAAACCCAGGAACCCTGTTGGCGTAATTGTGACGGTTCCTATGTTGACATGCTTTCATCGGGTTCAGAAGCGAAGGAAAAACGTTATAAACCAGCCCAAAGACCAAACTCCAGTCAACATTTAAAAGTTATTTGATGTGGAGGTCTTTGACATGATCGTTATGAATACAAAGTTATATGCCGCAAAACACAACAAACATGATTTTCGTGTCGCTGGTGATGACCTCAAATTATCAGTAGCTACTGCTTGGCTGCATGTCTTGACCACTGAAGAGAAACTAGACTAGCCCCAGTTTCGTCGAAGTATCACCCGGTTTTATTTGATGAGTGTAGGCACTGAAAGACCCGATGGAAGGACTAAGGAATAAACCTTCTTTAGTGGTGCCAAGTATGAGTTTGTTGTTGTTTGTTTGTTGGACACTTTCCCCAGAAACTGCCAAGCCAGCTACGATGCAACGAATGTCACATGAAAGCACGTTGGCAATGTAAAAAATGGATGAAAACATTGTGCATCGAATTTTTTATTGTATTGAAAAATACAACACATGAGCCCATTGGCCCCATTTGAGGACGGTGTTTTTTAATACATAAGGAAGTTTTTTTAGTTTGTTTTTTTTTCGTAAAATGTCTTACTAGCCTCCAATAGTTACGTCAATAAAGTTTTTTCTTGAATTTTGCTGCTAGTTTGTATTTGGGTTCAAATGGGTTAAAGAGTTAATCAGTTAATCGTTTTCGCAACGGGGGCCCTACCGCTTCGTCCGTATATTCGTATCTATCCGTCTCTCTCGCGCACGTTTGCAGATGAGAGAGAGTGAGAGAGACGGATAGATCAGGGGTCTAAAATGGCCGCTTTAGCAGAACATATTTAATGAATCAAATCAAAAGAACATCCGTCCATACGTCATCATTACTTGATTCATATTATGTTCTGCTAAAGCGGCCATTTTAGGCCCGCAAGTCCACAGTTTGTCCTTATCAATCTAACTGATCTTTTATTTATTGATACTCACCTTTTTCTTTCAATGAAAATACAGAATGGTTCCTGTAGCAGTTGACCGTATTTTTAGTTCTTTTACGTACTTACTTAAATTAAATTCCATATTTCGAATAATGTTTAACTACTTATAGATAACAAGCCATGATATTGCATAATTATTAGTAATTAACAATTATTCTCTGTAATTTAATTGTTAAAATAATGTAAATAATGTTTATTGATGTGCCTTATGTAAAGGTAGTCCTAAAAGGATTTTAGTTCTTAAAACGCCACCAGTGTTGTGATGGGCAGTAGTGAGACCATTGTAAGAAATGGTGTTAAATATTTAAATGTTTTAAATAAATAATTTTATAATTTAATTTATTTTTAATTCTACTTGACAATAACTCCAAAAATCAGTTTTTTGTGCGAAAGCTTATTATACCATTTTGATATTTATATCAAACTATTGACATCATTCTTTGACATATTTTTTGATAAATGAAAACCGGGTGTTTTAAAATAAGTAACATAACTTGACCTAATTAATAGTTCCATAATCTTTCGACAGAGGCGCTGCTATTACTGTTGCCAGTGTCGCCGCCAAACAAAACTTATGACAAAAAATTAAATCATACTTTTTCTCACTAGATGGCGTTAGTCACTTTAGGTATATAACTCTGACCGTCTCCCTAACGGAAAGCCGTCGAGATGGTGCATTATAGAACTGCATAAATGAATATCCAATAAATTGTAAATATGTGATAGTGATAATAATTATAAAATAATACTTATTTATATTGTAAGATGAAGACTTGTTGATAATAAACAGTTAAAGAATGAACGTGTATTATTATTATTTTTATTGTATGCTGTCTTCATAAAGTCAAACTTTTTGCTCCTGATAAGATTTGAGGAGCAACCCCTCCCTACGTAAAAATAGTTACGACCCACTAGCCGCAGGTTTGAACCAAGGCAAGCACTTCACCATGATTTCTTCGTTATCTCACAAGTAAAACTAAATTTAAACATTAAAAAGCCCCGACACAATAATTCGTTATGTATGTCCTAAGTATCAATCATCACTCAACTTTTCTCATTTCATGTCCTTACTTCGAAGTTTTCTCATTCTGTTTCAATATAGTGTACATTATTTTACTTGTAAAGCCCATATTGAAGGAGTACTGAAAAAAAAAGGATAGATCGCGATTTTTCATCTTCAAAAGAAAGGGCTAAAGGGCTAAGGGCTAGGGGGTCAAGCTTGCAAGCATTTGATAGCCATATTGAGGGAGTTGCAAAAAATTATTTAATCCGCCATTTTGTGGCGGCGGCCATCTTGGACCGATTTTCATCAAACATAGCTAAGAACACTCCCGATTAACTCACCTTTCAAACAAAATAAAATACAAAATCAGTCAACACACATACACACACAGACACGTACAACTTATAGCACCCCGTCGATTTTGCATCCAGGGTCGCAAGCGTGACTGCTCAGGAAGTCCGGGCAATCTGTCATTGGGTTTTTATCAGGAAATTCTCAGCAGCGGCCACAGATTCTGGATTAGAAGTCCCAGTAATAAGTTCGCACTTCTGGTTGCACTATTAACTGAAGTACAACTCCGCATAACTCTTAGGGGATTAGAGGCGTGATGTTTATCTCCATTAAGTGTAAATTTCACTTCAAAAGTCATGCGAGTAACAGGAAACAAATTTAAACTTTACCATTAATAATTTAAACGCGAAATTTTGTGGCGATGTTTTGCTACTCTTCAACGCAAAAAACTGAAGGATGGAATTTTCATTGTCATTTTTCTAGTAAGCAACACTGCTGCTAGCATGAGATGAGGGAATTTTGATGCATATATTAAATCAATATCAAATAAAATATCGCTGGACATTAACACACAGCGCCATGTAGTACCACACTAAGCAAGGCTTGTGTCGTGGACACCAGATAGATGATATATTATATGTATACCTTTTTTGTTTTGTAAATACATACTTATTATACATACAAACATCCATGACTCGGAAACAAATGTCCATGCTTATCACACAAACATTTGCCTTACTGGGATTCGAACCCAGGACCCTAAGAACGTGAGGCAGCCTCACTGCCTACGCCATTCAGGTCGTCAAAATGCTATACTTTTATGAGAAATAATAAATAATTATCCGATAAACTTTTATATAATAACGTATTTGACAAACAATTCATATATTTTTCATTTTAAAACAACGTTTGGAATAAAGACATTACACATATTGATTGTGCCACAAAAAAAAACAAATAAATGAATTTGGTTTTCTATAGGCACAAAGGAGATCACCCAGCCTCCATACACTCATGGGCTATTTTCAAAAGTACCGGCCAACCAAAATAAACTTATTTCGATAGATCGTAACAAAATAATATTTTTTTATTGTGACACCTAAGTCGTAAGTCAATTCACCGAGAAGTTATTCAATCACAAAATATCTGAAGTCACCCAGATTGGGGTATTTTTTTTTGCCGGCCAACTTAAATAAACTCAATCATTAAATAGAGCTTTTTATAGGGATATAAACATTTATAACTATGCCACACAAGTTCTAAACCCAAGTTTTAAATAAATAATAATTATTAATATACTACAAAATATGCTACTGGTCGATGAAGACGCTAATCAAGGGAGATTTGCCTATCTGCTTGAAGTCCACATCGATGTGTTTTTCCTGCTCATCCTATACAACAGTTCTCAGAACTAGCCACTCAACTAATTGGCAAAATTACCGCCATGGGGTCGGCCCAAGAGCAACGGAGCGCAGCATCCAGACTGAGTCACCAAGTTAGGCATTTGTTTTGTATAGATTTTGTACTTGTCTTTTAGTAACTTAGTAACTTAAATGTCATTGCAGCTTTACAGGTGCTCTTCTCCTGCGCCACCTTGAAACATTGCCTTCATGACTCGCGTTCAGATCATCACGCCACTTCTTTCTAGGCCGGCCTCGGTAGCGCTGTCTATCCTCAGGCACCCATCACCTTTACCTAGCGGTCGTTAACCATGCGGCTAACGTGACCTGCCCGATCCCATTTGATCCTGGCAGCGATTTTAATTCCTGTTTCTGAGCGTACCATTGTGTTCCGTATTGTATCTGTTCTTTTTACACCTAGAATGCTGCTCTCCATCGCTATTTGTCAAAGAGGAACTTATGCAATAAGTTGAGTGAGGAGGTCTGAACTCCGTTGTTTAAGACGAGCAGGAAAAACACATCGATGAATTAGGGCTTCAAGGAGATCGGTAGATCTCCCTTTTTTTTTTTAAGGATGGGAAATCATCATATGACCCCCCTCCCCCACTCTGGGCGGAGCGGGAGGGAGTGTCAGACTCTTACTGACTAAAAACCATCCATGTTCCTTCCTCGCCTTTTAGGTTCCGGGGCCGCGCGCCCGGGCGCGCGTGGAACACGACCGCGCCGTCGACACGGCCTGTCGTCGTCGTTAGACGGCCGGACGGCTAGCTACCCCATAGCCAGCCGTCCACAGGCCCGCATCTACGGTGGCCGGTAGCCACCACGTGGCCCCCGACGCCCGTTGCGTCTCCCGCGGCGGCGGTAGATCTCCCTTGATGCTCGTCTTCATCGACCAGTATCACTTACATTATAGTAATCATTATTATTTATTTAAATCTTGGGTATAGAACTTGGGTGGTATAATAAAAATGTTTTTATACATAGACTTTATGTAGGTTTTGCGTTTATGTTAGTCGGCCGTAAAAAAAAAATACCCCAATCTGGGTGATCTCAGATATTTTGTGGTTGAATAACTTCTCAGTGAATTGACTTACGACTTTGGTGTTACAATAAAAAAAATGTTTATTATGTTATGCTCTATCCGAATTATAAGTTTATTTTGGTTGGCCCGGCACTTTTGAAAATAGCCCAATCTGGGTGATGTCTTTCTGTGACAGAAATGAATTGCTGCAGAATCGACTCCACGTAGTCTTTTCTGCTCTACCTTTAGAGTGTAATTTAAACCCGCATAGGCGCGGAGGGGCGAGGCGGCCCGCGAGTTGAAGAGGCGCAGGTGGTTGTAAAACTCGCCGGTGGTGAGCGTTAAAACCATCTGCGAGTATGAGCTCGCGTATGACCGCCAGAGCCCCGCAGCGCCGGAGCCGTGACAGAAACCATGCCTGCTGAATGTTGCATGCTGTATGCTTGTTGCTTGTTTGCTGCATGCTGGCTGCATGCATGATGCATGCTTGCTACATGCATGGAGTATGCTTGTTTGCATGTTGTGGAAAAACTATACATTTCCCAAACTAAAAAGAGTAACAAAAAAAATTCTAGCCTTTAAAGTGATTCATCCAAATGTATTATCTAAATAAGAAATGAAAAATGTATAAATGAATAATTATATCATTTGATGCATTTGATAAAAGAAGTATTTGCCACATTAATGTTTGTAAAACGAATGTTATAAGATTGTACTAGATTTGGTAAACAATAAACAACTAATTCAATTAATATTACGCTAACTAAAATATTTTGCTACGTGAAAGTTGGCATTATAAAAATTGTCATTATGAAAAGCAGACCAAAGGTACAGTTGGTCACTGTGAGGTTGGGAAATAAAACAAAATTATATGATAAGTTTGCAAATGATTATTCAGCGAAATAATTTTCAGCGAAAAGGCAGAGAACTCTGCAGACGGGCATGCAAATAACCTATTTTAACTGATTAAACTGTCAAAATAGGCATCAAACTGCATCAATTTCTTTTTAACATGTCAACTATTCGGATTGTCTGCTTTTAAAACACAGGCCCTGCAATCCAGCATGCAAGTTTCCTATTCTTAACTCATTGAACATTCAAAATTGGTATCAAGTTGCAACAATTTCTTTAAACTATTAATTCCGAGCTTTATTCGTGTTTCCGATTACCAAAGATTAATTATAAAATAATATTTACTTACAGGGCCGTCTTTAACCAGTTGGGGGCCCTGGGCACTTAAGTATAATGGGGCCCTTGTAGGATGCAAGTGCGCGCGAAGCGATCTCGACTTTTTTGCACCCGCCTCGAATAAATAAGTTTTTATTATTTTAATTAAAAGTTAAAAAACCACCCTTTATTTTTGCATGAACTGTCTTTGAACTGTTAACGATGGAGAACTTTAATTTGAAATGAAACAGACAAATATTTTTGATATCCATGAAACGGGCTTTATTTTGCCAAAATCTGGAGATCAATTGCCTGTATTTCGGCAAGAAGCTTAGAGAGAGAACTTGTTTCGAATTTTATCAAAGATTAGGTTAAAATGTTGATGGATAGAACGTAACAGTCAACGGCGAGCAGTCCTGAGACATGCCAAATTACTTTTCGTGTCGCAATTGAGTGCCCTGTAGAAAATTTTAGTATCCTGCAGTCTTAGATAAATTAGGTTTCTTTTGACAGTTACAGGAACTAGGGGCCCCTTTGGATCTGGGGTCCTGGGCAAGTGCCCAGAGTGCCCAGTGGGAAAGAGGGCCCTGTTTACTTAAAATCAACTTCTGTGTACTCAGTTTTACATAGACTCAACTTGGCTGACACTTGGATTGATTTAACTGAATTATTTCAGTAGTCACTAATCAGTGAATCCTCAGCAATGTTTTCAAAGTACAGGTAACGAAATGTTAAAATAATGAGTAGTCACTTCATGGGTATTATGACGTCTGACGTCTGCATACGGTAAATAGTTTCCACGCCGATAGATGGCGCTGTGCATTGACGTCACGTTTCTGAATCGCGGTGTTAAGATTCTCCGCGACCGAATGACCCCCCTCGGTTTCTGTAGTGCAGTTATCGCTTCTCGGCCTTTTGGCTAAGATCAAAGTGTAGTATCTGTTCTTTTCAGCTTAATATCTGAAAGTTCCCTCACTGAGGGACCAGTATATTGATCTGATTTTTGTAAGCTGACGGGATGTTCGGGGCTCGCTCCACTCCCGTCGCGGGTCGGCCCGGCATTGCAGTGCCGCCGGGATCGGCCCACATAAAATCTTAAAACTAGAGGTAACTAAACTAGTTTCGAAGCAAGATTGTGCCCTGTGCTCTGTCGCCCGAGATCGGAGATTAGACATGGGTCGGATTAGGTAAAAACGAGACCTAATCCTAGTATTTAAAAATACCTAATACATTTACCTAATCCGAATATTTATTCAGTGACTCCATAGCGTAAGGATGAGGTCACGGTAGCTTTCCGGTGGTAGACAGGTCTTGAGTGGAGCAAAGTGGGGAAATTATTGAATAAATATTCGGATTAGGTATGGCCTGGCCTGTTAACGATTTTTTGTATCGTGTGTGGATTTGGTAAGAAATATATGGCATGGAGTATGGACGTTCTGTTTCTGATGTATTGTGGAATATTTTCTGATATTTCTGATCGTTTTTTTATAGACAAACGGTATATTAAACTAAAAGTCAACGTAAAACTTTTGTTTTTGTTTTTAACGTAATAAAGATAGGTTAGGTTCACTTTTATAAATAACTCAAAAATCAATTTTTTGTTTTTTTTTTGTAATTTTGGCTCATATTTAAAACTGGTGTACCTACTTTGTATAGAAATCAGAGCATTATTATATTCAAATGCATTTCACCCTATTATCACATGAGTTTCTGATTTTTACACGTTTATTTTCAACTAGCTGACCCGTGCCCACTCGTTGGGCGTTGCGATGTTGCAAGGTTTTCACTCTTTGGTTAGCGAGCCACAGCGACCACTCAGCGCTAGTCTCCCTTTCCCTTGTTGCCGAGCCGTCGTCGCTGCGCACGTTCAGCGCTAGATTCTCGAGCACGAGTCCGTACAAAGCATGTTCTAATGCGGTTCGTGAATGGATGGCAGCATTTTGCGATTTAGTAATTTTATATTACCTTCGAAACTATTTAACCAATTGACATACTGTTTGAGGCAAATCGTATCTCTATGATGTTCTTGTGAACATAATAATATTTTTTTCGACAAGGTTTAATATTTTGTTGTTTCAAAAATCGCCAAATGTATGTACGTCGAAAAACACTTTTTTTAACACATAAAAGCTACTATACGGGTGTAAACCACCTCATCACAAAGCCGTTAACCAAGCATTCTGTACATCAAACTAAGTAACTTTACGCAAAAAAATTGCTGGGAAACGACTTTTTTTTTGAGGTTATAAATCTTGTTTTGTGGTAGAACTCAATGTAACGCGCATAAAACATTGTACTGGTGGATGGATTGAATAGTACGGGGGTCGTGGCGGTATTATAAGTTAAAATCTTACAAAAAAAACTTGAATTAAAAAAAAAAAACTTGTCAAAAAGTTGTAACTTTGACCCCCCATATCTCCGTAACTAGAAGGTTCCCAGGTATGGTGTAGAACAAAAAAAATTATCGCAATGATGGAGAGAACAAGTGCTTTTCGGCTTCGTGAAGAGGTGTTTTACACCCTTTATCTGCTAAAATATAAAAGATAGAAATACGGTGTCGCGGACTTTTTTGTAGAACTATTCAAAGCATTTGTATGTTACGGCAGCGTATGCAAATAACTTTGTTCTAAGAGCTATTTTTTCCGCTTGGCTAGACAAAAATGGAGATAGTTCGGCTAATAAGCATGATATCTTTATAATTTATAGCCTATAGCACTCACGAATAATGTAGCTTTCTACCAGTGAAATAATTTTTAAAATTGGTTCATTACTTTCGGAGATTACCCCCTACATACAAACTTACAAACAATTTTACCTCTATAATATTATTATAGATAATATAATATATTATTAAGTATAGATAAAAGACGTGAAAGTTTTGTTACTTTCTTTGAGAGTATCATTCCATAAGACATACATCGCTAGAGCACTAACTAGTCCAGTGGTATTCTACGTAGATGGCGCTGGCGGCAGTGCTAATTAAACTTGAACCTTAACCTCCACATTTGAAGGTACGAAATATCTTCTATGTAGACTGTGTACGACTATTTTGTGCCATACCTAACCCTCGATGCTTTGGATTAGGTACGGACTCGCATCGAAAAATACCTAATCCACATACCTGTTCCAATATTTATGCCTCACGTCTAATCGGAGATACGTTATGGAAGCGCTGGTATGATCTAATAAATTTATGTTTCTTCATAAAAGCCAAAGTTTTTGCTCCTGATAAGACTGACTAGCCGCAGGTTTGAACCAAACTTTCTCTCTCAACTGCTCTCAAAACTGACTGCCTCGTTGGTCTCACTAGACCTCAGCAGTCACGTTAACGACCACTGTCGTACACGTGACTGCTGAGCAAGAGGTCTTGGTGTCGATTCCCGGGGTTGGGTAAACTGTTATTGGGTTTAACCAACAGGAATTTCTCAGTAGCTGCCCCGCAGTCTAGATTTGTGCCCGGTTGATGGTAATACCCTCGCTCCCTATTACATGGGGCTCAAACATAGCTGGCGAAATGTAGATGTATTTATTCTTCGGGGATTATAAGGGTGATGTAATGTTATGCTCTTAAAACAGTGAAAATAAACCAGCGTAAGGAAAACGGGATAAACCTCGAACCAAAACTTAACACAACCAATACTGGGACCGCGCGGAAGCCTCTCTCTCGTAACAACGAGGCGTGCTTGTATTCGGTTTCTATCCACAGGCATGCTTTCGGTGCACGTCTGTCTTATCCTTCGGACATTACAAGCGGGATGCTATGTTAAAAAAGCAGCCAAGTGCGAGTCGGACTCGCCCATGAAGGGTTCCGTAGCAGCAAGTAACATAATGTAAAAGTTAAGTACGAGTTTAAGATTTATGACGTACTTATTAAAAAAAAACTAAACTATTTTAGAAATTACAGGACACACGGTGTACCACTTTGTAAGTGTCTCTCGCGCAAACTATTACAGTTTAGAAAAAAAATATATAAGAAACTTCAATATCATTTTTGAAGGCCTAGATACCCCACACTTATGGGTTCGATGAACCTCAAAAAATTATTGTTTTTTTTTCCTATATTTGTGTGAAAATCTAAATGCGGTTTACAGAATACATCTACTCACCAAGTTTCAACAGCATAGTTCTTACAGTTCGGAAAAACGTGGCTGTGACATACGGACGGACAGACAGACTGACAGACAGACAGATGTGACGAATCTATAAGGGTTCCGTTTTCTGCCATTTGGCTACGGAACCCTAAAAACAACTTACAAAAACACTGATGGCTTTATTAAAAGGTCCCCACTTGCCCACTTGCATAGGTTACACAGGTGCCAATACAAGGTTATATTTTAACGAGTTTCCTACACTAATATTGCACAATGATTGGATGATGGAGTATCTAACTCTTACGACACTGCCCTACAAGAAGGTATAGCTTGCTACTTTATTAACTGACGTCATTGTTGAAGAACATTTGGAAGGCTCAAGGTGTTTTAGGTACCTATAATGTTAGCGGGTGACGTCACTATACAAGTGTTTCGTATATGCTAATTTTCGAGGATACTTTGTCTCATTTATTTAGTATTGGTGACTTTAAGGTTGGTCGAAGTAATAGTTCCTTTGACATCCCCTCCGGCGAACTATGTTGAGCCTGCAGAACAGCTCCCAGTGGATCACTTACTGCTTTGGCCTACCTGGAAGACTCTAAACCGACTTAGAAGCCAGGTGAACCGCTGCAGGTACAACTTGGTCCGGTGGGAGTATTCCGATAAAGCTGAGTGCGACTGCGGAGCCTCATCCTAAACCATGGTCAACCACCTGACCTGCTCTTTTCGCCACTCCACCTGCACTTGAAGAGACCCATCCAAAGCCACTACCAAAGCCGTCGACGTGGCCAAATTCTGGTTTCTGGTTGAAACAAATTTCTCTAAAATCAAGTAAAATGGGAGTCATCGACACAAAGAAGAAGATCTAGAAGATCTATAGTAGAAAATATAAATGTCAGGAGTCTGCGTATCACTGGTCAGTTTCCCTCACTCGTCAAAAAACTTCACCAGTTTCATTGATTTGTCAGTTTCGCTGATTAGACAAATATATGTGAATTCGTCAGTTGCGTCAATTATACTATTTTCAGTGGCTGCCAGTTTTTGCGATTCCACAGCATGATAGACTGACAAAAAGAAATAAACTTATGTGATTTATTTTATCTCAGCATAGCAAGCAAAACTGTGTGGTTATGGTCATGATCCACAGGTTGCTTTAAGCTGTAAATGTTGTATTTTTTTATATTGTGGTTCATTATACGGTACAGTGCTTCTGTATTTTCCAATAGTTATGCCTAGGGCCCTGTTTTAAAGTTGACAAATCGACACATGTCATAAAATGACAAAATTGTAGCTTATTGTCGAGCTTAGGCTGTTTAATAAAAGTGACAAATATGTCAAAAAGCAACAGTTAAAATTTTGGGATAATGTCAATTTAAAATTCGACATTGGCGTATCAAAAAACCACAGGCAAATTATTCCTGACAATCAATCATGACAATCATGAAAGTTTTATTCAACAGAAAAATGTCGGATTGTCGATATTATATTAATTTGTGAATGTCCCGACTAGTCGATCTGAACCCTTCTCCGCTACTTTTATATACCACATTTATCGCTTTCCATCAGGCGTGACTGAGGTCAAGAGCAGGCCCATTTTGTAATAAAATAAGAAAAATAAATTTTCCACCATGACACATGTCACACGTTGTATAAAACAGAAAGAATATCAAATTGTCACTTTTTAACATGTCAACTATTCGGATTGTCAGCTTTTAAAACACAGGGGTTTGCAGTCCAGCATGCAACTGTTCTTCAAAATCAGTATCAAATTACATCAATTTCTTTAAACTATTCATTCCGAGCTGTATTCGTGTTTCCGAAAAATGAAGATTATTTATAAAATAATTTTTAATTAAAATCAACTTCTGACACTTGGATTCATTAAACTGACAGTATTTCAGCAGTCACTAATCAGTGAATCCCCAGCAAAGGAAATGTTAAAATTATTAATAGTCGTGGGTACTATGACGTCTGACGTCTGCATACGGTAAATAGTTTCCACGCCGATAGATGGCGCTGTGCATTGACGTCACGTTTCTGAATCGCGGTGTTAAGATTCTCCGCGACCGAATGACCCCCCTCGGTTTCTGTAGTGCAGTTATCGCTTCTCGGCCTTTTGGCTAAGATCAAAGTGTAGTATCTGTTCTTTTCAGCTTAATATCTGAAAGTTCCCTCACTGAGGGACCAGTATATTAATCTGATTTTTGTAAGCTGACGGGATGTTCGGGGCTCGCTCCACTCCCGTCGCGGGTCGGCCCAGCATTGCAGTGCCGCCGGGATCGGCCCACATAATACCTAGAAACTTGAGTAACTGATCTCTGAGGCGAGATTGTCCAGCTCTGAGCTATCTCGTCTGAGACACCTCATCAACGTCGTTTACTATATTTGACAGATTCTACTTTTGACATCATATTCTACATTTGACAGATTTTGGATTAGTTCTTTGTTAACAGGAACAATGCATGGTACAATAATATACTTCGGAACAATCAATTTAATAAATTTTTGTGAAATTTTGATCTCCAAATAAATGGAAAAAAATACAAGTATCAAAAATATGCCATTTAACATTAAAAATAAATGCTTTTTAAAAAAAAACAACTGTAGTGCACTATAACTAACCAAGCGTCCCTTTCCCCACCCGTAATGATGATGGTTCAAGGTGCAAACAAACAGACTGACAGTCGCGCGCGCCGCGTCATTGGAATTTGTCGTGTCGTCAGTCTTAGCATAGTTGTAGGTACTTGCGATTGTTCGTTTGTAATACATAAATAGTGGAGTTTTCTTAATATAGTAGCAACTCTAGCCTTCTGATCGACAGTAAGCATTGAATTCAAGTACACGTCCGAGTTACACTTCTGCTGATTCTCAAAATACTCGTATGCACATCGACTAAACCATTTTTTTTATAACGACAAAAAAGGAGGAGATTCTTAATTCGGTTGTTTTTTTTGGTTTACACATCATTACCCGTAAGTCGAGACTCCACTAATTTGATTTAATTAGCGAAATCTCAATTCCGGAAAACCGAGTATACAAGAGTGGCCTCGCCTCGAGTCGAGATAAGATGCCCTTGTTTCAAGATACTATGTGGGCCGATCCCGGCGGCACTGCAATGCCGGGCCGACCCGCGACGGGAGTGGAGCGAGCCCCGAACATCCCGTCAGCTTACAAAAATCAGATTAATATACTGGTCCCTCAGTGAGGGAACTTTCAGATATTAAGCTGAAAAGAACAGATACTACACTTTGATCTTAGCCAAAAGGCCGAGCAGTGCATAATCAGTGCTGTGTCCCCCCCGTCAGGGGGGGACGCAGCAGGCGGTACCAGGGCTATGCCCCCTGCCCGCGGAGGCTATACCGGGGCCCGCTTAAGCGGAGCCCGTGTTTGGTGGGGCGCTGCCCCAGGGTCCTACTGGGTGCATGATAACATGCACCCATGTGTGTAGATGTAATGATGTGCCTGTAGGCGCGCTACAGCGCTGTAACACAGCGCTGTTTTCTTCACAGCACCTCGGCGGTCCGTCCCCGCCAGGTGAGACCTCCGGTTACCCGGAGGAGGCCCGGCGGGGGACAACCAGCGACAGAGGTGCCGACTTAAAGCGCACCTACAGTTAATGTGTGAGTCCCGTCCGCCCCACTAACCAGAGCTAGCCGGCCGTGGTACGGACTAAGGAAACGACGTGTGTGTGTGGGCGGTATTGTATTGTGTAACACCGCCCATGTGTGCGTGTATCGCAGGCCCTAGGGCCGCGACAACGCGTGAGTCTACGTGTGTGTAGAGAGATGCATGTCTGTTCTTGCTACGTAACATGCCCATATTAACTTGGCCCATGTCACGCAGCTGGGTGAGAGTAGTGTGTGTGGAGTCTATCTGTGCAGGTAAGCTGCGTGTAACGGGAAAACAGCTCACCTGGGTCCAATCCGGTGGAGAGGCGGCGGAGGGGGGGGCGACCATGCCTTGCAGGGCCGCAGGAAGTCCCTGTCCCGACCGGCCTAGCCTTGATACATCATGAGTAGCGAGGCCAGGCCGTCCAGGACAACGAGCTCGATGCTCTGGCCCTGCCTGATGGCCTTTATCAGGTCCATCAGCAGGGTAATGGCGCGAGCTGTGAACTCTTTCGTCGTAGAGGCAGGACCGGCGGTTGGGCCGGCAGAGGTGGCGTCTTTCTTGGCGCGGCATTCTGACACTTGCGCGCGGATTTCTTGTAATTTATGGGCCGTCGGCCGCGCCAAGTCGGCGCCGGCCGGCTGGCCCTCTGGCAGCTCCGTGAACGGCCTCGTTGGGACCTCGATCGGTGCCACAGCCCGCGCCCGGGACGAAGGCTGGTCGCCCGCTTGGTCTCCCTCAGGAGCGGTGGGGGGCTCGGGTGCCTTACCCCTGCCCCCTCGCTTCCTCTTCTTTCCCCTCCGCCGCTTCGAGGAGGGGGGAGCTTCTCCCCTGTTGGTGGGCCCGTTGGCCGCCGCCATCAGCGACTCGCCTTGGGCCTCGGTGGAGCCAAAAGGCCGAGAAGCGATAACTGCACTACAAAAACGGAGGGGGGTCATTCGGTCGCGGAGAATCTTAACACCGCGATTCAGAAACGTGACGTCAATGCACAGCGCCATCTAGTAGCGTTGTAGGAACCTACATGTTTACCGGCTGCGTTTGCTGATATCAGAAACACACAGTACGTGACTATGCAAAAGAAACAGTAGCACCAATCTGTAAGATAAAACATGTGAATCGCAATAACAAGAATTCTAGCTAAATTTGCTAGCTGGGATTAGAAATAATTGAACATCGTCATCATCATCATCAGCCTATAATGTTCCCACTGCTGCGACACGGCCTCCTCTCAATGAGAGGGAATGGGCTACAATCTACCACGCGGGCCCAGTGCAGATTGGTAGATGTCACATGTCTTCGATTTTTCGGTTCTAGGACATGCCGGTTTCCTCACGATGTTTTCCTTCACCGTTTTGAGAGCAGCGGTGATGAAATAAATTACACAAAGTAATGCGCCTGTCTGGGTTCGAACCCACGACTTACTGTTCGTAAGTCGGGGCCGCCAGCACTGGGCCACCGCTGCTCTCTAACATCAACATACCCATTAATAGACACTGAAGATAGAGCAACAAAAGCAAAGAAAAGGCTATCGCTGATCTTTTAACATGATGTCCCAGTTATACCAAAATCACAGATGGTGGAATTAGCTTAAAGAATCGGATACAAAATGAAATGGATGATTTGCGTATGGAATAACAATTATGACAGAAAAACAAGCTACTGATAGCGTGACGGCAAACAGGGGAGAATGAAAGGACAAAAACGAGTGACGCCGGCCCCAGGTAACAGTGACCCCAAATACGGTGACAGGGGAGAATGAATGACAATAAAAGTGTTACGCCGACACCCACAAGTAATAAAAGCAGAAGACGATGAAATAGCAAGATCATCAGGAACGACAAAAATATGACCTAGACAAATTTTATATCTATTTTGGTAGTAAAACGGAAACAATGAGTATGCCATTGTCTTTTCCAGTACATTTATCATCTGAATCTATCTGAATCATCTAACTGTAGTTATTCATCATCGTCATATTCTTCTGCCTGCTCTCTTATCCGAATTTCTTTTTGGTTGTCGCTGCATGTCTTCTCTATACTTCTCTATAACCCAACAACACCTCCTTCCTTACAATAGTATCTTTCACACATGTCCATCCATTCGCCATTTTGGTCTTCCTCCAGGCACAAGAAATCCTATTGATCACACTTACGATGATTTTCTTTGATGTTTTATGGGGCAGTGATTGTGAAATCAAATTTATTGCACGAAGTAAAGTAACTGTCCACAGGTCCAATATCGTTCATACTATGTCCACAGGGCAAGTAATCATGTTATACAAACAAGTTTATGCGGATCTCTCATTGTACGGGAAATCTATACAAAACGAGGCCGTTGTTAATTGGACAAAGCAACTGGCGAGTTCAACTAATACTGGAATTTTAATCTTAAAATGTCGTCGTGAGTACAAATTGTACGATCATCTGAGTCATCAAGACTTGCCCTAAATGATTCGGGAAGTATTCGGTTCTACGAACTGGTTATC
This sequence comes from Xestia c-nigrum, assembly GCA_916618015.1. Lineage (NCBI taxonomy): Eukaryota > Metazoa > Arthropoda > Insecta > Lepidoptera > Noctuidae > Xestia > Xestia c-nigrum. Next base: position 10,180,484 of record OU745248.1, read on the forward strand.
ATAAATAAGGTCATTTAAAGTCTGTTATATCTATGTTGCTAGGATGGTTGGTAAATCGTTTATTTTTTATAACTCTCATCATCATCGTTTTACCCAAAAGACGTCCACAGCTGGACATAGGCCTCTTCCATGTGTCACTACATTGACTGGTCCCGTGCACTTCCAGCGGATCCCCGCAACCAACAAGTGGGAGACCTTCCAGCACAATGTTTTCCGGTTCGCGGTCGCCACTGCAGAACTTTTCGGCCCCCTCGGCCATCCATTCTACAAACAAGTGCCCTACCGACTGCGGCATTTCTTTGGGTTACGTCGATAACCTTCGTTATTTTGCGGAAATCTAGATTTCTGATTCTTCGACCACGCAAGGAAACCTCGCCATTGCCCTTAGGGTGACTTTAAGCCTTCTGATGGGGTCCATTGTGAGCGATCACGTTTTAGTCCCGTTTGTAACTGTCCCCGGAAAATAAAATGATAACTACAAAAACGCAACTTTACAGGAAAAAAAAATGAACATGTTTTCGTTGATTGGTCCTAAAATTCTGGACTGATGATTTTTAGCTTTGAGGAAAAGTTTTTTTTGTATGTTCGAAATGTTATAGTGTAACACGCCTAATTATTAAATTATTAAAACAAAAAAGTATATATTTGTAGTATATCAACTATCTATATAGTGTCCACGACACAAGCTTTGCTTAGTGTGACACTAGGTGGCGCTGTGTGTAAATGTCCAGCGATATTTATTTATTATTTATGACGTACTTATTAAAAAAAAACGACTTACTAGATCTCGTTAAAACAAATTTTGGTGGAAGTTCACATGGTAATGTACATCATTTTTTATTTTATTTTTATCATTCTCTTATTTTAGAAATTACAGGAAACAGAAGTTACACGGTGTAACACTTTGTAAGTGTCTCTTGCAAACTTCAATATCATTTTTGAAGGCCTAGATACCCCGCAAATATGGGTTCTATGAAAAAAAATGAGTTTCAGTTCAAAGTATGGGGAACTTCAAAAAATTATTGATTTTTTTCCTATATTTGTGTGAAAATCTTATTGCGGTTTACAGAATACATCTACTCACCAAGTTTCAACAGCATAGTTCAGACAGTTTCAGAAAAAAGTGGCTGTGACATACGGACGGACAGACATACTGACAGACAGACAGATGTGACGAATCCCAGAAACAAAGTTCGAAGACACTGATGGCTTTATTAAAAGGTCCCCACTTGCCCACTTGCATATGTTACACAGGTCAATACAAGGTTATATTTTAACAAGTTTCCTACACTAATATTGCACAATGATTGGATGATGGAGTATCTAACTCTGAACCTAGTTACGACACTGCCCTACAAGAAGGTATAGCTTGCTACTTTATTAACTGACGTCATTGTTGTTCTCACAAGAACATGTAGAACGCTAAAGGTGTTTTAGGTACCTATAATGTTGGCGGGTGACGTCACTATACAAGTGTTTCGTATATGCTAATTTTCGAGGATACTTTGTCTCATTTATTTAGTATTGGTGACTTTAAGGTTGGTCGAAGTAATAGTTTCTTTGACATCCACTCCGGCGAACTATGTTGAGCCTGCAGAAAAGCTCCCAGTGGATCACTTACTGCTTTGGCCTACCTGGAAGACTCTAAACCGACTTATAAGCCAGGTGGACCGCTGCAGGTACAACTTGGTCCGGTGGGAGTATTCCGATAAAGCTGAGTACGACTGCGGAGCCTCATCCTAAACCATGGCCAACCACCTGACCTGCTCTTTGTGCCACTCCACCTGCACTTAAAGAGACCCATCCAAAGCCACTACCAAAGCCGTCGACGTGGCCAAATTCTGGTTTCTGGTTGAAACAAATTTCTCTGAAATCAATTAAAATGGGAGTCATCGACACAAAGAAGAAGATTTAGAAGATCTATAGTTTTTAAACTACTTACACGTGTTAGAAAATATAAATGTCAGGAGTCCGCGTATCAGTTTCCCTCACTCGTCAAATAACTTCACCAGTTTCATTGATTAGTCAGTTTTGCTGATTAGACAAATATGTTAATTCGTCAGTTGCGTCAATTATACTATTTTCAGTGGCTGCCAATTTTTGCGATTCCACAGCATGATAGACTGACAAAAAGAAACAAACTTTATGTGATTTATTTTATCTCAGCATTGCAAGCAAAACTGAGTGGTTATGGTCATGATCCACAAGTTGCTTCTGTATTTTCCAATGGTTATGCCTGCGGCCCTGTTTTAAAGTTGACAAATCGACACATGTCATAAAATGACAAAATTGTAGCTTATTGTCGAGCTGAGGCTGTTTAATTAAAGTGACAAATATGTCAAAAAGCGATAGTGAAAATTTTGGCATAATGTCAATTTAAAATTTGACATTGGCGTGTCAAAAAACCACAGGCAAATTATTCATGACAATCATGACAATCATGACAATCTTGAAAGTTTTATTCAACAGAAAAATGTCGGATTGTCGATGTTATATTAATTTGTGAATGTCCCGACTAGTCGAACTGAACCATTCTCCGCCACTTTTATTATGCGTACTGCCAAAGTGTGGAACTGTCTATGTTCCCACCCACAGTCAACCCGCCTGCCTTCAAAGCAAGAGTGAACCTGAGGCATCTTCTGACACGCTCGTTCCATCGTATACCACATTTATCGCTTTCCATCAGGCGTGATTGAGGTCAAGAGCAGGCCCATTTTGTAATAAAATAAGAAAAATAAATTTTCCACTAGGACATCAATGTCACAATGTTGTATAAAACAGAAACAATGTCAAATTGTCACTTTTTAACATGTCAACTATTCGGATTGTCAGCTTTTAAAACACAGGGCCTTGCAGTCCAGCATGCAAATGTTCTTAACTCAATGAACATTCAAAATCAGTATCAAATTACATCAATTTCTTTAAACTATTCATTCCGAGCTGTATTCGTGTTTCCGAAAAATAAAGATTATTTATAAAATAATATTTAATTAAAATCAACTTCTGACACTTGGATTCATTACACTGACAGTATTTCAGCAGTCATTAATCACTGAGTCCTCAGCAAAGGAAATGTTAAAATTATTAATAGTCGTGGGTACTATGACGTCTGACGTCTGCAGACGGTAAATAGTTTCCACGCCGATAGATGGCGCTGTGCATTGACGTCACGTTTCTGAATCGCGGTGTTAAGATTCTCCGCGATCAAATGACCCCCCTCGGTTTCTGTAGTGCAGTTATCGCTTCTCGGCCTTTTGGCTAAGATCAAAGTGTAGTATCTGTTCTTTTCAGCTTAATATCTGAAAGTTCCCTCACTGAGGGACCAGTATATTAATCTGATTTTTGTAAGCTGACGGGATGTTCGGGGCTCGCTCCACTCCCGTCGCGGGTCGGCCCGGCATTGCAGTACCGCCGGGATCGGCCCACATAATACCTAGAAACTCGAGTAACTGATCTCTGAGGCGAGATTGTCCAGCTCTGAGCTATCTCGTCTGAGACACCTCATTAACGTCGTTTACTATATTTGTCAGATTCTACTTTTGACATCATATTCTGCATTTGACAGATTTTACAATCGACAGATCAGATTCATATTTGACCGATTCTACAATCGACAGATTCTACATTTGACAGATTTTGGATTAGTTATTAATTAACAGAAACAATCAATTTAACAAGTATTAAACAATCGGTCGGTAGGTATTTAATCAAAAAATGGTATTAGAAGACTATCCATAAATTTTTATGAAATTTTGATCTCCAAATGAATGGAAAAAATACAGTTATCAAAAAAATGCCATTTAACATTAAAAATACATTTTTTTTTTTAATTTTCAACTCTAGTGCACAATAACTAACCAAGCGTCCCGTTCCCCATCCGTCATGATGATAGTTCAAGGTGCAAACAGACTGACAGTCGCGCGCGCCGCGTCGCTGGAATTTGCCGTGTCGTCAGTCTTAGCATAGTTGTAGGTACTTGCGATTGTAATAAATAAATAATGGAGTTTTCTTTATATAGTAGCAACCCTAGCCTTCTGATCGACAGTAAGCATTGAATTCAAGTACACGTCCGAGTTACACTTCTGCTGATTCTCAAAATATACACATCGACTATACCCTTCGATCAATAATAAGTCGAGACTCCGCTAAGTCTAAGTTGATTTAATTAGCGAAATCTCGATTCCGGAAAACCGAGTATAGATGTCTGGGGCAGGCAAGAGTGGTCGCGAGACGAGATGGGTTGCCATTGTTTCAAGGTAATATGTGGGCCGATCCCGGCGGCACTGCAATGCCGGGCCGACTCGCGACGGGAGTGGAGCGAGCCCCGAACATCCCGTCAGCTTACAAAAATCAGATTAATATACTGGTCCCTCAGTGAGGGAACTTTCAGATATTAAGCTGAAAAGAACAGATACTACACTTTGATCTTAGCCAAAAGGCCGAGAAGCGATAACTGCACAGTGCATAATCAGTGCTGTGTCCCCCCCGTCAGGGGGGGACGCAGCAGGCGGTACCAGGGCTATGCCCCCTGCCCGCGGAGGCTATACCGGGGCCCGCTTAAGCGGAGCCCGTATATTGGTGGGGCGCTGCCCCTGGATCCTACTGGGTGCATGTTATCATGCACCCATGTGTGTAGATGTAATGATGTGACTATAGGCGCGCTACAGCGCTGTAACACAGCGCTGTTTTCTTCACAGCACCTCGGCGGTCCGTCCCCGCCAGGTGAGACCTCCGGTTACCCGGAGGAGGCCCGGCGGGGGACAACCAGCGACAGAGGTGCCGACTTATAGCGCACCTACAGTTAATGTGTGAGTCCCGTCCGCCCCACTAACCAGAGCTAGCCGGCAGTGGTACGGACTAAGGAAACGACGTGTGTGTGTGGGCGGTATTGTATTGTGTAACACCGCCCATGTGTGCGTGTATCGCAGGCCCTAGGGCCGCGACAACGCGTGAGTCTACGTGTGTGTAGAGAGATGCATGTCTGTTCTTGCTACGTAACATGCCCATATTAACTTGGCCCATGTCACGCAGCTGGGTGAGAGTAGTGTGTGTGGAGTCTATCTGTGCAGGTAAGCTGCGTGTAACGGGAAAACAGCTCACCTGGGTCCAGTCCGGTGGAGAGGCGGCGGAGGGGGGGGCGACCATGCCTTGCAGGGCCGCAGGAAGTCCCTGTCCCGACCGGCCTAGCCTTGATACATCATGAGTAGCGAGGCCAGGCCGTCCAGGACAACGAGCTCGATGCTCTGGCCCTGCCTGATGGCCTTTATCAGGTCCATCAGCAGGGTAATGGCGCGAGCTGTGAACTCCTTTGTTGTGGAGGCAGGACCGGTGGTTGGGCCGGCAGAGGTGGCGTCTTTCTTGGCGCGGCATTCGGCAACTTGCGCGCGGATTTCCTGGAGTCTATGGGCCGTCGGCCGCGCCAAGTCGGCGCCGGTCGGCTGGCCCTCTGGCAGCTCCGTTTCTGGCCTCGGTGGGACCACAATCGGTGCCACAGCCCGCGCCCGGGACGAAGGCTGGTCGCCCGCTTGGTCTCCCTCAGAAGCGGTGGGGGGCTCGGGTGCCTTACCCTTGCCCCCTCGCTTCCTCTTCTTTCCCCTCCGCCGCTTCGAGGAGGGGGGGGCTTCTCCCCTGTTGGTGGGCCCGTTGGCCGCCGCCATCAGCGACTCGCCTTGGGCCTCGGTAGAGGCAATGTCCTTGGGCCTCTCGGTGGCCGCTGTCGGCCGTCGTGAGGCGGTAATGGCGGCGGCTGTGCCCGCCCGCCTGTTCGCCCTTATTTCCGCTTGGTACGTCGGGCACTTTAAGTTGTTGGCGGGATGATCGCCCCCGCAGTTGGCGCACGTGGCTGGTACGTCACGTGGCCGGGGGCAGTCCCGCGCTGAGTGCCCTTCACCGCAGCGGACGCAGGCGAGCGGTCGGTGGCAGTGGTGCGACGAGTGCCTCCATTTCTGGCACCGGTGGCACTGGGCGGGCCCACGTTTGCCCCGCCAGGCTTCAATTTTGACACCTCTCATGTTCAGGAACACGGAGGTGTCGAAGATCCTGCGTACGTCAGGCGTCCTGCTGAGTACGGCGTGGAACACGCAGCCAGGTCGTCCCAGGCTCGCCTTGATATGGCGAACGTACTCCGGCTGGTATCCCAACGCGCGGAGCTCCTCCTCGATTTCTGAAGGGGTGGTGTCGGCAGGCAGCCCCCTGATGGCCACCTTACAGCTTCGCTCCGCCTGCGGCGAGTAGGCGAACCAGGATATGCCCTCTTCTTTCTCCAGGCCGGTCAAGTACCGCTGGACCACCCTATATTCGACTTCACTCTCAGGAGTGAAGCGAATTCCAGCGCCGAATGGTCGGGCGCTGGGTGGGTGGCCCAGCTTGTCCTTGAGGGCCCTGAAATGGGAGGCCCATCCTGGCAGCTTTTCCACCACAAGCGGAGGATACTTCAGCCGCTTCTGCGGCTTCGGCTTCGGCTGGTTGGCGGCAGCGTTGTGCGTGTCCTGGGGGGCCGCTGGCTGTGAGGGAGAGACAGCTTTAGCCATACTCACCCCTTGCTGGGTCCCCGGATACGTCGGCGTCGGTGGTGGAGAGGGGGGAGGCGTGCGGCGGATGACCTCCGCGAAGGTAGGCGATCCGGCGGCGGCCCGCTCTCCCCGCCGCGGCGCGCTCTCGCGCTGCGGCAGCGGGTCGAGGCAGTACCGCTTTGCCTCCTCCTCTGGCTCGTCCGTGCTGCGGCGGCGTCTCTGAGGACGCGGCTCCGGCCATTGGTCGTGGCCGCGCTCCCGTGACGCCTCCGGTGGAGTCTTGTTGGGGCTGCGCCTTCCTGACGCACTCGACCTCGACTCATCCGACCCTGCGGACGAGACCGACATACTCGAGCCGGTTCTCGGCGAGTATGCCGACCACCCGGCCGGGGAGTCGTAGGCCGAGGCGCGAGGGGGCGCCGGCGAGGCGGGCAGCTGGGGCGTCCGGGCTGCCGGGCGCGCTCCAGTCGGCCGCTTGGTGCTGCTGATAGCGTGCCTCTCCGCGGACCCAGCCCCCGAGGGGGCGGTCGACGCGGCGGGGCGTGCAGTAGCGGCGGTCGGTGGGGACGCAGCGGTGCGCCTGGGTGGCGTCAACGGCGCTGGCGGGCTGCTCGTCGCCACATAGGTCCGTGGTTGGGGTGTGGGCGCGCGCACTGGGGGCGCGGGATCGCGCTCGACCGCACGCGCGGGTGCGGGAACAGCGGTCCGCGCCTGTGGTGCGCGGCTAGTCTTCGGTGTGGGTGGGCCCGGAGACTGCATCGGGACCGGACGGAACGCGGTCGGGCGCACGGGTACGGCGTGCGGTCGGCTCGGCGGAGGCATCGGCGCAACACGCGCAGGCGCCGACGACGTCGACGGGCCGCTCGCAACGGCTGCCGCGCCTCGACCTGCTCCCTCCTCTTCCCTCTTCTCTTCCCGGGCCGGCGGCTTCTTGCTCCTCGCTGAGCTCGAGGGCTTCGCCTTGCCGGACGTCTTCCTCCCCTCCGCACGAGGGGGGGGGGGTTCGGGCGGCGCTGGGTCGGGCAGTGTGATGTCGATGTTCGGCATCGACACCGTCCGGTCCAGCGCCCAGCGGGACACCTCATAGGTGTCGGGGTTGGGCATCTTTTTCCTCCTTGGCTTCACTAGCTGGGTGGTGGGCTCGCGATCGCGTCGGTGCTGCAGCACCGGGCAGCAGGTGACACCCCCTGTGCTCGCACCAGTGCTGGGCACTCGCACGAACACAGGGAAGTGGGTATGTTGCGATCCGCGCGAGCGGAGACTTTCGCCGAGTACCCCCAATTAAGTTGATTTTCGGCGAAGTCTCCTCCCGAAGTCGTTTGGTGGCGCTGCACGTCACTGAACGCGTCCGATGTGGACCACTGGCCGATCCGATAACTGCACTACAGAAACCGAGGGGGGTCATTCGGTCGCGGAGAATCTTAACACCGCGATTCAGAAACGTGACGTCAATGCACAGCGCCATCTAGCAGCGTTGTAGGAACCTACATGTTTACCGGCTGCGTTTGCTGATATCAGAAACACACAGTACGTGACTATTCAAAAGAAACAGTAGCACCAATCTGTAAGATAAAACATGTGAATCGCAATAACAAGAATTCTAGCAAAATTTGTTAGCTGGGATTAGAAATAATTGAACATCGTCATCATCATCATCAGCCTATAATGTTCCCACTGCTGGGACACGGCCTCCTCTCAATGAGAGGGAATGGGCTACAATCTACCACGCGGGCCCAGTGCAGATTGGTAGATGCCACATGTCTTCGAATTTTTGGTTCTTGGACATGCCGGTTTCCTCACGATGTTTTCCTTCACCGTTTTGAGAGCAGCGGTGATGAAATAAATTACACAAAGTAATGCGCCTGTCTGGGTTCGAACCCACGACTTACTGTTCGTAAGTCGGGGCCGCCAGCACTGGGCCACCGCTGCTCTCTAACATCAACATACCCATTAATAGACACTGAAGATAGAGCAACAAAAGCAAAGAAAAGGCTATCGCTTATCTTTTAACATGTTGTTCCATTTATACCAAATCACAGATGGTGGAATTAGCTTAAAGAATCGCATACGAAATCAAATGGATGATTTGCGTATGGAATAATATTATGACAGAAAAACAAGTTACTGATAGCGTGACGGCAAACAGGGGAGAATGAAAGGACAAAAACGAGTGACGCCGGCCCCAGGTAACAGTGACCCCAAACACGGTGACAGGGGAGAATGAAAGACAAAAACAGCGTGTTACGCTGACACCTTAAGTAATAAGAGCAGAAGATGATGAAATAGCAAGGTCATCGAAAACAAACACTGGACTGGAACGACAAAAATATGACCTAGACAAATTTTATATCTATTTTGGTAGTAAAACGGAAACAATGAGTATGCCATTGTCTTTTCCAGTACATTTATCATTCACAGGGACACAACCAAGTATATTCTGAACTATCATTGTATAGAAATCATGTAACCTCAATCATCTAACTGTAGTTATTCATCATCGTCATATTCTTCTGCCTGCTCTCTTATCTGAATTTCTTTTTGGTTGTCGCAGCATGTCTTCTCTATACTTCTCTATAATATAACAACACCTCCTTTCTTACAATAGTACCTATCTTTCACACTGTCCATCCATCGCCATTTTGGTCTTCCTCCAGGCACAAGAAATCCTATTGATCACACTTACGATGATTTTCTTTGATATTTTATGGAGCAGTGATTGTGAAATTAATTTTATTGCACGAAGTAAAGGAACTGTCCACAGGTCCAATATCGTTCATACTATGTCCAGTCACGTCTAATAATATGTAAACACTTAAGAATTTTTTAAATTGTGTTTCTCCTAATGTACTGATTAAAATTTCATATAATTACGTACATAGTATTCTGGAACTCATATTTTTATGAAAAAGATCCAATATCCTAGTTACAATCGTTATTTCTCGCGAAAATAGCTATAACATTAAGGAAAGTGTATACATATTATTAGACGTGACTGTCCACAGGGCAAGTAATCATGTTATACAAACAAGTTTATGCGGATCTCTCATTGTACGGGAAATCTATACAAAACGAGGCCGCGTTGTTAACTGGACAAAGCAACTGGCGAGTTCAACTAATACTGAAATTTTTAATCTTGTAATGTCGTCTTGAGTACAAATTGTACGATCATCTGAGTCATCAAGACTTGCCCTAAATGATTCGGGAAGTATTCGGTTCTACAAACTGATTATCATAAATAAGGTCATGTGGTTACAAATGTGATGCTGTTAGAATAATTAATTTGCGATGATTAACTATACATGCTTCTTTTAAAGTCTGTTATATCTATGTTGCTAGAATGGTTGGTAAATCGTTTATTTTTTATAACTCTCATCATCATCGTTTTACCCAAAAGACGTCCACAGCTGGACATAGGCCTCCTCCATGTGTCACCACATTGACTGGTCCCGTGCCCGTGCTTGAAGTGCCCTACCGACTGCGGCATTTCTTTGGGTTACGTCGATAACCTTCGTTATTTTGCAGAAATCTAGATTTCTGATTCTTCGACCACGCAAGGAAACCTCGCCATTGCCCTTTGAGTGACTTTAAGCCTTCTGATGAGGTCCATTGTGAGTGATCAGGTTATAGTCCCGTTTGTAACTGTCCCCGGAAAATAAAATGATATTTACAAAAACGCAACTTTACAGGAAAAATAAAAAATGAACATGTTTTCGTTGATTGCTCCTAAAATACTGGACTAATGATTTTTAGCTTTGAGGAAAAGTTATTTTTTGTATTTTCGAAATGTTATAGTGTAACACGCCCAAGTATTAAAATAAAGATGTTATTTAAAAACGAACAAATTAGTGAAATCAATCATCTTCTATGTTGTCTAATGTTGATTATCATTTTATTCTCCATACAGCCTGACAAAAATCAACTATTACACTCTTCATTTATAATTTTATTTTCGGGTTTTTAGGGTGCAAGTGATGAATGATGTGGACTATATTATAATCTTATTCCCGTAAATATTGTAAAAAATTGTTTCTGTTTGAACTAGAATAAAATGATAACTGCTTTTATCATTTTCAAGTCGAATATTTTTCACGAGAACATAATTCTGTGACTGTTTATAACGCTGATGGGGTTTGTGCAATGATTTGTAGGTCGATTTGATCAAATAAAATCTTCTGGGTGCCAATCAAAATACAATCAATAGAATATTGTATTACATAGTTGAAAATGACGTCAGAGCAACCACTTCTGATATGAAGATACTTTGTCCAAATGGTTCTTTGTGTATCATAAAACTTCGTTTTAAACAAAACTAGTTCCATTAATATTCCACCAGCATTGAGACAACAATATAAAAAATCATTGGTGTTTTTCCTAAAATCGTGAGTTTTAGGTAAAACATTGTTTGTTCAAGTATTCATGTTATACATTTTAAACACAGTAATGTAATAAACATAGTTGATCATAAAACGTACATATTTGACAGTTACAAACAACTAAAAGGCGAATAGGGCATGCAAAAACAAGTGGTCCCAGCAACCCTAATGCTTATTTCACAATCTGGTGGCAATACTTATTTCACAATCTGGCTGCAAAAACACACGCTACTCGTAGTTTAAGAGTACACATTTTTTTTTTTTTTTTTCACTTCCTGGATTAAATAATGTTTCGATTGGCGTACACGAGTGGATTGTTATTGATGAAAATGTCGTGTCCAGGTCCTTCCTCGTCCAGCGCTTTTGTCAGAATGACATAAAATGAGGAGCGCGCTGAATTGACGCTTAGAGTAGGTACTTTAATTTAATTTTTTGTGACGTTGTCTTATTGCACTGATAAAAACGAAAAGTAATGAACATTGTAGATCGAAGTTTTATATCATATTAATTTATTTGATTAAATTTTGGTGTTTATTTGGAATATAATGGCCGCTGAAATAAAACATTTATGGCTTAAATAAGGCTTTTTTTACTATTTTTTTTTCGTGAAAACTCGAGGAACTTAACCAAATTCTAGAACTCCAACATTCAAGTAAAACATTCAACGTATCTTTTAGTAATTTTAGCTTTTAAGTATAAGAATTCAATGTAATGCGATTGAAAAAGATCATCAAGAGATCAAGAGAAGAGAAGATCACGAGAGAGAAGAAGAAAGAGAAGATCAAGAGAGAGAAGATGAGAGAAGAAAGATCAGGAGAAATGGTAGATCACAAACTTCACAACAGCCACTCAACATTCCATCACAATAACATTGAAATTGAAAAAAAATTGATACAATGCTGGTACTGAAGATAATTAAGGACCCCTGACTAAATAGTAACTGTTGCTCGATAAGGAATAACGGTCGATCTTAAGGTTAAGCCGCACTTGCCTAAGTTGGTCCCTGAATGGATGATCGCCCATTACACAAAAACACAAAATTATTTTAATGTACTTATAATGATTTGTGTTTTACTTTTTATAAAACTGACTTGTAATTCTTGAAAATTATTAATAAATAAACTAAACTAAACTACATACCGAGTTTCCTCCGTGCCTCGGAAAGCACGCTAAGTCGTTGGTCTCGGCTGTCATTTGTAGATCTTTGACAGCCGTCACAGTTAGTCAGTGGTCTAAAAGTCTATACACAACCAGTATTACCAAGGAGTAACGTATTACCCAGTACTAACTGGGTTGTGGAGATCAGTTAAGCAGTCGCTTCAGGTAATATTTATTTTTTCTTTTTTCCGTTTATTCATTTTTCTTTTTATTAGTTTTTCTTTTTTTAAATGTGTAACTTATACCTAATTAGCACAGATAAACAATTGTTAATTAACTCGAGGAAGAGCGAGGTTTATCCCATCACAAGTATCTTCGGATTACTTTCTGGGAAGCCCCGGCAACTTAACTGTATAGATTTAAGATAATAAACACATTTTTTTTTAATATACTGCTATTCAGCTGCATACGGTTAGACTGAAAGTCGACACCGTTCATCATCAACACCCCCTCCCCATAATTGACCCCGATATAGTTAGGAAAAGGTTAGGCAGCTGATGACGATGATGACCGAAGATAGTTAACTTTAATAAACAAATAGACAATCAGTTTCTTATCATAAGCCTTGCATGTGAAAACAGAATGATCTCCTTCGCAGAACTTCAGCGTCATCCCTTAGATATCTGTGTAAATAAACATTAACAGTTGCATGACTCATTCATCGGAATATGAGGATTTATTTATGTGCTCTGACTAAACTATTGCAACAATATTTGTTCTGTACACTTCATGATTTACTACTTCTTTGTCAGGCATAGTTATAAGGCTGTAGATATAGGTTGTTAGAAACTCAACCTAGTTCAGTTTTTATCTTTATATTTATTTCGTCAACGCTACTAACTACTAACTACCACTAACTAACTAACTACTCTCAAAACGGTGATAGAAAAACATCGTCAGGAGGGATCCAAGAGCCAAAAAATTAAAGACATTTGTCATGAGTATGACCAGAGGAGGGCTGTGTACCATAAGTGAGAAGGTTAGTTTAATTAAGCTTGTGCGTATTATGAATATCTATGGCACCGATCCCAAATAAATTGGGATAAGAGCAGGACAATGAAATGTTGATGTATACAGTTCCAGTGACACTCGATGAATAGTCCTACTATTCATCAAGTGTCACTGGAAATATGCGAAGAGGGAACTTATAAAAATATGTTACATATTGAGACGTCATTCATCCAAACCACAAATCCATGACAATTCTCATGCGTGCGTTATTTAGACCAAAGACAAACGACGATAGATAGGTAAACCTGCCAGTTTCTAAAGATAAAATGTGCAAAATATATTACTTAAATTAAGTATATTACAGAGCATCCTAAAATTGTCTCAGATATGAACTTTAACTGTTACTTAACGGGATTTCGTCCTTGATTATCTATTATTCTGAGCTGCCGATATACGGAAGATATACAATAGGTGAAGAAAGAAGATGAAGGTGTAAGATTAGTTAACCGTGAAAGCTTATAACAGTTTTGTCTCAAATATTATTCATATTCGCTGACCAATAAGGCTAAGGAAACACAAATTGTGGAATAACCAATAGCCTTGATAAATTGTCGTCAATGAGTGGAATCACCACTTCCATTTTAACTAAAATTTACCTTCTAACCACCGAAGGTAAATAACAAAATATTCGGAATGACCTCTCAAAGAAAACTTTGATTGTCAATAAAAACCGGCCCTAAAATCGAACCCTGGGGAACTCTAGTTTCGCCTTGCGAGAAAGGCGAATTAGATTGTTTGTCTAAATGTGTTGCATAAAATCAAATTCAAAGCATTTATTTCAAGTTGGCCAGTTACAGGCACTTTCGAATTGTCGAAACAAAACTGAAAATTAAATGTAGCTACAGTCTCAGTCACAAGATATAAAAAACTGAGTTGCCCGTTCCCTAGCGTAGATTTCTATGGAGAAGAATGGGTAAGAAACTCCATGGACACTTTTTTAAATCATAGTGTTGATCCATAGTTATAACTTAAATATAAGCTTCCTTTATTTGAGTTATTGGGAGAGGGTAGATTTAACTTAACTGCACAAATTAACTAAATGAATTAACTTAATCAGCGCAGCGCACATGGAACTAAAAGTAAAACTACATGTGGCAAAAGTAATACCACCTTTATTATTTATATACTGCCATAAAATAATCCCCACGTTTTCCCGTAGGCGTTTATTATATGTTATTAATCCTCTTATACATGTGTGAGCTTTTGCCTTACATACTTAAGTTTTTTCTTTATTTGTTTACACTGCTTTGGTTAAAAGTTTAAAAGAGAATGGACGGAGCGTTTGGTTCATTCAGTGCGTGGAGAATGTTCGCGACGAACGCACGTACTCCGCTACCGTGTTTTAAATATCGAACTCAGTAACGGGAAGCGAAACCTCTTTGATTTTAAACTTTTAAATATCGAATCTCAGTTTTAAAATATCGTTTTTTATTTGTGTTACTTTTAAGTGTTGTGTGGCTAGTACTTAACAATCTCCAAACCTAATATTGTGATAAAAACGTACTTATTTTACAAGATTTAAGTAAAGGAGTTTTAGTTCGGAATAAATTTAAGTTGAATCTCTATTTACACCTCAAAAAATATTATAAATTAAATTAAATATAATATCTTATAAAGTGTTGAAAAGTGATATTAGAAAAATAATTTCACAAAGTGACCGAAATTATTCTGTGATCCAAAATTAACAGTGTTTTTTATTTAAAACTTAAAAAAAAAACTTTAAAATAAAGTGTAAATGTGCGCATAACAACGGGAACTTTCGTGAACCCTTAGTGAAATCGTAAGTGAACGCTTGTACTACATTTTCAACGTTGTCATTATAAATCTGTTTTATTCGTTTCTTGAATAGAGAGCGCCTTTATTGGAGAATCTCAAATACTACGACACATTTTTAGAGTTTAAACGTTTACGTTGTATTTTTATTACCATTCATTGATCATTTTCAATTCTGCTCTTAAAACTTAAACAAAATTCAGGATACTTTGATCCAAATATTAAAAGACATTGTCGGCGTGGTGTACCTACTCTTTTCACAGAAAGGACGCCTGAGACCAAGCATGGTAATTTCAAAGCTGATTAAATATACCGTTCACAAAAGAACACGTAGGTATATGTACTTTAAAAAAAAAATGGCATCTGGGAATTTTTTGAATGAAAAAATAAATGATGAATGGATTTTATTGTGTGAGTGAATATGGCTGGAATGGGAGCAGCTGCTATGATAGCTACTGGCTACTAATACTTTTTAACCGGCTCCAAAAGAGGTTGTCTATATTATGAAGAATAGAACTTTAATTAACACAAGGTATTGTTTGTTGTACATTTTTGTATGGTGTTTACTTAAAAATATGTGGTGAGCTGTCTACTCGATCAAAGCAATTGTAGTTTTTTGTGCGTTTACAACATTGCTGTCATAAATGACATTGATTAATTGAACGACTTGTTCAACAATATCATGAACTTTGAAGGATATGGCGTCAAAGTTAACACGTGTAAAATAATTTATTGAATTTTCTTCCTTATGTATTTTTATCGGGTGTTGAAAATATACTATAATATACTCTCGGGTATACCTATCTATCGTGTGTCGTTTATTTCTATAGTATATAGTTATAGTTTAATGTTAGCATTTTTAGCACTGGTTCATAGTTATTAATTAACTAGAATTTATTTTTAATTAGTTCTGTTGATTAAATATTCAAAATTACGAAATATATATCTATTTCTTCCTAGAAAATTTTCTAAATGCTGACTGTAAAAGTAATTAATAAAAACGATTTATTTTTAAAGTTAATAAGTTTTGAGTTGGTTTTACTACGTGCATAAAAATATACCTAGTTATAAAAACATAAATTAAACGGAAATCGATTTTGTAAGTAGAAAAAGGAATGCAATATTTAAAATGGGTAGGTACTTACTTGTTAAGTTTTTTTTTCTTTAACCACTATCAATTAATCAATCAAACATAAAACAAACCTATTTCATTTTAAAATGAATGTATTATAACAACTGGTTATGATTACCTCTTCTATTTTAAACCGGTGTGGAAAAAACACAAACAACATGTACCTTTTAAATCTATATTTTTATTTAAAATTAAAATGCCTGTTTGTAATTTTGAAATAATAGCTTTTTACTTATCGCATATGAAAGTATGTGTGTACAGTACTTTATTACCTACTTATAACAAAAATAAAATGTTTTTATGTCTGTCTGTTTCTTCCGGCTAATCTCCGAATTAGCGGGATCGATTTTGACGAAACATTTACTGGCAGATAACTGTTGTTACTACACTGCTCTAATTTTAGAAAAAAAGAATAAGGCTCCGTGAAAAACTATTCAAACTTTGAAATTGAAAACAAATTCCAATTCTAATGGCCAAGTAATATTTTTTATAATATTTTACGTGGATAAATAAATAAACCAATAACAAACTATAGGTACTTACCCAATTTTATTACAAAAAAAAATATGACTACCTACAAAAATAACTAACGAACAATGGTTTAACTGGCAATTACTTGTATTTGCTTTTATTGCTTTTAAAAATCTTGAACAAAGTATGTACGGTCCTACCGGGGTTGCGGGCCTGTTCGAAAGAGATACCGCGGCCCCGGAACATAAAGGGCGAGGAAGGAACATGAATGGGTTTTAGTCAGTAAGAGTCTGACACTCCCTCCCGCTCCGCCCAGAGTGGGAGAAGTCATTTGATGATTTCCTATCCTAAAAAAAAAAAAAAAAAAAAATGTGTATGTACCACGTATGTACACTATATTAGTATGTACGACCAAACTATTTGATGAACATTAAAATAAAATATAAACCAAATAGCTGAAAAAGCTTGGTCGACCGTACAAATCCCAGCACATGAACTACTACAATATTAATAGATTTTCTACTTTATAGCTAAAGTTTTAGGTTTAAGGTTGACTGGGATTTTTTTTCAGTTTCGGGTAGGTTGATGTGCTGGCGTCTGTACTGTAGATAATACACTTTATGACAGTAAGCTGCCAGACAGTTGAAAAGTGTCCTTAAGAAGTGTCCTTAAACACACAGATGACAGGTTTATAGACCATGAACATTTTGTTTGAACCCAATGTATGAAAGTTTCACCACCCTTTATTAAAATTCTGAAGGCATTAAGTGTCAGAATGACATTCTAACAGCGTTAGCGTTGACGGAAAAAAAGATTGGCAAATATATTGACATTATCAAAATATTACAAATCTATTTAGTCCGTCAGTTAGAGTATTGGAAAATAATGGACATGTTTTTGTAAATCTATGGACATTGACAAAGAAAAAACGCACCAAAACTCGGAAGTGGGGACTCATGACGTCGTTACGTAAAAATTATAGGTACCTATAGGCGTGACGTATTGAGATTTTTTAGAGCGTCATATCTTCATCAATTTTGATTTACGTAACAAAAGGAAAAATACGGATCAAATATTTTTGTATAATGTAACTGACGGATTAATTAGATTTTATTGCCGTCTACCCTATTGACATCAGCATCAGCCTATACAGGTTGTATATGTCACCGTAAAATTGTCAAATACGTTATATTGTAATATCTCTAGCGATATTGTAAAGTCTCGAATTATTGTCAAATGAACATACTGCTTACAACAAAACGCATTATTTTTCGTGAAATGCATGCGATCGTAGTCAACTTACGCGGTGTGGAGGGAAGGAGGGGTGCCCCTTGCCCAGTGGTACCACTCTCATGAAAAGATAATGCACCATTCCTGAGAAATACTGATTAATATAACATAACCTTAAAATACTTTATATTCCCCCTAAAAAGCGTAGTCGACGGAGCCTCGCTTCGCGGTATTTCCGAGTGCACGGTTTAAAGGAACCTAACTAACCTAACGGGGGGGCCCCAAGTCCCGATTATGGGGGCAGAGATACTTCCGTATGTTCAGTTGACATTAATTCGAGACATTACAATATCGCGAGAAAAAACATGTTATATTGTAATGTAATATAACGTGTTTGACAATTTTAGGGTGACATATACATGGCTCGGAACGACTGCCTATTGAACCTCCACGACCCAGTTAGTACTGGGTAATTTGTAGGTACTATACTTGTGGGAAGACTGATTGTCAGACTTTTGGACCAATGACTACCTCTAACGACTGTTTAAAGGTCTACAAAAGCCGAGACCAACGGCTCAGCCTCTGCACAATGAGGGATTTTCTTTAATCACTCTTCCCTAGTCGTTGGATAGATAGCGCTGATCTCGGGACGTCACTGCAAGGAACAGAACGTCACATAATTTCACTTGGACCTAAAGGTTATATTTGGAAGCTTATGCAAACGAATGTGTCAGTCAACGAGCGTATGTGACGTGTGTTCTTTGAAGCGTTTTGTCTTTGGCACCTAGTAACGTAGTCAGTTCAACGCCATCTATCGAGTTCATGGCAACTATTTATTTTTTAATTCACAATAAGAAACCTGTCATTGACATAATCTACCGAAAACCCGTTAATTCGGTTGAATACGAAACTGTTTGAATACGACTGCCACATGTATAGCCCGCTTGGTAAGAAATACAAAAAGCAGTAAAAAATGCAATGAATTCGATAACGCACGGAAAGGGCCTCTGTTACACGGAAACTATTAACCATTTGTACATAACTGAATTATCAGCAAAAAAAACTTACATAACTTGTTTGTGGTTTCTCGGAACGTGCCACAGACGTGAGGGAAGCGTGACGTAATTATTAACCATAGAGTAAGACAACAGATTAAAAAAAAAATTGGTGTACTAGCTTGTCATAATATATTTATTGATTGTATCTACTATGCCTATAACGGTCGCGCTAACGCAAGCAATAATTCGACAGATTTATTTTTATCGGATGAACGGGAAGGCAACGCTTAAAGTACCTACGAACAAACAAACACATTTAATTTTTATAGATAAGCTGTCAAAACACAATAAGAATAGAATGATTTAAATAATTAATTGATAATTATTACATGTCTCAATTGTCATCATAATCATCATTTCAGCCGAAAGACGTCCACTGCTGGATCCACATGCTGGTCAATGTAGCCACATTGACCAGTCCCGTGCTGATCGCATCCAGCGGATTCCCGCAACCTTCACCAGGTCCACTTATTGGGAGGCCTAATTGGCCTCTCCTTTACAAAAATGAACTGGGGCATAGTGCAGTAGTGCTTTGGGCTTGCGTGGTAAATTACGGCCGAATCCTTATAGCAGAGAGCCACACCACTTTTAGCTATGATCTAAACTAAACCATATTTCTAACCATTAAAACTACAAATTAGCAAATAGCAGTTTTTAAAGGTTTTTTGAAATGGTTTATTAGTCTCGCCGGAGACGGGGAGCATCAAGTACCGAGCTCGCTTCGCTCGCTCTTGCTAAAAAGAGGATCAAATATTATTTTTGTAAGTATAGCAAATATTAATTGAGTAAGTCAATCAAATAATATTTTCATTTATAATTTATTTATCCGTAGATCAACTATTAATATAGACGCAATAATTAATATAGGTAAAGATTAAACATAAAGAAAGAAATTTAAAAGTGCTCATTGCAATGGATCAATTAGAATTTAAACGATCCCTTTATCGTCGCATCGTAATAAGAGTCAATTTAAACAAAACCTACCTTCTGAATAATTAAGAGATTTTTAGGACAGTAATTTTCCAAAGCATTTTGTACGTACAAATAACCATAATTAATGCAATTAGTACCTACATGTTCAATAATTAACAATACTTAGTACGTTTCTGTGTAACCCAAAAGGAATGTAATGATAGCAGTAGTTCTACCGAACGAACTCATTGAAAAATGTCAAGGTTTACTAACAAACCACGTTCAGACATGATAAGCGTTTAGATAAATGATTGTGGCACGAGCTTTGTGTACTTACAGTTATATACATTTTGATTAAATCAATGTTCTGTATCAAACACGATCATTATTATGAGTAATTATGTTCTAGAACTGTTCTCCTTAGAGCGTGAGCTCGAGAAGCTTGTGGCTAAATAAGTTAGGTTAGGTCGTACTTGCCTGGGTTGGTCTGTGGATGGGTGACCATCCATTACATACCCAGTTTCTTCCATGCCTCGGTAAGCAAGCTAAGCAGTTGGTCCCGGCTGTCATTTGTGGATCTTTGCCAGTCCTTACAGGTAGTCAGTGGCCCAAAAAATCGGACAACCAGTCTTACCAAGGGGTATCGTATTACCCAGTACAAACTAATTTCTGGAGGTCAAATACTTAGGCAGTAAATTACTGGTAGGTACTCAGCTGCATCCGGTAAGCCTGGAAGGCGACTCCAACACAGTTTGGAAAAGGCTAGATGATGACCTGCTAGGCATTATTTGCTAGGCAACAGTTCGGAAACCGTCTAAGGATGTCCGAAAAACAAAATAATTAACACGATAGCAGATGCGTAATGTTTGAGGTCATACAAGCTTATTGGGTTAACCACACGTGCTATTTTTATACTTGGTATGTTCTATCTATAAAACCGTTTACATAACAGATATTTTAAGAAATGTTGTCCCAAAACGTCTGTAGTTACCTACAAATGATTACTTTATCACGAGTAGGTCGTATTTTAAGACACAAATACAATGATAGCCTAGTGGTTTGATCGTCGGACAATTAAGTAAGTCGTAGATCTTGAGGTGAAACCCGAGTTGAAAAACTCTGACTCCAGTCTAATCATCATCTACCTAGCCTTTTCCCAACTATGTTGGGGTCGGCTTCCAGCCTAACCGAATGCATACAGTGTGACAAACCATAGCAGCACAGATACCAGAAGTTTCTCATGCTTGATAGCATTATGATTGAAGTTTCTCCCCCAAACACTAGTGTCAAATCGCCTCTAAGCGTGACTATCGCTTTGGTGGCGACGATTCGTCTCCGGTTTTCACGACGCCAAGGAGACTAGGTTACAATTTCAATTCAACAATGCATATTGGAGCCAACCCGACTACATCTTTCGTCGCGCCAGCACACCTCAAACTCAAACTCTTTATTGCATTCATGTGTATGTCACCGTAAAATTGTCAAACACGTTATATTACAATATAACGTGTTTTTTCTCGCGATATTGTAATGTCTCGAATTATTGTCAACTGAATCTCTGCCCCCATAATCGGGTCTTGGGGCACCCCCCCGTTAGGTTACTTAGGTTCCTTTAAACCCGTCGACTACGCTTTTTAGGGGGAATATAAAGTGTTTTAAGGTTATGTTATGTTAATCGGTATTTCTCAGGAATGGTGCATTATCTTTTTATGAGAGTTGTGCCACTGGGCAAGGGGGACCCCTCCTTTTCTCCACACCGCGTAAGTTGACTACCATCGCATGCATTTCACGAAAAATAGTGCGTTTTGTTGTAAGCAGTATGTTCATTTGACAATAATTCGAGACTTTACAATATCGCTAGAGATATTACAATATAACGTATTTGACAATTTTACGGTGACATGTACATTCAGTTGTTACCAACATGAAACCCGGTTAGGGTTCGGCAACATAATAGATTGGACAAAACAATCATCCAGTGATTAGGTATACACCTCCTAACTTCAAGTTGGCTTATTCCACAATCCCCCCTTAAAATCCCTCTAAGGAGGAAAAGTGGAATCTAAAAATAAAGTCTTTTCTTTTTATACTTAATCTTAAACAGTTATGCTTCGATTGTTGAATATTTGTACATTCATCAATCCCAATAATTTCCCAAAGGTATTTAAGACATTACAAAGAGGTAATCAGAAGAATTGTCATAGAAAAATGGGATCCCATGTCTTAGTGACGCTTCAAAGCATCATTACATTTCTTTTGACTTCGTTGTAGTCGATTAAAAATGGCAATGCCCAATTTGACACAAACAGTTTATAAGGAGATGGTTTGTTTTGCGTTGAACTATCGTAAAATTAATCAAAATGTCTCTATTAACTACCGAAATAAAAATCGCTGGTTCTTGGAAGTGAGAACAAAAGTTATATCTGTCCATCAGAAATCCATAAACAATAAGTATAAAAAAAATAGACAAAAGGTATAAAAAGGAGGCTTCAAAACACAAAGCCTAAGGCAGACTTGCACAGTCTCAATAGACATTTTGATTAATTTTACGATAGCACCAATGTACAACCCCAGCTTATTCCGGTTTCCGAGACTTCCACGGTAGACTTTTATTGTCATATGCAGACGCCCCACTGAGAAGAGAAAATCACAAAAGGCCTTTTACAATATTCACAAAGCAAAATTTAAATAAAGCATTCAAACCCAATGAAAGCAATCCGTTTTTTTATTTGAAAAAAAAAATGCAGGTGACACCTGTTTCGGAAAGAATTCTTCCCGCGGTGTTTTTTCGATTAAACCTGTTCCCAGTCTATGGTTTAATAAGCTTATAAAACTATCAATTACCCTTTAATTTCTAGGGTTCCGTAGTCAACGGCACCCTATCACAGCTCAGCTGTCTGTCGGCTCTTTAGTAAATTGGTCCCGGTCATTTGGTCACAGAGCAGTATATTTGAACTGTAATAGGTAGACACTCGAAATTTCCATGGAATATTTTTAAATGGTCGTCATAACAAAAAAAAAAGAAAGTTAAAATAAATAAAAATAAATCGTGATTTGAATGAATGATTTTTACTCGAACTTAAAAGAACAATAGATACAAACGTCTAACTTTTTGTAGTGTATAACTACGATTAAAATGCGTAACAAACAAAAAACAAAACATGTGCGTGGTACGGAACTCTTCGTGTGCGAGTGCGACTCGCAATTGGCCGGTTTTGTAGTTACTGTGGTTAACTTTTTATGCTTCGATCGTTATAAGAACATCGTATTTCAAAGTTGTCACAGCCTTTATGCGGATGACCCTACAAGGAGATAAGGATGGGCAGACATTCCATAGAACAGACAGAAGTTATGGAGAATGTAGCTCCTTTTTTTTCGGATGGGAAATCATCAAATGACTCCCTCACGCTCTGGGCGGAGCGGAACCGACTTAGACTTGCTCTCGACTAAAACCCATCCATGTTCCTTCTTCGCCCTTTGTGTTTTAGGGCCACAGTATCTGTTTCGAACAGTCCCGGGGAGCCACAGCAGGCAAGAATGTAGCTCCTTGTGTAGTATTTTTAATGTGTTGCATTCATCTTATTTAAAATTAAAAAAAGGTTAACATAATCCGTCTAAATCGTAATCAAAACCTCGAAAATCTTGACGCCCGAACGACTCGCGCGTAAAGGGTTCAGAGGGCCTACTCTCTAACGTTTCGGCCCTATATTCGGATCTATCCACCTCTCTCACTCGCACTCATCTGCAGACTTGCGCGAGAGAGACGGATATACGGACGAAGCGTTAGGGAGTAGGGCCTCAGTACCATCATAGTATCCCGGAGCCCAGAAATCATACTCATCATAATTCTTCTGATCTTATCCTCATATTTGTGGTCGGCGCAGCACTTTTTTCTTCTTTCATACTCTATTACTCTATTACTCGTCATCTTATCAGATAACGCCTTTCTTGCCATATAAACACTTCTCTCCTTAATATCATTATAAAATAATTTGAACATAATTGTTATGGTTTGTTTGAGACATTTCACAGCAAATGCATGTTTAGATGTGTGCGACAAATTAAACTAACTAAAACCAAATCCGTCATTAACTACTTTTGTAAAAAACACATGTCCATTATTTTTCAATACTCTAACTATAAAACTAAAGAAGACGGGTATTTATTGCGAATTTACCTTTAATTTAATCCCGACGTTTCGACCGGATTGCACCAGCCGTGGTCGCGGGAGGTTTCTTTAGTTTTATAATGTGTTCTGATCGTGAAAGTTTAAAAAAGACAAATACTCTAACTGACGGACTAAATTTTGCATTTTTTTTCAACTCTCATCGTGCCCATTATACTGAGCTAAAAAAGTCAGACCTATGCGTTTAGTACGGGAAATACAGAAATAACTTTACTTAGCATAAGCTGCTAGTTGCTTAGACAACTTTTCCAAGTTGTCACAAACTTGAATGCAGTTTGTCGACAAGTCATTAGTTCCATACAGTTGTATGTACTGTTCATTAGTGTAAGTACATTGTACGGTAACGGTAGGAAAAAGGAAAAGTTTAAGGCGACAACGAGAGCTAAATGCGAGTTTTATAATGCCTGAATGTTTAAGATTCACTGCAATAAACAAAACCAGAAAAATATATGATATAGCTGACCCACGCAACTTCGTCTGCGTCACATAAAACAGAAAAAGCCTACAAAAGGAATAAATAGACCCCGTTTTTGCAAAAATTTTCATTTATGCTCCGCTTCTGTTGGTTGTAGCGTGATGTTATATATAGCCTAAAACCTTCCTCGATAAATGGACTATTTAACACAAAAAGATTTTTTTAATTTCAATCAGCAGTTCCTGACATTAGCGCGTTCAAACAAACAAACTCTTTAGCTTTATACTATTATATAGATTCTTCAGGGTATATGCTAGTATTATAGTGTTTTCAAAACATTATATTTTTATGAATATTTAGGGTCGTATTTTGGCTAATGATGATGAAAGCTAAATTCAACCGCTTCTGGTTTTGTATAGTCGCTACTTAGTGCAAAAAGGTACCACAAACTATCAACTTAACTGGAAACATCTTATGGTTTAAAATCATTTGGAGACTTGTGGTGACTTGTGCTGGCGATTACATATCCCCGCCATCTACTTGGATCTCCAAGATCCACTATCACGCCAACACGTCTAGCTGTGTCACGGATCCACATACCGACTTCCCTAGCAGTTATTTCGGTCCACAGCAACTCGATTGTCATTCGAGGTCAGCTCAGTAACATTAAAACTATGCGACTTATGTCATAATGACGCCGCTGGAACTAAAATACTCTAACTTTCCACGCCAGACAGATGTAAAAATACACTTCCCTGTTCCATCTTTTTTTCTCAGAAGTAATTAGATACAATAGTAATGTATGCCAACGTTCGGGAGACACGGTCAGACAACGTGGAGGCCACATGACACGAGGCGAGATTTTAGTGCTTTACGACACCAGAGGCGAAGCTTCCGTACAACTCGATTCCTACCAGATACTCTTTGAAAAATGGCACGATCAGTATTCTATAGGCAAATATAATCACAATAAAGATATGAACTTGCTCCGGCTTACATCTTGCTAAAATTGACTCTTCGCTACTGTATATATAATAGTGAACTTTCCAAGTATGAATGGTCAAATCTAAAACTAAAAGCAATCCTTATTATTTGCGAGCTTCTCCTAAAATTAAGTTACAGACCGCAAGCCATATAACGATAGGAAGTCAAAAAAAATATAAATAAAAAAAATAAAAAAAAAGTTAAATTCAAACTTACTTACACCACCTTAAGAACGGCAACTGCCGGAAATAGGCCTCCCTCAAACGTCACGTCGTCGCGGCGACAGTCTGTGCTGAACTTTTTATAAAAATTTCGAAAAAAAAACCTGGCATGTACCAAAAATTGTAACCCTAATATCTGAGATCATTGGGAAGCTGCATCAGTACACAAGATAAAATGTTAACAGTCTCCCTGCCACGGAGATAAGGCCGTCACTGATAACACTCATAAATTAGATGGTTGAAGGTGAAGATTAATACGTACAATGGAACGTGCGGGAGCTTAGGAAACAACTAGCTGTGCCCCGCGACGTCCTTCCCTTTTTTAATAGGATTTTGTTGACAATTTCTAGGGTTCTAATGTTTTTGCTCTTAACCATTTCCCAAAAAGAGGCCAAATACGAGTCGGACTCGCCCATGAAGGGTTCCGTAGCAGCAAGTAACATTGATTACATTATTATTGATTATTCATTATTATTTGACGTATTAAAAAAAAACTAAGTAAGTACTAGATCTCGTTCAAACCAATTTTCGGTGGAAGTTTACATGGTAACACATTTACATGGTTCACATTTATTTTTTAGTTTTATCTTCTCTTATTTTAGAAGTTTCAAGCAGGGAAACATTTTACCACTTTGGAAGTGTCTCTCGCGCAAACTATTCAGTTTAGAAAAAAATGATATTAGAAACCTTCATATCATTTTTAAGCTCTATCCATAGATGCGCCACACTACTGGGATTGATGAAAAAAAAAATTGAGTTACAGTTCTAAGTATGGGGAACCCCCAAAATTTATTGTTTTTTTCTTTCTATTTTTCGGTTCACAGAATACATCTACTTACCAAATTTCAACAGCGTAGTTCTTATAGTTTCGGAAAAAAGTGGCTGTGACATACGGTCGCCAGACAGACGGAGACATGACGAATCCGAAAAACGGCACCCTTATGGTTCCGTTTTTTGCCATTTGTCTACGGAACCCTAAGAAAAATAACCTAAGACATATACATAACTGGCCAAAGGGTGAAGGTAAGTACAACTAGGTACACCTCACCCTAACTCTTTGGAAATTACAGGCGTGATGTTTTATTTAAATAATTTCCAATCAAACAGCTTCTTCGCGAGTGAGTAATAGTTTTATGAGTCTTAGTTTTATCCAAAGAGAACTAGTTGCAATTGAATGTTGATACGCGGAACAATTCTACACTACATCAATAAATGAATAGTATACAGGGTGTAAACCACCTCATCACAAAGCCCTTAAAACATTGTGCTGATGCATGGATTGAATAGTACGGGGGTCGTGGAGGTGTTAAAAGTCAAAATCTTACAAAAAAAATGTATTTAAAAAAAAAACTTAAAAAAAAGTTGTAACTTTGACCCCCCGTATCTCGGTAATTCGAAGGTTCCCAGGTATGATGTAGAACAAAAAAACGATCGCAATGATGGGGAGAACAAGTGCCTTTCGGCTTCGTGAAGAGGTGTTTTACACCCTTTATTTGTTACCAAGATATTGTACCAATATTTAGATTTAAAAGAGTGTCCATGGAGTTTCTTACCCGATCACTACGTTTTTTTATGAGACGTGTACGCATTCGTTCATCTGAACGCGCGTGTACGCGTCTCATACAAAATCGCTATTTCTATGGGCATAAGCTGAATAGAGCTGAATAAGTGTGAATAGTCCCTAAATCTGAAAATTTAAGAGTAATAATATTATCTTAATGTAAAATTGTAACACAATGATATTTAAAAGCTGCAGTAGGTTAATTACGAGTCACTGCAGCTATTAATTAATACTGTGGCATCGCACTAGTCTGAGAACATAGAATCTGACCATACTATTCATATCTATACTTACTAATATTATAAAGCAGAAGAGTTTGTTTGTTTGTTTGGTTGAACGCACTAATCTCAGGAACTACCGGCTCGAATTGAAAAATTATTTTTGTGTTGGATAGTCCATTTATCGAGGAAGGCTTTAGGCTATATAACATCACGCTACAATCATTAGGAGCGGAGCAGGAATGTAAAATGTTGCAAAAACGGGGACGTTTTTTTCCTTTCGTTTTTCTCTCTTATGTGACGCAGACGAAGTTGTGTGGGTCAGCTAGTTCACTATAACAATAATTCAATTCTGTCCGTCTCTGTGTCGTCATGCTCATAAAATTTAGTACACGAGTAGACTATTGTCTTAGAATATGAGATACCTGAACTTAAATCCCGGTATTCATATATCTACGCTAGGGAATGGGCAACTACAGTACCTTCACAATTTTTATGTCGTGTTACTAGGACTTCATCTTTGTTTCGACAATATGGTAGACGACCAAGAAATCTAATTTCATCAGCAAGAATATCAAAAAAATATTTGAACCGTATTTTTTCTTTTGTTACGTAAACCAATATTGACGAAGGTACGACGCTTTTAAAATTCTAATACGTCACGCCTAAATTTTTAGCTAGTTCTGACGTCACGAGTCTTTACTCCCGAGTTTTGATGCGTTTTATATTTGTAATTTTTTATTGATTAACAAAAATGAAAAAAACGTGTCCATTATTTTCCAATACTCTAACTGACGGACTAAATAGATTTTTTTTCTTTTTATCTGACGTCATGCCCATTTAAAAGTGCCTATTACTGGCCTTCTTGTAATAAATGCTTTGGTTTTTATTTTGATATTTCTTATATTTTCATCAGACACGCGAGCGAAGGTGCGGCTAAAAGTTATGCTTTGATATAAATTAATGAATTAATGTCTTTAGTTGATGGTCTTTGTCACGCTCATTTCGTCTGCACGTGTATCTTTTTTTATGTAGGTATCATAGCAAACATGTGCTGTGTTTTTTACATATAATATGCGCTACAAATATATATCTAGTTAAACCAGAAAAACAATTAGCTTCGACATTATTAGACAGCGATATAAGTATTCTTTTTTTTTTTTTTTAATTAATTCAGAAATTAAACATGATGTGTGTCAAATTACCTGTCAAGTAAATTAACGTGCACTTAATCGGAGGTGATGAAACAGGCCCTTGATTTTATACAGGATGTAAACAACCTCATCACGAAGCCGCCAACCAAGCATTCTGTACATCAAACTGAGTAACTTCATGCAAAAATTATTGCTGGGAAATGACTTTTTTTTTGGGGTGAAAACAAGTTTTGTGGTAGAACTCAATGTACCGCACATTGTGCTGATTATGGATGGATTGAATAAATAGTACGGGGGTCGTGGAGGTGTTTAAAAATCTTACAGTTATCTTAAAGTTGGAACTTTGGCCCCCCAATATCTCCGTAACTAGAAGGTGCCCAGGTATGGTCTAGAACCAAAAAAAACTGGACCCAATGACGGGAAGAACAAGAGCTTTTTGGCTTCGTTAAGAGGATTTTACACCCTTTTATTTTTGTTTATTCAGATCTGTTTATCACATGATATTACAAACAATACATAGGTATTATTTTTATCATTATATACCAATCAAATAATACACCGTACGATAGTTGAATTAAATGCATGTAGACATGCAATCAAACATCCATGAAAACAAATGAACAACGAGATACAAAGATTTCTGTCGTCACTTTAACAAATAAATCAGTCGACACGATCAATAAACTCGAGCATTCATTAAATGGTTCTCAATCGATTATGACCGTATCGAGCAGACCAAATTTAGACGATGAATGTAACCGGTACAATATTTTCATCTCCTTTTGTTTTTTTTTTATTATTAAATCCTTCAACGGAACCATGCAATATGGTTTATATGGGAAGAATAATAGGGGAGACGACAAAATAAAACTAATTAGTCGTCCGGTAGATTAGATTTTACTTTAGTTACATAAATCAAAATTGGCCACGCTGCGACGCTTTTAGAATACTCAATACGTCACGCCTAGGTATTATTTTTAGCTAGTTTTGACGTTACGAGCCCCTTTTTTTTTTTTTTTTTTTTAAGGATGGGAAATCATCAAATGACCCCCCCACTCTGGGCGGAGCGGGAGGGAGTGTCAGACTCTTACTGACTAAAAACCATCCATGTTCCTTCCTCGCCTTTTACGTTCCGGGGCCGCGGTATCTCTTTCGAACAGGCCCGCAACCCCGGCAGGCTTCGGCCCTTGCGGGCCCCTCTCCTTTGCTGACATCTCTTTGAGGCGCGCGTGGAACACGAACGCGCCGTCGACACGGCCTGTCGTCGTCGTTAGACGGCCGGACGGCTAGCTAGCCCATAGCCAGCCGTCCACAGGCCCGCATCTACGGTGGCCGGTAGCCACCACGTGGCCCCCGACGCCCGTTGCGTCTCCCGCGGCGGCCGGGAAGAGAGGATCTCTCCCTCTCTCGTTCCGCCACCTCCTTCGCTAGCATGACTACTTCGCAGAAGGAGGCGACGGCTTCCCATTCCGTCTCGCTCCGGACCATGGATTGAACCAGGGCCGGACGCGAGAGGTCGCCGCCGCCGATCGCCGCCACGAGGACACGGCGGAGCTCCGCCCACGCAGGGCAGACTTCCACCGTGTGCTCCACCGTGTCCTCCGGTCGATCCTAGCAGTGGAGTCAATCCTCGCAGTGGATACGTTACGAGCCCCTCACTTCTGAATTTAGATGGGTTTTATCTTTGTCAGTATTCATTGATTTACAAAAACAAAAAAAAATACGTTTCAATTATTTTTCAATTCTCTAACTGACGGACTAAATAAATTTGTAATATTTTGATAGTGTCGTCATGCCTATAGTAACAATCGCTCTTTCACAACGTTCGCCTGTTAGATGTTCATTTGTTTCTTGTTTATTGGGATTTGGGGTCATTGCAGCATGTCTTCTTCTTCCATACTTCTCTTCAACTCGTGATCTCATCACACACTTCCTTTCTTGCCACATCTTTCTCACAGCCCTTCCAACATTCCTTTAGTCTTCCTCTACTCAAATACTCATCCACTTGTTTCTTGTTTATTGAGTTTTGAGGTCATCGCAGCTCATGTTTTCTTCTTCCATACGTCTCTATTACTCGTCATCTGATCAGACACTTCTTTGCTTGCCACATCTTTCTCACAGTCCTTCCAACATTACTTTAGTCTTCCTCTACTCAAATACTCATCCACTTGTTTCTTGTTTATTGAGATTTGGGGTCATCGCAGCTTATGTCTTCTTCTTCCATACGTCTCTATTACTCGCCATCTCATCAGACACTTCTTTTCGGGTCACATCTTTCTCACAGTCCTTCCAACATTCTTTTAGTCTTCCTCTACTCAAATACTCATCCACTTGTTTCTTGTTTGTTGAGATTTGGGGTCATCGCAGCTCATGTCTTCTTCTTCCATACGTCTCTATTACTCGCCATCTCATCAGACACTTCTTTTCGGGTCACATCTTTCTCACAGTCCTTCCAACATTCTTTTAGTCTTCCTCTACTCAAATACTCATCCACTTGTTTCTTGTTTATTGAGATTTGGGGTCATCGCAGCTTATGTCTTGTTCTTCCATACGTCTCTATTACTCGCCATCTCATCAGACACTTCTTTTCGGGTCACATCTTTCTCACAGTCCTTCCAACATTCTTTTAGTCTTCCTCTACTCAAATACTCATCCACTTGTTTCTTGTTTGTTGAGATTTGGGGTCATCGCAGCTCATGTCTTCTTCTTCCATACGTCTCTATTACTCGCCATCTCATCAGACACTTCTTTTCGGGTCACATCTTTCTCACAGTCCTTCCAACATTCTTTTAGTCTTCCTCTACTCAAATACTCATACACTTGTTTCTTGTTTATTGAGATTTGGGGTCATCGCCGCTCATGTCTTCTTCTTCCATACGTCTCTATTACTCGTCATCTCATCAGACACTTCTTTGCTTGCCACATCTTTCACACAGTCCTTCCATCGTTCCTTTAGTCTTCCTCTACTCCTATACTCATCCACTTGTTTCTTGTTTATTTGGATTTGGGGTCATCGCAGCATGTCTTCTTCTTCCATACGTCTCTATTACTCGTCATCTCATCAGACACTTCTTTTCGGGTCACATCTTTCTCACAGTCCTTCCAACATTCCTTTAGTCTTCCTCTACTCAAATACTCATCCACTTGTTTCTTGTTTGTTGAGATTTGGGGTCATCGCAGCTCATGTCTTCTTCTTCCATACGTCTCTATTACTCGCCATCTCATCAGACACTTCTTTGCTTGCCAAATCTTTCTCACAGTCCTTCCAACATTCCTTTAGTCTTCCTCTACTCAAATACTCATCCACTTGTTTCTTGTTTATTGAGTTTTGGGGTCATCGCAGCTCATGTCTTCTTCTTCCATACGTCTCTATTACTCGTCATCTCATCAGACACTTCTTTGCTTGCCACATCCTTCTCACAGTCCTTCCATCGTTCCTTTAGTCTTCCTCTACTCCTATACTCATCCACTTGTTTCTTGTTTGTTGAGATTTGGGGTCATCGCAGCTCATGTCTTCTTCTTCCATACGTCTCTATTACTCGTCATCTCATCAGACACTTCTTTGCTTGCCACATCCTTCTCACAGTCCTTCCATCGTTCCTTTAGTCTTCCTCTACTCCTATACTCATCCACTTGTTTCTTGTTTGTTGAGATTTGGGGTCATCGCAGCTCATGTCTTCTTCTTCCATACGTCTCTATTACTCGTCATCTCATCAGACACTTCTTTGCTTGCCACATCCTTCTCACAGTCCTTCCATCGTTCCTTTAGTCTTCCTCTACTCCTATACTCATCCACTTGTTTCTTGTTTGTTGAGATTTGGGGTCATCGCAGCTCATGTCTTCTTCTTCCATACGTCTCTATTACTCGACATCTCATCAGACACTTCTTTGCTTGCCACATCTTTCTCACAGTCCTTCCAACATTCCTTTAGTCTTCCTCTACTCCTATACTCATCCACTTGTTTCTTGTTTGTTGAGATTTGGGGTCATCGCAGCTCATGTCTTCTTCTTCCATACGTCTCTATTACTCGTCATCTCATCAGACACTTCTTTGCTTGCCACATCCTTCTCACAGTCCTTCCATCGTTCCTTTAGTCTTCCTCTACTCAAATACTCATCCACTTGTTTCTTGTTTGTTGAGATTTGGGGTCATCGCAGCTCATGTCTTCTTCTTCCATACGTCTCTATTACTCGTCATCTCATCAGACACTTCTTTGCTTGCCACATCCTTCTCACAGTCCTTCCATCGTTCCTTTAGTCTTCCTCTACTCAAATACTCATCCACTTGTTTCTTGTTTATTGAGTTTTGGGGTCATCGCAGCTCATGTCTTCTTCTTCCATACGTCTCTATTACTCGCCATCTCATCAGACACTTCTTTTCGGGTCACATCTTTCTCACAGTCCTTCCAACATTCTTTTAGTCTTCCTCTACTCAAATACTCATCCACTTGTTTCTTGTTTATTGAGATTTGGGGTCATCGCAGCTTATGTCTTCTTCTTCCATACGTCTCTATTACTAGTCATCTCATCAGACACTTCTTTTCTTGCTACATCATTATTAAGGCGACTACACGAGCTAAATTAGCAAATCTATTTGTGGTGGTTCAAATTTCTTTTGAAATACTGTAGAATAAGTCACTGTGGGCCGAATAGTGCTAAAATAGTGGTTTCGATCGATTTACAAAAAATCTATTGTTTGGATTTAAAAAATTAAATACTATCATGCTAATATCTATATTGTTTGTAGAATTATTTGCCAAAAAATCAGAATGATTGCATGTATTTTAGTATGGTTTTTAGTTTGATGTAGAGAATGCTTGGTTGACGGCTTCGTGATGAGGTTGTTTACATCCTGTATACCTTTGCAGGACTGTGATGTGTGTAGTGGGCCGTCCGTTCATCATTTAACTATTATTCAAGTCGTTGTTTTTTGGACCATTAACCAATTTTTTTTGTAAAATCAATTTAAATTAGTTTTTGCTGGAAATTCAATAACTATTAACAATTCGCAATGCTCCTAACAGACTCGCTAGTACTAACACCATATATATTTTTTTCGGTAGGAGGAAAAACAACAAATGAATATTACTACGAGCTAAGATAGTCAATAGCGTACATTCATTTATTATTATAGTTTATGGAATATTTTACCTTCCTCGTTGATATTGATAGTTGTGCCGCTTAAGCTAATCATTTTTAAAACTGAACTAAAAACGCTGAAGTTTGTGCGTACAAGTACTAATACATTGTGTTCTGTATAACACCATACTACGACACTGACGTCACCAGCAACCGACAACAGCCGTATTTTGTTCTCGCTGACGACACGACCGACCGTACGCGACCGACCGTTAGCGCGACAAGAATTCAGGCCTAAGTATTAATACTATTAGGTCCATGTTCACCGAAAAGATAACCGTCTGATTATCTAAAAACTGCTGTTTAAGGGACATGTTCCCCTACAAAAATGTTTTAAACAGCTGTTTTTAGATAAACAGACCGTCATCTTTTCGGTGAACATGGACCTTAATGTTTGATACGAAAAGATATTTTAAACTTGCAATCGTCGAAGTTGTACGTAGAATACGCGGAGACCTCTTTTTTTTAAACACGCAAGAAAACGCACAGCAGTGGCCTTCTTTTTTTTTATCTAACTTTAATCATTTATATAATTCACCAATCAATATCCACCAACATACAGAATGTACCGAAAACAAAAGGCCCTACCTACAAAAGTCGTCATTGACATTGCGTGCAATCATGCATGCAATGTCAATGTCACAGATGCAGCGTGACATATCATGTTTAAGTAGTCGCACGCTCCACAAAGATAATACTTACAATTTCCATTGTTATAGTAATACCACTACTTATTATTTAAAACCTTTGAGTCTGCTGTTCAAATATTAACCTATAATCTAGGTAAACTAAATTCAATACAGTTTTAGTTTCATCACACGTCACAACTATAATTATATGATTGATTACAGGTTGATTTTTTTGTTTTGGTAGTCTTTTTTGCACACTTTGTTGGCCTCATGAAACGGGCAATGGACGCTGTTTAGTAATTAGTGAATCCATGAATGTATCAATATTATGGACTAGGTGACCTGCGCAACTTCGTCTGCGTCACATAAGAGAGAAAAACGAAAGGAAAAAAAAATCCACGATTTTGCAACATTTTTCATTCCTGGTCCGCTCCTTATAGTTGCAGCGTGATGTTATATACCCTAAAACCTTCCGAAATAAATGGAGTATCCAAAACAAAGATTTTTTTCAATTTGAATCACTAGTTCCTGAGATTAGCGCGTTTAACCAAACAAACAAACTCTTCTGCTTTATAATATTATATTATTATTAATATTATTTAAAATATTATCGAAGTATAGATTTGTCGATGTAGGATTCTTAATTTCCATTGCCAAAAGAAGACAAAGGCATGCTTTAAACCAAACAGAGCAGTTTAAAATTTCATTCTTGAAGAAGCTGTCCACATGGCTTTCACGATCATGTAATTTTGTAACTCTAGTTAAACATCGGTATGAACCTGCAGTGTAAAACTTTTATTCAGAAAATCTGCGGTTTCTGATTTCGTAATTTAAAAAAAAATACAACTGGAGAAAAGTCATCAATTATTTCACAATGACAGAAAAAAAACAAGAAAAAAATTAAATTAAAATTAAAAATGTATTAGTAATTTGTATAATCATGATTCCATCTAGCCGATTTCGGCAACAGCGACTGCAAACAATTGTTTCAAAGTTGGTTGTCCAGAACGAAGGTACATAGCTACTCTTTCATGTGTCTAGCATATCGCACTTTGACCAAAAAACTCCGAACAGAAATCAGACAAGTCAAAACGTCATAGGTGTCGACTCTGTTGTGCACAAACTAAACTTAATTTAGGCTATTACTATCTTTTTCTCACTAATAAAATGAGAAAGAGACGGACGTAATTTAGAGCTGTCAAATTTAATTCGAACTAATATTTCCATACAAATGAAGGGTGCACGTAAAAACATGTCGACTAAAAACACGGTGAAGCGCAAGGCATAAACTAGTTTGACATTTCTAACTTAGTGCATAGCTATAGCCGTCCTTTTCTCGCACTGCCTTTTAGTAAAAGATAGCAATAGTCTAAATTAAGTTAAGTTTGTGCACAACAGAATCGACACCATTTAAGACTTTGAAAGATCCGAAAAACACTACGTGCTATATATACGTCACAGAGCTACTTATCATCTATGGCAACATAACTGCGGCATGCTGCGACCAAATGATGAGAAAACCTCCATGATGACTCACTGCTCACTGAGGAATGCTGAAACAATGATTGACATTGATTTGTGACATGCGTGTGCGATTGACTCTTGTTTGGGTAGCGCTATTGTGACATTACGCACAGATGTGTTGTAATTTTGTAAGATAGCAATGACGTTTTTATTAGGGATGCCTCGATACGCCTTTTTGCCGATACGGTACCGATACCGATATTGTTATAAAAATCTCGGCGATACTGATACCGATACGGATACGCTTATTGAATTCAAAAAGCAAGGTAGAAAAAATAAAACACAATTAAGTTTTAGTAATCAAAAATAACATTTAGCTGGAAGATTTTTATTTTAAAAAACAAAGTATTCTTAAGTTTTGCGGGCAAAGGCGATTTCGCAAGTCTGTTTGAATAAGACCTGCGGTGGAAAATAATCTCTCAGATGCGACAGAACTCATTTGGAAACTAAAGTACTTCTGCGCCATTTTTTTAAGTTTGGGTATAAGACGTCATTTTTAAAGCGTGAAATTTGAAAAGTATCGTTGAATCTGCCATAAAAATATCGCCGATACCGACATTTCGGCAAACCCGAAGTATCGCCGATATATCGGTATCGGTATCGGTATCGGATGCATCCCTAGTTTTTAAACGCTTTTAAATGTACTTAATTAAACTGTTTCTTGAAGTTTGGTTGCGCCATTTTCCTAGCACAGTGGGCTGCGCTGGGGCGACTACTGCAGGTCCTGAAAACCTCAAACGGCGCAAACACAAAAATTAAGTAAATTGGCAGTTAAGGGTTTGAGCCGTTTGGGTTTAAAATTTACAACTGTTTCTGAAGTCAATAATTGTGTCTCAACGTTTTAGTCTACTTTTCGTTTCAAAACTAAAGTTTTAAGATTTGCAACGGTATCAGCAAAATTCTTGAAGTTGCAGAAATCTTTAAGTCTATGGATAACCATCGGTAGCAAACATGCTCACAATTTTTTAATTTTTTTTTATTATTTCATGCTAATACACACACACACACACACTACACACTACACTTGAATCTTGACGGTTCTCTAAAAATGTCCCTCAATCCTCCGCATCATATACCAGGCCCCTTATTCACAACCATTCGACTCGCTTCCGATTCGAAAAGTCTTATATCTGTCTTCTTCGGGCATTACGAGAACGACCGAGATAGACATACGACTTTCCGAATCGGAAGCGAGTCGAATGGTTGTGAATAAGGGGCCAGGGGAACAACAGACGAAGGCAACAATTAAACGTATATGTTTTACTTCGAAGCAAACATGTCCCTTCAGGATGTTAAGTCTAGCACGAGTTTAATTACTGATAAACCACAAGATCCACGGCGATCTAGCCTATGATATAATGTGACGTGACCTGTGACTTCGACTGCACGCTCAGACGGATATGTTGACAACGTGCTCATTATGTTGACTTGAACGTTAATCGAGCTAAACATATTGGATTATGTGATTCACGCGTCAATAGATTCTTGGTTGATCTAAATGATGGCTAAATCTTCGTCTTTCGTCAGGTTGTATTGAAACTTTAGGAGAAGACATGCCTTTTTTTCGGATGGGAAATCTTCAAATAACTTGTCCCACTCTGGACGGAGCGGGAGGGAGTGTCAGGCTTTTACTGACTAAAACCCATCCATGTTTGTTCCTCGCCCTTTATGTTCCGGGGCCAAGGTATCTCTTTCGAACAGCCCCGTAGCCCCGGCAGCCTTCGTCCCTTGCGGGTCCCTTCAATGTGCTGACACCTCTTTGAAGCGCGCGTAACGGCGAGATAGTTTATAGCCCACCGGCCCGCACAGGCCCGCACCTACCCGCGGGCCTGTGCGGGCCTGTGTGACGCCCGGTGCGTCTCCCGCGTGCCACGCAGCTTGGGATATAACTTGGGTTATAGCTTGCAAGCTATATTCTTAAAATGTAAGTCCGAAGCACAATATTATTGGGTCCCTTGCAAAACGAATCGTGTCCACAGTCCAGCATTAAAAAATATTAGTAAGTACACTATCGACCGTTTTCTATAACTTACTTATGTATAACTGTTAGTTAAGGTGAAAGCGTCAGGGTGGCCCACGAAAATGCAAATTTTCTTACGTTTTTTGCAATTTGCTGGGCAGTTAGTATGTTGATAAAAATAAAAATGTCGGTCGCGGCTGTAAGACGTATGTACTTACAGAAATTTCAGAATCATCAATACAGCCCTCGATTTTTTCACGACTTTTTCACGGTCGTTCCTCGACTTAACTAACAGCTATAGGTACATAAGTAACTTTAGCCAAAGTTAGCTTGAACAATCCTATCCGCATCACCTAATCTGTGACTTGATTTATAGAAAATTCAAAGAAAGCTTTTCTGTGACGTTTTGTTTCTAATAGTCCGTAAGTTAAATGTCAAAAAGACAGAGATTGCAACCTTCCGTTACCTATTAGTAAGTTATTGAAAATGGCCGTAAGTATGGTAGAACAAGTTATTTGGTTTATACTGTACAATATAATTTATTCGTTAAACTGTAAACTAAATAGCTGGTTCGACCGTACATTATCACTACTATACGGAGATAAATGTGGATTAGTTTTCGCGTTTTCGTTTCTTCTCCTAATAATTTTACCTTGTTATTTCTCTGTTAGTTCTAAAGACAGAACTCGTTGTACACTATAGTCTATGGTTTTGTGTGTGTTGCTTTATCTGCTACAGAACCATTGTACTTCAATGTATTTCATTGTTCTCCGTAAAATATCATACTCCTTAGTCTTTCCTGGAAGTTTGCGGTCAACATGTAATTAAATCCGCAGTCTATTTCTAACTTCAAAACAGCGGCCATTTCATACTTATCTTCTGTTGTTCTATAATGGTGCAGGAGAACAAACTGAAACATTATTAAAAGCGGTTTCCCAAATGTTTAATATAATCATATTTTTATTTTATTATTTTTTAATATTTTTATTTCGATACGGGCGCGGTGCTAACCATCTACAAATAGTAACAAGTAGCCACAAAAGTTACAGATTGTTACCTAATGTTCCCGTATTGCACAGTGTTGCTCTACAAAACGTAACTACGTACGTAACGTAACGTAAGATCCACCATGTTTCCAACAACTTGACATTGGTGTCGATTCTGTTGTGCACAAACTAAACTTAATTTAGGCTATTACTATCTTTTTCTCACTAATAAAATGAGAAAGAGACGGACGTAATTTAGAGCTGTCAAATTTAATTCGAACTAATATTTCCATACAAATGAAGGGTGCACGTAAAAACATGTCGACTTAAAACACGGTGAAGCGCAAGGCATAAACTAGTTTGACATTTCTAACTTAGTGCATAGCTATAGCCGTCCTTTTCTCGCAACTGCCTTTTAGTAAAAGATAGCAATAGTCTAAATTAAGTTAAGTTTGTGCACAACAGAATCGACACCATTATTAACTCAATCGCTTCATAAAATATAACGCGTTATCGCCAAGTGAACGGTGTGCTGACGCGACAAATCCTTGATCAAATTGGCTTAGCAAGGATTTATTTACCCCTGTATATAATATACCACATTATAAGTCTACTTCCTATGGCAGCTGCGCGGTATGTAATCACGACTGTACTGGTCGTTAAGTTGGCAAGATAAAGATAGTTGCTAGCGTGGTTAGTATACTTTGTTACCCATAGACAATAGACTAGTTTTCACCATCAATAAATTGCAAATATATTTAGTCCGTCAGTTAGAGTACTGGAAAATAATGGACACGTATTTTTTGTTTTTGCAAATCAACGAATAACAAAGATAAAACGCATCAAAACTCGGGAGTGGGGGCTCGTGACGTCAAAACTCACTAAGAATGATACCAAACAGTGACGTATTGGGAATTTTGAAAGCGTCGTATCTTCGTCAATTTTGGTTTATGTGACAAAAGAAAAAATACGGGTCAAATATTTTTTGATAATCTAAGTGACGGACTAATTAGATTTTTTTAGTTAACAAGCCTATTCTAGACGTAAGCCTGCACAAAGAGGTCTCTTATGATCTACGGAAGAAAAAACATTACATCACGCTTGAAATCCCCGAAAGCTTAGGTAGTGGTGTACTTAATAACACTGTACACCCACATTTCGGCAGGTTAGGTTTTATGTCCCATGTTATAGGGAGCTTAGTGCCAGGTACATGGCAATATCCATGTACCTGGCACTAATCTAGACTCCGTAGGTGCAACTGAGAAACTCCTGATGTTTAACATGAAAACAACATCTTAAGGGGCCGGCGCCGGCGGAGCATGAGTATTTCATAC
Organism: Xestia c-nigrum; assembly: GCA_916618015.1. Classification (NCBI taxonomy): domain Eukaryota; kingdom Metazoa; phylum Arthropoda; class Insecta; order Lepidoptera; family Noctuidae; genus Xestia; species Xestia c-nigrum. The sequence goes on from OU745248.1 coordinate 10,220,425, forward strand.
AAACGGAATACCAAAATTGTTTGTAAATCATACATATTCTTAAGGTAGCGTGTATTTATTTCGATTGGATTACAGAATATCTATGTTCCCAAATATATTTTTTTAAGGACAATTAATTAGCGTATACATATGTTATGTTAATAGCTGGCACGTGCAAGAAGCTGGTATGCTAATGTGCAAGATACGGGCATATGTATCCCGTATATGTAAAGCTGGGGATACACATGCCCTTGCCACATGCCTTAAAACTTTCGTGCCAGCTACTTTCCTGATTTGCATGGCATGTGTATATTCGCCTTTAGGCCTGCCTAACTTCTGTCATTCTAATTTATTTAATTCAAAGTCCTATCTTAAACGAGCTGTAATAGAAAACATGTTTAACATAACATTGACAAATTCCATCCACGAGTTTTGTGAGGACCGATTTTTGTTAATCTTAAACGCAGTAACTACTGAATGGATTTTTGTTATTCTTCCACGCAGTAACTACTGAACGGATTTGGATGAAATTGCAAACACATTGATTAGAACCCTTTCGCATTTATAATAGTAGTAAAAAAAGATTGCTAGCCTGCATACTGCTCTTTTGTTGAGTGTACATAGTGAACATACTAATGATTCAGTAGATAGGTACTGTAAAACAATGAGCACATTGTTTTAATGGTCTAATTGAGACGGTCCACTGACCGCTTGCTAATTTAATTTTGGCAAGCCATTATGACTGCAGGAAGTGAAATATTATCAACTTCAGTCATCTAGTAGTGTTTTGTTCTCATTGTTAGCGGTGCTCAATATCATCAGCGTTTTGTAAAAAAACAGTATTTGATCTGCTGCTGGGACAAACGACAACACGATTTTTTTCTTTTAATGATTTAAAAACTGAGAATGTCTGACAACCAGTCTTAACCAAGGAGTATCGTATTACCCAGTACTAACTGGGTTGTGAAGGTCAGATAGGCAGTCGCTCCATGTAAAATACTGGTATTCAGCTGCTTCTAGTTAGACTGGAAGCCGACCCCAACAAAGTTGGGAAAACGTTACGTAGATTGTATACAATTTTGTATATATGTATTTAAGTCTGTAGGTATTAATATTTCATATTTTTATTTTTTTTATTTTGTTTTAATTTTAATCTTATAAATACATATATGCGAAAGTTTGTGGACTGTATTGATGGATGTTTTTCACTCTTTCACGCAAAAACTACTGAACGAATTTGGATTAAATTTAGCACTCAGATAGTTTATAACCTGTATTGACACAGGATTATTATTATCCTTTTTTTTTTTGGGATGGGAAATCATCAAATGACTTCTCCCACTCTGGGCGGGAGGGAGTGTCAGACTCTTACTGACTAAAACCTATCCATGTTCCTTCCTCGCCCTTTATGTTCCGGGGCCGCGGTATCTCTTTCGAACAGGCCCGCAACCATTATTTTTATCCTGGAAGAACGATCAAATAGAAAATCCCTAAGCAACACGAGTGAAACTGCGGTCGTAAGCTAGTATTTCAAATATCTTTGTTTCTGTATCTTTTTTATTTACAGAATCCGTCCGGACCATGCGCGCATAAGCGGCGCGCACACACGCGATACCGGAAGTAGCGCAGCGGCGCGCGCGCGACATGCTCGGGGTACTTCCGGTGCGGTGGGTCGCGCGCCTCAAACATGGCGGAGTCGTCAACCAGTTCCTTATGGCCACCATGGGTGAGTTTTATGGCTTTTAAGTTTCTTTTAGGTACTGCCGAACAACCTATTTACAGTTTACAGTTTTACAAAATAGCTTGTTTGACCGTAAATACCTACACAAAAGTTAAATGAACTTTGTTTGACGGTGAAATTCTTTGACTTTGTTTCAACATCTAGAACTGTGAAAAATATCATGTAGTTTAAATTAAACTGCTCTCTGTACCATCTGCTCATTTTGAAATGGTAAAACATAAAATAACTTCTTAAAGACTCCCAACCTTCATCTATACTAATATTATAAAGCAGTAGTGTTTGTTTGTTTGGTTGAACGCGCTAATCTCAGGAACTACCGGCTCAAATTGAAAAAATATATTTGCGTCGGATAGTCCATTTATAGAGGAAAGCTATATAACATGACGCTATGACCAAAAGGAGCGGAGCAGCAATAAGAAATGTTTCAAGCGGGAAAAATGCTTCCGTTGAGCAGTCGTTGCGTTGCATTGCGATTTCAAAACTTCACGGGAACGAAGTCGCGGGCAGAAGCTAGTTAGTGCTAATTTCATTGGTGAAACTATTGCTGTTGCGTTTTAGCTTGTCAATAGCGGTCATTCCCCTTTCCCTAATATCTCATCGTACAAACCAAAACAATGAATCTTGTGTCGTTCTTCATTTGAAAAAATGTTGGTGGTCTTGTCGAATCGTAATCTATCGTGATCGTGAAAGACTAGAACAGGATTATTTTTAAGTTTTTTAAATTAAGAACTTTAAACCAAACCGTGATTTCAAGCTGTCAGTATCAATTCCGTAACAATATACAGCGTGTAAACCACCTCACCACGAAGCCGTCAACCAAGCATTCTGTACATCAAACTAAGTAACTTTACGCAAAAATGTTTTTTTTTGGGGTCAAAAAACGTTTTGAGGTATAACTCAATGAGTACTAGGAGCTCGTTGCTAAACAATTACAGCTGCTCCTGTCTATCTTCAGATTAAGAAGTGCCTTGGTGGGTCCGCGGATGGGTGACCAGCCTTACACACCGAGTTTCTTCCGTGCCTCAGAACGCACGTTAAAAGCCGGTTAAGTGGTACCGGGGTTTTGTAGATATTTGACAGTCGTTACAGGTAGTCAGTGGCCCAAAAAGTCTGACAACCAGTCTTACCAAGGTGTATTGTATTCATCCCAAACTCACCCACACTGGAAACATATTCGAAAACGCTACTGTTATTGAGATTTGGAAGTGCCAGCCAAAAGTTTTATTCGTAAATTCAAGATGGCTGGATTTTGTAGCGTCACAAATTCTGAGATAAGGGTGTTTAGCCGTCACATAAAGTGCCCTATTGACCTAGTAAAATGCGAGCTATTTTGAAGATTTGTCCAGCCAACCTGAGCCACATCTGAACGAATTTGGATGCAATTTGGCAAACACAATGATTATGAAAATTGCTAGCCTGCATAACTAACTCTTTTGTTGACATAGGCTCGGCAATAACATTCCACATTTCCCTTATTCAACACATTCCTTTAGTGTGTAGGTATACTGTGTGTTCTGTTGGTATGTATGTAGGTAGCATTCGCCGGAACTGCATTGTCACGTCTGATGCGATTGTGATACGGTTTCGAGCATACAAAATAAAAATGGGGTTTTTTCTTGTTGAATTATGTATTACTTAAAATCAAATAAACTTACCTATTGACATAATATTTTCTCTGGCTCCAAACTAAGTAAGTCAGTATTTTGGGCACCAATGGCATTGTTGTTGGGAATCGGTTACTATCAAAATGATCCACGATTTGATACAATGCAGTAATATCATCATCTGCCTAGCCTTTTCCCAACTATGTTGGGGTCGGCTTCCAGCCTTACCAGATGCAGCTGAATACCAGTTTTATACAGGGTGTATTTCACCTCATCACAAAGTCGTTAACCAAGCATTCTGTATATCAAACTAAGTAACTTTACGCAAAAAATATTGCTGGGAAACAACTTTTTTTTTGAGGTTATAAATCATGTTTTGTGGTATAACTCAAAGTAACACACTTAAAACATTGTGCTGATGGATGGATGGAATAGTACGGGGATCGTGGATGTGTTACAAGTCAAAATCTTACAAAAAAAACTTGTAAGTATTTAAAAAAAATACTTGTCAAAAAGTTGTAACTCTGACCCCCCATATCTCCGTAACTAGAAGGTTCCCAGGTATGGGGTAGAACAGAAAATGATCGCAATGACGGGGAGAACAAGTGCCTTTCGGCTTCGGGAAGAGGTGTTTCACACCCTTTATAAGTAGTGTTACGGAATTGATACTGACAGCTTGAAATCACGGTTGGGTTTAGCGCGTTTTTACTGCCAGTTAAGGCGACTAGATGAGCTAAATTAGAGGCACGCACGGAGGAAACTTGGTATGTTATGGGTGCTCACCCATCCACAGACCAACCTAGGCAAGCACGGCTTAACCTAAAGATTGACCCGAGCGGCTGTGAGCTACGAGCTCCTCACAATGCAGTAATATCATGACACTTAATGACACTCTGCCACGTGGACGTTATTGTCTTGCTGTTGTTTACAAACGTGAGCTGCTTGTCGGTAATTGGCTTTTCTTGGTTTTGTTTATGTCCAACATAATCAGTATTAACCTGACGGACGGACTGACATGTGTCACTTTTGCGAATGCGACAGAGAAGGCATCTTGTTGGTAGGATTCGAAATTTCATTCATTCATTTTGAATATTCATTCATTGTGTTGTAGACACCAGATACATAAAGTACACATTGATACTTTATTTTTGTAAATGCTTACTTATTAAAATAACCTTATTATAAATCCATATTTCTAAAGCAAATGCCCATGCCCTTCACACAAACATTTGCCCCTAGCTTCGAATCCGGGACCCTAAGAACGAGAGGCAGCCTCACTACCGCTGCGCCTTTCGGGCCTGAAATAACAAAGCTGAAAGGTGGTCAGCCGTTATGTCAGTGAACACGGTAGTTAACTACTTTGAATGATGTAACTTCAAGTCTTCAATTACTCACCCAATATTATGCAAGATTTATTAATTGGACTTTATTATTACAATAGTCTATAGAATGAAAATCCCATTGATTGGTTACGTTACACGCAGCTTATATTGTAATGATCTATTCAATGAGAGCAGCGGTGGCCAAGTGGTGGCGGCCCCGACTTACAAACAACAAGTCGTGGGTTCGCACCCAGGCAGGCGCATTACTATGTGTAATATATTTTGTCATCCCTGCTCTCAAAACGGTGAAGGTAAACATCTTAGAACTAAAAAATCGAAGACATATTTTGACATCTACCAATCGGCACAGGGTCCGCGTGGTGGATTATAGCCAATTCCCTCTCATTGAGAGGAGGCCGTGTTCCAGCAGTGGGAAGATTATAAGCTGATGATGATGATGATGATGATGATGATGATGATTCAATGACCAGAGTATAACTCAAATTGGGTCTGTAGTTCTTGAGATAAGATCACACACACACAAACTTTCTCTTTTTACTACGGCTCCACGTGGGGAAATGCACTTTTTGTTACGTAATATCTTAAGCCTATTAAATGCTACGCCATATTGGTACTTTACGGGTTTAAATCTTGAAACATTCGGTTACTGCGGTTTAAATAAAGGTTTGTAGTAATGACTAATAACATAAACATCACACATGCAAAAGGGGAGCACAGATGTATTTTTTTTTTTAGAAATGACCATCCGTAGTTGCAACTCGATAAGGTTGCTTAACTACTTAACCAAACTATCCTGTGGGTAAATATTTACATTAAAATGACGATCACTAAGGGCACCCCCTGTGGGGTTCGGGCCTCGACTTAGTGCGTCATTATCGGGAAGGCAGCAAGGGACAAGCTGGGTCGGAGTATTATTTGGGGAGTTTATCATCGTTACATGCTCAGCGTCGCGGGCTGGAAGCACAGGTGTACCTACACCTTGCCAGTTATAGCAGACGCGCATCGCGTCCTTCTTTTGCGAGCCAGCTCGTATACGAATAGGATCCGAGCAGATGAACTAGTCGGTCTTAGAGATGATTCTTTTAAGAAGCAGGATCTTCCTGTTAAATTTCTCGCAGAAAATTCTTAGCTGCTCCCTGTTCTCCGCGACGTAGAATCCAAGGGCGAGGCCAAATGATCTTTTTCCCGTTTTAAGTCTTTTATTAACATGTCTGCGAAAATTCCGATTCTATATCGCACTTAATCCGACATATTTCGATGTTGACTGAAAAATTAACTGTAAACTGAAGCAAACGATATGAGTGAACTGTAACAATATGAACAGCAATCCGAGTATACTCGTGAAAGTACACTCGCTCCGAGCATACTCAGATCGTGTTAACGCGGCTTCAGAGTAGCCCGCGAAATTCAAATTTTCTTACGTTTTTGGCACTTTGCAGGCCAGTGCTAAGTTGTATGTTGAAAAAAATATCGTGTGGGTCATATGTAAGACCTATGTAGTTATAGAATAGGCTTGTTAACTGAAAAAATCTAATTAGTCCATCACTTAGATTATCAAAAAATATTTGATCTGTATTTTTTATTTTTTTACATAAACCAAAATTGACGAAGATACGACGCTTTTAAAATTCTCAATACGTCACTGTTTGGTATCAGTTTTAGTGAGTTCTGACGTCACGAGCCCCCATTCCCGAGTTTTGTTGCGTTTTATCTTTGTCAATACTCGTTGATTTACAAAAACAAAAAATACGTGTCCATTATTTTTGAATACTCTAACTGACGGACTAAATATATATATATATATATCGCTGGACATTAACACACAGCGCCACCTAGTACCACACTAAGCAAAGCTTGTGTCGTGGACACTAGATAGTTGATATATACTACATATATACTTTTTTGTTTGTAAATACATACTTATTATACATATAAACATCCATGACTCGGAAACAAATGTCCGTGCTCATCACACAAACATTTGCTCCTACCGGGATTCGAACCCAGGACCCTAAGAACGTAAGGCAGACTCACCACCACTACGCCATTCAGGTCGTCAAATAGATTTGCAATTTATTGATGGTGGAAACTAGCATAATAAATCATAAAAATCATCAATCATACAACCCATCTGTAGCATCAGAAGCGAATAGAAGATATCCGATGGAATACCCAGGTATACTATGTTTAGATAAGCCTATAATATCAAAACGTATATTTCATGCCTCTCAAGATACCTCCTTGACAATATTTTCAGCTGTATAGACCGATGGACCCTGACCATAAGCCAATATAAATGGAAAATAATCACAGTAAGGGTAATTAAATTATGACGCAACAGACGTCAAATGTGACGTAATCATGAAAGAATGACGTTGACGTCTGACATTTGACATTTTAGTTTAATTTGCGATTATTATTAATGAGCGGCAGATAAGATGATGATGCACACGCGTCGCTTCTAATTAAATTACTTCTTGTTAAGAAATAACAAATATGAGTAAGTAAGTATAAAGATAATGTCTCATGTCCTGATTGTTGGGCTTCTGATCTCTAACTACAGGATTTTGGACATTATTTTGGTTGTTTAACAAATTCGGATGGTAACCCATCCATGGACCAACCTTGGCAAGTGCAGCTTAACCTCAAGAACGACTCAAGTTTTATTATTTAGCCAGGCTTCTGATAAGCATAAGCTATCGAAAATCTAAAATCAATCCTATTGAAGTCTTTGTTGAAATATAAAGTGCTTGAAATTGATTGCCACACCTCTCTTTGTTCTCTTCGCAACCTAATGCAATACTTATTACATATTCAGAACAATAATTACCTTCCCACATCACAACAGTACCTACACAAAGTGTTGCAAAACCTGCGCATGAGTCACCATCGTTCTCGAAAGCTTTGGAACTGGTTCCGACTGTCCCACACGCAGGCGCGGTGACATCCACGAGGTTATGCAAGTTCATGCAAGTCTGGTCAATTACTATCTAACTGTCGCAAATGTTGGTAGCCAATGCACATTGGATGGCCAACAAACAATTGAAGAAGGATTGATGAGAGCTTTGTGCAACTTGTTGAATCGCCAGAACCGTCTAAACCGTTTCGTGTTATGCATTACTAAACACTTTTTTTTTGGACAAGCCCGCCACACTTTTTCGAAACCACCGTAATGCCTGAAAGCCACTCAACAGCACGACCACCCTAAAAGCGCCGACACAATGAAGCTCGACGATTTCCCAATCAATTAATTTAACTGTTGGATCCCGCAACGAAGTGAATTGTGGAGAAGTAGGAAAAACCGAAACACCTCCGAACTTGACGCTTTGGTAGTATTTGCACTTCTCCAAGACTTCTGGACTCATGGTACACTCCCACACGACTGTTTTGCCTTTATCATCAGCAGTCTGTTTCCCATGTTCTGTTTGTTATGATAGCTCTAGTCAAACGGGAGACTTACCATTTTCATCCCTCATCTATTTCACCAGATCTTACCAGAAAATGTCCTAGTTTGGCTGAATGTCTACCAGTATTTTGTCCATTACTATTTTTTATGTTTTAAGTTAACTCGCCTGATGTGAAGCGGTGATGCGGTTTAGAGTGAAGCACGCTCGCCTAGAACTAACCGATGCACTGGAATTGTGAAGAGATTATAATAAATGCTGACAGCCCTGCTAGCTTTGAAACATTTCCTCATTGTTAGATAGACCATTCTGACCCCATAACCTCTGCTTAAAAGGTTAAGAACGTATAAACATAACGTTTATCCGTTAAAACAATCTCTTCAACTTATGAAGTCTCATTTATAAACATAGTCTTACAATCTTGAAACAGGTTTACGTACAAGACGCATGTGACTAAAAAGTGATGGATGGAGAAGGACAGCTGACAAGAGGCCAAAGAAAAGATGGATGGATTGTGTGAACAATGATATACTGAAAGAGAAAAGAGTAAACTTTGCCGTGACGTCTGACAGGGGAGAATGGAAGGAGAAAACGTGTTATCCGAACCCAAGTAGAATGGGACTTGTCTCATTCTACTTGGGGTCGGCAAAACACGTTTTTTAGACGAAGTTGATTGAGATGATGATGATGATACAGGTTTACCTATTATAAAACTTGTGCAAACGGGTATTTATCACGAACTTTACCTTTACCGACATGTTGACTGGATTGCACCAGCTGTGGTAGCGCCAGGGGGGTGAAATTTCCATACATTGGCGTCAATCAAAATTTTCATAGATAGTACTGCCATCTGTATGTTTGAGGACACAAACTTTCAACTGTTTGTCTGTTTTACAACTGTCATAAAGAGAACAGCTATTTAAGGCGGAGGTTTCTTAAAAACGGTCCAAAAGGCGGTTTTTAAAAGCAGTGTATCTCTAAAACTGTAAATAATTTCGACAAATAAAAAAACTCAAAACATAATTTGACAAACTTTAATGAACCAAAGAAATCTTCAAACATACCTCTTAATTATCTTTCAAAGCAGTTTAGCTATTTATTGACCATGATAATTTTATTTAAAAATATAACAAAAAATTTCAAATGCTAAACTACATCTAGTGATGGATTATTTATTATTAAATAGTTAAGTTCTCATTTTAAATCGATCGAAAATACTCATTTCGCACTATTCGGGCCGCAGTGAATGAAGTAACAACCACTTTGTAGTGCAAGCTAATTAGAACATTATTCTTACAGTATTTCAAACGAAATTTGAACCACCACAAATAGAGTTGCTTATTTAGCTGATGTCGTCGCCTTAAGACTACTTGTATGTGAAGTAGATAGACTAGCGGTGACAGCGGTTGCCTTGTGAATAATAGGTCCCAAATTTGAATCCGTAGTCAAGAATTACTTTTTGTATTTATTTGGTTGAACAGAAACTAACAGTGCCATCTAACAGTTGAGGTACACAGTTTTGAAGACGAAAACCAGAGTTGCGCATCTATCTTGTATTATGTAGTGTATTATCTATGGGTAACGGGAAGACTGAAGTATTGGAGGTACCGCCACAGCAAAGCGAAGGCGTTTATTCAAGTACCCTCACTTGATCTTCATAAAAAAACAACCTGTCTGCAAAAGTAATAAAGGGGGAAATACATACATAGTAATTCCCCCTTTTTAAATGTAAATCATGATAAAACATCTAACCGATAACGAACCGACTTCACAAACAACAAAGCTACGATAACAAGCCACAACAAACATTTTGTTTTTAATTAAAGATTACCAGTCATCTCCGAAGCACTAATTAATATAGCGTGGGTTCTAATCAACGGAGCACAGATAACCATGATCTTCTTGAACGCTATTCTAAAGGTATGCGCACAGTAATAGAGATAGAAAATTAGAAATAGAATAAATAAATAAATAAATATCGCTGAACATTAAGACACAGCGCCACCTAGTGCCACACTAAGCAAAGCTTGTGTCGTTGACACTAGATAGTTGATATACTACATATATACTTTTTTGTTTGTAAATACATACTTTTAACTTATAAGACATATAAACATCCATGACTCGGAAACAAATGTCCGTGCTCATCACACAAACATTTGCTCCTACCGGGATTCGAACCCGGGACCCTAAGAACGTAAGGCAGCGTCACTACCACTACGCCAATTGGGTCGCCGAAGAAAATCGGTGACACGATAATTCATTTAGATTATCTTCATCATCTGCATAGCCTTTTCTCAAATATGTTTGGTTCGGCCTCCAGTCTAACCAGATGCAGCTAAATATCAGTATTTTACATGGAGCGACTGCCTATCAGATCTCCACAACCCAGTACTGGGTAATACGATATGCTTTGGTAAGATTGGTTGCCAGACTTTTTGGGCCACTGACTGTAACGACTGAGATCTATGAATGACAACCGGGCTGCTTAACTTGCTTTCCACAAACCAACCCATCCACTGACCAACCTAGAGATCGACCCGAGTGGCTGTTATTATTTAGCCATGAGCTCCTCTCATTATCTCATAACCAAAATATTATCTGATTGCACCTATTGGGCGAATTTCATCAATGAAACTGAACGATTCAGCATTATAATGCTGTTTGGAGTACTACACTCGGTTCCAAAAATAACGGGTCAGTCACATAAACCCGAATGGGAATGGGAAGGTATTCCTCAGCACCGGCTCCGAAATTTGGTGTACAGCATGCCTAATCGCCTGGAAGCTGTCAGAAGAGCTCGTGGAGGCAATTATTAAATGAAGCAAGTGATGAAAAACAGCAAAAAAACAATCATAAAAAAAATCATCTTAAGAAAAATATGACTACTTTAGTTTTTTTTTTTTAATTTAGAGATTAATATTGTGGGTGCAACTGAGTTTTGTTTTATTTTTTATCTGTATAATTAAATTCTCAATTGAACAGTCTTCGTTTCATTAGGATGGCATACGTAGTTCGGGAGATATTCGGGTTTATGTGACTGACCCGTTATTTTTGGAACCGAGTGTAGTACCGAAAATCATCATCATCATCTAAGTAATAAAGTTGAAAACTGGTCGACCGTCAGTAAACGCATTAGTATCTATTACAGTTTTAGTTTACCTTGTTCCATAATTTTGTTTTCTGTCCTTGAATTGAAAATTAAAGAAACCAGCATCATTTCTTCGTTGTTTAAATGAAGGAAAACATGTGCCAAACACGTATTTTTTTCATTATCGTCATTAACCTCATTTTCTTCAAATGCTTAAGGCAACTCAGCATTTATGAAATTATTGTCCTCTATTTTGTAGAAGAACAACGTTCACATTACTTCTGATATGATCTTACTTGGAAAATCCATCTTAAAATTTTAAGAACATAAAAAATTGTCCACATGTCCATTTATAATTCTTAGTTAGCGCGTTTGTGAACTTGCAAAGGTTGGAGTCGTTAACTAAAACTTCTAGAAATTACTCTTCTTTGTTTCATGTGGTTAGATCCTAACCTGGTGTCCAGAGCTTTTATGCCGCCCATTGACTTGGCTTAACCTACATGCTGGCGAGAAATATCTCTCTGGCAAACAAGTAACAATCAATGCACAATAAGTCCACATCAGTACAACTGATTCCCATACTTAAATAAAAAACGTACAAAAATACCAAAACTTTAAAAAGCAGTAAAATAGAAATATTTTTAACAAACCAGAGATGTGACCGTTTTATAATGACTATTTTAGAACAGTCGCGAAAAACACTTCGTATCATCATCTCCCAGGCTTTGTTTCATTCTATTTGGGTTCGGATAACACGTTTTCTTCTTCTATTCTCCCCTGTCAGACGTCACGGCATCATTTACTCCTTTCTCTTTCATATCAGTCCTCACACAATCCATCTATCTTTTCTTTGGGCTCCCTCTCCCTCTTCCTCCATCAACATTCATGTTATCACTCTTTTACTCACATGTTTTACATCCCTCCTCATTCATTACTATGTTCATACCAAGACAAACTACTTCCTTTCAATAAACTTTATCCGGGAGAAACCATTGCATTTTAGGTAGCTTTTTCTACGCCGATCGGTTGCCATCTTGTTCAATAGATCTCGAATTACTGATAAGTAAACCCAGCGTCAGCTGACGCACCCGCGGTATGTGTAGGATTGGGAGATTAGGTTAGGTTAGAAAAAAAAGAAAGTCATAGTACGCCGGCTGAAAATTGTTTCATTAATAGTTTATAGGTATTATACTGAGCTTAAAAAATCGTAAGCTGAATGGTGGTGGGGGGATTATGCGTCAGCCGCGCGCATGAACTTGTAACTACTATGACTTTTTTTTTTGTAACTGTACCTCCCGGATTATTAATATTGACTATTAATTTCATTACCTAAACTTTTCGGCAAGAAGAGAAAGGAAAGGATTTTCTCCATTAAGTCCAATAAGTTATTTAAGCTGAAGCATTTTTTTTTTTATTCCCCTAAACCAGTGTGTCCTCACCCTAACAGACAAAGTCAGCAACACAAGAACTGACAAAGTCAGCGGTTGAAACCCGCTACAAATCTGACTGACCTTGCTAGGACTCGATCGAACCGGCCATCTTGATTGGCTACAACTCATCTCTTAACTATATGCCAGCGTTTATTGATTGAGACATCGATATTTTTTGTGAGAACTTGCGATCTTGTTATGAGGTGCTGTGTTCATGAAGTTAGTTTCCGCATCTGCTGAACAGACCAACATTTAATTTTCCTAGTCTCGCCTGCTACCTAGTCTAAACCTGCCTACACGCTGCAAGTTTATCGCCTGTTGCAAGCAATAAATGACTGGCATCGTCTTAGCAACAAATTACATTCTTGCTTGAGCTAAAACGACTTTTATAATTACTAAAAGTATATGATTCACTGGTATAAACAAGACCAGAAAAATATATGATATTCTTCAGGATATATGCTAGCATGATACTAGTTTGAAAACATAATACAATTAATTTGGCTCGATAAAAAGAAATCACGAACTTATGTCTATAAATATCTTTCAAACAATAAAAAACATACTAATATGCATGCGATCATTTTGATTTTTTGGCAAATAATTCTACAAGGAATATACTAGCATGATACTGTTTCAGTTTTTTAATCCAATCAATAGTTTTTTTGTAAATCGATCGAAACCACTCATTTCGCGCTATTTGGCCCGCAGAGGCTGACGTAACAACCACTTTGTAGTGCAAGCTGATTAGAACTTTATTGTAACAGCATTTCAAACAAAGTTTGAACCACCACAAATAAAGTTGCTAATTTAGCTCGTCTATCAATTTTTACATTTAAAACTGTTCTTGGTATAAACAGCACTTACAATCATTTCTTATGAAATTTTTGTATTCAATTGGATTCTCTCTTCATTTGCAAATATGAGTGCAGTGAGTGAGGGTGTATTGATTGTTGCTACTATATAGTATTTGCTTTCAAGTTTTTAAGTAGTACCTATCGGCGTATGAACAGTTGCTTGTAATTCTTGAAGGTCAATTATTGCGCTTAAATTAGGTATTCCATTCAATTATTGCACTTTACGTTCAAGAAAATTATATCATGTAAATGAGGCTTAAGATAAAGCGTGCCAAATCTATTTCAAATTCTAATTAAACCATACGCACCTATTAATAAACTTAACACATACATTAAAGTTATTAGAGTGACGTGAAAAAGTAGTTTTAAAACTAAAACCCGACTAGGTACTGAATGAAGTCGGTTAAAATAGGCTATGTTACCCGGGTCATAAGAACGATTCGATTGAAACCTTATTAATAAAAAACTAGTCTCTACAACGTGTAAAAAAAGTGTGTTCCACAGACCATCAAAACTGAAAAACTTTCTCCATGGAACTACCATCGTAATCGCAAAAAAATAATCAACGGCCTTTACTAAATTCCAATAACTACTCGACCAAATGTATGAGACTGCTGATTTTTTTTTTTACGATTACGATGGTTGCAGTTTGATGGTCTGTAGCACACCTTTTCATATGACTATACCCTTTTATTACACGTTTTATTTAGATGAGTAATGAGTATGCATCGTGTCTTTGCTTATAACAATGATATGACAATTGACTCCGTTTGTTGGTTTCAATTGTTTTAAATCTAATATCTCAATTTATTCTCTCTCGTGTCTGCACTTATCTGTATACTGACACGCCAATTTTCAACGAAACGATCTAATAGATATTCTTTGTTTTTTTTTTAGGAATGACCACTCGTAGTTGCAACTCGATAAGGTTGCTTAACTACTTAACCGAACTATCCTGTGGGTGGCCAAAAATTACTTTAAGGCTCCCAGCCAGGGCTTACAAACTAAAAATATTTACATTTAAATGACGATCACTAAGGGCACCCCCTGTGAGGTTCGGGCCTCGACTTAGTGCGTCATTATAGGGAGGGCTAATAGATATTCTATATATCCTATAAGAAATAAATATACTCTTAGGCCTTCAGATAAGTTAATAAGTCTATCATTACTTTATCCAGGGCATTAAATTAATGTTGCAGAAAGTTACTCAATATGATCTACAGATTGCTTGGTTGACGGCTTCGCGAAGAGTATTTATTTACACCCTGTTTAAAAATAAGTGACCCACATTCATGAGTTTACGTCGTAAGTCAATTCCAAAGTTCGCAGCGATAACCTTATAACCTGGAAGTAAATATTATCGAAATTCCAGAAATGAAGTGATTCATGAAAGCAAAATGAGTTTGTGTGATGTAAATAATTTAGTTGTCATAAAACTGTATTGCCACCAGAGCCAAAATGTGTGTAAAATTTCAGCTCAATCGGTTGAGAGGAACTGGTTTGAAATTATTTATTTTTTTACCAGATCAAGTAGTAAGTACTAGTGAGAATCAAACCTCATTAGTTTTATGTTATAGAATAGAAGAACTAATAAGACTTTTTTTCAATGTTCCCACTATATAGTTCCACGATTTTGTACCACCTTAAATCGTAGGACTAGTGGGAAAAAATCTCCCACTAGTTCTACCGAAAATTCTTCATTCTGAAAAAAAACTTAGCCGAAGCTAACTGTGTAGTAGAAATAGTGGTAATGAATTATTACATGAACATCTTAAATAAAAAAGAAATCCATCCCACAATGTCTCTCAACTAAGATTTCACTAGGTGAACCGTCTGCATATGCCATTAGGCAACTTCATCAGGAGTCACCTCACGGGTGTCATTGCAAGGAGCCCTAATTTATATTCAGTGTTGAACGAATTTGAACGGACACGGCAGACAAACTTGCTTTGATTAGATCTAAATGATGTATTGATGGTATAGGCAGGCGTGCGTCTAATTTAGTGTATTTTTAAAACTATGTATCTATTTGTCAGCTACTGTATTTTATGAGTTATATTCCGTGCCCGGATTTACCATAACATAAAAACACGCCACCTACCACGACAATCACGCCCATCACGTCACCTATGCATTTCTGTGGAAATCTATTTTTTAAAACCCGTCCTTTTAGATCCCTTTTTTTTCCTATAAACTTCCTACAGCAACTGCGCTGATCAGGGACTTAAAACACCTTCATAACGGTTACAGAATTATAAGTGTTACATGTTGAATTGGTAACAGAATCAAATATAAATGTGTTGTGTGTGTAACACTTATAAATGTGTTTTCAATGTGTTAACCCAAAACACTTACAAAAGTGTAACCGTAACATATCTGTAACAGATATAAAACAGTGTTAATAAGTGTTTAACAGGTAAACTCTTCGTTGCCAAATTTACAATGTACTTATTTTTGGTTAAGAGCCCTCTTACAGTCCACTAGCGCCGCCAATCGAAAACATGTCATAACTCGTAAATAGAATCAAAAATACAAAATGTGGTCTATTATTACTGTAGAAAAGGCAATAACGTAATTTAATAACATCTTATCAACACTTGAAATATAGCTGTTTAGCTAAATCGTGCATTCAAAACATAAACGGCCGTTTTTGTTACAAATGCACGATTTAGCTAAACAGCTATATTTCAAGTGGTGACAATGTGTTATAAAATTACGTTATTGCCTTTTCTGCAGTAATAATAGACCACATTTTGTATTTTTGATTCTATTTACGAGTTATGACAATTTTTCGATTGGCGGCGCTAGTGGACTGTAAGAGGGCTCTTAATAAGCATTAGATAGCCGAAATCTAGTCGCAGTCTGTTGTAAAACTAATTATTTCAGTTACACATATTAACACTTATTAACACATATTAAAGGTTACAGTTTCATTTGGTAACATTATTTTATCTGTTACATCTAAAATTGTTTTTCTGTTGAAACTGTTTTACATTATTACTGTTACAGTTTGAGTCCCTCGAGCTGATATTAATTAAAAATCAGTTAATGAACGCATAACCTTGACCGAAGTCGACGGTTCAATCAGCTGTAAAGGCTTTCACGTTAATCAAATAAAGGAATGCAGTAAAGGCTTATCTTTATGCGTTAATTGAAATAATTTACTGCAACAGTTGACTTGTTGCATGGCTGAAGATTCAGCAGGCATTTTATTTTCGTTTGACTTCTTCTTCTTCTTAGGTCCATGTTCACCGAAAAGATAACCGTCTGTTTATCTAAAAACAGCTGTCACTATGACATGTTCCTATACAAAAATGCGTTATAAACAGCTGTTTTAGATAATCAGTCTGTCATCTTCTTGGTGAACATGGACCTTAGTCGTTATCTTCATTGTTTAAGGTCGTGTCTAGTCTGAGGTATCGATATTGATGAGGTTTTGATTGCTCAGTGCACTATACTCTTCCACGTTTTTCGGTCCTCGGCGGTCTTAAAAGCTTCGGCTATTGATAGACCAGTGACCGTCCTTACTCAGTCTGACCAACGGGTAGGTGAGCGATCACGTGGTCTTATCCCGTCTACTTGGCGAACTTTCGTTTGACACTATAGGTACCTAAAATCAGCCTCAATATACGGACACTGTTAGTGTAGTGTGCTGTCTTGGTGTGAACCGGCCCTAATTAACATTTATGAAGATGAGTGAGGGTAGCTGGATAAACGCCTTCACTTAATCTGTGGCGGTACCTCCAATACTTGAGTCTCCCCGCGACCACGGCTGGTACAATCCGGTCGAAACGAAAGTAAATTCGCGATAAATACCCGTATTCATATGTTTTATAATCAGACATTTTGCAAACGACCCACCAACTGGACACCATCACCTTCCAACTCAGGCTATCATAGTCCAATGCTGGACACAAGCCTTTCCCAGAACATAATAAGCCTATAATGTTCCCACTACTGGGACAGACAGATTCCTCTCTATGAGAGAGAATTGGCTATAAAGCACCACGCGGGCCCAGTGCGTGTTAGTAAATGTCACATGTCTTCGAATTTTTGATTCTAGTATATGCCGATCTCCACACGATGTTTTCCTTCACAGTTTCGAGAGCAGTGGTGATGAAATAAATTACACAAAGTAATGCGCCTGCCTGGGTTCGAACCCACGACTTGTTGTTTGTAAGTCGGGGCCGCCACTACTTGGCCACCGCTGCTCTCATTGAATAGATCATTACAATATAAGCTGCGTGTAACGTTACCAATCAATGGGAGTTTCATTCTACAGCAGTAAAGTAATGCATATCTGCCTGGGTTCGAACCTAATACTTACTGTTCGTAGGTCGGGGCACCGCTGCTTTTGTCTCTTGCCTTTCCATGGTAGTTAATCGAGCTGGGAGATGTCTCAACCTCATCATTCTCTTGCCCTTATCCCAATTTATTTGGGGTCGGCGCAACATGTCTTCTTCTTCCATACTCCTCTATTTTTCGTCATCTCATCAGACACTTCTTTTGTTACCATATCCGTCTTTACACAGTCCATCCATCGTTTCTTTGGTCTTCCTCTTCTCAAATACCCATCCACATTCATATTCAAAACTTTTTTCACGACATTTTCCTCATTCCTCCGCATCACATGCCCATACAACCGATTACCACACAACTTTTCAGTCACCGGCGCCACTTTCAGACTTCCTCTAATATACTCATTCCTTACTTTATCAATTCGCGTAACACCACACATCCCCCTTAACATTCTTATCTCCGCGACATGCAGATGCCTTTCATTAATCCCTTTTGTGGCCCAACATTCTGATCCATACAACACAGCAGGTGATGAGATGTCTCAACCTACGCCTGAAAATACGCGATCTCCACACCAAGACTCGTCGTTGCACTTGCCATCCATAAATACGTTGCGGACCTTGAGATAGCTGAAATGTTTTCGTGTACTTTGGGGTACTTCCTTGAACTACCGACCAGTGCATATGTAGAATCTATACGACGAGCTGGCATTTCTTCTCCCTGTCTTTTATTGGCTCCATGGCATTAAAGTTGCCTTTATCTCACAGTATTCCTAATTATCGTTTTAATCGACACATACAAAACGCAGGATCTTGTATCTAGACAAGCAGACGATGGAAAAGTAAAAAATAAAAAATGGATTAACACAAGCTACTAATGAAAAATCAAAGCATTTATTTTAAGTTGGCTACTTGCAGGCACTTTTGAATTGTCGAAATAAAGACAGTCCCAGTCACAAGATATTTAAAAAAACTGTAAAACTGTAGTTGTCCATTCCCCTAACGCAGATCTCTACGGAGTAAAACAGGCCAGAAACTCCATAGACCCTCTTTTTAATTCAAAATAAGTATTGTTACTAAAATATAATAAACATATATCAATCCTGTTGAATGACAGTCGCTGCCAGACGCTTTGAAAGTGATGGTCTTATTGGTCTAGGCTCTCCTTCATTTATTTTCCCAGTCAGAATACCTTTCAAAGACAATAAAGAATTATGCAAATCTATTCACAAACAAAACGACACACGTCAGTCGGCCCGAAACATAGTCGTCGTTAAATTTTATTAGCTTCTTATCAATGTCCGCTGTTTCCTATTCCTATTGTACTTTCTGATATGGAATGTAATTTATGATACTTTGATTGGATTGGATATGATTGTTTATTTAACTGGTTAGGATTAGTTTACAGCATGTAACTTTTACAAGGTTTCGTGAAAGCCTATTCGGTTAAGCTATTGTCTTATGTCTACTTCAGTTTAGTAGCTGTGGTTCTTTCGTCAACTTACCATCTATATATATAAAAATGAAACCCGTTTTCCGTTGTCACGACATAGCATGAAAACGGCTTGACCGATTTGGCTGATTCTTTTTTTGTTGTGTTTGTTATAGTCAGGAGAAGGTTCTTATGAAAAAAAATGTAGTAGTAGGTAGGTAGTAGAAGGTAGGTAGTAGTAGGTAGGGAGTAGTAGGTAGGTAGTAGTAGTTAGGTAGTAGTAGGTAGGTAGTAGTAGGTAGCTTTTTCCCTCTTATGTGACGCAGACGAAGTTGCGCGGGTCAGCTAGTTTTAAATAACTTTTCTGTTAGCCTATACTGTCCCGCTGGCCACTTTTCCCTCCTCTCTTGCCTCCTCGGACCAACCTTCGCAATACGCGTCCAAATCTTCTCGCCACCTCTTTCTGGGCCGGTCTCGGCGGCACTGTCCGGTTTCCGACAACCATTGTGTGGAGACTTTTGTTCAGCGGTCATCGTGTTGCGACTGACGTGGCCCTCCCATTTTAGCCTAGCTACCTTCTTTCCAACGTCCACTATGCCCGTTTTGAAAAGCAGCGTGATGTTTCGAACCCGATCTTGTCTTTTGACACCCATAATGCTGCGTTCCATTGCCCTTTGACAAACTCCAAGGCGGAAATTTCGACACTGTGAGCGACCAGGTCTGGGCGCCGTAGGTTTGGATGGACAGGATGCACATGCCGATGAGTTTGCGCTTCAGGGAGATCGGAAGACTAACCATAGCGGCCCAAGGGTTATTATTTCGTCATTCACACACACACACACACACACACTCAACAGCTGTCATAGGATTTGATTACTTATTTCAGAAAAAGCTTAATAGAAGTTAGATGAAATATCGTTAAATTCGAAAATCGATGATATTTCGTGAAATATTTTTCATGTTTCTTTGGTTTTACGATATTTCCCTCATTCTTTCGGATCACACGCCATACCAAGATAACCAATTACTACACAGCTTTTCAGTCAACGGCTCCATTTTCTAACTTTCTACTCATTTTTAATTTTATCCATTCGCGTAACACCACACATTTCCCGTTAGCATTTTCATCTCCACTACATGCAAATGTCTTTCATTCATCCCTTTTGTGGCCCAACATTCTGATACCATTGTTTTTATAAATCTTTAATTTGGGAGTCGCAGATTTTTCCCGTGACCTGCCGCCATTTCATCTATCCCGTGTTACGGTCTCGTAAACTGATTTCATTAAACCACAACACATATTCGTGTTTGCAATTTTAGATACTTGCAGCTACCAGGTGCACGACATTGCAAACTACATTCATTATTATTGAAAGTAGCAGTAATATTCATAAGTTTAGCGAATGACATAGTTAGCTTATTACTGGTAAAGCGATTGCTGATTAGAATTTACAATGCAGGTGATGGCTTAATTATAATTATTGAACACTTTATTAACTTATACCAGTAGAATGCATGCTTTCAAAATCATGGTTATTCATAGGCAAATGCACTTGACTATGTGTGAAACTTTTGCATCGTGCATTTAAAGATAGCCTTAATAGCCTAATCATCACGCTCCGCTCGACAGATTCATTACTGGTGGTTGCTCTTACTTATTAAGGGTGTACAAACCCCTTAGCGAAACCGAAAAGCACTTGTTCTCCCCATTATTGAGATCACATTTTTGTTCTGAACCATACCTTACAGAGCTATTGGAGGTCAATGTTCAACTTTCCACAAATAAAAAAAAAACAAGTTTATACAAATTTACTTTACCTAACATAATTATGACCTCTGTACTTTTTAAACGACTTCAAAAAGGAGTAGGTTCTCAATTTGTCGCAACCCATTTTTTTATTTTTACGTGATTATTCACCCAAAAAAAAAAGTTCCCTGTAATATTTTTTGCGTAGAGGTATTTAGTTTGACGTACAGAATGTTTGGTTGAGGGCTTCGTGATGCGTATATTACAACCTTTTTTTGTGATCCATTGTCCACTTTTTTAGTGCACAATGGACTGTCTTCTGCTCCATGAAAATATTTCATACTCAGCTAGACTTTAACAGGACTGGTATTGTCCTGCCAGTCATCATCACCTGCCTATCCATTTCCCAACTTTTTTGCCTTTTCTTCTTGGAGGCTCACACGTCAATTTCCCTAAAGATAAGATCATTTCCTTTATTATTTCTCTATACTTATCAGTACCGTCTCGCTTCATCCATCCATCTCAGTTTTTACTGAGATGGATGGATGAAGCGACTTATTAGACTTTTTAGTCTAATTACAAAATGATTTAACGAGCACTGATTACAAAATGATTAAGTAAGATTGTGATTAATAGTTTGTTGAAACAGCTGCTAATACTAAGTGTTTGGCACGAGGCACCGTCCGTTACTTTCTACATAAACATTATTGTTATCACACACGTATTCCTGCATGGAGACATAATGTTATGTTATAGTGTAATGTGGAGTGTGACAAGCTTTGGGTGTGAGGAGGAGATAGTACTTAACTAGACTCCTAGAGTCAACATCATCTGCTCAGCCTTTTCCTAAATATGTTGGGGTCGGCTTCCAGTCTAACCGAATGCAGCTGAATACCAGTATTTTACATGGAGCGACTGCCTATCGTACCTCCACAAATCAAGTTAGTAATAGGTGATACGTTACCCCTTGGAAGACCAGAGTTACCTTTAATAAATATAAAAGTAGTCTAAATTACTCCTCAGCAGCAACTTATCTGCCAGTTAAAGTCCCAGAGATAAGACGGACTCAAGTCAAATCAAGAATCATTAGTCTTATTAAATTTGTTTAATCAATCTTCTTTATTCAATCTCAGGCTGATACTTCGCACTTTTACTACGTCAATGGTTTCAAATACTTGAATGGCGCAGTAGTGAGGCTGCCTTATGTTCTTCGGGTCCCGGGTTCGAATCTCGGCAGGAGCAAATGTTTGTGTGATGAGCATGGACATTAAATTTGTTTCCGGGTCATGGATGTTTATATGTATAAGTATGTATTTACAAACGAAAAGTATATATGTAGTATATCAACCGTCTGGTGACCACGACACAAGCCCAGCTCAGTGTGGCACTAGATAGCGCTGTGTGTAATGTCCAACGATATTTATTTAATTTAAATGGCGATGAGAACCATACATTTTTGACTTAGATTGAGCCGTCCAAGATTTTATAACTGATTTACTTACTTACTTTTATTACTTTATATAATAAATAACAAATGTAATTACTCAAGAAGAAAGTATTATTCCCACCCGTTTCACTAAGAGAGCGCCTTCCTTGACGGTTGCAATGAATGCATCTAGATTCTAGAAACTCCGTGCGAATCAAGTTGTCAGCATGTAATTATTACAATAAAATCGCTGTAGTCATTAACAGACGATAAAATAAATATAAATGTTCTATAAATCAATATCAATGATTCAGCATGATTTATATAATACCGGTTCTGTATATTTTAATCTATATCATTTTCTTAAGTCTAAGTGCTAAGCAATTACAGTGGTTTATGTTGATCTGTTATAGCACGTGCGTCATTGACAAGTTGATCTAAATACATTATTAGTTATAGTCCGGTAGGTGCCGTTACCGTATTGTCATCGAAGGTTGATCTTATATTACCAATAAGTAAACCAACCGTCAGCTGCTCAAGTAGCAGTGGGTGTAGGATTAAAACAAAAGTCATTATGACCGCCTTTGTACATTATGTGCATAAAGTTTTCATAAATAAATATAGTACGCCGGCTGAAACTATTTTCATAAATAGTTACATCATAATGAGCTTTAAAAAATCGTCAGCTGCATGGTGGAGGGGGGATTATGCGTTAGCCGCTCACATGAACTTGTGAATCATACAGGTTGATGAAAAACTAAAAGCAATCTACAACCAAGTAGAGAGTGTGTGAGATTGCTTTTAGTTTTTTTCTAACCTTACCTAACCTCCCAGTCCTGCACCCACCGCGGGTGCGTCAGCTGACGCTGCTGGGTTTATTCGACATCTATTGAACAAGTTGGTAACCTATCGGCGTAAAAATGCATATCAATAAAAAAATAACAAATTTAATTTTGTCCTATGCGGGCTAATCAATGCTTTTTCTAACTTTTCTTTCTTTCTTTCAATGTCGTCATATGCTTATCAAAAACTTACAAACTCTTTCTCTTGTTCCAGTCACAATACCAGCCCTAAACTTCGGCATGCTGATGGGCTGGCAGTCGCCGATGACTCCCATCCTGCAGTCGGTGGACGGGCCAGCCCCGGAGCCGATCAGCGACGAGACCATCTCCTGGATGGCAGCTATTACTTTCCTGCCCCCCATATTCTGCGGGTTCATGGTTGGAGACCTCGCTGATCGGTGGGGCAGGAAATTAACCACTCTTTTGACTGCTTTGATGCTTGTGGTAAGTTACTAGAAGTTTGTCTGAGAATTTATATCTTCTTCTTTATCGTGTGGTTACCTAGGCTACACAAGTCCGTCAACGAAGATACGGAGCCCGTCCGTAAGTAGCTTTATACTTTGAAATGAAAAATTAAGGAGAAGACTAGGTGTCTTCTCCTTAATATTTTCGAATTCATGAGTTTTGAAAACACATCGGGAGTAAGGACAGAAGACCAATCTTGTTGTCATTGAGTTTAGTTCGGGCCCCCAACGAATCTTATGTCCTTAAGTAATACGAAGTAGGAAACGCCCGTAACTTCGGCCGAAACCATAGGATTCGTGCTTAGAGTGTTGATTCTCTAGTGTGAGAGTTCTAATGCCCCCCATGGGCCTCTGACTTCGCTTTACATGCCGTCGAGAAATATCTCTCAGGCTCTCTGTCTCTGGTTTCCTCAAAACGTTTTCCTTCACCGAAACAAGTGCTTATTATGTTATACCTAGATACAATACCGACTGAAGTTTAACTGTAATATCTTGAGGAAACCTGGATGAAATTATCGGCATGGTTGACAGTGGTTGAGCAATTGGCAATCCGTTCCGCGGGTTCGATTCCCACACGCAATAAATATTTGTACGGCCTTCACAGGTTCACAGGTTCACTTCTGACTGTTTGTGTATGTGAGTTAAATGTTTGAAAACTGACCCCTCTTATGGGACAGATTAAGTAGAAAATAAGATAGAAGTCAGAAATAAATATAACTTACCGTAAAAACGTCCACAGTTAAGGTGAATCCATTTCCTTAGGAGAAATTGATAGACAAGGACAAAGTTTAAAAAATTGACAAAAACTGCCAATTTTGGAGGTCAGAAGCCAGTCGTTACATATAAAATACTGGAAGGTTAGACTAGAAGCCGACCCCAATAAAGTAGGGAAAAGGTTAGACAGATGATCAAATTTCCACCGAACAGAGGGTAACAATTGCAGCTAACATTTTTGTATTTAATCAAGAACTACAAACGTATCACTCTACATATCTACATATAAAATGAAAGCATTTATTTCAAGTAGGCCAGCTAAAGGCACTTTTGAATTGTCGAAACAATAATTGTCTGAAAATTAAATGTAGTTACACCCACTCACAAGACATAAAAACTGTGAAAGTACTGTAGTTGCCCAATCCCTAGTATTGATCTCTATGGAGAAGAACGGGCAAGAAACTCTATGGACACTTTTATATTAAAATGTTGTTATAAAAGCGGTTGTAACCACATGTGGTAGAAAATATGTACTTACCAGCAGTTACTAGTTCGTATAGTTACAAAGCAGCATATTGTTTACTAGCAGCTGTATCAATTGACGATTATTGGAACCGATCTGTTGTTTTGGGTTAGAGCACTTTGATCAACTCCTATATGCAATCAATGAACATGGTGTCATTATACACGTAACGTGTACCGCACTGGGGTCGCGTGGTGGATTATAGTCCTAATCCACCACCAATAATCAAAATAAATACACACTACTTTAAGAATATGTTTAATTTACAATACATTTTGGTATAACGTTTGTAAGAAATTCGCATGCTCCGCCGGCTTCTTAAGAAATTTCCTTTATAACTGTTACATTTTGGCAGCTTCACAAATTAATCTTTGTCCACAGATAAGCTGGACCATTACCCTGTTCTCTTTGGCGCCGTGGGCCCTGATAGCGTCTAGAGCGGTGGCTGGGCTGGCCTGCGCCGGCTGTTATGTCGTGATACCGTTATATCTGAAGGAGGTAAGTGGTACACATTGCCCTGAGATAAACGTGTGTGTATATTAGTAGGTGGTTCACATGCAAAAAGAAATGCGTATGGCTCTCTCTGGTTTCGAAGCCATACTAATTGCCAAAGATTTTCTACTGTCGTTTTTAGGGATACCTACTTGAGTGCGAAAGCCGTATCATCGAATTTTGCATCTTCGAAAACTTTTCTACGACATCTCTATACTGCGAAGCCTTGTTAAATCGACGTCTTTTTACTGCGATATATCGTTACATCGACTAACTGTACTGCGAACGATTTTACTGTTCAATCGATGTCTCGTTACTCCGATGTTACTTATTATGAATACCTAGCTACGAAATAAATAATTCATAATCAAACTCAAAGCATTTATTTCCAGTGGGCCAGTTACAGGTGCTTTTGAACTGTCGAAACAAACACACAAAACAAAACAATGAAATGTAGCTACAGTCCCAGTCACAAGGCAAACAAATTGTGAAAGTACTGTAGTTGCCCATTCCAAATAGTAGATATCCATGGAGAAGAACGGGCAAGAAACTCTATGGACACTCTTTTAAATCTGAATTTTGTTACCAAAACTTGGTTATTACATCATTCATGTTGAGATGGTACATTGTGTGAGAACGATGTACCTAGCTATAAGTGTAGAGATATGCCAGAACATTACTTAAAACCCTTCATAAAACTTTGCTCCATGTTTATTAAATACGGTTTTTCTGTTTATTTTTTATCTTTCTTTAGGTAGAGAATGCCTTGTGGCATTAAATCCGCCTTTGTTTGTACCACTATTGTACACAAAGTTTTTTTTTTTTATTCAAATGGACCAACAAACAGCTGCGATATAAAACATAGAAATAAGAAATATATACCTAACTTAAAAACAACATTGTATCCCACAACGCTGTTCACAGATTAACTCTAGGATATATAATATTAAAAATAATCGCTAGGGTTAGTTAAAAATAATAAGAATGTAAAAAAAAGAAAACAATAAATGATGTATAAATATTTAAGAAAACTCCTTTAGTATGAGTTTTTTAAACTTATAGTGAGAACATGCAAAAATGTCAAATGAAACCTTCCTACCACTACCTATCTACTACGTACCTACGTTAGATTTTCGATGACAAATGCGCTAGAATTCAAAAGCAGTACCTGTGTAATACTAAAATTTACCAGGTAATGAAAAACAATGGCAGATATTATATTACCTTCATTAAAACTTAGGAATACTATTGTTTACCTGATATTATTGAGTTTTACTACGTAGGTATTTCCAGTAAGATACAATCATTTCCAATAGTTATATTATATAAAATATACGCATACCGTCGGTAGACAGCAAACCGAACGCGCGCGCATTTACTTGGTTCCTACTACTTACCGACGAATTGGTGACTCACTTCGTACGACCACACACCTGCGTTTCTCAAACTTTCCGAGATGTTTACTTGTAAACGGTGTGATGTGGAAGCGAGAGACGGCGCAACATGTGCTATGTGTATGGGGCAGTTCGACTTCCCCTGCTCAGGCATCACGGAAGCAGGATGGAGAAGACTAGGAGACCGCAAGACTACATGGAAGTGTAGCAGTTGCAAATTACCAACGCTAGCCGTAGCCAGTCCCCGAGCTGATTCCGATAAGAACCCGCCAGTAGATACGGAAACAATCGTAACTGAGCTCAAGCGGCTATCTTCACAAATGGAAGCCTTGCCAGCCCTGGTCGCGAGCGTCAAAGCTGTGCAAAATGAACTTGTTGAGCTCAAAACTTTAAAGGTTGAATTCTCAGAGGTGAAGTCATCACTGCAGTTTGTTAGTAACAAAATGGATGAGCTGACCTGCAAAGTAACAACTCTGGAGCAGGATATTGATGCAATGAAGAAGACCAAGGATGACATCTCAAAGTTGCAGGACCGCATTACTAAATTAGAGTTCCTTCAAAGGGAGGGTGAGCAGAGGTCCAGGATGAACAACATAGAAATCAAGGGAGTGCCAATAACTAGCGATGAAAACTTATTCTCAATAATGGCTAAAATCGGGGATGTTATTGGATGTCATGTACCCAAGGAGCAGATCAACTACATAGCCCGAATTCCAATGCGTAGTGATCCACTTCATAAAAATATAATTTGTTCGGTGCATAATAGTTACAGCAAAAATAATTTTGTTTCTGCGGCGAAAAAGCACAAAACCTTAAATGCTGCTCACCTAGGTCTGCAAGGCACGAACAGGATCTACATAAATGATCACCTTACGCTGGATAATAAAATTCTCCTGAACCAAACCAAAGCTCGAGCCAAAGAACGTGGTTTTGAGCACGTTTGGGTCACGGGCTGCAAGATTTTTCTTCGAAAAAACTTTACATCTCCAAAACTCCACATCAAGACGGAGCAAGACTTAAAAAAGTTCTTATTTTAAAAGTTCTTATACTGAGAATATCGATTCAACGTCCGGGTAAGTTGAACATCGCTCACTCCGCCTCATTAAGTTTGAGAACCACAGTTGTTCGTTTTTTCTACGCATTCCTTTCTCGCCGTCCTTTTGTTTGCTTATCGCTAGCTTTTAACCAGTTTGTACATTGTTGCTATTATGACTTTAAATCTTCCGCTCGTTACTTCAAAGATGTGTTTTGCTTACTGACACGTAGCAGTCTACCTTACAATTATATTTTTTTATTTCTTACCATTCATCTATGTACAACGCTCTACGGACCTTGTTTGTATGGAGATAAAGTTTTATTTGCCTTGCTTGTTTTCATCTCTCAATATTTAAAAAAATACTATTTTAACGGATTGAATGTGCCTTTTATTCTTTTTTCTATGCTTACTCTAGTGTTTTTTATGACTTATAATGGCACCTATTAGCATTTTTTATCAGAACGTCCGGGGACTGCGAACTAAGACAGGTGCTTTCTACAGAAATATATGTACTAATGATTTTGATGTTGTCTGCTTGACTGAGACTTGGCTAACTGATGGTATCTCCGATTCCGAATTATTTGACGACAGATATATGGTATGGAGACGGGACCGTGATTATACTAGTACAGGTCAGACTATGGGTGGAGGGGTTTTAATCGCCGTTAGGCGTCAGATTGTGGCTCATGCGCGCGGCGAGTGGCACTCATCGGCAGAAGATCTATGGGTCACATTAACCCTACAACAAAAAAGACCCAGGACAACATATAAAATGCATTTAGGCGTTGTTTATATTTGTTCTCAGAACCTAGGTAACTCATTGACAACTCAGCTGGGTAACTTTTCTGATAATTTGACAAATATTATAATGGAGCACCCGGTCGACAAGGTTATCGTCCTGGGTGACTTTAACCAATCCAATATAACCTGGATCCCTGCAGATGATGGTTATTCTTTCCACCCCACAAACCTGAGTGGTGAGCTCCAATCCATTTTCTTTGACAACATTAACGCATGTAACCTGTTGCAATACAACTGTCACCCTAACAAAAATAATAAGATTCTGGACTTGGTGTTTTCCAACAACGAAGTTTCTGTCTCCTGCTGCATGGATCCCCTAGTTCCTGAAGATCCGCACCACAACGCTTTATGTATCACGGCGGACTTTGTTCAGCTGCATAGTCTGCCAGCTCGTCCCTATGTTAAATACTTGTATCGCTCTGCTGACTATGCAGCAATTAAAGGTGATCTTAACCTTGTTGACTGGCAATTCGAGTTGGGCCATGGGTCACTGGACGATGCCGTAGCATTCTTTTATGATGTTTTATATAAAGTACACAAAACTTATATTCCAACGAAGACAGTTGTTTCCCAGTCGAAATACCCCCTCTGGTACAAAACCCCATTAGTAAAAATTATTAAAGAAAAATCGAAATTCCACGCTAAATTTAAAAAGTATGGGAACGATTCGGACTACCAATCTTTTGTATTGTTACGGAAACGTGCAAAGGATTTGGAGAAGAGCATGTTTGATGATTACATGGCCAATATAGAATCTGCTATTCGTAACAACCCTCGAGCCTTCTGGAGCTACGTAAAATCAAAAAAACAAAACAACTCCTACCCTTCAGTGCTGTGGTTTGGAGACCGCTCGTCTAGCGATGGTGAAGAAATTTGTGACTTCTTTGGCGAGTACTTTCTGTCAAACTTTTGTGAATCTACCAGCTCTGAGGGTAGTGCGGAATACCATCCTATCAGTGATTACAGCCCTTACGATATTGCCGCTATCGAGATTCGTGACGACGAAGTTATGGAACTGCTGAGGCACCTGGACCTTAATAAATCTGCGGGTCCGGACAAGCTCCCGCCGGTTTTCATATTTAACTGTGCTGCAAGTCTCTCGGTTCCTCTAACAATACTATTCAGGCGATCTCTGAATACCGGGGTTATGCCGGCTATTTGGAAATCGGCTTATATTACTCCTATTCATAAAAAGGGACCGAGAAACTGCGTGGACAACTACAGGCCGATATCCAAGTTATGTGTTTTTGCTAAAGTATTGGAAAAAATTGTGTACAGGCAAGTTTACTCTGCTCTGAGGCTCAGTTTCAGCGAACACCAGCATGGATTCTTGGGTGGACGGTCAACTACCACAAACCTCGTTCTCTGTAGTGACTTCTTATCAGAGGCTATGTCTAATCGTTCCCAAATCGACGTCATTTATACGGACTATGCCAAATGTTTCGACAGAATTGATCACGAAGTTCTCATGCGGAAACTTCTATCGATGGGCATTAGGGGTAATCTTTTCCGTTGGTTTAAGTCATATGTGGAGGACAGGTGTCAGACTGTTGTGCTGAATGGGTACTCATCAAGGTCAATGCGTATTCCATCTGGAGTTCCCCAAGGTTCTTTATTGGGGCCGCTCTTATTCAATTTATTCGTCAATGATATTGATTCTTGCTTCCTTCACTCTAAAATTCTTCTATACGCGGATGATATGAAAATTATGTCTAAGATATCCTCGTTGTCTGATGCTCTATCATTGCAGGAGGACCTAGATAGGTTTCAGTACTACTGCATGACTAACAAGCTCCATTTAAATGTTTCCAAGTGTTACGTGTGCTCCTTCACTAGGAAGCCCGTACCTATCATATTTGACTATAAACTTTTAGACAGATCCCTTGCTAGGGTAAGCACAGTCAAAGACCTGGGTGTGGTATTTGATTCAAAATTATTATTTGATCAACACGTGGAACAAATCATTAATAAAGCATCAAAATCACTAGGGTTCATTTTGAGAGTCTCGTCAGAGTTCAGGAACATCAAAACCATTAAAATTCTCTACTGTACTTTTGTTCGCAGTCACCTTGAGTATGCCTCTCAAGTTTGGAACCCCAATTACAATTTATACATAAGCAGATTGGAAGGCATACAAAGAAAATTTTTGAGGTATATTCAATTCCGGTCTAAAACTTATTCTCCCACTTATCTCCTACGCTGTAAAAGGTTCCATCTACTTCCTCTTTCTGAACGTAGAAGAATTGCTGACTTGGCGTTTTTATTTAGAATCGCTAACGGTTCAACCGAGCTTCCCGAACTGCTGAGCAAAATTGGACTTCGGATTCCTTCTACTTTTAGGCGCAATCCCCGGCTATTGCATACTCCTGTGGTAGGAACAAAATACAGACGAAACTCATACTTAATAAGAGCTAGTGATACGTATAATGCGGTTGGCCAGGGCGTCGACATCGATATTTTCAGTACTAGCATCTCAAAATTAAAAAGGACTCTTTGTAATTTCTTTTTTGATAATGTTAAGTAATTAATTGAATGCAATTCGCGCTTTTTAATCGCGTCTTTACAAACGCTGCCTGCCTTCGTAAATATTTTTGTTTTTGTTTATAAGCTCTTTTTTATCTGTGAAAACTTTTAATTGGCCTTACTTTTTTTAATCTTAATAGTGTGTAAATTTTTAGCTGTAAGTTTTCCTAAAACTGTAAAATAAAATAAATAAAATAAAATACGTCATAGCATCTCAGTCGTACGTAAATTATTCTGGTAAACGGGGAGTTTTTCCCATGATATCAGAAGAAAGGTCATAGTTTTTTTGTGGACGTATTTGTGACGAATACTTATTATTTTTCTTAATGTGACGTGCGAGGAAAGTTACAGGGCGTCACAATCATTCAACTGTTTCTATTATTGACAATGATAGTTGAGAAGCTTCTTTACAGGATGTAAAAGGACTTCACAAAATGGGAAACGGTTGTTTTTTGGGTTAAAAGTCACGTTTTATGGTACTTAGGACTCAATGTAACACACTCAAACTCATTTTGCGACGAATAGTGAACTATCGAATAGTGAACCGGTCATGGAGGTATTCAAAGTAAAGGTACTTATAAATAACCTCAAAAACTAGTCATCATCATATATTATGGTTTTAGGTGTTTATACTAATATAATAAGTACGTTATGGAAGTATTAGGTACATTCAAATCTCGGTAAACGTGTGTAGTTTTTCCCATGATATCAGAAGAAAGGTAAATGTCATAGTTTTGTTGTCGGCGTGTTTGTGAGGCATACCTAATTCATATACCTAAAATGTTATTTCCTTGGTGTGACGTCCGAGGAAAACTTATCCCGCACAGAAGCGTTACCTACCTTAATACTGACACTGACAATAATTGATGCAATAAAGGTTTCGTCATCATCTCACGTGTTTATTGTAACTAATGCTGGTAACAAACTTACGTGGCGTGGCGTGGCGTGGGACGCCAGAAGCATAGGTTTCATACATTTAGTATGGTTAGAGACATATTTGTAGGTCGTGTCGTGTCGTGGCGCGTTCATATTTGTAGGTCGTGGCGTGGCACGCCAGAAACATCGGTTTCATACATTTAGTATGGTTAGAAACATATTTGTAGGTCGTGTCGGTTCGTGGCGCGTTCATATTTGTAGGTCGTGGCGTGGCACGCCAGAAGCATCGGTTTCATATATTTAGTATGGTTAGAGACATATTTGTAGGTCGTAGCGTGGCACGCCAGAAGCATCGGTTTCATCCATTTAGTATGGTTAGAGACATATTTGTAGGTCGTAGCGTGGCACGCCAGAAGCATCGGTTTCATACATTTAGAATGGTTAGAGACATATTTGTAGGTCGTGTCGGGTCGTGGCGCGTTCATATTTGTAGGTCGTGGCGTGGAACGCCAGAAGCATCGTTTTCATACATTTAGTATGGTTAGAGACATAATCATTTGTTGGTCGTGTCGTGTCGTGGCGCATTCATATTTGTAGGTCGTGGCGTGGCACGCCAGAAGCATCGGTTTCATACATTTAGTATGGTTAGAGACATATTTGTTGGTCGGGTCGTGTCGTGGCGCGTTCTGGCGTGGCGCTGACTGCTCACCACCGATTGGCCAGAGCGGTGGTGGGGTTATGGGGCGACACGCCACACCACGTAAGTGTGTTTCCGGCTAAAGGCCTGCTTGCACCACAAATGTGCTAAGAGGTACAACTCTGCAGTGGCGAAGTTCCATACAACTTGATTTCTAGCGGCTTCCTTGAAAAAAAATGCCAGTCATTATTCTACAGACTAATAATATAATCACATTGATTATAATATACTAGCTGACCCGCGCAACTTCGTTTGCGAGTGAGAGTTAGTTTATTTTTTTTAATAAAAAGTATCCTATGTTACTTCTAATACCTTCAAGAATATGTGTACAAAGTTTCATGATGATCGGTTGAGTAGTTTTCGCGTGAAAGCGTAACAAACAAACTTACATTTATATAATAGTAGGGAAGTAGGGATAGGGATAGGGAAGTAGGGATAGGGATGTACTCCGTCTTACCTCTTACAAAATTGACCGTTCGCTACTGCAACTCAGCTAAACCCTAAGGGGATTACAGGCGTGATGTCTTGTAAAATTTAATAGTTTCACAACCGCTCGAACTTGCAAAAAACCTCAACACATGGTATCAATGATTTTATTTATTACTAACACTTAGCCCGCGCCATCCGCGAAAATTGTGGTAGCTCAGATCATTTTCATGATATCTATAAAATTTATAGGTTAAGTTACTCGGTAAAGATGTAGCTTTCTAATGGTGAAAGATTTTTTAAATCTTTTGAGAGGATCTTCAGTTAAAACTCGATTTAAGAATTGCTCAACCGATTTAAAAAAATCGTAACTAACAAACAATCAAGAATAAATCTTTCCTCTTCAGAACATAAGTTTAGATAATAACAATATACAATATAAAAAAAAAACCGTAAGACAATTTGCATTTCGTGGGCTACCTTTGCGTATCCTCGTTTTTTGCACTTTTCTTACGTTTTTTGGACTTCGCAGGCCAGTACTAACTTGTATGTTGTGTAATGTAACCCCAAACTAACGCCCCTTTCTACTCCACAGATCGCCTCTGACAACATCCGCGGCGCTCTGGGCTCCCTCTTCATCCTGTCGCAGAACTTAGGGTACCTAGTGGTGTACGTGGCAGGTGACCTACTCTCCTTCGACGCGGTGCTATGGCTGTGTACTGCTGTGCCAGCCGTCTTTCTGGTCGCGTTCATTGCTATGCCGGAGACGCCTGTGTTTTTGGTCAAACAGGGCAAAATTAAGGTAAGGGTATATTTTGAGGTGAAAACTTCTTTAGGAGCATTGAGCACTTTTTGGGTGAAGAAAATTATGGAACTCGCGTGACCGTCACCTAACGCTTCGTAGCACTCGTAGCTGATCCGCTACGGCGTAGCACCACGTAGGCGTGCGCGGGGCACAATCCGTAGCAGATATAGATTTCTTAGTTTTTACTTCTATCGGCAGCTTCCAAAGACTGCCCCTTATGTTTTTGGCTGTTGATGATGATGATGATTTAATATATTGGAATTACCCCTTCAGTCTAGCTCAGCATAAGGTACTGGGTTCAATTTCCAAGTCGGACAGTGTTGTTGAGGTTTTCAAGAACGGGCTATTAATCTGGTGGTGGTCTAAATGTATGTCTGGTTGAAGGCAAAAAGCACTTCATTTTAAAGTCATTCTGTAAAGTGGACCAGACTATCAGTGATTTCACAATCAGCGTGTACTGCCGAGTTGATGGTCAACCAATTTCCACCCTTATCCCTGAGCTTTAAGGTTGAAATTTGATCGACCGTCAATGAGCGCGGTAGTACCTAAGATATCTTCCGTCAAGTGACTGAGATTGACCCGGACGATGCCAAGACGTGGTATTTCCCAGCGGGGCTACTTTCCCCTGCCCAAGTGAACAGTGAAAATACCAGATGCTAATTAGTGCTTGTAAAACATGTAAAAGTTGTTCTTTGAAGTGATTATTGATCGAAAGAGGCGCCACTGCCTACTGCTTAAGCCATAAGGCGCTTAGACGAGCTAAATTAGCAACTCTATTTGTGGTGGTTCAAACTTCGTTTGAAATGCTGTTAGAATAAAGTTCTAATCAGCTTGCACTACAAAGTGGTTGTTACGTCAGCCACTGCGGGGCAAATAGCGCGAAATGAGTGGTTTCGATCGATTTACAAAAAAAACTATTGATTGGATTAAAAAACTGAAACAGTATCATACTAATATATTGCTTGTCAGAATGATCGCATGCATATTAGTATGTTTTTTATTGTTTGAAAGATATTTTTAGAGATGAGTTCGTGATTTCTTTTTATCGAGCCAAATTAACTGTATTATGTTTTCAAAACAGTATCATGCTAGCATATATTCTGAAGAATATCATATATTTTTCTGGTCTTGTTTATAGCAGTGAATTATATACTTTTATTAATTATAAAACTCGCGTTAGCTCATGTAATCGCCTTAAATAAATATAAATAACGTCTGTATCTATCTTATCGTACATCCTAATTCAAGTGATCAGTGGTCGCGTCTGTCTGTCTCTCTCAAGAACCACAGCACCGATTTTAATGTTCTTTTCACCATTGGATGGATTAGTTCCAAAGAAAGAATTTAGTATGTAATTTGTATGCGGGCGAAGCTAGTATACATATATGTTTACTGTCAATCATTCGTTCGGAAAACCCAAAGGCTTGCTCTGTCGA
The DNA here is from genome assembly GCA_916618015.1 of Xestia c-nigrum. NCBI lineage: Eukaryota > Metazoa > Arthropoda > Insecta > Lepidoptera > Noctuidae > Xestia > Xestia c-nigrum. The sequence continues at coordinate 10,255,806 of OU745248.1, forward strand.
GTTCGCCGAGGCCTAATTCCTTAACAAAGCGACCGTCTCACAAACACACGAATCGCATTTATTTTGATGAGCTATAAGCTCGCCCCTTATTGACTAAGAACTTAAATATACACAGATATGTGGATATAGGTACTACTAGGTTTTACAATAAGGTCACTAGTTCCAAAGAAGATAAGGTACCCCTTATTTTTCGGATGGGAAATCATCAAATGACTTCTCCCACTCTAGGCGGAGCGGGAGGGAGTGTCAGACTTTTACTGACTAAAACTCATCCATGTTCCGTCCTCGCCCTTTATGTTCCGGGGCCACGGTATCTTTTTCGAACAGTCCCGCAGCCCAGATTAGGTACCCTTTACCACAGCCCTTACAACCAATTTTTACCTCTTTATAATATTAATTTAGATAAGTACATCACTACCTAACTTAGCAGGAAAATAAATGTCTGTTACTATGTTATGTTCATATTTATAAAACTTATAAACAAAACAAAGAAGAGTGGATTCCCATAAAGATGAAACTGATATTAAGTAGGTATGAGAAACTAAACCTATAACGTTAGATTTTACCTCCTTGTAAAGCGACTTATAAACCTCTACTGCGTATTAATCAATAGACGCCATAGTCACATATAGGGTGTAAATTACCTCTTAACGAATCCGAAAGGCACTATTGTTCTCCCCGTCATTGCGATATTTTTTTGTTCTGGGAACCTTCTGGATACGGAGATATTGGGGGTCAAAGTTCCAAAGTTCCAAATTTTTACACCTCTACGACCCCCTTACTATTCAAGCAATCCATCACCACAATGTTTTAAGTGCGTGACATTGAGTTCTACCACAAAACATGATTTTTCACCCCAGAAAAAAACCGCTTCCCTGCAATAATTTTTGCGTAAAGTTACTTAGTTTGATGTACAGAATGCTTGGTTTTATTTTTGTGAATATTCATTGATTTACAAAAACAAAAATACGTGTCCATTATATTTCAATAATCTAACTGACGGACTAAATAGATTTGTAATTGTTTTATGCCTATTTGCAACTAACACGTAGCAGAAGCCATTGGGTAAAAAGCTAGTTCTAAAGACAGTTATTGATGTTGTTACAGGAAGCACGTGCAGCACTAGCCTGGCTCCGGAACACCACAACCGACGACAAAGACCTGGAGGAAGCAATACAGCAGCTGGAAAGGGAAGAGGAACTCGCCAGGAGTATGAAGAAAGCCACCTGGAAGAGTATAGGTAAGCAGTTCTTGCTTGATAAAGAATCCTTAATTACCACAGATGATAAACGACCACGGAAGCCTCAGAAGACTCATATTTACTCTGTTCAAACTTTATGAAGGTTCGGAAGTTAGCTGCAAGTGACGGCCTATGCAGGTTTAACGATTACCAACACAATTCGGGAAAACAACTAAATAGTTTTACCTTTGTGATGAACAGACAGGTGACGAGGCAATTGTAGGCAATCGTCCGTAGAAGACATAATGACGGTGAATTTACTAGAACCTGGAACCTATAATTGGGATCGAAATAGGAACAGAGATGGACAAACAGAAACGACCTACCTAGAAACGACACATTTATGAGTTAAGAGACACAAGTCAGCTGAGAAGGAGTGACTCATAATCTCACACTGCTCAAATCTAAAGCGATTCGGAAGTTAGCTGCAAGTGACGGACTACGCAGGTACAACGGTTCAAACTTTATGGCGGGTCGGAACATGCAACGTAAACCTGCGCAGTAAACCATTTTAGGTATCAGCGGGGCGCAGAGGACACATTGTCTTGAATGCATAATGCGCAGACCGTCTTTTGCAGCTTACTTCCGAGCCGTCATAAAGCTCAAACAGAACTATAGCTGAGGAGTAACCGCCGTGCGAATGGATGGATTAGCCAGGCTAAGTTTTGCTTACCGCTCTAAATAGGAAACAATCTTCTGCACAAAACCCAACGGCCCTCTGCGCTGTCTTGCACATGACCTGACCCAGCGTCGTACCAGATGACATTGACGGCACCTGTGTTTACGCACACACTAGTGTACTGGAGTTAATATCTTCTGCGACCTAGGCACTATGTCCGTGAAGACTGTCAGGCTGCCCGAAAATTAGTCGAGACTCGGGAGATATCCTAGGCCAGCAACGGGCTAAAATAGACCCAGTAAATTGACGGATCACGGATAATCTTCTAAGCGATCAGAAGGACACTGCTATTATTTTCTTACCTAGCCACCGATTACATTCTGCCCAGATTCCCAACCCTGCAAAACCACTCGGTGTTCGGCATCAAGGCTTAACACTTTCTGACACACCTCTTACGTCATATAAAGGAGATTAAGTATGTAGTCACCTGCAACCGCAAGACATTAACAAGGATTTAATTGCATCCCAAGAAATAAGCGAAACCACAAAAAGTTCCCCGTCTACGTCTGCTGACGACAATGTATCTTTCACAACAATTATAAAAGTTACGTTCACTTACATTGCAAAGACAGGTAAAATAATGTCCAGATAACGCATATCTCACCGTAAAATTGTCAAACACGTTATATTGTAATCTCTCTAGCGATATTGTAGACTCTCGAATTATTGTCAAACGAACATACTGCTTACTAACCTAACCTTAAAACACTTTATATTCCCCTAAAAAGCGTAGACGACGGAGCGGAATCCGTTCAATAGTTTTGCGCGAAAGAGAAACTAACATCCATCCATCCCCACAAACTGGTGCATTTATATTATAAGTGGGATTGATTTAACCATACTACAGGGTGTAAACCACCTCATCACAAAGCCGTTAACCAAGCATTCTGTACATCAAACTAAGTAACTTTACGCACAAAATATCGCTGGGAAACAACTTTTTTTTTTGAGGTTATAATCTTGTTTTGTGGTAGCACTCAATGTAACGCACTTATAAAATTGTGCTAATGGATGGATTTAATAGTACGGGGGTCTTGGAGGTGTTAAAAGTTAAAAACTTACAAAAAAAAGTTGTACCTAAAATAAAAACTTGTCAATGAGTGACCCCCCATATCTCCGTAGCCAGGAGGTTCCCAGGTATGGTGTAGAATAATTTATTTATTTATTTATTTATTTAAAACTATCTTTACAGGGTTCATCCTATTGCGACAGCTAAGAACTTATACTATTAACTATTAAACTATATACTTAAAACCAAATTACAAAAAAGAAACATATTATTATATAATATTAAAAAACGAACAACATTATTAAAATTAAAAACATTAAACAAATTACTAACAAAAACGTTGTAAGTACCAAAATTAAGACAAATTACTGTTATTTGACTTGTAGCAAATAAAAAATAGTAATACCCTTGCGAATTCACTAAAACAACATGTAAACACATCAATCTGAGTTTGAAGGTCGTTGATGGTACGGATAGCTCTGGTAAGGGTAAGAAAATGATCGTAATGATGGGGAGAGAACAAGTGCCTTTCGGCTTCGTGAAGAGGTGTTTTATGATAAGAAGAATAGGGTAGACGACAAAAACAAACAAATAGTAGTCCAGTAGTCCGTCAGTTAGATTTTCAAAAAATATTTGTCCTGTATTTTTTCTTTTGTTCCGTAAACCAAAATTGACGAAAATACGACGCTTTTGAAGTTCTCAATACGTCACGCCTTGGTGTAATTTTTAGTGAGTTATAGCGTCACGAGCCCCCACTCCCGAGTTTTGAGGTGTCTTATTTTTTGGTTATTAATTGATAACCGATTCAACTGGAGTTACCAGGTGGAATCTGTTTGCGGCAAGTTACGTGCGATACTCACCAAATTTTCAGTTATAAAGCGCAATATACCGTACGGAACTCTCCTTCAAATGTACACAGCACTTGCCGAGTCGATAATCTCATATGGACTCACCAGTTATGGACGCACATTTAAAACCTACCTAGACAATACATAATCTGCAAACACGTTTACTGAAACTTATAGTTCCAAACCATGTAAAAAATAAATACCAAGACAATTACACAGGGTTATTTAAACATTGCAAGGTATTACCCATACTTGCGCGAGCTGAGTATCTGTTCCTCTTAGAACATTATGATAACAGTGATATTCAAGTTCCAGTGAAATATGACGTGAATACACGACAAGCCAAATCCAAATCACTTCAAATGCCACGCAAAAATAACTTCTATGGCAGGCGTACCGCTTCTTTCGCAATACCCAACTTACTAGACCAAATACCTGTAGACATCAGAGACTCATTAAATAGCGCGTTGATCAAATCTCAGGCCATGGCATGCTAAGACAGACCTAGAGGTCTAATTGTGTGCTTTATATTTAAGTGTGTCAAATGTGACTTTAAAAAAAAATATATATATAATTGATTTACAAAAACAAAAAAGGAAAAAATAAGTGTGGATTATTTTCCAATACTCTAACTGGCGGACCAAATAAATTTGCAATTTTTGATACTGTCATGCCTATACTCTCAAAAGACAAATAATATAAACTTTGTATAAAGAACAGTTAGTGGCCCTACTTATTTGAACCCCATACCTTATTGTAAACTAAAGAGATTTGCTAACACAGCACAACACAAAAACAGTATGCCATTAAACGGTGTCGAGCAATGATATACCGTTGATTTACTTTGAAACTAATAATGTCAGCTGTGCTGTGTGTGTGTGTGTGTTTGGAGGAGCTCGTGGCTAAATAATAACAGCGGCTTCTGATCTTTAGGTTAAGCCGTGCTTGCCTAGGTTGGTCTGTGGATGGGTGACCACCCTTAAATACCGAGTTTCCTTCGTGCCTCGAAAAGCACGTTAAACTGTTGGCCCCGGCTGTCATTTGTACACCTTTGGCAGTCGTTACAGATAGTAGTAGTGGGCCAAATAGTCTGACAACCAGTCTAACCAAGTAGTATCGTATTACCCAGTATTAACTGGGTTGTGAAGGTCAGATAGGCAGCCGCTCCATGTAAAATACTGGTATTTAGCTGCATCCGGTTAGACTGGAAGCCGACCTCAACATAGTTGGGATAAGGCTAAGCATATGAATGTTAGCTGTGCTATATTTGAAAAGAACATACTTACATAAAATTCTACTGTACGCAAAATACGCGCTTTGGACGAGGAGATGCGGATATCGGCTACAAAACAACACATCAAATTCTGCAGTTAATCCAACTAAAATTTGAAAAGACCAAGATCAAGGTCCCAAAACGATGACTCACAACATTTTTGAAAACAAACCAAAATTTCAATTAAACTTCCGACAACTTATCGAAGCCGGTACTCAGCTGACGTCAGATCCTATGCCTGAGTTCCAAGAAGTGCTCTCACTCGTGCAGATATATTTACCGTCAAGTGTAATGAGCTATGGCACGCGACGGCGACGGAAACACAGGCTGCACTTTATATTGAAACCTCTTTTTGTGACAACATGGTTTGTATCTTTTTTTCTCTGTTCCGTGGTTTGTATAGCTATCCGAGTAAGTCTTAGCACAGAAAGGAAATGTCATATAATCTGACACAATAATACTTAGGGCCAGTTTCACCGGGTCCGCATAAAGTGTCGGTTAGTTATCTGATAGTTAATACTATCTACCACTTAAAGGCTGGTTATAACTAATACTTTATCTACCAGATATCGCTATCCGACACCTGTGAAACCAAAAGTGTTAGTTTATCTGGCAGATAAGTTCCTAATAGGCTAACCGACACTTTATCCGCAACCGGTGAAACTGGCCCTTAGTATTTGAAAGCTTAGCCAACTCTGAATTTCATCAGCATCATCATTTTAGCTGAAAGACGTCCACTGCTGGACATAGGCCTCCCCCATAAGTGTCGCCACATTGACAGGTCCCGTGCGACTCGCATCCAATGGATTCCCGCAACCTTTACCAGACCAGGGTATCGAACTCTGAATTTACCTTCTTTTAATACATGCTCCAAAATTACTTGGATTGTCGCAAGTAAAGGGACTTACGAATAAAGGACCCCATAGGTTTAAATGTAAGCTATATCTCTGAATTAGAAGGCCATGACAGAAACTTATCAGTTTAAAAATTGTATTTTCCTGTACCAGTTTTATTTAATTTTGTTTTCATACTTTCTTGGAAATAAAAAAAACTTTTAACTACTATATCTCTAAATTTACCTATTTTTGGACTTTGCCGGAGGTGAGATCAGCAGATGACATTGCTACCATCGTGGGTAAATCCTGGGCGAAACTGTCACATAAACTTGGAGCTTGGCACAAGGAAAGAAAAACTTAAAGTCATCATAGCTAGGGCATACTTTAAATGTTGATAATGGGCTTTCAAAAAAGTTCCAATTCTCACTAGAGCCAAACGGAATTCTGCGGATATTCAGTGGAACTCCTACAAAAAGCTGCAATGATAAAAAGACAACATTTCTCGTAGGTAACAAAATGTTATGTTAACAACATCCTGTACTCTCACAAACCTGATACCAATCAAGGCACACTCGAATAATTCCAAAAGGGTGCGTTCACATTCTTCAACGAAGCTTGTACCAATTTATAACTCGTGCCCGCATAATATTTCATCGCGAGCCAGCTGAATAAAGCGAGGCTTCATAACAACCGGATGATAATCAGTTAGTTCTGAATAAGGAGACAAGTACTGCTGGGTTTTCAACGAAATGGTCATTAGTAAATGCAAAACTGTTGTTGTGGCAAAAAATATACAGTGAAAAGGATCGCAACAAACACACTATGAGTTACCTCTTAGTTTATTGTTTTCACTGATGGTGGAATATCACTTTATCTAAACCCTCTGGGATTACCCTCATATTGAAGGAATCGGGTAAATATGGGCCAAGTACAAAATGCATTGATGTTCTTTCCTGTGCATGTAATATACTACGTATTTAGTTAGAATAGACACTGCATAGAACGTTTTGTTCCCGAAAGGAATCGTCTTGTTAGGGGCCTTCGGGCCTGGTGTTCAGATTGATTACCCACCAGACACAATGTGGGAAAACAACTAGATAGTCTTACCTTTGTGACAGACAGACAGGTGACGAGACAATTGTAGGCAATCCTCCGTAGAGGAAATAATGACGGTGAATTTACGACGTAACAATTTTTTTGATTCTTTAGCTTTCCAGTGGTGTATTTGAGTTTCGGATGGATATGAGAGTTATGAAGATGCAACACCAAACTGTATACCCAGATTTTGTTTTCATTCGTATTTTTGACTTACCCCACAGTATAGAAGCATTTTTAAACACGTATACGTATTCACGTCAACGGAAACGACTGATTTAACAGACACAAGTCATCATCATCTGCCTAGCCTTTTCCCAACTATGTTGGGGTCAGCTTCCAGTCTAACCGGAGGCAGCTGAATACCAGTATTTTACATGGAGCGACTGCCTATCTGACTTCCACAACCCAGTGAATACTGGGTAAGTAATACAATACCACTTGGTAAGACTGGTTGTCAGACATAAGTACAAAACATATAAAACGTAAGATTACAACAAATTAATATCGTTTAACGTACTACCGTTACTGATATAGGTCCCTGTGACAGACGTACAAGCAAATACATTATGTCATTATCCCGCGATCATGGCGCTTGCAAGAACGTTGAAATATCGGGAGTCAGAATAACGGGTTAAAAATATATCCCGAGACTGACAGCATAGGTTTAGACGGGTACGTATCATAATCCCGAATTTTAAAAGACCGAATTTTAAAATACCGATATGGACGAAATCCCGAAAATTGAAACGCCGAATGGTTGTTTGGTCGAAAGTTTAAAATCCCGAAAGTTCATTAGACCGAAAGTTTGAAATCCCGAAGTTCAAAATCCCGAAGTATAAAATCCCGTAGTTCAAAATCCCGTAGTTCAAAATCCCGAAAGTTCACTTGTCCGACAGTTTAAAATACCGAAGTTCAAAATCCCGAAAGTTTCAAATCCCGAAGTTCAAAATCCCGTAGTTCAGAATCCCGAAATAGTTATCGTTTCCGAGAAAAACGATTTGCAAACATGCAGCATACAGCAAGCATGCAGCAAGCATGCAGCAAGCATGTAGCAAGCATGCAGCAAGCATGCCGCAAGCATGCAGCAAGCCTGAAGCAAGCATGCAGCAAGCATGCAACCAGTAAGCATGCAGTATGCAAGCATGGAGCATGCAGCAGGCATGGTTTCTGTCACGGCTCCGACGCTGCGGGGCTCCGGCGGTCACACGCGACCTTATCGTCGCAGAGGGTTTTAACGCTCACCACCGCAGCTTCGGCTTGCTGGCCGGCTGAAGCCGGCCAGCCTCAGCCGCGGCGGCAAGTGTTAAAGCCACCTGCTCCTCAGCTCGCGGCCCGCCAGCCCCTCCGCGCCTACGCGGGCTTAAATTACACTCTCGGGGTAGGGCAGAAAAGACTACGTGGAGTCGCAGCGTTCTGCAGCGATTCATTTCTGTCACAAAATTTGTGCTTATATTCCTATAAGCACAAATTTTGTGACCATAATTATTTCTTTATTTCTTTTTTTTTTGGAATTCCACAATTAATATCTTTGTTCCAAACGTTGTTTTATGACATAAAACGAAAAATAATGAATTGTTTGTCAAATAATACGTTACTAAATAAAAGTTTTCGTCCATTCGGGATTTCATCCATCGGTATTTCAACCATCGGTATTTCGTTAATTCGGGATTTCGTCCATTTGGGATTTCATCCATCGGTATTACAACCATCGGTAGTTCGGTCTTTCGGGATTTCGTCCATTTGGTATTTCGTCCATTAGGGATTTCGTCCTTTCGGGCATTTGAACATCGGTATTTTGTGTTTCGATATAACGACTATCGGCATTTAAAACTTTCGGTATTTTGAATTTCGATGTTTTGGACGTCGGTATTTCAATCGTAGGTATTATGAACTTTCGGGATTATGATACGTACCCGTTTAGACACAGTATAAGGGTATAAAACACCTCACAATGAATACGAAAGGCACTTGTTCTACTCGTCATTCTGATCATTTTTTTGTTCTACACTATACCTGGGAACCTTTTAGTTACGGAGATATTGGGGGTCAAAGTTGCAAGATTTTGACAAGTTTTTTTTTAAATACCACTTTTTATCGCATCACTTTTGCTTTAAATATCTCTACGACCCCTGTACTATTTAATCCATCCATCCGCACAATGTTTTGAGTGTGTTACATTGAGTTATACCACAAAACATGATTTATAACCTCAAACAAAAAAATTGTTTCCCAGCAATATTTTTTGCGTAAAGTTACTTAGTTTGATATACAGAATGCTTGGTTAACGGCTTTGTGATGAGGTGAAATACACCCTGTATGTAGATTATGTGGTAATAATGGTCCCAATTGGCACCCTGGTGGTACTCCGATGGATCCAATAATCAGAACATCATATTTCATACACACTACATCGCGATATTTCATTTTACTCCAAGACATATGCAAATAACTTGAAAACGGTTTCTGCAACTGGTTTATTTAATAATCTGGCTTTTCCCTGGCGTTTACCTGGTAAGCACATAGTTATTATTATTAATAATAGGTACCTATTAATAAGAAGCTATTGATTGTGTAAATGATCGGAAATCTCATCTCACATTTTTCGATTTTAAGGAAGGAAAGCGAAATATTAAACTGTTTGAATGTGTTGTGGAAATCTAAAAGGTGTAAAACACCTCTTAACGAAGCTGAAAGGCACTTGTTCTCCCCGTCATTGCGATCTTTTTTTGTTCTACATCATCCCTGGGAACCTCCTAGTTACGGAGATATCGGGGGTCGAAATTCTAACTTTTTCAATAGTTATTTTTCAAATACATACTCGTTTTAAAAGTCATAACTTTACTTCAAATACCGCCATAGCCCGTTTACTATTAAATGTGTCCATCAGCACAATGTTTTGGTCATCATTCTATCATCCTTCTATAAAATTGTCGATCCAATTAAAAAAATAAAATAACAAAACAAACCGGTACATATATTTTTATGCACGGTTTACAACCAGTTTTTTAAACGGTAGAAGCTTTCGCGATGTTCCATTTTCAAAACCTGTCTGGTCGTGCAAAAAAAAGTAAAAAAAAACGTATTACTTATTTATGCCCACGACTTCCCCCACTTATGGCTCATCCACACATGCCGCCGGCTTATGCCACCGGGTTTGCCGTTGGCCTCCAGGCTGCCTTGCCTGTCAGGTAAAAGATGCGCGTGCCGACCGCCGCCGGGTTGGCCGCCGGCCGTGCCGCTCGGCATGTGTGGATGTGCCATTAGAATTCGGTAAATATCCCACCATATCACTGGAATAAAATTATACGAGTACTATGTGTTAATCCAGGCAATAAAGTAACTATGTGCGTATAAAAAATCTATACTTACCCATATTTTAAACTTCATTTGGTTTTATTTAAAAAACTTTTTCAGAAACCCCTAACACCCCAAACTAAATTATCAATTTAATTAAAAATAACAATTTAATTACATTTTAAGTCAGGGTAGGTTACGAATATTTTATGTTTTAAGCCCGGTATGAGTTTATTTTTCCCTGTTATGTTCTTTGTTAATATTGTATGGCAATATTGAGGGGTAAATTCGACTTTTCGAGGGAAATTAATAATAATTAATAATTTTGAGTTCTATTCAAAATCTGGTATCGCACGTTAATCATTTGCTTAAATTCTTACCTTTTTTATTATAATTATTGGTAATACTTTTATTTTTGTACAGTTGGAGCAGGATTTGTCCATGTCCTTTCATACAAATCCGTTCAGTTCTTTTTGCGAAGAGTTACAAACATACATCATTCCTCGCAAACTTTTGCATTTGACTAGCTGTTGCCCACGACTTCGTCACCGAGTTAATTTTGATGTTTATGTGTGAGAAAAAAATCATCCAGATCCGTTCAGCCGTTCCGGCGTGATTTAGAAACAAACATCCAAATATTCGCGTTTATGTATTAATAGTAGTAAGCCGTATCCGATTAATTATGCCCATTTAGAAACCAATGAGGCTTTATAAGGCCAGGTATTCCACAAACGATGGGCACTTCATATCATGTCCAGTGTGTCCTGTTGTGTGCTCATTACAACAGCTGACAACTGCAACTGAAGGTGACTAACTTGTATCCAAGTTTTGGTTTGACTTAGGTCCATATTCACCAAAAAGATGACGGTCTGATTATCTGAAAACAGCTGTTTAAGACACATTTTTGTATTGGGAACATGTCACAGTGACAGCTGTTTTTGGATAATCAGACGGTTATCTTTTCAGTGAACATGGACCTTAATAGGCTAGACGACAAAAAAATATAATTAGTCCGTTAATTACATTACCAAAAAAGAAATTACCCATATTGTTTCTTTTGTAACGTAAACCAAAATTCTCAATACGTCACGCCTTGGTATACTTTTTGTGAGTTCAGACGTCACGAGATGACGAGTTTTGATGCGTTTTATCTTTGTCAATATTCATTGATTTACAAAAACTAAAAATACGGGTTCATTATTCTGGCGGACTAAGGCCCATGTTCACCGAGAAGATAACAGTCTGATTATCTAAAAACAGCTGTCAATGTGACATGTTCCCATACAAAAATGTGTTTTAAACAGCTGTTTTTAGATAATCGTCCGTCATGTTTTTAGTGAACATGGACCTAAATAGATTTGCAAGTTTTTGTTGCTCTCCTCATGCTTATTCTGAATGCCATCGACACAGAAATTATTATAAAAGCCCTGTTTAAATTGAGACACCAACGAGGATCAATAGTCAAGCCGAGACTATGAGGAGTAGCTTTACAAAAGCAAAAGCAGTTTTTTTTATGATGGAGTTCCGTGATTCTCATGGTCCTATCAAAATTATGATCATCCGTTTAATTTAAACCTTGCCACAATAGGGATTTTCCATAGTTCTTTACCGAGAATATTTTTTACCGAGGTCATAAAAGCTTTTATTCTTAACTAACCTTGGCTCGTGGCTTTGCTCGCTTCGAGTTCGGTAGTAATATTCTCCCACAGCACTGTAATACCGGTATAAAAAGTATCCTATGTGTTAATCCAGGTAATAAACTATCTTTGAGCTTTATTTCATTCAAAAACTGTCGGTAGTTTTTGTGTGAAAGAGTAAGAAACATCCATACATCCATCTCACAAACTTTCGCACTTCTTCTCCTTCTTCACTTTCTTCTTTCTTTTTCTTCATGTTCACTACATAATACAAAACAAAGTCCTCCACCGCGTCCGTCTGTCTGTTCGCGATAAACTCAAAAAACACTGTATCGATTTTCATGCTGTTTGCGAAGGCATCAGCTAGTATATAATATTTGTAGGATAGCATTATCACCGCTTCCCTAGAAATAGGAAAAACAATTCAGACGAAAGACTTCCTTGGAATTAATTAAAATCTTACTAAGAATTATTAATGTTAATCGTTTCTAGAAACCATTTTCTATGCAACTTATTATTTTTTATTCTTTACTTGTTCCATTTACTGGTTTTGCCTGCTTGATTGTGTCCCGAGGAAGAGTTTGAGTATAAATTAACTGTACTAAAGCTTTACTCGCTCGGACTAATGAGAGTAACGACTACTACGTCTCATCAGCCTATAATATATTTAATGTGATTATATTATTTGTCTTTATAATAAATATCGTGCCGGTTTTCAAACAAAATCTGGTAGGAATCGAGTTGTGTGGTAGCTTCGCCACTGCTGCACACTGCTGAGACAAGACCGTCCGAGATCTTTGTGAGACAAAACGGGTCGTAATCCACAATGTAAGCCCAATTGGTCCCGATTTGTAGACGTCACTTTTCTTCGAATTGGCCGATACAAAAGAGAGCGAGAAAATTATGATTTTCGGAGAAGCAGTTTTTGAGTTATAATAGCACTAGTAAACACGCGGGTGGACAGACAGACAATATACCACTTGTAGCACGAGTTAGGAAATGCGTTATAAATATCCAGTTTGGCTTCCAAGAAACGTTAGGCAAAAAACACCTAAAACAAGTTTTTATAAAAACACTATTCGTTGCGTACGATAATTTCTCAGAAGGTGCACAGCTTTTGTAGGTATCTGTCTTAAGTAGGTAATCGTTTTGAAGACGAACTGTGGGACTTACCCAGAATTATTTTGATGTAATATTGAGATATTTTGTTGCGTGGCTGCATACTTAAAATAGGTACGAGTGTTCTCAAAAACCGACGTTACAGAACACCATCACCATGTACGATTCCTGCTTTGTATACTCGTGCGTTTTACATCTGCAACATAAAAAGCCATCTAACTAGTCGTTTCCCATGTTTAGATCGATATTCAGTCTAACCGCGAAGGCAGCTGGATATTTTACATGGCGGAGATGCCTATCTGGCCATTCCAACTCAGTTTCTAGCATGACACGTTAATAACAACATTGCATGGTTGCCAGCCTTTCGGGTTTCTGACCAAGACCTGAAAATGACAGCTAGCGCTAACGGCTTATCGTGCTTTCCGAGGCACAGAGGAACTACCATCACCAACCACGGGCATTACGACTGTGATTTCAAAGAGACGGCTATTATTTATTTAACACTTCAAGCACATAGTACAGAGGCGGACTTAATGCTATATCATCAGGAATTTCAATCCCTTTTTTTTCTTTCTTAGTCAAAGGTCTACAAATGACTGCCAGAGCCAGCAGCTTATGGTGCTTGCCCAGATGAAAACTAAAAAATCCGTAATCTCTTTTCAGTAAAAGATAAAACCACCTTCAAAGCGTTCCGAATCTCCCTCAACGTGATGCTGTCGCAAGAAACGTGCGGTTACCTGGTGGTCCTCATGTACGCTGGCTCCATCTTCGAACAGGCTTCGGAGTCCATCAGTCTGAAGCTTTCGCCGAACAAGCAGACGATCGTGGTGGGGGCTATACAGCTCCTCGGCAGTATTGTGGCGAGTTGTATTGTAGAGCAGACTGGGAGAAAGGTGAGAAATATATTCCTCTTTGAAATAGACGCTTACGGAAATTAAAAGGCACTTGCGCTAATTTTTTTGTTCTAGCTAGACCATACCTTGGAACCTACTTGTTTCGGAGATATTGGAGGTCAAAGTTCCAACTTTTTCACAATTTTTTTTCAAACACTAGTTTAATGAGGTCTTACCTTTACTTTAAATACCTCCGTAACTCATTATCTTATAAATGCGTCCATCATTACAATGATTTGAACGCTTTACATATGTGATTTTTCACCGCAGAACAAAAGTCGTATCCCAGAAATATTTTTTGCGCCGAGTTACTTAGTTTGATGTACAGAATGCTTGGTTGATGGCTTCGTGATGAGGTTGTTTACATCCTGTATACCAGCGATAAGTGCCTGATTTTCTTGATTTTTAGCGACTGAACTGCCTCATTGGGTCTTCACCTCAAGCCCCATCCGCATATGCCCTATAGACTAGAGACCTCTGCCCCTACTGTAAGGAAATTCAAGGCAGATTCTCACCTTTCCATGTGTTGAGTAATCGCATACTGAAGGTTAAACAATATCATGTCGAACCATCCAATGCCGAGTATACACTTAGAAGACTATAATACGAGTAATGATGCTCGTCAGACGGATATGAAATCGGAGTAGACATTTTTTATGATTCTGTTGTGGCTTCACGACGCACGACAATTGATTCTAAGAATGCATTACGTACTTTATTGTTCGTGTGCATTTGTAGACACATTTCTTCGGGGAGTCACCTTCTAAAGGCGTTTGGGCCTTTGGAGATACGATCGGGTATTTTAGGACCCTATAATCATGGATACTACCCCACCCATATGAGTTCCGTGTCTTCCATAACTAGAACCTCCTGTCTAACCACTGTTGGTCATATCCAGGGATGTCGACACACACCTTTCACATATCATCTGAATATAACGTTCACATAAGCCTCTCTAAGATAAAGATTCGGACATTATCCACCACGCGGGTGTGTACGAGTTGATGTTTGACACGTGTCTACGAATTTCTGGCGAGAAGACACCTGCCCCCGTATTCACAAACGCTCGGAATGAAGTCGTATGTCTATCCTTTTTTAGCATAACAAAAACGTGCGAGATAGACATACGACTTCCCGAATCGAAGAGTTGTGAAAATGGGGTCTGGTCTGGTTTCGAATCCACACCATCCGTTACCACTGTGTCTCCTCTGTTCATCAAATCTCATATGCACCATGTAAACTGTACACTAAAACAACCTTTTATTTCTTTCATTCCAGTGGCTGCTAGCCGGCACCTCCTTGGCAACTGGTATCTCGATGCTGGCGTTAGGAGCGTGGTTCTATATAACCTCATCAGGCATCTGGCTGCCCGGCTGGCTGCCGGTGATGGCCATGTGTCTGTGCATCTTCGCGGATGCTGCAGGATATCAGCCTGTGCCCTATGTTATTACTTCGGAGCTTTTTAGTTTCCAGGTAATCATTTACGTTATGCTGGTTTAATTAATGAGATACTAGTTGAAGATTTATTAGAAATAACTATAAATAAGATAGATACCTAGTAGTTCTGGGAAGAACTATCGTCGAGGCTCAGACCTTGTAAGACGACAGAATGAGTTGAACAAATCAGAGACCAGTGTTCCAAATTAGCCATGGCTCGAAATGGAAGTCATGGGAAAAGGGTTTTTTCTAGCAATGATATGAGAGGCTAGTAGCAACAAAATGGATATGCGAGTCATGCCTATGTGTTTGGTTCTTGGTCCCTGGTAGTCTTCAGAACCTCTTTGAAATTATTCGTTGAAGAGGTTCACTGGTGGACCTAAAATTAACATAGCACATTAAAGTTATGCAACAGCGGGATAAGCTGTCAGAAAGCCTTCTAGTTCATTTACTGACAAAAAATATTCCATATTGCAATAAGTTCTTTAAACGAAGTTTGAAACCGAATATGTCAGTTTTAAAGTTCAACCATCAAATAAATTTGTCTTTTCCAGCATCGTGGCATGGTGACCTCCTTCGTCAGCTCCGTGGACGCTCTCAGCGATTTCGTCCAAACGAAGGCCTATGACCCGCTCCTCAAACTCCTGGGCATCCATTGGGTCTTCATCATGTTTTCAATGGTCTGTTTCCTGGGTACCTTCTACACCGTCATGTGGGTGCCGGAGACTAAAGACAAGTCTGTGGAAGAAATATACGCCCTTCTAGCAGATTGTAGGAAGAAAGAGAAGAGGAAAGCTAGAAGGGAAGATATGGAGAGTGGAAAAGAGATGAGTAGATTATAAGTGGTGTTGGAGACTTGTCGGATTGAGGAGATTTTAGTGTATTTTTTTTTTCAGTACAATGACTTTTATGGTCGTTGACATGACATAAGGTTTATATTACAAAGGGCTTTATTGTGAACATTCTAAATAAAATTGACTTTGATATTGTGCATGTAGTATTGACCATTGTATTAGTTTTGTTTGGTACTTACCGATGTCTATTAACTTTAATTTTGTACAAAGGGGTTAATCGAATATTCCATTAGATTGACTTGGGTAGTCTGCAACAGAAGCGGGGTTTTTCTAAACTGAATTCGATCTAACATTTAAATACAGAATCTCTATGCGAAATCTCAGAATAATCTTTGTATCTATTTACATAAAAAGTATCGTAATTCCTTTCAGTTTATTTACGTACCGCTTACTATTAAAGTAAACTGCAAAAGAACAGTTACCAACTTTTGTTGCAGACCTCACCATAGTGTTTCCTTAGCTTTAATTTGTTCTAAAAAATGACAGGTTGTCTGTGGAATGTTATGTTTAACTACCAGGGTCAAGTTTATACCTGAGTCATAGCAAAAAAAGGTAAAAAATAATAGAAAGAACACATACCTTGCCTGTGCCATCATGAAGCCTTGGAATGTTTTTTGTAGTATGACTAAGATCACTTTTGACGGAATATATTACCCTGAGCTTATGCTAAAGCGGTGTTCTGACGAGGCGATTTAAATCGATTGACTTGATTTTCGTTGACGAGTGAGTTAAATGATATAACCTGCCATTTTGTTTATAGTCTGTGCTACATTTTACATGATCAACCGTTTAGAAACTCCTTAAATGTTTCCTACTTAGTTTTGCCTATCCATAAAATCACTTTAAATCATTATTTAATCATATATTAACTAATTGTTGCCTTTCCATTAGAGAATATTTTCGTCTTCTTCTTCAGCCTACCATTCCTGCTACGTCGATAAAATACGCTTTTTTCTTCCATCCGTTCCTTGTTGAAAGTTATCGATTTTAATATAGACTACACCACTTTTATATGTTAAATCATCATTCGTCAAACAATCCATGCACTTTATCTTTCTCTGCCCTCATCATCTTCCTCCCTAATCCTATGTTAGGAGTACTTGGAGTGCGCGCAACACGTTATTTTCTTCCATTCTATCATTTATTCGGTATCGTGTACTATTGAAGTTCCATACCTTAAAAGGTAAAAAAGAAACTCTCATAGGATCACTTTCTTATCCGTCTTTCTGTCCATCTGTCTGTCCGTCTGTGTGTCCGCCTGTCAATCCGTCAGTCCGTCCGTCTATCTGTCCTGTTTTTTTTTTATTCTGTTTATTTTACTTATCTAAACTTTTTATGTAACGCATTCAGACACAATTGATATTGAATAAATGAAATGAAAAAAAATGAAATGTCCATCTGTCTGTCCGTACGTCTGTGTGTCTGTCCGTCTGTCACCACTGTTTTTTTCAGAAACGGGTGGACCTAAATTAAAGTTAAATTTCGATCAACTAAAAGTTGCCCAACTGAGTTGCCTCGTGAGAACTCTGCTTTACGGAGAGTTATTTTTAAATCTTCTGGTGTATCGTTTGAGGTGTTTTTATTACTTGTAGATCCCATAGATGATTGTGAATGTAATAAAAAAAAGATCTTGTAAGAATAATTACAGCCAGTTATGTTTTTCTTCGCTGTTTATTTATTGTATGTATTTTTTAATAAACGCTGTTTTTTTATGAAATATTTAAGTCATAGAAAAACTACAAAGGTTTTTTCTAAGCATGACACCACCTCAATTCGACAAGTTTTTACAGCCAACCAAAATGTACATAAAATTCATTAAAAGCTAAGTGACAATAAAGCGATGAATTTTCTGTACATCCTAATTCTGTAACAACCAATCTTTCTGCACACCGATTTTGTACCTAATACTCAGGACATTTACGTATATTATCGACTGCGCAGGAAGGTCGTGATATGTGCCTCCCGACTACCGATTGTGATATTATGACGAATTAATAATGTTTAGTATTTTGGTATTATTAGATTAAGATGTCTAAATGACGTTAAAAAAATTAATTTATATCAAACAATAATTGTGTTTTATTTAAAATAACCCACTAAATTAAAAAAAAAACAACCATCAGCATAAACACAATATAATTGTTGTACGAGCTCACTCGACAATTTTATGCTGACACCCGCGTACTTACGTTTATACCTTATTGCAATGGTTCCCAACCAGTGGTCCGCGGACCACCAGTGGTCCGCGAAAGCCAAAGTATGGTCCGCGAACGATTTTAAATTTAGCGGGCGGTGACCCGTTGGTCGCCGTGCAGAGACAAAAACTATGACGCTATTAGAGCAAATATACAAGGAAACATCAAGCCTTATTTACATATGTTGATTGATGAATTCAATCGTTACTTCCCAGAATATACCGAAGAAGCTAAAGTTGATCAAAAACTGATTCGTAACCCTTTTAGCACGGACGCTAGTGAAGTTACAGAAGGAATCCAGGAAGAACTCATTGAATTACAAAATGACAGAAACTGCAAGGATACTTTTGAATTAAATTCACTTGAGTCATTTTGGTGTAAAAAAGCAATTTCTTATACTAAACTTCTGAAATCTGAAATCGCCTGGCGCTATTTTATGGTATTCTCAACAACTTATTTATGTGAACAAGGATTTTCCGCTATGTTGGTAATTAAAAACAAGGCGAGAAATCGTTTGAAAGTAAGTGATGATTTGCGTGTGGCTTTGAGTAACAATATTAGTCCTAGGATAGCCGAACTCGTGAAGAAGATTCAAGCTCAGAAATCACATTAATTCAGAATTACAAAAGTTTATCCTAAAAACGTTATTATTTCTTTTTATGTAATTTCATATTAGGTTTTTAATTAAAGTTTCAGTTTGATTATTACAGTTTTTTTTATTACACCTAGATAGTGGTCCGGGCTAACAAAAATAATGTAAAAGTGGTCCCTGACCCAGAAAACGTTGGGAACCCCTGCCTTATTGCATGCACATTACTGTAATAAAGGTTAGTAAAGCTGCTTGGTTAATACACATGCCCGTGTTTTCTTCCACATTACACATAAGAATTCCCGGCACACGTCGCACCTCAACGGTAGGACTCCACATATTTTTGGTCCTTCGAGCCGGATGGTGAAGTGTAAGAGAAGGTGTCTTCATCAATAGCGAATCGGCTCGGCTGGCCTCCCATAAGCGGGTCTCACCAGTCAAGTTGAGAAGGCGCACATATTGATGAGGCATCTGCTCACACGGAATTAACAGAACAAGTGGACACACAAGTCCACAACATCTTCTATCGGTGACAGTGATTACAACAGACAACTAGTTTCTTCAGCACATCTAAATGGAAGGGCTACTACAACGTCAACAAATCATTGCTGAAACTGTACAGAAGATATCTACAAACATCAAGAAAGATTCTGCAATTCGGAAAACTGCCGAGTAGGTACACAAAAAAACGGTTAGTGACCATTGAAAAATTTCAGGTGGACGCACACTTATCCGCGCCGAACGCGCCAAACGAATCGAAGTCAAAGAGGCCTCGCACACATATCCGCGCCGAACGCGCCAAAACATTGGAATCACTCATTTTTTTAAAACAATGAAGAAGTAGTACTCTAGAACGTTGCGCTGTCGCAACTGATAGAATGCGACCGCATCGGTCGAATCGCCCGCATCAGCCGCGCCGAATCTGATGACGTCATCCGAATTTGTCTAGGATTTCTGGGGTTCTGCTCGATTCGGACGATTCGACGTGGATAAGTGTGCGGGGTTTCATAGGAGGATCAATACTCCTATGTGAAAAAAAAATACGCGATTATTTCGACGGGCTGACAATTTTTCTAGACTGTGCCTGTGATTCGAATGGAACTCAGAACGTAATAGATCGAACCGTGCCACTATTTATTTAAAGTATTTATTTTAAACCGCCTTAGGAAAAGGAGGAATAATTTGTTGAATGTCTTTTTTGGCGGTGGTCATCATTGAGAAATGGTGGTGTCCTGATCTACACATATAATTATGAAAAAAGAAAATTATTCTCGGCGAACATACTAAGTTTTCTAAAGTCTGATAAAAAAATAAAACAATCTATTGGTATCAAAATTATATTTTAATATCCGGTGGGCCACACATTTCACAATTTAGAATAAAACATAAATAAAAAAACAATAGAAAAGCAGTAAAATAATAACAACTCTAAAACACTAAAATTCATATCACATACCTAACCCACTATGTAGGTACTACATAAACGCGTTATACAAGTCTTATTAGTTTTAAGATGTGGATTAATTTGTACTTGGTAATATTAACTTTAAGTTGCACTAGAAATTATGGAGCTAGAAGTTATAATTCACTTGGTAAGTTTTATTTTGTCGTGAAAATCTGTCAACAATCTGTAGGCCAAAATAACCACCACGGTAGACCTCGCAGAAGATGGCGGGGCCAGCTAGATAAAACCAACGACCAGTGGTCCACATAAGCCCTGGATCGAAGGAACTGGAAGTCGTGGGGAGAGATCTTTGCCCAGCAAGGGATGATGAAGATGTAGGCTAATAGTAACAGAATTTCTGTCCCTGCTGAACTGCCAACCAGGCACCTACACCGCCGGGGCTGCGAGACTGTTCGAATGAGATACCGTGGCCCCGGAACATAAAGGGCGAGGAAGGAACATGAATGGGTTTTAGTCAGTAAAAGTGTGACACTCCCTCCTGCTCCGCCCAGAGTAGGAGAAGACATTTGATGATTTCCCATCCGAAAAAAACACCAACATCGGCCTACGTACAATCGCACGTCAAAAACCTTCCCATGGGAGTTAGGGGGAAATTTAGATTCAGCATCCAAACAAAACAAAATATCAGTTCTGAAATCCCCAAAGTGTTACGTAGAGATGTACCCATTTCAAGTCATGCCTGTTATATTATCTTCAGAGCTGGGAACCGACCTGGAGGGTCCACTACTCCACTTGCAATATTTATGCAATATGTATTGTGAGATGGCATATGTACTCTATCTATCGGGTTCATTACAAATCATCATCTTCATCCACAGCACGAGCTCACTCACTGCTGGGTATAAGACTCTTTTCTTGTGCCAACCTAAAAATCCATTCCGACTATTTCTACTAAACAGTTCTACGATAGAAATAGGGTGGACACGAATTTCATCTCAGCACAATTCCAGTCTCCGTGGCTGCAATTAAGAAAAGCCTGACGGAATAACCCAATAACTCTTTGCGTGGCCTGGAAACAAAAGCTAGGCCCTCATGTTTACCGTTGACCGCTAGACCAACGTCATACCAGTCACTTATCTTGCACTACCGAATAAAGGCCTCCGAAGCAAAACCAACAATTTGAGGACGTCATTTCTACCAGACACTGGTTTTAAAATAGAAACTATGAGAACTAACGCGCAATAGAGAAGTTGTAAACTACTCAAATGCTCAGTTGCAGTACCAAGCCTCATAGCAAAACGTCACGATCTGAGATCACAACTGTTCTCCAGTTACTATCAAGGTCCACGTTTTAAGGGGCAGACCCTTCAACTGGTCACAAATCCCGACTCCGACTCCCGATTGGTAAATTCCTGACTCCGGCGGTGTTATTGGGAAATTCCTGATGAAGTCCATGATCTTGTACCTATTCAGCAGTAGCGTTTGGAACAACTCCAACGAGTGTACTCCTGTAACGATATTAATTCCTAGCTTAGTTTGTAATCAAACCGTAACGTTGTTATTTTTTCAAAGACCTCAAAATGAGAAACTTTGGCGGTAATCAGCCCCATAATATGTATGACATGCGTCGCCGTGGACACAACAAACCGGGTCTTCGGATCAGGAATGAGCACCAGGTCTTCATCACGGACCCAAAGACAAACCTGAGGATCCGAGGGGGCAACGCCACGGATACGAAGAACTACCCGTATATGGCAGCCATTATTATAAACGGACGGTTGTGGTGTGCGGGTGCCATTGTCGATGTTAACTGGGTAGTCACTGCTGCTCATTGCTTGAATTAGTAAGTAATAAAGTTTGTGATCAGTTTACAAAGCAAAGACCATTCTGAATGAGATTACTGTGTGCCAAATCTTCATCTGCATCCCTGAACCAGACTTAATTGTCGTAGATTTGGGCCGAAAATATGCATGAACGAAACCATCTACCGAGTTGAAACTTGATGCAATGTGTTGTTGGGAGATGACCGCAAAGTCCATTGGAGTCGATTATTGGGGCTGTTACTAATCTGAACAAAAAACAGGACATCTCTCATCAGTTAATGTTCGCTGTATTCATACACAACTGCATCAAGGCTGAGCCGGTCTGTCGCCAAACTTGTGTCGTTACGGGTTTTTTTAAGAATCTAGGTGGTTTTGTATAAAGGGTGTAAAACACCTCTTAACGAATACGAAAGGCACTTGTTATCCTCGTCACTCTATACCTGGGAACCTTCTAGTTACGGAGAGATTGGGGGTCAAAGTTGCAAGATTTTGACAAGTTTTGTTTTTAAATACCACTCTTTATCGCATGATTTTTACTTTAACTATCTCTACGACGTTCGTACTATTTAATCCATCCACTCGCACAATGTTTTGAGTGTGTTACATTGAGTTATACCACAAAACATGATTTATAACCTCAAAAAAAAAAGTTGTTTCCCAGCAATATTTTTTGCGTAATGTTACTTAGTTTGAGATACAGATTGCTTGGTTAACGGCTTTGTGATGAGGTGAAATACACCCTGTATAAGGTGTAAATAACCTCATCATGAAGCCGTCAACCAAGCATGCAGTACATCAAACGTACGCAAAAAATATTGCTGGGAAACAACTTTCCTTTTAGGTTGAAAAATCATATTTTGTGGTAGATGCGCACTAAAAACATTGTGGTGATGGATGAATTGAATAAGTACGGTGGTCGTGGTGTTAAAAGTAAAAGTCTTACAATAAAAACTTGTATTTAAAAAAAACTTGTCATAAAGTTGGAACTTTATGTAAGGTTTGATGTAGAGCAAAAAACTGATTGCAATGACGGGAAGAACATAAGTGCCTTTCGGCTTCGTAAAGAGGTTTTTTACACACTTTATTTGTTTTCAACAAATTCTGTTTATAGCTGAACAGACAAGCTAGGTTGATTAAGTAAAGGCGGGTGCAGGGGGTATCGCACTACCCACAACTGAATTGTGGAGGACAGACTAGCATGTAAAATACCAGCATTCAGCCCCACCTGGGATCCGTGTTGATGGGTTGATGGAATGATAGGCTAATAAGACATGTCTTCCTCAGTGTCCTCAGTGTATCCCCTCTCAAATCACTGGGGCAGTACGTAAAGGTGCGCGTGGGCAGTGCACGGCCCCATGAAGGAGGTACTCTACTCGACGTGGTAGGAGCTGTCCGGCATCCCAAGTTTGAAGAAGAGCCGGTACCTCATGCTGATGTGGCGCTGTTGAAGCTTGCTGAGAATTTAGGTCAGTAGTTCCTAGCTACCATATACCATAACCTAACCGGGCACGCTCTTTCCATCATTGACCTAATCCTTCACTTTCCATCAGGCCTGTTTCAGGTCAGGCCCATTTTGTAACAAAAATACTGTAATTTTACTAAAACAAGGTGATGGCGTTTCATCAACGATATTTCAGTAAGGCTGAGGCTACATTAGGCCGCGACGTGTCCTGCGACACATGAGCGATTAAAACAAGTAAATGAATGCTCACGTCGTGTATATGGCTACACTGTACATCAAATGTTATTAGCGATCTTTGATTTCTTTATGCGATCGGAACAACATTACTGTAACCACGGTATCGGCTACACCAACATAGCGAAATTGAAGCGAATTTATTAGAAAATACGCCGGAATCTCGCTTGTAATGGAGCCATACCAAGTTTTTCTCGTTTCGCTCTTCCAGTCGCATCGCAAATCGCTGCCTAGTGTAGCCTCAGCCTTACTGGCAATGAAATGTATCTGACATAGTAAAGTGAAGTAGATACTACATTCTTGACTGAGGTATGAATAGAGAACTTGTTTGTTCTAGTTTTCCACTTACACGTGAACCTCATTAAGGTCTACGAGGGTATCAAGGAACCGTTCGCGCAGAGCTTCATCGTGGTCACAGGATGGGGGGCCACCAGGGTAATGTACCAGTTCCGTCAGCATTGTCATGACCAAGGCTGTCTAACCGTTATTTGATTAGACGTGGTATTCGTGGTCTGGCATTTAATTCACAAGCAAATTGAACATTGTTCGACAAAAATCCTGTGTTTTCTTCTATGGAGATAATTTGGGTTTACCAAATGGTCTAATGTTTGCAAGCGCAACAGCTAGCATATGGTTCGAACTCCTGATCAGATCTTTCCATTTACGGTTGCATTCATATTCACGATTTGTGCAGTTCATTGCAATAGATTCACATCCGATGGCTGACTTAAGGATGCAGAGGATTTTGTTTTAATTTCTCTTAACGACTAGATCCAGGCTTGGAAAGTAGCAAAGCCCTGAAGTTGGCAAAAATATGCACATACAGAAGGTGTTTTTGCGGGCGGAAGTGCGGTGGTGTATTACATTTAACTGGATTTACGTTAAGTTACAGGTAGTTAGTGGCCGATAAGAAAGTTTGGCAACAAATACTACCCAGTACTTAGATTGTGGAGTCGCTCCATTTAAAATACTGATAATCAACTGAATCTAGTTAGACTGGAAGCCGATTCTAACATAGTTGGGGTAGATGATGATGGTGGATTTCCGCAACGTATTGCCTAATTACATAAAGGATGAGAGAAAGAGAAATGTTTGTTTGACATCAGCACACACACAGTTATATTAAAAAAAATACAAAATACATAGTATGTATCTGTGTGCCTCACGGCTGCGCCAAAAAGGTTAATTTCAGCATTCAGCCATAACCTTGCCAGACAGGTGATGCTGTCTAATACTGGTCTTCCAATAACTTAATTTTCAACACGTGCAGGGCACCGATACGTCGTTCAGGGAGCATACTCCTGACTTGATAACGGCTCGTCTGAAGGTGCGCTCACAGCACTACTGCATGGACGCCTATCAGCTCGTCAACGGCTTCCAGTTCACTCCAGACTTCTTCTGTGCCTCACTGAGGAATGGCACCAGGGATGCCTGTTTGGTATGGCTTTGTTACTTCAATAATCTGTAAAAGTGCGGTCAAACCGGGCGGACCGGACTGGTTACGGACATATTTACCGGAATTTTACAGATACTTAAGCAGGTACATTATCTACCAAAGTCCGAAAGGAGCTCGAGCCTGCGTAATAATTGTTGGTCCTTGGATGGGTAATGGGTTACATATCGAGCTCCCGTGCCTCGGACAAATTGGTTAAGCCGTTGGTTCCGGTTGTCATTTGCAGGTCTTTGAGTATCGTTACAGAAATTTCTGACAACCAGTATTTCCTAGGGGTATCGTGTTACCTAGTACTAGTTACTAAGGGTTGTGGAAGTCAGACATGCAGTCGCTCCATGTAAAATACTGGTATTTAGTTGCATCCAGGTAGACTGAAAACCGACCTCGTTATAGTTGGGAAAAGGCAAGCCTGTGATGATATCTGCCTGAGTCCGGTATCCACTTTCCTTTCCGTTTGGTTTGCCCGCACTTTCAGTAGGGAATGCTGAATATTTTTTCCGTATTCATGTGTATATTAATGGTCAACGAAACGATCAACAAAATTCCAAAGCAACCCACTGCAGAACGCAGCGGCAAAGGTGCCCAATCGCGACGATAGGCGACGTTTGGTCACGATTAGTTGCCATGAAAAAAGCAACAGGCGCAGTGGATAGCGAGAAAAAATATACAGATAGCGAGTACGCTAACTATTTTTTTTTTTTCAGAAAATCATGTAGTTCTACAAGACACTCTCCTCCAAAAAAGCAGAACGGAAACAAGTACAAATAAATAACACAGATACAAACCGTCATTCCAACCTCGCCGTCGAGGTACGTCGCGACGTCCCCGTTCACGCCCCCCGAACCTTGCTCGAGCCAGCCCGCGATACTAAGCCAGTAGTTTTAAATCAGCCCATAAATAATTAACTCAATCAGATCCAGTGTGCCCCTTTGCTGCTCTCCCCAGTGACGCCACAGGGTGTCCTTAGTGCGCTTTCGCTTAGTTTATAGGTACCTAAGTTTTTTCCCCTGGCTGGAAGCCTTACACTCAAAAGGCACACACAGGATAGTCCCGTTAAGCAGAAGCCAGCCTCTTAGGTTGACCTGCGAGATGCCATACAAAAGAAACCACATGGTTTAACATTGACGTGAAATCAAATTGACTAGAGACTAGACTAGGGTATAATAAAACGACCAGAATTGACAATCCCGTACACATGCTAAAAATAGAGAACGAATTGTCCGCGTAACTTATCAAAGCATCGATAACAATATTAATAAAACGCATCATTGATTCTTATTGCTCTGAGCACTCTCGACAAATACCGAAATTAAAATCTGCAAATTTATTTTATCTCCGATATCAAAACAAAAAGCACCCCACCAGTAACTTCACCAGTCCCACCGTAATTGCAACTGTGTTTAATATAAAAAATAACTAATGACAGGACTGTAAGTAGACACCACAGCGTATTGTAGGTACTTATTTTTAACCAGCGAAAGAACCCAAGCACAAGGAGTTTTTTAGTAGGTACAGTACATCTCGTTCAGTCCGCTCTTTGCTCGTAGTTCGACGCAGGCGCCCCTGCCGTGCAACAGAACAGACTCATGGGCATCATGAGCTTCGGGCCTGAACGCTGCGGCCACGAGTACCAGCCCGCAGTCTTCGTCAAAGCTTTCTACTTCAGGTAAGCTACCGCTGGGGAGGGGCCCGCAAGGGCCGAAGCCTGACGGGGTTGCGGGCCTGTTCGAATGAGATACCGCGGCCCCGGAACATAAAGGGCGAGGAAGGAACATGGATGGGTTTTAGTCAGTAAGAGTCTGACACTCCCTCCCGCTTCACCCGGAGTGGGAGAAGTCATTTGATGATTTCCCATTCTAAAAAAAAAAAAAAAGGTTCGCTTCAACATCATCATTGTTGACTTCTTCTTGTAGACTGACCTTCCCTAAACCCTAACAATATTATTGTAACAAGCAATGGTTCTGGGTTCATTGGTTCCGGCTGTCACTAACGGCCATTTTCTTACTGACAGGTATCGGTGTGTTGCTATCTCTGTCTGTTAGAATCAAAACGTCCCACAAAAGCTTTCTTTTATTTTTCTATGAATCAAGTGACAGGTAGATGAAGCATATAGGATATTTCAAGCTAACTCTGTTTATAGAAACACCGATAGCTACGAGACGTAGCATTAACTGACAGTTATAAGTCAGTAAGTTATAGAAAACAGCCTTAGGAGATCTTTGACAGTCGTAACGGGTAGTCACACTCACAAGATTACCGCTTAGTCTGACAACCAGACAGAAGAGAGACCAACCAATCTTGCTGAGAAGCTTCGCGGTACCCAGTTACTGGGTGGTGGATGTCAGATCGGCAGTCGTTCCATATAAAATACTGGTGTTAAGGTGCACCGATGCAACCGACCCCAACATAGTTGGCTAAACAAAACAGTCCGGCGAAAAACGTCCACTGCTAGACGCAAGTGACTGCAAGTGTCGCCACATTGACCGGTTCCTTGCGTCTCACATCCAGCGGATCTCATCAAGTCATCGGTCCACCTACTGGGAGGCCTTCGAACGCAACATCTTCCAGTTCGAGGTTGCCACTCCAGAACTTACCCCAAAGGCCATCCGTCGTGCGAGCAATGTTGACGACAAATCAATTAAA
Source organism: Xestia c-nigrum (assembly GCA_916618015.1). Lineage (NCBI taxonomy): Eukaryota > Metazoa > Arthropoda > Insecta > Lepidoptera > Noctuidae > Xestia > Xestia c-nigrum. The sequence goes on from OU745248.1 coordinate 10,283,827, forward strand.
TTAAACTATCCATTTTACAGAGACTTCGTAAAATCAACGATAGCATCATATAAGACGACTGGTGAGCTAATCGCAGCGATCCACGAGATTGACCCACCGCTCCCTCAGGGAGAGCCCCCAGAGGTTATCCATATGGGCGTTAATCCAGAAATACCCGAGAAGCTGAAGAACGATTTGCAGGGAGCCTGGGACAATGAACCTGATCGGAAACACGACTGATTACGGACCTTTTCATTCCTATTCTTCTTATTCGTTAATGCACACAAAATAAAAATGATAAAATACAAACAAGGTTTATAACTAAACTTATACTGAGTAATAAGTAATAATTAATTCATCAAAATATTGTAGTACTCGTACATGTCACAATTTACAGAATTGCTTGTATACAGGGTGATTGGTAATTGGGTGCAGGCCTTGAAATGGGTGATAGTAGAGCTAGTTTGCAACAAATTTAATCCTGATTACTAGGGGTTTCATCTGAGTGGTTTTGGAGTAATCAAGCTTTTAAGGTTCTTTGGAAATATTCCTCCTCTCAACCGAAAATTGATAATTGTGACAAATCGACTTCGAATTTCCAAAAAAACTTCAAAGGTTGATTACTCTGAAACCACTCAGATAGGACCCCTACTGATCGGGATTACAGTTACAAACGAGCTCTAGTATCACCCATTTTAAGGCCTGCACCCAATTACCATTCACCCTGTATAGTGTACAAAGACTACAATAAAATGGTTGGTGAGGCCCTCCCTTTTAAAGGATATCTTCCGTAGGCCACTGTACTGGTGCCATCTTCTGCGAGGTATGCTGCGACGCCTTCTGGCTGTGTCAGGGCTCAGGAGAGTGGTTATTTTGGCCCACAGCTCTTTGGGCATGCGGCACACGTGGCCAGTCCATTCCCTATTTAGCAACGTCAGTAATTTTTGTTTTAGAGCGCAGACTGCGCGACACTACACTGCGCTGTGCAGTGTGGTGTTGGGGACGGCTTATTCCAGGTCGGTTAATTTGACGCCTAGAAGGCTGTGCTCCATTGCACGTACTCCATTACACAGGATTAATATAACATATTTCATAATATTACGTCTGTAATCTCCGACGGGTCAAGCAGAACCATAACTAACAATGCACTAGGAGGCGAGACTATTACTATCCTATCGACCGGGCACACAAATCCAGACTGTGGCTGCTACTGAAGAAACCCTGATGAAAAACCCAATAACACTAATGACTAACCTGGGAATCAAGACCAAAGCAGTCGCTGATGCAAACCGGTTCTTTTGAAATTCCAATATTTTTGATATCTCTCATGATAATTATCATAAATAATGTTTACTTTTCAAGTAATTTTTACAAACACTGTTGCTCGTTATTCCTTAAATTCTCTAAACACTAGATTGGGCCGGTGTTTCGTTCCTGACTACTCTGAGAAGAAAGGGCCGAACGAAACAAACTCAGAGGTAATATCTCTTTTGAAGTCCAGCGGGCCTAAAATGGCCGCTTTAGCAGAACATATAAAACAAAAAATTAAATTTTTAATTCTTACGGACTTTATTTTCATCCAATTTAATAAGAGTTATATTTTTTTACGTGATTCATATTATGTTCTGCAAAAGCGGCCATTTTAGACCCCCAGATATATTATAACTTAATTCACATGATAGTCCATGTGACGTCTAAGATGGTTTTATGAAAAAAGAACCACACAAGTTTGAGTGGTCAGTTATCGTGTAGCTCGACTTATAACTCAATGAGCTCAACGAAACCACGAACACTACCAAAGAAAGGACATTTGGGTAGGTCGCTTAGTACTGAAACTGCCAGAGAGTTGTGGAAAAAAAAGAAATGTGTCCCCACATTCACAATCAAATTAAGGCGACTACTAAAGCTAAATGCGAGTTTTATAATTACTAAAAGTATGTAACTCACTGCTATAAACAAAACCAGAAAATTATATGATATTCTTCAGAATATTGCTAGCATGATAGTGTTTTGAAAACAAAATACAATTAAATTGACTCGATAAAAAGAAATCACGAACCTATCTCTAAAAATTTCTTTCAACCAAAAAAAAATTGTAATATACGTATGCGATCATTCTAATTTTTTGGCAAATAATTCTACATGCAATATATTAGCATTATAGTGTTTTAGTTTTTAGTCCAATCAATAGATTTTTGTAAATCGAAAGAAAACCACTCATTTTGCACTATTTGGCCCGCAGTGACTGACGTCACAAACACTTTGTAATGCAAGCTGATTAGAACTTTATTCTAACAGCATTTCAAACGAAGTTTGAACCACCACAAATAGAGTTGCAAATTTAGCTCATCTAGTCGCCTTAAATTAATAATACTTTTCAAAATGAATGTCAATAAAGCGTAGGTACGTTGTAGAAAAACTTGCAGGTATGGTGAGAACAACTATTTATGATGTTTTATTTGCACTCTCAATGTGCTAACTACATCATAAAGATAAGTATTAAACCTCTCTTGTCAATATTTAATCGAGATAGTCACGCTGGAGACATACTGTATGATAGGCATCCTCAAACAAAGACAGTGTTAACTTTTGATTTTGATACTAATCAAGAAACGTTCTTAGAGCTATGGTGGATTATTTATTTATTTATTTATTTATTTATTTATTTATTTAATTTTAAAGAAAGCTTACAGACTAATAACAATAATAAAAAAAAACATATATAAGTAGTGACAATTGCTAATTACAAGCTTCCACATGTATATATCTAATTAGTAATGAGTTACATGCGTTGACCAATTACAGCGAATAGAAATCAAAACACAATAAACAGATTCCAATGTACACATATTGGTAAATATGTCGAGATATTAATATGAGGTATGTCAAGTCGTGCAATATCAAAATAAAAAAAAAAACTAAAGCTATTTATGGTTGTCACCAAAATACTCCCTGTTCAGAATCTTTCTAATTTTGTGTGCGCTGGTGCAAAATAGATCGATTTCCAGGTGTGATGGTAAACTATTTAGAGCTATAACACTACGTATGCAGAAGGCATTGCGCCTGTACTTTGTCGATGCGAATGGTACTTGGAGAAGAGGGCGTTTTCTTAAATTGTTAAGATTAGTGCGAAGTAGTATTTTGCTGAGTAGTTCAGGACAATCAACCGAGCCGTTTGCGATGTTCACTAGAAAACAGATATCACTGATATTACGTCTTGCTTCCAGTGGTAAGAAATGATATCGCTTACAGCGATGTTCATAGTCGACTGAGAATTGCCCAGCCTTGAAGTCCAAGTAACGCAAAAATTTCCTCTGAACAGACTCAATACGAGTTTTGTAAATCTCGTATTGAGGATTCCATACTTGAGAAACGTACTCAAGATTGCTACGCACTAGAGAACAGTAAAGAACCTTTAATGGTTTTAGGGAACGAAAACTAGAACAAGCTCTAATAATGAAGCCCAATGCTTTGAACGCCTTGTTGACAACTGTTTCAATATGAGTATCAAAAAGCAGCTTGCTGTCGTGAACGACACCAAGATCCCTGATACTGGTTTCTTTACTTATGTAAGTACCATCCAGTTTATACCCTGGGCCAATAATAGATTTCTGGCGAGTGAATACTACGTGAAAACATTTGGATACATTTAATTGTAATTTGTTGATTTTGCAATATTGTACGAATCTGTCAAGGTCTGACTGAAGTAGCTCTGTATCAGATAACGTGCGTATGGACTTTAGGACCTTCATGTCATCTGCGTATAATAGGATATGTGAGTTTCTAAAGCATTTTTTAATGTCTAAAATAAATATTGTAAACAATAACGGCCCTAAGATTGAACCTTGAGGCACTCCTGATGGGACCGATTTCCATCCAGACGTGTATCCACGCAGAACCACAGCTTGTGTACGGTTTTCTATGTATGAAGAAAACCACCGATATAGATCACCGTGTATTCCTGCAGATAATAGCTTCTGAAGAAGCACGCGATGGTCTATACGGTCAAAACATTTGCTGTAGTCCGTGTATATCGCGTCGACCTGGCATCGTTCTTCCATTCCAGTGGTTATAATTTCATTGGATAATATCAGGTTGGAGGCAGTTGACCGTTTTCTGAGGAAACCATGTTGCTCGTCGCCGAAATGACGTTGCATAACTGAGTAAACTTCCGTATGTACTACTCGTTCAAGAACTTTAGAGAAAAGACATAATTTAGAAATGGGGCGGTAGTTTTCTATTTGAGATTTATCCCCCTTTTTGAAAATTGGTGTAATAAATGCCGATTTCCACATCTTTGGGACAATACCTTCCCTTAACGACCGCTCAAACAGCACACAGACTGGTGCCACCAGGCTCTTTGCACAATTAATTATGAAAATGGGGGGTATCAAATCTGGCCCACCAGATTTAGATGGGTCCAAGCCTACGAGTAGCTTGTGTACCGTCTCCGGACACACGCTAACTGTACTCAGGTTCACCGAGCTAGCAGGATGAGTATCGTTATTAAAAACCAGTTCGTCATATTCTGAGTCAGGTTCTTGGAAGGTAGACTGAAAGTAAGACGAAAAAAGCTCAGTGATACCCTCGCCGGTGTCTGCGGACGAGTCCATGTAGTGTAACACATTGGGTAGCGTATTACCACTTTTTTTGCTTTTGATGTACGACCAGAAACATTTAGGATTTTTGGCGATTGAGGATTCTATTTTTTCCATATAGGCATCAAAACAAACAGCCTCTAATTCCTTAGCTCGGTTTCGCAAGAGAGAAAAAGAGTGATAATCGGATAAGTTACCGTAATTTTTGTACTTGTTGTGGTATTTGTGTTTTTCTTTTAATATTTTAATTAAAGCACTGGTGTACCAGGGGGGGTGTGTTGATTTTTTCAAAGGTTTAACGGGAATGTACAAGTCTCTGAGCTCGTATAGCTTGGTATAGAAAAGGTTCAGGGCTTGGTCCAGGGACCCAGCGGACAACAACGTATTCCAGTCCACAAGATCTAGTGCAGACGTAATTGCAGTGTAATCGCCCCGATGAAACATGTATTTTGTGCTAGGTTTCTCAATGAGTTTATGAACTTCGACAAAGTCAGCGTTAACTATCAACGGTTTATGGTGAACATCAACCGGCACCGCCAGGGGGTCAACACAATGATTCACTTTTAATGCGCTATTTGAGAAAACAAGATCTAATAGTCTACCGTTGACGTTACGCTCACAATTAAACTGGGACAAGTTACACGCATTTATTGTGTCAAAGAAATCCAAAATACATCGAACGGACACTTTCTCAGGATATAACCCAGAGCTATCGTCTGACTGCTGCCATTCCACATCGCCGCCGAAGTTAAAATCGCCTGTTATTATAAATGTATCTAGAGGGTGGGCGGATACTAAATAGTTCAGTTTATGGTGAAAGTTTTGTAACTGAGTTAGGTATGAGTTGCCAACATTTTCTTTGCACAGATACAGGCCACATATATTGATATTGTAACTTACCGCTGGTCTTGATCGCTTCAGAACGATGGATACCCATATATCCTCGGCCGAGGTACGCCAGTCACATCTTTCCACAACGGTCAGGTCATTCCTCACCGCGATCAACACTCCGCCTCCCCGAGTCTGTGCTGTTCGACAGTAATCCCGGTCCCGCCTCCAAACAAGATATCGTCCATCAAACAACTCACTGTTACTAATACTATCCACTAACCATGTTTCCGTAAAAATTATAACGTCATACGAATTCAAGCAAACGTTACGAAATAACGCGTTTGTTTTTGAGCGCAGACCTCGTACATTCTGATAATATATATTAATCATTTTTGAACTTAACAGCAACAATATTATAAACTTTAATAAGATGATCAATTTGTAGTAAAAGTGAAACACTTAATATGAACGAATACATTAAAAACCAACAATAATAAACCATCATGAAGGTAGTAAACAGAAACTGGTAGAAATCTGTTAGGCACAGCAATGCACAGTACACGGAACTTTGAAATACTCGCAACAAATGGGTTAAGATAAGGAACAAAAAAAACGACACAAGCCCGGTGAGTCACAACTCGGTAGGTTAAGTAAATAGAATTGCACTGTAACGTAATAACAATTAGGACTAATTTGGCACAACGACAACAAACAACATGATAATGACATTTTGGAATGAATTTACTCAGCACTATTGAGCGACACAATAATTGGTGGAATACGCTGGTAGCACTCACCTGCGCACGGTTCTCAAACTTGTTCTTAATGCTTGGTATTGCAAGACTTGACTTGGACATTTTGTTTACATTTATAGGTTTAGATCGGAATTGACATAGTTTTATTTTATTTTTATGAGATCTTTTTCGGATTTTAACACTATTGTAGGAAACGTGTCGGCCTTCCTCGCGTGTATTTTGGAGTGCTTGACCCAGACATAGCGAAAATCCGTTTCTGCGGCCGCTTTTTTAGCTTTGGACAGCAATGCCTTGTTCTGTATTGTCAAGTGGTCGTTGACGTAAATCCGTTGGTTTCCAGGAAAGTTTATTTGCCCTGTAGTTAAAGGTGTAGTCTTGAAAAGTAGTCTCGCAGCAGCAATAAAGTCCTCCTTCACGTAACGGTTGCAGAAACTCACTATGATGGGTTTCGTTTGATCTTTGTCGCGGGTTGGTACCCTAGTTATAAAGTTTATCTGGGACTTAGACACGGGATAATCAATTTTAGTACCAATTTTGCTGACAATTTCAAACAGGTTCTCGTGATTGTTCTGAGGTAGACCTTTTATTTCAATATTGTTCAATCGGGTCCATTGCTCTTTAGCATTATTATCTTCCTCTAGTTTATCCAAACGGGCTTGAAAGATATCCACCTGTTCATGAACCTTCTCGACGTGTGCAAGGCGCGCTTCCATCTCTTTAATTTTCACGTTGAAATGCTTTAGCTCCTTATTTGTTTCACTTAGTGATGACTTTAGATCAGCAAACTCAGTACGAAGCGCTGTTATTTCTTCTTTTAAAAATTCTAGAGGAGCTAGTTTCTCCGCGAGTGCTCTTATCTCACTAAGGATAGCCGACTCCGATTCCAGCCTTGGTGACAAAGGGGGTTGAGTAGTTGCAGCTGACACTGGAGCTAGAGTAGTGGCAGCTATTTTACATTTGCTGCAACGCCACGTCAGCTTTCTGTCACCCAGCTTTCGGTATCCGGCCTCTGTTATTCCAGCACAATGGAAGTGTAGTTCATGATTACATATAGTGCAATGAACTCCATCGGATAGTGGTTCCTCACAGGCGCCGCACTTGTATGAATTCATGACCAATTTGTTTATGTATAAACAGTTCGCAAAAAGTTTGAGATACGCTGGAATAATGGTCAAACGCAATAGGTGTGGGTAACGAAAGTGACCGTATGGCACAGTGCCTACGACGATACTTGATTATAGATTATAGCCCATTCACTATCGTCTTTTCAAAACGGTGAAGGAAAACATCTTGAGGAAACCGGCATGTCGTAGAACCAAAAATTCGAGGACAGGTGACATCTACCAACCCGCACTGAGTAGAGTCCGCTCTACGATAGAGAATGTGCTAAAATCCACCAGTGGACTTATTTGATTTTGTTATGACTCGTTCTTGACTATGTACCAAAGTGTCCGTAGTGAGACTGGTAACGGTTATTTTGTTGAAAACGTCAAACAAACGGTTTAAATTAGGTGCTTGCACCGCGCCCTGATATCATCTCACCTCATTTTTAGGGCCACACACAAAGGTTGCTAACCAATGGGGCTTATTTTAAGTGATAATAGAGTCCGTTGCCCCTTTGGTATCCTTTGGCTGTCTTTGATGGGGCTGCTGTATCTTTTATATAACATAATAGACGAAGTTTTATATTATTATCTGTGAAAATAAAATAGGTACGGTTTCACTTCGTTGGATTATAATCTACCGAAAAATAATGCATTATATTGTAAGTAGCATGTTTGTTCGACAATCTTTCTAGTACCCTGGTTAACCACATTTCTTATTAGATTAATTGAAATAGGTAAATAGTTGACAACTATGCGACTTTGGCAACTTTGATGCGCGCTCATAAGACTGAAAAGAGTAGTACCAAGTGTTGGTCGTCCAGCTGCGAGATGGGCAGACGACATTGTTGACATTGCGGGAATATTCTGGATGAGGTTGGCACAAGCCAAGAGAGGCCTATTCCCTAGCACTGGGTGAAGTCGAGCTGTGTGGTGACGATGATGATGATGCCTATCATCAGCCTATAATGTTCCCACTGTCGGGACGCAAGCCTCTTTTCTATGAGAGAATGGGCTATAATCGGGTTAGATCGGACCCTGTATCAACGCGCGTTGGTAGATATCACATGTTTTCGAATTTTGGTTCTAGGACATGCTGGTTTCCTCACGATATGTATAGAATGAAATAAACTATTTGTTTGTAGCATGTTATAGGTATGTGATCCCATTCTGGCTATGCAGTTACGTCGCACTTGATGTCCAACCGTAATTGATCTAAACTGGTATTACATAAGGTGCAACTTCCTTTAAGAAAAACAGGCGTCTATTAATAGGCATGCTTCCTAATGTACAGCTGATACGTTTACTATAGTTAGACTTTATTCGTATGGAATCCACAACCACAGATAGATGCCTGTTCCCAATCAATGTGTCAACGAAAAGCGGTACATACGCCTGGGCAAATAACAACGGCACTGTGTGCCTCGCTGTAGGTTCGATTCCCACATGATACTTCGATAACTATGGTAATTTTATGTTGATATAATATATAGCTTTATAAACAACCACTTTGATTAAAACTTATTTCACTGTTTCAGAATACCTCAACTTACGATCAAATTTAATAAAACGATGAGTCTAGACGGCGGCGTCCATGTTCCTAGAACGGACAAATTTATTTCAATAACAAGACCATTTATAACAGGAAAACTGCCCATTGATTTCAATGAAGACTAAACTTCAAATGTGGCGCTGCTTCATATCAGTATGGAATCATCGATGCTTTCTTTGAATCCGCAGGGAAACCCAATGACTGAATGTACGAACACCATGTTTAGGCTAACCCTTACGACAGTACATAATAAACTTTGAAGCATAGTACTCAAGGTATTAATTCGCTTGCTTCCTTCATTAATAAAGAATGGACAACGAAATCGGTCAGCCGGTACGCCGCCAAAACCCCACAAACACTTGATAAAAGGCATTCCATTTAAATTTAAACTCTATCACTGAAAGATAAGAATCGTTTGAGGAAAACTGAAGAGTATGACATAACATTGTGTTTGCATAACTGTTAGCTAGTAGGTACACATGTTGATGATTATAGGTTATAAAAAGTAGTCGTTTGACAGACGTCAGTTGAGTCGCAAGCGCAGTGAAATAATCGCGTTTTTTTGACATTTTAAATGAAAACGTAAACCGCGAACTACAAAAAGTGATAAGCGAATGGTGATTTTTGTCATGAATCTATTTTTAGTGAAGTGTCTTGTTAAAAAATAACCTACACACGACTTTGTTTTTTTTTAAATTTTGGATTCAGAGAGCGTATTCATTCATTCAGCCAGTATGGACCGGCGAAAAAACGAAAGTAGTGCGAAAAGACAGATTTTCACCGCTCTAGTAGGTGAGTACTATTCAAGGATGTAGTAATGAAATAAATACGGATATTTTATTTAAGGAATGTTGTAACTTGTTGGTAATGTCTGTCACGTACGATGACGTACCATGTGATGCTAATATTTCTGTACATTTGCTTACAATACAAAGTCAGAATTAAAGCGGTCAAGTGCAAGACGTTTGATGCAGTGGGCATAACATCAATTTGTTTGTAGCGTAGTAGAGTAGGTCAATTTTATGCAATCGAGCTGCATTTAAAATGCAGTTAGATCTGTGCGCTATGCATAGTGTTGCATAGCAACAACACAAATTCATGAACAATTTAACGAAATTAAAGTTGAAATCCATAATAATTTAGCAATTTACGACGCGAAAAATCGATCTAGCTAGGTCTCATATTATCTAGTAAAATTCGCTTTCTCTATTTTGACCCGAGCAGAGCTCAGACGCCCGAATCCCAATGAAAAGTTATCAGTGATATTAAGGTGTAGTAGATCGATTTTTCACCCCCATAAACACCTATATTGCAACTTTTGGAGAACGTGGTTATCTATACTTACTTACTTACTAATATTATAAAGCAGAAGAGTTTGTTTGTTTGGTTGGTTGAACGCGCTAATCTCAGGAACTACGAGCTCGACTTGAAAAAATATTTTTACGTTGGATAGTCCATTTATCGAGGAAGGTTATAGGATATATAACATCACGCTATGACCAATAGGAGCGGAGCAGCAATGAAAAATGTTACAAAATCGGGGGAAATTTTATTTCCTTTGTGAGCTTTTTCTCTTTTATATGACGCAGACGAAGTTGCGTGGGCCAGCTAGTACAGTATAAAAAGACAAATATTGCTAATTTAATACCTAGTAGAGTTTAGGATAATACTTTAGATTTAATCAGTGGTAAAAAAAAACAAGCAATAAATCAGTGTGATCGACGAATCTTTATTTGATGAAAGATTCTGTCGTCGATTCGCTTACGAATTAATCGTTCTGTCGGCGAAACGTTCGTAGCGGAAAGGTACTCTGTCGTCGTAAAGCTTATAAACGAAACATTCTGTCGGCGGCTCATATGGCGGAGAACCGTTTGTCGGAGTTATGTTTCAGAGTCGATAATACAGTAAGATGAAGAAAGTTGAAGCTGACGATTAAAAAAGTTTAACAATTTATAAATTTAGTTTGTCACTGTTGTTAGCGAAGGGCAGGTATGTAGCGCTAGCAAATAACCGACACAATGTTGTGTCAACTGTCTGAGAAAATATACTTTAACTATCTCACATATTTGATAACAACACATCCTACTGTAAAACTTTCTATTTTTCTGAGAACAAATGGTATTTCAGCACCTTTGGTTAGCTGGTAAACCAAATGGCATAACTCGGAAATATTTCCTAATGGTATTTACAAACTATCATTATAATCTTAATATATATAAATTTCGTGTCACAATGTTTGTCCTCAATGGACTCCTAAACCACTTAACCGATTATAATAAAATTCGCACACCATGTGCAGTTCGATCCAACTTGAGAGATAGGATAGTTTAAATCTCAAATTATGAGACGCAGACGAAGTTGCGCGAGTCAGCTAGTAACTCTATAATATACGTACATTGGGGTGGAGCGGTTCTTTTTCTCAAATATGGAGCCTTCTTGTTAAATTTATTTCCACAAATTGATATGTTACCTCAGAAAAAGTACTAGGCTAACATAAATTAAAGAAAGTAGGTACTTATATTCTACATCGCAATTCAGGTTAGGTTAGGAACGATACGTCGGGTCAGGTTAGGAAATGGGTTAGGTTCGGAATCATATTCTTTTTTTAGGGTTCCGTTGCAAAAAACGGTACCCTTATAGATTCGTCATATTTGTCTGTCTGTCTGTTTGTCCGTCCATATGTCACAGCCACTTTTTTCCGAAACTATAAGAAGTATGCTGTTGAATTGAAACTTGGTAAGAAGATGTATTCTGTGAACCGCACAACACAAAAATAGAAAAAAACAATAAATTTAGGGGTTCCCCTACATAGAACTGAAACTCCATTTTTTTTTTCATCAAACCCATACGTGTGGGGTATTTATGGATAGGTCTTCAAAAATGATATTGAGGTTTCTAATATCATTTTTTTCTAAACTGAAAAGTTTGCGCAAGAGACACTTCCAAAGTGGTAAAATGTGTGTAACTTCTAAAATAAGAGAATGACAAAACTAAAAAAAATATATGACGTACATTACCATGCAAACTACCACCTAAAATTGGTTTGAACGAAATCTAGTAAGTAGTTTTTTTTTAATACGTCATACATCGTAAACCGCAACTTACCTTTCAATTACAACGAACTGCAAGAACTTTTATACTACGTTACTTGCTGTTACCCACCCATCTCCGTCCCATCGGGACTCGCACATGAAGGGCCCTCATGGGCGAGTCCGACTCGCACTTGGCCGCTTTTTTCATGTTCTTAACCTAACCTACCTAGAGTTAGGATTTCGGGGTTTCGGAAAACCGGAATAAACCGTTTTAATTCTGCATTTTGTAGCCAACCGCGCCGTTCAAAGATTTCAGAAAAGCTTAACATAGCACTGACTGTGGGTCATAATCAAAGAATCGCAATTAAAGGAAAACTCAGTTTTCTTCGTAAAACATCTCGAGTTATTCTAAATATAACACAGTCGTTCAGAAATAATATTTTCTTTATCAGTAAAATCATAACATCCAGAATTCAAGATGGTAAAATTCGCGCTGAACGCGAAACTTATGTTCTAAGTAGTTAAAATGATGAAATGAGTGTGATTTATTAATCAGTCAATTCAGTTATTTGCACGGATTGCACACAGTGTCGATTGGCTTGCAAACGCAATGTTTGGGAACGGTTCAATAAACTTTAGATCTTAAAATAGCAACAATCGAACGAAAACGAATTAAAAGAAATACAGGGTGTAAATGACTATAGTAAAAAGAAGTTTGCTAGCCTGCATATATACCTAACTCTTTTGTTGAGTGTACATTAGTAGGTAAATGCTAGAATACTTAATAAAATCATTGATCGCTAAAGGTCTTAACTATCATTCGTAAACGTCAATAAACAAACGTGAGTACTAAGTAAACACTGAAAAATAAAATGTTTCCTGGAAAGAACCCTCAAAACTTCAAGTATTTTCTAAATACCGTCATTAGAGCACTACTATCATCATTTATCACTGCTGTATATTATTGCATTAACAGAATAAACAAACAATTTAAAATTATGAAAATACATTTGCATCATCATGATTCAGAAGATATTGTATTTCTAGAAGTTTGCTAGTCGCATACCTGACTCTTTTGTTGACTGTACATTAGTAGGTAAATGCTAGAATTCTTAATAAAATCATTGATCGCTGAAGGTCGATATAATCATTCGTAAAACGTCAATAGGTAAACGTGACCACTAAGTAAACACTGAAAAATAAAATATTTTCCGGAAAAAACCCTGAAAACTTCAAGTATTTTCTAAATATCGTCACCAAAGCACTACTATCGTCATTAACCACTGCTGTATATTATTGCATTAACAGAATAAATAAACAATTTAAAATTATGAAAATACATTTGCATCATCATGATTCAGAAGATATTGTATTTCATGAAACTGGAAACGACAATTCACAATGTTGAGTCATAGGTGCAAAGTTCGCATCATATTTTCAGATATTACGTCCATGTGTGTACAAATGTTTTCCTAGTAATTTATCTCAACAAAGATAATGTTTGGACAGTTCCGCTTAAAATGGTTAATGTTTTCAGAATTTTGTTTGGACCATCACGTCTGTACACCTTCGGGGTTAGGCAGAAGTGTACTTTAGAGTAAGTATGTTACCGGCCAAACCCGATTTCACAACAAACTAGTTTGACCTAGGTTAAACTAGTTTGAAGTTTTGTTTGGATCAGGGCCTATTCGTAACCATACCCTTCTCACCTAATTTAACCGTGTCTGGGTGCCCAAAGTCGGAATAGATCGATGATAGATTGTTAGATTGGTTTAGTCGGATAGTCGGATAAACTAGTTTGGCTTAAGCTAAACTAGTTTGTCCTGAAATCTTGTTAGGCCGGTAACAAGTACATCCAGATTTCGCCAATTATGTATGAGTCCCATGTATTAGGGAGCGATCGTATGGATTTGCCATCATCCAGGAACAAATTCAGACTTCGTGGCTACTACCGAGAAATTCCTGATGGAAAAACCCAGTAACCTTTGCCCGACTTGGGAATCAAACCTAATACTATAATTATCTATTATTTTAAGGCGACTATATGAGCTAAATAAGCAACTCTATTTGTGGTGGTTCAAACTTCGTTTGAAATACTGTTAGAATAAAGTTCAAATCAGCTTGCACTACAAAGTGGTTTAAACGTCAGTCACTGCGGGCCGAATAGTGTAAAATGAGTGGTTTCGATCGATTTACAAAAAATCTATTATTTGGACCAAAAAAAATAAAACACTATGATGCTAATTATGTTGCTTGTAGAATTATTTGCCATAAAATCTGAATGATCGTTTGTTTTTTAGTATTGTTTTTACCCGTTAGAAGAATGTTTTAGAGATAAGTTCGCGATTTTTTTTATCGAATAAAATTAATTGCATTATGTTTTGGAAACACTATCATACTAGCATATATCCTGAAGAATATCGTATACTTTTCTGGTTTTGTTTATTACAGTGAATCATATACTTTCAGGCATTATAAAACTCGCGTATAGCTCCTGTAGTTGCCTTAATAAAGATCAACATCTGGATACCTCACTACTATAATGTGCTTATTTACCCTGTCTAGACGTACCCATTTGTCTGTTTACTCAGATGTGTTTGAAAAACAATATTGCTAATTGTATACTACTTTTAAGATGGTTAATTTGCACTTCTCTTATTTGCATAATATTAATATTTGCATCTTCAATGTTAACCCATCATTGCGATCATTTTTTTGTTCTACACCATACCTGAGAACCTTCTAGTTACGGAGATATGGGTCAAAGTTACAAGTATTTGTCAATTTTTTTTAAATACCAGTTTTTTTTTGTAAGATGTAATTTTTTAACACCTCCACAACCCCCGTACTATTCAATCCATCCATCAGCACAATGTTTTAAGTGCGTTACATTGAGTTCTACCACAAAACATGATTTATAACCTCAAAAAAAAAGTTGTTTCCCAGCAATATTTTTTGCGTAAAGTTACTTAATTTGATGTACAGAATGCTTGATTAGCGGCTTTGTGATGAGGTGGTTTACACCCTGTATGTTAACTTACAGGTAGAACAAAAAAAAAATGTTAGTTAGGCTTTGTAGCGCGAATGACTGCCCAGGGTCCGCCATATACCATACGCCACGGCTTTGACGGCACGGTGAGCGCAGCGGTTGAGCGATTGGCTGCAGCGATGACGCGCGTGGGTTCGGTTTCCCACGGAATAAATATTTATTTTAGCGGCCAAGACGATTTCAGAACAAACTAAGTTGATCTAGGCTAAACTAGTTTGAATCTATACCGACTTGGGGCACCGACACCCGCACACCCCCGTTATTTTTTATAAACTATTCAGTAGTATTCCCTCGACTCAGATGCAAGAGCGAGCGATTCAAACTAGTTTGTTCTGAAATCGGGTTTGGCCGGTAACATTTATATGGCCTACGATGTTCCGGGTCTGGCTGTTTGTGTTTATAAGTTTAATTGTTTGCAAACGAACCCACGCAAACCCACAATTTTTAAAATAAAACTTATAGTCACTCGTGAAGTCTCTTTAAATACAGTCCAAGACCAAATAACTAACAAAAACTCCCTTTGTATAATTCCAGCAACCATCCCAACCTTCACATACGGCATCCAGATAGGCTGGCTGTCCCCAATGGGGCCACTACTCAAGTCTGACGCCACCCCTGCGCAGGCGCCGCTATCGGACAACGACATCTCGTGGATGGCAGCGGCACTACCACTGGCAGCTATATGCGGGATACCGTTCTTCAGTTACTCGTCAGATCGGTTTGGACGAAAAATCTGCGTGATTCTTGTGTCATTGCTTTCTTGTGTAAGTATTAAAAACTATTGAATATTCTTGACTTTGTTAAGGGATGTAAGCGGGAAGGCACTTCGCACACGTTCTCCCCACATTGCGATATTTTTTTTGTTCTACACAAACCTAGGAACATATTTTTAGTTACGGAGACACGGGGGTCAAAGTTCCAACTTTTTGTCACGTTTTTATTGCAAGATTTAACTTTAAACACCTCCTACGACACCCGTACTATCCAATTCATCCATCAACACAATGTTTTAAGAGCGTTACATTGAGTTCAATACATGATTTTTCACCCCAAAAAAAATCGTTTCCCAGCAATATTTTTTGCATCAAGTTACTTAGTTTGAAATGCTTGGTTGAAGGTTTCAAGAGGGAGTTGTTTACACACTGTATGAAACCCTGTCGTCTCCGTCGAAGTTTTTATTTTTGATGCCGTTTGCTGGTTATTCGGAAGACGCTTTGTTTCAGCTAACCAAGAAACAAGCAACATCTCTATCTAATTTGAAGTAAGCACAAATTTTATAACGGTGTTGTTTTTCTTTACTCTCCTGTAAACATTGCAATTTTTGACTTACGTGTGTTAGAACTGAAGCGACGGTAAGCAAACTGTTTTTCCACGTTTCAACAAACAGCTTCTTATGACGCAGCACCCAAATCTTTGCACATATTGTGTCAAAGTAAATAAGTAGATCTTAAGTCTTACGATGCACATAAGTCGATTTTAGGCATTTAGGCGGTCAAAAATATTTTACAGTGTATTTTGCTTTTTTTAGCTTTATTTTATCATTTAGTGTTGTTCTTTGTGTAATAAGCATGTTTTACTGACGAAACACGGAAATAATTCAACAAAAATTAAGAGTATTACCATATTTTTATTATACAACCTTATTTTTTGTTTATACTAAACCCGAAAAGGGGTCATTGTACTCATCATTTTGAACAACTTTTTCTATGGGACGAACCCTGAAATCGCGAAAAAAAAATCAGCTGTTCCCTACATTTATGTTCGCATAACTCGTCAAAATGTAGGGAACAGCTGATTTTTTTTTCGCGATTTCAGGGTTCGTCCCATAGAAAAACTTTTTCAAAATGATGAGTACAATGACCCCTTTTCGGGTTTAGTATAAACAAAAAATAACCCTGTATAAGTAGTTATAACATTTTTTTTGTATTTGTATATATGTATTTCAAAATAATATAAATCAGCTTTAGGCCAAAGCAAATATAAAAATTAACTATTTATTTATTCCTCACTTTATCGGAAGTTCAAACGTTCCGCTTAACCAATTTTCATTAGTTTTCAAAATTAAAGCTTCTTTTCTATGAGCTTTAGACCATTTTTATCTCATTGAAGTTTTAAAATATGCAAATTTTTGCTTTAAATTGCTTATGTTATCAGGTGTGTCACCATAACAGGTCAAAAGGTAGTTTTCCAAATAATTTAGTTTATCACTCAAATTAGGCAAATCTTGCAGTTGCATTTTATCGTAAAGATAACGTCGTGTCACTATTTTTTTACCAGAGGTACCTAAAGCAAAAAAAAATACACTTTATAAAATTTTATAGAAAAAAGTTATTTTATTTTTGTATGACTTTCAATCTTTAAAAACCTTTAAGTCGGAAATTCGCGGCCATTCGCACTTAAAATATGTGTCGTAAACTAGCCTTATATGTAAAATATTTAAAACCAAAAAAATTATTTCGCGAGAGAAGGCGATAACATAACTTAATTACATTTGAACGAAAAAATTAACCAAAAAAATAAATTGTGTATATACCCTCTTTTAAAATTGAACCGATGCTATAAAATGAAGTTAACACACTTAAAATACATTAGAATATAACAACTCATACCTGAATTACTGGAATCCATCACAATCGTTACGAAATATCAAGTAGAAAACACTAAAATCTTTTTCTTTATTCCGTCAATTGAGATCGCGGAGAACAATAAATTACAATTGCGTCAAGATCAAGTTCGAATCTGCGCTGTCGCAAGCAAATGAGGCACGTTTAGTAGGTGGGGGGAGTAAATTCTTGTTACTGGTATATTTCTCTTTCTATCTTAGCTATTATTGGTTGATAACCTTTTCATTTAAGAAATTGACTTATGACCGGCTAATTTTTAATAATCGACCTATGTGCGATGTAGTTAGGAGATAATATTTGCTTTACATACTAATTACTGTTGTGTGTACCTACTACAAACTCATTGAGATATGGATTAAGTTGCTTCGAAGGTCGCTTACTTAGAGTCTTAATGTGTGTTTCTAGTAATTATAATTATTAATGAATTTAGTTAGGTATATACGTAGAGCAATGGTGGCCCAGTGGTGGCGGCCCCGACTTACGAACAGTAAGTCGGGGGTTCGAGCCCAGGCAGGCGCATAACTATGTTTATTTTATTTCATCACCACTGCACTTAAAAAACGGTGAAAGAAAACATCATGCGGGAAAGCGGCATGATTACTGCAGAACTGCGCTTATATCTATAAATCTGGTGTACCCTTAGTTTTTCACGCCTAATATGCTAAATCACAAAAGGTCTTCATGGTGGACCACGCACTAAAATAAATCTTTGAACTATAATTAAGTATGTAAATAAGCTGAATTTTAGTAAAAAAATATTTGTGATCTTTTCGATGGTCATCATCCCACGTTGCCATAACCACACGCGATTAAATAATAGTCGTTTTTGTGATTAACACTACCTATCTGACTTTATTACTACCTAGGTATTTCCTCCTCAGGTATGAGCAAACAAGTTAACGGGAGGCTTGAATTGACCGCTTTATCAGAATGATTACTACTATATAATTCGAAAAATAGTCCCTGAGCTGAATATCAATTCACAATACTAAGTGCCTCGTGTGATATTAAGAATTTTAACGTAACATCCTATTAAGATTCAATTAAAGCGGCTATTTTAGGGACTCATAACATTTACTTGCTTAAACCTAGCTACAAATGCTATAAACGAAACTTATAAATATCTCATTTCTGAAAGTCTGACCTTAAAACAAACAAAAATAACATGAAGGGTGTAAAACACCTTTTTACGAAGCCGAAAGGCACTTGTTTTCCCCATCATTGCGATCATTTTTTTGTTCTACAACATACCTGGGAACCTTCTAGTTACGGAGATATGGGGAGTCAAAGCTACAACTTTTTGACAAGTTTTTTTTTTAAATACATGTGTTTTTGTAAGGTGCTTTTTTTTGTAATTTTGACTTTTAACACCTCCACGACCCCCGTACTATTCAATCCGCCCATCAGCACAAAGTTTTAAGTGCATTACATTGAGTTCTACCTCAAAACATGATTTATAACCTCAAAAAAAGTTGTTTCCCAGCAATAATTTTTGCGTAAAGTTTCTTACTTTTAAATAAATAAATAAATAAATATCGCTGGACATTCACACACAGCGCCACCTAGCGCCACACTAAGCAAAGCTTGTGTCGTGGTCACTAGATAGTTGATATACTACATATATACTTTTTTGTTTGTAAATACATACTTATTATACATATAAACATCCAAGACTCGGAAACTAATGTCCATGCTCATCACACAAACATTTGCTCCTACCGGGATTCGAACCCAGGACCCTATTTTATGTACAGAATGCTTGGTTAACGGCTTTGTGATGAGGTGGTTTACACCCTGTATACTTAAACAATCTCCTTTCAAATTCCAGATATCCTGGACAATAAAGCTGACTGCGATCATGCCGTCGACCCTCATAGCAGCCAGGGTCATAGCAGGCTTGGCTGCCGGCGGCTGCTTCGTGGTCGTGCCGGTCTACGTGAAGGAGATATCTGAAGACAGCCTTAGAGGAGCCCTGGGGTCTTTGAATATGACTGTGTGTAAATTAGGTAAAGGATTTTGAACTTTTTTAAGGTTCTGAAACTGGCATGCTTGAAATAAATGCTTTTGATTTTGGTTCGAAGACTAAGCAATTATAGACTAACAGACGTCACGCGGTTTCACCCGCTTAGTTACTGTTACCGTGAGAGTAAAGGGGTTAAAATGTAGCCTATGCTACTCGCTGATAATTTTACAAGTCGGTCCAGTAGTTTTTAAGTTACATACAAAAATACAAATCTTTCCTTTCTAGGGTTCCGTTGCCAAATGGCAAAGAACGGAATCCTTACAGATTCGTCATGTCTGTCTGTCCGACTATATGTCACAGACACTTTTTTTCCGAAACTATAAGAATTATGCTGTTGAAACTTGGTAAGTAGATGTATTCTGTGAACCGCATTAAGATTTTGACAGAAAAATAGAAAAAAAAAAATAAACATTAAGGAGGTTCTCCTACATAGAACTGAAACTCATTTTTTTTTGCATCAAACCCATAGGTTTGGGGTTTTTTTGTTAGGATGGGAAATCATCAAATGACTTCTCCCACTCTGGGCGGAGCGGGAGGGAGTGTCAGACTTTTACTGACTAAAACCCATCCATGTTCCTACCTCGCTCTTTATGTTCCGGGGCCACGGTATCTCTTTCGAACAGGCCCCTTAATGTGCGACTGCGACTCGCACTTGGCTTTGAAAGCTGGCTGTATAAAGGGTGTAAAAAACCTCCCCGTCATTGCGATATTTTTTTTGTTCTACACCATACCTGGAAACCTTCTAATTTCGGAGTTATTGGGGGTCAGAGTTCCAACTTTTGGACATTTTTTTTTAATCCAAGATTTTATTACTTATAAGATTTTTACAGTAACGACCCCTGTACTATTCTATCCATCCGCCAGCATAATACTTTGAGTGCGTTACATTGAGCCGCATTCCAGCAATATTTTTTGCATAAAGTTACTCAGTACGATGTACAGAATGCTTGCTCGACAGTTTCGTAATGAGTCTGTTTACACCCTGTATATGTGGCTTTTAAAGTTGCGACGACATAAAATTATTATACTGGATCGTAGAAGATATTTATAAAAGAGACAAATAATATCCATGGATATATGGTACCGGAAGACGGACAGCGCCGTCGAGGCCGACCCAGGAAAAGGTGGCGAGACGATTTGGACGCGCATCACGAGGGTTGGTCCGAGGCGGCACAGGAAAAAAGCACATGGAAGGAATTGGGGGAGGCCTTTGCCCAGCAGTGGGACAGAACAGGCTAAAAAAAAAAAAAAAAAAAAAAATATGGTACCATGGGAGAGTAATATTGTCGAGGTTTTTGAAGGTAAAGTTTGCATTACCTTTAGCGATCTTTCTTTTCTTTTCATGTAATAGAGGACGAACGATGTAAAACTTTATTTCTCTCATTTTTGGTTTTTAGGTGTAATCTTCGTGTACGCTGTCGGCATGTTGGTCTCGTATCGCGTGAACCAGGCGGTGTACCTGGCCGTTGCGTGCGCGCACGTGTTCCTCTTCTGTTTCATGCCGGAGTCGCCAAACTATTTGCTGAAGATTGGGGAGGAGAAGGTTGGTATGTTCTTGTTTTCTGACAAGAATTTGTTCTGGGTCCTTAAGGTGCTTAGTTTTCTGAAACTTTTTAGCCGTCATCGGCAAATATTAGTGAAAGAGTCAACGATTTAAAACACGCACCTGTGATTTATCGTATGCATGTGCGTATTGTATTTATCACTTGCTTCGGTGAAGGAAATTATCGTGAGGGAACCAGCATGCCCGAGAGATATTTCTCCGCGGCATGTAAAATCAAGTTAGAGGCAGAAGTTTAATTTTAACGTTACAATTTAAAACATTAAGGGCCAGTTTCACCGGTTCCGGAGAAAGTGTCGGTTAGTTATCTGATAGTTAATACTATCTACCACTTAAAGGCTGGTTATAACTAATACTATATCTACCAGATATCGCTATCCGACACCTGTGTAACCAAAAGTGTTAGTTTATCTGGCAGATAAGTTCCTAATAGGCTAACCGACACTTTATCCGCAACCGGTGAAAGTGGCCCTTAAATGTGAAATGTATCCTTCCCGCGCGCCTGTTATAGTTTCAGGCAACCACAAAATGTTTTATACATCGCCTAAAAAAACATTTTAAATGCGAAATTCCATTACCAAGGCATTCAAATGTAACAGAGACAAACACGAGTTGCTTTCACATTAATAATAATAATAAAGTTAGCTCAACAAGTTGGTAGTGACTAGACAAAGTTTTCCCGACGTTCAATTTTCTCTGCACACCTCTGCTTAGAAAACTTCTAGAATAACCTACTGTAAACTTAATCTAGACCTTAATTCCTGTTCCAGAAAGCTGCAAAAACAATATCCTGGTTGAGGAGCCTGAACCAGAACCACAAGGTAGTGGTCGAGGAAGTGTTGAAGCTGAAGGAGGAACAGCGTCAGTTTGAGGAGACCACCCGGCTTTCACTGCTCAGTGTGGGTAAAGTACGAACATCCATCAACAGTTAATAAAAGGTGTAATATATGAAACCTCTTAAGTGGTCATTGTAATCATTAAGAAAAAAAATCTGCTGTTCTCCACAAGACGTTCGCATAACTCGTGAAAATGTATGGCACAGTTAATTTTTTTTTGGCCACTCGGGTGTTGGTCCCAAAGTAAAATATTGTTCTTAATGATGAGTACAAAGACCCCATAATTGATTTCGTGTATGAACAGATTCACATTATGTGTAAATGTCACCGTAAGATTGTAATCTATCTAACGAGATTGTAAACTCTCGAAAGATTGTCAAACGAACATATTGCTTACAATTTAACGCATTATATTACGGTAGATTATAATCTATCGAAGTGAAACCGTAATATTGTGAAATGCATGTGACATAATATGTACCTAAGCAGTAAGGCTCGTTTGACAATCTTTCGAGAGTTTACAATCGCGCTAGTTATATCACAATTTAACGGTTTTTACAATGTGCCGCTGACATATACAAGGCATCAGAATTGGACCATTCACGAAGCTGTCAACCAAGCATTCTGTAGGTACATCAAACTAAGTAACTCTACAAAAATTAGAAACAACTTATATTTTTGAGGTTATAAGTCATGTTTTGTGGTAGAACGCAATGTTACGCTTACTTAAAACATTGTGTTGATGGATGGATTCAATAGTACGGGGGTCGTGGAGGTGTTATAAGTTAAAATCTTACAAAAAATAAATTGTATTTTTAAAAAAAACTTGTCAAAAAGTTGTAACTTTGACCCCTCATAGTAGAAGGTTCCCAGGTATGGTGTAGAACAAAACAATGATCGCAATGATGGGGAGAACAAGTGCCTTTCGGCTTCGTGAAGAGGTGTTTTACACTTTTTATATTTATCATGCATATGAGTCGAGTTAAGTACCACATTTTATGCGAACGAATTCACGAGCGGTCTGCTGGTTTCTAAAAATACGTAAATAGTTGTAAATAGACATGGTTACTCAGAATCACATTGAATTTAGTTAGTGAGGTGAACACCCTTTTAACTAAGTCAGCAGATTCCCATAATAATCCTAAAACAAAGCTAAATATAGAGGCAATCTTGTAGTAAACTAAAATATTCCACTACAATAGTATTTAAATTATACCTAATCATGCTTTGAACGAAGAACGAAGCATGTTATCAAATTATAGCATACAGTTAATCTCATATTAAATTAGGTATGAACAGTAATTTTTAAGTATTTTTAATTTTATAATAATTAGTGGCTCAATTTGTTACTTAATTGTGAATGCTGTGGTCTCCTATAAGTAAAGGAGTACACCTACCAAATACTTTGTGATTTTATTAAGTAAAAATGCTTTGTGTATTCCTTTGTTGGAGATCCTTAAATAAATTAATTAATAAAACAGTAATCAAAGTATGCACAGTAGGTACCTAGTTAAACAATTGTGTAAAACGTATTAAAACTGAAAATTTCTCGTTAGTAATTTACTTAAAGTAGACAGGTATTTAGTGCGCAAATAAGCTGTACCTACTTATGTCAATCAACACCTACTAAGATTATGCATATAATAGCGCGTTGTTGGCACTTCACGATATTTGCAGAATTATTTAGATAGTAAAGACGAATGTTTGCTTAGTTATATTAGTCAGCGCTGGCATCCAACGTGGCAATGCCACCACCAGCCTTCTGGGCACTTTTTCTGTTGACAGCGATGTGGACGAATTTTTCAACGTCTGTAACCCTTTTTGATACTTATACATATTTTTACTGCTAATAGAGAGTTATAGTGTAAATAAATAGACAATTTAATTAAAAAACTATATGTAGCTCTAAAACACCTATCTGATCTATAGCCAAGTTAAAGTAATAGCAGCGGTGGCCCAGTGGTGGCGACCCCGACTTACGAACAGTAGGCCGTGGGTTCGAACTCAGGCAGGCGCATTACTTTGTGTAATTTATTTCATTACCACTGCTCTCAAAAACGGTGAAGGAAAACATCGTGAGGAAACCGGCATGTCCTAGAATCAAAATTTCGAAGACATGAGACATCTGCCAACTCGCACTGGGCCCGCGTGGTGGATTATAGCCCATACGCAAAATACGCGCTTTGACGTGGAGTTGCGGACACCAGCCCGTTGTACAATACAATACAAGTCAATAAAGTTATAACTTACTGAGACATTTTTATGCAATAAACAATAATTTAACAAAGTAAGAACCGTAAAAGAAAGCAAAGCTAAGAATTATAACTTTTGATAGTTCTAACTTCCAGTACATAATTACTTGGGGCAATGCCGCCGATATTCAGACAATATTTGTTTTGCAAAAAAGGGCTATTCGTTCTGTTTATAAATTAAGTCCCAGATACTCCCTCAGAGAAAAATTTAAAGAGATTAATATTCTCACTGTGCCCTCTCAGTTTATTTATGAAAACCTTTTGTACGCGCATAAAAATATTAAATTGTTTAAAAAATACAGTGATATCCACAACATAAATACGAGGAACAAACATAAATTTGTTGTTCCTGCAACGAGGCTCAAAAAAATAGGGGGTACGTTCAGATGCCAATGTATACGTTTCTACAATAAACTTCCGACCCATATTCAGGCACTAAGCCTAAATAAATTCAAATTGTTTATAAAACGAAAGCTCTGCCTGAAAGCCTTCTATCATGTTAATCACTATCTCGAAGATAAAAAGGCTTGGGATTAAGCTGCTCCAATTTGCTCTGTGAATGTTGAAATTTCGGACTTCGCTTGTTTATTATTGATTCCTTTAACTTTATACACTGTGACATTGAATGATTTGACATGAATACTTAGTTCAGTATTTTATTTTTATTTTATTTTTTTACTTTACTTATTTTTATTTTTTATGTGTGTGTTTATTTGACATGAATATTTACTTGTGACTGTCATGACATTTAATGATTTGACATGAATACTTAGTTCAGTATTTTATTATTTTTACTTTATTTTTTGTTTATTTTATGTGTTGTATTTGACATTTCGTATTTTTATTGACATTAGTTTTTGTAAATTATTATTTATTTTATTTAATAATTGTGAATGTGAGGACCTTGTGGGTCACTTTTTGTTGTTTATTTCCCACGACTGTCTGGCAGTTTGAGTACTATAAGCGACCTACCCAAATGTCCTTTCTTTCGTATTGTTCGTCGTTTCGTTGAGCTCCTTGAGTTAAAAGTCGAGCTACACGATAACTGACAAATGCTTGCACTGACTGGACAGGTCCACTCAAATCTGTATGGTTCTTTCTTCAAAAGACCATCTCAGACACTAATCTGCATAGTTCTCATGTAAGTTGAACAAGATTGTCTGGACTTTAAAAGAGACTATGACCTCTGAGTTTGTTTCGGCTGTTTCTTCTCAGAGTAGTCAGGTACGAAACACCGGCCCCATCTAGTTTAAAAAATAAGGACGTGTAAAAGTGTTTGTGAAAACCAATTTGCAAAATAAATATCATTTATCATTTATCATTACTAAACTAAAGATTTTTTTATTTATTTTACTCAAGTTATCATTTTGACACGTTTTTATACAAGGGAGTAAGAAATAAACCCACGCAAGTAAATGCGTCGCCGTCAAAAAGCAACAACAACACTGTCAACAAGTAAAATAAGTTGGATATACTGGTTGAAATTTTTCAATGCCAGCTGGAGGGAAAGTACTCGGAATACTTACTGGACGTAGCAACTTTTACTCAAAGGAAACATTCCTTTAATTTTAAAAAGAAACAAACCTGCGTTCACAGGTTTTCGAAAATTCGCTTGCCACATTCCGGAATTGAACCGACTAAAATTCGAAAAAATAACATCCTCTACTTTTTTAGATCAACGGATAGTGTCAATCATATGGCTCAAATCTCTCTAACACACATGATATTTTATTTATTTCATTTTTTATTTTATATTTGGTACAGAATGTTTTTGAACTTTAGTCGATTCATCCCGGATTCGATGCCCGAATGTGGCAAGCGAATTTTCTAAAATCTGTGAATAATTTTCTATCTCCAATGTTGAGCGGACCCCCCAGGAGGCATTTAAAAATTCCACCCTGTATAAATATGTATATATGTACTCGTAAAATTGTAAAATCAAGCAAGATTGTAAACTGTCGAAATATTATAAACTGAACATACTGTGCACAATATTACGCATTATTTTTCGGTAGATTACAATCTGTCGAAGTGAAACCGTAAAATTGTGAAATATTTACTCACTACGCCCTTTGTGGAGGGGGGAGGGAGTCCCCTCCCTCTCCTTCCACTCCGCTTCGAGCGGGAGGAGTCGTTTTATGATTTCCCATTCGAAAAAAAAGGGATTAACGGAAAACAATAAAATTACAAGTGTTTAGCAAGACGACCCTCCTGACAATAATTCAAACGTTATTTTGTAGATCTAATCTATGTACATCCCTTCGCCAAAATCCATTCTTTGAAGTGTTAAGATTATAAGTCCTATCATAAGTACTTACCTACACATTTCAACAACCAAATATATTGTTAATCTTAAACTACTCTCCACAGTACGCGACCGCACGACATTTGCGGCGCTCCGGATGACGCTGATCCTGATGGCGATGCAAACACTCTCCGGGTGCTTCGCCCTCATGAACTACGCAGCCGACGTGTTCCACCGGGCAGGCACCGAGTGGAGCCCTAACACGCTTGCGCTAGCTGTGGGCTCCTTGCAACTGGCTGGGTCCTTCTTCACTACAGTTTCCATTGAGAAGTTCGGGCGTAAGGTCAGATATTTAAATACCGTAATCTCGATAGGTACTGTGTTCCAAAACTCAAATTGTAAGTGTAGGTCATACGGCTCACCAGCTCAAGTGGAAATGGGCTGGCCACATCATGCCGGAGAGCTATGGGCTAAAATTACCAAACAATTAGTCCCAAACAGCAGCAAGTGGCAACGCGGCAGGCTCAGAAGGAGGTGCCGCATGCCGGGATGAACTCGACTCTTTCCACAAGGAGTGGCGTACGACAGTACTAGATAGGGATAAGTGGAAGGAGGGAAAGGAGGCCTTTGCCCAGCAGTGGGACACCAATGGTCTAATTGACCTAACAAAATAATATTTATAATAATCATTAGTTCAGAGTTTTTACAATGCTTGAAGCTACTTTCAGACTACGCTATAATGATAATAATAATTAGCATATAGTACATAGCTCAAGCACAACAATATCGCTCACCAAACATTTGTTATCGACACGTTCACACTGTATTAAACTACATACTATTGGCTTACTATACGCTATAAAATGGTGCGATATGCTGAGTTCATGCTATGCTATATCCCGCACCGCCCTCTTCCTCCTCCCCATAGAACATCTATATCTCCTCCCTCACTCCCGGCCGTCCCGCAAGCGAATGTTTCCCCACTTAGTTGAACTCTTACTGAGCTTGCTATACAAAATTATTTTTTGTTTATACTAAACCCGAAAAGGGGTCATTGTACTCATCATTTTGAACAACTTTTTCTATCGCGAATAAAAAATCAGCTGTTCCCTACATTTGGACGAGTTATGCGAACATAAATGTAGGGAACAGCAGATTTTTTTTTTGCGATTTCATGGTTCGTCCCATAGAAAAAGTTGTTCAAAATGATGAGTACAATGACCCCTTTTCGGGTTTAGTATAAACAAAAAATAATGTTGTATATACCTAAACTGCTGCTCATTACTATGAACGCTGTGAGGCCGCGACCAAGGAGGTATGTCACTGGCCGGTGCTGCGACACTCTAGTTAATTTGACTTGACATTGTCTGTCACTTCTTGACTATTTCATGTTTCATTATAATATTTATTGACTAGCGAACGTCACGCGGTCCCGCGTAGTTCCCGTTCCCGTGGGACTACGGGGATAAAATATAGCCTATGTTACTCAGGGTGAATGTAGCTTTCCAATGGTGAAAGAATTTTTTAAATCGGCACATTAGTTTTTGAGTTAATTCATAACAACCAAACAAACAAAGTTTTCCTCTTTATAATATTATATTATTATTATAGTGTAGACTATAGCTGACCCGCGCAACTTCGTTTGCGTCACACGAGAGAGAGAGAGAGAGGGTGTTAGAGAGAGTGTGAGTCAACCTTCAAATATAGACATGACATGCAATTGCTTTTTTTGTATTTAAATAAAGTATCGATGAGAGGAATAATTCAGTCATTTAAGATTGTTGCGTAAAAAAAAAATCAGCTGTTCCCTACATCTATGTTCGCATAACTCGTCAAAATGTAGGGAACAGCTGATTTTTTTTTTCGCGATTTCAAGGTTCGTCCCATAGAAAAAGTTGTTCATAATGATGAGTACAATTACCCCTTTTCGGGTTTAGCATAAACAAAAAATAATGTTGTATATCCCCGGTTGCTGAGCACCTTCTATTTATTGAGAGGCCCGCGATTCGCCTTCATATGTTTGCGATAACATCGCGTAATGTGAACGCCATGCTATAAGTCCTGCTTGTTATACTATATAATATAAGAATAGTATAGCGTAGTCTGAAACCGCTTTAAGCTACTGGAACTATTCGCCCTTAGGTACTCCTTGTTGGGGTGCGATGCCAGAAGTCCTCCACGTGTGCCTGGCGGCTGCTGGTTCCTCTCGATACGTCTGGAGGAAACAGCAGCCGCTGGGCCGATGAGAAGAAATTCTCATTCCTTGGGATTGGCACTGCCGCGGCTAATGAGTCTGGCATCACGAGCGGGGTCCAATTTGGACCAATCCTCCGCGTGACCCTCTGTTAAGCAGAGGGCACAGCGGAGGACGTGACCATGCCGCCGAGGTGCAGGCGCACCAACGCGGCATTCGTTGTCTCTCCTCTGGGAGCATTCCCAGAAGTGACAACTTTCGGCGGGTTCGCTGAGCCGGGTTGGCCGGACAGCGAACGGAGGCATGCCTAATGCCACCGTCGAGGGCTTGGCTTAACCGCCTGGCCCAGAGGAAGGCTACCTCTAAGATAAAAAACCACCCAATCCTAAGTTCTGAGGCGCGGCGAGAGGATGAATGGCTGGAGGGTGTCCAGTCGTTAGCGCCTCCCCTGTAGGGCACCGGCCACACCCTACAGTATTGGGCTTACCCAGGTACAAGGCTCTGCCTGGGTGGACGTTTATTTCCTTTATAACTCGTGGGAACAAAATGGATAAAAATAAAAAACAAAACACAACACAAACCGCCGGTAACGGCAAGGGAGGAGAAGGAGAAGGAGAGGTGAGGAGGGATGCGGGGTCGGAGTCCGACGCCGCATCGAGTGAGGCAAGCGCTGCGGGAGGCTCAGCGAGCTCCCGCCGCGAGAGGGCCGGGGCTGCTGCGGAGAACAATAAGTTCTTCCGCAAGCGGCCCAGGCAGGACGGCGACCGGTCGTCGTCCTCTGAGGAGGGGCAGATGGCCTCTGCTCGCAAGATCCCCACCAGCAAGCGCGGGGGGATCCGAGGCAAGAGGGGGGGGCCCTCTGTCTCCGAGAGGTCGGCAAGACCGGCCGAGGAGGGGCGCCAGCCGGGCATGACAGCAGCCCAAGGGTCTGGCAGCGAGGCGGGTGCACCTGGCGGCTCCGAGGCGGAGCGTAAGGCCAGGTTCATCAAGGAGGTGGAAGCCGCCATAAAGACGGTGGCCCTGAAAGTAAAGACATCGTCGAAACTCAGGGCCATACCCGCGGCTTCCGCCTCCATCATGGCGGCAGCGGAGGCCAATTTTTCGGGGCCTCCCCCTCCCTCGGCAGAGGGAGACGAGTTGGCCAAACTGCGGGCCGATATGGCCCGCCTGACGGCCGACATGGAGCTTCTCCAAAAGGAGAATGCGAAGCTCCAGGCGGACCTAGCCAGCCTACGCCAGCCCAGCCATCGCGTGGCACCTCAAAGTGGGGGGGGCCAGACGCCAAGCCAGCCCGTACCAGTGGAGAACCAGGTCCTGAACCTGGTGCGAAAAGAACTGGCTGCCTTCCAGGCGCGGTTCTCCGTCCTGGAGGGGATTGTCCTGCGCCCCCCCCTTGGTGCAAATACGGGACCGACGGTCTCTTATGCGGCGGCTGCTGCTGCTGCATCCGGACCGGGACCGTCCAGCCGGCCCACTGGCGGGGCTGCGTTGCCTCCGGACAAACAGGTGGCGGCGCCGGCCGAGCAGACGGCGGCGCCGGCTAAGAAAACAGGAGGCCGGAAGAAACGCAAGGGCAAGGCAGCGGCACAGGTTGCAACAGTGCCACTGCCTCCGCCAACGGCGAGTGGGCCAGCGCCAGCGCTTGCGGCACGTCAGCCGCAGCCAACACCATCGCCTCCCCAGCCCCCTGCACCTCCCACGGCTGAAGCCGGATGGCAGGTGTCCGGGGACAAGAAAAGGAGGCGGAAGGCGGCCAAAAAGGCCCGTAAGCAGGAGCGGCAGCGCCAGAATAGGGCAAAAAAGGCCGCGGCTAGGCTTCGCGCCCCAAAGACCGCAGCTGTAGTGATAACACTACAGCCGGAGGCGGAAAAGAGGGGCGTTTCCTACCGCGACCTGCTGCTGAAGGCAAAAGAGACGGTGAATCTCGGTGAGCTCGGGATCACCGGGGGCCTCCGTATGAAAGTCACCGCGACGGGTGCGCGGATGCTGGAGATCCCCGGTGAAACTAGCGGCTCGTCCGCCGACGCTCTGGCTGAAAAGCTGAGAGCGTCCCTAAACGCGGACGAGGCTCGAGTGTCCAGGCCCGTCAGATGCGCGGACCTGCGCATCATGGGCCTGGACGACACGATCACCGTGGAGGACGTTGTGGCCGCCGTCGCTGAGTCCGGGGGGTGCTCTGCCGAGCAGGTCAGGGCGGGCACCCTACGTCCGGATCCTACGGGCATGCGAACCGTAACGGTGAGCTGCCCTGTGACGGCGGCAAAATCTATCGTGGAGGGCCGAAGGCTTCTGGTGGGCTGGGTCTCGGTGCAGGTTAAGCTGCTGGAACCCAGGCCTCTGAGGTGCTACCGCTGCCACGTGGGGCACCACGTGTCAGTGCGGTGCGCTTCGGAGGTTGACCGCAGCGGTCTCTGCTTCCGCTGCGGTCAGCCCGGCCACGTGTCGGCGACCTGCAGCGCTGCGCCGCACTGTCCTGCATGTGCGGCGGCTCGCAAACCGGCCGATCACAGCGCCGGGGGCAAGGCCTGCACAGCGCCCGCCAGGACCAGAGCCAGAGGGAGAGGAAGGCCCTCCGCCGCCTCCGCCAACGTCACCGTCGCGACCGCCGCTGCCGCTTCTGCGACTGACACAGCCGCTGCCGCTGTCACCACCGCCGTCGCCCCGAGCACGGCAAGTTCGCCTGCGGAGGGGCCCTCACAGGGGGCCCGTGGGGAGGAGGCGATAATGGAATGCCAATAACGGCACCATTACGCTTCCTCCAGGCGAACATCAACCACTGCGCCTGTGCTCAGAATCTGTTGCTTCAGAGCATGGCGCAGTGGTCGATTCACATCGCTGTGGTCGCTGAGCCGTACTTTGTCCTGCCCAGAGAAGACTGGGTGGCGGACCTTGACGGCTCAGTGACCATAGTATCATCGGCCGCCGCCGGTACCCCGACCCTTGAAAATGTCAGGAGGGGTCGGGGGTGCGTAGCAGCACGGTTCGGGGAGATCGAAGTGGTGAGAGTATACTTCTCCCCGAGCCGAACTCTCGCCGAGTTCCACAACTCTCTCGCAGAGTTGAGTGT
Source organism: Xestia c-nigrum (assembly GCA_916618015.1). NCBI lineage: Eukaryota > Metazoa > Arthropoda > Insecta > Lepidoptera > Noctuidae > Xestia > Xestia c-nigrum. The sequence goes on from OU745248.1 coordinate 10,315,528, forward strand.
CGTCGTCGGAAACCAGTCCCTCCCCGTGCTTGTCCTCGGGGACTTCAATGCCAAGAACTTGGCTTGGGGTTCTCGCTGTACAGATGTGCGGGGAAGGATGGTGGAGGACTGGGCCCTGGAGAAGGGCCTGGACGTCCTTAATCGGGGTTCTGTTCCCACGTGTGTGCGGATGCGGGGCGAGTCGGTGGTGGACATCTCGTTCGCTAGCCCCGCTCTGTCGCCGCGTGTCGTTGACTGGCGTGTCATGGAGGGGGTGGAGACATATTCCGACCACCGGTACATCCGGTTTGACGTCTCCACCCAGTCCTCGAGCGCGCCGGTCCAACAGGCCCCGAGTGGTCCGCGTTGGGCGCTGAAGCAGCTGGACCGGGAGCTTCTCCTGGAAGCCTCGATCGTGCAGGCCTGGGTGACATCACCGGACAGGCCTGCCGACGTTAATAGCGAGGCAGAGTGGTTCCAGGAGGCCATGTCCGACATTTGTGACGTGGCAATGCCCCGAGTCCGGCCAGGAAGCGCCCGACGTCAGGTGTACTGGTGGTCGCGCGAAATAACGTCTCTACGCGAGGCGTGCGTTGAAGCGCGGCGCCTGTACGCCAGGCATCGCAGGCTCCGCATCCGCCCGCCGGATGCGGCAGCCATTGAGGCGGAGCTGTACGAGGGATACAGAGCGGCGAAGACCGCCCTCCGGGACGCTGTCCTGCGGGCCAGGGAACTGGCCCGCTCGGAGATGCTGGAGACTCTCGACAGAGATCCGTGGGGGCGCCCTTACAAGATGGTGCGGAATAAACTCCGCACCTGGGCTCCCCCGCTGACGCAGAGTCTCCGGCCAGACCTCGTGGAGGACGTGGTGAGCGCTCTGTTCCCCTCGCGGGGGGAACATCCGCCCCCGCCTATGGCTCCGCCACCTGCGGTGCCGGAAGAGGACCCAAGCGACGACGACGACACTCCGGAAGTGACTGGGGTAGACCTGAGAGTGGCGGTAGGAAGGCTCAAGGCCAAAAACACCGCCCCGGGACCCGATGGCTTGCCTGGCAAAGCCTGGGTCCTGGCCTCGGATGCGGAGGCTCTCGGGCCCCGACTGAAAGGGCTCTTAAGCGCATGCTTGGAGAGAGGCCAGTTCCCGCTTCGTTGGAAGACGGGGAAACTGGTCCTCATCCAAAAGCCGGGGCGCCCTGCGGACTCTCCATCCGCATTTCGGCCCATCGTGCTGCTCGACGAGGCGAGCAAGCTCTTTGAGAGAGTAATTGCAAACCGCCTCGCCGAGCACCTAGAGGGGATGGGGCCGAATCTTGCGGAGAACCAGTTTGGTTTCCGCAAGGGGCGCTCTACAGTGGACGCCATCATGCGCGTGAGAGCCCTCACGACGGGGGATGCGATATCTCGGGGCGGGGTTGTTTTGGCGGTGTCTCTCGACATCGCCAACGCCTTCAACTCCCTGCCCTGGAGCTGCATCATGGAGGCACTCCGGTACCACCGGGTGCCGACCTACCTCCGTCGTGTGGTCGGGGACTATTTGACGGACAGGGCCGTCATCTACCCCAGTCGCTGCGGAAATTGGAACCGGCGAGAGATGTCGTGCGGTGTCCCACAGGGATCGGTTCTGGGACCGCCCCTGTGGAACATCGGTTACGACTGGGTGCTGCGCGCGGACCTCCCTAGTGGTGTCAGCGTCGTCTGCTACGCAGACGACACCCTGGTGCTGGCACAGGGGGGGTCGCACGAGGCGGCGGCCGACAATATGACACGCGGGGTTGCGATAGTCGTAGAGAGGATCCGGCAACTGGGTCTCGAGGTGGCGCTGCACAAGTCTGAGGCCATGTGCTTTCATGGGCCTCGGAATGCGCCACCGTCGGGATCCACACTGACGGTGGGAGGGGTATCCATCGGCGTCGAGTCGACGTTGAAGTACCTAGGACTCGTCCTCGACAGCCGGTGGAACTTCGTGGAGCATTTCCGACGTTTGGCCCCCAGGCTGGAACGGACAGGGGCTGCCTTCAGGCGGCTCCTGCCCAACCTTGGGGGGCCGAACGCCTCCTGCCGCAGGCTCTACGCGGGAGTCGTGCGGTCCATGGCCCTCTACGGGGCCCCAGTGTGGGCGCGTTCGTTGAAGCGGCGAGCCGCTCACCATTTGAACGCGCCCCAAAAAGTGGTGGCCGTTAAGATGGTCCGTGGGTACCGCACGATCTCTCGCGAGGCGGCGGGCCTGCTTGCCGGATTGCCGCCGTGGGATCTGGAGGCGATAGTCCTCGCGCGCCTGCATGAGTGGCGCGCGGAGGTACTACGCCGGGGGGAAACTCCGCTGCCGCGGCAAATTGCCGCTCAGCGGACTGACCTCCGGCGCGATCTCATGGCGACATGGAGAGAGCGACTGTCGCAACCCCGTGCAGGGCACGCCACGATAGTGGCGGTAAGTCCCCTCTTTGAGGAGTGGCTGGAGAGGCGCCACGGCGTCCTCACCTTCCGCCTGACGCAGGTCCTCACCGGACACGGATGTTTCGGGAGGTACCTGCACCGAATCGGGCGGGAGGAATCGCCCGGGTGTCTCCACTGCGAGGATCGACCGGAGGACACGGTGGAGCACACGGTGGAAGTCTGCCCTGCGTGGGCGGAGCTCCGCCGTGTCCTCGTGGCGGCGATCGGCGGCGGCGACCTCTCGCGTCCGGCCCTGGTTCAATCCATGGTCCGGAGCGAGACGGAATGGGAAGCCGTCGCCTCCTTCTGCGAAGCAGTCATGCTAGCGAAGGAGGTGGCGGAACGAGAGAGGGAGAGATCCTCTCTTCCCGGCCGCCGCGGGAGACGCAACGGGCGTCGGGGGCCACGTGGTGGCTACCGGCCACCGTAGATGCGGGCCTGTGGACGGCTGGCTATGGGCAATAGCTGGCCGTCCGGCCGTCTAACGACGACGACAGGCCGTGTCGACGGCGCGTTTGTGTTCCACGCGCGCCTCAAAGAGATGTCAGCAAAAGGAGAGGGGCCCGCAAGGGCCGAAGCCTGCCGGGGTTGCGGGCCTGTTCGAAAGAGATACCGCGGCCCCGGAACATAAAGGGCGAGGAAGGAACATGGATGGGTTTTAGTCAGTAAGAGTCTGACACTCCCTCCCGCTCCGCGCCCAGAGTGGGAGAAGTCATTCGATGATTTCCCATCCTAAAAAAAAAAAAAAAAAAAAAAAAAAGGTACTCCTTGTTTGGCAACTTAACACAATGTAACTTGCAAGAGTAATTCCCCAATTTAAGGCTAATTAGATTATCATTAAAGTGTCTTTTTTGCACTGGCTTGCTATAAAACATGGCATTCTGTAGAAAGTCCTTAACAAATCCATCTGCTTTACACTCGGAAGAAATGATAACTTAAACACGTATACAGTTGCAGAAATAACAGTATAAACACACGCACAACTATAGAAAAACCAACTTAAAATCAAGTGTTTCATATATGCACAAAAATAAAATTATATTATAAAAGAAGGACACTTTAACTTAAGTAACTAACCGTAAGTGTTCAATATCAGCAGATGAATTAACTGAATGATCTTTACGAGGTCTTGAATGATAAAATATAGCATTGCATCATTCGGGTAATTTATCTAAAAGTAAGGTAGGCGAAACCACGGCATAATTAAGCGATGACCCGATAAAAGGTCACGGCCAAAACATTTTTTAGAACACAAATCAAACTAAAGTTTATTAACGAACTCTTGCCAAGGACAAAATCCTTGCTCATCAGTGTTGCACCAGTTCAATCGCATCAAAACTCTTTGCGGAGGACTCTCCAAAGAAAATTTTGACCCATTTCTCAACTGTGACCAACTTGGATACACATATTCTACTTTCAAAAAATCATTTTCACCATCTGTCCACCTTTGAAAGACGAATTTGCCACTAATAGGGAATTTCTCGTACTGATTTGGTAAATCCATCGATTGAAAACCCATGGAAGTCGCAACAGAGTTCATGTTGTAATCGTGGCCCACAATCAATATTAACTTTGGCATTTCGTCATAATTCTTGAATGTTTTAGTTATGTACTCCATTAACGGTGCTGCTATGTCTTCGGCCATCGTTGTATATCTAATATAATGGTCCTGTCGAGCTATTTCAGTCAAGACTTTCCATTTTTCCGGTGTAGTTATTTCTCCCCAAGCAACATCTTGCATGGGCATACCGTCGTAGAAACTCATAGTAAACGAGTCCATGGATGATATTCCTATGAACACAGGCCCCTCGACCCACACTTCTTCACCGACCTTATACGTGATCTTATTATAATCTCCACTCAAGTCACATATTCCATCCAGCTTGCAAACGTCTGATTCTCCAATATCCAATACTTTGTTCAATTCCAAAAGTCCTGCTTTCAGTTTAGTATTATTTGTCATTTTCCTGGTTATTTCTTCAATCACCATATCTTTATATGCTTCAGTGGTGTTGTGTATGATTGGTTTAAAAAGTGGATCTGACGTTGTGTTTTTGTGATGTACAGTCACGTTACAACTTTTGAACACTGAGTCAATGAAAGATCTCGCGGTCGCCTTAGTTCTGTTCACAGAGTTGGCGTACACATACACTGTATCTTCATCGGGACATCCTTCATGTAGAAACTCTTCGTTTTTGAACCATTCTGCAAAATATGCGCCCATGTATCCTTCTAGCTGTGCTCCTTTCGGAGTCAGAAGTCCCGGCTGGCCCCAACTGGGCCAGTGCTTCGCTGAGTATCTTGGTAGTTTTTCTCCTAACGGATACCGTATGTTATGTCGACCCAATATAAATACTTGTTTCAGTTTCAAGGTGTTGGCGACAAAACCTTCACACAACACAATCAACAAATACAAAGTAACTGATTTCGACACCATTTTATTTATTTTTAATCACTGTTGCCAACTTTTTTGTTTATTGTCCGAATAAGCGTTATCTTTTTTTTATTTTTGTGTTTAAATATTTTACGAGAACTACTCATGTCAATTGATTGATCAAAACTGAAAAACAAAACTAGTTTATGCTTTGATAAATTTCGTACGGTACGAGGAACGATACGGCCGCTATTTGTTGTTTAAATACCGTGAAATTTACTAGCGTTTTCACCCGTTTTTACCCGACCTAGCGCTTTGTATGGCTTGTCAACGCTATACTACTTCGATTTTGCTTTGTGTTTCTTCTGCCTTTTTGCTAAGTTTCAGAGGGTCGCAACGTCATGTTAAATATCCTGAAACTTTTCTTAAAAAATAGGGTATAAATTACAGAAAAAAATTCAATGCCGAATGGCATTATCGTTCAAACAAAAAACAACTTCTATTTTATTTTATTAGTGTAGACGAGGATAGAAAAAATATTGTGAAAATGTATATGTCACCGTAAAATTGTCAAATACGTTATATTTTAATATCTCTAGCGATATTGTTAACTCTCGAATTATTTTCAAACGAACATACTGCTTAGAATAAAACGCATTATTTTTCGTGAAATGCATGCGATGGTAACTCACGCGGTGTGGAGGGAAGGAGGGGTCGCCCTTGCCCAGTGGTACCACTCTCATGAAAAGATACTGTACCATTTCTGAGAAATACCGATCAATACAACCTTACCTTAAAACACTTTATATTCCCCTAAAAAGCGTTGCCGACTTATATTTCCGCTTATTTCCGAGTGCAGGGTTTAAAGGAACCTAACTAACCTAACGGGGGGGTGCCCCAATTCCCGATTATGGGGGCAGAGATACTTCCGTATGTTCAGTTGACTGAATTGAATTATTATTCGAGAGTTTACAATATCACTAGAGAGAAACACGTTATATTGTAATATAACGTGTTTGACAATTTTACGGTGACATATACAATGCCGAGGTGACAAATTGACAAGAAACCCGTCGGACTTGATCATTAGAATAATGATGAGGATATGAATAAATTGAATACCGCATAACTAGGCCCAGTGGAAATCAGTAACAATATTCTAGATTCAACACGTGATTTCTTTTATTTTTTCGTGGCGGTACTTGAGAGATACCGCGCCCCCGGAACATAAAGAGCGAGGAAGGAACATGGATGGGTTTTAGTCATTAAAAGTCTTACACTCCTTCCCGCTCCGCCCAGAGTGGGAGAATTCATTTGATGATTTCCCATCCCAAAAAAATTAAATAAAAAAGGGTAGCCCGCGAAATTTAAATATTCTTACGTTTTTTTTGCAATTTGCAGGGACCTAATATAAATATTTATGCTTTAGTAAGTCAGACCTTTATATAACTTTTTATAGGGTGTAAATAACCTCTTATAGAAGCCGAAAGGCACTCGCTCTCCCCATCATTGCTATATTTTTTTTGTTCTACACCATACCTGGGAACCTTATAATTACTGGGTCAAAATTCAAAATTTTTGATAAGTTTTATTTGAACCCCCCCCCCTTACCCCCTTGCCCCTTACTATTAAGTCCATCCATCAGAACAATGTTTTGAGTGCATGACATTGAGTTCTACCGCAGAACATGATTTTTCACCTCAAAAAAGTCGTTTTCCACCAATCATTCTTGAATAAAGTTACTTAGTTTGATGTACAGAATGCTTGGTTGGCTTCGTTTTACACCCTGTATTTCTATGGTTGGTATCATCTGTAATTCCCAAGCGAGAAACTGTTTCACTTCACCAATAAGACTGGCCGCTTCTGACAGAATCCACAACCATCAGTTTAAAGATGTCCATCGACAGCAAATAGGCTCTCTTACTTATCATGACAGCGTCATCGAATTAACGCAGCCTTGAGGAGGCAGTCGCCGGAGCGATAAATATTTATAAGTTTCAATTCCGGTTGACCTTGATATTCAAGACTTACTTATTCCAAGCCTTTATTTGTGTAACTATAAAAAAAGGGAAAATAGTGGTCTGCCGGTGTCGGGAGCAAGGTCCAAACTATGGTTAGAACTCCAAGACATGGCCCACATTGTCAAGGGGAGAAGTAAATAATTATTACCTATTATAGATCCTATTATAACCGGCCTGAATAAAAAACTTAAAATAGAAGTTCGATTTTCAAAATTCTAATGCAGCGCGTTTTTATAACCGCGCCGAACTCAATATACGTGTTAATTTTTAAGTTAAGGTGAAAGCATCAAATTGCAAAAAACTGCTACCCTGGAGCATCAGCCTTAAACAGTTTATTAATAAAGTAAAGGTAATAATAATGTAGGTCTTAGGCCACCAGTCATCACTCCACTTTCCTCATCTCATTTCATTAGTAAGTAATCCTCATTTCCTTCCAATATAGTGTACATTATTCCACTTGTCAAGCCCTTTTATTTGATACCCATTTTGAAGTTGTGAAAAAAGAAACGTAATTCGCCATTTTGTGTTGGCGGCCACCTTGGATTTGAAATTTATCACAGTGTATAGTATTCTAGTCAATCCTTTCCATTTGATACCCCTCTATCGAGGATGTTGTGAATAAATATGCAATCCACCATTTTGTGACGGCGGCATTCATGGACCGATTTTCATGAAACATTGCTAAGAACACTCCCCACTAATGCCACACACAGACACGTGTCAAACTTATAACACCCCGTCGTTTTTGCGTCGGGTGTTGAAAAACAGAAAGAAAAAAGAAGTGTGTTTATTGGCCTTAAACATTCATCTGTAAGCTAAGTAGACACTAGTTTAACAATGGCGTCAAATCGATTCAGTCGGGCTTAACAGATAAAGGGATTTGACAAAAAAAAAACACCTTAAAACTAAAACAAAATATATTAAAAACATTCGTTTTTGAAGTTAGTAGCGTGGAAGTAAGTACTTAGAAGTCTAAGAAAAAGTTAGAGCAACTCAACCTTACGGAGGTTAAATAGGGGATGAAATCTTAAGTTTATTAACGAACTCTTGCCAAGGACAAAACCCTTGCTCATCAGTGTTGCACCAGTTCAATCGCATCACAACTCTTTGTGGCGGATTCTCTAAGGAATATTTTGAACCATCTCTTAACTGTGACCAACTTGGGTACACAAATTCTACTTTCAAAAAATCATTTTCATTATCTGTCCACCTTTGAAACACCAACTTCCCACCAATCGGCACTGTTTCGTACTGATTCGGTAATTCAATCGATTTAAAACCCATAGAAATCACAATAGTGTTAACATTAACATCATGGCCAACTAACAGCATTAACTTTGGTTTTCTGTCGTAGTTCTTAAATGTGTTCGTTAAATAATCCCTTAGTGGCGTTGCGACATCGTCAGCTATAGTTGTGTATCTTATGTCTTTATTTTGTCGTCCAATTTCAGTCAATAAGTTCCATTTCTCTGGTGTTGTTATTTGTCCCCATGCAATGTCTTCTATCGGCATGCCGTTGTAGTAATTCGAAATGAAAGCGTCCACGGCTAAGTCTGCTATGAAAATCGGCCCATCAATCACCAAATAACTGTTAACCTTAATCAGTGATGTGTCGTTAGCTTCAGTCAAGTCGCATATTCCATCCTGCTTACAAACGTCTGATCCTTCAATGTCCAATATTTTGTTTAATTCAGAATAAACTTCCTTAAGCTTGGGATTATTTTGTAATTTTTTATTTATTTCTTTGATCAACATATCTCTGTATGCTTCGTTGGTGTTGTGTATGGCAACTGTAAAAAGGGGATCCTTTGTGTTTTCGTAATGTACAGTCACGTTGCAAGTTTTGAACGCTGTGTCAACGAACGCTCTGGCGGTCCCTTTTGTTCTGTTTTTGTTGTTGGCATACACATACACTGTATCTTCACCGGGACACCCTTCAGGAAGAAACTCTTCCTTTTTAAACCATTCTGAGAAATATTCGCCCATGTATCCTTCTAGCAGCGCTCCTTTTGGAGATAGTAATCCCTGCCGGCCACCCTGAGAGGGCCAAGGCTTCGGTGAATATCTATGTAGTTTTTCGCCTGCTGCATACCGCATGTTATGTCTACTCAATATAAGAACTTGTTTCAATTTCAGGTTCTTCGCAAAATAACTTTTACACAACACTATCAATATCAGCAAAAAAACTAATTTCGAGACCATTTTCCACATCATCACTTTAAATTAACGAAACCAATTACCACTAACGTTTTTTTTACTTGAGTATTTTACGAGTGATGGATGCAGCAACACGTATCGATATAACGAGACAAAATTCATCATCAACTGCCAAACCTATTCCAAACTATGTTGGAGTCGGCTTCCTGTTAAGCCGGATTACGTGACTAAATTAATGTTGATAATATTATTAACGCTGGTGTTTCACAAACGGATAACAACGAACTGGATACGGTCGGGTTATAACACAAACTCGCAGTATCTCAGTGGGGCGATCGAAACCGTCTGACCTTTGCACCGCATAAAACATTTCAACTAATTTTAAAAGGTGATCTTAAATCGTGGCCGAGCATTAAATTTAATAACGTTCCCGTGAAAAGAAAGCAGTCCGTGTGCTACCTTGGACTGGTCTTAGAGAGGAATTTTTCATTCGTAGATCACATAAAAAACGTCGGTGAAAAAGCTAAAAAGAACTTTTATTCCTTAACGAGGATATCCAAATCCACGTGGGGATTGTCATTTTTAACTTTAAAGACCATCTATGTGGCTACTTACTTGGGTTGTATGTGCTACGGGGCACCTGTTTGGGCCGATAGGGCCACCATAGGAGCGGTGCGTCGTAAATTGCTTCAAAGCCAGCGTTTGGCGTTGATATTCTTATGCAAAGCGTATAGGACGGTTAGTACCGAAGCTCTTCCGGTGCTTGCGGGTGTACTTCCAGTCGATCTGGAGGTGCAGCGGCGGGCTGCAATGTACTATAACGCGCGTGAGACCACGGACGCAGACTTTTTAACCGTACGTGATCGTGCTAGGATTTCTAGATTATTCAAACCACAGACCGACGTCTGGGAGGAACTTTTATCTGAATGGCAATGTAGGTGGGACAATTCCATCAAGGGCAGGCACCTCCACCAGTTCTTTCCATCCGTTCGTGAGCGGCTGGACAGGACATGGCTGGAGGTTGATCACTGTGTTGCCCAATTTCTCACGGGCCATGGCAACTTTAAGAGTAAATTATTTTCCTTCAAGCTTGTTGACTCGCCTTTTTGTCAATGTTCAACATCTGACTGCGAATATGAACAATCTGCTCATCACATTTTGTGGGAGTGTAGTCTTTGGCAAAATGAACGCAATATTATGTTGGATAGTGTACAGGTTACATCCGGAGTTATTAACTATACGGACCTTGTGGAAACTAGAGCAAATTTCCGTGCGTTCAAGCGTTTTTGCCATACCTATTATTGGAATCAAATATAACAGCTCTCAACTAGGACCCATTAACGTTAATATTTATCCGTGGTGCTTGGCAACTGGGCCTATCCCAGTTGTAAACGTCCCTTTGTGCCTATTGGCCTTGTTTCGTTCTGTCTCCTGCTGATATGGAGGGAAGTGGAAATTACAGTTCTTTCCTACTCCTCCGCTATACTTTCTGATTAATTTCGTTGCGGGATCCAAGACAGTTAAATTCATTCTCTGGGACTTCGTCGAGCTTCATTGTCTCGGCGCTTTTCTGGTGGTCGCCACTGTTGATTCTGGCTTTCAGGAGTTACAGTGGTTTGGGCGTGTGTGGCGGGCTTGTCCCAATAAAAAAAAAAAAAAAACACAAACTCGCACGCGCTGGACTCGCACGGGTACATACAACCTACTAACAAAAGGACCACTTAAGGACACCTATTGTTAAAAAATATATGTTCCGTACATTTTGCACTTTTAAAATAACCGTTATTGAACATAAGTACTCTGGATCACCCGAATAAAAGTAAAAATTAAATGAGAGAGCAGCGGTGGCTCAGTCGCGGCGCGCGGCCCCGACTTACGAACAGTAAGTCGTGGATTCGAACCCAGGCAGGCGCATTACTTTTACAAATAAATAAAAATAATTAAGAGTAATTTATTTCTCTGCTCTTTAAAACAGTAGGAAAACATCGCGAGGAAACCGGCATGTTCTAGAACCAAAAATTCGAAATTTAACCTTTTGGACGCCATTGTCACATATACGTGACAAGCAAGCGCGTGCCCTGTACGCCAAACAACACAAATATGTGACAAAATAGTAGAAAAAAAATTGGCTTGGCGTGGAAGGGCACGCGCAATTGTTTATGCTGTGGCGGTCAAAAGGTTAAAGTGTCAGTAACAAGTATCCAAACACGATGTTGAGGATTTAAGTAAGTAAAAAATTAAGAAGAATGGAAAAGTATATTTATTGGAATTATGACAAAAGAAAACGACTTAAAATAAAACTAAATAGATAAACAACAAAACAAATCGTTTCAGAAGATAGAGGCGTGGAAGATAGTACTCAGACTTCTGTTACGAAGTAAAAGTTACACTAACTTAACCTTTCGGAGGTTGAATAGGTGACGAAACCTTAAGTTTATTAACGAACTCTTGCCAAGGACAAAACCCTTGCTCATTAGTGTTGCACCAGTTCAATCGCATCACAGCTCTTTCCGGAGGACTTTCTAAGGAATATTTTGAACCATCTCTCAACTGTGACCAACTTGGGTACACAAATTCTACTTTCAAAAACTCTTTTTCCCTACCTGTCCACCTTTGAAACACCAACTTCCCGCCAATCGGCACTGTTTCGTACTGATTCGGTAAATCGATTGATTGAAAACCCATAGAAGTCACAATATTGTTGATATTATTATCATGACCAACTAAAAGCGGAAACTTTGTTTTTTTGTCATAGTTCTTAAATGTGTTCGTAATATAGTCCCTAAGTGGTGCCGCGACATCTTCAGCTACAGTTGTGTATCTTATGTCTTGATTTTGTCGACCAATTTCAGTCAAAAGATTCCATTTCTCTGGTGTTGTTATTTGTCCCCATGCAATGTCTTCTATCGGCATGCCGTTGTAGTAATTCGAAATGAATGCGTCCATAGCTAAATGAGCTATGACAAACGGTCCATCAATCGCCACTGCCTTGTTGACCTGAACTGTGTTGTTAGCTTGAGTCAAGTCGCATATTCCATCCTGCTTACAAACGTCTGATCCTTCAATGTCCAATATTTTATTCAATTCAGAATAAACTGCCTTTAGCTTGGGGTTATTTTGTAATTTTCTATTGATTTCTTTGATCACCATATCTTTGTATGCTTCGGTGGTGTTGTGTATGGCAACTGTAAAAAGGGGATCCTTTGTAATGTTTTCGTAATGTACAGTCACGTTGCAAGTTTTGAACGCTGTGTCAACGAACGCTCTGGCGGTCCCTTTTGTTCTGTTTTTGTTGTTGGCATACACATACACTGTATCTTCACCGGGACACCCTTCCGCAAGAAACTCTTCCTTTTTAAACCATTCTGAGAAATATTCGCCCATGTATCCTTCTAGCAGCGCTCCTTTTGGAGATAGTAATCCCCGCGGGCCACCCCGAGAGGGCCAAGGCTTCGGTGAATATCTATGTAGTTTTTCGCCTGCTGCATACCGCATGTTATGTCTACTCAATATAAGAACTTGTTTCAATTTCAGGTTCTTCGCAAAATAACTTTTACACAACACTATCAATATCAGCAAAAAAACTAATTTCGAGACCATTTTCCACATCATCACTTTAAATTAACGAAACCAATTACCATAACGTTTTTTTTACTTGAGTATTTTACGAGTGATGGATCCAGCAACATGTATCGATATAACGAGACAAAATTTATCATCAACTGCCAAACCTATTCCAAACTATGTTGGAGTCGGCTTTCTGTCAAGCCGGATAACGTGACTAAATTAATGTTGATAATATTATTAACGCTGGTGTTTCACAAACAGATAACAACGAACTAGATACGGTCGGGTTATAACACAAACTCGCACGCACTGGACTCGCACGGGTACATACAACCTACTAACAAAAGGACCACTTAAGGACACCTATTGTTAAAAAATATATGTTCCGTACATTTTGCACTTTTAAAATAACCGTTATTGAACATAAGTACTCTGGATCACCCGAATAAAAGTAAAAATTAAATGAGAGAGCAGCGGTGGCTCAATCGCGGCGGCCGCGACTTACGAACATTAAGTCGTGGATTCGAACCCAGGCAGACTTTTACAAATAAATAAAAATAATTAAGAGTAATTTATTTCTCTGCTCTTTAAAACAGTAGGAAAATATCGCGAGGAAACCGGCATGTCCTAGAACCAAAAATTCGAAATTTAACCTTTTGGACGCCATTGTCACATATACGTGACAAGCAAGCGCGTGCCCTGTACGCCAAACAACAAAAATATGTGACAAAATAGTAAAAAAAAAAATTGGCTTGGCGTGGAGGGGCACGCGCAATTGTTTATGCTGTGGCGGTCAAAAGGTTAAAGTGTCAGTAACAAGTATTCAAACACGATGTTGAGGATTTAAGTAAGTAAAAAATTAAGAAGAATGGAAAAGTATATTTATTGGAATTATGACAAAAGAAAACGACTTAAAATAAAACTAAATAGATAAACAACAAAAAAAATCGTTTCAGAAGATAGAGGCGTGGAAGATAGTACTCAGACTTCTGTTACGAAGTAAAAGTTACACTAACTCAACCTTTCGGAGGTTGAATAGGTGACGAAACCTTAAGTTTATTAACGAACTCTTGCCAAGGACAAAACCCTTGCTCGTTAGTGTTGCACCAGTTCAATCGCATCACAGCTCTTTCCGGAGGACTTTCTAAGGAATATTTTGAACCATCTCTCAACTGTGACCAACTTGGGTACACAAATTCTACTTTCAAAAAATCATTTTCCCGGTCTGTCCACCTTTGAAACACCAACTTCCCGCCAATCGGTACTGTTTCGTACTGATTCGGTAAATCGATCGATTGAAAACCCATAGAAGTCACAATATTGTTGATATTATTATCATGACCAACTAAAAGCGTAAACTTGGGCTTTTTGTCATAGTTCTTAAATGTGTTCGTAATATAGTCCCTAAGTGGTGCCGCGACATCTTCAGCTACAGTTGTGTATCTTATGTCTTGATTTTGTCGACCAATTTCAGTCAAAAGATTCCATTTCTCTGGTGTTGTTATTTGTCCCCATGCAATGTCTTCTATCGGCATGCCGTTGTAGTAATTCGAAATGAATGCGTCCATAGCTAAATGAGCTATGACAAACGGTCCATCAATCGCCACTGCCTTGTTGACCTGAACTGTGTTGTTAGCTTGAGTCAAGTCGCATATTCCATCCTGTTTACAAACGTCTGATCCTTCAATGTCCAATATTTTATTCAATTCAGAATAAACTGCCATTAGCTTGGGATTATTTTGTAATTTTCTTTTGATTTCTTTGATCACCATATCTTTGTATGCTTCGGTGGTGTTGTGTATGGCAACTATAAAAAGGGGATCCTTTGTAATGTTTTTGTGATGTACAGTCACGTTGCAAGTTTTGAACGCTGTGTCAACGAACGCTTTCGCGGTCGCTTTTGTTCTGCTCCTCGTGTTGGCGTACACATACACTGTATCTTCACCGGGACACCCTTCAGGAAGAAACTCTTCCTTTTTAAACCATTCTGAGAAATATTCGCCCATGTATCCTTCTAGCAGCGCCCCTTTTGGAGACAAGTGTCCCGGCGGGCCATCTTGAGAGGGCCAATGCTTCGGTGAATATTTATGCAATTCTTTGCCTAACGCATACCGTATGTTATGTCGACTCAATATAAAAACTTGTTTCAATGTGAGGTTCTTCGCGAAATAACTTTCACATAACATGATTAATATCAGCAAAAACACAAATTTCGACACCATTTTTCTCATCATCACAATCACAAATCTTTTGCCTTGAGTATTTTAAGAGTGTTTACGTATAGCTCTACTCAGATGTATTGATAAAATATGACTAAATAAATATTGGTACGAGTACTTAAAACGCAGATGTGGCACAAAAAAAGAACGAACTGGATACGGCCGGATTATAACACAATCTTGTGTACCGCGCCGTGTTCCAATCTACTAACAACAGCACCACCTATTGGATCCATAACTGTCCTAGCTGTACCTATAAGCTTCGTAGACGCTACTGTCGAATCTCGCTTCCTAGGTTAACTGTCGTAAATTGGGTGTAAGATACGAGTAGCTTCAAGCCTGTAAAGCAATATCTTGAATCACGGGCACTACTCCGCCCATTGGTGAGAATAGTATAAAAATGTAATACGGTACTTTTTGAGTTTACCGCACCCAATCGTCACCGTTAGGTTGGCTAGATCAAACGAGATATGTACATGAGACCATGTGCACTGTTTACTACCTATTTGATACTATTTAATACCTTTAATGAAGTATTTGGTACCTTTGGGTTAAGAGAGTTATCAAAGAAATAAAGTGGTCAGCCATTCTGACGTCAGGTTGGCTGACCAATTTCAAGTTCTCATACATTTAGCGTTGTATTAACTGCGTTGTTAATGTTAATATTTAATACCTATTTGGTACCTTAACATATATTTGTTACACAGCTTTAGGAAGCTCCTATAAATAGTTATTAGAAAAAGCCATTAGCCTGTACATAAATTATTGACGTCTTTTCTTCTCAGAATTATTGCTAACAATGTTTTTGCAGGCGCTTAGTGGCTTATGAGTTTTATCCATTTGTTATTATTTAATTATTTACATATCGTATTTTTTCTAAGGAATATAAGTATGTGCTTGGGAATGATTGAATACGGTATTTTTTTTTATTGATTGCTTGATTTTGTATTTCTCGACGGCATGGCAAGCCAAGTCAGAGGCCTATGGGTACCTATGGTGCTATGAACCAGTTAGCCACTAACCACACGATAAAGTAATAAGGGTTTTATATAATTTAACATGATCAAATTATGATACAAATTGAGTGAATGGCCGAATGGCGTAGTGGTAACTATTATTATTTTATTATTATTATTCATTTATTTCAGATAAACATCCATATAATTGTTAGTAACACAGAAATACTTATGAGAAACTAATGTTAGTAATGACAGACATGAGACATTTTAAAACTAGATACAAAAAAAACAAAGTAAACAAGTCCGATTGGATACTCCGATACTCGTGCGACTGTTTATATGACCGTGTGTAGTCGTATCCAGCGCTCGAGCATTGGAGAATCCCACCGATCCGACAATACGCACAGGATGCTGTTGGTGCTAGCACGCATGCGTGTTAAGAGAGAGGTGCAACGTTTGCGCATAATTGCAGCAAAGCTGTCTACGTGGGCCTCGGCAAACATGCCCGAGGCACTGCAATACCGCGGCAGCCCCATCAGCACCCTGAATGCATTGTTGTACTGCACTCTCAGGTCACTGTATGCCCTCTGCAAATAGTCAACCCACAGGCTGCACGTGTAAAAGGACTGACAGTATGCTTTAAACAACGTAACTTTTACTTTTTTAGTACACCGTGCAAACCTGCGAGCTAACATATTGCATCGTACAGACAATGACCTGCGCTCTCTCTCAATGTCAGTACTATCTTTCAAGTCATCGGTGACCCAGTGACCTAAATACTTAAATTTTGTGACTCTTTTTATAGAGTTACCTCCCAATAAAACTTCAGGTACACACTCATAACATTTAGTTCCTGACTTAAAAACCATAAGTTCAGATTTCTCTGAGTTGTACTTTAGGCCATGGGCCTTCGCATAAGATTCACATTTACGTAAAAGTTCTCTCAATGCACAGACCGAAGGGCTCAGCAGCACCATATCATCAGCATAGCTTATATTATTGATACAAATACCATCTATGTGACATCCGATCCTAGTGCTGCGGAGCTCCTCGATTAACTCATTCACATAAAAATTAAAAAGGCGAGGGGAGGAAAGCCCCCCCTGCCTCACCCCGCAATCTAGCTTGTATTCATCCGAAAGTGTGTCAGCCCATCTTACATGGTTTTTCTGCTTGTCATACCAATGCATCAGTACAGACACTATTTCCCTGGGTACACTGGTACTCTGAAGCTTTTCCCATAACTTATTGTAGGACACCAGGTCAAAAGCCTTCGATAAGTCCAAGAAACAAGCATAGACTGGAGTTTTCCTAGCTGTATAGTACTGGACAGTTTGTTTGAGCGACAGAATAGCACTTTCTGTTGAGAGGCCAGGTCTAAACCCAAACTGTGCATCGTTCAGTCAGGTAACGAGGCTGCCTTACGTTCTTAGGGTCCTGGGTTCGAATCCCAGTAGAAGCAAATGTTTGTGTGATGAGCATGGACATTTGTTTCCGAGTCATGGATGTTTATATGTATAATAAGTATGTATTTTAAAGATTCGGCCGAGTATCGTTAATTAAGAATTTAAGAGTTCCGTTCATTTGTCATGGATCTCATAATCAGGAGTAATTAGAACCTAACCAAATTCTCATCAATGTACCCTTTTTTTTCTTCGGATCGGAAATCATCAAATGTCTTCTCTCACTCTGGGCGGAGCGGGATAGGGGAGCGGGAGCGGGGAGTGTCAGACTTTTACTGACTAAAACCCATCTATGTTCTTTCCTCGCCCTTTTTGTTCCGAGGCCGCGGTATCTCTTTCGGATAGGCCCGCAACCCTCATTAATGTACCTTAAAGTACATCCTTTCCAATAAAATAAAAAAAAACAATATATGTCCATGTAGGTCAATCGTCGAATCCGACTCGGCTGGGCAGCGTTCGGGAAGCTGCGCGGTATCTTCTCGTCCAACTTACCGCAGTGTCTCAAGACGAAAGTCTATGACCAGTGTGTGTTGCCAGTGACGCGCGCCAGTGCCAGTGCGGTCACATACGTGACCGAGACGTGGTCGTTCACAATGGGCCTAATCAAAAGGCTTAAAGTCACCCAAAGAGTAATGGAGAGGACTATGCTCGGAGTTTCCTTGCGTGATCGAATCAGAAATGAAGACATTCGCAACAGAACCGAGGTCACCAACGTAGCCTGAAGAATTGTCAAACTTAAGTGGCAGTGGGCAGGTCACATTGCTCGCAGAACGGATGGCCGGCGGCGACTGCAAACTGAAAGACAATGCGTTGGAAGACCTCCCACAAGGTGGACCTATGACTTGTTGAAGGTTGCGGAAATCCGTTGGATGCGAGTCGCAAGGGACCGGTCAATGTGGCGACACTTGGAGGAGGCCTATGTCCAGCAGTGAACGTCTTTCGGCTGAAATGATGAAGTCAAGGTAATAGGGCTTATGCCCAATAAATGGAACTTAACACATCTAACTGTCTAAATCTGGGTGTATTGTACACATCTGCGTACCCCATCAGAGCATACAAGCGTAATGTTACGTCATGATGTAGTACAAACAATGAACTTACAAGCGATTGCAGCAATCACTGCAGAGTTGCTGTCTTTTTTTTGAAGAGTTCCATTGTATATCTCCGAAGATCAGCATCAAATCTTCAGCAAATTAAAATGGGACCACACTGGAAGCACCAAATCAAATAAAAAAATCATCAAAATCCGTTCACCCAGTCGAAAGTTAGGTAACAAACAACAACAAAAAAATACAGTCGAATTGAGAACCTCCTCTTTTCAGTAGTCAGTGTAAAATATTACAAATGGATAAAACTTAACAATGCATATCCAGAAACAAGTTGTTCATAAGCCAATAATAGCCTGCAAAAACATTGTTAGCATTAATTCTGAGAAGAAAAGACGTCAATAATTTATGTACAGGCGTTTTAATGGCTTTTTCTAATAACTATTTATAGGAGCTTCCTAAAGCTGTGTAACAAATATATGTTAAGGTACCAAATAGGTATTAAATATTAACATTAACAACGCAGTTAATACAACGCTAAAAGTATGAGAACTTGAAATTGGTCAGCCAACCTGACGTCAGAATGGCTGACCACTTTATTTCTTTGATAACTCTCTTAACCCAAAGGTACCAAATACTTAATTAAAGGTATTAAATAGTATCAAATAGGTAGTAAACAGTGCACATGGTCTCATGTACATATCTCGTTTGGTCTAGCCAACCTGACGGTGACCACCCAATCAGATAGACACGCGGCGGGAGACTTAGTTTTTTTTACGTAATTCTTCCGAGACAATTGTTCGACTTTTGTGTACCATGGTACCATGGGTATATTTTCTGTACCCAACTAACAAAACGGCGTGTAATTTTTTTTTGGACAGTTTATCTAAGTATATCCCTAACTGGCCAAAATTATATTTTTCAAATAATGCTGTCTAGGTACAGAATAAAAATATTTGGAGATTGTTCTTCTGATTCATATAACGCGGCCGTTTGCCATTTTGCGGAAAAAATGGGCGATGTCACATTTTCCCTTTGATTAATCAATACAAATTATAATTTATCGAAAGGGTACCTGAGGTTTGAAAGGGTTAACTTTTTAAGTTTTGAAAGAGGTGACTATTAATTAGACAGGACTCTCGGTTCCGTCTGCAACATTGTTAACCACGTAAAAACATTAAAATTACTTCAAACACGGTTCATAAATCAACTTAAAATGTTGCTAGTGCTGACGCTGTTGCAAGCGCCATGATTGCGGGTTAACCCACGATCATGGCGCTTGCAACAGCGTCGAAATACCTATCGGGCGCTCAAAGTAAGCATAAATCACGAAAGACATCTCGTAAGTGACATTTTAAGCATATTAAAACTATTTGTAGTCTACGCTGGTGTTATCTTTGACAAAAGACCCCTCCGACCCGGTGAACATTATATAAATAGCATTTTTTTAATAACCGTAAAAAAATCTAAGAAACCGTTTGTGTGTAACTTCTACGCTGTATTTGCCAAATAGAAATGATATCGGACATGAACTTATCTACCTTTTAAAAATCTTCGTACAAAGCTATCAAAACAGCTTGGACTAGATCAGCCTTTCCCAAAGTGGGCTATAACGCCCCCTTGAGGGCACTGCAGGCATAAAGGGGGGCAGTAAGACTCTAGGAAAAAAATGGAGGCGTTGTGTAGAGGCTTAGGGGGCAACTTAATCTCTTCATCCAGGAGGACTCTTAGATACTGACTGAGCTCTCGACTACAACTTGTGAACATCATCTAATATTAATATTAGTATCATATAATTTTACAGGGTGTAAACCACCTTATCACAAAGCCGCTAACCAAGCAGTGGCGGCGCAAGACCTAAATTTAGTGTGGGCAAGGTACATTTAGCGAGGCCCTCGGATGGTGCAAAACGAAAGGAAAATAAAAAACCACTTCAAATTGATCAGTTTTGTAATAAAGAAACAAATCTAAGTTTTTACTAATACTTCTTTGTAACTTTAAAAAAAAAAGAAAAAGAACTTTTCGAAAAAAAAATATCTACTTTTTCACTTCTCATGCTCTAAAAGTACGCCGTTATAGCCCTACGAAGCGGGATTAAAGTGACCGTTTATTCCCTAGGGAGTAAAAAGTAATTTAAAAATGGAACGATCTTTTACTCGGAAACATGGTCACAAAAGAGTAACTTGTCAAAGGTTTTATTTAAATTGCGAATTGGCATGCAAATAGAAAGCGGTTTATTGAAAAAAAAAAAAACAAATGAACTCTTCAACGCGAGAAAAAATTATGGTTGTTTGTGTGCATCGTTGATTTTGAAAAGCAATGCCTCTGTGTTGCTAGCCGCTGCAGTAATGTAGGTACTAATTATCTGTGGAGTGTGGATCATCTTCATTGCGAAAATGTTGAGAGTTTGTGTTGTGTTTTCAATGGTTAATCTGTGACTGATCTGATAGAAGAAAAAACATACCGCTCAGTTCAGATTTTTGGTCGAGTGCAAATTTGTTCAGTTTTAAATGACTATTTTTCTCGCACTCGAAGTGAAAAGTACAGTTTGCACCTCGAGACTAAACGCCAATATATTATACCCTCGCTTTCATTGCCTCCCTCGCAAGGCAAACCACCTCGGGTATATAATGGCTTCGTTTAGTCCCTCGTTATAAAATATACTATTGGTTTTACTGAACTCCATAGTGATCTCCAATGACTAAACTTCGAAAATTCAAAACAGGCCAAGTGCGTGTCGCGCCCTGTGCAGTGTAGGGTTCCGTAGTAGCCCGTTATCACATGATAATTTATTTATTGTTACTGTTTTTAGTTTTTTATTTTTTATTTTGTTTTTCAATGCACTCTTCACCCGTTGTAAACAAGCAACTACTTCATCTTAGTCACTTTAGACTTTTCAAGGAACTGGAACAATTAATATTTGTACTTTGAAGTTTAAGGTGAAAGTGTCAGGGTGGCCCGCAAAATTCAAATGTTCTTACGTTTTTTGCAATTTGCAGAGCAGTGCTAAGTTGTATGTTGATGAAAATATCGTTTGCGACTTTATGACATAATTATGTAGTTACAGAATTATAATCATCAAAATCATTAATGCAATCCTCCAAGTTCACAAAGGTCAAGAAACTACTTTGACTTTGAAAAATTGGATTTGATTTATGATTTTGATGATTATAATTCTGTAACTACGACTCTTTTCTAAATCAGGTTTCACCCTCGAATATCTAATAATTAAACATGTGATAGATAGCCTTTTAAAAATATGTAACACTATTATTTGAGTAACATGAAGTGCGACTGCGTCTGCATGCGATAGCTGCTTGAGTGAATAGGTGAGCCCGCGAAAAAAATGGAAGTCGAGTGCAAATACTAACAGAAAAGTCGCAGATAAAAATATTTGAATGGTCTGGAGCGAGACGGAATGGGAAGCCGTAACCTCTTTCTGCGAAGCAGTCATGCTAGCGAAGGAAGTGGTGAAACGCGAAAGGGAGAGAACCTCTCGTCCCAGCCGCCGCCGCGGGAGACGCACCGGACGTGCACCGTAGGCGCGGGCCTGTGGACGGTGAGCTATGAGCTAGCTCGACGTCCGTTCGTCTTATGATGACAGACCGTGTCTACGGCGCGCGAGTGTTTCACGCCCGCTTCAAAGAGATGTCAGCAATGGAAGGGGTCCGCAAGGGCCGATGCCTGCCGGGGCTGCGGCACTGTTCCAAAGAGATACCGAGGCCCTGGTACACAAAGGGCTAAGAAGGAACATGGATGGGTTTTAGTCAGTAAAAATCTGACACTGCATGAGTCATTTGATGATTTCCCATCCGAAAAAAAGAAAAATATTATATAAATCTTAGACGAGTCGCGTCTAAGGTTATCATTTTCATCGTTGTCAAACATCGATGTACGGGGAAATTAGGTACGAACCACCGAACTATCCTAAATGCATGGATTTGGAATGTACTATAACTCCATACTGAACCTTGTGGCGTGTACTTTTGGATTTCCATACTTTTAATTTTTTTTTCGGCTGTGAGGCGCGAGGCCCTTTGCACCGCGAGGCCGTGGGCGGTGGCCCACACCGCCCACGCCTTACGCCGCCTCTGTAACCAAGCATTATGTACATCAAACTAAGTAACTTTACGCAAACTTTATTGCTGGGAAACAACTTTTTTTTTGAGGTTATAAATCATGTTTTGTGGTAGAACTCAATGTAACGTACTTAAAACATTATGCTGAGAGATGGATTGAATAGTACGGGGGTCTCGGAGGCGTTAAAAGTTAAAATCTTACAAAAAAAACTTGTATTTAAAAAAAAACTTGTCAAAAAGTTGTAACTTTGACCCCCCATATCTCCGTAACTAGAAGGTTCCCAGGTATGGTGTGGAACAAAAAAATGATCGCAATGATGGGGAGAACAAGTGCCTTTCGGCTTCGTGAAGAGGTGTTTCACACCCTTTATACTTTACTCTGTCTAAATATCATAAAGTTGCGTTACAATAATTATTCTCATTGGCAGGTGTAGCCCGTTAGAGTTATTCATATTCATTTATTTGCGTTCCACAAGGTAAAACCTGGTGTTAACAAAAAGGCTTAGAGCTAAGAGCCGTCGTTGTAGACCCCGTCAGGGCACAGCGAATAGTTAATTAACTTAACACCTGAGCGCCACACCATTGTGTACTACCTAGGACTACTACCTACTGCGCTCAAGTTAACTCCTGCGGGTTATAGTAAAAGTCTCATTTATAGTGAATGTTTAATCTTATGTGAAGTTACAGTAGTTTCTAAGTAGATGAAAAAATAGGGCCGCTAATAAATATTTTCTTCTCATGACATGAATGGACAGTAGACAAAATAATTGTTGGGAATCCTTGGTCTAGAAGCATGAAAGGCGTTCAAGTAGACAGAAGACAGGTTTATATAAAAAGGGTGTTTATTGATCATTTAAACAAAACAAAACAGATTAAAGCTGGTTTCAAACTACGCTATACTATTCTGCTATAAAAGGCCGAATTTTCATCTGGAGGGAAAGTACTCTAAATACTGTAGGTAGCAAAGCAAACATTCCTTTATTTTTTAAAGAAACAAATCTGCATTCACAGATTTTCAAAAATTCACTCGTCACACTCGGGCATCGAACCTGGGATGGATCGACTATAGTTCGAAAAACTAACATTCTGTACCTTTTTGACATCAATCGATAAGAGCAATCATAAGGATCGAATATCTCTACAAAAAATTTAAATTAGATGAAAGGCAAAACCATGATTTAAAGTGCTTAATCCTATTGAATTTATAAATGTTCTTTAGATTTCATGGGTTTCCCTTCATCTAATTTATCATGTTTGTTAAAGAGATTTGATCCATATGATTGCCCCTATTGATTGATATAAAGAAGTCCAGTATGTTATTTTTTCGAACTTTAGTCGGTTCCCGAGCGTGGCAAGCGAATTTTCGGAAATCTGTGAATGCAGATTTGTCTTTTTTTAATAAACGAATGCTCCCCGTGTGATATAGCATAGCATGAACTCAGCGTATCGCACCATTTTATAGCGTATAGTAAGCCAATAATATATAGTACTAGCTGACCTGCGCAACTTCGTCTGCGTGAAGAACCGCTCGACCGATTTTGTGCAAACTTCACATAAACCATCTATTAAATAGTCCGAACAAAGCCTTAACATTTGGTTTGGATAGGTGAGCCCGTTCTTGAGTTATAAAATGACAACGAAAAGTGGCATTGCTTTTAGATATATTGATAGTACAGTGTGAATGTGTCTATAACAAATGTATGGTGAGCGAAATTGTTGTGCTATGAGCTATATACTATATGCTATTATATTATAGCGTAGTCTGAAAGCGGCTTAAAACTAAACCAAAATATATTAAAAAACATATTCGTTTCTGAACTTAGTAGCGTGGAAGTTAGTCCTACATATAATTCTGTTTCTAAGTAAAAGTTACAGAAGCTCAACCTAACCGAGATTATATAGGGGATGAAACCTTAAGTTTATTAACGAACTCTTGCCAAGGACAAAATCCTTGCTCATTAGTGGTGCACCAGTTTAATCGCATCACAACTCTTTGCGGAGGGCTTTCTAAAGAATATTTTGAACCATCTCTCAACTGTGACCAACTTGGGTACACAAATTCTACTTTCAAAAAATCATTTTCACCATCTGTCCACCTTTGAAACACCAACTTCCCGCCAATCGGCACTGTTTCGTATTGATTCGGTAAGTTGATAGATTGAAAACCCATTGAAGTCACAATAGTGTTGATATTATTATCATGGCCAACTAACAGTATTAACTTAGGTTTTCTGTCGTAGTTCTTAAATGTGTTCGTTAGATAGTCCCTTAGTGGTGCTGCGACATCATTAGCTACAGTTGTGTATCTTATGTCTTGATTCTGTCGTTCAATTTCAGTCAATAGATTCCATTTCTCTGGTGTTGTTATTTGTCCCCATGCAATATCTTCTATCGGCACGCCGTTGTAGTAATTCGAAACGAATACGTCCACAGCTGAGTGTGCTATGTCAAACGGTCCATCAATCGCCACATACTTGTTAACCTGATACAGTACTGTGTTATTAGCTTCAGTCAAGTCGCATATTCCACCCTGCTTACAAACGTCCGATCCTTCAATGTCCAATATTTTATTAAATTCAGAATAAACTGCCTTTAGTTTAGGATTTTGTAACTTTCTATTAATTTCTTTGATCACCATATCTTTGTATGCTTCGGTGGTGTTGTGTATAGCAACTGAAAAAAGGGGATCTGGTTTTGTAATGTTTTTGTGATGTACAGTCACGTTGCAAGTTTTGAACACTGTGTCAACGAACGCTCTCGCGGTCGCTTTTGTTCTGCTCCTCGTGTTAGCGTACACATACACTGTATCTTCATCGGGACACCCTTCAGGAAGAAACTCTTCCTTTTTAAACCATTCTGAGAAATATTCGCCCATGTATCCTTCTAGCAGCGCTCCTTTTGGAGATAGTAATCCCCGCGGGCCACCTCGAGAGGGCCAAGTCTTCGGTGAATATCTATGTAGTTCCTTGCCTACGGCATATCGAATGTTATGTCGACTCAATATAAAAACTTGTTTCAGTTTGAGGTTCTTCGCGAAATAACTTTTACATAACACGATCAATATTAGCAAAAAAACGAATTTCGACACCATTTTTCTCATCATCACTATCTTTCGTTGAGTATGTTACGAGTGTTACATAGATCCACGCACATGTATTGATAACACATGACTAAATTACTTTTGGTATTACAAATGCGGGAACAGATAACAACGAACTGGATACGGTCGGATAATAACACAAACTAGCAGCGACCCCTAACTAACAACAGCCCACCTAAGGGGTCCATAACTGTCTAATTTTCGTACATGCTAATCTCGAACCTAGCGTCCTGGGTTAACCATTCTAAATTGGGTGTAAGTACAATCTTGCCATAACAGCCATATACTTTTTGATTTTATCGCAACCAATCAGACAGACGCGGCGGGAGTTTTAGTTTTCATAATAAAAGTATCCTAGTGATGTTATAATAAAGTCAGAGAGCTATAATCTGTGACCACATTCCTATTAAACTTATGGGAATAATTATTTATCTAACAATGGTCAGAAAAAAGAATCGTGCTTTTTGTCTTGTTACGATCGGAATATCAAACAAATTGCATTCAGATGAGAATGCTAAGAGAGATAGGTGTTACTTAAGTTAATATAATTTGAAATGAGCGTGCTGCCTAGCGCATAGTCGATGCTGTGCATTCCCGCTGATTAGCAAAATGCCGGTTCCGAGCGATTAAAAAGATAGGAGCATGGAAAAGTGCAATTCCGTGCTGACAGATAAGGTTCAACCCTAAGAGGACGCCTAAAAATGTAACGAATTGCTAAAAATGACGCTGCGCATCACTGAAAAGTTGTATTGAAATCGATTGTATTTATGGCAGGTGATACGGAGGATCGAAACGTAAAAATTGATTGATTGTTAATGTGGAAGTAGAGGAAGACTTTAGAAAAGATAGACTACTGAGATGTAGGTACTACAGAAGCAGTAAGAATACGTCATGCCCCAAATATATTGGAATGACGGCCGGTGGGAGATTGAGTCCTCCGCTTGCTTGGGGTCAACATTAACAATACTTTCCTACAAACACTTAATGTATGCCATGTTAAAAAGCTTGCGGTTATTTAAGCCCTTCCATAGATCAAAGCCATTTAAAGCTATTTCACTAATCAAATGCCTTCATATTCTTCATTCCGAGGCGAGTAGGAAACTTTGAGGCGCGAAGGGAAAATATGGGGTTGATGGGCAAAGCCATAATTATATATTAGTAGAGCTACGTTACCACTATATTTATTTATTTATATAACATCATACATCACAAACATCTAAAGTTTATCGACAAACTCTTTCCATGGACAAAATCCTTGCTCATCAGTATTGCACCGTTTCAATCGCATCACAACTCTTTGCGGAGGGCTCTCTAAGGAATATTTTGACCCATCTCTCAACTGTGACCAACTTGGGTACACAAATTCTACTTTCAAAAAATCATTTTCATTATCTGTCCACCTTTGAAACACCAACTTCCCACCAATCGGCGCAGTTTCGTACTGATTCGGTAAGTCGATAGGTTGAAAACCCATAGAAATCAAAATATTGACGATATTATTATCATGGCCAACTAACAGAGTAAACTTTGGCTTTTTGTCATAGTTCTTAAATGTTTTCGTTAAATAATCCTTAAGTGGTGACGCGACATCTTCAGTCACTGTTGTAATGCTTTGCCTTTGTCGTATAACTTCCATCAATAGTTTCCATTTTTCAGGTGTTGTTATTTGCCCCCATGCGATGTCTTGTATCGGCCGGCCATCGTAGTAACTCATTACAAATACGTCCATAGCTAGGCCTGCTATACTTAACGGCCCTTCGATCCATACCCCTCGACCGACCTCATACATAATCTCGTTAGGAGCTTTCGTTAAGTCACATATTCCTGCCTGCTTGCAAATTTCTGACCCCTCAATTTCCAATATTTTATTCATTTCCGTATATGCGGCCATTAGTTTGGAATTATTTTGTAATTTTCGATTAATTTCTTTGATCACCATATCTTTGTATGCTTCGGTGGTGTTACGTATGGCAACTTCAAAAAGAGGATCTGTGTTTCTCTTGTGATGTACAGTCACATTGCAACTTTTGAATGCTGTGTCAACGAAAGCTCTGGCGGTCGCCTGGGTTCTGCTCAGAGTGCTGGTGTACACGAACACTGTTTTTTCATCGGGACACCCTTCAGGAAGAAACTTTTCCTTTTTGAACCATTCTGAGAAATACTCGGCCATATATACTTCTTGCTGCGCTCCTTTCGGAGTCAGAAGTCCCGGCTTGCCTGTTAGTTTGGGCCAGGGCTTTGGTGATAATCTGCCCAGGTCCTCATCTATCGGATACCGTATATTGTGTCGACTGAATATAAAAACTTGTTTAAGTTTCAGGCTGTTCGCAATAAAACCATTACACAAAACGATCAATAAAAGTAAACGAATAAATTTCGACGCCATTTTTTGCACTATTTGGAACTTTGTATTGAATTTTTAATTAAAGATTAGGCTATATTGTCCATGTGTATTTTGCGAGTTTTTAAATAAATGCTTACATGTCTAATGGTAAACCAAGACTAATTTACTTCTATTGCATATGTACCGTCGGAAACGCTTTGTTTTATACATTATTTTAATTGTGTCACATTTTATATGATTTATTACGGTATTGTTTAGTTTATTGATATGTTTGTGGCAATATTTGTACATACAGAACAGTTAAAACATTGGTGACTGTGTATAAGCAAGCGTTTTATTTTCTTGAGACTGCATGAGCTGTAGATAGGTACCTCCAAGTCAGAGTAAAGTTGCCATCATGACGTACTGCCCAAAATACGCTGGCCGTATGCACCAGAATTGAGCAGATATACTTACTGTTATACAAATCTAATTTGTATTTTGTTAATAAAGCTCAGGTCATTCTGCAAATCTTTTCAAACAGCCTTCCAACCACAGTTCAATCACCTCTGATATAAAATCACTGTCAAATCAAAGTGATCCTTTCGTCGTTGCAATAAGATGGCTGCTGGATTGCGGTCAAAGCTAAAAGGTCTGTGACAAGAGTAAGCTGAACCAGCTAAATTGTTTTAAAAACTATATTCTTCTCTCTCCAGATCCCTCTAGCCTGCAGTTCCCTGGTCGTGTCAATATGTATGACGACCTTGGCAACGTGTTTCCTGCTCGGTACTGGCGTGGCTAGCTGGCTTCCAGTCGTGGCCGTGTGTGTATGCATTCTGGCTTATGGCGCTGGCCTGGCTCCCGTACCTATGGTCATAATGGCTGAGGTTTTCACATTTCAGGTGAGATTTTGTTAAACCGTTAAACGCACATATTCAACTAAACCATTGTATTGTTGCGTTTCGTCCATTCTACGTGTGATGAAAAATAAAATACAATTATAATACTTAAGTACTTATTTTTATTTTTAGTCGTTGTCAAAAATACCCGAAAGCTAGGTAGATAATTATTCAAATCAGTCGATTTAAAAACAATTTTCTTTTTTTGCTAATTTAAATTATTCGTTAGATAAACTTCGAGGAACCCAGGTTTAAAAACTAGTTTCAACACAAAGAACTAACACAAAATTTAAATAAATTAATCTCAACATTATCAATTCATACTTATTTTTATTGCTCACATTTTAAATTAATATATTTTCATAAATTATTTTTTCCACCATACCATTGAGATGTTGTTTTTCCTTAGAATAGGTACGTATGCGTTTGCCATGGCAACTCCGGACGGATTTTTATACCTAGTGTGCCAGAGTGGTTACAGTGGTCACTGTGGTTTACAGTGATCAAAAAGATGCGTTATCTTTTTTGTGGCCATTAAGTAGGCGTTGACAAGTGACAAATTACTCTTTATTATTAATGTTCATCATAGCCCATTTACCGAGAAATGCTTTAAAGGGTGTAAAACACGTCTTAACGAAGCCGAAAGGCACTTGTTGTCCCTGTCACAACTATCATTTTTTTTTTGTTCTACACCATACCTGGGAACTTTTTAAATTCCCTTTTTAACCATTTTGTTTTAAATACAAGTTTTATTGTAAGATTTTTACTGTAAACATCTCTACGATTACGACCCGTACTATTCAATCCATCCATCAGCACGTTTTAATTGCGTTACATTGAGTTATACCACAAAACATGATTTTTCACCCCAAGTAAAAAAAAAGTGTTTCCTGGCAATATTTATTTACCTAGTTTGATGGACTGAATGCTTGATTGACGGCTTCGTGATGAGGTTGTTTACATCCAGTATAACATCACGCTACGTCCAAAAGAAGCGTGGCATCGATGAAAAATGTTGCAAAAACGAGGAAAATTGTATTTTTATACTAATTTCACTTCGACTAAGGTCGCAGGTAACAGCGAGTATAATAATAGGCATGACGACATGCAAATCTATTTAGTCCGTCAGTTAGAGTATTAGAAAATAGGTAATTGACACGTATTTTTTGTTTCTGTAAATCAATGAATATTGACAAATATAAAACGCATCAAAACTCGGAGTGGGGGCTCGTGACGTCAGAACTCGCTAAAATTTTACCATGGCGTGACGTATTGAGAATTTTAAAAGCGTCGTATCTTCGTCAATTTTGGTTTATGTAACAAAAGAAAACATACGGGTCAAATATTTGTTGATAATAAGGATGCCTCGATACGCCTTTTTGCCGATACGATACCGATACTGTTATAAAAGTATCGGCGATACTGATACCGATACCGATACGCTTATTGAATTCAAAAAGGAAGGTAGAATAAATAAAACACAATTAATTATTAGTTTTAGTAATCAAAATGGTGTGCGTACGCGCAGCGGAATGTTGTTGAATTTAAAGATTTTAATTATGCAGATATTTAGTGTATGACGTCGTATAATTGTGTATGGTAAAAAAAAAATTGTGCACGCAACCATTGTGGAGAAATTCACCAAAAACTGATTCCGCTGGGCGAACGTTGTCCTGGCGGAACTTTTTTTAATCCATAGACTTTAGGAAGAAAAGAGATGTGTCCAAAAATTAGTGTGTATTTGTGTGTAATTGTGTATGTATGAATAAAACTAGTGCATCCATTAACTTCGGAGAAATTCAAGTTTCCGCTACGCGAACGTTTGGCCGTTAGCTAGTTTTCATATAAAGCGCTTACATAGAGAACTGTAGATTTTTACATACGTTGTTTTGAATTTGTTTATATTTAAAAAAAAAAACAGATTTAGAAAAAATCGTAGGGTTTAAAAGATAAAAATATAAACGTAAAATACGCTTATTAGGTCTTAGTTCTTAAACTATGCACTTTGGGGTCTAGATTTTCACGTTTATACAAACCTTATAAGTGTCTGCAACATGTTGCCAAGTATCAATGATGTTCCGTTAGTAATTAAAGAGTTATAGGACAAATTTACCATGAATAGATCACTGTTTACAAAGCAGTCAAATATCACGACGTTCTAAATGAATTGCATGGTAAAATGTATGCCAATAATTAGTGTATTCATTCAACTATTCACATGCAAAATTTCATGTCATTAAATTCAGTAATTAAAGAAAAACAATAATAATACTGACGAAGCATCGAAAACCTACATAACCCGACCAAGTTCGGATGGCTACAAAAAAGCGGCCGTGCAATATATTTAGGTAACATCCCAAAATTTACAGTATAATACCGGTATTGAATTGGTATAGGTGATAACACAATTGTTGTTTCGATTATAGGTCATTTATTTTTGTACACCTACTTTTTTAATGTATTTGACTATGACAGAAAGTAGGTACTATTTACGTAGGTACCTACTGTATTTAAGTATGCGCTTGAGACTTGAGATATAATCTAAATATATTATTTAAGACAAACAAAATTCATACAGCTAATTTCTATTGAAGATTTCACGGATCAGGATTAAAAAAAAATCGGAGATCGGGGATTAATTAAATATTTACCACATGTGTGTACTACTGTTTAGGTAAATATTTATCATATTGTAGCTTATTACACTATTTAACCAATAGACTAAGCATGCACGAGCGTTCCCCTTTGCAACTTTAGTGGAGCATGTAGATAGTGGCGTTATTATTAAAAAAATATTTTTCATTCAAGAAATGCAATTGTATTATTTTTTCCTAACGCTTGTGTATGCAACTGTACCATATTAATAAATACTATATTGGAAGGTTAAGAACGTTTCTTAGATATATGGCACGGCCGCTTTTTTGTAGCCATCCGAACTTGGTCGGGTTATGTAGGTTTTCGATGCTTCGTCAGTATTATAATTGTTTTTCTTTAATTACTGAATTTAATGACATGAAATTTTGCATGTGAATATTTGAATGAATACACTAATTATTGGCATACATTTTACCATGCAATTCATTTAGAACGTCGTGATATTTGACTGCTTTGTAAACAGTGATCTATTCATGGTAAATTTTGTAGTGTGTAAGCAACCTTATTGGATTGTAACCAGCCTTATTTCATACATGTACCTAGATGTAATCTTATGAATCGTTTAATCATTAATAAAGACAGTATAGACTCAGCTCTTGGTGTTTCAATATCTCCTCGAGATCCCGCCTTACAATTTGTCCTATAACTCTTTAATTACTAACGGAACATCATTGATACTTGGCAACATGTTGCAGACACTTACAAGGTTTGTATAAACGTGAAAATCTAGACCCCAAAGTGCATAGTTTAAGAACTAAGACCTAATAAGCGTATTTTACGTTTATATTTTTATCTTTTAAGCCCTACGATTTTTTCTAAATCTGTTTTTTTTTTTAATATATACAAATTCAAAACAACGTATGTAAAAATCGACAGTTCTCTATGTAAGCGCTTTATATGAAAACTAGCTAACGGCCAAACGTTCGCGTAGCGGAAACTTGAATTTCTCCGAAGTTAATGGATGCACTAGTTTTATTCATACATACACAATTACACACAAATACACACTAATTTTTGGACACATCTCTTTTCTTCTAAAGTCTATGGATTAAAAAAAGTTCCGCCAGGACAACGTTCGCCCAGCGGAATCAGTTTTTGGTGAATTTCTCCACAATGGTTGCGTGCACAATTTTTTTTTTACCATACACAATTATACGACGTCATACACTAAATATCTGCATAATTAAAATCTTTAAATTCAACAACATTCCGCTGCGCGTACGCACACATCAAAATGAACATTTATAAGATTTTTATTTAAAAAAACAAAGTATTCTGTTTTGCGGGCAAATGCGACTTCGCAATTCTGTTTGAATAAGACCTGCGGTGGAAAATAGTCTCTCAGATGCGACAGAACTCATTTGGAAACGAAAGTACTTTTGTGCCTTTTTTTTCAAGTTTGGGTATAAGACGTCATTTTTAAAGCGCGAAATTTGAAAAGAATCGTTGAATCTGCCATAAAAATATCGCCGATACCGATATATCGGCAACCCCGAAGTATCGCCGATATATCGGTACCGATATCGGTATCGGATGCATCCCTAGTTGATAATCTAACTGACGGACTATTTTTTTTTGTCTACCCTACAATAACACAAACATTCACCATCAATCCTCAGGTGCGGGCACGAATGGCGGGAGCTTCAATGGCGTTCTCTTTCTTCTGCAGTTCAATGACTGTACTCTTCTACACGCCAATAGCCAATCAGTTCGGAGCGTTCGTCGTGTTCTACAGCTTCGCAGCAGTCACCCTGTTCGGGGTGGTCTACACCGTGCTTTGGGTGCCAGAGACGAAAGGCAAAAGCTTAGAAGAGATTCAAAAGTATTGGAAGAAGACTGAGCCTGTGTTTGTGTAGACACGGCCTTATTTGACTTTGTTATTGAATTGGAGACTGTAAATAGAAAGGTGTACGGTGCACATTCCCTTGAAAAACATATTGCTACCTCCTTCGATGTTGCTCTGAAATGAATGTATGAGTCTGGGCGTATAGTCCAGAAATCAACAGATAAGTTTTTTCCAAAAGTAAAATACTTTTTATTGTGTATTGAAAAACTGTTATTGTTGCTTCTTAACCTTCCCAAAAATGCCTGAAAGTTA
Organism: Xestia c-nigrum; assembly: GCA_916618015.1. Classification (NCBI taxonomy): domain Eukaryota; kingdom Metazoa; phylum Arthropoda; class Insecta; order Lepidoptera; family Noctuidae; genus Xestia; species Xestia c-nigrum. The sequence goes on from OU745248.1 coordinate 10,348,900, forward strand.
TATTTGTCTTTTTTTTGGGTAAATTAGAAACCAATGATTGATATAAAGGAGAATTTGTAATGATGTGTTAAATAATTAGGATGTTAAAATATTTATTTTCGAAATATTGATATTTGTACCAGTATTTTTTTTAGTACAAAGTACCTGTTAGTAATTGAAGGTTGATTAAATCTCATATATTTATCTGACATATTAGTTAATTAAACAAGCTCAGAATACTTATTGATGTTCACTGTGGTTGAAACTATTTGATATTAGCAGAAAATGATAGTCTTGAAAATTACAGTGATGAAAGATATTTCAAGAGTCTAAATCGTTCCAAAGATTTGTTTATTTAAAATGAGTTCTACTTAAAGGTGCAAAAGTATTTTTTACAGTGTAATTTTCTCCTGAATATTTTGCTAAATCCAATTTTAAATGTTTTAACGCAATATTTAAATAACAAGATTTTAATTTGTCGACTCGTTTCTGTACCGGTGTACTGGAATTAACATAATTCAATAAGTATTTAAATTCAATTTTCGTGTAAATAATGTGACTTGTGAAGAATGTGAATGGGTTTTACAATAAATGAAAAACTAAAGTATGATAAACGTATGTCTATTTATTGTTATCAGTGAATGAACTAATCCTCTAAGCACAAAGGTTGTGATAAGGTTATTAAAACCAAATGGAATAAAATGTAAAACTACCAAGAAATGTGTTTATTATTTATTTTTAATACATAACTACAGAGAATCACTGCGACAGTGTAGCGAGCGCTGTGTCGCTATTATTTCCTTTTTTTGGTACACCTTAAATAAAATGTTTATCAATAAAAAAGTGATTACTTAATGCCGGTCTTGTACGAATGTTCTGGACATCGAAGCGGGGCAGGGGAACCCTATAGTATATACTAATGAAACAAATGGTAGCGATGTCATTACTTAGAATAAATAATCTATATAAACCTTAAATTGTATTTACCGTCAGATCATACAGTGTATGTATTTAAAAATCTGTGACCTTATTGATCTCGACTTATCGAAATAACATGGTACTTGTGAAACTACAAGGTTCAATCCCCGATAAAAACCTACATTGATATTTTTATAATAATATCACGAGAAATTAAATTAGTTTAGTTGACGAGTACCTAAAGTTAGAGGCCAGTATCTGAGATACGTCACACGATATTTATATAATTAGAAATAGGCATAAAACTGTCCAAAACATTTGATTAAGATTTGCGTCCACAAGAAACAAGTTTCCGAATATTAATTAGCTTATATAACATAATTTTAGTATTAGATTTACAAAACGTGTTTTTCTTTGTCGTATCTCAGAAACAGGTCAAAATATCGACAACACACATAATAATAATCTTAAAATAAGCCGCTACGATGACCACAGACTAACAAAATATGTCCATCCATCCAACATTATAAAAGAACTACAGTCAACATTCGTGGTGTCCTCAATTGAGGTCCAAACTATACAAGACGTCTTAATACAATAAAAAAAAATAAGGATACGCTCATCGACCAGCCGAAATGAAATTATAACTAAAAACAACGATGAAACAAACATTAAGATATTAAAACTTATTGATTAAACGCTATAATACAGACTCATTATCTCTATTCTTAGATCGTTTTTTTATTCAAACCTGGAGATGTCAAATCAAGGTGTTTTTTGGGCCAAAATTTCATTATTTGGCCTGGATGCGGTTTTTGCACCAGTGGATTATAAAAGGCCAGTAATATCGTGAAGACCTATTTACACTTCAGTGACAACTTAAGTAGACACGGCAACACATAAAGCTATACATATCCTCGAAACTGACCTCGCATTGCATAAGGTTCCAGTTCAATAACAGATCAGCTTAATTTGGTTTTGCATAGCTTGACGGTCGTCGTGTGTACTTACCTTTAGTTCATTTTAAAAACCGAACTGCTTGTTTTATAGTAAGCACTCTAAAGCGGACCATATTCTGAGCTATTATAGGTTTGGGAACATAATAATTATGTTCCCTTACTTTTCCCTTATTTTTACGCATAATATGGTATGATTTAGAGCCATATTTTGCGTAAAAATAAGGTTTAAGTTTGCTTGGTACGAGGTGTACCGTTTTCTGTGCCAGGTTTACTTGTTTTTTTTTTCGTAAATAGGTCTTGTATATCCATATTTGAACCAAATGATTTCGTATTTCAACAACATTTTAAAGTTCACCGCCAACTTTCGAGGCCGTCTTTTCGAAGATATTACCCAAGTATCTATGTATACTATTAAGGACAGTACACATACTCAACGACGATTCGGAATTCGGAATTAACATGAGGAAAGTGACCTTTACGTAATGTTACTGACGGTAGAATTTTCAACATTTACTTGAAAGATATGACACATCTGAGCCTGTTGAAAATTCTGCCGTACCTACACGATATAAAGCACACTTTTCAATGTTTTGCTGAGAGTCAAGTCTGATTGAACTCACCGTCGAGTCAGTAAAGTCTTATAAGCACGAATAATGAAACGTAAGAAACATGTAAAATGATGTAAATTAAATTCTTGAATATTGACGAAATAAATTAACACAAAACATTTTATGATACTAAACTAAAATATTAGTTTCTTATGCATGAAGCAGTAAATATTATGCGAAGGCCGTAACAAATGAACGTTGAGCAATTTATTATGAAACCTAGCAATTAATAGCGATAATATACATAAACACTCAGGTATATTGCTTCTTACAATAATAACCACTAATTTTCATATATTTATGTTCCGATTTAGGTATAAATGTTTACCATTATTTTTCAGTATTTGTAAAATAATTCGATTTGATTAATTGCACGACTTACCAATGCGTTTTATAAAGCTAATCATTTTGCTCTGCCCGATTTACATTGTACCAATCTATACTTCTATACTAATATTATAAAGCAGAAGAGTTTGTGTGCTTGGTTTAACGCGCTAATCTCAGGAACTACCGGTTCGAATTGAAAAAATCTTTTTGCGTTGGATAGTCCATTTATCGAGGAAGGTTATAGGCTATATATCATCACGCTATGACCAATAGGAGAGGAGCAGCAATAAGAAATGTTGCAAAAACGGGGGAAATTTTATTCCCTTTGTGAGCTCTTTCTCTCTTAAGTGTCGCAGACGAAGTTGTGTGAGTCAGCCAGTATGGTACATAAAACGATATTGATTGCGGGTGAATTAATATTATTAAAACATGGCTTATCTTAGGCTCAGTTGTACCACAAATGACCAAACGCGTTTTGTGTTAAACGACAAAACATCAGTATGTTTTTGACAATCGGTTAAAGGTCACCAAACAGATGACGGTCTGATTATCTAAAAAGATCTCTCTCTGATCTGTGTCCGTTATCTTTTTGGTGCACAATGACCTTAATGATGTTTTCATTCAACAACGTACTCTTAACATCAGGAAGTCTAAAATGGCCGCTTTAGCAGAATCACAATAGGACATATATGGTGACTGGCAATTAGTATACGATACTTAAACATGGGATTGTGCTCATGATAACAAACAACTTTTACTAATGGGACCAACCCTGAAATTGCGAAAAAAAAAATCAACTGTTCAGTACATTTAAGTTCGTCTAATGTACAGCAGATCAGGGCGGGAAAATTTGGTAGTTTTTTTTGTAGTTGCCCACGCCCATACGTGTAAATACTCAATGTGTCCATTCTGAGCCACAGTTTGAGTCCCGCAAGTGTTGCTAATCCAACTGAACCTTTGCTTACTAGTTTATTCCAAGGTTAATTCAATTTCTATTGTTTATTTAATTTTTCATGCTATATAGCACATAGGGGGGGCAGCAATATTTCGTAGGCCTAGAGCACCCAACGTATCAAATCCGCCCCTGGTGCCGTGAGTTACGCACGCGATCCTGCCCTCTAGTACTTCCGAATTTATCATCTGAGGGCACTGTCTCGTCACTATTCGGTATACGTATCTTATGGTATGTGATATGTCGTGATTATGGTGCAGCCAGGTTTTCAAGCGCACTATATTGAACTAATACCGTCTTGAAACTATTGACCGTTTTGTGTAGAAACTCTGTTTAAAAGGTAAATATGTAAATCAGGCTTCGCTCATGAAACTTTTTGATCAAAAATATGAATTTATTATCAACTCGTCAACTCGAATAGATGTTGTAATTCTCGTGATTTATAAAATGTTTTCGTCTAATTTTAGTCCGTATTCGAACATAATTCATATACATCAGATTATTTACATTTTTATATTAATGTTTTCGATTTATCGTGCAATGATCGTGGCATCAGATATTTGCTTGAGTATTAATCGCTAGCTTACAGAAAATTGAGAAATTGACACTGAAGTTGGTTTCAAAGACAAACACCGATATTTGAGACCAACTTCAGTGCCAATGATGGTGGACTACAACAAGAATTTTGGAAAAAAATCGCTATTGAAATAGACGAATGTTCAGAAACAGAATGGCCATATTGAATGGCTAATTTCCTCATTTTAAGTGATCATTATACATAAAATGGAGTCGAAAACGCCAATTTAATGACAGTAATAGACATATTTACTAAGAAGACTTAAAAAAAATAAGAAATCTCTTTACTTTATAATTTATTTATCTCATGCAACGACCAGCACGACAGTTAAGACAAAATAAAGTTACCGAAGTAACATACATTCAATGAAGAATGAATGAAAAAAATTCCATTCACTCATTCGTTCAATAGTTAGGAGTACATACTAGTAGCCAGTCTTCATAGGGTTAAGCTTATAAATACATGACTGAGTTTTGTCCTAGTTTGTCTGAAAACACAGATGTTTTTAGTTTCGATCAATGTTGCCACACTTAATTGTTCTTGATAATTTTTGGTTAATCCCAAGAATTTGATGGAAAATAACATTAATTTCGAATCGTAAAAATATCCATGTGTTAGGACCTATAAGATAGCAGTTAATTTACCAAAAACAGAAATAAAGGCCTGTAAGATTAATGCTTTAAAGTTTTGATGTAAAGTCAAATAAAGAAAAAAAAAATGTAGCCATGGACAAGGTTCTTTATTTTATTTTCTTGTATGAGAGGCAAATGCAACTGCTACCTCTTTTTAGTATTCTCGATATAATTAAATGTCCAACCAACATCTTGTTTGAGATTTGTATATTTTTATGAGTTGTGTACAATAATAAAGTGCCAACATTGCCGATAGATATCCGTGACGAAGTGTTAATTACTAATTATTGAAACTTTATACAAAATGTAATTCATTCATAGTTATAATTAATGTGGGGTGCTAAAGGATTTATTTTAAATACGCGTTCCTTGTTCGGTTTATAGACCTCATAGTTCTATTTACCGTAAAAATACATTGACATCAATATCATATACATTATGTTGTCGACATTGTAAAACGCGTACTTACTTTGATACAGTTACATCTGAAATGTTCGTTATATCTAACTAACCTAACACTCTCCCATACAAACATGAAAATAAGAAAAATAAAACTAAATATTTTTTTTATAGAAATCCCAAAATCTAAGACACCCAACAAAAGAGCAATTGACAGCATATTTTCAATTGCCATACAAATTCGACAGCTTATTTATAAAAGCCATACAACTGCAGTTATAGTTTATCATCCAAAATTCATACAAACTCGACAAAACTTTTTCTTTTACGACAATGACATTCAAATGTCAAAATGATCTGTCATATAAATCTGACAGCTGACAGCGCCTGTCATTCGAGTTCATGGTTACTATGACGACACAAACACTGTTCGTCACGTTATCTATCGCTATGTGGTGCTTACTCGCTGGGCCTGTGAGACGGTCCAGCGGAGGGTCGCTCTCAGTCACTGCCCCTGCGCTTCGCTTGAGGCTCTTCTAGTTCCGTTTCCGGGGGTGTGTCTATGCCGGGTAGTTGTATCTGTGTATCTGATGCTTCTGAGGGCTGAAGAAAATGAGAAAGACGGTTTAGTTGTGATATCAAGAGTTTAGGAGAAAACATGAGTTGCGAAACAGAATGGGAATGAAAAGGTATAAAAATATAAAAATTATCTAAACGTTTTTGTTTTAAAAAACGATTTTTTAAGACCTGTCTTTCTGTACTTGTATGAAAGAGATTCATCAAAAACTTTTATTCAACGTAGACGTTTGCCCCACGTGACCACATCTTATAACCATCATATTTGGAGTGAACACTGTTTACGCGTCCACGCTCTGGTCATTCAAGAAATACACAATGCATCCTGGTCAAATCAAGGGTGCGCTACAGACCATCAATCTAAACAGCTTTCACCATAGGACTACCACCTAAAGGGGTGGGCAACTGTGGAACTAATGGCGCTAGCACCGCCTGAACCAAAACATCGTCATTGGCTGAAAATCTGTCAATGTCATTTTATATTTCAAAATAGTTTGACCTCATTGGTCAGATTGGGTCTTTGCGGTGGACGCGCCATCTACAATCAACTTTAACTTGCCGACCCCAATCGTCAAAAATAATCAGCTGTCTCATACATTTGTTCGAGTAGATATTGGAATTTTGTATGGGGCTGTTGATCACAACACGAATGATGTAACCAAGATTTTGTAACAATATTTTGATATAATAAAGTGTCCATGAAGTTTCTTGCCCGTTCTTCTCCATAGAGATCCTATGCTAAGGAATGGGCAACTACAGTACTTTCTCAAGTTATTATTAAGCCTTGTGACTGTGACTGTAGTTTGATTATGTTTTGTATTTTTGACATTCAGAAGTGCAGTAATGGTCTAATTGACATAAATGCTTTGTGTTTGAGTTTGGAGTTTGATTATTGTATCGCGATTACGATAGTGGTCCCATGGAGAAAGTTGTTCAGTTTGATGGTCTGTTAGCACACCCTTGAATTTGACCAGGATGCAAAGCAACATCTTGTATTTGCAATTACTGCCTCTCGTAGAGAGGAGGCCTTTGTCCCAGCAGTGGGAACATTATAGGCTCGTGATTATTTCAACAATGACATAAAAAATAGGGTATCGTGCAAACAGACTAAGAAAAAGGTATTACCATTAAAATGATGTGATGTGCATGAATGAATAAATTCAGTAATAAATACTTACATCAGTAATCATTAAAGAGATATTTAAAATACTATGTTCTAATGGGTTTACCTTGACGTCAATACCGCGTCCCAAAGTGAGCTTGGAAAACATTGTACAAAGTAAATACATAATTATATACTATTTATTACAAGCTTTAGACAGGTGATGAGGGTTAGCGAGATATATAGAAGCGATAAATAATATTTATTATAATTATAATTGAGAATACAGAGAAAAAGGGTCAGCCCTCCGCAAACTGACAAGATGACCTTGGAATCATTTTACACCGGAATTTTTCTATTTTTTTTTTTAAGTTTTTTCATTCACTATGCCTTTATCCTATACTCATAATATCACTCCATTTATGTAAATAATGCGGCTAAAATCAAAACACTAACAGTGGATGTTGAAACACTAACAAACGGCCAGTGAAATCACAACGAACGAGTTTATCGAACTCGTCCTCGCGCTAGCCGATCGCTACGTGCGTTTTGCCACGATAACGACAAATTGAGTATGAGGAAACAAAACAAATCTAATTTATTGAATGACCAATTCCCATAACGTTCCTGAAATAATTTCTTGTAGCGGTCATCTAAGTATTCTACTGAATTCACCCCATCAGTCATCGGTGGGGTATCCCTTACATCCGGTATGGATTAGTAATGTAGCTTCAGGACACCAAAGCTATATAATAGCCGTGGCAACACACGACCCTCGCATTCATATTGTTTGGCGAAATTGAACGCTTACTCGCACTGAAAGCCGGGTCCAGACGTTTGTACGCGTAATGTAAGATTACGTGTAATTTAGCGTCAACAGTGCGAGCGCCTTTGTTTGTGATCACGGCGAGCGCAGGCGCAAGCCTTACAGGTAATGCACGTCGTGCTGTCCACACACAGAATTCGCATTCAGTTTCACGATACATTACATTACGTGTTACACACGTCTGGACCCGGCTTAAGAGGGCGCCACCGAATATGAACGCGGCGATTATGTATAAGTGTAACCAATCGCTTTGGTTCGAACGTGGGGTTAATATGACGAAGTGTATATTTGAACCCAACTGTCCTAAAGATTGATCAGAGGATGTGCAGTTCAAAAGGTTTGAGACCATAATTATGATCAGTATCTCAGTCTCAATCCTAATGTCAAGTTGTGTCTAGAAACAAACGAATATGGATACTAGTTTGCACATTAACTTTCTAGCTTTATATGTGTTATCAGTCATTTTGTATTCAATAGTGCCACTTTGCAACCTGGTCAAATTCAAGGAGCTATCTATGCTAATGATTCTTGACCCAAATCGATAATAACCTAGTTTTTTTTTTTCATTTATTTACGGAAATCGGTAAGTCGTTTTAAAACGCAGCCTGTCTGTTACTAGCCCTATAACTGCGACTTCGCACACACATATAAACGCACACAGTTACATATCGCGCGGTATGTGATTCTGTTAATTATTTCCGTCGTGTTACTCCGAAATACTGTCACATTTAATCAATTTAATAAAGGAAGAGTCTCGTAATTTAAATAGTCATAACGACAGTATCAAAAATCTCTAATCTCTTTAGTCCGTCCGAGAGTACTGGAAAATAATTGACACGTACAGATATTTTTGTTTTTGAATATCAATAAATGTGGACTAAACTCATCAAAAACCCATCAAAACCCAGGAGTGGGGGCTCGTGACGTCATAACTAACTAAAAATTATACCAAGGCGTGACGTATTGAGAATTTTAAAAGCGTCGTATCTTCGACAATTTCGGTTTAAACGAAAAAAAAATCGGGTCAAATATTTGTTAAGAATCTCTAACGGAGTTTTTTTGTCGTCTACCCCATTGATTATTTAGGTATTTTGTGACGAACTCCTGAGTTTTGACTAGGATGCAAAACTACACCTACTATTTTGTTTATTGAAAAAAACTGTCTCTGGCAACAAAGCACATTATTAACCCCTTTTTTTGGATAAGTAGATTCAAATAAACACCGAGTACCACACAAACCAAGCAGTATATCAACAATTCAACACAAAACCAAGCCAATATGATCCCTATGAGCATAAAGTCCGTGCTTACCTCAACATCGTTAGCGTTCTCCCGTTCGGGAAGTGCGCGCAGTCGCTTCTTGCCGCGCGGGTTGTTGGGCTCCCCGGTCGCCGGTCTCTTGGGCTGGAACTGTGGGGGAGAAACGTTCGTTTATAAACTTTTATACAGGGTGTAAATAGACTCCGAACCCGAAAGGCACTGATCGTCATTGCGATATTTTTTTTGTTCTAGACCATACCTAGGAAACTTAGTTTAAGGTGAAAGCGTCAGGGTGGCCCGCGAAATTCCATTGTGCTGATGGATGGATTAATTATTAGAACGGGGGCCGTGAAGGTATTTAAGAGGGATGCTCCAAAGTAGCCCGCGATATTCAAATGTTCTTACGTTTTTTGCAATTTGCAGGGCAGTGCTAATTTGTATGTTGATAAACATATCGGTCGCGACTATAAGACGTATGAAGTTACAGAATTATAATCATCAAAATCATCAATACAACCCTCCAAGTTCATAAGACTCGATGAACGATTTGTTCACGGTCAAAGTCCTTCTTCGACTCTTATGAACTTGGAGAAAAATTAAGAAAATTTGAATTTCGGGGGCTTCCTCGGAGCATCCCCCTTAAACACCTTCACGGCCCCCGTTCTATTTAAACCATCCATCAGCACAATGTTTTAAGTGCATTACATTGAGTCCTACCGAAAAACGTGATTTTACCCCAAAAAAGTCTGTAATACAAAAAGGATTCAACAGAACTTTTCCCGTATTGTCTAACACTTCGCCAGTTAAGTTCAAAGGTCATATATAAGAATCCGCTCCCACTCGGCAAAATTAATATTAAACGGCGGTAAGCCCGCTGACAGAGAGCTGTATACTTTAATTTGCCAATAAATATATTAATGAATAAGTAAAGTGGAAACACTTAAAGACCATATATGAATTATATATTTTTACTAGACTTCGTCTGCGTCACATATTATGAGAGAAAAACGAAAGCAAAAAATCCCCGTTTGTCCAACATTTTTCATTCCTGCTCCGCTCCTAATAATCGTAGCGTGATGATATATAGCCTAAAGCCTTCTTCGATAAATGCACTATCCAACACAAAAATAATTTTTCAATTCGTGCCGGTACTTCCTGAGATTAGCGCGTTCAACCAAACAAACAAACAAACAAAACTCTTCTGCTTTATAATCTTAATATATATAAATCTCGTGTCACAATGTTTGTCCTCAATGGACTCCTAAACCACTTAACCGATTATAATAAAATTCGCACACCATGTGCAGTTCGATCCAACTTGAGAGATAAGATAGTTTAAATCTCAAATTATGAGACGCAGACGAAGTTGCGCGAGTCAGCTAGTATTATATAGATATAGATTGCCGGCTGGGGAGCGCGGTCGTGTAAGTGGGCTAGGACCTTAAGTCTCCGGTAATAGATAGTAAACGGGGCACGCACAGCGGAAACGTCCAACGAAACAATCTGTAAAGTACAATTGTTATCACTTGTGTCCCACTGCAGGGCAAAGGCCCCCCTTCCCTACTTCCACTTATCCGTATCTAGTGCTGTTGTACGCCAATCCTTGTGGAAGGAGCGTTGCCGTTTGCAGTTGTTTGGGATCCATTTTGTAGTAGCTATAGCCCATAGCTCCTCCGGCATGCGACACATGTGGCCAGCCCAGTTCCATTTGAGCTTGGCAACCGTATGACCTACATCGGCAATTAGAGTTTTGGAACGCAGTTTCGAGTTCGTTACACGATCAGTAAGTAAAGTACAATAATGACCTGTAACTCTGGCGGCAGGAACACACGAGTGTTGACGAAGTACTCCGACTGCGGCGCGAAGTACATGCGCGGGATGCGCGCGTCTGTCGGGAAGTCGCGCAGCTCGAAGCTCTGCGACCGCGCCCAGATCACCGACATGGCCAGGTCGCACACCGCCCACAGTTTCTGATGAGGAAAAACAAATTAAGAACATAAACATCAAGTCTGTACCTTACGAATAGGTGAGAGGTGCACCTAATAGCAAACGCAACATTTTGCCAGTTATATTTAAGCCCCATGTCAAAGGGGGAGCCTATTGTTAGTAACCAGGCAAAAAAACCCGACTCATGGACTGTTACTGAGAAATTCCTGATGAAAAACCTATAACACAAAGCTTTTTTTTTTCGGTTGGTGTAATATCATCAAATGACTTCTCTCACTCTAGGCGGAGCGGGAGGGAGTGTTAGGAGGGACTTGACCCATCCATGTTCCTTCCTCGCCCGCAGCCCCGGGAGGCTTCGGTCCTTGGGGGCCCTTCAACGTGCTGACATCTCTTGCTTGGCGCGCGTGGAACAATGTGGCCCATAGCTCACCGTCCACAGGCCCGCGTCTACGGTAGTCGGGGACTACCACGTGGCCCCCGACGCCCGGTGCGTCTCCCACGGCGGCTGGGGCGAGAGTTTCTCTCCCTCTCACGTTCAGACGCGCAGAAGGAGGTGACGGCTTTTCATTCCATGGATTGAACCAGGGATAACACGGGGTTTAGAGCCTCGTGTTCACTATGTCGTGGTGATTAATTTATCGTTGGTGTTTGTGTGGTTGACAACAGTTATCGTGTCGTCCTATATGTGAACACCTCCATTTAACTACACAAGCCACGAGACTTAAAACTACACGATTAGCTGTCGTCACAACATAGTGGAAACGGGGCCTAACCTGGGAATCGAACCCAGGGCCTCTTGCTCCCGGGGTTGCGAGCCTGTCCGGGGTTGCGGGCCTGTTCGAAAGAGATACCGCGGCCCCGGAACATAAAGGGCGAGGAAGGAACATGGATGGGTTTTAGTCAGTAAGAGTCTGACACTCCCTCCCGCTCCGCCCAGAGTGGGAGAAGTCATTTGATGATTTCCCATCCTAAAAAAAAAAGGGCCTCTTGCTCAATAAATACTCAGTTCATTAAATGTTGTTAGATATTAGTAAGATGGCTTCAAGCTATGATCTCAAAACACAACTTAAGTAACAGCATAATTTGCTACTGAATGTGATCACTACGTATCAGTGCTGTCAGTCCCAGTGCCCAGTACCAGTGTCTCAGTGCTCTCAGTTTCACGCTCAATAAATTGCATATCTATTTAGTCCGTCAGTTGCAAGTATTGGAAAATAATAGACACGTATTCTTCGTTTCTGTAAATCAATGAATATTGAGAAAGATAAAACACATCCAAACTCGGTAGTGGGGGCTCGTGACGTCAGAACTCGCTCAAGATTATACCAATCTTCGTCAATTTTGGTTTACGTAACCAAAGATAAATTACGAGTTTTTTTTTTATATAATCTAACTGACGGAATAATTGGATTTTTCAGTTGACAAACCTATTGTTAAGAAATATTGAAAGTGACAGTTTAGATGTGGCTGAGTGCGCGAAGTATCGTTTTTAAAATTCGCTCTGACATCAATTTAAACCAAGTTTAGGAGGATTTTTGCTATTTTTATCACATAGCGCACTGGCAACCAAAACTAAAAAAAAACTTCATTCTTACATAGTTGACGGCGTCATCCGTCTCATTGAGCGCGTCCTTGTGCGTCTTCATGCGCTCCACCAGACTCTTATAGAAGCCGTAGCAGTAGAAGTCATTGCGAGTGATCAGCGGCTCCAGGATGAACCACAGGCAGTTCTTTACGACCTGAGAATGGAAATAGGGTTGTTAAAATATTCTGGACATCATGGAGTTATACTTTCTTTAAAGCTGCGTCTACGCTAAAAGAGCCGAGCACGAGCGGAGGATTACTACAAAAAATAAGGAGATTAATGCATGGACGAGACCCATCGTCCATATTCGTCAAGAGCCACTGCGGAAAACTACGTTTGAGGACAGTGATCGTTGTAGGTTCGTTGTACGAGTACGTCCACACTTGACGCCGCGAACGACGAAGCCGAGAACGGCTCCACTTGTGCTTCGCTCGTTCTCGGTTCGTCTAGCGTAGACCCCGCCTTAATGTATTAAATAGCAAAGGCAAAGGGTCGCCTGACGGTTAGTATCAAGGCGACGAGTCCCGTTATGGTTCGTTGCCATTGCAGAAATAAACCTGAAAACACCCTATAGACCATATTAACCTGCTAAGCGTGTGGACTGAGACACAAATAACATAAAATTAGCTTTGCGAGCATTGAACTGATTAATTATAGTAGACGGTATGACAAGATGCAAAAAATATTACAACGAGGGCGTTATTTTGAATCCAGAACGAAGCGAAGGATTCTAAAACAGAATCCTGAGCGTAGCGAGGGTACAAACTATATTTCTTTTCTTTTAATGTTGCTTCACTCTAGGAGTTTTTCCTAAACCGAGGGTGCGTTTACAAACTTTCAAGTCACATGCACTAACAGGAACAACTACCAGCAGGCCATACAAATATTTGTTCAGTCCGGGAATAGAACGTGCTCAGTCAGTGTTCCAAACATGCAGTAAATTAAACACAGATGACTTGAACTTTTTAGGACCTAAACAGAAAGGCCTTAATTTAAAATTTGAGATGGATGCATGGATCTATTATAGCTGACGTACCTTAAGTTGTGCCACGTTGTCGTAAGCAGTGAAGGCGGGATCGTGCGTGAGTATGGGCACGGCGAACACCAGCATGTAGTCCGGCAAGATGTGCGGCAGCTGCGACACGGCGCGCTCCACTGTACAGATATACACATGTGTTACTCAACGGTGTACGTACATTATGGGGCTAAAAGTACCCTTAACGAAGCCGAAAGACCCTTTTTGTTCTAGACCACAGTTTTTTTTTATTGATCCTCCATCTGGGGCGAGCGGAGGGTTATGTCAAAATCTAACCGACAAAACACCCACTGCTCTTGCTGCTACCAAGTTTCGGGGCCGGAGCGATACAAGTACATACATCTGGTTACGGAGATATTGGTGGGTCTACAACATTTCTGTAAAGTTCTAAATTTTTTTAATTTTTTTTACACAAGTTTTTATGTCACCGTATTTTTATTGCATTACATCGAGTCTTGAAAGTGATTATTCACCCCAACAAAAGAGTTGTTTCCCAGAAATATTTTTTGAGTGGAGTTACTTAGTTTGATGTACGCTTGGTTGACGGATTCGTAAATGGCAATTAACACCTTGTACAGATTACTCGGACAAAGCTTTTGATCGTCATCGAATGCCATAGACGAGAGCGAACATGTGCTCGAGGCGCTTACGACGTCAAAATATCAGTTAAAAATGCGCTTTAATCACAATTAACCTGTAAATAAATATGTACAAAAATTTGACAAGTTAAATTTGACCCACTTCCCAGTTTCCGATCAAGCTGAAATTTTGCATACAATGTTTAGTTTGGATGACAATGCGTGGTGAGCTAAGTGACGTCATTCTAAATCCAATATGGCAAGTCGCAAAGATGATAGTTATTTTTAATCATCCCCATGGTATGAGTATCAAATGAAAGTTTGCTGAGAAGAATGCGAGAGTATTAGACCTTGAAATTGATACGTATAGTAGGGCCAATTTTATAGATCACATTGGACAACTGTCAGTTTTGAGTAAGGTTTACCTTTTTTGCCATCATGTAATCGTTATTGAAAAATGTTACGCAACTGTCCAGTTTTAACATCCATTTTTCGATAAAATTTTATTCCTGTTGTTACAAAATTACGTTGTCGTATTTTGATGTTTTGTGTCAAACGTGGGTATACATAGTAGGTGATCACGCAGGTCACGTACATAGGTTACCTTTAGTCCCCACGGTGATGTTCCGCACGTACTCGCGGCGCCGCACTACGTCGGCCAGCATGTACTGCCGCACGACGCCGCGGTGTGTATACATAGTAGGTGATCACGCAGGTCACGTACATAGGTTACCTTTAGTCCCCACGGTGATGTTCCGCACGTACTCGCGGCGCCGCACTACGTCGGCCAGCATGTACTGCCGCACGACGCCGCGGTGTGTATACATAGTAGGTGATCACGCAGGTCACGTACATAGGTTACCTTTAGTCCCCACGGTGATGTTCCGCACGTACTCGCGGCGCCGCACTACGTCGGCCAGCATGTACTGCCGCACGACGCCGCGGTGTGTATACATAGTAGGTGATCACGCAGGTCACGTACATAGGTTACCTTTAGTCCCCACGGTGATGTTCCGCACGTACTCGCGGCGCCGCACTACGTCGGCCAGCATGTACTGCCGCACGACGCCGCGGTGTGTATACATAGTAGGTGATCACGCAGGTCACGTACATAGGTTACCTTTAGTCCCCACGGTGATGTTCCGCACGTACTCGCGGCGCCGCACTACGTCGGCCAGCATGTACTGCCGCACGACGCCGCGGTGTGTATACATAGTAGGTGATCACGCAGGTCACGTACATAGGTTACCTTTAGTCCCCACGGTGATGTTCCGCACGTACTCGCGGCGCCGCACTACGTCGGCCAGCATGTACTGCCGCACGACGCCGCGGTGTGTATACATAGTAGGTGATCACGCAGGTCACGTACATAGGTTACCTTTAGTCCCCACGGTGATGTTCCGCACGTACTCGCGGCGCCGCACTACGTCGGCCAGCATGTACTGCCGCACGACGCCGCGGTGTGTATACATAGTAGGTGATCACGCAGGTCACGTACATAGGTTACCTTTAGTCCCCACGGTGATGTTCCGCACGTACTCGCGGCGCCGCACTACGTCGGCCAGCATGTACTGCCGCACGACGCCGCGGATGCGTCGCTCCGGCTCGCGCCCCGCTAGTGCGTACATTCCCATGAAATCCAGCGGGAGGCACTTGTTGGGGATGCCCTGGGAATATATTTTAGTTTAGGTCAGACATCAAATTATAGCCCAGTCAAATTAGACATGCAAGGTTACAATAATTGGCATGGAGCTAAAAATTGAGACGTGCCGAGTTCGTGTTCACATTGGCCGCCAGGCGTTTGCGCGAGTCCGTTTCTAGCGACAAGTTCACACTGGTTGAACTTACCTGACGTACTCCGCCGCTAGTTCGACGTGAACACACACAAACATCTCACGAGTTTGATATAGCCGCGAGCCCGCCGCGCGCGCCAGTCGCTAGCTTGCCCGCTACTTAGTACTTAGACCGCACGTGCGTTGTGTACGTGAACACTTGGATATTACGCCATATGTTTGATATTTCGTGACCGCGCCCGCCACCGCGCCCGCGAATCAACGTGAATGCAAAAGTCGCGTAAATGGGTTATTTCCATTTAAAGTAAAGCTAATAATAATAAGCGGCGCACACAGATGCATGAAAACTTGGCCTATAGTTGCATTAATCATATTTACAAAACCTGCTAGAACAAGTATATTATAACTATATCTGTGTTTTCAAATATAATATTACCTTTGACAATCCCTTGTGTAGTTTCGTGGCGAAAGCTTCTCTGACTTGAGGTACGTCATCCTAAAAAAGAAAAATAAAGAAAATTCTTTAGACTGTTAGCTTCATTCGCTGTAGCATACCAATTTTCAAGAGTTATCCGTGCGATCGAGCTCTGGTCTGCTCAAAAACAAGATAACGATTTTTCCCGGATATGAGACCTAACTAGATCGATTTTCCGCCCCCGTAAACTAACTAACTTTCGTCGAAATCGTTTGAGCCGTTTTCAAGAACGTTATTACAAATATATGTATAAGGTGTTCACAAAAGAAATCTCTTAAGGGGTCACTGTATTCATTATGAACAACTTTTAGTATGGGACAAAGCCCTGAATCGCGAAAAAAATCATCTGTTCCCTTCAATTATGTTCGTGAATGTATGGAACTCACTTTTGTTTTTCTCGAGATTTCGGGTATTAATAGATACCATAATTATATAAACAAACATTGGTAATTTTATATAATCGGATACAACATTACAAACTATGTTCAGTAATGCATACTCACAATCATCAAATGCGATAAGTTGTAGAACTGCTCAGCAGTGAACTGATCTCCGACTCCCTTCTGTTCGCAGATCTTCAACATGGCCGCGCCGGCCGCCAGCCGCAGATGAGCCATCTCTGCTTTTGATAGGCGGTTTTGCTGTAAAAGAAGACTCATGTAAAGCAGAGGTTACTGAGATCAGGCCCCTTATTCACAACCATTCGACTCGCTTCCGATTCGGAAAGTCGTATGTCTATCTCGGTCGTTTTCGTAATGCCAGAAGAAGACAGATATACGAGTTGTCGAATCGGAATCGAGTCGAACGTTTGTGAATACGGGGTCAGAACTGGTGTCTGGAATTTCACAAAAGGCTGAAAATCTAACTGGGTTTGAGGGCAGGTAGGCAGTCGCTTTATGTAAAATACTGGTATTCAGCTGCTTAAAGTTAGACTGGATGCCAGCTCCAACATAGTGGGGAAAATGCTAGGCAGAAAATGATTAAAAATACTGAGAATCAGTTGGCGTTGATTTCCAGGACATTGTGGTGGATTTTCAATTATTTTTTATGCTTACTATCATCACACAGAAAAATATTTTTGTAGGACTATTGAGCTTTTTCGTAGTAAATTTTCAAGCATAAAACCTCGTTTACCAGTTATAAAATGCAGGTCAATGATAGGATTGGTTATACCATATTTTGGATAACTACTTACGTCTGGAACCAAGTTTTAACAACATAATTTCCGCTCAGTATAAAGGGTATAAGGACCCTTAACGAATACGAAAGGCACTTTCCAAGATTGATTATTAAATACTTGTAAGATCCTCCACGACCCCCGTACTATTCAATCCATCCATCACCACAATAATGTGAGTGCTTTACATTGAGCCGTACCGTTAAACATGACTTTTCACCCCAAAAAAAGTTATTTCCAAATTTCCCCACGATTATTTTTGCGTTAAGTTACTATGTTTGATGCATAGAATGATTTTCGTGAAGGGTCTGTTTACATACTGTATTAACTACTAGCTGACCCGAGCCACTTCGTCTGCGTCACATAAGAGAGAAAATCGAAAAGAAAAAAAACCTCGTTTTTGCAACATTTTTCATTCCTGCTCCGCTCCTAATGGTCGTAGCGTGATGTTATATAGCCTAAAGCCTTCCTCGATAAATGGACTATCCAACACAAAAATTTGAACCAGTTCCTGAGATTAGCGCGTTCAACCAAACAAACAAACTCTTCTGCTTCATAATATTAGTATAGATGTGGTGTCCACGACACAAGCCTCGAGAAGATGGCGGTGTGTGAAAAATGTTTAGCGATATTTAATATTACCTGTAGCAAGTCTCCCTTGTGCACTATGAACGCGTTGAGCATCCGGAAGGTCTTCTGCGCGGACAGCTCGTCCTTCTTGAGGCCGAGCAGCCAGCGCGCCATACACTTGAGTCCCTCCAGCTTGCAGCGCGTCTCCTCGGGCAGCGCCTCCTCGCCGCACCACGCACCGTCCGGCACCGGCGTACTCGACCCGCTCTCGCGGACTAACAGCTCTTTCACGATCTGAATACGGTAAATGAGAAAAATAAAACTAATTAATCCGTCAGTTAGATTTTCAAAAATGATTTGACCCGTATTTTTATATAGTTCCGTAATTCAAAATTGACGAAAATACGACGCTTTTAAAATTGTCATTACGTCACGCGGTGGTATAATTTTTAGTGCATTCTGACGTCACATGCCCTGACTCCCAAGTTTTGATGCGTTTTAACTTTGTCAATATTAATTGATTTACATAAACAAAAATTATATGTCCATTTTTTTCAATAGTCTAACTGATAGAATAAACAGATTTGCAATTAATTAATGGTGGAAACTAGCCTATTGTGTCTATAAAGAAATGGTATAATAAACCGTAGTTTGGAGTCGCACGAGAATTAGATTTCTTCAGGGCATGATCAAAATATGGACTACAAAATAGAAGATTATACAATAAGCGAAAAAAGAAAATTTAATTCGAGGGACAACTTGAATCCCGAGAGCAGCGAAGGATTCTAAAGTAGAATCCTGAGCGGAACAAGGAATACAAGAACCGAGATGATATTTGTTTTTGTGTTTTTTTTTTAATTTATCATCCTGTCTGATGGTGAATATCTCCCCATATCGAATACTGAATGAACTACTTTTGAAGCAAATACCTCCTTACATCTCATAATTATAGCAATCATATTGGAATGGTATCTTACCTTCCTAGAGACAATATTCTTGATGTGCACGGAGAAGTTGTCGGGCAGGTTGTGTGCTATGTGTCCGAGCGTCACGATGGCCGTGCGGTAATGTTCCGAGTGGGGGGAGAGGGTCGCCTTCAGAGTATCCAGGATCTCCGTGAAGATCTGCGTCCTTTGTTCTGGTACGTTCACGAATAGACATCTGAGGAAGTAGTAACGGATGAGTAGAGGCAGACGACGCATTATAAAAAGAAACTTGACTCGAAGGTACGGTCTATCAAACGTTAGTGACGATTTTGGCCACAGCGACTGCATTCGATGGCTTTCTAAGGGTTTTCGCACACTAGAGATAAGATTGTCTTAAGATAGAAATTCACTAAAAGGAATAAATAGCCTGTCTCGCTCGCACTAGAAAAAAGATATGTCTTATGACAGTCTTGTCTCTAGTCTGCGAAAGCCCTAAGGTGGTTGTCAAAAGCTTCCAAGCGTTGCTCTTTTGTGTGCTCTCAAGTGGTTAGCATATATCCAACTTTGGCCGAAAACCTCAGAGCACAAAGCGGACATATCAGAACACTATTGACAAAATTTTAGGGTATGGCTGTAGGTGTATCAAAAATAAGTAAATAACACTTGAATTCGAAAAACGAAATCCGCACTTATTACTTCGAAATAAAGGGGTTTATACCGCCACTTCTTATAGCAGAGTTGCAGTTATAAGTTGTTTTTTTTTGTGTTCCATACCTCAAGAGGTTAAAAAAGAACCCTTTTAAGATCACTTTCATGTCCGAGTTTAATATTTCATAACTCTACGGTATGAATGAGACCATCGTCAAAGAATCAACTGACATATTAATTATTACATTTTAGTGTTTTTAATATTTTTTACATAAAGAATATAACACTAGGTTTATAGGATGTACAAAAGTTTACGGACTGAAGCTCTATTCCTTTCCTACACTGAAGTAAGATTGAAATAATGCTGCTACAAGGGATGGTGATAGTCTCTTTTTTTTCGGATGGGTAACCATCAAATGACTCGAGCTCTGGGTGCTGCGGGCGGGAGCGTCAGACTTTTACTGACTAAAACCCATCCATGTTCCTTCCTCGCCTTTTACGTTCCGGGGCCGCGGTATCTCTTTCGAACAGTCCCGTAGCCCCGGGCTGCCCCTTCAATATGCTGACATCTCTTTGAGGCGCGCGTGGAACACGAACGCGTCGATGGTTATAGTCCCTGGACCTGGATAGAAAATAATCAAACTCAAAGCATTTCTTCAAAGGACTTCAAATATCTTACCTGACAGCATTCTTTGCTTGTTTCGGTGTGCCGACCTCTGCGTACGCTTTGCATAGCGTAATCAGTCGCGGGAATAGTGCAGGGCACGCTTCGCCTGTGAAGAAACCACATTTTTTAAAATATTTCTTTTGAACTTGTAAAATCGCCGTCGAGGTAGACCGCGGCGACGGTGGTGTGACGATATGATCTCATTTTCGGGGCGAACATGGTCAGATATCGCACGGAGCATAGCGTTCTGGAGGGAGAAACCGGAGGCATATCCCCAGTAGTAGGACACTCAAAAAAAAAACAAATCTTATTTTTTAATTCAAATAGCTCGGAGACGCGAATCTCAGTAATACTGCCATCTTTGAAATGGTGCCGGGATAATGCCCTGTTCAGTGAATTAAACCATGTCTGCGTTTTATAGTTTTTTAATCAATTATGTTTTCTGAGGTTAAATAATAAGCAGCCCAGTGGAATACATAAAACCTGAGTTTGATTATGTTCCCCGTCTTAGGGATAGCCTCTTGCCATGCATCAACTTGGTGAAACGTGGGTATTTTATCAGTGGATATAAATGTAATGGCGGCGTGTGTGTATGACCAGATGTATGATAGTGGACGAGGCAAAAGGCATTAGTTAAGGGCGATGCTCCAAGGTAGCCCGCGAAATTCAAATTTTCTTACATTTTTTGCAATTTGCAGGGCAGTGCTAAGTTGTATGTTGATAAACGTATCGGTCACGACTGTAAGACGTATTAAGTTACAGAATTATAATCATCAAAATCAAATCAATAAAAAAAAAAGAGTCAATGAACGAATTTTTCACGTTCAAAGTCCTTCTTCGACTCTTATGAACTTGGAGGGTTGTATTGATGATTACAATTCTGTAACTAAATACATCTTACAGTCGCGACCGATATGTTTATCAACATAAACTTAGCACTGCCCTGGAAATTGCAAAAAACGTAAGATAAATTGAATTTCGCAGGCCACCCTGACGTTTTCGCCTTAAGAGAGCTTTTCCCGGCCTGTCTATCGTCTACGCGAGCATGGTCGAAAAACTAGTTGTTTCATTAAGAGCCACAGCAACGATATTCTTTCAACTCCCCTGACTTACCTAGCCCCAACCCGTTTCGGAGGCTTAAGATCCTAGCCTAGTTAAACGACTCCGCTCCCACCCGGCAAAAAGAATATGATGCAGATTTAGGCTTTAAATATTTATCTTTAGATATACTTTACATTGCCAGTGACGGCGGTAAGCCCGCTGAAAGCGAGCAAGCATATCTACATAGCGAGTAAAGTGCATATATCTAAAGAGCAATACATGAAGTGGCCTTTATGTATTTGAATTATTTTCTTTTTGCCTGGAAGCAGAGTCGTTTAAGACCCTTACACTGAATTTGTTTCTATTTTTTGCTTTGATAGAAACCTAGATATAATGCATGAGATACCTATTTGTGTCAAAAAATTCAAAGAAGATTGTAGCTGGTGGAGTTATAGTTTTTAAATGTTAAGACTCACTGAGCGGCCGGTATTTGCCTAGGAAGGTGAGCGCGGCGAGTATGTGCGGCGCGACGGACTCGTCGTCCAGCTCCAGCAGCGACGTGAGCCGGTTCAGAACGTCTTCATGCAGGAAGTGCGACGGGAACACGAACGACAACATCACGAGCAGCTTCAGACCGCGCTCCGCTGCTTTCTTCTCGTCTATGCCTGTGGGATAATGGGAAATAAAATTAAAATAAACCTTACTGGCGTTACACACAGCGCCATCTTGTGTCACACTAAGCAACGAGGTTTGTGTCGTGGACACCAGATTGTTGATATACTACCTACATAAAGGGTGTACAACATTTTTAAAACTCTAAACAAAGCCGAAAGGCAATTGTGCTTCCCGTCATTGCGATCATTTTTTTGTTCTAGAGAACTGGGAACTTTCAAGTTACGGAGATAATGCGGGTCAAAGTTACAACTTTTTGACTAGTTCTTCCTTTAACCTTTTGGACGCCATTGTCACATATACGTGACAAGCAAGCGCGTGCCCTGTACGCCAAACGTCACAAATATGTGACAAAACAGTAGATGAAAATGTGGCTTGGCCTGGAGGGCACGCGCGAGCGTTTATGCTGTGGTGGTCAAAAGGTTGATACAAGTTTCTGTTGTAAGTTATTTACTTTAATCACCTCCACGACCCCCGTATTATTCAAATCCATACATCAGCACAATGTTTCGAGTGCATTACATTGAGTTCTACCACAAAACATCATTCTACACCCAAAAAAAAAAAAGTTGTTTCCCAGCAATAATTCTAGCGTGAAGTTACTTAGTTTGATGTACAGAATGCTTGGTTGACCCAGGTATAGTGTAGAACTAAAAATGATCGCAATGACGAGGAGAACAAGTGCCTTTCAGCTTCGTTAAAAGGTTTTTTTACATCTTTTATGGATTTTGATTGAGTCCTAAACATACCGCACTCCTCCGCCATCGATGCGTCGGTTCCCTTCACGGTGCCCTCCACGTAGCCGACGAGTATGAGCAGTGAGTCGTGGTCGATCATCACTGAGCTCACTCGCTCTAGCAACATCTTCACTGTGTTGTAGTATAAGTTCGTCATTACTGGCTGGCCGAGCTTCTTCAGGACGCTTGACTGGAAAACGAGAGAATCAATGAGTATTTATTTTAGTTATGTCTCGTTATCACCCTATCATCATCATCATCATCATCATTTCAGCCGAAAGACGTC
Organism: Xestia c-nigrum; assembly: GCA_916618015.1. Lineage (NCBI taxonomy): Eukaryota > Metazoa > Arthropoda > Insecta > Lepidoptera > Noctuidae > Xestia > Xestia c-nigrum. The sequence goes on from OU745248.1 coordinate 10,372,153, forward strand.
CACTGCTGGAGATAGGCCGCCCCCAAGTGTCACCACATTGACCGGTCCCGTGCGTTTCGCATCCATCGGATTCCTGCCACCTTCACCAGGTCATCGATCCACCTGGTGGGAGGTCTTCCAACGCAATCGTCTATCACTACATACAGATAGATAATGCACGGGTTTTAACATAGAAACGATGGTTGGACTGTGTGAAGGATGATACGGATAGAAAGGAGGAGACTGTTACATGAAGACTAATAGAGAAATATAGAAGAGGATGCTGCGCCGACCCCAAACAAATTGGGAATGATGACGATCATGACGACCAGTGGCGTAGCTAGTTCAAGTAGGGGCCATTATCCACTTTTTTGGGGCCCTTTGCCGCTCTCGCGTGGAGTGCGGCGAATCCCAACAAGAAGAGAAAATCATTCATGTCAATCAAATGACTTTTGCAAAGAAAATACCATCCTGACAATTGGAGCTTTCTGGACCGTGTTAAGTTTTATCTTTTATCCTGATGAATATTTGAGGTTGTAATAAGGTTTTGTGATTGTTTTTCTCATCAGGGGCCCTCGTTACTCAGGGGCCCGGTAATCGATGCGGCAGTAGCTACGCCCGCGATGATGACGCCTTTCACATTAAAAAAAGATTTCTGTTAAGGCGCTTAGACGAGCTAAATTAGCAACTCTATTTGTGATGGTTCAAACTTCGTTTGAAATGCTGTTAGAATAAAGTTCTAATCAGCTTGCACTACAAAGTGGTTGTTACGTCAGCCACTGCGTGCCAAATAGCGCAAAATGAGTGGTTTCGATAGATTTACAAAAAAACTATTGATTGGATTAAAAAACTGAATCAGTATCATGCTAATATATTGCTTGTAGAATTATTTGAGATAAGTTCGTGATTTCTTTTTATCGAGCCAAATTAATTGTATTATGTTTTCAAAACAGTATCATGCTAGCATATATCCTGAAGAATATCATATATTTTTCTGGTCTTGTTTATAGCAGTGAATATATACTTTTAGTAATTATAAAACTCGCGTTTAGCTCATGTCAATCGCCTTAAAAAGAGGCATTAGAAATATCAATAGTAACGAAATCAGCAAGAGATCGATACCCACCTGTAGCATTACAGGTTACTGGGTCACCACTCATACTAGGTCACTTGTCGGCTTAGTGCTACCTAATTACATTACGCTAATCACATTCGTAGTTACCTACTATACATTCCGGAACCTGAATAAATAAATTCTTGGTTTGATTATCGAAAAATCCGGCCTTATTGTTTAGGTCATAAAGAAAACCTCTTCTTTATGACCTAGGCCGGTATTCCCTCGGGATATGGAATACAGGGCAAAAAATTAAACAAATACTCACAGTAGTGCGAACGCAGACTTCACAGCTGACATTAGGATTCAAAATGGTCTCCATTCCTTGCAACAACTCGGGAGCCTGTTTCATATGATGAGAGAACTTGTTCAAGAACTCCTGAGACTTCACCGACTCCGGTAAGAATTTCGAACTTATGTGCAGCACCTTAGCTATCATTTCCTTTTGCACAGCCGGCGTCGGCGGTTTTCGGTGTAGCTCGATCCATTCGCCAACCGTACGGCGTACGACCAACTGGTGCTTTTGTAACTCTATGAACGCTTTCGTCGCGTTGTCATCAACGTTTGACATTAAATAGAAGAGTTTCTTCATACGAATTGGAGCTGGCAATGTGTAGGGAACGAGGGAAGTGTTTAGGAGACGTTCTACCAGCAATCTGTCTTCTAAAGCGGTCATGTAATATCCATGAAGGATCTTATCTTTGATCCATTGGACTGCTCTCTCTGTAGCGGGAGGTACGCTCTCTTCTGTTAAAAACTTTTTGTAGATTAGAGCTAAACCGGACATGGCCTCTTTTCGAATTTTGAATTTCTTGTCGAGGGTTCTTTCGCGGACGAAGTGTAGGAGGTCTTCTGATTCCGCGACGGCTTGGAAGTCTCTTTGAGCGGTCGCTATGATAGCCATTACAACTTCGTAACGTACTTGTTCATGGGCATCGTGTTGCCTTAGTTTTAAAGTCTCTGTTATGTCATTTCTCAAGTCTGGGTGGTGTACTAAGAAATGCATGCAGTATTGCACGCATTTGATTCTGATTGGTACTGATATATCGTTGAATCTGCCTAGGAAGGCCCTCCATAACGCTGGGTACTGTTTCGCCAACTCTGATCCCGGTTCGGAGAACATTCTAGCAAGTAAGGCGACCCCGCTGAGTCTCTCCGGAAACTGTGCGGATTTGAGCTTGCATTCTAACTGTGGTAGCACGGAGAGAAGAATGGCGGGGCAGCATTGGTATAACTCGTAGATAAGCTCGTACACTTTTGAATATATGAGAAGATTCTTCTCTTCTTTGCCGAGAATTAGAACGTGGTTGAAGAACTGTGAAAGATAAAAGAGAATTAATTAGTATTACGTAAAGAAATGACACTTTAAATTTGGCGAATACATTATTGAAACTCACTAGGATTTTAATCTATCTATAAGGTGATCGCACCAATCCACCACGCGGGCCCAGTGCGGGTTGGTGAGAGCTACCAACCCGCACTGGGCCCGCTTGGTGGATTATAGCCCATACGCAAAATACGCGCATTGACGTGGAGTTGCGGACACCAGCCCGTTGTACAATACAAAACAAGGTGATCGCACACTTATCCACAACGAAAGAAGCATTTTCTCATCCGTATAAGTAACGTTATCTATTTGTGTGATTCGACGCGGATAAGTGTGCCAGGTTTCATAGGATTTCAAACATGTAAATCTTAAATTCGATTCTTCCGGCTCTGATAAGTGTGCGTTCATCTTTAATCGGAAATTCGTGATGAATTTGTAGCTCACCTAATTTGTAATGTGACTTTTCGATGAATCAACTTTACTTTATTTAGAGCAAAGTCATTTTCATTTATCACAACATTAATACTGCGAATGTATAAAGTCAATACTACAAATAGATCTAATTATTTAATCATCACAACATATCAACACGCAAACCTATTTTTGGCTAGAACAATAATTAGGGTAATCTATTTTTATAAGGGTGACTCTCATATTAGAACGTCATATAAAACGTCATATTACGCCCACCATCTTGAATTTACGTGGGTGTACTTCGCAAGGGATTGCGTAGTATTTCATGAAGTGGGATGTAACACCCACATGTGGGTTTGTAACATCATAGTCACAGTATCCAGGCGTAAATAAGACACATCGGGATTTAGAGCGGTGATAGATTTGCGTATTTTTTTGGGTGTATAGGCTAAATTGGAACATGCATTTGTTTCATAATTGTCTCTCTACTTTGGAAAAGCAAGAGAAAATTATTTGACTCAAACACAAATAAAAATCGAATGTCTAGGACTGCACGGCGCGGGTGATAGGCTAGTCAACTTTTAGTCAAAGACAGTGATCTCTAGTAAAAATGTATCTTCGAAGTATTTCGTAAGGCCTGAATTCTTCCCGGGTTGCGGGCCTGTTCGAAAGAGATACCGCGGCCTCGGAACATAAAGGGCGAGTATGGAACATGGAAGGGTTTTAGTCAGTAAGAGTCTGAAATTTTTTTTAAAAAAGGCCTGAATTCTTGTCGCGCTCACGGTCGGTCGTGACGTCAGCGAGAACAAAATACGGCAGTCGGTCGCCGCTGACGTCAGCGAGGCAGTATGGTGCTATATAGAATACAATGTATACTCGCACGCGACCAACCGTCATCGCGACAAGAATTCAGACCCCATATTCACAACGCTTCGATTCGATTTCGATTCGGTAAGTCATATGTCTATCTCGCTCGTTTTTGTTATGCCAAAAAGGGATAGACATACGACTTGCTGAATCGAAATTCATTCCTAGCGTTTGTGAATACGGGGACTGGTCTAATATACAACCAATATTTGTCTCTCTGGAAAACTTATCATATTTAATTTACGCGGTATCACTACATATTATAAAACAAGAGTCTCCCGCCGCATCTGTCTGTCCGTATGTACGCTTAGATCTTCAAAACTACGCAACGGATTTTGATGCGGGTTTTTATTTTATTTTAAAGAGTGATTCAAGAGGAAGGTTTTTGTATATCATTTTACCCGGGTGTCGCCGCGGGCATCGGCTAGTTATTAGATAAACGAGAAAATGCAGTTTATGATGCTGTACTGTTAGCTGTTACAGAGCTGCACTTAAATAGTTTAAAAAATAGGGAGCGCGATGATTGCAAGCGTCCGTACCTCAGCACTATGTGGACACGTGATATTCACGTACCTCAACGTGATGCAGTTATATGGAGCAACAACTGCGCATTCAATCGTTTATCTAGGCAATTTACATATAAAGGGTGTAAAAAGACTCGTAACGAATTCGAAAGGCAATTGTTCTAGTTACGGAGATATTGGGACTCAAAGTTCCAGCTTTTACACAAGTTACCTTTTTAAATACATGTTTTTAATGTAGGACTTTTACTTTAAACAGCTTCACAACCCCTGTTACTATTCAATCGATACATCAGGTTCAGCGTGCGTTACGTTGACTTCTACAGAAAAACTTATATTTGAGTTTTCACCGCAAAAAAGTCATTTCCCAGCAAACATTTTTGCGTAGGGATACTTAGGTTGATGTACAGAATGCTTGGTTGACGGTTTCGTGATGAATCTGTTTACACCTTGTATAACTATGAAGAAGTATGAATGTCTACGTTTGGAATAGGCATGACGACAATATCACAAAATTACAAAACTATTTAGTCCGTCAGTTAGAGTATTGAAAAATAATGGACACGTATTTATTGTTTTTGTAAATCAATGAATATTGACAAAGATAAAACGCATCAAAACTCGGGAGTGGGGGCTCGTGGTGTCAAAACTAGCTAAAAATTATACCCAGGCACGACATATCCGGAATTAGCGTTTCGTCAATTTTGATTTACGTAGCAAAAGAAAAAATACGGGTCAAATATTTTTCAATACTCTAACTGACGGACTAAATAGTTTTGTAATTTTGTAATTTTTAAATAATCTACCCGGCCGGACTAATTAGATTTTTTATGTCGTCTACCCTAATCCATGGTACAATAATATACTTCGCCAGGTATAGCATTCCGAGAGACAGAAGTCACGTGGGTGACACGTATCTACGTCATAACCGCTATCAATGGTTCTCAAACTTATTATCTGGGGAAATTCAATCTAGTAAAACATTGATCTAATTATTAAATTCCTCTAACTTTTGCCTTTAGCTCCACCCGCATTGTAGGTTTTCGGTGACAAAAAGAATCCTGTATTTCCATGCTAAGGTTCATCGTCGAGGAGTTACCTCAACTGTCTTTCGGCTCCATCATAGATGCACTCCAGACCTTCATTAAATTAGTAGTGCTTTAAACTACTTAATGAAAATATTTACGAACGCACTAGTCGCCACTACAGTTATCGAAGATTTCCCTCGATTTCTCTGAGATGCCATCATCAGATCCTGATTTCCTTATCATGAACCACCCTTGGGATATCTCCTTTCCAAAAAAAAAGAATCATCAAAATCGTTTACAAGAATCATAAACAACAAAGTTATCCGCGAACACTCATAAGACAAAAAAAATACGATCGAATTGAGTGCCTAACCTTCTTATTTTTGAAGTTGGTTAAAAACAAACTTGTTAGACGTCCACAAAACAATATTGGGAATCACTGTTTTAGTGGCACTGAGCGAGACCGGCACATGTGTTGGAAAAGAATAGCGATACACGACGACTTGACAGAATGTCAATGAGACAACCCGTTTCAGTGTTACCAGTAATGTAAAAGAATAACTCCCCAACCGCCTATAATCCCTGTGCGAATCCGATAAAACATTGAAGTTTTAAGTAACAATTATATTGGTATATGATTAAATTGAATTATTTTGCTTGGTCAAGCAAACGAAAACAACAATTTAAATGCAATTTATATTTTTTTAACAGAATGGTGAGTGAAAATGTTTCCATAATTTTGTGTTTTGTTGCAATAAAGTGGCAACTTAATAGTGACGTAAGTACGTGTCGCTCCCGGAATGCCAGACCTTGTTTTATTTGACCATGCCCTAATCGTTAAATTACGTCTGTAAGAAATAAAGTAGGTGATACAACACAAAGGTAACATCACGCCTGTAGTCCCCGTAGGGTTAGGCAGAGGTGTGTACTATGCACACCCATTTCGCCAGTTATGTTTGATAGATTGCGGATCGTACCGACACCTGACAGCTGTCAGTGACCGGTTTACAATGAACTGTATGTAGTATATTTATACTACATACAATATATTGTTTGTCAGGGACCAGTCTTACCGCCGCTTCTAAAAGTTGTTCTAACTGATTGGAACGAGAAGAGTTTTTAAGTCCCATATAATAGGGTCGAGCCTATTGCTTTTAACCACGGCACAAATCCAGACTCCGTGGCTGCTACTGAGAATTTATAACACTGCCTGACCCAGGAATCGAACCTGTCCTAACCCAGGTCCTCATGCTCAGTCGTACTTGCGACGACATTTCAGTTGATACAAGTACATTATAAATTACTAAGGCCTGAATTCTTGTCGCGCTGACGGTCGGTCGCGTACGGCTTACGAGTATACATTGTGTTCTATATCCACTATACCATACTGCGATGCTGACGTCAGAGGCGACCGACAGCCATATTTTGTACTCGCTGACGTCACAACCCATCGTCAGCGTAACAAGAATTCAGGCCTTATATAAAGCTACTTAGTACTCACCGCCTGTATACAAGGTTCAAGCGTCTCACTAGTCTTGATGATCAGCTCTTTAGCCAACGAATACGCATATTTATGCTCCCTCTTGTTAGGCTCCACGAGGTTCATCAGGATAACGTTCAGGAGCTCATTGGACACCACGTCCGACTCCGTGATGAGGGGGCAGAGGACGTCCAGCATGAAGGACTTTACTTTTGTTGAGTGTTCCGTGCTGAGAAGAAAAAATATATTTGATAGAACAAAGGCGAACTTGTACCGCTCTTTCTATAGGGTGACTGATAATTAGTGACCGATATTTAAACACGTGATTGTACTCACGATGACAAACACCTTTTACTATGGATAAATCCTGAAAACGCGTAAAATCTGTTGTTCAGTAATTTATGTTCGTCTAACTGGGCAAAATGTTCTGAAGAGCATATTTTCTTTACGCGATTTCAAGTTTCCATACGCTGCATTCGGTATATAAAACTCTGACCACTAAACAATCGCTTAAAAAGCAGTACATTCTTGCATTGCGACCCTACAAACCGTATTAAATTCTCAAGAGTGAAACTTCAGTGCCGCCATTTTCGCATGAAAACCTTATTACGTTGAAAAGGAATGTTCCTAGAAATCGCTCGTAGTCAACAAGCTCTGGCATCAAGGCCTTGTTCTACGAATAAGGATCGATTCAGCTCACTGTAGTTAGTGCACAGGGGGGATCACTACGGTGACCAAAACAGTCATGTAAAAAGATATTATAACGGAAGGAATTCATGTTGTTTTTGAATCGTTTTAAACGCACGCCACACCGCCAGCTAGCGAGCAAGCCGGGCGAGGCATCGTTTTTAACTCTTTTCATACTTTGGTTCGCACCGAGAACTACCGAAAGAACCGAAATAAAGTACCTACCTATGAAAAGAGGCTCGCCCGTGTGGCTTGCGCTTGGGCCGGTTCCATCAAGCGTTGACGAGCAGGCATGGTGAAAGATTCGACATATCACAGCATGTGAGTTCAACTTTAACCTTTAACTACCGACCTATACGTCTCACAGACGTCTTAACTTTTAATTTTGAAATATTTCTAAAATCACGCCACCTTTAGCGTCGCCCTTCCCGCTACCTTCCTCCCTCAGCGTCCCAAGCCATCAGCCGACGCTGCGCCCGCGGCGAGTGCACACGTCTCAGTATTGAAGCGATCGACGTCACACAGACGTAAGTACGGTGTTTATGTACTAAATTTCGTACGTCTCTTGGTCGTCACCTCGGTTTTCATGTGTGGTAGCTTATAGTGTCTGACTGACGTCACATCGGCTTTAAAATTATAATTTTAATTGCAGAAGGCCTAAAAGGAGAAACATCACGTCTAGTGAGCGGAAAAAACCTGCAACTGATGACGGTTCAGAGGCCCTACTCCGTAACGTTTCGGATCGGATCTATCCGTCGCTCTCGCGCACGTCTGCAGACGAGTGCGTGTGAGAGACGCGAATAGATTCGTCCATATGGACGAAACTTTAGGGAGTAGGGCCTCAGTTCCCAAGAAGCCTCCGAAATGCGAAAACAGAATAGGCGTTTAGAAGATAAAGAGATATCTGAAAATCTCATAAACGAGAGTGACGACAACTATAGTGATTTTGACGACGATGTAGGCGATCCTGATTTTGTTCTAGAGAGCGAGTGCACAAGTGCACAAGTGCACAAACAAGGGCGACATCAGTCGTGGCCGATTTTTACTCCTGCTGGCACGTGAATTAGTCCTCCCGGAAATGAATACGCGTCTACAATGATAGGATCCCACGAGAATTGCGGCTAAGTATCGAGCGAGTTTTTGGACCCGCCGATATGCCCGAGCCTCCACCACCAAAAACTTATCAGAATCCAGATTCAGGTGTTAGAAAAACATGTGCCATCTGTCCCAGTCGGTTGAAAAGGCGAACGAAGTACTGTTGCTGCAAATGCAAGAAACCAATGTGCCTTACTTGCTGCCTACAAATATGCATTGACTGCAAACGTACGTAGTGAATGTACCAAATATTCGAGTGCTGTCATTATTTTTATTTTTTAACTAAGAAGTAAGATTTATGTTTTATTTTGATAATAGTTTATAGAAGATAACATATTTTAAGTTCATTTGTTGTTAATTACTTAATTTTAGAGAAAAACGAGACTGAAGTAAGTCCTTAAAATTTAGTGCCAAATAATTGTGATCTCTCGAATAAATGTTGATTTTACCTCAAAAATAGCGTGTATTTATTTTTTAATTCTGTGGTTTGTTACCTCAAACACCGATCTTTTTAATGTATAAAAAAGAAAATTGTAGCATGCAAATACACATTTTATTTCAGTACTTAAAATTTGACGTCTCTCAGTCGTCACGTCGGCGTAAGTGCTACGTTTAGACCAGGTCGGCAGCTAAAGGTTAAGCCTATGTGATTGGTCGTCAATGTGAGCAATCTGGCACTTCTCTTCTCCGCTTTGGTAAAACCCAGGGTGTTGAAAAAAAATGAATTCGAAATTCCCGCCCTACCGGTGGTCGAGTCGACCTCTCCTGAGAAGTGGAGGGGCAATACACGTGTCGAGTATAGGTTTGGATGCAAGGCATGCTAATTAGTACTTCTTTTCCTGCAGGTGCATATTCTGGCGACCGGGAGGACGCTGCTGCATCCCAACATCTTACATCCAGACCTGGATAACTACATATTATTATAAAACAAAGTCCGCTGCGCCTGTCTCTGTTCGCGATAAACTCAAAAACTACAACACCGATTTTGCTGTTTTCAACAATGGATAGAATGGTTCTCGAGGAACGTTTTAGTAAGTATATAATTTTACGCGGGCGAAGTCGCGGGCATCAGCTTGTTTTTTTTTAATAAAATGGCCTAATTCCATACCTAATTAAAAAATCGGAAACAATTAAACGTTATATCAACTTTTGCGTAACTCACGGAATGTTAAAAATAAGGTTAAAAATTCTGGAAAGATTACATCAATATTCCTCAATTCCTCGCCCTGTACAACCGTTATTAAAACAAAAACCTTTCAGTTATGAAATAAAAAACTTTTTTATTAATTTTATTAGTTCGGCCGAAGGTCAGAACGTCTGAGGGTATTAGACAGACACTGAAAACATTGTATTGATTCTAAGTTGTTCAAATAAAACTTGAATTTGTGACATAGGAACGAGCGCAAGCAACGATAACGTATTTAATTTTAAATTCTTATCACAAATTAATAAGACTAGGTACTTATGTGGAAAGCATGGCAAACATAAGTACTGCCTACATTAATTGATGCGTGTAATATATAAGGGAACATATCATAAATCCTTGTTGTTCACTATAGAAATAATAAAGATAACAATTATATTGAAGGAAATCCTTGGAAAGTTGGTCAGAGGAATCGCAAAAATATTATTGTATCTGTTATTTCAATTTAATCAAACATAAATTAGTATGAATTGAATGATTCGACAGATAGCCTTTAAAATATAAAGAAAACTGGAGGAACTCAACCTGTTACTAATAGGTACGACATTCACATTAGAACATCCTTCCTTTCAAATAAAACTAGACAACCTCGAGTATACGTAAGTTTAAATTGGTCCTTCGAGCCGCGTTGAACATTTCGCACTTGAATTCAACAAATCATTTTAATTTCTAGCAAACTGCATCTCGTAAAGAGCATACTTCGCAAGTTTACAACGATAGGCAGTCAGCGCCCCGCGTGATCGTGGGTATGAACCCAAAAGAGCATTACTATATGTACAGTTCATCACCACTGCTCTCAAAACGGTGAAAGGATATGGATATGCCGGATTCCTCACGGCAAACATCGTGAAGAATCCGGAATATCCAAGAACTAAAAATCTAAAACATGTAGCATGTACCAACCCGCACTGGGCCTGCGTGGTGGATTATATTATACCCCACTACCGCTGATATACTTGGAGGAGGCCTGTGTCCCAGCATTGAGAATATAGGATAAAGCTATACTATGCGTAATGCGTTACCTGACCCCTAGCCCCCTCTTCTTCTTCTTAAGGCGCTTAGACGAGCTAAATTAGCAACTCTATTTGTGGTGATTCAAACTTCTTTTGAAATGCTGTTAGAATAAAGTTCTAATCAGCTTGCACTACAAAGTGGTTGTTACGTCAGCCGCTGCGGCCCAAATAGCGCGAAATGAGTGGATTCAATCGATTTACAAAAAAACAATTGATTGGATTAAAAAACTAAAACAGTATCATGCTAATATATTGCTTGTAGAATTATTTGCCAAAAAATCAGAATGATTGCATGTATTTTAGTATGTTTTTTTATTGTTTGAAAGATATTTGTAGAGATAAGTCCGTGATTTGTTTTTATCGAGCCAAATTAATTGTATTATGTTTTCAAAGAGTATCATGCTAGCATATATCCTGAAGGAAATCGTCTATTTTTCTGGTCTTGTTTAAAGCTCACAAGACCAGAAAAACAGACGATTTCATATACTTTTAGTAATTATGAAACTCGCGTTTAGCTCATGTAATCACCTTAATAGGGGTCAGCCAATACAGAGAATTGACTGTACTATAGGGTGCATTTATAAAGGGAGTAAAAAACCTCTAAACGAAGCCAAACGAAAGGCACTTGTTGTCCCCGTCACCATATTTTTTTTTGTTCTACACCATACCTGAGAACCTTCTAGTTACGGAGATACTGGTGGTCAACGTTCCAACTTCATAACAATAGATTTTTTGTTTTAATACAAGTTTTTACTTTAAACACCTCTACGACCCGCGTACTACTCAATCCATCCGTCAGCACAATGTTATGAGTGAGTTACATTGGAGTTCTACCACAAAACATGTTTTTACATCCAAAAAAAAGTACATTTTTACTACTTAGTTTGAAGTACAGGATGCTTGGTTGACGGCTTCGTGATGAGGTTGTTTACACCCTGTATAAACACAATAAACAAATATTCTTCTAATCCCATCACAAAACGTTCTAGAAGAAAATAAAACTCGCTAGATACTCACTTGACAATCTTGAACATAAGCGAGAAGAGTGCGCAGAAGATCTCCTGGCAGTCTTCCAACTCGAAGCACATGTTGAAGGACTTCACGTACGCCAGATTCTCCAGCAGATAAAAGTAGCGCTTGAACGCCGGGTCCTTCGGGTCGCGTAGACCTTGCAACTGGTTTATCAGGAACAGGAATATTGTCTTTACCTGCAGAAGGAGAAAGAATGATGATAACATAAACTTTATATAATAAAGAAGCTGTACTTCCCCAAAGGGATCTATATACAAGGTATTGGTGTAATGATTTTTTTGTTCTATATTATCAGGCAACTAAACCCCAAAGACACAAAATAGTCTTATATGTTTATGTAAAGCTTTATTAAACTATAACCATACACATAACGTTGTCGGCGTCGTGTTGCATAACAGTCCTCGGAAGCGACGTGACACGACACCTTTTGGCTAAAAGTCTTCTTTCAAGAAGGTCTGTAGATGTTGGATAAAAACAACGACTTGAAGTTGTTGATGTTGTGGCGCGATTCCAACCTTTCCAGTTGGTATTCCCGCTAAAATACTCCACGACTTCCTCTATCTTCGGGGATCGATGCAGACGCGAAATGTATAGCGGGGTTATAGGGACCTCAGGAAGCAGGATGGGTCCACTCAATGCGGTACCCGCTAAAATATATGTATAAAGTACACCCATATTTTGAGTTATTCATTAATCCCGTGTCTCGGAACTGCTCTGATATATTCCTGTTCCCTCAGCACTAGTACTTGCGACTACTAGAAGCGACCCTTATAAGGTTAAAGATATCTTAAAGAATCGCCACAAGGGCCGATGCTATGCTTGCCGTATCTAGTGAATTCCCACAACCATCGTCAGAAGGTCAATTTGCCATATTGGAGGCGGGAGGCTCATGCAGCGCCTCCCAGTGATAATATTTTTTCTTTCAACAGTAAAACACTAATAATACACTAATATTGACAAAGAGATAGCGTACGAGACAGCGTCATGTTTCAGCTAATTTGCAAAGATAGGTCATGTTTTGTTGTTTTTACCTACTACGCGATGACGAGCGGATCAATCCGATTATGAGTTGATAGCATTAACTACATCCTGTGAACATCAATCCGTTCTAGCATCCGTCATTCGTGTTGCACAGCGAGTATTAGCAGTTTATGGAGGGATCCAAGTTTAACCTTGCATTTTATCAGTCTTACGGGCTACGTAATAGGGTTCAGTATATTGGCAATTTGGCATCAACCATACATACGATCGAGTCCCGGTGCCGAGTCCGTTCTAAAATAAAAACTCAATAACACTCAGGACGTATAATAGGGTAGACCAATCTACTTTTTAAAAGCTGTCAAAACAAGGCTCTCCCATAGATTTTGCATGGCATTATCACGCTGTGACGTCACTGTTTAGTCAACTCGATGACTCAACTATTTATTGATTTCAAAGCAACTTAAAATCGAATTTGGCAATTAATTGAAAATAAATCGGGTTTCGGGCCCAAAATAACCTTCTCTTTTTTGAGATTGACGTCTCAGAACTATTGTTTTATGGCGGCATCTACCATTTAAAAGCAACCAGAACCCAATCAATAGAACGAGGCAGTGCGGAAAAGTGAGTGTACTATACAATACACCAGTTTTTCCCTTCGAGGAGAATAAAGGTGAGGTATTATGCCAACGTATCATATGGTACAATCACCAAAGCCGTATTCAAAGCAGGAATATATCGCGACATTGAATTCAGCACAATACTCTATCCATATCATCTTCCATCTGACATAATCCGCATTGACGAATTAGACACTTGAGTGGTTGCACAATCGATCCAGTCGCAACTGCGCGCTCAGAGGGAACGCTCGTGCATTCCGCGAGTGATTTTAGGTTCTGATTCACTTACACCGTTGTAGGAAACTGAATTATTGAGAACGTTTGAAAACAACCTTTATTTGAGTAAGGGGCCATCCATTAATCACGTGATGTTTTTTTGACGTGACAACGTCTTAAATTAGGTTGCGGCTGGGAGTCACTTATGAAAAAGTGTAACGCCCGGTAACGTTACGATGAGTCACCGAACGAGAGAGAGGCCCGCCGAATGCCTTGCGTCTCTCTCCCACTCAACTATGACGTTGTCACGTAAAATCTTCGCCCGTAAAACCGACTTTACAGGCAACCATTTTTTTTGGCATTTTTTGACCCCCCCTCTCCCTTGGTGATATGTGGTGAGGTTTAAGACTACCCCTCCCCCCTCCCCCCTATATCACGTGTATTTTTTCGTACCTGCAAAGAATCTATTTTTATTTATAAAAAAAATACTGGTATAAGTATCATCTAATTTTATTATAGAAAATTAAAGACTACTATAATAAACGTTCAGAGGCAGACAGAAAGGTTGCAGTTAAATACATGTAACGCCGCTTTTCGGTTGAGTATCGCGCGCTTGCCGAAAAAATAAGTACACGTGATATAATACTTTACCCCCCCTCCCCCCTTGTGATATTTCGTGATTTTTTATGGACCCCTCCACCCCCTTTCGAGCCTCACATGATTAATGGACAGCCCCTAACTAACAGGATTCTTTTTGAAGTTCATTTCTTATGGTAAGAGAAATGAATGATTATGATCTTAACGAATCTTTGGTCGTTGACTCAGTTGGGATTGTAGATCCACATTTTGAAAAAAATATTGTAATTGGCTCTCTACACTACGGTGACTGACTCGTAAACAAGGCTGCCATCTTGGCAGACTTTTGACAGCGCATACCCTTGTTTAAAATGACAAAATCACGTGTTACAGTATTTGTTATCGAACTCCTCCGAAACTTATTTTTTTTGTGTATTATTTGGTAGGTCAGAGAATAGGCAGTAGGCAATTTTTAAGTCGTACACGCGAACGAAGTCGCGGGCAACAGCTTAGTAAAACTATAAGAACAGAGTTAGGGGTCTTTGTGCTTTGGTATGACGTTTTAATGTTATCTTTATTCCAGTACGAGACAGAGATAGATAGCCCCAACTCTTTCCTAAAACTGCCCTCTAGTTGCAAGTTATCGGGATTTTCCAGCAGTAATTTCTCAGTAGCAGGTAATGGGAATGGCATTAAACCAGACGTTAGTTCCCAGTAATAGGGGTTGTTTCCACATGGGAAAAACCATTTGGCCCAAATTAACTACATGCAAAGCTCACAACGGTTCCTACAACTAAATACATGACTGCTAAGTACGTAGTACGTACATAATTATAAAAGTTGACGCACTAACTCGCGGTATCCAATTAAACTTGAAAAGTTTTTCCTTTAGTCGTGTTAAAAGGTTTCCCGAGTATAGCGACCATATTGATGAAAGTGAACAAAAATCTAGGAATACCGACAACGGCATGGTACGATGTAAAAAATGTTCAAACACGGGGTTAAATTTAATTAGCTAGCGGAACTCCGCAGACGTGTTCGAGTGGTGGATATTATTGATTTCTACTGACTAGAGACCTAAATGCAAACTGCACATTTGGATATTATTTGCACATTATTGCAGTTTTTAGGGTTCCTTACCCAAAGGGTTATTAAACACTACTCTATTACTAAGACTCCACTGTCCGTCTGTTTGTCACAAGGCTATCTCTATCTCATGAAACCGTGATAGCTCAACAGTTGATTTTTTTATTTGTGTTGCCACTAGAACAACAAATCATAAAAAAGAACCAAAAATGTTGCAGTAATACGGAACCCTTCATGCGCGAATTCGACTCACACTTGGCTGTTTTTTTTTAAATATTGCATAATGTTTGGCTAGAATCGACTGATAGTGCATTATTTGGGCATATTTACTTTGACAAGAAAAAGCAAAATTGTGCCAACATGCAGTTCAAATAGTACGTCTTACAGTCGCGACCGATATGTTTATCAACATGAAACTTAGCATTGCCCTGGAAATTGCAAAAAACGTAAGAAAATTTGAATTTCGCGGGTCACTCTGACGCTTTCACTTTAATAAATCAGATTTGGTCTATTTTCTCGTCATTACATACCTACGCTCTACATCTGTCGATTCGCTAGTTTATTAAATTTTACGGAGTGTTAGTAAATGCTTTAACAACCTGTTGCTACTTCATATTCATTTACAATGTATTGATTATGGCTTCCATGTAATTAATGTTACCATAGTTAATAACGAAGCGTTCTATAAAAAAGTAATTATTGATCGATAAGCTTGCTTGTTAGTAGGGCGATTGTTTTTTTTCTGTACTTTATTAATACGGATTAAAGGCGAAGATTAATAAAACATATCCTCCTGCTGAACTTTGTTAAAAATGTTTGAACTTCTTTCAAGTGCACCATATTTTTACATACTAGGTACATGAAATCGGAAGCTTTTTATTTATATTTTTCCCTTGAGGACAAACGTCAGTGAACCGCTCCCGACCACAGAAATATTTTTACTATATCTATGCTCCCGACAATAGGCATGAGTATCAGAAAATTACAAATTTATTGAGTCCTTCAGTTAGACTCTAACGTTAGAGGATTGGAAAATAATGGAGAAGTATTTATGTAAATCAATGAATTTTGACAAAGGTAAAAAAATCTATCAAAACGCGAGACTGGGGGCTCATGCAAGACGTCAGTAGCGGTAAGCTACATATTGAGAATTTGAAAAGCGTCGTATCTTCGTCAATTTTAATTTACGTTACAAAAGAAAAAATACGGGCCAAATATTTTTTGATAATCTAACTGACGGTCTTAGTAGATTTTTTGTCTATTAAGCTCGTCCCAGAACCTGTAAAACTATTATCGATCCGAAACCTCATTTCTCATAACTCTCTATTATCTACCCTGGGTAGGTTGAGTTGTCATCCATTACAAGCAGTTTCTAGCTTTAGGGCTCCGTTCCAACTAAAGCTATCTTTCTTCACGAGATCGTCTGTCTTTTCTCTTATAAAAATGAAAGCTCACCTGTTCCTGATCTTTATAAGGAGCTTCTGGGGCATACACCCGGAGCACATCAGCGATGCAGCACGCAATAAGCAGCTGGACATCTCTGGAGGGGTGTGTGAGGAAGAACTCGTCGGCCAGGTGTAGAGCCAGAGGAATGTACTGCTGGTACATGCCCTCATCTTGGCCGAGACCTTGTAATGTGTGTGCTAGGACCTGCAAAACAAAAAGGAAGGTGAGAATAAATTGTCTCTTAGTTGCCATAGCTTATTTGAAGGATTTTTTTTTGTTTTTACTATGGACACTTTTAACGTGCACAGCTTGCTACATTGTTCTCGCATAATTTACCATCTCAACATGAATGATGTAACCAAGATTTTGTAATAATAATTTTTATTTAAAAGAGTGTCCATGTAGTTTCTTGCACGTTCTTCTCCATAGAGATCTACGCTAGGGAATGGGCAACTACAGTACTTTCACAGTTTTCATGTCTTGTGACTGGGACTGTAGCTACATTGAATTTTCATCTTTGTTTCGACAATACAAAAGTGCCTGTAATTGGCCTACTTGAAATAAATGCTTTGATTTTGATTTTTTTGATTTTGTCGTCATGCTTATCACGATCGAGCTAATGTTTGTCGAGCCTTTTACTAGGTTTCCCCGTTCTGAATAAAAGTTTACAATAATACTGCTATAAAAGAAAGTGGTAGGAGGCCAGGTGTTTCTAGTTTGCTGGAGGAAGAACATCCATTAAACATCTTGTTTGAAAACAGTACTTGGCTTAGGAAAACTTGATACCTTTAAATAACAAATCTAAGCTTATTAAGGTGAAAGCGTTAGTGCAGTCCGCGAAATTCAATTTTCTAACGTTTTTGCACTTTACAAGCCAGTGCTACGTTGTATGTTGATTAAAATATGATTCGCGACTGTAAGACCTATGTAGTTTACAGAAAACGAATCATCAAAATCGTAAATACAACCCTCCAAGTTCATAAAGGTCAAGGAACGACTTTTTAAAGGTTAAAGACATTCCTCGACCATGACAAACTGCTTTGATAGATTAAAAACGCTATTTGATAGATTAAACACGCAAGTTACTAGCCCTAAGCAAATAGATTTTCCAAGGACAAGAGTGCAAAAGGGCCTATAAGTAAATGCTGACCTGATCCACTAGGGAAGTATCTTGCATTTTTGATACGGACGTTATCGAAATACATGAGACCCCAACCTTAGTTGCTTTGCCAGATGATTACTGACATGAACCTTCACAAAGATTCAAATGCATACATAAATACTGCACCAAACCAGAATCGATCAAAATAGTAGATTGTATCATAAGGGAGCAAAATAATATTTTTACGGCGAGGGCGCTTTTTTGAATCCAGAGCGAAGTGAGGGATTCTAGAGTAGAATCCCGAGCGTAGCGAGGGATTCTTTAGTAGAATCCTGAACGTAGCGAGGGATTCAAAGTACGTCGCCCGAGCCAAAAATATATTTTGCGCCCGAGTGATACACTCTACTTTTCATCACCCACTATGAGAAAATAAAAGGCGCCTCATATTTTATTGTAATATTGATATTTAATGAAACAGAGTAACAACTAAATTGAAATTAAGTAGTATCTAATAATAAAACAACTAAAAACTTATATTTACATTTGAGACATTTTCACAATTTTGAAAATTAATTGTTACAGTTTTATTAGGAATAGAGATTGTTGTAGATTTAATTTTATTCTGCGTGTTTGAAATAATGTCAGAATGTGGCTCATTTTGAGGAAAATGTGACGGTGAATCTCTTTGTTTGGATGTAGATGGGCGCGGCGACAGTGGCATGGATGGATTAACTGAAGGTTGCAATTTAATGTTTTCCACGATGCGTTCACATGTTTTCGCCTTGTTCTCAATGGAATCTTCTATATATCCCTCTGCTACAGCACTCGACTTCCATCCTCCATGTCGCTTGAGAACAGTTAAGTCCGCTCCAGAATCTGCCAACAGGGTAGCAGAAGTGCGACGAAAACAATGTCCTGTATATAGCTTGATATCTGGTAACTTCAAATAAGTAGCGATTTCTTGTGGCATGTAAGAAATTTTATTTTTTCCCATAACTTGTTTGAAGCACTTGCCATTTTGATAACGGATGAAAAACCGATTGGTCTTTATATCAGCAGGACGCAGGTCCAGGTATTTCTGTACAATAGTTTTGTATTCTCCTCGGATTACGAAGGATCGGTCAATTTTTGTTTTTGTGTCTGTCAGCTTTACTAACAGTAAATTATCCGAGTGATTTTCGACATCATCAACAGTTATTTTTAAAAGTTCATTGCCACGACAAGCTCCATGTACTCCGAAAATTAAAGCCACCTGTAACAAAACCGAATGTGAATAAGACAAGTACCTATCTATCGAAGTACAGGTTACAATAAAATGCGCATTTTAAAACACTGGTTATACTTTACTAATCCACCATATATACATACATAGTTACTTACTTTTACGGCAAGAAAGATGTTGTCGGGTGCCTCATTAAGGAAAGTCTCCACGTTTTTGACTGAGAACACTTTGGATTTTTTAGGTTTAAATCCATCAGACATCCTCTTCAGATACGCTATTAATTTCGAATATGTGTCCAGTTTTACGTCGTTATTAGAACTGACTGTTGATTTTAGCATTGAGTAGGTACTCCAAAGTGTGGAAGGTTGTTTAGTTTTGGCTAAGTACTGGAAGTAGGCCAAAAACACAGATTCTGAAAAATTCTTGGCGCCTCTTGAATTTCTCCATTCAATAAAATTACCATAAGCTTTCATAAATTTCTCCCGGGATTTTGCAGGTAGTAGATTATCCATCACATTTCTTGCGTCAGTTCTAATACTATCAGGAGTTAATTCTATACTTTCACTGTCACTTGAAGAACTCATTTTTCAAAACAAAATCATGAATTTCTATCAATCCGTGAAAATTGACGAAAACGCGGGCTATAGTTCGCGCGTTTTTAATTTTATTTCTTTTTTTTTTTGTATTCAGCCGGCGCGCGGCGCTACTATGGGCCGTCGCACCAGCCAGTCTTTATTCAAACAATATTTGCGTTCGATTTCTTGGGCGCTGAACACAAGATGTTCCAAATTCAAAAAGTGCGCGGCAAAGATAATTGCGGCGCACTTATAAAGAGGATTAAAAACTCATTACTGCCCGCTAAAAGTTTCTTATAGAAAACACCACCTTTGGGTGCACTTAAAGGCGAACCAAGTCGTCTTTTTCGAATAGATGGGATGAAAACATAAATAATGATCCGATGACCTAAATAAAACCCAGTAATCACCTCGAATGAATAGGCTTAACGCTATTTACTGCAGCATTCCGTCCCATCACGTAGACCCAATCTAGGCCAGGTGTCATGTAGACAATAGAACAATTTGTTCGGAGATTACATCTAGATTCCAGACCACTCTAATGTGACCTAACAATGTGGGCGAGCCATGGAAACCGAAAAAAAAAAATGTAATTTTTTGTGATTGTGAATTTGTGATACATACAGCATTACAGATTACTATTCTGATTATTTTGGACACTAACTTGTGCAAAAATGCGTAACGCATAACAACAAAGAGATGAACAGAAATTAGACTTGTCAAACTCGGTTTGACTGAAACTGGCGTTTGGAGTGGCATCAGACACACTTCGAAATATGTCGCAAAAAATAACAAGCATTTGACAGTTCTCTTATTCCTTGTCTTTATTATTGTCGTGTTAAGTAAACGACAGCCAAATCTTAGAGCAGATTTTACTAATACATTTGCGATTACCTCGTCTATAGTCCCACCAACTTATCTGTGCAGGCGGGAAAACACAGAACTAAAATAAATGTACCAATGTTGATATAACGATGCTTTTTTCTTGACAAGCACCGCGCCACCCTGAATTGCACACTTAAAGTGGTCGTACTATAAGACGTGTTCGAGAGCTGCTACTGTCAGCTCATAATTGCTACGAAATAACAAGCCAGAGTTCTTGAAAGCCGTTTCGCCCTCAGTTTCGTCAAAAGCACCAATCTTATTATCTAGCCAATCGCCAGATAATCTTAGCCTAGTGCTGGACAAAGGGCTGTCCTATAATAGAAGCATTACTAGTCACTACGCCAAGCGGATTTGTGACCGCAAAGTCAGCTGACTCGCACCAGTGACGTTGTCATTATCCCAGCTCTGTGCCGACTATATTGGGGTCAGAGACTAACTAGAAGCGGTTTAATGGAAGTGGTTTGTACCGTAAATAATTACTTTTGGTTAGCTTTTCTCATTCACCATATCATTTCGCTCCTATCCTTTTCCTTTGACTCTCAGAACCGTCATTTGCTAGAGCGAGAAACAGAGCGGAATGCTATCGCACGTGGTAGTATCGAGGATGCGAACGGCAGCACGCTTTGTTTGGAGTAGATTTAGGTCCATGTCCACAAAAAGATGACAGTCTGATTGCCTAAAACAGCTGTTTAAAACGCATTTTTGTATGGGAACATGTCACAATGACAGCTGTTTTTAGATAATCAGACTGTTATCTTTTCGGTGAACATAGACCTTAGTGTAAACTGTAGGAATCTAACCCACTACGCGGCCAGGACTAAAAGTTGTCACATATTATACGGTGTTGATGACTATTTAAATTGAGTCAGGCAACAAGTAAAACTAAATTTAAAAAAAAACACATTATGTACTCAATTTAAATAGAGAATAATACGTTATTCGTTAGGTCCTAGGTATCTAACAGTCATCACTCATCCACAGTCACCATTCCTCATCTCATTTCGTTAGTTAGTATTCATTTATTCCGGAAGCCGACCCCAACATAGTTGGGAAAAGACTGGGCAGATGATGAGTATTCCTCATTCCTTTTCAATTTACGTAGTATAGATTATTGTGGCCACCTTGGACCGATTTTCATCAAACATTGCTAAGAATACTCCCTCCCTACTAATTCACCTATCAAACAAAAGAAAAATCGGTTCATTCGTCCGGGAGCTACGATGCTCAGACAGACAAAAAAAATCGTAAACACACGTCAAACTTATAGCACCCCGTCGTTTTTGCGTCGGGGGTTCAAAATGGCGACGAGTTTGGCACCTTCAGTAGCATCCAGAAGCTTCTGTGATGTGCAAGGACAGGCAGGACATTTGATATCGTGTTTCAACATTTACACTCCATGACTCCTAGAGTCATCGCATGATTGGCCGCTATCCTCGAATAAAACTGGTAGGTCATGCAGCCAAACTTTGTCCCTGGTTGAAGGTTCTGCGGCCAAAAGTGTTGCTCTGGGCGAGTAGTGCACGAGATCCCTCAGCCACGCGCCCTCTTATTACGTGCGATATGCTATCAAAGTATTTGATAGATTGATTGAAATTACAAGTTACACAGACCGCTCTCTCAAACAAACTCCCACACAACACACTACACACACAGAGTTGACGTTTCTTTATAAATTAATCATTGATACCACTGCTGACTGCACAATCTATACTAATATTATAAAGCAGAAGAGTTTGTTTGTTTGTTTGGTTGAACGCGCCAATCTCAGGAACTACTGGTTCAAATTGAAAAAATATTTTTGTGTTGGATAGTCCGTTTATCGAGGAAGGCTTTAGGCTGCATAACATCACGCTACGGCCATGAGGAGCGGAGCAGGAATGAAAAATGTTGCAAAAACGGGGGTTTCGTTTTTTTCTCTTTTGTGACGCAGACGAAGTTGCGTGGGTCAGCTAGTTACAAATATTTTGTATCTAAATATGTCGACGGAATTAATTTATCTGACTCTATATTTAGATAGCAACTAAAATGACATGCATGCAATATATCTCACATAATTATTTTGTTTTATGACGAACGCAGAAAAACAACTAGTTTTATGGATTAGGCTAAGGTCTTAGCGTAGTTACGACTCCGCTCCCACCCGGCAAAAATAATATAATTCAAAAATGGGCTTTCACCTTTAAGTTATAAGTTACAATGCCAATGGCAACATACATTAGCAGACAGCTCGCTGTCAGCGGGCTTACCACCGTCAATGCCAATGTAAAATGTATCTAAAGAGGAATACACAAAGCCCATTATAGAATTATATTCATTTTGTTGGGTGAGAGCGGAGTCGCTTATGTGGGCTAAGAGCTTAAAAAAGGAAGTTTGGAAGAAGACATGCTGCTCCATCCCCAACAAAATTGGGAAAGGGCGGGAGAATGATGATGACCAAAGCAGGAAAATCTATACTAATATTATAAAGCTGTATAGTTTGTTTGTTTGAACGCGCTAATCTCAGGAACGCTTAGTTGGAATTGGAAATCTTTTTGTGTTGGATAGTCCATTTATCGAGGAAGGTTATAGGCTATATAACATCAAGCTACGACCAACAGGAGCGGAGCATAAATGAAAAACGTTGCAAAAACGGGGGAAAATTTACTCTTTGGCGAGCTTTTTCCCTCCTATGTGACGCAGACGAAGTTGCGTGGGTCAGCTAGTCCTAAATAATATTATTCAGAGTAATACTAACAAACATGACAATGACACATACGTTTACGATGAACCAATCTATCCCAAAGATGCATGTTATCTTATCACGGAACACCAACAGCTTACAAATGACGTCATCAAAACTCGATAGACGAGGCGAGACTATTACCCCAAGGCACGGCACGGGGCACAAAGGTTTAGCCTTGGATTTAGTTCAGCCTAACGCCAATCAGGCAAGGAGAGGGGGACGCCGAACTGTACAGGCGATTTTCGATAGATGGCGAATTTGCAAAATCGGGTGAAAATGCGTCAGTTTGGTGCATTTACAAACACAGGATTTGATAAAACACGTTGGTCGAGGCTTTTATCAACATAAAATACACAGCCCAGGAACGTTAGTCCTCTGTTAAAATCTGTTTTCAGCGAAGTACTCTTACACTGCTCATCAAAATCAAAATATTTTATTTCACATAGGCCTGGATGGGCACTTATAAAACGTCGAAAAAGGTGCACGGTTCGCGTTGGTCGATTCCATGGAGAAGAACCGGCAAGAAACTCCATGGTTACTCTTTTGAAATCATTTGGTATTACAATATTTTTATGTTTCATTACAGCATTGGTACTAAAGTATGGGGGGACAGCGTAGGTCGTTGCTTGCTCTACAAAAAATGTAAAACAAAAGGAATATGTAACAAAAGTTAAACAGCATCCGAGAATCACTACATCACTACATCTATCAACAAGTCAAAGTGATTATTTGAGTTACAGAACACGTAATTATTTCAGGTACGATTTTTATTCTACAGTTTAGGTATTCATTGCTTAAAGTCAGAACTGTCAAAGTTCTAACTTCAAGCAATTAATAAACTTGTTGCTTGAAGTTAAAATTCTAAGCTTTGTTTTCTTTGACGGTTCTTATTTACCTCGTTTAAATTCTTACCTACGAGTATTACACTATTGGTTTTCTTGGTGTAAACATGATCGTAGTCGTCTAAACCAAGCAATGATGAGACATGCAAAGGGTTTGAAGACGAGGCGTAACTTTATTTATAGTATCTATACTAATATTATAAAGCAGAAGAGTTTGTTTGTTTGGTTGAACGCGCTACTCTCAGGAACTACTGGTTCGAATTGAAAAAATATGTTTGTGTTGGATAGTCCATTTATCAAGGAAGGCTTTAGGCTATATAACATCATGTTACGATTATTAGGAGCGGAGCAGGAATGAAACATTTTGCAAAACCGGGGATTTTTTTTCCTTTCGTTTTTCTCTCTTATGTGACGCAGGCGATGTTGCGCGGGTCAGCTAGTCTAATATATAAAAATGAAACCCGTTTTCCGTTGTCACGACATAGCGTGAAAACGGCTTGACCGATTTGGCTGATTCTTTTTTTGTTGTGTTTGTTATTGTCAGGAGAAGGTTCTTATGAAAAAAAATGTAGTAGTAGGTAGCTTGTTCCCTCTTATGTGACGCAGACGAAGTTGCGTGGGTCAGCTAGTAACTGATAAATTGATACTATATTGCAACTTTATCATAAGAAGCACATCAGAAATATCAGTAAATCATAGTAATGAGCAAGCGAAGTTGCGTAAATTAATAATGAAACTGGTTACATTGGTCATTAACGAAAGGCTAACAACCGATCACAATTGATTCACAGTTATGACCTTTAATTCAAGGTGAATAAGAACCTCATTTTCATACTTGAGCACTTCCAAAGTTCCAATCTTCCTGCATTATCTTACTCTATGTGAATACTTTAATAACACAGAGCGGTGGTAAAACCTCAATTTGTTAGTAAATCTTAGGATTTATCTAAGTATACTAATATTATAAAGCAGAAGAGTTTGTTTGTTTGGTGAACGCGCTAATCTCAGGAACTACCGGCTCGAATTGAAAAAATATTTTTGGATAGTTCATTTATCGAGGAAGGCTATAGGCTATATAACATCACGCTATGACCAATAGAAGCGGATCAGCAATGAGAAATGTTGCAATCGGGAAAAAAGCTTTCGTTGAGCAGGCGATGCGTTGCAATCAAAACTTCACGTGAACGAAGTCGCGGGCAGAAGCTAGTCAACAATAAACTGCAACAAAGGTAACTAAATTCATATTAACACTTGTGCCAATTTAATACCAACTCTCAACTTTGACCCCCAATATCTCCGTAACTAAAAGGTTCCCAGGTATGGTGTAGAACAAAAAAATGATCAGAATGACGAGGAGAACAAGTGCCTTTTATATTCGTTAAGAGGTGTTTTACAGCCCTATATTTAAGGATGCGTAAAGAAAGAAAGAAAAGGCATTTATTAGCCCGACAGAGGCCCGGTTGAGGTGTACTTATGCAAAGTACACCTACATTTCGAAAATACGTGGTATGTGTTGTCTAACCAACAAAAACTCGAAATAATCCTAGAGACATGATCCTTCATACTAACGTTCCTTTGATATAACTAGGCATTCCTAAATCCCAGCGGGATCATAAAAACTCGGGAGAAACGACTGATGAGTTATAACGAAGTCCCTGGGCGTTCCCGAGTAATCGATAAAAACTACGTAATAACGCAATCAAACATGCTGACAAGCTAAATCTCAGAGCTTACAAACGTCACAAGTTAGAAATACTCTGATGTTCACTCCGGAGTAGTCCGGAGCCCAAAACGAGTCGAAATTCAAATATTAAGGATTTTGCAGGTCACTGTTAGGCCGTCTGTATGTTAAACGTTGAACAAAATTCTCGACCAACGTGTGCATACGAGGGTCATTCAATAAATACTTAGCCTACAAAAAGTAAACGAAAATTTTGGAAAAGTGGCAATTTATTTTTCAACATAGTCTCCTTTTAGTTCGATACACTTAGCCCAGCGATGCTCCAACTTTTTTAACCCGTCCGAAAAATAGTTTTTGTCAAACTCTGCATAATAGGCCTCCGTGACGGCGATGACCTCCTCATTCGATCCATATCTATTCCCGGCGAGTGATTTTTTCAGATTAGGAAACAGAAAAAAGTCACAAGGGGCCAAATCTGGAGAATACGGTGGATGGGGCAGCAATTCGTAGCGTAATTCGACCAATTTGGCCATGGCAACGGCAGACGTGTGAACCGGTGCGTTGTCGTGGTGAAACAGCACTTTTTTCTTCGCCAGATGGGGTCGTTTTTTCTTGAATTCGGCGTCGAATCGGCCCAATAAATTGGCATAGTAAAGCCCTGTAATTGTTTTACCCTTCTCGAGGTAATCGATGTAGATAACACCTTGTGAATCCCAGAAAACGGTGGCCATAACTTTTCCGGCCGATTTTACAGTTTTCGCCTTCTTTGGAGCACGTTCCCCGGTCTGGATCCATTGTTTTGATTGCTCCTTGGTCTCTGGTGTGTACCAGTGGATCCAGGTTTCATCGACGGTCACAAAACGACGCAAAAACTCCGCTGGATTCCGCTTAAACAGCGCCAAACACGTCTCCGATGTGGTCTCACGGTTGCGCTTGTTTTCTGGTGTGAGTAAACGCGGCACCCATCGCGCCGACAGCTTTCTCATGCACAGTTCCTCGTGAAGAATATGATGCACTATTCCTTCTGAAATGCCTACAGTCTCAGCTAGCTCCCGAACCTTCAATCGGCGATCTGCCAATACGAAATCATGGATTTTTTTAATGTTTTCCTCCGTAGCAGCTGTTTTCGGTGCACCTGGACGTGGTTCATCAAAAACCGACGTACGGCCACGTGCAAAGTCGTTGAACCAATTCTTGACGGTGGCCATCGATGGAGAAGAGTCACCGTACACAGCATCCAAGCGCTCTTTGATTTCGATGCGCGTTTTCCCTTCCAAAAATAGGAATCGAATCACCGAACGATATTGCTCTTTTTCCATTTTTGTAAAACCGATCGACACGTTCGCTTCCATAAGTTGTCAAATTAAAACAAATGAAGGGATTGGAATGAAAATTTGAAAAAAGAATTAAAAAAGAATGTGCTACACTGTGGTAAAACTCTTTTGAAACTACAGTGCCCTCTGGCGATCAGGCTAGGTACTTATTGAATGCACCTCGTAGGCCCTAACGCATGTGTTCGGGTCGGCACATTCAATTCAGCATGATTTATTGAACAACAAAGCCGGCCTGACGCAAAGACATAAATATGGCTTTTATTCAGTTCGTGCCGATTGACAAACTACGTCGCGTTTGGTTTTGCATTGCATTCGCATTTGGTTTAAATTTTACAATGTAATTTGTGGGTTAAACTGTAAACCAAATAGCTTGTTCGACCGTACATAGATGGACGGCAGAGAGTTCCACAATCCACAGCTTTGAAGTGTGGAACTCTCTGCCCGCCATCTATATCTGCCTTCAAAACAAGAGTGAACAGGCACCTTCTGGGCACGCTCGTTCCATCATAGACTTCATCCATCGCCTTCCATTAGGCGTGATCGAGGCCAAGAGCAGGTCTATTTTGTAATTAAAAAAAAAATGTTCGAACTCGGTACAATTCTAACCAAAGCGATCGGCTTTTTCCCAAACGTATTTCCACATAATATTATATTTACCCGCCCGGCAGTGCCGAGTCATATCGACCCGAGTGAGTGTGTACCATCCCTTCCTACTCTAGCAGTCCAATAAAAGCAAGTGAATGATACAAAACGGATGTTAGAGAGGATATTGCTATTAATACTGTACACGTTTCCTATAATGTCGACACAGTGTGTTTGCAAACATGTACTCAGAGCCTTTTCTCGAGTCTCAGATATTAAATAGTAAAGAAGAAACAATTTCTGTGACGGTCTTTACGTTCACGATCAAAAGATTTTTAAATGTGTCCTATATTGCACACGCAACACTTCCTTTCATAGTAAACGTAGTTAAATAGGTAAACAATAACACCACCGAATTAAGAGGATTGATCAGAAGGTGAATTTAGTACAAGATTTACTATCGACACAAATGAGCTATCGATCCGTAGGCTTAGCATGAAATACGACACATTAGCCGTCATCGAATTGCCTTTTTCGCAACCTCTAGCCGAAATCAATTACCGATAGTTATTGTAAAGGCAAAAACCACAGTTCGAAAACTCTTACAAGAAACCCTGAGTATCTGAAAAAGAGTTGGGCTGAAGAATATACATCTTAGTTGGAAACTCCGGGATGAAACGAAGCACGCATTATAGGGAACTGGCAGAAAAAAATGAAGAAACAACAAACAGTACTAACTGGGTAGGATGATGTAGGGTGTAAAACACTGGTATTCCGCTGCATCCGATTAGAGTGGAAGCCGACCCCAACATCGTTTGGAAAAGTCGAAGCAAATGATATTAAAAATAACTGGATTACTAAAGTCTTACACACTGCGAAAATATTATTCACTAGCGGGCGTCACGCGATTTCACTCGCCTAGTTACCGTTCTCGTGGGAGTACGGGATGAAATATAGCCTGTTACTCAGGGTGAATGCAGCTTTCCAATGATGAAATATTTTTTTTAATCGGCACAGTAGTTTTTGAGTTTATTCATTAGAAACATACACACACACACACAAAAATACAAATTTCTTGCTCTTTTTAATATTGGTGTAAATAATCGTGTGAACCTTCTGTACTGTTCCTATTGAATGGTGGGCAAAGTGGTATGTGGAAATCGCAACACTTGTTGTATGAACCGTTCGCATTGATTACAAGTTGGGACTATTAATAGTAGGTACAAACAACGCACAAGTACATGGTATGACATGTAAGTTAACCGTAGTTTCACGCTTATAACATGGTTGGACGGACTCGGATGAAAAGTAAGTTTTATACTGTTTTAAAGTTATTAGGATTGATCAGATGTATGAACTTGGCCTTAGCAAAAAGAGTATAAGGATTGTAGCAGTTGGTGTTCTGCGGGGCTAAAATGGCCGCTTTAGCAGAATCATACAAAATGGACTTTATGGTTATGAAAAAAGACCATTTTAAGAATTTAAATTTTTTAACGTGGTGTGACCCCATTTTAGACCCACTGTAGTTTCAGCGCTGCCAGCCCCTTTTTTTTTTTGGGATGGGAAATCATCAAATGACTTCTCCCACTCTGGACGGAGCGGGAGGGAGTGTGAGTCCGACTCTAACTGACTAAAACCTATCCATGTTCCTTCCTCGCCCTTTATGTTCCGGGGCCGCGGTAGCCTGCCCCTTGGGCAACAAAGTGTCTGTCAGGGCCGGTTTCCACCATGCCGTGACGACAGATAACCGTGTGGTTTTTAGTGTCGTGGCTTGTGTATTTAAATGGAGATGCTCACACCTCACATATAGGGCGACACGATAACTGTCGTCCATGACTTTTGCCAACTAAGTACTCACATGTGTAGGATTGAACAAAACACTTTTATTTACGGTGGTACGAACGTAAGGAGTTTATGAACAAGTGTTTGTGCGTGTATTTACACAAGTGAGCTCGCGAATATACGGTTATGAATTCGACTAGGATCTTTTTTTTTTCATGTAAGTACACCGATTTTAGTACTTAATTAAATAAATAAACTTCATTTTATCTAAGTACAACCAGGTTAACAACCAGTTTTTTACTGAGCTGTCTACGTCAGCATAATGCTAGAGGCTCGGCCGGCCCTTCTATTTACAGCCACTCTCCATGACCTTTCGCAACAAATTGCTTTTAGTTTTATTGTGTTTTCTTCTCTCACAAATAAATTAAACAGACGGTGAAATGGAAATACTAACCACGTTAATAGAATTTTGTATTTAAGTTTGTTTAGAGAGTTTATTCGTGATTACAAAAAATAATGATTTTCAGTGTCGTACTATAACATCGCGCTTAAAAAGTTAATGTTTTCCAGTGACGTACATAACATCGCGCTTATAAAATTAATGTTTTTCAGTGTCATACATAACATCGCGTTTAAAAATTAATGTTTTCCAATGTCATACATAACATCGCGCTTAAAATCCCCTAAGGGTTACGCAGAGATGTACTCATGTACCTAATAGTACACCCACATTTCGCAAGAAATAGGGTTGAGCTTATTGCCATCAAGTCCAGCCGGGCACAAGTCCAGACTCCGTGGCTGCTACTGAGAAATTCCTGATGTAAAAACCTAATAACACTTTGCCCAACCCGGAAATCGCACCCAGGACCTGATGCTCAGCCATCGCTTGCGACCATCACTAGTAGACCAACGAGGCAGTCGGTGTTTTGTTTTTCAACGAGTTTTAGGTCCATGTTCACCTCAAAGATGACGATAGGATTATCTAAAATCAGCTGTTTAAAACACATTTTTGTAGGGCAACATGTCCCTTAAACAGCTGTTTTAGATAATCAAACCGTTATCTTTTCGGTGAACGTAAATTAGTAGTAAATTAATGTAAATAATTTATGAATAGAAGAAAACCTTAACGCGAAGTGTTTTAAAGTTTCAAGACAATAGCGAGTTGGAGCTTATTGTTTTCAAATAACCTATGTACGTACACGGCGGCAAATATTTAGTCTACCAAAAAGATTACGTGACCTTGGCCAAGACATTTTGGAACCTAATGTCTGGGCCAACGTCACGTAATAACATTTTGGTTGAGATTCCGGGCCTAACTTCCCCGAAGACTCATTTACTTCAATACGCCATTAAAAGGTACTTTGTACGCTACGCACTAGAATCAATTCTATTTACTTATAATAGAATTGATTCCAGTGCCATAAAGTAAGGACATACATCAATAAAATATGTATCAGAGAAATAGAGCCATCATTTTCACGAGAATCCCAAACAAGATCCACAACACGTTGCTTGTAGAATTTCTTAGAAAACACGTGCCCTTCATTTTCTCCTACAAGGTCACAAAACATTATATAGTTTAACAAGCCGGTATATAATATACAACGTCATGATAGAACGATCGATCATAACGACGCCATTTTAGTTTAAGTTGCGGTACAACACCAATAACATTATTTAATTTTTAAAAGCTTTTATTTAGTTTCACCTGTACCTATGTTTGTCTGTTATGGAACTTTCAAGGTTTGATCCGTATGACCTGTGTAGATCATCATCATCTGCCTAGCATTTTCCCAACTATGTTGGGGTCGGCTTCCAGTCTAACCGGATGCAGCTGAATACCAGTATTTTACATGGCGCGACTGCCTATCTGACCTCCACAACCCAGTTAATACTGGGAAAAACGATACCACTTGGTAAGACTGGTGTCAGACTTTTTGGGCCACTGACTACCTGTAACGACTGTCAAAGATGGACAAATGACAGCCGGGACCAAAACCTTAACGTGCGCTTTCCGAGGCACGGAGGAAACTCGGTATGTAAGGGTGGTCACCCATCCACCAACCTAGGCAAGCACGGCTTAACCTAAGGATCTACCCGAGCGGCTGATATTATTTAGCCACAGGCCACGAGCTCCTCCTTGTTGCGGTACAACACCAATTACATTATTTAATTTATACAAGCTTTTATTTAGTATCACCTGTCCCGATGTTTGTCTGTAATGGTAGTTCCTGTGTAAATAAACAAGTGAGTAAATAACTTGATCTAAATGATTTTAATTTAAAAAAAAAAAACGGACAAAATAAATGCGAGTAGGTACCTACTTCGTAAATCTCGCGACAAGCTTTTGTATCTATCATTTGAATTGTGTAATGGTAAAAGTTTTAAAGGAAAAGCTTATTTTAATATTTTTAGCATATTCAAATAAAAGCTTGTTTTTAAAGTTTTTACTTTTCATATTATTGTAAACTCAGCTTCTGCCAGCGACCTCGCCCGCGTGAGGTTTGATAACTGTCCCTTTGGATCTTACTACCGGGATAAAAAGTATCTTATGTGTTAATCCAGGTTATAAACTATCTGTGTGCAAAATTTCAACCAAATCCGTTCAGTAGTTTTTGCGTGAAAGAGTAACAAACATCTATACTTCCGTCCTTCCATAGTAGGATTCAATTGTGTTCTTCGGACCTTAGAAATATTTTACTTAGAGCTTATTTCCGAATGGTTAGGAAGAGGTGCACAAAAATACTCTCACATTACGCTAGTTATGTTTGAGGTCATATGGGCGAGCCTTATCAACCGGGCACAAATCTAAAGTCCCGGCTGTTACTGAGTATATCATGGTTGAAAACCACAATCTCCCTTGGTTTACCCGACCCGGAACCCGAAACCAGAACCATCCTCATTTCAACCGAAAGACGTCCACTGCCGGACATAGGCCTTCCCCAAGTGTCGCCACAATGACCGGTCCCGTGCGACCCGCATCCAGTGGATTCCGCAGCCTTCACCAGGTCATCAGCATTCATCGGTCCATCTAGTGGGGGGCCAGACCATAACCTCATGTTCACCAAGGCAGCAGAACCTATCGTGCTAACCAAAAATCTTACCTCTGTTTATCCGCCGGTTTATGATGTATCATATGACTACCGCACAAATAACGCATAATTATCCTTCGTCTTTAAAATCAATATTAAGAGCGATTCAGCTATTAATACTCGTAGCAACTGACAACCAATGCGACATTACACATCCACATCAGCTACTTACTTGGCTAGCTTTTTCCCAAATACGTTGGAGTCAGCTTCCAGTCTAACCGGATGCAGCTGAATACCAGTACTGTACATGAAGCGACTGCCAATCTGGCCTCCACAACCCAGTTCATCATCATCATCATCATCATCATCAGCCTATAATGTTCCCTGTGCAATAATCTACCACGCGGGCCCAGTGCGCATTAAATCATTTTAATAATATTTGATTCTAGGACATACCGGTTTCCTCACGATGTTTTCCTTCACCGATTTGAGAGCAGCGGTGATGAAATAAATTACACAAAGTAATGCGCCTGTCTGGGTTTGAACCCACGACTTACTGTTCGTAAGTCGGGGCCGCCACCACTGGTCACCGCTGCTCCAACACAACCCAACAACCCAGTTAGTATTGGGTAATATGAAACCCCTTGATAATACTGGTAGTCAGATTTTTTGGGACACTACCGTAAAGATCTTCAAATGATAGCCGGGACAAACAGCTTAACGTGCTTTTCGAGGCACGAAGGAAACTCGGTACGTGTACTGGTCACCCATCCACAGACCAACCTAGGCAAGCAGTCAAGCACAGCTTGACATAAAGATAGACCCGAGTGGCTGTTATTATTTAGCCACGAGCTCCTCATCCTACAAAATATGTGTATATGTGTATATTGTGTAGGATGCACAGAATAAAAAGAAAATGTAATGGTGTATGTCACCGTAAAATTGTCAAATACGTTATATTGTAATATCTCTAGCGATATTGTAAACTCTCGAATTATTGTCAAACGAACATACTGCTTACAAGAAAAAGCATTATTTTACGTGAAATGCATGCGATGGCAGTCAAATCACGGCGTGGAGGGAAGGAGGGGTCTCCCTTGCCCAGTGGTAGCACTCTCATGAAAAAATACTGTACCATTTCTGAGAAATACCGATTAATATAACCTAACCTTAAAACACTTTATATTCCCCTAAAAAGCGTAGTCGACGGAGCCCCTATTTCCGAGTGCAAGGTTTAAAGGAACCTAACGAGTTTGACAATTTTACGGTGACATGTATATTCCACATTACACAATAAAAAAAATTTAGGTCACCGGCAACACTTGACAAATATGTATTCTGCAAGTCCATGTTATGCTACAGTTTATTCTTTCAGCAACGCGTTAAAAATAACACATGTTTATTTTGGCACTTCACTGTGTTACTAAAATTACATTACGAGTTGTCGTTTTACGCTAATTCAGTGCTTTTTGCGATGTAATTGAAGTCATATTAGTTTGAAGTATTCTCTGTGATCTTTCGCTAGATATATCACTCGCGTGTCACGATCCAACATGTTATTGGCATTTGTGAAAGAAATGTGAATTTCTTATATTTTACGATGGGAAATATTAGTTTCTGAACCGTTTTTGACAACTCAGTATTGCATTGAACGTGAAATGTAGACATGAGGAATGTTCAAGTCTGTTAAAGTATGTAAGTCTACACAATTACAAAGAGGAAAGATTTGATACATAGTTTTAGTCATTTTTTGCGTGAAGAGTTAAGGAATATTCCTTTGTGATTTGAAAGACAATAAATGAAAAAACTATAACAATATTTTGATAGATAAATATAAATATTGCTGGACATTACACACAGCGCCATCTAGTGCCACACTAAGAAACGAGGCTTGTGTCGTGAACACCAGATTGTTAATACTATATAGATACTTTGTGTTTGTAAATACATACTTACATAAACATCCATGACACGGAAATAAAAGTTCAATGTCATCACTCAATCATTTGCTCCTACCGGGATTCGAACCCGGGACCCTAAGAACGTAAGGCAGCGTCACTACCGCTGCGCCATTCGGTCGTCGAATGATTAAACCTTACGCCAAAGTGCTGCCACCTCGCGGATCATATTGCAGAAACCCCTCATTAAACGCACAGATCCGATCGTATGGCGAAAAAACATAAAGGGTGACAACTAGAGAGCCCGCCGTCCGCAGCCTGCTAACATTTGAAAGGAACCCGTTTCCTTGAGAACCCACACCTGCGGGATGAGCAGATGTTTGGATTGGTTTTTATTTAACTCCACGTGGTCAAAAGTTTATAACAATCTGTCTGTAAGGTATTAAATCCACACAATGTTGTAATTAATTCCTCATGAACAGAGATAGCCATATTAATCTAATAGCTGTTGCCCGCGAACTTGGTTGGCGAGAAATTATTTAAAAAAGAAATTACCTAAGTACATCTTTTTTTAAATTGGATTTAGTCATTTGTATTTTGTTAAGTAAGACCTTATAACATCAGCTATCTGCCATTAAAAGGTCCGTCAAAATCGGTCCAGCCGTTTCGGAGAGCAGCCGGAGCAAGCAGACAGACAGTCATACATTTAGAAAAAAATGTGTTTTTGATATTGAAAAAAACACTCTAATTATATTTATATGTATAGATTAGTAATTAATCCAAAAGAGAAATATGTAAAATTTTAGTACATTATTTACTACATTATTATGTGTCGGGGTTTTTTTAAATTTTATTTTACTTGGTTAAACATTGGTGTGAAAAACAGATTCCTTAAAATCATAAAAACAAAACAATCTGAATCGATATTCATTTTCTGTTTTAATTAGCTCTAATCCTCTATCTGGTGAACGAGACACTTTTAAATTATACTGGAGTTCTATCCCATCCCAGAGCTTCGCGTTTTAATCCCACTTCTGATACAATCAAATTGAAGCTTTGTAGGACGTGCCAAATAATTATATATGAAAGTGCATCAGACAGAATTAATATTCGTGTATTTTTATTAGTTTATTTAATCACTAGCACTGCGCCCGCGAAGTTGTCGGCAAAAATTGTGATAGCTCGGTAATATGCATTTATTATAGCCCATAGCAACCACCATTATTAGCTTTCTGCCAGTGAAGGAATTTAATAAATAAATATCGCTGGACATTAACACACAGCGCCACCTAGTGCCACACTAAGCAAGGCTTGTGTCGTGGACACCAGGTAGTTGATATACTACATAATATATACTTTTTTGTTTGTAAATACATACTTATTATACATACTTACTTATTATACTTAATTACATACTTATTTGTGAATCTATTTATTATTACTTCCGGAGATTACCCCTTCATATAAACTTATAAACGAATTTTACCTATCACTATCAATAGATATTATAAAACAAAGACTTCCGCCGCGTCTGTCTGTCCCTTTGTATGCTTATACATCTTTAAAACTACGCAACGGGTTTTGATGCGGGTTTTTTTTTATAGATAGAGTGATTCAAGAGGAAGGGTTTTGTATATAATTCGAAGCGGGCGAAGTGTGTGTGTATGTTTGTAATGAATAAACTCAAAAACTACTCTGCCGATTTCAAAACTTCTTTCACCATTGGAAAGCTAAATTCACCCTGGTAACATAGACTACATTTTATCCCCATACTCCCACGGGAACGGGCACTACGAGGGTGAAACCGCGTAACGTCCGCTAGTATTAAATAAAATGTCCACTGCAATTTCATCATCATCATTTCAGCCGAAAAACGTCCACTGCTGGACATAGGCCTCCCCCAAGTGTCGCCACATTGACCGGTCCCTTGCGACTCGCATCCAACGGATTTCCACAACCTTCACCAAGACATCGGTCCACCTAGTGGGAGGTCTTCCAACGCATCGTCTTCTGGTTCGCGGTCGCCACTCCCAGAACTTTTCGGCTCCATCGGCCATCCGTTCTGCGAGCAATGTGCCCTGCCCACTGCCACTTAAGTTTGGCAATTCTTCGGGCTACGTCGGTGACCTTGGTTCTCTTGCGGATGTCTTCATTTCTGATTCGATCACGCAAGGAAACTCCGAGCATAGCCATCTCCATGGCCCTTTGGGTGACTTTAAGCCTTTTGATAAGGCCCATTGTGAGCGACCACACCTCGGTCCCGTATGTAATCACTGGCAACACACACTGGTACATACACTTTCGTCTTGAGCCACTGTAATTTACGTTGTCGATTTCTAAGAAACCAGCGCATGGAGACAGCCTGAAAGCTTTTATATTCTTGTTCCAACATTCTACAATGTTGGAACATCGTCCTCGCGCCATTCCGAGAACCAGAATCAATATTGCACTGGAAGTACGGCAAATAAACTATGAAGGTAGTATACCAATCAACAAATTTCAGTGTTCGACGTAAAATCAATAAACTGCGGAGTTCAAGAGTAGCTGTTATACCTGTAACGAGTAAGTAGGTCAATATGATGTTACGCTGGTCTTAACAATCAACGGGCTTTCCAAGGCACGGAGGAAACTCGGCATGGTAACAATAAGGTACTATTATTTCATGAACAGCTTTATATTGTTAAGGATTTGATTTCGTAGAAGGTAGAAGGGTTGAGGGATCAAGTATGCTTAGTGAAAACAAAGAGGTTAGTCACACAAGTCACGTGTCAATAGGGTAGACGATAAGAAAATAATAAATAGTCCGTCACTTAGATTATGAAAAAATATTTCACCCGTATTTTTTCTTTTGTTACATAAACCAAAATTGACGAAGATACGACGCTTTTAAAATTCTCAATACGTCACGCCTTGGTATAATTTTTAGCGAGTTCTGACGTCACGAGCGGACTCCCGAGTTTTGATGCGTTTTATTTTTGGCAATTTTCATAGATTTAGAAAAACTAAAAATACGTGTCCATTATTTTCCAATGGACTTAATAGATTTGTGATTGTTTGATACTGGTAGATTCTGTTGTGCACTAACTAAACTTAATTTAGGCTATTGCTATCTTTTACTAAAAGGCAGTGCGAGAAAAGGACGGCTGTAGCTGTGAACTAAGTTAGAGATGTCAAACTAGTTTATGCCTTGCGCTTCGCCGTGTTTTTAGTATTTGAATTAGTTTTGTTTGGAAATATTAGTTGCAATTAAATTTGACAACTCTAAATTACGTCCGTCTCTTTCTCGTTTTATTAGAATGAAGATAGTACCTCATAGCCTAAATCAAGTTTAGTTTCAGTATCGACACCACTGCCGTCATGCCTATAGAGGATCCTTAGGGTCAAGTACCTATGCTAAGTGAAAACAAAGAGGTCACACAAGTTACACGTGTCAATTCCCTCCATCTCGTTGCCTACCTACGCAGTTTCAAACAACACAAAGCTACCATATATGAGACTATCTTCCTAAGTCGGAAAGCGGACGCCAACAGGATGTTGTGAAAGTTGATATAGGAGACGGCAAAGTAACTGTCGAGGATACACAAAGTCGAACAAAAACAAAAATACTTGCGCCGTTCCAATTATTCCAGCCCGACGAAGTTAGCATGCTAAATGCAAACAAATTATATAGAAATGTTCACGTTTACTGAACGACAAACAACAACAAACAGTAAAGCGATAACCTCTGGAGGCGAAGGTTTCCGAATAACGCCGAATACGTCGAAATTTTGTCCCTCAGGGCATCAAGCTAAATACAGAAAGGACCAAAATTCAGCATTGATTTGAGAGAAAATTAAAAGAAGCCTTTATCTTTACAAACTACATGCAGAATTCCGACTAACCCAAAGCCACATGTGGCAACAACGTTTAGTAACCCTCTTTTGTTTTTCTGCAGCACCATTGTAAACGTCATGTCATAAAAACATACATTTCCACTAAAAAAACAAGCGGGGCAGACTTTGGGGACAGCCGATAGAAGTGAAAAATCGTAGTTACGTGCTACGAAAAGCATACGTGACGGCCATGTGAGTGCCATGATTTTTGTTCTTTAAAAAAATACTGAATGCGCCTAAAGATTTCATTAAAAAAATTACTATTCTCGTACACTAAGAGTTAGGCTTAGGACCAAGGCTGAACAATATTAAATATACTCTCCGCCTATGATCTTAGCTGGAAAATTTAAAAAAAAAATCGAGGCACAAAGTTAGAAAGACACCCTCGTAAACTAAAACCAATATAGAACATACTTTTCCGTAAGTATACAATCGTAGCTTCGGAGTCCGGGAAGACTTTAGTAGCTCAAAGTTTTGGAAGTATCTTCACAACCACAAGTTTCGAAGTCATGTTTATGTCGATGTGAATATTATCTTAATCAAACAATAATCTATTAGGATCGGCTGGTCTTAATTAGTCATTGTTGAGTAAACAAAAAAGGTTCATTAAAACAAATGAGTACTACGTCTAGAATATTCCTACCTCGTATAGCGAGAGGATACAACATTTTAAACCTGCATAGTGTAATAAATTCTTGATAACAAATCGTCCAGTACTCTGTTGGGATCGGAAGAGGGCTTACAATCGATTTATGAAGCAACGTGTTTGGAGGACTTGAAACGAGTGATATGGCGGGCTATTAGCGCACCTTTGAAGACGACTAGGCATTGGTTTAGATAAGCCTTCGCTTGGTTCCTTTGACATATCGAACCAAGGTTTTATTTAAGGTGAAAGCGTCAGGGTTAAGGTTAAGTTCATACAGGTCTAGGAACTGTTTTATCAAACACTGTACACTGTCACTGTTTTACTGTTTTGTTTTGTCTGTTTTTTTTGCTTTGTTTTATCACTGGTTTTGTTTGTTTTATCAAGGTCAAAATCGTTCCTAGACCTTTATGAACTTGTTCCTAATCCTTTGTTTCAATCCAGGTTCTTATTCTTTATTGCACACAAAACAACAAATATACATTTTAATTTCAATAACATAACGTATGTATAAAGGCGAGCTTAACTCACGAGTTGGGTTTTCTTACAGCAAACCTAATTTTAAAGCGAGATATGCAAATAGACTGTGTGCAAAATTTCATCCAAATCCGTTCAGTAGTTTTTGCGTGAAAGAGTAACAAACATACACAAACTTTCGCATTTATAATATTAGTAGGATAATAGAAACTCGGGTAATAATTTATTAAAGCCAAGCTTCTATATTCTCATTAATAATTCCAACAAACCACTTGTATTCATTTTAGAAAAAGGGCTAGACCATCCAAGTTATATCTATGCCATCAAACCCAGGCTTAAACCGTACGAATTAAAAGGGAAACATTATCGATTTCTCACAGACTGCCGTCGACGTTGCGACGTTCGCTCGTACATGTATAAATTGCGATGTGATACTGCGTAGTTGCATCACTGGACATCTGTTCATCGTATCCTACTACAGCAAATAACTCAAGCTATCCAATAGCTGTCACACTGTGAACTTTATAACAGTGTACGTTGTGATTGTAAGCTTTCGCCATCTTTACTTAGTAAGTGCAAAAACAGTAAGCCCTGTACCGTAATTGCGTAAGTTTTAATGATACTCGCTTTCATTTTTACTTTTTAACAACATTCACTGCGTTCATGGTTCAACTCATTACCTGTCGAGTATCGTACTTATAGACTTCAAAATGAGGGGTGTAAACACCCTTTACGAAGCCGTAAAGTCACTCCTGTCTTTGTGATTTGTTTCCGAGTCATGGATGTTTATATGACTAATAAGTATGTATTTACAAACAAAAAAGTATACAGGGTGTAAACCACCTCATCACAAAGCCGTTAACCAAGCATTCTGTACATCAAACTAAGTAACTTTACGCAAAAAATATTGCTGGGAAACAACTTTTTTTTGAGGTTATAAATCACGTTTTGTGGTAGAACTCAATGTAACGCACTTAAAACATTGTGCTGATGAATGGATTGAATAGTACGGAGGAGGAGGTGAGAATAGTCAACATCGAACAAAAAAAACTTGTATTTAAAAAAAAAACTTGTCAAATAGTTGTAACTTTGACCCCCCATATCTCCGTAACTAGAAGGTTCCCAGGTATGGTGTAGAACAAAAAACCGACTTCAGAGAAAACAAAAAAGTGAAAAATAACTTCAGGAAAAACGCTTCAGAAGTCGTTGACCTTTGTTTGATTGATTTAGTTTTTTGTCACCGACTTCTGAAGCGTTTTTCCTGAAGTTATTTTTCACTTTTTTGTTTTCTCTGAAGTCGGTTTTGTTTTTTGTAAAAAAGTTTTTATTTTTCACTTTTTAGTAGTTCACATGTGCTTACCCCTTCACAGCGTACCGGCGTGATTTTATGTTATGAACTGGTATAAGCAATAGACAGATATGAGATTTCAGCAATCCCAGTACATTTGCTATCATTTATTGAGGAGTTCCGATGCATATCTCCGAAGTTCTTCATCAGATCTTCATCAAATTAAAATGGGATCACTTCGAGAAAGTACACTTCCTAAAACTACCCAAATCACTTCTTGTGTGCCTATAAAATGTGAAGAGTTCTCTCTATTTCTCCAGAATCCCATCATCAGATCCTGATTTGATGATTATGAGACCACACGAGAAGCACCAGCTTTCAAATATAAAAGAAACAACATAATCGGTTCACCCAGTTGAAAGTTCTGAGGTAACAAACACTTTCGAAATCTGGGTGTATTTTACACATCTGCGTACCCCCTCAGAGCATACAGGCGTGATGTTACGTCATGATATAGTATAAACAATGAACCTACAAGCGATAACAGCAATCACTGCAGATTTGCCGTACATTTTTGAAGAGTTCCATTGTGTATCTCCAAAGATCAGCATCAGATCTTCAGAAAATTAAAATGGGACCACACGGGAAGCACCAGCTTTCTAACAAAAAAAAAAAAAACAAAACATACAGACGAATTGATAACCTCCTCGTTTTGGAAGTCGGTTGAAAAATGGTCGGTTGAAGATTGATGGGGAGAACAAGTGCCTTTCGGCTTCGTGAAGAGGTGTTTTACACCCATTATAATATGTAGTATATCAACTATCTAGTGTCCACGACACAAGCTTTGCTTAGTGTGGCACTAGGTGGCGCTGTGTGTTGATGTCCAGCGATTTTTGTTTTTTTTACATAGTGGGATTTAAAAATGAAAGCGACCGTGGATAGGAGTTTTTTTGTACTGTATTAACGTAATGTCATCGGTATTACTCGTACGCAGAGGAGTTAAAGCAGTCCAAATTCTGACAAACAGTCTTACCAAGGGAAGAAGAAGGCTTTACCCAGTAAAGCTGAAATCACATTTCCAAGTACAGAACACCATTTCCGTGTATCTGTATCTCATTCTATCACGTAAAGGCGTCATTTGGAGGAAAGAGCAAACAGCATTCATTCGCATCGAACACATAATGACGTGAGATTGGATCTCTCTCATTTTATAGTGAGTTGCATTTCTGTCAGGAAGATGATTTCACCCTAAATCCGGTTAGACTGGAAGCCGACCGCAACACGTTGGGAAAAGGTGAGGCAGATGATAGTGATGATTCAGTATTGAGCTTTGACATAGCCAGAGTCCTTCGATACACACTATCATACGAGTACATGGAATGCTATTTTAGTCTAGGGTCTATTTTCCGCCCGATACCTGGGTCGAGAATGTAGGCCATATTTATAGGTCATGTTTATCTGAGCCCTGGTCAAAGCAAAGGTGGTGCCGGCTAGAGAATGCAAGTGGTAATAAGGAATCAAAAGAAACGGGTTCTTTTTTAAATATTGGGGTACACACAAGTGCTGGAAAACCAGAGACCGCTTCGCCTAACGAAACTGATGGCAATGAATACCTTATTTATGTAATTTATTGTTAGACTGGCTTATTTCACTTCATCCAACCACGGAATTATCCGCCTAGAGAAATTAACCGCAAGTAAGCAGATTACCTATAATCTGCTTACTTGCGGTCAATTTTAATAATTATAGGGTATTTTAATGACCTGTTATACTAGGGTACAACAGGTCATTAAAATACCCTATAATTATATTTTTATCAAAGCGTGTACTTTCAAGGCAGTTCGCCTATTGCTATCAACCGGGCACAAATCCAGGCGCTGTGGCTTTTTCTGAGAAATTCCTGATAGAAAACCCAATAACACTTTGTCTAAGCTGGGACTCAGACCCAGGACTTCGTGGTCAGGAGCCGCACCTGCGACTAAACGAGGCAGTTTAATACTGTTATTTTTTACAGCGATATAAGGTTTATTTCAGAACATTTAACAGTAAGGGGAATAATTTTAAAATGTGGTGGCGCTGTCCACCATCAGGTGGACGATGTGAAAGTCTCTTTAAAAATTGTGCCGCTGTCCACCACTGGTGGACAAGTACAGTGGCGTGCTTAGGGCCAACAATACGGCAAGCGCATACAGCAAGCAAATTGGTCAGAAACATCATGCAAGCCCAAGCTTTTAGGTTTCTATGAAAGTACCGCCACTACAAGTACCTATGTGGTGGACATCGTGGCAACCCTATTCATTCCTAAGGAAAAGCGACAAAGCTGAAGCATTTTATTCCTATAAATAAAATGAATCAATAACGTGTTTGCGCGTGGCGTGACACTTACGGTAACAATCTTTTAATAAGTATTGATTCCGGTGAGAACATAATTAATTGTATCGTGTAATGGTAGCGCGATATCAAGTTTAATTTTCAAGTTAGTCAGAGAATAATATCAAGACTACCTTTTGCCCGCAGCTACGCTCGCAATTATGTAATATCGCATAAAGCTTGATCAGAACTATACACTATAATGTTGGCGAGAATGTGTGGACCAAGAGACGTGAAGACGAAACTTGGCAGAAGAAAGAAAGACATCTGATGATGATGATCATTGATCATGTATTTTAGCGCGTAGATGGTAATCTAAATTGACTCAATTTAGATTATTACTCCAAGATTTCGGCTAAGATCTGGCTACATCTGTAGTGTCCATCAGTTCCCGTAACGTGCAGACAATATGACACGCAGACCGCCGCCGCAGGATCAGATGTTAAACGTAATACCAAAATAATTTGTAAATCAAACATATTCTTAAGGTAGTGTGTATTTATTTCGATTAGATAACAGAATGTCTATGTTCCCAAATATATATTTTGAAAGGAAATTCATACAAAGACGAGATATGAGGAATTTCGAATTTCTATAGAAAACTTATTTTTCTCATAACTTTTGTTTAAATTAGTGTCCAATCTAAATAAATGTTTGGGAACATGCTCCGCAGGCCTCTTAAGTGTCTCATTGTTGGTTGACCAGCACATTTACAATTCAAAAAAACATGCGGGACTGTCTTTGGAAACTACCGATAGAAGTGAATACTAAATAATCTATGTCAGCTACGAGTTGTGCCCCGCGCACGCCTAGTTGTGCTACGCCGTAGCGGATCTGCTACGAAGCGTTAAGTGACGTTCACGCGAGGTCCATGATTTTTGTTCACTCAAAGTGTTCTAGGCGCCTAAAGAAGTTTTCACTTTAATAATATTAGTGGACAAAATGAGGGTGTAAAGAAGATACAGGCGGAATTTGGGTCTTA
Organism: Xestia c-nigrum; assembly: GCA_916618015.1. NCBI lineage: Eukaryota > Metazoa > Arthropoda > Insecta > Lepidoptera > Noctuidae > Xestia > Xestia c-nigrum. The sequence goes on from OU745248.1 coordinate 10,416,125, forward strand.
ACAGGTCAGAATGGTGAATCGGCATTAAAACGATATCAAAACAGAAAGGAAGTGCTATTTATTAGACTTGCACTATGAATGTAGAAATAAATTATTATCAGCGTATTCCATTGTATGAAATATATATGTTTTATTACGAAATAAACAGTGGGAAAGCCCACGCGGTCACGTCAGATAATGGCACATTATGCTCGTATATAATAATAAAAGACACTTATCCGTAATACATGAACCTCGGACGTTATTAATGGTTTTCAATTAATCAGATGCATTATTAATTTGCTCCCTGCAAATTAATAATGCATCAATTAAAACAGTAAGTTTGCATAACAATATTAAGGCAATTACATGAGCTAAACTCGAGTTTTATAATTACTAAAAGTATATGATTCACTGCTATAAACAAAACCAGAAAAATATATGATATTCTTCAGGATATATGCTAGCATGATACTGTTTTGAAACCATAATACAATTAATTTGGCTCGATCAATCAGTTTTAGAGCAGCGGTGAACCGGTGGTGGCGGCCCCGACTTACGAACAGTAAGTCGTAGGTTCGAACCCAGACATGCGCATTACTTTGTGTAATTTATTTCATCACCGCTGCTCTCAAAACGGTGAAGGAAAACATCGTGAGGAAACCGGCATGTCCTAGAACCAAAATTTCGAAGACATGTGACATCTACCAATCCGCACTGGGCCCGCGTGGTAGATTATAGCCCATTCCCTCTCACTGAGAGGAGGCCGTGTCCCAGCAGTGGTAACATTATAGGCTGATAATGAATGAATGATAATGAAATCAGTTTGGTTTGGTCTGGTTGGTTTTTGGTCAATTAGTTTGCCTTATGGCATCAAGTCTGCCTGTGTACCACTATTGTACATGAAGTTTAAATGAATAAATAAAAAGAAATCACGAAATTATCTCTAAAAATATCTTTCAAACGATAAAAAACATACTAATATGCATGCGATCATTCTGATTTTTTGGCAAATAATTCTACAAGCAATATTAGCATGATACTGTTTTAGTTTTTTAATCCAATCGATAGTTTTTTTTTTTGTAAATCGATTGAAACCACTCATTTCGCAAGCTGATTAGAACTTTATTCTAACAGTATTTCAAACGAAGTTTGAACCACCACAAATAGAGTTGCTAATTTAGCTTGTCTAAGCGCCTTAAGCTTTTTCCGAACTATATTGGGGTCAGCTTCCAGTCTAAATGCGGATGCAGCTGAATATCGGTATTTTACATGGAGCGACTATCTGCCCTCCACAACTCAATTAGTACTGGGTAATACGAAACTCTTTGGTAAGACTGATTTTAAGACTGGTTGTCAGACTTTCGGGCCACACCTGTAACGACTGTCAAAAATCTACAAAAGACAGCCAGGACCAACGGCTTCACGTGCTTTCAAAGAAACTGAGGAAACATGGTATCTACTAGGGGTCCACCAACCACGGACCAACCCAGGCAAGCAGCAATAACCCTGATCAAACAAATTTGTAATTATTTTTGGTCACATGAAAATTTATATCAAATTTTGAATATACTTATAGGGCCACCAAACAATAGTACATCAATGAAAAAAATGTACACATCATGTTTTCTTGTGACATCAAAACATATATATTTTCGTAAAAAGTACAAAATTCAGCCTCATTACAGAATTATTTCCTAATATCTAATAGATACTTATGATTTTCTTGAATATTTGGCTTCCGGAAGATCCCTTTTAAGTCTCCAACAATAGTCTGCTAGCATTCCTGGACTCCATTTCCCTTGATAACGCTTCTCCATTAAGGAAATGTCTTGATGGTACAGTGCCGACCAAAAGTCGATAGGCAATCTCACAAAGCAATAGCTTGACGTTTAGTTTGACTTACGACCTTCTACTTTCAACAAAATAGATATAGTCAGCAACTAGTTGTAGTTCATAATTTCAATGCCAATATCTAAGACATGATGGCCTAGCGGTTGGGCCCGTCCAGAATTAAGAGTGAATCAGTAAGCCGTGAGTTCAAATCCCGCACAGTTACTTATAGACTTTTTGTAAGTTTTTACTCTACAGAAATATTATATTCTTTAACTTGTTTGCTTTATTCACACATTTCGTAAAGTTAGGGAGGTAGATAGAAAAATAAGTCAAGAATTTAGTTAGATTTCTGTGAGGTAGACATGAGTTTTATGAATATTTTAACTAGATCGGAATGAACACTGTCGTTTGGTTGTAGTCATACATAATACACTATATAACGTGGTAGTTGATGGTCAGTGACGTGTGGTTTAATAGATAGCGGTATTGTTGTTGGTGTGATTCTTAAAATGCGGGCAAATATTAATATTAAGGCGCGGGCGACTATTATCGCGAATTATCCGCGCTTCATAAAAGTGGCCTTAATAGAACTGAATGTGAGTATTATAATTATTTATGAATTGTAACTTAAACATTAAAAATTAAAAGCGAATGGGTATTATAAATTGTCCATTTATTTGGTGACCTGTGGTTTACATAATTCGTTGTTTTTTTTCAATATATCATGCAAGATAAATAATTAGTGTTTATTATTGAATTTACAATTGCAGAGTGAATTGTGAAGTGTTGATTTATAGCATCTGTATTACAGCTGCCTTACATATATTTTTTTTTGTTTTAGAGAAATGCAGTAAGTCTCTGGATCAAAAGGTATGAGGAAGAGGGGAGCTTTGCAAGTAGACAGCGAAGTGGAAGGTTGTCGCTTATTAGCGAAGCGTAGCGAACCGCAGCGACAACATATCGTGGGCGAGTATGAAACCAATGGTTTCACACCTACGACACACTCGGAGTCACCGCAAACTGTTCGCCATGCCCTCCACGCTGAAGGCTTGCATCACAGAAAATCAGCTAAAATGCCCTTCTTGACAGAAAGACATAAAGAAGAACGATTACGTTTCGCACGGGAATATTTAGACTTTGACGGGATCACTACCATTTTTTCTGATGAAAAGACTTTTACATCAAGTCAAAAGGGTAGACTTCATTTATGGCGCAAGGATAACACTCGCTGGTCCGATAGAAATGTAATCCCTAATACAGACTCAGGTCGAATTATGGTTGAATGAGTGCCCCCATAGAAAATCTATGGGGTTTGATAGTGCAAAGGTGGGATACACGAGATGAGAGATGTATAAAACAATTAACAACCCATTACATAAAGGTGTGGGAAAATTTAAGAAGAACCGAAATATGTTGAAACATTGTGGGGTCCATGCGCATACGTCTACTTGACTGCATTGAAAATAATGGAGGTTATACAAAATATTAATCCTAATGTTCTAGTTTTAATTAGACGTTTTACAAAATGTTTAGTGAATATCACTAAACATTTTGTAACACGTCTATAATAATATATAATATAATATAGAATAATTCCTAAATTGAGGTTTAGTTTCAATCTTCTTTTCATCGGGAAAATGAACACTTAAACTATAACCTCAATATGAGTTACATTTATTGTGACGTCACATAAAAAACATGTTCACGAAGTCTAAATTATGTATTAGTTTTTAGTAAGCTCTGTTGAATACCGATAGATAGAAGTGGGTATCAACAATTATATTTGTGTGATTAGAATATCCTTGTTATGTTAATAAAAATGACTTCAAAGTGGGTATACAGATACACAAAAAAAACCTTACGAACGGTTACAAGAGAACTTCTTATATCTAGGTAGGAATGTGACGTTACAAATCTCATTAAAGTTGTTAATTATATGAATAAATGAAACGAATAAAACAAATGTTGTTATCTGTCAGCACGACTTTTTTTTCCACCTTCCAACACCGAAAAAATATTACACAATCACATAAATAGTTATGATGGGTTATTAACTTATATTTAAATCCTTATAAAAATAAATAATGAGCATGAACCCATTTCAAAATAAATACCTAAGTAAATAGTTTTTGCATAAAATACAAATATTAATTAAAGTGGTTACAAAAAAAAAAAATAACCCATATTATGTAAACGGGATTTGAACTCGAGACACGTTGATCGTGAACCCACTGCTTAACCTAAACAGCTATCAACGCCTGGTAAATAAGGTCGAAATTTAACTATCAAATGCAAATACGATCATGCCTTTGCTGCGTGCATAACAAAAGAGACGGTAATATATTTCTTTATGTTTCGTGGAGAGCGACGCGACAACTTGCGACAGTAGGCGACTCTGTGGCTGTGGTGTGCGTAGGTACTGTATTGAGACAGCTTACACATACAGCCGCACGGACGCTCGCCCGTGCGTTCACAGCAATATGATCCTTAGCGTGCCTGTGCGCTTATGAACGCTTACTGTACCTCTCACCTTGTTCGTCACTCACAGCACCCAAATTTTCCGGAAAGAAATCCAGATAAAAGTCTAGCAATGTATTTTCAAGGACATATTACACCCCAAAGCTTGAAATGGTACGAGTATTATAAGTTCATTTATTAAATCTTTGTAATTTTCCGCTTTATGGTTACCTAGAAAATTTTGAACAACATTCACAAAACATTTCCAGGCGAGTTTAAAAATTGTCCGGGTTGTTCAAACACTTTCGTGGCATATTTACGATCTAACTAATGTAAATAAAATGTAATTTAGCAAACACAATAGTTACACAGTCGACTAAATGCAGTTATGTAAACAAAGAAACGTATATGAGGTCAGAAATGAATATGTAGCTGTCACAAGAAAACTGGATGTGATAGAAACAAAACTGTTATGTATTTTTAATGAGGGTACACCAACATAAATAAAAATCATAACAAAGTTCATGTGACAAAAACAGTGTTTACCAGTGTAATTGTTAAGTTTGAGAAACAAACAGATAAACGACCCGAATGGCGAAGTGGTAGTAAGGCTGCCTTACGTACTTAGGGTCTTGGGTTTGAATCCCGGTAGGAGCAAATATTTGTGTGATGAGCATGGACATTTGTTTCCGAGACAAGGATGTTTATAATTATGTATAACTAGCTGACCCACGCAACTTCGTCTGCGTCACATAAGAAGGAAAAAGCTACCTACTACTACCTACCTACCTACCTAATACTACCTACTACTACATTTTTTTAAAGAAAAAAAAAACGATATCGCTAAATACAGGGACGGGCAATGTGGAAACGCTTGGACGAGCTCTAAGTCCAGCAGTGGACATAATTCGGTGGTAATGATGATGATCACCAGAGACTTTCCTAACCACCTTATAAGGTGGAAGCGCCAGGGTAGTAAATCATCAATACAACCCTTTGTGTTGATCTCATCCCATTGAAAGAGCCTTATCACACTAGCGAGTGGAAAGCGCGGCGAGTGCGCAGCGAGCTCGCCCCGAGTTCGCGACGTGTGGCGCGGCAAACACGCCGCGAAAAATAACAAAATGACTACGCAACACGCTAGTGTGATAAGGCCCTTAGTACTTTCATGAAATAGTCAGTTCAGTTAAGCCGTATTTGTTACGGTCACAAATCTTAGTTTAATCAACATACAACCTGAGACCAGCAAATTGCAAAAAACACAATGAAAATTTAAAAAACCGTAAATGTGTTGCTAAATCTGGGTACTGGTGTCGATTCTGTTGTGCACAAACTAAACTTAATTTAGGCTATTACTATCTTTTTCTCACTAATAAAACGAGAAAGAGACGGACGTAATTTAGAGCTGTCAAATTAAATTCGAACTAATATTTCCATACAAATTAAGGGTACACGTAAAACATGTCGACTAAAAACACGGTGAAGCGCAAGGCATAAACTAGTTTGACATCTCTAACTTAGTGCATAGCTATAGCCGTCCTTTTCTCGCACTGCCTTTTAGTAAAAGATAGCAATAGTCTAAATTAAGTTTAGTTTACGCACAACAGAATCGACACCAATGTTTACCAGCCAAATTAATTGTCAAAATAAAGTAATCAAGCATACCAGCATTGTTTACAGAAAACCCTTCAAACCAGATGGCACGAAACGATAAGCTTCAAAGGACCAAATAGGCCGCGAAGCTCGTCAGTGCATTTGACGTGGCTGAATATAACAGAGGTCCAACAAGAGACATGATTGACAGACAAAAGGCTTTTTAATGACACGCCCGGCTTCCGCTTTCTAAGGGAAACGGTTGAAGCCAAACATAGTCCCGTACGGGACTGGTCAATGTGGCGACACTTGGGGGAGGCCTATGTCTAGCAGTGGACGTCTTTCGGCTGAATTGATGTTGATGATGATAGTTCAAATCTGAGGTCATACTTAAGCCCCTCCGGTTGTTTTTTTAAATATGTCAATTATGTATACTTTTAGGGTTCCATAGACGAAGGGTAACCGACGGGAACCTATTTCTAAGCCTTCGCTGTCCGTTCTTCCCTCTGTCTATCAGCGGGCTGTATCATGATCCGTAATCGTAAATAAGGTAGATAGTTGACATATTCACAGAATGTGCATTTCTGTGAATAATAATAAAAAAGGAGCTCCAGTACTGCGACTGCGATGGTACGGGACCTTTCATGCGCGAGTACGACTCGCACTTGGCTGGTTTTTATGTATTTGGATGGCAAGTTGGCAACCCTGCTCACCTCTAACTTACTGCGTCAATAATCGCCTACTTCTGGATTGAAGTAAAATACTAAGTACTTACTAACTATACTTAATGCACATAATTAATTATTAAATGCAAAAAAAATATCCATAATATCGTTAGACTAAAGCCCTTATAACTCTATTGTCCTCATTCTACTGAAAAGGCAATGACTGATAAGATTTATCATATTATGAAAGTCATCATGTTCATGTTTTGACAGCGTTCTAGCTTTGTTTAGGAACTTATAGTTATATCAGCACGCATTAGGACACTGGCACGTTTCATGAGAGCCCCTCGACGTGTATTAAATAAACCCCGAAAAAGAAAAGTTGAAAAAGATGTTTGCGATTAAGGTTTCATTCAATAAGAATACCGAGGAAGACCAAGGACTGCCAAGTCATAGGTCTCCAAGGACGACCAAGGACTGCCAAGTCATAGGTCACCAAGGACGACCAAGGACTGCCAAGTCATAGGTCTAGCTAGAGTTCGAACCCAAGACTAACTCGGATTTTTCGGATCCATGTGCGTATTGTATAATTATCACTTCGGTGAAGATAAACATCGTGAGGAAACCAGCATGACCGAGAGATATTCCTCGACGGCATATAGGCCAAATCAGAGGCCTATGGGCAGCGTTAAACTCTGACACCAGGTTACGCACTAACCACACAAGAAAACTAAGTAGACGAGAAGGAAAAGACATCCTATTAAAACATGTACGGTGGGCTGCATCAAGGGGGGGGCACCCACATTAGCGAAGGAGGTGGCGGAACGCAAGATAAAGGAGAACCTCTCGCCCCAGCCGCCGCGGGAGAATCATTGGGCGTCGGGGGCCACGTGGTAGCCGGTAGCCCCCGGCCACCGTTTGAGCGGGCCTGTGGACGGTGAGCTAAAGGCTACCTCGCCATCCGTCCGCCTTATGACAACAGGCCGTGTCGACAGGTGCGTTTGTGTTCCCCGCGCGCCTTAAAGAGATGTCAGCATAAGGAAGGGGTCCGCAAGTGCCGAAGCCTGCCGGTGCTGCGGTACTGTTCGAAAGAAATACCGTGGCCCCGGAACATAAAGGGTGAGGAAGGAACATGCAGGATGAGTTTTAGCCAGTAAAAGTCTGATACTCGCTCCTGCTCCGCCGCTAGTGCGAGGACTCATTTAATGGTTTCCCATCAGAAAAAAAAAGGTGGGGTGACCCACATCGTGAATCTGACTGTACCTACATTCATCAACCCGCACTGTCTATGTTGTGGATTACGATACACTCTCTTTCACAAAGAAGAGGCTTGTTCCAGCAGTGGAAACATATAGGCACATTATCACAGATTAACATTATGCTTAACAATAAATTAAGCAAAAGAAAACCTACGAAAAACAGTCGAATTTATTATTAATCATATTACACAGAATTCCAGACCCCGTATTCACAAACGTTCGACTCGTTTCCGATTCGACAACTCGTATATCTGTCTTCTTCTGGCATTACGAAAACGACCGAGATAGACATACGACTTTTCCGAATCGGAAGCGAGTCGAATGGTTGTGAATAAGGGGCCTGAAGCAGCCTGTGGAGGCATCTACAACGCTACATACGAACTACGTAACATGTCTGACGTCACGCAAATCCTATATTGCGCAGGCAGTCTTTCGCGAAATTAGGATAAAATAGTATACAACAGCACGATAGTAACACACAACACAACACCGGTTTGGTGCAAGGAATCACCAATTTGAGGATAGTTGTGTTTGTTAATGTTTTTAAGCATCAATAAGTCATTCGTGGGCTGCAGCTGAAAATCAGCATCAGATGGTTTGTGTTGCCATCTGGCATTATACTGAGTAGAGGCCCTTTTGACATTATTAGTTTTGATGTTTATTTATTTTGTTTAATTTTTCAGGATTGTTTTAATAATGCGGAATAAACGCAATTTTCTTACTTTGTATAAGGAGTTTTTCACCCTATTTCTTAATACCTCTAAACCTCCACCTACTTCAACTACCAATAAGGAAGAAGAATATTGATAAATGAAGAAGATCGTAAACATACCTTAAGTCTCCTCACAAGTTCATCTGGACCGAGGTCATCGGTGATTGGACGGCAGCCTTGCGGGTACACTATTTCCGCCATGCTGCCAATCTGGAAAAAGACAACAAATATAATGTAAGTTCGATCCTATCCTACTTTATTAACGCTGCTTAATTATTGGTCTTAGATATTTAACAACTGATAAAAAATAAGAGAACTTTTGAAACTCATCTGCAAACGATGAACACACTTTAAAAAACCAAATAGATGATTAGTTGAAGAACTATTAGATATTTAAAGCTAACATACTGGTTAAATTGAATCAAGATAAATAGCACACAAAAGAATCAAGACCACACAAAAGTAGGTGGAGTGAACTTTGGGATGATAGATTTAGATAATAGGAACTTCCATCATCTGCCTAGCATTTACCCAACTATGTTAGGAATGGCTTCCAGTCATCTAACCCTGGTATCTAAAGTAGAGTTAAAGTAAATTAAGTAATAAAAACATAAACGTAAGTGTTAGTTTTCATTACTTATTGCATCTAAATTTAAGAGGCAATAATCCATAAGAGCACATTGTGGATATATAGTGGGATGATAAATAGGGTTTAAAATATTGTAATCCAGTCTTAATCAATTATTTTCCTCCTTTTGGAACTTGATTACATAGTTCCCATAAAGTCTGTCAAAAAGTAGCTTCCATATTTCAAACCACACAAAAGTATTTCTGTTCTAATTATCAAATAAGTTTGCCTAAGGAATACTTTTCCTTGTAAAAACTAAGAAATGCATGCAGAGATCAGTACTATTTAGTTCTGAGTACACTGGTATGTATTAAAAGGACCAAAGAAACAATGGATGGACTATGTGAAAGAAGATATAGCTAGAAAGAAGGCAACTGCGGAGATGACAAGAAATAGAGAAGTATGGAAGAGATAGTGCATACTGCACCAACCGCAAACAAAATGAAATAAGAGCAGAAGAATGCTGATGATGTATGTATGTACAAGTTTCTGTAAAATCATTTTCAACAATTAGTACTGGCCCTATTAATGGCTAATATCAAAATTAGGAAGTAGCACCATTTAAATATTTAAGTGCAGCATACCCTTACAACAAATTCCTTAATTTAAACACTTGACATCAATTTCTACTATTGTTTTTCAAGTGTAAATTATGTTTTCTATTGAGTACAAACTAAGCAGAGGTGAACCATGAACAGGCCATATGCCAACTGTCTGGACACGGGCCTCCTCCCTTTGGGAAAGAAATAGGCTGTAAAACATCATGCAGGCCTTGTGCACGTTATTGGATTGCCGTGTATGGTCCATCCCTCATTGACAGGACAGATTTAATATGTTGGCTGCCCTAGGCCTACGAAAGATTTCCGCCTCCCTATGTACTGTAAAGCATGAAAAATTAAAAAACTATAGAAATTAAATTAACCTTGGAATAAACTAGTAAGCATAGATTCAGTTGGATGAGCAACACTTCTAATAACCATAATCGCAATACATGAAATTGTTTTTTTGGGATGCTCTAAGGGCACATTTTTGGGTTTTAACACATAGGCATGGGCAAACAACAAAAAAAAAAGAACTACCAAGTTTTGCCGTCCCTTAAAATCAGCCGCCCCAGGCCCGGACCTACTCTGTCTATAGAGAAATCTGCCCCTGCTCATTCACCAGTCATGTTAAAAGTTCTTCAAGCTATAAATTCTTGTGAAGGGAGATTGACCCCATCTGTGAAAGTGCCATACCATGATGCCCATGTTTAAATGTAGCCTGTGACTAAATTATTTGTACACAAAGATAGGTAGTAAGTAGGTTGGCTGGTGTAAACATATTTTTGTCCAAATGAAGGATTAGCCTCTTGTATGCCATAATTATAAACACAATTATAAAGCCATCGAGTCTCAAGCAGATCTAGGTTCCAACATATGAGGGGTCATCATTTACACTCACAGTGTTCACATTTTTAAACAAAGTTGGTCAATCATCCAGTCCCTTTACCAGCCACTATTAACATGATCACCTAGGGCACAAGTAATAGGCTAGTTTCCACCAACAAAAAATTGAAAATCTATTTAGTCTGTCAGTTAGAGTATTGGAAAATAATGGACACGTATTTTTTGATTTTGTAAATCAACAAATAGTGACAAAGATAAAATGCATCAAAACTCGTGAGTGGGGGCTCGTGAGTCAGTACTCACTAAAAATTATACCAAACAGTGACATATTGAGAAACTTAAAACCGTTGTATCTTCGTCAATTTTGGTTTATGTAACAAAAGAAAAAATACAGGTGGAATATTTTTAGATAATATAAGTGACGGACTAATCAGGTTTTTTTTAGTTAACAAGCCTATTTGTAAATACATGTCAATGGAACATCTTTTCAAATAGGCTTGTAATTTGAAAAGACGTTCCATTGATATGGAAAAAGAAACACAAAGATGGCAAAACATTGTGTTGAATAAAACAATTGTCATGACTGTTTTCCGGTGACCACATTTTGATCAAAATTGGAACAGAAACCAGAAGTCACAGATAGAACCCTATTGTAAATACTCATAAGTATTACATTTCAACACATTTAAAGCATAAGTTTTACTCTAAATGTAGGTCAAGGCATTCAAATAGGGATAATGCTAACCAGATGATCAGAATACCAGTGCAAGCATGTAGAAGGATCTAGAATGTGAGGGTTGTTGCAGCCCTATGTATAACATATGAGGCACTTACATCAAAAAACTATTTGGGCTTTTGTTAGAAAACGTTATTCCGAGAATTTTTACCAAGTAAGCTGCATAGGGTGACATATTGATTGAGAACGAAGTTGGTCATGACCATACTGTGCATCTACTACATACATGATTAGCTGTATACAAACAGTTTTTGACCACATTGTACTATCTGTTCTTGACCTAACATAGTTCTAATGGCTTATCATCGAAATCTTTATTGATTGTAAGCGATCGAGAAAAATATACGACAATCGTCCACAAAACAACACCACTATGATGTTTAGAAACATAAAACATGACGTGTCGACCATATTAAGTCATAACTTTTGGTTTTCTCACAGAAATATCATCACGAACGTGATATTTACCCTACCCTGTTGCTGTGGTCGTGGTCTATACAACAATCAAATTATGCTAGATTATGGCAGACCCAGTTTTTACGACCAAGCAAACAACACAAACCTAAGAGGTTAATCCACCTGTAATGCACTGAATTATACCAAAATATATCGAATTTGCATCGTGATTACACATAAACAGACAACTGAAAACTATAATGGCTAGAATACGTACAAGAATTCATAGACGTGGGCCTGCGTTCACGTCCCGATGTTTACAAAATCCACCACAATATAACAACTCAAACAAACTGTTCACTGTTATAGCATTATAGTTTCATGAAAATGTCACTGGAAAACAAATCATAGGGGTTGAAAAATGTCCTATTGATCTAAATACATAGAAAAATCGTGCTAATATTTTTTTTATCAATCTATGTGGACGCCAAACTGCGGGAAAAACTACAGCGAAGTTGGCATCATATCGCTCGCAATTCAAGGCCGTCTAGAGTCTTTGATACTGGGTAGTTGTCTATGAACTCTGCGCTTTTTCGTTTATGGAAATGTCTATGGTGAATTTTGTGGTCGGGCTACATTCAAGTACATTCAGGTGCAAATGTGCAGAACTATGCGTAATTAATTCTAGGTTGAAAATTACAATACTCTAAGGAATCCAAATAAAATATATGAATAGTGTTTGTACAATATGGAATCCATACGACCATACCACGTAGTCTTTGATAGAAAAAAAACATTTCTTCTGGTTTGAACAGTTGGTCATTGAATAAATTCAATAAGTCTTTTTGCTTTCTTCATTAGAATATGTCAGGAAAATAAAAAAAAGAATCAGCAGTAATATTTGAAATTTATTTTATTTTTACATCTTATAAAAATCCCAATATATTTTGGATGACTGAACCAATGATAAATGATTGCAGAATTATTATTTAGAAGCACTGTTAAAAATAGCCCTTTTACATTACTAACAAAAGGTGATTAATTTAATGCAGCAGTCAGTTTGTCAAGTTGGCAGTTATCTTAAATATACGAGAAATCTAATTGATAAACACACACTGCAACAAATGACAATGATAATATTTTTCAGAACCTTCCGTTAAGAATGGTAACGTGACACCACCGACGGCTGCCACAAGCTCTCTATAATAGTTAGGTACTAAATAAAAAATAAATGTAGGCCTACAGAATTAATTATAGTGTGATCTGCCATAAATGTAGTCTCAGCAAGATTATATAACTTCACAAGCATATTTTTATAATTGTTTATAGTTTTTTTTTTACTAAATGCTTATCTAATAACAGTGAATGAGATCTATTTGCATTTATATATTGTTTTCTATTGGGTACTTACATTTGATAATATTTAATAACAATAGCCATCACAAAATGATTAAATAACTAGGTACACATTATTTATAAACCTTATTTAATCCTAAAAGCAAAGCTAGATTTGAAAACGTATATTTTAAATAGAAAAATATGCCTAGTTTATTCCTTTAGGTCAAAAATAGCTCAGCAAACTTCCAAATAATCAGAGAAGTCTCTCTACATTTATTTAAAAATAATAATGATTTATTTAAGTCTTCTAAACTTTAACTCTCAACCAAATTCTTAATCTAATTCAAGTTTTCTGAATGACCCTGCTGTCGAGTGAATGTCTTGAGTTAAATCGTTCTTCTCCAGAGCGTGCAAGTCCACCGACATAGCATCTAACGACAGCAAGTCATCTCTTCGCTTCAAGAGGTTGCGTTTCAATTCTTCAATCATGTCTCTGAGAGGAACGGTGCCTCCGTATTCTTTTGGCAAAATTGCTGGGTCCACGTGCTTCATCAAATCATCGCTAGTTCGGTGGAACTGTGAACAGAACAAAAATAAATTAGAAAATAGAAAAAGTGGAAGCTAGATACACTTTATGGAACACATTTTATTTTAAGACACCAAAGACACGAGACGTAAGACAATGGTTAAATGTATATTGTGAAATCGTCCAATAATTCACAAATGTTTCTCAAAAAACAGCTTTATCATGGTCAGCTTATAACATATTTGCATAGCAATCCTATTTTGTTTGTTAAGAAAAGAATTACGAAAATTTAAATACTTCATTTAAATAAATGTTAGGAAAACTGATGATTTTCTTAAAGATATTAAAATAAGGTATTGATAGTCCTAGACGCTACCAATTCTTTGGTAGCGTCTAGGACTACCAGTCACAGGCAAAGACTCTGTTTTTTTTTAATCTTTTCATTGACACCCAATCAAGTAAATATTTTTTTGCATATAAATTTATTAGTATCATTCGTATGGTTAAATGTCATTTCAAGTCCCATAGCTAACCCTTTTCTTTCTGACTGTACTACTGGGAACTGTGGTACGTTATAATTATGTAGGTAGAGCTTAAAAAGGACCAAGTTCGCTGAGAAGGAATAGTGCAATGCATGTAATTTTTTCTTTACTTAAATCAATAAAGTACACTGTTAACTACCCAAAAAAGTATTTTAAGTTAAGGAGGATGTTTCAAGGTAGCCAGAAGGTTGTCAGAACATATTGGTCGCGGCTGTAAGACGTATTAAAATTCTGTAACTACATACGACTTATAGCCGCGACTGATATGTTTATCAACATAAAACTTAGCACTGCCCTGCAAATTGCAAAAAACGTAAGATAATTTGTATTTCGCGGGCCACCGGGCGCTTTCATGATATATGTCACCGTAAAATTGTCAAACACGTTATGTTACAATAAAACATGTTTTTTCTCGCGATATTGTAATGTCTCGAATTATTATCAACTGAACATACGGAAGTATCTCTGCCCCCATTATCGGGACTTGGGGCACCCCCCCGTTAGGTTAGTTAGGTTCCTTTAAATCCTGCACTCGGAAATAGGGGCGAAGCGGGATCCGCCGACTACGCTTTTTAGGGGGAATATATAGTATATTTTATAACGAGGGACTAAACGAAGCCATTATATACCCGAGGTGGTTTGACTCCCGAGCTTGCGAGGGAGGCAATGAAAGCGAGGGTATGTTAAATTGGCGTTTAGTCTCGAGGTGCAAACTGTACTTTTCACTTCGAGTGCGAGAAAATTAGTAATTTTTTAAAACCGAACAAATGTACACTCGACTAAAATTCTGAACTGTGCAGTCAGATTTTCTTCTATCAGGTCAGTCACAGATTAACAATATAAAACACAACACAAACTCTCAACATTCTCGCCAAGGAATTTATAGGTAAAGCATTCTCGCAATGAAGATGATCCACACTCCACAGATAATTATAGTACCTACATTACTGCAGCGGCTAGCAACAGAGGCATTCCACATACTTTTCAAAATCAAACCATAAATTTTCCCGCGTTGAAGAGTTCATTTGTTTTTTTTTCAATATACCGCTCTCTATTTGCAAGCCAATTCGAAATTTAAATAAAACCTTTGACAAGTTACAGTTACTTTTGTGACCATGTTTCAGAGTAAAAGATCGTTCCATTTTTAAATTACTTTTTACTCCCTAGGGAATGAACGGTCACTTTAATCCCGCTTCGTGAAAAAGTGTTTTAAGGTTATGTTATATTAATCGGTATAAATTCTCAGGAATGGTGCATTATCTTTTCATGAGAATTGTGCCACTGGGTAAGGGGGACCCCTCCTTCCCTCCACACCGCGTAAGTTGACTACCATCGCATGCATTTCACGAAAAATAATGCGTTTTCTTGTAAGCAGTGTGTTCATTTGACAATAATTCGAGACTTTACAATATCGCTAGAGATTTTACAATATAACGTATTTGACAATTTTAAGGTGACATATACAAGTCTATAATCAAAGGCTTTCACCTTATGGTGACTAAAATTACATTTTCTTGGCAGATTGCAATTTCCAGGGCAGTGCAAAATTTTATGTTGATAAACATATCGGTCGCGACTGTAAGACGTAGTTACAGAGTTCTAATCATCAAAATCATCAATACAACCCTCCAAGTTCATAAGAGTCGAAGAAGGACTTTGACCGTGAAAAAATCGTTCATCGAGTCTTATGAACTTGGAGGGTTGTTTTGATGATCTTGATGATTATAATACTGTAACTTAATACGTCTTACAGTCGCGACCGATATGTTTATCAACATACAATTTAGCATCGAATCGAATTGCAAAAACGTCAGAAATTTGAATTTCGCGGGTTACCATGAAGCGTCCCCCTGCTTATCGCCCAAAATTAGTATATAAACTCCTGAAATATTCTATGATATTTCACACTACCGACTGGAGGAAAGTAAGCGATATGCTGAAATCCGAAACGTCACCACTTCTAGATGGTATTCCCGACCATATCGTCTCAGTCGCAGACACCGAGGCTGCAATCGACTCGTTTACAGAACACGTACAATCCGTACTGAAGGATTGTTCTCGTGAAGTACCGGCGGTGAGTGATCGCCGCTGGATACTTCCCGACGATATACGTGAACTGATAACCGAGAAGAACGCGGCCATACGTGCCTACAGCTCTTGGCCCTGCGATGCGAACAAGGCTCACATGCGTTCCTTACAGCGTGCTGTAAAGAAACGCACTAGTGAGTTTCGCTCGAGTCAATGGGACAAGACGCTTAGCGAACTCGAGCCCACTCATCAAGCCTTCTGGCAGCTTCAAAGGAAGTTGCGCACCTCGGAAGAGGTCTCTTCTCCACCCCTCATACGTCCCGACAAGAGCGTCGCTTTTGACGACTCTGAAAAAGCAGAATGCCTAGCCGACAGCTTGGAATCTCAATGTTCGCCAAGCACTCTACCAGTAGACAAGCAGCACCTTGATGAGGTGGATGCAGAAGTTGAACGTAGAGCATCGCTTCCCCCTTTTGAAGATCCCGATGACCCCCTCCCCGCCATCACCCCGGAAGAGGTCAAGGATATTATAGATAAGCTGAAGCCTCGGAAAGCCCCAGGCGCCGACGGTTTCACGAATAGAGTTTTTAAAGCCCTCCCCGCTAGGCTCATAGTCCTTTTGGCTGCCATCTTCAATGGCGCCCTGAGCAATAATATTTTCCCCCAAACGTGGAAAGAGGCCACTGTTATAGGTATTCCCAAACCTGGGAAACCGAAAGCCCAGCCCTCCAGCTACAGGCCTATCAGTCTCCTGAGTGCTCTCGGCAAGATCTATGAAAGGCTTATATACAAGCGTCTCAGAGATTTTGCCGAGACAAAGGGCCTCATCCCGAAAGAACAGTTCGGCTTCAGGACCGAACATTCTTGCATACATCAAGTCCACCGCATCGTCGAACACGTGAGCGCTGGTTTCCAGCGCGGAGCGATGACGGGGGTGATGTACTTCGATATCGCGAAAGCCTTTGACAAGGTCTGGCACAACGGGCTGATATACAAGCTTTATCAGCTCGGTGTGCCCGACCGTCTCGTGCTCATCTTACGAGACTTTTTGTCAAACCGTACCTTCCGCTACCGTGTGGGTAAGACGTTATCTTCTCCTCATCCGATCCGCGCCGGAGTCCCTCAGGGCTCCGTTATCTCTCCCCTCGCGTTCACGCTGTACACCAGCGACATTCCGAGGAACCAGAAGGTTCAAACAGCACTTTTCGCTGACGACACCGCGATTTATTACACCGGCCGTTCTCCGGATAACATCCGCCGCATTCTCCAGAAAGCTGCCGACTCGCTCGGCGCTTGGTTCCGTAAGTGGAGAATAGAAGTTAATCCCGAAAAAAGCCAGGCAGTTTTATACTATAAGGCACGCCTTAAGCGTTCGCCAGGTCCCCCCATCACTATGTTCGGTAAGCCTATCCCTTGGGAGAGGCAAGCCAAGTATCTCGGAGTTATTCTGGACGACCATCTGTCGTTCAAGGCCCACATCAAAGCAGCTCGTGACCGGGCTGCCTTTGCTATGGGCCGGCTCCACTTCATGATCACTAGGAAGAGCAAATTGTCACTCAAGTGCAAATTGCGTCTTTTCACCGCAGTCATCCGCCCCATCATGACCTATGCTTGCATAGTATTCGCGCATGCCCACCCGCGTCATATCCACACGATGCAGACCCTACAGAACCGATATCTCCGTAAAATCACCGGTGCCCCCCCTTACGTCCGTAACGATAGTCTTCACGTAGACCTCCGAATCCCCACCGTTAAGCAGTTCATGAAACGCCTTTCCAAGCGTTACTTCGACTCTGCTATTAAGCATAGGAATCCCCTAATCGCATCGGCCGCCCGGTACGACCCATCGCGTATTAGCTCCGTCCAACGTCCGCGTCACACCCTAGTCGCCCCCGACGATCCGATCACTATCTTGCAAGAGAGTAGGAAAGATACCAGTACGGTTCGCAGAGCGTACAAATACAGACCGAAAACCTACCGACCTCGCCGCAGAGGTCCGGCGCGAAATCCCCGATCAATCCCTCCCCGACCCTTGCTCGAGCCAGCCCGCGACGCTGAGCCTGTAGTATTAAATCAGTCCCTAAATAAGGACAACCAGATCCAGCCTGTCCCTTTGCTGCCCCCAGCGACGCCCTAAGCCGAGGTTCGTACCCCACAGGGGGTGCCCTTAGAGCGCTGTCGCTTAGTTTTTAGTTATTTTCGCCCTGGCTGGAGGCCTTAGAATCAAGGCATCCACAGGACATTGCCCGGTTAAGCAGAAGCCAGTCTTCTCAGACTGAACTGCGAGATGCCATATCCAAAAAAAAAAAAAAAAAAAAAAAAAAAAAAAAAAAAAAAAAAAAAAAAAACTATGATATTTCAAACGTCTCTGACTGTCGCGGCCATGATGTGACGTTAATAAATAAAAGTATATTTTGGGAAATTGCCATAAAAAAAAATAAAAAAAGTATATTTGACACATAGACTTTTACGTCACTATACCGCCGTTATCGAGGACGATGTGTTTTGAGAGTGCGTTCCGTTTCACCAAAAACATGGTAGGTACTTACAACAACAATTTGTAAAATAACTGATATTTTAGAAACTTAACTAAGTGTACTGCAATTTTTTTATGCGACAATACAAGGCATTTGTGATAAATAAAAAGAGTTTTGTATTTCTTGCATATTCCCGTACTGAAGGGCTCAAAAGAAATCAGTAATTTATCTAGATTTGAATTAAAATGTGTTGAAATTACCATCACACGATCCTTCAGTTTATCGCTGAGCAGGGAAACAGCAAACTCGAAGAACTTGACTCCGTAGCTTGGAATGTTCACGAAGTGGGTACACTTGTGCCTCATCGGCGTTGAGTTCTGAAAAATAAACATCAACTTGTTTATGATCGTGTTCGAAAGTGAACCGCGAAATTCAAATAATGTTTCAGATAAGTTTTGATTGAAATACGATTCGAGACGCAACAAATAGTGCAGAATCTGACGGAATAATAATGCAGAAAACTATCAGTAAAACACTCTAAGAGTAAATTATTTAACGAGATGATAGTTAGCCTCAACTTAACCCTTCGACCCATTCATTTTTGGCGTATTTACACCGTTCGAAGTTTAAAAAGTTACAATTGAACGAAATTAATTCAGAATATCCCACGAAAACGTAAAACTCACCTGTATACAATTAAGCATGACCCTAACATCAGTGAGGGACCACTGACTGACGTGAGGCATCTGCATGCCAGCCTCGTCATTCACATGGGTGTATCCTAGCAACTGTGACCTTGGCTCGTCCAGCAGAAGTTCCACGATCATGGAGTGGACGCGTGCCATCACGCAATTGTCGAACTGGTGCGGATCGAAACGACCTGGAGGATTAAGAGTGCATTAGTATTTTGGAAGAACTATTACAATAGAATCAGATAGAATTTAATGAATAAGAATTCTTTCGTCCATTTTAGTTCGTGACAGTTTAGTTCACGTGGCCCGCATACTCTCAAATCATCATCAGGGTTGAGATTGAGAGTCTTCTTCAGCCTAGTGCGGGAAGGTATGTTTTCTGCTTGTTAAAGGGGTAGTTATGAGAATACAATTCCATCAAGCATCAAAAGTCGTGTGACCATTTTCTGCTAACTTTTAACTGGGAGAACAATATTAATTACAAACAGAAGATTAAGTAGGTAAAAGTAAAGTTTGTTACAATGAAGTCAGCAACGCGTAAACACCTCAGAGTATCATCCGATTTCTTGGAAACCGCACATCTTTGGACAAGCAATGGGAAACAAAACTGATTACCTAGCTAGACCACACTCACAAAACTAACAATAAAGCAGCTTCAAGCGCTACACGTTACTTACCCATACAAGACAGCACCACTCGCCTTCCTTCTGCATCCCTCTTCGGCAAAGGTACCAGGTACCCTGCATCAATCACTGCAGCAATCTTGGGGTCCAAAGGGTCTAGCTTCTGGAACCATTGAGGATACATCTCCCGGATGGTGAGGTACCGCTCCAGCATCGAACAGGCTTGAGGGATGGAGTACTTCTTCGTCCGGAGGAAGCGGAGGAGGAAGGGCGAGTCTGTGAACAGAGGTTGATTAGTTTGACTTGATTAAATAGTTACCTAAACCTATGACGATAATACTGACGGTAAAAGCCTTTATAGATCTGGGAACCCCTGTTCCCGGATCGTTAGTACACCCTATATGTACAATTGTACACCACTAACGTTGATTTCGTGGCTTCCCAAAAACGACTGATGTTTTAATAGCTAAGTAATCCGCGTGTGATTTTGATTAGCTATAAACGGTGGAAGACCCATAGTGAATACTAAAGAACTCTCGGTATAAGTTGGAGTCGCCATGTATTTTATATCACAGAGTATTTCTAATAATGGACCCAAGGCATGCCATCCAAAATTGGGCCATCTGGCATACTCGCCCTACGTTCTAGAACACGATGGTTACTGTAATCATTATGTATTCGAGAGCTGCACTTTAAGGGCTTCACCATGAAGTAACGGATACAATATTTACATACCACGTGATCTGAATCATAAGAGATTTGTATCATCTGGGCTTAAGGACCAAATTATCTTAAAAATGTATTGTTTTCAGAAATTGGGGTCAAGAACCTGGATAAACTGGCAGTAGAAATATTTTTTTGATGATAGATGCTATTTAAGTATTTTACGACAGGAATAATACAGGGTGAAATTGAATAGATGCGACAAATTTAAATATACAATAATACGTGTACTCAAGAAAATGTATAAAATATAAAATTAAAAAATTATTGATCAGTGTTACGAAAACCGTTAAAATAATAAAAGTATCAAAAATCTTGCCGACTCATCGCAGTGCTCAATATAGCGGTTATTTACCTAATTTTGCCTTAATTTTTCTTATTTATTTTGCATATTACTGGAATACCGATAATTCGTACTTAAATAAAGATAATAACATCAATGGACCTTTTGAAAACGATAATCGCGTAATTTTTTTTAACGATTTAGGTTGTAGAAAAAACCGTTTATAATTACTATGTTACTGTAACTGAAGCTCCAATTTCATTTTGTCGCATTAATTAAAATTCACCCTGTATAGGATTACAGTTTGCATTCGAATTATCTTAGTCGACTCTATGTAATCAAATTTGAACTTATTGTTTATAAATGGCTTGTTGCAGAGTCGATGGACAGAGAAAGTGCAATCAGTGAAGCATGTTGCAACCTTAACTAACAATAAGTTGCGCCGGGCCTCCTCTATAGAACCATGAACTTTTTTGATGGAGGGGCCAAATCATTTAGGAACTTAGGATCATTTTACCGAATGACTTTAATAGTACCGGTGATGTTTTCTTACCGGTTCTACATTTCTTGATTGCAGGATGTTTCTCAATAAAGTGTCTCATTTGTGCCAAAGCCTGTTCTCTTAACGCTGGTTCTTCTCTCAGCTCTGTTCTGGCCCTTTCTCTTAGTTCTGGAGGCAGTTCACCAGTCTCCCGCTCCTTAGCTTCAAGGATGTACATTCGATCATCGTCAGTCAACCTCGGCGCTTCAATGATCTCATGCTTCGGTTCATGCTCCCTTCGGCAATCTTCGGGTTGCAGCACTGATGTCGCCATTTTGGTTTATCTGGATTGGAAAATTTTAAATAAGTACTGGTGTGAATAGAAAGACTCCTTCAATAAAGCTTCAACGTACTACATGTTACATCGTAAGTACATGGCGGCTTGATTTACTATTCATAAATCAATAAAAGGCCCCAATGGTTCAGCATAAAATCCATTAATTATTTTCATTGTAAATTTGAAATTGTGCGACCTTCGAAGTTTCTCAGTAGGCTGTGTGTGTGCAGACACGCAAATGTAAAGGCAAGTAAAGTTTTACTTTAAACTTCTAAAAGTAGGTTGTAGTTTAACTCTTAATTATGGGTGCCCGCTAGATTGTATAATTTATCACTCAAAATTGAACGCCAGATCCTGATTTTAATTACTCCACTACTTGAAATAATATTATCAAACAAGAATATGGCCATGGCATGGCCATATGCTTATGCTCTACTTCTGTCCCTAAGACAGTTTAATTTTGTAATCAGTCAGTCCGAATTCTTGTTTGATAATATTATTTCAAGTAGTGGAGTAATTAAAATCAGGATCTGGCGTTTTCATAACAGTGATAGGCTTGCTGATAGCACCCACGATTAGAAAGAAATTATAGGAACACAGTCACACTCTTTAGTAACCCAAGAATTATGGGCACATTAAAACCTTGTAAGTAAAACGATTACAGGTGGTTTATGAATCTATACTAAAAATTTAAGGAAGCAAGAGTCAATTGTGTATATTACAATTTTTACAATCAAGACAAGCTCCCCCAGACAGACACGCGATCTGTCTGGGGAAAAAGAGTTCAATAAAATAACACGTATCAGACTTGATATTTCCTTCCTTTCGTCGGAAGTCGACGTCTTATATTGCAGACTACCTTGTATCTACACGCGATGTATGTGTTTAAGTACCTATAAATTATATTCATACATATAAGATAAACAATAGTATTTCATTACCACATTTCGTTGTTGGGAAGTGTTTTATGACTAGGTAGCTCCTCATCACTCGATACACTCAACACTCTCGACCCACCTGACTGTATAGGCACAATGTCGGTGTCTACGGTCATGCTCATAACCGAATTGACATTTACCTACTTCTGACACTTTACGATATTGTTGTATCATAGCCACTATTCCCGGTATTCCGAAACCTTGTTAAGATGGGTTCAGATTATTTTGTAAGTGATTGTCAATATTCTACTGACGTGTGGTCAAGGTTCATGCAAGCTGTTCACTGAACATAAAGTGAGAATATGAAGAGAATCCAAAATAAAATAACTCTTGCTTTGTTTTGCATACAGGTATAGGTTCATAAGTTTATGCAACGACTGTATCGAAAGATGAATTATTTTTGCTTTAAAACTTTGGTCCTTCGAGCCGGATAGTATTTGGAGAATGAGCCATTGAAACTTTATTTAAACTCAATCAATATTCTATACACATAGATTAGTTTATTCAATTAAATTAAAAACTGACAAAAAAATGTTTGCTTTCAAAGCTAAAAAAAACTTCAACACACGCGACAAACCACTAGTCACGCCATAGTCAAACATTGACGCGCCAAACTGGCTTCTATTTACATTACATAACTACAATTCTTGTTGTGCACTTGACTTAGTTACAACTAATAAGTTTTTAGATGTTCTACAAGCCTAGTTCAACTGAATGTGTTATGTATAGGTATAGAATAGTTACAGTAAAGTTGAAGAGAATACGTGAGTGGCTTTCTTAATGCAAATTATTCGTGATGCTTGTAAGGTGGACTGCACACTTGTGGTGATACTTTTGTCCAGCAGTAAGATGAGAGCCTAACAAGCCCCCAATGAAACTAGGAACTGCTGGTAAATACTTAACTTTATTTCACAAAAAAATGCTCCTTACGAAACCTTTCAAATTGATTTTAAAGTAGGTAGCAATGTCCTCACGGAACACGGTGCCCTTAATGTTCCTATCCTATAGAAACACTATGCGTGTCTTTTGCCACGGTCAATGAGTACAGTTCTTTATCTTTAAGTATGAACAAGATTTAATTTTCAGCTCTTACATACCAATGGATTACAAGGTGAAGACAACTGTGTTGGTAAGTTAATAATACCTATGTGTACGTGATACTTTTAAACAATAATTGACTAGGTAATACTACACTCCAAACGAGAGGTTGACTCACGCTAGACCGTGTCGACCGCGCCATTTTGTATGGATGTCACTGTAAAACCCGTTACATTGTAATCTATCTATCGAGATTGTAAACTTTTAAAAGATTGTCGATCGAACATAAGGCTTACTATTTAACGCATTATTTTTCGGTAGATTATAATCTATCGAAGTGAAACCGTAATCTATATACTTATAATAAATCTGTAGAGAGGTCAATTCTGTACATGAAATATATTTACAAAATAACTATCGGGGGGTGATTAGTGATCGATACTGATGCCAAAAATGCAATCAGTAAAATTTTTGTCTGTCTGTCTGTCTTTCTGTCTGTCTGTCTGTCTGTCTGTCTGTATGTTATTTATAGAAAAAAAAACTACTCGACGGATTTTAACGAAACTTGGTACAATTATTCTACATACTCCTGAGCAGGTAATAGTATACTTTTCATCACGCTACCATTAATAGGAGCAGAGCAGTGAAAGGAAATGTTGGGAAAACGGGAGAAGTTACTTGGTTTTTTTAGCTTCCGTCGCGTGTGCAGCCTTAATGGTTAAAGCTACATAGAAATCATGTATAACGGAAATATTCCACATAAAATTATATAAAAAATATCCCAAGACAGCATATGTCTATCTTTTATAGTTGACTCACAATAACACGTGTAACTCCCGATAGCTTAGCAGTTCGGAGATTTGTTATTATTATATTTGTTTACTCTTACGTTTATAATATTCTCACTCAACCCCAATTTTGAAACTTCACGCGGGCGAAGCCGCTGGTAAACTAATAAAACTGCGTCTAAATTCATTCCTCTCTGTTTCCAACTAGGGACCTCGGCGTTTGTTTTCATGTTTATTTGTCTACAGTCGAATTGATAGCTTTAATTAATACGGTTTGTAAGAACCAAACCCCTGACCTATTCTTTAAGTATTTTAAATATACCAATAACTTAGTAATAGTAGAAAAAAAGCTATTTTTCTAATTGTCACAAAAAAAAACATCATCGCCATCCGTACTCGGAAACTTAGTAATTTTGTAGTGGTTTATTCGGTCCCTAATATAGTGCAGGTCACAACGTGTTTCTACTGGTCGGTCAGCCGCGGCAAACAGAGCAAAGTGGACGTACGCCTATCGCTGTCATAATTATTTGAAATCTTCGTATTGTTGGTAGTGCTTCGTCCAGAAATAATTTCATCACATTCCTTCTATTTCACAAGGTACTGTAGTAAACAAATTATTATAAATACTAAATATGTTTGGCTTTCAAATTGATTTTGATCCTATTTTATTACTGAGTGGCTAATGTATTCGGTAACGAAATAATTAAACAAAATGTTAGAATTTTTCATTCATCTCCACTTCATCACCTTCCGTCCCCTCCAGTTTTCCTGAACATATATATCAGAAAAAGAAAACAAAGACAAACTGGAAGGTAATGAAAAGTGAAAGGATTGTAATGAACTACGGCGCGATGGTAATGATGTGAAAACTTAAAAAATACTTAATTCGTCACTATCATCTGATCCATCATATTTATATATATATTATGAAATATAATATAATATAATAAAATGACGGTGATTATTGAAATTAGCTGTTTTATTTAGCTGTTTTAAATTACCGTCTTTTACGGTTCATTAACATCCTAACCCGACTTACATCATTACCATCGCGCCGTAGTTCATTATAATCCTTTCACTTTTCATTACCTTCCAGTTGTTAAATTTCAATTGTCATTTTCTCCGTGAATAAACAAGATAATAACGTGCCTTCCACTTTAAATTAATCTGGTGACAATTTGTGACTCGTGTATATAAAAGAAAAACCTAAAATGTAATATTTATTTTTATTCTGCGGAACGGTTCTATTTGCACGAAATGACGGAATGAACCGTATTCTTCCGAAAGCCTAGTGTGACCGACCAGTCGGATGAAACATACATCGATGCCAAAGTACGGCCAAACTGGTGCAGAGTTTCAGGTGCCTTTACAATAATAATAATAATAAATAATGGTACAATGTGCGTACCTAAGACCCCCCACCCCAGCCGCCCCTTATGACTCTCATTTCTCATCTATACTTAATATTATAAAGCAGAAGAGTTTGTTTGTATGTTTGTTTGGTTGAACGCGCTAATATCAGGAACTACCCGGATCGAATTGCAAAAATCTTTTTGCATTGGATAGTCCATTTATCGAGGAAGGCTATAGGCTATATAACATCACGTTATGACCATAAGGAGCGAAGCAGGAATGAAAAATGTTGCAAAAACGGGGGTTTTTTTTCCTTTCGTTTTTCTCTCTTATGTGACGCAGACGAAGTTGCGTGGGTCAGCTAGTGTTTCATAGAAGGAAAGTTAATGTCTTGACAATAATTCCAAAGAAGAGGAACGTAGTATTTTACTTTATATATTTTAGTTGTGGTATACTGGTATCACAGAAAGAAACATTCTCGTCGTAAAATTTATTAGAAGATCATACGACCCGATTGGCATAGTGGTAGTGACGCTTTACGTTCTTAGGGTCCTGGGTTCGAATCCCGGTAGGAGCAAATGTTTGTGTGATGAGCACGAACATTTGTTTCCGAGTCATGGATGTTTATATGTATAATAAGTACTCGTATGTATTTACAAACAAAAAAGTATATATGTAGTATATCAACTATCTAGTGTCCACGACACAAGCTTTGCTTAGTGTGGCGCTAGGTGGCGCTGTGTGTTAATGTCCATCGATATTTATTTATTTATAAACATAGACGAGGAAGACAAACTACCAGTGCAAGCGAAGTTAATCTTTACTTCTATACTTAATATTATAAAGCAGAAGAGTTTGTTTGTTTGTTTGTTTGTTTGTTTGATTGCTTGGTTGAACGCGCTAATCTCAGGAACTGCTGGTTCAAATTGAAAAAATATTTTTGTGTTGGATAGTCCATTTATTGAGGCAGGCTTTAGGCTATATAACATCACGCTACGACTATTAGGAGCGGAGCAGGAATGAAAATTGTTGCAAAAACGAGGTTCTTTTTTTCCTTTCGTTTTTCTCTCTTATGTGACGCAGACGAAGTTGCGTGGGTCAGCTAGTATTGTGAATAATGCACGCGACGGAAGTATCTCTGCCCCCATAATCGGGATTTGGGACACCCCGACGTTAGCAGGTTAGTTAGGTTCCTTTAAACCCTGTAGACAGAAATAAGCTCCGCATAGCGAGGCTCCATCGACTACTCTTTTTAGGGGAATATAAAGTGTTTTGGGTTAGGTTACATTAATCAGTTTTTCTCAGGAATGGGGCACTATATTTTCATGAGAGTCGCACCATTGGGCAAGGGGGACCGCCCCATTCTGCCCTCTCTCCACACTACACGAGTTGACTTCCGTCGCATACATTTCACACAATTACGGTTTCACTTCGAAAGATTATAATCTAACGAAAAATAATGCGTCATATTGTAAGCAGTATGTTCGTTTGATAATCTTTCGAGAGTTCACAATCTCGCTAGTTATATTATAATCTGACGGTTTTTACAGAGTGACGCTGACATGGACACACACTACTCACGCTTCCGATCCGCTACCGAGCAACGGACAATGGATTGTGCCTAGTGTGCTAGCGCTTGAGCGTGCGTCATACACAAGTGTCAGTGTCATAATTGAAACCACATCAATAATAGGCTAGTTTCCACCATCAATAAATTGTAAATCTATTTAGTCCGTCAGTTTGAGTATTGGAAAATAATAGAAACGTATTTTTTGTTTTTGTTAATCAATGAATACTGACGAAGTTAGAACGCTTCAAAACTTGGGAGTGGGGGCTCGTGACGTCACAACGCACTAAAATAATAGCACGGCGTGACGTATTGAGAATTTTAAAAGCGTCGTATCTTCGTCAATTTTGGTTTATGTGACAAAAGAAAAAATACGGGTCAAATATTTTTTGATAATCTAAGTGACGGTATAATTAGAATTTTTCAGTAAACAAGCCTATTTATTGCCTGTGATTGCTCAGATCAAACATGAGCGAATCATTGAAGTAGTAAGTTGGCGCAGGACTAATTTATACTTTAATCATCATCACATTGGCTGGCCGTGGCTTAAAAGCAATCTGACCATAACTGTCGTTTTTAAACATAATAATTCAGCATACCATCTAATGCCTGTTATGAATAACGCTAAATTCTATGGCATTAAATTTTCTATTCCGTTCGCGGCGTCATCACTGACCTTCAAACTGGTTTGCTAAAACTAAACTTTCACTTGCTACTTTCCCCTTTAGTTAGTCTAATACAACGTCGTGCTTTTATTTTGTGTTTATATTACATTATCATGAAATGGGAACGCGGCATTTTGCATCTATCAAAACATGGCTGCAGTTTTTTTTTTTTGCTGCATTTTATTTAGTTGGTGACTGTACTTAGTTTATGGTCTATGAATTTCCGAGTTTAAAAAATAAAAAAGTAATGTGATTTATAAAAAAAAAAGGTAGAAATGCGTTATAAATGAATAATCAAATTAGATAAAACCTCCAATCAAGCTATATATTATGTACATAGGCGAATTGGATTAACCTAACGATCTCTCAGTTACGAATTAGCTAATGCAACTACGGCTGACGCCTTGATTAAGACAAGACAGAGTTAGATTGTAACGAAAATAATGGCTTTTATCACGTGTTATACCATAATCTACATCATTGCTTACGTGTCATCGAGTATGCTTGTTGTTACGTGTTCTGTTAACTAATGGATTGACCAAAATCGAAAAGAGATTCACAAAATACTTGACATTGCCTCTACAGACTTTTGGCTAGTCGACCCCGGCCTACTTCAGAAACACATCGCCGTTATAAGGGTCAACAGACACCAGACAGACCAAGCGCAACAGCTGATTATTGCTTCATGTTGCTTTAAGCGATGTCGCATCAGTATTGCAATACACTGATTTCACAAGACGCTAAACTAGTAGCCATTACAGCCAGTTACAGTTTGCAACATCCTATAAGCAGAACAGAAGAGCTTTTTTTTAAACACTACATTATTTTTAATTATAGGCGCCAAAACTCTCACTCCTTGGGAAATATTTTTTTGCAATGGTAACATTTGTGTCATTTGTGTCAAATGTTAAAATCTGTAGGGTGAAAGACCCAATTGTCATCCTGTAAGTTAGAGTACATTTCCATGTCTTTATCGAGATATAAAGCACTGTTTGATATGCCAGTGACTGTTGTATCGTTATTATCAATAAACCCATTTGGAGTCGACAAACGTATTCCATACCTACTCATGTCTAACGTCATTGTTTTAAATTTCTCATGCTGTATTAGACCGTAAACGATTTTCTTCATGGTTTATTTTGCTTTGTTTTCGTTTTATAGACTGTCCGAAGTAGACTTATAAAAGACATGGCAATGTACTTAGCCGTGATCACAGGATAAGAGTTTCCTGCCGTTTGTTTTAAGCCTATTGTATTTTATTTTAGATCTCAAATGTAAATTTTATATATCGAAACAAAATTGTGCTTTTACATTAACCTACGTCTTGTATATTCTGAAATGTTTTACTTTTTGTCTATCCCTTTTGATAAATTTAGTTCATTTTCCTAGCTTTTTAATCGACTTGTAAAAAAAGAGGAGGTTCTCAATTCGGATGTTTATATTTTTTTTTTATCATGTTTTTTTTGTTCGCGCATAACTCCGTCGTTTGCCATCCGATTTGAAAAAATATTTTTTGTTGGAAAGGGTATACTTTCCAAATGGTTCCACAGCCACTAAATCGGGATCTGATGATGGAATCTTGGCGAAATCGAGGGAACTCTTCAAATTTTATAGGATAACGTACAGCGATTTTGGTATTTTCTAGAAAAAGTGAAGCATTTGCGTTTGAAAATACCTTTAACCATACTACATTAGCTTCATTCTGATGATGAAGCCAAGAGTCACGGAACTCCATAATGATACAATGCATCCTAGTCGTGTTTGGGGTTGTTGTAATTGTAACGGTTTGCACTTTGCATGTGTACCAAACACATGTGAACCACTAAAAAGTGAAAAAAATAAACACTTTTGCAAAAAATAAAACCGACTTAAAAAATAAACAAAAAGTGAAAAATAACTTTAGCTTCTGAAGTCGGTGACAAAAACTTTTTTTTTCACGTAAAAGTTTTTTTAGTTTTATCAAGCATAGAACCGTTACGAATCAAATCATATTTCATTGGGTTTTAAGATACCATCACACATTCTACTGACAAGTTGCCTAATCTAAAGCGCACCAAAATGATTTTATGGGAACATTACCCAAACTGTTGCAAAATGGTTGCAATAGATAAGTACTTACTACGCTGATTCAATCAAAGATTTTCCATTGTTTCCAAAATGTTTAACACAACTTGACTCTGATGCCTAATATAATAACTAATTACAGCAACTTCTAGAAGTTACTAGGCCTCTCCCAGTTTGTCTAGCAGTGGAATTTATCAGGCTAACAGTAATAGTACCCACGTTTTAAACGAGGAAATGACTAAAGTTTTAAAATCTTACAGTGGGTAAATCTCGTTAGCATGCCTTACATCACCAAAGGTATTAAATAATAAGTAAACTTCAAACCGCATTCCTCTTGCTAATTAAACATCCATTAGAATAGTTGAATGATTATTTTTGCGTGTTCCTGAGTTAATGTGATCATTACATACCTAGATACTATGCACGATAATTGTTTCGCATGCTCGCTATACTTATTCAGGTCAACGCAACACGAATTATAATTATCCAAGTTCGTTTAAACTTGAAATCACGCAGTCTTAAGATTTGATATTATTTTAGTTAGGTAGGTACTTGTTTCTTATTAGAAAAGACAGAAAGTAAATCATTTTTCACATTTTCATAATACATAATGTGTTTTCTTGCAACCTTTGATTTAATGTTTTTTTTTAAACTTTTTTAAACTTTTTTTACAACAACTTTTTTTAAAGCTCTCAATCTAAAGATCTTACGCCATGCTAAATAGAGCAAAATGCGTCAAGCAAAGTAACAGTTGCGATTAGTAGCAACTAGAAAACAACAACAAAGCGCAGCTGCTGACTGGTGGCTCACGTACGACTTGCGGGTTTTTCTCACAAATATTTAAAAGTACGCACTTTTTAAAGTGAATATTACTTGTGATCAGTTGGTATTATTTGTAGTTTTTTCGGTAATCGATTCTCACTAAATTCTAATAATTATTTTTATTCAAATTTGAATTATATCTTTCCCAATCTAGATTAATTGCAGTATTTTTTTTTAAATTATTTGTTAAGTGTTGAATTCATAAGTAAAAACCGTAAAAAGTAATAAAAAGGCAGCGGAAGAAAAACAACGCTCACTAAACTACGAATAGGTAAACGCATCAATTACCGTCCATCCGATCACATTTTCAATATTTCAAGGGTGAACACCACTGTTGTCGGCACGTCACACGATAAACGTGGGCCAAGTCGTACTGGCTGTGCTCGGTCGATGCACCCGGTCCTCACCGTTAGCTCCCGAAATATTGCGACATACGGCAAGCCCTCTGTGCTTCACGGAATAAAGTACCTTTTATAATGGTATTTTTATATATAGGGTATTGCCCTGTCTGCACATATATGTATGGTAAACATGGCGAACAGAAACTAATTTAAATTTAACCGCTAGAAACAGCAGGCTGCTCATATTTTGTTTATTTGGAGCAATGTAGAATGTGGAAACATTGTAGAAGTTTTTGGCAAAACTGCGGGAGAGTACTTACAAGCCCGTTAGCTAAAGTATCTTCATCTTATAGACCATTCAAAAGCCTGGTACTAAAATACTTTCCAGTTTCACCGCAAAGCCGCAAACGTTTGAAAGAAGAACGTCTTGGACATCTGACTCAATAAACAATACTACGAGTAATTGATAATCGTATAGTTACGAGCAGCGACTCAATAAAATCTACTTCATTAACCCTCTACTGTGAGCCATCTGATGAGCCATGACATGACCCTGCAATAAAATACATCGTCCATAGAACATCCATCAAATTCATACTTCTACTTTCCTAAACCTGTTTGTTTTCTATAAAAAGTGTAACTCAATAAATTGTAGATTTTAATTGATTAATTGAGACAAGCACTGAAAAGCTTGCCAGCTACTAGAAAAACATGTAACAACCATTTATACTCCAAATCGACAGGTTCAACAGTCATAAAGTCAAAAATAAAAACAACATTTCTTAATAATATTAATTATCTCGCGTAAAACCCATAATTAAATAAAATATATATCTCACGCACTCTCATCACATTTATATTCAATAAATAATGCAAATAAGAACATTATTGCTAGTGTTAAAGTTTTTTTTGTAATTATGCATAATGTGTGTTCGTAACAGCGTTATGTAAACATTAGCTTATCTTGTCGGTGTTGCTGTAATGTAGAGTATGGTTTTTGTATCATTTGTGTGTAACGTGTCGGCGAAGATACATCAGCATCTTTAGTTACAATTGTACAATAACCAACAGCTTCAAAATTCCCACGCATCGAATTATTTTTATTTCACTATCGGCTATTTCGTAAAGAAATGTTTGTTTTTTCTTGCAACGATTGGTGTTAAACGCTTCGCGTCTACCAATTTACCGAACTAATGCTGAAAAATAATATACTTGTAGAGAATCCGGCTTATTGGACGATTCGCACGAATTTAACTCGCACAAAACGTGCGAATCGACTCCTTTAAAACATATTATTTTTTCTGTAGTCGATTCGCACGAATTTCATTTATTGGCGTGCGAATCGACACCTTCACAAATATGTAGTAGGCTATTCGCACACATTTCATTTTAAGGTTTAAAAGAATTAAAGTACAGTCGTATTCAGCCATCACTGAATATTTTACCAGCCATATACGCTTTACTACAGGACAAACAAGAAAAAACATTTTTTTTTACCTTATAAAAAGTCGAATTCCTCAATTTTCTCCACGTATATTCACCACAGATTTTGAAAAAAGTGCGATGGCTGCTATTGAAAAAATATTTCCTGACGCTCGTATTCAAGGTTGTTTATTTCATTTCCAAAAGTCTTTATGGAGAAATCCAAAGAAGTTAGGTATAGATAAATCATTAATTGATAAAATGCCTGTTAAACGTTGCATGGCTCTAGCATATGTATTAGGTATGTACCTCTATAAAGGGTGTAAAACACCTCTTAACGAATACGAAAGGCACTTGTTGTACTCGTCATTCTGATCATTTTTTTGTTCTACACTATACCTGGGAATCTTCCAGTTACGGAGATATTGGGGGTCAAAGTTGCAAGATTTTGACAAGCTTTTTTTTAAATACCACTTTTTATCGCATGCGTTTTACTTTAAATATCTCTACGACCCCCATACTATTCAATCCATCCATTCGCACAATGTTTTGAGTGTGTTACATTGAGTTATACCACAAAACATGATTTATAACCTCAAAAAAAAAGTTGTTTCCCAGCAATATTTTTTGCGTAAAGTTACTTAGTTTGATATACTTAATGCTTGGTTAACGGCTTTGTGATGAGGTGAAATACACCCTGTATATATAGATCAGATGGCTGGTTATATATTGAATCAGAAAATGAGCCTGAAAAGAAAATTACTCAATTTAATGATTATTTTGTTCGTACTTGGTTAGATGAAAATGCTAATTTCTCAAACAAATGGTCATTTTTTATGTGTGTCATAAAACAAATAATGCCATCGAATCATGGAACTCGCGTTTTAACAGATTGGTAAAACCTAAATCAAACATTGCAATGTTTTAGGAAACTTTACGTAAAGATTCCAATTATTATTTAACCCTTTATAATAAAAATCAGTATATTTCAATTAAAAGTCCTGAGAGAATAAAACTTCAAAAAAGAATCGAAGACATCGTAAGCCAATTGAATCGTGGCGAAATTAATATACAACTTTGTATTGAAAAATTACGAAATTAGTTACTGGTAATATTTATTGAATACATATATAACTGATTATTTTATTCCTAAAACGTAACGACTGTGATTTTCATTGTGATTAAAGTCAAATATCTATTTTTATAATTCTCGTAAGTTTATTTTTTAACCTGTTATATATAAATTAGAAGTAAGCATTTTATTATTGTTATGACTTGATTTATTATTGTTGATTTGTTAGTTGTATATAAAAGTTTAGTCACTTTTTTACCTTATTAAACAAGTAAATGTTTGTGTAATGTAAAAAAATGTAAATTTTTGGTACTTTTATTTTTTATTACGCGGTTAGTGGAGTAGTAGTTTGTTAGTGACACTTATTTATTATTTGCTAATTTTTAATCCTCAAACACCACGAGCTTAGAAGATGTTTAGTACTTAGTTTTAATTTTAATACAGATATTGTTGATTATAGATTGTGTTTTTATTTTCTATCTATTACGAGTAAAACATATTTGACCTTACTACTTCTGTGCTCAAGTGTACTTTATCTTAACTGCATTTCATAAAAAAACAATATGTGTGCGAATAGCCTACTACATATTTGTGAGGGTGTCGATTCGCACGCCAATAAATGAAATTCGTGCGAATCGACTACAGAAAAAATAATATGTTTTAAAGGAGTCGATTCGCACGTTTTGTGCGAGTTAAATTCGTGCGAATCGTCCAATAAGCCCAAAATCCACGTAATCCCTACAAATAAGGACGCTTACGTTGACAGTAAAAGGACCTAACTTTTAAGGAGCACTCCCCAATTATCAGCCACCAAATAAAATTAAGTATCGTTTGTTCTAGAATAAAACGCTGCAGATTTATTGACTCATACGATTTGAAATGGAAGCAAGAATGCAAACTTTACAATGACAATTTTATTTATTGCAGTTTCCTCGTTAAAGAAAAAGCTCGTTACAAAGAAGACTTTTTGTGAAAAAAGTAACCTATGTTTGGAAAGTGGAGCTTGCGGTCGATGCACTTGGCTGGGTCCCGTTAGTGCCGAATCGCGACGTCCCGTGGGACATTATACCTGTTTTGGGTTCCTTAGCGTTCCTTTGCATTATCACCCGTATGGAAACCCCCAGTATGGCAGATGGTGAAGCTGCGTGCTACCATTAGGGAAGCTTTTTTGCGCAAGTGACAAGATATAATTGTGTCTCGCTTAAAACTTTTTATCGATCATAAGGTAATTTGAAGTTCATAACGTATTGTTCACAAAAAATACTTTGAATAAGACAGCGAGATTTATGTGATAAGTATCATAAACAAACAAAGTAAAAACTATCATTAGTTTTTTAACAACAACAAAAACTATTCTTAATCGTACGCGTGGAGCATTCACCTTAATAAACAGAACTAACATTTTTCAGCTACGTGATCCACATAAATTAACCGTAGCAGCGTAGTCACAGGTACTAGGTAGGTAATCCATTTATTTACATGTCCGCCCTTTTGTCATGCCGTGCTAAACACATTACCTTCCATGTAGGGAGCCAATTATATAAAACAATGTGTAGTTAACAGCATCTGTCAGGAAAACTCATAAATAATATGAT
Organism: Xestia c-nigrum; assembly: GCA_916618015.1. NCBI lineage: Eukaryota > Metazoa > Arthropoda > Insecta > Lepidoptera > Noctuidae > Xestia > Xestia c-nigrum. Next base: position 10,451,486 of record OU745248.1, read on the forward strand.
TTGTTTGTAACTTCTGTTATTTGGTGATGATGAGTTCCTGATTGCTTGGGGTTGACTTTGAAATGGTTTCGTGAGTTGCAAAATGATTTTATGGTTGACATATCTACATTTACAGAATTGGTGTTCATTTCTGTTTCTTTTTCTGGATTAAGGGAATGACTACTCTGATCGACTCGGAATCATCTTGAGCGCATTTATAACTCGCGTTATACCAAACGTAAATGAGGTGAATGACATCTTTTTCACTTTTCTTGCATAGACATAATGCTTCTTCAGACCAGCTCAAGCAAATACTGAACTCGTATGGTTACTATCTTTACTATGAATATTACTAAAGATATTTAATTCCCGAGTATTATCCTTAGATTCCGGGTTCATGACTAACAATTGAAACTCTGCCCGATAGATAACGATAAATTTGCCTTAGAAGCACCTACTACCTACCATAATATCATTAGTAGAACTATAGGGCCGACGTGTTTAAAAATCATTATAGTCAATAGAATGCACCGTGTTATTGACTTATTGTGAACGCTTATTTAGACTGCACACAACTCATTATTACTACAGGCCTCAAACGGCGGAACACAATGCACTCAAACTCAATTTCTCTATTTGGAATTCTATTTATTGAGCAACGAAAAAACCCAATTCAGTACCATATTCTATTCACTGTTCAAAATAATGTAACAACGAAAACCACTCAACATTCTTTGTGAGCGATTTGTCAATTCTGACCGAATAAAATGGAACAAGTGATTATGAGCCTCATTTTTGACATTTAAACCGCTAGTAGTTTGAAATCACGACTCGTGTTTTGCAACAATCAATAAAACTGCGAGATTCGTCTTAAAGCAACATCTTAAACAAGCACGCAGTGAAAGTCTTGGCCAGTAGAGCAGAATGGGGACAGTGACTCAGCCATTTTAACTAAACTACTGCACGTATGAGCATGGAGGACGCATGGAGCTTGTATCCGCCAGTACGATGCACCAAAAAAAAATGCATTTCTCTGAACCAAGTAGGTTTCATACACAAAAGGTATTATTATTATTATTTCATACAAAAACTTGATGAAGCTAAATTATGTTGGCCATCAAATTAAATACTATTCTATGTCACCGAAGACGAATGATAAGTGCCCAGTATGTTACAAAAATTGCAGTGCATTGCAAACCTACCGCATGTTCAAGAAAAAAGTAGGTTTACTTAATCAAATAATACGAAATTAAAGTGAAATTTTATTCGTAACTAAGCGTGAGAAATTCTATTCTTTAACAAAGCTAGAGATATTTTTTCGCACAAAGTGGTGGATTTCTGTCTTAACGGTCACTTTAAAGATCACCACAAATTAAAGCTTATTTTTCCTAGCACTGTATTAATAAATTCTAAAACGAACGAATCCCGGAAGGCTGTTAATTATTGAATTTATCCCTGCTGCCTCTACTTTGTCAGTAATTTACTCCAAGTACCTATCTAACATCAGCGCGTCTACAACGCTGTCTAGATACTAACACGTTGGGTTAAAGCAATAAATTGCTACACCTAGGTTCACACGGTAAATACTGGCTTTCGCCAATAAAACCTTCCATTCACGTTTTGAAACTGAATTGGGAGAAAATTAAGATACTCAACCCTTTTCTTATCCTGTTACTACTTTATCACATTTTTCCAGTTCATCAGATAACTATGTCAGTCACTGTTTAAAGCTATCACCGTTCACAACTAAACTTCAAAATCACGGAAGATATCCCGTAAGTGACATTTTAAGTTTAACAATTGTCAATAGAAGTTTGGTTATACTGGGGCTGGAATAAATTTAGAATATTTTGATTCATTAACATATACCTACCAAAAAATTAAATAATGTGAGGGTTAATGATAATTATTATAAATTACTTTACATAGAAATTAAAATCCCATCTTTAAAATTATGCTAAATTAACAACACATTTCTGCAACATGTTATTATGTCACGTAATATAATCGAAGGTACGAGAACCTAACAGGTAGTGAACACCAAATGTTTTGCGAAACACCCTTACTGAGTAGCTGCAGTTACGTAAATATTCACCGACTAACCGACTTAGGTCGATTTTATCGTTTTTCACGACAACTGCAGTGCTAATGGCAGACTTTCTATGCCTTTTTTGATAAAAAAATTTCGCTGACATAATGGACATTACTTCATTGTTTTATTAAAAAAGATAACAATTTGGAGTGCTAGGTGTTGTGTAATATATTAAATTGTCGCGAAAGTCTTTTGTGCAAACTTTAATGTATTTATTTAACAATTTAGGTATGTACCTACTCCTACACTAATATAGAAAAAAAGAAAGGAATAGAAAATAGGTACAAAGGTGATGCTTATTTCTAAAGAAATCTCTTCTAGCATACCTGCGAATTGCTAAAGGAGAGTAGATAAAAAAAACAGGCGTTAATTTCGTAAATTAGTATTGCATACATTTTTTTAAGTATAATCACACGGACAGTTATCATGAACTTCACCCTAATATTTTTAACATATTAATCATGAATGTTACCATTTGCAAAAAGTCATTGAAGTGAAACTTCTTTATCGGGGTTGGAAAAAAAAATAGTGTAACATTTTTTCGTTACGCGTCACATTTTTCCGTTACGCGCCATCTTTTTTTTGAGAGTGGTATACGTTGATACCACCTCAATGTAAAAAGTAGGTACACTAAAATGATCTACTAAATACAAATCATTGATAAAAAGGCTTGAAGTGGAGCTGCCTTCAAAACGCTGGCCTCTTCCGACTTGTCTTAGAATCTGTTGACACGTCAGACAAATTAAAGGTACCAAGTAACAAACGCCGGATACACTTAGCAAACAGACAGACCTATTATGATAAGGCTTAGAACAGTGCAAATACATTGTCCTTCTCATGCCTAGAATCCAGTATGTCCTGACCGCTCATAGTGGCGCTACTAAGATAGGCACATGTCAATTAAAAATGTGTCAAATGCCGTACAATCATGCATTTTCTATTTAGTTCATTCCTTTTCCACCGCGTGTCTACATTTTCTAGTCATCATCTAAAACATTGTTGACACATACCATCAACACTATTACGCTATATCATTGGGTAAGAACAGTTTTCCATCGCAAGCCTTCGAGCTCGCCGTTTTGGCGCATGAGCATAAAATTGAGAAACATTCAATGACAAATTGCATAGCGTTTGACAGTTTAAATTGGTATAATAATTGTGTACCTACTACCTATTAAATTCGGCTTAATTACTAACAATAAATTAGTTAACCATGATTAGTGCAATCTCGTTCTGTTAATAAAGTTTTGTTTTCGATTGTGCAAGGTTATTGCCATTTTGTTGAGCAAAAGCTCGGAAAATTTTAGTTCAACAACAACATTCTCTTTGATGTTTATCATTAATCATTTTATCCAAACAACGTAAATAGTTATGAATTCTGATACAAAACAGACCACTTAGGTAATCTGCATGCACGTAGTTCTAAAAATGTTTTATGAATTCTTTTTATTTTGTAATCTCGCATCATAAAGTAATGCTCTGAGAGTTAATCTAGTAATCATACTGGTAATGGTACGTACTGGACCAGTTGATGTAGGTCAAAGGCATATTATTCACTGAATTAGTACCTATTCATTTGGCGATTTTTGCAAAGATCAAGCCAACCTTAATTAAACAGTTGCGAAGACAGAACCACACTTCTGCGGTGTCTGCTCTCTAATTTTAGTTGTTGACCAAAATAACTAGTAAAACACAATAAAAATGATATAAAACAGCTCCCACGGACGAAAGTAACCTAGTAAAAGAGGTTTCACTCTCAAGCCTCGAGTTTTAACAATGAATCTGGACCTAGTTAACAAAAATCAGAACTTTTTTTCTTACTCTTTTTGAGACATGCTTTGCTGCACACTGGCTGAATTGCTGCTATAACTACGAATTTGTTTTTTTTTTCTAGCAAGGCGCTTTTCAATTAAGAGTTATTTTTTTAAATGAAGTAGTGCGTGGATATTTAATTGATCATGCTGATGATGGTGGTACTAATTTAACAATGCTTTCGAAAAAAAAAATGATCGTTACGAATTTGTTAGTAATGGAAGTCGGACACTACGAAGAAATCCTTTGGTCAGAAGGACCAATTTGTTGCATTTAATATGAAGCAGAGACAGCAGGACCAAATGCCACGAATAAAGGCTATTTCACCAAAAAGGTAAGAAACCATTGAGAAACAAATACCATCGATCAGGAAGTTTAATTTAAAAGTTTTGCCTGAACTTTCCTTTAAGGGTCAACCTACTTTAGGCGCGCATTTCGTAGGTACCGCAACTGGTAAACCTTGATCGCTCACTTTTACATCAAGTTTACTTTACTTATGTACGCTTTAATGTTTCGAACTTCGAAGGTCTGTGCGCGCAATCAGTTGCGACATGATGAAATCTCGTTTTACTGCACAATACAATATGTGATAATGTGCCCAAAATAATAGCCTTTGGACCACTTGTTGAAAATTTTAATGAGGTTGGTCCGCTACTTTGTGTTCCAGGCGTGGTGGTGTTTGGGCCATGTTCTACCAAGCCTCACGTGACTCGATGACTATGCATGGTCGAGTTGATGTTTTCGGGATAATATTTTATGCTAGGCACAAAATTAGCTAATTGAACTGGCCCTAAATAGACCGGATTGCTATTAAAAAGAAACCAGTTAATTAACTCTTCCGATTTGTAAAGCTCTGATAGCTCTCAGTAAAAGCCCCCTCCCGCTCCGCGCAGAGCGGGAGAAGTTATTTGATGATGTCCCATTCAAAGAAAAGGTACCAAATTCCCAATCAATGATTTCTTTTGTCACTTGGATATTTCGTAATCTATTGGTTTGCTTACAGATAATTAATATGAGGTAAATACACAAATAAGTATAACTTGGGCCGAATTAATTTCAAAAGGCGTAGGTACCATCGACACGAAAGAAGCCATTGGAACAATTATCCACGGCTACATTGGTCAGAATTGGGAGAAAACTTCAATCCCCTATTGTGTCCTATCCTGGCTATCCTGCCAGGGTATTTATTACCTAGGAATGTAAATGTAGGTACCAAGCGCAGCTTTCATCCACGAGGGTAACATCGAGAAAACCTTTTATTTTATTATTTTCCTATTCTTTCTACTAAATATTTTTTGTTTAAAATTTGGTTTGAAAAGAATGTGAATGTAAATTACTTATTAAAAAACGAAATAAAAAAATCAAACCTGAAATACGGAGAGCCGGAGAGCAAAAGAAATTCCAACAGGAACCAAGCGTCGAATATTCCACAAAGGGTTTTGCACTGATTGATCAATTTGATTTAATTATTTCACTGACGTCAACACTATAGTTTAGAAAACAAAAAAAAGTTTATTCCAAATTTAAAAATCGTGCGATGGCTGTACCCACCGCACCGAGTGTCGCTTCAACACTGAGATAGTTACAACTATGTACGCGATGTTTACTGTGCGAGGCAGTCGTTCTAGTCGAAATAAGCGCAAATGCTACCTATATAAAACCTAGTAGAAAATTACAGCTCTTTTGTCCTTAAAAGTCTTTTTCGGAACCATGAACTGGGATCAGTGTCCCATTTTCAAAAGGATGGCGCAATTTCTCTGATTGGTCGAGCGTCGCGACCGGTTCTCATCGATTGGTCATCTCGACGCAGCGGTTTCCCTAACTTTCTTTGACCCCGATTTAATCGTGTCGGTACATTTTTTCGTGATTGCATTTTGATAGAATTTTATTGCAATAATTCAATCGTTAGTGTTCCGATTGCTGGGTAAGTCGCAATAAAAGGTTTTTTTTGATGTTCCGATTTTTATTTATTGATTTTTTGTACTTTCATGGTGCTAAATTCATGCTTACTGGCGACAAGCCTGACTTTTCTCTATATCGTGTTCGCTCAATTATTTTATTGGAGTAGAAAGCTTTTTTTTATATTGAGGTACCTGCTACCTATTACCTAGTGCCCATGCTTTTGTAAGGGGTTGGTAGGACAACACAGGACTAGTAGAAATTGTATAATTGGTACGGCAGGTACCTATCTACTATTAAAAGAATGTAGCTTTTTTACAATTTTCACTGGAACTTGCACCTGTATATTTATCACAACATAATCTTCTTCAAGGCCAGTGTGATTGCGATGGCGCCGTAGAGGCCAACCAGTAGCAGCAGAACTGTTTATTTAATGGTCACTATTTATTACTATCACTTATGTATATACTTTCTGGCCACCTACCTAAGAATATAAATAATTTTGTAGTAAATACCTATTTACGTTAATTTGACTAAATTTTGCCACGAGCACGACTGTAATCTGAGACTGTTTTCTTTCACAAATAAAATCAAGTTCCCAGATTATGTTTTATGAAATCAGGGAGAGATTACCATTTGGCCATTATTCCCTAAGGGACCCCTAGATAGTACAATCCATCTACCATAGAGGGAGAGCCTTTACCAGGGTCAAAGTTGTATCCGGGCCGCAAAATGCCACTAGGGAATTTATAACGGAAAAACTGGAGTCAGTGAGTTTGCCAGCTTTATGAACATCGGTCACAAACAGGACAACCGTCCTAATAAAGAGGCTAGCATCGGAATGCCCAAAGAGGATATAATAACTTCCCTAATATGACATATTTTCTGTTTGGCCACCAATCGTACATTTGCTTGTATACCGAACCAATCAATCAATCATTTTATTATCAGGCATCTAAGGCCCATTGATGAAATACACAAAATTACATTTACCATAAATAAATAAATAATAAATAAAAACGAATACATATTTTAAACCTTAATAATAAACTGATACATTAAAACATGTATTAAACATACATACATTGAAACTATAACAATACACGCAACGTTGACGACGGCGACGTGTTTTGCTGCATGGTGTCGCGTAACCGCGTAACCGACCTCGGAAAAAATGACACGATGAGTCTCAATGTCACGATGAGTCCCAACGTCACGATGAGTCTCAATGTCACGATGAGTCCCAATGTCACGATGAGTCCGAATGTCACGATGAGTCCCAATGTCACGATGAGTCCTAACGTCGCGATGAGTCCCCATGAAAAGGCCAGTATTGAAAATCCCAAAAAGTATTAAATTACTTCGCCCATGTCTTCAGATTGAATATTATGACGGATTTTCTGTGTGGGCAGGGGCACCAATCGCTTGTAGCTGATCTCTTGGCTAGCCAGAATTCCATCATGAATACTGACCAGAACATGAATACTGACCTTCGAGCTTACCAGGCAGCCCATTAGTAACTTTGCACAACTGCACTCAGCCATTTAAATACACGTACCTATTGACTATTGCGTATTGAGACTTGCGTTTCGTAAGACAGGTCCATAGGTCAAGTGGGTCTCTTTATGTATCGACAGGTAGACTTGGTATACCTCCCAAGTACCAAGTGTACTTCTTTACAAGTTTCAACTAAATTAAGTTACAGTCAAAGATTGTAGAATCTACCATCTCATTCAATAATGGGTACCTTTTAGAGCTGTGAGGGATGTCAGTCGATAGCTCTTGAAAAATGATATTGAGGTTCCGAAAATACTAAAATACATTTTTAAAGTAAATTGTTGATGAGATATTCGGTTCGTAAACCTTAACTTCTCTAATTTTGTATACAAGAGGAAGATATTCTTGTGGAGCGTCAACAATGCCAGCGAGAATTTTTAGCCCGTTTTGTGTTCTGCGACGATGAAACCGTTTTACGTCCTGGGTTCAATCAAACAGTCTTCGTTGCACAAACCAGTCTTCGGATAACTTGGTGCGAATTTGTATTTTACGCCTATGAAAATACAGTTGAGAGCGAGATTCAACTATCTATCTCACTACTAGAGTCACTCGTCACTGGACGAAAACGTCCAAGTTGGATAAGTTTCTGTTGTTTTCAAACCAGTTGCAACGACGACAGTTTTCTGCGTTCTGTCCGTCAAAAATTTGACAACGATCCACCACTAGCCATTCCGATACGCTATGTGCATAGCACGCGATCGTGTTGTTGGGTGGCGGACGGAGCCGTCTATTAGGTAAAGTGGTACATACAAAGATTTTTTACCTGATATGTTCATAGCACTATAATGGTATGGCACGGTGTAGTGGGCAGAATCCTTTATTTTATAATTATTTTAATAAAAGTAAAGAACATTCATCCTCTCTTCAAACGTGAGATTTAGCCCCGTCCATGTAATGACTATTGTATGACGATGAATAGGTAAACCAATCAGAAAGGTCAATAATAATGCAGACAAAAGATATTGCAACCATAACATAAATTACGAAAAACCTTCAGCATCAATCGTTTGCAATTTTCAAGTGACAAATTATTCAGCGGATGCGTTAAAGTACAGCAGTTAGTTGTTGCATGTGAGGTAGCGTGCATGCGGCCTTGTAACAGATGTGAACGAATCTTTGACGTCCACGGTCCAAGGCTATTCTGATAGATAGATTTTGTTCAATTATTTTTGGAATAAAATATTGCGGTCAGAATCTTCTTGGTAAACGAAGTAGTAGCGATATTGAGAAATATGTTTTATAAGAACTAAGGACCGATGTTTGTTAGCTAACCGTGCACAAACTAAAATTCTAATAGCCTTTGTTGCAGTTTCCTTCGGTAACCATAGACAACAGTTACCCATTTAAAAAATGCCTTCCAGTTTGTGGACTAATGACATTGACATTAATTGACACCTGTCATTGTAGCAAAACAACGAAAATGGCGACCCTTCCATTGCTTGGGGTAAAAACACATTCGCAAAAGGTTTGCTCCCTTTACAAAAGGGCTTTACGCAATTTGGAGGCGTACTACGATAGACGGTAAGATCACCTATATAATTAAATCAATAAAAGCCCTTTTGGATCTTTTGTTTTTCCCATTACGTAATTCTTACAAACATAACCACAATTGTTGCCTTTTTTTCAGATATATCTTTTTATTTATAAATACTTTCCTTGAGAAAATCCTACACCCGAAGTCGTTTTCAAATGATCGTACATACAAGGTTATTTCATATATTAGTTTTAATAGACAATAGTAAACTTACAAACCATAGCATTTTATTTAGTTTGGTTTGTTTTCTTCTTTACATGTTTGAATTATTTTATATAGTATTTAGTAAGTAGGAGAAAGTGTACAAAATATAAAATTAAATTAAGTAAATAGAATTTGATTACTTTTCATGATTCTAAAAATTTGAATTCATTAATTTAGCCAATCAAATAATTGTCATCCTTGAATTTTAATTTATCTCTGATCCCATTTTCCAAAGTACTGGAGACGAGGATATGAATATGAAACTTTAAAATATCTATAAGTGGTCTTTTGGCACATACTGTGTGTAAATTTGTTGCTCTGCGGTGAATCCATGTCCTAACTGGTGGTACTCCATGGGGCTTTATTTGAGTATTATTATTATTTGTATATTGGATTGACAAATATTCCATGTATCGTGATAACAACCGGGCTGGATGGGGAGGCAGGAGACAAGGTGTTATGGCACAGCTTGGGAAAGGCATATGTCCAGCAGAGGAGGACTACAATAGGCTAAGTGAAGAACATCACATCTGTAATCACCCATTACGAAGTCCGATGTAAAAGGGGCTGTACCTATTGCCATCAACCACACAGCTACTGACAAATTCTTGATAGAAAAACCCTATAATACCTTACCCAACATGGGAATCGAACAAACCCAGCACTACATGCTCAGTAGTTGTGCTTTCAACCATTACACCAAATAGGCAGTCTTCAATCATTGTTGTTGTAAAATAAGTTGTAGTTTTTTCAAGCAATTGTAATTATTTTACTGAAACACTTTTATTAAAAAAAAATAATGATGGCCAAAGAAATAACAAGCTATTCTCTATATTCCAGCAATGTATACCGGTACCAGGCTGTTCTCCTCCGGGAGAGGTTCGACAAGAATGCCAAGGAGGTCGACATGATCAAAGCCGTAGAGCTGCTGAAGGCTGGAGAGCAGGAATTGTTCTTAGTGCAGCATCCTATTCCTAGAGCTTGTGAGTTGTGTTTTTATTTACCACTAGCTACTGTTTTCAGCTTTATCTGTGTCGGTGAAACATATACCAGCACTGCAGCTAGGGCATACAATTATCCGCTTATTTTAGTATCAGGATAATTAGGATACTTGGATTACGTTATCCGAATAAATGGAAAATTCGGATAGGAACGATAAAAACAAAATTTAACCACAATATCGTCAATCATTTATATTAAGTAATCAGCATAACGAACCATGGCAAAAATAAAATAATCTTAGCTAAGTAGGCAACAAAATAAGTCATAAAATAATAAACATAAGTGACATCTTCCAACGTTTTTATACATTTCTTATAAAATGCGTAAAGCTTTGAATATTGTAGAGGACTGGTGCAAGGAATATAAACTGGCAGTAAACCCTACCAAAACCGAAATCGTACTCACAAAGAAAAGTAAGTTGGCAACCCTACAATTACCAAGTTTCTTTGGGACCACCCTAAGCCTATCGATTGAAACTAAATACATGGGACTTGCCCAGGTATTTAGTTTCCTGTTATTTGTCTGAATAGACAGCTGAACTGGGTAAAACACACTTATTACATCACTACAAAATTCAGCATATCACTATGGCAATGCAAAAAACTGCTGGGAGGAATATGGGCATAAGCTCCAAAATCACCGACTGCGGCGGCCATACACTACAGTCATCCGACCAATCATCACATACGGCTCTTTAGTTAACATACACGCATAAAAGGCGATGCTATGAAACAACAGCCCATGTTGGCATAACCCGGCGACAGAAACCTGAATTTCCACTGCTTTCAAAAACACTACAACATAGAGCTCATAGCAGATACGTGCTACTACACAGGTCCAAAAAAGCTAAGGATCTACACTGATGGATCAAATACCGACGACGGCACAGGTGTCGAAGTCTTCTCCGACGACCTAAATATACCCATATACCTACATACAGACCCCTTATATTGCTCAACTCTGTCTACCAAGCTAAGTGCGTAGGTATTATCCAAGCGACACTTGCCGTAGAGGACAGGGAAGTTACGGATACCCATATTCGTATACTCTTCTACAGTGTGTCAGTTCTTCTCAATCCTTAAAGAGAAATCAGATCACTATCAGAGACTAAAACTAGAATACCATAATGCCCTAGAACGAGTTACGGTACTAAACCGCAAAACGGTGACACTACAATGTATCAAACGTCACAGTGAAACGATGCAGCTGATGAGCTCGCCAGAAGGGGATCCAGCGCAAACTCCTGCGGACCCGAACCCGTTGTGCTCATTCCTTTCAAGCAGCTAAGAAGTTGGTTAAAGGATCACACTCGAGTACAAGCGGAGAAATGGTGGACCTCGACACCAGGGTGTGGGCAATCCATCTCTGGGTATGACACAAAGCTGACTAAACGCCCTCTGCGCCTGGATAGTGAAAAAGCCTAAGTTATTTATTATTTCCATGTTCCTTCCTCGCCCTTTATGTTTCATTTTCGGGGCTATGTATCTCTTTCGAACAGTCCCGCAGTCCAATTTATGCCTAAAATGGGAAATGGGCAGGGTGCCCCCTGGAATCTACCTAAGTACATTGCTGGACATCACGCAATGCCACCTAGTGCCACACTAAGCAAGGCTTGTGTCGTGAACACCAGATTGTTGATATACTACGTGTATACTTTTTTATTTGTACTAAAATTAAATTAATAATTATTATTTGAATACTTAGTAGCTATTTTATGGTAATGATCATTATTTGATTTTTTCTTTATACTTAATTTGATTTCTTCGAATTTTCTCTCAGACTCTGAACCTTCTTGTATTTAATGTTTAAAATAAAGATGTCATTAATAAGGCTCTTAGATAGATGCAAAATGTCTTACAAATTACTTGCGGTGGTCATAATATTGCAGCACCTATTGGAATAGTGCATAGCTTTGGACTAGGCTTTGTTGGCAGTAAATTTACAATAGCCTATTTATTGTTGCTCGATTTGACTAGAATTCTGTCACTGATAACGACGAACATAGTGGGTAGCATAATTATAGTTCGGGAGGTACCATTGCATTTTAGTTAGTGTTTTTACGCAGATCAGTTGCCATGTTGTTCAATAGATCTCGAATGACTGATAATTAAACGCCCGGGGTGATTTTAGGATTGGGAGGCGGAAAATTAATGAATTAAGTCATAGTACGCCATCTGAAACTTGTTTCATGAAAAGTCGTCAGCTGCATGGTGGAGAGGGGATTATGCGCCAGCCGCTCGCATGATCTTGTAAATGAAACGCCTGATAAAAACTAATAGCGATCCATCACCAAGTTAGAGTGTGTGAGAGATTGATTTTAGTTTTTGTCAGGCGTTGGTGTTGAATTTCAGCCGGGCGTACTTAATTTTTTATTTATTTCCCAACTTCAGGAACCTCTCAATCCTATACCCACCGCTACTTGAGCAGCTGACGGTTGGTTTACTTATTGGTGATATAAGATCTACCTTCGATGACAATTATAATGATATCAGACGGCTTATAAATAACGACCCTATCTCTCACTGAGAGGAGCCCTGTTGTATCCAAACCATAGGTCTTTATGGCTGGGCGTTGGTCGAGTGGTCGTAAGCGCGACTCCTGAGCATGGTGTCCTGAGTTCGATTGTCTGGTTTTGGGTTTCTTCCATCTGGAATTTCTTATTAGCAATCACGGAGTCTGAGATTTGTGTGCCCGTTTATGTCGGTAGAGTTGTTCCCTACTAAACTTAACTGGCGAAATGTGGGTCTATTGTCTACTAATAGTTACACCGAAGATCAAAAACTCTATCCCACAAGCTACGTATATTAATCCCGACTAATTCTCTCTCTCCAGTCGCAACAAGCTCGGGAGGCGTGGCCCACGAGCGAGTGGTAACTCCCCCGGACTGGGTCATCGACTACTGGCACCCTCTAGAGAAGGCGCACTTCCCCGAATACTTCAAACGCCGTGAGCAACGCAAGAAGGAATTCATGGCCATGTGGGAAAAGGAACACGGCCCCGCTGACAAGAAGGAAGAGAAGCATTGATGTGTTATTGTATAGTTGTGTAATATAGTGAATTGTGTTTATTTAGTTGGGTTGTTTTTTTTTTCAACCTTTGTACATATGCCAGCACATCGAGCTATTAGAATCCGTCAAATGTCTTTGATAGATTTTCAACATTACCGCTATAGCAATAGGTCCAAGGTCGACTGGGATATTTGTCAATTTCAGTAAACCTAATGTGCTGAAGTCTGAACTTCGTAATACTCACCCAGCTTGTGTTCGAGCGCCCAATTTTTATACTTAAATGGAATGGGGAATCGCTAAGTGTGGAAACGCCTCGTATCCACTATATTGGCAACAATTGACGCGCAATACGTCTCAACATGTTCGACAGCGTTCAAAACATCGCGCGACGTTGCCAGCTGGCTCGCAACATAACTAAACAAAATAAAAGTTGCTACACAAAACTTTAGCAACTTTTATTTTGTTGCTGCACTGACTTTCAACACGTTGAGCAACATGTCGTGTGCCACATGTTGTCTAGTGGAAACGAGGCTAAGTGTTACTGCAGGTGACTGAGAAGTTGTGTGGAAACCTTATGTACTTAACATAATTGCAGATTACAGGCTAAATACATTCGAGGGAGGTGATTATTGAATAATTACTTGGTATATGGATAAAATGGTATATTCAACAGGATACTAGCAAAAGTAAAACCACTATTTATTTTAAACCGCATTTTTTTATTGTAAAACAATTCTGTTATAGATAAATATTTAATCTAGTTTATGTCTTGATATCGCCACGTCTTCGTCAATATAACAAAGTTTAGGTATTAATGTAAATAAATAAATACATTATTAGTCTTTATTGCGTTTACTCTTGAATATTTAGCCGTTAAGTTTATACAGTTAAATACTGGAAACCAACCGCAAAAGAGAAAAAAAAGTATGTTCTTCGTATAGAAGCGACACTGGAACCGCCATGGAACGAGCCTTTAATCAGTGATTTACATTATGGCTACGGCCTCAGATCGTCAAACTATTAAAAGGACCTTTGGCATTAGGAAATAAAAGGCTCTCTCTATACATCGTGTTTCCGGACGATACCTATCTATTAACTTCGACTGCTCATTCTACTCATCAATATGAACAATTTTCGGACCAAACCCTGAATTGCGAAAAAAAACTGCTGTTCCCTGCAACATGTTCGCATTAACACGAAAAAGGTACGGAACTGCTGATTTATCGTCCAGAAACAAGGTGTTTAGTTGGGACTGTGTCATATAAGGTGTCTGCGGATTACACCCGTTTATAAGTAAATTTTTAAACTGTTGCCCGCGACTTCGTGTGGACATTTCGATGTGTGTGTGAAACTAGACCAATTATACACAAAAAAAAAAACATACAAACCGGTCAAGCAGTTTCAGAGGGAGTTCGACGACTGTGACACGATATATTTATATGTATCTGATACCGGCCAAACTCGATTTCAGGACTCCTACTTCTGAATGGTTTATAAAAAAATCGGTATAGTTTAGCCAAGGCAAAACTAGTTTGTACTAGCTTTAGACTTTAAAAGTTTACGGGGTTCGAGTCCGTACTCGCATGGAGTTCGATTCGCAATCACAACCTCTTTTCTATCACCAGCAATTTATTTATAGGAAAGTTATGGTTTTTATTTTCTAAGGACGCACCCCTCAATCCCGCTCCGCACCCGAGCCCCCAACCCGTAAGTCCCGTAAGTCGTAAGTATAAAGGTATATTTTCTTTAATTCTATAATTAAATAAATACATTCTACTACTGTAGGGTATTGCTTTTGTTTGAGTGTAAATAAAAGTCACATGTGTTGTAAAACCTATGTAAATATAGCATTCAGCATGACTTTATTCGATCTATTACAATAATTATTAGTTTTCGGTAAAAATAGTTAAAATCCTTTTCACAGTCACAATAAAGGCATTAACGAAACCTGTTCATACTTTTATGTTGGATTTTTATTCATCCATTAACCAATTAAAATAATAAACAATATAAATAAAATGACATTTAGGTAAAATATTCTGGCTAGGGTTAGCCAGACTGATTTTTAAGATTCATTTAGCCATAGACAACACCAAGGAGTCTTTTAATGTGTTGCCAGACTCATAAAACAAAAAAATACCCTTTCAGGTAAAATTTAAATGAAATTACAAACACATTTAGTTTCCAAATGAGTATTTAGAGTTTTTATATTTCGATGCAATTTATTATTGGCCAATGGATAAGTAAAAGCTCCCTAGCATGGACTCTTTCCATTGCCTCACAAACTCAATAATTCAATGAGCACAAATCCTATTCAACCAGTATTACAGAACTCCTATAAAGTTTATATATCAAACACCAGAAAATAACATCCACACTATAACTTTATAGTAAACATACTTTCGCATCCATAAATCTCAAGTTGTGATCGTAAGTGTACTATAATCTTTCCAAAATTATTTATTTTACCTCTAACCGGATGCAGCTAGACAGCTAGATAGACCAGTATTTTACAAGGAGCGGCTGCCGATCTGACCACCACAACCCAGTTAGTACTA
This sequence comes from Xestia c-nigrum, assembly GCA_916618015.1. Lineage (NCBI taxonomy): Eukaryota > Metazoa > Arthropoda > Insecta > Lepidoptera > Noctuidae > Xestia > Xestia c-nigrum. The sequence goes on from OU745248.1 coordinate 10,467,131, forward strand.
GGTCATACGGTACTCATTAGTAAGACTGGTTGTCAGACATTTGGGCCACTGACTACCTACTGTCAAAGATCTACAAATGACAGCCGGGACTAGCGGCCAGCAGACCAATGGCTTACATTGCTTTCCGAGGCACGGAGAGACTCGGTATTCGATGGGCGGTCACCCATCCACGGACCAACCTAGGCAAGCGCAGCTTAACCTTAAGATCGACCCGAGCGACTGTTATTATTTAGCCACGAGCTCCTCTAACAAACCCTCTACAAAAACTCCTTTTTTATGTCGGTTAAATAATTATAAACAAAACCTAAAAGCAAAAGCTGTATACTTGTCACCATAAAATTGTCAAACACGTTAGATTTTAATCTCTCTAGCGATATTGTAAACTCTCGAAATATTGTCAAACGAACATACTGCTTACAATAAAACGCTTTATTTTTCGTGAAATGCATGCGATGGCAGTCAACTCACGCGGTGTGGACACTCTCATTAAAACATAATGTACCATTCTTGAGAAATACCGATTAATATAACCTAACCTTAAAACACTATATTCCCCTAAAAAGCGTAGTCGACGGAGCCCCCCCCCCTATTTCCGAGTGCAGGGTTTAAAGGAACCGAACTAACCTAACGGGGGGGTGCCCCAAGTCCCGATTATGGGGGCAGAGATACTTCCGTATGTTCAGTTGACAATATTTCGAGAGTTTACAATATCGCTAGAGGGATTACAATCTAACGTGTTTGACGATTTTACGGTGACATACACATTACCTACTAAACTGTCACTAGTAACACCACAATCACATCTTGAAAATCGGGACACCGTGTAGAACCAACATCAAAGTCTCTCACTAAAAACGTTGTTTTGATCAGTTCCCTCCGAGCGCTTGTCCGCGACCCCAGTTGTGTCCGCCGAAGACTGTCCCACCGCCGCCCGGCCTCGTGGGCACCCGAGCTTGTGGCGCCGTGCCGAAACCTCCGACATATCTTGTGTCAGGGAACAACTGTTTTCTGAAGAAGGAAAAATATGCATGATTAGGTAAACTGAATGATGTGTTGAGCTATATTCCGTCGGTCTAAAGAGGATGCGTTTATCTAACTTCACGGCTGTTAAAACGATGTCACGAATCAATTTGTTCATAAAACAGATTCAACTTGATTAAATAAATAGCCAACTTCACAGACTTTTTCAACCGTCTTCCAAAAAGAGGAGGTTTTCAATTAGACTGTACTTTTTTTAAAATTTAAACTGGGTGAGTCGATTTTGATGGTTCTTTTTTTATTTGAAAGCTGGTGCTTCCCATGTGGTCCAATTTTTTTTGGTTATACCTGACGGTGATCTTCGGAGATATAAATGGAACTCTTCAAAAATAGACGGCAAATCTGCAGTGATTGCTGCAATCGCTTGGATGTTTATTGTTTACTTATACAACATCATGACGTAACATCACGCCTGTATGCTCTGAGGGAGTACTCAGAAGTGTACAATACACCCAGATTTCGACAGTTGGGTGTGTGAAGTTCCATTTATTGGGGATAAGCCTATTACCGTGACACGCATTGTTTTTTTCTAATTGGAAAGGATGTACTCGACGAGGGTATTTTGATGAGAATTTGGTTAGGTTCTGAAATGACAATGACAAAGGAACAGAACTCTTAAAATTCTTAGGACCAAATTAACGATACTCGGCCGAATGTTTTATAGGCTATCCGGATATTTGAGTCATCTACCATAACGTCGCTATTAACCGACTTAAAAAAGGAGGAGGTTCAATTCAATCAATTCAATGTTCCCCGATTACTCGATGATGGCTGTACCGATTTTTTTTTATTGTTTGAATTTTTTTTTTTTTTTTTTGATTTTTTTTTTTATTCTTCCCAAGTTGTCCCAAAATCATCAAATCAGGATCTGATGATGGGATCCTAGAGAAATAGAGAGAACTCATCAACTCTTCTCGAAGTGATCCCATTTCAATTTGGTGAAGATCTGATGAAGAACTTCGGAGATGGGCAACAGAACTCCTCAATAAATGATAGCAAATGTACTGGGATTGCTGAAATCTCATGTCAGTCTATTATTTACTTGCACCAGTTCATAACAGAAAATCACGCTGGTACGCTGTGAAGGGGTAAGCACATGTGAACCACTAAATAATTTATTATTATTATTAGTTTAGAATGAAGTTTAATCATCAATAAGTTATGGTTTTTATTGTTTCACGTTTAGATTTTTAGATCTGTGCAGTTTCGCCAATTAGTTTTATTTTACTTTGGGCCTATTTTACGATGTCCGAATAGCCACTATTTACCGAATAAATTAAAAAATGGAACAGAATTTGTATTAAATTATCTGCCAAGTAATTTAACAGGAACTTAGGTCCATGTTCACCGAAAAGATAAGTCTGATTATCTAAAAACAGCTGTCACTGTGACATGTTCCCATACAAAAATATCTGTTTTAAACAGCTGTTTTTAGATAATCAGACCGTCATCTTTTAGGTGAACATGGACCTTAGTCATAGGTGGTCTAACAGCCCATTGTTTTCGTACAATGCGGAGGGCAGGTCAAAGCTAATTGCAAATGGCGTGGCCATAGCTTAGTACCAATCTCACCATTAAGGTCAAGCTATTTTGACATATTAAATGACTATGACAGATTTTCAATCAATAACGATACTCGGTACAAGCTATGCTGGCGCCATTAGATATACACAGTTGCCTTCCCCATTTTAAGTTAAGTACACTTACATGAAGTTTGGTGGCGTGAGTAGGGCGGGGCCACCGAACTCCTGCGGGTATTTGAACAGCAGGAAGAACGCCAGGTGACCGATGAGGATGCCAATAAGTTCCATCACACCTCTGGAATAAAGAACAATGATTTTATACATGGCCACATCGTCGGGGAGGTATCACGCCTTTCCGACCACTGGTTATTAGGAATAAACAGTTTTGTTTTTACAAATATAATATTTAAATAATAACTTATTACACCCATTTTGAAAAACAAAAAACTATAAAACGATTGTCAGTTACAGAATGATGTTTTAAATTCTTTTAGCGCCAAAGTGCATTTAGTGATTTGTGGTGCCAAGCTAGACCTAGTATAGATAATGCCATTCACTATTGTCATGTCATCATTGCAATAAAGTTCAAATTATAATGTTTGTGAAATGCAGCATCAGTTGTGTTGTTGTTGGTACTTGGTACACATGAGAGTGTGTCACGAAGTCCACGACATTTGTCGTAAGTATGACGAAATATTATATCACAAGACAATAACGCGAGTTTATACGACACAACAATGACGTGTCATGGTCACTCGTGCGTGGCAGCTCGAGATAGGGAGGCTCCAATGTAATTAAAATGTATTGTTTACGAGCCTAGACGGCGCGGCGTAGCAACACTATCGCACACGTTCTATTCTATTCTATTTTTTATGAATGGCAATTGAAGCCGATGTCGACTATTCTGCCAATGTCGAAAGTGAACTGGAACGGCAAGTGGGTGTTTTAAGAAAAAAGTAAAATAAAAAGGTAAAAACTACAGTTGATACAGTTGGACTTGTTGGTTAGTAGCAGACTGAAACAAACAAAAAATAAATAATAAATAAATATTATAATTGTTAAAACATACATATACCACAACAACACAGACAGAGTATTTGGTGAAACGGCTTATAGTTTTATACTGTTGTGGCGGATGAAAATCATCAACGCCACAAGCAGTTCGGAGGAAGAGAATGTTAGGAGGGACGGAAAATTAATCGGGAGGGGGATTTTGAGTTTAGGGAGGCGGCTATATAAATCAAGAGGTGGGATGTTGTTTGAGCATTCAAAGAAAATGTGGTCTAGAGTACCCTCTCCTAACCCACACTCGCAGAGAGAGGAGTCACGTGCGTGGATTTTATGCAAAAAAACAGGAGTGCAACAGAAACCTAATCTGATTCTGCATAGGACGGATGTAACGGTTTTAGAGACCTTTTTGTACCCATAGAACCAAGGTTTTGGTCTAATGGTTGGTTGCACTGCGTAATAAAACCTGCCCTTTTTCCTACCAGTAACGTTCCACTGTTCCTGCCATGAAGATTGGAGTTTAATTTTTGGCAAGTTTAGCAAGTCATATCCCTGGTGAGTGTTGTAGGAGAGATCAGCTGTTGCTGAAGAACAAGCGTCTTTAGCCAATGTATCAGCACATTCATTGCCCGTAATACCACAATGACTGGGAATCCAAACTAACTGAACGTCTTTTTGATTACCAGCGCAAGTAAATAACGACTTTTTAATTTTTAGAATAAGGGAGCTGTGCAATTTACTTTTGAAAGGGTTTTGGACTAAGGCTTGCAAGCTACTAAGAGAGTCAGTGAAAATTACGGCTTTGTCAATGTTGTGGTGTGACTCTATGAAAAGGCATGCTTCTAATAAAGCCACACACTCGCCCGTAAACACAGAAGATTCTTTAGTGCATTTATATTGTAAAATAATTCTGGAGTTTTGGTAGTAAACCGCAGCTCCAGTGTAACTGAGGTCAGTAAATTTAGAGGCATCTGTAAAAAACCGTTGAAATTCATACCATCGCTCTCCCACCACTGCATTGAAGGCCGAGTTTGCCGAGGGGGACTTTTTAGAAATGCCAATATCAAAACATATTTTAGGATTGAAGCAAAGGACTTCATAGGCAAAGTGGAAAAGGGGTAGACTAGGATACTTAACGATTGGACATTCTAAATTTTGGAGTTGGCGAAACGTTTTTAAAATTAAGGGGAATTCTTTATGTTTCCAGAATTTTGAGTTTCTGCATAGGGCGTCTAACTCGTTCAATTTGGCTATCAGAGGATGGGAAGATCTAGGTAGTACTCTAGACAAAAAACGGGAGGCCAGATATTGCCGTCTTAGGGCCAAGGGAGGTTCAGCACACTCAACCTGCAATGCATTAACGGGTGTCGACTTCATGCAACCAGAGACGATCCGAAGGCACTTGGACTGAAGTCTGTCAAGTCCAGACAGAGCCCCTTTGTTACATGGAACTAAGTGGAACGTACCGTAGTCCAAAACGCTACGAATCAGAGCATTATATACTAGCTTCATGGTGTAGGGGTGGGCTCCCCACCATACACCCGCAAGAACTTTTAAAATCGAGATAACCTTCTCACATTTACTTAACAATGAATTTATATGGTGTTTGCCGGTTAATTTTGCATCTAGAGTAACGCCTAAAAATTTTACTTTATTCACTACTGGAATATCATTGCCTGAAATGTCCACTGAGATGGATGGAACCAATCTTTTACGAGAGAATACCATCGCCGAACTCTTCGGTGCGGATAGAGCCAGACCATGGCTCAAAAGCCACTGGTTCAAAGAGTCCAGAGAGAGGCGTAGGGATGACGCTGCGTCTATGATGGAAGAATCTGTCACATACAAAACTAAGTCGTCTGCGTATTGTAGGATGTGACAGTTACTATTTAAGCAGGTTCCCATATCGGCTGTGTAAAGATTGTAGAGGAGAGGACTGAGGACGAATCCTTGTGGAAGGCCTTTCCAAGTCTGCCTTTTGTCGAAATCCTCACCCTGAACTCTCAGAACCAATGAGCGAGACATGGTAAGTCCACATATACATTCGACCATCTTAGCCGGAAGACTCAGCTGGTGCAGTTTCTGCCTGAGAACGGGAAGAAGAACGTTGTCGTATGCGGAGGATATATCTAGGAAAGCGGCAACAACGGATTCGTTTTTAGAAAACGCTAAACGGATATCCGTAACTAGAACGCCGATACTGTCCATTGTACTGAGACCTTTCCTAAAACCAAATTGGTAGTTCGGCAGTATATCTCTTGATTCAACTATCCATTCTAGTCTATTTTTGATCAAATGTTCCAGTAGTTTGGCCAAGACTGAGGCCAGAGCAATTGGTCTGTATCCATTCGGATCGTCTACGTGCTTGCCTGGTTTCAACAGAGGGATGACAATTTGTACCTTCCATTGGTCTGGGACCCAACCAAAGTTATAGCAAAAGTTTAAAATGTTTAGAAAGTAAAGTTTAGCCTTATTTCCAGAGTGGCTGATAAAAGAATATGGCACACCATCAATGCCCGGAGCTGAGTCCCGGACATGACTGAGTACCACATTCAGCTCTTCTAAAGTAAATGGCGCATCAAAAGGGTCCACAGATATAATATCTGGGGGTACAACAAGACATTCAGAAGGAAGGGGAACATAGGGTGGCGCTATTTTGTCGAAAAAACTTTCAGCTGTTTCCCTAGTGATTGGTGAGGAGATTGATGGAGAACAACCACGTCTAAACCTGTTAACGTTCTTCCACACTACTGAAATTGGGGTGGAGGGAGATAAAGACGTGCAAAATTTAACCCAACCTGAACGTTTCTTTCTACGGAGAAGGCGTTTGGATCTAGCATTTACTTGTAGATATTCCAACAGGTTTTCCGTTGTCATCTCACCATTGTAGTGCTCTTCCGCATTGTTTCTTGACCTAACTGCCAAAGCGCACTCTTGATCCCACCACGGAGGCGAGGGGATTTTATTTCGCGCACTGTTTTTTAGTGGGAAGCAAGAATCCGCACTGGAGGTAATGGCCGCAATAAAGCCTTCATAGCAACTCTCAGCATGGTAGTGACCAGAAGAATCTGGCAAACTTGAATTTAAATTTGGAAGAATACTGATTTTCTCATCCATTACTGAGGCAAACTTAGACCAATCTGGTTTGGATAAGTTGTATTTCAGGAGTGGAGGTTGTTTAAGTTTTTTCTAAATAGGTCTTATTAAGTAACGAAATAACTATAGGGTAATGGTCACTACCATGCGATAGGGTTGTACACTCCCAATGGGTTGAAGCAGCCAACTCAACTGAACAAAATGTCAAATCCACACAGCTCTTTTGTTGTCCAGGAGGAGATCTGCGTGTTGGAGAGCCATTATTTATAATGCAGAGATCTAGGTCGTCCAGAATGTCCACCAGAGCTACACCAAAGGCATCACAGCGTTCTGATCCCCATCTGAAATGGTGACAATTGAAGTCGCCCATGACCAATATTGGTCCCTGGGTATTGGTAAAAGTGTTTTTTAAAATAACTAAAAAGTCACGATGAGGATGAGCAATATAAATTGAAAATACTGTGATGCCTTCAACCCTTCCTGCCGCAATACTCATATCACCTGAGAAGGATGGTAGGGATAGGGGTGAAAATGGAACCCTATTGTTTACAAATAGGGCAGATCCTCCATAGCCATCAGATCTGTCACATCTGATTATGTTGTAGTGTGGCATACGGAAGCTAAGACTTGGAATAAGCCAAGTCTCAGCTATAGAACAAGCCAATGGCTTGTACTTATTTAAAAGAAATATGAGGTCGTGTTTTTTATGAAACACGCTCCTCACATTCCACTGCAGGAATACTTGGCGAGCCGCCATTTCTAATGTTTAAAAGTATAGTAATAAGTTCATTGGCAACGTTGGACGGTAATTGTGAATTTGAAGAAGAAGAGTTAATAAGAGTGGGTAAGAGTTTTACTAGGAGTTCTATTATAGAGATAGTATTATTAGCGGGTACATTATTGTGGTTAAGAGCACAGCCATTAGGCTGTGAGGGTTGGGGATCATTAACTAGCTGTTGATGCGCGAATTTGTCATAAGACGGGGATAGAGGGGCATGGGACTTGGGCTTCAACACAACAGTCTTGCGGTATGACTGAGTAATCGGAGTCTTAGCAGCGTTAGCATAATTGCGGGACACTGTTGGGATAATTTTGCTAACTTCAGAATAAGGCATCGATTTCTCAGCCATCATTGTCTTGATAGCCTTCTGCCTACCATACTCGGGGCATGACTTGCTATTGGCGAAGTGATTCCCCGAGCATAATATACAAAAAGCCTCATGTTCAGTAATGTTGCAGCCATCACCGGGGTGATCATGGCCACACTTACCGCAGCGTGGATTAGATCTGCACAAATTAGCCACATGACCAAATCTACAGCATTTGCGACATTGTATGGTGGGGAAGATGTATTGCTCGACAAGAAGGGATGTGTAGCAGCAGTAGACTCGTGGTGGTAAGACTTGGCCATCAAAAGTGATGACGCAAGTTTCGGTAGGTTTCCATTCAGTCACACCGTCTTTAAATACTTTCCTATTAATGCGGCGGATCTTAAGAATTGGTCCGCATCCTGAAGGAACCGATAAATATTTTGTAGCTTCTTCTTCACTCAGGTCAGAGGGCACGCCAGTAACTACACCCATCCTTGTGATGTTAAATGTCGGGATTGTAGCAGAGTAACCATATTTTGCCAGTAAGCCGTTTATTAGGAATGAGTTAGCATCCTGAGGGGATGTAAATTCCACAGACACGCGGTTTCGGCCGACTCTCTTAACACCACCGCGAACAATGTTCGCAATGTTGTTAATAATCAAAAATTTTCCAAAATTCACTGGGTGCAAAGTGGTCCCTGAGTTTGGCTGGGTTTCCACACGAGTAACATGAACGATATATGGGGATTTATCCATGACCGAGTACTTGGTACGACCGATTTGGGTTTTGGATTGTTTGCTAGGAGGGGATGGTGACAATATTTCTTCATTACCGGGACGTTTACGAGAGTTTTGAGGTTGAGATTCATCCATCTCAGCAACACTACAAACAACATCCGCAAATTGCGACAAAGGGTTCGGAGTCAATGATGTTGGGGAAATTGAGATATCAGGAGGGTCAGGGTCTGGCGGTTTATTTCTCTCCATTTTGGGTGTTTATGTATAAAAAACAATACAACACACAGTACTCACCTGTTTACGAACACAATGACAATACAAATAAACAGAAACAAGTCACAAATATAACAACAATCACACAAAAACCGCTTAAAATCTCTAGACACACGTGCTATCCTAGACACCTGTGGCAAGAATCATCGCACACGTTATTTACGATAACCTTATTTATATTTGGGTGCTAAAGCATCATTTAAAACAATTCATTAAGTTGACTTCGTCCTTCTGATTAATGCGATATTGCAATTGAACATCGACTAAGCGTTTTCTCTCGCCTATGGGCCTAAACGCTTATACAAGAACAGAAGTAACGTTGTGACACATAGCGACGTGGTAGACCGATGCGATTTCGGGTTGTGGAACATGCATCGTATATATGAAAAGATGGATGCATTGTGTGAGGAATTTCACGTAAGAAAAAGGAGTTAATGAAGCCGTGACGCTTGAAAGGGGAGAATGTAAGAAGAAAACGTGTTGCACTGACCCAGACCCAAGGCTCAAATAAGGGGACAAGTACCTATTAGAGCGGGAAGATGATGATGCAACGTAAATATCCCGATATAACGTCGTGAGGTGAAAACTAGCCATGTAATCCTGGCTCATCCATTTGATTGTAATAAACTTATCCTCTAAGATGTGCAGTGCATCGTATAAGGATACACTGAGAAAAATTGATTTCTGGCTTAAGGTGTATTCCGCCTTTGACGGCTAAATTGTAATGTCGCGAGGCGATTTTGTAACGCTTACGGTTATTTTGGCTTAGCTAGGCGTTTCCGTTAAAATGGTACGTCTTTTATGATAAACACTAACCGACAAAAATATCTTACCGTAAGGCAGTCTTGGAATTTAACTTTATACTGTTAATACAGCAGTAATGGACTCCAAAAAACGCTTTAAATTTACGACGTCGAATATGTGGTGAATATCACTGTAATTATGGCAATATTAAACTTAAATTAAGGCGATATATACTTCAATAAAAACTAAACAAACGTAAACATAAGTCATAAACAAACTTTCGAAAGCGTCATAATTAATCTTTAGCAGGGCAATATTCACCTTATAATAAGGCGGAATATACTTCGGTCACAACAATTTAAACGTAAACATAAAGTTTTTCAGCGACGTATGTATTCGGCAATATAAACGTATAATGTGGCTACATTTGCCCTATCATAAGGCGAAATGTGCTTAGATTACGACGAATCAAATGGTAACCTTAGGTTATAATAACGACGTACATATACGGCACACATAAACGTAAATATAGCAATATTCACCTTATCATAAGGCAAAACATGGTCTAGTTACGGCTGATTGAACGGTAACATTACGTTATATAACGACGTACATATTTGGTCAAAGCAACCGTATATTTGGCAATATTTGTCTTATCATAAGGCGAAATATACTTAGATCACGACGAATCAAATAGTAACCTTAGGTTATATAACGACGTACGTGTACGGCACACATAAACGTAAATATAGCAATATTCACCTTATCATAAGGCAAAACATGGTCTAGTTACGACTGATTGAACGGTAACATTACGTCATATAACGACGTACATATTTGGTCAATGCAACCATAAATTTGGCAATATTTGTCTTATCATAAGGCAAAATATGCTTAAATTACGACGAATCAAATGGTAACCTTAGGTTATATAACGACGTACATATGCGGCACATATAAACGTAAACATGGCAATATTCACCTTATCATAAGGCAAAACATGGTCAAGTTACGACTGATTGAACGGTAACATTACGTCATATAACGACGTACATATTTGGTCAATGCAACCATAAATTTGGCAATATTTGTCTTATCATAAGGCGAAATATGCTTAGATCACGACGAATCAAATGGTAACCTTAGGTTATATAACGACGTACATATACGGCACATATAAACGTAAGTATGGCAATATTCACCTTATACTAAGGTAAAACATGCTCAAGTTACGACTGATTGAACGGTAACATTTCTTGATATAACGACGTACATATTTGGTCAATGCAACCGTAAATTTGGCAACATTTGTCTTATCATAAGGCGAAATATGCTTAGATCACGACGAATCAAATAGTAACCTTAGGTTATATAACGACGTGATGTGAAATGGTAACCTTAGTGAAATGCATAAATGTACTTAGAATAAGTAGAGCCTTATGTTAGGGTAGTCAGTAATACACGCTTGTATTGAACAGACGTGTTTGATTCTACCTGCATACCTCATGGCGACCCTGCCACACACGTTTCGGGAACTGCGCTGGCAAGTTATCCGTTAACGGGCGCAAAGTGCAAAAGCGGCGCATTCCTGTGTGCCTTGGTGCACCAAGATACAATGTAAAACAATAGGAATATTATAAGCACGAGTGAAAATTGGAAAAAATTATTCGAAGACTGAGGATAAGGAGGTTATCATCGCCCAAAACACTTCAGGAGGCAAAACAGCGCCAGTGAAATAGCAAGAAAATCACATAAAACTAAATAACATTTTGATGACGACCTTTTTGGTGCTGTTGCTTATTGTGATTCTTGCAATAATTATAAGAAAATCATACAAAAGTATAACAAATGGATAGACGAGCAAGTGGATTCTGCATTTATAAGAAGGATGAGGCAGCGTCTATCCGGAAGGAGAGACCAAGCTCACGCTGAAGATGTTTAGGCGCATACTCGTACAATTCAATCCCAGAGAAGATTTGTGAGTGCATAAGTGGAAAAAGTGAAGAAACCAAAGTTGTGAAGTGAAGTGTTTTACGCTTAAGAGTATTGACAATCTTCGATTTAAAAGTATGTAGTAATATTAAGTTCTAACGCAATCCAGGCAGCCAAGGACGAGTCCCCACCATCATCGTCTTCTGCCAGGCCTGCTGAGGTTATGGAGGTAAATAAAGAGTACGTACTTCCAAAAACTGGGTATCATTTATTTTATATAGGTATTTAAAAAGGTATTTTTTTGTACTTTTTGCTGCACATATTAACAGTAAACAGACTTTTTTTTTGGTTATGATAATGGATTTGCATAATATTACATGACTGGCACTAGTATAGTAAACATTGTGTAAAAAAGAGTATTTTAGCGTACTCTATTTTTGTTATAGATTATAGAGTACGCCTACTTGATATAGAGTACAATAGGTACTCTATTTTAGAGTACGGTTGGCAACCCTAATCATAACCTACCCTTCACATTAAATTTAAATTAAATAATTAATAAAATAAGTACAATAATATTTTTTTTATTTATTTAATTAAATTTAATCTTACCAATGACTACTTAAATAATATTAAAAGTCTGATTACTCGTAAGTTTACTCTAAGTTAGACCTCTGTTTTGGTTTTAAATTGTTATAAGTTCTTTTACCTAAAGTTACAGTAAACGGAATGAAAAGGTTCGTCACACCCTTCAAATTTTATTTAAATTAAATAATTCATAAAATGAAATAGTAAATAATAATTGATTTTTATTGAAAGTTAAATTTTATGTTATTAAATTTTTCTTACCAATGACTACTTGTTGATATAAAAGACTGATTACTCGTAAGTTTACTCTAATAGACCTCTGTTTTAGTTTTAGATTGATATAAGTTCATTTACCTATCGGTACAGTAAACGGAATGAAAAGGTTCGTCACCTTAAAGTCGGTTTTCGCTTTGACATTTTGACAAGATATACAGTCAAACAACTTTGACCTGAATAATTTTGAAGTTTGATTACGAATAGTTAAAACATTATTTTCTCTTATCTCAGTGTATTCTGTCTATTCAGTTTCAAAAGGCATGTATCGTCACGAGCACATGCTCGTTACGTTGAACAAATCAAGTTGAAAACTGACGGAACCTTTTGGTTCCGTCAAACCTATTACTTACAATGTAAAATATTGAAAATTTGTATACTAAGAACGGTCGACCAAGCTATTTAGTTTACATTTGAACATGCAAGTTACATTGTAAAATGTAAACCAAATAGCTTGGTGAGCGTACCTATATTTTTTATCTTGTTTTAAGTATCTAAATATAGTAATGTATCTTAATTGATTTTCTATTTTCTAATACAGATTTTTTTGAATTTTTTAATGGTTTTATTGCAATGCACTATCATTCCTATAAGATACAGACGCTATCGGCTTATTATTAGATTGAGGTTGTAATGTTGGGTTGAGGAGGTACTAATCTATTTAGTATGTTTCTTTAGTAAACAGTTATTATTGAAGTGTTTTATACATTTTCGTTCTATTGATTGCAGAAGCTTACAAAGACTGGGAGAACAGCTTTCTGAGAACAGCAGGTTACGCTGTTCACTGAAGGCACGGTTGGCTGATCTACTATCATGAAGTTCATGTGAAGGATATTAGCTCGCGCTACCTTAGAGTGAACGCGCACTTTGAGCGGCCCAATGCCCTTAATATGAACTAATAAATGATAGTAAAGCAAGTCAATCATGCCTTTAGGGAAAATCGTTACCAGCCGTTAGAAGGCTTTTTTTCCGGTCTTCATAAAACATTTCTGCTCGAAAAGAAAGCATAAATTACCTTACGATACGGCTAACCTAATCGTATGGAACATTCTAAGACAACTTACTAGAAGGTGAATACGACTTAGTAAACGTTGAAAACGCTTAGTGGATAGGTTAAACCACAGTAAGGAAAGACGTAAAACACCTTACTAAAAGTGAACTACGACTTATGAAAACATCAATAGCGCTTAGTGCACAGGTTAAACCCCAGTAAGAAAAGACGTAAAACGCCTAACTAAAAGTCAATTATTACTTTAAAAAACATTAAAAGCGCTTATTAGACAGGTTAAACCACGGTAAAGAAAGACTTAAGATGCCTTAATAAAAGCCGATTACGACTTAGGAAACGTTAAAAATGCTCAGTGAACAGGTTAAAATACAGTAAGGTAAGACGTTAGACGCCTTACTAGAAGTCGATAAACGTTAAAAGCGCTTAGTGGACAGGTTAAACCACTGTAAGGAAAGACGTAAAACGCCTTACTAGAAGTCCATTGAGACATAAGAAGCAGTAAATAAACATTCAAAACACTTTGTGAACAAAATAAACCACAGTAAGAAAATACGTAAAACGCCTTACTAGAAGTCAATTGGGACAGTGATACGTCGGAAAGTTTTGTGTGTATGACCCGAGCACGTCCCTTTACCGTTAATATCGCCTTACCGGAAGTTAAATGTCATCGTCAATCAGACAATTCTATCTGACTTACCACGTTTATAGCTTTTGAATTAAGGCTTATCTGTTAATAATTACGTCTAAAATACACGTAAGAGAGTATATTGCTGCTTATTTTTTGCGCCTTACGCTTAAGGCGTAAAACGCCTCCAACCTAGGAAGGCGTTTTTGGTCGGTTGACTTTTGGTCGTTTTTTCGCCTTCATTACGTATAAATCCGCCCTCGTTACGAAACATTCGGCTTTACATTTTTCTCAGTGTACGATATAGCGTCGCGATTTTTGATGTAGAGAAATGACGAAAATGTCGTGAGGAAAGTTTTTAGTATGAATTTGGATGGGAAGAGTAGAAGACCAATCCATGGACGGACTGTGTAAAACATGATATGGTAAGAAAAGAGATGTCTGATAACATAACGAGTAATAGAGAAGTTTAGGAGAAGAAATCATGCTGCGCCGACAACAAATGAATTGGGATAAGGGCAATAAAGTGACGGAAGTCGTAATCTTTCCAAGATCCGGCATCGCATCAGAGGCCCTACTCTCTAACGCTTCGTCCGTATATTCGGATCCATCCGTCTCTCTCACTCGCACTCACCTGCAGACGTGCGCGATAGAGACAGATAGATCCGAATTATCAGACGAAGCGTTAGAGGGTAGGCCCTCAGTATACGATAATGCGACGTGGTACGTAGTATAAATATTTTTCTTTCTTTCTTTCTTTCTTTGGTACCTTGTGGGTTAGCCCTAGATTGATCATTTTAAATAAGTTTTAATCAAACTCACCCGCCGCTAATAACGAGGTTAAAAGCCAGCAGCACCCAGGGCAGGTACATCGCCTTGAACCTGGTGCCGAACCAGAATGACACGATCACGTCCTTGTTGAGCTGACACCAAACGTACAGCACTGACAGGACCATTGGGTCCATGAGGATCTGCAATAAGAAAGATTAATAATAAAGTTAAAGCCTACATGTTTGGCTGTTTATACAGCTGGGAATATTTCAATGCCACCTGGAGGTAAAGTACTCTAAATACTGGGAATAGCTAATTTTACTCAAAGACACCCTTGGTAGGTGTTTTTTCAGACTTTTTGGGCCTCTGACTATGTGTAACGACTGTCAAAGATCTACAAATGACAGCCGGGACCAACTGCTTAACGTGCTTTTCGAGGCACGGAGGAAACTCGATCTGTAATGGGTGGTCACACATCCACAGACCAACCTAGGCAAAAACGGCTTAACCTTTTTTTTTCGGATGGGAAATCACCAAATGACTCCTCCCACTCAGGGCGGAGCGGGAGGGAGTGTCAGAATGTTTACTGACTAAAAACCATCCATGTTCCTTCCTTGCCCTTTACATTCCGGGGCCGCGGTATCTCTTTCCAACAGTCCCACAGCCCAACAGTTTAACCTAAAGATTGATCCGAGCGGCAGTTATTATTTTACCACGAGGTCCACGAAAACGAAAGTACATCAATTCTCTAATATGTTCAAATACTTACAGGCAAGCTAACAAGCAGCCCAATGAGCACACAGCATGCCCAATTGAACAGCAGCATATAGAAGTAGTCCGCAGGCTTGCCGGCAAACATGCCTGTCTCAAGTCTCTGCGAGTAGTTGTACAGGAAGTAGCAGTTGATGAGGAAGTGGAACCCGGTGCTTGGACTGATCGGGTAGAAGAATAGGGCTGTCAACGGTCTCCATATCTGTGGAATAAGGAAAAAAACATTGTTTACGGAACAGGATGATAGTTTTACTGATTTCCTTAATTGGAGAGACCATAGTGGAAAAACGTTTCTGAATTACAATTTAATTCAGTAACTATTGCATTTTATTTACATCAATTGTATTAGCATCACAAAGCTGAAATAAACTAAACAACAAAAATGATAACATGCCTTCTAAAAGAAGCAAGAGAATAATTGTGGCAAATAAATGCTATTTCAGCTTGCTAAGATATTTTGTTCTCAAAATAAACTATACTTTCACATTTTGCTTCTAAATTGCTTAATTGTTTATGTGAGCTCTGGCCATAGGACTTCCAAGTTCTTTGGGATTAAGATGGAATTTGGATGAAATTTCTAGCCTATGTAGATTGTAGATGGAATACAGACTTGCCTCAAATCTTTTCGGGCTATAATGCAACGGTTATATTATTATTATTTTTATTTATGTGTTGTCCTGTTAGGCTAATAAATGCTTTTTCTTTCTTTCAACAGTGATTCAGTTTTATCAGCGTTTAGTGGCATATAACTTTGAATATCTAGTTACCACATTTATTTACTACTGTATGATGTGACATGCATATTATTATCATAACACAGCAAATAGTTAAGTTATTGGTTTAGATAACCAGTTAGTTCTCTAACATAATGAACTTAAATTAATTATGAAAATTTTAGAGGAACCTTTTTGCTTGGTTAATATATGGGATGTATTTTTAAATAAAATAAATAAATATTGCTGGACATTAACACACAGCGCCACCTAGTGCCACACTAAGCAAAGCTAGTGTCGTGGACACTAGATAGTTGATATCCTACATATTATATACTTGTTTGTTTGTAAATACATACTTATTATACATATAAACATCCAAGACTCGGGAACAAATGTCCATGCTCATCACAGAAAGATTTGCTTCTACCGGGATTCGAACCCAGGGCCCTAAGAACGTAAGGCAGCCTCACTACCACTACACCACACCATTCAGGTCACCAAAGAAATAAAAGTCATAATATTATTGCGTTACAGTTGAAGGAATAACCACAATAGCAGTAGAGGTTTGTAGAAGGTGAAGGAATAAAGAAGTTTCACTAAATTCATTGAAGAATAAAGTTTCATTGACAACAATGCAACTTTATTCTTCATGGTGCAATAAACGAATTCTGGAATAATCTAGCAAATCTCTAGGGACACATACAAGAACTTACCTTAATAAAGACAATTAATTGAATAATATATCTTACCTGGAACTGGTTGATAATGGGGTACAAGTCGAGCACTAAGTAATAATAGTTTAACAGTCCGAACCGGCCTAAAATACTAAACACCATAGTCAAAGTCAGCCAATACCGGGTAAAAAACGGTACACTGTTGTACCAATCCCTAAATTCAGACATTTTTAGTTTTTTTGGCTCCTTTCTAGAATGTAAACACAAACAATTGGGTCAGGAAGAAAACAGGTTGCAAGGGATTGCCACAATATTTAGACAAGAACACTCAGCGATCGTTTGCCCATAAATAGATACAAATGATTAAATTATTAACATTAAATTGTTGGTACACGTGTACTATGAGAATTTGTCGAGAAAATTCAACCAACAAGAGGATGATTTTGTTGTTTTTGACATTTCAATCTCAGTGTTGCAATTTTTTTTAAACTTTGGCTTGTATTGTTACCGAAAAAACTTGTGTTTGTTGCATTGCATTGTTTTGTATTTTTAGCGTGTTGTTTTACTTTCAATAGATAAAGCCAAAGTACACGATATCATCTCCACGCGCCGGTGACAAGGGCCGGCGAAAGATTTTCACTTCAACTCGGTGAACGTTCAGAATTAAGGAAGTTGTCCGAGTTAGAGTGTTTTTTACACTCTAACTCGGACAACTTCCTTAATTCTGAACGTTGCCCTTGATTTCAACCAAACGGGCACCACCACAAATGTCAGTGTCACACTGATGACACTGACATTTCAGGATATAAATAACCTGTCGCCTGAAAATCAAAATTTTATAAATATTTGTTTGAATTGAATTGCTGCAAAAATGAGAGTTATTCTAAAAAGATTGTTTACTGCTACTAATTTACCTACAAGCCGGTATGCCGTGCGATTTAGCTCCAGTGATGTTAAACCCGCTGAAAAGGAAAAAAAAGCTGAAGAAGGACAACAAAACGAGGAGAAAATAGAGATTAAAAAGAAAAGTAAGGTTAAAAAAAAACACAAGACAGATATTATTAGCAATATTTATAATTTTCTAGCTTTATTAAGGGCAAATAGAGTAAGTACTTGGGTAGTACTTGGGTATCTGCACACTACTCTAATGTTTATTAAATTTGTAAATTCTTACGAGAGAATTGCAGACTTTCTTTTATCGGCCGATTTTTAGTCGGGCTCTCAATCAGTATGAACATTTGTGTGCTAGTGCGCATATTACAACGTTTCGGTATCAATTGATACAACGATTTCATGGTCTGCACAATTCCTTGGCCTACCTACACTGGTTTAGCTACAGTTTCCGGTGTTGTTCACTGGTGCGTTTCCTTATTAGTGTTGCCTCGAAAGGGAGTAGTACAATGGATGGGGATCCCACAGCTGCCATGCTCAATCACCTTCCGGTGAGTTTGACTGCCACATCATTGCCTTGGGAATCGCTGTGTCCTTTGATCCATTGGATAGTTATATTATTGATATTGCCAACATGGTTCAGGCTTTGATGACACTTATGTAATAAACCCAGAGTTGAGTGTGGTTGTTTTGAGCTAGCATGATGGCAGTCTTAGCCTGCGCGCAGTTGTCCATTGTTAATTGGCTGATGATAGTTCAAAGTAGCGCATTTTGTTCGTGCACATTTGCAGTTGTCACCAACCTGACTATTTAG
This sequence comes from Xestia c-nigrum, assembly GCA_916618015.1. Classification (NCBI taxonomy): domain Eukaryota; kingdom Metazoa; phylum Arthropoda; class Insecta; order Lepidoptera; family Noctuidae; genus Xestia; species Xestia c-nigrum. The sequence continues at coordinate 10,485,706 of OU745248.1, forward strand.
TGGAACTAGTGTGTGCGCTAGCACTATACCATAGGCATCTACATATAGTCTGCAGGGCTCTGAAGGAGATAGTTCTTTTTGGATAGGTACATGTTCTTTTTCATGGCCATCAAAAATAACTACACATTTGTTAAGGTCACTGTACTATTACACCATTTGGTAATGTCACTAATAAGGATAAAATTCTGGGAAGTGTTAACACACAGGAATTTATGTAATCAAAAGGAAAGAGTTCAATTTTAATAAATACCTACATGTCTTGAAACAATTGGTAATAAGGGTTTAATTACATAGTTGTATATCTTTGTTCCCATATTTACAACAGCATTGTCGCCATATAAAAAACTTTTACCACTTCTGCCACCATTTAAATCAGTTGTAATTAATTTGGGGCCACCAACTTTTTTTTATTTCAAATCATCAAACAAAGTAAATGTTTTGTCCTTCTCCTTTATCCTTTATTTTGGAAAATATAAGAAAAAAAACAATGTTTTGTGTGAACTATACATTTTTATTTCATTTAAAACTCTACCACAATAATCAATATTTCAAAACTGTCCTACCTTAGACACCATTCTTCACCCAAAGTTATTCTTGTAATATAATCCTGTGATTGTAATTTTGATGTTGCGATAAATAGCGATTATATTATTAATTAACACTAAATTATATCACTTACAGATATAGCGGTTGAAAAATTTGGATCAATAACGACACTGAACATAGACCGCCAAACTTCACGTAACAGCCTGGATATTCCCACTCTTAGAGAAATGGCCGCAGCTATAGATGCCTTTGATAAAGACAATGATGCAAAAGTCCTAGTCATCAACGGAGAAGGTGGAACATTTTGTTCAGGCTTCAACATGTATGAAATAGGCAAGGAAGGATACCAAAACATAAAGGATGCTGCGGTAAGAAAACAGTTCAATTTAAACATTAATTTTCTGTATGAAATTGTGCAAGTAGTTTCTTTCTTCTCTTCTTCATCATTCTCTTAATTTTAATGTGTGTGGCCACGTACAACACATCTCTAAGTTATCCGGTTGTCTCCAGTGCGGACCCCTTGGTACAAACTGCCTCTAGCAGCCTTCTTGATCCCGTCAAACCACCTTGCGGGTGCTCTGCTCTTTGAGTGTATACGTTCCACCTGGCCTCTCTGTCAGAAGTAGATTATGCCCTATGATTATGAAGGGTATTACGTATGGCTCGATATGATGTCTGAGAGTAATAGATTATCCCATTCCACAAAAGAACCATGTACAATATGAGCCGAGCACGAAACGGTAAATTGTCATGAACTTCAACGTCTGGATTTTCATTTGTAATAATAAAAGTGCTTAAGGAATATTTGATCACTTTACGCACAGGATTGTACAAAAGAATTTTTAAATTATTTGCCATGGCTATTGACTGACCACAACAGTGATTTGCAGCAAACTGAGGGAGTAACTGTAATATTTGATAACCTAATTAAAAATAACTAACAGGAAAAACTGCTTCAAGCCATGGCAATGCAAATGATAATGAGTGTTACCAAGTCTCTAAACAGTTTTTTCTGTTGCTATCATTTATTTTATCAACTGCAATGGTCACACATTGATGATATCCTGATAACAACTTCATTTGGTGGGCCTATCCTTATAAAGCCGATGACAAGGCCCTCTTGTTTGATGTGATAAATTAATATTATAAACGTCAAAGTATTTTGTCTGTCTATACACGCTTTATAAGCTCAATGGGAAAGAGGTAGGGCATGACCTGGGTCATAGAATATTATCCTTTTTATCTCCATAGTATGTTCGCATTAAAAAAAAAACTGCCCTCTGCATAGATCTTTTTGTTTAAATTTGCATGGTTTGTATAGATTGTGTTGTTGGTATTTTATGTTGTTGGCAACACATTTGCTCATACTTGTTTTTACCCGAATGACAAGGAAGGGTTATGTTTTTTTTGTTTATTGTTATTAATGTAATGTGTCACTTTGTTGTTATTCAATTAAAACTACACTGGTAAATCTGGATGAAAGAGCCAGTATAAAAGATAAAAATGGAATTCGGTTGATAAAACCTTTGACGCTCTGTTAAATACAGTAGATAAGAGTATTGATTGTCTAAATTGGTAGCATTGCTTTGTTAGATAAAAGTATGTGCGGTCAACATCATTAATAGCACATTATGAGCTAATATTTCAAAGGTCAGAGATGTTGGGCTGAATACCTATATTAGGCATAATACATGGTGTAAACCACTTCATCACGAAGCCGTCAACCAAGCATTCTCTACATCAAACTAAGTAACTTTACGCAAAAATTAATTAATATACATTTGTAACTCAATGTTACGCGCTCAAAACATTGTGCTGATGGATGGATTGAAGAGTACGGGGTTCGTGGAGGTATTTAAAAATCTTCCAATAAAAACTGGCATTAAAAAAAAAAAACTTGTTAAAAAGTTGTAACTTTGACCCCCAATATGAACAAAAAAATTATCGGAAAGACGGGGAGAACAAGTGTCTTTCGGCTTCGTGATGAGGTGTACTGGTGTTTGCACCCTTTAATTCTGCTAGGGAAAACTATTTCTTCTCGTGTCCCCTTTTGTGTCATATTTTGTCTGACCAGAATCACAGGTCATCACATTATAATTCTTAAAATGGTCACAGACGCCGTTCGTTAATTTTTATGATATAGCATAGCACTGTGCGACTATTAAAGCATTTATCGAATTGTGACGTATTTATGCGGCCCTTTTAGGCCCCCAGTATCAACCAAGCATCCTAATTGCGTGACTAATACAATTGTATGACTTACAATTTCAAAACCGCATTGAATATTTTTAAATTGGTAAATGATAGGCATTTACCAATTTAAAAATATTCATTGCGGTTTTGCGCCGTCGCGCAGCCGTATTTTTCAAACATGAAACACGATGATGCGAAGAGTATGTTTAGGTTCATTGCACAGATGTGTAAGTTTTGGGTACAATGGGATCATGTGATTGACGTACGCATTGCGATTTTGAATGTCTTTCACCCTGTCTGTCACTCTGTAAGTACATTGGTGAAAACAGCTTGAAAAACGGTGCAGCAGTTTTTGAGTTTATCGCGAACAGACAGACAGACAGACAGACGCGGCGGAGGACTTTGTTTTATGATATGTGGATTAGGATAAGAACTGTGTTTCGGATTGCGATTAGATGATGACATATATAAGCGTGTTATGTAATACTAGGTCCTGCCCGCGACTTCGTTCGCGTGAAGTTTTGATATCGCAACGCATCGCCTGGGGCCGTATTTTTGAATCAGTAGAATTCCAAATCGTGTACGAAATCGCAAAATTCGTATGCGAATCCCTAAAATCGCTATTTTTGAATATCGATTTTAGGGATTCGCATAACCCGTGAATTTTGCGACCCACTCGTTTCCGATATTAACTATAGTCTATACAACATTATTTTTTGTTTACACTAAACCCGAAAAGGGGTCATTGTACAACATTTTGAACAACTTTTTCTATGGGACGAACCTTGAAATCACGAAAAAATAATCAGCTGTTCCCTACATTTATGTTCGCATAACTCGTCAAAATGTCCTCTGGGACACAGCCTCCTCTCTCCTCCTCAGAAGGAATGGGCTATATAATCCACTACACGGGCCCAGTGTGGATTGGTTTTATGTCACTTGTTCCAATTTTTGGTTCTAGGACCTGCCGATCTCCTCAAGATGTTCGTTTGGAGAGCAGTAGTGATGAAATAAATTACACAAAGTAATGCGCATTACTTTGACCCACATTACTTTGGCCGCCACCACTGGGCCACCACAATAATAGTGATAATGACCCACAAATAAACAAACCGCTATATTTTTTACAGAGACGCCTCGAACGCCGTCCTCTTTGCGACAAGATCACAATTGCAGCGGTGTCAGGGTACGCAGTGGCGGAGGGTTTTGAGCTCGCCCTGTGTTGTGATCTGCGGATCATTGAGGATACGGCGGTGATGGGCTGTCTCGGCAGGAGGTTTGGTATGTCATCAGAATCATCTACTTATATCTAGTTAGTGCTGACCCACGCAACTTCGTCTGCGTTACATAAGAGAGAAAAACGAAAGGAAAAAAACGTCCCCGTTTTTGCAACATTTTTCATTCCTGCTCCGCTCCTAATGGTCGTAGCGTGATGTTATATAGCCTAAAGCCTTCCTCGATAAATGGACTATCCACCACAAAAAGAATTTCAATTTGAACCAGTAGTTCCTGAGATTAGCTCGTTCAACCAAACAAACACACAAACAAACTCTTCTGCTTTATAATATTAGTATAGATATGATAAAATGATGTGCATAATATGCACAACATATAAAGTACATAATATATATATATATATTTAATAGTAAATAAAAATAGAGGAGTATGGAAGAAGAAGACATGCTGCGCCGACCCCAAATAAATTGGGATAAGGGCAAGAGAATGATGATGATGATGATGATATATTTTTAATAGTGTGTATATGTTACGTTCATTAGATTTCGACATATATAAGTACTTTAAAAGGGTAGGTATCAAGATGCTTACGAAAACAAAACCAAAATTCATGCACTATGTAATTTTATTTTACTTAGAACTTATTTACACTTTAAAAAATCCGTCAATTTGGTTTGGGTTTCTGTTTTTGTATTTTGAATGTTTTTCTTTAACTCATAGATTTTGTCGAATATTGCTTGATCAACAACCGCCATGTATTCAAAGTACTGATGGACCGTCTCCAACGCATTTAAAGATAGCTTCATTGGAATGATCTTTATGTCTGTTTCCGGAATCCGTGCCTCGTCATCACTGCCATTTCCAGTAATACAGGTGTTCACACAATTCTTAATGATATCGTCGTCGGTTTGTTCTCCAGCGGTAGTTACGTCGTCGTCAATTTGAACGAAATCTTCGAAGCTCGGCATTAAAGTATTGGACACAAGCTTAGTCCATTCCTCGTTGCTAGGTCCAACTTTAACATCATTTTCCTCTGGCAGGTCTTGCTCATCTGTACTTTTCCAAAACCCAGTTTTCTTGAAGCAGTTTTTGACAGTAACGTCACTGACTAAGTACCATGATTTTCTAGCAAATTTCATAGCTAGAAGTATGTTAATGTCAGGGCCACTGTTTATTTTCCAGACTTGTAAGAATATGTTTAACGACTTCTCTGCGATAAAAGCGTGAATGATGCCTTGATCTTAGTTGAAGTTTACTAGTGGTGTTAGCAGGTAAAAACATTACTTTTACGTTTGAAAGTGTTGGTAAGTCCGTATGGGCAGCACAGTTGTCAATGAATAGCAGATTTTTTTTCGGTATATCTTCATTTGTTTGTCAACTTTTTTCAATCAATTTTGAAATAATATCCTGGTCATCCAAGCCTTTGTATTATTGGCATAATCAACGGGTAGAGTCTTGACACCTTTAAAACATCTAGGTCGCTTTGATTTCCCGATGATGAGAAGTGGGAGTTTGTCGGTACCACTCATGTTTACACACTGGAGAAGTGTAAGGCGTCCCTTGCTTTGTTTTCCTCCATGGCATTTTTTCGGGAAGGCACTTGAAAAACAAAGGAGGTTCATCCGCGTTGTAAATATCGTCTGCTTCATACCCTTCTAAAAGATTTGGCAGATCTTCAGTCCAGTAGTTGCACACACCTTTGCCCACAGATTTACTTACCCCAGCTGCTTTTTTGTAAGCTATATCATGACGCATTTTAAAACCCTCTAACCAGCCGTTGCTAGCAGAAAAGTTCTGGATACTCAGTTTTGGAGCAAACTCTTTTGATTTTTCTTTCAACAAAGGTCCATTTATGGGAATGTTCTTATCGAGAGTTTGTTTTAACCATTCCAAAAGGCACTTTTCGATATTGGGAAATTCAGAAACTCTAGTCCTCTTAATATTTCCGTGTCCATCAGAGCACTCAGACTTTATAGAGTCTTTTGATTTTATCATTTTATAATAGGTGGATTCTGGTAAATTAAACTCACTCTGAATTTCGTTTCGCGATTTTCCGGATTCATACGCATTCACTATTTTAAGTTTATCACTTAATGACAGTGCTTTAATTTTCCGTTTTGACATGATGCAGAACAGAACTTTCCTTCGCAATTGATTAACTATAAACTGAGTAAATCCGACAAACAGGAAGGTACACAGGCACACGTGTCCATTCGTAAAGAATGCGATAAAATAACAACGTTCTTTAGTTCCACGAAATAGAATAGGTACAATATTGACGAGAAAACAATACAAAAACAATGGTAGGAAGTTCCAAGAAAGTTAAGAATGAGTCATAAAATAGCAGATGTTAAATCTGTAATTTGTTTGTCATTTGTTACTGTATGTACGTGTGTATCTTTTATGTATGTATGTATTTTTATTGTAGCTATAGTTCCTCCTCAATAATATAAATAAATAAAGCTCGACTGTCGCATAAAGAGGTAAAGATAAGTAGCAGTCTCACTTACGGAGGTCCATGAGGGAAAAACGACTCTCTCTTACAGAGGTTTCTGTTTCTCGCTAATAGAAGTTTTGGGAGCTTAAAATGACGGGTCCCCGCTATTACTCTCACTTGTAGTTTTCTCACTTACCCAGGTTTAATAAATAAATAAACAAATAAATATCGCTGGACATTACCACACAGCGCCACCTAGTGCCACACTAAGCAAAGCTTGTGTCGTTTACACTAGATAGTTGATATACTACATATATACTCGGGATTCGAACCCAGGACCCTTAGAACGTAAGGCAGCGTCACTACCACTACGCCATTCGGGTCTTCGGTTTGACTGTATGTAATAAAATTTGTCAATTTCTAGGAGTCCCACAGTCTCTATTCGGTGCTCGCAGACTGACCAGCCTGATTGGTCTGTCGCCCGCGCTGGACCTGCTCATCACCGGCCGACTGATCTCGGGGGTAGACGCCCATCGACTGGGGTTGGCGTGCAAACTTACTTCTACGGGCACTGGTAAGTTGAAACTTATGATTTGTCTTAGATATGTGCTAAACATAACGAGATGGAACGGATATTGAACCGTGTTAGTCTGTTTATTGTTGGTGAGTTTTCTCTAAAAAATAATACCTACACGGTGAAAGAGACGTTGTGACTCCAAAGTGGTTAGAACTGTTAACTTCCACCATTTTGTTTTATTTTAGTCTACGCATTAAACCTTAGCTGCCATCAATGAATACATTCTAACTACTTTGATAGTTGATACCTTGGATGGATGGATGCCATTTTGAAATTAAAATAAAATGGCATAATGTTAGGGAGACCAGGCTGCATCCCCTGTACCAGGGATTCAGTGATGTAATGATATGTTTTGATTACCAGCATTGATTTTTTCCCTGATTATTTAAAGGAAATCAGTTGTTCGACCCTAGAGTTTGCATTTTTGTACGCAGTCTTACTGAATCCTTGGAAAACATTTGTTTCACGATGGCCTATTTATTTCGAGTAAATAAAGTATTTATTGCTACGTTTTCCTTGTTGTATTTTGCAGTAGAAATAAACAAACCACGAAACCACAAATACAAAACATGCTTACATTTTCAGCTCTAGGCGAATCAATTAAAATGGCCAAATCCTTGGCGAAGTTCCCTGAAAACGCCCTAATTATGGACAAAATGGCGGCGATCAACTCGCAGTTAAATCCTAATAGTGAGGACAGTATGAGAGACGAGGCCATCATGTCTAGTTTACTGGGGAACGCGATTGAAGACATGAAGGAAGGGGTCAAGAAGTTCGAAGCAGGTTTGTGGTATATTCATAGCCAATTGTTGCCTTGTCTAGTTAAAGTGAATAAGCCCTGAAATTACTGGGCCGATTTAAGAGTCCTGCGGATCATGCGTTTTTCATACAAACGTAATACCAAAATAATTTGTAAATCAAACAATTATTCTTAAGGTAGTGTGTATTTATTTTGATTTGATAACAGAATATATAGGTTCCCAAACACATATTTTGATGGTAAACCGATTTAAACAAGAGTTATAAGAGAATTAAATTTCTATCATTGTCCATTCAAAATATTTATTTGGGAACATAGATAATCTACAATACAATCGAAATAAATACACACTACCTTAAGATTATGTTCGATTTACAAATTATTTTGGTATTACGTTTGTATGGACTACGCATCCTCCGCGGGCCTCTTAAACCATTTTGTTTTTCATCAAAAGTATGCTAGATTATCAGGAAGTAACATAGGCTATAAATTCAATTTAATATCATGCAAATTAGCCCCAGCCATCACACTTTTTGCGGACGAAATGTTAGTTAATTAATATTGTTCATTGGTTGTGTTGGGTTGAAGTTTAAGAGCCCTCTTACAGTCCACTAGCGCCGCCAATCGAAAAAACGTCATAACTTGTAAATAGAATCAAAAATACAAAATGTGGTCTATTATTACTGTAGAAAAGGCAATAACGTAATTTTATAACACATTGTCACCACTTGAAATATAGCTGTTTAGCTAAATTGTGCATTTGTAACAAAAACGGCCGTTTATGTTTTGAATGCACGATTTAGCTAAACAGCTATATTTCAAGTGTTGATAAGGTGTTATAAAATTACGTTATTGCCTTTTCTACAGTAATAATAGACCACATTTTGTATTTTTGATTCTATTTACGAGTTATGACATTTTTTCAATTGGCGGCGCTAGTGGACTGTAAGAGGGCTCTTAAAATAACCAGATCATAGACAATCGATCTTTTTCAAATTGCGATAGGGTCAGATCTTGGATACTTACCCAAAAAAATATATTTTCTTTTCTAGGTGTTCTATATTGCTGTCTCTTATTACTTTTTTTTTGGGATGGGAAATCATCAAATGACTTCTCCCACTCTGGGCGGAGCGGGAGGGAGTGTCAGACTCTTACTGACTAAAACCCATCCATGTTCCTTTCTCGCCCTTTATGTTCCGGGGCCGCGGTATCTCTTTCGAACAGGCCCGCAACCCTACTTTTACCCCCTGAAATAAATTATAATATGTGTACTCTGTATCCTGAAATACTACTATCAATGTCAAATAATTGCATACTTGTTTGACGAGTGCATGTTGATCACTGCAATTTATACCTTATGGCACTGAAGTCATAAGGCTCGTTATTCTGTTACGTTAGGTCAGTCTGTTATGGTTATGAGACGATTGTCCAAAACATGCATCTATAAACGTACTATTTCTGTTCTACCCAGGTATAGGGAAACACGGCAAGTTCTACAAACTCACGGAAGTGCCGCTCAAGGATTGGGAACTAGAAGAAACGTCAGATGAAGTGACCATACGACTAAAAAATAAAGAACCAGAAAAGAAAGAGACGTAGTCCCATCAAGTTAGCTCAAAAATAAGTTGGGTTAGGTTACAATAATTCGCATAGAGCTAAACATTGGTACGAATGTTGAAAGCACCATTCAAGTTCCCATCGATCCTATACAAGGAAAACAAAATAATCGTCATTCGTCAAAGATCGCAAAAATAGTTTTTTTTATTGCATGTTTTCAGCAAGGTGGTTTTAGGGTAAAAATAGGTCAAATAATAATTGTAGATCATTCAATCCAAACTATCCAAATCCAAACTTAATATTATAAATGCGAAAGTAACTCTGTCTGTCTGTCTGTCTTTCTGTCTGTCTTTGCTTCACGCCTTAACTACTGAACCGATTTGTGTGAAATTTGGTACCGACATAGTTTGGAACTTGAGAAAGGACATAGGATAGTTTTTATTACAAAAAATAAAATAAAAAAATAAATTTATTGCGGACATACAGCGCCATCTATTGGTCAAGGTCTGCACCAATTCAGTACTGAAAATTCATCGGAAAAATGCCACTCTCTGTAACCCTCTCTTTCTCTTATGTGACGCAGACGAAGTTGCGCGGGTCAGCTAGTTGTCTATAAAAAAATGTAACACTTTTTTCCCAATGATTTTCTTTTTCAGCTCTTCCCTAGTCGCTGAATAGATGGCGTTGGCCTGACTACGTTACTGCAAGGAACAGAACGGCACATAATTTCACTTGGACCTAATGGTTATATTCGGAAGCTTATGCAAACGAAAGTATCAGTCAACGAGCGTATGTGACGTGTGTTTTTTCAAGCGTTTTGGCTTTGGCACGTAGTAACGTAGTCGGATCAACGCCATCTATCCAGTTCATGGAAACAATTTTTTTTTAATTCTCTAAAAGAAAACCTCTCATTACCATACTCATGTTTAAGATATTAAAGCGGTTTCAAAAAGTTCTAATATGAAGTAGTGTACCTACTTGGCGTATTTTTATTAACGCGGTTACTATTGCTCGTCCCGGTAAGCCGAATGAGGTCCTATTTGATGAGATCTTCAGCACTATGCGAATTATTGTAACCTTGAATTTCTATTTTGACCGGGCTATAGTGTTAGATGCCATAGAGAAAAGACTAAGGCCCGATTTACATCGGTCAAGTACAGTGGCGAAAACCTAGACACTTGGCCAATATAAATTGGGCTTTTAAAAGCCGACGTGGCTGGCCAGCAACAAATGTCAACCTTGAAAAATGTAGAAAATAAGTAAGGTTCATCTTCCAACAATCCCGAAGATTATCAGCACGGATATTGTTATCTATTTTCGACTGTATTTCAAGAGAAGTAATATCGATATTTGTTTGGCAGGTAAATCTGTGCCACACTGCGTTTGCGCCGAAGGTCTGCACTGGCCTTTAACTTGTACGAATTTATTGTTCCGTTTGTAAAGCATTTAAGTTTGGAATAAGTATTTTATTACTAGTCATTTACGACGCTTTTTTGTTGTAGTCTAAGTTTCAAAATGAATAAAGGGTTGTGCTAACTTACTTTTTTTTTAATTTATCTTGATAAACAAGAATTGTCAATTTTTATTCTAGCTTCACTAAAAATCCGGCTACAAAAAATAATGCTCTAATTAAATTCGTTCGTGGTTTACAAGGTTAAATCGTGTCCTCCTATTGTTGAATTCGTTTAAAATGTAGCCTATGTGTTTCAGGAAAATTATTCAAATTAAGGCACGAATCTCGGAATGAGAGATAGTCAGCTATAAGCTTGTACTTTATTTTGACGTCCTAAAACTTGTCTCAAAACCTACTTATCGTAGGGGGACACCCAAAGATAAGTAGGTTTTGAGACAAGTTTTAGGGTGTCAAAATAAAGGTTCAGGGATACAAGTTTATAGCTGAATATCTCTCATTCCGAGGTGAAACCCTTATTTTCCTGGACTATGACACCTTATTCATCAAAATCGGATAAAGTTTAGGCGCTACGAAGATACAAACATTAACTGCTCTGACTTTGCCGTTTGGGTATAATTAGCAGAAGACCGAACTGATGCACAGAGCATCATATAGGGTGTAAACAACCTCATCACGAAGCCGTCAGCCAAGCATTCTGTACATCAAACTAAGTAACTTTACGCAATAAATATTGTTGGGATACAACTTTTTTTTGGGGTGAAAAATAACGTTTTGGGAAATAATTCAATGTGACGCACACAAAACATTGTGCTGATGGATGGTTTGAAGAGTACGGGGTTTGTGGAGAACCTATTAAAAAAACTTAATATCAAAAAGTTGGAACTTTGACCCCCCATATCTCCGTAACTAGAAGGTATGATGTAGAACCATGTAGAACAAAAAAAATGATCGAAATGACGGGGAGAACAAGTGCCTTTCGGTTTCGTTAAGAGGTGTTTTACAGCCTTTATTAACATTATATCATATTGTTAGGAAGAAATGAGGTTTCGCGTAGTATTATGAAGAAATGAGGTTGTACGTAGCACAGGTTACTTCTATGGAAAGGCGTGACAGACAACTTGCTTTAGTCTCTGGTCGCAAGAGACTCGTTGGGAATATCGTTCAAAGGGCTGTAAGATTTATATTTTCCTATTTTGTGTACTTACTCGCTACTTTTCTAAGCAATTACGTGTTAATTGAATTCCTTATGATTTATTATGGTTATGGATAGTTTCAGCAATTGATATTTTGTTCCAAGTTAGAATAAACGGTTGTATTCGTTACTTTATGTACCTCGTTGTCTTATTTTAAACATTTTCACTTCTGAATGCTACATATATAATACGATGGTACGGCAGACCCAGTTCAATTGCAAGCACAATATCTGTGGACATCTTGTAGACAAAATGGTGTCAATAAATGAGGCTGCATCGTTGGTCTAGTCTGATTGATTGCACGCCCACAGCTGACCATGAAGTCCTGCTTTTAATTCCTAGATTGGCCTGTGATATCGAACTATTCCATCACATACCTAGTAATTTCTCAGTGGTAGACTTGATTCAGTATTTGGGTCCAGGTTGATGGCAACAAGTCTCAAAACATAAATAGCCAAATTTGGGTAGAGGTACATAATATTATACAGTATGTAAACAACCTCATCATGAAGCCGTCAACCAAGCATTCTGTACATCAAACTAATGTAACTGCGCAAAATATATTGCTGGGTTATACACGCTGAAATTTTAGTGGTTGTTTTCCCGAAGCGAAATGAGATTGTATCGGTAATACAATCGATTACTTAATAAGTATATAAAAAAATAATTAGACTCAATAAATGGCATATTAACAATGTGATAATCAAAGCTCGAAAGCGACCTGAACCAACAGTAATATCTCCCCGGAACGCGGGCCGGGCGCGGGGGGTGTCCAGAACAGCCGCGCGGTTGTTGCACTTCGCGTATAAATCAGCGGATCACTACTCCTGACGTAATACAACACAAAACCCAATAAGTTATAACAGTAATTGAAAAAAAAAACAACTTTTTTTTTAAGTTTAACTTTGCTTTTCGATAGTGCTACTGATGGGTAATCGTCCTGCCGCGGGAAAACAACCATTCAAATTTCACGCTGTATAATTACTTTTTTTTTTAGTTTTTGTTTGTTTTTGGTAAAACTCAATGTAACGCATTCAGCACATTGTGCTGATGAATGAGCATATAGTAGTGAACGGGTCATGGAGGTATTTAAAATAAAGCTAAGTATAATATTATAAACTTGTATTTAAAAAAAGGACTTGCGAAAAAGTTGGAACTTTGGCCCCCAATAATCTCCGTAAGGCTGCGGTTCCACTGAGGCGGAGCGGAGCAGGGGGTCTATAGCATGAATCACGTTAAAAGTTTTAAATTCTAAAAAATGGGCTTTATAGTCATATCCATAAAGTCCATTATGAGAATATTAATTTTTCAACGTGATTCATATAATGTTCTGCTAAAGGGCCATTGTAGGCCCCCAGAGTGGATACGAGCTGTGCCACGATTCACCAATCACATGGCTTGAAATCTTAGCAATGTGAATTTCAATGGGGGCTATCGTGTTTGAGTTCACCAGATGGCGCCACTGGTGAGTAAGGTGCTGTCATTCATTCTGTTTGATACTTTAAAGTACCAATAACTTCATAAAAAGTTATTTTATTACATATTGTGCATACTTTAGATTCATATTTACAATATTGCCACTAAAATGAGCAAGCATTGAACATTTAAAATATTTTTTCTTCCAAATACTAAACAAATTAGATGTTGAAAATCGAACTTGTTACTTAAAATCTTCTAGTCATTATTAATCAGGAATGGGACAATTTAGATCACAATTGCGAATATTAGTAAAAATACGTGATAAAAAAAGCGCATTGCGTGAACAATCTATGACATCTGACATTTCGGAAGACCTTACTCTACACGAGCGCCTCTAGCGGCGAATTAATGCGCGATAGTCCCCATTCCATGTCATTGGTGAATCGCGGCACAGCTCGTCTCCGCTCCGGCCCAGTGGAACCGCAGCCTAACTATAGTCCCCGCCACAAGCCAAGTTATATAGCGACAATTCAATCAACACAAATACTCCCATATTCAAACTCAAATTATCATACGTGTAATACGAAAACTAACGAGCACTTTCACTTGGGTGGGTTTTATAAAGCGCTGTCGTCTAATATTGTGGTTAGTACCGCATCATGACATCATGGAACGTAAACACTTGGGCCGCTATTTTGAAGGAAGTTCACGCTGACGCTGTCATTTTTTTAGTTTGGTCTCAAGGTTGCGAACCCGAATGTGTGTTTCCAATATTTATAGCTTCTCGTGACGGGGACTATAAGGGTCCGTTCAAACAGACCGGCTCGGAGAGGAGTGCAGATTCTTATCACGTTGAAAACAGAGTTTTTAGTATTTGTAGTAAAGTTTATTTTTGCATGTGCACTGCTTTTGTCATTAAGAAAGCTTGAACGCGCTTGGTGGGAAATAATAAGAGGAACTGACCGGCTCCGATCGCGTACTTTTTCTCGTTCGCGCAGCCGTTTGGCTCCGATTGCATGCTCTTTCTCGCTCGCGAAGTCGATCGGCTCCGATTGCGTGCGCGCCTCCTCACGCCGACCGCCATTTTGAAAGCACAATTTACGCACACGTTAACACCGAAAACAAAACTTAGACTGCGTGGAATACTGGTACTGCCTTTGTAGTGTTCGGCTCCGAGCGCATCCGACCGGCTGCGAGCGCATCCGATAGCTCCGACCGTATCCACTTTCAGATCGCTTCCAGCCGGTCTATGTGAAATAGTTAGCGGCTCCGACCAACTCCAAGCGTATACGATCCGGTCTGTGTGAAAAGAAAAATGCGCGCCGATGCTCTCCGAGCCGGTCTGTGTGAGCGGACCCTAAAAGGTTCCCAGGAATGATCTAAAACGAACAAAAATATCACAGGAACGAGGAGAACAAGTGCCTTTCGGGTACGTTAAGTCAATTTATATCCTTTATACAGTGACACAACTCTGCATAATTCTTCGAGATTACTAGCGTTATCTTGTGTGGCGTAAATAAAAACAACGTCATACAAATAGCAAAACTTTATTACAATAAAACCGTAAACCTAAGCGTCAGCATCGCCCTTCTCGGCGGCATACTTGTAGTGCAGGTCGGAGCAGTCTTCGTTGGAGATGTTGACCCATCCCTTCTCGCTGATGTGGTAGACGCGCACGATACCGCCCGAGTACGCGTCGCGGTGCGTCGCGTGGTAGATGGCGCGGCGGCCTAGCTCTGAAAAAGTAGAGGAAAGAATTACTATAAGGAGTTTTGAAACAGAGAAATAGGCATGACGAAAGTATCAAAACATTGCAAATCTATTCAGAGTAAGTATTGGAAAATAATGGACACGTATTTTTTGTTTTTGTAAAACACATCAAAGCACATTAACTACATTGTCTTTTTAAAACTTTCACGATCAGAACACATTATTAAACATATGAAGACGGGTATCGCGAACTACATAGGTACCTTGCGTTGATTGATACGGGCCCTAAACGGCAAAAAGTAATAATTAGTCCGTCGTGTGTTTTATTAATTAATTAGATTGTTGTGTGGAGTGGGGGGCTCGTGATGTCACAACTCGCTAAAAATTATGCCATAGCGTGACGTATTGACAATTACGTCGTCATCAATTTTGGTTTATGTAACAAAAAAATACGGGTCGAATATTTTTTGACAATCTAACTGACGGACAATTCGTCTACCCTATTTTTCTGTGGTGAGCAGTTTGGTAGAGCCCGTATCAACCAACGCAAGGTAGGTATGTAGCTAATGTGTAGTCCATTAGGAGGACTCAACGGATTTGATCAAACTGATTCATCTTAACCAGGCACAAAACATACTTTAGATTTTGCCGCCGGGCCTGTTTTGACGGGGTCAAGAGACAAATTTCAGGATAATTAGATGGCTGGATTGTGGATACATCATGGTGAGGTAGTTAGTTTACTTTCTTTTCTCCCGACCTTTTTTGATCCAAAGCTGCATCTTCTAGGCTATGGCCGATAGACGTCTATTTCTACGATATGGATTGTCACAAAACAAAGTGATAACGATGCGTGTCGTTGCTCGTGCGGCAGTAAATAATAGGGCTACCTTTCATTAATAGAATGTTGTAGTGATTCAATAAGCCAATAAAGCCTGACAGTAGCTTCCAAGATTGTGTATCTTCATCATCATCATCATCAGCCTGATAATGTTCCCACTGCTGGCACACAGGCCTCCTCTCAATGAAAAGGAATGCCTTAATAGGCATGACGACAGTGGTGTCGATTCTGTTGTGCACAAACTAAACTTAATTTAGACTATCGCTATCTTTTACTAAAAGGCAGTGCGAGAAAAGGACGGCTATAGCTATGCACTAAGTTAGAGATGTCAAACTAGTTTATGCCTTGCGCTTCACCGTGTTTTTAGTCGACATGTTTTTACGTGCACCCTTCATTTGTATGGAGATATTAGTTCGAATTAAATTTGACAGCTCTAAATTACGTCCGTCTCTTTCTCGTTTTATTAGTGAGAAAAAGATAGTAATAGCCTAAATTAAGGTTAGTTCGTGCACAACAGAATCGACACCATCAAAAAATTGGATATCTATTTAGCCCGTCAGTTGGAAAATACTGGACACATATTTTTTGTTTTTGGAAATCAACGAATATATGACGAAGATAAAATGCATTAAAACTTGGAAGTGGGGGCTCGTGACGTGACGTCAGAACGCACAACAATTATACCAAGGCGTGACGTATTGGAAAGATTAAAAGCGTCGTATCTTCGTCAATTTTGACTTACATAACAAAAGAAAATATACGGGTCAAATATTTTTTGATAATCTAACCGACAGACTAATAAGATTTTCTTTTGTCGTCTACCTTATCAGTCTGATTGTGGAATCCTTAGAAAATAAATTGATATTAGCTTCTTTACCTTGCGCATCCTTATCGGACAGGTCCCAGCTGTATCCGCTGTCGAGTACACCAAACGCGTACACGGACCCGGAACCCACAGAGAACACCTTGCCGGGTGTGCGCGTGCCTTCAGAGTCCACGTAGTACAGTTGAGCTCCCTGCAAGAATGTGAGATTAGTACGGAATGTTTTCAGTTTACAAGTGAGCTCGCAGATTTTCTGATAAATAGTAGTTTTGAACATCAGGTTTTTTTAAAAATATGTATTGATCTAATTCGAATGCTGTGAACCGCATAGAGAAGAGTTAGGGGGAACCATTGCCTAGCAGTGGGATACAGGTTGAAAATAAAATTATTAATTAAAAAACCATTTAAAAAATAAGCTTTTATAAAAATGTTGGTTTTTATAAGAAAATAAACCTTGCGAGTAAATAAAAAGGAAAACAAATAGATTTCAAGTTTCGAAAAAACAGCAAAGTGGGAGTGGACTTGCCACGTAGCACGGATGCGCCCGGAGAGATGGGTAACGATCGTCACTCACTGGAAGCCTGTCGGAAGAAATCGGCGTCGAAGTAGCCTGCGTCGAAGTTGGTGTGACGGTCTGATCTTTTTTGCTGGACGAAAACAGCCAGATATTGCACAGAACACAGGTTTGTAAGGAGAAAGGGGACACTTTTGCCTAGTATTGGTATACTCACACGTACGTAACAGCTAAATAAGATAAACTCACCCTCTTATCAACACCCGCCAACATCATTCCCATGCTGAGTCCCATACCCTTGTAGTTGTACACCATGTTGGCCATCAGCTTGCTGGCGGCGGCCACTGAGATGCGCTCCCTGTTGCGCAGCTCGTACAGCCTGCACTGCTTGGCGAGCACACGGTCCCAGTACACACAGTCTGCGGCACCTCCGGCAAGTGTGCCTGGGGAATAATGAAATTGACAATAATGATGGTGATGGAAAGTAAGTGAAATTTTTGCATCCTCCTTCAGTAATACATGATTTTCTGATAAATCACCAATCAAAATAACAGCATACCTACTGTCGTTGAAGTTATAACAAAGTCAGCCAATAAGTAAAATTTTCGCAGATTTGACATTTTGATTTTAGATGCTGTTTGCTAGAGAATGGAAAGACGGGCTGTTTCAGTCACAGATGTCTCTATCTAATTCAAACAGTACACTAATTAAAATATGTATTGTGTATCATTAACTACGTATATTTATGCAGTTTTTTACTCTCCTGTTAAGTGTTTTTTTTACTAACATGTGTTAGAACTTAATGTGTAAGAAACAACAGTGTGTAAGAAGTAGTTTACAAACGATGTGGTGCAATTAAACTAATTCTATGCAGATTCAGGTATTTCTTATAAAAATGAAATCTGTAGTGTTTTAGAGTCAAGGCAAGTGTATTTTAAAGAAAACAGACATGCTCTTATTTGCATTCCCTTTTAGTCAATTGTTAGTAATGTGTAAACTATTAGAATTTTTTGTAGAAAAACTAGATGGGACTTACCAAGTAAGTAGTCATTGATCTCCACAATCTTCTTCATAGACTGGGAACCAATGAACTGACCACCGGTAGCACGGGAGTCCACAGCCAACAGTACTCCACCCTGAATATTATGAGATAATGTTTGTATTCAACAGTATGATAAAGTTAGTATTGAACACAGAATTTTTATATATATTCTCTTATGTTTGCAGCTGGAAACACTTTACTACCATATAAATAAGAAGACTCACAGAATGAGGTAATTTTACTCTTAAGTAGTACATGATGGTTTGGTAGTTTTAAATAAATGATATAAAACACTGGGGGCTGTGTATGATAGGAATCCATGACTTGCATTACAGAATAATGGCTAGATTTTTTTTAGGAATTTTGTCAACACAATACAACAAGCATAATTTCTACAGACAGAAACCATGACTCAGTGTTTTGAAAAACCATCGTAGGCACTACAGATTGTAGTACTTAGGAAGTTAATCTTTTCATTTATTAGCAAAATACATAAAAAGTGAATCTTACCTGGTAACGGAAGCCAAGAGTTGTGGTACCGTGGTCGAACTGGATTTTAATCGCTTTGCCCGTCTCATCGTGCTGGTTGAACTGCGCAAGGGTTTCTATAGGCTGTAAAGACGACAATGACACAGTTATTCACGAGTTTGAGAGTAAGTTTAACAATTAAAAGCATTATAACCTTTACTTACGTTGGCGAAAGGCGGTGTCGCGAGTTGAGTGTTGTTTAAGAAGTTTTCACTGTACCCAACGATGTCATTTTGGAATGAAGCAAGTGCGTCAACTGGCTTCAAGTTAATTTTCTCGTTTAAATTGCAATAATCGAGTAAAGCCATTTTTGTTTTGTGATTTCAAATAAACTTTTCTGTATTGAATGAATGACAAGCGATTTCTTCAAAAACGCCGATTTGTCAAGTTTGACGTTTGCCTTGTGATGTTGCAATTTGCAAAATTAAAGTTGCCTTAACTGTCTGAAACAGAAATGAATTATTTTGTTTAATATATAAATCAAAAAGAGTCAAATTTTCATGTTTAATTTGATTTATTTTATATTTATTATAAGTTTCCAATTTATCACTAAGACAGTTAATTGAATCTGTGAAAAAGCGTCATCTAGTATAACACAGAAAAAGTTTTTTAAATAGTTCTTGCCACTCCTCAACGGATGTCGCTACCAACCACTCAAAGTCTCTCGTACAGTGCCATCTATTATGAAGTAGCAAAACTAAATTCTTTCATGTTTTATTATATTAAGATCTTGCAAACTGAAACAATAAAGCCAATGAAAAATATTAACAAGGACTAAACACCAATCTATTTTTTATCCAAAGTCGAAGGCCAATACTTAGTCGTCAGGTCGTCAATCGTTAAACCCAAGAAACACAAATTAGGAATCGTATCTAGGTATCTTATAATTCGTTAATGAATAGTTCGGCCGCTAAAAATGATCAGTTGTAAATAATTTCAAAGAATCGTTCAGTCCAAACATTATAAAATTCACCGAATAAGAACTGTGCCTAATAAATAGCGGGGAAGTTAGCGAACCTATCATTACGCTATGAGTCAGGGTTTCGATACGATCTCCTTGTCGATATTATTCGAAGCTCCTCAGTTTAAAGTCTGTCATTATATCTAAGATATAGATAGCGTTTGTATAATTTATATATTAGTCATTAGTTGTTGGTCATTTTGGAAAGCTCGCTATCAAGATGTTATTGTTTTGTCGTGTGAGGAATGTGCATCGTTCGATGGTTTTATGAATGATTTCTGGTTTTGTTTTTCTTTTTGAGGGCAGATATGAGCTGCTGAAACTTAAGACACATCCTATCTGCCAGCTGTTCTGGTTCTTCGTTTCGCTGAACCAAAACATCGCCACTTCCACGGCGTGGTCGGGGGCGGCACAGAGGTCAATGTGGCTGCAATTTAGGATATGGGATAGTTATAGTTTGTATTACAGCATTCATACACCATAGCAACAGTTTCTGCTCTCTCCTGCTACTACTTGTAGCAGTAAACCCTACCCCTACTAGTTGAACTTCGGGTTAGTGCCTAATCTGTTCGGTCCCTAATTTCGTTGGTCGACGAAAAAAGGTCAATGCTCTATTAAGCGTCAGTTTCAGGATTCCTTTCCATTGCGCTGATCATGAAACGTGCACGAGTTTACACATACTTTTTTTTGTGGCGAATTAACTTAGTGACGAATGTACAATAACCCCATCAGAATCAGGCAATGTCTTTTGAAGCGAAGTGAACATTGGCTTCTTCTAAAAGAGGTTGAATGTCTGAAAGCATTTACAAAATATATGAACAAGTTTGAGCTCAATCTATTGCAATGTTCAATGAAGTGAGACTGATTGAAGCTGATGCACATAGACAAGACAACAACAAAAGACAAGACTTTAGAGCGGACACTGGGAATATTTTTATACATGATCCTGACCTATTTCGATAATGGCACATGGATGCTAGCCGACAAGCGGGCGTATGAATCTAGACAGACCGATTTGTAAGTCGTAACAAGTATTCGATTACAAACTTCGTCTGGTCCCGTCTATCGCTCGTAGGTAAGTATTTGGATGGCTCAAAGGTGATGATTGTGATTATACCTAAATTCGTAAAAACCCGGCTAACGCAGATTTGGCCGGGACGCAACAGCAACGCGCGCTTCGGCCCGATGCGGCTTTAGTGCTATTTCTATAAAATGGTCATATCACTGTTTGTAATTTGAAGTTAGCTAGTTAAGTCAGTTTATCGATCCACTGCTAGTCTCCTATCTAAAATATTGATAATTCCAGTCTCCAAACATTCACTTCCGAAAATCCAATGATCACTTATTTAAACAATCGTGACTAGGGCATTATAATTTAAAAATCCAAGGCTGTGAGTTTGCCATCATCCGAACTTGAAAGGGCGGTAACAGCTCAACAAACCTTAACTTACAAACATACATTTATCTTAAATCCTAAGGAAAATTAGGAGTTTCTCAAAATTGTGGCGCCAACATCACCCACATCAAAGGTTTGCGTCAAATAAATTCGGGAATCGTGTAGAGTATCACGGGAGAGTCACGACTGCACGGGCAGAGACGAGAGACGCACCTAGCACACAAATGATAGCCCCGAACTCGTAATTGCGAGTTTTTGGGGAAGACTGTTACACCGTTGTGTAATGTGGGTTGGGATGATTGTTGCAGGATCGTTACCAGTCTAAATGCTCCTTTACTTTAGAAGTTTGATTCGATTAGACTGGTCTCAATCAAGATGTATTACTTTATTTTAGACTAACTGATGTCTGCAGCTTCGCCCGCGGACAAATTATATACTGAAACATGCCTCGAGAACCAGTCTATCCATTGGTGAAAACGGTATGAAAATCGGTGCAGTAGTTTTTGACTTTATTGCGAACAGACAGATGCAGAATAGACAGCGGCGCGGCGCGGCGCAGGACTTAGTTTTAATATGTAGTGATTTTCTGGATCACTGCGGATAGAATGGGCCTCCAAAACTTCACATTTAGAAAATGTATGTGCTTACCGGACTTGAAGCTCACAAGTCTTAGGGAGAAGTTATGCAAAACAAAATTAAGTGTAACGAAATAGCCGCGCGCCCGCACCGCTTTGTATATTACGTGCCAGAGCGCCATATATTTTATCTACAGCGACCAGACAGAGTCTGATTTAGAGCAGACGCAGTGACAACCCCAAAACTTTCTTCCTTTACGGCTAAACAAAAGGTGTACATATTATGTTGCTCGTCGAACCGTATTACTGAACTTCGAATTTTAAAATACAGTTGAATTCCGAAGATTAAAATTCGCAATTATTAAGTAATTCGTCATTGCGTATCGTCGTCAGTAAATTCTGCACGTTCGTCGCGTCGGTGTAACATACAGCCTGTTTGAGGGACTGATTAACGCATTCCGGCGGTGCATGGTTGCAATTCGTCAGGTCTCGTGTTAAAGCCAGGGGGGTGAGGGGTGCGGGGTGCAGGGGGAGGGGGTCAGTCTGTTTCCCATAGGAAACTGGTGCGACTTGGCCACTTGTCACGCGACACGCAACGGTTTTCGGTAGTCCGCTGTGGTGACCATGGCTGGTCTTGATCACGGATTTGTTAGCTCTTGTTAGAAATAGTGTGGGCTATCAAGGTTAGTGGATTTTGTAATACCGACACGAGTTATATTCTAGAAAAAAAAATGTGGTGTAAGCAAAAAAACTTTACCACTTTGTCAATTTCCTTTTTCAGCTTTGATATAGGTACAGTTTTTGAAGATAAGTTTTACGAATGTAAATTAACAGATTTTTCTAAAAAACTACACTTTGATTTATTTAAGTTTTCATCTTCTTCGTTTTTCCTATAAAATAAATGGGTAGCAGTAGGACTGTATAACATTTCATGTCACTGAAAAAGCAACACTAACAATCTTTATATGAATTATAATCTAGTGGTCTAAGAGCGAATGCTTAGCATGAATTCCATTCTCGGGTCAGTGTGTCGGGGTTTTTTTTTCGCGGCACAATATTCCCAAACCACTGTAACTCCTGAAGCCAGAGTCAACAGTGGCGACCACCACAAAAGCAACGAGACAATGAAGCGCGACGAAGTCCCAGAGAATGAATTTAACTGTCTTGGATCCCGCAACGAAATTAATCAGAAAGTATAGCGGAGGAGTAGGAAAAGACCGTTATAATTTCCACTTGCGTCCATATCAGCGGGAAAAAAAAAAAAAAACAAAAAAAAAAAAAAAAAGGTAGAACGAAACAAGGCCAATAGGCACAAAGTGACGTTTACAACTGCCCGGTTCATGGCAAAAGGCTCGCGGGACTTAAATATAACGGTCCAAATGTGGCTGTACTAATGTGCTCACCTCTGTATAACCCTTCAGGGATTCAAGTGTGATATTATATTTTTATTTATTTAACAATTCATCATTCATTTTATTACTTTTTTCAGGAAAATCTCAGGACCCCATCACCTCATGGTGTCACCAACATTAGTGTTAGCGAGTCCACCCCGGGGCTGCCGGTAATGCCTCGAATTTGATAGGCATCTTAATGACATCAGCATCAACTTGACAATAAGATTGTAGCAGCCGAGAGGGAATGATATCGTTTTCATAGGAATGCTAATGTCGTATAGATTGGTAGGGATAGACTAGACTAGACTAGACTTTAGTTATAATAGCTGTGTGAGATTTGAAAAGGGTTCTAGAAAATGGATACGTCACGAACTCACGATCACGCCTTATACCAAGGTGGTTTTGGCAGAGTTGCACCTAAAAACCTAAAATAAAATAGATAGATAAACTTTACGTAATTTTTTGTAGCATTGCTAGCCCAATAAAAACGACCCACTCTCACATGTCACAGCCAAATCGAACACGCCGTATTACATAATGGCGCGCCGGATTGTAAAACGTCGCCGTTATGTCATGCGGCGTCGTCTCGTCGTCTCGCCGGTAAGCTGTGAAAGGGTAAGTACATATGAACCACTAAAAAAAGAAAAATAAAAAACTCTTTTTGCAAAAAATAAAACCGACTTCACACAAAAAATTGAAAAATAACTTTAGCTTCAGAAGTCGGTGATAAAAACGAAATCAATCAAACAAAGGTCATTATCTCTTTTATGTGACGCAGACAAATTTGCGTGGGTCAGCTAGTAAGTATATAAGACAGCCTATCTTACGGTTGCAGGCCTATTTCCGAACATAATGACATCCTCTTACAAAATTACTTAACAACAAACACCTGTTCAAAAGTCCATTCCTGCGATGATTCCTGCACTTCCGCTATTGCGAAGATTCCACCCATCATCTCAATGACAGGTAATAAGAGCTAACAGTTCCGTTTACGACCGCCAGGGTTCGCAGGCCTGTCTGTTCAGCTCGCTAAGACAGTGGCAATCAGGAGTTTAGTGTATGTTGTATTCGGCGTGGTTTGATTGCCGTGCAGTGGCGGCCGAGAGAAATGACGCGATGAACTGGTGCGAATAACATAGAACGTTGTTTTATGTTATATCAGGTGATGCCCGCGTGCGAAGGATTATACTCAAACCTTCCTCGAGAACCACTCTATCCATTGGTGAAACAGCATGAAAATCGGTGCATTATTTTTTAGTTTTTCGCGAGCAGACAGACAGACGCGGCGGAGTTCTTTGTTTTAATATGTTTGTTTTAGTATGTATTGGATTTCGGTTTTTTGTTTTTCTCAAAGCCTCAAAAACGTTTTTGCAAAAAATAAAACCGACTTCAAAAAAAACAAAAAAGTGAAAAATAACTTTAGCTTCTGAAGTCGGTGACCTTTGTTTGATTGCTTTAGTTTTTTTGTCACCGACTTCAGAAGCTAAAGTTATTTTTCACTTTTTTGTTTTTTTTGAAGTCGGTTTTATTTTTTGCAAAAAAGTTTTTATTTTCAACTTTTTAGTGGTTCACATGTGCTTGATACATGGAAAGTGCATACCGTTACAATTGCAACAAGCCCAAACACGACTATGGTACATTGTCTCATTATGGAGTTCCGTGACTCTTGGCTTCATCATCAGATCTGATGGTAGAATGGTTCTTATCAAACGCAAATGCTTCACTTGTTGTAGAAAATACCAAAATCGCAACACGTTTTCATATAAAATTTGAAGAGTTCCCTCGATTTCGCCAAGATTCCATCATCAGATCCTGATTTGGTGGCTATGGGACCATTTGGAAAGAATACCCTTTCCAACAAAAAAAGAATTTTCCAAATCGGTTGGCAAGCCACGGAGTTATGCCCGAACAAACATAAAAAAAAAAAAAAAAAAAAAAAACCAAAAATAGAAACATCCGAATTGAGAACCTCCTCCTTTTTTAGAAGTCGGTTAAAAACGACAAGAGATAAACGCGAGTTTTATAATGCCTGAAAGTATATGATTCACTGCAATAAACGAAACCAGAAAAATATATTATATTTTTCAGGATATATGCTAGTATGACAGGTGTTTTGAAAACATAACAGGTACAATTAATTTTCCTCGATAAAAAAAATCACGATATTATCTCTAAAAATGTCTTTAAAAGAGTAAAAACCTAGTAAAAACACCCAATCATTCTTATTTTTTGGCAAATAATTCTACAAGCAACATATTAAAACTTTATTCTAACAGTATATTTCAGATGAAGTTTGAACCACCACGAATAGAGTTGCTAATTTACCTCATGGAGCGGCGCTTATCTTCCTACTAATATTATAAATGCGAAAGTTTGTGAGTAATAAACATCCATCCATCCGACACACACAGGATGGATGGATGGGAGTTTATTACTCTTTTACGCAAAAACTACAGAACGGATTTGGACGAAATTTTGCTCACAGATGGTTTACAACCTGGATTAACACATGGAATACTTTTTATCTCGGTAGTGAGATGCCATGGGACAATTTTGAAACTTCACGCGGGCGAGGCCGCTGGCAGAAGCTAGTTTATTATTAACATTACGCCTGTAATCCCTAAAAGGCTTAGGTAGAGGAGTGCACCCATATTTCGCCGGTCTGTGTTTACGTGATTTCGATTCCCGGGAGGGGCAAAATGTTATTGGGTTTTTCCATGAGCTCAGTAGTAGCCATCGAGTCTGTATTTATGTCCAGTTGATGACAACACCTCCGCAGTGTGAATGTGTTGGTCACCGTAAAATTGTCAAACACGTTAGACTGTAATATAACTAGAGAGATTGTAAACTCTCGAAAGGTTGTCAAATGAACATACTGCTTACAATTTAACGCAATAATGCGTTCGGTAGATTGTAATCTATCGAAGTGAAACCGTAATATTGAAAAATGTACGACATATTCATTAGTATGCCTCTGAGTAATCCTTCGAGTATTACAGTCGTGATGTTATGTTTTTACCCGAGGAGCTCGTGGCTAAATAATAACAGCCGCTCGGGTCGATCCTTAGGTTAAGCCGTGCGTCACCCATCTACAGACCAACCTGGGTCGGTTGGTCTGTAGATGGAAAACCACCCTTGCATACCAAGTTTCCTCCATACTTCGGAAAGCACGTTAAGCTGTTGGTCCCGGCTGTCATTTGTCCATCTTTGGCAGTCGTTACAGGTAGTCAGTGGCCCGGAGAGTCTGACAAACAGTTTTATCAAGTGGTATCATCGTATTACCCTGTACTAACTTGGTTGTGGAGGTCAGATAGGCAGTCGCTCCATGTAGAATACTGGTATTCAGCTGTATCCGGTTAGACTGGAAGCCGATCCTACTGACCATGCACTAATTTTTCTGACTGTGCAAACATTTCTGTCCCTATACGCAGGCGCACATTAGGCGTCATATAACGCGGCGCTCTGTGTGTCTTGTACCTCGTTAGCGGATCACCTTTATAGCACCCTTTTTTTTTTTTTTTTTTTTAGTATGGGAAATCATCAAATGACTTCTCCCACTCTGGGCGGAGCGGGAGGGAGTGTCAGACTCTTACTGACTAAAACCCATCCATGTCCCTTCCTCGCCCTTTATGTTCCGGGGCCGCGGTATCTCTTTCGAACAGGCCCGCAACACCTTTATAGCACCCTTATGACCTAATCCTTCGCTAGAATCACTTCATTTTTAATTACTAATTTATTCGGATATAAGATAAGTCGTGAGGTAGGTAAGTAGTCAGGTTGTAGGTATACAGGCTGAAAACAACCTCATTACAAAGCCATAAACCAAACATTCTGTACATCAAACTACGAGTAAGTAACTTTACGCAAAAATTGTTGCCGGGAAACGACTTTTTTTTTGGTGAAAAAACGTGTTTTGTGGTAGAACTCAATTTAAGGCACTCAAAACATTGTGCTGATGGATGGATTGAATAGATAAAAACTTGTAAAAAAAGTTGGAACTTTTAACAATACCTTTGGTATAGTGTAAAACAAAAAAAAATATCGCAAAACAATTGCCTTTCGGCTACGATAAGAGGTTCTTTACACCCTTTATAAGAGTAGAGGAAGACCAAAGAAACGATGGATGGATGGACTCTGTAAACTGAAAGGATGATGTGGCAAGAAAGGAGGTTTTTGATGACATGACTAATAATATAGAAGTATGGAAGGAGAAGATTGTGGGATAAGGGCAGAAGTATGATGATTTTCCTATTTTGTCATTTTGGATAGAAAATGGTGAGAGACAACCTTTTCCGAGAACGTGATTAAAAATATACAAAATATTGCTTATTTAATAGTCTAAGGGCCAGTTTCACCGGTTGCGGATAAAGTGTCGGTTAGTTATCTGATAGTTAATACTATCTACCACTTAAAGGCTGGTTTTAACTAATACTTTATCTACCAGATATCGCTATCCGACACCTGTGAAACCAAAAGTGTTAGTTTATCTGGCAGATAAGTTCCTAATAGGCTAACCGACACTTTATCCGCAACCGGTGAAACTGGCCCTAAGATTTATTCTGGAATGCATTTTGACAAAATACTTTACCATCCGATAATAGTAGATTGTATCATAAGGGAGCAAAATAATATTTTTACGGCGAGGGCGCTTTTTTGAATCCAGAGCGAAGTGAGGGATTCTAGAGTAGAATCCCGAGCGTAGCGAGGGATTCTTTAGTAGAATCCTGAACGTAGCGAGGGATTCAAAGTACGTCGCCCGAGCCAAAAATATATTTTGCGCCCGAGTGATACACTCTACTTTTCATCACCCACTATGAGAAAATAAAAGGCGCCTCATATTTTATTGTAATATTGATATTTAATGAAACAGAGTAACAACTAAATTGAAATTAAGTAGTATCTAATAATAAAACAACTAAAAACTTATATTTACATTTGAGACATTTTCACAATTTTGAAAATTAATTGTTACAGTTTTATTAGGAATAGAGATTGTTGTAGATTTAATTTTATTCTGCGTGTTTGAAATAATGTCAGAATGTGGCTCATTTTGAGGAAAATGTGACGGTGAATCTCTTTGTTTGGATGTAGATGGGCGCGGCGACAGTGGCATGGATGGATTAACTGAAGGTTGCAATTTAATGTTTTCCACGATGCGTTCACATGTTTTCGCCTTGTTCTCAATGGAATCTTCTATATATCCCTCTGCTACAGCACTCGACTTCCATCCTCCATGTCGCTTGAGAACAGTTAAGTCCGCTCCAGAATCTGCCAACAGGGTAGCAGAAGTGCGACGAAAACAATGTCCTGTATATAGCTTGATATCTGGTAACTTCAAATAAGTAGCGATTTCTTGTGGCATGTAAGAAATTTTATTTTTTCCCATAACTTGTTTGAAGCACTTGCCATTTTGATAACGGATGAAAAACCGATTGGTCTTTATATCAGCAGGACGCAGGTCCAGGTATTTCTGTACAATAGTTTTGTATTCTCCTCGGATTACGAAGGATCGGTCAATTTTTGTTTTTGTGTCTGTCAGCTTTACTAACAGTAAATTATCCGAGTGATTTTCGACATCATCAACAGTTATTTTTAAAAGTTCATTGCCACGACAAGCTCCATGTACTCCGAAAATTAAAGCCACCTGTAACAAAACCGAATGTGAATAAGACAAGTACCTATCTATCGAAGTACAGGTTACAATAAAATGCGCATTTTAAAACACTGGTTATACTTTACTAATCCACCATATATACATACATAGTTACTTACTTTTACGGCAAGAAAGATGTTGTCGGGTGCCTCATTAAGGAAAGTCTCCACGTTTTTGACTGAGAACACTTTGGATTTTTTAGGTTTAAATCCATCAGACATCCTCTTCAGATACGCTATTAATTTCGAATATGTGTCCAGTTTTACGTCGTTATTAGAACTGACTGTTGATTTTAGCATTGAGTAGGTACTCCAAAGTGTGGAAGGTTGTTTAGTTTTGGCTAAGTACTGGAAGTAGGCCAAAAACACAGATTCTGAAAAATTCTTGGCGCCTCTTGAATTTCTCCATTCAATAAAATTACCATAAGCTTTCATATATTTCTCCCGGGATTTTGCAGGTAGTAGATTATCCATCACATTTCTTGCGTCAGTTCTAATACTATCAGGAGTTAATTCTATACTTTCACTGTCACTTGAAGAACTCATTTTTCAAAACAAAATCATGAATTTCTATCAATCCGTGAAAATTGACGAAAACGCGGGCTATAGTTCGCGCGTTTTTAATTTTATTTCTTTTTTTTTTTTGTATTCAGCCGGCGCGCGGCGCTACTATGGGCCGTCGCACCAGCCAGTCTTTATTCAAACAATATTTGCGTTCGATTTCTTGGGCGCTGAACACAAGATGTTCCAAATTCAAAAAGTGCGCGGCAAAGATAATTGCGGCGCACTTATAAAGAGGATTAAAAACTCATTACTGCCCGCTAAAAGTTTCTTATAGAAAACACCACCTTTGGGTGCACTTAAAGGCGAACCAAGTCGTCTTTTTCGAATAGATGGGATGAAAATTCGTTTTCAGTATCTCTGATCAAAATGCGAACCATTATTTTAATGCGATGTACTTAAAGTACATAATATCATATGTACAGCAATTTTATTACTATAAAGATACACCTATCTAATGTACTCTCATTACAGTTTTTCTCGACTGAATGAGTTATCGGGCAAAGGTAGTAATTACATACAGCCTATAAACATATGCATATACATAAGTCGTTATAGAACTTAGATAAATCTCCGTTGATCTACCATCTTGCACCGAAAAGGTCGTCATTATATGAAATACGAACATTAGAAGAGTTTAGCTATATAGACTTAGAGGTGGCGGGAGAGAGATAGAAGATAATGATGTTACCCAATGTGAAATACGGTGTAATGTTGCACGCTCCTTATTAATATTCGAAAATAAAGAATGTTGCCATTTGCCCTCCGGGGTGGGGAGGATATTTTTATACTAGTGCTGACTATTGCGGAATATCGATATTTTTTGTCAAGTGAGGATTATGAGACAAGTGGTTTGATTTCTTAGTTTGGACAAGCTCCATTGGACTTAAACACACCACTTACAAAGGCTTGAAGGACAGGCCGGAAAATATTTGTGATAGAAAAACGTGTTGTTGCAATCTTTAATAAGCTAACATCTTTTGGGCAGTTCTCAGTTGAGTTTATTTGCGATGTAAGTTTCTGTCGTGACGACATGACATGCTTTACAGTCAAAGCATGTCAGCTAATGTTTCCTTCCGTGTGTTTTACTTCTACTCCGCTTTTTTACCGGCGAGTCGAAGTTGTAAATGCCTTTTTGTGTCCAGGGGGCGGAATTAGGTTAGTATACATTACTATTGTACGGTGCTTTATTTATAGCTCAAATGAAATATTTACTTCTGTAATATATTATATGAAATAACCACATTTACCGCCCCACAATAAGGAAAACATTAAATTCATCGGTATCAGAGATTATAGAAAATCGACAATAAATCGTTGTCACAACACTAGCGGGAGCAGGCTCGATGGTGAGCGATAGTAGTGGTCGAGCCGCGGGCTGCGTGCGCGCCACCCTTTCATTTTCTAATTATATAACTGGCAACACCGGCCCGTGCGCGACCGGCCATCGTAACTTCTTCAGTTTTGAATTTAGAATTATTATTGCGCATTATGCTCTCGCCCGCCGCGATGGACGGACGTGCGTGTCTTTAAGTCGTTATTGTTATTTGTGAGATATGTCCCATAATTTTATGCTCGCGTTTTATGTATGATTGGGTTTATCGCATAAGTACTATGATTAGGGAAATATTGCGATAAAGTTTTATATCACATAGCTTGCTAATGATAAAGGATAAACTTGGTATATTAGATGTAATTTGTATGTGAGTCGTCTTGAGGTTAACAGTAATATATACTTTGGATAAAGTATGTAATGATATGATATGCAAGAGATTTAAGTAGACGTTAGCTTGGAATCCTAGCTTTGGATATTAAATTGGTGTCTAAATTCAAACAGTAATTAAGGTCATTGCACTTAGAACTCGTTTAGAAATCTATTAAGTTCATATTTAACTCTAGACGCTACTTTAAATTAGTCAGTAATATTGCTTCAGGGAAATTGGTTTCCTTTTTTTGTTGATGTCTAGAAATTAATTTAGAGCTAAATTAAATCACAGAAACAGTAGACGCTTCAGACATTGTTATTCAATTGTAAATGTACAGGAAACTACGTTTAACCACAGCTCCGCCGGCATGGAGGTTGGAATCCAATTCCTGCCGACGTACTTCCAGGATTAAAAATATAGTTTATAGATGCATAGATGCGATAAAAATCAACAAGTTGCTAATAAAATGATAACACAGTCAACTCAACTTTAGCACTAGCTAGCTACATCACGGATTGACGGATACACATTATAATCCTCTGGTATCGTGTAATAGCTATCCATGTTATTCAAATGCTTGCCATTGCCCGCGGGCGGCCGGGTGCGGCGTCAAGTGCGCGCGCATTTGACAGTGACAGGTCAGACAACATGGCGGATTGGCGGGAAAGTGGGTTTTCATTTTCTTTGCGGAAAAAGGAAATGAGTTAAAGTAGATGATTGTTAAAGTGCATTCATATTTAGAAGACAGGTTTGAATGTGAGTTTTTTTATTAATTTATGAAGGCACACGTAGGTTTATGTATTTAAACATCGCCATCACGCAGTAAGTTAATTATTTATTGTTGTGATATAAAATCCTCTTTTGGCTCCTATCTGAGGAAAGGCATAGTTATTTGCTTTGCAGTGGGACATTAAATTCATTGTTTTGCCTATTACGCGTTATTTCTTGATCGGCAAAACTTTTTTTGCGATTTTCTGTAGCACGTATAGACTGACGTACTCGGTCCGATATGCTTACGGCCAACCGCATAATCACTGAAGCATAGACATATTTATAAGGTTATTATTGTTTGAGAAGCAGCTGATAATCCAAGTTACATGTATAATTAACACCCACGGAGTAAACTTAAGATATACCTATTTAATAAGCGGTTTCAGACAGAACGCGCATTGATGCGTTGATATTTCCATAACTAAATGATGTGACATTTAGATTGAACTAACTTAAACGGCAAGGTAATCATTTGTACCTCATAAATGCGTTTTGACATGCTATTCTTATGTAAAACTTGATTCTAAAGAGTCTTGCTTGTATTTTTCGCTGATAGTACAGTACCTCGGTTGTTTCGGTTAGAAGTTACTTTACAATCTTGAAGTCTCGACAATGTAAGTTTACTGTCAGCTTCACGATGTGGTAGGTACGCTCCTTGAAAACACTTACGTTCGAACCCGGGGTGCTGTGGTACCCAACTGGGGTAACCAATTAATGCAGCCCACTGTACATTGTCGCTTCATCCAGGATTGTCCTTCACTGGTATGGTTCAGTCTACTCTCTGTAGCCTAATTTACTTTATGGTGCATCCACACCGTAGTTACTTTTTGTAGAGCAACGTTTCCAAATGCTATTGAGCAACATCCGATAAATAACAAAAAGTTATTTCATGTTATTATATGTTACCGTATTAGTACTAATATATTGACTAATGTTACCTAACTTTAGAAAACAGTCAACATATTAAGGTGACAATTGATAATTAATAACATTCTTAGAGAATGTTGCTATAACCTAATTATAAAGAAAAAGTTACTCTTTGTTATATTTTGTTAATTTATGTTACTGGCGTTGTGGACCCGATAATAACATTCAGCAAATAGTAACAAGTAGCTACAAATGTTACAAATTGTTACAGAATGTTATCGTGTTGCAGTGTAACTCCACAAAAAATAACCGGGGTGTGGATGTACTATTAATTTATAGGTGACGCAAACAGTCTGAGTACGACTACTTGAGAGTTGTGCGTCGTTCAAGTTCGAATCCAGACATCCAGGATTATGTTTATTTCGCTCAAAAACCAAGTGAAGGAAATCATCGTGAGGAGACCGTAATGTTAATTAATCAACCTTACATTCGAAGAAGAGCGATAACGATCATCCCGCACTGGGTTGTGTGGAGGATTATAGGTCACTCAATCTTGAAGAGGAGCGAAGGTCCAGGACCCAGTCGGTCCACTAGTCGAGATATACTTACAATTTGTCCGACTTGTAGAAAGAGGTTTAAGGTGTCCCTTTACGAAATCGATAGGAGTGGTATAAATAAAAGAAATGCGTGTACATAGACGTACCTATACTTAATTCAATAAGATTTATTTCCCCCACATTATAAGTAGGTACAAATCATTTTTGGCAAGACATACACCTATTATTTACTTTCAAATCGCTTGACCTTTTTAGATGAAAACTCAATCTATACAGTGATTAATCGCTAAGAACAACTGTAATTAAACATTTAACTAAACCATTATGGATTATGTTTTATCACACATGACAAGATGGCGCCCGGAGCAGTACACTAAATGGTGGTTAAAAATCGGTCAAAAGCCCCAATCATGGTCGTAACACGATAACGAGTACATCTAAATGTTTTATTTGTAATTACTCTCATTATTTTGAACAATTAATTGGTGTAATAAGAGTGTAGTTACTGTAGTTAGCAGATTTTATGAGCGCTTCACTTTCTTTTTAATTTCTTTATTTATTTGTTGTCATTTGTTTTGACAGATTTGGTTGTAGCTTCGGGGAAGGTCGCATTTTAGCGATATAATATGTCAAAGATTATATTATATGACTGAATTCATAAAAATAAACTAATTACAAACCTGTATATGCTATGTTATACGTGTATGTGTATCGTATCTATTATCATCAGAAGGTTACCTAGGTACCTAACAGGTGTCGAGTCCAAAAGTTTTTGCTAAGTTTGACTGCAAAGCTTTGACAAATTGACATACTCGTAGCTATAAGGGTACTTGTGGATCGTTTGGCAAGTAAAAAAAGACCGCCGTTTTGGTAGCAGGGACTAATTTACAACGCTCTTACGGTACAACATTCAATGAATTGAAAGCCCCTGCAAAGAACCACAACCAAACACCAAAGCCCATCAGAAACAGGACTGCCAAATTTGACAACCAAAAGCGCGCGAAACCAGTCACAGATAATATCTGGCGCGAGAGACCTCTATCTAGTCTGTGGCAGTCACGTGACTGCCAGCGGGAGGCCACGTGACCATGTTTACACAGTAATGCGCCCTTTATTAACCCGCACTTGAGGCTGAGGGTACTTCATCAAGATAGGGTGGTAAGCTAATAAGCACTAACCCTAATAAGGTCGGTGGTATATTAAATTTTGACAGTATGGGGGAGTGAAGTTAAGTATTCTGGTGATATGCTTTCTAGCATTACTAGCACTCTTGCGTTCCTTCTCCATGAAATTTGATTTCTATTGTTTTAAGAGTGAATTTGACTATCTTTTGAAGTCGAGGGGGCTGCCAGAATCCGCATTGGTACAGACCTACGCTGAACTGTGAATTTAGTATGATGGACCAAACTTTCAGTTAGTTCCCAAGCCTCTGAAGCATGTTTCGAAAACGTAGAGCTGAGCACAGATGACCGTCTCACAGGGTTTCCATCTATTTATTTCAAGGCTGTTGGTCCCAATGTTGGACAAAGTCTTTCTAGTCGAGAGTCAATCTTCTCTCCGAATAACTTTTCATCATTTCTTTAGTGTACGGCAGTCGATTGTAAAAAGTTTTCTTCTTTCAGCCGAATCCAGTAATCGTTTTCAGGTAACCCCATTAAAAACTTCTAACAGTCAAATAGTTCTGTACCTACTGTCATATTATGATGAACTTCTTTATTGATTTTCACACATAAGCTCAGTTCGCAGTTAATATTCTCGAACAACAAATACAGATATTCATATAGCAGAGTGTTCGCTCGTAATCCTGTACGTCAACAGCTCTCTATTCGTATATTGAGTGACGCTTGACATTCGTCGCTCACGAGGATTATCGGTGTGAAGGCGCGTTGGATGATGGATGCGGTAGTTTTGCTGAGCACAGTTTGGTTGTGCTCAGCAAAACTAATGGTTGTGCAAAACGAGCGTAATTTTTTGAGTCACGTAATTTCGGTTACACACCGAGGTTCGGGGTTCGGGTATACAGAGCGTAAACCTGTACATCAAACTAAGTAACTTTCTGCAAAAATTAAGCGGAAAACGACATTTTGAAGTGACGCGTTGAGCACTTTTTGGGTGAATAAAAAAATGGTTCCAATTGAGAACCTCCTCCTTTTTGTGTCGGTTAAAATCATGGAACTCGCATAACCGCCACGTACGCTTTTCGTAGTAGTCGTAGCTGACCCGCTACGGCGTAGAGTAGCGCTACGCCGTAGATCGCCGGATCGGCTACGACTAGACGTGAGTGGGGTACAACACAAATAGAAAATGATTAAGAACTAAAGATTCAATTGCTAAGCTACATTATCGTGAGTGCCATAAACAACAATAAATTATCATCCATATTAGACAACCTATCACAATTTTTGCGGACAAAGTTGCGGGTGAAGTGCTTGCTAGTCATAAATAAAAACGAGTATCAATGAATTTTACAGCGATCCGTTTTTAATGTTAGTACCCGAAACAAACAGTCAACTCTTGGGCCCTTCAACACTCTCTTTGATTAGTTTAAAGCTGCCAACTGGGCCTCACGTCTGCTATTACAATAGTGTCAGAATAGTTGATCATTGATTTCATAATGGTCAAGTTTTGACAAGTTTGGTAATCCACTAATATAATGGCGTCATTATTATTACTCAATTGAAAGAAATGTCATAGAATGGTAATAAATACATATATTACAAATGAAATTTAGCATGAATAAACATTCACATTTAGTACTTAGTAGATTTCGAAAATCATTTGTACTAAGGGTTTTATAATAATGGCAATACCACAATGTCATTAAAATACAATTTTATTACGAGACCATTGACCGACCAATGATCGACCATTGTGATTTGGACCTTTTAGCAAAATGACAATGGTATGGGAATGGAACGACAAATTTATAAAAATAGCAGAATCGGGCCCAGATCTTAAATTAGACATTATGGAGGTACCGTGTTCTCTAAGAGTCTCACACGTATACCGTATCCAACTTTTCTCACATCGTTGCCACCCAAAAATGAACAACACGGCTCACAAACTCCCTTGTTGATTTTTGTTCTCAGAGAGGGCGAAAGAGGGCGATCACGCATTCGCGTCAGATCGCGTATTCTTGTCCGCTTCCCAAGACTGTGCCTCTCGGGGGACTGCAGGACAAATTCTGCTGATATAAGCCTGTTAGCACCCTACGTGGGCTAAATTGTATGCAGTTATTGTGGAATGGGTGGTATATTATTTTCTCTCTGTGAGAGTTTTGGACTTCTGTGCGTTTGGCGCTTCTTTGACCGTACTCATATTTAGTAACTCATCTGTTCGGTGTTATATATAAGTCTTATTTATTTGTATGTAATATTATTCCTATACTATATGTGGAAATTTGTTATTGGCCCTATTTTGTTTAAACTATTACTCACAGTCTGTTTAGCTGTAAGTTTTCCTAAAATCGAAATAAATAAAAATAAAATGGAAAATTAAATTAATAAATTCTCTGAAGTGCTTTTCAAATGCAAATAAACTGACACAGGTATTTATAATACCGTAATTATTTTAGGCAAAGCTTCGGTAAAGTTTTCATAGGTTTTAAAACCTCATTCGTCTTGAGAAAAACTTCAAAATTCTTTGAAAATAAATGGGAATCAAAAGACAGTCGTCATTTGAGACCAACAATTTTGAATTTAGACTTTTGGATAAAAATAAAATGTAAGCCGGCTACTAAACGCTACGTTGATAATCTGGGCCCATTATAACCAACAATAACCTCGTGCATGATTCTATATTAAAAACCCAGAAGCAAAAGAGGTTTTTTTATGAATTCCAAATTTCTCTATGGAGGTACTTGCCCGACCATCGAACTTGAATAAAGGACTTGTCTATGAAAGTAGACACATTACCATAACCCCAAAGCCGATTCGCCACCCCTCTTATCCCTAAAAAGAGGTCCCATAACTCCATAACTTTATGCATAACTAATATTTATCGGTTTATCTTACGCATGCGGTCCTGCGTCATCAATGTGACGTCATTACAAAAGATCTGCATAAATGTCCCCGTGCGACTATAGCGCCCTCTGGGGAGAGTAGTTAGATGAAGAAACTGTGTTGGGTGAGTGGGTTGAAGGACTTTGAATTGTAAAATAATATAGTTTGGGTTTCTTTTCGCTTGTGCGTTGGGTTATTGTGCAGGTAAAGCGTAGTAGTTCAGCTTTTGGATATTTTGAAATACAATCATAAAGGACTTCTATCATAAGTCTATCTAGTGTAGCTGTGGATAAACTACTATCCATAGGTGTTTTGAAACCCATCCTTCTGGGTATGAACGCCATAGGAAAGCCCTTGACGTGTGGGAAGTGCTTTCAAATGATTTAGGAAGTATTTCTTCAACGACTTTCATAAGGGCCGTTTTGAGAGCGTAACTGTCTCGTTGGTATGTTCACCATCAGCAATTTCTCAGTGGCAGCCACAATTCATACGAATTGGTGCACCGTTGGCAATAGGCTCTCTCTCGTGCTGTTTATTTTATAGCTTGGGTGAGTCTCGTACTTTTATGACTACAGCATAATATTATTACCGCCAATACTTTGACTTAGGGTTCTAGCGTATTAGTGTATTTGGGTTGACAAAAATTAATATGTTCGATAAAAACCACACGCTTGAATTCTATTATTTGTGATACAATAGCGGAGCAAGTATTGGCCCGCAGCGAATTCAATGGTTTGTCAAACTTGTATTTCTGTTGTTCTTGTTTGCTAATAATATGTCACCCTACCACAGTTATAATAATAATATGCAAATAATACGCATAATTTAGGGTGTACCCGTGTTTTATCTATTTATCTATGGAATTGCTCAATTAGCGATACGAAAGCGATGCGAATCGCGACATTATCTACTCTATGGAATATGTTAAATGATTTATTGTCTTTGGTTGGTGTATAATTTGGTGATTTATGTTTGTCTATGGTCTGTGGTTAAGGAACATTTTTTTCTTGTCGTCGTGTCAGGGGCGGGTTATAGATTATTTTGGCTTTGGCGGGAATCTCCACCTGCGCTTTGATTTTTAGGAAATAATGATTTTTACCGGAATTAATTTTGTTGAAATGTTGAATCTGTTATATCACTGTGATTATAGTATATAGTCAATAGTTTTATTGTCTAAACTTCAAGGAATCAATACATTTAGTAACACGTGGATAATAGGTTAACAGCTTTATTTCCGGACTTAAAAATAATACCAGGATTTTTATCCCACATGTCTTTTTTTAAACTTATTTAGGCTCTTAGTGGCCATGGTTTATTTGAATTAATTATTTTGTTTTTGAGTTGTATTTTATTTTTGTTTTGCTATGGACACTTTTAACATGCACATCTTGCTACATTGTTCTCACATAATATACCATCTCAACATGAATGATGTAATCGAGATTTTGTAACAATAATTTGATTTAAAAGAGTGTCCATGGAGTTTCTTGCCCGTTCTTCTCCATAGAGATCTATGCTAGGGAATGGGCAACTACAGTACTATCACAGTTTTTATGTCGTGTGACTGGGACTGTAGCTACTTTAAATGTTTATTTTTGTTTCGACAATTCAAAAGTGCCTGTAAGTGGCCTACTTGAAATAAATGCTTTGATTTTGATTTTGCGCGTTGAGCACTTACACAAAATCAATGTTGTCGTCACGTACGTTACCGTCACGTACGCTTTTCGTAGCATTCGTAGCAGATCCGCTACGAGTGCTACGATCTGCGATAGGTTTCACTGATATCGGCAGTCTCCAAAAACAGCCTGCATGGCCATGTTTTTTTTATACTAAATTGAAATGTAGCGATGATCCGGCCTAGAGTGAAGCAAGCTTGCAAAAGCAAAAGAGTATGATTACTCGAAATTAGAAGACATCAACGCAGAAGGAAGCAGAGAAGCCGGCATTGAAATCTACATACAGACTGGCATTTCGTACAAAAAATGTGCAAATCATGTTGCTGTCTTTGAAATTTTGACAAATAAACTCTACCTATTCCGATCTTTGTTGATAAGGCTTATTCTAAAACTTTTTCGCCATTAATTGCCCATAGTAATACCGATTTAAAAAAAAACCCCGAAGTATTGAGATTTTGAATCGTTGAGATTAAGGTGTAGGAAGAGGAATTTCAAACTTGAGATTATGATTGTTGATCTTATGTTCTAGTCACAGTTATAGTATCACGGGTAAAAAACCTTCCTTTGGTACTATTGGATCGCTTGGTAGTACCTACTACGGTTTTTATTTATAACCGTGGTACCTACTACCTGGTAGTAATACTGGTAGAACCACGGGCAATAAACGTCTTTAGCTATTCCCTTATTTTCGGATTATCCCGAAAAACAAACAAACAATAACAAAATGAAAAGTGTCGTTTTTAACCCTACCAATGGCCCCTTACGTAGTGACATCCAAGAGCCTGACCACACGCATTTGAACCTCCACACATTAAAAGCCTCGTCCTTAAATATTATTTTTATAAAGGTCACACATTTATAACCATTAGCGGCACAACAAAAACTGTAACAAACCACTAATTTCACCGAATCTATAAAAATATATAAATCAAAGAAAAAAGCAAACACCACAGACTATTAATATCTCTATCCTTATACTTAAGTTCGGAAAAGACGATAATTACAGTTCACGAACGTCGGGCTTAACGTTCGAAAATTAAAAGTTGTAACGTTCAGCCAGCACGTATCATTATGTTTGCATTATTTTGTTCTTATTTGTCGACCTGAGGTTAAGTTGGGTCACGACACATCCCAATTAAGGGTGATTAGGCGTCGTAATTTATTGAGTGCGTTTCTGAACGGTTGTGGCACCGCGGTCTCTTTGACCCGTGAGTGTCGTGGCGCCAAATTCTTTTTTTGAATTTATTTTTTTAATGTGTTGAGTTGCGAACATGGCCTTCGAAAGTTTGTCGAATAATGCCAGTCATCGATTTAATCGACGCCACGAGCGAGTAATAATATTTTTATTATTTAATGAGGCTGCTTTCTCTTATGGGCGTTGTAATAGCCATTAGGAGTGTGTTATTAAAGTCATAGATTTGACCTCTACTCCACATTTTTTGTGCGTAGCTGCGTAGGTGAAGATTTCACGCTCTTGTTTGGTATGCGTATATTTCTTAGACATTTTACTTCCTAAACTCTTCTCAAAGTTTTAATTTGGTACAGATCTGATGAAGAACTTCAGAGATAGGCAACGGAACTCCTCAATGGGATTGCTGAAATCTTATGTCTGTCTATTGTTTACACCAATTCATAACAAAAAATCATGCCGGTACGCTGTGAAAGGGTAATATTTTATATCTATGAAAATACCTTTAGCTTCAGAAGTCGGTGATAAAAAACTAAATCAATCAAACAAAGGTCATTATCTCTTTTATGTGACGCTGAAGAAGTTGCGTGGGTCATAATAACAGGCAAACCATAAATACAATTACCTTTGCAATGATGCACGACTTGTGTAATAATGTATGCAAATTGTATAATCTGTGCGTGTGTCTATTACGCTGTCAGGAAAATTACGCGGGAAGGTAGTTTGTCACCGTTTGACCCCTCGCCCCGCCTACGTAGTACGGTAATGATAGGTCGTAATCATTGACCTGGGTAGTTGTAGGCTTATGTTACGCCATCAAAACGACGTCATAGCTTCCTGTATGAATTTAAATAATTGAAATTAATTTCTGTGAAGGATTTGAGGTGGGCCAGCAGTTGAAAAGAAACAGAAATTTTAAACAATACAATTGTGCGTAACGGCTTTTTTAAATTAGACAGTTAACAAACGTTTTTTGAAGAATAACGCCACCGTGCTATTTAGGCCTTGCCTAGTTTTTTTAATTCTAAAGACGTTTCAAGGCAATTCAAATTTGACATTAAAATTCTGGATTAAAAGTCGATTTTGGGGCAGCTTAAACTATAACGTTTTTTTCTATAAACAACTAGATTTCAATATAAGTAATTCTCAAATTAAAAATCTCAAGACAAGTTTTATCGCTGTAACTTGACGCACTTAACGTAATGTAAGTCAACGATGTCCTCCACCATAATAGCTTATAATATCCTCTGAATATCAGCCAGTAATTTATTGCAAATCAAAGGAAGGCCAGCTATCTAATTATCTAATCATACATTCAATATGCATAGGAATAAAAGACAATTGCCCGTGCCTTTGATGTGCAAATCAAAATAATATGACGTTTTATGCACTCGTCTATGGTTAAAGGTGTAATTTTGGCGGGAAATTAGTAGTTCTGGGGATGTAGTTACTTGGTCGATTGCATAATTGCGCAGTGTTTCGTTGGGGGAAACCGTATCAATTTAATATTTTACGGATCTACTTTTTAATGCGCTTTGCTAACTTTAAATGTACGAGTAGGTACTTACTTGTTATAAATAAAAAACTCAGACTCAGCAGTAATAACTTTTTACTTTACCAGTCTTTTTCTTAGCGCGACGATGACAGTTCAAATTCAGCCAGTTCCAATATTTGTCGCCGAGTTCAGCTCCTGTGATCTGCTAACAATAGGACAGGCAGGACACGAGATCATTTTTGGGGCAACAACACATGTGAACTCCAGGGCAGAGTACCTACCTATTCTATGAATATCCACCTGTGTCAGGTCAGAGTGATAAAGCATGATCATCTTCTTCTATAATTTCTCAGCATGACTTGTGCACAAATGTTTGAAATCGTGGTATGTACTTAGTACGCTACCTTCATTGTAAAATCTTATGCGGTGACAAAAACTAGTTATTTACTTTTCTTTTTATAAATTATCAGACCGATATTCACAGTAATAATTTCAGTCTGTTACAAAAGGCCACTCCTCATAAGAGAACATGGGGCAAGTGGGAGTTTCAACCTTTTTACACGTAGTTTTATTACGCCAAAATTAAGAAAAAAGGGGAGTATTAACATTTCACATCCTTCTTGCGAGACCATAAGCATCGCGACCGCAGCTTTAGAAATATACAGTAGTGTATTTGAAAATCAAGAAATTGATAGTGATAAAGTTAGAATTTTCCGTCAGACTAGTCCCGATCTAAGATCGCTTAGAAATAAGACGTCCAACGTATGGCATAATGGCATCGAAATTAAACGATGTCTTCCCGTCGCACGGCTTGGCGGCATTTAGATAAGCGGAGCTCTAATAACACAGGTTTGAGATTTAACGCACTGTTAGTGCCTGTGTCCACGACGAACTACTTCGAAGAAACGCTTCTGTTAATAGAAGGTATATGCTGTGCTTCTGTTTTAGTTAAAGGGTAATATTGATTTGGTTCTAGGCTTCTACAACTGTACAACCGAGCATTGAGGTCCACGCATGAGCTGCTAGATCTTTGAAATATAAACTTTTTACTCGCACTCGTAGCCGATCTACTACGGCATAGCACCACTTGGCGTGCGCGGGGCATAACCCGTAGCAGATATAGATTACTTCGTTTTCACTTCTATCGGCAGTAATCGTTCTCGGTGTAATTAATATCTCTTTCCAAAATTTATTTCAAAATTGTAGCTATGCTTCAAATCTTCAAAAACCCGAAGCACCCTGTGTATGCAACCTTGTCATAAACTATGCTAATTAGGTATTGATCGTGTGCTTAAATCACCCTCTGTTCCCAAGAGTCTTTCTCAGGAGTCCAAGCCAAACCGCCAATGCTTCAAACCCGAAGCAGCCCGAACTAACCCGAAGCTACCCGAAGACATCCGAAGTTTTCCGAAGCAAACCGTGTACCCAGCCCTCACATCAACTATGCTAATTGTCGTACTATGAGATAAGGATCGAGTAACGGTGTGTGTCGATTGTGGTGCTCGTAATCGTCTCTCGGTTATAGTTATTAGAGCGGCGCGTGCGCTGCCCGGCGAGGTGCGGGCGGAGTGACGTAATTGTGGTTAGAAGAGTGTGTTGTTTGGAAGAGTAACATGCTGGCTGTAAACAGAGTCATCACGAAGCGGTCCATTAAGCTTTCAGTACATCAAATTAAGGAACTTTACGCAAAAGATATTGCTGGGAAACGACTTTTTTTTGGGGTGTAAAATCATGTTTAGTGGTAGAACTCAATGCAACGCAACGCTTACAATAAAAATTGCATTAAAAAAAAACCTTGTCAAAAAGTTTGAACTTTGACCCTTATCTTTGTAACTAAGAAAGTTCCCAGGTATGGTGTAGTACAAAAAAAATGATCGTAATGATGGGGAGAACAAGTGCCTTTCGGCTTCCTTGAGAAGTTTTTATACTCTTTATGTAAGACGTTGAAAAGCTTGCCTTATTTACTCGAGGATATCATTATCATTTGCAGGCCAGTCAAAGTGACGGCGTAGGGCCGCGGCGTTAGAG
This sequence comes from Xestia c-nigrum, assembly GCA_916618015.1. Taxonomy (NCBI): domain Eukaryota; kingdom Metazoa; phylum Arthropoda; class Insecta; order Lepidoptera; family Noctuidae; genus Xestia; species Xestia c-nigrum. Next base: position 10,529,322 of record OU745248.1, read on the forward strand.
TGTGGAACTTTTTTTTTTTTTGTGACAAGCCCGCCACACACACCCAAACCACTGTAACTCCTGAAAGCCAGAATCAACAGTGGCGACCACCAGAATAGAGTGTGGAACTGTGGAGTATTGTACTACTCCTCTGGATGTAGGTATCACGTTGTTTAGTTTTACTAAGTTAATTATAGCAGCACTCTGAGCAGTAGTTAAATAATAGAAACATGGATTTTCTTCAATCAAAACCAGACTAGATAAATACCAACAACTATTTGCAACTATTTTCCTACTTCTACTGCTTTCATAATTTTCAAGGCGTTAAGCGACCATTTATTCTTGAAAAAGACAAGAAAATACTAGGTCGGGGTTCTGTCCTAATTAATATCATCGATGCTTATCAGATAGTACGCCCCATCACTATTTCCCTTCTACATAAAGCTTGGCCCAACATCTTACTAGCCCACGCGCTAAGTTTTAGTGGCGTGCCGTCGATACGTCGACTGTCGATATGTCATAGATAACAGATGATTTATAAGCAGTTATTACACGTCGGCTTTCTCTATGCTTTGTCTCTATTGGCTGTATAAATAGCTGTCTATGGTGATGAGTTGCTTTTCTACGGCGTTACGATTAAGTTTTCATGTGGTGGCTTGAATTTGATAAATGAAGAACTGATTGTATCGACCAAGTTCATGCCAGGAGGATACGATGTGATAATACAAGCAAATAACTTTTGGAAAACCAAAACCTAACTTTAGCGTTAAAGAGAAGTGATGGAAACTTTTGTGTTTTTTATTCACCTTGATACTTTATGTATTTAGACCTAGGTGTGTAAAATAACTACATGTAAGAATTGATCTCGTCTTTTACGATTTTAAGAAATAAAACTATCATTATATTGTGGTGAAAAAGACATCAACGAGCACTTTGCTTTTAATGATCAGAAGACTAAGTATAGTTCTGAGTATAGTCTTCACACGGGTCCCTCCGAATTACCCAGAACTGGTTGTTTATTTCAAGTAGGCCAGTAGTGTCGAAACAAATGTAACTACAGTCCCAATCACAAGACATAAAAACTGTGAAAGTACGGTTGTTGTAGAGGTCAGATACGCAGACACTCCATGAAAAAACTGGTAGTCAGCTGCATCCAGTTAGACTGGAACCACTCCAACATAGTTGGAAAAAGGGCAGAAGATAATGTAGATTCTTAAGTTCCATTTTAAGATATTACTTAGGTACGTCAACTAACTGTATCATTATAATAACAAAACAAAACGTACTTTCTACAAAAAAAACCCAAATTATACGTTTCTGAACCCCTAACTAAACGCATGACAATCGATTGAACCACAGATATACATAATCACGTTAAGGCGACCGCTGTGGTGCTAGATTGGCACAATTATGAGTACCGCCGTACTGGGGCGGCAGGCGTAGGGTCATGCTATTGTCACCACTGGGGTTTTGAAGGGTGATTAGATATTCAATTGTTTTTTTTTTTTGAGTAATGATTAGAATGATAATGTGGTAAAGAAAGGAGTTTTCAGTACACTTCCACGAGAACTGGTTCTTTTAGCACTATGATTAGGTTCAAAATCCAGTGCATTTTTCATGTTTTTTCTACACATGTGCAGAAAAAACATGAAAAATGCACTATACTTAGTCTAAATTGGTTCATTGCATAATTTAAAGAAAACATTCACCTCAGTCAGAGTCAGAGGTGAATGTTTTTTTTTTATTTCGGAAAAGCTATCTACGTCTTCCTTTATAATTTTTTTTGAAAATTCAAATAGTGTTTATAAATTCAATATCGTAGATAAACATGATTATTTATAACTAATATTTACTTTTATAAACAAATCAACATTTATTTGTGTTGTAAATTAAAAATAAATATATATATATATACAATATTAACTGTATAACGACTTCATACCTTTGCCTCTCCTTCAACCTGGCGAAAGCAAAGCACGGAAAAAAAATTAAATCATAGTCTTTGACACAAACATTTTACATTATTTTATTTTATTTCTTCAAAAGTGTATTGAAAAACGTCGTTTAATACACGTGGACAATTTTGTTATTGCAGTTCTCGGCCCAAAAACACTCTCGCCTTACGGCTCGTGTGTTAATACCGCCTTGAAATACAATAACAAACTTTCTCCACTTGTATCAAAATGTACTATTTTTATGGTGAAGCCAACAGAAAAAATAAAATGTTGTCACGTTTTTTGCAATTAGCAGGCAAAATATAATAATAATAAATGTTACACATTAGGGCTTATCAGAGTTAAAATCATTAAAATCACCAATACAACCGTCTCATTTAAATGACTTTTTTTATGAAATAAATGATAGACCCCCGTCTATCATTTATTTCATAAAAAAAGTCATTTATCAAGTATCCCCATACTTACTTCAAAGAATTCCTTACAGATAAGTTAGACTACATCTTTCCAAACTCTAAGTACTTGGTCAACATATTAGAATGAAGGTAAGGTCGAACAAGCTATTTGGTTTAAGTTAACCACACACAGCTGGCTTTGTATCTGCTTCTTCCCTTTCCTGATCACATCTTCGGTCAAAATTGGCACAATTTTCAATGCTAACGTATTAGGGTGCTGCTAGGGTTGACAGGTCCTATTGTCACCACACGCGCACTATTGTTGAACCCTTTGCGAATACTTATTACTTACATATTGATTGTTTTTAATAGATGTGTGGTTTGGGCTCGTATAGTCATTCCTTTTTTAAATGAAACTATTGATTAAATAAGTAAATATTTTGGATAGATTGCAATATCGGGTGCACGAACCATACAAACCTGCACTACGGCCCATTTCTTTTATGTCTCTGAACTGGGGACATCTACTTCTTAGTGTCGATAAAAAAATAAATTTAGTCAGCTCAAAATTTGCGACGAAATTGGCACTTCCAGTGGCGTCCATCAGCTTCTGTGAGCTGCAAGCAACAGGACAGACAGGGCACGATAATATTGGGGACATTATACCCCCGTTTAATACTATGGACAATATATCTAACTCATTATTAGAAGGCAAATATATCTAAGAGTATCGATACAATTTATATGAAGACGTTTAACAACCGTGTTCCTAAACTAATTTTACAGTGTAAAATCAGCAATGGTACCAAAGGGGTGGGTAAATTAAAGTTATAAGCAATCAAATATATTTTTTCATTGCTCATACTTGGAAAGTAGGTCTGAAGTTGCCTGAGGAGCGGGTTGAAAGTAATACTTTTCAGCCCAAGGGAGAATCGCTTTAAACTGACAGCTGTAAAGTATTAAAAAAAAATAGTTCTATTTTCGCCTTTCTATTGAACCATGTTCCGACTTCTATACAGCCAGAAATAACATAAAATTCTGTATAATTTAAAGAATGTATTCTTTTTAAATAACTTATTTATAATTTGGTTACAAATATTTCTTTAAAATAACATAGATTTGGGCAAAATATTTGCTATTTATTCAGAGACGGAAGTGAAAAACAAAGGCTAAATATAGCCGGCCACAGAAAAAGAAAACAAAATAGGAGGGATAGCGGCAATCCCATCTAATTTTTTTTAGAGTTGTTTCGTGTTTTTATTTTTATTTTCCTTGTATTCGTAATGAAAAGCACAGTGTTTACCTCGGGTTAAGGACTTGTTTAGTCCCTCGAACTATTAGCGCTCGCACTACGCTTGGGCGCCAAACCCCGTCTCGGGACTAAATCAGTTAATTTCACCCCTAGGGTAACAATGTACTATTATTTCAACTTGTTACCTACATCGCACCGTTTAAAAATTCTAGAATAAGAACTCTATTCTCCCCCTTCGCAAATAGATGTAGTAAAGCTTGAATGACACATACAAAAAACTAATGGAGTAAAAAGCTGTATATTAATTGCCCTCAAAGTCTGTTATTAGCTCGAGGACCCCTAAGAGAGCTTATCGTCCGATTAGTTAGGGGTCACCGCGCCTTCTCATACTGATTTTGTTTTTTGAGCACAATAGTGAAGTCATTGCATCGATATAATAGGGAATCTAGGTAGTTCTGACAGTTCGCAATTTGAAATGCAATAAGAATTCTATATTTTTGATAAACAAAGAGATTTCAAATACTTGTAGAGTGGACATTTTATATATAGAGCGCACATACATATTTTTTAAATAGTCGAATGCTATCTGACAACTGGACGTATGACACAAGGCAGAACGATTTGTTACTCAGTAACAAGTATTAGATTACGATTTTCTTCGTCTTATCCCTTCTATCGCTCGTAAATATTTGAATGTTTTGGTTAATAAATAATATTAGAATTTAGTAATACCGACTTGAACAAACAAATGGTCAATAAATAAAAATTAGTGCGTTCTTAATTGATTACAGCCCCTAAGATTTTTCTACTTGAATCGTTTTTATGGGAAACGAAAAAACCAACTTAACCAGCAAAAATAACGGTCGATTTTATCGACAGTTTTTATCCCCTCACTAAAAATTTAACAGTAATATTATTTGGACAACAGCTAATCTTTCTTTGATCTTCAAAGGGGATGTATTCGCCCAAAGTGAATTAGAATATCATCTAGAATTTTAATTAACAAAAATGTTCTTAAAACGAACATTATTCTCTTTTATTTTAAGATTAGAAGATGAAATATTTGTTTTTATTATGTGAATGGAAGGAATGGATTTGTTTAAATTAATATTGACGTCTTTACGTAGACCCACCTACTTTTTGATGACTTAACATTAGATTTCTTTTATAATATTCCTTTTCACTTCTCATGCTCTAAAAGTACGCCAATATAGCCCTACGAAGCGGGACTAGAAAAGTATAGTTGTACCCCGAGACTAAACGCCAACTTAATATACCCTCGGTGTCATTGACTCCCTCGGACGTTCGGGAGTCAAACCACCTCTGGTATGTTATGGTTTCGTTTAGTCCCTCGATATAAACTATACTATTATACTTTGATGAAATGAGTGAAATTATATATTATTTGTGAAGCAGAACTTCAGAAGTGAGTGGGACATCGTATTTACCATAGGAATTTCTAAAAAATAAGCACACCATCAGCTCATCAGGCTTCCTGAAATTGTCAAATTTTTCCAATCAACCGAGAACCTGGCTTTAGTGACAAAGTTTAAATAAATTAAAGAAATTTGACAGAATGTAGTAGCTTAATGTGCTGGCGTCTGTACCCAATATTAAAATATATGTCCTTAACTTATGTGAAAAGTTTTAACCGATATTATATATAATAGCTAGAAATTAGAAAATCTACTGATATAGAGTCGAGGACTACTTTCACTACTTTCCGATTTTGCAGCAACAAATAATCTTAGTGAACTGAATGAAATAGCCACCCAAACCAAACCGGAACTGGAATCAGTTGGACTCCACATTACCGAAACACAGCACCGAAACCCGAAGTTTTATCAGAATTGGAGGAACCAGTACTCAACCATTAGCCGATTAAGTAAATACCTAGGCACGTATTAACATCGATACTTAACAGAAACAACACAGTGAACGCCAGATGTAAATAAGCGTTGCGTAACTTCAAGGTCTTAATATCCTCTATAAAAAAACTCGAACATTCGATTTTTAAATAAGACGTGTCAAAAAGGAATCGTGTCGCAACCACCAAAACAAACATGAATCTCCAATGATAGAAGAGACCAATCAAACAAAGGTCAAAACACCATGTTTCTCATTCATGGATTGTACCTGTCTTTACCACTTCCTATATTGACTGCATAGTCGGCTGATCGTGCCCGACTGGCTGCGGTTGGTCGGGTTTCCTCTCCCATCCCAGAGCATGCTCTGGGATGGGAGTCCCGACCAGACCGACTAAGGCGAGTGTGTTATTGATCCGAGAACTGCAATAACAAATGTCCACGTGTAGCAAACGACGTTTTTCAATACACTTTTGAAGAAATAAAATAAAATAATGTAAAATATTTGTGTCGTGAATGTCACGAGACTATGATTTAAATTATATTTTTTTCCGCGCTTTCCTTTCGCCATGTTCAAGAAGAGGCAAAGGTATGAAGCCGTTCTACAGGCTAATATAAAAAATAATTTTTAATTTGTGTTTGAATTTAGAACACAAATAAATGTTAATTTGTTTATAAAAGTAAATCTTAATATATATAAATCTCGTGTCACAATGTTTGTCCTCAATGGACTCCTAAACCACTTAACCGATTATAATAAAATTCGCACACCATGTGCAGTTCGATCCAACTTGAGAGATAGGATAGTTTAAATCTCAAATTATGAGACGCAGACGAAGTTGCGCGAGTCAGCTAGTATTAGTTATAAATAATCATGTTTATCACCGATATTGAATTTATAAACACAATTTGAATACCTATTCAAAAAATGTTATAAAGAAAGACGTAGATCACTTTTCCGAAATAAATAAAAGTTTTTTTGAATTATGCAATGAACCAATTCGGACTACGTACTTATATGTATCAATTATCTGTAGCAATTTTACTTTCTGCACGTGTGTGGAAAAAACATGGAAAATGCACGCGTGTGAAATACACTGCATTTTGAAACTAATAGTAGTGCGAAAAGAACCAGTTTTCGAGGAAGTGTATTGAAATAGTATATTTTAGTATATAATGATCACTTGCTTCGATGAAGGAAAACAGCGTGAGGAAACCATGCATGACTGAGAGAAATTTCTTGACGGCATGCAAAGCCAAATCAGAGGCATGGGCGGCAATAAAACTCTGACACCAGGTTAGGTACTAATCAACCACACGATAAAGAAAGAAAGAAATGTACGGTGTCCGGGCCGGGAATATACTTACCTACAGTATAAATGAACTTTAAGATGGTACACAAAATCACCCCAATTAGTCTGAATTCCGCGAAATCTATGTTAACAGTTGTTATTTGAGAAGCAGACCTCAAAGTTCACCTCACTGGCTAAACTAAACACAAACTAAACAATAACAAAGATTCCATAATGTTTACTTTCATAATAATATCTCGTAGGATAGCAACAGTTTGAATTTAGACTACGTACGAACTCCTTGGTGGTTGAAAACTTAACAATGTAAGTACCCAATGCAAGTAAACATTTTTGGTAAAAGAATTGTGGTTATTATCAAAAGGTCTATAAACTTTAATAGATTAATTACCTCTCCAAATGTTGTGCTTTTAATAATGTGTGATATACTTTTTACGATTTTATTATAAGGAATTTCTAAGCGGGAGCCGGAACTTAGGTTTTGTCCAATGTTAATTTAAATAGGAGCGTTGCATAGAACTTAAACATACCTAACCGGTGAAATGTAGGTGCATTATAAGCTAAACTGGCGTGATTTTCTGTAATGTTATATCACACTGTTATCTATGTATAATTGGATAAAACTAACATTCCTTATCAAAAAGACCAAAAAGGAATGTGAAAAAGTTACTTTGACTTTAAGAGTCCTTGAAAAAGATGCTAATATAATTTCACAATCGAAAAACCTTAGCTGTTCGAAACAGTTCTGTATCATCAAAATTCACACGAAACAAAAGATCATACAAAGTATTATCTCTTATAAAGAAAAAAAAACTTAAGGACGTTTCGACTCTCAAAAAGCCCTTAAACAGGGAACGAGGTAAAGGAACACCCATAACAACAATGATTACACGCAAAATGCCTGAAATATCCGAACGCGTCCGCCTGGCTGCATGCGTGGAATACCTTGAACAACCAAAAGCTAAAGAAAAGAGTATTTGGAGCGAAAAAGTCGTGATAGTTATTCAAAAAAGGAACGCTGGGCAATTACTGGCACGCGAGCGGGCAGTCGCGCGCCCGAAGCGGGTGCGTACACACTGGTTTATGTGAGCAATAAGATGTTCAATTTATTGATTTTACGTGACAAAAGCGTCTTGACGTGCTTAAATGAGTTGAACATGAATTTATTTGCTTAAGAAATAGTTCTGTAAAGGCCTTTGGTATTAGTTGGTATACAGGGTGTCTCATTCAAATCGGTCAGTATGGGAAAGTCTGAAACTATAAGACATACGAAGATCTGTTCTGAGGAACCATGTCATCGATTTTAATAACAAGTAAAACTGCATTCATACATTTAAAAAAACATCTGTACTTCGTTCGGGAATCGAACCCGGTTATTTAAAAAAAAAAAAACAAGCACCTACTAAAATAAATTAAAGTATGTGGAAACAATGCATTTTATTCATTTTAGACATCATGTTTCATACAGACATTTACTGCTTAAGACCTACACAATCCATATCCAAATAGAAATAGAGTAGGTTTTTTTTTTCAAAATAACCGGGTTCGATTCCCGAACGGAGTACAGATGTTTTTTAAAATGTATGAATGCAGTTTTTATTGTTATTAAAATCGATGACATGGTTCCTCAGAACAGATCTTCGTATGTCTTATAGTTTCAGACTTTCCCATACTGACCGATTTGAATGAGACACCCTGTAGATTAGCCAAGGACAAAATTGAATTGCGGGCGATTGGAAAGGCCATATTATAGGCCTTTAGCTGGAGACGAGATCTGCTTATTATGAAAATGTGAGTTGTTATCTATTTTAATTCTAGAGGCCTCCGTTTTTCGCCTTCTGTTTTAGGAGCACAGCACTCATCTTGTAGTTGCGCCAATAATGTAGAAAATCTTGAGTATCACAAGCAACCTCAAACGTTGCCTTGTCTTGGTCCAGAATTTAGCCAAAAAGCGATAAAAAAAAGCTCTGCAATCGGTGTGTCCGTCGGCTTAGGTCGTCGGTCGTCGTGACCGCCGCAAGCCGTTGACGGATCGCCTCCCCGCCCCGCGCCCCCCCGCTTCACCTCTACTACCTTGTATATCTGGGCGCCTGGTACCGGCCGCTTGCTGATTTGCTTCTGGCCTCGCCTATTGTGGGGCTAGCGAGTAATGGGCTATTTATTGCCCCACTCGTTCAAGACTGAAGTGTGCTGGATCATAGGACCAGTCTATTATTTCTGATAAGTTTATGTTATCGTTATGTTTTCTGTCTGATAGGTGGAAATTAAATAAATCTTTGGTAGCATTTAATAGGTCTAACTGGCAGCAGAAATGACATAAATTACATTTTTTTAAATAATAATACTGTATTATTTATAGGAAGGCTGAATTTCATATTATCGATGGCAGCTTCGAAAGACGGTGCTGCCCGTTTGCCTAACCGAATAAATTCTGGTCATACTAACAAAGATTGGCTTGCCACTTAAAGTTCGTGAAGATCCAAATACTAATTTGATAACCAAGCAATTAGAAGGTGTAGTAAAACAATCGCAATTACAATTTAAATAGTTTCTGATGAGTTTTAACTTAAAGTTCTTCTTCTTCATTAATGAGGTGTTTCATAAAATCACAAACACCCCTTATTGTTCAACTCAGAAGGAAATATTTCTTAAAAGGTAACTGTGTAGTTAATTTTATCACAGAATTTGATTGTGTTTCTGTGATCCCTTTCAGCCACCTATAGAATGCAAGGAGTTATGGATCTAAAATCGCAATCTACGAAAACAAATGACGTCTTTAAATTTAACAAGCACGGGTGCTCTACGGTTTAGATACAATCCTCTTTCCTGGCAAAAATAGTTCATATACGGTAACTAGCATCCGAACTCCCGCTCAATGTAGCAAAGTTATTACAGGGGGCAGATTGTCTTATTCCAATACGAGTTCTAAACCAAATAGCTCCAGGCTATACGGTCCCCTCGACACTATAAAGAACCCAACACTGGCTGATGGACCGATATTCGAATATGTTCCAATTAAAAATAAAACCTATTCTGCTTTCGAATCCGATGACGGGAAACGGTTGCAGCGCAGCTGGAGTTTGGCAAGAACAATTGACGAAAGTAGACGCGCGTGACGTTTTAATAGTTTTTAGGTTTTTTGAAGTTGAATTCCTGGAAAAGAGCCTTTGTGACGGTATGAAGTATACGGGTTTGGTTTGATCCCACGCAAATTATGATTTTGCTCTGCATAACAATCTTATCAGCCTGATAATGTTTTGCACTGCTGGGACTCAATCCTTCTATGAGTGTGGTTATCCACCACTCAGGTTCAGTGAGCGTCCGAAAATTATTATTTTACTTTATACAAGCATAGATAATCTTATAATGTCTACTACTGCACTAAGAAGCCTTCTGTCTGCCGGAGGATAATTCATTCAGTTTCTAGTTGCTAAACAAGGTAATTACAGAAATCCTGTTCTTCATAAACCGATGTTACACAAAAGCCATTAATCCTTTAGCTACGCAAAAAAAACAAAACAATTCGAAATTCAAATCTCCCCAGTTTGGAGAGTGCGTTCGGTTTAGCCCGCGGTTATTTACTCAAACTGAACGCGACTGTGTTTCTATGAAGCAGGGATTATACCGATCCTTCATTACCTAATGGCACAATACAAGGGGCTGTTGCACGATTTAGTTCCGAAACCTCCCTTTGATGGTAGCATATTATGTACTGTTAATCCTTAAGTGGGAATGTGTGTTCCTTGCTTTATGCATATAAAGGTGAAAGTTCGCCTATGTCTGTCATACGATTCGCTTATCTTTGGGTAAGTTATCTAAGGCCACCGTCTCAGATGACTCCACCACGATACGCTTCCAATTGGTAGGAAAACCAGGGTCAAATTAAGGCCACTTCAAGATCACGATCATCATTACTTACTTCTTTATCATCCTACTCACTCGTACACAGCGGCTATATGACCAAGACTTACATCTTAATCCCTAATTAATTAAACAATTCAACGAACGAACGTCTCAATCCAGCAACTTTACAGTGGTATCTTGGTGCAGCAGTGATGCCAACATGCCGAATACAAGCCACATCCTTGTTAAGCGCGCGGCGGGAACCCGGCGTCCCGTCGAGAGCCGCCGCGGCACCGCCGCTACCGACCGCTCTTATTTTGAATTTCGAATTTTATTCCGACATATTGATGCGGTCGTAACGCTTCTGTAATAAAAATAGGTCGATTTAGTTATGTATTAATGTAATTTGTTGATGCAAATGGAGGGCATTTGATGAGGAAACAAGTTATTGAATTTGCAATAAAAGTAATTAGTTGTTGAGGGCCTTGACGTTCATTCAGCGGTAACGAAGATGGAGGAGTTAAAATGACATAAGCTTCGGAACACTTATTTCAATCCCTTTTTAATATTTTGGAAAAATTCGCTTAGACAGCTATCGTCACTTGTCTAGACCGTCTTATTTTCATTTAAACTAGAAAGTAACAGTTTTGGATGTGGGAGAAAGAGGTTAGTATCTTCATAGCATTTTGGTTGATGATTTGGTTTGGATGGATTAACTGGTAGACGTTTCAAGACCTCTTTAGTCCGATTATTAAGTAATTAATACAGGCTGAAAAATGTATGGAAGAATCCATAGACCAACTATTCTATGTCATGTCTATGCATGAAGCTAATTCATAGGTGTTTTTTCGATCAAAATCTTTGTTATTCGTTTCCAAACAAGCAAAACCCTTGACAGACTCATCAGCAACACATGTTAGAATATTTGGAAAGCTGTGCTCTCTTCCGTGCTGTGATTAAGACCTCTTTTGTAGTGTTGTTCTAAAACAATGACCTGTGGGGTCGCAATGCGGCACCATCGACAATTTGCAATGTCTTGAATAAATAATTGGGGGTGTGTTGATGAAATATGAAAGCAGCAGATTTTAATAAAACCGAGAGTATTCGTCTCGATCTATATGATGACAATCTCTAATCATTGTTTTGAAAACGAATGAGAAGAGATTGCAGCCGAAGGACGCGGATGGTTGACTTCCCAATTGTAACAGTTCCAACTCTCCTCTAATTTCTTCTTTATCTCTTCTTATTGGCGTGGCTATTCTGTCCTTGCTTCTGTGTTCATACCTCATACTATAGTTGATGCCAGTTAAAATCGCGATACCCATTGTCATTGCCCTTTCCCTAATATCTCCTCGTACCTACGAACCAAAATAAATGAACCATGTATGGTTTTCATTAGATAAAATGTTGAACATTACGATAGATGACGATTCAAGACAAGATTGAACAGGCTTATTGATTTTTTTTTGGATTTCAAAGAACTTTAATAAATGTAGGTGGGTCACTGACCGCTTTTGCTATCTTAACTGGGAGCAACAATAGTATGCTATCTTTTGTGGTTGATACTGATACTGTTAGCCTGCGTCATCCCACTGCTGGGCAAAGGTCTCTTCCCATGACTTCCAGCTGTTTCTATCCTGGGCTAATGTGGACCACTGGTCGTTGGTTTTATCCAGCTCGTCTCGCCACCTTCTGCGAGGTATGCCGCGACGCCTTCTGGCTGTATCAGGGCTCCCGAAAGTTGCTATTTTGGCTCACAGCTCATTGGGCATGCGGCAGACGTGGCCAGTCCAGTCCCACTTCAGCTTAGCGGCTTTTTGTGCAACGTCAGTAATTTGTGATTTGGAGCGCAGTGTGGTGTTGCGTACACGGTCGGTTAATTTGACTCCTAGAATGCTGCGCTCCATTGCACGCTGGCAGAAATTGAGCTTGAACTTTTGATTATTTGTGGTTAAACTTTCTTTTTTTCTTCTTCTCGTGCCTCTGCGATTACTGAAGGTTGCCCAACTCTAAATATTCCTCCTTTCTACATTCTAATCGACCTTTAGTTTTCAAACATTTAATGTCTTCATAAAACCTGTGTTAGTCATGCATAACGCGTTTTATCGGTACGTGTATAATCACCGTGATCACCCTCCTATCGGGTTGTCACCCTCGCGCTGCAGCTCAGTGACGGGGGGTGACAGGGGGTGACGTTGTTTGAACATCACTAGTGGTTACATTTGGAAATTCATTAACTGGCTGGACTTAATTGTTTGGTCATGATTATTGTTCGCGTTCAATGAATGGTTATTTTTTGACTACATTATTTCTGCTTGATTGTCGTAAGGTGGAGGTGGTAAGATGCTTTACTTTTTCGAAAGATAGTATGGCACATCTTAGCAAAGATTGTACGTGCAAAGATATTTTTTTTTCTTTTTTGAAAGTGCTAGCAATAAACAATATCTTCAAATAAATTCTTGTGATAGTGTTGGTGTATTAAACTACCAAGTAAATTTAGTCTCCTGCTCTGATTGTTATGTTTTTGAAGATGTCACATACGTTTCGTTATGTGGTTCCATACAAATAAGCTTTTCTTTCATTCTACACTTAAGTGTCCAACCACACGTCTCAACTAAACGGGCAGGAGCATCAATCATTTATTTGATGACGTCACACTATCACGCAACTGCAGCCCCATCATCAAAATCTTCCAAAACAAAACCCCTATCATCTTCAGTGTATGTTTTACCAATCAATCAAGTTCCAATCAAAATTCACCCTTATTCTCTTTTAGACAATGATCGTTACACATTTATGAATTAGCGTATGCTGCTAGTGTAGTGTGTGTCAAATATATGGATATGATGGCGCGACCGCGTATCGCCGGCGGCGCGCCATCTGTCAACGTTTGGAGAACTACAGGCAGGGATGTGCCGATACTCGATGTTTTATTTATGTGGTCCTCACCACATGTGGATTTTCTAATTTTAGCATGCTTTTGCGGTGACAGTATTCGATGTAGAGCTCATACTCATGGAACAGGCATGACGTAAGTATCAATTAGATGCAAATCGATTTAGTCCGTTTTTTAATGACAAAGATAAAAACGTATCAAAACTCGGGAGGGGGAGGCTCGTGTCGTTAGATCTCGCAAAAAATTATAACATGGCCGGCCACGGCGTAACGTATCGAGAATTTTAAAAGCGTCGTATCTTCTACAATTTTGGTTTTAAACAAAAGAAAAAATACGTGTAAAATATTTGCTGATAATCTAACTGACGAACCTTTTTTTTGTCGTCTACCCTATATTTTGTGATCGTAAAGTCAGTTGCATTATTTTTTGGTCTTTAAGTACGCAAACTTTTAGTTTCGTCCATGATGTCTACTTCAATGCTTAGTATTGAAAAAAACATGCTTATTTAAGGAGAACTCAGTAATTTGCAAGAGCATCAGAAGAAGAAAGAATGTAAAAACTCCTAATCTCGTGCATTATCGATGACTAAATAGTGATGTAGGTACCAACAGTTTGCTCCGTTAAATAATTCATGTTGCAATTTTTTACTCATGACTTACGACTGGTACATAGTTGACAGATGGCAGTGTTTACTGAAAATTAACTGTCAAATGGTGTGTGAAAACATTCACATGGGAACGGCAATTAATGGAAATGAATGAATCATTTGAATGGGGAGCTTTCTTGTAAAAAAATGCGGTTAACTATCTTTTCTTTGCAAGTTTAAAGTACTTATTAAAAGCAACCTTGTGTTGTTGTAAACTAGAATCGTTATTGCTCAACCATGAACTCAGTTGAGCTTGAACTTAGGTTGTGTTTTGCAAGAAATGGGCATGACGACAATCTCAAAAGAATGCAAATCAATTTAGTCCGTCTGTTAGATTATTGGAAAACCATGGACACGTCTTTTTTGTTTATTTATTTATTTAAACTTCATGTACAATAGTGGTACATAGGCGGACTAAATGCCACAAGGCATTCTCTACCAGTCAACCATTGGGTCAAATAGACAGCATTGTGATAGAGTACAATAAAAATAAAAATAAACATACCATCTTTTTTGTTTTTGTAAATCAATTATATGTCTATGTTACACCCGTGAGAAACCAGAGCGAGTCATGAGTTTCTTATAAATTGAAAATAATCTGATTCAAAATTCGTAAAGTCAGGTATAGTCATCGCCACGAGAAGCTATAATTTTTGACACACACTTTCGGGTTCGCAACCTTTGGATCAAATAAACAAAATGACAACGTCAGCGTGAACTTACTTCAAAATATAGGTGCCCAAATGTTTTGCGCTCCAGTACCACAAAACCCTGCGCTTTCTATCACAAAAATTAAACCCGACCAAGTGAAATTGCTCGTTAGTTTCGTATTACACGTATGGTAATTTGAGTTGATTAAATTCGAGATTATTTGTTGTTCATTGCATTGTCGCTATAAGGTAACTTAGTAGTTCTTTATTTACAAAGATTATATAGTTTCTCGTGGCGGGGACTATATAGTTTGATCATATTTCTACTTAACTAACCTTCTATGTAGAAACAATCTTGTAACATTCAAAATTAACACTATTTAAACACAAAATAAATCCATTAACATCCAACCCCAGACATATTAATCAGCCACTTCTCCAACACAAATTAATTCTTTATAAAGCCTACTTGGCCAACACCTGTATATTTCATGGCTCCAGCTAAATTAATACGAACATTATAACTATAATGGCAGGAATTCAATTATTCTTTGCACCGAACATGCGCGCAGCGTGGGCCGGTAGCGTGCGCAGAACATGTGTCTGGCTATGGACAAAATGTTAAAAACATATTGATATATTGTTTGATGGGATACTAAGATATATGGATAGTAGGGACAAAAAAAGATGTCACAGCTGGTATTGAAAAATTGATTAAGGTAATCCAAGAAATGCGAAAAAATAACGTACGGTCCTTTTTGCGTCTTTCTACCAATGCTCCGTAGGTTTTAAAGACAGGCCGTATTTTGATGGTCCTGTGATAAGCAAGAAGTCTTTTATATAGCAACCAAAAAGGCCAAGCAATTGTCACCTGATGAGTCCATATTTTTGGAGTTTAAGATTCTACTTCCCGGGATCCTTAGCAAACAAAGACAGAACAGTACAAGGCCAATAAGCCTACAGAGACATTTGCAACTGGGATAAGGCCAGTGGCACCACAGTAATACCATCGTATGTCATTTTTTAAATTCTCCTAATCGTTATCTACTGCTTATGTATTTTGTCTCGGCTTACAGGTCCTTAAACAATCCTTAAGGCTACAGTATAATGTCAAATGGCAATTTCCACTTGAAAGGAAGCCTTCTCCTCTTTCACTTTAACGCTATGTCGAGTCATAGCTCTGATTTCAAAGAAGACATCACATTTCTCCGAATTGTGACGTAATTATTATATGAAGTCAGATTGTAGCCTTGGAAAATAGCGGCTGTTAGTTTTCTGACGGGCAATTTCAAGGAATCAAGACCTCACTTTGTTGACTTTTCATTCTCAAAGGTTATTTGCAAATTTAGGTTCTAGCTGTGGTGGATTGAAGACAGTTCAATGATATTAAGAGGAACTACCGCTACGCTTAGTTTCTAAGAACTATTAAAAGAGTAAATGGGATATCTAGAGTTTAAAATCCCTACTAATATTATAAATGTGAATGTAAGTTTGTTTGTTACGCTTTCACGCGAAAACTACTCATCATGAAACTTTGTACACATATTCTTGGAGGTATTAGAAGTAACATAGGATACTTTTTATTATAAAAAAAAATAAATTAAATTATAAAACATATTTTAGTAACAGGATCCGCGTATATACGAAGTCGCGGGCAGAAGCTAGTTACCTATAAAATAAAAATCTTAATTTTTCTTCGTAACGGCTATCTAGGCCAAGAATTTGATGATTTTAGTGACGTAAGGTTAAAATTCTTATAGAAAGTTTTAAAAAGTAGGTACTTGAAATTAGACTAAGGTGAGTAATAGAATCTGCTTTATCTAGAAAGTTACTTTAACTGTCATCAATTATGGGACATACCTCATTTCACACTTCTTACATTAAACATATTTTCATTCGTTAAAACGTGTTGTAACTTATGAATTTTCTTTGCTCTAAATAAATTATATAAAGCGATCAGGGCTCAAGACTGATGTTATATCTCGTGATGAGACACAAAAAGCTACAACTTTACGAGTGTTCCCGCCATGTAATTGAATAACAAGATGGCGGTATTAAGCTCTACACAGACTAATAATAAAATTGTCAATTTATTTATTTCATAAACACCGTAAGTGATATGACAGTGATAACTGAGACAGCGCAGATATTGTAGTTTTTCTAGAAAGCTCGATGTAAAGAAAAGCGGAGAATATTAGAATAGAAAAATAAATATTGTGACAATTTTACAAGAGATGCCAAAATAGCCACCGATTTTAAACTAAAAGTCGTGATTCTTAAAACGTTTATATTTGTAGTGCTTCAAAATCAAATTTCATTTGTGTCAAGGTTTGCACTTTAGAAAATCGAATCTTACGTTAAAGGTACCACGTTAGATTAAAATCGATCAGAAGTCGATCGATGATCGAATCGATTCAAAGGTTGTAATTGACCCTAAAGTACCTATGTTGCAAGCTACTGTAGGCCCAATTACCTAGTATTTGTGACTTAAAGATGAAAATTTGTGGTCGCCAAATTGATGTTAGTTTCTGGATCGGTTACTTCGTAGGTTAGCTTGGTTTTAGTCGGCACTCTAAAATAGGACTGCACATTTTCTAGGACCATAATCAGTTAATCGTATCGCTCGAATTGCGATTAATTTTGACTCGTCGGAAGGTGTTTCAGAAACGTTTTGACAGTCAACCAAAAATCAATGGAGTTTGTCTGCCACGGATTGCTCTTATTTAGGCTTCATTCGGGTGTGACAAGAGAGCATCCCCTTTTATTCTCAATTTTTTCTTCATCTTCAAGTTTTTTTTTCAACTTTCTTCTGCACAGAATCTATCGTTATGGTTAGACCTTTAGTTGTGGAAGTGTTGTCGTGTCGTGGACGTATATATCAGTCGCGGGGCCCAGCATGCGGCCCGCCAGCGGTATAATGTGGCTACTTTAACATATCAGCGAGGAAATATACCTAGATTTGTCAGGCGATCGCCCTAAAATGGCTGATAATCATTTTAGGAACAGGGAAGTTATTTATTTTGAATCTCCAATCTCCAACAGAGATTACACAGATACAATGAGACGGTGTGTTCAACTGTTCACGATTTAGTTCGAAAGTGAACCTAGTACTTATTTCGAATCCAAAGTATGTATTTCGTTCAGATTGACATCAGATTTACGGCCCATGACTAAGTTTACGGTCAGAAAAGTCAAAAATATATTGGATAGTATTTGGATTGACATGTTTATGTAATTTGTGTACTTTTATTCTTTTTTTACATTGTGCATTGTAATTTGGTTTTTATCTCTCTTGGTTTTCTCTATTATCAATTCTTTGTATAGGTACTTATTTTGTTATGGTCGGTTGTTGTTATTTTGGATAACGATTCATTAGGACAAGGTTTCCCAGGTCAGGAAACAGATCAAAGTGCGGCAAACCACAGACTATTAATTAAAATAATTGTCATTTGGTAATTTCCAAATTCAAAACACTCGCTTCCCACATTTACCTCTACACACGTTTGGCAAACGTTTTAACAAAAGCTGTCGTGAAGCGAACACGCCCGACTAGGGGTCATAAGCTCACAAAGTGACGTCATAAACAGGGACCAGTAGGGTCTGCCGTCTGTAGCTTTTGATCCGCACAAAGGGCAAATGGGGTATCCTATAATGCCTGTGAATGTAACGAGTTGGTAATTAAATTAAGTGCTCTTTTTATATTAAGGTTGTTGTTTTGTTTGTTTTTACATTATACCTATTGAAGCAAGCTGTGGAAGCTTTCAATAAGGCTCAAAGGACCAAATATTATTAACAGATTTTTTTCATATTTCGACACTTAGTTAACTGAGAATTTTGGTAATTATTCTTCAAAACTTAGTATCGCGTGTGTTTTTCGAGACTGTTAAAATCTTTACGGGAATCATTCATGATCATGGAAAAAGGCGTTTAAATAAAAAATACAAAACACCACAAAATTACCACATTTTTATCGTTGCAACAGAATCTATTGCTTCAGCTAACAAGTCTACATATCTGTAATGTTGGCAGCACAGCGTGGCTTCGCGCTCAGCGTGGCGCGAAAATTATAACCTCGCGCGATCAGGCTCGCACAAATCAATTTGTTCCGTTATGGCGATGTTAACGCAGCCGCGACACGGATGCGCGGCTCCTTGCAGTCGTGTCTTTGCCTTTTTGTTATATTTAAATAATATGGTAATGACATTAGATGATTTTTATTTATTGTTGTTTGGATGTTTTTATTATTAAATTCTTAATCAGGTTATAGGATACGAGGTTTTTGACAGAGATGTAAGTACGAATTGATGACAAAATTTAAGTGCACTTAAAGTACCTACTCACGGGATTTTATCCGTGATTTTCTTGTGGTTTAGCTTGAGATGAGGTCCATTGATTCCTTAGATTGGGCCAAGTGTTAAGTAGGTATTGGGTTTTCTTTCGGACCACCTGTGACGACTTCCATAGATCTATAAATGACAGCCAGGTCTAACAGCTAAGCGTGCTTATCAAGGAATGGATGTAACTCGGTAGGTAATAGACCGCCACCAGATAGCCTCACAGAATGGCTTCAAACAAAAAATCCAGCACCCACCCTAGAAGTATGAAAATTTTAATTGGCACATCTCGATTAGTATGACAAACTGTCAATCAATTTCATAATCATTAACCATGTTTGTATCCCCAAAATCATAACATCTGGCTATGAATTCACTCATTATACTAACAGTAGGTACCATACTGTTTGCTTTCTCCAAGTACCAGGGCGCCATACAAGACAGGAGGCCGGCCGAACAATGCTGTGTACGCAGCGCGCAAAGGCACGACTAATGACTGCTGAATAATTTAACGGAGAAGCGACGCGACTTGCGCGGTCGTCTGTTCTCCGTGGAGGAAACTTAGGATTTCGTCGTTTTTTTTTTTAATTTTAGCAAAGACAAATGTCAATAAGATAAAGGCCTAATGATGATAATGTGTTTCATGACGCATATTTTAACTTCATATTTCTTGCTCAAGTTTGTTATAGCCTGAAAATCAATACATACTTTTATTATTGAGGTTCTTTCAGTATTCTAAGGCACCGGCCACACAGAACAGACGCAAGGCACGGACCCGTCGCAGTCGCGGCGCCCGTTTAATCTACTTGCATATAAAATGTATACAGCCGTCGCGACGTAAAACATACAGAAAAGACGGGACGCCCGTCACGACGGCGTCCTATTGGAAAACATATAGAAAGGACAAGGCGCGGGCAGGGCGCGGGCAGGGCGCGGGCCTGCACGGGCGCAAGCGGGGGAGCGGAAAGGGCGCGGAGGGCAGGTTTGGACATAATAATGTAAAAACATTGTGGAGTCATCTTGTATACTCCTTGAAAACGATCAGGATAATAATGTAGATCCTCCATCATTTAAAAAAATCTATTCTGTCCATTGCTTAGCCATACCGGATGTACCCAGTAACGTCTAACCCTCTGCAGATTAGCGAGATATACCAGTGCCAATACATCTTCATCTTCAGAAGAAGACATGTTGTCGTATCAAAATCGGACGGTTGAATGCCGGGTAAAGCTTCTAGTGCGCGCCATAAAAAGTCGTGACGGCGCCCTGTCTGCGACGGGTCCGTGTCTTTTCTATATGCGTTAAAAAGTCGCGACGGCGCCCTGTTCGCGACGGGTCCGCGCCCCGCCCTGGTCTTGCGTCTTTTCTGTGTGGCCGTTGGCTAATTAACACTCTTTAGAGTTAGTAAATAGAACTGAAACTGCATTCCCATTTCATTTTGTTTTATACTATCTTCTACCTAAGTTCGTGATGTCAACAAAAGTTTTTGCAGACCCGCGGAAAGAAGGAAAAAATCCCAAATGTGAAGAACCAGTGTTATGATGGAGCGGTCCTGAACATTCGTCACGCTTTGCTACACAAAAGTTAACAATGAACCTCTTAACCTACCACAATGAACAACATTGCAAAAAGATCTTTCTTTTACGGCAAAAAATGCAAAACTAAACACACTCCATTCTTGAATATTGACAAAATACACACCCACGCACAGACAATCGTTTTTTTTATCGGCAAAAATATTATACTCATTCAGCCTCAATCGAATCGAATCGATAGATCGAGCATGAATTATTATATTATTTATTTATTTATTTAATTATTTGTGAGAAAGGTTTAAGCTACCTGAATGTTATGTTATTATCGTTTTGAAGTGTAATCGTTTTGTTAAAGGTTTTAAAGAGTTAAAAAGGCTGTATTTGGTTAAAAAGAAAATAAAAGTGCTGCATTTATACAGCAGCTTATGTCAATAACGAACTTTAAGCGGTTATAAACGAAACATGAATGCAAATAAATGTTAAAAATACTTTAATTTGTAAAATTGTATACTACCACTTTAATTAACAAAGTTGGCAAAAATGAATTTCTTTTATATCATGTAATCGCAGTTACCGTAACGTAATAACGTAAGACAGGCTAGGGAGGCCCATCGAATCAAAATTGGACTAAACTTTTTTTCCATAAATCACCTGACATTTTCCTCAAGATGCCCAATTCATTTCTTTAACTATAAGATCATAAAAACGAGCATGTAATCGAAATCCTCGTGGTAAAGTATGGAAGGTCGTCAGTCTAATGCGTTTTGTAGCAAAATAGGTGCGTAGCGAATTAATATAGGCGTGGCGAACCGGGTGGCTAATGCCAATTTTGAAATAGGAATTGCATCAAGTGTCTTTTTTTTAATGTAAAAAGAAGTTTTATGTAGAATGTTGTGATACCTTTTTCAATTCATCTGCTGCAGAATTTAGAGTGTATTAGGTAAGTAGCGAAAACATGATTCACGCAGTAATAATAAAAGCTAAAATACAAAAAAGTGGAGAGGAACAGCCGTCATGGAACTATCTTATGTATTTTCTGCGACGTTCAAATGTGCTGATTATCAGTCTTAATTGATTGAAATTACTTTCGATTTTATAAATCTGTTTTTCATACAACAGAAATCCATAAAGCAATTTTTGATTCACCTATTGTCTATGCAGTGGTTGTAAAGTTACAAACTCCTTTAAGATTTAAATTCACCCCACAGTTCAGATTTCCCCTCTTAAAAATAGCATCGTAAAAAAGACAATATCCATCATATACCTTCTATCTATATCTACATTATACATCGGTTTACCTCAGTTCAAAGTATACAGAAGGGAGGCTGAATCAAAACGGACTTGTTATTGCAAATTATATTTTTTTCTCAAGGGGAGGATGTTTGTACGAATCCTTAATAGAAACGAAACATTGGTCTGAAAGAAATCTGTATAACTTAAGGGGATGCAAAGGAAATTGCATCTTATTTTGTTAGGAATAAGAGTGACGTGGCTCGTCATTATAATGTTATTTGAAATCTTCAGGTCTGCTAGCGACAGGTTTATTAATTTTCCTTTTTCTTTCTTTTTTGTTTTTCTTCGGTTTTCGTTTGCGGAGTTTCCTTATTTCTTAATGTACCTAACAGTCTTTCCTGATTTCCATACTGATTAGATGTCAGCGTTTTCGACTACTGTGATAGACCTTAGACAAATGAGATAGATTTGGATTTAGTTTATGGTTGTTCGAGTATCTACAAATAAGTGTTCCTTTCTATTTTCACTTTAGCCACTGATATGTGCATCATTTGATATAATATATGCTAGACCATATATCTCCACGTAGGTAGTAGGTATAGGATCTTTCCACAGACCTACGTACGCAAAGGAAGGAAAAAAATAGTACTTTATACTTATTATAAAATAGGGACTAGCCGACCCACGCAACTTCGTCGGAGTCACATAAGAGTGAAGAACCGCACAGACAGAAAAAAAACCCTTTTTGCTATATTTTACATTTATGTTCCACTCCTATTGCTCGTAGCGTAATGTTATAACCTTCCTCGATAAATGGACTATCCAGCACAAAAATATTTTCGTTGAATTACAGCCAGCAGTTTTTGAGATTAGTAGCTTCACCCGCCTAAAAAAAATATACTAAAACCTTCCTCGGGAACACACTACCCATTGGTGAAAACAGCGTGAAAATCAGTGCAGCTGTTTTTGAGTTTGTCGCGAACTGACAGAAAACCGCAGCGGAGGACTTTGTTTTATAACATGTAGTGATACATGAAATGTGCATATCGGTTTCTACCTACGTTTAACTTAGAATCTTAGATCAAAACGAATAACCACACACGTCTGTAGTCTGCACCCAAGTATTAAAAAAAACACTTTTTTTTTCAACCACATCCGTTTTTGTCAGTACACATGTACCCAATAGGCTGCGTTTCCACCAGAGACAAGCGAGGATGCATAGCGAGGAATGTGTGTGGTACTAACCAATCACATAGCTAGTATACCTGTTAAAGCACCATAAAGCCTAATTTGAATTCCCGCCCTTTCCAATCACACCATTTCCTGCGCACGCAGCGCCACCTATCGTTTTTACACTCATACCACAGTTCCCCGCCATACCTCACCATTGAACGTATCGACTCCGTAAAAACTACCGTGAAATACTGCAACCAAGTGCTACAAAGACAATAATTGTGTGTGCCATCAACCTATCATCACAAAACTTCAAGACAAGAATTGGGGCGCCCCACATCATAAAATCATCAGGTATTTGGAGCCAGCCGGCCCTCTTCAGCGAGCTTCGGTGAGTCCCATCTACCTTCCCTATAGATACAGTCCGCTTTCCCATCAAATAGAATCGTTCTATAACAATACCTCAAGCTGTGAAAAGAAGCTATATTATTGGTAAGTTTCACGCACATAATATTCCTCGCTAGGCATCCTCGCTCATCTCTGGTATAGAAATACAGCCATATGCTATAACTTGCAAGATAGGAGAAGCGTTTCATACTCTAAATTTTCTCCTTTTATTTCAACCCTGGCGTGGACTTATTCTCTCTAGCCTCCGTGTGTCACAAGAAAGTTAAAGTGTAGCGAATATGAAAACTTACAATGTAACAATGTGTAAAGTCGGTTTTTGAATAGGGGTTTTAAACTGGAAGCAAAGAATTACCAAATTCTTACGGCAAAACTGGCAAATGTGATGTGCACGGACCAGCGATAGAGCTGTCATAACCTCAGCCTATCGCAGTCCACAGCTGGGCATAAGGCACATTGAAACATCGTGAGGAAACCGACATGTCCTAGAACCAAAAATTCGAAGATATGTGACATCTACCAACCCGCACTGGGCCCGCGTGCAGATTATAGCCCATACGCAAAATACGCGCTTTGACGTGGAGTTGCGGACACCAGCCCGTTATACAATACAATACAAGGCTCATCGAAGGTGGCCCACAACAGCTTGGCTAATTTCATCCACTCAATAACAGCCACTTGAGTAAGTTTGCAGCCTTGGGGTCAACCACACTAAGCCACGATATGCTCTTTTGAAAGAAATTCAAAATGTGGTGATGCAAAACTATTGGCTTAAAACAGAAAGTCGAGGATTTAGATCAATTTAAATCTACTCCACTCAACGGTACTAGATTATGACCTGTATTTATGATTAGTTCTGAAAATAAACGCTTCAAGTCCCTAAGTACCAAACGGCCATTGTATCTATACTTACTATAATATTATAAAGCAGAAGAGTTTGTTTGTTTGTTTGTTTGGTTGAACGCGCTAATCTCAGGAACTATCGGGTCGAATTGAAACATTATTTTTGCGTTGGATAGTCCATTTATCGAGGAAGGCTATAGGCGTATGTTATATATATATAACATCACGATATGACCATTAAGAGCGGAGCAGGAATGAAAAATGTTTCAAAACGGGTTTTTTTTTCCCTTTCGTTTTTCTCTCTTATGTGACGCAGACGAAGTTGCGTGGGTCAGCTAGTAACTAATAGTCTAAGGTCCATGTTCACTAAAAAGATGACGCACTGATTAACTAAAAACAACTGTTTAAAACACTTTTTTGTATGAGAAAATGTGACAGCGGTTTTTAGATAATCAGACTGTTATCTTTTCGGTGGACATGGACCTTACTCATTCTGTCTCCATAACAACTGTTTAAATGCAACTTTACAAAATTAATCCACTTGGAAACTGCCAGAATCTTAGAGAGAATCGATTAGAACCGATGCAATCATCGATTGTCTTGAACCTGAACCTTATCATCATCATCATTTGAACCGAAATTCGTCCACCTTTGGACATATAGGCCTCCCCCAAGTGTCGACACATTGACCGGTCCCTTGCGACGCGCATCTAACGGATTCCCGCAACCTTCTTCAGGTCATCGGTTCACCTAGTAGGAAGTCTTCCAACGCATCGTCTTCCGGTTCGCGGTCGCCACTCCAGAACTTTTCAGCCCCATCGGCCATCCGTTCTACCCTAAAATATCCTGAACCTAAATAGGTAAAATAGGCAAATCAATAGGAAAAAACCCAAATAGGCCTAAATAGGTTACCTAATAGGTATGGGTTAGGGCCTAAATTGTCTAAGCTTAAAAACCTGTTCTCTTGCCGCTGTTTCTATTCATTAAACGCTTGAAACAGATGGATGAGCCTGAAACAATTTTCTCGAATTTAGTATTCGTTCTATTCGTTCGTTTCGTAATCTATATATTTTTTTCTATATTCGTACTCGTAAATACACATTCAATTAATTTACTCGTTATCTATTTATTCTTATTAACCATTTGTTTATTTGTTTATACATTGTTTGAAACCGTTTATTCTGTAACGTACCCTCTCAAGGTTCATTGGAAGACCAGCGTCAGACAGCTTCTACACCTGTCTGGCATGAATGCTGAAATGGACCTTTTTGGCGCAGCCGTGAGGCACACAGCACATTACTACTAAGTCCAACTTATTGTTTTGTATCTTTTTTTATTTATTATTGTGTGTGTGCTTTATTAACTGACGTCAAATAAATATTTTTCTTTCTTTCTTTCTTTCTTATTCTTGATCATTCAATATACTGTTACTCAAATCGACGATATCCTCAAGACACGCGCGGGATACACCTGGGCACACAGAACCGGGAAGTGTGACAGAAGAAAGGGGAGCCCTAAAACCAGCAGTGGGTGATGCCAGGCTGATATGATGATGATGGACCAAATCGACTAACGACTAAAAGTCTTTCGCGATATAATCTCGACACTCAACGTCAAGACTGTCAGCACAAACAGTAAAGCTTTCATTCCATTTTCATACAACTATAAAATAAAAACAAAACATTTCTCCATAAACCTGCAGGATTTTTAAACGCAACCAAAACATCGCGCTCCCTGCAAAGAGATGTAACTGTGAACGTGTAGGTGTAGTTCGCAAATTTCAACAAAGCTCCCTCTGACAGCAATTCCGTTTTAGAGCCTTAATCCCGACTCTAGTACGAATAAAAGGCATATTTCGTTCGCCGACGCTCGCAAAATTGTCATCGCAAATAGCTTTTGCCTTGGGCGTTACACTTACCCAACTCCAGAACTTTATAACTCCCCAAAACTTACAACGAATTTTCAACTTTGAACTTCGCGTTTAAAGTCGAAAATACTTTTCCTCAAACTCTCCTGAGTATTGTAACAATGAAAATGCCAGCATTGCACACGTAAATACAATTCGTGGGATCGTTTCGATCGTCTAGATTTAACGGCTTGAGGAATAAGGTCCACAATCGTTCGAATGGGAAATCTGAACTTGAAAATCGTCGCCTGCCTGACGCTCGATATCAAATAAACATTATTATGGGTGCAAAACGCCTGAAGCGGCGCGTTTTGTTCGAACGATTGTGAGCTTTATATCTCTTTGTTTAAAGTTGGTAATTGAGAAATAATTTCATATTGCTAGGATTTACGCCGGGGGAAGTAACAAGGATGGCCGGATGCGGGTATCGATAGGAGAGAAAGGGAGAGGAATATAGCTCGGAGCACTGTGATTGGTCAGGAAGGCCGCAGGCTGTGAACAGTAGCCCGCCCTATGTCTACTGTAAACGATGACGCAGCTGCCACAAAAAGACGTAACTAGAGCTGAAGTCGAACTATTTTTTTTGTTCATTCTTTTTTAAAACGTTTGATTGACTTGAACATCAGTGTGAATGTTATCATTTAAAAGATAATAAGACATCGATATCGTCTTGGCCAGGAAATAAGGCAAATTATAATTATTTTGTGCGTTTTGATTGTTTGGTAAGTCCTTATTCATATTTACCTCTTTCAAAAAGTAATGACACGCAGCACCTGTTGCTTGTGCCTGGGAGCTATTTTCTGTAAATAAACGATTAAGTACATACATGTAGGTACATTGCACGTGTTTCCATTTTGGCTTTTGTGAACAATTCAGAATTGTACTTACTTATATTTAGATGTATTTTGGCGGCATTTTTGTAAATTCAATAACGTATTTGATTGTTCAATGACATTTACCACGAAGGTTTTACTTTTTTTTTCTTTAATATTTATTTTGTGCACAAATCTTGCGTTATTTTATCTAAGCATTGCAGTTACCCATTTGTTGCTGGTCGCCGTCGCCGCCGGCGATACCGAGGGCGCTCATAGCTCGGGGCGGGGCCGCGGGGCACGCACACATACACAACCACACCCTCCAAATAGCGTACATACAAGGAAAATCTTACGCATGTGTGCCATTTTCACTCACACACTTGCTTCCACAAAGAAAAACTTCACAAAACCCCATGTGTAAGTAAGCAAGCGGCGAAAATGTCAATGTGTGCGTCCTATACAGTTACCTACAATAGAAACTTTTTGGACGAAAATACAAGAATCTTTTTATATTTATTCCACGCACACTTTGAAGTGAAAGTTCTTTTTTCAAGATCCATATATTTTCCTGTATATGAAGATGTACTGTTATACATTTTTCTAGTACAAGCAATTTGGTTATGTAACTTGGTTATGTAAAGTTAAATAATTAAGAGATCTTGATGCTCCCTTTAGATACAATAATTTGTAAAGAAAGTGGATTGTAAGAAGTCGGTGGAATAAACACGTGAATACTACTTTCTACTGCGTCTTCCCACTGCTGGGCAAAGGTCTCACGCCATGCGCCATGACTTTCAGTTTAGTCGATCCAGGGCGCCGCAGTCTCGACATAGATAATGTCAAAATCGCAAACTTTCTATTACTATTAATAACTAACGAATAAATTCGGTAGGAATAATTATATTTGCCGAGAAACTTATCTAGGATGTAGAGATAGAGACTTGCATTTCCCGCGAGCATCATTATTACAACCGATTTTTTTTGTGCGATCGAAAGTTTGCGATTTTGTCGTTATCTCTGTCGAGACTGCCGTCCCAGGACTGTGGGGTATGTCTCCACCGATCATAGTATCAGATCACGTTAGCCACGGATCACGGCTAGTTGTATCCACTGATATCGTTATCTGTTACCCACTGATCACGATGTCCGTGACGACATGAAAAAAAAACAAAAATAAAAATCGAAACAGATAACGATGTACAGACACAAGAAATAAAATAAAATATTTTTCGAAACTGTGATGTGAACCAGTGGCCGCTAGTATGTGCAGCTTGTCCCACCTTATGTAATGAAGCGGTTATTTTGAACCACAACTCATTTGGCATGATTTAATCATAAAAAAAGACGTGTGGCACTCGGGGACTGCCGCGGTAAAGCTTTGCTTTTGTTTTTTACGGGGGGTGTTAGGTTATTTTCGTTACGGAATTTCTGGATTCGGTCTCCACGCTCAAGGCCCGCGACAGAAGCTATGCAATAGCTTAACAGATTCGTAACTTCAATCAAATAAATACTTGTACAACTTAACGCGTATTCACTTATCTCTTTTTAAAAAAAATCCGACATAACTAACAAAACTTAGTATATTGTCTTTTACGTCAACCCGCGGTCATGGCGCTTGCAACAGCGTCAATATCGAGAATATATCCGTAAGTGACAATATAAGTTTGGTTATAAACCGTGAAAACTTAAAACAGTAGACTTTTATAGAACTATAATTCAATATTACATTTCAGAGGAGTGCTTTTAAAGGAAAATATCTATTCTAGTTATAAAACTCTATAATAACACTTTTAATAAAGCGTAGTGCGAATTTTAAAAGCGTCATATCTTCGTCAATTTTTGTTTACGTAGGTAACAAAAGAAAAAATACGGGTCATATATTGTTTGATTTTCTAACTGACGGACTAATTAGTGGTTTTTTGTTGTTTTATGTTAGTTTTTGCAAAACATAACACATTACAAAGTTAGTCGTTATCTTTTTAAAACTAAACTAACAACAACAACTGTATGTGTTATTGAATGAATAAATAAATAAATAATTAACAAATAAGTAAATAAATAAATATTAAAAAAATAAATAAATAAATAAATAAATAAATAAATAGGTAAATAAAAAAATAAATAAATAAATAAATATCTAACACCAAAACTACCTACAGCAGTTGTAGCAGCTGACTGTTCAGCTTTGACTGTTTATATCTGTGATGCTCGGCTCGGCTTTGCACTTTGTGGCAAAGTAAACTTACTAAACATTACAGTGAAAACAAACAAACTTGAAACTCTACATTTTTATCAGAAACTTGCGTAAGTCGTTTAACGCATTTAAATTTATCCAAAGCTTGCCGTAAAACTGAAAAAGCTACTCAGCCCGTTAACTGAACATCATACAAAATTAAATTACCGAAGTATAATCAAATTATGTCAGAATTTCAAATAAAAGCTTTATTATCGATACAATTGGGTGTATGTAGTTATACTGCATTTGTTTCAGCCCGACGCCGCTCCGTTAGTTTCAGCCGGGCCGTCCTGAAACACGGCCATAGCGCGTCGGCCGACGCCATCTTTTATTTTATAAATACCGTCCTTTGTTTTTTTGTTTTGTTTTTTTTGCAGTTGCGTGGTTATTAAATATGAGACTTTTGGCTGTGTGATAAATTGTCATTTTTTTTAAAAGCAGTGGTTGTTTTCGGTTTAGTGTAAACAAGCTGGTCTAAGCGTGATTTTAAATAATTACAAACTGTAAATTTTTTGTCGTTTTTAAGGTGTGTATTTCTATGAATTGAGTCAATAACTGAAGTCTTTTTATGCAAGTGCGTTTGCGATCAGTATTTTTATTATTAAGTAAAAGATGTTGGTGTGAAATCATAGGAAACATACAGCCAGCAAGAGTGGTGTAACATGATCGTTCCTTTTCTGTATACGTAGACTTTTACTCTGCTATCAGGGACAGATAGATTGACAAAACTTCATGCTACTGATCATCATCATCAGACAAGCCTTTTCGCAACTATGAAAGCTTCGGTTTCTAGTCTTACTGTTTTATTTTTGGATCGGAAATCATCAAATTACTTCTCCCGCTCTTGGCGGAGCGGGAGGGAGTGTGAGACTTTTACTGACTAAAACCCGTCCATGTTCCTTCCTCGCCCTTTATGTTCCGGGGTCGCGGTTTCTTTCTCGAACAGTCCCGCAGCATCCGGCCCTCACCTCAGATACACGATATGATTGTTACCCACTGATAAGTTGATTAGATTGGTGGTTCCCGGATATGTACGTGATATGTAGGTACCTACTGGTTTTATAATTAAACAAACACAAAATCATAACAAATGGAACAACAAGCCAATTAACGATTAAATAATAATAAGTAAAGCCAAAAGGTAATCATAGCGGACCATAATCTTGTTACATAAATATTTGCCAAAATAAAAGAAGCGTAATTATTTAAGAAAATTCAACGCACAAAGGGTCTCGCCCCTCCCCTCCCCTCGCCTGGTGAAAGGGGGTGGACGCCATTGTAATTATTTTTCTTAAAAACTTTCCCGGAACGAATTTGTTTCTTTGAAGAAAAAATATTATGTTAGGCTAAATGTGGATGTGGTGTTTTCATGATTCGATATTTTGTGGATTTTTCAGTGTTATGATCTAGTTAGTGGTACTTATAATATGATTATTTGCTTATCAGTAAGTTGCTTTGTCATATCATTATCATACCGGATTTCCTCCGTGCCTCGAAAAGCGCGTTAAGCCGTTGGTTGCTGTCATTTGTAGATCTTTGACAGTCGTTACCGGTAATCAGAGGCGGACGTCTAAAAACCAGTACTTCCGAAGGTATCATGTTACCCAGTACTAATAGAGTAGACGACAAAAAAATATATTAGTTCGTCAGTTAGATAATCAACGAATATTTGAACCGTATTTTTTCTTTTGTTACATAAACCATAATTGACGAAGACACGACGCTTTTAAAATTCTCAAAACGTCACGCGTTGGTATAATTTTTAGCGAGTTCTGACGTAACGCCCCCACTCCCGAGTTTTGATGCGTTTTATCTATGTTAATATTCATTGATTTACAAAAACAAAAAATACGTGTCCATTATTTTCCAATACTCTTACTGACGGACTAAATACAAGCCACCTCATCACGAAGCCTTCAACCAACCATTCTGTACACCAAAAAAAAAAGCGGCCAAGTGCGAGTCGGACTCGCCCATGAAGGCATCCGTAGCAGATTAAATGAAAGGTAAATTGTTGTTTTTGATTTATGACGTATTAAAAAAAATCCACTTTGGAAGGGTCTCTCGCTCAAACTATCCAGTTTAGGAAAAAATATATTAGAAACCTCAATATCAGTTTTGGAGACCTATCTATAGATACCCCGTATGGGTTCGATGAAAAAAAAAATTGAGTTTCAGTTCTAAGTATGGGGACCCCCAAAATTTATTGTTTTTTTTTTCTATTTTTGCTGTGAAAATGCTAATGCGGTTCACAGAATACATCTACTTACCAAGTTTCAACACCATAGTTCTTGTAGTTTCTGAAAAAAGTGGCTGTGACAAACGGACGGACAGACAGACAGACAGACAGACATGACGAATCTATAAGGGTTCCGTTTTTGCCATTTGGCTACGGAACCCTAAAAAATTGATAAATAGTCGGAATTTTGACCCCTAATATCTCCCTAACTAGAAGGTTCCCAGGGATGGTGTAGGTAGAACAAAAAAATATCGCAATGATGGGGAGAACAAGCGTCTTTCGGCGTCGTTAAGGGGCCGGCGGAGCGTGCGTCATTCATACAAACGTAATACCAAAATAATTCGTAAACCAAACATATTCTTAACAAAGTGTGTATTTATTTCGATTGGATTACATAATATCTAGGTTTCCAAATATACATTTTGAAAGAATA
The DNA here is from genome assembly GCA_916618015.1 of Xestia c-nigrum. NCBI lineage: Eukaryota > Metazoa > Arthropoda > Insecta > Lepidoptera > Noctuidae > Xestia > Xestia c-nigrum. The sequence goes on from OU745248.1 coordinate 10,561,265, forward strand.
ATGATATTTAGACGAGATATGAGGAATTTAAAATTTCTATAATTACAATACTTATTTTTCACATATCTCTTGTTTAAATCAATGTTCATTCATCACGTAAAAGCGCTATTTATGAAAGAAAAAAATCCGTCCCATATTACCATAATTTAAATCAGAAGATCCATAAGTTACAAATGTAACATCGCCCTTATTATAAAAGTTTGTTACAACAAGGTCCGTATCATTTCAACAGTAAACCTTCGAGCGGGGGGTAGGCAGGCTTCGAGGCTACCGACATGTTTGTCCGTTCGTTAAAAGTATTGCTACCTACTTGTTTAGTCAAGAAAATGTTACTCGATTTTTTACATTTATCAAAGGAGAATTTTGTTACATTTTCTTGTACCATATTTACTTGGAAAGTTATTTTTGTTGAAGACTGTAATCGACTATGTTAGGAACGTTAAGCCGTGGGTCCGGCTGTCATTTGTAGGTTTTTGACAATCGTTACTAGTAGTCAGTGATCAAAATTATAACAAGCAGTCTTACCTTATTACCTTATTATTGGAATCAAATACAATAGCTCAGAACTTAGGACCCATTAATGTTAATAAAGGGTGTAAAACACCTCTTCACGAAGCCGAAAGGCACTTGTTCTCCCCATCATTGCGATCGTTTTTTTGTTCTACACCATACCATATCAAAGTTACAACTTTCTGACAAGTTTTTTTTTAAAGACAAGTTTTTTTTGTAAGATTTTAACTTTTAACACCTCCACGACCCCCGTACTATTCAATCCATCCATCAGCACAATGTTTTTAATGCGTTACATTGAGTTCTACCACAAAACATGATTTATAACCTCAAAAAAATAAGTTGTTTCCCAGGAATAATTTTTGCGTAAAGTTACTTCACTGACAGAATAAATAAAATAAAAATAAATAAATATCGCTGGACATTACCACACAGCGCCACCTAGTGCCACACTAAGCAAAGCTTGTGTCGTGGACACTAGATAGTTGATATACTTCATATATATTTTTTTGGTTTGGAAATACATACTTATTATACATATAAACATCCATGACTCGGAAACAAATGTCCGTGCTCATCACACAAAAATATGCTCCTACCGGGATTCAAACCCAGGACCCTAAGAACATAAGGCAGCGTCACTACCACTACGCCATTCGGGTCGTCAAAATGCTTGGTTAACGGCTTTGTGATGAGGTGGTTTACACCCTGTATTTATCCGTGTATTATCCGTCCGTATCCGTAAACGTTTCTTTGTGCCTATTGGCCTTGTATCGTTCTGTCTCCTCCTGATATAGAGGGAAGTGGAAATTACGGTTATTTTTCCTACTCCTCCACTATACTTTCTGATTAATTTCGTTGCGAGATCCAAGACAGTTAAATTCGTTCTCTGGGACTTCGTCGAGCTTCATTGTCTCGGCGCTTTTCTGGTGGTCGCCACTGTTGATTCTGACTTTCAGGAGTTACAGTGGTTTGGGCGTGAGTGATGGGCTCGTCCAAAAAAAAACGCAGTCTTACCATGGGATATTGTAATACCTAGTACTAGCTGGGTTGTGGAGTAAAATACTAGTATTCAGCTGCATCAGGTTAGACTGGAAGTCGACACAAATATACTTAGGAAAAGGTTAGACAGATGATAGATTTAATCAACTATGTTGTTGAAGTAAAATGTATTTATGCGCTTTGAGCTCATTTTGGGTTAACACAAAAATCATGGAACTCACGTGACCGTCACGTACGCTTTTCGTAGCATTCGTAGCACTTGATGTGCTACGGGGTGGTGTAGCACTTGATGTGCTACAGGGTGGTGTAGCCGTAGCGGGCTACGAGTTTTCACTTCTATAGGCGGTCCCCAAAGAGACTTAACCCTGCGTGTTTTTTTTATTTTCTTTTGTGTGGACTGCGACAGGTACCATGACTACTACTAGATATTGATGACCCAAATGGCGCAGCGGTAGTGAGGCTGCCTTATGTTCTTAGGGTCCCGGGTTCGAATCCCGGTAGGAGCAAGTGTTTGTGTGATGAGCACGGACATTTGTTTCCGTGTCATGGATGCTTATATGTATAATAAGTATGTATTTACAACCAAAAATATATATATGTAGTGTATCAACTGTCTGCTGACCACGACACAAGCCTTGCTTAGAGTGGCACTAGATGGCGCTGTATGTAATGTCCAGCGATTTTTTTTTTTATCTTGTTGTAAGCTTTCACGGTTTAAAACTAAACTTATATTGTCACTAACGGAATGTCTTCCGTGATTATTTATTACTAGCTGACCCACGCCACTTCGTTTGCGTCACATAAGAGAGAAAAACGTTTTTGCAACATTTTTCATTCCTGCTCCGCTCTTAATGGTCGTAGCGTGATGTTATATAGCCTAAAGCCTTCCTCGATAAATGGACTATCCAACACAAAAATATTTTTTCAAATTTGAACCAGTAGTTCCTAAGATTAGCGCGTTCAACCAAACAAACAAACTCTTCTGCTTTATAATATTAGTATAGATATAGATTTTCAGTAAGATATCCCGTAAGTGACAATATAAGTTTACTAGATACTTAGCTTGTCTTTTTAGTTATTTACACGTCTAAATGATTATTAAAAGTATCCTTAAATGAAGACTGTTTTATTGGTCTAGAGGTCGCAGACTTACCGCTGTCATGATTCGATTCCTAGAATTTCTCAATAGCAGTTCTAGATCTGTATGCGTGTCCTATTACGTAAAAGACGAAATGTGGGTACTATGACTTTGCCTAACTCTCCGAGGAGAGATTGTAGCACGATACTATATAAAACATATTACTCTATTTAAAACCCACGTCACCCACCCAATCACGAACTCGGTTTGCTAGAATACAATTACATACACGTTCGGCCCATTTATATAATAAGATAAATAGGAAAATATACATTTATACAATACAATACTATGACTGCAAAAATACTTTGATTAATTGGATAAAACCGCTAAGCTATGATGAAACAGAAGCTCTATTAACACTTGTGTCATAATGCTTGTTTCTGTCATCTTGAATGGATGCACGCAATGGAGTGCAACAGTTTACGTGCATACTTATTAAACACACACACAAACCTGCTCACACATTCACACGTTTTCGCAAACACTCACAACTACACACACACACACACACATACTCACACGCACACACATACTCACACACACACACATACTCACACACACACACATACTCACACACACACACTAATACTGTATGTTTATAGGATAATAGAAAAATAATAGTATAAATACTTGGTTTAAAAGAGCGGAGTCTCTCAATACAGGCATTTCTTGCTTAAAGGGAGGCTCCAATCATTATTTTTGTTGTACTTATGTTTAAGAAATAAATGATTTTTGATTTTGATTTGATTTTGAACCCTCACAGAAATTCAGACAGCCTCATGTACGAATGTTACACATGCAAAATCTCCCTCTTTATGACCAACGTTAATTCAAATAAACTAAAACTGAACGGTGTTACGTTACGCAATCATATTGAAAGTTTCAAACGAACTCCTAGTCCACTGTGTTCGGGAATCCGCCACTGTTCTTTGAACGTGCCGTAATACTTTCCCTGTTGTTGATATTTTCAGCTTTCTGCTTTAAGCCTAAGGTTTCAAATCGTATAGTTTTCGAATGTCGCTTAGTACATTTCACATTTTCACCGTAATGCTGACATCATACTTTAGTAAATACGCAAGGGACGGTGTAGTTTTGTAACTTTAACATTATAAGTACGCAAATTAAACAGAAGCTTGTATTAATTGCTAATTAACTAAACTCTAGTCAAATAAGAACTAAGCAGTATAGTTTTAACTGAAGGATTGTTAACTGATTTCAGGCATCGTTTGTTGCTGCGGTTATTTTAAGGTAGTTCCTAAGTCATTGCAGGACTATTAATAATATATGCGAGCCTATAACGATCATCAATAGGGTGCTAATCTATACATATACTCCGTGGATGCCACTGAGAAATTCGTGATGGAAAAATCCAATACTTATCACATCTGACGATCTGGGAATCGAACTCATGGACCTTATAATTATGTTCAACAGTCGTGATTGTGACACTAGACCAACACGTGCAGTATAGGTACTGCAGTGGGGTCTGCCCTTTATAGCAGAACTTTTTATGTCATATTAATATTTTGCACACCAGCTGATAGCATAAACTTAATTTCTCAGAAAATTGTTTGGCAGACACTCATTTATCATACGTTTAAACTCATAATTTTATAAGTCAGAATCTCTTTAGGCATAAATTTAATTTGCATAAGATTTAAAAGTAGAACCATCAAGTTCACAGTCAGGATTATCTTTTGGCATAATTTTCATATCGAACGGTCTATAAAGGCAGAACTATCATATCTCAGAAAGTTTACAGGTAGAATCATCTTTTGGCATACATTTCATATGCATAATAATGGAAAGACTCATTTATCAAATCACAGAAAATTCATAAAATCAGTTGATTGTGAACAGTTGGTTTTTATTTCAGGAGCAGGCAAACATGCAAAGAAGCATACATCGTGCATGTAGCAAGCATGCAGTATGTAAGCAAGCATGAAGCACGTAAGCAAGCATGCAGCTTGAATAGAATATAATAGAATAGAATGCAGTAGCATGCAAACAAGCATGCAGTATGCAACATGCAGCAGGCATGGTTTCTGTCACGGCTCCGGCGCTGCGGGGCTACGACGGTCCCACGCAAGCTTATCGTCGCAGATGGATTTAACGCTCACCACCGCAGCATAGGCTTACATCTTCCAGGCAGGAGTGGATTTCCCTTTAGGCCAAGTGGGCGGGCCTAGAGCGGCAAAATATGGTCGTTTGTATATCGAATGAGAAGTTTTTGAGTTAAATCGTTGCAAACGATTTAACTCAAAAACTACTCAACCGATTTTAAAAATTATATCACCATTAGAGAGCTACATCTTTACCGAGTAACGTAGGCATATAAATTATATTGATATCCAGCAAATTAGCCGAGCGATCACAATTTTCGCGGACGAAGTGCTAGTGTTATATATTTTTATATTTTGTTTCAGCCAGTGCCATAACAGAACAAAAAAATTCACAAACATAAAAACTCTTTGGTGAACATTCAAACTTTGACAGTAGAAAAGTGATGACCGTGTACCGTGGACTAGAGACTCTTTCACCGACACCTGTGCTGTGCTTACTTGGTGATGACTGAAGAACTCAGTGATAAGGGAGATAAGCCTCTACATACCTATGTGCGGATCGTTCGATGACATTTCTGGCCGTGGAGACTAACGGATGGCAGGTGAGTGGAACTATACATCTTATAACTAGCCTTTTCTTAACTATGTTGGGGTCGGCTTCCAGTCTAACCGGACGCAGCTGAATACCAGTATATTAGATGGAGGACTGCTTGTCTGACCCCCACAACCCAGTTAGTACTGGGTAATACGACACCACTTGGTAAGACTGGTTGTCTGACTTTTTGGGCAACTGACTACTTACCTGTAACGAATCTACAATTGACAGCTGGGACCAACAGCTTAACGTGCTTTCCGAGGCACGGAGGATACTCGGCATATAAGGGTGGTCACCCATCCACAGACCAACCCAGTCAAGCACGGCTTAGCCTAAAGATCGATCCGAACGGCTGTTATTATTTAGCCACGAATTCGTTCCTGAAAATAAATAAACCAACTAAAATAAAACTACCGTACTATATTAAAGTTTGTCTGCAAACGGGCCACGTTGACAAAATCGGTCAAACTGCCGTAAAATCACATTTAACGACTGAAAACCTTATTTCTTCAGCGGAAGCGACGGAACAAACTAAATAGTGCTGCCACCTGGCGGCCCGCGCCGCCGGAAGTGGGCCTTTATTGGCGGAAATGGACCGGCCGACCGGATATAGCAATTTACACGGGCGGCTCCCTGTTGACTTGTGAAGGAAATACACTTTATTTTGAGTTCGTTACTGTTATTTGTGTTTATACTTACTGTGTTGCTGGTAAGGGAAGTGTTTGTGTTTAAGTTTTTAGAGTTATTTCTGCTGAAAATACGAGATTTTTTTGCGGCTAAAAACAAAATAAGAAAGTGTCCATAATAATAATAATCATTTATTTGCAGACTTTGAAGTCCATAGAATTAGATTTGTAAATATTGACATCGAAACATAATCATGAATAACAAATAGGCATACTGACTGGTCTATGTATAATTAGGTAAAAACATAATGTATCAGGGAAGAAAACACACTCCATAATCTAAAAATATATTTCACAAAAATAGTAAAATAAATAGTAATAGTAAAATAGTAAGATTGATTGATTTGATTTGATTTGATTATGCCCCTACTGTATCTTGCTACCATATTGGTCAATAAATTCTTTGAAAATAAAAATCTAACGAATCTTCGGAGTGAAAACTCTGACTCGTAGCGATCCGCTACGCCGCACCGTAGCGGATCGCTACGAGTGCTACGAAAAGCGTGGGTGACGGTCACACGAATTCCATGTTTTTGGTTCACTCTAAAAGTGCTCAATGAGTTTAGAGTTTTCACTTCTATCGGCAGTTCCCTAAGACTGCGTAACATGTTTTTTTTTTAAATTTAATATAGATGTTCCCGATTTGTCATCAGTATTTTGCGTGTCCTAATGGTACCTATAGTTATAAAATATGGCATGTCAATTAAATCGATTTATAATGTACTTTCAACAAGCTCAAACTAGAAAAAAATTGTGCGTAGAGTCCCTCCGCGCGGAAAAAGTGAAACTTCATAATGAGGAAATGAAAATAGGAAGGGGTAGGGGGGAGGCGTGCCTCCATGGTAGCGTTAAACGTTTAACGCAACCTTGTTGGTAGTCGCAAAATTAAAAGCTGTTCGTAGGCAACCTCAGTTTAGAATACGTCTCATAAAAGTACTAGGCTGTCATAAATAAGAAGGAGCGTACCATTTGATACCTACCATAAATTTTACATTAATTCAAGCGAAGGAAACGTCTCATCTAAAACGTAATCTAATTACATAACTACACAAATAATGCAAAGAATCTATTCAACCGCAAATCGGAGAGCTTTCCCGGAGTCCCGGAGAACGGGACGAGCCCTCCCCAGACAAATCAATAAGTTCGTGACACGAGCCGGGGAATGCGTTGAGTTGCGGATAGAGAAATTATGTGTCCGGGTACGTGAAAAGACTTAATGAGTAAGTTTTATTAACCCTGTTTTGATAAATGGTGATTTTTTACTCAGGATTCATTTCTATTATATCGTAATATCGGGAGCTCAAAACAATAAACAATCAAGGGAGATTTAGTTAATGAACTTAAATACTAGTTAATATCTATGGCCGTTTGGTTAAGGAAGAAGACAAAATAAAGAATAGTCCTACGTTTTAAGAAAAAAAAATCAAGAGCACTGACGGCCACAAATAAAGAGACGTACTTATTTGTAGTTTAAAACGTAAAAAAAAGTACAAAAAAGTAAAGTAAAGTACCGATTCGGATTAAGTGTAGGCATTCTAGTAGTAAGTCGTGGGTTCGAACCCAGACAGGCGCATTACTTTGTGTATTTTATTTCATCACCGCTGCTCTTAAAACGGTGAAGGAAAACATCGTGAGGAAACCGGCATGTCCTAGATCCAAAAATTCGAAGACATGTGACATCTACCACTGGGCCCGCGTGGTAGATTATAGCCCATTCCCTCTCATTGAGAGGAGGCCGTGTCCCAGCAGTGGGAACATTATAGTCTGATGATAATTCTAGTAGCACCCTCCGCGACACTTGTGAAACACAGGAAAGCTGTAAAAGTAATACGCCTTTAGACGGCTTACCAATCTATAAGTGTAGACCACATTCCAAAAATTAAAATTGAAATGTCTTTTGTAATTTACAAAATAACAACTTTTCATTAAATGCATAATAAGAAGGTATTCTATACATATGGTACCTACTTATAACAAAAACTGTTTTTCTGTCTGTTTATTGCGGCTAATCTCCGAAACAGCGGGACTTTTGCTAACCTTTGACTATTAGTGGATAGCTGATTTATTTATTTATTATTATATGGCTTCTCAACAATGAGTACACTGTTACAATGTCAAGTACATCCCAAACTTAAATCTAAGCGCCTCATCACTTATAGAAAAGCACAGCATGCACTACATTATGCGGAGATAAATATACAATTAAATCATTAATTAAAACAATAAATACATAGTTTGGTAAAATAATTATGCAGGTTACACTTAAATGTTTAAATTAAAATTAATAAGATGGATTAAATTAAATTACAATTGATAAAGTTAGAAAAAAATAAATTGGAATAAATTAAATTAGAATTGATTAAATTAGAAAAAAATAAATTGGAATAAATTAAATTAGAATAAATTAAATTAGAGTAAATTAAATTAGACTAAATTAAATTTGAATTAAATTGTTTTATTATAGACTAAATTATTTAAATATCCGAGGTTAAATTATTCTACTATAGTTAGAATTATTTTATTATAGATAAAAAAAAATGTTGTATAAGATTTTGTAAATATTTGACTAGAGTAGAGATCCATTAAGTGGCAAGGGTGACTTTTTTTAGAGCACGTAAAGAAGAGTTAAATAGATCAATGTCCACTTCGTACTCTTTGTATGCAGCATACATCCTTGATAATGGACAAAATTGTCTTAAGTTGGTATGACATCTTGGCATACAGAAAAGTCTCCTATTAGAACTTCTTGGCAGATTACGTGGCACGTGGAATAATACCCTACTGAGCAAATCGGGGCAGTCCAAAGAGCCCGTTACTAGCTTCTTCAAGAAAACCAAATCCAGCATTATCCTGCATTTCTCCAGCGATACCATCCCAAAATACTCCAGCCGCTCTTGGTACGAATTGAGCTTTTTCCCCATATTATTCGCATAGGTTAGATGCCACAAGAACCGTTTTTGCAGCCGTTCAATGCGCTTGATGTGGACCTTATACTGAGGTGACCAGACCACACAGCAATACTCGAGGTGGCTTCTGACCAACGAATTATACATAACCTTTTTAATGCCGGGTTTTTTGAAGTTTTTACACTCTCTCATAACGAAGCCAAGCATCTTAGACGATTTTAATATAATTTTGTCAATATGTTCGACAAAACTTAACTTCTTGTCTTGATGGCATAAGAATTAACTTAGGCTATTTTCTTAAAAAAAAAATTAAGGGTCTGTGGCATAAAATGAATACCCTTAAAATGGTCAACAAAATCCAATTCAAATTAGGAAGTATAATAATAACACGCGGATAAAACTCGCGAGAAACAGCTTCAGAATCTTCCTCGAAATGGCCTCTCGACAGCTGTTTTCACAACTTACATATAGTTGGTGTCAGTTAAGAAGACAATATCGGTCATTACCCTTTCCCTAATATCTCTTAGTACAAACCAAAACAAATGAAGCATGTGAATCATTTTTCATTAGAAAAAAATTTTGAAGACCACTAGATGACGATTCAAGACTGACTTATTTTAGGTGTTCAAAATTAATAAGGTAAATAAAAGTAGGTGGGTCAATGACCGCTATGTCACCTTTTTTTTCTTTTTTTTTATAATTTGGTTTCTACCGTAGACGTGGTGGTCCGCGGTCTTAATTACATTTATTGATTGTTTGCTGGTTTACATACAAATTAAAACTACGATCGCGCTCCATCATTGGACACGTTACATTAAACTAAGCTTATTATTAGTAACTTAAGATCTACGTGAGTCCATGCAATATTTCTTCTTTTTTGTCTTTTTGTTGATATTTTATTAAAAATTAAACAAAACAACTACAACAACGGTATGAGTCGACCGGCAGCAACCGTCGGCACCCGTTCACGGACATGACATGCACCGCTATGTCATCTTAACTTGCAGCAACTATACAACCTTTTTGCCGATACAGTGTCTTAGAATTGACTTTTAACGTCTCATCATTACTTTTCATTCCCGGCCTGCTTGCTAATGAATTTAAAACTACACGCGTGAATTTTTTGTTCAAACACTAACGGAGTTGATCGTGCGAACGATTATCACCTTTTGAGGCGAAATGTTGGTCAATTAGTCAACTGTCATTTGTAGGTAAGTGTCAAATAAGTGCCTATGTGAAGTCGTCGATCATTGTAAATGGTTTGGTACCAAGAGAGTTTAAAATGGCACAAGCCTATGGCCGCGGCTTTCTTCGCGTGGAGTTCGGTAATTGTGCCATGGGTTCGTACTACTGAGATAAAAAGTATTCCTTGTCTTAATTCAGTTTACAAACTACATGTGTGCCAAATTTCATCCAAATCCGGTGAGTCGTTTTTGCGTGGAAGAGTAAGTACGTCTATCCATCCATCCAACCTAAAAACTTCCTTTATACATACTAGCTTTTGCCTGCGACTTCGTTCGCGTGAAGTTTTGATATCGCAACGCATCGCCTGCTCAACGGAAGCTTTTTTCCCGCTTGCAACATTTCTTATTGCTGCTCCGCTCCTATTGGTCATAGCGTGATGTTATATAGCCTTCCTCGATAAATGGACTATCCAACGCAAAAAGATAATCCCTAATTTCAACCAGTAACAAAAAAAATGTTCCATTTTCAAATTCAATTTAGACATCAAAGTGACCCTAACCATAAAGTTCGGTACGGGCCCCATTCGGGGCCGGGCACTGAAACCTACGCTGGCTCGGTACTGGCCCCGAATGGGGCCGGCGGTTAAGTCATACGACATCCTTATTTTTTATGTAAATATTTGATATTCTGATTATGTAAGACTATGAGTGTGCGTTAATTAAGAGAGTTGGTTAAAAATATCATATGTTAGAGCCATTCAAAGTTCTGTATTTAGCGCGCAACATTCTTAATTTACCCTAATAAAATCCAAATGCGTAAATACGTTCATCGCCATTTTGACGGCAGTGCTAGCCGACGCTAAAAATCATAAAAATTGGGGTTTTCGGCAGTCACGGATTAAGACTACTTGATGCCCTAAGCAATTCACGCCTGTGGGTCCCCCTATCCGAATGTCAATTGTGTCAACTAGAATCGCCAAAAGGTCTAGTAGTAGTCTAGGTCCAGACTCTATGTCAACTTAAAACGCGCGAATTTTCAGTTAGTCCTAGTAACTTTTTTTTAGTGTGGTTTTTGGTGACGTGTGAGTGAGACGTGATGCCCTTTTTTTCCGTATGGGAAATCGTCATATAACTTCTCCCACTCTGTGCGGAGCGGGAGGGGGATTCCGAATTTTACTCACTATATCCCGTCCTTTCATGCTCCTTCCTCAATTCATCAATGTAGGTTAAGCTAAGTTCTATGGGGCTGCGGGACTGTTGGGGCTTTTTTCCCGGATGGAATCATCAAATGACTTCTCTCACTCTGGGCGGAGCGAGAGGGAGTGTCAGACTTTTACTGACTAAATAAAATAAATAATAAACAAACGCGCCGTCGACACGGCCTGTCGTTATAAGACGGATGGACGGCAAGCTAGCCATATTAGCTCACCGTCCACAAGCCCACGCCTACGGTGGCCGATGACGCCCGGTGCGTCTTCCGCGGCGTCTCGGGCGAGAGGTTCTCTCTCTCTGGCGTTCCGCCAACTCCTTTGCTAGCAAGACTGCTTCGCAGAAGGAGGTGACTGCCCATTCCGTCTCGCTCCGGACCATGGATTGAACCAGACCCCCTATTCACAAACGTTCGACTCGTTTCCGATTCGACAACACGTATATCTGTCTTCTTCTGGCATTACGCCAACGTCCGAGATAGACATACGACTTCCCGACTCGAAAGCGAATCGAAGCGTTGTGAATACGGGGGCAGGGCCGGACGCGAGAGGTCGCCGCCGCCGATCGCCGCTACGAGGACACGGCTTTGCTCCGCCCACGCGGGGCAGACCTCCACCGTGTCCTCCGGTCGATCCTCGCAGTGGAAACACCCGGGCGTTTCCTCACGCCCGATTCGATGCAGGAAACCTCCCGAAATATCCGTGTCCGGTGAGGACCTGCGTCAGGCGGAAGGTGAGGACGCCGTGGCGCCTCTCAAGCTACTCCTCAAAGAGCGGACTTATCGCGACTATCGTGGCGTCAGTGGCGTGCCCTGCACGGGGTTGCGACAGTCGCTCTCTCCATGTCGCCATTGTCCGCTGAGCGGCGATTTGCCACGGTGTAGTGCCTCCGCGCGCCATTCGTGTAGGCGCGCGAGGAGTATCGCCTCCAGATGGGATCAATCTCCGGATGAGATGGCAGCAATCCGGCAAGCAGATCGCCTCGCTGGCGATCTTGCGGTACCCACGGACCATCTTCACGGCTACTACCTTTTGGGGCGCGTTCAGATAATGGGCGGCGCGCCGCCTCAAGGAACGCGAAAAATGTGCAACGCTTCAGGATTTTGCGTGTCATCCTTGCGAAGGGGCCATGCTAATCTTCTCTGTATGAGACATGATGGCCCTAAGGACGGATTTTTTTCTATGCTTCCTCTGGTGCCCCCCCAGACGTGATGCCCTAGGCAATTGCTTAATTTGATTAAGGGTTAATCCGTCACTGGTTTTCGGGCATCCAAGCTCCATTATGTTGAGAAATAATAACTCGTCATTTAATTATGTGACGAATTCATCCATAGTTCAATTTTAATAAGCAGTGGTAATGATATATTTTTATATCCAAAGTCAAAGTTTCGCGCCAATCTTGTTTGTTTACATTTTATTTTTCACATTTTAACACACAGACACGTTTAGATTCGAAAACAGATATGACAAATATCATTTCAAATATTATAAACAACATGAGAATACCCAGATCTTAGTGTAATTTACTAATATAGGACCAATAACACGTAATATTCATTACCACTACTTAATTTTGTATTCGAAAATAGACGACCATTTTTTTTTTCTTTTTTTTTATATTTGTGATGTGTGAAAGCGATTATTCAAATCGATTCTTTTTTTGTAAAATTCGATTAACACAAGTAATTTATTTTCGGAATTAAGCAAATCGATAGATGGAAAGTAAAACAATTTTGTTTATATATTTATTACTAGCTGACTCGCGCAACTTCGTCTGCGTCTCATAATTTGAGATTTAAACTATCCTATCTCTCAAGTTGGATCGAACTGCACATGGTGTGCGAATTTTATTATAATCGGTTAAGTGGTTTAGGAGTCCATTGAGGACAAACATTGTGACACGAGATTTATATATATTAAGATAACATTGTTAAAAAGCTTTAGTTAGGAAATCTTAATAGTTTTTCGTACATTGTACCAACCCAACAATAAACAGCACAGATTGACCAGACTAAATTCGCGCCGATTTTTTTTCCTTACCAAAATTTAAATTAAGAATGCACTCGCTGTTCAAAATTACATTGTACTTCAATGTAGGTAATTTATTGTGATTTCTTTTCGTTGGTTGTCAGTGCGCCAGGGATGAAAGGTTATAATATACTCTATGGCACTGATCTTGGCACTGATTTTTTAGGTGTGGTGAAAATTGGTTTGGTTCCTACCATGATAATTGTATTTAGTAAATAAAATGGGGAATAGTATGATTATTTTACTGTGTTCGGTTGGATTAGTTATTGGAATACACCATTTTATTTTTAAATACTTTTTTTAACACCCTTTTTTATCGCATTGGTGGGCAAAGGCCTTCCCATGACTTTCTAATTTTATTTATTTCTTCCTTTTCCGAACACTATTTTTAATCGTCAATTTTCATTTAATTTTGAAGGAGAGGCCGGGGGGAGGAGCTCGTTGTTAAATAATAACGGCCGCTCGGGTCGACGTTTAGGACGCCTTGCTTGCCTAAGTTGGTCTGTGGATGGGTGACCCATTACATACCGAGTTTCCTCCGTGCCTCTGAAAGCACGTTAAGCAGTTGGTCACGGCTGTCATTTGTAGTTCTTTGAAAGTCGTTACAGGTAGTATCATCACCTAGTACCAACTGGGTTGTGGAGGTCAGATAGGCAGTCGCTCCATGTAAAATACTGGTTTTCAGTTAGACTGGAAGTCGACCCCATAATAGATGGGAAAAGGCAAGGCAGATTATGAATTTTCATTTGATTTTGAATACTTAGATAAGCTTGGTTTAGTAACAACGGGTTTAGCATCCATAATATTTATTTATCATTCAATTTTTCCGATCCTTGGCACACTATATCCAACCTTCAGACATAACAAAACCAAATTCACAATAAATGATTAAAGTAAATAAAAATACTTTATAAATCTGAATGTATGTCACAATACATTCCTAATTTAAATTTTGAATTTAAAAATCGACGCGAATTTAGCAAGAGGTTGGCCGTTGGTACGGTTGAAAATATTAATTCATTTTCAGATTTTGTCTTTGCTTAAACTGTGAAACCTCATATTTTGCCACACGGTGCTAGTTCGGCAACGGCGTTTCTCCAAATTCTGCAATCCATAAGTTTTGAAAGGAAAGATTACCATCAAAATGTTGACTTGAAGCAAGAATTTCGTTAATTGTTTAGAGTTTAGAGAGTTCTGTGTTTATTAACTATTAATAAGTCAACCAAAAGCAACGAATAATTACTATTCTACATGATATTATTAAAAAAGTAGTATAAAAGGATTCATTTAAGAATTTAAATATATATCTTTGAAATGATACCAAGGAGTTTTCATTGTGTCTCAAAACTTTTTTCCAAACTTAATTTGATTGCGAGTATCGATTAGGCTGAATGCAACATTTTAATCGTAATGATGAAACTCTGGTTTACGGTCAGCACTACGAAGTGATATGTCATGTGATAAGTTGGTTGCAACATTGTTTTTTTTTGTAATATTTGTCAAGACTTTGATCGTATTTTTTTGTGAAATTATGTATGAATAATGGCAAAAATAAGAACGCAGATAGAAGGTTACTGTTTTTATTTAGCTTTTGCCAGTTTGTTTAGCGAACGAGAAGCTTGCCTATGTACATTATTTCCAGCGCATCTACGTTACCTAGTTTTTGGAAGGGTGCAGTAATATGTGTTTTATAAATATTTGGCAATACACTGACGCCGTTTTACCGACCTAAACACGTTACTGGAGATGTTTACCACAAAAGTATGGTATGAAACAGCTTCCTAGACATATTTTTCATAAAAAAATCGAATGCTAAAAGTTCACGAAAATTCTGTAAATTTTTGACAAATTCGCATCACCCCGCCGATTCAGCTGATGTGTCATGTGTCAAAATCTTGTCGTGCATAGTGGCTAAACTGACTCCACAAACACTATCTTCCCCTCACAATCGTCGATGTTATCTGATCATATTAAAATCAAATTGCGCGATAAACTGTCCAATTTGTATCTGATGATGAGATAGCGCCCCCTAGCGGCGCCGGCGCAACTGTCCGTGACTAAACGGTGCGAGTCAAGTGTCCATGATTGATGAGGAGGTACGTAAAGTGGGTGTGAAATGCAGATCTAGCATGTAGGGTAATGACACGGTTGTAAATGTCAAAGGTGGTTTACTTTGGTTCGTATAAGTGGTCAAAAGAATTTCTCAATGAGAATACGGTAGACTGGATCATTCCGATGCTAGGTACTACTACGACTACTAATAAAAGTGGAAAAAGTTTAAAATCAATCTATTTACAACTTCATCTAAATCCTTTCAGTAGTTTCTGCGTGAAAGAATAACAAAAATCGATCTTTACAGACTTTTACATTTATAATAGTCATGAGAAGATTGCTAGCCTGCATACCTAACTGTTTTGCTGACTGTACCTAACCAGTAAGGAAGGTAAATTTATCAGTGTTGGTACCGGGGTGATGTATTGATATATCGCCCAACCTGGAAGGGAGGGCCAACCAAGGAGGTTGATGTTGAATCGACTGCTTCGTTGGTCTAGTTGTCGCTAACAGGACTACTGAGCGTGACGTCCCGGGTTCGAAACCCAGGTCGGGCAGAGTGTTATTGGGTTTTTCCATCAGGAATTTCTCATTGGTGTCAAGAAATCTGCAATTGTGTATGTATTTGCACCCGGTGGATGGTAATAGGCCCGCCCTATATTACATGGGATTTAAACAGAATTAGCTAGTTTCCACCATCAATAAATTGAAAATCTATTTAGTCCGTCAGTGAGAGTATTGGAAAATAATGGACATATATTTTTTGGTTTTGAAAGATAAAACGCATCAAAACTCGGGAGTGGGGGCTCGTGACGTCAGAACTCACTAAGAATGATACCAAACAGTGACGTATTGGGAATTTTAAAAGCGTCGTATCTTCGTCAATTTTGGTTTATGTGATAAAATAAAAAAATACGGGTCAAATATTTTTTGATAATCTAAGTGACGGACTAATTAGATTTTTTCAGTTAACAAGCCTATTGGCAAAGTGTGGGTGTAAATATATTAGGTGCACTTTTACCAAAACTTTCGGGGATTACCGGCGTGATGTGTGTTTTGTTCAAAAGTTCCTAAAGACATAAAGCCGAGTGCAATTTGACAAAAAATACTGAAAAGCTGGAACGAGAGCACCGGTGGCCCAGGTGGCTCTTACGAACAGTAAGTCGTGGGTTCGAACCCAGACAGGCGCATTACTTTGTGTAATTTATTTCATAACCACTGCTCTCAAAAACGGCGAAGGAAAACATCGTGAGGAAACCGACATGTCCTAGAACCAAAAGTTCGAAAACATGTGACATCTACCAACCCACGCTGGGCCCGCGTGGTGGATTATAGCCCATACGCAAAATACGCGCTTTGACGTGGAGTTGCGGACACCAGCCCAATGTACACTAAAAATAACAAGCTGTAACGAAGTTTATAGTGAATCGGATTTCATGGGACTTTTTTATTATTTTGAGAAAGAAATTTCGCCGCTCATGACTTTTTTTATTGTATTTCCTTTGGAATCTTTTTTTTTAATTTTAATAAATTCCATGAAAATCCGACCACTATAAACTTCGTTTCACCTTTTTTTCTAATTGCTCTGGACTATTAGCCTTTCTTCCAAAATTAAAAACTAAAAAACTGCATATCATCTCATCTAAACAACTTCACAGCTTGTACTCGCACAAAGACGTGCCACTAAAATCAATTTGACAACAACTTAGTTACTCCGACGAGGAGTTTTCATTTCTGCGTGCAAGGGGCATGCAAAATCGCCTTAGGGGGCTACCACTTTTCACAGACCCTTCGCTCACTTCAAAATGCACTTTATTAAGGAGTGTTATAGTTGTTAATGTTTGTAACGAGGGTCCAGGGTATAGTGGGTGGTGGTAGAAGATCATCAAGGTGTGTGTTGAGCCCGTTTGGGCAATGCCACGGTTGGGATGAGCTGCTGAGGGTTCGTAATAGGCGAGGCAATGACGTTTCATGCTTACGACGCCGTTGCTATGGTTACAAAATATACCGATTACTTTTTGAGGAGTTGCATCATTTGCATGAGAGACTCTTGCTTTAAGTAATCGAGGATAGATTTTGTCACTTGCTCAAAAAACAGAATGATAAGAATAACAAAGTTAAGGCCAGTTTCACCGGTTGCGGATAAAGTGTCCGTTAGCCTATTAGGAACTTATCTGCCAGATAAACTAACTCTTTTGGTTTCACAGGTGTCGGATAGCGATATCTGGTAGATAAAGTATTAGTTATAACCAGCCTTTAAGTGGTAGATAGTATTAACTATCAGATAACTAACCGACACTTTATCCGGAACCGGTGAAACTGGCCCTTAGTATCTTGAATTGGCTCGCAAGGTTGTTGACATGTGGGAAGTGTAGACTATGATCATTGTGCCGATGGTCGTATCAGTCCATGGCTTAATTGCCAAGAGCTTCGGTACCTGAGGAGGCTCTCGTTAGGCAGCTGGATCAAGGGCTTGATTCAGTGAGCGGTACTCCTGGAGACGGCTCTTATTGTTAGGAGGTTCCTCTCTCTGGAGCCCTGACTCGTAGCTTAGACCCTGTTCCCTATACCGATTGGCTCGTTTTTTTTTTTTTTGTTTTTTTTTTTTTAATTTACGAGTATTTGTATGGCCCGGCTCAGGCTGTTTGTTTGGGTACCTATGTGAGTTCAATAACCTGTTATAGACATTGTGTTCCATTTTTGAATTTAATCGGTAATTAGTGGCTGTTGGCTGTTCGGACATTGTGAATTAGGCCTTTAAAACGTTTGTAAACGCACCCAGAAATTCCTGATGTGGGGAAATGTTAAAAAGAAAAGGTTCTAGCAGGAAATATTTATTGCTGTGGTTTCTTAATAAGGTAAGGTAGCTTATAAAATCAAAGTCATCATCATCTGCCTAGCCTTTTCCCACTGACAACCTGTAACGACTGTCAAAGATCTACAAATGACAGCCGGGACTAAATGTTTAACGTGCATTCCGAAGCACGGAGGTGACTCGGTATGTAATGGGTCGTCCCCCATCCACAGACCCACCTAGGCAAGCACGGCTTAACCTAAAGATAGACTCGAGCGGCTCTTATTATTTAGTCACGAGCTCCACGACGCTGATTCCCGCAGCGTCTTCCAGTTCGCGGTCACCACTCCAGAACTTTTCAGCCCCATCGGCCATCCGTTCTGCGAGCAATGTACCCTGCCCATTTGCCACTTAAGTTTGGCAATCCTCATCTAAAGGAAAATATTGAAAAAGTCACTAAAAACTAACTTTTCAGAATAGTCGCAATATTTAAATCAGGGATCCCCAAACTATTTTAGACAAGTGACCCCCTTTCCAAAATGAACTGTTACCTCAGACCCCCATGGCCAAATTACCTACTTTTAAGATCAACCCCCTTTATAGGAGTTATTATCGTTCAAGCTCCAACGAATTTCAAAACGCAAATGAACTTTCAACCTAAGTGCGAGCTCGTTAAATAGTAAAATATCAGGAATATGTTTGGACTTGCCACTTGATCGTGAATTCGTTCGTGTTAAATCGCGTAAGCGTCGAATAGAGAGCAAATCAAAACGCGCCTGTAAGAAGTACGCTCGAACTCATTATCTGGCACAGACTTGTCCACACTAACTTGGCGAGTTTTTCATCTTGTACGAACTTGAGACTTTACATTACTACAACAATGCTATTTCCTACAAACAAATTAATTATTCTTAGTACACGTAACACAACATAAGCAATACAGTAGGTACCTACTTACCTATCTTGAAAGTTTTCTTGTGTTAATTTAAAGGGGTCGATTTTTACACCTCGTCGACCCTAAATCAGTTTTCGTTTATGTCGACCCCTATGAAACCGATCCGTCGATCACTTTGGGAATCTCTGGTTTAAAAGCTTTATTGTAGAGAACCTTTTAAATATGTTGACATTATTGACAGATAGCAGTCAAGCATAGAAAATATAAACGACACACGTTTTATATACATCTCTTGCTTTCTCATTTGCCATAATTAAAAATAGAATAGAACAGACACACGTTTTGTTGAAACCATGGTCAAATAAATTACTGTAGGTACGTACCATGGTTGAAACTTAACACCTGAATTATTCTTGATTCAAAAATACATCGCTGATGCGAATGAATTCAGTAATGGCCGGAGGCAGTGTTGGTATGTTTTTGTTTTTAACATATTTTCTTTCGGTAGATGTTAATGCTGGAAACTACTCATAAATGTTTCGTTTGAGTTTGTGTGTATGTTTTTAGTATATAACACATGAATTTATAATTAATCTGAAAAACTTCTCATTTGACATTTACTTCAAATTGGCTGTACACTTAGGTGCAGACATATGGACTCACTAAATTAATATTGAGTTTAATATTGATTTAAATTATTGTTTATTGATTTTTTTTTGCTTTAAGTATCCGAAATTAGGATTGATTTTTAATGTGTTTTTAGATCAAAACTTATTTCTAAGGATCTTGAAAATGTTAAAGATTAAAAATATTATCACTTTAAACAAATGTTAATAGACTTAACATTTGTTTAACATCTGAACAACTACAAAAGCTTTTTACCTACATAACCCATCATAGGTATACAGAATCAAAAATCCCTTTCACAGAATTACCATACGCCCATAGCCGTAGCATACCGTGTCCGGTGCGATACGGTGGAGCGGCGCGGGCGCGGAATACGAGCCGCGGGCGACGCGCGCAGCTGCCGCGGTGCAGTAATGAACGCACCCTGTACGCTGACGGCTTAGATCAAGTACAGGGGGTGGGCTCATTAGTTCGAGGCTTAGTTTTTGTTGGGATTAATTTATAATAATAAAAATTCTTAATAATTGAAGCAGAAATGCGGTTCAGAGGTAACTGTCTCGACATTCGCCTCGTAGTACATCCAAGCATGCACTTTTTTTGTTTAATTTATTTGATTACCACTCCTCTGCAAACAGTGAATAAGAACATCGCAAGCGAGGTATCATTTATCTTACGCATATCTTAGAACCAACAACTCGGAGACATGTGACATCTATTATACATAAAAAAAAATATGATACTGGCATTTTATTGTTAGAATATGTATACATTAACAAACATACAAATTAATGCTAAGTTACAAAATGCCATTAATTTTTTGTCTCTGTCATGCTACGCAAACCGAGTATCTTACCAATAGCTTAAGGCTTGAGTTTAGTGCCACTAATAATTATCAATTTTATGGCATATAAAACTCGGACAAGTAATAGAAGGAAGAGGAATTAATGCACCCGTTTGTAAACGATGTCGTATATCAGCGGGACATGGATTAACGAGTAATCTTAATGAAATAATTGTAGGCAGGACTTGTAGATAGCGCGTTTAGTATATTTTGAAAGATGACTGTGTATCCATTTAGTTATTTCCTGTATATTCAATAATTAAGAGAGTATTTCATAAATGAATCAAACTGCAAACAACTGATCTAAACTGAGTTTAAGAGCTGTCAGTGTCATTATTGCCATGGACAGTTGACTTGGGTTACATAAGATAGTTATATAGTTTTCACAAGATAGTTCAGAATATAGTACCAATCACGCGCCACCTTCGCAGCCGTGCCAGCAGTTTTCTTTCAGAGTATGATAGTACATATCTCCCTCCAGCAGTGTTACATTTTAAACCACCTAAATTAACACCACCATACAATTTTTCAATTACAAAAACATTTCAAATAACAAACATGAAAAACTCCAATGAAAAAACAAAGTTGTAACGATCAAACACCATGTGTTTTGTGATCTCGGAGCACATTACATATTCGTGCGGCATAATAAATGTATCCGCTTAATTATTATTTTGAAAATATCCGCGCCCCGGGCTGGCCGCGCGCTCGCTACACAATCATATTTCTTATAAAAATAAAAGTAAAATGAGTGTGCACTTGTTCGTGGCTCGACTTGTAAACGGGACAAACTTCGGTGAGTTATATGTTGGTCATTTTAAATTGGAGTATATGGGTTTCTTTCGTGATTATTATAAACGGCAATGTAGTTCTCATTGTGAGTAAAGAATATCTCTCTTTCTCTGTCTCTCACAAACCACTAGATAGCTGAGGAGTATTCTGAAAATATATTTGACAGCCCGTAGAAAGATGAGCTAGTCAGGATTCGGGGTGGTCAAGTTGATGGCCACGAAGCTTACTACTGATGACCAAGAACTCTCGATTTGAATTTTATAATTCTAACGCACGTTTTCACAATAATTTGACGCAACATAAATAAATGTCGAAATAATGTCGCTGGTAGATTATCAGCGCCGAGAATTTTTAAATTCTTAAAAATCCTATTTAAGTTCCGATTAACGTTATAACGAACCTAAGGCTACTTTTTTTTGGGCCCGCAAGGGCCGAAGCCTGCCGGGGTTGCATTGTTGGGTACTAATACTGAATAAATTTACTTTGACATAATTTTGTCTTTTTCTGTTCCAATTCAGGCAGCTTTGAACAATGAACAGCTCAGGTATAACATATTCCGGGGCTGCGGGACTGTTCCAAAGAGATACCGTGGCCCCGGAACATAAAGAGCGAGGAAAAAACATGGATGGGTTTTAGTCAGTAAAAGTCTGACACTCCCTCCCGCTTCGCCCAGAGTGGGAGAAGTTATTTGATGATTTCCCATCCTAAGAAAAGGCTACTTTGTTACCTTACCTACTTACCATAATTCTATCAAAATAAACCCATGGTTCGAGAATCCTGTCCTTACCATTATAAAATGTACATCTACCAATCGCGGTGATATGTCAGAATTTGGCTACGAAACAAAAATTCGGAGCTACGAAATCGCTACGATTGCTACGAAATTGCGACAAAAGTACCAGGCGAGCAGTTAGTAAAGGAGGTTTAAACGTACCCACAGTGGAGTGTATTGTAATGGCTGCCGAAAGGGAAAGGGTTGAGCAACCCTTTGCTAAACCATAGACTTAAGAAGGGGAATTCAATAGAGTTGTATGATGCGTTGTTATATTTTTGTTGTGCTCATACGGCGAAAACAGGTTTATTTTTGAATTTAGTATAATTATGTTCAAACATTAAATTTTAAGAACTGTTACTTATTTTAATGTACTTTAGTGTATGTAACTTTTATTTTGCTAGAAGAAGTTGGCCTTCTAGAATCACTTTTTAATCGCAAATATTTCAGTTTATTCTTGATTATGGTACTTGCAACAGCGCCGAAATATCGGGAACCTAAAATAAATAGTGACATGGTAAATATCAATTTTTCAGTAACTTTTAAAACTTTTCGCTATCAAATATATATAAATCAATGCCACTTTACGTTGTAATTTTATAACTCAAGAACGGGCTCACCTATCTAAACCAAGTATTTAGGCTTTGTTCGGACAATTTAGTGGATGGTTTATGTGAAGTTTGCACAAAATCGGTCGAGTGGTTCTTCACGCAGACGAAGTTGTGCGGGTCAGCTAGTAATTTTATAAATCAAACAGTCAAACTAAAGCATACTAACATTTTAACAATAGCAAAACCCTTATCTAAAATATCAAAAGTCTACACAACTCTATAGAGTCCCTCAGCAACGAGGGCATTGTTACCGATCAATAGCGACTCCCGCTTAAATAACAATCACTCATTCACTCATTCATTCGCTCCGTTCACTGCAGATCTGTTACATTCGAAATTCGAATTAAAATAGCTGCACAATGCTTCGCGTTCTTTTAATTATTTGTTGCCAGTGCGAAATGTCGCATTTTGACGGTTGAGTTTTGTTTGGCATTTTGTTTGTCTATTTTTGTAATATCAAGTACTCATGAGTTAAGTGTGGATAATACTCATCATGTCAATGACACACACACACACTTGTTTAATGTAAAATACTTCACTACAAGGATATTTTGACGCTTGAATGAATTCGACGGGGGGGAGAGTGTTTTTGGGAAATCTTTCAATCTTTCTGAAAGCGTTTTATGAAATTGTGTTTTTTTTTAAATATGTCAGAGCTAGTTCCAATTTTAATTTCAAATGAACCATGTAACTATAACAGCCATGGCCTTTTGAATGTCTTAATTAGATACACAATAGTAAGACAATAGCTTAAGTCGAACTGTGTAACTTAAGACATTCAAGAGATTAAAGAGTTTTCAATCGTAGGTTAATGTTGTACCCTCATTATGGTTTAAAACGGACACACAGTATTGATTAATTCACCGACAAACAGAAGTTAGGTACATCTACAGTTGTAACAGAAGATATTACCTATGTCTATTTTTTTTTAAATTATTTTGGTTTCATGTTTTTCCACTTAAAAAGCGACATAAGTACGTTCGTTTCGTTTACTTTTACAAAATTTTTAGTGAAGACGTCATATAAAAACTTCGTCATCATCATCATCATAACAGCCCTAAATCACCCAGTGCTGGGTAATAGGCCTCGCCTTTCTTCCGTCACACTTCCCGGTTCTATGTGTCCCTGATGACGGTGTTACCCGCGACCCTGACAACATCGTCAACCCAACGAGCTTTAGGACAGCCATTTTTATGAAAGATTACGTTGATTAAGGTCCATGTTCACCGAAAAGATACCTAACGGTCTGATTATCTCAAAACAGCTGTTTAAGGGACATGTTCCCAAACATATTTGGTAGGTAACCTCTATTTTTAGCTACTTAAATCCGTCTTTGCTGGAAAACTTTGTGTTTTGCTTATCTCTACTACGGAGTACTAAACCAAATTTTCTCATTGTTTAAATATTAGACTTCCAACTCAAAACACTGAAGTTTGTAGAAATGATTAAGGATCAAAACTTGGTTCCTTAATTATTATGAACTTTGAACTTTAAATTCTGGTGGTAAATTGGAATATCGTATTTAACTTGAATTAAAACTCAATGCCTGTTTCCACTAACAATAAGCGTCACCTAAATGGGTGCCTAAATTTTGGAGTTTTAATCCAACAGTATGCTTTATTTTAGGTATTTCAGTGAATAAAAACGAGCATTAATCTTTCAAACATAATAACATGACATAACTATCTTAACATAACATCACGCCAATGATCCCCGAAGAGTTAGGCAGAGGTATACCCATGGAATAGGGGCGATCCTATTACCAACAACCGGGGCCAAATCCGGGCCGTGAACTAATTTTATGGTCAGGTGCTACGGAGTATTATACACCGGTAACTTCGGCTGAAACTACGGAGTTTGTGCTTAGAGAGTAGACCCCCAGACTCCGGCTGCTATTGAGAAATTCTTAGTGGAAAATCCCAATAACACTTAATTCCCCGAGCTGGGAATTGAACTCTGGACCTCATGCTTAACAGTAGCGCTTGCGGTCACTAGATCAACGAGGCAGCCATATCTAATTTGTTTAAAACAATATTGCTTTAATCACAACCCCTTAAATAGGAAAATTACATAGCAAAGGAACACTGCAATAATGCCTTGCTCAGTTGCTATTATTTATCTGATAAACTAACCGAACCTCTTTGGTACGTAATCACTAATTAACATCCACCACAATTTCAGGCGATAATCAACCTTAAACTTCAACAAATAAGGGTTTATAGAAATGCATGGTTAAGTTTGTCTAACGTAATAATGGGTTATAGTCGATATAAAATAATAATATTGTTGGTTATATGACATATCGCAATATTATAGTCACGAAGTTCTATTCGACTATTATTTATTATTGAAATTATCGCTATTATGTGAAATTATTGAGGTTTATTTATCCTCAATCAGAGGTAGATTAGAGTGACGATAAAATATTGTGATTATGTAGTTACATGCTATTAAGATTCTTCTCTATTAATAGTCTACTTGACAAGAAGATAACATAATCTATCCCTATCTTGAGCAAACTTTTATAAGAGTATTCGGTCCTCGACTCTTATGGACTTGGAGGGTTGTAATGATGATTCTGAAGATTATAATTCTGTAACTACATACGTCTTACAGCCGCGACCGATATTTTCATCAACATACAACTTAGCACTGCCCTGCAAATTGCAAAAAGCGTAAAAGAAATTGAATTTCGCTAGCAACCTTGGAGCATCTGCCTTTAATAGACCATGAAAGTATCTCGGGCAAACATCTTGTAGAAAATAGCCCAGATATAACTTTTATAGAATCTATTCAGCTGTCAAATTCCAACGAACATAATCCGGTAATACCTCGCTACAAGACCATGTAGGCTACATCGCGAGGCAGTTATATCGCAGTAACCACTGGCTGTAGTGCCTTGCCGCGAGGTAGCTAGCCACGCCTCGCGAGCCGCACACCTTTCTATGTGCGTATGTCTATGTACTGGCTTATGTATAAGACATGGAGCGCACTGGAGTTCACTTATAAACTGGTTAATACGATATGATATCGTGGCCGGCAAGTCCGGTGTCTACACGTTACAGGAATTGAATGATGTCGCTGAAACCGCGTTGAACCCGTAGCCATATTCATTTTATTTGATTAGCTTGCGATATGTCATTTTTCTAAAAGTTCGTAATCTGCTAAATTCATCATAGTGGTTCGATCAATGGTCTCGCAAATGTGTTAGAATGACATTGTTGTATTGCCATTATTATAAAACCTGTAAATTGAAATGAATATTTTTACATATTATTTATTTGTGATAAACGCAATCGCAGTTCGTAAATAACAAAAAACATTAAGTTATGTGTAACGCGTATAAATATGAAACTATGTAACTCAATAATAGTTTATCTGTTTATCTGTCAAAGTCAAATGTGACATTAGTATTAAATTTATTACTGACGTTTTGTTTGTCTTAATTTCAATCGGCCGGTGTTTTGATTTATTTTCTTACACATGTTTTAAACTATCTTAATTAAAGAAGCCTATATTTATTGCAATACAAAATGGTGTTCATTGAGTAAATTTCGGCTATAATTCTCAAAGGAACTCTCAAAATGTTGGCAGATTACCGCGCAAGTCAGTCATTCATTGGTCATTATGTACGAGATTACTATTTTAAGCCATTTCTTGCAATTGACTGTCAGTGGTTGACCATTGTCAAAATGAACAATTACGAGATCAATGATAGACCATTGTGTCACTATTGCAATAGCAGAATTGGGGCCCCGGTTTAACAGAAATTTGCCTAATGTTCTTTGAGTGCAATCGACATGTAGAGAAGAAAAATGAAATATACAAGCATCTCTCATCTATCCAACAAATAAAATCCCGGAAATGTTTAGAATCTCTTACATAGACAGGCGTACCCTTTGTGTAATTCGAAGCACTTAAGTACCAACTACTTCTATGGCACGACCATAGTTCCAAACAGGTGCATCTTCCCCGAGACAGTTGTGCTCCGTTTACTGCAAGCTGTCTGAAGTTGCGCCAGTAACCGCACGAGTGAACGTGCTTAGCGAAATAAACTGAAACTTCTGTACTAAGGACAATGAGTTGCAACTTTTTGAGTTGTCACCTTCACCTGTGACGCTGTGATTGCTAGGAGCTGTTCTGAAGCGAGACTTTGTTTCTTTATAGACGTCTGTGAAGCCCGACCGAATTGGTCTGACCATTGTTTAACTATTGTGAACAGATGAAGGTAGGTTAGTAGACCTGATAAATTTTAAGTGATTAAATTAAGTTCGTATTTTTTTCATACTCATTCACTGCGTTTTACTTAACATCACTTAACTTATGTCATTATGTGGCTCTTAAGTAAACCAAGAATCTACTTTTCTGAAAGTAAAGGCTTATCATACCATTTTTACTCAATAAAATTAAATGCAGTAACAATATAAACAACCTGCACGGTACACTTTCAGAAATTACACACAGCAGGCATACAACATTACCAAGATGAGTGGGTGCTGCCAACTGCAGCAACCTAATTGTGCCCCATTGCGGTGTCCCCCCGGCGGTCATGATCTAGCCACACGACTACCCCAAGGGCCGCACTAAATACAACCAACTTCGCGAACGCAACGGAAAAATTCCAAATTCGAACTTTTAATTTGACGTTTCGTAAAATTCCCGCCATAAACGGTAAGGATTGTTTCAATCGTGAGATTTTTTCGTCATATTCGTGAGTTTTTTACTGGGTTTAGCCTTAGGGTTTGTAATTAGAGAAGGCTGATGTATGCTGCATGTGTTGGCAATGTGACGTGTGAACTGGGATCACGAGTTCGTGATATGCTCCTCATCGGTGCTCTGGATCGATGTCAATTGTAGGGATCGTATTGTTTCTGTGAGGGCCTAATGATGAGGCTGCATTCTTGACTAAGTGATTGTTATGTGGAAATGCTTTGGTATTTTAGTTGCTTCACTAAGTAAAATGCAAACGTTGTTGTTTCAAGAGTGAAAAGGTCACAAATTAAGTTTGTTTGTACGAAGATAATATTTGTATTCTCAGTCATCTTTTGAACGGATTTCAGCGTATAACATTTTAAATTTAAAAAGTTATAAACAATCATAGATGCGCTGGTTGTGTGTAAAACACCACGCGACCAATTAAGGGTTAAAATACATTAATTGATTCCATTTAAAGTTTCTTAACTACTTTCAAAATTAATTTATTTTTGCGCAGTTTCTAGAGACTACGAACGTCTATATCTCAATGTCATATTGAAAGAAAACACTAGAATAAAAAAAAACAATTTGACTTGGACCTTGTGAATAGATCCAAAAGACCCAATATCAAAAAGTCAGCACATAATCGCCGTCTTGTCCCTGCCGCTGCCGTGTGTGGACGATGACAGCACTAGTGCAAGATCAAAGGCGCGAGTCCAATATGTTCATTGATGCAAACAGGGCAGAGGGGCGTGCGAGTGTTTTAACAATTGATTCATAACATAATTGAACAAACTTTTAAATATCGTCACTGAAAAGCACATGTCATCATCATCATCATCATCATCAGCCTATAATGTTACCACTGCTGGGACACGGCCTCCTCTCAATGAGAGGGAATGGGCTATAATCTACCACGCGGGCCCAGTGCGGATTGGTAGATGTCACATGTCTTCGAATTTTTGGTTCTAGGACATGCCGGTTTCCTCACGATGTTTTCCTTCACCGTTTTGAAAGCACCGGTGATGAAATAAATCACACAAAGTAATGCGCCTGTCTGGGTTCGAACCCACGACTTACTGTTTGTAAGTCGGGGCCGCCACCACTGGGCCACCGCTGCTCTCGCAAAGAACATGTAGCGACTCCCAAAGGATTATCTACACATCCAGATTTTGCCAGATATTTTAAGTCCCGGGCATGAGACTTTTGCCGTCAACCGTACACAAAGCCAGACTCTGAGCTACAACTGAGAAATTCGTGACGAAGAATCGCAATTTTGAAATCCCAGGAACTTTACTTCCGACCAGTAGACCAATGAAGAAACGAGAGAAGAAAGAAAAACCACGAAAAACATAAAAACTCACCACCGTGTTAGTAACCAGGCGTGATTGTCCGTGGTGTTTGGACGATGACAGCTCTAGCGGAGATCAAAGGCGAACTCAATATGTGCAGGAACACAAGTGAACGCGAGGGGAAGAGTAGGGACAGGTCTAGTTATCGATAAAAACTGACATTTTGACGGTACAAATATTTAGAATCCTGTGGAACTTGATCATTTTTTTTTTAGAATTATAATGAACCACAACAAAACTTCCACCAATATGCTCACTCGAAAAACTTGCGACAAAGTCGATGATTAGTGCTTAGTGCTTTACTTTAGATTATTTAAATCTGTTAATAAATTGGAACACTAATCAATCATTACTCTGACGAAAGGTACTTTCTATTCTCATTTCATATTAAATTAAAAAACAGTTTAATTTTACTTCAAAACACATAAATCAGTCCTGTAAAAATCATCAGCTTTCATGCTCCGCAATCGACATTTAACATTAGTCACAGCACTATTTAAAAAGCTGAATGCACTCTGATAGAAATTTGTTTTTAATCGACCTCAAATTGGGCGCGAAATGAGTTGGACCCTCGGGTAGGGTGCGTCAAAGATAGCTTCATTACAAACGCAGAATTAATATTCTAAACATTTATCATTTATATTAAATGCCACGTTCTTGTTACTGCCAGACTATTTTAATAGAGGACTTTTTGTTAGATGGTAAAAAAATATGAACTTTGTTCTTTTACGGCATTTGTGTGTCAAAATTCAAGGCAAAGCTATTTATCAGTATTCGACATTTCATAATTATTATAGATTTAATTTGCAAATCTGATTGAAAAGGGTAGACGACAAAAAAAAAACTAATTAGTCCGTCGCGTCGGTTATATAGATTATCAAAAAATATTTGACCCGTATTTTGTAACGTAAATCAAAATTGACGAAGATACGACGCTTTTAAAATTCTCAATACGTCACGCCTAAGTTATATTTTTTAGAGTGTACTGACGTCATGAGCCCCCACTCCCAGTTTTTGCACACGAGCCGTAAGGCGAGGGTGTTTATGAGCCGAGAACTGCAATAACAAATGTCCACGTGTATCAGACGACGTTTTTCAATACACTTTTGAAGAAATAAAATAATGTATAGTAAATTTTATAACGAGTGACTAAACGAAGACATTATATTATACCCATCGTGGTTTGACTCCCGAGATTGCGAGGGAGGCAATGAAAACGAGGGTATATTAAATTGGCGTTTAGTCTCGTGGTGCAAACTGTACTTTTCACTTCGAGTGCGAGAAAAATTGTCATTTAAACCGCAGAAACTTACACTCGACAAAAATCTGAACTGAGCGGTCAGTTTTTTTTTCTATCAGGTCAGTCACAGATTAACAATTAAAAACACAACACAAACTCTCAACATTTTCGCAATGAAGATGATCCACCTACATTACTGTAGCGGCTAGCAACAGAGGCATTGCACATACTTTTCAAAATCAACGATGCACACAAACAACCATAATTTTTTCTCGCGTTGAAGAGTATTTTTTTTTTTTCAATAAACCGCGTTCCATTTGCAAGCCAATTCGAAATTTTAAAAAACCTTTGATAAGTTACTCTTTTGTGACCGTGATTCAAAGTAAAAGATCGTTCCATTTTTAAATTACTTTTTACTCCCTAGGGCATAAACGGTCACTTTAATCCCGCTTCGTAGGGCTATAATGGCGTACTTTTAGAGCATGAGAAGTGAAAAAATATTATTGTGACACGAGGCTAAATTTTATTTTTTTCTGCGCTTTGCTTTCGCCAGGTTGAAGGAGAGGCAAAGGTATGAAGCCGTTATACAGCCTAATATAAATTTTGTTTTTTTTTTAGGTTTTGAATTTAGAACACAAATAAATGTTTGTTGTTTATAAAAATAAATATTAGGTATAAATAATCATGTTTATCTACGATATTGAATTTATAAACACTATTTAAATATTCAAAAAATGTTATAAAGAAAGACGTAGATCGCTTTACCGAAATAAAAAAAAACATTCACCTCTGACATTATAGTCAGAGGTGAATGTTTTTTTAAAATTTGGACTAAGTATAGTGCATTTTTCATGTTTTTTCTGCACATGTGTAGAAAAAACATGAAAAATGCACTCGTTTGAAAATAACATCTCATCATCAAAATATATTCAACTCTCCATCCATGTCTGAATGAGTTTTGTATGAAAAGTCGATTTTATTTTTGCCTATTTTTGAAAAAGTCGTAGAACAAATGTTTTGTCATATGATGTTAGTATTAGAAATCTACTCCTGCGAGGTGTTTTACAAATATCCCCGTATAAGGTTGATATTTTTATACGAGTCAATTTTCCGTTTCATTTCAGAAACGTTTGTTGACTTCTAGCACGAAATCAAGCTTAAAGATCATGTGGAAAACTATGCACAAACTTCAGCTGCTTTGCTTGCTTTTTGCAAACTTGCTTTTATATAGAACTTTTAAATGTATTCGCGAATTAATATCTTGTTTTAATGTTGGTTCTGCTGCGAAATTGTATGAAGCATATTGAATCCAAGTACTTCTGAAGATGGACATAAAGCCTTATACAAACACATTTGCACGTGTTATTACTTACATTATGATAAATAGCGTGACCACAGCGCACACCACCATTCTAATTACAATTCGGAATTCCAAACGATTGTTTCCCTCCAAAATCTGACAGCTCAATTACATTCAGCCTCGGACGACATTTGTTCAAATTGCCCATGTTTTATAGATATCAGCACATTAGATTAACCACAAAAATAATGCAATAGGGTTTTATGTATAGGGATCTAAAGAGTAAAATTCAATGACAACCAATTTTGGAGCTGTAACTCTAAATTTGTAAACATAGGTTCTTTTTACGTTCCATTTCGCGGTTAACTCAGCGTGTAAATGAGTTCTTTATCATGTCGTGTTTTAAGCGACTGTTTATAAAGTTTCGTTTCGGGTGACAGTGAAGGGTGAATAAATTAAAATAATAGCGATAATATAGAGGGAAATGTATGACAAATTGGCCTGTAGCTGTAACTAAATTACTTATAGAATTTGTATGGATACGGTGGAACAAAATTCTAGTGTAGGTTTGGAAAGATGCCAACATTTCTTACTTACGAGTAAGAAATGTTATTTTCACACGTATTATCTTCTTTTTATTTCTTTCTGTCTTTTTAGTTTGCTAAAAGCATAGTGATTAATATAATTTTAAAGGACTCTCTAAATGAAAGCACAGTTTTGCTGAAAAGGAGCCTTCAAATACGTTTAAATATACGCACTACTTATGCTAATTGTAATAATAAATTATTTTGTATATTACAAATACTATTCGTATTTGTAATATCTGAAATACTTATCTATAGTTCTGTTATTTTATTTCTTCGTTAGGGTATTCAAAAACGTCGTTTGATTCATGTAGACATTTGTTCTTGGCTCCATCACACTCACCCTCGGTTGCAATAACAAAGTTTTTCTACTATAGCTTCAAAATGTAGGTACTACTACTTCTATTCCTATTTTCTTAAGCTTTCTACAAGCGACTCTAGAACACATTCATTCAACTACATATAATTCACGTACCTATGTACTACAATACATAAAGACATTTCGCACAGATACATGCGTTCATCGTGCACCTGCCATTCAAATCACGCCTATAGCACTTAACAGCAATAATACAATCCTGTAAATAAACTATTTCGAACTCTATTGCATTGGGATAAGGTTTGTGAAATATTAAGCACTCGTAAAGTATTTGTCTTAGTGAAGCGAGCTCGGGGCAAAGATTAAGGATTTAGACTGTAAGACGATCAGATTTGATTGAATATAGACGAAGGAATAGGTCTACTGATTGAACTAACGGAAGCCCGCTTTTAACCCTTATGTCTAGGGTGGTAAGGTTGAAAGTAGGCGCGTTAGTCCCATCAACTTCTTGTTTTTGTCGCATGTTACATGTTGTACACATTTGATTGAACGTGAATGAAGATAAAAGAATATCCGACGTGGCCAGTGGAGTACCTAGGGACCAACGGCGGGCCCATAAAGACTGTTCAAATAAAAAAAAACAAAATCAAAGCATTTATTTCAAGTAGGCCAGTTACAGGCGCTTTTGAATTCTCGAAACAAAGATGAAAAAAACCAAAAACCTTAACATCATGAACAGTAAGTATAAAGGTAAGCCAAGCTATATAAGCTTCTAAGAAAGTTAACTCAAAGATCGTTGAAGGTGTTCAACAGTTTCTACCTAAACCTATTTTGAAAATAGGAAGTCCACCGGGTTCCTAGCAAGGGTGAGCACCACTAACTTACGAATTCCGAGCTACTGATGCGTAATTCCTGATAAACAGCTAAATAACACTCACAAATTTTTTTTTTGGATGGGAAGTCATCAAATAACTTCTCCCACTCTGGGCGGAACGGAGGGAGTGTCAGACTTTTACTGACTAAAAACCATCCATGTTCCGTCCTCGCCGTATACGTTCCGGGGCCGCGGTATCTCTTTCGAACAGTCCCGCAGCCCCGAACACTCACTACCTGACTTGGAGATCGAACCCCACACTCAGAAGTCGAACTTACGACTGCAAGACCATTATCATCATCATCTCGGCGCCACACGTTTGTTTCTTCCATTCTCCTCTGTCAACGGTCACGCTATAATTTACTCCTTTATCTTTCATATCATTGACTAAAAGAGTGATGGACATTAATATTGATGGATGGAGAGGGAGAGGAAGGCCAAAGAAGAGATGGATGGATTGTGTGAAGACTGATACGAAAGAGAAAGGAGTAAATGATGCCGTGACGTCTAACAGGGGAGAATCGAAGAAGAAAACGTGTTGCGCCGACCTCAACTATAATGGGACAAGGGCAGGAAGATGAAGATGATTTTTCATATCATTCCTCATCCAATCTATCCAGCAACATTTATATTAATTGCTACTGCAAGACCAATAGAGGCAAAGGCGGTACAACAAAAACGAACAGAATTAAATGGTCATCTAAGTACAAACTTTTCTTCAGCGGACTAACCCACCTGTGTCTCACTCTATGCCCGCCCGTGGCATACAGTTACCGAAGTGGCAGAACGCAAGCGGAGCGCCCGCAGGCATCACGGAGCGCCCGGTCCGTACGCACCACACGTTATACCTCCTGCTCTGAAAAACATAAGGTTTTTTAGTCAAGGTGAGCGATATGGAGTCTTGTAACATCTTGAGATTGTATCTGCTTTGGAGGTCAAAACTTTCATCTCTATAAAAACCGGCCAAGTGCGAGGCGGACTCGTTCATGAAGCCCCCTTTAATTTGTTGTTATTTTCAACAGAAATACAAATTCTGTGATCAACTATATAATACAGGGTGATTGTGTCTGGACCCGCCATAGCAAATTCGCAAATAGAAGAGGTCATTTCATCATCATCATCATCAGCCTATAATGTTCCCACTGCTGGGACACGGCCTCCTCTCAATGAGAGGGAATGGGCTATAATCTACACATCGTCCCACCGTTGCCGCGTAGTATTTGCTACGAGAAACGCTCTGTCTCCGGAATAACACAAACGTGGTGCCACACGGTGCCTCTGCAGCTGAGCATCTGCTACGCCGAGTCTACGCAGTGTAAACGGAGAACGCCTTTACATAGGCCCATTTATGAGATAAACTTCTCACTGTTTATTTAACTTATCAAAACATCAGTTAATGATCATTCATTTTTCAGCTTCCAAATAGAGTGGAGTAGTTTTTTTCATAATAACGGTATTTGATAAAAAGTCACAGAATTCAGAATTCAGTCACGGAAACTCAACAATCATTGTAAAAATGATAAATATCCCGTTTTGTATAATGTTAGTGACCATGTCTGTTGAATCGAAGAGTCAACACAGCTCGGTAACCACCCTGTTTTGACCCCTAGTTAACTGGACTTCATTTGTTGCCAACGACCTCTAGTCTAAATAACCCTTTCAAGGAATAGTTGAGTTTTCAAGAAATAGTTGAGTTTTCAAGAAATAGTTGAGTTTTCAAGGAATAGTTGAGTTTTCCCTGTCACCCTGTATCTCGAAGTGTACATTTCGTAATTTAGTTATTATTATGTTCTCAGAAAAAGTCGTGAGGTTGGTGGATAAGTAATTCTGATGAAATAGAATATGACTACATTGTTTCAATTCAGTTTATGATCTCATGTTATAAGATCATGCTCTAAAGCTAAATCGATCAAACCTGTCCGTAGACAGTTTAGAAGTCATTTATTTATTTGAAACAATAAAATACCAAGGATAACAAACGTTAGGTGCAATGTTCATTAACAGTGTTTTAAATTAACTGGCCTATAAGGTCCATGTTCACCGAAAAGATAACAGTCTGATTATCTAACAAAAAATAAAACCGACTTCAAAAAAAAAAACAAATAAGTGAAAAATAACTTAAGCTTCTGAAGTCGGTGACCTTTGTTTGATTGCTTTAGTTTTTTTGTCACCGACTTCAGAAGCTTAAGTTATTTTTCACTTTTTTGTGTTTTTTTTTTGAAGTCGGTTTTATTTATTGCAAAAAAGTTTTTATTTTTCACTTTTTAGTGGTTCACATGTGCTTGATAAACATGGAAAGTGCATACCGTTACAATTACAACAAGCCCAAACACGACTAGGACACATTGTCTCATTATGGAGTTCCGTGACTCTTGGCTTCATCATCAGATCTGATGGTAGAATGGTTCTTATCAAACGCAAATGCTTCACTTGTTGTAGAAAATACCAAAATCGCAACACGTTTTCATATAAAATTTGAAGAGTTCCCTCGATTTCGCCAAGATTCCATCATCAGATCCCAACTTGGTGGCTATGGGACCATTTGGAAAGAATACCCTTTCCAACAAAAAAAGAATTTTCCAAATCGGTTGGCAAGCGACGGAGTTATGCCCGAACAAACATAAAAAAAAAAAAAAAAATAGAAACATCCGAATAATTGAGAACCTCCTCCTTTTTAAGAAGTCGGTTAAAAACAGCTATCACTGTGACATGTTTCCCCTACAAAAATGTGTTTTAAACAGCTATTTTTAGATAATCAGAGCGTCATCGTTTTGGTGAAAATGGACCGACATCTGTCAGTTCTAAGTTAAGTTTACCTTTTTTGCCATTATTACAATAAATCGTAATTGAAAAAAGTTAAGCAATAGTGCAGATCTAACTTCGAAAAACTAAATAACATTTTATGCCCGCCGTTACAAGGTTACGTTGTTGTATTTTGGTGAAGTGTCAAATGTGATCTATTTAATGTACTGTAAGAACTTGAAAAAGTTGACTATCGGTAGTCACTTTGCTTTTCATTGACTATATCGTCACCGACTTCCGAAAGTAACTTGTCACTTTTATTGGTCTTTTGGAAGTCGTTGTTAGTAAGTACACGCAGAATCTGATTTCGTGTTATAGATCTAACTAAAACAAGACAAATAACTAAGTATTTAATAACGTTATTTCTTTCACAACACTTCTCCATCTGATTTATAGCCCCATCTACATAATAAACACATCACTAGTCCACAATAGGCCAATAATTATGTATTGTACTGCAATGAGGCTGCCATTCAATAGGCCGTGTTCCTCAGCAGGTGGGGCACATGGAACAATGTTCGTCTGCTTAGAACTTAGTACTGAACTAAAGTGTTTGTAACAATGGGCATGACGACTATAGGTATCAAAAAATTACAAATCTATTTAGTCCGTCAGTTAGATTATTGAAAAATAATGGACACGTATTTTTTGTTTTTGTAAATCAATGAATATTGACAAAGATAAAACGCATCAAAACTCGGGAGTGGGGGCTCGTGACGTCAGAACTAGCTAAAAATTATACCAAGGCGTAACGTATAGGGAATTTTAAAAGCGTCGTATGTTTGTCAATTTTGAATTACGTAACAAAAGCAAAAATACGGGTCAAATATTCTTAAATATTTTACCTGATGGACTAATTACATTTACCGTCACAGCTCTGATGTGGTAGTTTCTAGGTTTTGGCAATTTTACGAATATCACTTTGTCTAGCTAGATCCACCACTTTTTGCTTCGAGTAATCATCAGCTGGCCAATGGGTTCCTAGACCAAGCTGTTTACAATTAAACTCTCACTCGAAATACCTTTTTAAATTTAAAGATTTGACTCTAAGAAACAATCCCTAGAGCCATGGAACCACGGGTAATAAAAATGACCCATGGACCCGTAATGGTCGACCCACCGGGACTACGGGTAACGACTCCTGGATACCTGTTAGATAGGTGCATATTGATACATATTGATTATTATACCTTTTTTTCCGGAAGGGAAATCACCAAATGACTTCTCCCACTCTGGACGGAGCGGCATAGTGTCAGACTTTTACTGTCTAAAACCCATCCATGTTCCTTTTTCGACCTTTATGTTCCGGGGCCGCAGTCTCTCTTTCGAACAGTCCCGCAGCCCCGGATTCTATTATACCTAAGCTGTTCGTTGTTCAAAGCTGCCTGAGTTGCAAGTTGCAATAGCAAAAGACAAAATTATGTCAAAGTAAATCCATTCAGTATTAGTATCCTACAATGCCAGACACTTTGTACAGACCGTTTAGGACCTTTAATATCTCCTTCTGTCATAGCATAGTCATTAGTTAGACACACCGGTGGTGGTCTATTTACGACAATATAGTACATAATGTACTGCGGGTAATTTCACAATAGTCCACCGATTATATATTTAAGTAAATAGCACAGATACAGTTTATATTCTACTTGTACTGAGAAAGGTAATAGCTGGTTGTAGGGTGGCAATGAGTAGAGTGGATTGTGGACTCTCTGGTCTAGTTTTAATGGCGGTATATTGTTGAAAAATATTTATGTCAGCGAGGAATTGCTTGCCTGTTGTACAGCCTAGTAAGTGTCATTTTGAAAATAGTCTTTAGTAAGGTACTCTAGTCTGTGGTAAGACAGGTACCTATTTGTTGTATTTGGGGTCTGGCTGGGTTCGGGAAGTGATGAGGATGGTTCTTGAAATTACAGACGACTTTTATTTTTATAATTAATTCTTTATAAGGGACCAGCGCCCGACTACAATGAATGACCAAAGACCAAAGACAATCTATTTTCACACCATAGACTTATATACTAAAAAGCATAGACTAATATGCTACATGCCCCTTTTTTAATGAGACTTGTACATTGACAATAACAGATAATTAATATTAGACCTTTACAATGACATTAATTCATATTGACGTAATTATTTTGACATTTACGTATATTGCTATATTTGAAATTGACATATATTTGACATAGACATATTGATATATTTGACATTCATTTGATAACCAATAAATATTATAATTTTACATTCATATATCGAATTTCTGTTTCTTTTTTAACAATCTACCTCTCGAGCTATAAACAACTTGTGACTTTTGCTTTTCATTTTCATGACACTCATTATCTTTGTACATTACAGAGGTATGTGGTAGGTTTTCACCTTCAGGACTAGTGACTAAGTTTTCTAAGTTATCAGGACTTTGTAAATAACATGATTCATTTGTTTCTAACACATCTTGACTTTCATATTCATTATAATCATGTATACTTTCAGGTGACATAATCTCTTCAACATTTACAAATGCTGGGGAAGTTATTACCTTCTCCGATTCAACTGAATGATTCGACTCAATGGATAAGAAGGAGTCAGACTCATTATTTTCATTTCTTGTAGAACTGTGACTTGACTCATGAGTGAAGATAAATATACAATTATCATCCTCCTTTTCTTTTGTTCTAGAATTTTTAGAAAATGAACCTGACTTAAACTTATTTGTTTTACATATACTTGGAGTGTTTTGATAGTTTGTTTGACTTGTGTCACTAAATTTGACTTTCTTTTCATTTGACTGTAACTTAAAGTTAGTGTTATTATTACTTGACTTATAATCTAAACGAATATGCTGACTATTCCTTCTATAAGTTGCACCTTGGCGATCTTTGACAATGAATGATCTAGGAAATTTAGTTTTTGACATAATATTACCTTTGGTCCACATGATATCCTTTGGATTTTTCTTAAAGTATATTTGTTGATTTACATGAAATGTTTGGTATTGTTTACAATTTTTGTCATAATATACTTTAGTTTTATTTAAATGTTCGTGTTTCTTTATATTGTGGTCTGAAAACTTTTCAATCTTAGGTCTTAAGTCGCTTACTGTATTAGGTAATTTAGTTCTTAGATTTCTTGACATTAATAACTGTGCAAGTGAAGCAATATTTCCTCTAGTGCTGTTTCTATAATGAAGTAATCCTATGTAAGGATCAGAACCTGATTCGTCACATTTTCTTAATATATTTTTTATGGTTTTTACAGAAACTTCAGCAAGTCCATTTGACCGTGACAAATGTGGACTCGACACAATATGTTCAACATTCCATTCAAGTAGAAAATTTTTGAAATCCAATGAGTTATACGGTGGACCTCCATCACTAAGCAGTTGCAATGGGATACCATGTCTAGTGTTAAATACCTGATGGCATTTAGGGAAGGTTGTCCTGAAGGTACACTAGCGGAATCGGAATAAAACCACTGTGTACTGATCTGTTGATAGCTGAATTTATCTTCATAAAAATTAAAACTGTTGGCTTATATACTAATTGATGTAACGAAACCATATCGACTTCTATTTCGACTACAACGCCATCTATCGAGCACGCCGGAAGCTTTACAAATAATTAGGTCTTAAACATACCGCCCACCAAGGACGTTACTGACGGAATGTCCTTCTAAACTGGACTAAAGTGACACATTGCAAAAGCAAGTTGAACTAAACATTTGTACTACATGAAAACATAATTTGAACTAAAATCTACAAGCTATGGTTCTTAAAACTATAACACTCAATTTGTAATGGCCAAGGAGGATGTTACAAAAACTAAAACTATACATGAATTATCCTATGGTTGTAAACATTGTAAACAGTGTAAAGAAACTTAAAATACGTTTATCATTTGATTTCTCACAGTTGATCGAAAGTTAACAAGAGTAAAACTAGTAAAATGTAAAAAATTACGAACTAAAATATATGAACAGTAAACAATACAACGACACTATACTACTAAAATATAACTTCCTTAATCGACTACGGGTAAAATACATAATTTGGATGTTGGTCTTTTAATTGTTGATGATTTGGTGCGTAACGTGACGACACGGGTGATGTTATCATCTCCGGGATGTTTTTGTAGTATTCTACCCATCAACCAACGACTTGGCGGCAAGTCGTCTTCTTTGACAAGCACAATGTCTCCAATTTTTGGCTCAGCAACTTGGGAAGACCATTTGTAACGTCTCGTCAAAGTAACGAGATATTCGTGAGACCAACGTCTCCAAAACGACTGAAGCATTCGTTGAATGAATTGCCAGCGTGATAAATAATTAATGTTGGAATTTTCGTACTTGTGATCTGGCACGTTGACTAAGGACTCTCCAACAAGAAAATGTCCAGGCGTCAAGGGCAACGGTTCACCAGGATCGTCAACCTTAATTGTGCACATAGGTCGCGAGTTCAAGCACGCTTCTACCTGACTGAGTAGCGTCGTCAGTTCTTCGAAAGTGAGAGTCGCTTCACCGATCACCCGTTTCAAATGGAACTTCGTGGACTTTACTCCGGCCTCCCAGAGTCCACCAAAGTTGGGACTGTGAGGAGGAATGAAGTGCCACTCCGTACCATTCGCTTCGAGGTGTTCGGCTAGTGACGATTGGATAGCTGTCAACTGCTGCAACTCCCTGGAGGCACCTACAAACGTGGTGCCATTGTCACTCCACAGTTTGGCACAATGACCTCGTCTTGAGACAAAACGCCTAAACGCTGCTAAAAAGGTTTGAGTGCTCATGTCACTCACTGCTTCTAAATGCAGTGCACGAGTGACCATGCACACAAACAGACATATATAGCCTTTGTATGACCGGTGGCCACGGCCTTTGGTTGTCCTTACATTAATTGGACCAGCATAATCAACCCCGCTATGCAAAAATGGTCGAGCTGGGGTGCACCGAACAGCTGGTAGTGAACCCATGAATTGATTTTTAGTACTGGCTCTTTGCCTAGCATATGTCACACATTTGATGACATGATGTTTGACCACATTTCTGACCCCAATAATCCAGTAGGCTGTCCTTAAATAACTTATCATAAGCTGAGGACCTCCGTGAAGAGTTTTATGGTGTGCATCAGCTATGATCAGTCGCGTTAGATGACTGGAGTGAGGCAGGACTATCGGATGCTTCATTTGATCGCTTAGTTTTGACTTCTCCAGTCTACCTCTAACTCTCATAATGTCCTTTTTATCGAGGTAGGGGCAGAGGGCTTTCAATGGACTTGTTTTTGATTGTAGATAGCCTTTGTCTTTCAGTTCCTTGTATTCTGTTGTAAATAGTTCTTCCTGTGTTTTTCTAATACAACATTCGAGTGCAGCTTCTAATTCTGTTTTTTGTAAATATCCTTTCCTGTATATTTTGTTCTCCTTTAAAAACCTTCGGCAGTATGCAACGACCCTAACCAATTTTCTTAACTGAGAAAATTGATCGAAGAACGAACAGTTTGGAATGATCGCTACATGCGCCTTTGCTGATTCTTCTAAATTTGCACTGCAATCATTATTTGGCCTATGGTAAATTACGTTTTGTAATTTAAGAAACGATGGTCCAGAAAACCATAAATCGTTTTCTAACAGCGAACTTGGAAGTATCCCTCTAGAAGCGCAGTCTGCTGGATTTTCTTTCGTAGGGACGTGAAACCATTGCGTCGCTTTCATCGAGGTCAATATTTCAGACGTTCTGTTGGCCACAAACGTCTTCCACTTACTTGGGTGGCTATTTATCCAGGCCAACACCACAGTGGAATCCGTCCACGCTTTGACCTTGTCTTGGGAGATACTCAAGACTTCAGATGTTTGAGATAGTATCTGTGACAGCAATACTGCTCCACAGAGCTCCAGCCGAGGAATGCTTATCTGCTTTACTGGTGCAACCCTGGTCTTAGCAACTAGCAACGACACTTGAACATTGCCATCTGCGTCTACAATTCGTAAGTAAACCGCAGCTGAGTAAGCAGTTTTGGAAGCATCACTAAAACCGTGAAGTTCCAGATATTCGTTCGACTTGGTGCCAAGCCAACGAGGAATCCGAACTTTGGTAAGTAGTAACAATTCCTCACGATATGAAGTCCATTCATTTATTAAGTCATTGGTTAGCTCCTCATCCCAACCAACACCTGCAAGCCACAATTTCTGGATGAATACTTTGGCTAACACCACACTAGGGGCTAACCAGCCTAATGGATCAAAAAGTCGTGCTATCACAGAAATAATGGATCTTTTAGTTGCAGGTGCGGTCGTCGGCGTCGGGAGATTCACCGTGTATTGGAAAGTATCTGCGTTGCGGTTCCAGGTAAGTCCTAGAATTTTGATGGTACTATCTACCTTTATTTCTACTTCCTTTTCCTTGTGTCCTGGTTTGTTGTACTCTATTGCTTGATTCACGTCCTGTATGATTTTGTGCTTATTAGTGTTGTCCTTGTTCATATTGTCCTTTTCTATGTTGTCATTTTCCATGTTGTCCTTTGTCCTAATTTGATCTATTTGTCCTTTCAAGGTATTACTTTCTATTTCCTGTATCCTTTTTACTATTTCTTGGTTGTTGCTATTCCATTTTTGGAGCGTAAATCCACCTTTTCCTAATAACTCTGTCATTTGCCTGTAGATTTCCATGCTTGCTTCTACGTTATTACAACCTGTCATCAAGTCGTCCATGTAGAAGCAGCCCAGAACCATATCGGCAACAAGATTGTGATTTTTACCTTCATCGTAGGCGACTTGATGTAGGGTTCTAACGGCTTGGTATGGTGCTGATGCCGTACCAAAAGTTACTGTCACCAGCTCATAGTCCTTGATTTCGGTGTCAGGACTGTCTCGCCATAATATGCGCTGAAACATTGCGTCTTCTTCAGAAATTCTGACCTGACGGTACATTTTGACGATGTCCGCTACCAGTGCTATGGGATGAAGTCTCCATCTTAACACTGTGTGTCGTAAATCCGACTGCAATGTGGGTCCCACCATCAACGTGTCATTGAGTGAGACTCCATTGTTGTTTTTCTCGGACGCGTTGAAGACAACACGTACCTTCGAAGTAAGTTTGTCTTCCCGGATCACAGCATGGTGAGGTAAGTATACTGCTAGTTCTTTGTTCTTATCATTCTCGTCTATCTGCCTCATGTGTCCTAGTTGTAAATATTCTTCTATTACCTGCTTGTACTTTTCCTTTAGATCTATATTTCTTTCTAGCCTTTTTTCTAAAGACTTAAATCTTTTTTCAGCAATAGCACGAGAGTTTCCACCTTTGCAAGAAGGATTTTCATTGCGGAAAGGTAGTCTCACTACGTACCTTCCACTGCTATCTCTTCTTGTAGTTTTAGTATACAACTCTTCACACTTATTTTCTTCCGGTGTTAGTACTTTCTTTGAACTACCTTGTTCTTCAATTTCCCAAAATTTTCTCAGAATTTCGTCTTCGTTAACGTGTGCATGCAACACATTAAATTTAGGCGAAG
Source organism: Xestia c-nigrum (assembly GCA_916618015.1). NCBI lineage: Eukaryota > Metazoa > Arthropoda > Insecta > Lepidoptera > Noctuidae > Xestia > Xestia c-nigrum. The sequence goes on from OU745248.1 coordinate 10,604,633, forward strand.
TTTGAGTTGTGTCCTTACTAACTGCTCCGGACAGAACCCACCCCAAGGTAGTGCTCTGAGCAATCAGAGTTCCTGACGGATTCTTAATTATGCCTACCTTAATGATGCAGCTATAAGCATCAGCGCCCAGTAAAACATCTATTTTACTGGGACTGTTGAATCTTGGATCTGCAAGCTGCAGCGTGCTGACGCTTAACCAATCTAAGCTAGTATCAACTCTAGACTCAGGTAAGTATGTTGTAATTTTACTAAGTACGTAAGCGTTAATTTTAAGATTGAAATTTGATTCTACCCGAGATTGGATCTTAAATTGAACCATATACGTTGCTCTGGTTGAACTATTACCAACTCCTGATATGGTTCCTTGAATGGGGAGTTTTTTCAGGTTGAGTAGCTGAACTACGGCCTCTGTTACAAAACATGCCTGTGAGCCCTGATCGAGCAAAGCACGGACAGTTTGAAATTCACCAGAGCGTGACTCGGCTTTTATTAGCGCTGTGGCTAATAAAACCTGTCTGGGCTTGGGAATATTACCTGTCGACAGACACGAAACGATCAGACCAGTATTAGGTGAACCAACACTGTCGATAGCCGATGATGTCGAAGGTTGTTCCTTTTTGGTTGACTCCTGACCTAAATGCAATAGCGAATGATGGCGCTTTTGACAAACCTTACACGTGGTTGGTTTTCTACATTCAGACACAATGTGATTGCCGCCTAAACAGTTGAAGCAAATTTTATGTTTTGCTACAAAATCACGTCTAACTTCAACTGTCTGCTTTGTGAATTTCTTGCAGAAACAAAGTTTGTGTTCTTCTGAGCAGAACTCACATTTTATTGAGGAACTCGTAGCCAACATTGCTTTTGGAGTATGAGCATTTGAACCTTTATTATTGTGGTTGCTCTGATGAACTGTTGCCCTTTTAGGCTCCACACACTCTAACGCACGAAACCGATTTTCCATAAAAGTTTTAAATTGGTTGAAAGTTGGTAAGTCATCGTTGGAGTCATTGTTGCAAGTACTAAGCTCCCATTGTTTACGCGTTTCGTTATCCAATTTAAAGGTAACAATATCTATGATGATTACATCCCATGTACTCACGTCTATCTTCAAATTAGTCAACGCATTAAGACAGTCGCACGTGGTATCCAGCAACTCTTTCAAAGCAGTGGCTGATTCCGCCTGCATACGTTTTTGACCAAACAACCTTCTAAGAATACATTTTGATAAGTATTTTCTATTGTTATAACGCTTCTGTAACTGAGTCCAACACTGAATATAATTAGCGTCAGTTACAGGAGTATGACGTATTAATTGCTCTGCTTCGCCAGAAAGGTGACCTTTTAAATAATGGAGCCTTTGCACATTATCTAAAGCATCATTTTTGTGTACTAGTGATGTAAAAAGGTCATGGAATGTTGTCCATTCATCATATTTACCCGAGAATGTTGGAATAGATATTTTGGGCAACTTAACAAAAGAATTACTTGATTTATTCATATTTGTTGAAGCTTTATCTGATTGATGTACAGAATCCTTAGTTAACTGAATTTTATTAATCGCTGTTTTCATTAAACTTTTGTAAATAATATAAGTGTCCTCTGTCGCATCATAGATGTCAACAACTTTCTGTACTATATCTTCTGATTTATAACGTTCATATAACTTAGTGTTATTTTCTTTAAACAATGCCCAATCCCTTTCCAACAATTCTTGCCTTGTTTCAACGTATTCTTGTGTTAATCTTTCTTTGCTACATTTCTTAAAATTTGTTAATCCCTTTGTTATAATATTCTGTTGATCTTTTAAAACGTTAATTAATCCTTCCATTTTTACAATTGATTTATGAACTTAACAAATAAATAAAATGCGTTAAATTTATACACTACTACTTTAAAACAACTAATGACCACTAATAAGTAAACTAATAATTTAACAACAATTGACTAAAACTTTCTAAGTGTGGACAATTTTATCAATAAAATAATACAAGTCCCACAAACTACTTAAAATTATACAAGTGTTTTGGAAAAATCTGGTAGAAATCGGGCATAGGTTCCCCGTTCCCCCGTTTTCTACAAAATATTCTAAGTCCTAATTGTAACATGCACATAAGTTAAAATTTTACAAGTTCAAGATCCGAAGTTATTTTCTAAGTTGAACTTCTTCACTACAAATTTCTTGATCTTCTGATTTAAAGTTGTTGGAATAGAGTTTGACTCGACTTGCTTGTCCAATTCGTGGACAGATAAATAAAACAAAATAATGTACTCACGAAACTGCACTTCACACAAACACCGTTTTCAACCTGCAAGTGGCGCCGTCTGGTGGCCGCTTGCTGAACTGCGCCTGACGTCACCTGTGACGTCGCGTGATGGCTGCGTCTGCGTCACCTTGCCTGCGTCACCTTGTCTGCGTCACCTTGTCTGCGTCACCTTGCCGTCGTCCAGTCAAGCGTTGATCTGAGAGTGGCGCCCTCTGGTGGCCACTTGAACTAGTCCGCCAATGCTGACTCAGCTCACCACCAACGCTGGGTGAAGCTGTCGCCGCAATTGCGGAAGACCGTGTACCTTGCTGCAGCGATCCACTGCAAGTACACGGGGTAGAAGCGGGCCAACGGTGGCTCCACTTGTATCAAAACTGTCCCAATAATCGGGCTCGTAGGACCAATGTTAAATACCTGATGGCATTTAGGGAAGGTTGTCCTGAAGGTACACTAGCGGAATCGGAATAAAACCACTGTGTACTGATCTGTTGATAGCTGAATTTATCTTCATAAAAATTAAAACTGTTGGCTTATATACTAATTGATGTAACGAAACCATATCGACTTCTATTTCGACTACAACGCCATCTATCGAGCACGCCGGAAGCTTTACAAATAATTAGGTCTTAAACATCTAGCAAAGATAGACTTCAAGTGTGAGATACATTTCAACTTTTACTGTCTTTGTTTAAATTTGCAATTTCTATGTAGTTTGAATAAAAATCCACAACAAGTAAATATTTCCTGCCTTTGTATTCAAACAAATCGGTTGCTACCTTTTGCCAAGGGAATAGCGGTTGTTCATGTGATAACATTGACTCTTTTGTTTTGTTTGAAGAATACATAGCACAAGTTTCACATTTTCTTATTTTATTTTCTATGTCCTGGTTAATGTTAGGCCAATAAACTACTCCTCTAGCCAAGTTTTTTGTTTTTTCCATACCTAAATGACCTTCATGTAAAATATTTAATATTTCAGATCTCATAGAAATAGGTATTATGACTGAATTGTTTTTGAAAACCAAACCATTAACTATATGAATTTCTTCCTTAATGTTCCAATAAGGTGATACTAATTTGTCACAATGTTCTTTGCATTTAGGCCATCCTGTTTCATAATATTCTTTTAATTTTTGTGATATTAAATCTTGACTTGTGTGATGTAAAATGTTGTCAAGTTTTTCTTTTGTGATAGCTAAGTTAGATGATAGTAAGTTAACATGAATTTCGACTTCCTTTTCCAAATCATCTAGGCTGACTAATTCCTGATTAGGGTTAGTGTCCTTGATGGGAGCACGTGACAATGTATCCGAAATATACATTTCTGAGCCTTTAGTATAAGAAACAATTAAGTGATAAGCTTGTAAGGCTGTCATCACGCGTTGCAATCTCGTAGGGACTTCTGACAAAGGTTTTTTAAATAGAGTGACTAATGGTTGGTGGTCGGTTTCGACCTGAATAGGTTTACCATATATATACTGATGGAATTTCTTGCAACCAAATACAATGGCATAAAGTTCTTTTTCTATTTGGGCATAGTTTATTTGACTTTTATTTAGTGATTTTGATGCATATGCTATAGGATTTTTACCATGTAATATTACAGCGCCTACTGCATTTTTTGATGAATCAACAGACAATCTTACAGGTTTTTTCATGTCATAATGAACAAGAACAGGTGACTGACATATTAATGATTTTAATCTTTTAAACTGTTGTTCATGTTGATCTAACCATTGCCAACTATTTTGCTTTTTTAGCAAGTCTCTCAAAATAGTAGTTTCCTCGGCGAGGTTTTGGATGTAAGAACCCAAATAATTAATCATTCCAAGAAATCTTTGGAGTTCTTTGACGTTTGTTGGACTTGACATATTGGAAACTGCATTAACTTTGGATTGGTCAGGTGATACACCATTTTTATCAAAAATATGACCGACACAGTATATTTCCGACATTCCAAATTGACATTTAGACTTATTGAATTTTAAATTTACTTCAGTAGCTCGTTTAAATAATAATTCTAACCTTTCATTGTGCTCTTTTTCATTTGACCCATAAACAAGGATGTCATCAACGAAAATTATTATTCCTTGTAAATCTCCAAATAATTGACTCATGGTTCTATGGAAGATTTCTCCGCTTGAATTAATACCATATGGCAATCTGAGAAATTTATATCTACCATAGGGTGTGTTAAAAGTGCATAAGTCACTACTTTCTGAATCTAAACAAATAGTCCAATATCCAGAACTAGCATCTAGTTTTGAAAAAATAGAAGTTCCTGCCACTTTGGATCTAAGATCATCAAAGGTAGGATAAGGATAGTGAGGTCGCTTGATGGCTACATTTAAGTTTCTCGGATCAAGACAAATTCTCAATCCGCCATTAGGTTTCTCAACTAAGACTATAGAATTGACCCACTCTGTTGGCTTTTCAACCTTTTCAATGACTTTTTGCTCTTCCATTCTCTTTAATTCATCCTTAAGACGATTTTCTAAAGAATATGGTATTTTACGTACTGGACAAATTTTTGGTGGAACATTGATATCAATATCCAAATGAGCTTCGTAGGGTAGACACCCTAAACCTTCAAAAGTATTTGAATACTTTGACACAATATTTTGTACTGACCTGTATTTATTACTGTCGACAATTTTGAATATTCTTTTAACAATACCCAGTTTTTCACATGTTTTCCAACCAATTATTGGTATGCAATCACATTCAACCACCGTGAAGTATAGTTTAGCTGAAGATCCATTTTCAAATACGCAATCTATGATACAAGTACCTAAGTTTGGCACTAATTCTCCTGAAAAAGTAAATATTTTGTTATTTGTTCTAATTATTTTAATATCAACCCGAGTACTAGACTTAATTCTTTCAAGAGTATGTTTTGATATGACATTTGTATCAGCTCCAGTATCTATTTGACATTTGATTTTCAGGTTATGGCAATAAACATCAATTTGCCAGGCTTCCACATTGTTATTATTTTTGTTAACAGAACCTATGACATAGTGATTATCCTGTGGATTTGATAATGACTGAATCGCACTTACTCTATGATTATTGTTACCCGTATTATTGTTTCTTGAGTCTTTGAAGAAACAGAATTTAGCAAAATGGTTTTTCTTCTTACAATTGTTGCACGTCTTGCCTTCCGCTGGACATTTGTATTTGTGTACTTGGCCACACCTCCTGCATGTCTTGTTGGCTGGTGACTTTGATCTTTGATTGAAGTTATGTCTGCTTGACGATAAAGATCTGTTCCTGTTGTAGTGATTATTTTTGTTGTACCTTGTCTGTGAATGGCTTCTGTTATTTGTCTTGATTGCTTGCACTGACTCTTTGTTTTCGGTTTTACACATCAGTTTTGTAGACCTTTCTTGAGAAAGTTCTAGACTTTTTGCAATTCTCATGGTATTTTCAACAGTCAAGTTTTCTTCTTGAAGAAGTCGTTCCTTTATATGTGTATTTTTTATACCAATGACGAGCATATCTTTTATTAGCGAATCCTTTAGTGCTTCAAATTTACATGCGGTCGATAAGTTAGTGAGAACTGTGAGGTATTCTTCCAAAGATTCTTCCTGTTTCTGCATTCTTGTGAAAAAATTGTATCTCTCAACCGTTACGTTTGTGTGAGGGCTGAACTTATCATCAATTTTTTTCAAAATGTCTTCTATTTTAGTCTGTGTCCTGTCGATGTTGAAACTGTTAAATATTTCAAGACCTTCATCACCAATTGAATTTAGTAAAATTGCTGTTTGTTTAGCGATCGGAAATTTGTCGATATCATTCGCGTCCATGAAAATTTCGAAACGTTGCTTCCATTGTCTCCATTTTTCAGCAGCATTGTCGCCATTTTCTATTGTTAAGGGCCTCATGGTCGCAATGAATATTTTGTCTGCCATTTTAAATCACTCGTTTCTTTCTTCTTTCTGAGACCAATTCTGACATCATGTTGTATTTGGGTCTGGCTGGGTTCGGGAAGTGATGAGGATGGTTCTTGAAATTACAGACGACTTTTATTTTTATAATTAATTCTTTATAAGGGACCAGCGCCCGACTACAATGAATGACCAAAGACCAAAGACAATCTATTTTCACACCATAGACTTATATACTAAAAAGCATAGACTAATATGCTACACTATTGTTCTTAACAGTTACCGACATCTGCAATACCACACGCATCAAAGTCTAATGCGGTCCCAGAGAAAAGACTGAATTTTCTCCGCCATCACAGTTATTCGGTCAAAGGTACTTAATACAATTTCTTTTCACATCGATGATACTTTTAAAATCTGTTGGGTTTAGGTCCAGTAAGCTACCACACCAGTCTTGGGTTTGAAACCAGGCAGGCGCATTACTTTGTGTAAGTAATTAATTTTATCGCTACTGCTCTCAAAATGATGAAGGAAAACATCGTGAGGAACCAACAATTCTAAGACATGTGGCATCTACCAATCCGTTGAGGGCCCGCGTGGTAGTTAATAAGCCCAGGCCCACTCATAGAGAGGAGGATGATGATAATGATGTTGGTGATGATGAAGAAACCACGCCAACAATGAGCGTCATTTTGAACGTCACGTTTGAACTGCATCGAAAACAGCGGCGTCGGACAGTCTTTGTTTCGTTCCCATCAAAACTCTTTCCAAAACCCATACGATGTTCACATTTTGTCTCTGGGCTCCACCAGCAGTAACGAGACGCCAACCTCCGGTTGTCATGCATTGTACGTAAACGTCAAAGCTCAGAGCAAATGACTCTTCTTAACGGACACCAATCGGAACGCACGCGCAACTTCGCGACCGGGTTACAAGAATTCAAAATTCTAACCGCCTCCGCGTGTGATCACTATATCGTCTCATCTATATCAATTGTGAACCCTAGCCCCCTCATCAGCTCATGCAGATTCGAAAGGTGGAAGGTCAACGAGTGCCAGTTTGCAGTCTGAGGTACGTACTTTGCACATATCTTTACTGTTGGCTGCCTAGATCAAAGTGAACATCCTATTTTTATCGGAAAACTCGTCAGACCTCTCATCCAGGTCTTCCCTGAGTAGCAGAAAGCCACCACGGTATTTCGGCGTGGTGCGGATGCTACAGTCTTGCTGCTCGTTTTGCTGAACTGAACCTATTTGGCGCTTTTTTGTGATTTGTTATTTTTTGCTTTTTAATATTGTGTGCACTTGTGGCAATTATGTGAAATTGTCTTTCTTTGTCTTTATATTACTAAAATCAGTCCCGTTCTACCTCGTCCACGTGGCCACTCTACCCGTGCAATAGTGTAGGTACGGCCAGTAGGTACCAGAGCCGCAGGCTGTCACGATGAATGACCCGCCACGCCGCCACGCCGCCCATACACAATTTCACCGGACTGCGCTCATGAAAAGACTCCTTTTTTTTTTTAAAGCATGATGAGCTTCTTTTTTTGGCCTCGGATATTGTTTGATGGGTCTGTTTTGTCTTTGTTCTGTATGTAGGTGAGATGTGTAGTGTTGCCCGTTTAAATTATTGTTTTGTTTTTTTTTTGGGTATATTTTTGCACCTTTGGTTGCAGTGGTCTTGAGTTAAATCTTGTTAATTAGTGATATTGATTATGATTGATATTAATGTTACATAATTAAAAAACTTTGTGACTTAGTTCCGTCCTATCTTATCTAATGTTCCAAATGTGAAAAAGTAATGTAGTGTGTGTGTGTGTGTAGTGTATAGTGTGTGTGATGGATGGATGGATGGATGGAGGGATGGATGGATGGATGGATGGATGGATGATGTGTGTTATTCTTTCACGAAAAAAACTACTGAACGGATTCTTATGAAATTTAGCAGACAGATAATTTATAACCTGGATTAACACATAGGATACTTTTATTTCGGTAGCACGATCCGGTGGGACAATAACCACAATCGATGCGGGCGCAGCCGGGCGGCATAAGCTACAACAGAATAATAATTTCGAACAACATTTTACATGTCATAAACAATCAATAACGCAGCGATGAGCGAAAAGCGCTGTAAGTATATGATTTTCAGACTGCTTGAAAAAAAAACTAACCACAAATGTCAAAAGAAAGTAAATCACAAAAATCAATCACCACTGCGCCACAAAGTCTAAACAACAACAACACAAAAAATAACTATTCTTTTAATAAACTAGCAAAAAATAACAAAAGGGGATCACCGTCACAGACCCCAAAATTATACCAAGGCCCGTCTATAATCACCCTATCTGGGTTTTTTATCAGGGACCCACAAATCTAATATGAGTAATGACGGGATAGCAGAGTGGGCACTATAAAGCGCCTATTTGGTACCCCTTGTGTCATATCCAACGATTTATTTGAGACGTAATAATAATGTTTTAAGTGTAGATGAAAATGTAAGATTCGTTTGGAAGTTGGTTTATGAGAAAATAATGGTTGATACGATAAAGTCCGTAGGACCGAACAATATTGTGGTTTCTGTAGGTAGTTTTGGTTTTATTGTTTCATTTTGGTAGTTTTATTTAGCTTTCCTGTAAAAGTTCCCTGTTTGCTTTTCCTGTGTCGAAACACACAACATTATTCCATTCGTTTCAGTTTATTAAAGTTACTAAGCTTTGTTACGAGAGCAGTGTTTTAGACCTTATCATGGGTTCATTGATTTCTGTTTTCTTTAAGAGTATTTTAAGAATACCTTGCCAATTCTATCTTTAGGAACCGCTGTCTTGTTAATTTATTTAATTCCAGCGACTTACAGTACAGTATCAATCGGCGACCCGAATGGCGTAGTGGTGGTGACGCTGCCTTACGTTCTTAGGGTCCTGGGTTAGAATCCCGGTAGGAGCAAATGTTTGTGTGATGAGCATGAACATTTGTTCCCGAGTCATGGTTGTTTGTATGTATAATAAGTATGTATTTACAAACAAAAAAGTATATATGTAGTATAATATCAACTGTCTGCTGACCACGACACAAGCCTTGCTTAGAGTGGCACTGGATGGCGCTGTGTGTTAATGGCCAGCGGTATTTATTTATTTAATCAGTCCTAGAACAGCAGCCATTTTCGTTCCCCTAACCCTTATACCATTTTTTTTTTGAGGTTGTTGCACCTTCTTCAGTACTTCTCATAATATGTCCAATCAAATGAATCCTTTCTGTTGACGGAAACATTTCTGAAATCAAACATGATGTCGCCATCAATTCATTCATCAATCAAATAGACCGTATCTCTGTGCACGGGCTTGGGCTGTCTAGTTCGAACAAACCAATGTTCATGTTGACAAAATCACTTCAGCCCTCATTCTAAGCAATTCCTTACATCTTTCCGCCATCAATCCTAGTCCCCATTCATCATCATCATCATCATCATCATCATCAACAGCCTATAATGTTCCCACTGCTGGGACACGGCCTCCTCTCAATGAGAGGGAATGGGCTATAATCCACCACGCGGGCCCAGTGTGGATGGGTAGATGTCACATGTCTTCGAATTTTTGGTTCTAGGACATGCCGGTTTCCTCACGATGTTTTCCTTCACCGTTTTGAGAGCAGCGGTGATGAAATAAATTACACAAAGTAATGCGCCTATCTGGGTTCGAACCCATGACTTACTGTTCGTAAGTCGGGGCCGCCACCACTGGGCCACCGCTGCTCCCCATTACTGCCATCCAATCAAAGCAGTTCTTCCCATTCTTCAAACTAACACACAGTTCCTTAACTCCTTCGCCAATCCATTCGTCAATCAATTAGAGCTCGTGTGCTTGCACCGTGCGCCGGCGTCGGCGGGTGTCGTGCGCGGGAGCATGCGCGCAGCGGGCGCGCGCCGCGGGGAGCAAGCGCCGCGCGACATGCAGCCTTTGTCTTTACGCACCTACGAGTTAGCTTTTGTTTCAACGAGGCTGGCTGATTAGAGAAATATGTTTTTTTTTTATTGACAGGGAATCAAATCCGCTCGTGGCATGCGGACGAGGTTTGAAAATAGAATGCTTTTATTTTGAAAAAGGCTGGCTGATAAGGGTTTTTCGTAAGGGACTAAAGACGCTTCGCAACGTCAAGCCTATGTCTTTGCACACGTGTTTGTACGGGGTTGTGGTACCATTTTTTTTTAGTTTGTTTGACAGGGAATCAAAGATGGTTCGTGACATGCAGCCTTGTTATTTTCGCTAATAGTGTTCCTACACAAGTTTAACAATAGAATGCTATATTATACAATCTAATTCAGCAACAGCAACTACTTAAACTAATTAATTATTTTCCGTGAAATATTTTGATGCGCTTTATAAAACAGCTACATTGAAACCTAGCTTAGATAGAGTATTATCTACCGCCTACTCAGCGATATTTTAGCATAATGCGTCCTATAAAGACGTTCTTATTTAGTCGATGACAGTGCAGGTAGGTCCTGAAGCGATTTCAATTAACTTATCAGCAGTTGTATCTAGAATGTTTACAGGTAAAATGTAAAATTATTCTGTACAAGAACTTTGCAAAACGCTTTTGACATCTGCATGGAATAATTGCTTTATAATGCGATTTTTATTGTAACCGTGTATGAAAAAGTGTAACTACTTAAGGTGCATTTTTCCATGTTATGATGATGTCCTATTAGTTCCAATCTGCAGTCCTCCAGTTAATACCTATTATTGTTTTATGACGAAACTTTTCTTTGGCTTATGTCAGTCCCATACATTTTTGACTGATCTATCGTTATCGGTGACTGCTTCGTTCAAATAGTGTTCAAAAATGCGACTCCTGAGGCTGCATGAGGGCCTAGAATCGATTCTCAGGTCGGCCAAGTGTTATTGAGTTTTTCGTCAGGAATTTTGTACCTATATAATAGCAGCTACGCCGTCTGGACTTTTGCTCTGTTGATGGTAAATGGCTTACCCACTTTTAACTTAAGGGGGATGCTCCAGGGTTGCGGGCCTGTTCGAAAGAGATACCGCGGCCCCGGAACGTAAAAGGCGAGGAAGAAACATGGGTGGTTTTTAGTCAGTAAGAGTCTGACACTCCCTCCCGCTCCGCCCAGAGTGGGGGGGGTCATTTGATGATTTCCCATCCTTAAAAAAAAAAAAAGGGGGGATGCTCCAAGGTAGCCCGCGTAATTCAAATTTTCTTACGTTTTTTGAATTTCGCGGGCTACGTTGACGCTTTCACCTTAAACGTATGTCTTATATAGTCACGGAAACTTAAACGTAGCAGCCGCACACTTCAGGCTTTACCGGCGTTATGGTAACACTGAATGACTGTCACTTTCTGCAGACCCTCTGGGTGATGTAAAATGAAACTTTGGAGTACATTCTCCTAAATAAAAACATATTTTCTTTCCACGAGTGAATTAAAACCCACGATAATTACGAGCTGCACTAACAAGCTAATGCAAGGAGCTGTCAAAATTAATAAAGTAGAGGTATCGAGTGTCGACGCGTGGCTCACAATGGCCCACTGTTTTTTATTCGTGGCCGGTAATGGTCGCCGCGTGGCGTTACGAGGGCGTATTGTACGCCACCCTGAGTGGTACAGTGCTATGATACGGTAACTAAGTACTTGATGGATTCCATCTTTAATTTTTACGCACGTGTGTTTTAGTATAAAAAAGTAACTGAATTTATGAGGATTTATTAGGGTGAGGTACTTCACCGGTCATCTGATCAATGTGTTTTGGTAAATTGTTGTCGAACTCGACGATATGTCTATGAGTGGGGAAAATTCTTCTTTTTTCTCACGAAACCCATTAGAAGAGTAATTAGCTGTTATTTTTGCACTGAAGGCCTGTGAAAGTTTTAAGTAGGTACCTAATATTCCATGGGTACCTAAGAGGTATTTCCTCAAAATATTTCTTGTTCCTGCAACAAAAAGCTGATCAATAAGAATGAATAGCATTCAACTTAAATAATTTCGTCATAAACCAATTCCCTGAACAAGACAACTGTTTAATTAATTTACCCATGTTACAAAAAAAAAAACAACAATTACCCTTTTTAGCATTCAAAAATCGTTAGTATTGTAAATTTTTCGCGGCAATATGCAAAATAAATGCATAGAGCACGCGCCACCTGCCACTTCAATTTGAATTTTGAATTTTCGAACGCTTTCAAACTTATATCTGCGTGATGCGATTTGCGGAACTCAAGCGATGCGAGGGCGCGAATCGGAGGGAATCGATGCTTGAAATCACATTCGATTCGCGATTTAAAATGATTTTTGATCCTTTGATGTGTTACTATTTTATTTTATTATGATGTCTTTCTGTATCAAAGGAATTTATAATTTCAATGCGAGGAAAAAAAAGTATTGTATGTATAATGAATAAGTTTTATAGTAATGTGAATGTCTTGTATCTTCTGGACTTGGTGATACGTCCCACAAGCTTAATATGGAATGTGTGTCAAACGGAGTCATGAGGTCGTCACGACTCGTCAGGAGTTGCAGTAGGTACTTCGGTGTGGCAGTCTTGTCTCAATTAAAATGAAATAAAAAAACAAACTTAGTCGTGAATTGCATTTAATTGAGTGACGTTTTGTATCGCACTTCTTCTGGTTCGAACCCACGACTTACTGTTCGTAAGTCGGGGCAGCCACCGCTGGGCTACCGCTGCTCTGACAAGTTTCATTATGTATTGTTTTAAGGTGTAACAAATTCCAAAATTAGCGTTAGGTAAGTTAAAATTCTCCGAAACAGTACGTTTTCCGCTTCGTCATTAACATCCTCGGGCGCATATAATAATTATAATAATTATTCTTCATCCACATTAAAGTTTCGACATGAATTCATTATCCAACCCATTCCAACCACCCAATCCGTTGTTACTTGACGCTCGACGCACCTGTTCCGATTCGAATATCGAATTACCATAATCGATTTTGGGGTAGGCCACGCAATGTGCTCTATGATGAGATGATGCACATCCCTAGTCTTCCTTGTATTTTAATAAAGTTTTACTGTCAAACAAAGTTGCATGTAAAACACAGTTTGTTTTCCGCTAGATGTAATGTTAGCCAACCTGACATTACGGGTAAAAAAATGAATTTAACTAAAGGGGATATCATGCAAAACTCAAAAGATATTGGCTAGACGTCTGCGTCTTTAATAAGCTGTAATAAGGGAAGCCCTTAGAAGAGCTTACTGTGCTTTCTCAAAGTCATTCACGTCCAAGCAATACATTTTTTTTTCGGAATATGGTCTTCACATCTATTATGCCTTTTTTTATTTTGCACACACATCATTATCTGTCAGTTTTATTAAATATTGTCCCCAAATAACAATAATTCTTGAATTAGTTCAAGAATTATGTTATTATTATTATATTATTATTATATTATTATTATTATATTATTAGTCTCGAAAAACAATTTTGATATATTGTTGCATTGTACTCTATACATTCGTTTATCGCACAGAAGTAATTAGTATTGGAAACGAGAAACAGATAGTACGACACCAACATCGATAATAAAATAAAGAACTGCGGAAAATAACAACATTTTTACCCAAGAAAATGTAAGACTTAGTACATGATTTCGTTTACGTTAGGTATTTTTACCCACACAACAATAATTATAATTTTGCCATAATATAGCCAAGCTCTCTTTTCAGGGAACACAGATTTGGCCCAATTATTCTATTATAAGAATTTGGAAGTAAATTCGCCGTATTGTATAGGGCTATAGGCCTTATAAATCAGAGGATAATGTTGACCGCAGCTTATGTGAGTGATCGTGGAACGCAATAAATCACTTTTTGGGGATGAATGTGGTCAAATTGCGGCCATATTTCAACATTACGAATTCTCTAAAATGAGATTTTGAATTTTGTTTTTTTTTTTCAGAATTACTAGTCTGTGGTTTGTGTAAGCTGCCTGTGCCTACTGAATTAGAAATGAGTGATTTTTCGGCATGAATATACGTTTTCAAATGGAGAACACTAAATTGACCTAAAACCGCTATATAGGTAAACCAGTTTTTTTTTTTTTAGAATCTGTATGTTAGGTGTAATTTCACTTTCATACATGAGAAGTTTTGGGGATCCCTTCTTTTCGCATAATGTTTTTTGTCCTAATATACTTCGGCATAACGATTTTGGCACAATTTGTTTTGGCATAATAATACTTTGGCATAATATTTTTAGGCATACATTTTATGTTGGCATAATCATGTTAAAGACTAATTTGTTTTGGCATAAATTTGATTCGCATAACGTTAGTAGGCCTAATGACTATTAGCATAACGTTAGTAGGCCTAAAGACTTTTAGCATAACGTTAGTAGGCCTAATGACTATTAGCATAATAATATTTAGGCATACAATTAATATAAATAACAAAAACAATGTTCATGCAAATGATTTATTATAAATATACATGACATTTTCAATCGCGAGAAACGTTTATTTCACACAGCAGTGAATTAGTTAACTTCAATCAGTTAACTAATTCACTGCTGTGTGAAATAAACAGTCTTCTATTATGAGAAATAAATATGGCAGTTATTCCTCAGATAGAAGTTAACTGATTGAAATAGTAGTCCTTAATTATTTATTTTAGGTGTATATTTTTAGCAATTGCTTGTAAATATTCTAGTTTAGAAGGATACTCATCTTTTTTACTAATGATTTTTTCATTTTTTTTTGGTTTATCCGTGTATTTTTTCTTTTTTTTTGGTATAAGTGATGTTACAACATCCAGTTTATCTATTTCAATGGTTTGATGTCTTATTTCTTGAACTATCTTTTTTGCCAAAAAATAAAATCCAGTATGGTGTTTTCCCACAAAATGAGCAAATCTATTGTGCCATGCTTCTGCATGATTTTGTGTCCTGGGTATATTTTCCTTTACTAGTAAATACGTACTCCAGACTTTGGGTGAAAATGGTGGTGGTGAACTTGTAGTGCCCCATACATAATTCTGACCAAACCAATTAGCTATAGTACCTGTAATAATCAAATAATATTGTTGGTTAAAAAATTAATATGCTGTGCAACAAAAGTTAGTGACAGAACCGAATTGCTGCAAAACCGACTTCACGTAGTCTTGTTTGTCCTACCCCAAGAGTGTTATTTAAAATCGCGTAGGCGCGTAGGGGCGAGGCGGCCCGCGGGCTGAGGAGCAGGCGACTGCGAGCGAGCCGCCGCGGCTGAGGCTGGCCGGCGAAGCCGGCCAACAAGCCGAAGCTGCGGTGGTGAGCGAAAGCCGTCTGCGACGATTAGCACGCGTGGGGCCGCCGGAGGGCCGCAGCGCCGGAGCCGTCACAGAAACTCTGCCTGCTGCATGCTGCTTGCTTGCATGTTGCATGCTTGCTTGCATGCATGTTGCATGCTTGCTTGCATGCTGCATGCTTGCTTGCATACTGCATGCTTGCTTGCATGCTGCATGCTTGCTTGCATGCTGTTCTATTCTACCTACAATATCAAGTGCCTACAAATTTCATTAGAGCAATATTGTATAAACGTGTATAGTGTCTAATTTTCTAGGTGTTAATAATTATTTCACTGTTATACCTATAAAAATATGTTTTATTATTTTTATGCGTTAGTTATGCTTTACTTTTATGCTTTAGGATATTATGCTTAAAAAAGTTATGCTTTAGAACTTTATGCTTAAAAAAGTTATGCTTTAGAACTTTATGCTTAATAAGTTTATGCTTTAAAACAGGGCTGTCCAAACAAAGGCCCGCGGGCCGCATGCGGCCCGCGTCTTGTTTTCATGCGGCCCGCGACACACATTTTAATCTCAAAATAGTTTTGGACACAAATAGTTTGGATAATATTATATTGTCAAAACATGTACTCAATACTTGGTATAATTTATTTATCTTTAGTCTTGCAACATTCCATTCGCATGATCACTTAAAAGTGAAACTACTTTTACTATTATTAGGGGGAATTCCCGGAAAGTATTTTGTTTTTGTCGAGTGAGGATTTGTTGTTGACCGTATTAGTTAAGTTTGTGCTTCCACTTAGTTCGTATCGGAACTTCTTACTTACACCGCTTTGAATTTTACACATTATAATAAGTAATTAGCAGCAGTTTTGAAAAAATACTTTACTAACTGCATTATGTCTACGAAGAAGCGAAAATTAAGTGATGAACATCGAGAATGGATTTTTTTAAGATCCTTGGCGACCGTTTCCCCAAGCTAAAAAAATTTGGCTTGAAAATGGGATCGATGATGGGCAGCACTTATTTATGTGAAAGTGCATATTCAACAATGAATTTTATAAAATCCAAGTATAGATCTTCACTGTCAGATAAATCACTTCTTCATGCAATGCGCCTGGCAACAACGAATGTTGACGTGGATATCGATACTATTGTTAAAGATAAATTAACGAAAAACAAAAAATATAGAAAGACAAAATTACCCTGTATTTTATTTACTTGACAACTGAAAATATTTTTCTGGCCCTCCAGCTTTTGTATGAAATTTAATTAGCCCGCGAAGGTGTATAGTTTGGACAGCCCTGCTTTAAAATATTATGCCTAATCATTGTTATGGTTACAGACATAATGCTTAAAAAAATTATGCATGAGCTGTTATGCGTAATTATATTATGCGAAAATATAATTATGCCAAACAACATTATGCTAAGTTATATTAGGTCTTAAAATATTATGCTAATGGATAGGGAACCGAAGTTTTGGAAGACTCTTGATTAGAAATTAAAAACAAAGCCTTGAAGCAAAAAAAAAGTAAATGTTATTTAAGAATTTGACTTACGTATTGGAATCCTAGATGAGAACATTTGGAAGGTAGGTACTCATGATTAGAAACTATAAACAAAGATCTACCTATAGCAAAAAACTACGTGTGTAAAAACAAAGCGTTACCGTCTAGTAGATATTGAAGTTTTGTAGCCATTTAAACCCACTTTTCTCGCACATTAAACAACAATTAAGTACTCTGAAATTTTCGAAATTCTAAATTCTGGGGACTTGCGTGCGTCCAAGCATTCATGATGGCGGTGCAATCAATCAGTCAAATTATATTGTCTTAGAGATCGGGCCAAATCGTCCCGATCCGGGGCCGAAACTTTACCACGACGGATTAAATTGTTCTAAATGGAACGTAATTGTAAATATATTATAGTATTTTGTAGATTGAACGTTTATTGCGTTGTTTTTTTAGGTTCATGTGGTGGTCGTGACTTATGGTGAGGAGATGGAATTTCGTCCATGTCGTGGTTTAGCATTATGTGATTAGGCTGTTAGCAGAGTCAAACTCATACTCAAACTCAAAGCATTTATTTCTACTAGACCATTACGGCACTTTTGAATGTCAAATTACAAATAAAATCAAAGCTACAGTCACAGTCACAAGGCATAATAACTTGAGAAAGTACTGTAGTTCCCCATTCCCTAGCGTAGATCTCTATGGAGAAGAACGGGCAAGAAACTCCATGGACACTCTTTTAAATCAATATATTGTGCAATTAGGCATTAATTACTCATAAGGTGGAACCTATGATGCCTATAATGTTATCACTTCTGGGCCATATATGCGGCCTCTCTTTAAAAGAAAATCAACAAGTGATCAACAACGCGGGCCTAGTGGATATCACGAACGTCTGGTAGTAGGACATGACAGTTTCCTTGGCAAGTTTTCTTCATCGTTTTGAGAGTTGTGGTGATGAAATAATATGCTCAAAGTAAACTAACTGCCGACTAAGACTGTCACTGAACGGCGTCCAAGAACTGGGAAAAGAAGTGTGGGTCGTCCCGAGATGGGCAGACGTCATTGTTGCCACTAGGGGAAAAAGAGGCTTATTCCTGAAATCCCCCCTAAAAGTCCCCCTAAGCGGGAAAAGTGGAATCTAAAAAGAAAAGTCTACAATTCCCCCCTGATAATCCCCCTTGGGGGGGGGGGGTGGAATCGAAAAAATACTTATTCCGCAAATCCCCCCTGAAAGTGCCCACGAGGGAGAAAAGTGGAATGTAAAACAAGAGGTCTAGAATTCCCCCCTGAGGTCCCTAAGTCTAGGGCACGCCGATAGTGGCGGTAAGTCCCCTCTTTGAGGAGTGGCTTGAGAAGCGCCACAGCGTCCTCGGATGTTTAAGCTGGATGAGGCACTTGTCGATTGGATACCCAGCAGTAGGTGAATTCAGTGAAAGTGACTGCCTGGGTTGGAATCTATCCACTTTCAAAAGACGTGTTCGTTACCACTGTGTAGTGGTTCATAACTCTCATAGTAGTTCGGTATTGTTGTAACTTGGCTAACCTAACATATTACAAACTTCTTGTGTTACTGCTGCCGTTATCAAAAAACTTTCTAGAAAACTTTCTAGGTAGTATCTGTAAGTTTATTTATTTATGTACCTACACACAAAATACTTTACAAGACATTACATAAAAATATAAGAGCACAAAAGGTACTACTAATTTCAAAAGAAATTTCTTCCAGCAGACCTGCGAGAGGAAAGTTGAATAAGAAATGTAAACACTGAATGAGAGTTAGTTTAGTTAGACCCATCTCATTATGAGGTCCTGCCCCAGTTTTTCCGATTAGGACGAACCCTTTTCTAGAATGTATTTATCTATTATATTGTCGACGACTCGAATGGCGTAGTGGTAGTGACGCTGCCTTACGCTCATAGGGTCCTGGGTTCGAATCCCGGTAGGAGCAAATGTTTGTGTAATGAGCATGGAGATTTGTTTCCGAGTCATGGATGTTTATATGTATAATAAGTATGTATTTACAAATAAAAAAGTATATTATATAGTATATCAACTATCACGTGTCCAAGCTTTGCTTAGTGTGGCACTAGGTGGCGCTGTGTGTTAATGTCCAGCGATATATTATTTATTTATTTATTTATTACAATATTAGGTATCCTTTTGATAGTTCCAACTTTAGAGTTGGTGTTTCCAGCCTTCATAGAAATCAAAGAATGTTGACTCTCTAATCATGTCCCCATACCACAAAATGTGACTAAATTGACTATTATTTCAACGGAAGAGAATAATTTACTGCATGATAATCTTATCACCAAATAAATCAAACCAAAATCAGCTAAAAAACTTATATAAGTACCAACTGCAGTCGTGCATCAACATTTTTTGTACGGTCCACAATCAAAATATGAAAGGTTAAAGTCAATCAGGCGATTATCAGATTAGTGAAGTGATCCTTTAGTCGAATTATAATAATTTAGTTTCGTGTTAGTCGATTGTTTTGTTTTTAAAGACTAAAATGGCCGCTCCGTTTTAGTAAAAAGTAAATTTTGATTGATAAATGTAATTTTTGTAATTTGTAAATACAATATGGTGATCATGATGTTTCTTGTGTTTGGTTGTTAAGAGAGAGTTGGTTTTGAAGTAGTGTTGTACTTATTATTTACTAGCTGACCCACGCAACTTCGTCTGCGTCACACAAGAGAGAAAAAGCTTACAAAAGGAATAAAATTTCCCCCGTTTCTGCAACATTTTTTATTTATGCTCCACTTCTATTGGTCATAGTGTGATGTTATATTGCCTAAAGCCTTCCTCGATAAATGGACTATCCAACACAAACATATTTTGTTTGTAGTTCCTGAGATTAGCGCGATCAAACAAACAAACTCTTCAGCTTTATAATATTATATAGTACCTACTAGCTGACCCACGCAAGTTCGTCTGCGTCACATAAGAGGGAAAAAGCTACCTACTACTACCTACCTACTACTCCCTACCTACTACTACCTACCTTCTACTACCTACTACTACCTACCTACTACTACCTACCTACCTACTACTACTTACCTACTACTACCTACCTACTACTACCTACCTACTACTACTACTTACCTACCTACTACTACTTTTTTTTCATAAGAACCTTCTCCTGACTATAACAAACACAACAAAAAAAGAATCAGCCAAATCGGTCAAGCCGTTTTCATGCTATGTCGTGACAACGGAAAACGGGTTTCATTTTTATATATACAGGGTTATTTTTTGTTTACACTAAACCCGAAAAGGGGTCATTGTACTCATCATTTTGAACAACTTTTTCTATGGGACGAACCGTGAAATCGCGAAAAAAAAATCAGCTGTTCCCTACATTTATGTTCGCATAACTCGTCAAAATGTAGGGAACAGCTGATTTTTTTTTCGCGATTTCAAGGTTCGTCCCATAGAAAAAGTTGTTCAAAATGATGAGTACAATGACCCCTTTTCGGGTTTAGTATAAACAAAAAATAATGTTGTAAGTATAGATAGATTCTTGTTTCAGTACTAATGGTCTTGTCTCGTGTTAGCCAAGCTTTGCAAAACAGCTCTTGTTATGATCGTGTTAGTTTCTGGCTCGCCTAAAATAGAAGGCGTCAGCAATGCTCTACCTTATACTTTGGTATCAGGACACTGGTGGAGTATCGTTAGCCGTCAAACACCTATACACCGAAGTATGTCGGCAACTTGCGCACGCGTTCAGTTGACGTGTTGGTATTTATGGTGTGTTACAGAATACACAATATCATGGTCCCGACTGTCAGTTGTAGATCTTTGACAGTCGTTACAGGTAGTCAGTAGCTCGAAAGTCTGACAACCAGTCTTACCAAAGAGTGTCGTATTACCCAGTACTAACTGGATTGTGGAGGTCAGACAGGTAGTCGCTCCATGTAAAATACTGGTATTCAGCTGCACCCAGTTAGACTGGAAGCCGATCCTAAGATAGTTGAGAAAAAGACTGGCAGGTGATGATGTCATTACGCACGCTTACCTTGTAGAGTGAGCAGATAAAGCTTTTCCATTCCTGAAATTGACTTTTCAGGACTAACACTATACCTATTTTCACCGCCCATGTTCATAATTGCAACAAAACTCCCCTAAATCACAAAACAAACGCGATAATACACCTTAATAATGCCGAAACACACTAACACCCAAAATCACAACCTAACCTCATTATTTCCAAAAAACGCCGGCATTTTAATGTTCCTATAAGTATAGGGTGCTCTCTCACTGATGTCGCGAGCCCACGTGGTCGTCTAATCTACATTTATAAACACGATGACCCGACATAGTTCAACGCAACCTTTAATTTGATACATTAAATTTTAATAACATAAAAATTATAATTTTTCCAACATAATTATGGACCGTTCCAATAAAATGTTAGTGGATTTATATGTTAATAGAGTTTCAGAACTTACAGTTCATTCACAGTTGTTTTCTGACTTGGCATCACTCTCAAAATAGTTGTGACATTTATTCTCGTTTCTGTAAAGTTGCTTTTGGCTTGATGTACTGATGAGCCTGTCAAATTTACATTGATATTTATCTCCATTGTTATAAGGTTTAAGTTAGTTTGCAGCTTTCAAATGTGATATAGCTGTGACAGGAATGTAGTATTATGATGATTCTTATCTTTCTTATCAGACTCATATCTGGCAGTTTGTATTGATGATCGTATTAAAACCTTTTTAGAAATTACCTGCTTAGCATAATCAGCCTATAATGTTCCCACTGCTGGACCAAAGGCCACCTTTGTATGCCCTCCCATAGTGGGCTGTAGTCTTTGTTTTTTTTTGGGGCTAGGACAGGCCAGGTTCCTCACGATGGTTCACAGTTTTGAGAGCAGTGGTCATGAAATGAATCACACAAAGTAATGCGCCTGCCCGAGTTCAAACCGACCTACGAGCCCGTTACCAATGACCACAGCTCTCTAAAATTCCCTACTTAATCTGTGGAAAAAAACACACTTGACGTATCAGCTGTTTGGATTCCCGCTCAAGTTGTGAAACTCGCCGGAGGTTCTTGTAGAAATTAAAAAGTAAACGAAAGATTTTCTAGTTAGCTCTGCTAGCACGATGTCTTATTAATTTTGTGATATGTGCCTTTCCGTCCATCATTGATTTTAATAGACATACATAATGTGGTTATTAAAAAAGCCCTTGTTTAGTAAGCTCTTATTTTGTGTAATCTGTCGTCTTGATAAACTAGCCTTGACAAACCTTCGCCTTTTGCATCACTCGGTATTTTTAAACTGGTAACCCCTTCCATGCTTCTTCCTTCAGGTTACGGGTCTCGCTAAGTACTCTACTTTACTCTACTTTAGCCATAGATTGTGCCAAAGGTAGAGTGAAACCTTTTTTGACGACTTAGGCGAATGGGGCAAATGCAATAGCGTTTTATTGGACATTTTGTAGAATCCATCCAGAACAATATTGTGAACTTTTTATTTCGATCAAAGCAGAAATCCTTACTGGTAGCTATATTTTTGAACCGTTTGGGGTTGAAAACTTGAAACATTAGGGTCATGGGGTCCGAGATTCCGAATGCTTACCTAGTCTTCCGCCAGTTCCGGGATATCGCCATGCGGTTGGCCGAATCTTCACGTGATCAGACAGCTGGCCTATTTTTTGGTCAAACAATCAGCATTGCCATCACCCAATTTGTAATATTATGGCAGTGCTACCAGCCTTCTGGGCACTATTCCTGTTGACAGCGATGAGGAGGAATTTTTTTACATCTATTTATGCTTTTCTTCTTTTCTATACTTAATAATATGTTGTACATATTTTTATTATTATTTTAAGTTTGGTATGGATAATTATGTAAAGTGACAAAATAAAAATGAAGAATGGACATTGCTAGATGAAAAATATTTTTTGAACCAAAACAACTTCTTCACAATACTCACAAAAACTGAAGTTTCCACAAACAATATATTTATTGTTTTGGCCATAAAATACAGCCAATGACTATGTTTATGCTCAATTACAGGTGTGGCCCAAAGAGGCGCAATTATAAAACGTTTTGTGACTTATCCGACCCCAATTATAAGAGGTTCCTATTGTTTTTGTGGATTTTTATTGATTTTCTGACCTTTGAGGTCCTTTTGAGTTTAGGGGGTTAGTTTAATAACTATTTTTATGCTTTAAAAGGTTGTTATTAATTAGAACTATAAGCTTAAATTATAACAAAAAATCTTGAAATATAAAATCTAACCTAATGTTACCTATTCTTTCGCTATATTGTGGTTAAGTACCAGACAAATTAATAAAGAAAAGCGACCTTGTATTGAACATATCCCGAAAGGCACTTGTTTTCTGTATTGCGTCTGTCTCTCTTCACTTCAAGTAAGGAGATATCGGGGTTTTGAGTTCCAACTTCTATAGGTTTTGTTATAGGAATATTATTATTATTATTTTTTACTATCAATAACTCCACGGCTCCCGTACTATTCAATCCATCCAACAGCACAATGTTTTGAGTGCGTTACATTTAGTTCTACCACTAAAAGTAATTTGATGTATCAAATTACTTAAGTAGCTGTATGCAAAAAATATTGCTGGGAAACGACATTTTATGAGGTGAAAAATCAAATATTGCTGGGAAACGACTTTTTATGAGGTGAAAAATCTTAATGCTTTGTAGATGGCTTCGTGTAGAGTCGGTTTACACCCTGTGTAATAAGACAATAAATAAATATCGCTGGACATTACACACAGCGACGACTAGTGCTAGACACTAAGCAAGGCTTGTGTCGTGGTCCGGTCCGTATTCGAAAGAGATACCGTGGCCCCGGAACATAAAGGGCGAGGAAGGAACTTGGATGGGTTTTAGTCAGTAAAAATCTGACACTCCCTCCCGCTCCGCCCAGAGTGGGAGAAGTCATTTGATGATTTCCCAACCTAACAAAAACAGTTGATATACTACATAATATACTTTATGTTTGTGAATACATAAGTGCTTTACCCATGACTCATCACACAAACATTTGCTCTTACCGGGCTTCGAACCCAGGACCCTAAGAACGTAAGGCAGCCTCACTACCGCTGCGCCATTAGGGTCGTCAATGAACAGAGTTTTCCTGACATCTATACTTAATTTTATAAAGCAGAAGAGTTTGTTTGTTTGGTTGAACGCGCTAATCTCAGGATCTACTGGTTCGAATTGAAAAAATATTGTTGCGTTTGATAGTCCATTTATCGAGGAAGGCTATAGGCTATATAACATCACGCTATGACCTATAGGAGCGGAGCAGCAACGAAAAATGTTGCAAAAACGAGGATTTTTTTTCCTTTCGTTTTTCTCTTATGTGACGCAGACGAAGTTGCGTGGGCCAGCTAGTTTATCAATATAAAAGATGATACAGGTAAATCACTCATCATTAATGATAGATTTTAGACGTGTTATTTTCTGAGAACGACGATATGATGCGTCACTCTGACCCTGAACAGCCGACGCCATTCACAACAACAGAAGAGTAAATGTCACAGAATTGCTGTTTTTTCTTGTTGTTTGTTTGTTTTTTTTTTCCTTAAACGATCATACGTTGTATTAAGTACCAGCGGTTGCCCGCGACTTTGGTCCTCGTGAAATTATTTTAAAAATACATAAAGGGTGTAAAATTCCTCTCCACGAAGCCGAAAGGCTCTTGTTCTCCTTGACTTTGCGATCATTTTTTTTGTTCTACAGCATACCTGGAGATATTGGACCTATTGTAACTTTTTTTTGAAATACAAGTTTGTATTGTAAGATTCTAACTCTAAAGACCTATACGACCTCCGTACTATTCAATCCATCCATCAGAACAATGTTTCAAGTGCGTTACATTGAGTTCTACCACAAAATATGATTTTTCACCCAAAAAAAAATTCCCAGTAATAATTTTTGCGTAAAGTTACATTGTTTACACCCTGTATTATTTTCTCATTAATCAGATTTTATCAACAATTTCAAGGGTTTTTTTTGCACAAAATCCTAATCGTTTTACTAAAACAAAAGTAGCCTATAACATCACCTATCTACTAGTAAAAGTCCCGTCATAATCAGTCCAGCCGTTACGGAGGTTAGCCGAAACAAAGCAAGTAGGACTCACGCATGAAGAGTTTCGTACCGATTTATTTTTACTTGTTGTTATAGCGGCAACAGAAAGAGTGTGTAAAGGAGAATGCTCATGGATATATGGAATCCCGTACAATACTGCGTCAAAATCAAACTTTGTTTCACTTATCGTATTAACTCCTACAAAAGATATTTTTTGTAAACAAAACCTGAGTTTCGGAGTAATTTTATAACATCCAAGATTACCTCACAACCATACAGGGAAAAAATGAGCCTTTGATACATTGGTTTTGCCGGGTGACTGACGGCGTTATTCGGTTTGACGACAACGCCAAAGCCATGCAGATATTACAAAAAGGTCAAAATAGTTGCTAGGACGACAATGACTCGACTGTAGAAGCACTAGACGCAGACGTAACAAACTGCCCAGAAAAGCATCAAATATAAGGTACATACTATGGGTAGAACAAGTTACGATATATCACAACACAATGAAGAATTTTCTTTTTCTACTCTGCGCTAATATCGGTATGTTATGTACTGCAAGGAACAGAACGTCACATAATTTCACTTGGACCTAATGGTTATATTCGGAAGCTTATGGAAACGAAAGTTTTCAAGCGTTTTGGCTTTGGCACCTAGTAACGTAGTCAGTTCAACGCCATCTACCGAGTTCTCAGAAACTATTTTTTTTATATTCTCAAAAAGAGAACCTCTCATTACATGACATTAGCATTAGTATCAAGGCCCTAATAGTGAGTATCACATGATATCCGAGTAATAGAGGTGCAGCTCGCGTGCCTCCTCCCCGAATGCCCGAGTAATTGCAGTGGACACGGGTCTCCGAATATTTCGAATTTTTACCAAATTATACACTAGATTGGAGGAATTCTTCAAAATCGTTACAGACGGGTGATCTAGTGTTGATATTGTTTATTTTTAGATAGTTGCTAGTATTAACATCGTCTACATTCCGATCGAAATTGAATCGATGATTAATCAGAAAAGGATTTGAAGTTTTGAACTTTAGTTTGTAAAAAAATGTGATTTATTGTTAACGATTTAAGATTTATTTGATGTTTTGTGAATAGTTAGTTAAATGCTATAATATGTTTGCCTTCAATTTGTAGTTAATTTTAGAAGCTGCATTTATTCATTTCAACGAAATCTACGTAGGATTATAGTTAATTTTAGAAACTGCATTTAATTAATTTCAACGAAATCTACGTAGGATTATAGTTAATTTTAGAAACTGCATTTAATTAATTTCAACGAAATCTACGTAGGATTATAGTTAATTTTAGAAACTGCATTTAATTAATTTCAACGAAATCTACGTAGGAGCAAAGCCAACAAAAACAAAACTTTTTAATACGCCATAAATCCAGAAATGCGTTACGAAACGCTAATGATAAAAAATGGCGACCTATAAAAAACACAAATGACAATCTAATTCCTAATTTAATTTCCAACTTTCCGAATTCGAACAACAAAAAAGTACCGTTACGGAATTGTAATTCTAAATTCGAAAATTTCTAACGGGATGGCGTGTGACTAATAGATCGGTCGGCTAAAACAAAACGACATAAGTAAGAAAATGTGAATTTATCAAATTCAACTGACAGTTTTGTAATTTTTAATTGATGACCCATGGGTCGGGTCGCCGCGGTGAATTAGACATTAATGAGCTGATAATGTGTGAGGCTATTTTTTTGTCAGAAGTTTTTCGTTTTTTTTCTTTAATTCTTTGTGTGTTACTGTGTTTGTTTGTAGACTTCTGTAATGCCTAAAGGTGTTTCGTTGACTCCTATTGCTTTGACTTTTCTTTTATAATTGGACTGAATTAGTTCTTGTGTTAGATGTGTTAATAGATCGTAACGCTGAGTAAACGAAGAAGTACCTATTTCTGCAGTGCAGGCACAGCATGTCAATGTATGATTGTGGAGTTTGGGAGAAAATATGTAAGTATGGCAATGGCTTCGTGTACAAATAAGTAGCTACAAAATAATTATAACATTTTGCCATGGCTAAAGTGAATGAGGAATTTACAATACGACACATATTTTATCCCTTATCGAAAATTCTTAGTGATGTTGAAATTATAATTTCTTGTCATAAAAGCTCCAATGCTCCATATTATTACTACCTTAATTAAGTAAAGTAGCTATTCACATCAAATAAATGCGTCATTATCCTTTGTAGCAAGCAGAAGGGGCATATTTTGCAAACTTTCGATATAATGAGAGTTTCCGAAAACATTTCCACGCCGACCAAATGTCCAACACCTCAGGGTGGTTATTAAACACACACGGGTAGGCGTGTGTTTCCACATGAAATTAATTAACACAAATTATCCGAATTATTCGCGATGGCAAACCCGAAAAATTGACAATGTCGCCACCGCAACTCAAGAGGTGGGACCACACAATGGTTTGCAAGCTGTCATTTGAATTTTTTGTTTTTTTTAACTATAATTTTGGTCAGGGGTGTAGCCAGTTTTTGTATATTATTGTTTTTGTAAATTTTAACTTCCTTAGTTTCAAATGAGGTGTAATCTGCCTGCCTTGGGAAACTTCTAATGCTAGGTATAAAAAAACGGCAAGATCAAAGGTTATTAATATTAAAGGGCTTTCTTAAAGAAAACCATACCTACATAAGTTTTATAACTATGTCCAAAAATTGCGCAATAAAAAGCAACATCTTCTGATTGCGCCGGACACAAAAAAGGAGGATAAATATCTTGTTAAAACTTTTTTGCAAAAAATAAAACCGACTTCAAAAAAAACAAAAAAGTGAAAAATAACTTTAGCTTCTGAAGTCGGTGACCTTTGTTTGATTGCTTTAGTTTTTTTGTCACCGACTTCAGAAGCTAAAGTTATTTTTCACTTTTTTGTTTTTTTTGAAGTCGGTTTTATTTTTTGCAAAAAAGTTTTTATTTTCAACTTTTTAGTGGTTCACATGTGCTTGATACATGGAAAGTGCATACCGTTACAATTACAACAAGCCCAAACACGACTATGGTACATTGTCTCATTATGGAGTTCCGTGACTCTTGGCTTCATCATCAGATCTGATGGTAGAATGGTTCTTATCAAACGCAAATGCTTCACTTGTTGTAGAAAATACCAAAATCGCAACACGTTTTCATATAAAATTTGAAGAGTTCCCTCGATTTCGCCAAGATTCCATCATCAGACCCTGATTTGGTGGCTATGGGACCATTTGGAAAGAATACCCTTTCCAACAAAAAAAGAATTTTCCAAATCGGTTGGCAAGCGACGGAGTTATGCCCGAACAAACATAAAAAAAAAAAATAAAAAAAAAAAATAGAAACATCCGAATTGAGAACCTCCTCCTTTTTTAGAAGTCGGTTAAAAAAAAATTACAACTCATAATTCTGATCTAGACCCAACGGTTGTGTAATATAATTTGTTTGACGCAAACCTGGAATAATAGTTTTCATATCTTTTAATAAAGTTTCTGTTATTTACTCGTAGATATGTAGCCTAAAGCTCCATTTCTACATTAAAAATATATAACATCAAATACATTATCCTTATACAAACTAAGTCCCTTTCTAATTTTATTCTTCCTTACATTGTTAGGTAACAATGTATTCATAAGAAGAGGTTCTTCTCCCCTTTGGGGTTCGCCCCTCAACAGGAAAACCCGAAATCCGTTCCCCACACTTTTCCAAGATAAACATAGTAAGATGCGTCCAATGTATGAAAGGAGGCACTCGGAATATATTAATAACTACCTCCTTCATGTTTTCACTGTACTGTTCTATCCAGAGCTCTTAGCTCTGCTGTAGTGTGCTTATCAATAGTTTGTATTGTGTTTCTTATTGTGTTTTTGGGTTGGTTTTTGAAAAAAGCATTGTTTTATTAAAGTTTTTATATAAAAGGCTTCTTTATGCATCCATTGAAAAATTCTATTGAAAGTGATTTTAAACCAAGCTTGCAAGTTTTTGAAGAAAAGGATTTTACAATACAGTTTTTATATTGATGAAGTAAACTTTGCACTAAAAGACTTTTTGAAAGGACATAAAGTAAACAGGTGGTATTAACAAAACCAACAAAAAATCAAAAATATAGAAACTTAGCGCAACGAATTCAAACACGCTGACACAGAGCCTACACAAACAGCAGCAAAAAGTGAACAAAACGGTGCGCCCGCGCAAATCTGACACAACGGACGTATCCACTACAAACGAGCTATTCAAACATGGAACACAAACGTCACGTATAACTGCTCACTTAACCCTACAATAGCCATAAAGAATTACAATTAATCGCCGCGACGAGAAATGCCACCGCGCCGGTAAAAAAACGTCAAAATATTGTCGGTGGATGCGACACGGTACCCCCACCGGCGGCTACCGGGTAGCCAATAGGGAGGCGCGGTCGAGGCCCGCTACCGCTTTTTAGCCAATGGCATTCCCTGGGGCGGAGCCTCGAGCTACGCACGGTGTTTCGCCCCCAGCTAAAACCTTTTCGCCTGCAGTCGTTTACAGATAAGCCCGCGGGATGGTCGATTATTATTACATTTCATACGCGTGATTCTGTGATCTACGCGCGTCGCCTCGGGCGCTTACCGAATCGATAGCGATGTACAAAGCAAAGTGCGATACTAGAATTAGTTTTGGAGATTTGATAGAACTTGCGTTCTAGTGTTAGAGACATATTGTGCTGTGATATGTTTGCCTTAGTATAGATATAGCGTGCGGTATGAACCTATATATGCAGTGCCATCGTGAGGTATGGATGCATCTATCTTATATGCTTGTGTTACAGCGAGATGAAGCCAGCATCTTGTTAAGGCTTGTGATGGATTGCACCTTAATTGTTTACTGGTTTTATAAGTTGGTGTATTTAGATTCTAAGTTCAAATAACTAACTGCTTAACTATTATTAAGTCTAAGTGAATGTAGTGGTATAGTAAGTTACCTCATCTATCATTACTTATTGTTTGTTCAGCTTAATCTTTTTATGATATATTTTTGTGAAAATCCGTCGCTAAATTTATAAAAAAAACGTGTTAGTATTAATTACCTTTAAAAGTGTGTCCTAATTGTTTGTTTTCTTATAATAATAAAAATAAACAAAATAACTTTTAGATTTAATTAAATGGAATAGGTACAACCCATGGCCGCGTAGCAGTGGACGGGTTAAAAGCAAACCTTAAATATTAAAATTATACTATGTAATACAATTCCATTATTGAATAGTTATCTATGTATTTACAAATTGCCATCAATATGAATTCCTATAAATAACATTTTCTTATGCATAAACCATTTAAATAAAGCCAAACATAACAAGTTACAATGAATACGTAATTATAAACGAGAAACATTTTAAATGGACCAAACGACAAACCACAATTAAAGTTATTTAAAAAATAAAACCAAACTTTGTGAGAGCGGCGGTCGTTGCTACATTTAAAGCATTCCATCAAAGGATATAATTAAATAGCCCGTGTTCTTCTCTAAGTTATACTTTAAACTTATAATTGGCAGTCCTCGACAAAAATTACACGTGAGTCAACCTTTTGTAGCTCGTCTCTATAAAAACTGGTTTGTTTTTATAAATTTTATTTAAAAGAAAAAACTTTAATTTATTTAGAAAACTTTAACGAAGTTTAAAGTCGACTTTTGTAATAAAATTAATAAATATCCAAGGTTAAGAGACACTAACAAATAAACAAATCTGTTTTAAGTTATAAAATAGCGATTTCGGACTTATCCCGCTTTCGATGTTGGTTTCTAAACAGTTAGTTTTCTCGGAAATTACTTTTCCACATGCCAGTGCCGCACTGCCTATAATTCTCTAAGTGTTTTTTTTTTAATAATACTTGCATAATTCATGATTCAATAACACTTCATCAGGTTTAGCCTAAGCTACAATGTAGGTAATAACCTAGGTAGGTATTTAATACATGCAGTGACAAATCACAGCAATTTTCTTAGTAATAACCAGTGATAGGAATAGGTAGTGCCTATTTGCCTAAACTTCGAAGAACAGAGACAAGAAACGGAGACTTCCTTAGGACTATTTTTTTTCCGATACATCTGTCTCGGAATTTCGATACAACACTTAAATACATTTAAAAAAATGTGTTATTTGTTATTTTTAACATAAAAAGAAATCGCCTGACAGTTGAAAATATAGAAAAAAATATGATTGTGTATGTTAACTTAGATGGAGAGGAAACTCATAACTTCGTATCACAAACTACGCAGATTACGATTAGTATTTTAAAATAAAATAAATAGGTACGCAAATAATTTACGCGCAATTAAGTAGGTAGGTTTTTTAATAGTTCGATCAAACAATCCATTCGGTGCCAAATTAAGTAAAACATGTACTTACCTACCTAAGTATAAGTATTTTAGGCTCGTGTAAAAATAGTCAAAACTGACGTAGAGAAGTATATTTGTGTTTATGTGACCCAACGAAAGACACAACGCGCGCCGTCGCGCATCTGTTCCAGTGAAAAATAAAGACAATATACTTAGAAGGAGAATTGAAGAGTTTAGAATGTTACTTTTTAATTTTTTAAGAGTCCGCGTAACACTCGTCAGTTTCCATCACTCGTCAGAATATTTAATTCGACAGTTGCGTCAACTCGACAGTTTCCATAATTTGTCAGTTTCGTCAATTCGTCACTTTATCCAATTCGTCAGTCGAAGTATAGTCGGTAGGAAATACCTAGTCTGTTTTTAATGGAGAATCAATCTATTATTTCATTAATTTTCAAAAGGCTTTTACCTGTTTTCTGATTTAAAACAAAATCGAATCCTATTTCCGTAAATAGGATTCGATAGGTCCGAGTGCGCGTCTCCTTTTTAAAGAAATCTCCCGCCGACTGATCGACACTTCGCGTGACCAGAGGGCTGGCTCTTTCTTTGGCCAAAGAATTAGCATTGCCATTCAACGTGGCAATGCTGCCAGTCTTCTGGGCACGTTTCCCGATGACAGCGATGCGGAGGAGTACTTTGACGCCTAAGTGGCCTGTTGACATTGTTGTATATATATTGTAGTTTTACGTTTAGTTTTATTTTTGTAATTGTATATAGTTTTAGATGTAGTATGTAAATATTGTACATAAAAATATAATATTTCCGTAAAAAAATGTTCTATAATGATATTATAGTCAAATGATTACAACGCAGGTAAGACACGTCTTATTTTCCTTACATTTACCAAGACGGAACTTGACAGTTCGTTAATATTTTTAAATCTATCTGCTAAAACCCGACTGTAAAATAGATCCTGAAGTTATAGATTTTCAAAAATAAATAATGCTATGTTCGGACTTCGAGCCGCGCACAATCTGAATCCTAAAAACATCACTATACAACCTGGGCGCAATAACTTGACACCTGGCTCAAATGACGTTTGTCTATAGAAATTCGGAAATTCCGCCGTATGGCGAGGTTTGAAATGAAAGCCCTCACTTAACTAATAACCTAAGTATTACTGATTTATTATTTTATTACCTACTGAGATAAAACCTCTGTAATTACCTACTTATACTAATAACGAATGTAGTATTTATTTTCGAGCCAGGTGTCAAGTTATTGCGCCCGGGTTATACCTACAATCGTTTGGCTACCATTTCTCTTACAAGACTTTACAGACTCAAAGCACTAGGCATGCATAACATTGTTTTTTTTTTACTTTTCTGAGATGATCACACGATGCAATAATAATATTTTAATTTCATAATTATTTAATTTTATAAAATTGTAACGGACAAAACCACTTAATCATTTGTCATCCTACCTTATTTTTTTCGTTCTACATAAATGATTGCACTAAAAAAAAAAAAAAAAATTACTAAAAAAAAACTTCACCACCTTTTTCACTATGACTCTTCAAATGATTATAAACGTGTGTCCTAAACTCTATTTTTAGTGCACACTCTTTGAAATCACTTTTCCGTTTGACAATCCGACACAAATTCGACATTCAAAATTGTGGCAATAGCCAATCATCCCGACATACCGTGAGCCCGACTGTTTATGGTCTGTCTGCTGTGGCCGTCGGGTTTCCTGACGAACCTGGGCGCGCACCCTGACCCGACATGACTAACACCGTCTGGTGGTGTTGCCCCATCATTATTAAAATTTATTTATCTAAGTATATTTTACTAATCTATACTAATATTATAAAGAGGAAAGATTTTTTTTTGTATTTTTGTATGTAACGAATAAACTTAAAAACTAAAGAACCGATTTGAAAATTGCTTTCAGCAATGGATAGCTACATTAAGGAAAGGGAAACGGGACCTACGCGGGTGAAACTGCGTGACGTCCGCTATTAATAATCTTATAACGCTAAAGTTTTCAATTTTTATGTTACGAATAAACTCAAAAACTGCTGAACCGATTTGAAAATGTATTTCAGCACTGAATAGCTACATTATCAGAGAGTAACATAGGCTATATTTTATCTCCGCACTCCCACGAGAACGGGAACTACTTGGGTGAAACCGCGTGAGGTCCGCCAATTGAAAATATTTGGAAAAAAGTTTGATAACTTTGATGTGTTTTGTCCTGTGCGGGCTAATAAATGCTTTTTCTTTCTTTCTTTCTGTCTTTGAAATCCATTTCTACAACTTTTAGAATTATTGTCTGTAATTTTGGATTTGTGCAACATCTTTTGTTACAGCATCACGACGTGTTAATCAGTATCCGCAATAGCATATTGTCTATGGCCCATTTTCTACTTTATGTACAACTGTCAGTTAATGTCACGTCTAGCTGCTATCGATGTTTCTATAACAAAGTAAGCTTGGAATATCCTATCCGCGTCATCTACCTGTCATTTGAAAAAAAGAAATTTACGTATAATATTTGAGCACATATTAAAGCATATTATACTTACTGTTTATTTCTTAGGAAAGTTCTGCCAGACACCTATAAAAGGTGAAATAAAGAAGAAATGTATGTGTGTGTGTGTGTGTGTATGTGTATGATAGTGTGTGAAAAAAAGAAAAGAATAATGTCCTTTTTACATAGACGCTCAACATTTAAATAAATTTACTTCTTAATTTCCTTACTAAACTTATTTATAAAGAAATAAAATAAAAACAAAAGAAATACCTGTAAAAAAAGGATATTGCCTATGGCATTAAGTCCGCCTCTGTACTTTTGTGCTTGAAGTGATAAATAAATAAATATTAATAAGTAATTTATTCATCTATCCTATTCTTATTTAGTTTCTGTAAATGTATTTTCTTGTTAGTCTGTTGTGGAATGTATTCATTTCCGTAAGTATTAATTCTGTCTTCTGATTTACATTCCCTTTCGAGCTAACTGTTCGCCATAATTAATAATGCTAATTTGAACTTATCTTTACCAAACCTCCAATGTATTTTTCATTTTAATAGTCCTGAAACTTATGAATTATCGTCATACTTTTCGTGCTTGTGGTTGTTGCTGTGATTACTAAGCTGTTTTAGTTTGCCTACAAACGTCTGGACTTTGTCCAACAGTGGGACCAGAGGAGGAAGAGGGGGAAGAAGTGGGGTCAGTGGTCCTTCCAAGCTTCTTTATTTTGTGCGGTTTTTTGCCATGTTTGCCTTGCAAACAAAATTAGATTGTCACACCTTGGCCGCAGTCTACCTGAACAGCAATTTCCATGCATAAGGCGTCCAGTGAGTGTCGACCTTCTACCAAAATTTACTTGAAACAAATTATTTTGAATCGCTCCAAAAACCTTAAAAGAGCAAGGGTAACCAAAAATCTAATAAATCCATTATGTTATTCAGGTTGAAGTAATAACTAAATTAATTTCCACATAAACAAAAGGGAATTAAAATCAAAAAGGAAATAATCTCTGAACGAAATGAAAGGCATTATATTTTTTATGGCGTTGTTCGCGATCCCATTAAGACGCTGTCATCGCTCGTTGATAAGATTTAAATTAGCCGCACAATAAAGCTCCTGTCAAATCCGCCATTAATTTCGAATTTTGAATTTGGAACAGAAGCGGTATTTGATCACACCACACTGGCTGGTAAAGTGGCATCTATGGTTTGAATAAAATGAGCGGTGCAATTTAAATGGTTCTGAATAAAGGTTTTTGTTATTCAATTAATGAGTCACGGCAAGTACGTATTTTGTATTTTAATAATCAAGAGTATTATTGTAGGTCCTCAAGTACACACACATAACTAACCTAAGTAATTATGTCCATTGTGATCGAAGCTGAACCTTCAATCAATCTGGAATTTCCATAGGGCCACATGGGACACTGAACTATGGGTAGTTTATTTTCACTAACAAAGACAACATGACGATTATAATAATCAAGTAAAAATAAAACAGTGTTTAGAGCAACTGATATTATTCAAGATCTTCCTCACATCACACTAAGCTACATCCGTGCCGTCGCGTCGCCGCGGCAGAAAAGGTCTCTGAATGTAATTTTAAACTAATTAATTTTGCTCCGCCTGTCCGCTTTTGAATAACACTATTTGGACTTCAATTGTCTGCATGCCAAATATAAAATAATGGCGATTTTGATGAAACGCCACACACGAATTCGTATAGCTTTTTATAAAATTTGAATGCACGACCATAAAGTTTTTAGATGTTGTTGCCGCTGAAATGGCTGCAATAACTCAAGTTTTTTTTTCTTTGTGAGCATTTCTTACTTATTATTTTGATTGTCAAATGCTTTATCGAATAGCAAAGCCGCAAAAATAATAAACATAAAACGGTTGAGAGTTTTCAAATTAAAAAAGATCAGGAAAAAAGGCAATAAAAATAATCTATAACATTTTTATTACGTTTTTTTACGTTATTAAAAGTATGCAGGAGTAAGTAAGTAGGTAGGAGTGTTTAATTGTTTTTCTTATAAAATCAAATCTCTTAAATCAACTTTAAACAATGTATCATGTTGTACAGCTTACGTCACACTCCGTAATAGATATTGTCAAAAAGATTTAACGACATGTCACTTTGGTCCCGCCCACCGACCGGCCATAATCTACATCGGACACATTCGATACTCGACTAATTGGCTATTTCGAAATTCGTTTTTCAATAATCATTGCCGATATTATATTTTAATAGGCAATAAGAGCAAGGATAAAAGCTTTTTTCAATTCTTTTTTTTTTAATAGTGTACCGCAAGGGACTAAATGAGCGTGTCGTTGTTTTTCAAGTTTTTTGATTTACTACCAATGAATTGTGAACAGCAATTAATGAAGTATTGAGTAGTGTCGCTAGAAGAGGGATGCTTTATTTTTAATTTTTAATGGCTATCGGGAAACATAACTCTTCTTATTTGAGCTCCTTTATAATTTTAATCGTTAAGATTGCCGCCATGTTGGGTGACCATATGATCGATTGTTAAATGAAAGACTTTCTTTCACGTTTGAATCCGAGTTGCTGTCTAGTTTTTCTTTTGCTAACCAAACAATAAAACTTTATGGTATATCAACAAACCAGTCCATAAAAGAGCTAGTAATTCTTCACCGTCCACTTTTTGTAATGGAACATTTTATAACAGCAAATACAAACCTATTGTGTGGTTAATACAGAGGTCAGGCCGCGCACGGCAATCGCTTTTCTAAGCCATAACCGGAATTTATACCCGACATTATTCATGCGATGCCATTCGGTTGTTTTCCTCTAATTAGAATCCATTCAAGCGTACCCCATTAAAACTCGTCTAAATTAAAATTCGAATAACTTACTAACTAGACGTATAAATCACAACCGTACATAAAGACAATAAAATATATTGTCCAACTCGGCCGAGGATACGACCGACGACGCAAGAATAATTAATACAACAATACACTCACCGGGTAATTAAAATAAACTAATTTCTAAACGTGAATGGCTTGGGTTTTATGAATGAATATTCTATGGCTTTTTTTAAACTGGCAACATTTCTCATTCTTCGTCTCGCGTACTGACAGTTCGGTTGACGGCGTTCTTTTTTTGAAGCGCGACCTCGCACAGCGGGGAGCAAGCGCATCCGTTGCGCGCTCAAATTATCTCATTTTAATTTAGGAATCGGCAGTTTTTAATGGCGTTATTGAGCTAATAATTCATTTAAAAATCGGAATCAATTATGCGGATGGTTTTGGTATAATTTCGAGGCATTATTTCGTTTCTACTTTCCAGTAATCCCTTTGTTTCTTTCTCACGCTAAGCAAGGGTTGACTCCCACGAATTAGTCTGCTAAGGATTTTTATTTGCGGCAACATCGGATCGGGATGAGTAAATCGGTGTTCATAATTACAACGTTGGGATATTTGGGCGATGGCCGCCGCGTGCACAGTAGCAATAACGTGCAATTTAAATGTTTCACATTTCGAACCAATTCTTTTTTTGAATGCGAATCCGTTGCGTGTGAGCACGCAGAAGAAATATTTGGTTATTGCAGGCTGGAAATGACCTTTAGTCTGATGGTCGGAATGTGTATTTTATAATAAATAATAATAAATATCGCTGGACATTAACACACAGCGCCACCTAGTGCCACACTAAGCAAAGCTTGTATCGTGGACCACTAGATAGTTGATATACTACATATATACTTTTTGTTTGTAAATACATACTTATTATACATATAAACATCCATGACTCGGAAACAAATGTCCATGCTCATCACACAAACATTTGCTCCTACCGGGATTCGAACCCAGGACCCTAAGCACGTAAGGCAGCCTCACTACTACTACGTCATTCGGGTCGTCAGCTTTTTGAAGGAAGTAACTTTTGTCTGTGTCAAATAAAAAGTCAGACGATAACAGACGATGGACATCTATGCATTAGTTTCTGTAACTTTGTAATTTACTATTACATACACTGTACCTCACGAATTTAGACTTTATATTCATGAAACCTCTAACCTCTAGAGAGGGTTACTTTACTGAAAAAAAACTGACGTACTGTTACCTACGTCAATTATAAAATAAGGAAAAATGAATTTTAGCTACCTTAATGAACGCATGCGAATAAAATAGTTATGGAAACCAAAATATTTTTTTTATTAATTTGCATACCACAAAGATGAATAAAATTGTTATTGGCTTTCTTAATGTTCTGGGGGCGTGTAATGGCGGCTATCCAAAAAGTTATGTCATCTTAAAATAGCCTGATATTTTGCATACTAACGAGGTAATGAATGGCCGATAGAGGTCGGAAACCTAGTCAATTATGAATATTGTTATAATATTAAATCGATTTGCATTTATATGTAATATTTACATAGTAGCTATTCTAGATAAAGAAGTAGTATGAGACAAAAGCGATGGTTACCCATTTATTAAACTTATAATTGAACTTGTTTCTGACAATGTAGTCTTCTAAAAACTGGGATTAAATACAGACAGGAAAACGTTTAATATAAAGAACAAAAAAACATCTAATGAATAAAACGCTTCTTCAAAAAAGAAAAGAAAAAACGAAATGTCTATAACGCTATAAAAAAGGACATTACAGAGCTACTTTCGACGATAAAACTTGAAACAATACATTTGTAACTGATTATTAAAAAATGAACATAATTGTACCACACTGAAGTCCGGACCACTGTGCTGGCTATCACGTAGCCACAAATAATACCTTTATTGTTCTAAAGAACCAAAAACAGCTTTCTTCGAAATTCCAAATGCGTCTCACATTATATTCGGGTTGAATAAAACCTCATTTTATACTGCTTTCGTTGGTTTCTTTTTTGTCACTGGCAACTGTTGGAGGAACTAATTATTGAATTATTTAAAAAGTTTTATCTCATAGAAATCCTGTTTAAAGATGCATCAATGAATGTCAACTTATTTGAAATTAATGAAAGAATACTAGTTCAAATACTTAATTGTCCTACTCAATGTAGAAAAATGCCAGCCACACTGCGAGTCCCTATTGTGCGTTTGGATACTAACGGATGCAGTTGAAGGTGTCACTATCCTCCTTTTGGAAGACTTCTAATTATGAGACCCTGTGGTCTCATACCTATTTCATGTCAAAATTTCATTGTCAAAATTACCAATATAGACAGGTTATTTTATTCGTATAGCCCTGTCAATTTGACAGGTCATCATTACGTTTAAGCTGTCAAATTATATCGTTTGCACTTGACATTTACCTGCATTCCAGACACGTGTTACATTCTCAATACATTAGCTAAAATCGTCTGTCATCGCCATGTACCTAGTAATTAAAATAAATAATGAGTAAACCTTGAAGTAATCGATTTCAAGCTTAAGGCTACATCAGGCTATAACATACTGTGATGGGTTGTAAATATGTTTTTATAGCTTTATATTACCCACTTACAAAAAATATTAGTATTTGTTTATCTTAATGCACACGCGTGTTCTCTATAGCAAACTATTTAAATAGCAGGTGCCTCCATAAGACAGTTATAAACCCCAGTCTTTAAAAACTTCTAGAATCATTAAGCTGGCAGTATTAATATTTGAAGGTCACCGGTTCACTACATAGTCTATGTAAATTCAAACTGTGACAGGTTGCTGCGAACGCCCACGTATCTGTCAAAACTCTTTTCTTTTTTATAAAAGCCACAAAAAAGGTTGATTAAGTTTGTTTTCACAACATACGAGTAATACGCTATTTTTTC
The DNA here is from genome assembly GCA_916618015.1 of Xestia c-nigrum. Lineage (NCBI taxonomy): Eukaryota > Metazoa > Arthropoda > Insecta > Lepidoptera > Noctuidae > Xestia > Xestia c-nigrum. The sequence continues at coordinate 10,644,262 of OU745248.1, forward strand.
TAATTAATACTTTTAATGGATTTACTAACATTCTAATTCTTTGCCTCAATAAAGAAAACACGCCTCTTTAAAAATCATCACTAGTTCGTGAGCGGTGTTGCCAGTTAAAAAATAATCATTCCCGGTATTACGCGGGAGGCTGCAACCGGTCAGTGGTCACGACCTGGGGTCAAGCTATTAATTTTATTACTTTATTACAGCTACCATCTTCGGAAAACGCTTAAGTTTTTTTTACGTCGGTCTTTTTATAGTTCTTCAAAATAGCGTGAAGTAAATTTATATGTTTGCTTAATATTCTGAATACTGACGACAAAACTGCCTATGGGTCGTCCTGTCTCGTTTCCACGAAAATTAAAGCTTTGACGAGAATTTAGCCTGACCCCGTGTTCACAAACATTCGACTCGTTTCCTTCGTATATCTGTCTTCTTCTGGCATTACGAAAACGACCGAGATAGACATACGACTTTCCGAATCGGAAGCGAGTCGAATGGTTGTGAATAAGGGCCACAGATAATATAAGCCTGGCTTAGGGTTACTAATTTGTTGTAAAGTTCTGCCAAAAACTGGGCATTTTGTTACTTAAGTAGGTATAACTTTTTCAACTTTTATTTCTTTTAGTATTTATTTTTTTGGAAAAGAAATAGTCTAGACATTGACACGGCCGGACGAGATATCTACCCAGAAACCGAACATGTCAAGAGAGAGCCTAGACAGAATATTAACCCTAACGTTGCTAGGTGGACTGAATGTGAAAGGTGAAGGACCAAGTCTGACCCAGTATTATGGCGCCACTCGAGAGCAGCCATAAAACTGCAATAAAAGTAAACAACCACGGAATACCATAGAGTAATTGAATTTCAAATAATTATTACTGAAGTAGAAACCCACTTATCGTTTAAAAATCATTACCCAATTTAAAAGCCATAACTGAGCTTAGTGCTTGCTCGTTTAGTGAAGTAAAGTGTACATAGAACAAAGAACAAAGTAATAATATTTTTTCTGTTTTATCCAATAATTTTTTAAAACAATAACAGCTACATTCTACAGTCAGTATAGTCTATGCCACACACAAAGCCTATTTTATATTTAAATAAATAAATAAATATCGCTGGACATTGCACACAGCGCCATCTAGTGCCACATTAAGCAAGGCTTGTGTCGTGGTCACCAGACAGTTGATATACTACATAATACTTATATACTTTTTGTTTGTAAATAAATACTTATTATACATATAAACATCCATGACTCGGAAACAAATGTCCATGTTCGCCAGTGACAGCGTCGTACTCGTACGATAGACATGATTGATTTCACCCTCCCAATCAACCAAGACAAACCTATTTCTACCCTTCAAAGAAAAACATTAATCACCAAAACTACCTCAATCTAAACCGTCTAAAACACCAATTAACCGCTCCAATATTCCACGATATAGGAAACGCCTACCCATAAAATCATTGCCAGTACAAAAAAAGTCATTACCGTGTTACGCGGCTGAACCCGAACGCGTGCCCGAGTCACGACCGAAGCAATAACACGAGTGCGCGGTGTAAACGTAACGTACGTACTTACCTGAAAGATTTTTGAATAAGAAATGAAAATGTACAAGATTTAATTATATGATTTTGTTTTTTTTTTTATTATTGAAATTAGTATCTCCCATAAATCACATAATCAGTTATACAGTTTAATTTAAAATTGTGGAAGTTGTAGCACGAGTACCTGGTCTACGCGGTGTAAACGTGGATACTTAATATAAATACCTACGAGCGTTTTCATGGTAAATACTCGTCTCAATTACAATATTATCCAATTAATTCATTCTATCTAATGATATAAAATAATTGTGTATATCAGAAAAAATTAGGGGTACTTACAACTATTTTAGATTCAAAATTATTCGTATATACGGTACGTTTACACCGCGCGCTTGTGCTAAGCCTCCGATTTTTATTACTTTACACGAAACGCGCGTAACGCGTAATTGAAGGTTCACGAACAAGTTTGGAATTACGAAGTTCAAAAACTTTTGCGATGTTCACGGTTTGAATTTTCGAATTTGGATTAGGAATTTTTTCGTTTGTATTTTTTTGCGATGTCTGCACGGATTGGTTTTTGGCTACATTCGCAAAGGTTACGGAATTTCTCTTTGCGATGCATTTAATGGAAAATACAGGAAATCCCTCAAGCGAATAGATCTCCTAGTATAACAGTTTTAATATCTATACTAATATTATAAAGCTGAAGAGTTTGTTTGTTTGTTTGAACGCGCTAATCTCAGAAACTACTGGTTGGAATTGAAAAAATCTTTTTGTGTTGGATAGTCCATTTATCGAGGAAGGTTATAAGCTATATAACATCACGCTACGACAATTAGGAGCGGAGCAGGAATGAAAAATGTTGCAAAAACGGGGACTTTTTTTCCTTTCGTCTTTCTCTCTTATGTGACGCAGACGAAGTTGCGTGGGTCAGCTAGTACTCAGAATAACTCATTATCCAGATTTGAGTAAAACTTTGAAACAAAATACTTACAACCAAAAAAAACCCGTTCTCATCCTGTCTATTCGTATATCCTGCCTCCTATATTTTCCTGTAACAGAACCAAACCACATCTACCCACCTTCTGTTGTTAACAAAGGACACTGACACGGAACATAATTGTTTCGGAGCTCATAACTCAACGTCAGACAAAACTAAAACAAATGCAAGACCACAGCTTCCTTCATTAGCAACTTGTTACACCGAACCTTCTTACAATACGACTGGCTGGACGGGAAAAAAAGTAAGAAGTAAATAGCACACGGTGAAAATTGTACTGTAGGAAACAAAATAATAACAACTAAATTTATTGATTGATGCTTCTTCTAAAAAATACGAATTTAGATGATTCGCTCTTTTGTAATAATACCTAGCTTATTTGATGAATTATTTTGATGTAATATGAGGTTATAGGTAGGCCATTTCTTAACCATCATAATTCATATCGCTACGCTAAACAAAGGAAGTGACTTCTATAACGTTTCAACCATTTACACACCTTTCACAGTAAAATACCAAGAAATCAGTTTCCTCCTAACCCAACAACCTGTCAGTCAGTTCTATTTTCAAATCAATCTCTCGTACTGGCAGGCAGGACAGTGTGAGTGCGGAGCATCGATCATAGAGCCACGCCCCGCAGCCGCCGCGCGACAACCGGACGGAATATAAACTTTTGAATCAACCTCTTTCGATATTCGAACGTGGAATTTGTTAATCTGTTTTGAGTTTAACTGTGGTTATGACTGGCTGTGTGATGGGTGCATTCAATTAATGATTTTAAAGGATGTGTTTTAACAAAATAATTTTGGAAAATGTACCTATCACTACAAATTTGTTGTCAAGAACATCGAAACCGCTATAACTATGAGTTTTAGTAAGATTTTCTGCAGACGGCTGGAAATATCAACTTGGTTTTAGGAAGAATCATTTTGAATTAAGTGGGTTCTTGGCCTGCCCCAAATAGCCTGATTTAGACATGTTCCAAGCTACAAAATTCAGAAGAAATTATGTTGTCATGTTGTATTTCAGCCTCCACGGTTCTGCTAACAAAGAAACAAAAAAATACCATATTCATATTATACATTTTATATTAACCCTCTTTCCATTATTACTTAATGTCTATTTTACATTTTAAATGATAAAGTTCCTGTCACCGTTCATTCACATTCAAAAGATCATACACAGGGTAGCCTAAATAAAAACTGTTTTTTTTTTATTCCAAAGGTTATAATTTTTCGACCCAAAGAATTTAATCTACTGACACGACTTGAACAACAAAAACAAAACGCTAGCAATTTAAAAACAGCAGAATTTAAAAAGAGAACAGATGGAATGTTGAAAAGAACCGCGCTACCATTTCCAAATACACTTCAGAAAGTAATAAACAATTTTGAACACTATCTGGATTAAAACAGAACGCATTTTACACCAATTTATTTCAGCGATATAAGACGTTTTAATTTCAGTTATTTTATAATTTGGACTTCCGTTTTACGTTCTTACATGGGAGGAATGTAATTTAATCTGTAAAAGAAAGTAATTAAGTCCAAATTCATTTGTCAAGGGAAGAATTGATAGAATTAATTTGTTTTTTTTTCTTCTTTACTGACTACCTGTATTGAAAGTATCGAAAGTAAAAATTATTAATACTTACTTTAATAGCTTTTATGAGCCCTACAACAATTTTATGTAGGAAATGCGTCATTATTAACCATTGCCCTCGGAAGGCCTCGGATTCAGCACTTGCATCAAGTTGTATTCTACTTGAGAAAACTAGATCAACATCATCAACATTCTCTTGCCCTTATACCAATTCATTTGGTGACATCGCAACATGTCTTCTTTTTCCATACTTCTCTATTTTTCGTCATCTTATCAGACACTTATTTTCTAGCCAAATCATTCTTAACACAGTCCATCCATCGTTTCTTTGGTTTTGATGATCATCAGTCAGAGACGAAATCAGGGGTTTTAGATATCAATAAAATCTAGAGCCTAAGAGCTAGGTATGCAATTAAAACTTTATATGTTAATAAGTCCGCTATTGACAACATATCCCGAGAACTTTGTTTACCTGGTATAAATCCAAACCCAAGTTATAGGTTCAAAATTAGATTTTTTCTAAAAATATATATATAATTCCTTCATTTGTACATGCAATTGCCTCATACGAAATTGTATAGCTTAGTAATGATCAGCAGAATCCATTTCTAGCCAAAAAAAATACCCTTGAAAATTCAGGTCTCTGTGTCTATGAAAGGCGATTTTCAGCCCACTGTGATGCCCTTACGCTTCGCTTGGCTCGTCTTGGCGAGAGCACTCCCGTGCCCCCAGATATTTTGGAGGTACTATAGACTGTAACCGATAGTTGGATTATGTGAAGGATGGTATGGCTAGAAAGGAGGTGTCTGATCAGATGACGTGTAATAGAGAAGTATATAGAAGACATGCGGCGGTGACCTCAAATATATTGGGATCTTGTCAAGAGAACGATAGTAATGATGACAGAGCTTGTACCTACCCGGATAAAAATGATCTATTGGTAATCACATATTCAATCTCTTTAGATGCTTGTGTAAAAGCCAGCAAAAAAAAAATAAGAACCAAACTTTCATTCCCAATCCACAGGATTTTCATTTTTTTTTCTAATTCTTTGCTTCGAGTAGAGTCGAGTACATCTGTGGAGTAGAATCGACACGACAACATAAATAAAGCAATTTTGCATTTTTTTTTTTTACTATCAATAACTTTTAAGAAACTTTCAAAAACGGACGTAAATTACAACGAAGAGCAGAATTACCAAAATAAATGATCCTCCATTCAGAACTGAAAGTTTTGAGAAACACAAATTAAACTGAGTTTAATACTTTTACGTGCTATTGTTCTTTAGATTACGAAGTTTTCTGCTTGGTAGACAGAACCTGTGGATGAGCATCCAATAATATTTTGAATAAGATTAAGGTAGGTAATTATTTAAAACAAAAAAAAACATTGAAATAGTTTAACATACTTAGTTAAGTAATTGAGTGATATTTTATGATTTTTAATGAATTTAATGTTATTTTATGATCTGTAATGAATTTAATTATATATATTTTTTATTTTTTTCAACACACTTGCTCATAAAGTGGCTCTAATTTCACCGCAATTAGGCACATAATGACACCTGTAATCAAACTGTGACTTTTTCATTGCTATTATTCACAAGTGAGTTAGGTATAGGGTTTTTTTTTTATTGGTTGAATTGCTTTGTTCTGAAAAAAGTTTCGATACAAAAAAGATCGCGTTCAATAGTACAAATAAATTAATTTACCTATTCATGCAACTTCGTATCTACATAGATAATTTCAACTTTCAAGTTTCTAATAAATAAAACTTTCACTCAAATGTAACTTTTGTTTTCTCTGTATTCAATAAAACTTTGAATTCCCCATTTCGTACGTACGTGGATAAAACGCAATCCGCGAAAAGCCAAAAAAGAGAAACCCTTTTTTTTTGTCTATGGCCGTTCGCCATTGTTAGATGCGCGCGCATAGAAAAACTGATTAATTATTCCCGCCATTGCGAAAAAAAATTTACAACTCGTTTTCACTGTTGAAATTATAGTTATTTATTAATTCAAATGTCTACAAATACTAGTTATGAAGAAAATGATTTATTTTGTACACCGCCCGATATAAGATGTGCAGCCCTTAACGTTATGGAAAGTTTACTACCTGAAAACTCCAAGGACAAATATCTATTTTAGTATTATTTTATTCTCAAGTGTGTTGAAAAACGTCGCGTCGTATGATACACGTGTGTGTTGATGATTACCGTCCTCGGCTCTCTTAAGACCCTCGCCTAACGGCTCGGGTCTCAATAGCGCCTCAGCGGTAATCACCAACATTACACACTTGTACCATAATGTACTATTATTTTTATGGTACTATAAACTGGGGTAACGTGTCAAACTTGACATTTATTATTATTATTATTATAAGTTACTAGCAGACCCAGGCAACTTCGTCTGCGTCACATTAGACTAGGGAATAAGCTACCTACTACTACCTACCTACCTACTACTACCTACCTACTACTACCTACCTACCACTACCTACCTACTACTCCCTACTACTACCTAAAAATGTTAGGTGTGGATAAACCTTATCATTTAGGGGGATGAAAAATAGATGTTGGCCAATATGCTCACAAAATCTCATGAGAATCGGTCATTAGCCGTTTCGGAGGAGTATGGGAACGAAAATTGTGAGTTGTGACACGAGAATTTTATATATAAGTTATTTTGTTACTGAGAAATGGGATCATATTTTAATCTATGACGACAAGTTTCCTGATAGCCCCATAAACTCTTAAATCTCTTCGGAAAATAAATAAATATTCGCAATACCTATAGCGATAAAAATATTCCATTGGCAGGTTCCATAGATATAAGAAAGACAGGAACTTTTATGGTAGCCATGGTAGGTTCCGTCAGAACCGGAGGGAAGACACGCGGGTTGGTGAGATGAGGAAAGAGTGAAGCCTTTGCCCAGGAATAGGATAGACCAGGGCTAATAGACCAGTGCAGATAATTTTTTAAACGAAAAATTAATTGAATAGTAGGATGAAACCCATCAATCATTTTTGTCATATTCTCTTCCTTTTCCAATGAGTTTCATCCTACTATCTATGATTCGGTCGTTTTTTTTTTTACCATTTTCGAAGAAATCTGCACTGGTCTATAGGGCAAAATAAAGGTCTCAGGTCTCTTCCATAAGAATAAGACATAATTTCAAGTTTGTGAACAAACAGGTGCGATTCCGAAAGCCCTTGCTTTTTGACATACCTAGGTACCTACTTAGGTACATTCCAAATCAAGCTGTACAGATGAGCACCGTTCCAGATTCTTCTAGTCCTGGTTACCATGTCCATCAAAAGGAACTCCTTGGTCACAGGCTAGAACTTTGAACTACTTTACTAAAGAAGGTAACAATAGCGTTATATAAGCGTCCATGTTGCTTCGTTAATAGCAAACAGCGTTCGTCAACGCCCAATTGTTTCAGCCCAACAAAACTTTTGGAGCACCAAGTCCGTTATTATTACGCAAGAGAAACTATAAACAATAGTTAGCACACTTCATAGACACAATTATTGTACACATTTAATAATGAATTAACTAAAAAGTACAAATAAATCTATTCAACAAAACGTTGAGCTACATTCCGCAAATACACTAATTAATCTTTCCGAAACATGCAAAAAATACCAACATAATAATAAGTTAGTGCGCGCTACAATGAGGCATAAAATTCTTGATGTCTGGTACTCACAAAAAAGGTTATTTGAAAAAAGCGACCTCTGTTATCGAATAGTCGACCTAACCGCTTTAAAATAGAGTAGAGTTTTGTATCTGGCAATTATTTGTGTTGTTTTTTTGGCTGTTTAAAAAATGCTGGAGCTGACCGCATCGCCGCGGGCATGGCACGGGCCGGCCGCACTCTGCCTAGAAATCTTCACTTCAAATCTGTGCTTAATGATTGCGTACAACTTAAAATTACCTGTCAATATTAACTGTGGGCTATTATTTTTATGAGGCGACTATTTAATTTTAGGTGTAAAGAATAAAATGAATTTTCGTTTAGTCGATTATGGACCGGATGTGCTTTCATGTTTTAAAGGATGCCCTGAAAAGGCCCTACCTTAAGGCTTGAAATACTTGTCCGACAAAACCTAATAGATAATCCAAAAATATTATTGTGCTTTCTATTTATGTTCACTTGATAAATCCACTATTATAATCAAAGTAAGAATAGCAGCTAGCAACAATATAAAAAAAAAACTATCCGAAAAATTAAAAACCAAAAACCTTACAAAAAAAACCGTGTTCGGAATTCAAACATCAGACCAGTTTCCTGACGTCTCTGACCCGCTAGACAGAACACGTAACATCTTTTGTACCCCTACGCCTAAATCGCTATAAAATTATACCCACCAATCATATACCAATCTAAATTATGATCGCTCCAGTAACGTTGATCGACGCGCGATGATGATTGGCTACAATTATCCCGTCATAAGTCAGTTATCTATAAATCAATAGAGCCTTTTTAAAACGTTTACCTTATTCGGGATGGTTTGTCTTATATTGCAGAATCTTTTATGTCCACATTTTTAATCGCATGACTTGTTTCGTATTATTCAGGACTCAGGCACCTTTGTTGTATAATGACTTAAAATCTCTATAAATATATAAATAAAACTGTTGTTTTTTTGCAAATGGTGGGTACTATAGGCTCAATAAAACTGTTATATCAATTTGTAATCTGCATCACTAAGTAAGTGTTTTGTTTTGTTCTAGGTAAGCTGTGAGAAGAAGTTTATTTGTTAAAATACTGACCAATTTTGTGATATTAGCGAAAAATGACTTTTCGGTGTGTTCCTACTTTTCAAACTGTGTCCAACGATAGCAACGCCACCTGGGTAAGTCCTCACTAACTAAAACGTTTTATTAATGCTATTCGATGCTAGGTGGCGCTACTCTGACTTTAAATAATCTACTCCATAATAATTTCTTAATAAGGTGATACTGATAATACAATAATGTAGAGATTAAATGCACTTGCATAGCTAGAAATAACTTGTTAATATTACAACGGCTCCAAACACAATTTGAAAATAAATTTACAGCGCCATCTACTACAAAACCTTAGAACTATTGAAACACGTAGCCAACCAGCTGGCCACTTAGTTATGCTACTCGCCACTAGACAACTATTCTAATTTTGTTATTTCTAGTTTTGGACTTTCAATCTTGCATGTTTACCAACATTTTATATTTGAAAAGCTTCTCACTGACTTCACTTCATCATTTGTATCATATTTCGATATTTTTTTTAAATTCCTGTTTCTGCATTACTCGACTACGGGACCACAAACACGTAAGTTTTTTAGACCATCCTAGATTCTGCATAATCATCACGCAGTAATCATAAAAAGCAATTAACAAGTTTCAAATCAACGCTTCATTGTCCGTGCTCGATCGTGCTTAGACCATTGACACATGAAGTGTTGTCTCGTTGACATGTCGACGAACTAGTGCTGTGACCTCTGCGACGCGCCCACTCACTGCTTAACCCAGAATTTACAAGTTTATTTAAGCAGTTCTCGATGGCGCTGATCGCTATGTCAAACGTCATCGAAATGTCAAATTCGAAACAAAAAATTTAGTTCCTTTTTTCGCCGTATGTCAAGTTAAATTGGTTTTCTTTCGTGAAGAGACATGGCTACTTGAAAGTGACCCTGTTATCTCCCTGGGAATAAAATGAAGTAAGGATGGTCGACGATACGTGGGTAGTAGAAGGTGTTATAACTGTTCCGTTAGGTGTTTATGATTTATTTCCTTTAAATATTATGTTGTTACTTTTACAAAGTGATGTCTCGAATGAATTAGCGATAAGTCATCATCGAGTGTGGGTTTTAATCGTGTGATAAATTTTGTGATAATTACCTTTTATTGATTTACACATGCTGTGTGAGACATACCGCTTTTTCGGTCAATAACTGCATGAAATTTTAATAAAAAGTAATTATTAGGATTGGTTTTTCCTATTTTTTCAGTAATAACTAGTTCGTACTCTTTTGTGAATTTTACACGCGTAGTGTTATCTAATGTTGCAATTTTAAAATAGAAACTAGGTACCAAGTTTTAACACTAAGTGTTTTTTGTAGATAAATAGCTTGAGATATAGTTTGAATAAGCTGTTTTCAAACAGCTCATTCAAGCTATTTCTCATATTCATTTCATAATTCGCACTCCTACCTCAAATTTCAGCAGTTTCACAGACCAATATCACCAACAATAGCATTCTAGAAGAAAAGCAATTGTAGATATTATGTTCGGCGAATAGAACTAGGTACCTATTACAAGAATGTAATTAGCTCTCGTCTGTGATAATTACAAGTTTAGCGCTCATCAAATGCTTGTCATCACCATCGCGCTAGTTGTACAGTTTTAAACGATCGACAACTAATCGACGATTGGTCAGTCTTTGGGTAGACCTACTGGTACGGGACCCGCTCATTGTACCTAGGTAATTTCTTATTCTTTCGTATCAGCATCGTTCATCATCTACCTCTTGCCCTTATCCCAATGCATTTGGTGTCGGCGCAGCATACTTTCTTCTTTCATAGGTACTTCTCCATTACTCGTCATCTCATTTGACTCTTCCTTTCTTGACAGTCCATCCATAGTTTCTTTGGTCATTCTGGTCATTTATCATTATTTGGTCATTTATCAGCATCGTTCATACTGGGGTAAAGTATTTGATCCTAAGAACAGCTTAACTTCTAGGTTTTATTTTCTCGACCCGAAACTTCAAAGTAAAGCAAGAAGATCTAAAATATTCTTTTCATGGTTAAAAACACTAACCAGTCATGTTTGTTGGCAGTTTTACAGTCACTAACACTACCTAGCCTAGTGGGGGCTAACTGAACTGCTAATTCCAACCAAACTTCATTTTATCAGACAACTCAGTCTATTGCATTCCAATTCTGGACAAAAACCTCTCCCAAGCTGCGCCATAACGCCCTGCCCTTCGCTTTCCGTCTGATCCAGCCACCTTTTCAAGGTTTTCGGTCCATCTAGCTTAGAAGCTCCCGGAAGTTCCAACCGATTTGGGGGACTGCCTGTCTTAATAAACGTTGACGTTAAAAGTGCTGTTATCAGCCTGATTTTGGCTTTTGATTTTGAATCAATTGACACATTGCAGCTTCCTCCAAAGAGAAAGCTCACCTAACTGATAAGAAGTAAATCAATCCGTTAGTATACGAACCGATAGTAACTGCTGTAGTGATTATATCTCTCCTACTAACGAATAACAATGATAATAAAACAATGCGTGGATGCCGCCCGTCGATAAAACGCCTTGATTGTAAAATCTACAACATATACCTACATAAAGGCTGGTACAAGGAGTGACTTTGTTCATGCACAGTTTCTGTAACTAAAGAGGCGTTAATGCGTTTCATAAGTGCAGTACTTGTAAGCTCTGCTTTACACCCGAAACTCACTGCTTTATACCCGAAACTCATGATATGAGTAATGAGGAAAGTAGATTTAGATTAATTTTCTTAAAATCGGATCAAGCAGGTTTGAAACTTAAGTAAGTACCTACCTAACTTACTTGTATTTTCAATCTTCCAATTAAAAACAATAAGTTTTCTTTTATTTCTTTGTGCACTTGTAAAGTGGCACATAAATGTATTTTCTTTCTTTCTTTCAAAAGGATCTCATGGCATAGATAGGTATTCGTTTTAGATATTACTCAATATCACATTCCATCCAAGAAAACAAATAAGTGACTGAAACACTCCCAAAACTTACACCTACAGATATTCGCCTATTAAAAAAATACTTTCTAAGCTCCCCTTGACATGTCATCAAAAATGCGTAACTATCTGATCTACGCGCGAAGACGCAAATCATTTCACGCACACACATACAAACCAAAGGTACACAGTACAAACACACACACACAAACTCATGATCACCTCACAATCAAACCTGATATGAGAGGAACAATGATACATATTCGCCGAAGAGCGAGAAGGAGCTTTTTTCACAGTATATGTAAAGAAAACAGATGAAAAAAATAGAGATGATTTTTCATGCCATGCAAGTTTTGAAAAAAGAATGAAACAGATAATGATTGTGTCGTCGTTGTAACGATGTTGTCAAATATATTTTTTTCTCTCAATTTTTGTCTAAGTTCCATGCGGTTTGCGATGCGTATGGTTTTATAGAGGCTACTAACTGACTGGGCGGCAGGTTTTATAAGGAATTGGAAATCGCTGTCTTATTCTCTCTCTATCTCTCTTTCTCTCTCTATATGTATAATTTCTGTACTGAACAAGCATCTAATAGTGTGCAATATTTTCATGGAACAGTGTTTATGATACATGTTTTCCAGCAATCCGTCAGCGCTCACAAGTGGCAATAGACATAATTGTTACATGTGTCTATGAAAACAACATAATCTTAACCTATTAGATAGCCAAGGACCGTATACCATCGTCGCATATGAAAATTACCTGCCTAGGCGTAAATAATGGATATGCAAAATTATTTAAATGTATCAACTAAAAATAATCTGCTAAACCGATTGACGCAATTCAATTATGCACACGATTAATCTACGCCCGCTCGTCGCCAACCAATTCATCATCAGTTATTAAATGTTAATGTATTTCTTCATCTGCATAGTTACGGTGGTCTGTGGGACCGGCACTCCCCGTCTTTATCGCGGAACGGTGTACGTCGCGCGGGCACTACATGTGATAGCCGCGGGCCGCGACCGACTGCTCACGTGGGCTCCAAACACGCGCCAACATACAAAATTAAACTTTTGGAATTTCGAATTCGGAAACTTTTAAAATTTTTTGACAGTGATTGTGTTTTGTTTTTTTTTCTGTTTTATTGGGTGTCTGCAGTTTGTCTTTGAGTGTGCGAACTTTTGGTATTTAATTTTTTATGCTTAAGTGACAGTGCGACATTAAATTAGCGAAGATATTTTTTGTTTTAAACCAATTGATAAAGTTATTAACAGCAAGAGAATTGAGTAAACCAATCTGCCCGGAGGTAATCACATATTGGTCAGGCAATTTCCTATAGCATCAATAATAACGGGGCAAGTAAACAATAACATTATTTGATGTAAGACAGAGACAGAAACATACAGAAGAGCGGAACAAAAGAAAATCATCGATCTAAGAAAATAGAATTCTCATACGAAATGTAATGGCGGTACAATAATCGTGTAAAAGTTCACGATAGTTGCCCAACGTGAGGCGGTAACAATACAATAACGCCAGCGTATATAGAACTTAAACAAATCGATTTGTGTATACTTGATGTACTGAAATTAGAGGTCCTAGTACACTGGCCGGTTATAGCGGTCATCTCGGCCGATAGATAATGATCTGTCGATGATTTACGCCGCGTTAAACCGACAATGGCACAAGATAACCCCCAGCCGTTGTGCACAATGTGACCAATTAGAAACGCGGAACATTCGCCACGATGACTAAAATGAACGGAATCAACCTGCGAGACATGACTGATCGAGATCTCTCCGTCGACGACATATTCAACGAGAACTTCAACTTGAAAAGGAAGAAAACACAAATCGATTACGAAGACCACAAGAAAATTAACACAACCGATGATCCCCTAAAATTCGGTAACAACAATAACGTAATTGACAAAATAGAATCGCCTCAAAACCTGAAAAGGAAAACAAAAACTTTCGCGGACACCTATGATATCGATAAGATCGTGCAATCGAACATGATAATCGATAAAGAATCGAGTAAAGTTAGACTCGAACTGAGGCAGTGTGGTAACGATATAGAGTACAAAACAAATGGGCATGTTGGTACTGACTTGAACGAAGTAGGTTCTGTATCTACTGACGGGAATGACTTTACCATGAAGGATGGTAATGATATTAGAATGGATGGTGCTGCCGATAAGATTCTGAACAACAATGAAGGTGATTACAGCATCAACGGGAATGATGAGCATGGAAACGATGTAAGTTATGTAGTTTTAAAGTTTTCAACAGAATTGACGGACGAAAGTGACCCTTACTGACTAGAAAATTAAGAAGAAACTACCCAATTTCGCTATGATATTATGGCTGTACTGAAATATTATGCAACACATTAATATTCAAAAATATGGACACCTGTTTCTCGATTAACATTTAGAAACCAATTATGTCAAGCGCCATTCAATTAAAGGTTATCGGATGTCCATTGTCATAGTTAGTGAACTTCAAAAAAGCTGCATTCTTCATTGGTTGATCCTAATTAATTCTATCATCTATTGTGTTGGTTATTTATGAGGAGAGTCTGTCCATCATTTAATTTCTCAGCTGTAAGTAATACGCGGATTCTAAAAACCTAGGAGTAGATCCTTGCTGCAACCAGTCGCAGTCACCTGTTGGCTGTTAGCTTTATAAAATAGACTTCTAGAAGTTTCGCCCATAGCAGATTTTAGATGGATCTTTTCCCTATCAATGACAGTCTTGTTCTTCTTCGTCACACTCCTGGCAGAGTGGTCGTGGTCGTCACATCAGGGGTGGTGGCAAGTTTCACAATCCGTCGCCATTCCTCCCGTACTGTGGCTTTTCTTGTACATTCGTGGAGTGGACCATTGAATGTAGTTTTAACTTGGTCGGTCCAACGCATTGGTGACCTGCCGTGCGCTCTTGTGCCTTCAAGCATTCCCTGTACTACATATTTGAGAGGGGGAATGAGAGCCTACGTTAGCTTAATTTCCGAGCTCAGAAGCTGAGTTATCATGAATGGAGCCAGTACCTTGATCAAAGAAGTCACTGCACTGGTAGTCACCCTGAAAGATCCCTGGATGTTAAACCTTTCACGACACCACCTTTTTGTTAAAATGCATTATCTCAAGCTAGACTGTACAAGACAACCTAATTCTTAAACGAAGCAGAAATAATTCACAAAACGCCGTCTCGTTTACATCAAAGCGTATAAAATTCGTCATGATTCGATATCGAACGCGATAAGACGCCGAAATTCCGACAATACTCGGCTAATTGCGACAATAGTCTACTAATTTCGACAATGGTCACCCAAATGCCGTTAGTGGTCTACAAATTCTACAATGGAGTCGCTGAGTGGAAATAATCGCAATCTCTATGCGTTCGATGAGGAAAAAATTGTGGATAGTATTCATAACCATCCTTTCTAGTCATCATCTGCCTAGCCTTATTCCAACTATGTTCTGGTCGGCTTCCAGTCTAACCGGATATAGCTGAATACCTGTATTTTACGTGGAGCGACTGCCTATCTGACCTCCACAACCCAGTTAATACTGCATAATACGATACCCCTTGGTAAGACTGGTTGAACGTTTGGTATGAACGTTTACAAAGATGCTTGATGACGATTTAGGTTTTTCGTCCCAAATGAGCACGACACAAGATCCTAGAGAACTATCCTTTCTAGTATTGATATGATTCTCTAGGATCTTGTGTCGTGCTTATTTAGGCAAGTAAACCGAAATCGTCATCAAGCCTCTTTCTAAAGGTTTATTGTATTGTATTATTTATTGGCTGGTGTCCGCAACTCCACGTCAAAGCGTGTATTTTGCGTAGGTACGGGGGGAAATTAATTTCAGTAGCGGCTTGATGTTGCTGACAATCTCATGGAGAGTACTTCGGTTACTGAAGTTCTTTGCCCTGTATGTTGCAACCATTACGCAGTGCAGAAGCACGTGGGCTGCTGTCTCGTCTACATCCATCCAGGTGCGGCACAGGGCTGTCTGTGACTCCTATGACAAAGAGGGGTTTATCAAAAAAGCCGTGTCTAGTGATGGCGGCTGTAATTGTGCACAGCTGTGTGTTCAAAAAGTTTATAACAAGAGAGGTTTTCTGAGCGCCGCATTGTCATATTTATTAAGAAACATTATTTTCTCCATGAACTTCTCAACAGTCGTCTTTATGTCTTTCGATGCCTTTTCTTACTTTTATTCAGAAAACTTATAAATAATTTACTAATACGAAAAACTTCTGAATAGTCATAGACAAAAACTTGCAACTGCTAATAAATTTCACGCCATAAACCATCTACGTCAGGTTTTGACCATAAGAAGCATAGACACTCCAGTCTTTTTTTTTATTGTTGCTGGCCCGCGGCAAACAACACAAAACATATTATAACTGTAGTCTGATGCACTTGCCGCTGATAGCGTGACACGTGCTGGCTCGCCCGACCTTAGCACGCGTCGAATATACATAGGTACTTACTGATTTATATTCAATAAAGTATACGTAGATATGTATAGGAATGTTGGAGAACTTTATCTGCTTCTCTTTGGCGGTAGAAGCTTTTTAATTATGTTATTGGAAAAAGGCTTTCTCTTTCTCCATAGCTGCTGCTAATGAAGCAATAATTATAAAACTTCAGTTACCACAAGTGCTCTTCAAAAACGTTGTAAAACTATAGTTCAGTTTTTGCTTTGCATTCGGGTTTTAACGGGTTAAAACAAGATACAAAAATCTGACATCATTTTCTTCATTAAAATCATATACATATATAATTATATACTTCTTTTGATCACTTTTTCCTCAAGGTTTGAGCAGTAGGTCTTTTTATAATCAAACCTTGATTACACCCAAATAAGAATTGATTGTTCAATCAGATAACCCTAACTAAACAAACCGCAATGCACATCAAAACTTATTTTCTTAACACTCACAATAGTCTACTATAGATGTCAAATACACACTTGAAGCGACCAAGCAAAAGAATCATAAGTCAAGAGCTAACTGACCAACTCAGAGGTGACACAACTGGGTCAAAGAGGTTATAGATCCTGAGGTTATAGGCTCCTAAGTAGTGATGCGCGATACGTTACAGTATCGATGCAACAAGACTGGATACAACGATGGCTTAGGTCGACACAAGCGAAAACGATAAATGCTTGGATTGATACAAAAGTAACGGAATTGGAATGAACGAATCGTATGACACATCCTAAATTGCGTGATCGGCCAAAAGAAAATATAAGCAGGATACAAAAGGATTACAAAAGAATTCCTGATTTTTTCCTGACTCTTAGAGAGACCCGGTTATGGCACATCATACATCCCAGAAGACGATATCGAATCAAATTGGCTTCGAATTAAATCGAAGCCAATACGATCGTATCCTATAGATTGCGATCCAGATCGATCTAAACTATCGATACAAATGCAAGAATGGTGCACCCCTGCTCATAAGGTTATAGGCTAGGTGAAGTATTAGCAAATTGAACATTATGGGCTCTTAAAGCCTCCAATTATGACTTGCAGCCTTTATGGTCAGTAAGTGCCGGTCTTTTGGGTAATGACAAGCTCAATATGCAATTATACGCTGCAAAGGTTAGACGAAAATTTGATGTTTAGTGAAATAGATTGAAATCGTGGAATGTTAGGTGTGTTATAGTATGTGTGTTCGATAGTTCAAATAAGGTTTACAATAGCAGCATTTCCGAAATATAACTTAAAGACTGTTTTCACTGAAAGGTTCGCTTAACGTGTAAAGTTCACTACCATTTCGCTATAAGTGTTATTTAAGTCCCGTGTAATAAGAGGTGTCTTTATTGCCAACCGTGCCCAAACAAGATTATGAGCTGCTAATGGGAAACTCCTAATAGAAAATCAACGTGCAATCAGAAATGGGCTGCAAATTACGATTGCTACTGAACGTATACAATCGGTTTATTTTCCTAACCATCTGGCTATAAAGCTAACTGCTTCTTTATATGCATAACCGGTAATCAGACAATATTCAAGCATTTTATCCAAAGACATTAAATTAAAGTATATTTCGTCGCTGCGCTTGCCAAAACTTATATGTGTATTTCGTCAAGTTTTCAGGAGAGACAAAAAACTGTTTATCTGTTTTGTTTTTTGACTTATCAATAATTTAAAAATGCAGTATGGTGGCAAGAAATATTACGTATGAACTGAGATACAAGTGAAAATGATAACATGTACTTTTCATCACTCGCAAATACTCGCAATCCAATTCTGACATGTGCAACAATGGATAAAAACGTGATTTGAAAACGTTTGATGTGAACACATAACCAATTTATTGAACACATATCCAATTTATCATTGCCAGAAATGAAAATTAAGTGCACATAATAGATTCTGTCAAAACGATTTCTAGACGGAATTAACACATATTTGTTTTTGTAATTGATGCGCAATTCGATTTCAAGAAAATGTAGCAAAGAATAGAAAAATAAAAAAAATGCACATAACAGTTTTGGCAAGCGCACCGACGATTTAATCTCTTTGATTTTATCCTATCTAAAGGAGATGTTCCAGAAATGTATAGAGCCTGGGCCAGCACTATGTAGGTACACTATATGGAAATATTGCTGTATAATACAGTAACCGCTTTTCATTGTTAATTTTCTTTAATTTCACTTCGTTTCCATGTAAATTCAAATGAGCTTGGTCAAAGAGAGCAACACAACACAACATAAAATTAAACATGGCGGATCAGAGCAGCAGTATGCAAACAATGTCATTTTGACAATGACATTTGATTGAACAAATCCAATCCAAACTCAAAGCAAAGACAGACGAAGATGTCACTTCTTAAAACTGTCAAAGTCGTCAAAGTTCATGTCACACAACTGTCATGGCTGCCCTAAAATAGGGTTTTCTTATTAAAAAACTACATTTATGTACACCTGTACCCCTCTTCAAATTAATTTATTAGTATTTTTATGGAATTCCTCTATTTTTTTGATCGATGTAGTGTACACAGTGGTGGCCCAAAATCAAACATCTCCTTTAAAGGTGTTCGTATTTCTATAGATATCTAATCAATTTTTGAGAATTTCTGTAATAATATTAAGGTTTTCCACTTCAAAACTACAATCGTCACTTAAATAAATTCGCATTGTTGGATTTTCAAAGTTCTCCTCGGCAAATAGAGTTGAAAATCCAACTGAACGTTTTTCTTAGACATTACATCTACGTGTCGCGTAGTCACCTAACTAATAGCTATAGTCTATAAAAAAACAAACCAACTTAATTAGTTTCTAACTGTTTCTCCAAACACTCAAAATTAGCACCTCCGCCGCTATCTTCATCCTCATCAGACTCGAAAGTGCGAACTTTACCATATATACGCACTAGTGCATTAAAACCCCATCCATTTCAACCGCGTGTCTCATTTGATATATTGTTTATAGTAGCTTTCTGAGTTCTTTCACCTTTAGCACGGCTAAATGTGTCAGCTTGTCCGGTTGACGGCAGACTTTTTGCTTTGAGAAACCAGAATACAATGAGCCTTGTAGAAGTCCGAGCGATTGATATGTCGTGTTGGGATTGTTGAAATACTGTGGCGTTTCAGTGTTGGTGGTGGTTCTGGGAAGTGGGATTTGCATATAGAGGTGCTTGTCTCTAAAGGTGAGGTGTATAAAATGGTGTTACGTAAGTTTTCACTTCTCAATATGACGTAATCTTTCTTATAGAATTTGTCTGACTCTGTTGGGGTAGTGGACTGCAGATCATGCAATTCCCCGATTCCCGTTTAGAGAAAATAATGTTATTGGGTTTTTCTATCAGGAATTTCTCAGTAGCCGCCAAGTAGTCTGGAATGTGTCCTATTGATGGCAATAGGCTCGCCCCTATTACATGGGACTCAAGCATAATTAGTGCAATGTGGGTGTATTATTAAGGACACCTATTCATAACCGTTCGGGGATTGCAGACGTGACGGTAGGTCCCCAATATTATTTGTATTTAGAACAAAAGAGTGTGTATTCTTATTGATGATCTTCAATTGTTTCCCTCCGACTTCTGAGTCATTTCTATTTGCCTATAACAGCTTTATGATTTATTTTTAATTGTTAAATAAACTCCTTGCTTATATCTTCCTTGTTGCTTTAGTACTCATACCAGTTATTCAGTACCTTTTCACGGCTTCGTTTGCCAAAGAAAATTCTGTACATACTGAAGAATTTATCACGGGCACAGCTTTGTCTGCGGATATTATTTATAATCAATACTTATGTAATTATCTGTATTCCTTCTTACAACCTTATAATTAACCAGATACCGACTATCAACAAAAATAGAAATTATACCGAATTATAATGAATTCATATCAGTTCTATCTATTAGGATAATGACATCATTACTGTCTAGACTCCATGATAGACTGTGCGTCTGAATCTAGATTTTTTGTTGAGTCTAGTTAGACTGACAATGACATGTATTATTTTGCCGTCTGCCTTAATATTGGTGAATGTGTTTGATAGACCAATGCACTGAGGAGTATATGTACGATGTGTGACAATAGAATTAGCCGATACATATGTCCGTAGGTGTCGTTTAGGTGTGTCCAATTGTCTGAGCTAAAATAACTAATGACTAGCAAGAAAAGATTTAACTGAGTTTAGAGTGTACCGACCATTTTCAATAACTTACTAACAGGTTACGGATAGTTGCTATCTCTGTTTGTTTGACAATTACCTTACAGACGGTTAGAAAAAAAACGTCCCAGTAAAAGCTTTTTTTGTCGTTTCTGTGAATCCAGTGACAGGTAGGTGATGCGGATAAGCAAGCTTACTTTGTTTATATGTAAATAATCGATAGCTACGAGACGTAGACTCGGAATCTTTACATCCTGTTAGAAATTGAGAGGAACTCCGTATGGATTTACCTTTAAGAATCTTAATTACTTATAGTGAATTCAACGGTTAATCAAAATACATCATTCTGAACCACATGGTCAAAATGTGTGAAACAGCTCAATAGTTCTTTTTTAAATTACCGGGGTCGGAATGACGTACTGAATTACTGAATACGTGCTGTACCTATACGGACTAAGTTTTTTTTTTTATAAACTGCCAGTATTGGTTTCAATTTGAATTTGGAACCTCATTTACTACGAACTTCCCTTTACTTTTAGTGTTTCTAGCTTTTACAAATGACGTCTCGTTGACACTTCGCCAATGTTGCCAACATAAAAATGCCAAGTTTTCTCATTCAACACTTATTAATGAACCTTCTTTGACAGCTGTAAATAACATTACAAAAAGAATAAGTCTTATTTTAGCACAGCCCCCGCTACGTTGGTCGTGAGTAGTATCACTTCACTTGTATGACGCCCACGCCCGCACCTCTGGCTTAGTTACGGAGTTTCACAACAGGTAGGCTACTAGCTGTTTTCGACAGTCAATTTGATGGCTAATGAATGCTAACCTCCGGCTTTGTGTACAGAAGTTAATAACTCCGTGTATCTGTATCGGAGATCACAATGTTTTTGGAAAAAAAAACGTTTTAAACATGACGACAAACATAATTATGTCTTGAGAAAATGATTATGAAACTGTACGACGGGCGATAAATACCCAATGATTCTTTCCAGGACCATTTTTATATGGACCCATTATCGATGTGTAGCTTTACTAATCCAAATATTTGGAACTTAAAACAATTTTTGACATGACATAATTTCTTTTGAAATTTAAGACAGTCATCATAAGATGACTCATAAATAATTCGTAAATACTTCGGTACACGATAGACGTAAAAAAGCCAATCAAACCATCGTATGTGTTACCAGCATTGCCCCCAACATATTGGCAACACGTAGAACTAGTAATTGCCAATGATTAGACAACTCAGTGTTCCTAGAAACAGATAGGTACTTAGTTCTGCTCGAAAGTTCAATTAGGTCCGGCCAGTAATGTTCAGTGTTGCCAAAAAAGAAAAAGAGAAAAAACCGCAAATCTTGTTTATGCGATTTAAATTATGTTTACTGTAAACTTAATTGGGTAGTTGAGATTTTTTCGTCTGTAAACATTATACCTTTTATTTCTATAATGTAAGAAGTGGGAAAATAAGGCTAATTGGTGAAAGAATCCATTTCGTGAAGAAACGGATAGGATATGACTTGGCGGATTTTGGGTCTGAAGTGCTGTAACTATTGACTGTACTGTTTAAATTCAAAAGGTTTACTTCTTTTTTCAAAACTACACGTTAACTACCTATCTGATGATCTAAGTTTGATGATTTTTGCAATTCATTAGAAAACTAAACGAACTACAAATTCATATTATACTGGAAGGACTAAACATTTTGCTAACGGAATTCTTTACTCTTAGAAACTTATGCTTTAAAAAGATACTGGCATAATATAAAGCTATTACAAAACCTTGATGACATCATCAAAAAACCTCAAACAAATGACAAACGTCATCATTCTCAAGACAGTGAACTCGCGCGTACCTATTTTTTAAGTGACTGAATAATGAGTTACATAGTGGTTAGTAGCGGTCCGTAGTGGTCAGTAGTGGTTGGTAGGTTGATGGTTGCCACACGCCGTCCGAGCGGTCAACAATAACATACCTTTGGAACACACCTATTGTGTTTTTTTATAGAGTCGATAGATATTCCGTACTGTACACAGATAAGTTACAGAAGTAGTATTGGTGAAGATAGCTCCCTTATTGGTCTTTACTTGTCCGCACAATTGGGCAATAGAAAAAAAAACAAGTTTTTCAAAGTAGAGCTAAACCAAAAAGGCAAAATACAAAGTCTGACACTAAATAGAATGACAGATGTCACTCAAACGTCAATCTGTCAAACGATTGGGATCTTCGCGCGCCATCGTTAGCAACGGCCGCGTTTTTATTTATTGTTTTTTAGATAAAAAGGTGATAACCGATAACAAATACATTAAGCTATTAGAACCTATTTGGAGGCTTTAATTTACTTTTTTTAGTGTGTGGACTGGCAGGTGATACCGTACAGGAAAACGTGGGTCAACCGCTACTGAATCATAAACAGGGTAACCATTTCGGAGTTTAAAAGTCCTGACAAAAAACCGGACGTTTGCAAATTCGTTCGGACTATCGGATATGTCAATTAAATAAATAGAAAACCTTTTTTGCCAATGAGTCTGCATAGAAGGCCAGTTGAGATGATATTTCTGGATGAATTACAAACATTTATGTTTATAGGCCTAGCTAATATACCATAGTTCGTATGGACCTATCCAACTAGTTGTACCTACTTTGTACCAAGCCATATCAGCCCTCACTACTGTAGAGGATTGTGGGACTCCAGGATTAGGGAATATTAATTAAAACACAGAGCTGGCGTGTGGTGATGACCGAGATACGAGAGTCTATCTTCTTCTTCTAAAAACCACAGATAATATACATATTACGATTGATGTCACAGATAACATCATATGCTACATGCCCTTTCTTATAATAAAAAGGCAACACTGAATTTGTTAGTTGACATAAATTTGACATTGACTAATTATGACATGACTTGACATTGACGTTAATGACATTTGACATTGCTATTAGAACGTAAATAAACATTAGGACAAACTAACTACTTAACCTTAAAAATTGAATTATATTGACTCATTAAATTGACATAATAAATTTACATTCATTTTTATAAATCTAATCTTTTTCTTGACTTTAATAATCTCCCTCTGGATGAGTATCTTAACTCCGGTGTATTTGAACTTATACTTATATCTAACATTTCAGGTAAGTCTTGACTACCAAACTGTGACTGACTTAACATTTCATTTTCTGACAAATATTCATTATTTTGTACATCATCATTAACTTCTACAAATATAGGAGACTGTATCCTACTTTTATTCATTACATTTGACTTGACAGACTTATCCAATTGTATTGGATTTTCATCATTAGATGACTGACTTGACTCGGCAGATGCATAAGAATCATCTAAATTTACAATTTGTTCCTCATTACTTTTTCTTCTACAATATAGATACTCAGGAATATAATAATGATGCATCTCTGTATCCTCCTTTTCTATCAGACTTGACTTGTATGATTTTTGATACGATTTATTATAAGACTTGGACGACTTGTGACCAGAATGATTAGCATTATCATTGTTATTTTCCAATATTTTTTTGGTATTTTCCTTTGACTGTGACGATTTATAACTATTTTGTGACCTTGACTGTGACAGATTTGACTTAAATAGCTTAATATGATATGAGTTTCTTCTATAGATTGTCCCATTACTATCTTTGACTAAGTATGATCTTGGAAAGTTAGTTTTTGATAAAATAACACCTTTAGACCATGTTGCATCCTTGGGATTTCTCTTGAAAAATATTATGTCATTTGACTGAAATTGTTGAGGAGATACAGCACTTCTATCATAATATAATTTTCTATTTTCCAACTTTTGTGACTTATTTTTTAAATGACTTGAAATTGAACTACTTTTGGCTTTAAATTACTTGTTGTAGTAGGCAATTTTGTTCTCAGTTTTCTTGACATAAGTAATTCTGAAGGTGATTTGAGATTACCTCTTGGGGTATTTCTGTATTGTAACAGACCAATATAAAAGTCTGTACCTGACTGTTCACATTTTCTGAGAATATTTTTGACAATTTTTACAGATACTTCCGCAAGACCGTTTGATCGAGGAAAGTGAGGACTTGACATGATATGTTGAATATCCCAGTCTTTTGTGAAATTTTGAAATTCATGAGAGTTGAATGGAGGGCCACCATCACTTACTAATTGCAATGGAATACCGTGTCGTGAAAAAATTGACTTGATTTGATTAATGACTGTATAACTTCTAGAATCTTGATTTAATTTTGCTATTTCGATGTAATTTGAATAATAATCGACAACTATTAAATATTTTTTGCTTTTGTAATCAAATAAATCTGTAGCTACTTTTTGCCATGGTAAAGAAGGTTGTTCATGAGATAATAAAGTTTCCTTTGTTTTATTTGAACTATATGTCATGCAAGTTTCACATTGTTTTATTTTCATTTCAATATCATGATAAATATTAGGCCAAAAAACAGTTCCACGGGCATGATTTTTAGTTTTTTCTATGCCCATGTGTCCTTCATGTAAAATTGAGAGAATTTCAGAACGTAGAGATTTAGGTATAATGACAGACTGATTCTTGAAAACTAGATCATTTACAACATGAATCTCATCTCTAATGTTCCAATAGGGTAAAACAATTGAATCACATTTTTGCTTGCAATTAGGCCATCCTGACATAAAGTATTCTTTTAGTTTTTGGAGTGACATATCAGATTTTGTATGAGACATGATTTTTTCTTGTTTTTCTTTAGTAATTGCTAAATTAGAAGTTAGTAAATTTACTTGACAAACTATATTACTATCCAACTCATCAAAATTAAATTTTTCTATATTAGTTTTTGATATGGGTGCACGAGACAAAGTATCAGAGACATACATTTCAGTACCTTTTGTATATGAAACGTTAAGATCATATGACTGTATAGCTATCATCATTCTTTGAAGACGAGGCGGGACATCAGAAAGTGATTTTTTGAACAAAGTTACAAGAGGTTGATGATCAGTTTCAACATAAGTTGTTTTTCCATAAATATATTGATGAAATTTCTTGCAACCAAAAACTATAGCATACAATTCTTTCTCTATTTGGGCATAGTTTTCCTGAGACTTATTTAAAGTTTTAGATGCATATGCAATAGGATTTTGTCCATGAAAAATTACTGCTCCAACTGCATTTTTTGAAGCATCTACTGACAATCGTACAGGTTTGTTTACATCATAATGTACTAGGACAGGTGATTGACAAATAAGAGATTTTAATTTAGTAAATTGTTTTTCGTGATTAGGAGTCCACTGCCACATATTTTGTTTTTTAAGGAGTTCTCTAAGTAAAGTAGTTTCATGAGCTAAGTTAGGTACATATGAACCAAGGTAATTTATCATACCAAGAAATCGTTGAAGATCTTTTATGTTTTCTGGTCTTGGCATTTTTATTATAGCTTCGATTTTTGACGTATCTGGTGAAATACCATTTTTGTTAAAAACATGACCCACATACGAAACTTCAGACTGTCCGAACTGACATTTTGATTTATTAAATTTTAAATTGATTTCTTTAGCTTTTTTTAAAACATTTTCTAATCTTTCATCATGTTCACTTTGCGTAGAACCATAGACCAATATATCGTCGACAAATATAATAACACCTGGAAGGTCCCCAAGTAACTCGGACATTACTCTATGAAAAATTTCACCACTTGAATTTATTCCGTAAGGAAGTCTTAAAAATTTATATCTGCCAAACTGTGTGTTGAAAGTGCAAAGATCACTACTCTCTGGATCTAATTTTAGCATCCAGTAACCTGAATTAGCATCTAACTTTGAGAATATTGACGCATTCACTACCCTTGACCGCAAGTCATCAAATGTAGGGTATGGAAAATGAGGTCTTTTTATGGCTTTATTTAAGTTCCTAGGATCTAGACAAATACGTAAGTCACCATTGGGTTTTTCTACAGGTACTATGGAATTTACCCAGTCAGTAGGTTTAGTAACTTTTTCTATGACTTGTAGTCGCACCATTCGGTCTAATTCATTTTTGAGTTTTTGTTGTAGAGCATATGGTATTCTCCTAACTGGACAAATCTTTGGTGTGACGGTTGTATCTACTTGTAAATTAACACTACCTGGTAAGCAACCCAATCCTTCAAAAGTATCTGAATATTTGTTAATAAGCATTTGTAATGACCTTTGTTCTTTGCTAGTTGTTATCTTAGAAGTGTTTTGGGATAGTTCGAAAATACGTTTTACAATGCCACATTCTTCACATGTCCTCCAACCCAAAATTGTAGAACAGTCACATTTAACAACTATGAAATTGATTGGTTTAAATAGTTTGTGATCAAAAGAACATTCAAGTCTGACAGCACCTAAGTTTTCAATCAATTGACCTGCAAATGAAAATACTTTTATGTTTGACTTTTCAATGAAAAAAATTTTCTTACACATATTTTCTAAACTTTTTAAAGTATTTAGTGAAATTACATTTATATCAGCACCTGTGTCAATTTGACATCTTATAATATTGCCATGAACATTCAATTCTAATTTCCAATTTTGTGAATTTGAATTACAATTAATTGAATTAATAATAAAATCATTTTGAGGGTAATCCCGAATAATATTACTATGAATATCATATTCATGACTATGCAATTTTTGTATACATTCAGAACTACTAATTGTACTTACATTGTTCTTGCTATTGTGATTTTTGTAGAAACAGTAATTGGCGAAATGGTTCATTTTCTTACATATATTGCAGATTTTGCCTTGTGCTGGACACTTGTACCGATGCAGCTGACCACATCTGTTACAGTTAGAATTATTTCTAATATTGTTGTTGAACCTGGAATTGGCTGAAAAAGATTGTGCTGGACTGGACTTATATCGATTTTGACTAGAACTTCTATTTTCCGACGATTTTCTGTATGGAGTTATTGACCTTTTCTTTGAATTTTCTCTTTTTGATGGCTGGTTCTTGAAATATGTACTTCTGCTTTGACGAATTGATTGCACTTGTGAACTAGAATTATTATTAGCTTCATTTCCATTCTGTAATTTTCTAGACCTTTCCTGTGACAATTCCATATTTTTTGCAAATTGAACAGCTTCGTCAACATTCGTTATTTTTTGATTTTGCAATATTTGTTCCTTTATTTGAGTATTCTTTATTCCTATGATAAACATGTCCTTTACCAACGACTCTTTCAAATTTTCAAACTTGCAGCCTGATGCTAAATTGTTCAAAATTGTTACATATTCGTCCAATGATTCGCTATTTTGGTACTTTGTAAAGAAATTGTATCGCTCTACAGTGACATTCTTGCATGGATTGAATTTTCCATCAAATTTTTCAATAATAGTCGTTATCGTTTCGTCCGTTTCATTTTGAATATTGAAAGAATTATAAATATCTAGGCCTTCATCACCGATAGAATTTAACAATATAGCAATTTGTTTTGACTTTGAGACCTTCTGTAAATCATTTGCTTCAAAGAAGATTTTGAATTTTTGTTTCCACAGCTTCCATGACTCGGCAGCATTTTTGCCATCTTTGCCGCCATTTACAACTAACGGCTTTAAGTTATTAGCTAGAATGATATTTTGTACCTGTTCCGGCATTTTCTTTGGTTCTTCTGGGTTCCAAATAAACTTCTGACACCATGTAGAGGATTGTGGGACTCCAGGATTAGGGAATATTAATTAAAACACAGAGCTGGCGTGTGGTGATGACCGAGATACGAGAGTCTATCTTCTTCTTCTAAAAACCACAGATAATATACATATTACGATTGATGTCACAGATAACATCATATGCTACAACTACTATTCCAATACAAGTCACAATTACACATATGATTACCATACCGAATAAATTATTTCTACATACATTCTTGACATTGTTAGCATGTAAGGCAAAATGTACCCCAGTGATTGTTGGGCGAGAATCGCACAAGTGTTGCCCGATAAATAATTTATGTTCCACCCACGCGTTGTCTAGAATGCATTATGTTTTTTCATTATTCGAACGCGATATTCGATTAATCAAATTGAGTCAAAAAATCGCATGCAATTGTTTGAACTGGGAACCTTAGAATCATTTAGTCTCATCTGCATTCATTCAAGAATGTTTGTTTGTTTTTCTTGGTAAATACTGCCTTCCGAAAATCGCCTTGACTAGTACAAAATAAATAAAGTTACTTGGCACATTTTTGAACTGTTGTCACTATTTCCCTTTAATCGTGAATAGGGTATTCCTTTTGCATTGCTTACTGAAATCAGTTAAATAAGTAATTTTACTAAACAATATAATTATAGTATCGTATCGATACTGGCAAGTTTCACAAAAAGCCAAAAAGAAAAGTAAAAAACGCCATAAAAGCATCAAAATTAGAACACGCCTTAATTTTTATGATGTGACGAATTAGAACGTTAAAAAAATGTAGTCCATCAATGATTTCAATACCTATTGCAAAATTTTGCAACATTCACCGCAAAAACAACTTCAATTATTGCCAGAAACTGCTAATTAATGATATCCAAGTAAATAACTGTCCATCACAACTGTCTCGATAAACGATTTCACATCAACGAGTTAATCAAGTTTGTCAATGTTTTCTAAAAAGACATATTTGTTAATTACCCACTAATGTATCCTGTTTGCTAAAGAAGTTTCTCAGTTGCAGAATTTTGGCAATAACTAGATAAAATTGTTGATCAGTGAAAAGATTTAAAAGATATTATGTGTTTCGTAATTGTGTCGTTTTATGTTTATTGGGTAGTTAAATTATTAATTTGAGATGCTAATTAAAACTGGGTCATTACTGTCATAGTATTTTAAGTACCCAACTATATTTTTTACGCAATTTGCCCTCAAAGTTATTAGTCGTGACTAATTTATGTTTTCAACTTTTACCATTATTTTTATCTGCAAAATCTAAGCTTGGGAGTAAATGATGCCGTGACGTCTAAAAGGGGAGAATGGACGAAGAAAACGTGTTGCACCGATTCCAAATAAAATGGGATTAGGGCAAGAAGATAAATGTAAACTTTTCTTACTGAGTACCTATATTTAAAAAAGTATAATATACTTATTATTTAGTTTATATTGTCTTTAAGCTATTTGTGCTATTTTTTGCAAAAAACTTTTACTGCCGCTATGAGCCGAAACGGTCGTATCTGCGGAAAATGTAAGGAAAAATGAGCCATAACAAACGCATCTACTAAGAATCATTTTTCCTTATTTCTCTTTGATCCTCTAGTTTGATCAATGTTAAAATAAAAGCATACAGTTCAAGCTCACATGACGTAAATACATCTTTTGGAATAATAAGTCATTAAGGAAAAAGTCGCGAACAAAACTTTAACGCTTTCTACGGCCGCCATAAATTCGGCGACTCAACACAGGTGTTCTGTGACTCACTGCAGATAAACTGCCAAATATTTTACAGATAAAATACAGGTAACACCTCTCATCATAAAATATATATGGTCTGTGCTACCAACCTAAAAAAAGTTGCTAAGTAGGTATATGAAAACAGTTTGAGTTTCGAAGGAGATCTAATAACGTGTTTGTAAAAAAAACGGAAGTTATGATACAGATGGCCAGCACATCAAGCTACTTCAATCTACCAAATTTATTTAATATATTTTCAACTTTATCGCAGAATCATTAGGTTGGAGGTTGATTCGGAAAATTTGGCAGATTCGGGTAGCTTGATACACCAACACAATCTGGGCCCGCGTGATGTATTGCAGTCCACTCCCTCTCATTGAAGGAGGCCTAGGCCCTGTAGCTATGGGAACATTACAGGCAGAGCAACGTGAATGTATGTGTTAAAAGCATTGACCATTTGTCAGTTCAAATTTAAAATCAAATTAAGTGAATTTACACCGGAAATATTTCGCAGGTTCGCAACTCCAGTAAAAGTTAACAGCCATCCAATTTAAACCTCCAATACAGAAGCAGTCCAAACAAAGCTTATTCACAGGTACTAAATATTAATATACTGGAATTACTTACAGGTAGCATTGTTTCTTCTTCCTAAGTCTGAAGGCCTCAAGCACTGAATGACCGAAACTACTCGTAGATTTTACTTTTGATCAAGAAACATTTTAAACAACCTTTTCTTCATAGCCATGGTACAATATAACACACAATATTATCATTAACACTAAAAACAGAATATTGACAGTGTTAAAAAATATAATTAAATACGGTAAATATCCCATTTTCAGTATATTAACGATAATCTTCTCTTCTCCATGATGACTCTTAACCAAAATCTAGGACATCTATTATAGACTGAACTGAAAAGTCCACTGCATTTCTACAACCTCTGAACTGATCGGGATTAATAATAATAATAATGTTTATTTACAGAAAGCTTAGACATAGGTTACAAAGCGTTAACAGGCTAATTTAGGTCAGTATAACTGGTGTAGTCATCTGTAGCCGAACTAGGCAGAGCCTATTATTTCGGCTATCAGCACCAAACCCCTCGAGTATTAAACATATAAAAGTGCCAGTAACATTTCATTAGTTTCTTGTACAATTTCATTTTAACAATTCACCTTCTGTTGCAGCTGATCTCCATCATTTTCCTGCCCATATCCCAATCCAATATACAGGGTGTAAACCACCTCATCACAAAGCCGTTAACCAAGCATTCTGTACATCAAACTACGTAACTTTCCGCAAAAAATATCATGTTCTGTGGAAGAACTCAATGTAAAGCACTTAAAACATTGTGCTGATGGATGGATTGAATAGTATGGGGGTCGTGGAGGTGTTAAAAGTCTTACAAAAAAAACCTGTAGTTATTTAAAAAAAAACTTGTCAAAAAGTTGTAACTTTGACCCCCCATATCTCCCTAACTAGAAGGTTCCCAGTTATGATGTTGAACAAAAAAAATATCGCAATGACAGGGAGAACAAGTGCGTTTTGGCTTCGTGAAGAGGTCTTTTACACCCTATATTTGGTTGACGTAGTATGTGTCTTTTTCTTCCATTACTTCTCTGTTACTCGCCATGTCTAGAATAAATAAAGCCTCTTGTTTATTCCACAGCTGATCAATTACACAACTACCAATTTTTTTCGTCTCGTATATAAATCAAGAGTTGTAAATCTAATCGCCTCGGTCCGCATTGTTTGTCGGTTTGTTTGTCACACCCGTTTTATCATTTAATTGGCACCACGCATGCCGTGGCGTAATTGCCACGACTTTTTATAGAGAGTTTGGACTTGGGGACATTTTGTAAAAGATGTCGGAAAGGGGTTTTGGATTGTAAGATAGAGCAAGAAAATTTCTCAATAAAATGCTTTTGAAACTTTTTGGAAAACTTGAGGTAAATAGGTCTTGGATTGAATAATGTTTTGATACGAAATATTCTGTCATTTTAAGTTTTTGTCACTTTTTTCTCGCTTGAGAAATTTTCTGTATAATATTATAAATTCGGTGAAGGTCTGAAGGATAGTTTTTCTTTTTATTAAATATTAAAGAGCAGAAACACTGAAATTAAAAGTTGAACTTTTAAGATCTAGTAGTCGAGTTAGATAAGCCCAAGTTTTATCAAAATTCTCTTAAAATTAACTAACTTAATTTTCATAAAAGAGAGAGAATTTTATGTCCTCCGTTCCAATTTTTAGTGTTACTTCTGTGGCACCTCGTACAAATTTCGACAGCCGTTACGTATTCCTCATACACATACATACATACAAGCCATACTTGTTTATACTTATAGAAAGTTGCTCCCAAATCAGCCTGCTTGTCAACATTACTCAATACACAAACCGAGATAGATTACAATCAGGAAACTGGATGTCACATGCAATTTCATCTTTAAAACCATTGACGCAAAGATCATCGGAGATTTTGTCGTGTGTTGATTAAGTTGGTCGTATAAACCTTTGATTGGGTCACTCGCGGTTTTTTAGGATTTGATTTGAATATAATATAGAGCACTATAAGATTGAAGGCGATGATTACAATATTTTTGATTTTATTTCATTCATTTCTCATCACTACCCATTGTCTGTGAGTGCAGCTACACGATAACTGACAAATGCACTGACTGGACAGCTCCACTCAAATCTGTGTGGTTCTTTATTCAAAAATCCATCTCACTAATCTGCATAGTTCTCATGTGAATTGAACAAGATTATGTCTGGAATTCAAAAGAGACTATGACCTTTTGTTTGCGCTGTTTCTTTTCAGAGTAGTCAGGTACGAAACACCGGCCCCATCTAGTTTTATAAAATGACGTGTAAAAGCGTTTGTAAAACCTGCTTGCTAAAATTTAACCAATATTTAATATTGGTGCCTAGGGGCAAACAATACGGCAAGACCATAAGGCAAGCAAACTGTTCAGAAACTCAAACTTCATGAAGAGAAGTGTCCTACTATGTTATAAGTAATACGCCTGCAGAGCATGCGTATTTCATACAAACGTAATACCAAAATAATTTGTAAATTAAACATATTCTTATAGTGTGTATTGATTTCGATTGAATTACAGAATATCTAGCTTCCCAAATATATATTTTGATTGGACACTGATTTTAACAAGAGTTATGAGAAAAATAAGTTTTCTATAGACATTTTAAATTCCTCATATCTCGTCTTTGTATCATTGTCCTCTCAAAAAATATATTTAGGAACATAGATATTCTGGAATCCAATCGAAATAAATACATACTACATAAATCATTTTGGTATTACGTTTGTATGAAATAAGCATGCTCCGCAGGCGTCTTAAGGGGCCGGCGGAGCATGCGTCGTTCATACAAACGTAATACCAAAATAATTTGTAAATAAAACATCTATTCATTTCGATTGGATCACAGAATATCTAGGTTTCCAAATATACATTTTGAATGGACTCTGATTTAAACAAAAGTTATGAGAAAAATAAATTTTCTATAGAAATTTTAAATTCCTCAATTATCTCGTCTTTATATCATTGTCCTTTCAAAATATATATTTGGGAATATAGATATTCTGGAATCCAATCGAAATAAATACATACTTACTACCTTAAGAATATGTTTGATATGCAAATAATTTTGGTATTACGTTTGTATGAAAAACGTATCCTCCGCAGGCGTCTTAAGGCTTGTTTCAAGTACCACCTCTTAGGAACCCAGCATTTCACGATTTCTCTCTAGATCATTGAACAATTAAAATTTTTCAGAACATTAACTACAGCCGCGTTGCTGTTTTTTTTTGTTTTTGAACTAGTCATAACGCTCAAATAAATCACAATATAGCTTTTTTATTAGCAGATAAAAATGATGATGTTTCTGTTTACGTAAAATAACAGAACAGATAAAAGTTCTTCAAAAAGTAAACTCAGCCAAGCTGAATTTTTTTCAGTACCTAATTTTCAACTGTGACCGTCTGTTGTTGATCCACAACGGGGCGGAAACCATGCACGCAAATTGACACGTCAATAGAAGCGGTATCTCCCATCATGGTTCTCCACGAAAATGTTCAATCAACGCTTGTTCCTAATGTCTAAGCCACATTCCGGGGCCCAGGCTTGCCCACGCACCGCCATCAGAATCAGCTGACCACAATGGGCGGGCGCGCAGAATCAATCACGTACTTCCAAGAACATAACGGTTGCCAGACTGCCAGTATGTGCCGCGCGCCTTTTTACTTTCTTTATTGCGTTCCTTTTTCGAAAATTTCGTAATTAAGACCTTTTTTGTGACCGAAAATATTTTGTTAAGAACGCGCTTTATTTCCTCGCTGGTTGATTTACCGCGTTATTTTGATCGTGCCCTTTTGCTGTATGTAATTTTAATTACATAATTTAAAAAATAGGTTGCGACCCGTTTTAATGTTATCTTTGATGTTAACGTTTATTCCTTTCTTAATCATGAAATTTAAAATTCAAATTTGACAATCTGCGATGATTTGCAATTCTGTTTCAAAGTTTAAAAACTCTTCTTCAGCGAAATAAGTATTTCCTATCGAAGTGGTTTTATTCTCGGTCACTTTTAGTTTAATTCATTAGTTTCATTACCTACAATGAAAAATCCTGAAGTACACTTTTAATAACCTGATAACTTTGTGCTTAAAACCAAATCCAGAAAGAAACCTGATAACTTCGTACTTACCTACATTATTCATAGTAATTCTCTGAAACACCGAAAAAATCTCAGCAAGGCAAAAAAATGCAATTAACAAAACGAAAGCTACTCCATTACTTTTGTCATTATAATTTATTTTTACAATGCTCATTAATGTTTTTTTTTTTCACTTGCAACCTTTTGATATGCTCTATTCGAAAATCGAAAGAACAAATTCGAATTAGGAAGGTCATTAGACAAACAGAATCCATATTTCCGGCCGAGAGGCTGGCAACATTCGGCACCCCGCCATCTAGCCTGAGGCGATACAGCCAATCGGCGTACGTTCTTTATTCAAAAACTACTTTGAGCACAATGCACTTTATTATTTTTCTTTTCGCTCGACATTTTTATTGTGTTTAGCAGTAATTGGGTATTCGTGCTTAAAGTAAAGTACTTACATGATTCAGATTTTATTTAATAAAACTACTTTTAATCTGCGGGCACTCTTTGAAAGCTCGAAATTAAAACTGTTGAACTTTCTAATATATATAATGTACAATAGATATTGGTTTAAAGAAAAATCTCACACAACACAAAGTTAATGTCTACAAACTAAGGCGTGTAAGGAAACTACATACATTCTTATTTCCTAATAACAAACAGGCTTTTGCCAATGCAGACTAGTATACTGCATCGAAAACAATGAAAACCAAGAATAGGTCTTCGTAGCACACTCAAAGTAGCCTCACCGCAATAAACTTTGGCAGACACTACTGGCACAAATGATAAAAGTATGACTTAGTTAAGAAACCTTAACCTGTACCATGATTTCTATCAGTAGATTTTTTTTGCCTTGTATTGATATTCGTGGTGGAAATTTTTCACCAATCATGTACAGAATACTTAGTAAGCATTTGTATACGTCGGTGTCCCTCTAACTCTGAATAAGTTTATGGTGTAAAAAAAAACGTGTGAAAAAACAAGTTATCACTTTTATCGACAGTCCTCAAAGAATGCCTGTCTTTGAGTACTGTCGACAAAAGTGAAAACTTGTAGCGGATCGGCTACGAGTGCGACGAAATGCGTACGTGATGGTAACGCGAGTGCAGTGATTTTTGTTCACTCAAAAAGTGAACAACGCGCCTAAGGAAGTTATCACTTCAAAAATAGACTCATTTTTCATGGGGTGTTGTTTGAGATACTATAATAAAATTCGACAAAGTATTCTTGAACTAAATGAGACTAAATTTAAAACATGCATTAAACGCACACTATGTAAGCAAGCAACAAGTTGAGCGATTATATCGCTGATAAAAATGCTTGGCTCAATGCTGGTCCTGCTCCATAAGGACAGGGACGCATAAATTGATAGCATTAAATGGTATTGTTGGAGCTGCTGAAGATTGTACTTAACTATCTTTGCATTGAATAGATTCAATGTTAGTATTATATAATACTAACATTGAATCATTCATCTATTCTATAATCGCATAGCCCATACCTATTGTGTGAGTACTATGTACTAGAAAGCTATCATTCACTGGAAGCCTACTGCAGTTCTTGACTAGAATGTGCCCTGGCGGTTGAGAGTATGTCATGCTCTCTCAAATGTCTCGCTGATGGTGGCGCGTGTGTCGTACCATTTAGTTCCCTTCAAAATGGTTGAGCTGAATGGTGCTGATCCATGCGTCATGTTCGTGAACGGGCGCTGTCAGTTGTGACTGGTCATCTCTTAGTTGCCATGGCTTATTTGAATGAATTATTTTGTTTTTACTATGGACACTTTTAACGTGCACATCTTGCTACATTGTTCTCACATAATTTACCATCTCAACATGAATGATGTTACCAAGATTTTGTAACAATAATTGTATTTAAAAGAGTGTCCATCGAGTTTTTTGCCCGTTCTTCTCCATAGAGATCTACGTTAGGGAATGGGCAACTACAGTGCTTTCACAGTTTTTATGTCTTGTGACTGGGACTGTAGCTAGAGCTACAT
The DNA here is from genome assembly GCA_916618015.1 of Xestia c-nigrum. NCBI lineage: Eukaryota > Metazoa > Arthropoda > Insecta > Lepidoptera > Noctuidae > Xestia > Xestia c-nigrum. The sequence continues at coordinate 10,680,827 of OU745248.1, forward strand.
TTAATTTTCATCTTTGTTTCGACAATTCTAAACTGCCTGTTATTGGCCTACTTGGAATAAATGCTTTGATTTGATTTTGACATTGTTTATTAAAAAGAAAACATTTCTTGATCAATTCACACTAAACCAGCCAGTATTATAATTATCCCAATTATACTGGATGGAAGGTCACAACCGCTAAAACTGTAACCACGTACCTATTCCGTACATCACACTGAACCATTCTTGTATGAACTGTATGAAGTTACGCATGTAGTAAATAGCCGCAGGGTATGAGGAGACAGGGCGGTCCTGAGCGGATATGAACGAACGTCACTTCGATTCCGTTCGAAAGGGGAAATATCGGGAGTGTTGCCAATTGAAAAATGTGAAAATGATTCTATTATTTGAAAATGCTTGAATTGGTTATTAATTTGGGGTGACTGAAAATTGCTTCTCGGTGGACGGCGCCGAGGCGTTTGTATAGATGCAAAGTATGAAAGAAAATACTCAGACATTTAACCCATTCTTCAGCCTAGTAAAATTTGGAATCAATCGAAAATCTCTGAAATGCCATCTGCCATCTGCTTTTGGCCAGATATTCAGAATCTTAGATAGCTGATTACAGAATTAACTATAATTAACTAAGTATACTTTATTTATTACATAGAACACAACCTGTATTTACTGTTACCACTCCTTTTTTTTTGGATGGGAAATCATCCAATAACTTTTCCCACTCTGGGCGGAGCGGGAGGAAGTGTCAGACTTTTACTGACTAAAACCCATCCATGTTCCTTCCTCGCCCTTTATGTTCCGGGGCCGCGGTATCTCTTTCGAGCAGTCCCGTAACAGTTACCATTGCTGGGGGGACGTCTGGTTATAGGACTTGGCGATATAAATAAGCAAAGATTAATTTAAACCTAAAATAAATCTTTGACGCTGATATTCAAACTTTTTACACCAGTACAACAAAAAAAAAGTTCCTCTCGTTCTTTTGCCACCCGAACAAATACAACATTAGCATGAATAAACCCATTAAGTACAAGTACATAAGTAAGGCTCGCTACACACTCCAGTGATCACCAATCGCGCGCTCGCGTTGCTCGCTACAGTGCCTACTAATTAGCGAACTCTGGTGGGGCGCGGTGGTACTAACGGTTTTAGCAAACAAGTCGAATTTACGTGAGATTTGATCGAGTTTATTGTTGGTTATTTAATTTTAATTTTTCAGCTTTATTGAGTTTTCAGGTTAATTTAAGTGTAGGTGCTGTTTTAAAGATTAATTGAATTTGATTAAGGGGCCGGCGGCGGCGAAGCATGCGTTTTTCATAAAAACATAATACCAAAATAAAACATATTCTTAAGGTAATGTGTACATATTTTATTATTGACGACCCGAATGGCGTAGTGGTAGTGACGCTGCCTTACGTTCTTAGGGTAACATTTGCTCCTACCGGGATTCGAACCCAGGTTCGAATCCCGGTAGGAGCAAATGTTTGTGTGATGAGCATGGACATTTGTTTCCGAGTCATGGATCATCTATAAAAAGTATGTATTTACAAACAAAAAAGTATGTATGTAGTATATCAACTATCTAGTCTCCACGACACAAGCTTTGCTTAATGTGGCACTATGTGGCGCTATGTGTTAATGTCCAGCGATATTTATTATTTTGATTGTATTATAAAATATCTATGTTCCCAAATAAATATTTTGAAAAGACTATGATATAAAAACGAGATATAAAGAATTTAAAATTTGTATGAAAAAAATATTTTGTCATAACTCTTGTTTAAATCAGTGTTCATTCAAAATATGTGTTTAACCTATAAGTTCTGTAATCCAATCAAAACAAATACACACTACCTTAAGAATATGTTTGATATACAAATTATTTTGGTAAGTATTACGTTTGTATGAACTACGTATGCTCCGCAGGCCTCTTAAGTTCTAGGTACAGGATTAGGATTTATTTAGACTTTTGTAAGATTCAAAGACTTTCACATAAGTATAGCTATTAAGTAATCCAATGTTAAAGTCCCCCACTAAATAAACAATAGTGGGTATAATAACAGCGTCAGTGCCTAACTATGGATAATTCAAACACATCTTTAGCATTCGATCCTCAGTAGCTCAGAAATCGCAAGATTAGTCGCGAGAAATTCTCACGCAAATCTCACACTCAGACCAATAGTGCAAATAGTAACTGTCAAACATTAAAAAAGGGTCGTATAGATCGAATATCAATCGTAAGGCCGAGAGCACATGGTTACCCCGAGGGCGGAACGACCGCCCTCCGGCAGTCTGTACCGAGCACGCGACGCGCGCGATCGTAAACCAAGCTTTACGATTTTTCCGATACATCGATTATAAATCCGATAGCCAATCGATTATTGTGAAATAAACTTTTAACACAATCAAAGTCAGCATCTCAAATCTTTTTGTTATTATTTTATTAATGAGAGTTAATTACAAATCGGTTTGTTAATTAAAAAATCGTAAACGCAGTTAGTAAAAATAATCGTAATGTCAGTTTACAACTAACTTCCCGTTATGTAGTAAAAAGTTCATCAACTACTAGTTTCTCTATTTAACAATAATTATTTTATACAGCGTGCTGAATTGGTTTAATCGATTTTATTTGCAAAAGATATTAAATTTAGTGATGGGCACGAGCGCCGGTGCGCGTATCGACGTAATTAGTCGATAAACTTAATTGATTGAAATTAATTACAAAAAATATTACTAGTTATTAAATATTTCATTAATAGTGCGTCGATGGAGTAGATTAACCGTAATAACTTTTGATCGTTTAGCAATAGTTGTGTATAGGCAGCGCGGCATTGTTTATCTTCTGTTTTTACTTTCGCAATCGTCGGTCGGCCGATTGATTAATATGTTTCATTAAAATATCATTAGTCACACTTTTTATCTAGATACAATTTAATGATACTGAGTTTTGTATCTCTAATACCACCAGGTGTTCAAATAAGTTTTATAGCTCGGACTTAGTTTTTTACCGGTGCACTGTATTATTAATTCGAGATTCTTGGAGTTCCCGCCCCGTATGTTGGTTCCTAATAAAATAAATTGCAGCTTTGAAGAAGCTAGTAAAACATTATGCTCTCTCATATTATTATACTACTCGTCACCATTCACGCATGCTTCTGTGATGTCCTATTAAGCAGAGATTGCATCTCGTTCCCAACTTTAATAGGCTAAGACGTGATTCGACAAACTATCGACATAAATCCGCCACTCGGTAATAAACAAAAAAAACCATCCAGTAGTCGGCATTCGGTCATCGAGACGGCGCGCAAGGCAGCAATTTAAAAAGCAATCACTAACCGATTGTAGCCGGAATCGCCCGCCTTTTAAGGGACCGGTAATTATTACCGATACTCGAACATTTACATATCGGTTTTTTGACATTCGCTTTCACCTCACTATTATGGCAATAAATCGATTTTAGCCGCGTAACGACTAATTCATGATTGTCGTGATAATCCGACGCTAATCTTCGTTTAGTTGATGAATGATTTCAATTAATACATTATTAATTTTCTTAATTGCATTCCTGGTATGCAAAAACATTGATTCATTAAAATTTATGGTACCAAAGTTATAAATTATTCACGTGCTGCACATTTAAATAACACAAACTAACTTTACAAATATCGATTTAGTTACATTTTTCCCTAATTTTACATTCCACAGTGAACACTTAGATAAACTGGTGTAAAGTTATTAGAGAATAAACATCCAAAGATGTTATCCTGAATTCCTCATGTCTCCAAAGAAAGACTTTCATGTAGAACATGTAAGCAGAAATATTGAAGTGCTCAAAAGTTCGATTCGTAAAGAATCAGTTTTTTCTGTGAAGTGTATCAAAAGCTTTGGCGCTGGCGTACGTGGATCTATCCAGTGTGATCGAGGTGCAGGTAATAATAACTTTATTTTTTTAAGTCGGCTAAGAAAAGGTGAAAATTAGTTTAAAAACATTATTTTAAAATGCAAAAAGATTCTCTCCGGCGGGGAATCGAACCCCGGTCTCCCGCGTGACAGGCGGGGATACTTACCACTATACTACCGAAGACTTATTGACTGGTGGCGAAATAGTGGTTGTAATTCTACTTCAGTCGTATAATATTGTAAATTTTGTTATCAGTATGTATTTTTAGTAGCGATAACATTGCGATATTTTCGCAAATAATGTTCTTGTCTTTTTTATTTCTATTATCAGAAAAACATCAGCAGAATGTTATACATTTTTATCATAATATCGTTCAAATGACTATCGTAGTAAAGAAAAAGGTATTTTCGAAACTAAGAACCATACATAAGTAGACAGATAACGGTTAACTAAAATATAACTTTTTAATGAACTTTAAAATAAAATATTCATTTTACAATCATTGATCAAATAACCTGTCATCATTAAATGAAGATATTTCGGTACTTCTTAGTTATTTATAAGAAACTAGTTGTTGCTTACGGTTTCGTCAGCAACCATGCTTGGTGGAATAGCCCCAGTTTCCTGTCAGCATGACACAAACAAGCCATACAACACTAATTAAATAATACTTAACTGATATTATATTAAGGTCTGATATTATATTAAGGTCTGATATTATATTAAGGTCTGATATTATATTGAGGAGCTCGTGGCAAAACAGTAACAGCCACTCGGGTCAATCTTCAGGTTAAGCCGTGCTTGCCTAGGTTGGTCTGTGGATGATGACCACCCTTACATACCGGGTTTCCCCCGCGCCTCGGAAAGCACGTTAAGCTGTTGGTCCCGGCTGTCATTTGTCCATCTTTGACAGTCGTTACAGGTACCCAGTCAGTGGCCCAAAAAGTCTGACAACCAGTCTTACCAAGTGGTATCGAATTACGCAGTATTAACTTGGTTGTGGAGGTCAGATTGGCAGTCGCTCCATGTAAAATACTGGTATTCAGCTGCATCCGGTTAGACTGGAAGCCGACCCCAACATAGTTGGGAAAAGGCTAGGCAGATGATTATATTACTTAGGTATACATTTATTTTTAATGGGGACAAGTCCGCCACACTATTCCCAAACCACTATAACTCCTGAAAGCCAGAATCTACAGTGGCAACCACCAGAAAAGCGACGAGACAATGAAGCTCGACGAAGTCCCAGAGAATGATCAATTTAACTGTCTTGAATCCCGCAACGAAATTAATCAGAAAATTATATCGGAGGAGTAGAAAAAAAACATAATTTCCGTATATTAGGTTGTACGTATCAAAAACAAATTATCTTTAAAACTAGAAATGGTGGGTGCTTCCAACATCGAAACATTCGCAGAGGTCTCTTTTAAAGTCCAGTCCAGACAAGACATGCAATCTTGGTCAAGTCACTTATCGAGTAATGACGACCATGCAGATTATTGTCTAAGATGGTGTTTTGATTGAAGAACCACACATTTGAGTGAGATTGTCTAGGAACTGCAGCGCCATGAAGTAGCGTGAGAAACGGATAGATATTACTCACATATTTGTATGTAACAACTAAATGTACACATGAATGCAATAAAGAGTTTGATTTTGAGTTTTGAGATAAAAACGTCTTCCTGCATCTCTTTCCCACACACTGTAAGTAACATTAAAGAAGATTGAGGAACACGTGGCAAAATAGGAACAGACGCATCTTCAAGGTTACACCGTTTGTCCCGGCTCTCATTTGTAGATCTTTGACAGTCGTTACATGTATTCAGTGGTCCGAAAGCAGGACAAATAGTCTTACCAAGTATCGTATTACCCTGAACTAAGTACAGAGCTACTCGACTGCACCCGTTTAGACCGAAAGTCGACGCCCTAGTTGGGAAAAGGCTAGGCAGATGATGACTGAAATAGTTAGTTAGCCCAAGTACCTAGTCGAAAATCTCTCGTGTCGAAGAACGACACCGAATATTACCAACGTCATTAATAGTTTCCAGTCTATTTTGCCGAAACATCAAAGCAAATACCCTTCAACTTTCCCCATATTGTTTCACAATAACGAGTCAATGATTAATAATCGAATACTTCTAAACAATGTCTAATTGCACGAGTCTACTCGGTATGTTAATGAGACACACATTCGAATCGATTTATTATTGCATTCGAATAGAGACGTACATCTAATACACATTCCGCTATTGATTGATGGCGAGTTTCCAATATGTAACAGTAAATCTATTCGATTAGATTGGGTATCGATATTCTAATCGAGATTGGGATGAATGGGAAGTTTCCTTTGCTTGTTTGCATGTTTTGTTTTAGCTATGGTCGAGACGTACCACTTAATTATTGACATAATTATGCAAAGACTTTTCACTGAATCTGATTTACGAATACTGTGGTTTCGAGTTAAACCAAGGGTTTATCTGCAGTCAAAGAACAATATCTTCGACTCGTTTTTTCCAATAACTGACGCGGCGTAAACAAAAACCAATTGGTCAAAGCGATGGATTATTTTCAAAAAAATAAGTTGTCATTGGCATCAAAAAGCAATACCTAGGTAGGTATATTTTTTATTCAACCCAACCAAACAATGGAAATTCAAACAACATCATTTCGCATATTTATCTAGAAATATTAACAACATACATCATCAAAAACTTCTTATTTTGACAGTTGAAAGTACAGTTACCCGCGCGTATATCTGTCAATTTATCACGCCGCCATTTTTATAGGTATGTCTATCATGGCTTCCTAAATAATGGGCAGTGTCTCCATCTGCGAGTCACCCAACACGCGTTGACCCCACGACCTGGGTAAACAATACCGCCTTTCACCTCCACGCATAGACAATATTAAGAACGTATTTATTTTTGTTTTATCAAGATTGTCTTTGGATTTCCCAATCGGTTTTTTCGATAAGTCGACACCTGCAAGGAATAACATCGTAACTCAGTTTTAGGCAATTTTAAGTTACAATCATATTCTTGCTGTACAAAAAATACAGTTTTTTTTTGCACTCACCGCTGAGCCTAAATTCCTTTGCGTAAAGATTTTTACAGTGTAAAAACATCGTAAGTGAGAGTCAACTGGAGTTAATAAAAGGGTATATTTAGTTACACATCATCATCATCGTTGTTCATGAGCGCCAATATTAATATTACATTGTAATACAATATACGCTCTTCTTCTTGGAAATTATTATTTCTTATTAAATAAGCTTTCATCGTAACTTTAGGTAAGTACAATTATTTCATTCTTGCATAGCGAAAAAAAATTCAGTCCAAAAATTGTAACTTAAGTTACGATTATTTTCTCCGCAATAATTCAAGTTAGGTAAACAGTATGATACTAAACATCGACTTACAATGAAAGACATTCTGCCGACTGCCTCCCGCGCCTTGTTGCGAGCGAGTTACGACGTGTTCATTTGCGGTAGTCTGCATTAATATTGTTTGATCAAGTACTATTTTAGTGTGAAAACAGTGTTTAATGTAATTCTGTGTATTTATAATGAGTCGTGGCAGTAAAATAATTGAATTAGCGTTAGCTAAAAGTGGAATAACGGACACTAATGCAGGTAAGTAATGATCGTACTTATTTTTTTAGTAGGCATTAAAATTTGACTAAGAATAAAAAAACTATGCTTTTTATATGAGAATAGGATAAATCCATCACCGTTTTGTGGTGTCACAGTTATCAATAAGAATGAATTTCCCTAGTTAACTGTATACTTTTGGCGGTAATAGTAGCTGTCAAAGGTCATTCGCGATCCTATTCCTACGTGAAAAGCATAGTAAGTACCTACGTCCAATCATTGTTGTAAGTATTGATTTAACTGCCTCGGTAGCCTAGTGGTCCTAAGTGCGACTGCTACGCTAGAAGTCTTGGGTTCGATTCCTAGGTCGAGCAAAAAGTGTTATTGGGTTTTTCTATGAAATTCTCAGTAGCAGCTCTGAGTTAGGATTTGTGCCCGATTAATGGCAATAGGCTCGCCCCGTATTACATGGGAACTGTGGGTGTACATTGGTACACCTCTGCCTAACCCTTCGGGGAATACAGGCGTGATGGTATGTTGTTGTTATTAATTTAAGCACATAGTTCCTAGACCCTATTTAATTTTGACGATTTTGTTTTAGGGGAAGAAAATTTAATTACCCGTAATGATGACAATAATATGCCAATCGAAGGGAGGATGCCACCAGTTTTTTTAGAGACGGGTACGTAATTTATGTAAAATAATAATAATACCAGCCTAATTTTTGTCCTACTGCAGGACAAAGGCCTATTTTCATACAGAGAAGGCCTATGCGCTGTTGATCACCATGCTTGCTCAAGACGGATTGGTCATTTCAGACATGTTTTTACTTTAAATCCTGGTTTCCTCATGTTTTCAGTATGTCAGTGATAGCATAGTTTAACATTAAACTTACTCGTAATTTTAATGTGAATTAATATTAATTATGGTAAGTATCTTTTTTCTAGGAAATGATTTATTCGATTTTAAATATAATCTCCGACAACGCACTCCAGTAAAAATACAGAATGAACAAATCTCAGTCTCCAACGAAACCGAAGAGGTTTACTCACCCGTAGTTTCGGAGTATTTACCGCCTCCTGAAGACAACGGTACGTTTTTGTTATTCATAATCAAGCTTTTATTTAACTTGCAACGTTCGTATGTATGTATGTAATTTAGTTTTTTGACAATTACAACCAACTACCTACTATTTGAATACCTACAAAGTAAGTAATATTTTTTCAGTTCCTTCTGTTGCAACACCCGATGCCGATACCGAATCAATTAAAGATCACGTCGTAGATAATTATAATAATCAAGAATTAGAGGATAATATCTTGCAGGAAATTGGTAAGTTTATTAACTTGATTTAAATAACGACAAGAAAACGATGTTTTTAAAAATAAAGTGTAATTTAATACATTTCTTTTGTCTATTTTAGTGCAAAACCAAGAACTAAGTAATGCAATAGAAGCTGGAAGACAAACCAACGAAGAACAACCTACAGCTCAAGAACAAAGTGACGTAATACCGACTGGATGTCAAGCTAATGAAGAAGAACCTACAACTTCATCCGATTTTAATACGAATAAAAAAAAAAATTTCCAAAGAAAGTTAATCCAGGGAAGAAGAGACTTTTGAATAAAGAAAACTGGAAAAATTCAATTTGTAAAAGAAAGAAAAATTTAGGTGAGGAATTTATTAATAAGAAAGGGCAATCAATTCCGAAAAAATACATGAAACCGGGCTGTGGTGCTAATTGTTTACGTAAATGTCGAGAAGCAATTACTGAAAACCAAAGAAATGTAATATTTAAAAACTTCTGGGAATTAGGGGATCATAATAAACAAATGGATTACATTAGCCGATTCGTTAAAAGAGTCACAAAAAAACAAATTATTGCCAGCTCAGCTTCGACTAGTCGACGTCAGTGGACATTCGAGTATTATTTGTTTATAGGAGGTCAAGAAATACGGACGTGTAAGACAATGTTTTTAAACACCCTCTCTATAAGCGACATGTGGTTGCAGACTCTATTTAAAAAAATAGATAAGTCTGCTACAGGTACTATTTCTAATGATAAAAGAGGTAGTCACAGCACGCGCAAAAATGCTGTTCCAGATCAAGTTAAACAATCCGTTCGAGACCATATTTCACAAATGCCATTAGTAGACTCACACTACGTGAGAAACAGGTCATCTAAACAATATTTAGATGAACAACTTAACTTACCAATACTTTACAAGCTTTATTTAGAATGGATGAATGAAAAATATTCTGATCATGTAGTTGCGACCTTAAGACAGTACAGGGAGATATTTAAAACAGACTTCAATATAGATTTCAATAAACCTAAAAAAGACCAATGTCCGCAGTGTGACTTATTTAAAAATGCAACTGAAACTGACAAAACTAAGCTAGAGTATGAGCATGCTTTACATGTTGCCAATAAAAACGTAGTTAGGACTTTAAAAGATAGTGACAAACACCGAGCCGAGCACTCTGATTCTGTTGTAGCAGTTTGTTACGATTTACAGAAAATTTTGAACACTCCGCAGTCGGAAGTGTCTGTCTTTTATTACAAAAGAAAACTCGCTTGTTATAACTTCACGATGTATGATATGGGTAAACATAAAGGGTATTGCTACTTGTGGGATGAGACAATTGGACGCAAAGGATCAAACGAAATAAGTAGTTTTGTATTTGACTTCATTAAAACCAAGGCTCAGGAAGGGTACAAGGAGTTTAATTTTTATTCTGATAGCTGCGGCGGTCAGAATAAAAATAGAATAGTATTCGCAATGTATGCATATGCTAGCACAATATTCAAAATAAATATAAATCACCACTTCTTCGAAGTTGGACATTCACAGTCAGAGGGCGATGCAATGCATGCACTCATTGAGCGGAGAAAAAAGAACAAAATTATCTACGTTCCTCAGCAATGGGCTACTTTGATTAGATGTGCGAAATCTAATGGTGAGCCTTATGTAGTCAAGGAAGTAAATCAAGACACTATATTGGATTTTAAACAGCTTCTGCCATGTTACAATAATTGGGAATACGATGTTAATAATGTAAAAGTGTCCTGGAGCAAAATTATGCACATCCGTTATATCAGTGACTTACCAAATATGATTAAGTTTCAATATGATTCTCTGAGTGACAGTGAAATGGCTATAGATATAGCTCAACATAGGGCAGTTTCACTTCGGTCAGTTACTCGCCGCGCTGCCAAGGGACCTCAAAACAATCAACAAGAATTACCGAACCACATTTCGAATGCTTATAATTCACCTTTGCCTTTGACTACAGCTAAGTATAAAGACTTAATGAGCCTGTGTAATAGCAATGCCATTCCAACAATCTATCATGATTATTACATAAATTTACCAAATCTTAATTCAACTCAGCCAAATCATGCATCTGATTCCGATTGAGAAACCTATTAATTAATGATTACAAAGACTGAGATCTGTGATTCTAATCTTAATTGCTAATTGCTTAGAAGCTATGTTTGTTTAAATATTTTATTTGAATTTGATTGTGTTTGTTGAATTTCAGGACCTGATTGTATTCATGAATAGGTACAATGTTACTTTCTAATTGATAGGATAGGTAGGTATATATCAGTTTTCCAAAAAAATATTGGATGAAACTTAGTTATTATTAATAAAGCTGTGTTACTTTTCATTTATTATAATAAATATTAAGCATATTTTGTTTGTTTATATTAAGTAATTTGTTTTGTTTTTTTAAAGCTGTACACTGTTATCTCCTAGTTGATTGAATAGGCTTAACAGTTTTCCTAAGAAATGTATAAGAACGAAGCAATTGATGACCAAAACATTGTTATCTTTTAGTTATATTTAAAAAAAATATTATGGACATTATGTTTAGTGGGTTTAACTAATTTGTTTGTGAGTAAGACTGATAAAATAAAAAGCAATAAAGACTACTCAAATTAATTTAACTATGTTTTTTATTTGTATGTCAACTCCAAAACGCATAAGAATACATTTTACAAATTGTATCTCAGACATACCATTTTTTTATTTTACGAACTTCCTATTATTACACTTTATGCGATTGTATGTCTGACTTACAATGTCATTTTATACAGTATATGTTGTGGAATGTCATTGTAACTCACAAATAGTATTAAAATATACATATATATATATTAATATAATTATATGAAAGTGTAGCTGGTTCCTCGTTGACTCAAATTTTCAAGATAGGCTGGCTTTAAGACTTAACCGAAGTCTGATAGAATTTTTTAAATCTTTGTCGCGCTCTCCTCAAAAGTTACTAAATATTAGTTACAATGTTATTCCTTGCAGGTGTCGAAGTATCATTTGGGAACCGTTGAGGCGTTTAGGTTGTTACCTAATAAATAGTGAAACTTTGAATTTGTCAATTATCACAATGAGTATCAAGTAGCGATCAGATTTCATATCCGTTGTTATGAATCAAGTCCTAGCTGCTAAAAATACATATTATATATTCAATGCAGGACACTAGCAAAGCGAAATCGTGCCGATGTCTCATCGTGTAGAAAACCTACTTAATTTAGTGGACAAGTATATAATATAATGCTCTAATCAAATTAAATTCACAAGGAGCGTTGCGTGGTTACGCGCATAAATCAAGTGAACAAATTCAGAACACTTGCGACACGACTCACACGAGCGCCCGCGCACGTAGCGATAGCAACACAATCTTAGAAGTGCAAGACTTTTTTATTTGTTTAGGTACACAAAACACATAATGAATACAAAAAAATAAGCAAAGATAGAAGGGCATTACGGTTCTGCCTTTTTTGTACAATTTTCATCCAGTAATTATTTGACAGGACAGTTGGATGAAATACTTAGACACCGTGTGACTGTGACCTATACTGGTATTACAATTATGTGGTGTGTGTTAGAATAAGTATCGCTATTGTATTTTCTTAAGTCCAAAGATGGGTACAAGGCTACCATGGAAATTATTTTAGATACATGTAATAAAGGGAAGAATTTAAATCTACCAAACGTCTGACAAAAACGAGATAATACTCTTTTCTGCTATAGGCAGTGAGCTAGTAATATTGTCACTAGAATAGCCGCTAGCTAGACTTTTACTACGATCGTGTAGTTCAAAACAAGCTCCAAAGACAAATTATTTTAATGTTGGTACTTTTAAAACTGATTCAAAATAATTCGATAAAAGAAAGAGTGTGAGGCTGATGACAGATCGTTTTGTGTTATCAACTAATTAGTCAATTAAACTATCCCCTGAAGCTATGACTTGAATGATCACTGATGCCCATTGATGAGTTTTTATGCTCACCTTAAACTATGATGAATGTTGACCAATTTATCTAATTTTATCATCAATAAAAAAATATTTCCAACATGTTTTTTTTGTTCTGCTACTACTTGATATCAACAATTAAGTATCGTAGCACCTATGTCATCACATCACGACAAGTTTTCACCACATCCGGTAACAAGATGCATAAATTAAAACAGATAATAAATAAAAACTAGATCGAAAGTAATCGATTAGGTGTCCAATGCCGTAACTCGATACAGATACCGTAAGTTTTGTAATTGATCTACATTATATTGAGTATAATTTCAACCGAATGGGCTACTCACTAGAGATTTGAAATTGGAATACCTTGACAAACTTTTTAATGCAGTTTAATTGCTACATCTGTAGTAGAGCATGCATGAGACATGTACTTTTATGACAGCAAAATGAAGATGGCCGCACTGTTGACCGTTTTAGATGGTCGTTAGCGTAATTAAGTAGTGAATACGCAGCACCGAGATTGAATATCTTGAAAGTCATTAAGAATTTGGCCTAACTTTAATAATGTTTACATTAAAAATTAGTATTGGATTAAATTACTATAGTAATATATTAGAAAGTTAAATAGTTTTATGATTAACTCTCACTAGATAGACTTTATTCGGACCACAAGTTCTAATTATGAAATAGTTAACTACAATTTCTAAAAGCCTAATCCAGTCTCTAACTTAACTTGCTGTCAAATCTCATTCAAGTGTTGCGATTGGTTGAATATGGACAGCCAATCAATGCTTCAAAGCATTATTGCAGCATTATAGCTGTATTCAAATACAGCTTAGAATCCTAGATGGATAAGTTTTTCTGGTGAAATCCTACCCATAAAAGCATGCCTTCGTCGACACGTCACACACTGATAATTCGATTTCCGCATTTCAGACATATGAATCAAGATGTCATTAGAATCGAATTTAGCTCAATTCATTACATTACAACAAATTGATTATCATCCAATGGGTATACTTTAAAATAATTACACACCTCACATTCTTATATAAAAAGTCAAAAGTGCTAATTCACATATTGCGTGTATCATGTAATTATATAAGGTCATCATTGTCTACGTCTATTCGCTTATTGTAATCTAGCCGATTTTTTCATTGACGTTACTGATGTTGGGGCTGTGTTCCATAGAGGACAGTGCAATGTAAAGAATACCTTGTGACAGCAAACAGTTCATTCTCATTTTTTTTATTACCTCTGACTTGGCATCACTGTCAACATCACAGTGATCTTTATTTTTGTCAAAATAAGGTTACTAATAGTTTGCTTTTATTGTCTGGGCACAGACTCCTGGGCAAAGGCTTCTTCCCATTCCCTTCACTTATCTCAATGATGTGCTTTTTCTTCCATTTAAGGCTGGGTTAATGCTCTCGAGAGATAAAACAACTGTAGGACTGCAGTTTATAAAGCTATACTTTTTCGAAAAAAATAATGCAAATCTATTTAGTCCGTCAGAGTTAGAGTATTGGATATTCGATCGTATTTTTTGTTTTTGTAAATCATGGAATATTGAAAAATATAAAACGCATCAAAATTCGGGAGTGGGGGCTCGTGACGTCGTCAGTAAGTACTTAAAATTATATCAAGGCGTGATGTATATTTTAGAAGCGCCGTTTCTTCGTCAATTTTGGTTTACATAACAAAAGAAGAAATGCGGGTGAATTTAGAATTTTGATAACCTAACTGGCGGACTAATTGGATTTTTTTCGTGTAAGTATTAAGTATCATGAAGAATCTACATTTTTCATCCTACCTCCGGACACCTAATCCTGAATTGACAGCCTCTTTATTTCTTACTAGTGTTTTTTTACAAAGAAATAATAAAGAAGGAACAAAAGTCAGATTTGAAAGCGTTATTTCTTCTATTTAAATATGCGCAGCAGGAACCAATCTTGTTTTTTAGTCTCGTACCCCAAAATAAACTTGTACTTCGGCCATTTTTAATTAAAGATCAATCAGTTAACTTTTAACATCATAAAGTAGGTACCGATCGCCACCTCACAAAATATGATTGATTACACATTGATCAGTAGCAATTTCATCCGTCATTTGAGTTTCAAAAGTTGTATTACCAACTTTCTCAAATATATCATCATTCTTTTCGCTTAGGTTACGTCATCCTTGTCCTCTTATTAATTCTACACATACCCATCATCATCTAGTCCAGCGTTTTCGAATTCCAGTCTAACTCCTGTGAGTTAGACTGGAATGCGAAAACGCTGGGCTACACTGGGGTAGTACATGGGGTACCCAAACTGTTAGATGGCCCTGTTAGTTTTTTTTTCAACCAAATAAATACAAAATTCTGAGGACTCGAAACTGTGATCTAGTCACAAAGCAACCGCTGTCACCGCTAGGCTATCTACTTCACTAGCAAGTCTAAAATAGCCATTCTCGTTATGACAGTTGAAAAGTTGGTGTACCTAAACGCACAGATGGCAGTACTATCTATGAAAATTTTGCTTGAAGCCAATGTATAGAAGTTTCACCCCCCTGGTCTAACTGGAAACAGCAGTACCAGTATTCTGACATCCGCGTCTGTCTATCTGACCTCCGCAACCCAGTTATGGGGTGATACGATGATACCTTTGGTAAGGCTTATCAGACTTTCGGCCCACTGACCTGTAACGATTGTCAAAAATCTACTAATGAACTACCAACCAACTTTCGCAAATAATACATATAATCATCTTTTCGCTTAGCATTCGTCGGAGCAACATCTTAATCCTCCAATTTATTTCATACAATAGCATCATTTAGTTGGTATAAATTGCCAGTGTTATATCGAGTGATTTGATAATTAGTAGCTTTAATTACTGTATTCTGATTGGACCGCGTCATCGTGAATGATGGCTTTCAACGCTATTACCTGCGGTATCAGGTGTAAGGCGAAGTTATTTAGTTGTTACAATGTTGCATGTGTCGAATTAAAGATGTAATTTATTTCGATGTTTTAAAATTACCAGTTATTTTGACACCTAATTTTAGTTCAGACGTGGTGATATGTATGGTAGTGGAAGACTCGAGTCGGCGAACGATAAATAAGTCAAGGTTTTTACGAGCTCTCTTCTAAGTTTAAAACCTTTCTAGAGCTTTTTTGTTACATACTGCACACTCTCCAACAATATAATGTTCAACAGCAAGCTATACTATCGTCAACCGTAACTCCTTTCAATCAATCATCATCATTATTCCTAACACGTTAACATGAGTTTTCTCTTATCATCTATTTTATGAAATCATCCCTTACTGCCCCACACTGCTACAGCTAGGCGGCTGCTACACTCATTTCTCACGGCTGTTCTAGACCAATTTCTCATGAAACCATCAAGTTCGTCTCACCATTTCCACTTAGGTCTTCTACGGCTTCGCTTTATGTTATCATATTTCTAACGGTTCATTTGTATTGCCACACAGGAGCGGCTGGGCAGCGGCGGGCTGGGTCTCGGCGGCGGTGGGTTCCGCGGAGGCGCGCAGCCCTCGCTGGCAGACTTCCAGCCTCCGTACTTCCCGCCCCCCTTCGCCCCCGCGCCGCACCCCGCCAGCCCTCATCATCAACAACAAGTGAGTTTTCTAGATGAATAAGGAAGTTGATAAAAACGGGCCCTAAGCTCCATAAAAATAAAATCTGGATCCACCTAAAATCTCATGCTCCGTAAAAATAAAACCTGGATCTACCCAGAACCTCATCTGTTTTCATCGAAACCTTTGAAACTCAGCGAAGCCTTTATGAACATATGCAAAGCTGCCGCTTCGTCAATCAGCTTTAGCAGTAAGCACTGTCAGTGAAGTGTTTATTGAATGAATCGCGAGCACAAACTCTCGTGATGTTCAAAAACCTAGCAGTGGTCTGCAATGGGCTGATTTAAATTAAAGCATCAGCGAACATCTTCAACACCAAACCTCTTTGTCTCCAAAACCAATCAATCCCATTCCATCCGTGGGAAATAATACAGAACTCCCCAAGCCGTAGTTCATGCCATGGCCCCATGGCATGACCTATGGCTTGGGGAATTCTGCTGTAAGGCTATTTTAGCTTCTGAGCCTACGGAGTCTATGAAAAGGCCCAATGCAATCTTGCCTTCGTATTGCCACCAAATCTATACCACTTCTCTTCCCTGCAGCAGAGCCATGGCATGGAGTACGGCGGCGGGGGTGGTGGAGGCGCGGAGTACGCGCAGCACTACGCGCCGCAGCAGCTGCTCCCACGCCACCACGCGCACCACGAGCCGCACGCGCACCTGCGCCACCACAGGGACCACCACGACATACATGCGCACCACGTAAGTACTAAGTACAAGAGATTCTAGATCTTAAGAACCAGGTCCCGTCGAAATAGTGTTCTTATTTTAAGCCAGCGAAGTGGTCTTACCAAATATATGAAAGGAAATTATGATTCTAGTTATTTCATTTAGATAAAATAACACCTTTCTATTGATTGCTTTTGCTGGCTGTTATGTTGTCAAATCATAGCACTGTTCCGAGGAATCCCGGATTAAGTAGTCGTATCTAACGCCCAAATGAGCTGCTGTATTCAAGTATAAATTGGTATATCCTTACAAAGTCAAGAGACAATCTGTTTCAGGCTTATTTTTGACATGGGCTATACATACCTACTTATGCGACTAGACCCTTGAAATTAACCTCAACCTTGACAAAAAAAAAAATATCGAAGGGAAATCTTTAAAACCAGTTTCCTACACACAACTAGTCAACAGTTGTTATACAAATAGTTTACTCATCCTAACCTTAGAATACATCCAACTGAATAGATCGATATTCACCACTCTGTGTATAAGTAAGAAACTATGCGTGTCCCCCTTCCCCTAGTCACCCCTCGCGAAAGAATCTCCGCATAGTTTACCCTTCGCGGGTATAAAATGATTATGTTATTAATATTATAATAATTTTCCGCCGATTCGATTATTCTCGGTACCTACTGTGGCTAAATAGATAATCTACTTGAGAAAAATGATAAAATAAACTTGTGTTTAAATACGTCTACTTACTTAGAAATAATTGTTTCATATCTTTTTTAAACATTGTTTTGGCACTTATTTATTAACCTGACTGTACCTTTCTTTTTCGCGCGTTACTCACGCGCGAAAAGTAAGTAGTTTTAGTTCGGAATCCAAGTATTTCGAAACAAGTAAGTAGGTATTTTGTAATATCTATATATTTATTGGCAGACCGTCTATCCAAACCATTTCTGTTTTCATTCTGAAGGTAATATAAATACTTTTCCTAATCCACATAAATTGTAGGTACGAGTACTAGTAGGTAAATGTTAAAGATATGTACCTATTACAACGGGGTCAAATAAAATAAATAAATATTAACATTTTAATCATCTGACATTATTTAAGTTATTTTATTGTCATAGATAGGCACTTTATCTTGATTTGTCTCCAAACAGTCAATTGATCAAAAATGTTACTTTAACTTTTTACAGTCATTGAGACAATTAAGAGTTAGAACTTCCGTGACACGAAAACTCAACTTGTATGGCAACAACTGCTGCTAGTTTTTTATTGTTTCAATTTATTAGTACTTACAACAACTGATTGACTTTATTTGTGAAAAAATAGAAGTAGGTAACAAAACTTTTTAATAAGTAGCCTCACTCAAAGTTTCATTCGAAATTCGAACTCGAGTCTAGTTTTTTTTTCGAAGCAACGTCAACAATATTTTTCAGCCAACAATAGCCTCTCGCAAACGTTAGGGATGGGATCACTTTGGTAGATTAGCCGCTGGTAATGGTCCGGTTTGCTCGAGCGGGCCATTCAATACAATGCTGGCCGATCGCGGGCAGGAAGACTCGATGACATTATACGCTATTGAATGGCAATTTATGAAAAACTTCTAAGTAAATATTTTAGAAATTATTTGATAAAGCTTTATTGCATTATAGCATAAAGTGTGTTGCTGTGGTACTAATTCTCAATTGGTAAGTGGCCTCGTAAATTTCCGTTACACGGTTATATAGATTTCATTTCGGGTGAGGAATGGTGTATCTGTCAACATTATACCTCCAAAATTACTGCACCCATTTGGATTCGGTGTTTTTAAACTCTCAAAGCTCCAGGCTAATCCCGATCACCTATCATTTCATCTCAACCATGTTGGAATTGGCTGCTTGCCGCTTTTCCCGTATTTTGCATGGAGCTACACAGCCCCTTATATGTAGCTTGGTAACACGTTAATCTCTTGTAAGACTTCGATCCCGACCATGATGTTTATTACCTAAAAAGAACCGTACTGAGTTTTTCTTGATGCATTAACCTCATCACTAATCCAATTCGGTCTTTTTTTGCCTAGTTGTCACACGGAGGCTTCAGCTATGGCGGTGGCGAGCGGCGGGCAGACTACGGCGCTCGAGAACAGCATGAGTTGGCGCTACACCATGCGCTGCATTCCGCTGAAGAAACGCCGGTAAGCATAATAATAGAAACGTGGTGCATCAGCTCAAACAGCGGAAAGCGCTTGGAAAGCGTTCAGCCATCCTCCTACGGTTTTAGAAATTCAGTTTCAGCTGTTGGGTAATTTCGAAACCTATTCAGAATCCTAAGACCAACAATTATACTTACTACTAGCTGACCCACGCAACTTCGTCTGCATCACATAAGAGAGAAAAACGAACGGAAAAAAAATGGCTATTAAAAAATAAGGGTTGATCGTAGAAGGGTGAAAATTTAGGATTGTATGTATTTTTGTATGTTGTATCATAAAAAAATAAAAAATAAAAATTTTGTCTAAAAAATAATAAAATAAAATTAGTGGTGGACTACCCTTAACATTTAGGGGGATGAAAAAAAGATGTTGGCCGATTCTCAGACCTACTCAATATGCTCACAAAATTTCATGAGAATCGGTCAAGCCGTTTCGGAGGAGTATGGGAACGAAAATTATGACACGAGAATTTTATATATAAGATTAGATGCGAAAGTTTGGAAAGATGTTTGTTACCAGGCCAGTAGATAGCGTCACGGAAAAAGGATCTACTTTTTGTGTGCTCCTTAAAGCGTATGCAATGGACAGGAATATGCCCAAGAATTAGACCTAGGTCAATATTCTATAAATATTTTATGCAACAGGAAAAAATCCACTCGTTAAATTAGGTACTACAGGAGCTATTTATCGATCCAAGAAACATGAGAAATGCCAATTATTTGTTTAAAATTTCACCCTCGCGTCGTCGATATTTTGATAGACATCCAATATCTAAGAAATATGTGCGCCCAGTCCAATGGAATTTAATAATAAGCTTACTAAATTAAAATGCGCTCCTCTAGCGAGGAATGTCAGAAAGTTCATATATTTCCTTCTTACAATATCAATACTTTACGGATGCTGAAGATAACAATTTGTTGCAACATCAAAATGAAGTAGGTATGATTGATAGAACTACTTTCTTGTTAATATTCAAAGTTGGCCCAGATTCTAGATTCTCAACTTTACCAATTAGCAAAATAACGTTAAATTAAAATGACGTTTAATTCAAGTTACGCGGATTCACTACAAATATAGGCGTGAAATTGACACATTTTTTTGACATTTTCTTTTTTTTTTTTAGAACGCTGGCATGGATGACACCACGGGGTTCATGACTGACCTTCCACTATTAAAAAGTAAGTGCATCTTTACATTTTCAAAAATACTGTTATTTCAGTGATTACTTGATTAGTGTCGTCACATCATTTTAATAACTTTCACAGCATGTGGTTTATCAATATCTAACTGAAAGATTGCATCCGTTGTGTACCCAGCGGGCCTAAAATGTCTACTTCAGCAGAATCATAATATACTTACTTAAATCACGTAAAAAATTTAAAAGTGGACTTTAGAGTCATCATTATCGTATAGTGCACGTTAAGATTGTTTTTAACGTGATTCATATTAAGTACGATTCTCAAATTAACTTAATTCAAACTGGACATTTTTTTTCAGCAAATGATTTAACTAAATTACATGTAAATGTAATACAAACATAATTTCGGTAAACAAACGACTTAATAACTTTCCTCGATAAGAACCATCTGGTCTTTAATTTCCCCACTTTATTGACGATAACCAAAGATTAAACGCGTAAAATTATTCACTTAATTCTCTCGGCATACCTCCATATGTAATTTAAATTGCGAACATCAGATAAAAGAACTACATATTATTAACATATCAAATATTTTATTGTTACACGGTTCTAAGATGACCCGCATAAGATAAAACTGTAATTAGACTTCATACCGCACTTATCAAGTAGGTGTATCGATTTTTCTAAGTAGATTGTAAAAAAAAAACGCCTCATTCATCGGACGAATGAATCAATATCAAATAAATAAAAGTTTCGATCAATCAATCGATATTTGAATAGGTAGCGTTTGATTTTGGAAATGACTCCATTTTTTTTAAATTTAAAACTCTGCTGAATGCCGTTCTTAATTTGAATAAAAATAATAAACAGTTAGCTGATATTAAAATGTTTTTATTTTATTTAAGTAAAAACAAAATTATGTTATAATTGATATTTGTGTAGCTTCGCTGAACAAAATAGCAATATAGAAACACCACTATCACACTACATAACGAAGATTATCCAAATGATTTTTAACCGACTTCTAAAAAAGGAGGAGGTTCTCAATTCGGATGTTTCTATATATTTTTTTTATGTTTGTTCGGGCATAAGTCCGTCGCTTGCGAACCGATTTGGAAAATTCTTTTTTTGTTGGAAAGGGTATTCTTTCCAAATGGTCCCATAGCCACCAAGTCGGGATCTGATGATGGAATCCTGGCGAAATCGAGGGAACTCTTCAAATTTTATAGGATAACGTGCAGCGATTTTGGTATTTTCTACAACAAGTGAAGCATTTGCGTTTCATAAGAACCATTCTACCATCAGATCTGATGATGAAGCCAAGAGTCACGGAACTCCATAATGAGACAATGTATCCTAGTCGTGTTTGGGCTTGTTGTAATTGTAATGGTATGCACTTTCCATGTGTATCAAGCACATGTGAACCACTAAAAAATGAAAAATCAAAACCTTTATGCACTTTTTACATTTTTTATTTCTATAGTAAAAATATCAGAAAGCACATTTAAGTAGCTACTAAGAAACGACAGTTTACGAGTACAAGTCCCACACTTCGTCGGTTTTTTTCAAAAACATAATTGGCCAGTAATAAGCGTGCGCACCTTTTACTTTTTGTGCAAAAACGCGGGGTGTTAAATAGCCAGTATGGTGCCAACATAATGACATACTAATGTTTATTGTATTAGGGTTGCCATATAGAAATATTACAATAAGAATAGAGATCACGCTGCGCTCATGTTTGGGGCGTGGCGATGATTGTTAGTGGCCCTATTGTTGATATTTGAAGCCGAGGATTTTGTAATCACTCCAAATTTTGTATGGCTGTATGTTTAATGTATTTGTAACGACTTATATATTTTTCTTGCCTCGATGTTTTTTGGTTTTACGGCAATCGTGCGCAAGTAAAAGGTCGATGTTCTGTTTAAGTAGTCTGTGAGGAGTAATTGGCAATAAATTTGTCGTATAGTAAAATGACACATTTGATAATAATATCAATGGCCGATTACGATTCTGTTCGCAATATAAATTCTTCAAACGGTACAGTAAAAGTTGACCCGCCACCATTGATAACGAAAGAACTACAAATACTTGGCCAAACACAATTTCCTGTTGGAAATCTTAATACAGGATGTTATCGATACCAATGTTACAAAGTCATCAATATAAATCTCGTAGCTGTGGGTATGATTTATTAGGTGCTGCTAGTTGCTACAAGATTGCCAAGGCTTGTACACTTTAACGCAATAGCAATACACAATAAGCAGTACATAATTGTGGCTTTAAAAAAAATCGCTTTGCCTCTTGTTTGATGTAAAAGATGACCTGAAAAAATCGTAAGAATCGAGTAGTCTTGAAATATTTGGGTTTGGTTAGGCCTTGTTTCATATTTGGACGTATTACCAAATAAATAAATAGATACGTTTAGAACGAAACACATTAAACTCGATTACTCGACATTGATTTTACACAAAGCTTCTAAGCAAGACTCGATCTGTTTTCGAACTCATGGTGCATAAATAACGTTCTCTAAAAGCATAGTAAAATGTTTGAGACCTCTTCAAATTTTAATAACTTAATGCAACACCTCTTCTAAACGCATCCTTCTTTACAGCAATGAAAGGCCGCGACGGCCTCGGCGGCACGGGGTCCTGTGCACCGAACGACGTGTTCTGCTCAGTACCTGGTCGACTGTCACTCCTATCCTCCACCAGCAAGTACAAGGTGACCGTGGCAGAGGTTCAGAGGAGACTATCACCCCCTGAGTGCCTGAATGCGTCTCTACTTGGTGGAGTGCTGCGAAGGTAAGGATATTGAAGCCCCTGGGAGTAATGACATAACACTGAGTGGTCACAACCATGGTGGATCTGGGTATGGAGTCTATACTCTATGGTCTACTATAGTCTTGATCTTTCTTGAATGTAATAAAAACACAAAGTATAAAGTTTTCCAGGGGTGTGGAAACACCAAGTATTTCCAAGGATTTCATAGTCTATTTGTAGGCGTTAATGTACACTTCATTAATTTTTGTTGATGACAACTTATTAGTTTTCATCAACAAAAATTCATTAAGTGCTGAAGGTATCTTCATATGAAATTAAATCCTCTTTTTTAAAAACGTTACACTAATATCAGATGCATACCAACCCGCAATTAAATTGACATTTTACAAACAGTAGATATGCCTGACCAAAAAAAATGATTGTACCACCTACAGCTGCGTATATTTCATGATCCACTACAAATTAATTAAAACAATAATTACTGTATGCATAATGAATATTAGGCAATTACAAGACAAATTCACATCACCCGCCATTCGACCGTAATATTGAACTTAAACGTGGCATGCTCTTGTTCCGCTAGTGCGGTTGGTTATTTATTACGTTTTTTGCTCTGGCAACACTGAACAGTTTGCGGCGAGCGATAAAGACATGTTTGACTTTTAATATCGGACCGTTTTGGTTAGCAGTTATTAAGATATTTAGGGTACCACGGTGGTAGGTACTAGCCCTTAGTATCTTCGTTAATTTCAAACCATGCCACATATAAAAAAATATGAGTTTATGACCCTGAAATCAAATATTATTATTATTCCATCAATACAAATAATTTTAAGGTGCTGTCAAGGATTCGATGATTACGGAATAGCTTAGGAACAAAATGTTTTTTCAAATCATTTTTTTTCCTTACTCGGCAAAACGACGCAAAAGCTCACCTTAACAAATTGTTTTAGTTTTACTGCTCTTTACCTCATAAAATTAGCATTACTCAATAAAATTAAGAAACTCAACAATTTTAAACTGCCTACATAATCGGTCAAAAGTGTAAAAAAACATGTAATTGAATATTCAAGTAACTAGTTTATTTAAATTACGGAACCCGTAAATACTGCTCAAATTACGCTCAGCACTTTTTGTTGCCTCGCGGTTGAATGTGGGCTGGCATCGGATCGCCATTTCCTTTATATGTTTATTGAATATAATTATCAGGTATTACTTCTAGATATCTCATTGTGATCATATCTTGCTATACACACACCGTTACGTTAAAAGTAGCTGGTTACGTTCTTGCTACCTGTTTTTTTCTTTTCTAATGAATACTTTTTATGAAAAATCTCACGCGTTTCTTTTGACACTTGACAAAATAATGAAGTTTTTGCTCCTCGCTGACTTACGCATAAGTTATATTTTAGTTGGATTCAACGACTGAGTGTGAAGTGCCCGCCAAAAGCTCGTAAGTTTCAGCAAAAAAACTGTCCGGTCATGATTTAATAAAAAATCCAATTATTCCACAAAAGGAAGCCGTAATGACTACCTATCCAACTTATGAGGTCATTTAAGCACATCCTAGTTTGTACGTGATCGCCGTAACACTAGGATTTAAATTAGGGCATTGTTGAAAAAGTACTAATAAATGATTTGATGAGAGACTAAAACCTTTTTTCTCTTACTTCAAAAAAGGTTCCATTTGACGTAATAAATACCTGTCACTAGCCACTTGTTTTATTAAATTTAGAGGGCGATAAACAGCGCATCATCGTCGCCCTAATTGCCGTCATTACGTGCCGATGGTTGGTTGTCAAAAGGCTATGCAGCAAACATTGCGGCTTTAGAAAATAATGTATAGGTACGATGGTAACACCGAATAATGGCGGGAACCCAGCAGCTGGCTGTATAATGTATACTTGAATATTTCACATTCTCAACTTGGTGTCTCCTTACATGGTAATTACATTAATAATAAATAAATTGTAGCGAAACTAAGAGCGGAGACGACAGGCTGGAGGACTAGTTTACGTATTTAAAAGCTTGTAATTTTACGCATATAAAGTCATTTAAATTATCTACAATCTTTTATTCATTTTATAGTGATAAATACAGCCGTTTGTATAAAATATTTGTCACTTTCAGGTCAAACAAATGTTACTTTGTCTTTTGTACTGTCGACAAAAGAAATTGGTAGTAAAAAATAAGCTGTTTGACAGACATCAATAATAATATAAACCTCGAAGCAACTAGGTGCCTGTTGCTTAAAAAAATTTAAGTGTGTCCATTTCAAAACAAAATCTGTATGAAATTAATCACTCATAAAACCTTCATATCCAAAGCCTCTTTCCACAAAAGAAATGCTGTCAAAACACACCTATGCCGCAGACGCCATTATTTCCAAATTCAAAAAACTCATTGTGTCGTAAGTAGAAACGCCATTTTGATTTAATCAATCGCGTATTATTAATGGATCCGCCGCTTTACGATACGAGAGTTATTTTTATTATTTTTCATATCGATATTCTCGATTCGGTAATTGGAGATGAAATGATCTTGCATTCAACGATACGCGGTCATATTCAATCGGAATTTCTTTGCAGCCAGTAAAAGTTAAAAAAAATATCGATTACTCAAATGTTTAAATCAATGTCAATTTTATATGACGCTTGTAAAGAGTCGAAGCAAATAAGAATAACACATGTCTGGGAAATCAGCCAACGGTATCTTTTCGTCATAATTATCGTACTTGAATCAAAGACGTGTAGGTACCTACCTGATTGATAATCTCTTTAATCGGACTCTTGGGTATTCGATACATACTCGATATTCGATGCCCATTAGTTTACCAATCTGTCGATTCATTCGATTTAGTTTTCCATTGATTCTAAATTCAAACATTCAAATTCATTGTTTGGCTCGTTAGCTATGCGGATGATTCTCGCTTCTTTTGTCGTTGTCTAAACGAACGTGTGAAAATATTAAACTCGAATAACGGTGCTGTCTAATTACATTTGTTATTATTTTCGCCTCAACCATTGTGTAATGAGAAATAGTAAAATCATTGATCAGTGATCACTGAGTCTGCACTTCTATACTGAGAGCTTTGCGGCTTTTTATTGGCCAATTAAATTTATATTTTCATGAAATGTTTATTTTATTCGTTCAGTTGGTTTCGAACGATTAAGTATTTTTCAATTTGTACATTAATCTCTTTATAACTATAGCTGCAACAACTTACAAGCTTACGTTCATAGACATATACATAAATGCTTACGTTTCATGATGACACTAAAGATTTAAAATACTATATCGTATCAATATTCTGCTAAGTAGGTACCTAACTACTAGCATTCATGCAACTTCAAACTGAGGAAAACAACCTAAGTTATGTTTAGAAATAGTTACTATGAAAATTCACAAACTACCAATAACAATTTGTTAGGAATTCGTTCGCATACCAGCCCGTCACAAGGGGTCCCGAAGACGTCGTTACACAAAATTAGGCCTATTTCAATCCAACGAGACGAATTTGGTTACGTATAGGTATTTGTTGGAGCACAGATTTTACTTAAATTTGGAGGTTTATCGCAAAATTAGTGAGTTCGGTAAGTTAAGGCCAAGATCGGTAAAAAGCTCAAGAGTGAACACTTGTATTGATGTTTTTGTTTAAATTGAAGGATAATTACCGTAAAATTAATATTATTTATTTATTAATTTATGGAATCGACTGCAAATAAAACCTTAACACTAAACTTTAAAAAAAAAATAGGTAGGTAGTTCTACTTCGGCTTATGTTAAAATTGTCAACAGCCTGTCAAAACATGGAAAAGCCAGTCAGCCAGCATTATTCAATAAATCATAACACAACGAGCACACTCGCATTCTTAAATCTTTATTCATAAACTCCATCAAACTTTATCGAAAACAATTTCGATAACGAGCTTTTATCACAGCTTTCATCTGTGCTTTTATTTCACAGCGGTTAATACTGGTAGCCATTTTTAAAATGCCGAACATAACAACCAAGCTATCTTTAACCGCCGACAAGATATAAATCTTTCGATAACCAGCCCTATTCCGTAGCAATAAGAAAAAAACGTTAATTGTCCAACTACTTTAATTCTTCAACTTTCTATGCGTCAATCACGAATTACAATTTTGACGGTAATCGATAGGTTATCGGTAGCTCCATCTAGCGGTCAGTAGCAGTACTATTGACTGACATGTGACCGTACCAACAAAAGAGTAGCTACTTATTTTTTTACACACTGACTTGCAATTTGATACAGCAGGTTCAATTGTAAATCAAATACCAATTGTAGTAATGTATTAATCAGTTCGGCATTTTTCTTTGTCAACCAGGCACAATTTGGACGAAAAATACGGTAATACACCGAAATGGCGCTCAACGTTGCAAAAATGTTCTTTTTTCACTCTGTTTTCCCCCCTCTCTAGCTTTACTTAACCTCTGTAACTACCTATGATAACCAATTAGAGTGCTTAATTACAAGAAAGTTGAAATGTTTTATTTTTTTCAGAGCGAAGAGCAAAAATGGCGGGAGATTACTCCGCGAGAAATTGGAAAAGATTGGTCTGAACTTGCCGGCGGGGAGACGGAAAGCTGCCAACGTTACACTCCTTACATCTTTAGTAGAAGGTAATCTCTACGTCTATTACCAATACACTAATTACAGTCAATCACATTCGACACATTGTTCTGCGCGATGTCGGATCACATCATCTAGCCGGAAATAAGACGGATGACGACTTTTTTGCTTTTATTGTATGGACATTAAGCAGCTCGCTAAGCATGCACAGTACATACAAATGTAATACCAAAATAACTTGTAAATCAAACGTATTCATAAGGTAAGTGTGTATTTATTCCGATTGAATTACAGAATGTCTAGGTTTCCAAACATATATTTTGAATGGACACTGATTTAAACAAGGGTTTTAAGAAAAAATAGTTTAAATTCCTCATAACTCGTCTTTATCTATTGTCCTTTCAAAATATATATTTAGGAACATTATATATTCTGTAATCCAATCGAAACAAATACACACTACCTTATGAATACCTTTCATTTACAAATAATTTTGGTATTACGTTTGTGTGAACTACGCATGCTCCACCGGCCTTTTAAGCTCTTTGTGGCCGGCTCAAGCCGAAGTTAAAGTCAAAGTGTATAGTGATAATTCCCTAAAGTTGTTGAAAGAATTGTCAGCAGCGCCAGCGTCCTAATCCTCCGTGTAAACTGCTTTCAAACATTTCACAGCCAACATAATAGACTCTAATATTTAGGGTATTTGTCGTAAGATTTCTAATTGCTATTTTCCTCAACAGCGGAAGCAGTACACCTAGCCCGTGACTTCGGTTACGTGTGTGAGACAGAGTTCCCCGCGCGGGCGCTCGCTGAGTACCTCGCGCGACAGTACGCCGAGCACGACTCGCGGCGCAGGAGGGACTTGCTGCAGGCCACTAAACAGGTAACTATGACATAATGGTCACTTCGCGGCTACGTGTGTTAATCAGAGTTCGCCGCGTGGTCGCTCGCTAAGTACCTCGCGCGGGTGCTCGCCGAGCACGAGGAGGGACTGCTACAAGCAACAAAGCAGGTGTCTGTCTATGGCTAGATGCTAGTTCTAGAGTTTCGTAGGTCTACGTCGTATTACTGCAGCAGTAATTTCGGAAAAAAAAACAAAGGTCTTCGACTAGTCAAGGAAGAGACTAGAGACGCAATGTGGATTTAATTAAACCAATGTGATTGGAAAATCTTAAAAACAAAATGAACATCTCATACTTGTACGCCTTTCAGGCAAAACATGACTGCAACAATTATAATTTAATGTACCATCTTGCATGCTATGTGTGTGTATACTCATGTTTAAACAAATAAAAAAATATCTTATCTTATCTTATCTTACAGGTAATAAAGGAGCTGATGGACCTCCTGAACCAGGATCGCTCACCGCTGTGTAACACCCGGCCCCCGCATCTCCTGGAGCCGGCGATACAGCGCCACCTAACGCACTTCTCACTCATCTCGCACGGCTTCGGGGGACCCGCCATTGTCGCTGCGTTGACTGCCATACAGGTACAATATGCGGTTTTATGTTGAGAGTTGGACCACGGAGTGATTAGATAATGGAGTGCTTTGTAAGAACTAGTAAAATGTTCTCTGCCTACTTCTTTTCTAGCGATAATGAGGCTGCTTTACGTCCTTAGGACCCCGGGTTCGAATCCCGGGAGGAGCAAATGTTTGTGTAATGAGCATGGACATTAGTTTCCGAGTCATGGATGTTTGTATGTATAATAAGTATGTATTTACAAACAAAAAGTATATATCTGGTGCTGAATATCTGGTGTCCATGACTCCCACTTACATCATACTTAGTGTGGCACTAGATGGCGTCGTGGGTAATGTCCAGCGATATTTATTTATTTATTTATTTTTTATTCTTATTCGTGTCGTTTTCACAACAGTATCTAAAATTTTGGTGAAGTATTGAGCCAACAAAACCGGATTTGTTCTGTTCTCCACTGCGACATTTAGATATGTTATGTAAATTATTACAAATACACTAACAGTACAAATTCATACGTCAGCAATACTATGTTTCTTGTATGATCTTTAAAAAAATATTAGGTTATCTAAGCGGTTGTAAACATAAACCTCGATTGATTACTAAAAGTCGTTGACCAACCACATGACCAAACACGTCACTTTAAAATAGCTACACATATTTTCGCGCAATTATAAATTGATAGCCAGTTGATCTCTCCCAAATACGTACAATAATTTTAACTGTGTTCTATTTGAATCATTCTAACTGTATCTTAATATGTTTGTTCCAGAATTTCCTTAACGAGTCTCTCAAGCATTTAGACAAGTTATATCCTCAAAGCGGTATGGTTTCATCATCGATGGACAAAACAAAAATGGACCCAGACATCAAGAAGTAACATATGCGTGGCGGCGACGTCGGTCTCTGCAGCACGGAAACATGCGTAATGAGAAAAATTCTCTTGCGGACCCTGTTCCATAGAGTACGCCCGGGGCGGCTGTGGAACTCGTAAAAGTACTGAATTTGACATTTATCTTTGCATTTGACTGTAGCGCTGCCAAAATATACTGAGCGGACTGTAGTATCAAGGCAAAGGTGCATCATCTGAATAAAACTGCCATAATAAATGTGCGTTGGAGAGAATGCAAGAAGATTGCGTATTTATTTTTATGATGATCTTCGTTAGAGGCGACCCGCATACAAATAAAGTGCAATTATAATACTCATGATTGTGAGAATCTGTACATATAGCCTAGAATTATAACTAGTATTAATTTAAGCATTTATAGCGAATAATTTTCAGCTCAACCAGTGATTTTTGTAATTCAAAATGAATATTTTTTAATATGAAACCGTAAAATATTTCACATCCACCGCAATAAAGACACATATCAATAATGTAAATAATAATTTTAGAACGAAAGTTATATCGTTTCTGACACAAAGTTTTCATACTGATTTTAGATTAAAAGAATAAAACCTCCTTAGTTTTTAATTAGTTAGGTATAGTTTTGCTAGTGATTCAATGTGAAAGTGTGCCAATTAGTTTTAACTGTGGAAACACCATAACGGGTTCCCGAAAATTAAGTATTTAATTAATATTTATTGTGGCTTGTACATAATACTTATAAATTACTATTCACTTGCCTAATATTTAGTTTTTTTTTCTAAAGTTATTCTAGTATTCGACATCTATCTCTTACTCCAGTCTTTTATTATATTAGATCCCTTAAAATTTTATTTTTTAATTCGTGATATTGTAAGCGTGATCCATGAAGTCCCATAAAGTTTGTAAATTATAACACAGAAGTAACAAATGTAGGAATTATAAGCAGGCCAACCAAAAGCGCACTCGACATCTGTGTACGGATCCTTCCACATTTTATTTACAACTAGCTGTTAAGGGGCCTTTTACAGTCCACTAGCGCCGCCAATCGAAAAAATGTCATAACTCGTAAATAGAATCAAAAATACAAAATGTGGTCTATTATTACTGTAGAAAAGGCAATAACGTAATTTTATAACACATTGTCAACACTTGAAATATAGCTGTTTGGCTAAATCGTGCATTTGTTACAAAAACGGCCGTTTATGTTTTGAATGCACGATTTAGCTAAACAGCTATATTTCAAGTGTTAATAAGGTGTTATACAATTACGTTATTGCCTTTTCCACAGTAATAATAGAACATATTTTGTATTTTTGATTCTATTTACGAGTTATGACATTTTTTCGATTGGCGGCGCTAGTGGACTGTAAGAGGGCTCTTAAGGTGGATGCTCCAAGGTGGCCCGCGAAATTTGAAATTTTCTTACGTTTTTTGCTATTTGACTGACTGAGGAACGACTTTTTCAAGGTCAAAATCGTTCCTACACCTTTATGAACTTGGAAGGTTGTATTGGTGATTTTGATGATTATTATTCTGAAACTACATACGTCCTACAGTCGCACACAATATTTTAGTCAACATACAAACTAGCACTGGCCTGCAAATTGCAAAAAACTTAAGAGAATTTAAATTTCGCGTGCTACCCTGACGTTTTCACCTTAAGTACGATAACCTGAGATTTGTGTAAAAAAAAATGTTTATCAAGGGAATCTTTTAAACGTAAATCTCAGTTTAATCAACTAGCATGTCGTAAATGAACTGTGAAAGGATTACTTGTGACTCCATTTTATTTACTACTCCTTGTAAACTCCATGAGTGACGTAATTTTGATAAGCATATTCTGATGTTATAGACTAACTTAATAAAATTATCAGAAGTTGTAAAAATCTTTGTGGTAAAACTCAGTCAAAGGAGAACAGAAAAATACGAAAATGTACCTAACGATAGAAACAAGCAATTTGTCCGCGATTTAAGGCGTTTTAAAATTTTAATTAAAACCTTTCTTTGTAAATAATCAAAATTGAAACGTCTATTTACCTCATTCCTCGTTTTATTTCATACTTATTAATACCGTAAGCCGGCAACACATTTTCATAGAAACTGAATCCTGCGGTATAATTAAAACGTCAGTAAAGAAAATGCAATGAAAATACCCCTTTGCTGTGCCCGTCTGACGTTTCAATGCACCAGACACCGTGGCCGCAAGAGTCACGTGTCTGCGTGTTAACCAAAGCGATCGAGCTCGCGATAATATACTATCATCGCGGTAATATTTATTTGCTCAGAAGGTTGTTCTTCCCTTTTAGCACGCATTTGGTTTTGCCACACATGAACGCGACGATCACGTACCGCGAGATCGATCGCTTTGGTTATTACGCGACCTCGTGAACCTTGTGGCCTTGTGGCTTGTGTAAGCTTTAGAAAAATTAAATAATTTTGAAGAAATAATTACCTAATACGACGTTTTTAATGCTGGCCGGAGAAACCGTCATTCGAAATTCATCACCAAGTGAAATTGAGCTATTTTTAAATATTTGAAAATCTTGTTTGGCACTTTCGAACCGTTTATCAATTTTAAAATTAAAGAGCACTGTTCTGTAATTTAAAAGCATTTCTTTATTGGTTATCATTTATGTAATAAATAATAATAAATTGTAATTCTTCCTATTACCACTGTGTACTTACATTTTGTTTCGTGGAGTAAAGAATGATGTTTAAAATATTTTGTTTCATTTTAGCTCATACCCAATTCCTTCACCTAATATAACTTTAAATTACCTACTTAGTTTCATGGAAATTTTAAACACCCTCAAGCAGCGCAATTTGTTCATCATCTTCCTGCCCTTGGGTCGGCGCATCACGGCTTTTCTTTTATTCTATTCTGTCAATCTCCACGTTATTATTATTTACTTTTTTTCCTTCAAATTATTCCTTACAGTACACAATCCGTCTATCTTGTCTTTGGTCTTCGTCTCCCTCCATCAATCAACATTTATATCTGTCACCATTCTGTCACCGTAAAATTGTCAAACACGTTAGATTGTTATCTCTCTAGCGATATTGTAAACTCGAGAGTTTACAGTATCGCTAGAGAGATAACAAAATATTGTCTACTGAACATACGGAAGTATCTCTGCCCCCATAATCGGGACTTGGGCCACCCTCCCTTTAGGTTAGTTAGGTTCCTTTAAACCCTCTACTCAACGCGAAGCGGCTCCGTCGACTACTCATTTTAGGGGAATATAAAGTGTTTTAAGGTTAGGTTATATTAATCGGTATTTCTCAGGAATGGTACATTATCTTTTCATGAGAGTGGTACAGTGGGCAAGGGGGAGGACCCCTCCTTCCCTACACACCGCGTGAGTTGACTACCATCGCATGCATTTCACGAAAACTACCTAATGCGTTTCATTGCTAGCAGTATGTTCGTTCGAGAGTTTATAATTTCTACAGTTATTTTACAATCTAACGTGTTTGACAATTTTACGGTGACAAATCCGTCACCTTATCTCCTTACTTCCTCAAGCAGCGCCATCTGTTATGGAGTAGCAAAACAACTCGACATGAAATCATAAATTTAATTATAAAACAATCAAATTGATTGTCTTGTGTATAATTGTTAATTCAATTTAAGGTTTATTGATTTAAATTTATTAGGTAATTTAATTATTTAAAAAAAAAACAAACGTCCAGAAAGAATTATTTCGGCTATCAGAATTGATTTCCGAACTGAAATGTCAAAGTCAAGATTTACTTCCCGCGGCGCGAGTTCGCAACTTTGGTTTGCGTTTGCGTGACATGAATGGATTATTTATTTACAAGATACATATTAACAATTTGTGCTTAAAAATGGATATCAGCTATGATAACCAAGTTGCAAAACGATGTTTCAAATGTAACCAAACAGTGCTCAGCAACTTGAATATAGTTTGCAATTCTTCGAACAATACATTAATACTTTGGAATCAATTTCAAATATTCATGTATGAGAATCTCGAATTCGAGGCTCCTTTGATAACATTGTCACCTCAATTTCAAATACACGACGTGATAATATCTGGAAACTATTTGGTCTGCCTGGATTGCTGTGGGAACATACACACAACCTCTGTAAAGTTAAAAAGTGTTGGTCCAAAGAGTTTAAAATACAGTTTTCAGCCTAAAGAACTCGGCGTAGTGGCCAGTACGCTCTATGAAAAAGACCACACGCTCTCTTTGAAATACGAAGCCAATTCATACTTCTTATGTCTTCACAAAGTTAACACTGAGTTTTCACTAGTGAAAAATGTAATATTGATCTATGAAGAACATTTACCAATAATACAACCACAAGACCAATATATTTTAAAAGTCAATTCACTAACAGAAAATCAAGTGGAAAACCTAAAACATGTTTTCAAAGCAGAGGATATGAACATCAGAAACAAATGCAGTTTATTAATTGTAACTTTTGATAAACTAAATATTTACGGTTGTTTATTTAGTTCTAAAATGACTGAAGAACAAGTGTCACTGGTCAAGCTTTATTCATGCCCATCTGAGATCAGTGGCATACATGTTACTGAATCAGAAGAAATTAACATAATAATTGGTCTTACTATAGGGACAATAATAAGACTGTCGTTAAAAGACTTAAATACTCCTCAGATTATCCATTTAAACATTCCTATTCACAAATTCTTAATAACCTTAATAGATTCTATGATATATACAGATGGAAAATCTATGTGGAAAGCAGAAAACATTATGTGTCAAGACATAAAATTCAGACAATTCTTTGTCAAACAAGTGAAAGACTTCACAAAGTCAGGAGATCAAATAATCTGTACAACATTCATGGACCTCATATACAAATTTTCTATAGAAGATTCTGGATCATATTTGAAACAAGAATCCACAGATGAGTATATTCCAGCAGCAAAAGTTCTAAATAACTCGGAATATTTGCATCAAATTTTTGATGAAGTGGAAAATAATGATACACTCATTAAAACTTTGAGTAAAGAAAAGGATTATATTACTGCTTTATCACTTTCTAATAGGCAGGATATAATGGATAATATTATAAATGATAAGGTAATAGTTTATGAGAATTATGAAGATGCTATCTCAGAAAACAGCAAAGCTATTCTTACTGACCATTTTAACAAATACTTTGATACAGAATCATTCTTTTTCTTAATCAAAATCTCCACCACAACAGAGCATAAGCTGGGAGATATATTATCCAACTCATTAGGAGACTTGAGAATCCATTTAACACTGGCAACAGCCACCAAAGTCATAAAAACAATTAGCACAAAAGTTACTGATCTGAAGAAATTGAGTTTCTTAATACCAATGAAAAGTAAATATCTTGATGTCACAGAAACAAATGTGACTATTAAAATCATGACTAATATACCAGGAGCATTGGATACTAAGCAGAAAATATGGACTATCCTGTACAGAAAGCATGTAACTCTCCTCTCTGAACATTTTATAAAATTCAACTTGAATTTGAATAGGCAAATGTGCTTTAAAAATCTGGAAGAACCTTTAGAGAAATTGATACTGCAAAGTGCAGTAAACCAATACGGGAATCTCTTGGAGTTTGATGATGCTCTAAAACACAAGTCTGAAGAGAAGGAATGGCAGATGTATGTGAGATTACCAGACAAATACCAAGAAGCATTCAGAAATAAGGACCTTACCAAACACTTGACTTCCAAAAACATTAATTATTTTCTTCAGCAGTTCACTTCAGAGGACTTTTTGAAGTCAAAAAGCAACTTAATATTTTTAATTGGCAATGACAAAGTTAAAATAGAAATATACAATGATAGTTTTTCTAATCCATTGCTCAAGTTATCAAGTACAAATATAAGAATTGTATTGAATATCAGGAACTTCTTGTCTGATTTGATTTACTGTGTTTTTGCTAGTTTTGCTCCAGGAAAGGAATTCATCAATCTATCATCTTATTCTACAGTTGAAGTAAGTTCATCAATAAATAATTAAATTATAGTTAAAGGTACAGTCAGCAACAACATTTAGGAAGTAGCTCATTTCGGACCATGTTTATTTTTATAATCTATCTATTTGATTGTTTATCAAGTATCCTTTTCTCTTCTCGGAAACTTTGGATAATGTTTAAATGTAAACCTACTTTTATGCCGACTGTAAACAGAAAATTAATTATTTAATCTTGTTTATTACAGAATCTACAAAAAGCAGTAAGAAAATGTATAACAGGCTCCTCAGAAGAAGAGATAGAACCACTCATCCAACAATTTGAGAGAAATGTTATTGGAGTTATACCTATTTAAACCTGTTTGTAATAAAAAAAATCATAGATACATTGGAGAGGGCTAGCTATGCTTGGAGTTTCCTTGCGTGATCGAATCAGAAATCAAAACATCCGCAAGAGAACCAAGGTCACCAACGCAGCCAGAACAATTGTTAAACTTAGGTGGCAGTGGGCAGGGCACATTGCTTGCAGAATGGATGACCGATGCGGCCGAAAAGTTCTGGAGTGGCGACCCCGAACCGGAAGACGACGCGTTGGAAGACCTCCCACTAGGTGGACTGATGACCTGGTGAAGGTTGCGGGAATCCGTTGGATGCGAGTCGCAAAGGACCGGTCAATGTGGCGACACTTGGGGGAGGCCTATGTCCAGCAGTGGACGTCTTTCGGCTGAGATGATGATGATAAAAAAAAAACTACTTACTAGATCTCGTTCAAACCAATTTTCGGTGGAAATTTACAAAGTAATGAACCAATTTTTTTTTTAGTTTTATCATTCTCTATTTTAGAAGTTACAGGGGGGGGACATTATTGTGTGTTATATATTGTGACTTGCTGCTACGGAATCATTCATGGGCGAGTCCGACTCGCACTTTGCCCCTTTTTTTTTATTACATTCAGGTTGAAATAGGTAAGGTTCTTTTGTGCATGATTTTGTAAAAACTAACGTAAGGGTAACTGTGATCTAATAAATTATTCTTTTCAACAACCTCATTTTATTTTCTATCCTAACAAATCCACCCCCAGGGGTTGTAATCTCTGCCGGGGCTGCGGGACCTAGAGGCAGAGGAATATGAATGGGTTTTAGTCAGTAAAAGTCCCGCTCCGAGCGGGAGAAGTCATTAATTGATGATTTTGATTTCCATTCCGAAAAAAAGAGGTGTTGTAATCTCTCCGTCAACGAAGATACGGGCCCGTACGAAAGTAGCTTGAATGAAACTTAGGCCCGTATTAATAAACGTCCCTCAACACCGTACTCAAGTACGTTATCATTTGATACGCCATTATGACGTCATCAGCTACTCAAGATTGGTGCTAATTAATAGATACATAAGTACAGTATCTCAGTTACCAAGTCAGCTCCTCAACTAGCTGTACTTGAGGGCTTGATCTCGTGAACGATGTCGTCACATTGACCGAAGTTTTGAATGATACCTCTAGATTTTCTATAGGTAAATAAATAGACGGCAAACCTGTCGTGATTGGTGTAATCGCTTGGATGTTTATTGTTTATACAATACCTACACCCAGATTTTGCAATTTTTTTTAAAGTTCCATTTATATTACATGACATGTATTCACAATGTAAAATAAATTCATGGCAAATATTTGTTTAGGAAAAACTGATGTATGTAGTTAATTACTTACGATATTACATACTTCCTAACTTAAAATGATGCTGTTGCATAAAACCTAGAAGTAAAAAGTACGGCTATTTCTGGAGTAATTAGAAGACCTGTTATTATATTTTACGGATGAGTTTTTGAATAATGTTAACACTGCAATTTGAACAAATCTAGATCGTTTTTTTTTTATTTTAGGTAGGTAACAAAAGCATCGCATAGATAAACTTTTGAAAAACGAAATCCCATAGGCCACGAAATATCGTCATAGTAACATATTTCATAGTAATAATTAATATTATATCACTCAAAATATTTTCAATTCCATGTTTCGCGCCACGCTAATCACTCCTCAAGTCATGGACGATCTGCACTCACGATATAGCATCTCAGGGACCCGCGCTCAATGTGTAGGTACTTGAGGGGCGAGTTTCGTTCCGGGGTTCGAGCCCCTAACTTATGTCCATAAATGATACGGAGTACGTCGGCCGCAAAGAGCTCGATGAATATGAAGTTGTCAGTTCAGAAATCAGGTAGGCGAATTATCATACGCGACGGACAACGTAGTGGTTTTCACAACTCACCAATAACAAGGTTGTTTATAGGAAAATGGAAGAAATCAAACTCATAATAATTATAATCTATGTTTATTATTAGACCATTCTCCTCAGGAGTTCGTTGATCTTGTCCTCACGGTTTCCGAAGTCACCTCCGTCGACGTAGTGGATGGTCTTCTTGCGCCAACCTCCGGTGGGGTTGTTCAGCTTGAATGGCCAGAGGAAGTTGCTGGCGTACTGTAGACAAAAGAACCATTATAAGTCGGGGTACCGGGGTACAAAACCTTTAGGTTGGTGCGGCCGATCGCAAATCAGTGGTGATTCTGAACTAAAAATACGTGTTTCAAAATATCAATCAATATCAAATTAATACCATAGAAGCGCAGTTGACTGTATGGTTCGCGCTTTATGTTTTGTTTGGTTGACAAATGTTGCTTGAGGCTTGAGACCTGTGAAATTATTTACTTAGGGGTGGTTTCAAAAGCCACCGTAAACATGTCTAATTGGCGAATGAAAGGTTCCAATTTAGTGATTCACGTAAGATCTAACAAGAATGTCTATAATTTGTTATACAAAGTTTATAGAGCTGCGTATCTCACCTTGAACTTCTCTCCAACGCTGAAGATCTCGTGAATGAGGTCCTCCACACAGATGATGTTCTGTTTGCCAAGCTTCTGCTCGACGATTGTGTTGGACGCGATCGGTACGCGCTGTCCGTTCACCTTGGCGAAACCGCGCTTGTACACCAACTGAGGAAGCGGATTTATTGGCTAGATATAACTTATTATTGGAAAAAGAACAATAACCACCTTTTTTAGAAGTTGGTTGGTTAAAAGCAGGAAAGCACAGCAACACTCAATACATATTCTAAAATGTAACAGATGAGATATTCTCATCTAGTGGCTGACAAGATGATTAATTGATGATCAAAATCTTTTCTTGATGTGTATGATCTTCCTAATTTGATGTGATAAGTAAAATCCAGTTATCCAATAAGCCTCCACAGATATGTCCTCAAGATAGCTGGCCACTAGGATTACCAGTAATCAATGTTTTTTTTTCAACTACCCTATTATTTATGTTTTTTGGCACAATATCAGTGTTGGACATCACATGTCCTCTAAATTAAAGGTGGAGAGTTTAATCTCAAATACTGACCTCCCTAACACTCTTAAGGTTGGGGTATCCCCACGCGATGTAGGGCTCAGCAATACGCAGCATGTTGACGGTGGCCTTGTTCAGACGGATGAACACTCCGTTGTTGATCTGGCGCAGTCTGAAGAGCTGCAGGACTTTGCGGACCTGACAAACACAAAAAAATATTAAATTTTTGGAAGGAAAAGTCCACCTAGTAAGGACACTGCTAGTATTCTTTGTAGATCTATGTATAATTTAAGCACTATATTCTGTAGGAAACCAATTTAAGAAAATATAGTAATCGCCACACAGATGTGATTATTTAAGCATGAACCGGCAGACGCGTGCATTCAACGCCAATCCAAAATTTCACCTACCATTTTGTCACATATTTGTGTCTTTTGGCGTACAGCACACACGCTTGCTTGTCAGTGTCACGTATATGTGACACGGGTGGTCAAAAGGTTAAAGTGCATTTTCTATGATGTGACGACTCTTGTACTCACTCAAAAAGGTGTCTCGGGGTCATTATCTTGTCAAATACAAAATTATATTTACCTTGGGTGAAACCTGGTTGATACCACGGATACGGATGACGAAAGCGAGTTTCGCTTCTCCGGGAACGTAGTAATTGCCGCGGTTGCGAGCCTGCAATTAGAAATACATGGTAAAGTCTAAGTCACAAGTTTTATATCAATGGCAGGAATGAAAAGTCCTTCCTGAAAGTCTCTCTTTATTGGTCATGGTAGAATGGCTTTAGCATCAAAACAAATCTTAATATAGCAGAAATAAGTAAAATAATTATTGCTGGACATTACACACACATAGTTGTTTTACTATGTGATACTTTTTTTGTAAATACATCCATGACTCGGAAATAAATGTCCATGCTCGTCACAGAAATATTTGCCCCTACCAGGATTCGAACCAGGGACCCTAAAACTTTTGAAACTAACTGATAATGTAATTACGTTAACATACATAGACTGATAGTTAAACTTACAACTTACCCTTAAACTTAAGGGGAATATTTATAAAACAATGGTTAGACCTGCTGTGTTGTATGGATCAGAATGTTGGGCCACAAAAGGGATGAATGAAAGGCAGCTGCATGTCGCGGAGATGAGAATGCTAAGGGTGGTGTTACGCAAATGGATAAAGTAAGGAATGAGTATATTAGAGGAAGTCTGAAAGTGGCGACGGTGACTGAAGGCTTGTGTGGTAATCGGTTATCGTGTTATGGGCATGTGATGAGGAGGAATGAGGAAAACATAGTGAAAAAAGTTTTGAGTATGAATGTGGATGGGTATTTGAGTAGAAGAAGATCAAAAAAACGATGGATGGACTGTGTTAAGAAGGATATGGTACTCGTAAGAAAGGAAGTGTCTGATGAGATGACGAAAAATAGAGGAGTATGGAAGAAGAAGACATGCTGCGACGACCCCAAATAAATTGGGATAACGGCAAGAGAATGATGATGATGACATAGACTGATAGTTTTCAGCTTATTTGAGCTTGAGGCCAGAGTGCCTTCATTATCAATAATGAGCCTTCACATCAACAACGAAACTGGCATTTGTTTTTACCAAATCTAACTGAAAAGGAGAGAGCATTGATACTGATATTGTTATCCTGCATCATCCCACTGCTGGGCAAAGGCCTCTCCCAGACATCAAGTTATTTCGATCCAAGGCCAATTCTGGAAGACAAGAGAATTCTGTTTGCTGGTTTTGCCCAAATCCTCCCGTCATCTTAAACCGTCATAGAAAATAGCACTACACAACAATATTCATGACTCACCTGTCTGGCTAGCCTGATCTCATCTCTCTCCCTGATGCGGTATTCCTTAACGTACTGTTCAGCCCTCTTGAAGATTTCCTTAC
Organism: Xestia c-nigrum; assembly: GCA_916618015.1. Taxonomy (NCBI): domain Eukaryota; kingdom Metazoa; phylum Arthropoda; class Insecta; order Lepidoptera; family Noctuidae; genus Xestia; species Xestia c-nigrum. The sequence goes on from OU745248.1 coordinate 10,722,177, forward strand.
GTTTCTTGACAGCCACTGAACGCCTCTTGAGGGTGACCTAGCAATACAAAATTTATGTTTTAGTTTATCTGTATTGAATATCATGATGTAGTGTGGTAGATGTTTTCATCAGTTAAGAAAGTTAACAGCATTTTAGTCAGATGAACTATGCCTTTATGTGTTGGGATCATCATCACAAGTTTCTTGATTGTTGATTATTCAATTAGGTATTTCGGTATTTTTATGTTACTAACTTAAAACTTTCAGGATATCAAGCAATTCCATAAACTGTTGAGAAACCACCAAATAAATTGAAAAAGTTATCTTAGCTGAACTTTTATTCTGAACTACCTTATTTTAAAGAAAATATAAAAACTTTCTTTTTAAAATCAAAATTGGTTGCAAAATCCTGCCCAAAATTACTCTAAAAAAAAATATGTGGGATACACTCTGGATAAACATGAAAGTTTCTAGGTTATTTTGTTTACCTGTAGACGGCGGGTGCGGAGTGCTTCCCTCCTCTTCCGGTGCTTAAGCACTGACTCTGGGACGGCGGGCAGCTTCTTGCTGTCCTCCTTGCCCTTAACTGGCTTCTTCTCGGCCGGAGCCTTCTTCTCTGTAGTTGCAACCATCGTGCTGAAATGGTGAATGAACTTATTAGAGAATGGATGGGGGAAAATCTAGGATTGCTGTAAATTTTTTCATCAAATATTGTTTGTTGTAATACACTGTAATCAAGATGGTAGGAAGAAGCAGGCCAGATTGAACTAAAGGTCTAATGATGAGAAATGGAGTGGTGGTTGTTTCATTAAACTCCACTCCTTTGTACGTATTTAACACTACCTCATTGATTTCTTTCCGCCTCTAAGACGACCTACTGACCAGATTGGTAATCAACGGAGGGTTTCCCTGTGCTGTAGAATATTTACATGTGAACATGCTCAGAGAATCACTATTATTCATTTGCATTATGATGTAAGAACGATTGAAAATGACGAATGAAGAGCCAGTAATCACAACAGGGAACCAAAATTATCGTTTTTGGATAGTTCCGATGTCGTGCCACACTTGTATTGACAAAGAGGTTAGGTCGTGTTCGTGTTGCACGAACTTACAAAATTTCATGTAAATAATTTGGATAACGTGTGCATTTAGAACAAAATAACTACGAAACGGTGTAATTCAACTATTTTCATCCCACAAAAGCTTGTATTCAAGAAAAAAAACAAGGATCGTTGGTGTGGCGGCATGTCACCGTCCTACCCATCCAGTTTATCAACACTTTTCACAAAATTCACCAAACATTTAATTTTACTAACACTGTAGTTATATTCCTTATAATATTACGACCTATTTGAACACTTAAAAACTAATAAATATATTATTTTATAACAACCTGCGGGGCAAAACTCCACGCGGCACGTGTGTCAAATATTAAAAAGAAAGACAGAATACAGACTTCCGCCAGTCGCCATTTTATTTTGTTTTTTCGTATGGTAACATTACGGCTTGTTCATTTCATTGTCAAAATATCACAAATTACCATGACGTCCAAAAGCATAAACTTGTTTTTCAAATATTGCTTTGCTATTATTTCACCAACAAACTTTATAGTGCTGTATTTGGAATGAGGGATTTTCTTTTTCAACTCTTCCCTAGTCGCTGGATTGATGGCGCTGGTCTGACTATGTTACTGCAAGGAACAGAACGTCACATAACTTCACTTGAACCTAATGATTATATTCAGAAGCATATGCAAACGAAAGTGTCAGTCAACGAGCATATGTCATTGTGACGTGTTTTTTCAAGCGTTTGGCTTTGGCACCCAGTAACGTAGTCGGATCAACGCCATCTATCGAGTTCATGGAAACTATTCTTTTTTTAAATTGTCAAAATGAAAACCTCTCATTTACCTTAATGCTAATTCAAGTTGCCTATTATATAGCAATCGAAGCCATTTAATTTTGTAACTGAATTGATTGTTTTTGACAATTATCTATTTAGTTATTTTACTATGAAATCAAACAGTTTCAATTTTTTGACGATTTCCGGTGGCGCACATTTTTGAAATATTATTGAACCCATGATTGAACCAACGTTTCCATAGTTACAAACAAAGAGAGAAAAACGCTTACTTGTTTAACAACGCAATCTGACATTCTATTATAAAATACATAGGATATTTAGACAAAATGGTTGAAAAAGATCCTCAGCTTAGTGCTTTAAATGTAGGAGAGCTAGATTTATTTGTCGATAGCATGGAGCCATCCCGTATGGAATCCATTGGTCATCAGTCGTAAGTTGATGAGAGGTTCAAGAAATTCATAAATTCAAACTTCCTTAAAAATTCGTCCCAGTTTTAATTGGTTTATTATTTGAAATACATATACTTTTTTAAATCATTATCTTACTAGATGGGTGGATTGGCACCTGAGATTACAAAAAATAAATCAACAAGCAGTCTTGGAAGCTTCTTCGATGCAAGAGGAACTCACGAAAGAAACTCTTATTTCTTCTGGGAAGGTAAATCTACATCCTCGATTTTCCTTAATGAGGTCGATCATAGACAAGAACTGCATGGTTTTCTTGTTTTTGGGAGTTGAGACCCGCTAGAACCCAGATACAGGGTGCTTTTTGTTATTTTGTAACTTCAATATTACACGCTTAAGAACGTGTATGGTCTGGACGTGCTCCTTAAATTAATTTACCTATTATCTCTGTTTCTTTTTTTTTTCAGCTTCCAGTGTTGGTTTACGAAGCCATTTGTATCCAAGTATGGCGCATAAAGATATATCCCCAAATAATTAAATTGGAGCCTGCTCCTGAAAACACTTTCGGCGTTTATATGGTGGTAAGATGTAATGAACATTTACGGAATATTTTTTTTATGTGTTTTTTTTTTAATGTTTTTGTACTTACTTAAGTCTTTTTACTTTATATCGATTTAAAAGAAACGAGGAAACGGACGTATACAGAAAGGCCCAGTAAGTTCTCGATTGTAGCCACCATCGATCACAGCACTTCTCGCCGATTAACAGTCCTAGGTACTAATAACAAAGTTTATTTGAGAGTTCCATACAATTAAACCTATTGTTGCATATGCCCTATACAGCATCATAACCATCAGCAGTGTACGCCGCTATACTCCAAGCTTAATATGTTGTATTGTTTCATCAGATTCGCATAGGAAATCTTGGTATGGTAATTTAACACTTTTATTGTGTAGTGCGAAGATTTTTTTTCTGGAATTATCAAATAACTTCTCCTACTCTGGGCGGAGCGGGAGGAAGTGTCAGGCTTTTACTGACTAAAACCCATCCATTTTCCTTCCTCGCCCTATAATTATGTTCCAGGGTCACGGTATCTCTTTCGAACAGTCCCGGCAGGCTTCGGCCCTTTTCTCTTTGAACGGCGCGTGGAACACGAACGCTACTGCTACGTAATATTTTCCTTGGCCTCTGGGCTCTTCTGATCTACGTCGTATTTCCAGCTGTATCACGAGGCAGCGGCCGTGGGTTGTTTGGAGACGGTGTTGTTCCACGAGGACGGTGCGCAGTGCATCAGCGAGGTGGTGGTGGACTTGCTGCACTATTCCGTTGATCAGCTCACTGCGCTAGTGGCCCTCATCAAGTAAGTCTATTTCCACCTGAATAGATTAGCGGCTGTGGGTCTGCTGGGGACAGTGCTGATCTATGAAGACGGCGGCTGCTGGCTCTCATCAAGTTGGTAATTTACAAAATGGGCCTGCTTTTTGACCTCGATCACGCTTGATAGGTAAGTGTGAATCTTAAATAATGATTCTGTTTTTGTTTCAGATATTTTTTTTTAACTTTTTCTGTCATTATTTTTGTAATTTGAAGAGAGACGCGATTCGGATTACTTCACTTTACCAATCTGATTTGTCAAACCGCTTGTTTCCTCTTTGGAAACAAGAGCGTTGCTAGGATTTTGTAAAGGGGCAGAGCTAGCCAAACCAAGAATATTTTAAGGTAAATGCTGCATAAGCGATGGGACGAACTACGTTAAAAATGAAAAACAAATCTAGATTCAACCATTCATAGTAGGTACAATGTTATGAAATTCGTCGGTTGATAGAATTAATCTTTGTTTTGTTACACACACACAAACCTACGTAATAATACTTTACGTTTGGTGAGCATTTTTGCATCTTTTATGGGGCCTTGTTTGGCAACCGGGGTTTTGAGACCGAAATCTAGAATCATACTTTGCACCATGTTAGTAAGTCAGAGGGTGGGTGGGAAGCGTTTGTAGATCTCAGCCTGAGGTTTTGTTCTTGGTAAATCTCTTGTTTTTAACTTCCCTGCTCTCATAATTATGGTCTCTCTAGTTAATATGTTTTTAACTTCACTGCTCTCATATGGTCTCTAGTTAATAGCAATACTAACTTTGTACCTTTGTCGCAGTAACGACTACCTGAAGCCCTTGACTGCCAAAGAGCTAGAAAGTGAGACAGCCATCGACGAGTTAAACAGACAGAAACGAGATCTTCAATTCGACATCAGCATGAGATGTATTTCCATCGTGCGGTAAGATACTGATTCATCGTCTGCCAGGTCTGCCTCCAGTCTTAGGGCTCTTATTACAGTGCTCGAGACGACAGTCAACGCTGACCGTCGGTCGGCGTAGCTATATCTATGCAAGTCTATGAATGCACACACAGCTACGCTGACGGAAATCTCGCGCGTGGCGTCAGCGTAGCTGTGTTTTCATACAAATGACAAGCGCGACCGACGTACGTACCGACGCGCGACGCCGCGACGATCGGTCAAGCACTGTTTCCAGCCTTAGCCCGGTTGTAGACGTGCTTGACCGACCGTCGTCGGTGCGTACCATCGGTCCTGACGAGACGCATAACCAATCGTCAGTTTTTAACGTTCGGTGCTCTCCTGACTAAGCAAACAGACTGGTACGAGTACAGTCACAAACACTTACACGTCTTAACCCTCTCAACCTAAGATGATAGCTACTATATTATAAAATCAAACAATATTGTTGAAGTTTTGAACTAGTAGGTTCGATTATATTTACGATGGTACGCGCATCCGTACGGTCGGTCCACTGATCGGTGTAGCACTGAACGCGTTGATATAATGTTTCCATAGCGCGTCGGTCGACCGACGGCACGCATGCGGACGCGCTTGACCGACAGTCCTCGTACACAGTGCGTAACAATTTCAAACAATTAAATCAAAACACAATTTTCATACAAATGACAAGCGCGACCGACAATCGGTCAAGCACTAAAACCGGCTTTATAGGATGCAATTAAATACTAAGTGTTATACAATCATGAAATGACTGTCGATATTCTGTCCTTCACAACGCAATAAATACGCACCAAGTATAGTAAAAGGGTTTGTATGTCTGTCTGGCATGAATAGGTTTATGATTGACACAATACAGCTAGGACCAACGGCTTAGTTTGAATGCCAAGGTAGAGTGAGAATTCGCACTCGGTATTTGTGAATTGTGCCTATTGGATGCAGTCACCCATCCACGGGGGAGCCACCCCAACGATAATATTGCTTAGCCTTGAAACCTGCGCGGCCGTAGTTAATTAGCCACAAATGGCCACAAGCCCCAGCACTGCACCTTTAACAATATCGCCCGTCTGCTTCCAGCTACATAGCAGAACACATGGAGGTGGGCGGGGCAGGGCCCTCCATCGCCACCAACCTGTACAAGACTCATGACGTGCCCTCCCTACTGACGCATCTGCTCATACACGAGCCCTGGATGAAAAGGAACGAGAAAAATGACCTGCAGGTTTTTAATTGTACGGCCGCGTTTTACAACAGAATTTATAGGGTCAAATTTAATCACTTAGCGAAACTCGTGCGCTTGAATGCGTTCGAAATATCCTTGGAAAATCGGCCGCACGTGCCTGCGCCTTTTTGCGTTAGGTACTCATACTGCACGAGTTTTACCGGAGGCCCTCAGAGATGTATTGGGAAAAGCGCCAGGGCAGCTCAGTGATTTTTTCAAGCTCAAAATCGTTCCACGACCTTTGTGAACTTGGAGGGTTGTATTGATGATTATAATTCTGTCCGTTCTGTACATGTCTTACGGTCGCGAACATTTTAATCAACATACAACCTAGCACTGGCCTGAAAATTGCAAAAAAAGAAATAAAAATTTAAAATTCGCGGGCTACCGTAGAACATCAGCCTTAATAACAAATACGTGGTTACCATGTACAGTTGGGCGCTGGAGCAAGCCGTCCGCTGAAGACTTGGCTCAGATGCATCGTACGGAGGTACAACTGTGGCTGTGTTTACGACAACTTTTGTTGGAGCCACGCCTCGCACACTACTACAACATCGATGAGTGTCGCCGCAACGCTTTCTGTAGGGTAAGATCTAAAATGTGTCTAACAGGGCTGATGTAGCTGTAGCTGCTTCATGATGGCGACGGTGGCGAACCGCTTTGGAAAGCCGAGATGGAAGACCGCAACGATACACTGTCTGGTCTACAAATGAAATCACTTCCGCCTCTGCTGCCTGCCTGCTAAGGCCGAACGGCGACCACAAGCAACATTTGTTACCGACACAGCGATTAGATTGAAGATATAATAATTGTTCCACTGCTCTTTCGGGAGTGTATTCTTTATACCATCACCAGGCAGACTTTCTACAGTTCCATCGGGTCACTGCCTCAAGTTACGATATCTTCGGCAATTTTTCCTCATGTTTTTGGAGCACAATAATACTGTATTCTGAAATCTTTCTGCACCGCCTAGTTACAAGCCAAGATGACGGAGCAGATGCTGGATCAGATCCCGCCGCTGGGCGACTTGAAGATGTTCCTTTGCCGGCTGGCTGTGGGTGACTACTCCAGCCTTCACAGTCGCACCAACGGTGTCAAGAACCCGGGGTGTACTCTGATTGAGATCGTGCCACAGGTGATTAATTAATCATTTTATTAGAGCTAGGTACTCTTCAGTTTTGCTATTTCCGTCGAAGAATACAGGCACGATGTAATCCCATTGTTTATTGGGGAATACATTTTAAAAATACTTTCACTGACAGGATCGAGAGAGAGCTCTGCATGGTTCTATTAGCGCGTGGGCTGCATAGTCGAGGGGGGTGAAACTTCCATACATTGGCTTCAAACAAAATTTTCATAGATAGTGCTGCCATCTGTGTGTTTAGGTACACAACTTTTCAACTGTTATAACGAGAACAGCTATTATATAGTGTATTATCTATGGCATTGTCGGAACGAACGCCGCGAACTTTTTATCAATATAATTCAGACAGACATTTTCAAAAAATGTTTACCAATAGCGCCTTTTTTCCGGATGGGAAATCATCAAACTTTAATGACTTCTCCCACGGGCGGAGCGGTAGTTACTGACTAAAACCCATCCATCCCATCCAATGCTCGATGACCTCAATAGAGCTTCCGAAAGATCGGAGACTCTACACTCGAAATTGTAGACGATTAATTATGTATACCTAGGACAAACGGTCCAGTTAGGTAGGTCTAACTTCGAGAAAGAGGTCAATCGTCGAATCCGACTCGGCTGGGCAGCGTTCGGGAAGCTGCACGGTATCTTCTCGTCCAACTTACCGCAGTGTTTCAAAAGACGAAAGTCTTTGACCAGTGTGTGTTGCCACTGCCAGTGATTACATACGGGACCGAAACGTGGTCGCTCACAATGGGTCAGGCTTAAAGTCATCCAAAGGGCAATGGCTATGCTCGGGGTTTCCTTGCGTGATCGAATCAGAAATGAAGACATCCAGAGAACCAAGGTCACCGACGTAGCCCAAAGAATTGCTAAACTTTAGTAGCAGTGGACAGGGCACATCGCAGAACGGGTGGCCGATGGGGCCGAAAAGTTCTGAAGTGGCGAGCGCGAACCGGATGACGATGCGTTGGAAGACCTCCCACTAGGTGGACCGATGACCTGGTGAAGGTTGCGGGAATCCGGTGGATGCGAGTCGCAAGGGACCGGTCAATGTGACAACACTTGGGGGAGGCCTATGTCCAGCAGTGGACGTCTTTCGGCTGAGATGATGATGACCCATCCATGCCATGTTCTCTCCTCGCCCTATATGTTCCGACGCCACGGTATCTCTTTCGAACAGTCCCGCAGCCCCGGCAGCACCAATAGCGCCCTCCTGACAATTCTTTCAAAAGCCAAAAGAACAATGATGTATTGCTGAATTATTATTGGTTGTAATTTTAATTATGATGAGTATTCTTATGTAACTGCCAATTTCTAAATGTGTACTGCATGCTATTAGTACCAAGACATAAAACTTTAATATTTGTATGGCCGAAATGCTTAATATAGTGAAACCCTTAGATATTAAGAACTTATGTAAACTACCTATATTCTTGCAAATAAAAATATCATTCATTCATTGAAAATAACTAAAAATCTCTATTTCTTCCTAACCACAGATCAAAGAAGCCTACCTAAAACAAGTTCACAAGCGAACGAAATCTCTCGCGAAGGCCCAACTAGAGTTGTTCCTCATGGATGGTTCCGATGAGTCGCGAGAAATAGCCAAGCAACTCCTCGAGTCGTACACCAGTGATGCAGCGCTAGCGTTGGATAGCGGTGGCGCTAAGTGCGCCAAGTGCGGGGATAAGGCCACCAAGAAGTGCTCGAGGTGTAAGACTGAGTGGTATTGTGGCAGGTGAGTGCTCTTACAGATAAATAATAAAAACATGCCAGTCTTTGGAGACTGTAAAGAAGTGAAAACTAAAGGTGCATTCCGAGATAGGAAATAATTACTCACAGCGCACAGTGGGTCGAAACGATGATTTTAGTGACTTTGGGATCAACTTCGTTTTTTTACAATTTTCTTTATGCGGGTCGATAGAACTCATTAACCTCAATAATAATTGTTCTCATGCATTTTTTCCTTAACTGGCTCCGGCTTAATCTGTATAAAAAAAAATGTAAAAAAACGAAGTTGATCCCTAAGTCACTAAAATCATCGTTTCGACCCACTGTGCAGCGCACAGATCAATATTTTGGGTTCCGATTTAGTCATGACTATTGACGTATCATGACGATTAGTTCAAGGAATATCGATATCGCGCTCACGATAAATCGGAACGGGTTTATGGACCCGCGCACGCCTTCGTGGTGCTACGCTGTAGCGGATTTATGCAGGTGACGGTCACGCAAAACCCGTTTTTGTTCACCCAAGTGCTCAACGCGCCTAAAGATTTCACTTAAAAAAAATTACAATTAATATAGATTGCCAAATCAGTAACTTAGTACTCCCATGGGCAAAATGGCTTATAAATTCAATTACTGTAAACATTTCAACTAGGTTCAATGAAATCTTTGTTTGTTGCAGGGAATGTCAAGTCCAACAGTGGCCGATGCATAAAGAAATCTGCGATCATTTCGCAAAAATATGTGTGTAACTTTGCAATTCTGTTTCTAATTTAATTATTATGCAATTACGTTTTAATTACTATTTAATATTTTAATTAATTATAAATTACTCTTATATTATGCAATTACGTTTTAATTTAATTAATTATAAATTACTCTTATATTATGCAATTACGTTTTAATTACTATTTAATATTTTAATTAATTATAAATTACTCTTATTTATTTTCTTAGAATTAAATAAACTTAGTATCAATTTCTTTTTTTTATATTAGGTTTATGGTGCCTTTTATATTTGTCACCTCCAAGGAATCTTTAGCAAAAATGAAAATCAGTGGTAGTTTTTTTGCATTTTTTTATTGTTTAACTTAAACGCTAGGTGAATGACTAACTCGAAGACTTCAGGTAGTCTTTGAGCACGTCAAGCGCGGGCGTCTCCTCACCGAAGTCCTGTTGACAACAACAAAAAGTTTCGTAAATACCTTGCGACAATATTCTAACATGCATGTTTGGAATGAGGTGTAGTGGAATTCTTTAGGTCTATCCACACATGTCGTATTATTGGCTGAGATAGTAAAAATACCAGTTTATTTAAATTAACTTTAAGGAATATGCAAGCATATGAACAATAATATATTTAATTTTACTCTAGTTGGTCTATATGGTGGATGGTTGGTGGTATATGGAGGGAGGGATTTCACATGTTCATTGTATCTTATTTTCCTTGAAGCTTAGATAAATATGACTATCTACTCTGCCTATTCCAATCCCAAATAGGCCCCATTCCCAGTTTGTGTTGAATAATATATCGTTGGTTTTTAGTTAGCAAAAGTCATGCACGACAGTAATCGTGTCGTCCTATATGTGAACACCTCCATTTAAATACACAAGCCACGACATTTAAAACTACACGTTTATCTGTCGTCATGACAAAGCGGGAACGGGCCCTAAGACCTTCTGGGCAACAGGAATTGCACCAGAGTCCATACACGCCCAAAACCTCTTTGAAGTAAAGTTTCATCAAAGATATTATGTATTCTATTATATTATATAAGTATGTTTGTATGAGTGATAGGAAAGTTGCCCGTGCAAGTGGCGCGGCACCATAGGGTCACTCGATTTGATGTTGCGCTGTTATTTCGTCACTAGCAACGATATATGCTGATAGTGTTCGTGCTGAGCGCAATGTGAATGTGGGGAGAACTTATTAGTTTTTCCGCACTTGAAGAATGTGTGAAAATAACAACATTCATCAGTTACCACAAGCTGCCCATGTAAGCCGTTAATCCACCAATCTTTGTTCTGAGAAATTAGGCAATTATGTGAAACTGTATCTCTCCGTAACACTAAGTCATAAAACTGAAAATAAAATGTTCCAATATTTACATATTAACATTACAGGGCAGTTTGAGTCAAACAACTTGTGTGGTTAAGGAATCTGTTACCTATGCTGTACAGTTAGTCTGTTAATTAGGTCATACCTTGATAACCACGCACGAGCAGCCGACAATCTTCCTAGCCTTGCCGTCCTTGTCGATTTTGCAGAGACCCGCCCATTCACCGAGCTTCTTGTTGTTGTCCACCTGTTATAATTCAAACACGTGATTGTTAAATGTTCTGAAGACTGTGGTTGCAAGTACATAATGTGATGCCACAGAAACAGGATCAGTAAATGTAGTCATACTCTGTTACAAGTCTTCATCACCCTTTTAGGTAGTGTGGTAATTAATTAATTATTTTGATTGACATCCAATGCTATGCTACCATTTGTTTCGACTTGTATTTCTGAGGTGTTTTTTATTTTTATTTTTCAATAGTATATAACTGAGTATAACTGCATGCTACTAAGTGATGTTTAAATGTTCGGGTGCTAGGAAAGTTGACTCGTCAGGGTGAGAGTCACCATAGGGGCACACGGTTTAGTCTGCGCTCCTTAGGCGGGACCAGCAATGAACTGGGCTCGCTCGTGCGGAGCGCAATTTTGTTTTAGTAGTGAATCAAGGCTAAGCATTAACTAGATTGAGCTGCTATAACTAAAAGCAGATTTACTATAGGCAGCATAAAGGCCCCCCCACACACTGGCGCATTTTTCGCGTTTATGTGTCCCACAACATAAGTTCTTAGAACATTTGGTATTGGGATGCATATGATGCCACACAGCCACACACTGCCGATGCAGCTATACTAACTCGGGACGCTTGGGTTTCTGCGTCCTGTTATATGAGTAGAATATCGCGTGATAATAACGCGCCTGTGTGAGGTGCCTTTATTTGTGCACAAAATGCATGTGCAAGACAGCGTGAGAGTTGTTAACCAGTTTGTAAGTACTTTACAAGTATACATATTTAAATAATGGTCAAAATATTTCCTTTTCCTCTTATAAAATCCTAAAATAGCTCTCTTCTTCTAATAACTCAGAATATATTTACAAACTGCTGTTACGCCGTCTTGCAAGAGCACCAAAGATAAATCAACAGTAATATTATTTTATTATACATTACCTTCACAAGTGGGATCTGATGCTCGTTGCAGAGAGCCTGGACGAGTTTCTTGTATGCAGCCTCATCACAGTTCTCAGCCAGAACGCACAGGACTGCTTGCCTCCTATTGTGGACAAAATAAGAAAATTAAGGAAATACCCAGTTGAGGATTATAGGCCACACCCTATCTGAGAGGGAACACTTGTGTCACAGGAGTGGGAATTTTATAGGCTGAATTTTATGTAAAAATGTGGCACATATGGGAGGCCACAATGTTGATAACTAAACAGTGTGGTACTATGAATGTGCGTCTCTATCTGCATCAGAGTTTATCCCACACAACTCGTGAAGTGCGAGATATTTCCACCAAACACGGGACTAGAACAGCCCCACACTTAGTGAATATTGATTGTAAATCCAATGCAGAGTCATCGAAGTATAATCAATCTATCACATTTCCACTGCTGGGTCACAGGCTTCCACTCTGCTCTCTCGTAGACTCGAGTTTCTTTGAAGAAAAAGACAGATATTCTTTCTATAGCAATGCTAAACTAGCTAGTGATGTAGAAACTCAAATAATCCTAGTCAACAAATCCCATTTCTACAGTGGTCATGTTACGGGGTGTTATAAGAAGTGGGTTTTGATGTGTATATGACATGTTTTTTGAGTATGTGGTTAAGCATTAGGTTACTGAACCAAAAAACCTAGGCGCCTTTCTACTATGTTGACACAACAGATAATCATGTAGTTTTAAGTATCGTGGTTTATTTAAATGGAGGTGTTCACATATAGGATGACATGATAACTGTCGGTCTTGACTTTTGCCAATTGCCACAACATAGTGGGAACAGGGCATATCTCGTCTAAATGACATTTATACTTGGCTGGTGTCCTCTTAACATGACCACATGGTAAATAAAAAAAAGACTGCACAGATCATTATTACATTATAGTACTTACCATTAAAAATTGCCTGGGAATATTTACATGTATTCTAAGATGATTTCTATGCCATCACAGTTGTTATGGCATAGAAATACACGGCACAACTATTATAGACATGAATGTGTCATAACAACAGACTCTTTGCAAGACACATTTTAGTAAATGTTTACCTAATCCTTTTCAGAGTAGGTAATAACTGAAAGTCATCTTAATAGTTAGGTTGTACAACTGATAGTCTTAATGTAAATAACTATACTAAGTTTACTAACTTGTCAAGAACCTTGGCAGCCTCATGAAGTCCGTGGACGAGGCCTCCGTGAATGAGGGCCGTCTTCAGCACCTCCTGCAGGGCTGTGTTCACATCCATCGCGCCGCCGCTCAGGACGGGGTTCGGGGCTACTTCACTGTAAGCAAACTTAGGTTAGGTACAAGAACTTCCATCATGATTTAACATTTTAGAATATTAATATCAGACTGTCGGGCTATTTTACAAGATGTCGACTAGTTTGGACGCACGCTACAAGAGGGAATACGGTGAAAGTCAAGCTATGGCAAGTTTGGATCATGTTTTGAAGGTTATGTTGACAACATGTTTACTATTCATCTTTACAATAAAGTAATATTTGAATGTTTTAAATACGTTCTGTATCATTAACAAAGATACGTTCTTGACTAAGTGAAGAGTTATAAGTAAGCGAACAGTGACGAAAACAAAAAGTACTTACACTTCGACTTCAGCCATGGTTTTTTGTGATTAGACGACCTGAAATACGAAATAGAACACATTGAGAGACACTCCGACATTCTTTTTAAACAAACGCAGTTATTACAGAATTAAAGATTGCGAAAATATATCAAGATTCAGAGAAAGCGAACACAGAGCGTTTGACAATTTACCTTGCGTACCGGAAAAAGACTAGAGCTGTCAAATTCATTTTTAGTTGTGAAATTACTGTTTAATTTTTAAGGCTTGCAATATTTTTTTCATTACAAATCTGAAACTAATTTACCAAGTTTAAACCATGTTAAAACTTTATTTAATTCAAAGCAATGCAGTGAGTGGGTTGAAAGTTGAAACGGACCCAACGAATTTATAGAAAAGCTACTCACTACATAATTGGTACTGGCAACTTCCAGTGGACTGCGAAACGCATTATCCGGTGGCAAGTTTAAAACAAAAGAGTGCCAAGGACAGTGTCATTTAATTTTTATAGCTGAATTATATTTTTTGTTACTTTTGTTTAAAAATATGTTTGTGTTTGTGAAATCGTAACGTTTTAGAGTCTTATTTACAAAAGTGTGTATTGTAGTTTTTAAATGCGTATATTACTATATTGAAGATGTACTATCAATTAAGTTACGTATCATTGTCATTGCAACGATGAATCGAGGCTCTGATATATTGTTTACGGCAGAATATATAAAAAATGTTTTATATTTTGCGACAGTAAGGCAAGGAAAAGTACTTAAAAATACGGCAAATACACAATATTTTTGTATAGACAACGAACTTGTGTACGAAAACTATTACTCAGATTTTGGACCTTTAAATCTTGGTTGTGTGTATAAATACTGTAGATTACTAAATGATAAACTGAAACAGTATCTAAACAAGCAAACGATTGTACATTACACTTCAATTGATCCCAAAAAGAAAGCAAACTCAGCATTTCTACTAGGATGTTACGGAGTGCTGTATTTAAGTTTAACACCAAGAGATGCTTTGAAACCCCTGATGGTTCATGGGCAAAGTTACAGGTATGGCAAGCTTTTAATGACGTAATTTCTTACTCATCATGACGAGGCATTTATTAGTCATTCATTGATCATTACAAAAGTATTTTTAATTATAGTAAAAAGTATTATACCACCACTGACCCTGACTTATTCACCATTTTGTAGACCTTTCCAAGACGCAACGCAAGGTGATTCGGTCTACACGATATCTTTGATGGACTGCCTCCAAGCTATAAGAAAAGCTCGGGAATTAGGTTTCTTCAACTTTCAGGATTTTAATTATGAGGAATATGATAGACTCGATAAAATTCAGGGAGGAGATTTAAACTGGATTGTACCTGGTAAGATGACCGTTCATTTAACAATTTATTTATGGTTGGGTACATAACAGCTATGGGCCGTTTTCTTTAGCTTACTCCCGTATAACTATCAGTTAAAATGCCTACATCTCGTAGCTACAGCTGTTTCTTTAAACAAAGTTTGAAATATCCTATTCCCGTCACTTATCTGTCACCTGATTCATAGTAGAAAAATAAGATAAAACGTTTCTGTGACTGTTTTATTTCTGTCTGTAAGCTAAATGTCAAACGCAGACAGACAGCAATCTACCGATACCTGTTAGTAAGTTATTGAAAATGGCCGTAGGTAACTGGGCGACCGCGCTCTGCTCCGGTAAAATAGATATGAGACCTAGCCAGATAATTGTTGCCCCCGTTAACCCATATTCATGGAAATCGTTAACGCTAGATTTGAGACCGTGATTATGTATCTATGTATAGGTAATTTGACGTGTATGTGTGAGACTAAAAAATAGCTTACGACCCATTCTCGGACCTAGCAAACAAAAACAGAAAAAAATATTTAAAAAGCGGTCAAGCCGTTTCGGAGTAGTACACACAAAAGAATATGCAAATACGGTTCATTTCGATACGGGGGTATTTTTTTAATGAATATTTATATAATGTATATTATTACGTGTAAAGTATAATAGATAATATTACTTCACACCTGTAGTACTGTTACGTCTTCGATTACCAATTTTGCTTGAATATTTCCAGGTAAATTTCTCGCATTCATTGGCCCAGTTGACTACAGCGTATCTTTATTCCATCCACCTGAAATGTATATAAACTACTTCATCAAAAATAACGTTAAACTAGTCATCCGATTAAATAAAAAAATGTATGACGGAAACGTGTAAGATTTTTTTTAATTTCAATTTTATAACATGCGCAATCGCATTCGTCCCAAAAATTAAAAATTTGGCATGTTTTTTTTCTCTGCAGGTTCAACAATGTTGGTATAATTCACTACGATTTATTCTTTCCTGACGGGTCCTGTCCACCGCGTCACATTTTATTCAAATTCCTCCAGATTAGTGAGGAAGCTAGCTGCGCACTCGCCGTCCATTGCAAGGTTACGAATTTAGTCTGTTTGAGATAAATGTTTTTAGAACTGTTCCCTTTTTTCTGTTTCTGATGAAGAACTTGTTCAGGCAGGTCTAGGGCGCACTGGCTCGTTGATTGGTTGTTACTTAATCAAACATTACCGGATGACTGCGCACGAAGCAATAGGTTGGATGAGAATCTGCAGACCTGGATCCGTTATAGGACACCAGCAGGTAAAAGCTGTAATAGTCACGAAATCGGTTTATGGTAGTTTCTATATTTATTGTAATAAAATCAAGACGTTTGAATTCTTCTTAAAGGGTTGGCTGGAGCAGCTTGAACCGTGGCTGATTAAGCAGGGGAATCTTTATAGGTAAACAGGTGAAGATGTCATTGATAGTATGAATGCAATCGAAATTCGCTTTCGGTAGTCCTCATGTGTGATGTCTTTCAATTTT
This sequence comes from Xestia c-nigrum, assembly GCA_916618015.1. Lineage (NCBI taxonomy): Eukaryota > Metazoa > Arthropoda > Insecta > Lepidoptera > Noctuidae > Xestia > Xestia c-nigrum. The sequence goes on from OU745248.1 coordinate 10,738,547, forward strand.
TAAACGTAACGTTGTAGCTTAAATTCAACTGTTGCAGGAGTTGGCTGATAATATAAATTGAAATTAATAAAGTGTTTGACAGGAAACGTATTTACCAGGACTCTGAGAAGATGCCGTTGCACGAGTTCGGTGTTTATTCTGTTGCTGAACAGACAATGAAGGACCGACTTGAGGTCTACAATAAATCACCTTCACCGCCTCCAACCCACAAACAGGCCTCGAGAATAAAAGAAGGTTAACAAATATATTGTTATAAATTGTTTTTCTTTTGCCTTTGACCGTTCCACCGCGGGACACGAACGTCTATGAAGGTGTACCTCACAATGTTGTTTCTTCCGCATCCAGGTGGACTGTGAAAGGCTAAGTTGAGCTCGGGCTAAATGCGGGTCCACAGCGCCAATTTTATAACAAAACATTTTATCCTTTCGTTCCGACAAGACTTTTGTTCGTCCATACCCCTATAAGACGATGTTATGTGTTTGTTAAATATGATAACAAACATTGGCGCTGCGGACACTACTTTTTTAGATATTTATGTACGCGGGTATAGTTAACTATTCAAACAGTGTTATTTTCTTGGTTAACTTTATCTATACTCTTTTTCACTGCACTTATTGTTGCAATTTGTTTAAAGTAACACTGTTTGTAGATACTGTTGGCTTTTCTTACAGCAAAGCTTTACGCAACGCACCGTCAGTTTCAAATCGAGTTTAAATGATAAACAGTGTTATTTTAAATATGGATATGGCGCAAAGTTTTGAAGACGGTCATCAAATGTTTGTTTTTCGTTTTACGTCCAGACTACGAAAATAAACCAGTACATGAGGAAAATGAAGCCGCAAGGGACCGTACTGTAACGCCTATTCCGATAATGGCTCAACCCGGCTCTTGTTATGTAACAAGAGCTAGCTTCCTTACCAGAGAATCCGCCAATGTTGATTGTCAATCAGCGAGAGGCGCCGGCTGCTTGTGGTGTCACTCATGTTTCGAACATATATATGAATGTTTATGGATGTCGGTGGCGGTGCGTTGCGCAAGCTCAGCTCCTAAATCATGTAATGGTACAGGCTTATGCAGTTTATTAGACTGGGTTTGTATATTTTTTTTAAAAGTAACGTGAGTCATTATGTTGTAAAACTGACCAAATAATGCTAATTTATAACTTGATCTTGTTTTGATGTAGTGTTTCACAAGACGACGGAGAAGGAGTGTGAGCGCGTGAAAACGAATTGTTCTGTGCACAAAAGTTCTCAAAAGACGCTGTATAGTGGGTATGTAAATCTTTTTTGATATATTTTTTATTAATCATCGGGATTGAAACCACTAACAACCTAATATACTTAAATAAAATACATTGACATTGAATTAAATTGCAGAGAAGTGCTCTTTGGATGTTTATTGTGCAAATATTTACAAGTTTTTTTTTATCTACTTTAGAGACCAGAATGAGTCAGTCACTACTGCGTCGCATCGTAGCAGTGGTTCAGGCGAACCCAGAGCTGGGCGTCCAGTTTATGGAACCTCTATAGCGCATTCGACATCGCCACGGGATAGTTCTGTTTCTGGCGTTAGGGTAAGTAGGTACTTCAAATCAGTGGCGTGCCCAGGGGCCAACAATACGACAAGCCCTTAAGGCAAGCAGATTGTTCAGAAACCCAAACATCATGAAGAGTACTAGGTTCTAAGGGCAAGCCAAGCCAGGCCAGGCCAGGCTTCTATGAAAGTACCGCCACTACTTCAAATCTACCATGATTTTTATTTATTAGCTAGCTATACTATTTTTTTTTTGTTTAATCCGTGTTACGTTTACTTTTCACAATTTCAGGATCAAGCGTCGAATAGTTTCCGCACTTACGTACCTATCACGACTTACCGTACAAGTCAAGCTCCAGTAATGAAAAGCGTCAACGAAGCTCGGGTAAAGTTTTTTGTAGATTTTTTTTGCATTATTTATTTTAATATGAAAATAAATTATAGTACCTAATAAATATCACCGAAAAGTTTTCAAACACGTTAGATTGTAATTTCTCTAGCGAGATTGTAAACTCTCGAAATATTGTCAACTGAGCATACTGCTTACAATATAACGCATTATTTTTCGGTAGATTATAATCTATCGAAGTGAAACCGTAATATTATGAAATGCATGCGACGGAAGTCTCGCAAGACGGACATCTCTGCCCCCATATTCGGGACTTGGGGCACCCCCACCTTAGGTTAGTTAGGTTCCTTTAAAACTCTGCAGACATAAATAGGGCGTAGCGGGGCTCCGTCGACTACGCTTTTTAGGGGAATATAAAGTGGTTTGAGGTTAGGTTATTTAATCGATATTTCTCAGGAATGGTACTATATCTTTTCATGAGAGTGATACCACGGGGCAGAGGACCCCTCCTTCCCTCCCTCTCCTCCTCACCGCGCGAGTTGACTTCCATCGCATACATTTTACAATATTATGGTTTCACTTCGATAGGTTGTATAATCTACCGAAAAATAATTCGTGTAAGATGAGTTTCTCAGGGGTTAAGATTATTGGGCTATTGAATGAGTCCACTCACGTTATTTAGTAAAAAAAAAATCACGGATTGGAATAATGAGAGTATAAGGAAAGATGTAGTAAATAATTGTTAGCCGCCATGTGATACATCGCAACCGCTTCTTCCATGTTTTCCCGCAAATGAATTATCGCGACGTTCTAGATTCTCGCGATAGTAGAAAGGTTTTTTCAAGTGTGGCCAAGCAGTTCGTCATAGATCTAACACGAACTTTTATCGCGACAAAGCGAACACGAATCTTCGCCTACAAGTCTGGCCGTAGCATTATGGCAGTTGGCTTGGCGGGTCGCCGTGTCGTGGGCGGTATTGCCAACTTACAAAAAAATGTTTTAGAGGCAGTGCTACATAGGGCACGCCACGATAGTGGCGGTAAGTCCCCTCTTTGAGGAGTGGCTGGAGAGGCGCCACGGCGTCCTCACCTTCCGCCTGACGCAGGTCCTCACCGGACACGGATGTTTCGGGAGGTACCTGCACCGAATCGGGCGGGAGGAATCGCCCGGGTGTCTCCACTGCGAGGATCGACCGGAGGACACGGTGGAGCACACGGTGGAAGTCTGCCCTGCGTGGGCGGAGCCCCGCCGTGTCCTCGTGGCGGCGATCGGCGGCGGCGACCTCTCGCGTCCGGCCCTGGTTCAATCCATGGTCCGGAGCGAGACGGAATGGGAAGCCGTCGCCTCCTTCTGCGAAGCAGTCATGCTAGCGAAGGAGGTGGCGGAACGAGAGAGGGAGAGATCCTCTCTTCCCGGCCGCCGCGGGAGACGCAACGGGCGTCGGGGGCCACGTGGTGGCTACCGGCCACCGTAGATGCGGGCCTGTGGACGGGTGGCTATGGGCTAGCTAGCCGTCCGGCCGTCTAACGACGACGACAGGCCGTGTCGACGGCGCGTTCGTGTTCCACGCGCGCCTCAAAGAGATGTCAGCAAAAAGAGACGGGCCCGCAAGGGCCGAAGCCTGCCGGGGTTGCGGGCCTGTTCGAAAAAGATACCGCGGCCCCGGAACGTAAAAGGCGAGGAAGGAACATGGATGGTTTTTAGTCAGTAAGAGTCTGACACTCCCTCCCGCTCCGCCCAGAGTGGGAGGGGTCATTTGATGATTTCCCATCCTTAAAAAAAAAAAAAAAAAAGGCAGTGCTACATCCTCCCCCTCTCATAATAAAGTCCCTACCTAATCATTTGTTTGCGCGTCTGATAATACGATAAAAATAATTAGTACAACGCGTTCCTGAATATTACGTCAGTGGTACACTCGAGCACAGTATCTACTTGCTGTGATCCACCAGCGAGCCCTATGATACGTGAATTGTCCTTAAAAACAACGCCGACTTTAAAAAGTATATTGTGAAGCATGGGGCCCGCAATAGAATGAGTAGTCCCCGTATCCAAGATCGCAACCCTTGAGAAACCCATCTTACAGTGGCGCCCAACGTGGGGCCACTTTAGTGCCACTTTATTAGTGAAAAAGTCATCTTACATGCGTTAAATTGTAAGCAGTATGTTCGTTTGACAATCTTTCGAGAGTTTACAATCTCGCTAGTTATATTACAACCAACAATTTACAATGTTACACTGACATATATTAAAAGTTAACTGTGTTTATTTCAGAATTACTTAATGCGGACCAGTATTTATGATAACGAACGAGAAAAACACTTGAAGGCATCTTTTACGGTAACACCACAAACTAGAGGTCGGCAACATAGTCCACCTCTTTTGAGTTCACCTATAGGGAACAGACTACATGCCATTCCATCGTCTGTCCGTACAAATATGTACAGTCCTCCAGGTGCCTAAGTTTTATCTACATTATTTCATTTGATTTACTTCTACATAACATACTATGTAGACGCCATATATGAATATGGCGTCTAAGTTACGCATGGTTCGGTCTGAATCTCGGTACGGGTCGAAAGTTTTCTCACAAAGTCTTTTCACTTCTCATGCTCTAAAAGTTCGCCATTATAGCCCTACGAAGCGGGATTAAAGTGACAGTTTGTTCTCTAGGGAGTAAAAATAATTTAAAAATAGAACGATCTTTTACTCTGAAACATGGTCATGAAAGAGTAACTTATCAAAGGTTTTATTTAAATTTTGAATTGGCTTGCAAATAGAAAGCGGTTTATTGAAAAAAAAAATAACTCTTCAACGCGAGAAAAAATTATGGTTGTTTGTGTGCATCGTTGAATTTGAAAAGTATGTGCAATGCCTCTGTTGCTAGCCGCTGCAGTAATGTAGGTACTAATTATCTGTGGAGTGTGGATCATCTTCATTTCGAAAATGTTGAGAGTTTGTGTTGTGTTTTAAATTATTAATCTGTGACTGACCTGATAGAAAAAAAAACTGACCGCTCAGTTCAGAATTTTAGTCGAGTGTAAATTTGTTCGGTTTTAAATGTTTTTCGCACTCGAAGTGAAAAGTACAGTTTGCACCTGGAGACTAAATGCCAATTTAATATACCCTCGCTTTCATTGCGTCCCTCGCAAGCTCGGGAGTCAAACCACCTCGGGTATATAATGGCTTCAGTCCCTTGTTATAAAATATACTATTGCATTCTATTGCCACTTTAATTAAATAGTTTTTTTTTACTAAATGCTGATCAGGCAAGTCTGGAGAGCGGTCAGCCATTATTACTGTCTTTGACAAAGTATAACAGTTAGTCATCTTTAAAACTAAGCACGATCAGCGCTAATGTTTATATTTGGTCATATCTCATAGAAAAAATGAAAAGCGAAAAAAAATACGAAAAAGCCTTTGGAAAATCTAGTTTTATGAAAAAAAAAACACTGCTTAAATCAATTACAATTAAAATTTATTGAATTCTTTGATATTTCACAATTTTTCACTTAGCCTCCCGGGGCTGCGGGATTGTTCGAAAGAGATACCGTGGCCCCGAAACATAAAGGGCGAGGAAGGAACATGGATGGGTTTTAGTCAGTAAAAGTCTGACACTCCTTCCCACTCCGCCCAGAGCGGGAAAAGTCATTTGATAATTACACATCCGAAAAAAATAGGATCAGTGCAGTATTATGATACCATTAGTAATCCGTTAATTACCTTGTAGCACCTAAAACTTTGACGGGATTGACGACGGGACCACCATCCCGACGGAGACTTGGACGTAGTCCGAGTCCACGAGCCAGGGTGGGCAGCGAACAGTCTCGAGCTACGAACACACCAGCTCCTAGTGAGAAGTTGATATTAAAAGATACCTCCAAAACTGCATTGAAAGATGTCTTGTCAAAACTAAAGCGTGAGTACCACAGATAGACCTAGATAACGTAAGTATCACGATTTGTATGAAAACCAAGCGTGCCATTTTTTGACTACCTACTATGACGTCACAAGCACTATTTAGTGATGGGAAAATAAACTCGATTCAAAGACGCCGCCGCGTGCGGCACCCGTTTCGCCTCACCCCCCGCCTAGCGCCAGCGCTGACCCAGCCAGCAGTGCGCTGAAAGTTTTCGTATTGAGAGGTTGTGTGCTCGTACGCGTTCCGTCGACGGTCACACATCATTTTTGGATACCTTTGCCAAAATTTCAAGTAAGTTTACCATTATAAATACGTGAATATTCGATTGAAATACCTTATATTCAATTTAGTTCTAGTGTTTACAAAAGCAACGAGATTCGGTGGGATCTGTTATAGATGGAGAATAGAGAGGCAGTGATCTAAGATTAGCACGTGGGTGCTTCAGCTAGTGTAAGGATCCGGTGCAGTCCAGAAATTCGGAGTATAGAATAGAAACAACTTTAGGTAGTCAATTGCCTAGTTTATTACTCAGCATAAACAGAGCAGCAATTACAATAATATTATAGACACTGATATAAAATATTAGTGCGGAATGACAATCACGCACTTACATCTAGGGGGTTCAAGACAAGAAGAACGAGCACAGATAATGTATCAAAAGACAGCTAGAAGCTTATGTCAAGTGTCAATCAAACTGACGTGCATTAATATCTGACACTGACAGTTACATCTGATACCACAGATATTGTTAGGATTACATGCATTGCATAAACTTAATTCAACACTACCCCTTAATCGGAACAATATCATGCCACAAACAATCAAAAAAAAAATCTTAGGTACTATACACAAAAAAAAAATACAATCCATTACAATGTCAATAGAGTAAACTTTACACTTTACAAAAACACACTACAATGGTCAGTACCTATTTTACCTACATAAACAACATTTCAGTCAACAATGTCAATCATTTATATAGATAGTGATTTGTAAATAACATGTGTCAATCAATTTAAATAAACTTGCATACATTAACTTTGTCAGACTTTAACATTCATATCATTTACAAACTTATTATGTTTCACAGCACCTAGTGGCTTTGTAAGAACATCTGCTATCATACAATCGGTCTGCAAATAATTCATTGTCACATTGTCATTTTTAACAAAATCTTTTACAAAATGATACCTTATGTCTATATGCTTAGTACGTTTGTGACAATATTCTGTAACTTGTAACAATCTCTGAGCTGACTGATTATCGTTATAAATTGTTACCTTACATTCTTTAAGCATGACCTCATACATAAAATTCCTAATAAAGCAAATATCTTTACACACATCTGTTATTGCTAAATATTCGGCTTCAGTACTAGATAGCGCTACACAACGTTGTTTACGTGACTCCCAATTAATAACATTGTTCCCCAGTTTTACAACAAACCCTGTGTATGACCTTCTATCATTGGGATCATTGGCCCAGTCAGAGTCCGCAAAAGCAGTCAAATTCAATTTTCCCCCTTTATAAAAATATAAAGAATAGTTAATTGTACCTGCTAAATATCGCAAAATCCTTTTAGCTGCTTGCCAATGAGTTATATCAAAACAGTTGTTAAACTGGCTTAACTGACTACAGGCAAATGAGATGTCTGGTCTAGTACACACAGATAAATACATAAGACATCCCATGAGCTGCCTATAATTATACTGCTCATCACTTAAGCTAGTGTCACCCTTAACCAGCTTACAGTTGGTAGGCATAGGAGTTTTTACAACTTTACAATTTTCCATACCAAAGCGTTTTAACAATCTTTTTATGTACTCAGACTGATTTATTTTCATTATTCCCTTTGCTTTATCTCTCACAATATTAATTCCCAAACAATTTTTCAAACTTCCCAAGTTTTTAACATTGAAATTTTCTTCAAGCAAAGCAAAGATTTCATTACACTCAGTACTGTAAAATACATAAAAGTCATCCACATATAAAGCTATTACAGTTATATGTTTATCACATCTTTTTATGTACACACAAGGTTCACATTTGCTTTGTATAAATCCATTACTTGACAACAAATTATGTACTTTTTGATTCCAAATTCTACTTGCCTGTTTGAGGCCATATATACCTTTTAACAGAAAACAAACCTTATCTTTACAATTTTTATCACTAAAGCCAGGAGGCTGTTCCATATAAATAGTTTCTTGAAGGTCACCATTTAAAAATGCAGTTTCTACATCAATATGATCAATATTAAGATTTAATTCAGTAGCCAATGAAAATAATATTCTCATGGTACTGTGACGAACTACAGGGGAAAAAGTATCGTTATAATCTAACCCTTTTACTTGTGTAAAACCCCTGGCAACCAAACGTGCTTTGAATTTATCAAAATTACCATTAGCATCATATTTAGCTTTATAAATCCATTTACATTTAACAACATTTTCATTAGATGGCCTATCAACTAACCTCCATACATTGTTAGAAATCAGAGATTCATATTCACTTTGCATTGCAGCCTGCCATTCATTCCTATCAGGAGAACTTACAGCTTCCTCATACGATTGAGGTTCGACAAATGGAATACCTTGTGCAATCAAAGAAAAATCTGTTTCATAGTCATTGTACTTTACCGGTGGCCTAGTACTACGCATGGGACGCTGTCTCACAGCTGGAGAGTTTTGAGGTGACGTCACACGCTGCTCGCGGGCTCCACACGTTGGGGACACAGCAGGGACATCCTCGTCCTCGCTACCAGTGCAGTACTCCTCATCAGATTCTGAAAAAACCGTAATGCCACCTGTAATTTCTTTAGATACAGACTGTTCATTGGAACTAATACCTTGACTAGAATTAATAGCATCATCATTAATGGAATTAGAATTACTAACATTATTATCACAGAGACTTTTACTCGATTGATCCTCTAAATTATCATTAAAATTCAAATTATCCATTTCACTAGTCAATTCATAATAAATACATTCATTGTTAGTATTATCCATGTCATGAAAATCTTTATAAAATTTATTTTCAATAAATGCCACAGTTCTGGACAAAATTACTTTAGTAGGAACTGATGGGTCCAACAACCTATAACCTTTTGAAGTTTCAGAATACCCAACAAAAACATACCTTTTGCTTTTTGGGTCTAACTTACAACGTTTTTGTTCGGGAACCAGAGAGTATGCCATACAGCCGAATATATGGAGGTGACTAAGATCTGGTTTAGATCCGGTCCAGACCTCTACTGGTGTAAGTCCTGAAAGAGCAGAAGTGGGGCACCTGTTCTTTAGATAAATTGCTGTCATGACCGCCTCACCCCAATATCGCCCACAGAGACCAGCACCTCTCAGCATACACCGAACCTTCTCCAAAAGTGTCCTATTTAGGCGTTCACTCACGCCGTTTTGGCTGGGACAATATGGTACAGTTGTTTGGTGAATAATTCCTTGCTGTTTCAAAAACTTAGAAAATTTATCATTACAATATTCACCACCCCCATCAGACCTCAAAATCTTTACTGGTAACCCCAATTGCTTCTCAACTAAATTTTTAAATGTAATAAAATGAGACAATACCTCCGACTTGTGCTTCATTAAATATCCAAAGGTCTTCCTGGTGTAGTCATCAGTAAATGTTACCAAGTATTTCGCTCCACTCCAGCTGCTCTCAGGTAACGGTCCACAAACATCAGAATGAATCAACTCGAGGGACTGGGTAGCTCGCCTTGCCTCTCCAACCGGAAACTGCTTGGCAGCCATCTTTCCCTCCAAACATGGCACACATTCTTTCAAAACCTGTACATTGTCAGTTTGAAACAGAACACCAGTTGCACTACCATTCTTCAAAGCACACAAACCTTGTATACTAATGTGACCTAACCTCTTGTGCCAAATATCAACAGGCACAGCATGAGCAGCAACCTGTGCGCTCTGGGTCTCTTGTCTATCACACATGAGAGAAGAATGCACACCTTGCGAATACCCACTAGATTGACACACCCCCAATTTAACCATAAATAAACCATTGACCTTTAAAGCACACAATATTGGGTTACCAGAAGCTTTAATGCTCTTGTCATGAACAAAACATCCCCGTTCATTAAATAATACAGTGTAACCTTTCTGCGTAAGACAGCTGACAGACAATAAATTATGAGAAAGTTTAGGCACATATAAAACATTTAAAAGTTTTCTCACCACATTTCCAGTTCTTATATGAATAGTTCCTTTACCTAAACACTCCAACTTCTCATCGTTTGCGATACTGATAACATTATTACAGTCTTTAAGCTCATTATACAAAGTTCTATCATTACACATGTGAGCGGAACACCCAGAGTCAACCAACCAACTATCTTGAGATTTCACCATGAAAGCTGTAGCCACAAGCGATGAATCTTCTGGATTTGCCTTTTCTCTCTTCATCTTGAAGCACTTTGACTTAATATGTCCAGTTTTCTTGCAATAGTGACAGATGATCTTACTCTTGAATGGTTCTCTTTTTCTTTTTGACATGTAAGCAGTCTCACTATTGTTTAAGTTACTTTTCCTGAATTCTTCCTGAATAAGTCTAGCACGGACCAGCTCACTTGATAACTCGTTGGTAATGCATGCTGTTTCTAGGTTAGAAACTAGCGCGTCGAACTCCTGGGGTAGGCCACTGAGGAGTAATTCCGCAACCTCAGCATCTTCTATAACTTTTCCAATATCCGCAAGCTGCTGAACACGTGTCATTATTCCATCGATGTATTCTGTCATTGACGCAAATTGTCCATATTCGGTATGATGCAGCTGTCTTAGTAATAGCACTCGCCTGTACAGACCTTTGTCCTCAAAGGTATTAGCAAGCCGCTGCCATGCGTCCTTTGCCGTGTTACAGTGTCTCACATGCTGGTAGCACGCCGCCTTCACACTAAGGCATATTCGTGCCAGAGCTCGTCGATCTCGCGATAAATCTGTCTCACTGTCCGCAGTACTTACGATAGTTTCGATACGATCCCACAACCCTTCAAGGGATAAAACCATCTTCATTTGAAACTTCCATGTATTGTAATTTCCGACACCTTCTAGTTTTTCAATATGAATGCCTCCGCCGAGCGAGGACATTGCTCCACCGGCACTAGGCAACATGACTCCATTTCCAGATAACCTATCTTCCATGACGACCACGTGTACGTGCACGCACACACGCCGGAACGTCAAGAAGAAAACACCAACACCAAATCTTCTTTAGAACCACGTTTTCGAGATTGGCCTTATGTATATGTGACTGGGTCCATAGCCTGTTATAGATGGAGAATAGAGAGGCAGTGATCTAAGATTAGCACGTGGGTGCTTCAGCTAGTGTAAGGATCCGGTGCAGTCCAGAAATTCGGAGTATAGAATAGAAACAACTTTAGGTAGTCAATTGCCTAGTTTATTACTCAGCATAAACAGAGCAGCAATTACAATAATATTATAGACACTGATATAAAATATTAGTGCGGAATGACAATCACGCACTTACATCTAGGGGGTTCAAGACAAGAAGAACGAGCACAGATAATGTATCAAAAGACAGCTAGAAGCTTATGTCAAGTGTCAATCAAACTGACGTGCATTAATATCTGACACTGACAGTTACATCTGATACCACAGATATTGTTAGGATTACATGCATTGCATAAACTTAATTCAACAGGATCTCGTTGCTTTTCGAATCGATCTTTATTCAAAATTGAGATGAAAAAGGGTACTTTTTAATCTCAATTTTGAATAAAGATCGCCTTTGTATATACCATTTCTCAATTCTCAATTACCGTACGAATACTATTTATTGAGTAATTGTATACAGTAAATAATTATTAAGAATCGTTTAAATCAATTAATTAATCGATTTTGTGACAGAGTAATGAGATAGACAGAGGAATGAGATAGACAGAGAAATTAGATATACAGAGGAATGAGATAAACAGAGGAAAATAAAATTAATGATCTGCTTGTTGTAGATTATCAAAATGTCAGAAACAAAAAACAAAACCAGGGAAGAAATTTTGGAAGCTAAACGGAAAGCCAGTAAAATACGATATAACAAAATTAAAATGGATGCAAAATTACTTGAGCTACGACAGCAAAAAGATAAAGAAAATTACTTGAAAAAAAAGAAAGACAAGCGTGTTGTAGGTATCAAGGACAAGAGCATAGACGAACAGAAAAAGCAGCGAGAAAAATGGCGTGAAAATTCGAGAGCTTATTACAGACGTAGGCAGAATCAGAAAAAAGCCCTCCACGTGAATGTTAATGAAAATGATGTCATGATTACTGACCACCACAATCATGAAAATGACACGGATCCTTTAGAGCTGTCATGTACTGCGAAGTCAAATAACAGCATAATAAAAAACAGAAGAGAACCCAAAGTGACAATACTTTCAGATGTCAAAGTTAATTTTGATCTGAAAAAACTGTTTGGATCCGGTCGAACTACGTCTAATTGGGAATATAATGTCTCATCATCGGACGTCGGAAAAGATTTCGAAGAATTGAAAAATAAATAAGATTTTTGTGACGCAAAGATCACTGAAGAAAAAAATCTTCCAATATTCTATAGGGTATTTGGTAATTAGTGACCGATACATAAACACGTGACTTTACTCATCATTATGAACAACTTTCACTATGGGACCAAACCTGAAATCGTCAAAAAAAATCAGCTGTTTCTTACGTTTATGTTCGCAAAATTCGTCAAAATGTATGGAACAGCTGATTTGTTTTCGCGATTTCAGGTTTGGTCCCATAGTAATAATTTGTTCATAATGATGAGTAAAGTCCCGTGTTAAGTATCGGTCACTAATATAGGTATACAGGGTGTCATGGACATCGACGCGAAGCCTATTACCATTGATTCAGTACACGCTTCTGAACCCCCCTTTTTTTTTTTTTGGATGGGAAATCATCAAATAACTTCTCCCGCTCTGGGCGGAGCGGGAGGGCGTGTCAGACTCTTACTGACTAAAACCTATCCGTGTTCCTTCATTTGCCTTTGTTGCCAGGGGCGATGGTTACCCAGTTGTACTTTCCCGCAACCCTGGCAGGTTCTGAACCTTCAAAAATTTCAACGCAGGGGGCGTTGAAATTTTTCGTCGATTATTTTAAAAAAATCTGCTGTTTCATAGAAAAGTGCAATACCTACGCGGTCAAAATGTATGGACCAGCAGATTATTTTTTAATAACCGACGAAAAATTTCAACGCTGGGGGGTTCAGAATCATGTACCTACTGAATTCATTGTAACAGGCTTCGCGTTGATGTCCCTGACACTCTGTTTAGTATAAAGCATTCATTGATCTCAACAAAATCTGAATCTTTTTAAACATCCTATTTAGAAGAAACTAGAAGTTCCTATATGTTTTTTATTACTTTTAATTAAAAATGAGTAATTGCAAAGTGCCAAATAATGTTATTTTTATAAGTTAATTTACGTCAAAGTTTAAGTTGCTAATTATTACAAAAGTTTATTTTTGTTAGAATTCAAGTTGATTTTGTATTATGTACGTTAGTATAAGGATACTACTAAGTAAAAATGTAATGCTTTGAGATTAAGGTACGATATAGATCTGAGTAGGGTTTGCTTGGTTTGTCACTAATGTACAGATTGGTGAAACGTAACACACATTGAAACAAATTCACCTAGTTATTGTGTTACATCGCAGGTTGCATTGCATAAATTTGGACGGCTCATTTATGTTACGTTTCACCAATCTGCACCGGGCATAAGGGTCAACCTATTTCTATTTTAGCGGATTGATAAGAAGAAAAACAACAAAATCCGAGAATTATGTTACCTATTTATTAAAATTATAATTTATTATAATTAAGTTGAAAATAAACCTTTGATTTGTTCAAGTTCAATTGAAAGATTTGTAGTTTTATTTTATTTCACAATTTTAAGGGCGCAACGACAAAGTTATTGTCCCTGCAATAAAATGAGCTTATTATATAATTGTCTTTTTGTTACAGCAGATCTCAAAAATTTTGTTAAATAATGAAAACGCACGTCCATATATGTACTCGCAACTGTTTTAATTAAATTTACTAAATGGTTCTCTGTTGGCGATTGATCGAATTGATGAATGGCGATGCTACTGAAGATGTTACTATTGACAAAATAACGTAAAATCTTATTAATTAGAAGGAGTTTACTTAATGACGGCTTCATGCTGAATTTTTGTGTTTTGTTAATTATATCTCGAATCTCTATCTCTGCAACTTTACATATTTGAATTACGTCTTTTGTGGGATAAACGAGACCACCTTTATCCTTGAAATTAACAAATTCATAAGTATGATCAATGCCCGGTTTTTCTTGTAAAGACAACGCATTGATACATTCGTCACATTTGATATTATTTTGTATTGCTCTTACTCGTTTGTATCGCCGAAGAACAATTCAGTATTGAAATGTGTTCCAGTTCCACACAATTACCAGCATTACTGTTTTTTATTTCAACATGGCTCAACAGTTTCTTGTAGAAAGATTGAAATTGTCTTGAAGTCGGATTGTTGTTACTTCCACCGTGAGCCCGAATATTGCAAAAGAACAACTCTAGGTGATCCTGGCTGAATCTGTACATAGACATAAATTTGATTCTGTTTTCTTCAATCAAATGTTGAAATAGTGCTTTTGTACTTTTGATGCAAACCAAAAGACCAACGAATCCTGTTTTTCTGCGACTTTGAGTCAAAAAATCTCCTTCTGAAGTTCGCAATCCTATAATGTAACTTTCGGCCTTATCCAAAAATCTATTATTCTTGATTTGTTATTTAAGTTAAGAGGCTGCTTATAATCAAACTTTTTTAAATTTCTAGAATTGAGTACATCGAATAAATCATTAAAAATACGTACGAATTCCGCTGTAGCTAATGAATCTTTAAAATCAGAAATTCTCAATTTTTTTCTACAGAAATCGAGAGAATCAGCAACGCTTTTGCTTAGAAGTTGGGTAGCCAACTTAACTTTCATCTTTTGATTGTGAAAATTAATGTGGTGGTTCCGTAATTTGTTGGCTAAATGGAAATATTCCGTAGTTTGAAGTTTGTTCAGATGTTCAAAATACTCCCATGAAATACATTTGCCATTACCATCAACAAGGTTTTTACATGATTGAAGACAATTTCTCACTAACTTCATCATATGACAAGCATCAAAAAAAAATGCAATTGGTTGTTTAGTAACAGGGTGTTCAAACGTGGTTTTCATATTATTTGGTTCAAATTTGCCACCCAATATTTTTGCCATTGTTATGTTAGATGGACATCCATCAAAAGTAAGACCGGCTATGTTTAAATTTGACTCGTGTAAATGTCTCAGGCATTGCAGCACTAAATCGGCTTTTTGCTGACCAGTTACTCCATCTATTAAAAAATATCCAACAGGAACCTGTAAATAAAACCGAATTAATATAATATCGTCATACACAAGAAAAAAACATTATTAATTCAAATTTCAAGATCACCTTCCAGTTAGCATTAATTCCGGTGACTAAAAATACCAGTGCTTCTTTAGCTTCAGGAACCTCTTCGGTATCTAATACACCACCAAAATCGACATAACCATGGAATTTATTTCCGTCCCATTCAATTTTCCTTCTAATTGCCATTTCATCGATCATAAGACAGCAATACAAAGGACGTTTTGTTTTATTCGCTATCAACTTCAACGCCTCTAAAGATTCAGTGGTAAATCCAGGACTACCATTTATACATCTATACCACTTATGAATAGTGTGAGGATGTGGTAAGCTAAAATTAAAAACCTTTCTGACATAATTATAAGCTTTTGTTGAATAATAATGCAACGTCAGAGCAAAAGTCCGTAGTGCTGGTGTATACTTCGACGTACTGACTACGTTTTTGTTCTTCGACTGTCTTAAATAAAGTTCTTGAGTTGTCACGTTGGTTGTTTTAAGCACATTAGCTTGCTCATCATTAATAAACGATTTCTTTTTTAAGCATTCTATTAACGTTATCAAGGCGTGTATTTTTTGGACTTTGCGACGGTTTCGTTCCCTCAGAATTTTTATTTGTTTCTTTTGCTGTATAACTTTTTCGTTTGCCTGATTCAATTTTATAAATATCTTTTTTTTCTTTGGAGTGTTTTCGTTTGATTTAAGTAATTCGTTGACATCCTGAAACATAAATCATTTTATAAACAAAACAATCACTATTATCATGTCAGCTGTTGAAACACAATCATGCTAAACACAGATCTCCCTCAAATGTTTACAAACCAGGTAGGTAGCTTGTATTATATGGTATATTAACAATTAATAATAACAAGTTAAACAACACAAGAAAACATCCATTAGTAGGTACTTGTACACTATGTACTCTATATATTTTCTTTATTATTTTTATTACTGTCCTGTATTGTATGTAATAAAATAAGGCACCTATAAAAAATATAACAATAAAGTACTTACCTTTTCTAATTTCCTCCTTTTTGGCGATAACAAAGCTTTTTCTGGCGTAACTTTTGGATCTACATTCTGTAATACAAGTACAAGTAAAAATCAACATTGAAAACTTTACACACTTGTAATAAAAAGCTCGAAAGTACATAGACTTCTCAATTAACTAACTTCATCAGTTGTGATCTTCAGTATATCAATAGTCGGATATGCTGCTTTTGTTACTATTCGTTGCTTTTTCCCTTCAACAAAGCATGCTTCCTCAAAATGTATTGAACAAATAGTGCTATGCTTTGTTGGGAACCAATCTTTCTTTCCCGTCGCCTCAATCCATTTTTCTTTTAAATTGGGTTCATGTGGAAAACTAAAAAAAACACTAAACGTTACGATTATTTACTAAAATTGTCTACATAATTAGTACCTATAAAATACAAAATCATTCCTCTGTTTCCGAAATCGATTCTTGAGAATCGATTTGTGTTGCCTACGATGAACAGCACTAATCGCTAAAACTGACAGAAAAATGATAAAAGCCCCTGTACTACAAAACCGATGCGATATACGATAGTATCACTTGCTGCGATATTCATCACTTGTTAAAACAAAACGTCGCATCAACCGCTTCTAGTAAAAGCCGCAATGTAACACGAATATGCAGTTAACGTTTGATGACCTATGTTTTTTCTCAAATTTGGTATTACAGAGGGTATTAGATCAAAAATAATTGATTTTAATATTAAATATGCATAATATTAATCACAAAATGACTTACCGATGGAAGGAAACATTTCCTTTATTTTTTCTCCTCGCATTTGTACAGTTTTTACAATTTATAACTGAGCAATTAACCATTTTATATTTTTTACTGACGTCCGACTAGCGCGGCACACCGATGCAGACTGAGCGCGAAAGTGGCCGCTTACGATTTTTGTACGTAAGCTGGGCACGCGAAGTAGTTGCTCTTGCGTTATCTAGGTCTATCTATATCTGTGGTGAGTACCTAAAGATTCTCTTCTTCATCCAAATTATAGAACCTTGCAAGTTGTTGCAGCTTGAAAATTAATCCCGTCTTCCAATGAAGTTGAACCACTCGTAGTTATTTACCCTTTATCATGTGCAGCATCTCGCATAAAGTCATCCCATGTTTTTGAAAACGTTTCGTTTCACGCTGTTTCAGAGTAAGTTTACCGTTTATTTATTTATTTCTAAGTAATAGTTTATATAGGTTTATAAGTTCACCAACAGCTTCTGTGTACAGCATTAAGGTATACATAGGTTTTACAGTCTTGGACTTACACAGTCTCCAAAATAAGTTATAAAATAAAACCGACTTCAAAAAAAAACAAAAAAGTGAAAAATAACTTTAGCTTCTGAAGTCGGTGACCTTTGTTTCATTGATTTAGCTTTTTTGTCACCGACTTCAGAAGCTAAAGTTATTTTTCACTTTTTTGTTTTTTTTTGAAGTCGGTTTTATTTTTTGCAAAAAAGTTTTTATTTTTCACTTTTTAGTGGTTCACATGTGCTTGATATACATGGAAAGTGCATACCGTTACAATTACAACAAGCCCAAACACGACTAGGGTACATTGTCTCATTATGGAGTTCCGTGACTCTTGGGTTCAGCATCAGATCGGATGGTAGAATGGTTCTTATCAACGCAAATGCTTCACTTGTTGCAGAAAATACCAAAATCGCAACACGTTTCCATATAAAATTTGAAGAGTTCCCTCGATTTCGCCAAGATTCCATCATCAGATCCCGACTTGGTGGGTATGGGACCATTTGGAAAGAATACCCTTTCCAACAAAAAAAGAATTTTCCAAATCGGTTGGCAAACGACGGGAGTTATGCCCGAACAAACATAAAAAAAAAAAAAAAAAAAATAGTAACATCCGAATTGAGAACCTCCTCCTTTTTTAGAAGTCGGTTAAAAATAAGCAACAAAAAATTTGTGGCTTTAGACATGAAATACAATTACCGTTAAGCGCGATATCGATGTCCCTTGAACCGTCATAGATGACGTCATGACGTGCGCCATCTTGCGATAACACCGATCATGCATGTCCCAAATAAATATCACTTTGAGCGTTGTCAAATGACAGCTAATCGTGAAATCTAAATCGGAACGCAAAATATTGATGTGAGCGCTGTGAGTGGTTATTTTCTAAAACGGAATGCACCCTGAGTAAGATGTTCTTTTGAATAGAGAACTGTCAAATTTTCTTATGTCAAACTGGAAAATAACCTCATATTATTATGATGCAATTCAATTCTGAAAAATAATGGTAGTAACCATGTTTACCAAGTGAACTGTGTTAATTTAAGTATTGAATATTGTGCTATTGCCACCTGAGATGGGTGCCTTAGTCTCCAAAGCTTTGAGACCGGTCAAATCGTTCAATATCGAAAATCGCGCTCATCGCGTGATTTCTAAAGAAAAACCGACTCCGGCACCGAGGTATCCTCATAACATAGAAGATTTAAAGCGAACTCTTGAAGCAGAACCTGATATTGATGAGAAATTAGATAAAAAGGATGAAGGGCTTGATAAAAGATTGAAAGATGTTTATGTAACCTCACTTGGGAGGCCTGAAGTTGACGTTACCCGGGAGAAGAAAGCTGACAACAGGAGTAGGCGACCTTTACCTCAAGACCGTAAAATGCCAGAGGAGTACGATTTTGGA
Organism: Xestia c-nigrum; assembly: GCA_916618015.1. NCBI lineage: Eukaryota > Metazoa > Arthropoda > Insecta > Lepidoptera > Noctuidae > Xestia > Xestia c-nigrum. Next base: position 10,757,490 of record OU745248.1, read on the forward strand.
TTCAAAGAGCCCGAAAAAGTGACTTATGGTCGAACCACTCTTCGCAGTGTAATTAACTTTATATCTGCACATCAAACAAATCCTGATGAAGTAACAGCTTCGAAAATAGCTCTAGAGTACAAACTGAAAGAGGAGGATGTAACACATATACTAAAATATTTCAAGACTTATGAAGTGTATTTACCAGAGACAAAGAAAACACCAGCCATCTTTGCAGGACCAGCCCAAATGAGAAAACAACTTTATAAACTTGAGGTGAAAGAATTGGAAGCAAAAAAAGAACAGGATAGTGCAACAGATTCTAATACAAACACAAAGATAAAGGATGCAGCTTAGTTACCATTCTGTTATGTATGATTTAGTTAAAATAGATAATATTACCTCAATGTTTCAGTTTTACATGAGTTAGTTTCTGGGATAGAATATAATATTTATATTAAAATGAAGTGTTTTTTTATGTACATAAGAACAGCTTTGATATTTGATATGAATTTACTTTTGCAACCAGATAATAATTATAGTAACTATAATCTTCAATGGTTTGCAAGATGCTGTAATTTAATTTACAAATTGTATCCACTAAGTTATGCTGTGGTCTAAAATGAATATCTATAACATTAAAATTTTTAATTTAAAATGTTATGGTGCTGTAGATCAACTATTTATTTTGTCATCAACAATTTATTATATTGTACTCGACTTGATAAGTACATGATCTTAAAATATTATAGGATAATGGATATTGCTAACAATTTCCAACCTAATGTGATTTAGAAGTTAGAAAAGAAAAATTAAATTGTTTTGTTTTCAATTTATCATTTTATTTCGAGAGCTTAAACCTATACATATTTTTACTTAGATCTCAAGTGTTATGTTGATTGGAGGTTTTAGATGGAAGTTCCTATTACCACCACATCATCATCATTCAGAGATTTGATCCATGTGATTGACCCTATCAATTGACGTCAGAAAGGCACAGAATGTTATTTTTTCGAACTTTGGTTGATCCATTCCGGGGTCGATGCCCGATATGTGGCAAGCGAATTTTCGAAAATCTGTGAATACACATTTGTTTCTTTAAAAAAATAAAGGAATGTTTCCTTTCGGTAAAATTTCCTATCTCCAGTATTTAGAGTACTACCCCCCAGGTGGTATTTAAAAAATCCACTCCATAAAATAAATAGGTACCTACAGTTAATTAATAAAAGCAGAAACAGCCAAAGCAGCACTAACTGGATTTTACTTATTTAGATAAATAAGTAAAATCTGTTTTGTAACTGCATTTTCTTCTCTTGTGTTTGATGAATCCCGTGACAGCCTTAAAATATAAGGCTACATTATATTTACTTAACAAAAAAAAGTTAGAAACAAGTTTGATTCAGTGTCGACGTGTCGCGACGGGTCCTTGGGCGCGGCTTCGTTAGGCGCCAATCGAGACGCGCCCGCACCCCGCCGCGCCCCTTCTGTGCGGTCCGACGAGCGACCGCTGGCCACACAGGGTGACATGCTCAACAGCATCAAGGTAAAACATCTTCATCGTCTTATTGATATAGGTAACTCTGATCCAGCCTGTCCCTTTGCGGCCCTGCCTCAGCGACGCTGTACGCTAAACCTCCCCATTTATGTAATAAAGAAGTTTGGTCTGTTTTTATATTTCAATGCCCCACGGGATGCACTTATAGCGCTGTCGCTTAGTTTATTAGGAACTAGCGGACGTCACACGGTTTCACCCGCGTAGTCAGTAAAACGGGTTCCCTACTTGAAATCGAATGACGCGAGGTCGAATAACACTTGCTCGAAAACGTTTACTCGATATTTATTTATTTATTTATTTTATTTATTTATTTAAGAGGCCTTTTACAGTCCACTAGCGCCGCCAATCGAAAAAATGTCATAACTCGTAAATAGAATCAAAAATACAAAATGTGGTCTATTATTACTGAAGAAAAGGCAATAACGTAATTTTATAACACATTGTCAACACTTGAAATATAGCTGTTTAGCTAAATCGTGCATTCAAAACATAAACGGCCGTTTTTGTTACAAATGCACGAAAATATAAAATTACGTTATTGCCTTTTCTACAGTAATAATAGACCACATTTTGTATTTTTGATTCTATTTACGAGTTGATGACATTTTTTCGATTGGCGGCGCTAGTGGACTGTAAGAGGGCTCTTAAGGATCTCCAACAAAAGAATACACAAAGCATTTTTAGTTAATAAAATCACAAAGTATTTGGTAGGTGTACTCCTTCACTTATAGGAGACCACAGCATTCACAATTAAGTAACAAATTGAGCCACTAATTATTATAAAATTAAAAATACTTAATACAATTAAATTTGGCTATTAAAAATGATACAACATTTACAATAATTTGGTAAGATATAAAAACATAGAGGAATAAATAAAATGATTAAAATAATTGACATAGATTCTTATGATAAAATAAATTTGAAAATAAAACTATAATTACTATAAAACTATCCTATTTATAACACACATATAACTAAGAAATATACGATTTAATTCCTAACATTAAAAATATTTTTATTAAGATAAACAAAGATAAATACCCGTTTTGCAAGCGATATGGTGACAAGAAAAGGAAGTGAGAAATGGAATATTCAAACAATAATGTGATTAAAACGTGTGTGTTATTACTTGAAATCGATAAATTATGAGCTCGACAGTTCAATACCTCGATGCATCAAAATCTCGAATAACTATAAGCTCGAATCATCGGCAGCGCGAAGGCTCATTATTCGATGCATCAAAATCTCGAAACATTATTTCTCGACCGACCATCTAATCGATTTACAGCATGGTTATAATGATTTTCATTTGAATAGCTACAATACAGGGTGAGTGTGTCTGGATCCGCAATAGGAAATGCGCGTATATAGGAAGTCATATGCTAATTATTGGACCCTACTTCAGACTCTAAGTAATCTTTTTTTAAAGCCTACTATGGGAAGAATAATCCTTTATTCGTTAATGGACAGCGCAACACAATAGAGCAGCACATACAGATACATTATAACAGCACATACAGATACATTCAAACTCAAAACTCAAACTCAAATCATTTATTTCAATTAGACCATTACGGCACTTTTGAATGTCAAAAATACAAAACTAAATCAAAGCTACAGTCACAGTCACAAGGCATAATAACTTGAGAAAGTACTGTAGTTGCCCATTCCCTAGCGTAGATCTCTATGGAGAAGAACGGGCAAGAAACTCCATGGACACTCTTTTCAATCAAAATATTGTTACAAAATCTCGGTTATATCATTCATGTTGTGATTATACATATATGTGAGAACGATGTAGAAAGACGTGCACATTAAGAGCGTCCAGAGAAAAGATTAAATCAACTTAAAAAAATAATAAATTAAAATTAACCGTGGCAGCTGAGAGTTGACCAGTCTCAATTGACAGCGCCCGTTCACGAACATGACGCATGTATCAGCATCATTCAACTCTACCATATTGAAGGGAATTAAATGACCCGACACACCCGCCACCATCACCGAGACATTTGAGTGAGCATGACATTCTCTCAGCCGCCAGGGCATATTCAAGTAAAAAAAAAGATAACTGAATGTAAAATGGTGGCTTTACAATACATAGAACTCACACATGGGGTATGCAATTATATAATATTAAGAGATGGAATCTATACAATGCAAGGATATTTTTACAATCTTCTGCAGCTTCCACAATAACTTGACTGGGAATCAATTAGTTTGCGCCTATGGTTGTGGAGCAGGACCGGCATTGAGCCAAGCATTTTTATCATCAATGTAATCCCCCAACTTATAATATGCTTGAGTACATAGTGTGCGTTTTACACAAGATTTAAATTTCGTCTCATTCAGTTGTAGAATGTGGGGAGGTATTTTATTGTAACATTTTAAACAGTACTCCATGAAAGAGGAATCTACTTTAGCAAGCCTGAAACCTGGCTGAACTAGTTCGTCCCTATTTCTAGTATTATAGTGGTGTCTGTCACCTCTTTTACTGAATAAATGCAGATTTTTCCTAACGTACATGATGTTTTCATAGATGTATTGACAAGGTACTGTCATGATATTAATTTCCTTAAACAGCTCTCTCAGAGAATCGCGTCTACGTAAATCATATATGGCTCTGATGGCTCTTTTCTGCAGAATAAATATAGACTCGATGTCTGCAGCCCGTCCCCATAGTAAAATACCGTATGACATAATACTATGAAAATAACTAAAATAAACTATCCTCGCGGTATCAACATCGGTAAATTGACGGATTTTTCTAACAGCATATGCTGCTGAGCTTAGGCGTCCTGCAAGAGATGTTAAATGAGGGCCCCATTGTAGCCTTGAATCGAGCGCGATTCCCAAGAAAATCGTTTTATCGACAAATTCTGGTTTCTCTTGATTTAATACTATATCACAATCACTACTTTTGACATTTGGAAGAGCAAATCTGATGCATTTAGTTTATTTCCCATTTAGAACTAAATTATTTACAGTAAACCAATTATGAACCTGCAGTAGGGCGTTATTTACGTCGTCAAAATTAGTGGCACGTCTGTTTATTCTAAATATTAAAGAAGTATCGTCTGCAAACAACACCATTTGCGGGCGATTGTTAAATAAATGGGGTAAGTCATTAATATAAACCAAAAAGAGGAAGGGACCCAATATCGAACCTTGTGGTACACCCATTTCTACTTTTAAACCCATTGAATTGACACCATTTATTTGTACCTGCTGATGTCTATCACTCAAATACGATTTAACTAAACTGAGCGCAAGTTTACCTAAACCGTAATGCTCAAGTTTCAAGATTAAGGTTTCGTGATTTACGCAATCAAATGCCTTCGAAAGGTCACAGAATATTCCTATGGCATCATGTGCCTCTTCCCACGCAGTAAATATGTGTTTTAATAAAGTGACACCGGCGTCAGTTGTACAACGTCCTTTGGTGAAACCATACTGTTGATCGTGTAATATTTTATTGGTGTTAAAATGGTGAAGCATTTGATTGAGCATTATCTTTTCAAACACCTTGCTGAAAACTGGCAACACGGATACGGGCCTATAGTTATTCGTGTCTTTACTGTCCCCGGATTTAAAAAGCGGTATTACTTTACTAAACTTCATCAGATCCGGAAAGACCCCTTGATCCACGCACAAATTAAATATTAAGGCTAAATACGGAGCTACGGTCTCAATAATTGAGGTACAAGCTTTGATAGACAAACCCCATAGATCTTCAGTTAATCTGATCTTGATTTGCTTAAAAGCTTTTAAGACTGTTATGGGGTTTATATGCTGGAATTTAAATTCATTTGGACAGGCTGAAACGTTTGCTTTCAGTAAGTCAATAGAGACCAAGGGACAGGAGTTTAAGGTTTCTGTAGTTTTAATTGGGATACTAGTAAAGAAATTTACAAATTCATGAGCAACTTCACTGTTTGAGCTGACAAGGCCACGTGAGGTCTCTAGTGTGAAGTCATTACTTTGTTTTTTATTTCTATTTGTTTCGCTGTTGATTATTTTCCAAACCGTCTTTATTTTATTTTCGGCTGATTTAATCTTTTTGCTAATGAATAAAGATTTGGCTACCTTGCAAGTGGTTTTAAAAATTTTCGAGTAAGTAGCAACATATTTATTAAAAGATTCTGTTCTGATGTAAGGCTTAAGGCCGTACAGCTCAAACAATCGTTCCCTACTTTTCCTAATACCCTGTGTTGCCCAGTCACTGAAAATAAACTTAGGGCCAATAGTTTTAGTTTTCATTTTTAAAGTGTTATTGAACTCAGTGTGCACTACCGAAAAGAATTCTTCATACAATTCATTTACATTGTTTCTAATATGGCCTGGTATATTAAGCTTGCTAATTAAATTATTATTGAACTTTTCTAAATTGCTGGGTGTTATTTGTCTGGTTTGAATCTGAATTCTTTGTAATTGTTTATTGTACTCGAAAGCAACTGTCTGCCCGCTGTGATCTGAAGGAAGATAATTTACGATAGATTTATCTAAGTAGTCGCAGCAACAAAAAACATTATCAATACATGTAGCAGTATTTGTAGTAATTCGGGTTGGTTCATTATAACAGCAGACAGCTTAACATTTAATTAAAAACAGCTCAGCTGCGCTGACCATGCCCATAACGAAAGAGTGACCAACTCAGCATAATGCTGGGTGTAAAACACTCAGCGCTGGTTTTCAGATTTTTACATTTCTAATAGTCGTAAGAAGATTGCTAGCCTGCATGCTTGTTTTGCTGACTGTACCTACGGGGATAATATAGCCCTTGTTGCTCGGCAATAACGTGGGTTCCTAATGGTGAAAGAATTTTAAATGGGTCGAGAAGTTATAGAGTTAAAAAAATACTATTTTTTATTCTTTTTCACGAAGTTTGATTGGTTTGGAAATACGAAAACTGACGATATTTTTCACTCGATACTGTTTAAAATATCGATATATTTTTTTCATTTGCCCATCCCTACCTCGTTTTGCGCAGTGCTCATATTTTTTTTATAAATTCCAGTTACAAAGAAGAAGACGGGATAGTATGAACTCCGAGAAAAGCGATTTGTTTTATGATAACGCCAGGTAAATAATGACAATAATATCACAACCTAGTTATGTAGCACTACCTCATAAGCTCTATCTACTTACATATAAAAAGCCCAAGATGTCTGTTTAAAAAAATCCTGCTTTTTTGACAGTGTGGCATCCAATAAGCTTAATCTTAATATCAAGAATGAGATTCCTAGGACTAACAATATTAATTTTTCGAAACCAAGTAATCAAGGTATTAATCAAGGGTACGTAAAGGTTTTTTTTTTTAAATCGATTTAGAAATGTAGCCAAGTATAAGCACAACGAGGTTACCCATATATCTATACTAATATTAAAAGCAGAAAAGTTTGTTTGTTTGGTTGAACGCACTAATCTCAGGAACTACCGGCTCGAATTGAAAAAATCTTTTTGCGTTGGATAGTCCATTTATCGAGGAAGGCTATAGGCTATATAACATCGCGCTATGGCCAATAGGAGCGGAGCAGCAATAAGAAATGTTGCAAGCGGGAAATTCACGCGAACGAAGTCGCGGGCAGAAGCTAGTGTAGTAATAATTATGTTGATATCTAGCAGATTTCCGCCACAGCGACTGCATTCGACGGCTTCCCAAGGGGGTCGACAGCTTGAGAGTGCTGTTCTTTTATATGCTCTCAAGTGGATAGTATATCCAACTTTGGCTAAATAACTCCAAGCACAAAGCGAACTATGTCAGATCACCCATTGACAAAGTTATTGAATATAGCTAGTAGACGGCCTAGCTTACTTACTTAAGTACCTATACTATGCAGGGTGTAAACAACCTCATCACGAAGCCGTCAACCAAGCATTCTGTACATCAAACTAAGTAACTCTACGCAAAAATTACTGCTGGGAAACGACTTTCTATTTTGGGATGAAACATCATGTTTTGTGGTAGAACTCAATGTAAAGCACTAAAAACATTGTGGTGATGGATGGATTGAATAGTCGTGGAGGTGTTTAAAGTAAAAATCTTATAATAACATCTTGTCAAAAAGTTGGAACTTTGACCCCCCAATATCTCCGTAACTAGGTTCTCAAGTCAGATGTAGAACAAAAGCATGATCGCATTGACAGGGAGAACAAGTGCTTTTCGGCTTCGTTAAGAGGTGTTTACACCCTTTATAACTTGATCGACTATTAAAATAACACGAATCAAGTACACGCCTAAGAATGTTTTGGAATGTTTCAGCTTAAATCGAGACAAGCAATCTTCATTTTCTCGTAGTTTCTACAGACCAGCGCGCCCGATGTCGCCGACGGGACGCCGTAACGCGCAAACGACTAGTTTCTATTGAATCAAACTGTATAATCGTCATTATCAACCTACAGCAGTCTACTGCTGGCATCTCCAATAAATTCTCGGCAACTTTCACCCAGCTGCTAATCTGCGAAGATCGTCGCTCCACATAGCCTGAGGGCGTCCTCCTACTGCCGGGGTTGCGGGCCTATTCGAAAGAGATACCGCGGCCCCGGAACATAAAGGGCGAGGAAGGAACATGGATGGGTTTTAGTCAGTAAGAGTCTGACACTCCCTTCCGCTCCGCCCAGAGTGGGAGAAGTCATTTGATGATTTCCCATCCCAAAAAAAAAAAAATGGCGTCCTCCTGCCTCGCCTTTGCCGATTCGCGGCCTTCGTTCAAGAACACCCAACGGAGATCAAATCTACGGCTTTTATTGCCAGTTCAGCTTGCTTATTCTTCGACAGGACGCACTGATTCAAGATCTTAAAGGCTCTGTGGAATATGCGACTAAAAGACGAAGCTTCCCAAATGTTATAAATTGTATAGTGACTGCATAAAATTGTGCCGTGTGTCGTAATAAAAGTATACGTTTTAAATTCAAGGTTTTATTATTTATTTACACTATATTTACAATTATGTATGTACAATTTGATTTCTAGTACTTATTAATAATTTTGTCATTTGCTTGTAGTTGTGTTAAAAGTTCTGAACATGTAACTGGGTAGAAAGTAGTTGTTCAATTAAAGCGTAATTTCTTAATTTAGTAGTAAGAATAAAACATTTGTAGGACAACAATTTCTTTGAAAAATGACGAGTGTTTGTATGGTCTGAGGAGCCACATTTGTAATGTACGGTAACTTTTTTAATTTTATTACAATCGCGTTCAGACTTGTGTTTACTAATTACTCTCAAATGCTACAAAAACTTACCAAATTATGATAAATATGAATCCATGTTGTCCGAAGTTCTGACGTGGTTCCTCAATCCAAACATCTAGATTGAGGTGCCACCTTTATGTTCCTATAACTTTTGAAGTATTGTACTACAAAATCGAGGATCGATCCTAATTTTTTTTTAAACTTACTACTAAATAAGTACAATAATTTCATTACGCTACAAAAAAGTGGCTCCTCAATCCTTACGGACATTTTCTCGCAGCTCGCGATAAATGAGCTTATATGCGCGTTAACGCTCGTACGAGTTGCATGTGTCGGCAAAAGGCGCGCGTTTATGCACCGATACCCGCTTCTAAAACCGAGCTTATACGCAAATCGAAAACTGCCTTTAGCGTATTTAGTACATGTGGTGCATATGACCTTATTGATTCAAAAGGACTTTAAAAAACTCAATTCAGCACTAATAGTACATGGATTTCTCAGCGCGAGGCCTTAACCGGAACTACTGCCGCCATCTTATTTTTCACAGACAATAATTTTACAAATGGCAACCAACAACATCTATGCGCCAAAAGATCCTTGCTGCACTGTAGTGTTGGAGACTATAGGACTAAAGTAAAGTACTAAATACTGTATGAACTAGGAGAGGCCGGGGTCGGGGGGCGGCGGCGCCATGCAGTTCCCGTCGGGGTAGCGCTTCTTGAAGGCGCCAATCAGGTCTGGGTCCACAAGTCGGACGCCGTCCACTTGGTTGCCTAGGGTGATCCTGAAAAAAAGTTATTATGTGTAATCACGCAATTACACTAATCGGTCATTCGCCCGAAGTCGATTGTCTATGGAATTCGGGCGAACGACCAAGTGTAAATGTGGCGTCGAGTACCTACGCCCGTCTTCGGACAATCTCGTCGGGTTTTGTCGTTTCGGTTATCGACCAAATTCCCAACGACAGTTTTCCTTTCTCTTCGATGAGTACTCAACTTTATTCAAACTACACGTAGTCGTTAGCTCGTATTCCATTGCGATGGCCAAATAAATGCATTGGGGTCGGAATTCGACTAAACCCATTCGAAAAACTTCGCGCCATTAGGATAGGAAAAAAATGCAGGTAGAGGATTTAGGAAAAATATATTGAATAGGTTACAATTAGGAGACGCCCGCCACGCTATTCTTATTTATTGAAATTTCTATAATTGTATTGATATTTTTGAAAGGTAAGATCGTCATTGCTGACCACCAGAAAACGGCCGCGCGATAGTGCTCAACAAGTTTCTCAAGTCTTTTGCAACTGTAGGACTACTTACCAATTCGGTTGAACATTGTGTGGTCTTCCAAACAATTCTATTTTCCTCGTGCCAGGACTGAGTCTCTCTGGGAATGTAAAAATAAAGTATTGTCAACAAAATTGCTAGGCTTAGGAAAAATTGCAAAAGTTTACTTCAGTTCATTGCAACTTTTTTTTACGGAAAACATGCATCACATTAAAATATGTTGAGCTTGAAACGTATTTAATAATCTATATTACAAGTGGGTATACAAGGTTCCTCACCAATAATTCCATAGATCTCGTCAGGTTTGTGCGAGGTGGCGCGCACCTCGGCCACGATAACGTCACAGTCTAGGCCACGGTTTAGGTTTTCTGGGCTGCCCTTCATACCCACCTGGAGAAAAAAACATTGTACATATTTGGAAAACTCACGTCTTTTTCCCAAAGGACATAAAAAACGACCATAGTTATTTTTCACTTCTCATGCTCTAAAAGTACGCCGTTATAGCCCTACGAAGCGGGATTAAAGTTACCGTTTCTTCCCTAGGGAGTAAAAAGTAATTTAAAAATGGAACGATCTTTTACTCTGAAACATGGTCACAAAAGAGTAACTTGACAAAGGTTTTATTTAAATTTAGAATTGAAATGCAAATAGAAAGCGGTTTATTGAAAAAAAAAAACAAATGAACTCTTCAACGCGAGAAATCTTATGGTTGTTTGTGTGCATCGTTGATTTTGAGAAGCAATGCCTCTGTTGCTAGCCGCTGCAGTAATGTAGGTACTAATTATCTGTGGAGTGTGGATCATCTTCATTGCGAAAATGTTGAGAGTTTGTGTTGTGTTTTCAATGGTTAATCTGTGACTGACCTGATAGAAGAAAAAACTGACCGCACAGTTCAGAATTTTTGTCGAGTGTAAATTTGTTTAGTGTAGTAGTTTTAAATGACTATTTTTCTCGCACTCGAAGTGAAAAGTACAGTTTGCACCTCGAGACTAAACGCCAATACAATATACCCTCGCTTTCTTTGCCTCCCTCGCAAGCTCGGGAGTCAAACCACCTCGGGTATACAGGGTGTCTCATTCAAATCGGTCAGTATGAGAAAGTCTGAAACTATAAGACATATGAAGATCTGTTCTGAGGAACCATGTCATCGATTTTAATAACAAGAAAAACTGCATTCATACATTTTTAAAAACATCTGTACTCCGTTCGGGAATCGAACCCGGATATTTTGTTGTTGTTAGTAGGTGCTTGAACTGACCACGTTTACAATATTAAACAAGTTCAGGTATGTATTTAAAATTGTCTCTATGGTTGTTTGTACTTCTTTGCTGATGTTGCAACTTGATACATACACCGCTTTACATACATATGACATTGGCATTGCATTAAACCATTCCGAAAGTTTTGTTATTTGCGATAATATTATCTAGTATCGTGTTGAATAATGTATTGAAAAAGGCGGTGGTCACTTCGCGCACCTACTAAAATAAATTAAAGTATGTGGCAACAATGCATTTTATTCATTTTAGACATCATGTTTCATACAGACATTTACTGCTTAAGACCTACACAATCGATATCTAAATAGAAAAAGTTTAGGTTTTTTTTTTTCAAAATAACCGGGTTCGATTTCCGAACGGAGTACAGATGTTTTTTAAAATGTATAAATGCAGGTTTTCTTGTTATTAAAATCGATGACATGGTTCCTCAGAACAGATCTTCGTATGTCTTATAGTTTCAGACTTTCCCATACTGACCGATTTGAATGAGACATCCTGTATAATGGCTTCGTTTAGTCCCTCGTTATAAAATATACTATTACGTCCTCAGCTAAAATAAAACCATTATGATGAGAATTTCGGTCGCGTCCGCTGGGTGATAGTAACTGGGTTGTAGAGGTCAGATAGGTTTGCTCTATGTAAATATTGGTATTCAGCTGTATGCGGCTACAGACGGAAGCTGACGGGTAAGACTGGAAGCTGACTCCAACACAGATAGAAAAAGGCATAAGGCATAAGGCGGAAGATGATGATGATGATGACTTGATTCCCCATCTTACAGCTAGTCAGTACAAATTGTATCCTAACGCGATTACTTACCAAGCAGTGTTCTTTCCCGTGGTTGAGCCAGTGTCCCGTGCGGCCGGTACGTATGATGCGTTGCAGCTGGTTGGTCTTCACCCAGATCAGCTCGTCGACTCGCTCGTAGCCCCATAGCTTGAGGCACTCGCGTCCCAACTCCATTGCTCTGGGGATTATAACAATGTAGCTGAATGCGATCAAGCGAGCTATCAGTTTGAATTTCCATACTGACTGTGACACTGAAAGCTTTTGAACGCAGAACACAAATGTTTGTGTGTGGCTCGCGTTTATTTGATTGGTGATAATGGGATTTTTTTTTTTAAAGTAAAAGGTACAGCATGATATCAACTTTTAAATTTCTATTGTTTGGAAGAATAGGCGCAACAATCTTTCAAGTAAAACGTCTCGGTGAGTAACATATTATGACACGAAATGATGAAAAGGAATTATCCACCTGAATTGGGAACTATAAAGCACATAAAGAGAAATAATTGCTTTTAATTCTTCGGGATTTGTTCGGACGTACGCTTGAAAAAGGTATTTGGTTTACAGTTTTATTCACAAATTACATTGTAAAATGTAAACCAAATAATCTCGTTCGACCATACAGTATTGAGTACCAATATGTATATACTTTCCTTAATTGAAAAGCAATTTTCGCGAGAAATAACGACTGTAACTTGGAGATAGGGTCTTTTTCATAAAAATATGAGTTCCAAAATACGTAACAACACGAAAGTTTAATCAGAACAGTAGAAGAAAGACTTCAAAGTTATTAAACGTTGACATATCGGGTTTTCCCGACTGCACATACTTCAGGTTTTAATTTAGATTCAATTACTCAAACAAGATAGTGACCTAATGGAGGCTAAAGTGGGTGTTATACCTGCCAGTGACCCAAAGGAAGATGAGCCCGCTGTCCTGCAGCTGCGGCACGCCGAGACATCTCATCTCGTCGTCCGACATGGTGCCGTACGGGAGCTCCATGTGGATGTCCCACGGTGGGTCCGCCATTATGACTGCGAACTTTCCTAGAGAAGACAGAATAACTTCAAATGTAAGAATTTTTCAAGGGGGCGTGGACGACCAAATCCGAAACTATGAGGAAAAACGAAAATTACTGAAAGAAGATTCGAGCCCAATTTGAATAAAACTAAACAAGTAAAATTAAATTTAAATTAAAAAAACCCCGACACATAATAATGTAGTAAATAACGGTACCAACTTACCAAGCCCTTTCATTTAGTACCCAAATTGAAGATGTGAAAGGAAAAAATATAATTCGCCATTTTGTAGTGGCGGCCATCTTTGATTTGAAATTTATCAATCTACTAGTCAAGCCCTTTCATTTGATACCCATATTGAGGGAGTTGTGAAAAAATATGTAATCCGCCATTTTGTGACGGCGGCCATTTTGGACCGATTATCATTAAACAGTCCTGACTAATTCACCTTTCAAACAAAATCAAAATCCGTTCATTCGTTTGGGAGCTACGATGCCACAGACACATACACACACACCGCGACTTTGACGATATTGTCGTCGACCCAACGAGCTTTAGGACGGTCCTGGTTTCTTTGGTCTAACCTTGGCCCTGCTCGGTCAAAGCTTTACTTCATCGGCCATCTCCGCCAGATGTCTCGCCCAGATCCATTTAGGCGCACAGCCCGGACCCCGACGTCGTAATGACTATGACATACGGCAAACTAATTCAATGTCGAAAAAACTGGATGCTGGAAAGACCTTATAATGGACTTTACAGTCAAAAACATAAAGTCCATTTCAAGAATTTAATTTTTTTAACGTGATTCATATTATAATTCTGCTAGCTGCCATTTTAGACCCCCTGAAAGGTTTACATTGATGTATTGGAAATGAATCCCGGCACGGGAATAAAATACTGGACTAATGTGACATTGTGAATGCTCACTGGACGTAATATAGGTAAATATCGCTGGACATTACACACAGCGCCATCTAGTGCCACACTAAGCAACGAGGCTTGTGTCGTGGACACCAGATAGTTGATATACATCTACATAGATGCTTTTTGTTTGTAAAGATATACATACTTATTATGATATGAACCATCCATGACTCAGAAAAAAATTGTCCATGTTCATCACACAAGCATTTGCTCCTACTGGGATTCGAACCCAGGGACTAAGAACGTAAGGCCAGAACATTCGAGACAATAAATAAGATTATCTACATACATACTGACCTAAGAACGTCATATCCAGATATCTGAGGTCGCACTGTATCCACTGCGGTGGCGTTAGAGTAAGGACACCATCGGGTTTGGCCGCTGCACTCGTTCCTGATTAAATAAAAGGAAAAATAAAACTGTGTATTCAACAGTATCAAGAGACCGTCTTTTTTTAACAAACTCGGATTCACTTCATTGTCAGACCCAGAACAACTACGTGTAGGCTATGCAAATAATAATAAATATCGCTGGACATTAACACACAGCGCCACCTAGTGCCACACTAAGCAAAGCTTGTGTCGTGGACACTAGATAGTTGATATACTACATATATACTTTTTTGTTTGTAAACACATACTTATTATACATATAAACATCCATGACTCGGAAACAAATGTCCATGCTCATCACACAAACATTTGCTCCTACCGGGATTCGAACCCAGGACCCTAAGAACGTAAGGCAGCGTCACTACTACTACGCCAATCGGGTCGTCGAAATATTTGTTTCGTGCGGGAATCGACCTTCGCAGCAGTCAATCAAGATGTCACATGTCTTCCTAGTTTTAGTTTTAAGACCTGCTCTGGTTTCCTTTACAGCACTGGTGGTTAAGCTGAAGCTATGATTTTCAAAGTAAAAACCTCCTTCCAATTTAGATAATAAGGCTCTCTTTCAAAAAAACTTACCATTATGTGCTCCCTTTAGTACAGCGTCAGCCAGTTTCGGCGCGTTCGCGTTAGGGTCTGAGTTGTCCACTTCGTAATGCACATATCTGAAAAAGGAAATTCTTATAAGTTGCGCAATCAAACTCTGACATTAAGTTTCTTTATTCAATGTTGTATGCTCTGTGCTTATTATTGTTTTTAGGGTTCCGTAGCCTAATGACAAAAACGGAACCCTTGTGGATTCATCATGTCTGTCTGTTGAAACTTGGTAAGTAGATGTATTCTGTAAACCGCAATAACATTTTCACATAAAAATAGAAAGAAAATACCATACATTTTGGGGGTGGCTGAATATTTCAGAGACCCAATTTTCATGTCTTGTCATATTACTCCTCATAGTTAAGAAATTACGAAACCAGAAGTCCATATTCTACTTCCTAAATAAATAAAGAAGAATCAATCAAGCCCGTTTTTTCCATTGATCACTTTAAAAAAAGATATAAAGGAAAACGTTACCAAAATCATCATTTTTTGGCATGTCGCGTTTACCATATTTTGATTAAATCCGTGTTACATAAATTCACCGTTAAGAATCTCTTAATTTTTAATATCAGCATTTTATAACAGTTTATTAACTATGTCTTTTCATAAAATAAATATTTAAAAAAATTATTGGAAGACAGTTAAAAACCGCGCAAAACAATGTTCAAATTTTTAACGCCATTTGCGGCAACAGTGCTTGTTTAAAAAATGGCGGTGAAACGGAATGCGACCGACGTATGTGCCTACCTTGACGCGATTGTCCCCCGTCCTCCGCAGTCAGTCGGCGCGTTTCAAAGGGGACGGACGCTACGCATTTCGAGTGGTGAGTTGTTTAATTTGATTCTACAAAACTTGTCATAGTAATCGTCATTCTAACTTTTAATCGTATCTTGAAAGTTCATGCAGGGTGAAGCCCAATTGTGAATGTCACGAAGAAACATTTGTGAAACTAGCTTACGTAGTGCTTTTGTAGTCTTTTATCTTCTATAATATTCTTAGCACGTGGAATGTTTTAGAAAAAATCATTGTTGGCTACATCATTCGCAGCAACATTGCACGAGATAACAATGACGCAAGTTGCGAATAATGATAAAGTACCTATAGGCACAACAATGACAATTGTTGCCAATAATGATTTAGATGTATACTACTACGATCTATTCGTGATTAGCTTGAATTGCTACTTCTAAATGTACCTATACCTAGCTACATCTGCAATATAATATAATTATCTTTCTTTTTGACAGGTATATAATCAAAGGATCTGAAATTTTAGTGATCGGTTAGTGAACCGAAATGACTAGAAACTGAATGTTTTACTTCACAAGGAAGTAAAACATTCAGTTACATTTAGATTTTTTCTTGTCCATGTTGATTTCTCGGAAAATTACTTTTTAAAGTATACCGAAGAAGTACAACCCTTCCATTTCGGTGGCAGCAGACAACAAGTTTCGTCACATACTGGAGTTATATATACGCACAGCTTTGATACTGGATCAGTAACCCCAACATCCATGTGCACCTTAAGCGATTGTTTGCGCCATGACGCTGCAGCTATATGGGCACATTTGCTGCCGTTAATAGACGAAGCATTAAAATTGAATCCCTTAATTGACAGTATCCACTTCTTGTCAGATTCGCCATCATCTCAATATCGAAACAAGAGTATGTTTTATATCATTACAAAAATTCATACAGATTTTCGACAGTTACATAAAATAACATGGAACTACTCAGAGACTGGACACGGAAAAGGTGCCCCAGATGGCATTGGAGGAACACTAAAGAGGACTGCATATCGAATGGTTCTGTATGGAGAAGATGTAGGAACATTTAGTCAATTCTATGATTTAATTAAAATATATGTACAAAATGAAAAGTGGAAGAGACAGACATACTTCTTAAAAGTAACTTGGTTCCTAACAATATAAAAGCCTTCAAGGGCACCTTTTCCGTACACCAAGTCGTATGGGAAAAGTCTGAAACTAAAATGATTTTAAGAAAAATGAGTTGCTTTGATTGTTCTGCTGCTCAAATCTGTGTTCACGGATAATTATCATCTAGGGCACATAACAAATGTGGAGCCAGAACGGCAAAAGATAAAAAAAATGTCCGATATTACATTGAAAGCGGCCAACACTCAGGAATGTCAGCCGAAACCTTCGTGCTCCAAAGATACGTTTTAAGAATTTTTTTAAAGCCCTGCAGAACAGTGGCTAATTATTGTTAATTCCTTATATTTTATTGTATACTAAACGACTTGTGTTAAGTTTCGTTGATTTCTTGATGTTAGTTTTAGATGATTGCATACAACTGCATAATACTGCAGGACTGATCAATGTCATTGAATTAGAATCTATAGTGTCCCTAGACTTAGCTGTATTTTTTTTATAATCAATCAATCTAGCCAAAATGTGGCACAATAATTATACTTTTGTATTTGTTGACATAATTATTTAATGCTACGTACATTATAGACCAACATTTTGAAAAATGGGACATGAAAAATTTGATCAGAAAGTGCCTAGGCATGTTTTTGTAGTTGACTCAATGGTTGATAAATTTTTAATGAAAATGTTATGTTTGACTGTCAACTTTTTTGCAAGAAAAAAGAGGTAGGATAAGAAAGTAAGTATATTGTTTTGAAATTATGTTTAATAAGAAATTTAATAATAGTAATTAAAGTTTAAGATCTATATCAAGACTGAATCAGAGAAAATCATATAACTGTAAGAGTTTCTATTCTAGGTTTTATATTAAAAATAAATAGAATCAATAATATTGTTGTTAAAAATAAAGCAATGTGATTTATATATTTCGTATTTTATTTTCGTAATAATATACATATAAAATATTGACAGTCTTATTTGAATTTATGATACAGGTCATTGTCAGCAACAATTTGTCATTTTTTTCCACAATATCATCATTATCCTCAAAAATCGTCATGAGTGGCAACACAACGATTTTTATAATTTTAAATAATTCGAAAAATACTGTACTTTTCGGAGTGCCTTTTATTTTAAATTACATAATTTTCACTACATACTAATCCAGCGTCAGAAATAAGTTGCGGCACGAGGTTTTAAAATCACAAGTTTTTTTTGTTCAGAATATTATTTTGGGGAGAACTAGCCGGGTTCCCCATACTTAGAACTGAATCTCAACATTTTTTTTCATCAAACCCATACGTGCTGGGGTGTCTATGGATATGTCTTCAAAGTTGATATTGAGGTTTCTAATATATTTTTTTTCTAAACTGAATAGTTTGCGCGACAGACACTTCCAAAGTGGTAAAATGTGTACCCCCCCCCCACCCTATAACTTCTAAAATAATACAATGATAAAACTAAAAAAAAAATATATGATGTATATTACAGTGTAAACTTCCACCGAAAATTGGTTTGAACGTGATCTAGTAAGTAGTTTTCTTTCAACACGTCATAAATCGTACACCGCAATTTACCTTTCATTTATCATCATCATCATCATTATCATCAGCCTATAATGTTCCTACTGCTGGGACACGGCCTCCTCCAATGAGAGGAAATGGGCTATAATCTACCACACGGGCCAGTGCGGATTGGTAGATGTCACATGTCTTCGAATTTTTCGTTCTAGGACATGCCGGTTTCCTCACGATGTTTTCCTTCACCGTTTTGAGAGCAGCGGTGATGAAATAAATTACACAAAGTAATGCGCCTGTCTGGGTTCGAACCCACGACGGCTTCATTTATCAACTCAAATATATAAAAAAAGAACTTTTACATTATGTTAACTTGCTGCTACGGAACCCTTCATGGAGGAGCCCGACTCGCTCTTGTTTGTTAATTCGTAATGGTGGGCTGCCTATGTTTGTTGAAGGATTGATACCTGATCGTTGATTGATAGTGATTGATGATCGTTATTCCAACCGATTTTTTCGCGATCGCAAGTTTGCAATGGCATCGTTATTAATGTCGAGACTCCAGGCCCTGAAGTGGAGCCTGCGTACCGAGTATCGGCTGACGTAGTGTGAGGGTATCCTAAATAAGGGGCCGGGTGTGGTAGGCGGAAGACAAGGTGTTGTGGCATACATTGGGAGAAGCCTATGTCCAATAATGGTCTTTTAAATTGCTGTAACTTGCAGACGATTAGTCGGCACATGCCTTGTTCCCGAAGTAAGACGGTAAAAATCAGCTTGTTAGGTGCCTTCGCGCCTGCTACTTACTCGCAACTGTCCATATTTAAGCAGGCGTTGAAGAGTGTGTGTTACCCTGGCCAAATGTTGTGCATTTGAGATGAGACCTTAACAAATAATTAGAGTATCATGAGGAGCAATTTGCTTGAATTATAGTTTTAAAGTTATTTGAGAAAAACACATTTTGCTAGGGTAGCGCTTGAAACGTTATCCTGGCAAGCTCGATTTTTTTAAATTCGTTTAGTCCGGAACCAAATACATGAATAAATAGTTTTTGTTGCGTAGTAAATGTTAGTAAATAGCAAAATTTGTGTGTGATATGGTTCTCGAGTTATTTAAGATTTTGTTGCGGTAACATTTTGGGATACCCCAGATCTCGAAAACGGCTCAACGCAGAAGATTGAAAAAAATTGATTGTTTACATTAGTTTAAACATTAGTTTTTGATTTGGCCGTCGTAAACCAAAACACTTAGAACCAAATAAACAGCTCTAAACGTGTGTTTCACGTATAACGTTTTTTCTGCTTAACTGTACAAAACATCAGACACTAAGTTGCTAATTTGCGTAGACTACTCGTATGTATGGTACGGCCGCTTTTTCGGGACTTTTTCGATTTGGTCGGCTTATTAGAGAGTTGGTGACTTATTCTGTTTTTGATATAATTTTCGTTACAGACGTCATTAAAAGCTGAAATTAACAGGAATTAATGTTCATTAATCATTTTAATTTGCTTAATGTACACCACAGTAATACACACACACCGTCGGTGTGGCTCTGTATGATCATCTTGAAGTGCAGTTACTTGCAGGCGTATGATTAGTCAGCAGACACCTTGTTCCCAAAGTGAAGACGACAGGAATCGGCTTGTTTGGTGCCTTCGCGCCTGCTACTTACTTGCAGCTGTCCATGTGGAAGCAGGTGTTGAGGAAGGAGCAGTCGCCGAGCGACTCGTCGGTGTGGCTCTGTATGATCTTCTTGAAGTGCAGCTTCTTGCAACCATAGGATTGGTCGCCGCCCTCCTCGGTCTTGCTCGTCGTGAAGGCTCGCATACATTCCGCGCGAGTGCCGTGGGGGCAGAACTCCATTACTTGGGCGCCTGGACGCAAGAAGAAGTCATATTATATAAATACATGACCAGTGATATAGAAAGGGAAAATACGTGCCAGGCAGGCTATCTTTGAGGCCTTACGCTATTCAAAATACAAACCTCCTTGGCTCTTGAACTTGTCAGCAAGCGACTTCTCCTTGGCAGTGGGTTTGCTGAGCAGATCCATGATCTCTTCACCCACTCTCTTCACCGCCTTTTCTCTACTGGAAGGCATTGCCAGTAATGACTGCAATAGACAAAGATATTCAAAAAGTAAAAATCTGATTTACGCATCGAGATCTGTCGTCCGGGCCGATACAACACGAGTGACGTCTTATTTGCTCCGAGTGCATGGTCAAAAAGCTGTTACCAAGTTGGCTCAAGCCTTTTTAAATCGATGACTGTGGTCACTCCTTAATTACAGTAACTAAAGGTGTTGCCAGTAAGGTTACTTAAAAAGGTTTTCTCTATTTTTTTTTTTATTTTTTGTATAAAATTACGATTTGAGCCTGTATAGTACAGGCTAAAAGGGACATCAATGCACAAAAGGTTACAACATCAAGACTAGAAGAACATCATTTCGAACCTAAGGCCTCGAACCTGGTCCTCATCCAAAAGCCGGGGCGCCCTGCGGACTCTCCATCCGCATTTCGGCCCATCGTGCTGCTCGACGAGGCGGGCAAGCTCTTTGAGAGAGTAATTGCAAACCGCCTCGCCGAGCACCTAGAGGGGATGGGGCCGAATCTTGCGGAGAACCAGTTTGGTTTCCGCAAGGGGCGCTCTACAGTGGACGCCATCATGCGCGTGAGAGCCCTCACGACGGGGGATGCGATATCTCGGGGCGGGGTTGTTTTGGCGGTGTCTCTCGACATCGCCAACGCCTTCAACTCCCTGCCCTGGAGCTGCATCATGGAGGCACTCCGGTATCACCGGGTGCCGACCTACCTCCGTCGTGTGGTCGGGGACTATTTGACGGACAGGGCCGTCATCTACCCCAGTCGCTGCGGAAATTGGAACCGGCGAGAGATGTCGTGCGGTGTCCCACAGGGATCGGTTCTGGGACCGCCCCTGTGGAACATCGGTTACGACTGGGTGCTGCGCGCGGACCTCCCTAGTGGTGTCAGCGTCGTCTGCTACGCAGACGACACCCTGGTGCTGGCACAGGGGGGGTCGCACGAGGCGGCGGCCGACAATATGACACGCGGGGTTGCGATAGTCGTAGAGAGGATCCGGCAACTGGGTCTCGAGGTGGCGCTGCACAAGTCTGAGGCCATGTGCTTTCATGGGCCTCGGAATGCGCCACCGTCGGGATCCACACTGACGGTGGGAGGGGTATCCATCGGCGTCGAGTCGACGTTGAAGTACCTAGGACTCGTCCTCGACAGCCGGTGGAACTTCGTGGAGCATTTCCGACGTTTGGCCCCCAGGCTGGAACGGACAGGGGCTGCCTTCAGGCGGCTCCTGCCCAACCTTGGGGGGCCGAACGCCTCCTGCCGCAGGCTCTACGCGGGAGTCGTGCGGTCCATGGCCCTCTACGGGGCCCCAGTGTGGGCGCGTTCGTTGAAGCGGCGAGCCGCTCACCATTTGAACGCGCCCCAAAAAGTGGTGGCCGTTAAGATGGTCCGTGGGTACCGCACGATCTCTCGCGAGGCGGCGGGCCTGCTTGCCGGATTGCCGCCGTGGGATCTGGAGGCGATAGTCCTCGCGCGCCTGCATGAGTGGCGCGCGGAGGTACTACGCCGGGGGGAAACTCCGCTGCCGCGGCAAATTGCCGCTCAGCGGACTGACCTCCGGCGCGATCTCATGGCGACATGGAGAGAGCGACTGTCGCAACCCCGTGCAGGGCACGCCACGATAGTGGCGGTAAGTCCCCTCTTTGAGGAGTGGCTGGAGAGGCGCCACGGCGTCCTCACCTTCCGCCTGACGCAGGTCCTCACCGGACACGGATGTTTCGGGAGGTACCTGCACCGAATCGGGCGGGAGGAATCGCCCGGGTGTCTCCACTGCGAGGATCGACCGGAGGACACGGTGGAGCACACGGTGGAAGTCTGCCCTGCGTGGGCGGAGCCCCGCCGTGTCCTCGTGGCGGCGATCGGCGGCGGCGACCTCTCGCGTCCGGCCCTGGTTCAATCCATGGTCCGGAGCGAGACGGAATGGGAAGCCGTCGCCTCCTTCTGCGAAGCAGTCATGCTAGCGAAGGAGGTGGCGGAACGAGAGAGGGAGAGATCCTCTCTTCCCGGCCGCCGCGGGAGACGCAACGGGCGTCGGGGGCCACGTGGTGGCTACCGGCCACCGTAGATGCGGGCCTGTGGACGGCTGGCTATGGGCAATAGCTGGCCGTCCGGCCGTCTAACGACGACGACAGGCCGTGTCGACGGCGCGTTTGTGTTCCACGCGCGCCTCAAAGAGATGTCAGCAAAAGGAGAGGGGCCCGCAAGGGCCGAAGCCTGCCGGGGTTGCGGGCCTGTTCGAAAGAGATACCGCGGCCCCGGAACATAAAGGGCGAGGAAGGAACATGGATGGGTTTTAGTCAGTAAGAGTCTGACACTCCCTCCCGCTCCGCCCAGAGTGGGAGAAGTCATTTGATGATTTCCCATCCTAAAAAAAAAAAAAAAAAAAAAAAAAGGCCTCGTATTCATGCCAGGGTTGCGGGCCTATTCGAAAGAGATATCGCGGCCCCGGAACATAAAGGGCGAGGAAGGAACATAAAGGGCGAGGAAGGAACATGGATGTGTTTTAGTCAGTAAAAGTCTGACACTCCCTCCCGCTCCGCCCAGAGTGGGAGA
Organism: Xestia c-nigrum; assembly: GCA_916618015.1. Lineage (NCBI taxonomy): Eukaryota > Metazoa > Arthropoda > Insecta > Lepidoptera > Noctuidae > Xestia > Xestia c-nigrum. Next base: position 10,780,554 of record OU745248.1, read on the forward strand.
AGTCATTTGATGATTTCCCATCCTAAAAAAAAGGCCTCGTATTCATGGTAAACATTTCTTAAGCAACAGTTGATCAACGTTGTTGAAGAACGGCGATAATGCTGCTGGAAACATTGCTCAAATCAATATGGGTTGTCCCACACACGCCAGTCTGCGTTAAAATGTCGCCCGAGGAAGTATTAAGTATTTTAGCGTGAAGACGTCCACACGCGTGGATATTTGTTGGTAAACTGAAGTTTTCGTTCGCCGGGTGTCAACTCTGCAACATGGCGTGATCAACTCCGCAAAACAAGTGTTACTAACAATACTCGTATCTTGCTAAACAAATGTTCACCATGAATACAAGGCTTTATTAATCAGTCTGTTACCCTGTATAAAGTATATTGACTACCTAGTACCTACTAAGTATACATTTACCATTAAATCTGTGTCATTTTTAGCAGTTTTCTTCTCATCTGCAGCAGTTTTAGATACTTTAGGATTTGCAGCCTCTTCTGTTGTGCTGTCACCTGCAAAGTGAATATTAAAATGGGTATTGGTCAACTATTCTTTATTTTTTCTTTTAATTAATTAATATTGGCCACAACTCCGTTACTTCAAGATATCAGGGTTTATCAATATTCTGTATAGCTTCATCTCTTCCGATTTGAGTCTGTAATTTCAATGATTATAATTTAGTAAAGTCATTTGATTTTTGTTAAGGTCGCAAATCATGCAAATTGCAAAAGACGTAAGAAAATTTTAATTTTGTCGGTAACCCTGAAGCTTCCAACGTAAATTTGTTACAAGAGGTGGCGGTACAGTCGTTAGGCGTGGGTCCTGGCCTAGTAGATTCTCGGGCCCCGACTGGAGGGACTCCTAAGCGCAAAGGCAAAGGCGTCTTGCCGTAGGCGGACGTGCGGTCACCTTACGGCCCTTTACGGGGCCCCAGTGTGGGCGCGTTCCTTGAGGCAGCGATCCGCCCATTACTTGAACGCGCCTCAAAAGGTGGTAGCCATAAAGCTGGTCCTTGGGTACCGCACGATCTCCGGCGAGGCGGCGAGCCTCCTTGACGGATTGCCGTCATGGGATCTGGAAGCGATGCTCCTCGCGTGTGTGCATGAATGGCGCGGGGAGGCGCTACGCCGGAGGGAAACTCCGCTGCCGCCGCAAATAGTGGTCCGGAGCGAGACGGAATGGGAAGCCGTCACCTCCTTCTGCGAAGCAGTCATGCTAGCGAAGGAGGTGGCGGGAAGCGAGAGGGAGAGAACCTCTCGTCCCTGCCGCCGCGGTAGACGCACTGGGAGTCCATCACGTGGCCCCGGAACATAAAGGGCGAGGAAGGAACATGGATGGGTTTTAGTCAGTAACAGTCTAACACTCCCTCCTCCCACTCCGCCCAGAGCGGGAAGAGTCATTTCATGACTTCCCATCCGAAAAAAAAATATTGCCAATCATATTCCTTATATATTTTGTTTAGCCTGTACTGTCCTAACGCTGGGCAAAGGACAAGTTTTAGTTAATAAAAAAAATAAAAATAAATATCGCTGGACATTATAACACACAGCGCCACCCGGACATCGTGGACACTAGATAGTTGATATACTACATATATACTTTTTTTTTGTTTGTAAATACATACTTATTATACATATAAACATCCATGACTCAGAAACAAATGTCCATGCTCATCACACAAACATTTGCTCCTACCGGGATTCGAACCCAGGACCCTAAGAACGTAAGGCAGCATCACTACCACTACGCTATTCGAGTTGTCGTAATGGTTTTGGTTTCCGCAGCCAGTCTCTTGAGTGGACCATTGTGCGTGTAAAGGCCTGTCCCAAGTCTTTTCAAAAGCTCTCGTCTTGCACTACCTCTAATTGGCCCTCATAGAATGCACCCAGGTCGTCACTCTACTTCTTTTTGGGCTGGCCTTGGTGGGTTTGTCCATTTGTATGCCCATTGCGTTGAGGTTTTTGGCCAGGTCATAGTGCATGAGACTTGATATTCTTTCATCATCATCATTTGAGCCCGGAATTACCCACTGCTGGGTATAGTCCTCTCCTTTTTTCTGCCACACTTCCCAGTTCTGTGCTCCCTTTATCCAAGGAGGGTGTTTCCTGTGACTTTAACGATATTGTCGACCCAACGAGCTCTAAGATGGCCTTGGCTTCTTTGGCCTAATCTTGGCAACCACTCGGTTATAGCCTAAGTATTCTTGAAATTCTTTAGTGCAATTACTAAAAAAAAAAACCTAATTTCTTTCATATTGCAGGCAAAAGCTATTTTTTCCTGCTGGTTTTTTTGCGTTCATATTACAATTGTATTCTAAATGTTCCTACTAGATGGATATGGATACTAAGGATCAGTAAGTCATGCACAAACCTTTCCTCTTGCTACCAGATGTCTGTTCCTCCATGAGTGCTGCTAATACAGCAGCTAGTCTGACAGACTCGGCACTCACAACCTCTATGCTTGCATCTGTCGTGCTTTCAGTTCGTTCTGTTATGCTGAAAGATATAGGTGCAATAAGATAACGGTGTACAATAAGTTTTTGTTAGATTAGAAGCTCAAATTCTGCTAAAAAGTTCATGGTATAGTTGCTATGAAAATTTTATTATAGCATAAGAGTAGTTTTACCTCTAAGATAGAGATGAAAGTATATTTTTTTAAGCTAAAGTTTTTAACTTTTGTTTTTAACTAAAGTTGTAGAAAATAACTTCTTGTTTGTCTAGATTTATCCTGGCTTATACAATATTACTCCTTTGGACCTTAGCCACAGTCAGGTAAAAAACTTACGTAATTAGTTTCTGTGTGGCAAACTTCTGCAGTAAGCTGGCAACTATTCCCGCATCAACATCCCCGAGGCCGGGTAGTAAAGCACTGGCAGTGGCAGGCAACTGCAGCTGCATGTCTGACAGCACTTGCAGGAGACGCACCTCTAGTGAGGCGGACGGTACCAGCAGTTTGGGTTTCTCTAGCATTCCTGGAATTACTTGTCTCGGTTAATGATGCCTGCCTTTGTTCTTTGTTGCTTGGGGTTTGTGCAACAACAATATTTTCTTCTCTCCCCTGTCATCCACGTAAACTTTTATGTGTTTTTATTAGCTTCGAAATATTAAATCAGTCTATTCAGTTCTTAGAGAAGTAGTTGTGCGTTTAATAACTGTATTTCTGTTTAGAAGTAAATACTTAACTGTTCAACTGAATTGTGAACTGTGTTCTTCTAATCACTTTCCAACTAATTATAAACAAGTTGCGCTGATAATATAGGTACCTTCATGCTTTAATGTAGACGGGCTGGCCACTGAACGTTCCTTCCCGCCACCGGGCGAACCTTCAGACTTCTCGCCAACCAAATTAGAACTCAAGATATTCTGCCGTTCTTTTTTACGTTTCTCTAGCTTCTCGCGCAGGCTGTTCCTTTTGCTTTTAACAGCTTGGATCTCTTCCCAAGCGTCCGACATGTTTTTTATTTTGTTACGAATACCATCAGAAACCGCGGTTACCGGTGTTACGAGATTGCCTCTTTCAAGGGCAATTTAGACAAGTTGAGGCGATTACAATAAAATTTTGTGAAACGAAATAAACTACATTCATGTGATTATCATTCCCAAAGGCCCATAGTTATAATTATTAGAAGTAAACTTAAGAAATTCTTAAAATATTCAAATACTGGAAGATGCTACACGAAGTCACGCTTCGCTTCGCAACAAAATTGTTTTTGACGTTTGACATTGACACTTTCAGCAATGACATTTTTTGATGGGAGCAAAGAGTAGGTACAAACTTTTCGGGATAAGATTTCGTTGTTTTTTTTTTGCCAACAAGGTTTTTGATTCCTTTAGAGCAGTGATTCCCAAAGTTATCAAAGTAGACCCCAGGGGTCCATGGGACGCTCGACGAGGATGTACATTGCCGTGAATAAAGTGGGGGTTCACAAGTTGTAAGTGCGAAAAATCTGGTTTGTTTATAGAAGATAAAAAACATTTGTAAAGCGGCACGCAGCCCTAGTGGAGACGCAGCTTTACAAATGCCAAGTCAGCCCTTTTTTATGTTGGGAAATCATCAAATAACTTCTCCCACTCTGGGCGGAGCGGAAGGGAGTATCAGACTTTTACTGACCCATCCATGTTCCTTCCTCGCCCTTTATGTTCCGGGGCCGCGGTATCTCTTTCGAACAGCCCCGCAACCCCGGCAACGTGCCAAGTCAGCCCTCCAAGTTAACAAATGTCTAGGAACGATTTCGATTTATAATCGTGTAACTACACACGTCTTACAGTCGCGGACGATATTTTAATCAACTTACAATCCAACACTGGCCTATTGCAAAAAACGTAAGAAAATTTGATTTTAGCGGGGTACCCTGGAGCATCAGCCTTAACATTTATTACATCGATGTAGTGTCCGACCGAAGGTGTAATTCTGGCCGAAGCCGAAGCCGAAGCCGATTAATCGGTGTTCACCAAAACCTTCGGCCGTAGCCGAAGCCGAAGCCGAAGGTGATGGATGACCTTGAGAAATGCGATAGTTATTATAATCTCAGAATATACTACATATTCTGAGAGCTTTAGAGATTTAGCCCAATTACAAGGTGGACGTCGCTGCGCCCCCGTAAGGGGGCGCGGCAGGCGGTAACGGGGCGCTATGCCCCCTGGCCGCGGAAGCCATACCTGGGCCCGCTACTGCGGGACCCGTATCTTGATGGGACTCTGTCCCAGGTCTTGATGGGCGCGTGTTTATAACATGCGCCCATGTGTGTGGTTGCTGTGGTGTGTGCTGTAGGCGCGCCATAGCGCTGTCACACAGCGCTGTTTTCTTCACAGCACCTCGGCGGTCCGTCCCCGCCAGGTGAGACCTCCGGTTACCCGGAGGAGGCCCGGCGGGGGACAACCAGCGACAGAGGTGCCGACTTATAGCGCACCTACAGTGGATGTGTGGTCCCCGCCCGCCCCACTAGCCAGAGCTAGCCGGTCGTGGTGCAGACTAAGGAACCGACGTGTGTGTGTGGGCGGTATTGTAATGTGTAACACCGCCCATGTGTGCGTGTATCGCAGGCCCTAGGGCCGCGACACGCGTGAGTCTACATGTATGTAGAGAGATGCATGAGTGGGTTTGCTACGTGACGTGCCCATATTAACTTGGCCCACGTCGCGCAGCTGGGTGTGAGTTCTGTGTGTGGAGTCTTTTTGTGCAGGTAAGCCGCGTGTAACCGGGAAAACAGCTTACCTGGGTCCAATCCGGTGGAGAGGCGGCAGAGGGGGGGGGCGACCTGGCTTGCAGGGCCTCGGGAAGTCCCTGTCCTGCCCGGCCTAGCCCTGGTACAATTTGAGTAACGAGGCCAGGCCGTCCAGGACAACAAGCTCCACGCTTTGGCCCTGCCTGATGGCCTTTATCAGGTCCATCAGTAGCTGGATGGCGCGGGCTGTGAAGTCCTTGTTGGTGGCTGCGGGGCCGGCAACTGAGCCGGCTGTAGAAGTGCCGCTCTCGGCACGCTGCACGCTGGGTCTTGGCGCCGTCGGTCGCGCCACACCGGCGTCAGCTGTCGGCCCCACAGATTTCTCTTGTGAAGGCTGCAGCTGGATGCTTTCCTCCTGAACAGCCCGCGCCAGGATAGGCGGGTCGCCCGGAAGGACATCCTCAGATGCGGTGGGGGGCAGGGGTGCCTTACCCTTGCCCCCTCGCTTCCTCTTCTTACCCCTCCGCCGCTTTGAGGAGGAGGGAGCGTCTCCCCTGTTGGTGGGCCCGTTGGCCGCCGCCATGAGCGACTGGCCCTGGGCCTCCATGGAGGTCACTTCCTTTGGCCTCTCGGCAACCGTTGCCGGTCGCCGAGAGACGGTAATGGCGGCGGCTGTGCCCACTCGCCTGTTGGCCCTTATCTCTGCCTGAAATGAAGGGCACTTGACATTGTTAGCGGGGTGATCGCCCCCGCAATTGACGCACGTGGCTGGTTCGTCACGTGGTCGGGGGCAGTCCCGTGCCGAGTGCCCCTCACCGCAGCGGACACAGGCGAGCGGTCGGTGGCAGTTGTGTGACGAGTGCCTCCATTTCTGGCACCGGTGACACTGGGCGGGCCCACGCTTGCCCCGCCAGGCTTCTATCTTGACACCTCTCATGTTCAAGAACACGGAGGTGTCAAAGATCCTGCGTACTTCCGGCGTCCTCTTGAGTACGGCGTGGAATACGCAGCCGGGTCGTCCCTGGCTCGCCTTGATGTGGCGAACGTACTCCGGCTCGTACCCCAACGCGCGGAGCTCCTCCTCAATCTCTTGTGGCGCAGTGTCCACGGGCAGCCCCCTGATGGCCACCTTACAGCTGCGCTCCGGCTGTAGTGAGTAGGCAAACCATGATGTGCCATCCTCTTTCTCCAGGCCCGTCAAGTACAGCTGGACCATTCTAAATTCAACTTCACTCTCAGGAGTGAAGCGAATTCCAGTGCCGAATGGTCTGGCACTGGGGGGGTGGCCCAGCTTCTCCTTGAGGGCCCTGAAATGAGTGGCCCATCCTGGCAGCCTTTCCACCACAAGCGGAGGATACCTAGGCCGCTTCTGCGGCTTCGGCTTAGGCTGGTCGGTGGCCGAGGAATCTCCGGCCCGGGGGGCCGACGGCTGTGGGGGAGAAACATTATTGTCACTCACCCCTCGCTGTGACCCGGGGCTCGTTGGTGTCCGTGCTGGTGTGGGAGGAGGCGAGCGTCGGGTAGCCTCCGCAAAGGTAGGCGACCCGGCCGCGTCCCGCTCCCCCCGCGGCAACGCGCAATCGCGCTGCTGCGGCGGGTCGAGGCAGTATCGCTTCGCCTCCTCCTCAGACTCGTCCGTGCTTCGTCGGCGTCGTTGGGGCCGGGGCTCCGACCGATGATCGTGGCCTTGGTCCCTCGACGGTGACGTTGTCATCATCGGGGTGCGCCTCCCTGATGCACTCGACTCGTCCGATCCCGCGGACGCGATCGACATACTCGAGCCGGTTCTCGGCGAGTATGCCGACCATCCGGCCGGGGAATCGAAGGCCGAGGCACGAGGGGGCGCCGGCGAGATAGGCTGCTGGGGCGTCAGGGTTACCTGGCGCACACCAGTTACCCGCTTGGTGCTGGTGTCGGACCTCACCGCGGACACGGCCTCCGAGGGGGCGGTCGACGCGGCAGGTCGGGTCGTCGTGGTTGTTGGCGCCTGGGCGCTGGTGGCAGTCGCGTGTGTGCGCGGCTGCGGAGTGGGCGCGCGTGCAGGCTGCGCCAGAGGCGTGGGCGCGCGCCACGGGATCGTGGCGCACTGGACGCGCCGCTCGGAGTCGCGCACAGCCGCGCGCGCGGGCGCGGCGGCGCGCGTGTGCGACGCGCGCCTCGATTTCGCGGCGGCAGGTAGGTCCGGGGTCTCTTTCGGGACCGGACGGAACGAGGTCGGGCGCACAGGGACGGTGTGCGGTCGACTCGGCGGGGGCATCGGCGCAACACGCGCAGGCGCCGACGTCATCGACGGGTCGTCCGCAGCAGCAGCCGCGCTCCGTCTCGCTCCCTCTTCTTCCCTCTTCCCCTTGGCTGCAGGCTTCTTCTTTGGCGTCGTCTTGCCGGACGTCTTCCTCTCCTCCGTTCGAGGGGGGGGGGGTCCGGACGGCGCTGGGTCTGGCAGCGCGATGCCAATATTAGGCATCGACACCGTCCTCTCCAGTGCCCAGAGGTCAACCTCGTAGACCGAGTCTTCGGGGTTCGGCATCTTGTATTGGCTGTTGGCTTCACTGCTGGGACGTGGGCTCGCGATCGCTTCGGTGCGCCAGGCACCGGGTGGCAGGCTCCCCCTGTGCTCGTACCAGTGCTAGGCACTCGCACGAACACAGGGAAAGAGGGTAGGGTTGCGATCCGCGCGAGCGGAGACTTTCACCAAGTACCCCCAATTACGTTGATATTTGGTGAAGTCTCCTCACGTATCCGGTGGCGTCGCTGCACGTCTCAGGACACAACCGAACAGGACCACTGGCCGATCCAGCCCAATTACGAGCCGAGTGACGAGCCGAGTGACCAACGTATATAAGTAGGTAATAAACTGGTTTCGACTTGTTTTGTTTACTAACTGCGATGCGTTCGGGCCGGCGCGCGGCGCGGTGGTGCGGCGAAACGCTGCTCTGCTCTGCGCACTCTCCGTCTCGCTCTAGCATTGTTCAGTAAATTTCAAATTTTGACAACTTGCAAACCTTCGGCTTCGGCCAAAGCTTCGGCTAATTTTTGTCCGAAGCCGAAGGTTTGGCCGAAGGTGCTTTTTTTGGCCGAAGGTGGCCGAAGCCGAAGCCGAAGCCGAAGCATCGGTCGGACACTACATCGAAGTGATGTGACGTTCAGCGCTATCTATCCAGCGACTAGGAAAGAAAAGAAAATCCTTTATTTATCGTTGGATTTTAGTTGGCAAAAGTCGTGGACGACAGTAATAGCGTCGTTCTAGGGTGTAAACAAGCTCATCACGAAGCCGTCAGCCAAGCGTTCTGTACATCAAACTATCTAAGTAACTTTATGCAAAAATTATTGCTGGGAAACGACTTTTTTATTTGGGGTGAAAAATCATGTTTTGTGGTAGAACTCAATGAAACGCACTGGATAAAAATCTTACAACCAAAACATATTGATATAATAATATAATATATAATCATTAAATTGACAAATGGTTAAACAACAATAACTCTTAAAGTATTAAACATGCAGTTGTAAATTTTATGTTGTATTGTAGCTTAGCTCAAAATCTAACGATCTAGTAAAAAATATGAAAAAGTTGTCTGGGGTGTTTTTGTAGTGTTTCGTTTAGTTTTTGACTTTCATATTTTTTTTTTCAAAAGTTATGGAATTGTGAACACATTGCTTTGTAATGCAGAGGGTAGACAATATTATACAAGATAGATGCGCAACTCTGGTTTTCGTTTTTAAAACTTTGTACCTCAACTGTTAGATGGCACTGTTAGTTTCTGATCAACCAAATAAATACAAAAAGTAATTCATGACTACGGATACGAACTTTAGATCTATAATACACAAGGCAACCGCTGTCACCCCTAGGCTATATACTTCACTGACATGTTATCTAAAATAGCTGTTCTCTTGCTGTATCCATAGTATAATGTACTCTGTGCTGTATCCCCTGCGCAGGGGGGTGAAACTTCAACATAATTTTATAGATAGCGCTGCCATCTGTGTGTTTAAGGACACAAACTTTTCAACTGTTTGACTGTTTTACAACTGTCATATAGAGAACAGCTATTTTATTTAGATAACTTGTCAAAGAAGTAGATAGCCTAGCGGTGACAGCGGCTGCCTTGTAATTAATAGGTCCCAGGTTAGAATCCGCAGTCAAGAACTACTTTTTGTATATATTTGGTTGAACAGAAACTAACAGTGCCATCTAAAAGTTTAGGTACACAGTCTTAAAATCGAAAACCGGAGTTGTGCATCTATCTACCCTTTAAAATACAGGGTGTTATCTATGCCCCTGCGCGCCAGGGCGCGCTAAGGGTGTCGGAAAGGCGATGCGCGGGCGCAGTCTAATATAAATTCGTTGAACCGACGTGTAAAAAGAATGTGAGATAAGTATACACTATGGGTAGGTACTTGTTACTTTAGTTAGAATTACGTGGCTTTTCATAAAACTACTGGTTACTATATAGTTTGGAATACGTGGCTTTTCATAAAACTACGACATTAATGTGCCGAGTGAGATAAAAGTTTGAACCACTTTGAACTGTTGAAACTGTCTGGCATGTATTTCTTAATTAATTTATGACAACAAATGTGACATTCCATTTTGCTGCCTTGAATACAATACGGATTTAGTGAAAGAACATTGAAATTCTACAAACTTAGAAAAGCTACAAGTAAATATGCCGTTTGCACCCGAATTACGAACTCATGCTCAAAAAGTGTGCACCCTTTATAAGAAAGCTTTGAGAAATATCGAAGCATATTACGTAGCCAGGTAAGCAAGCATATTATTGGTGTTAAAATGGCATGAATTCCACGTGATTTCATGTGAATAATGAATTATTGTGACATCGACTTCCTTTTAGACAAGTTGTACGATATCATCAAGTTATTTTGAGGAGTGAATTTGATAAACATAAGTGCGTTAAAGATGCAAAAGAACAACGTCGTTTATTGTGGATGGGAGAACACGAACTTTTCATGAAAGTGTGCCCTTTGCCTCCCGCTAAATGTAAGTAAAACTTAATAAGCACGGTAAGTTGTAGTCAAGTACTGATGCAAAAAAAAACTAACATAGTAATATTTATGTTCACAATCTGCTTTTTGTAGTTTCTCATTCTGTTGGTGAAGCGGGTGGTACTGCGTTTGAACGTGTCGTTACGCCTCCAGATTGGGTGCTTGATTATTGGCATCCTTTGGAAAAAGCTCACTTTCCGGAATACTTCAAAAAACGTGAAGCTCGCAAATGTGAATATATACAAAAATGGCATAAAGGTGAACTGTATTAGACGTAAGGTATCTCTGGGTGATCTGTTTTTTTTGGCGGTTTTCTGAAATTTCTGTTAAAAGATTATATTATTTAATTTGAGTGATGGTTGCTTTAGATTTCCAGTTATATCTTTGTAGATTTTTAATGAAGAGAAGCCACGATAAACAAAATGTTAATCCCTCGGTGTGGCCAGAGCTCTTAAGTTTTGATTTTGCTGATAGAATCAGGACGGATAGCAGTAATAGTACATTGTTACCCTTGGGGTGAAAGTACCCAAGGTAAACAATGTGCTTTTCATTACGAATACAAAGAAAATAAAAAAAAACACGAAACATCTCGTAAAAAATTAAGATCGGATTGCCGCTTTCCCGCCTATTTTTTTCTGTGGCTGGCTATTCAGCCGTTATTTTACACTTTTGTCACTGAAAAAATAGTAAATATTTTGCCCAAATCTATGGTATTAAAGGAATATTTGTGACCAAATTATAACTAAGTTATTTAAAAAGTATATGTTCTTTAATGAATACAGAATTTTATGTTATTTCAATTTTATATCGCGCTGTAATTTAGAGGCTGTAAGTATAGAAGTCGGAACATGACTCTATAGAAAGGAGAAAATAGAACTAGTTTTTTTTTTTAATAATTTGACAGCTGTCAGTGGAAAGCGATTCTCCATAAGGCTGAAAAGTATTACTTTCAACCCGCTCCTCAGGCAACAACTAATATCTAATCTGTGTCAGGCAACTTCAGACCTACTTTCAGAGTATGAGTAATGAAAAATAAATATAAGTGTTTACGTGCGTTCGTTCTATGTAAAGTATGTTCATTCAGGGGTTTTGCAGTAACCACCTGTGGCTAGAAATCATATCGCATTCTTGGTCTCGCCAGTAGCTCTTGCCGACCACCATTGCACATAGAACATTATACTGTAGCCAGCCCCTGTATTCACAAACGCTTAGGATGAATTTTAATTCGTATTTTTTTTTTTGTACATAAAGTCATGACTTCGAAATCGAATCGAAGCGTTGTGATTACGGGGGTAGTCTCGCCCTTGCGACAAAACGAAACGATATAACAAAGTGTCAATTTGACAGGATCATTGATGATGAATTGACATTGACACTATTTGACATTTCAATTTTTGACATACAGTCAGTAACCACTAACCAGCCATGCTCATGCTGAACGTGCAAAATATTATAGATACTTAATTTAAAATATAATATAAAATTGTGTTATTACAAATTTAGTATTTAGTATTAAAAAGTTAGAGGTCTAACTATGGCCGAAGAGTCGCCAAAACAGCCGATGACAGAAGAGGAGAGAATCGCCCTCGCTCAGAAACTGGACAAGGAGCTGGACGAGTTTATTGATAGCTTAGAGAAGAAAAGATACACTGAGGGATGGCCCGAGGACAGATGGGAGGTAAAACTTTAAACGTTAGCTTCTTAGTAATAGTAAGTAGTTCTTAGCACTTGACTTTTTATGATTCCTTAAAAATATTAGACACAAAACAAACAAACTAATATTTTTACAGCACCGAAATATCGGGAACTCACAATATATAGAAAACTTGGTAAATATCACGTTTTTAGTGTAACTTTTAATTGTTTCTGAAACCACCTAAAATAATAATATCAAACGAAACCCTCAACTCGTTAGTTTTTTTTTGTCCAAATATTATTGCAAGAACAATAAAAGAAACAAAATGTAAAAGCTTAACCAAAATAAAACACTATGTTTGCAGGAGGAAATGGACAAGCATCCATTCTTCATGAAGTCAACACCGGAAAATGGTGCCCTGTCTCCTCTGGCTGAAGGCCTGGCCAAGCTGAAGTATGATCCTGAAGAGAATACACCGGTGGAACTCGCCAGCAACTACAAAGAGGATGGAAACTTCAATTTTAAACATAAAAATTATAGGATGGCTATTTTAGGGTGAGTTTGTCTATGTTGCTTGAATCATTTTAAAATAGAATTGAAATTTGTTGTATATCAATTTGATATTGTGTCGTGGACACCAGATAGTTGTTATATTACATATATACTTTTTTGTTTGTAAATACATACATATAAACATCCATGACTCGGAAACAAATGTCCATGCTCATCTCACAAACATTTGCTCTTACCGGGATTCGAACCCAGGACCCTAAGAACGTGAGGCAGCCTCACTACCACTACGCCATTCAGGTTGTCAGAGTGTAAAAATAATAGTATTGCTTATAATGTTTCTAGGTACACCGAAGGCATCAAACAGAGATGTAATGACGCAGACATCAATGCAAGTCTATACAACAATCGAGCAGCATCACATTGGCATCTAAAGAACTACAGATCAGCCCTATTTGACAGCGAGAAAGCCTTAACTTTCAACCCTAACCACACCAAGGCACAGGTACGCGCAGCCAAGGCTGCCCTCGCAGTTACCAAATACGACACCTGCATTGAACACTGTCAAAAACTATTAGAAGGTGAAACAAAAGATCAAGAAATTATAGACCTGCTCAACTCTGCAAAAAAGAAGAAGCTAGAACATGAACGTGATCAAAGAAAGAAAGAGAGAAGAAATGCAAAGGAGGGTGAACAAAAGGAGTTAGTGATCAAAGCAATCATTGAACGAGGAATTAAAGTATTGAAATGTGATGATGAAGATGACATAGATCTATCGAAGTTAGAACCTAGTCTACCAGGGATGCAGGAAGCGATAGTACATATTGAAGACGGTATCTTACGGTGGCCAATATTATTCCTATATCCAGAGTACCAAATGACGGATTTCGTTAGAAACTGCCCTGAAAACGTGCCTCTGCTAAGTCAGTTAGAACAGCTCTTTCCAGCTCCTTGGGATCAAGAAGATAAGTACAGTTGTTCTAAAATTAACACTTATTTTGAAGGTTACGATAAAATGCCTCATGTCATTGATCCATCAAAGAATCTGGGAGACTTATTAGTGACAAAGTATTTTGAGTTGAAGGCTGGAACACCTGCGTTTTTCGTTCTGCCCCGCGGAAGCGCTATTGAGCGCAGGTTTTTGGAGAGTTACATTTAAGTGCTGGGAACAGTTGTATATATTGTTTTTTTTTTTGTACATTTGTATAAAATATATGTAGGTAAATACTATAATAAAATCATACTGAATTTACAACTACATTTTTTTTTTAAATTTTCGAATGTAAGTATATGGGAACGATTCTGACAGTTCTGAATTTTGGTCTGTGTGTATTTAAGTTCCTTATTGGCTCATATCGTTTTAATTTTTTCGCATAATAAGTTGCCCATGTCACCCGGAACAAAGCGTCGATTGACACCTCATTCATCCAAATTGGATCAATATTTTCGGTGCTACGGAGAGGCTGCTAAATTCATAACCCTTTTTAGTGGTTTTTCCGTAGTCGGGTAAGAATGTGAGGCTAAAGAATAAAAAAGTTGTAATTTTAAGAAATATATTATTCGATATCCTGTTCTTCCATGTCGTATCCTTGTTGATGCGGGTAGTAGTCTCCTGGTGGTTCGAAACGTTCGAAGTCCTTCTCGTCGCCCATCCCCCCTTGGTACGGGTGGTGGGGCATCGCGCCCATCCATTGCGGATACCAGTAGAGACCCTGGAAAAATACATTTATTTATTTAACAATTTATGTACACACTACATACAGAAAAGAAGAAAGTACATAAGCAGAAGTGTATCTAATAGTACACCCCACATTTCGCCAGTTATGTTTCAAGTCCCTTGTAATAGGAGGCGAGCTTATTGCCAAGTTCAGACTCCGTGGCTGCCATTGAAAAATTCATGATGGAAAACCCAATAACACTTTGCCTTTGGGAATCGAACCCAAGATCTCATGCTCAGCAGTCGCGCTTGCGACCACTAGATCAACGAGGCAATCTAAACACATAAATTAAATGCAGATTAAAATCTACTTTTCACTTCTCTAAATGTACGCCAATATAGCCTCTGTCAGTGGTTCTGTTCATCTGTCCGTCCGTCCGTCTGTCTCTCCGTCTGTCTGTCCGTCTGTCTGTCCATCTGTCCGTCTATCCGTCCGTCTGTCCGTCCGTCTGTCCGTCCGTCTGTCTGTCCGTCTGTCTGTCCATCTGTCCGTCTATCCGTCCGTCTGTCCATCTGTCCGTCCGGCTGTCTGTCCGTCAGTCCGTCTGTCTGTCCATCTGTCCGTCTGTCTGTCAATCTGTCCGTCTATCCGTTCGTCTATCCGTCCGTCCATCTGTCTGTCCATCTGTCTGTCCATCTGTCCGTCTATCCGTCCGTCTGTCCGTCCGTCTGTCTGTCCGTCTGTCTGTCCATCTGTCCGTCTATCCGTCCGTCTGTCCGTCCGTCTGTCTTTCCGTTTGTCTGTCCGTCTGTCTGTCCATCTGTCCGTCTATACGTGCGTCTGTCCGTCCGTCTGTCTGTCCGTCTGACTAAATAGACTAGTTATCTAAATCCCATTATAACTATGTTCCTATTAACTACCTCGCTAAAACGCGGTAGTAAAACCAGATCGTATATAATGGGTCATTTTAGCCCCTAGTATTACAATGTATTAATACATAGTCGGATAAACTAGTGGTGCAATTTTTTTTGTAGTCTACCGTACTGAACAGGTTTCGAACGATTACTAGAGATGGTTTCCTGTCGGTCATTTCAGATATATTGCAAAGACTACCTTATTGGCACCAATAGAGTTGCAGGTGAACCTGTCATCGTGCAGGTCGATCATGTCCAGGTAACTCTTGCCCGCGATCGAGCCGTAGTTTGGCGGGTACAAAAAGAAGCACCCGTCCAGTATATCTGCAATATAATTAATGTTTGACACCGTAAGGACCATAAGGGCCGAGCGATGGGTGGCACTTGTATGGTTATGTCCAGTAGTAGTAGATTGACGAGTTTCCAAGGGTCCAGATGGGTAATTTATCAGGAAAATTAAAATACGAAACTTCTAGAGGAAAAAAATAGTTAAGCCTTAGGACAGGTTCTCTTCTAATAATGGATACGCTCGTATCTGGTACGCATAGCTTCGTTCCTCACAAACTTAACCAACAGCCGTCCACACGGCAGTTGTTTTGCACGATAATTTACAGAAAATATTTGTGATCAATTGACAAACACAAATCCGCCGTGTGAATGGGGCTAACTAAAAGCAATTTACCATCAAGTAGATAGTGTGATATATTACTTTAAGTTTTTTATCAGGCGTGGATCATTTTCAAGTTCATGCGAGTGGCTGACGCATAATCCCCCCACCACCATGCAGATGACGATTTTTTTTAAGGTCAGTATGATGTAAACTATGTAACAAGTTTCAGCCGGCGTGCTATGAATTTATTTTATTAGGTAGATGTCCTCAAAAAAAATCTACTTATTGGTCTCTCACCTAAAGACGAGGATATATGTGTATGTTTAAGGTACGTATGTATAATGTATATGGGTGACAAGCAAAATTTAGCCACACTCTACAGGTCGCAATTATGAACCGATTGCTTTCAAACATGGCCAAGAAATCGAAAAGGTCAAAACTCAGGTCAACTTCGTGAATGGGCGAAATTCGTCAATGGACGAATTTCGCAAGGGCGGTTTTTCTAAAATCAGTTTTTTTGCCATAACTTTTTTCCTATGGTTTTGAACCGTCTTACATTTTTATCATTCTGAGTAAGAATCCGGACAACTTTAAATTTAAAGTTTTTTGATGCAACCTCTAAATTGGGAAGGGGGTTGAAATTTCCAATTTTTTTGCGAAAAAAAAATGATAGCGCCGAAGCGGTAAACATTTGGAAATTGTATAATCTACAATTATTGTTACCTTTAAAGTTAAGCGATAAAACTTACAGTTTTCGAAATAAAAAATTATAACTAAAAAATTGAGGGATTTTTTGTAATGAAATACGAGTTCTGCGTAAATTGGTAGTACATTGAGTACGATACATGGTTCATTTGTTTTGGTTCGTACGAAGAGATATTAGGGAAAGGGCAATGACCGGTATTGCGATATTAACTGGGAGCAACTATAGAATCTTACACGGCACTGTGATGTTCTCTTCTTCTGTATCTGGCTTTGGCGTCGGCTCGATGTAGGGCGGCACGGGGTCTATACCGGACCCCGGGTCACCAGGGATCAGGAATGGACCTGGCATAGAAGGAGAAGGTAAGTATTAGGAGTTGATGGTCAACCTTCATAATGGCACTATTACACGACGTGGTCAGACCATATTCCGATGTTCTCGAAACATAGAGAATCATTATACTCGAATTCTAGCACCCTATGAATTTATAACACTATAAGTAGTTTTACTGAAGTCAAATTATGAAATCAGATAAGAACTGAACGGGGTCGAGTACGTCTGTCTTCGACAATCCGAAGACAGACTTACTGAACCCCGTTCATTTACACTGCAAACGACCAAGAAGTAGATATAAATTGTGCCATAAGTTGGAGAAGCATCAAAGACGAATTAAGCTTACCTCCATAATGGTTAGTGTAGTTCCACTCACAGACATGATGGTCGCAGATCAACGGAGACAGTGCCTCTTTGGTGTAGTACGTGTTACCGTTGGGTATAGTCTGCAAAGCAAATGCATTTAAAGTCTGCGGAAACCAAAACCCAATAATAGAAAAGAATAGAAGTCTGCGGAGAGAGCGATCAAGTCAATCTACCTAGAAATTCATTGGACTTGCTTGGTACGGTTCATTCTCTAGCTAGTCTGTCGCACTTGGGTTGTAATTTGCGCCGGTCAAATTCCTATTCCTGAAGAGACACGGTCTCCAAATCACAAAACTTTGAAATGAGCTCAAGTTTTGAGTCAAACCCAGAAAACTTAAGTTGAAAATCAATATATTAATTTAATAATGTGTCATGGAACATCGTGAGGAAACCTTTTTTATTTTTTTTTGGGTGGGCAATCATCAAAAGACCCCTCACACTCTGGGCGGAGCGGAAGGGAGTGTCAGACTTTACTGACTAAAAACAATCCATGTTCTTTCCTCGCCCTTTACGTTCCGGGGCCGCGGTATCTCTTCCGAACAGTCCCGCAGCCCGGCAGGCTTATCGTGAGGAAACCTTGATTTATAATTAATATACTCAAGTCGCCAACCTGTCTTGGGTAAGCGTGGTGATCAATTCTCGTACTTTCTCTATTGAAAAGAGGCCTTTACCCAGCTGTGAGAAATCAAAAGGCTGGTATTATTTTTATCATGGAAAATGAACATGAATAGTGATTGGCGAACGAAGTGAAGGGACATAGTTTTAAAGATCTTGCCACAAAGATCGCAGCCTTGATAAAACATTAGTTTCTTACCAACAGGTAGTCGTAATGCCGGTACCGTACGCCCTGTATGTTGAAGTCTAGTATGAAGGACCCTGACGTGATGATGCAGGAGGCGGCAGACAGTGGAGGCAACTTGTACATCTCTGTGCCACACTTGACGATAGCCTTCGGAAGAGTGGACACGTCACGTTCTTTTTGCATAACTTTCTTGAAGGGGAACCTTTAGAACGGGAATCTATCAATATCAATTATATGAAAACATTTTTCAGATGCTACAGATTTTGTAGGAATGTTAAAGTGTTACAGAAACCAATAGGCCTATACATATGTTCATAAATTTTGGTCTATTCGTCTCTGGGTAGGCATGACGTGACTGTAATCGCTGTTGCTCACCTCATCATTTTACTTCAAATTCCAAGTTCAAGGGGCATATATGATTGTCATCATCATCATCATTTCAGCCGAAAGGCATCTACTGCTGGACGTCCGGTCCCGTGCGACTTGCACCCAGCGGATTCCCCCAGCCTTCACCAGGTATGTTTATCACATCGGTGAAAAATTTCTAAACATGTTGTGGACTAACCTGAATACACAAATACCCATATGACACTCCAAGCCATGCAGGTAGTTGTCAGTAGGGAAGGAAATACTCGGGTCGTCCAGTAAATAATACTTATTTTCTTCGTGGAAGTGCAAGAATCCGAGAAAGACAAAGGATCGGTCTCTGCAGTAGGGCGCTACCCCTTGGCCCATATTGTAGATATCGCTGTAGAGCTCTGAGACGAATATGTACACGTTTTTCCCGCAGTAAAATTCTGAAAGAGAAAGATCCAATGCGGAAATTGGAACAATATTCGTTGGAAGTTTAGAGGTGAACTTATGATGATTGAAAATATTATTATTTTTATGTATTTTGATGATCAGCGTCTACAACATTAGTTTTTCGGATAACAGAGCTGTACGAGTATAAATAAAGCATTCGATGTATCGTGTTTGATAAAGTTTTATGGAATTTTTAGGTATAATCGGAATCGTCGAATCGTTATCTAGTGGCAGTCTTACCAAGGGGTATTTATATTACTCGACACAATTCTAACTGGGTTGTGGAGGTCTAAAACGCAGTCACTCCATGTAGAATACTGGTATTCAGCTGTATCCGGTGAGCCTGGAAGCCGACCCCAACATTGTTGGGAAAAGGCTAGGCAGATGATGAGGTATTCAATCGAACGCTCATGTGGTCTAGCTAGATCGAAGGGGACGTAACGATGTAACGTCTAGGGTCTCAATGTTCAAATAATTAAGGACCACAATACCTTGGCTGCTATAGAACTCCATGGGCACGGGGCCTCCAGTATAAGTTGCTTTTCGTTCAGCAGCCACCGCGTTGTGGTTCTCGTACATCGTTAGCATGTTGTCGATGACGTCATCTAATGTGATCAGCAGGACCTATTGAGAGAGTATTGCAATTTTCAGAAGGGGTTTTTAGTTCGTAATATTAGAATGTCTTTAGTATGATTCAAGTCTAGTAGGTTAATGGATAGATTTTTGAGATGAGGAAGGGCAGTAAACCGTGGTAGCAAAAGAAAACGTTTTTGGAAGACTGCTGTTATTTTTGAGTAGTTATTTGCTAACTGCATTAATTAACAGATTTTGTAAAATGGTAGATAACTGCTTACATGTTGTATAACTGCCCCTTCAGTAGCCATTAGTCATGCTTGTGTGTCCCATATCTTCCTGTGGGTGTCGTAAGAAGGGACTAAGGGACTTAGCAGAGAGTGGGTAGCAGCGTTCTTTGTGCTTTTGTAAGAACCATACTGCGATCGCCACCCCGCCTGCCAAGCGTGGCGATTATGGCAAAACCCCCTTTTGAGCGAGTGGACGTCTTATGGCTAAATGATGATGATGGTGATGCCATGATTCTTGTTGCCGTGGGTTTAAGCTCAGTCATCAATCTTACGTTTTTACGCCGTTTGTTAGAAGTGAGTTAACTATTTTTGGACTTACCTTGAGTTCTTGGATATGCAGTCTAACAAAACGACCTAAATGATCCGATGCTATGTGGACTCTCTCGTTGATAAGGTACTAGGAAACAAAATTCAAACACTCATTCACATTTGAAATGCAATTTGAGTAGAACAGAGTTAGCGGGTGGATCTGAGATCCTCTTAATCTCAGTGAAGGATTGAAGAAAGTATTTGCGTCCAATTAGCTACCAACATTGCTGACTGGCCAATCTTTTCACCACTACATGTGCTCGTCTTTTAAATCTCGGTAAGAAGTGTAAGACAAGTTTTGCGCAAAAACTCAATCTAATTAGCATATCGCTGTTCCATGCTGGACATTTGCCTCTCCTAGCTGAGCCAAGACACCATGTCCTCCACCGTCCATATCAAGTCTGACCCATCCACCATTTCCAGGTCGCCGGTCTTGTCTAGCTGAGGGATTTCCCGCTCTACGCTTGCCGATATGCGGATAGATTGGAGATCGCATATACGGAGGTTGATATGGGCAGGGGTAGATGACAAAAATATAATTAGTCCGTCATTTAGATTATCAAAAAATATTTGACCTGTATTTTTTCTTTCATTACGTAAACCAAAATTGACGAATTTACGATTATAGTTTTAGATCTGACGTCTCGAGCCCCGCTCCCGAGTTTTGATGCGTTTATCTACACCTAGTACGTTTAGGTACACCTCTTCCTACGGTACTTGGATATTACAGGAGTGATTTCGTGGTACCTGGTCTTCAGCAGTCTTGATCCTCAACATCTCGTTCTGGTAGAGCCACAGGTTGTCCAGCTTGTCCGTTGGGTCGTGGCCATAGATCTCGAACGCATCAATAATCATGGCCAGGGTAAGATTCTCGTTGCCCCCATTGCAGCATGGGTGGTTTCGTATATTGTACGGTCGCTAGGTAGACGAAGGAAGAGACGAAATAGTTTGGATCTTGTTTGGAAAATAGTGTTATGTGAAGTGAGAACTTCTTTAGGCGCGTTGAGCACTTTTTGGGTGAACAAAAATCATGGAAGTCGCGTCACCGTCACCTAACGCTTCGTAGCACTCGTAGCCGATCAACTACGGCGTAGCACCACTTAGGCGTACGCGGAGCATAGCTCGCAGCAAATAAAAACTGCTCCGCATGTTTTTTTTTATGACAAAGTATTAGTTGTAACTAATACTTTGTCATAAAAAAAAAACTTATTGCTGGATAAGCGAGGCCCAGTAAGGTCAAACTAGTTTCAAGGGCGATATAGGTACTGTGTGACTATAATCGTTTTAAAAGTCTTGACTATATTTTGTTTAAAAATTTGCATTCGTTTCTATAAAACAATTTAATGGTGTTCATTTTTAGTGGCACCCACCGTGGGACCTCCACAATTGACTGAGAAGGCCAAGACAAGTGGCAATCATTTGGTGGTATCGGTGGCAAGACTTTTAAGATTCACAGAAGCTTTTCGGTAGAAAAGCTATATGATTATGATGATGGTGGAATTGTACTAGATTGTCATTTTTATTTCATTTTTGGAACAAGTAACATTCTATCAGCCATGTTATGGCTGAATGTTACTTCTTTGTTTGTCCAAGCCCTCAGTTCTGCCTTTAACAACATTATTATTTTAGTATGAGTGTGATTAGCATTGATACTATTATTGTTTAAAGAATACTTACAGTTATCTGCATAAGGGTACATAATAGAAACAGCACGCACGCGTGAATGCGCGCGTCCATCTTGCAAACATGGCGACTGATCGGGTAGCGAGCGTGGTAACAATTAAACAAATTGGCAATTTTAATGGCTACCTTATCATTTTGATTGACCTTGATATTATTTTATTGATATTTTTTTTAATTTAAATATTATATGTGCACATATAATAATATTTACTTCTAACGAAATGAAATTTTATTAAGTAAAATTATTTTATCTACCCAAATATCATAAACCCTCTCTAATGCGTTCAAAAACCATAGGCAATGACCAGCATTAGAGGAAAGTCACCAAATATGGAATAGTACCCTAATATGGAATCCCTTCATTTCTCTAAGACTATAAGTATGAAACGCAACACTCGACCATCTTCTGTTTCATTCGGTCTACTAACTATCGCACCCACACCATCGAGTCAGTTGCGCGAATGCTTCACGTGTGGCAGGCGTGTTTTGTTTTGTTGTCGTGCAGAAAATTTTAAAGGTAAGTAATAAACGAGTATTACCAGCTGTTATGTTTGTTTACATAAGTGTTATACTATTTAGTATATCGGTATTATGTTTATTTCACCATTTTGTGATCTTTTGTCATTAAAATATTGTGACTTTAAAAAAAAAATATTAGAGCTTGAACTAGTATAAAAATCCAAATATGGACAGTCGTACTTTTACGTACATTTGATACTTGGATCTGTGTTTTTTGCAAGTAATTATGTAACTTCTTTCATTTATCACAATATATTATATTCATTTAATTGATCTCAAAGATATTAATGTCCATTTTTGTTATTGGTATGTTGATTTATGCTTATATTATTTATTTATTTATTAACACTTCAAGCACAAAAGTACAGAGGCGGACTTAATGCCATAGGCATTTTCTACCAGTCAACCTTTAGGTGATGCAGAGACAAGCAGTGGTAGGTGTCATTTCTGAAATATATATATATATTCCATATATGGATACCTATTCCATATTTGGTTACTCATTTGTGATTTTGTTTTTTGTGTTAGATTTTAATTTGATAATTAATATATTTGATTAAAGGCTGTTAATTACGACATATAAATGTATGACTGATTAGTAAAAACATTAAACTGATTTAATTTATATGAAGTTTTTTTTTTATATCCCAAAAACAAAATGGTATTCCATATTTGGTGACTTTCCTCTACCAACCTGCAGAAATGAACGGTGCTGTAATGAACTCATAACGCAACTGTAAACAGTTGCGTTATGAGTTTTAAATTTGGAACAGGTGTCAAATTCAAGTGAGTGTGCTATTCTAGTACCACCTACATTAAATCAGATATCGATAAAAAAAAAAAAAAAAAAAAAAAAACCCAATTCAGTATGATTCTAATTATAAATCGCACGACATTTTCGATCTCGAGTGACACAAGAATAGTGACTTTGTTCGTTTGCCTATGATTTAAAAAAAAATGACAGATATCCGAAACGCCGCCATTTCGAGCTGTCATTTGTTCGTTAGCTTTTTATTTCCAGTAATCCATTCTTTATTTCTGTCGAAAATGAGTGATAGTGACTCAGAAATTGACATAAATACTCCGCCAGATATCGTAAATGCAGCGACGAATGCAACTAATAACCTGTTGGCACAAAAATCAAGGGCCAAGTAACAATGCAGGTCATTTCCCTATGGTTCCTGAACCCATCATAGAGCCCTTATGATATTTGGGTAGATAAAGTAGTGTATGCAACTATACATAATTAGGCATTACAACACTCGTGTGATGCTATTAAGAAACTCGCCTTCGGCTCGTTTCTTAAACCCACACTCGTGTTGTAATGCCCTTCATTATGCACGGTTGCATAAACTACTATTATAACACATTTGCTCGTAAAGGGTCTCAAATTATTCCGCGCGCTTTTTCTTTTCGCTGTATTGTTTTACTTATTTCCTCGCAAATATGTTATTAAACGTCGTATGACATACGTGCGCTTTGATAAATTAGAACCTCTGCTTTCTTTTAGCCC
Source organism: Xestia c-nigrum (assembly GCA_916618015.1). Taxonomy (NCBI): domain Eukaryota; kingdom Metazoa; phylum Arthropoda; class Insecta; order Lepidoptera; family Noctuidae; genus Xestia; species Xestia c-nigrum. Next base: position 10,803,945 of record OU745248.1, read on the forward strand.
TCGCCTACGGCTCGGGCAAGAAATATCGCCTCGGCCGTAATTTTCAACTTACCGCACTTATATCATAATGTACTATGATGAAGCCAGAATATGGTTTGTTTATGGCATAGCAGATCTTAAAAATAAGATCAAAACTAGTACTTGTATACGAGTAATTGATGAGCATTGATATTTGTTTCCGAGTCATGGATGTTTATATGTATAATAAGTATGTATTTACAAACAAAAAAGCATATTATGTAGTATATCAACTATCTAGTGTCCACGGCGCAAGCTTTGCTTAGTGTGGCACTAGGTGGCGCTGTGTGGTAATGTCCAGCGATGTTTATTTATTTATTATTTATTTAATTATGGAGGTAATCCTCTTCTATAGTGATTCTGAAGGCTCAAATTAATTAAATATTTTCAAAAATAAAATTCGTCTCATATCGTGGGTTTTTGATAAAGCTTTTGATATATTGTGTTCTGTTATATAACAAGCATTGTGGCATTTTACGAGAAAAGGAAAGGTGTTTAGATCTCAAAAAGTATTTTTCAAGATCACAAGCAGATTGTAGGTATATCTGATGACAAATTATAGTGTTGAGAAAGGAACAACATAAAGGGGTTCCACAGGGAAATGTAATCTGTCCTGTGATATTCATCTTATGCTTCAAAAAGAATTTCGAATTATTGCAATAAAAAAAATAAAACGAATATCGAATAACATTTTATATTATTTAAAATACACACCTAGAACTGTTCATTTCATCACAATACATATTATTAAGTATATTTATACAACATTATTGCACTTGGATACATTTCTAATATTCATATGGTTATAAGCTTGGATACTTTAATTCAAAACTAAACAATTAGGCGTAATGGAAGACAAGCATCTTTATTTTATTCATATAGTTTTTACCGTCGAAATTTTGGAAGCCCAAATTCTTATGCTAGATATACAGATGGTAGATTTCTTAGAGTAACTTTGGAGTTTTCTTAATGCAGTCAATATAATTAATTTCATTTTATTCGTTTTTCAATCTCCATATTTATTAATCTGTGTATTTATTTTAAATCCTTTTGCATATCACTTATGTGACTTACATATTTATGCGTGCCAACATGTACGTTCCTTATAACTTGGGGATTTGTGCTTTAGTATAGTAGGCTGTCTTTATCTACAATCTCCAATGGCTGATATCCTGCGCCCTATTCCTAAAAGGGGAGAGGCCCGTGTTTCACCTCCGTGGGACCGTCATCCACTGATTGTGTATGTATGTATGTAGCCTGCAGCCTTATAAAATGTTTAGCCGCGTTTTTAAATCATAGACTGTTTCTTGGTTACCTCTATTTCCTTTATTTTGGTTGGTTTATCATTATTGTACAATGTTTAATTTTCTAGCTATTACATCGTCGATAATTTATTTTTCGGAATCACCTGTATACCTAATATAAAGTTCGAAAACGTTGGTATCACAATAATCACATATTCTCACAATATCTTCATGTAACGTATCTAACTATTCTAATCAACATGTATAATTTTAGTACAATACTCTATTAATATAATCAACAACAATTATATTTAGAAAATGGAAGACATTCGGATTTATACTCGTCAGAATTAAGCTTAGTCTAGGTACTTCACCAGTATTCTTCTTACTAAATAAATTGTATAAGTTTGTAAATAGATCTTTCAGTATGACTTAACGCAAACAAAATAATAAATAAATATATTTTAGTGTAAAATTAAATATGTTCTCTAAAACAGATTTGTTCTTTATTTCAAAATCGGAATAAATAAGAACTAACTGGAACCTCAATCATTTTACTACGGTACAATACCTAAGATTAATGTAAATATTATCCAAATATGTTTTTGATATTTATACGTACAAGCAAAAAACATCATTATTATGATGTTTTTTCAATAGCATCATCATCATTGGAAGACTTCGTTGTTACATATTCAAAAACATAAATATTTTCATTGGAAGACATTGGATTAACAGTATATCATATATTTGTAGAGTTAGCTAGACAATTATAACTATATACATAAAAATCTGGAGTAAAACGAAGTAGCGAAGGCAAAAGGCGATCGTCCTCTTATACATTATTATTGTCGCTATTCGAAGAAAGTAAGATTCACTAACAAAACCTATTTGCCCATGTACTAGACAGACCTAAGATACAAAACTTATCAATACATCGTTCTAGGTACATAAATCTTGCATTTAACATTCAGCCGCTTAGTTATGGCGACAAAGTATATATAAGTATGCATAAGTCTAAAAATAGTTCAACAATGAGTCTAATATTATGGGAAATTAGAACGGCAAACCTATCTTGAACGCCTTGATGAGAGCTGAACCAGAGTCGTACATGCCGATGACTCCAAAGAGAACACCGAGGCATATTATAAAGTAGTCATACGCAATCGTAGTGGTTTCCAGCGTATTGCCTTTCAATTTAAGGTGGAAGTAAGCAGGCCAGATAAAACTTAACATGGTTCCCGTGAAGCTACCGATGAAACCCATCAGAATAGCAAAGTGGGGAATAAATATTGCCATCAAAATAGTTAGCATTATCACGCCTAGTCTCCATGCAAGACCCCACACTTTCAATTCTCCATCTAACGCATAAATAACGGGGAAAAATGTCTTAGGTTTGCCTCTAAATAAAGCACGCTCGAGCAGATCGCAAGCCGCATAGTAAGGCAGGGGGTAACTCAGTACCGCCTTTACGACCAGGAAAAAGTTTACAAGACCTTTAAATCCAGCTGAACGCAGGTTATTTGTGATAACTTGCTGGGTATCGTTCTGGAAGGTCAAAAAGCACAAATATCCAAATATGGATTTAAATGCGGCAGCTGCGATATGTGACCAATCTAACATCCACTCAAATTTGGAGCGATCCTCCATATTACCTTCTAGTGTTGGCAAAAATATCTGTGAGGTGTACGAGAAAACTATGACTCCCAAACTTATTGGGAAATTTTCAAAATCCAAAGTCCATTTTACCTTAGACCAGCCCCAATCACCGATGTTGAGGATACAATAACCCAGGACAATAGCGTTAATGATCAAGTGACTCATGGTGCACCAGAATGACAGCATACTGACGCTTTTCAGTGACTTTAGGAAAGCCAAGGGCAAAAGGAAAATCCCTGTTAACATCATCCAGGACCGCGCGTCAATAGCGCCGTCAGGGAAGGTTCCGATCATGAGATCGCCGCACACAACGACGTAGAGAATACATGTCATAAGGAGTTCAATAATTTGAGCGAGATTGACGATTCTTGCGCCATATTTTCTGCCGAAGCATTCTTTGGCGATGCTGACATAAGAGTCGCGGACTCTGACGCGTTGGCCTGACACGGGGTCGTCTTCGTACAGGCATTCGACGAGAATCTTACCGGTGTAGCAGCAAATGTGTGCGATGCCGATCATCGCAGCGATCGCCCAGTAACCGCCTTGTAGGACAGCGAACGGCAGGGATACTACGAACATACCCTGGAAGGAGAACATTCATTTTAAGCTACTGTTGCGGTTGAGTTATGAACTTACTTATTTATTTTAATATACGTACCTGAATTGCATTGGTGACGTTCCAAGCTGCTTGGAACTCATTGATCTTCGCGCCAGGAGGTCCTCCACCTTCCTCAAAGCCACCACCTTCTTCAGAAGAAGCGTAAAAATCAACGCTTTGCATGCTCTGAGTTCTGAAACCACAAGTAACATGTTATCTACTTCTGATTTGTAGTTTTTGTTGTTGAAGTTTATAATTTTTGAGAGAGACTTAATGTATTACCTAGGAGCTACCCCATCTTGTTGGGGATAAGTGTTCTGATAACTGGTGAATGAGTCCTCAGCCTGCAGGGCTCCGCTTAAGAACGGATTAGTCGGATTCGTTGACTGGTAGCTTGGTGACGTTGTCTCGTTCATGGTTGAAAGTTCGCAGCTTTCACCCATATTGTCTGGAAGTTTGTCAAGAGGAATATGGCCATGTTTTGTTTATTTATCAAAATATGATGAAATTTCAAGAAAAGCTATCAAGGTAACAGATTTATTTGACTGAATGTTATCATTTATGATTAAGTTATTTGATTCAAAGTAGGGTTTGGAATTTCTGTTATAAGTAGGCAAGTTTTCATGCTATTCTAGACAATATCAGCCACCATGATTGGTTTCTTTGAGGAATAGTATTAATTTATTTACTGACCTTGTGAAGATTCACCTAGGTTCGCGAACCTGACATTTTGCGGAGGACGCGGGGGCGCGCCTGGCTTCTCAGGTATTTGCTGGCGAACGGTCTGCATGGTCACGTCCAGGACATTCCTCAGGGGAGGCAACTTGAACTTGGCTAGATGATGCATCTTGAAGCTGGGTTACAACCTCCTTGTAGTTTTTATTTAAGCTGTATAAGCCCTCAGACTTTAGCCCTACTTATTTTATAAGGGTTTTAATTTTATTATTGTCGAATTCTCAATTTTATTTTTTTCTTTAATTATTAAAATTTAAAATTAACATCAACGGGAAGACATCGATTTTTAATAATAACATTAAATATATTTTTTTTCACTACAAATTTTCACGTACTAATTTTGATATATTTTTATTTAATTCTTAACACTATTTTGGAAGACTTCTTTACACTACTCTAACTTAATTTTTATTACATTATTGTTTCAACGTGCCTTTGGTATTAGGAGCAGCCATTTTTTCCCCGAATTTACGTTACCTAAGTCATTGTTTTTGGAGAAACTTTGGATTTTTAATAGTTTTCACTAATGTTTTTTTTGCACGGCCGTTTTCGATGTTTCACGTTTGATTTTTGTTAGGTTTTATCATTTTTAAAGCCGTATTCTTGGGTACAATGGCTGCTCGACACGGCGGGTCTCACTGTGGGGTGGTTTCTCCCCGCGGCGCAGGGGATGTGCGCGGTGAGTCGATCGATACATCGACTACACGCCAACGTTTCTCACGGAAGGAATGTTAATTTCTGCTGAAACGTTTAGTTCACAATGTTACACCTGTCTGAAGGAATACCTGCTGTTATGATTAAGGGGATGGGGGTTATATTTTATGCAGTAGATTTAACTCTTGATCAAATACTTAAGGTGTAAAAAATGACTAAAGAAATGGTGTTAATATGCATATTAGTTGTGACTAGGAATGGAAACTGTTATGTTAGCAAAATTTTTAGTTGAAGCCGATCAGCTGTTCTATATTTGCCAATATTAATGTATGCACCTAATCATAAGGTGTAGCCTTGCCTATTTATCGCTTTTTGTATTTCAGTGCCTACAAAGAGGAATAATATTTCATGAGCGACAAATAGGTTCAAATATTACTAGGTCGGAGGTAGCAACAGATGCTTCTACCTGTTTTAGATTGATGGGGTTTGATGATATAAGTACATAGCGGCGCGGGCGTAGCTTTAGACATACAGCTTACTTTACCTCTAAACAGCTCTTAAAATGTTTCTATCCCTCATGTCATCGACGGCTAATATGGCTCGCCAATTTCTATTTTGCCATCTCATTCGGTCGAACAAGCTAACAAATTACATTGTATAGTGTAAACCAAATAGCTTGTTCGACCATACCTTGCAAGATAAACGCTTTTTTCTTCTTGGCAGGCTTGAGATACGGCGACAAACACATTACAGTTTTTCAAATTCCTCGCCGGCCCTGGCTTAAGTAGACTTTGACAAAACGTCTTAAACTTTAATTACCTCATTCAGAAACCGGCAATAAGTCAAGGACTATTGGCACTCTTCAAAATAATTAGGTTTGTACCTAAGTAGGTCGTTACTTCTTAGACATCTAGGTAGCCAATTAGGTACCAATAAAAAGCAAAACTGTGGTCAAATATTAACCAAATTGAGTCATAAAACTGTGTAACAGTAGCATGGTACAATCGGGCAGTTAACTGTTAATTGGCAATCAATTGGTTCGCGTTTTAATTGTCTTTCGTTTGTTATGTTCTGTGGTTTGACAGTCGGCGTAATGGCCCGCCCTGGTCGAGTGTTATTGCTACTCGTTTTACTTCTATCATGTTTTTTTACGTTCAATGTAAGTATCTGTCTAACTTTATGTCCCAGAACAATAATTTTCACAGACTGTCAAATTTTTCTAAACGATTTTTAATCATAAAATGTTGACGGTTAAGTTCAAAATCGAATGAATATATTTGACAGACTAACTTCATGTGCTGGCAACTGCCTTATATGGGGCTGCCAAGTCTTTTCTCACTATACTGGGGTCGGCTTTTAGTCGGATGCAGCTGAATACCAGTATTTTACATGGAGCGACTGCCTATCTGACCTCCACAACCCAGTTAGTGCAGGGTGATACGATACCTCTTGACCCTTGATCTATCAAGCCTGACCGTAATGGTCAGACGCCATTGTGTAATTATTAAACTGTCTACTTTGCTGACAGTTAATGAATTACATGACTGGTTGTCAGACTTTTGAGCTACTGATTGCGTATAACGACTGTCAATGATCTACAAATGACAGCAAGGACCAACGGCTTAACTTGTTTTCCGAGGCACGGAAGAAACTCAGTATGTTCGTAACGGGTCACCCAGCCACGGATTACCCTAAGCAAGTGTGACTTAGCACGACTTAACCTAAATATCGTCTTGGATGGCTGTTATTATATTTAGCCACGAGCTCCATTAACTCCCCTGTCTGGGAAATAAAAGAGTTATGTCATAGAGCCATTTTCGACGAAAGTATTTTCGAAGAAGTTAAAAGTCCTCGTGCCGTTCGCGCTGTTTAGGTACGCCAAATTATGGCGGCTGCTTTGATCACTATGTGTGATTGTGTGGTAACCGTTCACACAAAATGCTGTGTCCATTTGTTTGCAAAAGCGTGTTGTTGAATTTTCAACGCTCCACCGACTGCCGAAAGTAAAAAAACCCAACACTGCAATAATTTTAAGGCATCGCTATTAAAACCCGAATAAAGCGGTAATCCGCTGGATGCGAGTCGCACGGGACCGGGTCAATATGATGACGCTTGGGGGAAGCCAATGTCCAGAAGTTGACGTCTTTCGGTTGAAATGATGATGATGGTTGATCACTAAAACGGGCATTATAATCTCACTATATTTCCAGCATTCGTACTTAATAGCGAACCACCCATGCTGCCAATCTCCCAACGAGAACATTACCCTAGCTATGGTGATAGACGCGTTCGAGATCTACGGCCATGACCCCACGGAGAAGTTGGACTTCCTGGCTCACTACCAGATTGAGATGATGAAGATTAAACGAGCTCCTGATCAGGTAATGGCCTTTAGGGGTTAGAAGCCGTCACCTCCTTCTGCGAAGCAGTCATGCTAGCGGAGGAGGTGGTGAAACGCGAGAGGACAGTGAGGTAGGGGCTAGCACGCTGTCCGTCCGTCTTATAACAACAGGCTGTGTTCCATGCGCGCCTCAAAGATGTATAATGTCAGCATATTGAAGGCAAGGGCCGAAGCCTGCCAGGGCTGTGGGACTGTTTGAAAGAGATATACCGTGACCCCGGAACATAAAGGGCGAGGATGGAACATGGATGTAAAATTTTGACACAAGTAATTTGATGATGTCCCATCCGAAACAAAAAAAAAAAGGGTTTAGATAAGTAGGAGATGGAGTAACAGCCTCTACTGGTGTGCTCGCAGTTTCTGATTTTTTTCTATTTGCTCGTCTCCTTAGAGGAGTAGCGTGATATTAAGTGCCCTTAACCCATCCTCAAGAATTTGAGCACCAAAATGCATTCATTTTCTATATCCCACGTAAACATACACGCGTCGAAATAGTCTGTCAACAAAAATACAAGCAATGTGTAAACGGACGGACGGTACCTATTTGTGGATTATACGCAAAAATTATGGCTGGGGAACGATATTTTTTGGGGTAACAAAACAAATGTTACAGTAGGACTCAAAGTCACACAAAAAACGGAACGTGAAAACGGGATACCTACTGAAAAGTGAAGTTCCAGAAAACGTTACAAAATTTTTAATACTTAAACTTGCTGCCTTCTATACTCGTACGTTGGCGATATTAAAAAAAGTAGCCGTGTTGGCTGTTGGCCATTTCCGATAACCTAGATAACTGGCAGGGAAGGAGGTAGTATGGTGCGATTAATAGAAAAACAGAGATATCCGTCTCTTTCCTCTTCATCCCTCGAAAGCTTTAATTTTTGTGTTCTCAACGCCTTAGAAACGCCCTCGTGAGGAAAAGCTAGCCGCGCTTAGAATTTATTATAAACATCCCGCCTTTAATCCCCCAAGGGTTAGGCAGGTCGAACCGAGGCCGAGTGGTCGCGCGCGACTGAACAATTCCCGGGACGAGCGAAGTGTTTTGGGTTTTTCCATCAGAAATTTCTCAGTAGCGGCCCCTGAGTCTAGATGTGTTCCCGATTGACGGCATTAGGCTCGCACCCTATTACATTGGACTTAGTCATAACTGGCAAAATAAAGGCGTGCTATTAGGGGGATGTTTACGGTCAAAATGTTGGTTAATAACTTTGACGTTATTTCAGTACATAATCAACGAGCATGTCCACATAGCAACGGATCACCTGGCGAGATTCATTCACATGCATGTAAAGGAACTTAAGGTAAGTGTGTCATAGTATTTAAAAATAGTTGACCATGGGTTTTCTTGCCGGTTCTTCTTGTTAGGAAACATCCAATCCGAACTGTGCACCTAAGTTTTGACGTTTCATCAGTGTGAGTTTATGTGAAAAAAATATTTCCTCCTTCTACCCTTAAGAACGCCATTGTCACATATACGTGACAAACAAGCAACCTTTACATCAAACGACACAAATATGTGACAAGATGGTACTTAGATAAAATTGTGGCTTTACGTGGAGTTAAGTAAGTTTTTTTTTACTTTAAATTTTAAAACAAAACTCCGAGACTCTCGGGTTCATAACTTTTTCTGCCAATGTGTATTTAGGATCCGCTTGTTTGTTTTATGTGGTCCTATCTCAAACAGGCTTTACTCCAAATGGAACGGACTATTTTAAAAATACCTTCGGGGATTTCGGCGTCGTCAAAAGCACCTAGGAACCTGTTATGCAGACTTAATTTATGTACGGTATCAGGCCTAGTTCCGAAGATGAATGGAGTGTAGAGAAGACGTGCGGAAATCTACCAATTACATCGGCTAAAATCCACATAGGGTCCCTTTTTCACTCCTCTGATTGGTCGAATCATGCACGTCTCGACCTCGAGTCACTCGTCTCTGCTTTCATGAAAACCAAGCCTGAGCAAGTGTTATTACGGTGAGTTCCTAGATCAGGTTGAGTCCCAGAGAGCACCGAACGTAATTTGCGAAGGTATAGTCCCTCTAGGAGACAAGTTGTGTCATAGACCTAATCAAATTAAAACCGCCTCCCGAACATCTTCAGGCTATCCATAATATGAGAATGAGCCATACCTTCAATTGTTTTCAGGTCTTATTGATAGCACTAGATGATGCGATAGACAACATGCTTACGATGTATGACAATCATAATTCTATAAAGACAGAGAGAGTCGCCACTTTCAACTACGCGGCGGGGGGCTCCGTGCCTTCCGAGTTTTATATGAGTCAAGGTAAGATTTATAGAATGTTTCTTAGCGGTCTTGATGAAACGCTCATTCAATCTTCCATTTTGTTTACTTTGAACAAAAATGTCCTGCACCATGACTCCTTGGGCTGCGGTCCCTATCTTTCGTGCACTTAAAGGTCCGGTAATGTTTTAAAGTGAGCTGGTCAGTCAGAATCTACAATTAGTAGGAGTCAGTCCGGCTATTACCGCAGTAGGCAGCAGTAGGTACCTACTCGTATTATGTGTTTGTCTTCTGTTACCCCACAACTTTATTTTAATAGCGCGTGATCAACCCATAACGATCCCACTGCTGGGACGCAGGCCTCCTCTCCGTGTGAGTAGGACTGGGTTAGAAGGTCTCAATCCACCACGCGGGTCCAGTGTGGCTTATAAGGTACGGTACTATATCTGTACCTAGATACGTGCTAATTTCCTTCACCTAACACCTAATTGATCGCCAAAAGATTTCTTCCAGAGTTTTACTGCGGCAGGAACGTGTACATCTTCCTCTCCGAGATCTACAGCGACATTTACAACATGGGCCGAGGTCCCACACCATACTGTAAAGGCCGTGCTTTCCACTTCCTGGGATTCGTGCACTATATGGACGATAAGCGATACTTTTTGGAAGAAGACCCCAATGTAGTCTTCTCTATGGATAACTTTGTTCATGGACTGGAGTGTAACATAGGGATTTGTGTGTTCAGGTAATTAAAATAATATGAATCAGTTTTTTTTCATCTTCTTTAGTTGGATACTGGTCACTTTAGAACTGCTCACACCAAATCTCTCGACAACCATCCTAGAAAGCGATGAGATAGCATGCTAGAAGATCGATTGCAGTCGCTGTGTCTGAAATCATCTTGTATATCTAGTATCACCGTCATCATCAGTAGTGGTCCAAAAATTGTGCCCTGAGGTAGGTATTCTGCAAACATGTAGCTGGGACCTCATCCCCCGTTGAAAAAAGGCTTCCTAAGACCCGACGGGAGTTGTGCGTCAACTTACTGCCCGACCGGTCTTTTGTATTTTTGACCATATCGCGCACTGATTTGTTTAACTTTTTTACATCTAAATCTAATAGACAGAGATTAAAGAACGCCTCACGTGCATCTTCACGCAATCCCTTTGCTTTGCTTGTGTTAAATGTAGTTTGAAATGAATAACATTATTTTCAGCCTTTTTTTCAACACTAGTGTGATTGAAAAAAGAAATTGATTTCATAAGAAAAAAAGTCCAATTTCTCACATATTTTCAGTCCTAAAACCTTTGTTCCCAGGTTCCCATTCAAGAAGACCCTACAGCACATTCGTGACGTGTCCACTCTTCCGAAGGCTATCGTCAAGTGCGGTACAGAGATGTACAAGTTGCCGCCGCTGACTGCTGCGTCCTGCATCATCACGTCAGGGTCATTCATACTGGACTTCAACATACAGGGCGTCCGATTCCGACATTATGATTATTTGCTGGTAAGAGCTTGCTCCGCGTATAAGTGTTGTCTACAAAGGCTTACGAAATTAGGCCTTTTTTTTTTTTTTTTTTTTTTTAGGATGGGAAATCATCAAATGACTTCTCCCACTCTGGGCGGAGCGGGAGGGAGTGTCAGACTCTTACTGACTAAAACCCATCCATGTTCCTTCCTCGCCCTTTATGTTCCGGGGCCGCGGTATCTCTTTCGAACAGGCCCGCAACCCCGGTAGGCTTCGGCCCTTGCGGGCCCCTCCCCTTATGCTGACATCTCTTTGAGGCGCGCGTGGAACACGAACGCGCCGTCGACACGGCCTGTCGTCTAGCTAGCTAGCCCATAGCTCACCGTCTACAGGCCCGCGTCTACAGTGGCCGGTAGACACCACGTGGCCCTCGACTCTGATGCGTCTCCCGCGGCGGCTAGGGCGAGAAGCTCTCTCCCTCTCGCGTTTCGCCACCTCCTTCGCTAACATGACTGCTTCGCAGAAGCTGATGGCTTCCTATTCCGTCTCGCTCCGGACCATGGATTGAACGAAGGGTTTTTGTCAGTAAAAGTCTGACACTCCCTCCCGCTCCGCCCAGAGTGGGGGAAGTCATTTGATGATTTCCCATCCGGAAAAAAAGGGGACACCTAGTTGAGTTAAGGATCCTAAGTTTAATCCCGAGGTTGAGCAGTTGTATTGTATTATATAATATCGCTGAACAAGTGCTCTACATCTCTGCTAATGCTTTTGGAGGTTTCAAGTTTGATGGATAATAATTTGTTTTTGCTACTCTAGTTGCTGCCCAACGGCCAGGCTTACTACACTAAAGAGAAGTATGCTCCCATGTACTGCGACCATCACGTCTGTGAGTGGAACTACACCAACTTCTATGGCGGTAAGTTGTCTTTACCTACTTCACGGTTAATGTCAAATCGAACAATTCAAACTTTTCGCTTGGATTCGCTGGTAGTATTTCTGTTTTTCTTTTTTAAACTATGTCTCCGTGATGATGATTGAAAGTGCATTCTTTTTACCGATTCTACTAGTACCTACGTTGGTCTAGTGCAGTGGTTCCTAACCTTTCTTAGGCCAGGGACCACTTTGGTATGTTCATTGTTAACAGGGACCATATGGTGGTAGATAAACATGGACACTGACCGGATTATAACTAGGGGAGTGAATCTTTAACTCACACTATACAAAAATTGGACAAAAGATATGAAATTGAGCCCGAAAAATTTAGCAATCATTAGTAATTTTGCCTCTGATACGTTCAATTAGGTTGGGTTGAGCTTTCATCTTCTGTGCTAAAAAGTACGAATAACATTTTAATCTTTCGCGGACCGTAGTCGAGGCTCCTGCGGACCACCAGTGGTCCGCGGACCACAGGTTGGGAACCAGTGGTCTAGTGATTGCAAGCGCGACTGCTGACCAAGAGGTACCGGGTTCGATTCCCTGGTCGGGAAAAGTGTTATTGGACTATTACATGGGACTTGAACATGACTGGAGTTATGTGGGTGTAGGTACTATTTAGGTACACCTCTACTTTACCTTTTTTTGCGATTCTACGTAATTATAATAAAGCTTGCATATTGCTTCTATTACTTAAAAAACTACTCGTGGCTAAATAATAACACCCGCTCGAGGTCGATCTTTAGATAAAGCCGTGCTTGCCTAGGTTGGTCGATGGACGACCACCCTTACATGCCGAGTTTCCTCCATGCGTCGCTGTTGGTCTCAGCTGTCATTTGTTGATCTTTGGCAGTCGTTACAGTATTCAGTGGCCCAAAGTCTGACAAGTAACACCAGTCTTACTAAGGGATATCGTGTTACAGTATTAACTGGATTGTGGAGGTCAGATAGGCAGTCGCTCCATGTAGAATACTGGCTTATTGATGATGTAAAATGCTAGCTTAATCCATTCTAACAGAATGCAGCTAACCCAAAAATAGTTAGGAAAAGGCTAGGCAGATGATAATGACTTAAATAACTAGCAAAATGTGTGGGTCAACTTTGCTTTTCCATTCGAAGTTTACATTCGTGATGTAGTAAAATAGTCAATTTTCTTCATCAGGTTCCTTCATAATCCCCGGTGATCCTGGCACCGGTCTATCGCCGGTTCCTCCGTTCATAGACCAGACTACAGAAGCGTTCATCGTGACTACGGACTCGACCGGAAATGAAGACTCCAACATAACTTGTAAGTACTCTATACTAGTTTCATTTCTCTGGGTCATCTGCATCATCTCTGGCAACCCTGGTTGAGCTCCTTATGTTTTGAATAGGATCTGTTAAATTGTTGGTACACAAGAGAAGACAGACATCTAAAGGTGAACGAAAACTTATCACAGCCGAAGGAAGCGAAAGAGCAGAAATAATTCAATTTTACAAATTATTTGTATGAAATCAAATAAAACCTCGCACACTTATCCGCGTCGAATCGGACGAATAGATGACGTCATGCCGATGAGAAAAAATTCCTTCGGCGGCGCGGATAAGTGTGCGTCCACCTCTAGTGTGCGTTCACCTTTAGCCGTTGGTCCCGGCTGTCATTTGCAGATCTTTGACAGTCGTTACAGGTATTCAGTGGCCCAAAAAGTCTGACAACCAGTCTTACAAAGGGGTATCGTATTACTCAACGTAATATTATAGTTTAAAAAGGTGGTATTACTCATAAGTATCTGAGTTGTGACTTACGGAGGTCAGATATTCAGTCGCTGCATGTAAAATACTGGTAATCAGCTGCATCCGGTTCGACTGGAAGCCGATCCCAACATAGTTGGGAAAAGGTTAGACAGATGACGATGGAAGCAGACAAGCAGTGCCGATCCTAAGTAAACCTGGATAAGGGCAGGAGAATCACAATATTCTGTGCTTAATGAGTGTTAAATTATTGCGATGTTTTCAGACTCGCTGGACGGGTGCTGGTACATGTTTCCTCCAAACTACGGCTCGATCGCCGGAATCAGCTACCTGGATCCGCTCACTGTCAACGAGTATCGATTCACTTGTCAAGGTTCTGGGAATAAGGTGCGTTACATGATCTAAGGTCTTACGAAGACAAGAATTTAATACAGGAGCTTGCGTCGATTCGAAATATACCTAAGCGGCGCTGTGGTAAATTCAGGCTACACATAGGTAAGGCATGGATCGACCATGAGACATTTTTTTCTTTTTTTTGGTAATAATGCAGATAAGGAGGATGCGAGATATCATCTTGCCATTTCTGTTGAACTTGAAACTCATAGATGTTTGATTCTTCATTTGTCATCAAGCCGCTAAGCCTGATGAGGTCTGAAATGGCCATTTCTGCCGTATGCCCAAAATAACCACGATGTGGAGTCCTAGAACAGCTAGAATAGGCGAATGCGGTAGATCTTACAGGAGATGGCGGAACGAACTGGCCAAAGCAAATGACCAGAGGTCCCCATAGGCCCTGGACAGAAGAATTTGGAGCTCATGGGGAGAGGCCTTTGCTCTGCAGTGGGATGACATAACAGACTAACAGTAATATGTCATCAATTACTAACATATTGTACTGTATGGTGTCGGAAAGAATAGCATTATCTCTTATCTTCCCGTGGGTGCCGTAAGAGGCGACTAAGGACTTAGCAGAGAGCGGGCAGAAGCGTTATCTGAGCTTTTGCAACAACCGTACTGTGGTCGCCAACTCGCCTGCCAAGCGTGGCGATTATTGCAAAACTCCCCCTCTTGGGGGAGACCTATGTATAGCAGTGGACGTCTTACGGTTCAAATGACTAACATATTTTTTTCTTCAGGGCCTGTACTGGTACCCACAATGGATGGGCGCGCCCCCTCACCACCCGTACCCCACCGCCGGCGATGGGCCGAGCTCGATCAACCGGCCGGTCGAGCCGATCTTCTACCCGCACCAACAGGGCAGTCTGCCCTCCACCATACTGTTACCAGAAGTACACTGATTATATGCTGACTTTATATTGAGTGTGTTTTATTTATTGCACCTGAAATAACAGTTTTGCCGAAAATAATATAGGTAGAGGGTGGAATTTTTAATGCCGCTTGACTCCATATTCACAACGCTTCGATTCGGGAAGTCGTATGTCTATCTCGCTCGTTTTCGTTATGCCAAAAAAGGATAGACTATTAGACATACGACTTGTCGGATCGAAATTCATTTCGAGCGTTTGTGAATGCGGGGGCTTGAGGGAAAGTATACTAAATACTGGAGATAGCAAATTTTACTAAAAATAAACATTCCTTTATTTTTAAAAAGAAACAAATCTGCATTCAGTTTTTCGAAAATGCGTTTGCCACACTCGGGACTGAAACTATGATTAGTAAAAACTCGGGAATCTGTGATTAGTGAACGCCAAATTCTGTACCTTTGCTAAAAATGTCATACACATGTTAGCTGTTGATTGTATTATGTTTGAACAAAATGATTTTGGAAAATAAATGAAAACTTTTTTAGGTTTCATTGCATTCACTTTTTTAATAACTCTTTTACCTCGACGTCACTTCGCTAATGATTCAACGGCAGTTTTCTACCCGCGTGTGAGTTAGCTTATATCTTGACAACCAATACTTACGCGGTCACTGTACATCTTTAGTGATTTTATTGTTAATAAAGGAGGTTTCCACTTTTTTGCCGCATTTTCTTCCGAAATTTTGATTTTTTTTTCAAAGTAGCGGCCTCGCGTAAGACCATACACCTTTAGAACATTTATCTCAGACTAAACTTGTTTGTATTGATGCCAGCTAGCGATTAATGTATGTTTTAGGGATTACGCACACTTATTCAGCTCTATTCAGCTTTTGCCCATAGAAAACAACGTTTCTGTATGAGACGCGTACGCGCGCGTTCAGCTGTACGCGCGCGTACGCGTCTCATACAATGAAAAAACTAAAGTTGATCAGTGAATGGACTTAAACTTGGATAGCTCATATGTCGGAAACGTGACACTTTAAAACATTTTGCATTTTTAAAAACTCGTATGAATTTAATACAGGTATTATGCGTGGCCACTACTTGAAATAAAAAACCCAAAAGGCGGAAGTTAGTCCGGACACCATTCATATAAAAA
The DNA here is from genome assembly GCA_916618015.1 of Xestia c-nigrum. Classification (NCBI taxonomy): domain Eukaryota; kingdom Metazoa; phylum Arthropoda; class Insecta; order Lepidoptera; family Noctuidae; genus Xestia; species Xestia c-nigrum. The sequence goes on from OU745248.1 coordinate 10,820,053, forward strand.
TCTTCCAAGCCGTTCATGACTCCAACTTAGCATTTTTAATTGTCTGAGTATAGTGGTCTATATGTCAGCGTCACATTATAAAACCGTTAGATTGTAATCTACCTAGCGAGATTATAAACTGTCGAAATGTTGTCAACTGAACATGATGCATTCTTTTTCGGTACATTGTAATCTGTCGAAGCGAAACCGCGTAATTGTGAAATGTATGCGACGGAACTCAACTTGCGCGCTGTAGAGCGGATGGCGGCAGATTCACTTCGACTGATTACAATCTACAGAAAAATAATACGTCACATTGTAAGCAGCATGCTCAGTCGACAATATTTCGACAGATCACAATCTCGCTAGTCAAATTGCAATCTAACGGTTTTTACAAGTTTACGGTTACATATACAATTCTTGCCACCAACTAATCAAGTCCAATTTAAGGTACATTCGCACATCCAAACTACCTGAAATGTTTAAAATTTTCCCAATCAACCTTGAACCTAACTCTTTGGCGATAAAGATGAAAATTGACAGATTGCAGTAGCTTGAAGTACTGGCTTAAACCAATAAAATATTGCTTGTTTAATTAACAAATAAAACCAAATTCAACTACGATTTTTAATAACTTTTATTCATATTCATAATAATCATAATTTACACAAACATAACGATACCTAGAGTCAACTCATTTAGTTGATAGTTTTAACCTAAATATATTTAAAATAAATGTCGAGTTAAATGTAAGATAACTTTATTGCACTTAATTTTAATATTTATTTATAAACCAAACGTTTTAAAGTACACTTGAAGAAACACTTATGGTTTTAGATGACGATGAATGCGTCAAGACCCCAATTCCATAGATTTTCGGGCCCCTGTATAGAAAGATCCTAACAAACTATCTTATATTTTGTGTTTGATGTGTTTTCGATGTCCATTGATCCACTTCATAGAGAACACATCCATCACAGTATTTAATAAACTTTCAATGGAGACCTAACATGAGCTAACATGGATCATTCTAAACAAGGACATTTTTGTAAACTTTATAATTTTATTTTTCTTCGAGTTCCAAGTATAATATTAGGAATTGGTGTCGAGGGTCCCGAGACATTCGATTGCGTTGCGCCTAATGTTGCCTAAAATCGAGATTTGCTATCGAATATTCTAGAATAATTTAATATAGCAATAGGCTTGGATTTATAAGATGATGGCAGGTTTATATGCTTATAATACAAATTGTAATGTTACTAATCAATCCATTTAGTTTAAAATTGATTGAAAAAGACGGTTTTAATACTATTTAGTTTTCATTATCATGAAAAAATATTTATAAGCTCATAAGGCAGCGTGTTTACCGATAATTTGGATAACATTCTTTACTGATTTGTGGCAACACTAGTTCACTTGCCAGGTCAGCCCTTTCGTAGTTAGATGTTACCAGCGCACAAAATTATGACTACTATCTACTTACAGCTATTTCAGAGACCTATTTAGTGGGATATCACACTTCAAACATATTATTGTACCATTTGCAAGATTTGTAAGCAATTTGTAAATAATTCGTAGGACAGTAAACTGGTTGGCTAGAACTGATGGAAACAATTTAGTTTAATGTTTAAAATTAAAAAGAAAAAAAATTGCTCAATGAAAGAAAATATTAAAAAAATATGATTTAAATAAATTCTAATTCTTCGACTACCTACGCTCTCAAATAACAAGTCCAATAATGAAGATATTTCTTCTATTACTGACATCGATGTTTACAAATATATCAATATTTTAAGGTTTCCACAGACGAGTTTGGGCAGCATAGTAGTGGAATGACTATAAAATAAATTCGTTAAAAATAAACTCTTAAAAACCCATGTTAGTACATAAAGGAGGTGGATAAACGCATACAAAGACAAAGATATCAAACCTTTTCGGTGATATACTTTGAAAATGTGAAGTAAAAGTAAATGCAATAGGATAGGGGCCGATATGGCTCGAGAAATGTGCAACTTATGCTAAAATAATACATAGTGTTTGATGACAACATTTTGATAGATCATTTTAGGAAGAAATTCTTTACGGAAAACTTACACAGTGGAAGACATCGTGTCAATTTACCACGGATGGAGTACATGATTGAAGACCGCCAGAGGTAAAACTTTGCGTCGCTTTATCAAAAAACCGCTGGTCCATACAAAAGTTAAATACTACACTGTATAAATTTCATGAATCAACTGAGTTTTTTTTAAAGAGACTAAATAAAGTTACATTGCTGGTGGGTCTTCAATCAAGTATTCAATTAGACTTTCCATTGAATGTAATGCGGTGTAATCGTTAACTTTTACCAAACAGCATACCGACATTTTTATCTACAACACTATGTATTATTATTACTAAAAATATATCTATTTTACATCATGGTCAGTCCTCAAACTACAATTCGGCGTTAATATAATTTGACGTCAAGTTCAATACATTTATTGGCTTGTTAAAGTATTTTGTCAACATATCTACAGTGCACCGGCGAAAATATTACCAATCGGGCTTTAGAAAGAGATAGCAACATATGAGTAACAGAGACAACGCTCTACAAAAACGAATTGGTTTTTAAAATCGATGTGCTATATTTACGGCTGTGTACTGCAGTTGTTTTTTCTCCCTCGCACACCGAACTTGGCTCAAAAGCAGACAAAATCATGAAGAAACGGATAGCTAGGCTAATGTCACATTGTTAGGCCGATCGGAGAGAGGGAACGTGGCAAACGACCAATGACTTTGGTTGAAATCCACAACAAGTCAATAATATCTCCTGTGATTGGTCGAATCTAGCACATCTTTCGCCAAAGCGGAGACGATTGGAGGAAAGAGAAGACGTGCGGCAATCCACCAATCAGATAAGTTGGAATCACAGATATAAATATACCTAGCTATTGAAAGTACGCTCACGATCCGTATGAAAACTAAGCGTGCCTTTTTTGACTACCTTCTATGACGTCATAAGCACTATTTAGTTACTAAATAGACTGCGTTTTTGTCCTTGAGATGTCTAGATTTAACTTCTTAACTTGTAACGTTGTTCTCAGGAACTGAACTTGAAAAACTTTGGAATTGAAAAAATCTTTATTTGTTGGATAAGCCATTCATCAAGGTCATAATATCACACTACGACCAAAAGGAGCGGAGCATTAATGAAAAATGTTGCAAAAACAGGAAAAATGTATTCGCAGACAAAGTTGCGTGGGTCAGGTAGTCTATACTAATATTATAAAGAGGAAAACTTTGTTTGTTTGTTTGTAATGAATAGGCTTAAAAACTATTGGACCGTTTTTAAAAATTCTTTCACCATTCGAAAGCTACATTATTTTAAATAAATTAGCTTGCTGCGACATTGGACAAGTTACTTATGAAATACTTCACCCAGGCAGGCAAACTAGGTCATGAATTATCTAGGTATATCTGTATCTGTGATTGGAATCCAAATCTCTCGTCTCTTGTGATTGGTCGAACCTATCCCCACCACTCGTCTCAACTTTAGTTCCACTAAAAATGAGAAAAGTGAAACGGAGAGAACACAGGGCTTAAGCAGAGATGGCGTCATTCTTGCATTAAGTTCTGGCTCAATACAACAATGTATACAGTTGATGATATACCGTAATTAACATAGCTTCAACTTCAACGTGTTATAGGAATTGACAGACTGGTTATATTCGTTGGACATGTCACATGTAGAAAGGTCAACGAGGATTGAAAAGTTTCGTTCAATTTCGGGCGAAATTCACATGTAAACGTTGTTCAAAAGTTGTCATGGTCAATTTTCCATATGGTGACACCGACAGCTTTGGAACGCATTTTAAATTTGCTGATCGTGTTCAAATTCTTTAGTGAAATTCGCTCTTAGAGTCTGAAACCATGAAAACTCTATAATTATTTCAATCAACTAGGTACAACTAAGCTTTTTCCTAGGTCCCTGTTTGATCTCCTCTAATTATTCCCTTAAATATTTACACATACATACTTGCATAATCGAATAGGAAGGACTTGCGACGATCATCGACGCCAATTATACAATTTACACGAATTTCAACTTTGCTGTTATGAGAACTATGCTACTTTTTAAATGACAAAAGATTTTAAACAAGTTGCAATCAAAACGAAGCTATGTTGTAACAGGATTAAGGGCTATAATCGCAGAACACGTAAAGTAGGTGATGTACATATAACGAATATCGCCAGGCTGTCGACGCAAAGGCTTGTAATGTGCGCTGTTGGCTTCGCGGAACATTGTGCGTGTCACGACACATGTGACTGTAATGCTATATTAAACTTTGTGTGTACGACATATTGGTCTTAATCGCTTGGCAGTTATGAGATAAGTTTCGTATACTCGTCAGTCAATTAGGAACTGTGTGTAGTGGACGTGAAACTGAGTTTTGGAAGACCAACGTTTTGTGTGATGATGTAAACATACAATAAAAACCAGTTATTTTTTTAAGTACTAACATGTCTTTAAAGTATAATATTTGAAATAAATCCATTTCTGGCTATTTTTGTGTGATCCAAAAAGTTTTTAACGTCACAATATTTCGCGCCGCACAATGCATCCGAACTATATTTATTCTTACATTAGTCTATGGCCGGATTGTCTCATGCTTTCTGTTCAACAACGTCATCAATTTCAAATTCCTTCTCCCAGCTTTCATCAGAATTAGCGCTAGCATCGTCTTTCACCTCTTTCTCTTTTTCCCCAAAATAATCTTCAACTAAATTGTTTCCACAAACGTCAGATTTTGCCGCCTTTTTCGGTGACCTGACATTTTTATTTTTAGTCTGTTTATTGTTCATCTTGTCTCTGGTTTGTGCGGTTTTTGTTTTCTTTTTGTCTGTGCTCGTCGTTTTGTCTGTGTTGTTGTTGGCAATGTCGCGGGAACATGTTTGTTTGGTCATCTTCTTGCCGGCGATCTCTCTTTCGTATTCTTCTAGAAGGAGGATTTGTTGTTCTTCTGTGAGTTCCACGTCGTTGGCGAAGTCTTCTGTACAGAGGTACGATTATTTGGAACGTGATTTGAATTGTGGTTCTTGAATGCAAGTGATCAATGTTGGGGTTAAAACTTCTTGGATGAAACTCTTTGGTTTGTGATAAACCTTTGCGGTTGAAGCCTATGGTGATCATTGAATAGAAGAACCACTGAACACATCTATGTATTATATGAAAATATGAATCATGAATAAAAGCGTTTTTTTTTCTTTATTATCTAAATATATCTTTTGCGTTTAAGTATAAATATTACCAAGTAATAGTTTAGTACAACAGAGTTATTGTGAACAGTAAATACAAGGGGTGAAAGGTTTCCCTCACCTCCAGTCGTCTGTAGTGTAACTATCGAAGATTTTATTTTGTACAGAAACAAGACATTGTTACATGTTGTATCGTTGCAGGTTGCACAATGTAACGCTCAGTTACAGTCATGTAACATGTTACAAAACAGGCGAATGATCTCGGTGAGGGAACTCCTTAAAAGGGTATGCTGGTTATGGAACTTGTAAATCCGGTCCCCGGATATTTAATTTTATTCGATTTATTCGATTATCCGATTACCCCTTGCATACTTCTGATACGATTACCCTGGTTAACTCTATACGATCATATTCAAGCGATATTTACGTAAAAAAATAGTAACATTATAAAGGAATATAAAAACAACATTTCATACAGAGGTTTTATTCACCAAAATACAATTAAGATAATATAATAAAGACCATTATATGGACGGTTAGAATCGATCTTGGCTTACAGACAATCGAATACAGTATCGATTAAGGCGCTCGAAGAATCGATTATACAAGGTTACATTTAATTAGCTAGCTAAACTCTGCAGATGTGACGGATATAGATATCTCAACACGATAAAATGACAAAGAAAAAACAAAATGGCTCTTTAGGTCTATGGTTGCAATTAATTAATTGACTTAGCATACTATTTTTTGTATGAGAATGTATGTTTGTGGACGTGGAAAAAGGTCGATATTTTGGTGTAAATTTCATAGACGTCAACGTTCATCACTTTCGGTCTTATCAGAATATCAGCGCTGTGACATGTTTTTAATGTTACGGCACCATGCCAAGATAGTCTTATAATCTCGTACCATACCTACAGGACCAATTTCATTTCTTTTAATTTTCTTATGTTAACAATTTTTTTATAATTTTGTTTTATTGCAATTGTTTTTGTTATCCTCTGCGAGACTACTAATAAATTTTCCTTTTTTATGTTTTTGTTAACGTTACGAACGTTACGTAGCGTGAATAATAATTTGTAATGTTTTATCTTATTATATATCAATAGTCATCACGTTTGCGGGGTTCCGCTAGCTAATCAAATTCGACCCTGTAGATAAAAGAAAACTATCACTACATCTCTATTTAGACTTACCGTCTTCCCAGGCGACGACATTGTCCATGTCTGGTGCTTCGAATGGCTTCTCGAAGGATTTTTCAAAGGGTTTATCTTCGTCATCTTCTTCCAAACCTGATAGGACCTTTTTCGGACTCCTGGAAAAATATAGGATGGTATTATTTTAGGCCTACGTTTTGCTTTTTGTCTTTAGTGTAGACCAGTGGTTCCCAACCTTTATATGGCCAGGAACCACTTTGGTATGTTCATTGTTAACAGGGACCATATGGTCCTAGATAAACATGGACACCATCAGGATTGTAACTAGGGGAGTCAATCTTTAACTCACACTATACAAAATTGGACAAAAGCGATCGAATTGAGCTCGAAAAATTTAGCAATCATTTAGTAATTTTGCCTCTGTAAGTTCAATTAGGTTGGGTTGAGCTTGCATCTTCTGTGCAAGTTAAAAAGTACGAATAACATTTTAATCTTTCGCGGACCGTAGTCGACGCTCTTGCGGACCACCAGTGGTCCGCGGACCACAGGTTGGGAACCAGTGGTGTAGACCCTTTACGTGCTCTGTAGTTCTCAGTTTAGATTAGAACCTTAGCATATTTAAGGATAATAAATAGTATAGACAAATAAGGCGACCAATTACGTGTCACATCACATCTCGTAGACATAGATAGCATGAACTAAGCTTTACTAATATTAAAAATGCGAAGTTATTGCGCATAGATGATTGTTAAACTGCTGTACGGTATTGGATGACATTTCGCATAATCTGGATTACCATATAGTAGACTTTTATCCCTTTTTTTTTTTTTTTTAGGATGGGAAATCATCAAATGACTTCTCCCACTCTGGGCGGAGCGGGAGGGAGTGTCAGACTTTTACTGACTAAAACCCATCCATGTTCCTTCCTCGCCCTTTATGTTCCGGGGCCGCGGTATCTCTTTCGAACAGGCCCGCAACCCCGGCAGGCTAGACTTTTATCCCTACAGTACGATTCCGTGAGACAATTATATAACTGCCCGCGGGTTAAGCCGCGAGAATAAGCTAGTTTCTTCTAGGCTTCGTATCCAAAGTGTAAAAACTGAACTCTAATACTTAAGACTCCACTGTCCGTCTATCTGTGTATCACCAGGCTGTATCACATAAACCACGATAGCTAGAAAGTTGAAATTTTCACAAATTATGTATTTCCGTTGCTGTTATAACAACAAATAATAAAATCAAAAATTAAAGGGAAGCCCCCTATTATGATGGTAGTATCCCCTTCAGACTAGCACTTGTCGGTTTTTATAACATTAAACGAACGGTATCACCCGTTATACAAGTCGGCTTCTATAAACTGTGTTTCTGGACGACTTCTATAATCTTCGACCGGTTATCGAGTCGGCATCGGTTTTTCTTTTTGTATATTGGCACATTGCCTTTTACTATATCATTTAAGTGTGTTGTGCTATGTCTTGTGTGCACGAAATAAATGATTTATCTATCTATCTAACAACTTTTACCATGGGGCCGAACCCTGAATCGCGAACAACAAATTAGCTGCTCCATACATTTTTTCGAGTTAATGCGAACATAGTTGTAGGGAACAGCAGATTCCCATACTATAAGTTGTGATCAATGATCGGTCGAAGTTTGTGCGGCTCAGAGCGGTCAAGTTGCAGTGAGGTGAGTTGACGAAAACCAGACTTCTAACAATCCCAAGTAGTTTGATGTAAAGTTACAAAATGATGTTGGATGCGAATCCGTGGTATTATCGCTAAGGTAGCTAATGGTCAACTAACGTTTAGTATAATAAAAGTATACAAAATGAATTAACGAAAGTGGGTCGCGGCGTCAGCGACTTACTAGCCTGTACGTAAACCGTACAAAGTATGGATATCATCCGGAAACAGTGTATAACTAGAAGCTTCTACAGATACCGGCACGGTTCTTGAGCGCTCGGCGGAAGAGTGTGGATCGCTTTGCGCATCGTACACTTATGACACATTAATCGTCGTCGTGAGGTACGTGCAGCAGGCCCCTTATTCACAACCATTCGACTCGCTTCCGATTCGGAAAGTCGTATCTCGGTCGTTTTCGTAATGCCAGAAGAAGACAGATATACGAGTTGTCGAATCGGAAACGAGTCGAACGTTTGTGAATACGGGGTCAGGAGTAAAGAACAAATCCCGAGTGACGGCTATGACGCGATGCGCTACTGGCCAATCACTGCACTTTCCCCGCCCCCACGCCTCACTTCATGCCACCAAAGGGACACAATAACTAACTTTTGCGCAGGTGAAGGTCAGCGCTCAAGAATCATGATTATTCGCGAATAGTTAGGATAGTAAGTTCTGACACTAACGTTTCGATAGGCGTCTGCATGGGCAGGTGCGCGAGCACGGGGTCAGTGGAGGGCTCCTCCTGTGGCTGTCTGCGCGCCGCCGCCGCCAGCCGGTCCTGTAGCAGCGCCACGCGGAACAGGTAGCTGGGAATTAACATAAAGATAATAGAGAATAAATATCTTGCGTTTTAAGATCGTGGGGTCAATAAATCTACGTTTTAAGTAGGAATACACCATAAACAGAAAGATAATTACGCTGTGCCATGTGACCTCTAGCCCGGATAAAGGGTGTAAAACACCTCTTAACGAAGCCGAAAGGCACTTGTTCTCCCCGTAACTGCGATTTTTTTTTTGCTCTATACCATACCTGGGAATCTACTAGTTACGGAGATATAGGGGATTCGAAGTTCCAACTTTTTGACAAGTCGTTTTTTAAATATAAGTTTTTATTGTAAGATTTTTACTTTAAGAGTCCTATTAAGTACAATTTTCTTGCAATTTTTTGATTTTTATGTCCTGGATCGAATTATTTCGATTGACATACACGAGTGAATTGTTACTGACGAAAATGTTGTGTTTAGGTCCTTCCTGGTCCAGCTCTCGCGTCAGAATAACTAAACACTAGCGACTAACTAAACTGAGGAGCGCGCTGAATTGATGCAGAATTTAGAGTGCTTTCATTTTATTTATTGTGACGTTGTGTTATTATACTGACAAATGAAAACTAATGAAACATATTCATTGAAGATCGAAGTTTAATATCATATTAATTTATTTGATAAAATTGTGTTTATTTAGAATATAATGGCCGCTGAATCAAGACGTTTTTGGCTTAAATTAGGCTTTCTTTACGATTTGTTTTGTGAAAACTCAAGGAATTTAACGAAATTTTAGAACTCCAACTTTCAAGTAAAACATTCCACTTATCTTTTAGTAATTTTAGCTTTTATAAGAATTGAATGTAAGTTCTAGAATTTGAGCGTCAAACTTCCATCGACGACGATTTTTCTTGCAAATTGAGTTCGTAAAATATTTATATTAGAAAAGAAATATGAAAATATGTAACTCCAACTTTCAAGAAAGAGAATGACACTATCGTTATTCATAAGCAAATAATTAAAATATCTTACAGCTGCTGAAAATTACAGCGTCATAAATCATGAATTTACAATAGGTCTCTTAAACACTTCCACGACCCCAGTAATATTCAATCCATTCATCAGCTCAATAGTTTGAGTGCGTTACATTGAGTTCTACCACAAAACATGATATTTCACCCCAAAAAAGTAGCTTCGCAGCAATAATGTTTGCGTAAAGTTACTTAGTTTGATGTACAGAATGCTTGGTTGACAGCTTCGCGATGAGGTTGTTTACAACCTGTATGATACTCACCGCTCCCAGAAGTCATCGTGTGACACAGCATCGGGCACCAGCTTGTCGTACTGAGCCTTAAGAGTGGGGTTCGCGTCGAGACGTCGTCCTGCTGAGTTCAGACTGATGAGGCCCGCCTCGTTGGTCTCCAGGCTGGCCCGCCACGCCTCGAACTCTGGGCTGTAGGCCGGGACTATGAATGTGGCGTCGACGCGTTGTAAGGCCTCTAGTTCTTTCTGTAAATTATTATTAGTAATGGTTAGAAATCGTTCTGTGGGACATGGTTTTACTCTTTTCTTAAAAGTATAAATAATGGACCTTAAGATGCCTGCGGAACATGCGTATTTCATACAAACGTAATACCAAAATAATTTGTAAAATTATTCCCAAGGTAGTGTCTATTTATTTCGATTGAATTACAGAATATCTAGGTTCCCAAATATATATTTTCATTGGACACTGATTTTAACAAGAGTTATAAGAAAAATAAGTTTTCTATAGACATTTTAAATTCCTCATATCTCGTCTTTGTATCATTGTCCTCTCAAAAATATACATTTGGGAACTTAGATATTCTGTAATCCAATCGAAATAAACACATACCTTAACAATATTATGTTTGATTTACAAATAATTTTGGTATTACGTTTGTATGAAATACGCATTCTCCGCCGGCCCCTTTTTTTACTATTTGCTGAAAATTATTGTTCGAAAAGATGTCATCTACATCCACTACGGGAGAAAGGAATTGTTCCTAAACTGCTTCTGCGTTTGCCAAGATAATCCACATTCCTTTTAGGGGTCACAATTATTAAAACTCTGTACCAAATATCATTGAGGTCGGGTCAGTAGAGTTAGCTGCCAAGACCTTTCGCATGTTCTTTGTCATCATCATCATCAGTATCATCAGCATCATCACCCTATTAATGTTCCCATTGCTAGGACACGGCCTCCTCTCTTTGAGAGGGAATGGGCTATAATCCACCACACGAGCCCAGTGCGGTTTGGTAGATGTCACATGTCTTCGAATTGTTTGGTTCTAGGACATGCCGGTTCCCTCACGATGTTTTCCTTGAGAGCAGTGGTGATGAAATAAATTAGACAAAGTAATGCGCCTCTCTGGGTTCGAACCTACCACTTACTCGTATGTAAGTCGGGGCCGCCACCGCTGGACCGGCACCGCTCCTGTTCACGTTGTTTGTGAAAGAGACGAATTATATTACCTTATAAGTAGACAGCATAGTGGTGTCTCCCGAAGACAGGATAACTTCTGTGTCGTCTTCGTCATCCGGTTCCGGATTAAGAACTGTGCTCACTTGACCTGAAGGATGAAAACAATAAACTTTGTAAAAAAAACCTCTTCACGAAGCCGAAAGGCACTTGTTCTCCCCGAAATTACGATATTTTTTTTTTTTTTTTGTTCTACACCATACCTGAGAACCTTCTAGTTACGGAGATATTGGGGGTCAAAGTTACAACTTTTTGACAAGTTTTTTTTAGGTTTTTTGTACTTTAAACACCTCTCCCGTACTATCAATCCATCCATCAGCACGTTTTAGGTGCGTTGCATTGAGTTCTACCACAAAACATGTTTTTTCACCCAAAAAATAAAATCTTATTCAGCAATAATTTTCGCGTAAAGTTACTTAGTTTGATGTACAGAATACTGGGTTGACGGTTCCGTGATGAGGTTGTTTACACCCTCATAATACAAGTCAAGTTCTTAGCCCAGTTACACGATTCCGCTCCCACCCGGCAAAAAGAATATAATTCAAATATGGGCTTTGATTATTTCTCTTTAGATATACTTTACATTGGCATTGAGCTGTGTGTGCTGAGCCGTCTGCTAATTTATGTTGCCAATGTAAAGTATATCTAAATAGCAATACATAAAGCTCATATTTGAATTATTTTTGTTGGGTGGGAGTTGTTTATGTGGACCTTAAGAGCCCTCTTACAGTCCACTAGCGCCGCCAATCGAAAAAATGTCATAACTCGTAAATAGAATCAAAAATACAAAATGTGGTCTATTATTACTGTAGAAAAGGCAATAACGTAATTTTATAACACATTGTCACCACTTGAAATAGAGCTGTTTAGCTAAATCGTGCATTTGTAAAAAAACGGCCGTTTATGTTTTGAATGCACGATTTAGCTAAACAGCTATATTTCAAGTGTTGATAAGGTGTTATACAATTAATATCGGCACATATTGGGCCATTCAATACGGTACTAATTTCAACGGCTCGAAGTCTTAAGAGCCCTCTTACAGTCCACTAGCGCCGCCAATTGAAAAAATGTCATAACTCGTAAATAGAATCAAAAATACAAAATATGTTCTATTATTACTGTGGAAAAGGCAATAACGTAATTGTATAACACCTTATCAACACTTGAAATATAGCTGTTTAGCTAAATCGTGCATTCAAAACATAAACGGCCGTTTTTGTTACAAATGCACGATTTAGCTAAACAGCTATAAATTTCAAGTGGTGAAAATATGTTATAAAATTACGTTATTGCCTTTTCTACAGTAATAATAGACCTCATTTTGTATTTTTGATTCTATTTACGAGTTATGACATTTTTTCGATTGGCGGCGCTAGTGGACTGTAAAACGCCCCTTAAGAGAAACGTTTTGAAGAAGAATCAAGGAAACAGTTTTTAACAAAGTATCTTACCAATGAAACTGCTAAGGCTCTTTTTCATCACATTTGCTGGCGATTCTGGGACGTCCAACTGTGAAACAAATTGTCATTCATTTGTATTATCATTAATAACAGCGAGACAAAGGAAATTACTAAACAGAAGTTACGGCCGATGTAATGATTCACTTCTGGATCCATAAAATGTCGAGGTCATTTTGTAAATATTTCGACTTCTTTGTAGGTAGCAAACACTCAAGGAAGTGACGAATGGCGGGCGTTTTGAGGAGTATCATAATTATGTTGTTAGTTTCACAATTTGCTGATCCACAGAATCGGGTCTGACTTTTGATGGTCTCGCCTGATCTCAAGGAATAGGGTAGACGACAATTAGCCCGTCAGTTAGATTATGAAACAAGCAAAATTAAATAAAAAAATTAACACAATGTACTAAAAGTTAAATAGAAAATAATTCGTTAATTCGCCATTTTGTAGTAGCGGACACTTGGTAATGGTATTCTACTAGTCAAGCCCTTTCATTTGATACCCATATTGAGTGAGTTGTTGAACAAATATGTAGTCCGCCATTTTGTGGCGGCGGCCATTTTGAACTGACATTTCGTCGTCTTTGCGTCGGGGGTTAAAAATATTTGAACCTTATTTTTTCTTTTCAAATTCTCAATACGTTACGCCTTGGTACAATTTTTAGTGAGTTCTAACGTCAAGAACCCCTTCCCCTCACTCCCGAGTTTTGATGCGTTTTATCTTTGTCAATATTCATTGATTAACAAAAAAAACGTGTCCATTATTTTACTATACTCTAACTGACGGACTTTAGTTAATTTTCATAACTATTTATAGTTATGAAAATTTTTGATACTGTCGTCATGCCTATTAGCTATTGATGTGATGAAGTGCAACTTGGGAGATGAACTTGGGCTTATGTCTAGCTTGCAATACTTGATTTAAAAGAATTCCATTAAAGCAAGGTATGGAAAAGTGTATACCTTGAAGGTCTTCCCGATGACAGTGGACGTAGTACTGAACACATGGCTGGCCTCGCTCTTCACCGCGGTGCCTATCTCGTCCAGGTCCTTCTTCACCATTGTATACACCTCTGCTGACTGCAAATACAGAAAAAGCAACGTTTGAAAAAGGATTCCGAATACTGAAGCTGTGGCTAAATAATAACAGCAGGGTCAATCTTTAGGTTAAGGGGCCGACGGAGCATGCGTATTTCATAGAAACGAAATTATTAGTAAATCAAACATATTCTTAAGTGTGTATTGAATTACAGAATATCTGTTCCCAAATACGTGTTTTGAGAGGACAATAATACAAAAACGAGATATGAGGAATTTAAAATTTCTATAGAAAACATTTTTTTCATTCAGCAAAAGTCATCTATTGTATATCAATATTGATAATGCTAGCCTCGGGAAAGTGCAGCAATACTGAATGAATTAATATTTATAGCTTACAACATGTTATCTATGCGATAAAAGAATATTGTTTTGCCTGTAGGTAGACTTTGTACGAAAAATTTACGTTTTTTCAGTACATTGACAAAATATGAAGTTCGCAATTGACAAAAGTTGTTATCTACTCTACACCAGTTTTTACTTCAAGTTAAGTAAAGTTTTATCTAAAAGATAAATTATCACAAAATAAAGCAATGTACACATAACACAGATAGTTCATATTGTTTACAACTCTGGCCTACATAGATTATTATATTATGTATGTAAGTATAGCGAATCTTTGCTTCGACAAAAACTAAACAAGATAGGTTTTTACCCGAGAGTATGATCAGCTGAAATGGACCAGACAAAAGCACAGTCTGGTAACCAATAAAAATAAAAAGATGTAGAAAAAGACAGATGAAAAGGTGAGAGGATGATCGGCGCAATAGAGGAGGCTTTTTTATTTTTATTTTTTAACTAGCTGACCCACGCAACTTCGTCTGCGTCACATAAGAGGGAAAAAGCTACCTACTACTATTACATTTTTTTTTCATAAGAACCTTCTCCTAACAATAACAAACACAACAAAAAAAGAATCAGCCAAATCGGTCAAGCCGTTTTCATGCTATGTCGTGACAACGGAAAACGGGTTTCATTTTTATAATATAGATATATAGAATATAGATTTAAGTGTTTTTGTCCAATAAGGCTATGTCAACCCCATCATACCTTATCACAATGTAAACTAAAAAAATAATCAATAAACTAAAAATAAAATAATACTGCTACTCACTGCTGAACCACTAATACTAATCTACATATTTTTTTAGCTGCCTCCGATTTTGGGGTTGCTAAAATACTTTGAATTAGAGTGGAGGTTTATGTCGCGAGACAACCTGACCTGGTGGCTCATTAATACACACATCAAAAGTGTCTAGGGATCAACATATATTTTTGCAATAACTTTTCTCCTGATTGATATTAATTAAAATTTTCTTTAAGGATTCATCAAATAAAGTGTTTTCGTTTGTCACAGTAACGATAAACCAAGTCACCTTTGCATTAATAAAGAAATTTGCCATTTTCCTAATAAAGGGATTTTTGACATTTGAACCACTAACACAAAAGTTCGAAAAAAAGACTGAAATAACAGTTTT
The DNA here is from genome assembly GCA_916618015.1 of Xestia c-nigrum. Taxonomy (NCBI): domain Eukaryota; kingdom Metazoa; phylum Arthropoda; class Insecta; order Lepidoptera; family Noctuidae; genus Xestia; species Xestia c-nigrum. The sequence continues at coordinate 10,835,407 of OU745248.1, forward strand.
CTTTAAAATTTTATTGGGTAACTTAAACAATTAATAATCCGTGTTTCTACCGCGAACACTAACAACACAAGAACATCGGTTTGGCATACTCAAAATGAGTTCATCCAAATGACGCTGTGGAATGGCCGCCCATGTTCGTTGCAACAACAAAAAAAGGTCTTCTTGCGACTGGATACCCTCCATATTCGGCAGAGCTCTTCTCTGTAGCATATCCCATGCATGCTCAATCGGATTCAAGTCTGGCGACTGAGCAGGCCAGGGCAGGACATTGATGTTAGCTGCGGCGAGAGTCTGTCTTACAACTCTTACGGTGTGCGGTCGTGTATTATCATGCATTAACTGAAATAAGGGACCGATTTGCACTTGTAGAGGAACGATGACGTCTGATACAATCGTCTCAGCATAAATTTGAGCGTTGAGGTTGCCTCTGATCCAAATCAACTCAGTTCTTCCGCCGATCCAAATACCCGCCTATACCATGATGGTTCCACCACTATAAGGATGGACTTCCTGGCAGGATTTTAATCGCTGTTGGCGTCCAGGGGTTCTCCAGTGTCGTATACGTCTTGTATCCGGTCTCATACCAAAACGAGACTCATCAGAAAAGCACACGAAACGCCATTGTTCTTCTGCCCAATTTCTGTGTTCAAGAGCCCATTGATATCGAATCCTACGATTGTGCATTACTATAAGTGGTACCCGTAGCGGTCTTCGGGAATGAAGGTTCACTTCATGCAAGCGGTTTCTGACTGTTTGGTCGCTAATTAAGTTCCCTGAAGAGTGATGAAGCCTCACGGCTAACATCATGGCGGTTATTGTTGGAGCTCTTCGAGTTAAGATTTGAATGTATCGGTCTTGTCTCCGTGTGGTGCAGCGATACCGTCCTCCATGGCGCTCAGCCATGGTACCAGTGCTTCAGTAACGTGTCCAAAGTCGACTGATAACACTCTGACTTGTATTCAGAGCTAAAGCCACAGTACGTTGCCGGGAACCAGCTTCTATCATTCCCACGGCTCTGAGCATTTCTTCCCTGCTTAAATGACGTCGCCGCTCCATAATAATAACGTTGGTTTTAATCAGTAGTAGGGAAACAGTAGCACTAATAATGTCTTCAATGCGTTGTATGTTTTTATAGGGAAAATATTGACAGCTGATTTTCATCTTTTACTCGAATTTGATTCACAGTTCCTGATTCAAATTATGAAATGCACCAAAAAGGATCCATATAAATTTATAAAATCACTAGCTGACTCGCGCAACTTCGTCTGCGTAAATTGAGATTTATACTATCCTATCTCTCAAGTTGGATCGAACTGCACATGGTGTGCGAATTCTATTATAATCGGTTAAGTGGTTTAGGAGTCCATTGAGGACAAACATTGTGACACGAGATTTATATATATTAAGATAAATTTATTACAAAGCCACATCTCAATCTCAAGAAATCCGCATAAAATGCTTGATCCCTAGACACTTTTGATGTGTGTAGTAATGAAGGGAATAACAACCATTAGAAAAATTAAGTTAAAGTTAAGGTAAAACAAATGTGTATTATTATTTTTAACCGACTTTACTTTATTTTTGTTATAATCAGCCGTTCCCATTGCTGGGACACGGCTGGGGTGCAGGTGGTTGCTGGGTTGGTGAAGTTTAGGTACGAAGACTTGCCTGACTACCTAATAAAAAAATTGGGAGGGGAGGGTATAAAAATGTTCACACCCCTCAATCATCATCATCATCATCATCAGCCTATAATGTTCCCACTTCTGGGACACGGCCTCCTCTCTATGAGAGGGAATGGGCTATAATCTACCACGCGGGCCCGGTGCGGATTGGTAGATGTCACATATCTTCGAATTTTTGGTTCTAGGACATGCCGGTTTCCTCACGACATTTTCCTTCACCGTTTTGAGAGCAGCGGTGATGAAATAAAATACACAAAGTAATGCGCCTGTCTGGGTTCGAATCCACGACTTACACCCCTCAATAATAGTAAAGTATATAGTCAAATCAAAAAGCCTCTACGTGTACTAGTTTCCGAGATACGAACTTCCGAGATCCACCTTAAGGGGGGGAAAAGCGGGGCAAGGGGGTTGACTAAGAGAATGGCTCTTTTCTTTTCGGAGCTACGCTTCGCCAGGACCAAAAAATGAAATGAGAAGGGCAATCGAAGGAGAAATTGCAATGCTTGTAAAACGCCGCTAAGTCATAAGTAAATAAATAAATATCACAGGACATTAACACACAGCGCCACCTAGCGCCACACTAAGCAAAGCTTGTGTCGTGGTCACTAGATAGTTGATATACTACATATATACTTTTTTGTTTGTAAATACATACTTATTATACATATAAACATCCATGACTCGGAAACAAATGTCCATGCTCATCACACAACCATTTGCTCCTACCGGGATTCGAACCCGGGACCCTAAGAACGTAAGTCAGCGTCACTACCACTACGCCATTCGAGTCGTCAAATAAGTACTACCATACCATAACACCACATTGTACACTTGGTTCGCAATAAATGTTTTGACTTTGACTTTGACCTACGTACCACCGGAAAGCTATCATGACCCTATCCCTACGCTAGAGCGAAACTGTTTCTTTTCGACGAAACATTTTTATGTGGGTTCGTGAAGATGCACTGGTGTGGTGGAACCATTAGTGCGTCGATGACACATCCACCGAATATTTCATTTATTTGACTGATTAATAAGCAGTGTTTTATACATACAAGTTTTATTAAACTTGTAAAAGCAACAAATAGGCTCTCCTTATAGTAACCTTGATAGAAACAGGTTTTTATGAATATTTTGGTCTGAGTTCAAAGGCTTTTATGGACGCAGATTTTGTGGTATATTTTGCACTTTTGCTACTTGGGACACTTGGGTTTTAGGAGACCCTATTCACTTTGAATTCAAGGTTTAATATTTAGCATAAATATAATAAAGGAGATATGTCCGTTAGACGAAAATTTATCGGAACCCTGTGTCTCCACTTTATCCCTACCACACAGCAACTACTACACATGCATTTCAGTAAAAGCAATAGATACGCAGTCGCGCACAAACCCGCATTTCTTAAATCAGAACGTACTACAATTATAAACCTTATGCCATTAAACACATCGTGTATTTACCAAGCACCGTAAACTAACTCACACAAAAACACAAGCACATCACTAACTCGTCGTAAGAATAAGCGGTCGCACCACGCAACGCATGTGCTTATTGAACTATCGTTTGGTGATTTTTACACTGTTTGTCCAGTCACTTAGCGACAAACTTAGGTAGTGGTTGAGGAGCAATGTATTTATTACAAAATAGTACTGCCATTTGCTTATGATTGGCCCAAGAGGTTAGGGTAGAGGGGTCTTAATTGTGCCTGTCGCGCGGACACCGACACGCCCCCTTGCCACTTCTGTATTTTATATTTCTATGATATGTAGTAATAATATGTAATATTAAATACTACCACTGTCACAGCTTCATTATTGGTCCATTTTCTGAGATACCATCACATAATGAGACTTGTGATTTTAAATTAGAGAATTAGATGTTTTTTTCTAAAATATTGTGCATCTTCGGCCCAAATATAGCGCCTAGGAGTTTCCCGACACATATTTCTAAATACAACAACCACCATTTTTTAAATAGCTTGAACAATACCCAAGTTTATCGAACATCAATTTTAAAATAGTATTTAGTAATTAATGCTTTCAAACAGGTTCTCAAGGTGGCGATGCATTCAATGAATATCATTACAGTTTAATACACATGTTTAAAACACGATGACCTTTATCATTTATCGCTGACGATAGATATTTTTAGGCTGGTGTTAAAATATCTTGTGTTTTTTAACACAATCACGCCTGTAAAGTAGGGCCAACTTAGATCTATGTTCACCAATAACATGACGGTCTGATTAAAACATAAAACAGCTGTTTAAAACACATTTTTGTATAAGAAATGTGACAGTGACAGCTGTTTTTAGATAATCAGACTTTTATTTTTTCGGTGAACATGGACCTAAATAGATCACATTTGATGTGACAAAATAAGTGTGAACATATGCACGACGACGACCAATCAAGCTGTACACAACCAGTTCATGCGGACTTCTCATTGTACGGAAAATCTATACAAAGCGAGGCCATTTTATACTGGATTTGCTACATGTACTATACTGTAATGATGAACACTGCGAGTTTTATACGTGTGAGTGAGGAACAAAAATTCGATCAAGTGTGAGTCGGACTCGCGCGTGAAGGTTCCCTTAATTTTATAGCGGCAACAGAAATACATCTGCGAAAATTTCAACTGTCGAGCTATCACGGTTCATGAGATACAGCCTGGTGACAGACAAACGGACAGTGGAGTATTTGTAATAGAGTCCCGGTTTTACTTTTTGGGGAATTCTAAATAAGCAGAGAAGTCTTTCGATGGTAGTATAAAGCTTGAAAATAAATAAAAAAAAAGACAATTCAATTCTAGTCGGTATGGAAAGTAACGATCGTTCATTAAGAAAAATGCAATTAGAAATCTTCCTCATCAGAAAACGGAATGTAGTCAAATCTAAAATGCATTTGACGGTCCAAGGACTACAAGTTTTTTGTTTTTGATCATCAATGCCGTCTTTGTTTACGCCAGGCGGCAAAAAACAACAAACTTTTTCCTTTTTGCTACCCCACAACCTAAATTAAACCTTATAAGTATGGAACTAGAGTTTATTTCCACATGTTGGTAGTAAAATTAGCAACACAGTAGATCTAGATACGCATGTTTGATCTAAAGTGACTCAGTATAAAACAGTTTCATCGATGTCGGTGACCCCGCTAGTCGTTTCATGACGATATTTCAGTAACATATTGGTTATATGAGTATAACAGTAAAAACTGAATTTTTAGTAGCTCTACGTAGGTAGTTGCTAAATCACCGCGTTGCTCGTAAAATTCGGCAGAATTTTACCATCGTAATAGTATTTCTTAAGGCTATACTTTAATAAATGTTGTAGCTTATCAAAATATGTTGAAATTTAATCAACTTATTAAATATGATCAATTTATTAAATACCAAGCACTTCGCCCGCGACTTCGTCCGCGAAAATAGTGATATTTCGGTAAATTTGCAAAATTGAAAGAATTTTAAAATCAGTCGAGTAGTTTTAGACTTAAATCGTAACACACAAACAAACAAAAATCAAAACTTTTCTCTTAATAGTATTAATATAGAAGGAGGAGGAGGGGGTAGGAGTTTTATTTTTACTTATATGAAAGAAAGTAAATGATGCCGTGACGTCTAACAGGGGAGAATGGAAGAAGAAAACGTGTTGCGCCGACCCCAAATAAAATGGGACAAGGGCAAGAAGATGATGATGAGTATTAGTATAGAAGTATAGATTATATTGATCAAATTCCAATACATTATTAACCCCCGACGCAAAAACGACGGGGTGTATTATTATTATTACTTAAATCATTAAAATCCATAAAATACAAACACATTACATAAAATTAAATTAAAATCCTTTAGTAAATAAATAAATAAATAAATAAAAATGGCATCGTAGCTCCCGAACGAATGAACCATTTTGTTTTTTTTTTGTTTAAAAGGCGTATTAGTTGGGAGTGTTCTTAGATGTTTGTTGTACCACTCCCTCAATATGGGTATGGTATCAAAAGAAAGGGCTTGACTAGAAGAATACTATACGCTATAATAAATTTCAAATCCAAGATGGCCGCCACCAGAAAATAGCGAAGTTTTTTTTTTCAAAACTCCCTCAATATGGATATCAAATGGAAAGGTCAACACCAAAAACCGGGAATACCTTGAAATTATGACCCTATGTGTCGCGCGTTTAAAAAACTAGAAAAATTAAAAACCCACTGAGTAAAATTGGATTGTTATTATAGTGGGGGAAGACCAAAGACACGATGGATGAACTGTGTGAAAGATGACGTGGGATGGGGGGGGGGGGTACGAAAGTGGATGAAGAGCAATAGAGTAGGATGAATGTAGACAGTCGCAACGATCCCAAATACAACGGTAGAAGGGCAGGAGAGCACTACAAAAGTTAAACGAATGCTAAGGTATTAGTCGTCAGCAACAACTAGGTACCTACAAGAAACAGGAAGTTGGATAAGTCAACTTATCTATTTTGATAATTTAATTACACACCATTTTAGTGTTTTTAATGCATAAGCAATTAAAAGAAAAAAACAAGTACTAAACATTTTAATCAGCTTCGTGATTCATTACCCAAACATAACCCCTTAAAATTAACCTACACCGGGGGGTGGTCTAGGTTGATTTTAAGGAATACAAGGGGTTATGTTTCCCTTCGTCCCACTTTGAGCAAAGCAATACAGGGTGTAATATTTCAAGATACCAGCAGACCAACACTCCGCTGTATTGTAGATTTCCAGCACAATTTCCATTTGCAACGTTTTGCACTTGGAATTTGGACGCAATTTTTAAGTGGGTAAAATATTGTACATCGCCGACATGGCGCAGCCATATAAACAGATTCTTTATTCGCTAAACGGTCGTACGAGGCCCGATTAGATACGCGACAGTTAGTCATGGCGAATAAGTCGCACCAAAGAGGTTTTATGCATTTTTTTTTTCAATGCAATTATGTGAAGTATGTAGAACAATCGCCAGCACAAGTTACACATCATCTGCCTAGACTTTTCCCAATTATATTGGGGTCGGTAAACAGTCTAGTTAGGTACGTCTATCTTCGAGAAAGAGGTCAATCGTCGAATCCGACTCGGCTGGGCAGCGTTCGGAAAGCTGCGCGGGTTCTTCTCGTCCAACTTACCGCAGTGTCTCAAGACGAAGGTCTATGACCCGTGTGTGTTGCCAGTGATTACATACGGGACCGAAACGTGGTCGCTCACAATGGGCCTTATCAAAAGGCTTTAAGTCACCCAAAGGGCAATGGAGAGGGCTATGCATGGAGTTTCCTTGCGTGATCGAATCAGAAATGAAGATATCCGTAAGAGAACCAAGGTCACCGACGTAGCCCGAAGAATTTTTAAACTTAAGTGGCAGTGGGCAGGGCACATTGCTCGCAGAACGGATGGCCGATGGGAGTGGCGACCGCGAACCGAAAGACGATGCGTTGAAAAACCTCCCACTAGATGGGCCGATGACCTGGTGAAGGTTGCTGGAATCCGTTGGATTCGAGTCGCATGGGACCGGTCAATGTGGCTACACTTGGGGGAGGCCTATGTCCAGCAGTGGACGTCTTTCGGCTGAAATGATGATGATGATTGGGATGCAGCTAAATACCAGTATTTTTCATGGAGCGACTCCCTATCTGACCTTCACAACCCAAATAGTACCGGGTAATGCGATACCCCTTTTTTTTTTTTTTTTAAGGATGGGAAATCATCAAATGACCCCCCCCACTCTGGGCGGAGCGGGAGGGAGTGTCAGACTCTTACTGACTAAAAACCATCCATGTTCCTTCCTCGCCTTTTATGTTCCGGGGCCGCGGTATCTCTTTCGAACAGGCCCGCAACCCCGGCAGGCTTCGGCCCTTGCGGGCCCCTCTCTTTTTGCTGACACTCTTTGAAGCGCGCGTGGAACACGAACGCGCCGTCGACACGGCCTGTCGTCGTCGTTAGACGGCCGGACGGCCAGCTATTGCCCATAGCCAGCCGTCCACAGGCCCGCATCTACGGTGGCCGGTAGCCACCACGTGGCCCCCGACGCCCGTTGCGTCTCCCGCGGCGGCCGGGAAGAGAGGATCTCTCCCTCTCTCGTTCCGCCACCTCCTTCGCTAGCATGACTGCTTCGCAGAAGGAGGCGACGGCTTCCCACTCCGTCTCGCTCCGGACCATGGATTGAACCAGGGCCGGACGCGAGAGGTCGCCGCCGCCGATCGCCGCCACGAGGACACGGCGGAGCTCCGCCCACGCAGGGCAGGCTTCCACCGTGTGCTCCACCGTGTCCTCCGGTCGATCCTCGCAGTGGAGACACCCGGGCGATTCCTCCCGCCCGATTCGGTGCAGGTACCTCCCGAAACATCCGTGTCCGGTGAGGACCTGCGTCAGGCGGAAGGTGAGGACGCCGTGGCGCCTCTCTAGCCACTCCTCAAAGAGGGGACTTACCGCCACTATCGTGGCGTGCCCTGCACGGGGTTGCGACAGTCGCTCTCTCCATGTCGCCATGAGATCGCGCCGGAGGTCAGTCCGCTGAGCGGCAATTTGCCGCGGCAGCGGAGTTTCCCCCCGGCGTAGTACCTCCGCGCGCCACTCATGCAGGCGCGCGAGGACTATCGCCTCCAGATCCCACGGCGGCAATCCGGCAAGCAGGCCCGCCGCCTCGCGAGAGATCGTGCGGTACCCACGGACCATCTTTACGGCCACCACTTTTTGGGGCGCGTTCAAATGGTGAGCGGCTCGCCGCTTCAACGAACGCGCCCACACTGGGGCCCCGTAGAGGGCCATGGACCGCACGACTCCCGCGTAGAGCCTGCGGCAGGAGGCGTTCGGCCCCCCAAGGTTGGGCAGGAGCCGCCTGAAGGCAGCCCCTGTCCGTTCCAGCCTGGGGGCCAAACGTCGGAAATGCTCCACGAAGTTCCACCGGCTGTCGAGGACGAGTCCTAGGTACTTCAACGTCGACTCGACGCCGATGGATACCCCTCCTACCGTCAGTGTGGATCCCGACGGTGGCGCATTCCGAGGCCCATGAAAGCACATGGCCTCGGACTTGTGCAATGCCACCTCGAGACCCAGTTGCCGGATCCTCTCAACGACTATCGCAACCCCGCGTGTCATGTTGTCGGCCGCCGCCTCGTGCGACCTCCCCTGTGCCAGCACCAGGGTGTCATCTGCGTAGCAGACGACGCTGACACCACTAGGGAGGTCCGCGCGCAGCACCCAGTCGTAACCGATGTTCCACAGGGGCGGTCCCAGAACCGATCCCTGTGGGACACCGCACGACATCTCTCGCCGGTTCCAATCTCCGCAGCGACTGGGGTAGATGACGGCCCTGTCCGTCAAATAGTCCCCGACCACACGACGGAGGTAGGTCGGCACCCGGTGATACCGGAGTGCCTCCCTGATGCAGCTCCAGGGCAGGGAGTTGAAGGCGTTGGCGATGTCGAGAGACACCGCCAAAACAACCCCGCCCCGGGATATCGCTTCCCCCGTCGTGAGGGCTCTCACGCGCATGATGGCGTCCACTGTAGAGCGCCCCTTGCGGAAACCAAACTGGTTCTCCGCAAGATTCGGCCCCATCCCCTCTAGGTGCTCGGCGAGGCGGTTTGCAATTACTCTCTCAAAGAGCTTGCCCGCCTCGTCGAGCAGCACGATGGGCCGAAATGCGGATGGAGAGTCCGCAGGGCGCCCCGGCTTTTGGATGAGGACCAGTTTCCCCGTCTTCCAACGAAGCGGGAACTGGCCTCTCTCCAAACATGCGCTTAAGAACCCCTTCAGTCGGGGCCCGAGAGCCTCCGCATCCGAGGCCAGGACCCAGGCTTTGCCAGGCAAGCCAATGCGAAATGCGATACCCCTAAGAAAGACTGGTGGTCAGATTTTTTTTTTTTGTTTTTTTTTCTCTACAAATGACAGCCAAAGGATTAACGTGCTTTCCGAGGCACGGAGGAAACTCGGTAAGTAATGGGTGGTCAGTGATTACCCATCCACAGACTGACCTAGGCAAACACGGCATAACCCTAAAGATCGATCCGAGCGGCCGTTATTATTTAGTCACAAGCCCCTCGACACATCCAGTTACTGTAAACTGAAAAAAAAATCTAATTCGATTTTGAACTAACATCCAACATTCCAAAATCTATACTAATATTATAAAGCAGAAGAGTTTGTTTGTTTGTTTGGTTGGTTGAACGCGCTAATCTCAGGAACTACTGCTTCGAATTGAAAAAATCTTTTTGTGTTGGATAGTTCATTTATCGAGAAAGGCTATAGGCTATATATCGTCACGCTATAACTATTAGGAGCGGAGCAGGAATGAAAAATGTTGCAAAAACGGGTATGTTTTTTCCTTTCGTTTTTCTCTCTAATGTGACGCAGACGAAGTTGCGTGGGTCAGCTAGTCAATCTATATTCATTTAATATGAATGAATAATATTATAGTTAGTAAATGTTACGGTTACTGCTTGCCACCACAAAGGCTTTTATAATATAAAGGCCTGTACATTTACCACACAAGTCTAAAATATCTCTAACATAAAAACAAAACATTATCAAGTTGCATAAAGCACCATAAATCCTCATTTTGGTCATCGTGATAATCTGTAACTGATTATGTACTGGGCGAAATATTTTAGAAGATGTCGCCACCATCGTTTGTCCTTTTAAGGTTCAATTAAATGATTAACTTATGAATACACATCCTGTATTGATCAAGGACCTTTCAATGACCGATATGCACGGTCAAAAGAGATATGACAAAAGGCCACTTAGCACGGTTTTAACAGTTAGTGTTTCGATATGTGTTTATACCTATCCTTGTCATTTTATTGACAATGAAGTGAAAAGGCAATAGTTAGTGTATCATTCAAAAGACTAATAAAGATCTTTATCGTTGCAAACAGCAATCAGGAAGAAAGTGACACGCCCCTTTAGCTGTCAATGTAACCAGCCCTTTTTTTTAATTGGAAAGATAAAATTTCCTGTTATCAATAATCATAATTGACAGCTAAACGATCTCAGTGCAAATAAACATTAACTTTTTGTTTCTTTGCTACTTAACTATTTGTTTGTTAATTTGACTGTATTTAAATAAATGAGCAGTGTTTTAGCTTAGAAGAAACTTCATGTGAAATCTACTTATAATATTTCTGTCATAAATTGACCAAAAATAACAATATCTTTTTGAGAACACTTGAGCAAATACAAGCATATTCATGACAGATGTTTACTACTTTGTATTTGCAAATTCCTATGTGTTCCATCTTACTAGGTTCATGATGGATTGGTTATTAAACATCAATTTACATAGAGATTTTTGATGAATGATGGTCTTAATGTAAAAGGCCAAACATAAATAGTGAAGTCTGTGTGTGTGTAAATGTGTACACATTTACACACACAAAGACTTACGTACGACACTGCCTGTAGCGCCTACTCCATCAAGAGCACAAATATGATGTCATATTTTGATTGTTACAGTATTCTAATAACAATTACTATGTCATTAGTAACCTTAAATAAAAGAGCGCCTATGTCCGGCCCGCTTAGCATGACCACCGGAGAAACGAGAGAGACTCGACAAATCTTTTGTTCATATGTCATTGAATCGACAAAATGACAGATGAACAAAAGATTTGTCGTCTCTCTGTCGTGTCTATGGTCATCACGCTACGCGGGCAGCACGAGACTGCGATAGGTTTAGTTATTTTTCTGAGACCAGCAATGTATAGAGTATGGATGTAAAAAATCATCATCACACTAGTAAGCCCAGAAAGGTTATGCTGAGGTGTACCTAACCCACACCACCCACATTTCGCCAGATACGTTTAAGTCTGATGTAATAGGGGGCGTACCTATTGCCATCAACTGGGCACAAATTCTGGCTCAGTGGCTCCTACTGAAAAAGCCATAAATATGGCTCACCTTATTGTGTCACTTTAATAACGAAAGAGATTTTTTTAAATAAAAAATCCTGTTGATACCTAACAATTATTAATTGAATAAATAAGCAATTTGTACCTTTATTCTGAGGTAAATAAACTTAACACAAGGCAAGACAATGTTTGCTTCCTTTAAAAACACAAAGGAATGGTACAAAATTTATCTATGAGTAATATTTTTATGATTGCATGGTTTTCATTAAAACAGTATGAAAGAAAAATATGTTTTTCAATTCATTCATGTTCTGTTTTAACAAAGAAAATGACTGCATGCTTTTGCAAAACTCTAATAAGTAATATAATTATTACTCTAATAAATAAAAAACATTTTTTTTGAATTACTGATGAAACATTTCAGAATGAAGTACTGAATGAATGGCGTTTGTGTTGTTGATGGGGGTTTCCCCCTCCCACCCGAAATGTCACTGAAAATAATTGGGAACCTAAACTACAGTACTTTAAGTTATTAAAATGTATACTACAGTGATAACAGCAATTTTTTACACAGTTCACATGATTGTTTCAATGTTTGTCCCACCTTTGGAACCAAAAGTTTGGATACCTCGTGTTCGTGTTCTATTTATTCGGCTGTTGGTGTAGTTATTATACAAATAAAATTTCTATAGAGCGCTCACCTTGGACTTAGCTGAAGATATCCAAGTGTCCCACCAGTTGCCGGCCTGCTTGTCATCATGTCTCGGTGTACTGGCTGTCTCACTGGGACTGGAATCACTAGACCTATAGGTACAATAAGGAGAATGTTAGGCTTTTGAAAAAAGAGAAGAAAAGAGAGATTCTAAATATGGTTAGCAAAATAAAATGTTTGTGTTGTTTTTAGACTACTAAAATCATGTACAATGGTCTACTTTAAGGACTTAGAGCGGAAACCAAAATCACCATCTTGCATGGAGCTTGCATGGGTATTGTGTCTCACTATCTTACCAGACATTATGCTTGTGTCTCCGCAGTGGGAATATAACATCAAATTAGTTAAAAAATGTTTTTATGTCTTTGAAGCATATGGTAATTAAGAGTATTATATCTAGTTTAGTTGCAACATAGCTTAATAAACAACAAGTAATAATCAAGCTTCAAAATAATACTGGTCCTTGAGTAAGGTAAAAGTTGTTCTGCACAGTTTGAGCTTAATGTAGCTACGGTGACATACCTTGGCAAAATACAAGCCAATAGGAGAAAAATGTTAATAGATTAGCAATAATATTGCCTTATGTAACGTCCATCCATTATTTATAATGCTTCAGTAACATGGCTATATGATTGGAAATAAATTGGCAGTGTTTTATTTTCAAAGGAGGTCACAAATGATTCTTCTAAGTAGAAAATTATAAGAAAAGCAATAGAAGAGTTTTTAATCCGCCTCAAATCCTCTCCATCTTAAGAAAATGAGCATGGAAACATAAAAATTATTTGCCTAACCAAATGAATCTTAGACAGGTTCCTAAAGTTCATCAGAAAAAGAATTATGTCAGCATCTAGTTAACACCAAAACGATTCGGTTGTTACTGTTATTTGCCTGACATTACTCGATTCGTCTAATTCGCTCGTACATTGTCAAAATGAACGACTAGGAAGCAATGAATACCTCTCCTAATTGAACCCTGTGACCTTTCAAAAACATGATTCTCATTTCGCCAATGTTACTACTAGATTTGAAAAAGTAACCGTGTAATCGTTTTTCTACCAAAACAACGCATTTATTACCCGTTAAGCTCTTTCTTCGATAACCATAGAATGTTGACATGGATTTTGTGATAGCGTAATTACGTAAAAAAACTTACTTTTCAGCCATCACGACGTTTCTTTATTATATAAACAAATTAAAGGAGCACATGGATTGCTGCACATAAATTGTTGTGTGATTTTGTTGTTGTTTTTACACGAAATTTAGAATTAATTTTGACATAGTTTTGTTTGCGTTGACATAAGGATATCGTTCCGTTACACGACGTGTCAATGAAACGTGTGATTTTTTATTGGTATGATTAAGGCAATTTTCTTTTAATTTCTAATGTTATTGGTATTTGTGTATTTAACCTCATTTATCATTGTATTCAATTAGACGTGAAATTACATCTCGGAAGGTGATTATTAATTCCTGTCCGAAGAAATGGAACGTTTCTGTTTTACGGTTCAGTTAATACGCTGTGTTACCAGATGGCGCTGTTTTGTCAATTTATAGCAAGTGTGCCTTGTTTCAAGTGTGTAGTTTTTGATGGCAGTTTTTATTTTTCATTGATAACATATTTAAAGTTTTCAGACATAAATCCTGTATTGCTTGCCAGGCTAGATAAGATGGTATGTATTTAATCTGGTTTAACCATAGGAATGCAATGCTGTCGACGCAGCCAATTATAATTACTTACAAAAAATAAATTTTAAACATTTATTTATCATTATTATAAATTATCATCTAGGTACCTACTTCTATGAATTTCACAATCTTTCAACAATAACATCAAAGTTAATTAATTATGTTCCTACTTATTAAATAAATTTATACAACGGGAATCATTTCCTGTCCCAAAAAATCAAACAAAAAACGTTTTTCCCATGCATCAACCTCATGCTTAAAGCAACGCACAAAACTGAATCATAATTACGGCTAATTATATTAATTCGCCGATGCAAAATATTAATTTGCGTCGGGAGAGGCCGTATCTCCCATCTATGGTTCGTCGATTATTCAATAAAGCATTGAAGAGGGATTTTTATAAGTAAATCCTTTCGCTTAGCGCAAGTTGAGATGTTCTTACTACGATTTAAGATAGGCGTGTTTGTTTTAGTTCTCCATCGAGCAGATATTATGAAGCTGTCAGTATTTTACAAGGCTTGAAATCATAGATGTCGGATCTTGTGAATCATTGACCGATACTTGAGGTAGGTACCTAGGTAAGTACACATCGTGAGAGAATCGGCGTTTTAGGGAAATGCCCAAAAATGAAAACAAACGATCATGGTAAAAATGCTAATGGAACTATGTAGGTAGTTGTATTGGAAGGCTATGCTCAAAATAATTATTATAATCCTTACTTATATAACTTGCTCTGTTCTTTACTTATAGGATACAGGAGTGGAGCCCGATGCTCCCTACTTGTAGCCAAATTCTGGGTCAACTCTATTAAGTCCATAGACACGCTAACAAGAAAAGCTGTCTTTCCAAGCAATTTGACTCGAAACTGCTTTCTTTAAAATTAACTGAAAAAAAAAATGTTTTTAGCACCGGCATAAAACTTCCCGCGCCAAATTCAAAAAGAGAACTTCCGTAAAATTGTCACCACCCACATAAACAAACGCCGACCATCATTCTTACCGTGTCGTATTTTTAAACGTTCGATGTATTTTGTAAAAGCTGAATATTATAATAAATAATATTTGCTTTGGCTTTGCGGGTATCCGAGCACACCCATTGTTTGTCGATCAAGAGATTCGGTGCAGCTTTCTTCGTTATTAATAAGTGCTTGCGAACGATGTTGTAACGGCCTCTATGTACAGGGTGATCAGGGATATCTTTTGAAGGATTAAAAAAAAAATGTTCAGATAATGTTCTTTGTTTTGTTGTTTGTTGATCTAGTGGTCTTGTGTTAAGAAATTTCAGTAGCATCCCGGAGTCCGAATTGTTCTTCAATCATGTGGTTGAAGGTTCGTCCTCTTTTTTACACTATCAGGTATGTTGCGAACACCTCTGCTTAACTTTTCTGGGATTACGGGTATAATGTTGTGTTTAGTAAGATAACGTTAAATAAGAATGTGAGTAGTTAAGCTGTAACTAGGCAACGAACGGTGAAGAATATAATAGCAGTTACTTTTTCAGGAGTCAGGTATGAAGTTCTCATAGTGGGAAAGGACAATCGAGTAACCAACCAGAGTGTCAGAGTCCCTACGGTCTACTTCTGTCCTGAGCGGAAAAAAATACTTTTTCAATAAATTCTCCGAGATTATCGAAAATACAGTTTTTTTTCCCGTGGAAGTTTGCTGATCCCTTAGTGTCGATTGACTAGCGTTAGTTAATATAAATTATTATATTCAACAAACATCAATACTTCACCTCATCATTCCACACATCATTCACCTCGACTCATTGATTAACCTCCCACATCGATTACTCTAACTAATAACCAACATCCTGTCTACAAAAATCTGAATGGATAATCCTTCGTATAAACTGTAGCTAATAATAATACATGAAATGATCGACGCGGCTCAGCAAAGTTCATCGCTCAATCAGCGCGCGCCTGAGGCGTTGACGTCATCTCTCGTGAGTTGCCACGCCCTGCCAAGAGATGGCGCTGTTCGATCGAAGCGTAGATCCCAAGTCTCAACCCTCACGCTTCACCGTGTGTGGTTTGATGTTGATGAACGTTGTCAAAAGGTTGATGACCTTGGTGGATTTCGTAAATATTTTTTTTGGGTTGTTGATTAAGATGATAAATATCGGTAAGGTAGAGTGTAACTGTGTAGAGTTATAGGTCAATATTGCTTTTCTTTATGCACGTATTCAGCACCATAGCGGAGTGGGTAATTCGGTGGCACTCTGCCAAAAAGGGAGTTAGGAGGCAAGTCTCGATGCACTGGGTTAGCGGCACGTCTATTCAATAGCTGTGTGCGAGTCGACCAGAAGGTCTTCATAAATGCCTCCAAGGTCAAACCCTGTAATAGGAGCGAGCTTATTGCCATCAATCGGGCACAAATCAGACCGTCAGTGGCTGTTACTGATAAATTCCTAAAACCCAATAACACGTTGCACGACCCGGGAATTGAACCCAGTAGGTATCCCATGCTCGATAGTCACGCTGGTGACTATCACTAGAACAATGAGGCATTCATATGGCTTATGTCATTCCAATATAACTTTGACTTTTACATCGACGTTATAAGCAATGTCACTTTGTTCAGGCCCTCAGATCGTGAAAGACTAGCTGAAGTCAAAACTACTGGGCCTCGATTCTGCTATTACAATAGTGTCAGAGATGTCGATCATTGATTTCATGATGGTCAAGTTCTGTAAAATTTTGACAAGTTTATTAATTCTGCTATCATAATGGCGCCATTATGACTTTTCAGTGGTCAACCACTGACACTCCAGTGAAAGAAATGTCAAAGAATGATGATCTCGTATGTGAAATCTGGCATGAAATAATGTTCGCTTTTAGTAGTCGATTTCGAAAACCATTTGTACTAAGGGTTTTATAATATTGACAATACAACAATGCCATTAAAACACAATTTTATTACGAGACCATTGACCGACCAATGATCGACCAATGTGAATTTAGCAGATTACGAACTTTAAGCAAAATGACAATGGGATGAGAATGTGTTGCAGTGACGAATTTATTAAAATAGCAGAATTAGGCCCCTGGAATGATGACAAACTCTGAGGCCATCGCGATTGGTCTTCATCTTACTCATCTCCAAAACGTCTCTAACGTGTCTCTTCTCTAAACTTCATATGTAAAACGCAAATAGGTAAATACCAACCATAGAGTATTGTGAAAACCCTTTGCAGTCCCAAGTATTTATTTAGGAACAAATAAACGGCAATGGCGGTTTAAAGTATTGCACCGACATCACTTTGTCATAAAATACTTCAGTTCGTTCTCAGAACGCATCCAAAGCTTTCTTACGATGCTATTTGTTAGTTTTTACGCTTTTTTCATGAGTTTTACTTGGTAACAAACGCTGAAGTAAGGTGTTCGGGCACAGCTTAAATGTCTGTACAACAATAATAAAATTTATTCTTTTCAGTCTAGCATTGGTATTGTACTCGTAGCTTTTGGATTTTGTTCGGGATGTACCCGGTACCGCCTATTTCTTCCAAAAAGCAGTGATGCTGTGTTCTTGCATTATGGGACGACAAGGCAGGTCAGGTCATAGCCTGAACGTCGGATAGTCACATCTAGGTCTCGAGTTAAAATCCTAGTCACGCAAGTCAGATTTTTCGGATTTATGCAGTGCTTCGGGGGAGGAAACACATTGTGAGGAAACCAAACTAGCATGCCTGAGAGATATTTTTCAACGACGGCGTTTTAAGTCAAGTCTGAGTTCCACGGGCGGCATAAAACTCTAACATAAAATCTTTTTTCTGTGATCTACCAATTTTCATTTCGTATTATTTAACACCAAGCTTAGTACCTAGTTGTACTCCAATACGTACCTCCACAGAATCATCAGTTCATTCATATTCGTGGAATAATTCCTTGGCTGGCAAGTTTCATAAATGGCAATCTTCACCGGAAATAATTAGAAAATAAAATACAGCGTGGAAGGAATGTGCGAAATGTGCAATAAGTTCTGAATGAAACTTGCAGTGATTGTGTGTACGACGTAGTAAGTGCTGAGGTTAGTAAACATTGACAGAATTGTTGAAACTACTCTATTTTTTATTCCACTGTTAGTAAATGGTAAACATTGTAGGTACTGTTTTCAAGGCCTGGCCGCAATGGTATTTTTCCGTAAGGAAGTAAGAAATATGGCACAGGAGCTAGGGAAGATACAAGAGAAGAAAGACTTACAGCCAGTAGTGAGTAAAATCAGGATGTGGAATAGGAGGGTGTACAATAAAGTACTAAGGTAAGTTACCAGCTAAGGCTGGTCAATGAACTCAGATATTCAATCGGCCTAACTACCATTAATCGAGCTCCCAGCTAAGCTAAAACCGCATAAGTATTCGTATTGACTGTAGTCACAAACTCACAACATACCTTCGAGTTTTGGTTGCTGTAGAAGTACAAAGTTAAGTTTCACCATCAGCTTACAGCAGCCCACTGCTGGACATGTCCTCCTCAATCGTTCGTCACATAACGCGATTCTCGGCAACTCTCATTCAGTTACTACCAGCCACCCAGCGAAGAAAGTTAAATAAATTTTGCACCAACTTAAATCTTATGCGACTTATACGTAGCAAACTTAAGAAGAAGAGAAAAACACAAGAAGAAGTAAAATGTGTCACAGTAGATCTGCTGTTAACACAATATTGTTGCGTGTCCTCGGTGGTCCGTAGCCACTTTCAGAAACATCCTATTAAAAAAAAATTGCAAATAACCGAGGACGTTTCTCCAAAACTGCAATGAACAAGAAGATGCACTGAATACAGCTTACAGTGCATTTTAACAGAGGATGATTAGTCATTCATATTTCTAATTCATTTACGTAGTAAGGTCATAGATTGCGAAACTGCAAGATATTAAATAACTACGATTGTTTCGTTCGCTGCCCGATCGTTTTATTGATTGGCTGGAAAAATCGTGCCTTGGATGTTAGGGGTTCTATACGAACATTGAGTGGTAGGATAAGTCCTATGCCGTCGTTTGGGTGGATACATCGTTTGGTGGTAAGAAAAATGTTTGACATACAAGAGATGTAGCATGATTAGTTTTTTTCCAAAGAAATAAATATCGCTCATTAACACTCAGCGCCATCTAGTGCCACATTAAGCAAGGCTTGTGTCGTGGACACCAGGTAGTTGATATACTACACATATACTTTTTTGTTTCAAATGTCTTAATGTTTTCCTTTTCAAGAAAATATCTACCCATTTCCTTGCAGTATTTGTATAGAAGTTGGATTTCTCTTCACTATCAACAGCTAGGAGTTATTTTTGTTAGAGCGGTTTACCTAATCTTGACTTCTTCTTAGTTAGGTACCTACAATTGAAGGCATGACTTGCGCTTCGTTGAAAATAATACCTGATTTCCAATGTAGACGAGTGTTTGGAATTCGGGATATTCGCGAAAGAATTAAAGCCATCCCGTGTGTATGAATGAGCCTTTAGTTATTGATGCCCTTTTGTCTGCCTCCTCTCGCACATATGCATCATCTTAATAAATTCACATTATTGCTATTCAATAAGCATGGTCACCGTACGCACCGTGGGCGAAGCGTGGGTGCCCTCGCGCATCACTATGTGATGCACATTAAATTTGATTGTTACTGCAACCTGCGCGGGCCCACAGATTTATATTATTACGCCAACCGCTCATTTGGTGATTATTAAACGATATAAATTTATTACACGATTCAATATTAAATATCGTGACGCGCAAAGGGTAAGTGGGATTCTTTGAAGGCGTTTGCGTTTTAAGACCAACTTATGTATTAAAGTAAGGAGAGCACAAACTGAGTCATCATTTTCAAACGAATTACTTACATCATTATAATATTTCGATATATTTTGACTCTATTATAGGGGCCAAAAGTACATGTACCTACTACCCTATTCACTCGACGTTGTTGGTGTTCGAAATCAGAATCATGTGAGTCCAAGTAAATATGTATTATCAAGATACCTGATAAACTACTGTATATGGTGCGTTTTCCTTGTTACAGATGCCTTTATGAAGCTACCATAATGTAACAATTTCAAAAGCAAACTCCGTTCCGTCGCTGTGTGTACCAGGAGCGCATATCAGCGGCGGCGGTGGCCGCAAAGAATGTCGTCGTCGGATTTATGTGTGCGCGCGCACGCGATGACAGCGCCGCACCGGCCACTACTCTACGCGTATGTCCGCCTGGTACCGCCGACTTGCGTCGAGGCAGTGATTTCTTTTTGTTTCTGAGCATTTTCCTTTATGGGTGATAAACAATTATGCCATTTACTTTGTGCTGTAAATCATCTTCATGAGCAGATTTACTAAAAAGGTCCCTATGATTTAATTTTTATCGTAATCCGTTGCTGTTCACACACTAAAATAGTATCAGTAGATAGTTAAGTAACATAATTATTAATTCCTGATTTTATATTTTTAAGCAAGACGTTAGCTGTTATTTAATTCTCGCCATTGTATTTAAAAATCTCAAGTCTGAAAAAATCACGTGGTTTATTACCGGTTTCAAAGAAACCCATACTCATTCATTAAGAACCAGTCGACTACTGTATCCTCGAAAATATGTGTAGGACTAACTCTCTGGTATTTTAAAACAATTGCAAATTACGCCGAACACGCTGAAGCACCATCCTTCTACCACTTCATTTCGGCGAACGCTTCCGACAACGTCGTCGGTCCACTTGTAACTCGCATAAACTTAGTTTAGGTCTGTTTTCTCAGTTTATGTAGGCGCGGTCGACTGTCTACTGCTGCCACAGTATTTATGCTAAAAGGCCCTGCGGCTCGGACCCTTAATAAACAAATGACGCGCTCACAGATTTAAGAGCCAACGTCGCAATTATTTCGCTATTTCGACGCGGCCCGACCAAGTAAAGGCGGCTTTTTCGCTTTATTTGAATTTTAAGTAACCCCATGACGGTAATAGTGGTTGGGGAGTCGGTGGCTCGCTTTTGTTGTTCGCCGAAGGGAAATGACTTGTTGCACGTCAGAGCGCGCTCCTGACGGTTTTCGTTATATCATGGGCGCTTTGGGATGTAAAGTTACAGTGGCATAACGTTGAGGTGCAAAGCGTAGTGTTTGGTGCTGTAATGGTAGACTTTAGACTACAAATTGCGCTTTTAAAGAAAGATAACTCTTTAAAAGTAAATAATGTTAAAGTACAGGCTACATCTAAAGACAAAACTGAAGTATCTTTTGTTTGCTGTGGTGGTAGACAGTGATCGTTAAATTTTTAAGATTTGTTTGGGAACTCATAAGTTTTTATTCATGGCCCAAAATGTCACAGCTTGACGAAGATTGATAAGCTCGCATTGGAAGAAATATTGAAGACATCATTGTAGATATAAAGGACCAATTTTTAACTGAATAAGCTTATGCTTAACCCATACCAAAAAGATAGTGACTGTCCGTTCGTGATACTCGACATTTTATCGGATTTCCAGTATGGCAGCTACTGGATACGATCATTTAAAATGATAAATCACCCGCTCCGTCACCGGGCGACTCGTCAAAATGAACTTATTTGTCAAACTTAGATCACTGAGGTGCGATAACTAAAACAGGAAATTGAAATTTTGTATCACCGGACAAAAATCGGCCGCGTCGCCATCTTGGACGCTAATCGCGCCACGATTTGAATATGGAACTCTTTATACATAAATAGCTTTTTACTTTTTTTATCAGTGTAAGAAGTAAGCAGCCAGTTGATTCATTGGTCTTGACAGGAAATGAGGTTAGTTTTTTAAAGGTTCGTGTAGTATTTGCGTGGGAGAAGGGCGCGCACGAATAGTTGATGATGGGAGGTGCACAGATGGTGGATAGAAATTCCAATTTTAATGTTGTGCCTTTGTGTCGAGTGAAACTGACGAGACAGGATCTAGGAACCGTTGCAGAAACGCTGGTAACAGGAAGAAATTCAAGGTATTATACAAAAATACCTGTAGACTAATCGCAGCCATAAATGAAGGTAGGTATGGCACTAGCAAGTTCGTTTCTATTACTCGAGTTAGTTCCGCTAACATTTCGACTGCGACCGTCCGATACAGTACTTTATACCGACATTACAGTTCCTGCGACATTTGTATGCCTTTTATGGAACATTTTATCTAACCCCTAAGTTAATTTCTTGATTACAGTCTGATTTCAACCCTATAGTGAAGGGAGAGTGGTTGGAAGTAGAATGTAGAGTCGGTTCATTTATTTTGCATCTGCTATTTTTGGGAAACTATTGGTAAGGTAAGTTCAATTCAACGAATGTCACCGTAAAATTGTCAAACACGTTATATAGTAATCTCTCTAGCGATATTGTAACTAGATCTCGATATTGTAACTAGATCTCGTTCAAACAAAGTTTCGGTGGAAGTTCACATGTTAACATACATGGTACATCATATATTTTTTTAGATTTATCATTCTCTAATTTTAGAAGCTCCGGGGGGGGAGGGCGATCTTTTACCACTTTGGAAGTGTCTCTGTTAGAATTAGAAATCTCATAGACCTACCCACACGGTATGGGTTTGATGAACAAAAATTTCTATTTTTGTGTGAAAATCTAAATGCGGTTCACAGAATACATCTACTTACCAAGTGTTAACAGCATAGTTCTTATAGTTTCGGAAAAAGTGGCTGTGACATACGGATGGACAGACAGACATGACGAATCCATAAGGGTTCCGTTTTTTGCCATTTGGCTACGGAACTCTAAAAAACACTACTTGGACGACAGTGTGTTGAAGATGGTTATAAAAATATAGATTTTCGTCGAGATTCATTAAACCAATGACCATGTTTACAAAAAATAAGCGTGTGGTTAAAATGAAAAGAAAAAATAATCATACTATACTAAAGACAGATTCTATTCAGGTAAAACTGTGAACAGCATCAAAATATATCCTTGAAATAAAAAAAAAAAACAAAAAAAAAACAAACGAATGCAATATTTGATCACACAGCCCACGAATCTCAATACAATCGCGCCGCACACAACAATCTTTGATCTCAGTTGAAACCAGTGCAACCTTCCCTTCGCCAACCAAACCGAGATTTAATTAGTTCTATCGCTAATTACTTAGCAGGGCACGACTGCGAGGACTATTCCAAGCATTCCATGATTTATTGGCCAGGCACTATCCTTTGACCCGCTGGGCTCTATTTGGACAAAATATTCCACATTTTAGTGCTAATGGCTATAATCGGGGATTAATACTTAGCCGCTGATTAAGTAGGTGTGTTGTGATTCATTTACTTGGTTTGTGATTAATTGGGAATGGTTTGTGTGTAGTGTTGAGTGTTTATAGATCAAATGTATTCTTGTTATTGTAAAGCTGAAGTGTATTTTTGCTGCCAATCTCAAGAACTACTGGTTCGAATTGAAAAACGCATTTGGTATTGGATAATAATAATAGGGTAGACGACAAAAAAATCTTATAAGTCCGCCAGTTAGATTATCAAAAAATACTTGACTCGTATTTTTTATTTTTTTACGTAAACCAAAATTGACGAAGATACGCTTTTAAAATATTCAATACATCACGCCATGGTATAATTTTTAGTGCGTTCTGATGTTAGAGTTTTGATGCATTTTGTCTTTGTCAATATTCATTGATTTACAAAAAAAAAATACGTGTAAGTATATTATTTTCCAATACTCTAACGGACTAAATGGATTTGCAATACGCAGTCCTCATGCTTATTGTAAGATTTGGTAGTACAACTGCTACGTGTTTTGCTGAAAGCTTTGGAACGCTTTACCCTGTAAAAAAACATTACACAAATTGATAATGTTGGTCTAGGGTGTGAGTTTCATAAGCTTGGGTAAATAGGGTGGCAGAAAAGATGAGATTCAAGAAATGTTTTCACCATTCAATTTAATTATTTTCTGCAGAATATTTTTGACTTGAAAACTTATGATGTGATGGAAATGCATGGCCTTTATATTTACTAGATTCATCTAAGATACACGAACGAAATTTAAACCACCCAAAAACACAAACAAAACCCAACCTATTAACATCTACTTAAACATATGTAACCCTTGTTATTTCGAATTAAAGTCGCCTGCACTAGATAAGGAGCAATCAGCGGCGGCAGAGAGCGGGTTAGCTTCCCGCTACAAATAAGTATAGATCGGATCGGCACCTTTTTGTTCCCGCTGTCCCTTCCTGTAAGATCAGCGATCATTGATCACGGACTGGGGGGACAGACGATGGGAAACCAGGTGATGTGCCTCATTAACTTAATTTTCTGTGTTTTTAATAGAGTTATACAAAAAAATACAAATACAATAGTTATTTGTTATACAAGAGTGCAAAGTTGTTTTTTAACCGCGTGCTCTATTTTGATGACCGAGCAAGCGAAAGATTCTAAAATTGAGTCACGAGCGAAGCGAGTGATTCAAAACTTAGAATCTTGAGTGTTAGCGAGGGAATCAAATGGGCACAAGGTGAAAAATCTTTGCACTCGAGTGCAACACGTAACTTTTCATCCCACCGCAGCGAGGAAATGACTAAATGGAAAAATCAAAAAACATTTAGGTACAATTATTACAAGATACTTTTATTTAAGCTTAGGTTAACTACTACATAATAACACAAGTATTATAAAATTAAAATGGAAATAAATAATAAAAAAAAAAACGAATTTAAACAAAATTAAAATTACATTATCATTATACTAATTACAGTTGCATTTAAAAGAAAATAAATTATAAATGAAAAATAAATTAAAATTAAAAATGATTAGCAGGAATATAATTAAGAAAAATTGAAATTAACGTTGCTACAGTTACTAATGTTGAGTGTAATATTTTTTTTAGGTACTGTAATGTTGGTGTTGGTGACTTTTGCACTGTTTTGCGGTAAACTATGTGTCATACTTAATACTTGTACCGATTCATCGGATTCCCTTGGCGTAAATGTTGGCGAAAGAAGGCAATGGTTAGGTGTTTCGTAACGGCTCATTTTTGATGTAGAAGGGCCAGTCCAAGGATCTGATTGAGGCTCTTTCAATGTAATGGCTCCTACGATGCCTTTACATATTTTAGATTTATTTTGAATGGAATCCTCTATGTATCCCTCTACAACCGCATTGGACTTCCAGCCTCCATGGCGCTTTAGAGACAGGAGATCAGCTCCTGAATCGGCTAAAAGTGTGGCTGAAGTTCGTCGGAAACAATGACCGGTGTACAACAGGGGTTCTGGAAGTTCAAGAAATGTTGCTATTTCTCGTGGGATACCGCCAATTTTATTAGCACCCATAGGCTGTCTAACACACTTTCCGTTGCGATATTGTAAAAAAAAACGATTGATTGGAGTGTTGGGCGGGCGTAAGGCTTGATATTTCTCAACAATTGTTACATATTCCTTGCGAATGACGAAGTTGCGGTCTCTTTTTGTCTTTGTATTGGGTAAATTAATTAATAGTAAGTCATCTGAATGTTTCTCAATGTTTTTGACATGAAGTTGTGTTAGTTCGTTCGTTCGACACGCTCCGTTTATACCAATAATAAGAACAACCTGTAACGTAAAGAGAGAGATAAATTAATGTACGTAATTGATAAGCATGCATAAATATGCCTATCAACATCTTAGTACTAAGTACGTATTAGATTATGTTACGTAGTTGATTAATATACTTAAGTAGATACTGAATGTGCAATGACTTACTTTTGTCGCTAAATATTCGGAATCAGGTGCTTCGTTGAGAAACTTTTCAATTTCAGATGCTGTGAAAACCTTCGATTTTTTTGGTTGATGACCCGATGAGGCTCTTTTTAAAAAAGCGACTAATTTAGGATAGGTGTCGATATGTATGTCTTTTTTCATCTTTATTGTTGCTTTTAGCATGGAATATGTACTCCATAGAGTGCTTGATTGCTTGGTTTTGGATATTTCAATAAAATATGCCAGCAAAACGTTTTCAGAGAAAGTTTTGGCTCCTTTTGCCAGACGCCACGTGTTAAATATATCATACTGTTTCATATACTTATCACGTGATTGTTGAGGAAGAAAGATCATTTGTGCATTATTAACAGCTTCAGCCAATTCTGTTGGCGTTAAATAAACCTCCTCGTCGCTAGAACCACTCATTTTATGTTTTTCACTTGTTTTAAAGTTTCTTGTAACCTTAGGTTTTAACAATGACGTGAAAAGAAAATGGCGCGCGCAAAACATATTAAAAAAAGCACACCAAGAAGGTTCCGAGTTTGAGTTCTTAACAAATTAAAAAAAAATATATATAAATTCGGCACCATAGAGGTTGAAGTAAATAGGTTTAATGATGTTTTGAATTCACATGCTTAATGCACACGATGTTCTAAATTCAAATTTACTTTACCCTCATGACGATAAAAACGGCTTTTGCACTCAGATATTGAAGAGCAAAAATACTCTTTCCGAGATAGGGGGATGAAAAATAGTATATTGTGCCAATTACATATTACATTACATTTTATGTGTTTGGAGCCTCCATTTAGGCAAACAATGCCTGTATTAGAAGGCTCCGCTCTTTCAACATCATTGAAGTACTCTTGCACTAACACTAAGGTCCTTTTTCACCGAGAAAATAACAG
This sequence comes from Xestia c-nigrum, assembly GCA_916618015.1. Classification (NCBI taxonomy): domain Eukaryota; kingdom Metazoa; phylum Arthropoda; class Insecta; order Lepidoptera; family Noctuidae; genus Xestia; species Xestia c-nigrum. The sequence goes on from OU745248.1 coordinate 10,861,933, forward strand.
TCTGATTATCTAAAAGCAGCTGTCAATGTGACATGTTCCCATACAAAAATGTGTTTTAAACAGCTGTTTTGTTGATGATCGTCCGTCATCTTTTTGGCGAACATAAGTAATACTTAAACTAATTACTAACTAAATTAAACTAACACGAGTTGATGCAATAGTGTGCTGTGGACCTTTAGGGTAAATATGCAATGTAGTACATTTTTCCGTATTTATATTTTGCCAATTAAAACTAGTTGCTGACAGTCAGGAGCTTGTGGCTAAATAAAAACAGACACTCGAATCAATCTACAGGGTCATGGGTTTAGTGGATGGGTTGGTACTGGTCACCCATTACATACCGAGTTTCCTCCGTGCACGAAAGCACGTTAAACTAGGCTGTAGGCTGAGCATGATTTGTAGATCTTTGGCAGTCGTTACAGGTGTGCCCATAAGTCTGATAATCAGCCTAACCAAGGATTATCGCATAACTCAGTACTAACTGGGTTGTGCAGTAGCTCAATGTAAACTACTGGTATTCAGCTGCATCCGTTAAGACTGGAATCTGACCCCATTATAGTTAGGAAAAGGCTGGGATTATTACTGTTGCTGACAGTAGCGGATTGCATGAAACGTATAGTCTTTAGTACCAAAGCGATACACATCTGGCGTAGACGTTGAGGAAGCGTCGCTTATACGTCATTGGTTCTGACGCCGCTTTAGCGTAACGTTAACGCAGCGTATGACAGGTAGATAGATAGACGGATTATGAGACGTAAAGGTGGGATTTTACTCATTTGGACAGATTGCGTCCGTGGCTTCGGACTCTGACCGATCATAATTTACTGAAACATCTGTCAAAGTCCTTTCTCTGCACTTTTGTTATGACCGAACCTTTTACCCGGTACTTAGCGAACGTCCATTCGTTGAGAAAGAGAAACATTTTGCCCAAATACAACATTCAATGAAAGTAATTTGTTCGAAATACAAAACCGTAATCCACACTATTCTTTCGCAATGCAATTAAACATTTTTTTAAATACCCCATTAGAGTCCTTAATTTGTAAACCGTTGGGGCTCTAAAAGTCCTTCTCATTCTCAGTACAAGCGAGATCCTACTCTATTTCCGAAAGGCAGGGTCCGAAATGGTTTGAATGGCTGGTTTTTGTTGCCTGGTACAATATGAGCTTTAAAGCTTCGTTCAGTTTTGTGCTAAAATAAAAGCAGCAATAAAATGTAGTCAGATTACTCGACTGGAACGGTTTGAAGTACGAGTACATACCTAACGTTAATTTGTTGGGGAAGTCGAAACTAAAACAACACTTCTGGGTTTTTATTCGTAATAATTAAAACGGTATTTTTAAACTTCTTTGTTAATTTGTTTGTGAGCTGCGGTGGAGATTGAATGGCGTAAATAGCAGAATGATTTGGAAGCTGTGAGTATTACAGTTTAAAACTCTCTTTTTCTTTTTAGGGCTATCCTGACCCCGTATTAACAAACGTTCGACTCGTTTCCGATTCGACAACTCGTGTATCTGTCTTCTTCTGGCATTACGAAAACGACCGAGATAGACATACGACTAGGAAGCGAGTCGAATGGTTGTGAATAAGGGGCCTGGTGTCAGTTTTATGCCACCCGTGGACCTCTGACGTGCTGTCGAGAATTATCTCTTAGGCAAGCAGGATTGAATGATGAATCTAAAAAAATAGAGGTGCTTGTGTTGGACGAACTAGAGATCTATGACTTCGGAGTACAACGGTCCCACCACTGTCACTGTCTTCCTACAATGCAAGAACACAGCAACACTGCTTTTCGGAAAAAAATAATCATTGACGCGGTACTTTCTGGAAAAATACCAAAAGTGACAGTGCGTGCTAGACTGGAAAGAATACATTTTATTATAGTCCACAGATTTAAGCTGTACCATTTTGAAGACACGTGACACCCACCGACCCACTTTGGGCACGACAATTGGATCATAACAATCAACTCCTTATTGCAGACAAGGCCTTTGTTCCACAAAATTGGAACAGTTTAAGTTGACTATGAACAAGGATTACAAATAAGAATGTTCTGTGTCATAAGTATGAACTGTTATTCTTCAATCGATCCTTCATTACTGAGGATCGTGATCACTGGATCCCATTAAACGGTGAATCTGCCTCCATTGACTCCGGTCCCAAGTTGCCATCACCACCTGCTGTAAATTGTTTGAGGACGTACTTCATTTACTTGGTCGGACCATCGTGTTGGCGGCCGGCTTCGTGCTTCGTGGACCTTCGGTATTGCCAACAATGGCCGGCTTTTCAAGGCTACTATCTCCCCTTCGCATAAACTGTTACGTATTGCTATAAATCATGCGATCAGCCGATCCCTTCTGGCTAAATAGTTCACATAAGTTGTAGGCGTAACTAGTCGTCCATAAAATTATAGCATGAACATGAATTTTTTGTTACGTACTTATGAGACTACTTCACACATGACTACTTGCTTGAACAACTGTCTAAAAATCAATTTAATTTAAAAATTATTTTCAAGCTAAGTAAGTTCAGTTTAAAGCAATAAATAAGTACGGTCACAGAATTCGGCTAAAAATGTAGTAAGTCTCAAGTTTTGCCTTTTTTTTACGGATGTGAAATTTTAATCATCAAATGACTTCTCCCAATTGTCTTTTTAAACTAAAGTTAAATTCGTGATAAATACCCGTTTCCAGTATATGTTTTATAATGACTTCTCCCACTCTGGGCGGAGCGGAAGGGTGTGTCAGACTTTTACTGATTAAAACCCATCCATGTTCCTTCCTCGCCCTTTATATTCCGGGGCCACGGTATCTCTTTCGAACAGTCCTGCAGACCGATCGGCAGAAACATTGGATGTTCCGTTGCACTGCTATAATCGGTTTTTTGTTCATATTTTTTATTTCATTTTTACCATTACGTTTCTTTTTTTATAACTTCCACTCAAACACTCCGATATCCAGTATCTGATATAAAATTAATCAACTTGTAAGGATGTTTTGACGCGCCGGGGCTGCGGGACTATTCTAAAGAGATACCGTGGCCCCGGAACATAAAGGGCTAGGAAGGAACATGGATGGGTTTTAGTTAGTAAAATTAAGTCTGAAACTCCCTCCCGCTCCGCCCAGAGTGGGAGAAGTTATTTGATGATTTTTAATCCGTAAAAAATTAAAGATGTTTTCACGCCTGATACACTGTTAGTACTTGTGAAATTTTTCAATACTTATTGAAAATCAAGATAATGGTGTTATTTGCAATTCGGGCCACGCGGCAATACATCTTTATAAAACGGTTCGAGGTTCGACAAATGTGCGATTGAAAGAGGCAATTACTGCGCTTGTGTGAGAGTGGCTTATAAAACGTGATCAGTGATGATCAAAATGATGAAGATGAGACAAATCGAGCCGCCATCTTAGTCATTAACACCTTATAAAAATAATGACGCTATTAGACCTCAAAAAATCCCTACACACAAAGCTATAATAACTGCGATAACATAATCTTTTCCGAAACATTTTTATCCGTGGTCCTTGCAGTTTGTCGTCAGATTTAGCTTGTATTTATATCCGCCGCGACAGGCGTGTGCTACCGGTTCGATACTAAATAACAGTGTCACACTAGCCTTTAAGGACACCGCCGGGATGGTATTCTGAGAGAGGGAGAACATGAGCATTAAAATGTTTTCAAAGGTATTTTCTTTTTTAAGGCCGCGTTCAAGAGTTCTCAGCGTCTATTTGTGTCTTTGGTATAAGTTTTCTCCTCTTTAGTCTATGGTGTCAATGTTGTTCTGTCAGATCTGTCAGTGTCAAATTTTCGTAGCGATAACGACTTTGATAGCTGATGAATGCAGTTTAATGTGCTGATGGCGATCAATTTCAGTGGTGAAATACACCATAATTTATCATTTCCCGTTGTCAACCCACATAATCACATTAGCTGCATCGTGCATGTTGTGACACGCTTTTGACATCCTAACATTTGCTTGAAATTTTTTTTTTTTGCAAAAGTTCACTAAACAGTTATCAACTCAAGGACTGGCTGAATGAAGAAAAAGAGTATACGTTGTTGGTGTGTAATTGGTGCCAGAATCTGCAGCGTTAATAGATCAAAGCCGAGGCACGTAGCTGAGGTAAGAAGCACCTGCTTTCTTGAAGAGCTGACAATTTTACTAAAAGCTATTTAAAACAAGCAAATTCATTGTTAATGCAGTTAGTAGAAGTTTAGTTCAGACTTTACTTCATAATCGGCATTAACTTCTCGCTTACGAAACTAGATCTTTCAACCCTTTAAACATTTTTGCGTGCCTCATCTCGCATACGACCATTCTGCGCACACGCCTTTTTGTTCCATCCCCGGCCGTATTTCGGCTGCGCGCGCTTCCATTTATCTCAGCTATCATCTGAGATACGGCGGCTATCCGCTGAATCTTTATGCGAGCGCGATAGCCGATGCCCGATATCTGACCGTCGCTGATTAGCCGATAGGTACGTCGCACCATTCATAATATATGTTTTGGCGATTTTAAATAGTATCGATATTGTGAAGATTTCTGTGTCTCTAGGACGGGTGCTGAATTTCAACATCGTCTCTACCAAAGTGATAAAAGAAATGGGAAAAAAATCATTCGGTGGAGGAAACTCATTAAGAATTTCGGTTTTTGGTTAGATGTTCAAAACTGTATCTGCTACGGGTCGTGCCCCGTGCACGCTGAAGTTGTGCTACGCCGTAGCGAATCGGCTACGAGTGTTACGCAGTGTTAGGTGACGGTCACGTGAGTTCCGTGATTTTTGTTCACCCAAAAAGTGCTCAACGCGCCCAAAGAAGTTTTCAGTTCAAAAATTAGTCTCTTTAATCTTTGAAAGTAATTTCAGTCAGTTTCTGTCTAGAAGCTAAATTACTTTTGAGTTATCCAAAGTAATTCAGCTGAACAAAACGCAATGGTTTCATCACGTTTTATTCACCCAATAATTCTTGCGCTTCAATGGTGAATGGTGAGCCTCATTCTGATAGCGAGTGATACACTAAGGTATCCCTGAATGGCCCGATCTGTTTACACTGGCGATGGCGGTTCGTCTTGGGTCTGAAGTTGGTACATTGTGTAGTTTCACTAATTAATTGGGATTTGATTGTAATCATCCATCTCTTCGCACTTAATTTTATGGATTAAATATTTGTGCTCAATGTCCCTTTCAAACTTTTACGTATAATTTAGGGTAGATTATATGTATTATGGTAGTTTGTATTTTGTCATTTTCGTTATTACTTTTTGACACAAATAGGTGTCTACTGACACTTTAATTTAAGGGTGCATGTTATGTTTGTTATTTATGTCATGACATAAATAACAAACATAACATGCACCCTAAAAAATTAAAATTTAAAACCTCGTTTTAAAAAACCACGTTTTAAATTTTAAACCACGTTTTAATTTTATTATTATCTAAAATATCTCGATCTTTATCATTCAGTAGAATTTCGCAAGACTATTATCTTCTCCAATGACCCGCACTTTGTTATTGAGAATATAATCATCCTGGGCACTAATATTTTGCTTGAAATCCAATTCGTTGACAATCATCTAAACCTGAATTGTTTGAGTGATTAAACTTTTATTGTTACTTTACTGCGGCCTTCCCAATTCCCACCATCGCGCATCCAACAATCGTGATGTCTAGTATATTCCCTAATTAATTAACGTTTGATAGATCCCATCTCATCCTGATCATCATAGATAACAGACGGTCAGTTTTTAATATCGTCGCGAATGTCCCGTTCTTTGTCATTCAACATACAGCCCACCGGTTTGCATTGTGTGCTCCCTAATTAATTGTAGTTTGATTGAGCGTCAATCTCATTTAGATTACTGATCGGATTGATGTCGGCTCGTGAATGAGGAGGTATCAAATGTGTTCGATCTGATAAGATGGGTTTGTTGAACAATATACGGCGCGCGGTGTGGGCCAAACTTTTTGGTCTTTTAGTGTTTGTATGTTGGTACTGGTTGTTGTTTTTTTTTTAAATGTTGGATTTGAATGATTGTATTTTTTTTTGTGGCCGGGTGTGTAATGTGTTAAGGAATTGACAACTTTAATGGAATATGTGTGTTGTCTAACTTGTTCGAAATTAAACCCATTTTTAAGGTCAGAAATAACACCGCCATCTGGTTTTTGTAGTACCAATTTCAATAACACTTTCAGAAATGCTTACAAACAGCGGCCTCCTAGCACTGTTGTTCAAGAGCCAAAAGAACTATGCTACAACCATCAAAGTTCATCATAGTCTGATAGAACGCACACTTGCACCTAAAACGTACAAATACAATTACGCCAATGATACATAGACTATATAAAAAACCTAGTGCCGGTCGGCGCACAAACAAAGTGCTTTAATACCCTATAGGTACTATGTATTCATAGTCTGTGTCGGCTCTCGGTAGCCTGTCGGCTGTCGTCGCGACAACGCTTTGTGGCGACACCCGCTGCGTACGACGCCGACGGTACGAGTTGAACCATTGTGCATGCACGGTGCATATATTGTGATTAAAACTTTACGTATTCGCGAAAATTTATCCCTACAACCATAGACAAATTACTATAAAAAAAACACATTCCCGCCCTTTTGCAATTGTTAAAATGACAGCTGTCATTTTTTTAAATGGTTTTATTACGTGGCGTTGGTAAATATTCTATGCAGCCTGTAATATACATAGAGGTTGGTCTCCCAGTAGCCTGTCGTATGTTGTCGCGTGCTCTTTGTGGCGACACCCGCTGCGTACGCGCCGACGTCAAGCCATTGTACGCACTATGTACTGAGTGTCTGTATGTAGAGACGGTAATTTGTATATAAATGTGGAGTGGGGTACCTACATAGTTAAGCTTTTCTTGGACTTTTAGGCACAGCAAGGGTGTCGATGGTAACCTAAATTGAATCAGCTCAAAATTTGGCGACGAGTTTGGCACTTTCATTATCGTCAGTATCAGCTCCTGTGATGTGCAAGCAACAGGATAGGCAGGACACGATATCAAGTGTCCCATCGATTACGAAGCAACACAACACCACGTTTGGAAAATTAAGCGCCCAGCAAATAAGAAAGAAGAAAGAAGTAGAAAGACTAACGTAAAGATTGCGACAAACGCAGAACAGGAAATATCTTTATCTACCCAAATATTATAAACCCTCTCTAATGCGTTCAAAAACCATAGGCAATGACCAGCATTACCAACCTGCAGAAATAAACAGAACTGTAATGAACTCATAACGCATTTAGTTTTAAATTTGCATAACGCATCGAGTTTTAAATTTGGAACAGGTGTCAAATTCAAGTGAGTGTGCTATTCTAGTACCACCTACATTAAATCAGATATCGATAAAAAAAAAAAAAACCCCAGTTCTGTATGATTTTAATTATAAATCGCACGACATTTTGATCTCGAGTGACACAAGAATAGTGACTTTGTTCGTTTGCCTATGATTTAAAAAAAATGACAGATATCCGAAACGCCGCCATTTCGAGCTGTCATTTGTTCGTTAGCTTTTTATTTCCAGTAATCCAGTTACGAGTAGACAAATTTTCTGATAAGTTCTTTATTTCTGTCGAAAATGAGTGATAGTGACTCAGAAATTGACATGAATACTCCGCCAGATATCGTAAATGCAGCGACGAATGCAACTAATAACCTGTTGGCACAAAAATCAAGGGCCAAGTAACAATGCAGGTCATTTCCCTATGGTTCCTGAACCCATCATAGAGCCCTTATGATATTTGGGTAGATAAAGTAGTGTATGCAACTATACATAATTAGGCATTACAACACTCGTGTGATGCTATTAAGAAACTCGCCTTCGGCTCGTTTCTTAAACCCACACTCGTGTTGTAATGCCCTTCATTATGCACAGTCGCATAAACTACTATTCTTTTACAAATCTGTTAAAAATGGTTTAAAATAACACTAGCGTTGGTTTGTAACGAAGCTAAACCAGACTTCTAAACTTTGAAGGCGTATCTCGTACATTACAAGTGTGTACCGTGTACCTCGACACAGAATTTGCAGTTTGTGTTTTAAGTCCAATGTAATAGGGAGCGAACCTATTGCCATCAACCGGGGCCAGAGGCCCTACTCTCTAGCGCATCGTCCGTATATTCGGATCCATCTGTCTCTCTCACTCGCACTCATCTGCAGACGTGCGCGATAGAGACGGATAGATCCGAATAAACGGACGAAGCGTTAGGGAGTAGGGCCTCAGTCCCGACTTCGTGGCGGCTGATGAAAAAACCAATAACAATTTGTACGACCCGAGGATCACCACCTCATGCCCAGCAGACGCAGTTTCAGATACATTTTCAGAAGAAATGTTTGCTTTTAACTAAACCATACGCATGCTAATATGGGAAATGAAAGCCCAGATCCAAGTAACAAGTGTCGCGTCATTTGAGAGAAAGCGTTATAGTGTAGCTCATACGATGAGCGACGACCTATCAACATGTCGGGTGCTGTTATGAACTTACGGCACTTGCGTGTACGCATGTCTGCTGGGAAGGAAACTAGGCGAGACGAGGGAAATTCTTATAAAAGGTACCTAGTGGGAAAATATCGTAATACTTGTCATGTTAAGGAGAAACAGTCCGGTCCCCTAAGGTGTTTCTGATGTTAATGTTACAATTCCGGAGAATTGAGTTGGGTAACATTGTAGTCGTATGAGGCAACCTTCATTTATTCCGGAATAACTGATCTGCATAGATCTCCTAAAAAGAAATTTGGACCAGCGAACAACAACTTACTATAAATTATTGAATGTGTCTTGGGATTGACTAACAGAAAATCGACCTAATACCTACGTACATTTTAGATGTTTAAGATAACAAAAGTTAAATAAATAAAAAGTGAACGGGGTCGTTTAAGTAAGGTAACAATCACACACTCCCCACTTATCACCAAAACCCAGGCGTTTTGAAGATTTACACCTAAAAAAAAGTAAAAAAGTTTGAAGTAAGAAAACCCATCAACTAAATGCAAAACCAATAGATAAAATCCAAAGAGAACCTTGAAACTAACCAATATAACTGTTAGGCAATTCATAAGTGTGCGGGTACTCGGTTGTCATGACGGCGCGATGGCGGCTCTCCCGCCGGAAGTCAATTATGCAATAAATCTGCAGCACCGGCGCGCGCGCATAGATCTCCGCGCATTTACATAGACCTGGGTGCAAGCCGAACATGGCCGAGTGTGGTGACGAGATTATTGTGGGCTGATCGATATATTGGGGAGATTTGCCTAGTCGTTTGGAGTCTTGAAGATGGTGGATTGCATAGAAGCCTACAGATTCAGATATCAGTCCACTTTGGTTTGGACGGAAAGGTATTTGAAGGTTCGATCAAGCTCGTATGGAAAAAATACGGGAACTGCTCCGGACACAGGCAGATAATGTAAACTGTATTATTCATGCAAACTCTTTTGTGCCATTTGTCATTAAGTACCTAATTATTTCTTGTTATAAGGTAAGGAACTCTGAAAAGTGTTCTAATTAAACAGAAACACAAGTGTGGGTACCTTGTCTCTTTTTTTTTTGTTTTGGAGTTGTAAATTAACATGCCAATTTACACTAAATAATTTCACTTCGAAAGCCGGCTATCAAGCTCACAAATCCTTCAAGTAGCCGTAAGATTAAATTAATCTAAACCGCGCACTTTTAAGTCTAGCGCTTTAGATAATGAATACTTTTATTCAGCCGTGGGCTTAGTGGGAGTAGTCCGTAAATCACATTGCACAGGGGGCAGCGGAGGTGTCTCGGGGCCTCATTTACCTGGCTGGCACCGCCGTATCGAAGAGTCGATATCGCAGATACCGACCATCGATAAATAAAATATTGACGTGCATACGCACTGGTGAGGTTGGCAACACGCGTTAATAGACGATTTTGCAGTTTTTTTTGTTGGTATGGATTTAATTTATTTATATTTAAGATTAAGTTAAACGTTGTAGGTATGCTTAGGTAGTTTTTGGATATTTTTTATTTTTAATTTGTCGGTTTTTTTTATTGTGTTGGTGACATCTTCAATTTTTTTCGTAAAATTATTCTTTTGACATATCATTCTTTCTTCCGGCATATAAAATAATGTTGCTTGACCAAATTCTGAAATACGAACTGATTATGACGAGAAGAGAAAACACATGAATTAACTCTTAAAGAATTCTGCAAAAACTATCTTGTAAAATAACAAACCACAATGCCCTTCCCCTGTACAGCGTAGCATCCAGTTTAAATTAGCGTTTGCCGTACGCACAGGAATCTACCAGTGACCATTAACATAGGAGGGATGCCCTCGGAACCGGCGCATTTTTAGCTAAAAGCCTACAACGCCCCGCAACGGTAGTGGATTCCGAACGCACCCGTAACATTGATAGACCATAGATAATTGGAGAGGTATTCTTTAAGTAATGTGTTGTTTATGGTGTGCCAAATTGAGTTACTTTTTTCTTTCGTTTGCAATTTGTTGTTGTTGTTAGTGAAGAAAGAAGGAATTAAGTCAATAGGGACAGCATTTGGCAGGTTTATTGATGTAGGTTCATTAATGCTTAATTTTTTGTTAAATTTTAAAATATCATCTAGGAAGTGATTACGTTGTCAGTAGGTAAAAGGTTGAAGTCCATACCTTCAATAAAAGCGAAAAGACACCATTCGGACTGCAGATATGATTCGAAACCGCGTCGGACTAGGCATTCACTCACTTTTATTTGCAAGGACATAGGTAGGTACTTAGAGCGCTTTCTGAGCAGCTCTAACCTACCAATTCTACGTCGATTAGTGTCCACTAAAAGGTAGTTAAATTACCGACAAAAATTAACCTTTTTCGTTGGTTACTATTTATCCAACACGAGAGTATTTTAAAACGGAAATTAATAAGCATTCTCAGTACCACCAGGAATGTTACTTATTCCACAGGGACCGTGTAAAGAGTGCGTTCAAGAATGTGGATATAACGCCTCCTTACATTTTCTTTTTATAAGGCATAATATATCCTTGATGGCCAGCGTGATAAAGTGCCTATAAAATGTACATAATTGTCTCAATGTTTACTAAAAGTAATATAGTCGCGTCTAATTAGACAAAAAGGTAAAACGAAGTTTATAGTGGTCGGGTTTTCATGAGACTTTTTAGACGATTTTCTGATATTTGCAAATGAATTTGTAGTCACCAAAACATGAATGTAGTTTGGTTTCGATGTCGTGTCCTGATTATACTGTTGTTTGAAAGTGCCATCACCATAAAAAGTGATCCGAATGTCTGATAACCAGTCTTACTTAAGGGTATCGTGTTACCCAGTACAAACTGGGTTGTGAAGGTGAGATAGGCTATAGTCGCTCCATGTAAAATACTGGTATTTAACTATTGTCTTTTTTAAACTCTCACGATCAGAACACATTATAAAACTTAAGAAGACTGGTATTTATCGCGAATTTACCTTTAATTTAATCCCGACGTTTCGACCGGATTGCACCAGCCGTGGTCGCGGGGAGACTGAAGTATTGGAGGTACCGCGACAGCAAAGTGAAGGCGTTTATTCAACTACCCTCACTCATCTTCATAAATGTTAATTAGGGCCGGTTCACACTAGGACAGCACACTACACTAACAGTATCCGTATATTGAGGCGATTTCACTTGACGAGTACACTTAGTGATTGCTGGATTCCAAGCTGAAGAGAGTTTGAAGCCGTCTTCGCGATTGAAATTAGGGTACTTCTTGATCTCAATCGCTTCCCGAACCATTCTCTTATAATAGTGCTTCTCATGGGCAAATATTTTTGTGTTTTGGTATTTAACTGCATTAAGTTGGACTGGAAGCCAAACCCAATGCAGTTAAGAAAAGGCTAGGCAGATGATGATGGTAATAAATAGACAAGATGTTACTGCTGCTTTCACTGACAGTTCTGTCATAATTACATTGATCTTTATGCTTTAAACATTAAGGATTGTCACTGCCAGAGGTACCTAAATTAACCGTGAAAGGACTATACATAATTGTCTCAATGTTTACTAAGTGGCGGCCATTGATGCAAGGCAATTAAATTGATTAAAATTGCCATTTGATCGGGTGCTCATCAATGGCTCGTCTTTGATTCATGGCTGATGGCTGTCACTTTAATTATGTGTATCGTGAAGGTATTTGCGTTCTTATTTAAGTGTATGAATGAAGAAGTTTGAGAGACCTAAAGTACTAAAGACTTTAAATGTAGCAGTTGTGTTTAGGGCCAGAATTTCATCATAATTTTCCTGCCACCATTGGAATCTACTTTTGGGGTCAGCGTGTATTCTTCGTCCATACTTCTCTATTAGCCGTCATCTCATTGAGTACTCATAATAGTCACCAGTTGCTCTGATAGTTCGTCTGGTAAAAATATACCAAATGCTTACCAAGACTTAAAGGTTCATTCCGTCGTTTCGTGCAAATAGAACCGTTCCGCAGAATAAAAATAAATATTACATTTTAGGTTTTTCTTTTATATACACGAGTCACAAATTGTCACCAGATTAATTTAAAGTGGAAGGCACGTTATTATCTTGTTTATTCACGGAGAAAATGACAATTGAAATTTAACAACTGGAAGGTAATGAAAAGTGAAAGGATTGTAATGAACTACGGCGCGATGGTAATGATGTAAGTCGGTTTAGGATGTTAATGAACCGTAAAAGACGGTAATTTAAAACAGCTTAATAAAACAGTATAATTTCAATCATCACCGTCATTATATTATATTATATTATATTTCATAATATATATATAAATATGATGGATCAGATGATAGTGACGAATTAAGTATTTTTTAAGTTTTCACATCATTACCATCGCGCCGTAGTTCATTACAATCCTTTCACTTTTCATTACCTTCCAGTTTGTCTTTGTTTTCTTTTTCTGATATATATGTTCAGGAAAACTGGAGGGGACGGAAGGTGATGAAGTGGAGATGAATGAAAAATTCTAACATTTTGTTTAATTATTTCGTTACCGAATACATTAGCCACTCAGTAATAAAATAGGATCAAAATCAATTTGAAAGCCAAACATATTTAGTATTTATAATAATTTGTTTACTATAGTACCTTGTGAAATAGAAGGAATGTGATGAAATTATTTCTGGACGAAGCACTACCAACAATACGAAGATTTCAAATAATTATTTCAGCGATAGGCGTACGTCCACTTTGCTCTGTTTGCCGCGGCTGACCGACCAGTAGAAACACGTTGTGACCTGCACTATATTAGGGACCGAATAAACCACTACAAAATTACTAAGTTTCCGAGTACGGATGGCGATGATGTTTTTTTTGTGACAATTAGAAAAATAGCTTTTTTTCTACTATTACTAAGTTATTGGTATATTTAAAATACTTAAAGAATAGGTCAGGGGTTTGGTTCTTACAAACCGTATTAATTAAAGCTATCAATTCGACTGTAGACAAATAAACATGAAAACAAACGCCGAGGTCCCTAGTTGGAAACAGAAAGGAATGAATTTAGACGCAGTTTTATTAGTTTATTAAATAAAATAACAAATCAAAACCTAATATTATCGATACTCCTTTTAAAGTAACTATGTCTTTACCCATTCTGGTTAAAAAAAAATACAGAAATGAAAACCATGGGTAAATTAGTCTGGAAATCGTTTTTGCACGAAACTACGGAACGACCCTAAACCCCTGGCTGAAGGAGGCCATACATTCAAGGCACCCACATGATCATCCGGTCCAGCCGACGAGAGCCTCATAGGTTGAACTGGACCTGCAAGATCACATTCACAAAAAAAAAAACAAGTAATTAAGAAAGCAGGCCGTTTGTTTTTTTTTGCTGTGGCACGCTTTGAGGCTAGGTACTTTTTTCTAGGTCTTTTACCACAATCTTAGCTTCTCTTTGGCTGGACTCGGTTTTTACGTTCTCGGTTTCTGCGTTAGGGAATGGGCAACTACAGCACTTTCACAGTTTTTATGTCTTGTGACTGGGACTGTAGTTAAAGTAGCGTTCATTTTTGTTTCGACAATTCAAAAGTGCCTGTAACTGGCCTACTTGAAATAAATGCTTTGATTTTGATTTTGATTTTTCAGTTTAATTCTATTTTATTCCTCGACTATCCTGTAAGTAAAAGAAGCATTACTGTTTACAAATTGTTTAAACGTTCTTTATTTTGATTTAAATCTATACCAATATTATAAAGCAGAAGAGTTTGTTTGTTTGGTTGAATACGCTAATCTCAGGAACTACCGGCTCGAATTGAAAAAATCTTTTTGCTTTGGATAGTCCATTTATTGAGGAAGGCTATAGGATATATAACATCACGCTATGACCAATAGGAGCGGAGCAGCAATAAAAAAATGTAGAAAAAGCTTCCGTTGAGCAGGCGATGCGTTGCGATATCAAAATGTCACGCGAACGAAGTCGCGGGCAGAAGCTAGTTGGTCACAAATCTCTCAGCCAATACAAATAAATTTAAGAAATATTGATAGATATTACAATGTGACATCGATATAAAGAGTTAAAATATATGGTCAGTCATTTCCGAATCATATCTCAATGCAAATCAAGGAAATGTCGTCTGGCTGTAAAATTACGATATCATGGCACGTGGCCCACAGACCTAAAGAAAAAGAGATTTTTTTTTCTTTATTTCATTGAGAATTTATTTTTATACCGGCAATGATATGCTTGCGTTTCCAGATTCCAATAATGAATTGTGTGTCGTTCCAATACGGTCCCGTTTCGTAAAAAAATAGGTTTTCTAAATGTATTCAAAAATAGAAATGATCGTGATGAGTGTATGAATACCGCATGTAAAGCTAGGGGTGGTCCAACCAGTTTTTTTTTTATGAATTTCTAATTTATTTATGAGTATGACGCGACATGTCGATTTATGAATATTAAATGTGTGTTCCTATGACTGACAGGCGTCAGTCGGTAGTTTTTCTGAACTATTGTAAAATTATGATTAATTTATGAGTTTCTTTTCTGTTCATAGTAATATTTTCTCCAATATTATGACAAATTCTACGAATTTAAAATAACGAGCGATGACAAGACGTGTTTTAAAACACCTTCGGTGTGTGATTGGCATTTTGCGAAATGTTCCGCAGCCCATGGGCTTCTGTTGTTGAGAATTTACTTAATTGTGTATAAAAACACAATTATGTTGAGAATATCAGCAATTAACTAATAAGAATTGAAAAACATTACAAACTGCAGTTTTTTTTACTAAAAGATCGCCCCGCCCGGGGCACCGGTTTCTGAAAACCTGTAAAAACAAGTAAATATTTAGAACGATCAACTGTTGTCAAACCGTCATCCGTCATATCAAGTGTCACATGGAACTAATAAGTACTAAGTTGGAATTTGACACTCTGATGCGAAAGCTGTAATTTCTTGTCACACCAGCCAGCATCCAATAAAATGATTAACCATAAATAATAATAATCCATCAAAGAAAAAGCTAAAAGAGTATGTAAATGTGTCGTGTGTCGGACGGAATATATTGAGGGACAGGATGTGGCGATGACGAAGCGAAACTGTGCTGTTCTTATAGCTTTAATTTATTCATTTGTTTTGACTGAGGATGATTTAAATAGCCATATAGATAAGTCAAGCTAGAGTAAACTCCTTTAAAAACGCTTCTATCCCTATATTTCAGTGTGTGCCGGTGAATGGTGCAAACGGTACGACGGGGGATGATGTACTACGAGGCAATTGCGTAAGAGCCGGATTCCACCGAAGTGGACGCGAGACGAGAGTAGGGATATGCTGTAAATCACCAATAGAATTTAGTTGTGTATTACACACTTCTCGTATTCGCTTAGCATTATACGGTTGAGCAGAGAGAAGAGGTGTCTCGTAATTGTTTAGGCCAACCTACGCACTCGGCGGCCAAGCGCACAGTGGAGACGAAAAGAGACGTGTCAAAAGCTGATGCTATTTCCGTTAAAGCTCATTAATATGCGACACGTTTTGAAATTGTTTCCCACTTCTCTTGGCTCTCAGCATATCATCCTCAGAGCATAAGGACAGAGTCATTCCACTTGTAATCCGTGGTCTCGGTGGGTCGATCCATAACTGGGTCTATGGGTAATTTTAATAACCCGTGGTTCCATGGCATTAGGGATTGTTTTCTGAATAAATCGATGGCAGCCAGGATGTTTTAGCTGCCGTTTGAGGCATGGCAACAGAGGTCTTATCATTGTGTTGATGCAAAAAACATGGAGCGTTTAAACTGGCTGGACGATTCTTTATGACACTGTTTTTGAATTCCAATTAAATCCGTAAAGGTGTGAAAAGATAACAACCAGATAAATACGTTCGCATTTACAATATTTGTATGGAATTATGGACTAGTAAGATCATCACCATTAAATACACTAAACGTGACATACTATCTGTACTAACTGTAGAACCTAGCTCATTGCCATGCAAGAATAACAATACTTACTATTTCCATGCAGTTATCGATTAGAAATAACAAAAATCATCCAGCAGTTTCCGAGGTTACTCCGACTGTAGGCAGAGTGATAAGGTTTTTTAATAAAAAGAAGTAACACTAGGAAAATTCAACATTCGTTTGAAATGTAGATATGTGATGGCAACATCCGGCGTTATAAATCCTTCACCTCCATTACCTGCATATGCATTTTCTTTTAGATTAAAAGACACTTCTTCTTCTTTATCGTGTGTGGTCAGCCCCTCTGACTTGGGTTTACATGCCGTCGAGAGAAATCTCTCAGGAATGCTGGTTTCCTTACGACGTTTTCCTTCACCGAAGCAAGATAACCCGTGAAAATTATGCAATACGCGCATACATCCGGAAAAACAAAATATATAAATTTATATTTCAACAAAAAATAGACTCGTTTCCTAGTAATCCATGGGAATTAATAATACCTAGAGGAATATGAGCTGCATACTTAAAAAAAATACACAGCCTCAACCTGACCGGGAATCTTCGAGCATTGGCTTGATGTTATGTTAGGTATAGCTGTAGTCCCTTATAACAGCACCAGTAGATGGGTTTCAAACAAAATATACGCTCGGAATGAATTTCGATTCGATAAGTCGTTTGTCTGTCCTTTTTTGGCATAACGAAAACGAGCGAGATTAGACATACGACTTCCGAATCGAAATCGAAGCGTTGTAAATATGGAGTCAGCTCTGTTTTTGATCACTAATTTCGCTCATTTTCGCGTCGAATTTTGGAACTGCATCACGTGCTCTGATAGTATCCACATTATCGTGTGGGCATAGTTATGTACAGGTATAGCCATGAGTAAGGAATTGTGAAGTTTCCTTTGTTGATTATCTTGAAAAACAAGAGCTTTAAGAAGGAGAGGTGGCTCTAAAGCCACCACGAGCGAAGCGAAAACATTAATGACTTCTTTTAGGTACCTCGTAAGAGAAAACTGCTAACATGTGTTT
Source organism: Xestia c-nigrum (assembly GCA_916618015.1). Classification (NCBI taxonomy): domain Eukaryota; kingdom Metazoa; phylum Arthropoda; class Insecta; order Lepidoptera; family Noctuidae; genus Xestia; species Xestia c-nigrum. The sequence goes on from OU745248.1 coordinate 10,879,375, forward strand.
CCACCAACAAAGAGTCGGGTGGAAATGACTCAGCGGTCAAAAAGAGTAAAAATAAGCTCACTCTGCTCATTGTTGTTTCATTTCTCTTTTGCGGTGAGAATCAGACGACTAAACTCTTTCTTGGTGGAAATTCATGAAAACGAAGTCCGCTTTGCTTAGCCATTTCCCGCTCATTAATATTTTGCGGTGAAAACCAGGCTTAGGACTAAGGTGAGCAGGATATTTTTTTGTTGCCATTGACAGGATTATCCAACTATATGCTATTACTGTTACTTACTATACAATACTAACAGTTTGTTCACTCTCCTACTACTACTTCTCCGCTATACTTTTCAGATTAATTTCGTTGCGGGATCCAAGACAGTTTAATTCATTCGCTGGGACTTCGTCGAGCTTCACTGTCTCGGCGCTTTTCTGTTGGTCACCACTGTTAATTCTGGCTTTCAGGGGAATCGTGTGGCGGACTTATCATAATAAAAAAAAAACAGTTCGTAAGAAACTTTTTTATCTGTTGCATTTCATCTGAAATAAAAGGAAGTTTCGTTTGGTTCGACGTTGTTCAATACATTCGAAGCTCTTGACCTAATATCTACCACAACCTACCTCAAAATTCACCGAAGAACCGTACAAAATTAACAGTGATTCAGCATTCATAAAATAGGTGAGAAGAATAGGGAAATATGTACAACTATGTAAGCTTACCATGATCTTATCGAGTTTTATCGTCTAATCTCTTTTTATTTCCCCCAGTGTTTGGAAACTAGGCGGCATTACGTCGGGCACAATGGCTCATTAAGTGAGGTGTTTTGGTTTGGCTTCGAAAGTGGGTAAAAAGGACATCCAGTGATAATGTGCACGTGGGCAACTGTGCCGGTTGATAGCGGACTTTGTTTTTAGTTAATATTCTGTTTTTTTTTTCGTATATCGCCTTCTTGGTTGGTTACCCACTATACTGGCTGGTTGGACTGATTGTGCATTGCGTTCGATTCGAATCAGAGAAATGAAATTCCAAAGTAACCGTAAGGCGATTAACACACGGCACCGCGCACCGAGGCGGAGGGCGGTGGCGGTAAAGCGGATTTCGTACCCCGCGCGGTAAGGCGGTTTACGCGCCTGTCCGCGCGGTTGGATTTAACGCGGATTTGACCAGTTTGATCACAGACACTGGCAACAGTGAACGCTGAAGTGGTGGCAGTAATCTGGCTTTTATGGCGTAGAAAGAAAAAAAAATAAGATATTGGGTTCATCCATTTTTAAGCAGAACAGGACATAAGCAGATCAATTTTTAAATTGCAACACGTCCTGCACCCACAATGATCCGCGCGGTTATGCGGCGCCCCGTGTGCGAGGCGCCGCCTTACCGCGCGGTCGTCAGCGCGGAGGGGCGGTGGCGGTGAGAGCACCGCTCGAACGCGCGGTCAGGCGGTGTACGTGTGTTAGGCATCGACGGATTTAATAGAGATCAATGCGACATGAGATCCGCTTCACCGCCAACCGCGGCGGTGCGCGGTGCCGTGTGTTAATCGCCTAAAACTACTCGTTGTTCCGCACCAGATTTGAATTCCATACATTTGAAATCTGAACATTTCCAATTCGGTTATACTCGAATTTCAAATATGGAAAGCCTGATGCATTGTTATCCTAGGGGTGAAAGTATCTTATTTAGTCCCGAGACGGGGTTTGGCGACCAAGCGTAGCGCGGGCGCTAATAGCTCGAGGGACTAAATAAGTCTTTAACCCGAGGTAAACACTGTGCTTTTCATTACGAATACAAGGAAAATAAAAACAAAAACACGAAACCAATCGAAAAAAAAATGAAGATCGAGTTGCCGCTTTCCCGCCTATTTTGTTTTTTTTTCTGTGGCCGGCTATTCAGCCTTTATTTTCACTATCGTCACTGAATAAATAGTAAATATTATGCCCAAATATTTGTTATTTTAAAGAAATATTTGTAACTAAATTATTTAAAAACTATATAAATAATCTTTAATTAATACGTTATTTCAATTTTACATCGCGCTGTAATTTACAGGCTGTATAGAAGTCGGAACTTGGTTCAATAGAAATGTGAAAATAGAACTAGATTTTTTTAAATAATGTGACTAAGCTGTCAGTTGAAAGCGATTTTCCCTAGGCCTGAAAAGTATGACTTTCAGCCCGCTCCTCAGGCAACTTCAGACCTACTTTCCGAGTATGAGTAATGAAACATACTTTTACATCTCTCATATTCGGTAAGTAGGTCCTTATTACCCCCAAATGGGGCTTGTAGGTGACCAATTAGCGCTCTAGGGTAATAATGTAGCTAAAAAAGCCCTAAGGCGGTAAGTAATTAAAAAAAACACTTCAATCTTTCAAAAAGTTCGCGTACATCTAACCATCATACTGGCAATAGACATCATGCATTCAGACCAATGACAAAAGGGGTCGCTTCGCTATTCAGCCTTGTCTTCGTATGAGTTTAATAGTCATCAATTTTAAATATCGAACGGCGAAGCTCAATTTGGTTCTTAAAAAAAAAAATGAAAAAAGGCGGAAATAGTAAACTTTTACTTTAAATAGGTAGGTATTGTTTATTTTTGGGTTTTTTTTTTATAATTACGTGCTAATTAAGAAAAAACATGAGTTCTGCAAGTGATGAAGATATAGCTGCACTCCCGATTCAATGAAACTGGAAGCTGAAGCAGCAATTAACAATATTTTGCCTGAAAGTTCTAAAGAGAGATATTTCAAAAAGACGAGTTCATGAAGTGGCGAAAAGAAAAACGAGTAAAGTCTTTATCTGCGACTGTATTCTTAACATACTTTAGTGAGCTGTCAAAAAAGCTGCAGCCATCTAGTTTGTGGTGCATTTATTCAATGTTAAAAGCAACTACGAGTACTAAACACGACATCAATATCAAGAACTTTTCAAAATTATCATCTTTTATAAAAAGACAAGCAAAAAGTCAAAGGTTTTTTTTTTGAAGCACCACCAAGGCAAATGCTACAAACAAGTTATTGGAAAAAATACCATCAGAAGTATGCCGAAGCAAATCGCAAGATATTTAAAGTTAGCAAACCCAGAATTGTACATTGCTTCCGAAGAACATCGGCTACACTTTTAGCCGATGCTGAGGCTAACTTAACCACTATAAAAATGTTCGGTGTGTGGAAATCCAGCAAGGTGCCTGAAGGTTACATTGAAGATTCCATACAAAATAGGAGTAAAATTACCAACCAAATAACGAAAACTATTAAACTTTCAAAAAATTTAACATCTTTCTCAAGCGATGATCTGCAACCATCAACTTCTGCTGAAGAAAGCTTCATCCTGTAGTGTTTGTACATGACCAACAAATATCACAATCTCAAACTGTTAACATACCCAAAAAACACCTGTCCCTAAAATTTGAAAATTGTTCTCATTTCACTATAAATTTGAACTAATAAATTGTTTTATTCTTGTAATGGCGGTTTTTTCTACTTCCCTCACAATCGAGATGTAAAGCAGAGTAGTTAGCTCGGGTGTAAGCATCAATTGCACCCTCGGACTATAGGCGCCCTGGCATCATAAAATATCTCGGGCTGCAATTGATGCCTTACAGCCCTTGGCTACTAATCTACTATTAGGGTTAGTCGAACAGACAGAGACTTCACGACTTTTGATCTAGAACTTTCAGTTCAACCTCTTGCAATTCCTGCAAAGCATCTTTTATCGGAGAATTATTATCTAACGTTAAATGCTCTTGTTCTAACATTGGAAAGAGTGCGCGTTGATGCAGGAGTGTTCGGGCTGTGGCAGGCACTTTCATATATGTAATAGTTTCTTTTTTGAAAGTCTCTTCATCCTTTCCGGTGCAGTTTTCAGTTTTATAGATACTTAAGTCAGTGTAGTTCGTGGAACGTGGAAAGTTCCAATGTGCAGCCATGCTTGGTAGAATAAGCTGAATTAATAAGTATAGAAACGAAATTTTAACCGATGAGTATTTTTTTGTAAATTAAATCTCAGTTAATAATGGAAAAGTGGAATGAAATAGTGTATTAATGGCGATTAACGATGATTCTACCGTTCAAGAGCTCAGCTTAGAATCATATCAAAACTATCAACTTTCAGGAGAACATTGGCAATTCTAGAATACAAGCTTTGGTTAATTACTGATTATGGTCAATGCAAAGCTAACATATCCCCACTACCCATCTTCAACAGCAAGCAATTAAACGTCCCTCCACATGCTCGCTATCAAACGAAAAAGTTGAATACTACTAGTCAAAAAGCACAATTCAAAATAACTCAACGGGGAACCGAACCTTATTCAGTCTGGCGGCTGGCGGCTGATGGCGGTATGCAAACCTGGCTAATAAATGTATCGGCGCTATCTTCAAAGGCGCATCGCTTTGGAGCGGTGCGCTTGCGCCGCTGCCGTTCTGCGCAGGAGTGGTAGTAGTGCGTGATAAGCGAAGCTGAAGATATTTTATTAGAAGGGGATCTTGTAATTTGAAAGGTTTTGGGGGGATTGGAGTGTGATGTATTTTGGAATGGAGTTTGGTACTGTCTAGTTAATTGTGACTTTTGTCACCGCATTTATAGACTACTAATTTGCTTTTGATGATCCCAGAGTTGGGATACCTTCATGGGGAGTGGGCTATGAGTTTTTCAGGAATGCAAACTATATTCAATTCAGTAGATGATTGGCTATGTAAACTCAACTCACCATTACCAGTTCATTCTTCTCTATTCGCGAACAGTTTAATGCGTTGGTCTAAGCTCGTTGCTGAACCAAAATAACAAACCAAGCGAGTTTAGTAGCAGAACTGACTGACAACCACAGCTGAACGTATTTATGCTTATTAGTTTACGTAAAATCTAGTACGGATGTATGGTAGAAGACGTGCTGCGCCCACCCCAAATAAATTCACCGTCATCAACCTATATACGCTATTTAGGTCCATGATCACCGAAAAGATAACGGTCTGGTTATCTAAAAACAAACAGCTGTCGCTGTGACATGTTCGCATACAAAACGGTCCAAAAGGCGGTTTTTAAAAGCAGTGTATCTCTAAAACTGTAAATAATTTCGACAAATAAAAAAAACTTTATATTTTGAAGTCCTTTTTGCATACAATGATGGAACTCAAAACATAATTTGACAAACTTTAATGCACCATAAAAATCTTCAAACATACCTCTTAATTTTCATTCAAAGCAGTTTAGCCATTTATTGACAATGATAATTATATTTAAAAATATAACATAAAATTTAAAATGCTAAACTACATCGACTGATGGATTAATTATTATTAAATAGTTAAGTTCTAGTTTTAAATCGATCGAAAATACTCATTTCGCACTATTCGGCCCGCAGTGACTGAAGTAACAACCACTTTGTAGTGCAAGCTAATTAGAACTTTATTATAACAGTATTTCAAACGAAGTTTGAACCACCACAAATAGAGTTGCTTATTTAGCTGATGTCGTCGCCTTAAACAGCTGTTTATAGATAATCAAACCGTTATCTTTTTTGGTGAACATGGACCTTATTGAATTAAAGCCTCTGTGACTGTACTCCGTTGAGGTGGATTACCGCCAAGTAAATTATATCCAACTCATTTCATCGTCATCATTCTCCTGTGTTTATTCCAATTTCTTGGGGCTGGGCGCAGCACATCTTCTACATTTTCTACATCTTCATCTCAATAGTCACTCATTTCATATCCTGGCATATCTTCCACTGGTTCGCCAGCACGTTCTCTTGGTCAGCGCGCAAACGCATATTTTATTGGCTCTCTATTGGCCATTACGTCGCAAACGGTTTTTATGTTCATTCAATTTGATCGGCTGCCACGCGACAGCCAATGATCTAGCTTTGTCTACATAATTGTGGCTAATTAGCTTATTAATTAAGCTTATTGGTTTAAGAATTATGGCTTTATATTGTAGGTAGGGTAGGGAGTTTGAGAGATACTTAAGAGATACTACGTATATGCCTTGAGATGGTAGTCCTTGGTAGTAGGAAATTTGTGCCTAGTTGATGGTAATTAAATCATAACTGATGCATTGTGGTTACCTGTAGGTAAAAGGTACCTTTACGAGAAATACAGGTGTGTATGCTACGAGTATGTTGTGTAAACGATAAGTTAGGTACAATTAATTCGTAGGCTTCTTTAATGCTCACTAAATTTTGAACGACTTCAGAAGTGTTTTGAAAAAATGTGTCGACTGTGTCCTTCATTTCGAAAATTAGACATATACTATCTATCCGCCGTCTTTCTTTTTTATTTTTACTTTTATTCCTTTTTTTTTGTCAAAATACGAGATAAAAATCAAGATAAATTATGATCAAACAAATAAAACAACAGAGATAGATATGACAGGATCGAGATGTCCCCGAGGATTAAAATGTAAAACAGTGAATAAAACCTTAATTATCACGTATTATAACAGCCTCGCGCCAAAACACGCGCGTTAGGAAACTGTACGTAAGTCTGAAAAACGATTTTTTTGGTGTTTTTTTTTTAAGTTCTAACTAAATCTCATACTTAGGTACATAACTTTACGCTGTTTTTACATGAGGGGACGGCAGAAACTACTTAATGCCACTTGTCGATGCTTACGCTCACGTTCGATCATCAACAGCTACTTAAATCTCAACTGTCTGGTGACCACGACACAAGCCTTGCTTAGAGTGGCACTAGATGGCACTGTGTGTAATGTCCAGCGATATTTATTTATTTACCGCAGATCATTTAGATCTTTTTATCACATAGGTTTTGAATGTATGGTTTTAATGTAATAATTGGATTTTTCTATGTCTATGAAAAAGCATTTGTTTTGACATGTGATTCGAGTACATTTTCTTGTTAGGTTTCCTTCTGGTCATGTATACTTACTGTATGTGATCATCTCGTTGCTCTCAATAATAAGGTTTCATTTGTGTGGTCTATTACCTATTGTAACTTTTCCACACATTTAGTAAAATTTCAGTATTTTCATGAAATTGGATTAAAAAATCACCCCGTTAGCTTGCGGCAGAGAAGAACCGCGGTACTCCATAAATTAAATTTGCATAAAAATCAACAGCGTGCAATGAAAAATAACTCAATTATACCTCCCAAAAGTTCCCCGAAATCATACTGCACAAACTCAAATCTTCATTTCTGTACTTATATCTGTGTTTTCTCCAAAACGTCAATACATCAATAGCCGTGGTTCTCTCTGCAGGGGCGTGATACCGCGGCCCGCTTCGTAATTACAGGCGCGAGCGCCCGCGGGCCGCACGGGCACACCCCTACCTGCGCAAATTATTTAGTAATTTTAATTTTATTTGGACTTATACCGCTTTCGCTTTGTTTTTGTTGTGTTTAGCGTTTGGCAAGTGTAGTGATGGTAATGTATCATTAAATGTGTCATTAATTTGAATCGATGGCTATCGGAGGGATAAAATAAATATGCGAACCTTTTGAATGCGTGGAATTACTGACTGTGGTATTATGCAACGATTTTGGTGGGAGATTGGTTCAGATATTGAATGGAATGAATTTGTCAATTTGTGTTTGCGTGTCAGAGAATTTTTTCAGTTAATATTTTAGTCCTTTTTCTGGATTATTCCATAATGTGATGTTATCATCATGCAGTTCATTCAGAATTCATGGTGTGTGGCAAATAATAAATCAAAATGCGTATGAATAAAATTTTATTGTTCCTTATAAATTTTCTTACAATTAAGAAGAACTTAGTTTCGCAGTGCGAGTGTTTCATTACTAAACTAAAGAATTGCAACGTAAACTAAAAACAATTTAACTAGGTATAGTTTTAGTACAAATAATTATAACCTATGAGATATTTCTTTATTAAAATATACTAACAGTTTATACAGAAACAGTAGTTCTTTAAATTTTATTAACTAAAACAATATAAAAATACGACTTAAAATATATATCTACAGGCTTATTGGAAGAACTATATTTCATTTAATCCGACGCTCTTTTTTATTTTTACTTTTTATCTACGAAATATACAAAAATAGTTACAAATAAATAATCTTTTACATAGGAATCGCAGTATTCGCTACCTCTATGGTATACGGATTTGGACGTACAAAAAATATTTTAGGACCTCTTCACATAGCACCAATTCACATTAACATTAGTTATTTTAATATATTTTCAAACTCTTAATAGTTATAACAGTCGCTGTCACAAATTGCTGCCGCTAACATTTCATATACTTTACAAACTCTACAAGGCACAGACAATTTTGGAACTTAAAACGTGAGTACAAGCCGTTTCGCTTTTATAATTATAATTATTTTTTATTGTCCTACAAATCGAATAAATTCACTTAAAATACGATACTCTTCTCTTTAATTTATTCAAAGTGTAATAAATAATTGAAAAGTTTTACACAAATTACAGAAATCGCTAAGGTTGCGAACTAGTTAAAAAAATATTTATATTTGAGTTACATCACGTTGTCAACGCGGTATACAATTTTGTGATTTCATTATGTAAGGTTATATAACATTTTGTGTCTAATTTTAGTAGAACAATTTCTTACAATATCACGGTATCCGCTGTGCAAACGTATTCATCGTATATTCCATATTACATTTGGAAGGAAATCAACTCTTTGGGCTACAGTTTAGGAAGAGTCCATTTTGCTACCCCGAATCAGTCCTTTCTAGTCAATTGCTGTAACAAGTCTGTCGAACTCCGGCGAGTATAACGCTGAACTCATCCTCGGGTCTGACGTCAGAGCCGGGAGCGCTCGGAGCGTAGTTAGTAGGAGGGGCTCCCGCGATCACGGAGGCGTAGGGAGAGGCGTACATCCTCTCAGAGCAGTATTCGGGGCCGGGCGCTTGCTCTGGGCAGTACGGCGGGCGGAAGTTCTGCTGCTGCTCGTAGCGGTACTGCTGCTGCTGCTGATGCTGCTCCATCGGCCCCTCCGCTCCATAGTCCAAGTACTTATCAAACTCCCGCGCATCCACGTCAGATTCAGGAGAGCCCGTCCTTATTTCCGGACGAGAGTTCATATAGTTCTGTTCTCCATCCTGCTGCTGGTTCGACGGCGGCTCCTCGGAGAAGTAGCTGCCACCCGTGTCGTACTCAGTTTTTGGTTGATCAGGATAATGACCCACGTACGAGTCCTCAGTTTTGTACATCTGTTCGTATTGCTCGAAAGGATGATACTGGATAGTGTATTCCGTTGGCATTGGGCCACTCGGGGCGTTAGAAACTCTCGGTGTAGATGTGCCTAGAGCTTGCTGGTCTTGCGAGGTAGCGACCGGCGGGAAGAACGTACCGGTCACCAGCGGCGGCTGCTCAGTCAAAGTCCTCTGGGTGCACATGACGTACATTCCGTTAGCCATGCCCATGGCGGCTACGGGCGCTGGCGAGAACGATCCTGGGGTTCTATAAGTTTTATAGGGTGAGTATGAGTCAGACATCGAGGAAGCATTGATCGCCCTCCTCCTGTCTTCATACTGAAAATTTTCCTTTTCATTTTCGACTGGAGATGCATCAGGTGTAGGCAGGGGAGCTTCAGCCGGGGCGCTCCTCCTTCCTTGGGGTTCGGGAGACCTCGCGGGGGAAGATTCCGGGGTCTGGACGTGGCCGTTGAATTGTTGGTTGTTCTGGAAGTCCGAGGCGAGAGGCGAGGTGCGGTAGGGGGAGAAGCCAGCGCCGGGGTTGTGAGAGAAGCGCGGGTCGGGCGAGTCGGTGCCGGCATTGTAGGGCGAGCCGAGCGCGGCGGAGGAGGCAGGGGGCGCGCTGGCCGGGGTCGCGGGCTGGTTGGGCCGCGTCTTGTTCTGCTTCCGTCGCCGAGGCCGGTACTTGTAGTTCGGGTGCTCAGTCATGTGGATGACCCGCAGACGCTCCGCTTCCTCCACGAATGGCCGCCTGTCTTGCGGTGTGAGCGAACGCCACTTTTTACCTGGAAAATAAAAATGAAAATGAGCCGATTGTGTTCGCCGGTACATTGTTGCTACACGTTTTTACAGAGCGGAGAAAATTGACGCGCCATGCCTTGTCGTGGTGATATTACGATATTATTTACGATACTTTTTATCCGCCGTGTAACAGGGATGTTTATGTGTTTAGCGTGAAAAGTTGTCACTGTTTTTCTGCAAAGCTGCGTATCCAAGTTTGTTGCGTGTTTTTGCATATCTTTATGACGTACTCAAATGTTTAGTCGAGGCACATAGGAGCAATATTTTTCTTAAAATATGTTAATATTTTTCCATAACAATATTAAACTTATTTGCTATTTATCATGGTAAGACAGCTGTAACATTATACTCGATGTTTATTAGTATTACCTTTCGTATGTAGATAACATCCACGAATAATATTAGTGGCATGTTAAATAAACAAAATAGATTCAGCCAGTCACAAAGTCAAGCTAAATAATCACGATAGTGTTTTATCAAATAACTATAAAACACGTACTATGAGGGTATCATAAATAACTTCATATATCTTGGAGCAAGAAACGTGAGTCTGCTAAAGAATTTTAAACTTTATTTTTTGTGAGACACGGTAAGTAATATACTGTAGGATAAAGTGTGAGGTTCCAAGAGAAATTATCGAGGAGTCCGAACAATCTTTGAGGATATTTATCAAGGCGACACTACTTGCTACCGGCAAAACAAACAACTTCACTTTTAGTGATGCGGCGTGTCGATATAAAAAATGGTAATTTATCAGCCGGGAATTTAAATAGGAAGCTGTTTTTTTACCTTTAATGGAATGGAACGAAGAATATAATTTATTTTTATGTGGTTTAGCATTTTTTATGCGATTTTATGATTAATTCGGGGTTACGACTTTAATTTCTTTAAAACTACCGCAATATTTTTGCGAAACTTAATAATATTCTTGCTCTTACTGTTTATATTTTTTTGCTTCTATAAAAGAACTAATATGTAATTTTATTTCAACTATCAAATGGTTTATCATATAAACATTACACCACCACGCTTATTTTTTTTTTTAATCCACTGAAGTGGTACAAAAAAAAACAATTTTATAAAAAACGTCAGTCAGGTATTAACTACTCGGTTGACTGATGTCAAATGTCATCAAGACAAATGACGGGAAAAGGCTTCCTGTAGTGCAGCTCTTACTCCATTAGTCGTCTAATACTTATCGATGTTTTTTCTATCGACATAATTAATGACGAGTTGTATCGTGGAGATTAAGAGCACTTGTCAGCGGTCTGGGTGTGTCTTTTTATTAATTCATTGGCAAACATGTTTTGATGTGAAGTTCATTTAACATATTTTATTTAAATGTTTGTATACACTCGTTGCGTGCGTGATACTGTGACTTTTTTGGTTGCCCTTGTGAATAACATGAATTAAATTAAATTAAATTAATTTTGACTGTATACTAATTTGTATATGTAATACTTAAAGAAAACCCACAAAACCGACTTAATTAGGTTTTAGCATGCCTAGATTCTAAAAGATATTATGGAAAACTATATAGTGGCTTCACAAACGAGATTCGTATTTTGTTTAACTAACAATTGCTTATAAAACCAACAACGCTCGCAAATAAATGCGTTCATTGTAATTTGCAGTATAAAGTGGTTTGTCTTGTCGATCGCCTAACGACTAATGAATTCGCAGCAGGCGCAAAATGACAACCTAAAATATAATACATCATTGCTATAGCTCCCAGTATCACGATACACATTAATTTCTCAACATCACTTATTATTAACTACACAATTCACATCCTACACACATAAAACAAAATCATTATTTAAAACACATTTACTGTCGCTCACGACATTTTTCCTATTAGTCATTTGTCGAGATTTGCGATAAGCATCGACTACTGGATTCCGTAGTGTCACCTCACTACGTAGTGGCGAGAAATATTTCTTTGTAACAACATCTAATAAAGCTTTTAGTGGGCACTTTATTACTGAGGTAATGACCTGAATGGCTTGACACCTAGCTAAACACTTGGGAGTTTAAGACCTAGATTGTTAGCGTGCTAGATTTATGCATTTTGTTGCGTTTGTTACGTAAATATTTTGAAATCGAGTTTTGAAAGATGGGAGATAGTTTTATCACGTATTTTGTAACAAAGTCTCAGCTTATATTTCAGAAGTCAATAAATTGTCGTTAATTGGCAATCATTTTGCTAATGCAAAATAAATATTTATAGTTTCTAGGCTGTATGTGCAAAAAGGGACTCTGATGTCAAATAACGTGGAAGTTTGGAATGGAATAAGAAAACATGGGATAACGACAGGACAATTATGATGATAAAATCTTTTTTTTTTTTTCAAAAAAAGACAACCTAAAAGCAAGGTAAAGTATCTGTGAAAGGACAGTATTCAGAGCTACCAACACATCAACCATTATAACAGCTCATATAAACCGATTAAATCGAATCACTTTACCACACAATTAGTTAATACCTATCACGGATAGACCACCGGCCTCGGCAACCGGAGCCGCGCGTTATCGTAGTGTAATTGAGTGGCCGCGATAACGTGGACATGCGCGTGCGCCGGACGGAAGCTACGGCGTCAAGTGCTTGTTGTGATACGAGGAGAAAAATGGGAGAGGTTTTTTCGGAGTTATCTTTGTAGAGATGGAAAGGTAAACTTGCTAGGAGACGCCTTTTGAACGCCACAATACTTCAGGTACGAAGACAAAATATCGCTGTTTTGTCTACGACATTAAAGTTGAAAAAAAAAACCTTGACAAAAGTACTTGTACCTACTATTATGTATTCTGTGTGTATTGTGTGTACTTAATTATCTATTGGTTTAAAACATTGTTAAGGCTTATAATACATATATGCCTTCAGTTTGGAAGCTTCCCATCAAAAGATAGATAATGTACCTTAACACTTACATACATAATATTCGTTCACTTACCTAATTAAAGAAATGGAAACATGATATGTGAGAAAACTAGTATAACATTAAGAAAAAGCTTATCACAAACTACCAAACTACATATCAATCAACATGATTCTAAAATATTTCGGTAAATCTCGATTTAAAGCACTTTATTCTCCTAATATTCGTAGAAACCCACCCAAGATAGCGGAATATCTCTCAATCGTTATAAATCGGTGTCCATTAACCAAAAGTTGAGGGATAGAACCATCCCAGTAATATTGAATGACAGGAATCAATCAACGTGGACAACAACATTTTTTGTAATTCTTGGGTTAGCCCACTTTGTGCGTAAGATGATAATTTTGTTAATTTTTTTTTCATAGCGACGTTCTAATTTTGAAAAGGTTGTGGTCATTTATTTCTTTTTTTTTGTTTGATAAATGGGCAAATGTTTTGTTTTGCGGAAGATTTCGCTATTTAATGAATTCTTCTGTTTGTTTAATTCTATCAAGTTTTACGGTTAAGACCTGACTTAGCAAAGATAAAATCATTCTGCTGCCGTCATATTTATTTATTTTGGGGTCCGCGCAGCACTTCATCCACCTTACCTACTCTCCGCGCTTGTCATCATTTTAGTAGAAATAATAGACTATTGAAATAAAATACTATCAGCATCATGATGATGATGAAATAAAATACTACAGAATTCGTCTAAACTTGTTTTTATGTCATCAGAACCATTTATTTTTTTAGTAAGATCTATACCTACTAAAATTCCTAATCAAATGAAACCTTTAATCAATAACTCAAATAAAAGATACCAAATAAACGACATAAATTCCTTACTCAATCCCAAAAGCTTGAATAAATAAAATAGATCATTCATTAATATCATCAGATCATTAGGCGCATACGATGCTGATCTAATTAATGACGTGCGCAGGAGTGGACCACCTCGTCATAACAAGCATGATCGATTGGCTCATTATAGCGGCTATCATTTATTCGTTTTTTTTGTGTGTTTTTCGATGGAGGTACATTGCTTCTGGGTTGGCTGGTTTACTGGTATTGTGGCTACTGTTTTAGAAGATATTATGGTAATAAAAGACTGGTTTATCTGTGGGCATGAAATAACTGGTGTCCTGTGTGTGGGTAGGACTGTCAAGGACCCACCAGGACCACCCTTCGTTGCCAGGAAGCAGATGGTAAGTAGACGGTACAAATGGGAAGGAGGATGGCCGGACTCGCAAGAGATGGAAGAAGTGGAAGGAATCTTTTGCCCAGGAGACGATAACGATGATTAATGTAGATACTATTTAGAGCTGTTCACTATCGGTAAGTATTTGGCACTTTTACATTAGGTACACTTTAGACACAGATGAAAGAATTAGCTTCTTTCTACCTTTTGAAAATTAATGGTTCAATAGACAAACCTATTCGAAGTTGTTCTGCAAACCACACCAAACACTGGTTATAATAAATTGAAAGATTGATGCAATCGAATTCAGTAAGTAAATAAAAGCACACGCAGAAATGTGTTCAGAATCGACAAATACTTTTTATTTTTACAATGTCCAGTTATGACAAAGTTTTGTATTCAAAACCAGGACTTGCCAAAACCTGCGACCTAAAACCGAATGCCCCCAATCAATCGTTGAACCCACCGTAGTGTAACTAACAGCCGATAGATGGCAGCATCGATTTTTTGCGCCGACGGATGTCGAAGAGCATGCGATGCATTCTAAATTTATATTCCCTCTCCCTTTCTGTCACGTTCAACTTTAATGTCGCCATCTCTTTCTAGCAAAATATTTTTTTTTGCATTTCGATTCCAAGTGCGTGGTCAATTTTGTCGTTTTTTTTTAAAGTCTTGTCTCATAGTCTCCGGACAGTGGCCAGTTCGTTTTATTGTCGTGCGTATGTAGACTTTTATTTCGGATCGCGATACAGGGTCATGTTGAAATTATTGGCTGAATTTAAATCATATGGCCGGTCGGGCTAAAGTATGTTCTGTTTGTAAGTCTGATACGATTGCTGATTGTGGATATTGTACTTTTATTGAGCGTAAACCGTATTTGTCTTTGGGTTTTATAACGGGGATTTTTAAGAACATAGGTTATTAGTCGCGAATGTGGCAAAGACCAATGGTATCCCAAATTGTTTGGGGCGTAATTTGTTTTGGGATCATGAGTGCAATTCGGTATGTCAATAAAATATAAATTAACACCGAAGATGTTAAAGTAAGTCCTTATTTTATATGTTATATCATCACAGTCATCGGGATTATGGGTGATCAAAATATCGAATGTGTTTGTCACAGTAACATAGCATCAACGAGGCCTTTGCCTTGCCATATAACAACAACGGTCCCTTTTCGTTATGCCTAGCCCTAAAACAGTTCGGCACCGCTCAAAGGCTTACTGACATCAACACAAATGTCAAGCTATTCCATGTTTCTCCACAATCAGAAGCCTACAAGCTCTCGGGTCCAGTGTGTCTGCGAAAGGCATTTTTTCCTTCAGTTCTGAGAAAGGCCGCGAAATAAAACAGCAAAGCTGCCGAAATGCATAAACCGACGCTTTATTCGGTCGAGCTATGTTGGCGGAAACGAACGCTTAAGAATGGTGGAAGATGAAAGCGGTAGCGGGGTTACTCAAGCGGGACCTAAGAGATTTATCACAATTTTTCTTGTATAAATTGAATATTTGTAGAGTCAAACACTCAAATACAAGAAAAATTGTGATATTTATTTGGAGGTACTCAAATCAAATCAAATCAAATCATTTTATTTGTGTAACATAGGTAGTAGATACAGTTCTTAAAGTTCTCAGGGCGCTATGTTATGCCAAGAGGCGTACAAATATGGTAGCATGCGAATTGTGACAAAAAAGAAAGAAATAATCAAACTTTCTCGGGCATTTTTTTGTTTATATTCTTGGCCATAACTAAACCATAATCACATATCTAAACTGCTTATTATCATTCTTTGACCTTTTTTTTAATCTTTATTTATTTACGGGGTTTTTTCTATAAAGAATATGTCACCCCGATGATGGCATACAATTAAATTACATATAATTCTTTGACTTTAACGCGTGTATTTTCTAGTTATTGAAAGCAGGTTCCGAAAAACTGTGACCATTCTGATCATTGTCATTCTTGATGTAACGAAACAGTTGGTTTAACATATTATAATCTCATGGGGATGCTGATGTTGTCTAAAGAGACAAAGTTACCATAAATCATAATTTGCACCATTTACTTTATGGTCTGTCAAAGTTTGTTTAAGAGTACATACATCAAAGAATCCTACAAGGTAAGGATTATTTTGTATGATGGCTTTCAATTTATCATATTACACTTTTATATGTTTAATTTTTACTGCATAAGAGATCGCTGTGATCGTAACAGGTATGTTTACGTCCAGTAATATTTCTTTCTTTATAATAAAATATTATAGCACCTTCCTATCGCCCGTTTCCCGCTCTCAGCCCGTCCCTCGCACTGCACCACACAAACCAACGCATATGTTCATGTTTCTGTGTGTAATAAACTTTAGTATCTCGCCGTAAACGCTGGCCGACGGCGACGCATTGTGCGTGGCGTTCCCAACGCATCGACGACGCCTCTCCGACCAGCTTTATAATCTATTTTATGTACGAAGCTATGAAGCACGTAAAACATGCAAAACCAACAGTTTACGGAATTCTTTGAGAGGAATGTTTTGTGCTGTTTCCATGGAAACTTGGAAAGTCAGCGAGAAAATGATGGACGCACAATTTCAAATATAGAATCATTTTTTTCTGGCCAGTAGTTATTTTGAGATCCTATAATACAACCAATGAGATGACAACTAATACAGAAAATACTTAGAAGAGGAAGACATGCTGCGCTTACCCTAAATGAATTGGGATACCGCAAAAGAATGATGATGATCTATTCCTGTCTGACCCTAATTTTCATTTTTCTATTAGCTTCTATTTTTCAGCCAGTGTCAGAAAAAGGTGTCAGATGTCTCACAGATTGTTCCATTTTTGAAACTATATCAAATAATACGTTTTTTATTACGAGTATCCAGGGAAGGTTTTTAAAAGTATTCCCTTATATTCGTAAGTCCATTTTATTATGCTACGACTAGCAATATGCGAGAATAAAATTCACAGTACAGGCACATCTCTGAAACCTATAAGGAATATATTTTTCTAGCTTCCTGTTTATATCAGGATCCTGACTGACATAATAAAAAGCAAACGCCAACTGTATACTAAGGATTATACAACATCCATTAACATTACTACTTAAAACAGTTTTCATACAAAATCACATATTTTTAAAGCATCAACTCCAATATTTATTTCTCCTAATTTGACTGCATTTCTTGGTTACGGGTCGTACTCATTAATCATATAGCTGCCTCGTTTCTTCTCGTGAGGTTATTATAGTGTTGTCTCTTTCTGTTGTGTTAAGATGCGGTGCGCGTACGCAAACGGCGAGCCCGCGCGTGCCGGGACACAGTTGTTTTTTTCGATTACAAGAAAAAACATAAAATGAAGTGATTGTTAAAAGGTTGGTCTATTGGATTAGTTTCCGTTCAGTGAGGGGCACCGGTGCGGATGATCGACTGGACAAGCAATTGAGCTGTATCATACTAATTTACTTACAGTAACATTTTTTTGTAGGCACAGTTGTTCAGGACTTTTAATGGTTGATTGGGTTTTAATTAGTATCAGATTGTCACCCGTTTAAAAAACATCCTTTATATTGGTACATAACATGGTGTTATAGAAGTCGGTGTACGTGTATGATCAGATGTATGAACGTGGAGTTGTGGATGAAGCATTGAGTTTGTAAGAGACGTGGAAGGTGTCGTTGTTTTTGACTATTCTCAATGGGATAAAGATGTGGTCTTAAATATGTATGTGTACAAAGTAAATGATAATATTATTGAAGTAAGTGATAAAATGATTGAAATAAACGATAAAATGATTGAAATAAACGATACAATTATTGAAGAAAATTCTACAATTATTTGAAGAAAAGAAAAAGGCACATGATTTTGATTAGTTTTCTTGTCATTATGATCCAGGTTCTTTTTCATAGCTAGATTCAGTAGATGAAAGAAAAACAGCAAAACGGATTGAATATGAAAATAATATGATAATACTATTGTGAGATTCAGTGACTTACCAGAATGCAGCATGTTTTACGTATCAAACAGATGGCAGTATTGATGTAATGACAGAATAGAAATGATAAAAAACAGACTAGCGAATAGAAAAATCAAATGTTGAGTCGCCAAAAGTTTTCCAAATTCAGAAAATTACATTTTTATTACATTACCACAAACAAGCTACCGCTAAAACAAGAGCCCTTTTAAGCTATTGCATAGCTTCTATCGCGAGCCTTGAGCGTGGAGACCGAATCCTGAAATTCCGTAACGAAAATAACCTAACACCCCCCGTAAAAAACAAATGCAATAGCTTTACCGCGGCAGTCCCCGAGTGCCACACGTCTTTTTTTCAATAGTGGCGTTATGCAGGCTAAAAGCGATGATTACAGAAATTGAAGGATGATCCACTCAAGATAACATGTTGATTGATAAAAAATTTGGCTCAGGTTTCTAAATTAAGAATTAAATGCTGAGAAGTTGTCAAACTTTACTTAATATTACTTACACAAGCCCCACAAACATAAACTAATCAATCAATCAATCAAAGTTTTTTGTTTTTGCAAAATGCAGGAAACGAAAGAACCAGTGATTTTGGAGCACTAATCATACTCTTTTTTTTTTTTTTTTTTTTAAGGATGGGAAATCATCAAATGACCCCCCCCCCCCACTCTGGGCGGAGTGGGAGGGAGTGTCAGACTCTTACTGACTAAAAACCATCCATGTTCCTTCCTCGCCTTTTACGTTCCGGGGCCGCGGTATCTCTTTCGAACAGGCCCGCAACCCCTGCAGGCTTCGGCCCTTGCGGGCCCCTCTCACTAATTATACTCTGTGGTAATTTGAATTTGTTATCAATTGAGCTTGCGAAAAACCAAATCTAAAACCCACTATAGATATGAACTAATAAAAAAACTATCACGTTATACATTTTCGTAGTACCATCGCATGTCACGTTGAAGGTTAGCTAAGGGCGGCTCCACACGTGCTCATTAGCCGCGCGGGTATTCGCGCCGCGTGTGCCGCGCGGTCACGTCGCCAGCACGCGCCGCCGCGCAACTCCATTGTTGTACGACACGATTTTATCTGTGGTTTGTTGTTACTTGTAGTACACGGGTTTGTGGGGCAGTATGGTTGGGAACATGTTTATTATATTTTGTCTAGGTGTTTAGGTACGGATGTTGCTTGTGATAGTTTCCTTCGTTCTGCGTGATTAACATTACAGTTTTAATTTTAAAGGTTTGTTTTAAGGTTGTTTTGGTTTTTTTTTTTGAAATAATGATTTAACCAAATTTTGACGTAAATGTTATCCATTCGATCAATGATTTTGAGTTTCTCTATTTAAGCATTCGTGTTTTTAAATTATTGCCGTTGTGGTCTTATTCCTTTGGTTAATTAAAATCACTCGCACAATTTATCATTCATCGAATTAGTTTTCATACTATTATTTACCTCTTTTAGTAGTATAGGGAAATTAATCCTATAGCTGGGGAGGAAGGAGAGTTGCCTACATCGAACTCTTACCGACTGTAATCTTTCCCTTTTTCTCCTACTCCTAAAGCAATGGAAACCTCCACCCCACGGCGGCATTGCACAGGTTTGCGCTAACTGCTATAGCTATTATTATTATCGTCGCGACAACGTGGCCAGGCGACGCGGCTAGTTCGCCGAATCGCGCGTCTCCGCGGCAGGAAGTCGCGTCACGTGGAGTGGGTACTTATTGTACATAAATACTATTTGGTTATTTTATTAATCGATTTTTCTATTTGGAATTTTTGTAATGGAATGTGTTGGGTGATGGATTGGTTGGACATGTTATTGTATATAGACGTGAGTTGACGGATATTTTAATTTAGTGGTGTGGCGCGGTTCTGAAAACTCTTAAGAGTAAACACTATGAGGTTCTTTCTCAGAGATATTTTGTCAGTGATGTATTTTTGTTAAAAAACTACTTTAGCAAATAAATTACTTGACTTCTCATGTTGATGAAATTTAACATAGGAACTACAACCCACAACTTATAAGTGAATACCCCAAAACCATACTTAATACCAAAGTGTATCAAACTATCCTAACAATTAGTATTTTTCCGAACATCAACGCGTTGATGTCTTTTATTTGGAAAAAATGATTGTCGAAATCGTCCTCTAAACTATTGCACTGGGAAAGTATGAATCTCATTTGAGTATACAAAAACAAACACTGAGGGGTTCAAGTGTCTGTGGAAGGTTCCTTAAAGCTACAAAGATGACAAAATACTAAGGTCATAGGATAGGTCTTGAACTCTTTCCAGTGAGATATGTTCTGGCTGAAAATATGCAGTAGCATGAAATAAAAAAAGACATTTCCACATCCTTCTGAGAAAAAAGCTGCTGTTTTTGGAGGTTTTTTGAAAAGGTTTAGGAATAGTTTAAAATTGCGATATTACACAAATACTTAGACTTCGACAGTTCCGATTTGTTTCGTTCAACTCACCTAGCCGTGGCCAAGTCGTTGTGGCCGAGTCACCAATCCCTGCCAATACCTGGCTCTGCTTTATATTCAATCCCTCATATATTACCCGTAGACCGGTGGCTATGTCTCGTCGGCTCCACAAAGCCGCCGTCAACCCACGTCGCGGGCTAGACACACGCGCGTCGGCAGCACGCGGCGCATTAGCATGCGTGGAACAGCACTAACGGTAGCCACCTTACGTTAAACTGTATGAAGGAGCGGTTAAAAGCTTGCTTTATCGGCGAATTATTGGGGTATGGCGAACAACAAGGTCTTGGAAAGAAATTGTTAGGCCTCTCCAATCCTTCGCGTTATAAATACTTGTAAAATTCTGTCTTTAATCTTGCATATATTTCCTATCGTATGTGTAACAAGACAGATGTCCAGTTTTGTTTTTTGCTAGAGTGATCCCGTATTTTGCTTTTACAATTTGCTTTCGTTTACGAAAATGATAGATCGATGAGTAAATAAATTGAATTTGCCTACCTTGATGAGGTAACTACGTACGCAAGGTCTGTCAAACTTTCCGAAATCAAAGAGGACAACTGATGTTATACTTGTGTTGTCATAGATTCAGAAATTCTCGTGAGAATCATTAAGCAACGTTTCAGTAGTAAATTAAGTAGGATAGTTATAGAAAAACAAACGGAAAACAAATCTCATTCAACAAAAACAGTAATGAAGAGGAAGTGAACAGAAGGATCAACAGCACATGGAAAAAATTTTGGATGCACAAAGACATTTTGAAGGGAGACTATGATTTAAAATTAAAGAAAATCGTCATGGATACATGTATAGTTCCAAGCCTAAATTATGGCAGCCAAACATGGACATTCACAAATAAAATAAAAAGTAAAATCAAAATATGCCAGCGATCAATGGAACGAAGTATGCTCAAAATAAGGAAAATACAAAAAATTCGAAGTGAAGACATAAGGAGGAAAACTAAGCTCACAGATGCTCTTGAACAAGCTCTGCGACTTAAGTGGAAATGGGCTGGTCATTTGTCAAGGTACACAGACAAGAGATGGTCTTTACAAGCTACCAAATGGGCAGGACCTGCCGGAAAAAGAAACAAAGGCAGACCACTTAAACGTTGGGCTGACGATATTAAAGAAATAGCAGGTAAAGACTGGTTGGAATCTTCCCGGAATAGGGATAAATGGAGGGAATTAGAGGAGGCTTTTACCCAAAAGGGGTTCGTGTAAGAGGAAACAGCAAGGAAAATATTATTATAACAAACATATTATTATTACAAACTAACCTAGTTTAAGAAATTTACTAACACTTTAAATTGTAAACATACTTTTATACCGAAATAAACAAAGCTTTATTATTAGTTATAGAAAAACATGACAAGCAAATACAACATAATAACAGAATTTAACGATCATTCAGTGTTGTTTAAGTTCTCAATGGCAAAAAATGGACTTGGAAAAAGAGAGAATCCAGCAATTCGTCTTTTTTTTAATAAACAGCAAGTTCATAAAGCACGGGCAATTCAATACCGACTAATAGTTTCTCAGGATCAGCAAATAAACCTGGCTTACCGTATTTAAACCAATTAAGTTAGATTTAATTAACCCCACTACAAATTAGCAGAACGTTATCTAACTGCTCCACAAGATTCTGTCACACCGTTTCCCTACAGCAGTCTATAATATTTTGACACGGCGCACCAGTTCATATATAATGCATGTAGACAGGTGGCAGGCAGTCGGGCAGTCACGACCTACCAACGATGCTGAATTTCCTACAGCTCGGGAAATTGGTTGCACGTAGTTGAAACATTCATGGCGCTAGAGAGATTTGTTTAGATTTTGTAGCTGTTGAGATGTTGTTGGGTCTCGGTTTTGTGATATTTAAAGTATTATATGTGAGTGGCTATGTATTTTTTGAATTGCTATGTGAAAAACACCCGGCCATGTGCGATGTTGTCCATCCTTCCATTTATTTGGTTACAAGAGTTTTTCAACAAAAGCACAAACTAGGGCCAGCAATAAGAAAAAGACATTACACAATCTATATTATAAAAATGAAACGCGTTTTCCGTTGTCACGACATAGCATAAAAACGGCTTGACCGATTTGGCTGATTCTTTTTTTGTTGTGTTTGTTATTGCCAGGAGAAGGTTCTTATGAAAAAAAAATGTAGTAGTAGTAGGTAGCTTTTTCCCTCTTATGTGACGCAGACGAAGTTGCGTGGGTCAGCTAGTCTATATTATAAAAATGAAACCCGTTTTCCGTTGTCACGACATAGCATGAAAACGGCTTGACCGATTTGGCTGATTCTTTTTTTGTTGTGTTTGTTATTGTCAGGAGAAGGTTCTTATGAAAAAAAAAATGTAATAGTAAGCAGCTTTTTCCCTCTTATGTGACGCAGACGAAGTTGCGTGGGTCAGCTAGTCTGTTATAAAAATCAGTTGTATAGCTATCATTACCAACTTAATTCCGTCAATTAAAGCGACAGGCCATCGAATCATCCTTTCACCTTATTTCTCACAGCCCAGATGTTCCCATACAACATATTATAACGCAAAGTCAACGACCCTAAAAATTCCACAATTCCAAACAAAATTACAGGGGCCACAATCGTTCGTCGCCCAAATGACACGCCCGTGACGGCCAAATGACATAATTGTCAAAATAGTCACTGCACTGACAGCCGCACGTGACATCCACCACAGAAAGAGACAAATATATACCACCCCCACAACTTTGACAGAGACAGAGAATGGCGCGTCGGTGTCAATTATAGGCGGGGAAGAGAATTAGAGAGAAGAACACGCCGGTTTCAAATTTGGAACCGTTTTGTTTTAAATCGATAAATCGTTCGATTTCGTGTTCGATTGCGTGTGGTCGACATTTCTAAGAATAATTGAATATCAATATTAAGTTATGATTCTATACTATTAAAATGATTACCGTGGAGTGAATGAATTCTGATTCATTCATCGCTCAAATGCGAAAATATTTCACGGTGATATTTCATAATAAAGACCATTCTATTAAGCGACATTATTATTAAATATGGTCCACGATTTTATGTGCACATTTATTAGTGTGGTATAAAAATCGGTCATATATTTGCGGGTCGCAGTCCTGCCCTTTCGACGCCTGTCGTGCATAAAGTCCGTGATCATTTCTCCTAATTATACGTGTGGCGAAGAGGGCAGGGACTTTTGGTTCGATGTGGGTGTTCGAAATATGAAATTACGAGTTGGCGCGAACGTGTGACAATGTTTTCTTTTTTTAATATTAAATGGAGACATTGATTGCTGTTATTATGGCTAATGTGCCTACGTAGGAACTATAAACTTTTTTAATCACCAAAGAGGTGAAGGTTTCTTGTAACATATACAACGATAAACGGGGAATATTTATGAGTTTTAAAATAAGTGTAACGTAAGGAGATGTCACGCATTCAACGGTGTGTCGTGAAAGGGCGATAATTTTATTTATCGCTTTATAATGAGCATGTTTACACACAGTGTTAAAAAGCGGAGTCATTTATTTTGTCATATAAATAATATGAATCATTTTGAAAGGTGACAATAATGTATTTTTAATTCTGATTTTCGGTCGATTGCGAATTCAGAAATGAATAAAATGAAAAAATATATTTGCAAGAGGTATGACTATGTTTCTTATATTAACTAAACTCTTCATTTGACTAACTACATGGTAGGGTAAATTAGTACAAATGGAACACGGATGTATATTTCATCCACGCTTCAATTCTTGCTTAAATAGCGCGCCGAGGTGTGTGAAATGACGTCAAAATGTGCCGTCTAATGAACTTTGGCATGGGGATACATTCTAGAGCTAGAATTTCTTGAATATATAATACATTCTAGAACTTCTGGAGGGCTTAGAAGTCTAACTAAGCACTAACTGCTTCGTTAAATGACATGACTTAAATTTAAGACGCAAAATTCGGAGTATTAAAAAAAAGAAAATCGTCACTATTTTATAGACTTGCTTATATCTGGAATGGACTTAATTTTCTAAAATACTTTGATGATTAATTCAACGACAATATTATAAAGACTTCTACTGAGTATAATCGAGTTCAAAGTTTTGCAACAAGACGAACCGTAGAGAGTCTTCTGACTCTTCGCCCATAAAACCAAAGTATCTTGACTTAACAAACATAATAATTAAACCTATTAAGCCACGCTGACCCGTCATTAATCGATTCAACGAACTATCATTATTAGAATCAATTATTTCATAATCGATAAAAAAAAACAAGACACACGGAAGCTTACGGCCAATTATATCGAGAGACAAAAAATCGATTGGATACGATTATGACGGATCGTTTAATCGATTCATGCTTTCGACGTAAGTAGGGAGGTATGGGAAAATTGCTTACGGGTCAACTTTCTTAATCACAATGAGTAATGTAGGCGGTTTTTGTGTGTGTGCGTGATTTCTTGTGTGTGTGTGTGTGTGTAGTGTGGACCTTGTTGGAAAGAGGTGAAGTGCTGTACAAGAAAAAAGGTGTTTCCATGAAGTTGTTGAGGTCAACTAGAGAAAAATAGCAAGCACACGGCTTAAAATAGTTAAATAGAAGTTCTTAAAAATCATAATTACTATCTTGGTCTATTATTAGACAATTTAATATTCAAATTAAATTCGATTATAATTACTAACTTCAAGGCTAACTATAAAAATCCTTAGCTTACCCCAAAATAGAAGGAAAACCATCGCCAAAGCGGCTCAACCGTAAAATAACCTTCGATTGTCCCCAAAAATACGTCCAATCAATTTCCTGTGCCGACCATTAACTCAAAAATAAAGTATAAACATAAAAAAAACACGTATAAAAAGGCAAAGTTCGCCGTCTATAGACCATTTCTTCGGGGTCATAGCACCCAACAGGAAATGGCGACGCGGGTCGGCGCGCGCGCGGTCGCCTCTTACGAAAAATAATACTCTTCTAGGTATAACACATACCCAGTGAGTCGTGTAACTGTACGGTTAAGAAGTTTTTTATACTTTGAATCTGAATACTTATGGTTTTTTACCAAAGTACGTGATATAATCCCGGCTGCAAATGCTGAAGCAAAATTACATATCTTTTTCTGCGCGCCCTTAAGTGCTGTCTCAAATGAATGACTTTAATGAAGATGAAAGAGTTTGTGATTGATAAAATTGTGTTATACTTCTATATCGGTGTTGTATAAAAACAATAATAACTTCTCAGTTGACAGCTGTTGTTTTTTATACGTTTTCTGTTCCGTGCACGTCCAGTGAGATCATTTGTTGAAAAACGCTGTAACTCCGTGTTGGTGCGATGTGAATGTGACGTTTACACCAACGTTTAAGTATAGGGTTTAATTGAAATGATTGTTTTGATTTATTTGCGATGTGGAAAGCTAAAATACCTGCAATTCTCGTTAAGGTTCGGGCTTGTTGGGTCCTATTTTCGTAAGATACAAATGTCAACTACTCGTCCTAAAATTGCATCACTGCTTGTTTTAACTTCAAACTTTCTGGACCTAAGCACAGAAAAGATCGTTTAATAATCATGATATTTCTTGAAAGTGATGACCAGTTTTGATCCATTCGTTTTCTGTTGATTCGTCATACGTCTATTTAGGAAACAGAAACCCGTAAATAACCTTCAATAGCCGTACATACATAAACTCAACGCCTATTTCCATGATGCCTGGCAGAAACCATGGAACACCACTTACTACATCCATACATACTCCTTTCCTTCGTCCACACATCTGGCCACTCACGTCTTTCTCCACAACATTAAAAGAAAAAAAAAGTGAAACGCTCCCAGCCTTGAACCACGGCGGCAGTCCACACGCATGTGAACTCGGGGCACACGGAAGTGCACGCTCCGTGGGCCCATGGGCCCGTGGGTCACAGGCCTACCTTGTGTTTACTCCGACGGTGACCCGCCTTCGTCCACAGCGCTAATTACAAACCCTGTGACAATTATTAGGAGATTTCCTTGTAGAGTGTAATCTGCGTAATTGGGTGTAATTGGTTCTGGGGTTAAAGGATGTTGAAGTACTTTGTAGTGTTGTTGTGAGAAACGTATTAGATCTAGCATAACTGCTTTGAAGCTATGTCAAAGTGTTGTAGGATGCTAAACTGCTATGCTACTAGTTGTCCGGGTGTAGCTAACATAGTAAAATGTAATTTGGATGATTCATTTGATTTCAAGAGTCAGCCAGCTTGCCACAGGATACCTTAATTAATGAGTTAAAAATATTAGAATCCACTTTAAGATTTTATTTTATTTTAATTAAAAATAATGAAAAAGGAATTTGGAAAGCCTTTATCTGCATCAGTCAACTTTAAAAACAAATAAGTTATTCGATTCCAAATTTGAAAACGTTACGACAATATCACAGTCAAGCGCTGGACATAGGCTTGTCTCCCCAGACATAACAATGTCCTTTAAAATCTGGGTGCTGTAGGTAGGGAGATTTTAAAGGAACCGTATTCAAAACACAAATTTCTTCTCCAAAATCAAGTGCCTATTCTAAACCAGGAAGACCCTCTCAGGTCAAAGTCCACTGACCTAGCAATTACTAAAAACCATATAAATATGTAACTCAATCAGAGTACAGTTACTGTCCGTCATGGGAGCCCGCGTCTCATGCATATTGCACTACTTCGCCATAAGAATTATGTTTTACTGTAGTAATTATACGCCGGGTTACTATTGGCAATGCTGGGGGTAGCAGAGCATTAAACATCTTTGATCGCGTGTTTTTTTTTCTGAGATGCTGGCTGGGAAATTGTGAAAAAAGTTTGGTTGGCTGTTCATTTTTCCGCATTAAAACGCATGTGGCTTAAAGAGTGATGGTATTGAATGTTGTTGGATGGAGAAGGAGAGGAAGATCAAACAAAAATGGATGGATTGTGAGAAGCATGATATGAAAGAGAATGGAGTCAATGATAGCGGAACGGTGGACAGGTGAAAAAAAAGAAAATATAAGTGTTGGTAACACGGGACCACCGGACAAGGCAGGAAAATCATAATGAATCTAGACGCCTGACAGATTTGATTGAAGACAGGCTTTTTGCTTTCTATACTAATATTATAAAGCAGAAGAGTTTGTTTGTTTGGTTGAATCTCAAGAACTACTGGTTCAAATTTAAAAATTCTGTGTTGGATAGTCCATTTATCGAGGAAGGCTTTAAGCTATATAACATCATGCTACGGCCATTAGGAGCGGACCAGGAAAGAAAAATGTTGCAAACACGTGGATTTTTTTTCCTTTCGTTTTTCTCTTTTACGTGACGCAGACGAAGTTGCGTGGGTCAGCTAGTCAGAAATAAAGTCCTCTATATAAGATGGCGGTGGTGTTTGTAAAATGATGATATTACTAAATGTCACAGTCTTTAATTATTTCCATTCGGTTAGACTGAAAGCCGACCTCAATATATTCGGAAAAAAGACCCCAGTTCCATAGACAAGTAAAGAGCCGAATGCTGGTCCCCTCCAATAGGTGAATTCATTCCAATCAATAATAAGACTAAAGAGGGAAAAAGGGGTGTTTGTTCAAAAGACATATTCGTCAATTAACTTCCCCTTACTTACTATTCTCTCTTAGAACAAGTATTGAAAACAATATCAATTAGATCATTAAATGAATACAGAAAGTAATAATTAAACGAACTATTAATACCTTGTCTAATTAACATAAGCTACATATCAACTGTTTA
The DNA here is from genome assembly GCA_916618015.1 of Xestia c-nigrum. Lineage (NCBI taxonomy): Eukaryota > Metazoa > Arthropoda > Insecta > Lepidoptera > Noctuidae > Xestia > Xestia c-nigrum. Next base: position 10,907,573 of record OU745248.1, read on the forward strand.
ACGCCAGCTCACTAATTTTGTTTGCCTATCGCCCCCTAACTAGAAAAATTACACTAGAAAACTAATCTTAATGCATGAAGTATAGAGCCCACATTCATTTGAAAATCGAGGAGATATATGGATTTTTATGGTTGGTAATTTATGATAATGATTTCAAAGGAATTAAAACTTAGCACTAAAAGCTTTAGGGTTGTTTTCAGATTGTTTTTGTTATTCAATGGGTGGTTATGCTCAGTTAAATTAATAGAAGCAATTAATAAAAAAAACTAGTGTGAAATACAAGCGATCATATCACACGGTGTTTGTTCGTTGTTTTGTAAATAGCTGTGTTTAGACACATGTTAGATTATCATAATATTTTCTTAGTGATATGTAAACTCTCGACCAACGTGTTTATAATATCTTACTGTTGGATAGGTGCAACTGTTTATGTATCGTTAGTAGTTTTCTATTAAAGACGGCATTGATTTTCTATATATGTAGTAATCATACGTTTTAATTTCATCTCGTTACTACCCGAAGCCTTTGGAAAAGACTTTCTGAAACCTTGTACTCAATTTAATCAAAATCCTTTTAATTGATCTATTTATATGTTATAGTTTTATTAGACTTTTAAATCCTTAGCTATTGTAGGGTATGTATAATATGTATGACTAAGGTCCATGTTCACCGAAAAGATAACAGCCTGATTATCTAGAAACAGCTGTTATTGTGACATATTACCATACAAAAATGTGTTTTAAACAGCTGTTTTAGATAACCAGGCTATCATATTTTTGGTGAACATGGACCTAAGTTAGAGAAACAAAGAGAAAACATGGTGAGAAAATTTTAAAAGGAACTGTGTTTTTTCGCTGTTTTTGAACATCAGCTGAGCAGCTCGTTAAGACGTTTATCTCGGCTGACTTTTGGCAGTCGAAATGGGTAGTCAGAAGCCGCGTAGTCTAATAAAAAGGCAGTCTAATAAAAAGACGCATTTGATCCATGTAAAATACTGGTATTCGTTGATGTATCTGGTATGGCTGGAAGCCAACCATCAACAACATAATTGAAAAAAATAATACGCAAAAAAAGAAGAGCAAAAGATTCTGAATACACGTCAAACGCCACTAAAAATGAAGTTATCTCTTCCGCCATCCACAACCTCAAAGCATCTGATTAACCAACTTCATCGTCGAACTGTAATATTACAATTAATTTAATTTAAATTGGCGACACCGCAATTAAGACGGTCGTGAAAGTCGGAGACAATGGCTGCGGACTCCCACGGAACATCTTGCCGTGTCACCTACATAGTTCAGAATGTAGATCATGGCTGCCGACTAGATTTTTGGTGCAAGCTTTGGTTGCTATTGCTAGATGCTTTTTTGTTCGTCTCTGTGAGGTGCAAGAAACCGTCTCCCCATATTCTATCTGCGCTTCTATCTGGCTTCGTCTATACCTACTGTTGTCAAGAGTGGAACCACTGTCCTAAGCGCGGTGTAGCCTTTGATAGGTGTGTATCCGAAAGAATCTACTATATTTTTCTATCTGCAGATCTATCCGACCTCATGTTTACTGTTCTCTCAAGATCTAGGCGTTTATGACAACCGGGACCACTGTCCGAAGCACTTTGTTGAGGTATGGTAGTTCTGATGCTTTTTTGTTCGTCTCTGTGAGGTACACGAAAGAATCTACTCTACTCTACTAACTGCAGATCTGTCCGACCTTATCTAATATTTTTCTCAAGATCTGCGCACTTTTGGTAGCTGGAACTACTATTCGAAACGTGGTGTAAGCTTTGATAGTTTGATTGCTAGATGCTTTTTTGTTTGTCTGTGACGTGCTCGAAAGAATCTATAATATAAGTAAATTCTATCCACTCCATCTGCTGATCTATCTGACCTCATCCCTATCATGTGTGGCTGCTACGGGTTCAAGTTCTATGTGCTTGCAAGACGGCAGGAGTGGTCAGTGTGCCCACTGGCTGAAGCGAATCGTTTCAGTGATGAGACTGTTTCGTTGGTAGCTACGCATCTGGGCAGGTGGTCAATGTGTGCTACTGCTAGAACATTTGTCCTACATGCCTTGTCGGCAGTCAAGTCATAAATTCATACAAAGTTATTACTTATCTGCTAATGTGCAAATCTCCCTGCGACCAATGTTTGTCTGTCGAGGAAAGTTTTACTAAGAAAGCAGTTATCTAGTCTGGTTGAAATATTGTATTGAAAACAGTGTGTGGGTAGGGAACTCTTTTCATTTTCACCATTCCTCCTAATAAGTAAAGCAGTCAGACGTTATTTTTACACTAAAGAGGCTCGCGTTTGGCCGCAATTCGCTTGATGTGATGTGAAGTAATGATGCGGCCTAGGAAGGAGCCAGCTTGCCTACAAGAAACCAATTCACTCCAACTTTGAATAGATCCAGATTATAAAGATCAAGGAACAGAGAAGAACTAGTTGATTAAAGAAAGCAGTGTCTAGATTTAAACTAATTCTCAGCGGTCTAACCCTCCAATACTATAACATATTTGCATATTCTCACGCTCGACCCTTCCGAGGTAAGCAAAAAGAACGGTTAATGGCTACAACTAACGGTTCGAACAATCTACATAAAATATTATTATGTGATGAGATGCGAATGAAATCGGCGTAAAATCGAGACGTTTATCATAACATACACATAAATTATACAGCCTGTTTGATAGAAGGACCGAGACATTTCAATATTTTTTTTAATATTTACAGTTTTTAATATTTATATGAGGAGAAAAAACATACTTGAACTCAATATTGCAAGTAAAAGTTTCTTGAATAAATGTATTTCATGACAGCACCAAAATGTATAAGTTAACAAAAATAATAAAATACTATATACTAATATTTTGCTCCCCCCTATCCTGAGGAAATTATGAGGTTTGTTTTCCAAACACCCCGTATAAAATAAACGCAGTATCGTGCGTATGACCCGTAACGTGTGAAGTGGAGTTACAGTTACTGTTATACTGTAGATAGATTATAGCTTGGTGTACATGTTGTGGTTCCTGTAAGTTATCTAACTCAGTGGTTAAAAGAACGAGTATAATATGTGTAGGTATCTATAGCGTAGTGTTGAAGAAGAAACTGAAGAGCAATGAGAGGAAAAGATCCTGGTCATTCTAACAAAGGCGAAAGCAATTTGTTTTTCGGATGGGAAATCATCAAATGACTTCTCCCACTCTGTGCGGAGCGGGAGGGAGTGTCAGACTTTAACAGACCCACCCATGTTCCTTCCTCGCCCTTTATGTTCCGGGGCCACGGTATCTCTTTCGAACAGTCCCGCAGCCCCGGCAGGCTTATGCCCTTCATTTTGCTGACATCTCTTGCTCGGCGCGCGTGGAACACTCTGGCGCCGCCGTCAACACGGCCTGTCGTCATAAGACGGACAGACGGCGAGCTCGCCTTGGCAGCCCTAGATCTCGCGTTTTTTTTTGCAATTTGCAGGTCAGTATCAGGCTGTATGTTGAAAAGACTATGTACTATAAACTATAAACGACCGTAAAACGTATATCATGATTTTCTTGCGCTTATCCCAATTCATTTGTGGTCGCCGCAGCATGTCTTATTCTTCCAGAACTCCTTATTTTTGTCATCTCATCAATCATTACTTTCCTTGCCGTACCATTTTTTACTTTTAGAATTATTGAAATGAACTTAGGAGGGTTGAATTGATGATTTTTCGAGTGTTAGGTAAGTTTGTTATTGGATTAGTTTGGTTCGGTTGGGTTGGATTATTGCTTTCAAAATCTGAAACTACTTATTCAAAACGTCTTATTGCTTTACCCATGTTTGCAAAAATAAATGATTTGATTTGATTTGAAAACTGAGATATCCTGGAACAAAATATTTGAATACATAATAGGTATTATAGGCTGATGAAATAGTTGCTGGATTGGATTTGGCTGGTTGGAATGATAAATCGATTTTAAAGAAGGCCATACAAGAATAGGATGTAAAGTAAGGAGACCGCTACTTCTGCCGGGGGTGCGGGACTGTTCGAAAGAAATACCGTGGCCCCGGAACATAAAGGGCGAGGAAGGAACATGGATGGCTTTTAGTCAGTAAAAGTGTGACACTTGGAGAAGTCATTTGATGAATTCCCATACGAAAAAAAAAGGAAACCGCTACTTGACAGTGACAAGACTCAGCTATATCAAAGGTGACTGGTTTAATTTAATAAAGCTATTCCTCTTAACTTGAACAATCTATAAATGAGCCAACCAACAATCACTCAAGAACAATTACCACATACACCAGTGAATGATCACGCAGCAAACTAGAAAACTAGCGGAACGCAATTTCCATCTACATTTACCTCTGAACCGTTCATTATTCTACAAAAGGAAGCCATAATAATAAGTCATAGTATCTCAATCACTGCTGATGCCACTCCGGCGCAGCGCGATGGTGCGTCCCGTCGCGGGTGGCTGCGCGCGCAAGTGGAGCAAAGGTGAAAGAACAACTGAACAGCGGACGGTGAAACTCGACGTAACGTATGTAGGCGGGACTATCTATGTTTTGTGAGGTTGGGTTTTCTTTGAATTCATAATGAAAGATAGGTGATGATGAAAAGACCCAAAGACTTTCAGTACCGAGTACCTACAATTTCTTTGGTTAAGGCTGATGCTGATGATGGCCTGCTGGGTAGCCCGCGGAATTCAATTTGGGGAACAAAAAGTAATTCCAGGAATTTTATGAACTTGGAGGGTTGTATTGATGATTATAATCCTGTAACTACGTACGTCTTACAGTCACGAACAATATTTTAATCAACATACAACCCAGCACTGGCCTGCAAATTGCAAAAAAACGTAAGAAGTTTTGAATTTCGCTTGCACCTTAACCAGACTACCAACTTAACAGAAGAAGAAAAGCACGCCCGTTATTAAACGTTATATTTTGTCAAAATATTCTAAACTTATCCTGAGTAAATACAAAATTTCCCGATTTGGCACAGGCACGGTGGGATCAAATGTGTAGGTATTGAGTGTAAAAATAACCTTAACGAAACCGAGAATCATTGCGATATTTTTAACTGGGAAGCTTATAATTACGAAGATATAGGGGATCAAAGTTCCACATTTTTTTTTTAATACTAGTTTAAATGTTATAATTTTACTTTAAATACCTCCACGATCCTCTTTATATTCAACTAGCTGGCCCACGCAACTTCGTCTGCGTCACATAAGAGAGAAAAAGCTCATAAAGGGAATAAAATTTCCCCCGATTTTGTAACATTTTTCATTGCTGCTCCGCTCTTATTAGACAAAGCGTGATGTTATATAGCCTAAACCCTTCCTCGATAAATGGACTAGCCAACACAAAAATAATTTTTCAATTTGAACCAGTACTTCCCGAGATTAGCGCGTTCAACCAAACAAAAAGAAAACTCTTCTGCTTTATAATATTAGTATAGATGCATCCTTTAGCACAGTGTTTTGACTGCGTTATATTGAGTCCTATTATAAAACGTGATTTTTCATCCCAAAACTAAAGTCGTTTTCAGCCATTTCTTTGGAGGTACCTACTTAGTTTGATGTACAGAATGCTTGGTTGACGGCTTCGTGAAGTGTGTGGCTGTTTACACCATGGATTTTGATCTGCAAATCTAAGGGGAATAGCTGTGTGTAGATTTGTAGGAGCCAGAAGAATGTCTCGCGAGGTAGGTTTCCTGAACAAACCGAGTGTGTCTAGGTTCAATATCTCATTTGGTAAGTAACGAGCAACGATTCGTGTGGGCGGCTTGACATGGTACCAATTATATTTTGTATATGCAGTATATAAAGTATTCAATTTTAAAGGAGGAGATTTAACTCCTGAGCATTAAGAGTTTGAGATAAGTAAAGAATGGTAAGGATGCTTCACGGAAAACATAAAGAAACTTGTCGTGGGCGAAGCATTGGGCCATTGACATTTAAAAGCAATTTCGAGGCGTATGAGATGAAGACGTAAAGAAGATCTAAAAGCAAAGAGGTACAGAATAGACATGATTAACATGAAAACACTATTAAAGGGAGAACAGCAGTAAGTCGTGGGTTTGAACCCAGACAGGCGCGTTATTTTGTGCAATTCATTCCATCACCATTGCTCTCAAAACGGTGAAGGAAAACATCGTGTGGAAATCAGCACGTCCTAGAACTGGAAATATTCGCTTTAAAAAAATAGGCAGTATGCTGAATGAAACTTAAATTCCGAAACTATCATCATCATCTGCTGAGCCATTTCCTAACTATTCTGGGGCTTGCTTCCAATTCAACCGGATGAAGCTGAATACTAGTATATTCATGGAGCGACAGCCTATCTGCCTTCCACAACCCAACTAGTACTGGGTAACGCGATGAGCGTTAGTGAGACTGGTTGTCAGACTTTGGGGCTACTGACTGCCTGTAACGACTGTCAAAGATCTACAAATGACAGACGGGACCAACTTCGTCGAGCTTTATTGTCTCGGCGCTTTTCTGGTGGTCGCCAATGTTGATTCTGGCTTTCGGGAGTTACAGTGGTATGGGCGTGTGTGGCGGACTTGTCCCAATAACAAAAAAAAGCCGGGACCAAGGCTTAACGTGTTTTCCGAGGCACGGAGGAAACTCGGTATGTAATGGGTGGTTCCCCATCCACAGACCAACCTAGGCAAGTGAGAGCGGCTGTTGTTATTTATCCACGAGCTCCGCAAACTCCGAAACCAATGAAACGAAATGCCAAAAGCTTGAAACTCGCTTGAAGCGGCGCGCAGTAACTAGAGACTGGTCGGTACTCGTTCGTAGAGTTTCTTATGTGGGCGGAGCCACGGCAAGGTGGGAGTATGATTTGTGTATGATTTCCTTTTACCTACGCCGATGTTATAGGAAATTGTTGAGTTTGCTTATTGAGAACTTTGGTATACAGGGTGTAAACCACCTCACCACCAAGCCTTTAACCAAGCATTCTGTACATCAAACTAAGTAACTTTACGCTAAAATTTTTGCTGGGAAACAACTTGTGCTTTTGGGGTGAAAAATCACGTATTGTGGTATAACTCAATGTAACGCACTCAAAACATTGCGCTGATGGATGGATTTAATAGTACGGGGGTCGTAGAGGTGAATAAAGTTAAAAAAAAAATTATAACTTGTCAAAAAGTTGGAACTTTGTCCCCCAATATCTCCGTAAAATACTACTACATCTAAATTACGCCCGCCTCTCATACTAAGGTTTTTGGATTCAAACCAAACAATTCCCAAACTGATAAAAAAAAACAAATCCAATTGCTAAAATGATATTTTTCCGGTTAAATGACAACAAACATTTCGTTAATAGTATTAAAAATTTTGAACACAAGGGTCTAAAGCCACCACAGCGTCACACTCGATTTTGGTAAAAATGTCCGTTAATATCATTACATTCTTGTTTCTTGCACATCAATGACATTGGTCAAGGATTTAAGACAAATTACTAAATCTAAAATAGCAAATTTCAAATTAAATTGGTCGCGTGACAGTTCGCAATAGAGAAAATCACTTAAGTTTTATTTCAAGACCCGCTTTGTAAAACTTCAGGACACCTACTAATAAAAATACAGATAATTTTAATGATAACATGTTATTGAAATGACTTTTAAAACTATAGCCCTTGACATCACTATGTGTTTATTTTTATAATGTGACCTATGTAAGAACGCTTCTTTTGACGTCAAATAATGACGTCTGCGCATAAACTAACGTAAATAAATACTCTTGAAAATTATCTTAATTTACTGGAAATTGTGCATCAATGAGCTTTGTTACTAAATCTTACACTTTCATTTACTTATATATTTATTTCTTTCTTAATTATTCTTTCGTATTTATTTCGTCGTGAATATAATATTAAGTATACAATTTATTTTATGTATCTAATGTAAGAAGTTGGCCCGGCTGTCATTTGTAGATCTTTGACAGTCGTTACAGGTAGTCAGTAGCTCGAAAGTCTGACCACCAAGGGTGGATTACCCAGTACTAAAAGAGTTGTGAAGGTCAGATTGGCAGTCGCTCCATGGTAAATACTGGTATTCAGCTGCATCCGGTAAAACTGGAACCTGACCCCAACATAGCTGGGAAAAGGTTAGGCAGTTGATGATTAAGTTTTTCTGTGTTTTTGGATTCCTATAATACAGGGTGTAAACCACCTCATCACAAAGCCAAAGGTTATAAATCATGTTTTGTGGTAGAACTCAATGTAACAGACTTAAAACATTGTACTGATGGATGTTTTGAATAGTACAGGGGTCGTGGAGGTGTTAAAAGTTAAAATAGTACAAAAAAAACTTTTATTTAAAAAAAACCTTGTCCAAAAGTTGTATATTTGGCCCCCCATATCTCCGCAACTAGAAGGTTCCCAGGTATGGTGTAGAACAAAAAAATGATCGCAACGAAGGGGAGAATAAGTGCCTTTCGTCTTCGTGAAAAGGTGTTTTACACCCTATATAATAAACCTACTTACTCAACTGTTGGAAACAGTGAAGCTACTCAAAAATAGGACATCGGCAGCCTATCAAACTAAATGGCTGAGTTCAGACCTCCTTTCAGCATAGAATACTAACAGCCATTTCTTGGAGTTAATGATCAACTTCTAACTTATATTGTTAAGCACATACATTGATGACCTATTTGGCTCTGTGCCAGAGAGTTTCCCACTACGGCACGGGTTCGATTCCCGAGTCGGGACAATAGGTGCTTTCATTTATTTGCATGACACGCCATTGATGTATGGACATCTATATTAAAATAGTACTCTTGTTCCATCGTATTGTAATGCGTGAAAGGTGCCTAATTTATACAGCTGTCAGTATATTAGGCTTATTCGTCAACATGCGAGAAAATAACGACAGTATGCATTTGACGTTTTCTCGCAAAAACGACCGTACGACGTGACTTTGCATCGACGGGTGACATTATCTTCAATTCATCGCTTACTATACGAAAACCCAATGAAAATTGAAACATACACACATAAGTATGTAAAGCAACCGTCGGAATCAGTCCAGGAGGTCGGAGCGCGACTGGTTGCTCAACGTCCAGTAATAGTATTCATCGAAGCGACCCCCGACACTGTTGAATGCTGATTCATATTTATGAACATCTTCTTTTATTGCCTATGTGTAGTGTACGTTTGTGTAAGGTTGGGTCTGGTAGTTGGTGTATGTTTTGTGAAAGTTGTCTCTTTAGATAGTTGGTTACTACAATATTGATTATACTTCTGGTGATATTGTCCATATGTCCATATATGGTAATACTTTCGTTGTCAAAGATATCACTAAAATGCTGATCGAAGCCTTTTTCATTGGGGTTTTCATCATTAAGAGATAGAAACACGTCCTAAAATGTATAGGTAGGTTATATCCTGAACCTGAAACTATAGTTATGTAACGAATTGAACCTAATGTGGGTCCCTAGTTTTCTGTAAGTTCTAGGTACGTCTAAAAACCGTGTGTCCACTGCTAACTAACACATATGACTAATGACATAAAACCGTGTATTTCACCAATACAAAATTAGAATTGTCCGCCGCTCCCAATTGTTCGTCAAATTCGGCCAAGGGTTACTAGAATATGAACTACGTAAAAACAAACCAATTCTAGTATAATGACAGTCGACAAAGCACTTCACACAACGCAAAACATAAGGCTAGGTGCACAATAACGCCCTTCTGGCGCAATATGCACTTTTTACGCAATCCGTGCGCTGCAATGATCGTGCGAAAAATGCTTCTTGTTCGCCAGTTTCATTGTCATGTGCCAACGATTTATGAATGTGTGTGAGCTCACCTAAATTCAGATTGGTTGGAGATATAGCGTTGTGAAACAAAATGCTTAATTTGTGTGATAACTAAGTAAGGTCTGACCACTAGATCGGTCGATGACTTGGCTTGTTACAGACGTCATCGCGGCATCGGTGTATTCTCACGGCTGTTATTTTTATTTCAGGCTCTTGTAGCTTGTTTGTGGCAGTAAATTGAATAATTTCATAATTTGTTGTTTTATAAATAGAATTTGTTGTAAAACTGAGTTAGTTTTTTAAATTATGATTTTAGGTACATTTTCAATCTAAAATTAGCATTTTATAGATTAAAAGTGCAGTCAAAAATTACATGATGCCTCTTTCACACCACGCCTCGTTTTCCCCAATTATGATCGGTTAAATTGTAAAGAATTTTCCCGAAAATTATTTTCCACATTATAAAAACGTGAAAATTTCCGCAGCTACAGGCTGTTGCCCAATTTTATTTCAAGAATTACCAAAAATTAAAACTGAACTCAACTAATCGGATTACAGTGCTGACCTCAACTTTAGAAAGGTAAATTACTGCGGTAATTAAGAAAAAAACGGTCGGTACATATGGTCGTGCTCTAACGGCTATTGTCTCGGGAAAAAATATTCTTTATACGTACATAGAATCGTTTTTATCAGATTTTCGCACGGTCCGACACTTAACTGTTCATACATACAGTGTGCTTTAACTCGGTAAATTTACGGGTAATATGGCGAAAATATCGTCGGAATTGCGCAGTTAGTTAGTTATTCTTAATTAACTGCTATTTAAAGTAAATAGCGTCAAGTGCGGAGTTGAATTTTAACTGGGAGGTGGTAATGGTTTATTTAAATTTTTAATGATGACAATGAGAGGCTTTTTGTTCCAGATTTATTTTGATTTCTATTTTCAGTTATGAGATTCGTTTATAACTGTTTTTGCAATGTTTAATTACTAGCAGACGTCACGCAGTTTCACCCAGGTAGTTCTTGTTGAATTTTTCTGTAGAATATTGGCATAAAAAGTAGCTTATGTCACCCGGGGATATTGTAGCCACCCAATGGTGAAAGAATTTTTCAAATCGGTCCAGTAGTTTCTAAGTTTATTCGTTACATACAAAAACACAAATCTATCCTCTTTATAATATAAGTATACAAATATTTTAAATTTAATTTTTCAATATTATTGAAGATGAAAAAAACCCTCTTATTTTAGAGGAATAACGCAAAAAAAGAACTCATTTCATTTTTGTTTTGCAGAGATAATAAATATTTTCATAATATCAGTGTCCAAACTACAGAATCAGCCTGTATATAATGTCAGTGTGGCAATTAATACGTTTTGCGCCACCTCAGTTGCGCCACAGTTGCCAACTATCCTTGACTAGCGGGCGGCTCCCGAAATATGCCCCGAATGACGGACCTTGCTACTATTTATTTTTATATTGTCTGAATAACGATGCATTGTGAAATTAAAGAGCTTTGAGTGCTGGTCTATGATATAATGCTATACACATTTTTTATTATTCAACTAACACTGGACGAGAATTTGTTGGCAGGTGGCTAAAATTCACACAAACGCCATCTTGCGGCTTCTCCGGCGGTTCTCGATTTTTAACCTTTTGACCGCCCCAGAGCAAAAAAACGCACGCGCGTCACATCAAGCTAAAATGTCACCGACTATTTAGTCACATATACGTGTCGTTTGGCTTACAGGGTACGCACTTGCTTGTCACCTATATGGGACTAAGAGGTCAAAAAGTTAAAGGAAGTTAGAATTTTACTCTTTTCATGATGCTTCTTCTAGTAGTAGTTTAGTCTTAACTTCTATATCATTCAAAAATTACCGTGACGTTCACTGCATCCACATGGATTACACAAATTCGTAATGTTTATATAATAAAAACTGTGTGGTAATATTGGTAATTAATTATTATAAATATAAATGTTTTCATCTGCACAGTGGAACTACAGTGGAAGCGCATATGATGTCACAACTACCTGTGTTTACCTATTTTAGCATTAAAAAATACATAATGTAAATGATTTTGGTAATTATATACCCTAGTTTCAGTTTCTGCCTAGCCTTTTTCCAGCTATGCTGAGGTAGGCTTCCAATTTAACTGGATTTAGCTAACTTTATAATTCGAGCGACTGCATGTCTGAACTCCACATTCCTTTTACTGGGTAGCTTTAACTCTGATCGATTCGATCCGATCGAAATAATCATACATTTTTAATTATAAAATTATTGGTTTTATTTGTATTCTGTATATATACGTAATAACTTTAGTTTCCTTAGTTGTTTAAAATTCAATTCAGATATTTGAAAACTAAAGGTTTCGCTACGATTCACAACCAAAAATCTTTTGCACAAACATTTCAACGATTTGTTAAACGTCCCGTTATGAAGTCCGTCTAGAATTTTATATATTTTTTTAATATCCTTCTTTGTTCATAGACCAAATTCAAAGTACCAGCTATAAAGGCGCGCGCACACTGGCCATGCATACCAAGTAAGCTGTAGTGTACACGTGTGAGACTTCCGTTCGGCTGGATATCAGCTGATGCATTCCTATTGCGTTGGTTTGATTAGTGGAACTTTTGAACTTGCGTATTTATTTTGAAAATTGAATTTAGAATTGACAGAATGGGGTTTGAATATTTTAGTTTGGAGGCTGGGCTGGCTTTTGATTTAGAAAAGTAATAAAGTCGCAATTTTGAAAATAGAATGACGGACTACTTGGTAGGCAAATATTATATCCAAGCCCATTAATTGTTTTTTTTTTCGTTAGTAATAAATAAATGGCATTTTAATGTCATGAAAATAAAGTTTGACAGGTTTTATGAAAAGTAATGAATTTTTTTTTCTATTTCGACACGTTAAGAATTTTAAATTGTTAATGAAGTGCGTCATTTCGATTTCCATTTTACTGGTGCTTGTTTAAAATTTTGCATTTTTTTCTAGAGAAGTGTCTGTGTAGTGCTGTAATTTAACAACTGAGCCATGCTCTAAAATGCCTTTAAGAGAAAATGTTGACAACAGGTCATTATGAGGTTAAATGCAAATACGTATACGTCAGCAAATATAAGAATTAATAATTTATTAGTACTTGAATTTCATCTTGTTGAAAAAAATTTAATTGTGTATTCTACTATATTGTAGTCGAAGAGCTATGTGAGGCCTGTTTCATGGTTCACTTATTCCCAAATAGTCGTGTGACAAATAGTGTCAGTGCAATACCTTATTTATTGGCAAACTTATCTATACTTCTATACTAATATTATAAAGCAGAAGAGTTTGTTTGTTTAGTTGAACGCTCTAATCTTAGGAACCACTGGTTCAAATTGAAATTTTTTTTTTGTGTTGCATAGTTCATTTATCGAGGAAGGCTTTAGCTCTCTTATGTGACGCAGACGAAGTTGCGTGGGTCAGCTAGTAATATGGTTTGTGTGGAAAGCGCAAGCGCAACGCGTCTTCTGAGCGAGCATGAGGTGATGATCCCCTCAATCGGGTAAAGAGTTATTGGGGATATTAAAGCCATTAGGAATTTCTCAGTAGCAGCCACGAAGATTAATTGTGCCCTATTGATGGCAACATTACATATAACTTTAACTTAAGACGGCTATCACACTTTTTCTTGTAAGTATTTGAGTGTTTTTAGACTCTAACTCCATAGAGAAAAAATCAAGATTGTGCTTGATTAAGGTTTATATATGACCATAAAATAAAAAAAAATATACGCCCAAGAAAGTTTAATTATTTCTTTATGGTGTGCTCAAAATAAATATCACAAATTTTCTTGTATTATAGTCTAAAAACACTCAAATAGAATAAGTGTGATAGCCCTCTTAACTGAATAAATATGGGAGTTTTAATACGTGACAATATGTCAGTCGTTATTTCAGTATTCTTGTATCTATTGCGAACATTTTAAGGAAGCTGTTTGCATTAGTTTAGCAATAAGTGGTAGTTGAAAGGCAGATAAAACGTGTGTAAAACGATTTTAGAGCACATAAAGAAGTTTCTAGTCATAAGTGATTTTAAACGAAGTTATAACCTAACATTTTCGCTTGATTATCATAAATTACATACCGTTAATAAACGATAACTGTCCCGCACCGAAACATTGCAAAATCACCCTTAGCGTCACACATATAGAGTCTAAACCGAATGCAAAATGTAAATTGGTAGTTTTCTACACATTAAGTTCATTGTGTATAGTGAAAAGATTTTCCCACGAAAAAAGGAAAACGTGTGTTGAAACGAGTTGCGACACTGAGTTGCGTGTTCTATGGCGCAGTGAATGGCATGCTGTAAGGTCATAGTGCGTTGACATATGAATAAATGTGATAAATAATACGCTTAAATGAGGTTTTACTCGATTTTCTGTTGGCTTGTCTATGGTTTTGGAAGGTGGTAGCAAAAAAGTAAAGACAGATTTGAAAAAGGAACGGCATTTGTTACGGGCAAGCGTTTTAAATACAACATGAGTTACATTTTCATCATTTGACTGTAATTCTCTAAACATTAATAACTAGACAAGTACTGAAACCCATCGAAAGAAGAAGTATTTAATGAATGCAGGCGGTACAAATTGTACCCTTCTGAATACCCATGACTTAGAATTCATTCTTACTATTAATTTACATATCTCAAGTAAATATGCAAATTAATAATTAGAATGAAGATTCAGATTCAGACGTCCATTTAATAAATCCTTGTTATTTATGTATTCAAGAAAATAATTTCAGCAACTTCAGACCTTATCTGCAATATTTTTTATTAACTTTATAGACTAGGTCGCAATTTATTTTTTTATGACTAACCACAGATAAAAAAATCACATAAATTAATCTTGCATGACATTGAGCGATATAATTACGCTAGCTACGAAGGGCACTGGGTATGAAAAAACCTGCCTCCGGAGATAACTTAGACGTTGTAATTTTCCAGTTTTCCTTATAAAATTAATTGTTGTTTATTCAGTCATTTTCTTGTTATGCTAATAAGAATGTTCATTAAGTATGCTTGTTAATTTAAAATGTATTTTAGTCTTAAAATGACCTACCTTTTAAGACTTGGTTTTCGTCTGACCGGGCTGATAGAAAAATGTTTGATTTGAAACTAGTTAAAGTTAAAATATTTTCATGACTACGTACTTGGTTTTCATAGGAAATCGATTGTCTTGATATTCAGTCACGAGATGAGGAGGGTCGAATATTGCCTGTGTCTAAAAGAGTGAAAAATATAAATGTTGACGAATGGAGAGGCAGACCAAGAAGGCAGGCCAAAAAAAAGGTGGATATATTGTGTGAGGAAGGGTATGAAGGATAAAGGAATAAAAGATAGTGAGTTGACAGGGGCGAATGAAAGAAAGAACCATGTTGCGCCGACTTCAAGTAACACGGGACAAGGGTAAGAAGATGATGACGTCATTGATGAAAGAAAGAAAGAAAGAAAAAACATTTATTCGTCGCAAAGTCATGACGTGCATACAATGATACAAGTGATGGTACTTGGTTTTTATTTAAATAAGTTTACAGCCAGCAGTAGCTTCTCAGTTCAAATTGCGTTTGAAGTTCTATGTAGCTACTTCAAGGAGCGTACTGCTATACGCTGCCTGAATTGGACGATTACAAAATGCTCTGAAAACAATGAAAGCGAAAATAAAACGCTACTTTCAATTACAATATCTAGGATTAAAGGAATGTAAATGTTGATTGATGGAGAAGAAGACCAAGGAAACGATGGAAGGTTGGATTTGTCATATATTTCCTCACACAGGAAAGAGGAAAAAGTTGACAGAAAAAGGTGTAAAAATTTTGTGAGACAGTTGACAGGGGAGAATGGAACAAACAAACGTGTTGTACCGACCCCAAACAACAAAGGATAAGGACAGAAAGATGATGATTTAGGCTGGTTTTATAGTCACGCCGCTAGACGCGCCGTTGGGCAGAATTTGTATTGGAGTAGTAGGTAGTAGCGTTTCAAATTCTGTCCAACGGCGCGTCTAGCGGCGTGACTATAAAACCAGCCTTAGGATTAAACAAACAAACGCCTCTTCCATGTTACCTTGAAGGTAGGTGAAAGCACTGTTCCAAAAATATGTTACTTAATTAAACGGACGATTAACTGCGCAAATATAGCACAGATTAATATCATTAGAACACTCGTATGTAGACATATTATGTATGTATTGTGAAGAAATTCTATAGTCTATGCGTACCGTTGTGAAATATTCGTGGGCGGTACTTATATGTATGTACAGAAACGGCTATTAATCATAGACTGAGTTTAATTGAAGATGATACGATTTTTCAAGGCGAATATATGGAAAATTATTACTTGCCTCCGCGGTTAACGAGCGGTTAGATTTTGAAACGGAACGCCTACCGACTGTTGTTGGTTGGTCATTGTTTCATAAGTATGGTTGAAGTAATTTTCAGTGAAATGAACGCTACTGTAATATGGTTTATAGTTAAGTTGTACTTTTAATTAAATGTGGAGGATATCTATGAACTCAAAAGCTCTGCAGCTGAATGGTTCAATTTTAATTTAGGTGTTTATTGATGGGTATTAAGAGACACCTAAAAGAATCGGCACGCCACGGATGGTGTTGAGAAAATGGAAAATTTACCTCAATGTTTTTTTTTGTCATATTTTCAAACTCTTACCAATCATTCTCTTTAGATTTACTCGTACATTTCTAGATCTATCTGTCTATTTAGTATCTAATGCTATATTTATTTAATCTCAATATGAATCTTAGACTGTATTATAAAACCTTATTTCACAAACAAGTGCACGAAACCTTGAGACTAAGACATCGAAAAGCGATGCATCGAGATGAAAATCTGCCAAAAGATTTCCACTCTCGAGGCGTAGCGATGCGTACAAACGTTTGCTCACAGCACAGCGCCGGACGGATCTTGCCACAGCCTCATTAAAGATTCTAGGTCGTTCTGCAATCGTTAATTAGCGAGATAAGTACTGTATTAATTGTGTACGCCATTGGAGCGGCTATCGCGCCATCTGTGAGCGGCGTTAGGTTGGCTCTAGATGGGAGGCTTTTTGGGTTGAAGGTTTTTTGTGTCTACCTACTAAACTAAATGTATACAGTTTGACAAAATAGAGTAAGGAAATAATGAGGGCGTTGTGAGCGGCATTCTGGCAACCCTGAGCAGTGACAAGCCAATGACATTGACGAGTTTGACAGAAAACGCGGTATTGCCTGGTAGAAAATTTGTAGTTCCAACTGTCACCGTGTCAAACTCTTTTTTGCCAAGCTGTACGTTACTGGCCGCCTGTCCCGGCTTTTCACGGGTAGACATCTATTTTCCCCTTGTTCATACTCCCTTGATTTTTTCCAGTAATAAATATAGCCTACTGTACTCAGGGATTATGTAGCATGTAGCATTCTAATGATAAAAATATTTTTAAAATCGCTCCAATAGTTTTAGAGTTTATTCGTTACAAACTTAATCGTTGTATTTAATAACCTCAACACCAAGTATTCTGTACATCAAACTAAGAACCTACCTTTATGCAAAAATGTTTGCTGGAAAACGACTTTTTTTGTTTTGGGGTGAAAAATCATGTTTTGCGGAAGACCTCAATGCAACGCAATTAAAACATTGTGCTGATGGATGGATTGAATAGTGGAGACGGTTAAAGTAAAAATCTTATAGTAAAACATTGTTTTAAAAAATTTGGAACTTTGACCCCCAATATCTCCGTATCTAGAAGGTTCCCAGGTATGGTGCAGAACAAATAAATGGGTCAGTGGGTAGCCTTAGGGGCGGATTACGGAGAGAACAAGTCTCTCTCGGCTTCGTGAAGAAGTAGTGTTGATGTAGAAGTGAAGGTTACAATTAATAACTATGGCAACACATTCCTACTCATATTGTTCGGTTGCTATTTCTTTTTTTTTTGAATAATTTCTATCCTTATAATTATTGGGTGTGGGTGCTTCATAATTTTCAAGAAAAGCAGATGTTTGTTTAAAGCGGGAGGCATAAGTCTGGGTAAACAGGCGTGCAATAGAGGAGACATACTTAGCATTTGGAAGTGTGGAAGTGGATTGAAAAAGAGGTAAAGAGTTTTCAGGATTTATGTAAGACCATAGGTAGGTATAGTCCGCGTGCGAGCTCCGAGGAGTCGGTGGCTTACTTAAACCATCGGTTTTATTACGTACTCCGTAGTATTACGCGCGAACTAAATTTTGAAATCATTCTATGAGGGTATTACGTACTTTTGTTACATTTTTTGTCGCCTATTCAGCATTCTTAGTGTAGTGACGTGTTAAATCTTCAGGGATAAACTTTAAATTACGTTGATGAGTTTCTCTATGATTAGTAGCTTAGTTTGAACAAAGCCTAACCAGGATGATTTTCGTGGTTTTGCTTACTGCACCAGTACATTTCGCTACACTAAGTCATAGTCAGTAGCTTTTGTAATGTCCATTTCAACATTCATGCCAGACAGGTGATGCTGTCTGACGCTGGTCTTCCAATGAACCTTAAAAGTTCTTATGTGTGTGTGTTATTAGCCTAATTTTGTAATGTTAGTTAATTATTAGGATTTCTTAAGAATGTAACTAAACTTTTAGTGTAAGATGAGTATTATTGTATATTTGTCCTGAAATGGGACAAATAGCAGTGAAGGTTTTTCTAGTTGCAGTATTTTCAAATTTTACATGTAGATATCCTCTTAAATTATTCAAAGTGATAATCAGTGTAGTGTTGGGTAGTAGTATTTTATGATCATGATTTTTTTTGTATAACAAAACAAAACTTGTTAAATCGTGATGTAGTTCCTGTATTTTTTGTTACAATTGTAAGTAGTTCCTTGACCAGTTTTTTCTATTAAATATGATTATTTTAATTTGTGTAACAAAAATTATAATAATTTTAGTTTAAAATAATAACATATACATTGTTAGAGCTGTCTTACTGTGACGATGATTTAACGTACGAGTAGTTCCTCGTTGAAGACGTCAGCTTACCTGAAATATAATAAAATAATAATGTTAAAAATATGCAATTAAATTAAAATATCAACTAAAAATATACTTGTTATTTAAACAAGTAGGTTAAATAGTTAAAAATCCTTGAGAACATAACACAATACAACTTTATTCAAAATTACATACAGAAACAGGTATTGGCACAAATAAGTTACGTCAATACATCTCAACATAGTTAATTCCGAAATCTTCTTCTTTACAAAAAATATGTATAGCTAAGAAAGCATCGCAATAATTAATAACTGTACAAAAGAAACTTCAAAAAAACCTTTAAAAAAATATTAACCTAATGATAAAAACCTAATCAAGCTCATTAAATCTGCTGTCAAGCCTCATGTTTTAATTGGACAAGTTATTTTGATCGACCAGTCAAATCAAACTTATAAAGTTATAACACCCCGTCGTTTTTGCGTCGGGGGTTAAAATGGTTCTGCACACATGCAAAATACGGCTTTATATTGGTTTTTTTATTTTACGATGACAAGGAAAGTAGGGTGAAGTAAGTAGTATTAATATTAATGGTGCAAACGAAACTAATTTGTCTCATCTGCACCTTTAATGGTGCATACGGTACGACGGGAGGGAATACCCACCACCAGTCAAACATGACATTACCCAATAGTTTGTATTGAAAATGTTCGCAGAAGGTTTTTGAAAGCCTTTTCAATTTAATGATTAGCCTGACAGCTACATAGAAATAACCATAAAGTAAGCTCGAAAAATAGGTAACTACAAAATATTCCCTTGGAAATAATTTCCAACGTTCAACGTTCAACGTTCCTGTCTATGCGATTTTAAAGTACTTACAAAAAACATTAGCATAAGAAGCAAAGCTTCAAACAAATAATGAATTATCCTAAGTATAATAATATTTATTTCAGAAAACCAATAATATTTGTTATTACATTATTTGTTTTAGAAAACCAGCATTATTGTCAGTGGCGTAGCGTGCTTTGGCGGGGGCCCCGTATATTTTTTGGGGCCCTTTGAAGGGTAAAGATTTCTCACAACGGAAAAAAAATGTTTGCATAAAATTAAAAGAAAAATTTTATTCATCATAATTATTTATCTGCAACTTTTTCCATTTTTTTACAAACAATTTAATTTAAGTATACACTCTCCTTGGCTTTTTTCGGCAAACGAAACGAAGAAATTGCTTTTTTTGACTTTTGTCATTTCTGTAATAAAAACAATTTGGGAAGTTTTTATTAATTTTTACTGGCTCGAATTGAAAAATTCTTTATGTGTTGGATAGACCATTTATCGAGGAAGGCTTTAGACTATATAACATCACGCTACGACCATTAGGAGCGGAGCAGAAATGAAAAATGTTGCCAAAACGGGTTTTTTTTTTCTTTTGTTTTTCTCTCTTATGTGCCGCAGACGAAGTTGCGTGGGTCAGCTAGTAATTGATACGGCAGATACGGCGGTAGCGACGCCCCTGATTATTGTATGAAACAGAAGTATGGAAGAAGAAGACATGCTGAACCGATCCCAAATAAATTGAAATAAGGGCAGGAGGAGAATTATGATGATGAATACTGGTTTTTGAAAATGAGGAATACCTTCATACTATTACTAATTTGACAGATCGTCTGCCAAGAGTGTTTTAACTACATACATTGGTACAGAACAAAATAAATGTATTAGTTCAACCACAGAAAACTGAGAGTAACTTTTGATTTACAAACATTTCATTAAAGTTTATTACCCAGGTAATGTTAGTTGATGCATGTGTGTTTTTGCTGCGATTCACATGTTATTAAAGAAAATGTATTACGGACAAGCGAAGAAAAACTGCAAAGAGGTCAGTTATCGGGTGATTAATTTTCAAACCGTGTATCCTATTCGAATCGCGTTCGGAAACGCACCAACGCTTACCATTTCGGATGTGTAGTGTTGCGAAATTAGAACGGATATTGCTCGTTCCTCTCGGCGGCTATTCTGATAGAAATTTGAATTTTGCCGGTTAACTGCCGCCGTCCGGCCTCGTTACACCTCTTTGTTATTTGGACATGTATCCGAACGGTTTGGCGGGAGGTGACGAAGCGTTAAGACGCCATTTTGTTTCGACAGATTAGACGCTAAATATCTAATTAGCTGGTTGCGTATGAAAAATGGCTACTTGGCAAAACGGTCTCCTTTTCAGCGATTACTGTAGAACGACCTGGTGAGTATCCTGAGCTTAATAGCATTAAAGCAAGATACAACCAGTCTTGTATTTTGAAGAGCCCAAGTGAAAGCTAGGTAAATGTTATCTAAGGCGGGTAAAAGAAAGCAAATATGAAGTAAAAACATCAGAAAAATCAAAAATCTATACACGTCACTTTTCATATATAAAATGTTCGGTCTCTAAAACTCATACAACATTTAATACGACAATTGAGGCGTGCTTGACGGAAATTAAATCTGCATTAGCCGCGCCCCCGAGCGTAGCGTAGACATTTGTATCACTTGTATGAAGCTCACTGGACTGATCCTTATCAACTCCCTCATCTACTATCAGAGAGGTTAGGTACCTATTACATTTTTCAAGACAAAATAGAGCACTGTATTCGCCTTGTGTTTCGAAATCTTTGCGAAAAAGCATGAAAATGGCAAATGAAATGAGATCTTGTATACCGTTCCAAGTAAAATAGTAGGATTAAACGCAAAACCATTAGATCCATCTTGTATACGGCTTTAGAGCACGTCACTTTGGTTCATATCAGCCGACCCGACTTTGTCCCGAAATATCAGAACCGGGTTGATTCTGATTTTTGTGAAGGATATGTAAAATGACCTAAGAACCTCAGTTGAAGATCTCCTTAGAGAGCGTAGATAGTCGTTTTCAGAAGTCAAGACACACACAACGTGTATAATTGTCTTGCAAGTTGACTTATGCAACTATGCATAGAAGAACAGCTCACACAGTCCGTCTGACCATATGAAAATTGCACCATAAACTCTCTAGCGTGTCATTCCACCATAAATCATATTAACCGAATCTGCATATTATAGAAAAACGGTATCCTCTTCGATACCAATGCTTGGGGTATCACACGGCGAGGGCGCTCCCGTCTAACTGTAGTCACGGGTCGCGGCGCAGGCAATTAGCGGGTCCAGCCACCCGCGACGCCACTTCGGACTAGCTCGGGCCACTTCGGCTTACCTCGGTTTGGTGCTTGAGATTTTTATTAGAGTAAGTTTTGTTAAGTATGTGGATTCTGGCTGAAATCATTCTTTTAAGTGGCAAAATGAACAGACCCTCACGAAACCGTCAAGCAAGCATTCTGCACATCAAACTAAGTAACTTGATGCATTTTTTGCTGGGAAACGACTAAACTTGTGAAAAGTTGGAACTTTGACCCCCAATATCTTCGTAACTAGAAGGTCCCCAGGTATGGCGTTGAACAGAAAAATGAGCACCCGGAAAAACCAGTGCCTTTCGGCTTTGTTAAGGGTTTATTTACACCCTTTAGAGTTTCAGCTCTTTGTGAGGACCTTAACCGGTTAAAAACTATCGCTGTACCCCTATAACACAAAGCATCCTAGCTGTAAGACTGCTTGAAGGAAAATGTCAAACGAAGAAGCAGCATTTGGGTCCATTCACCATCATCAACATTTCAGCCGAAAGACGTCCACTTCTGGACTTAAGCCTCCCCCAAGTTTCGCCACATTGACTTGCATCCAGCGGATTCCCGCAACCTTCACCCAGTCATCAGGCCACCTAGTGGGAGGTCTTCCAACACAACGTACCGCTCCATTACTGATTTGAAAACAGAATATCATCTGATGTTGACGTATAACGTTCAGACGCACATTTGAAGGTCACCGTCGACATGGGTCACCGCAACCGCGCCCGGGTGTGTCACTCCTTAGTACAGGTTGATGTTAAATTTTCACAGAAATATGTTGTCAAAATGCAGGAGAAAAAGCAGTTAGGTCAGGTTGATCATCAGTACATATTCGCTTCTTGTAGGCTTTTATCCTTTCCGAGATTTTCGATCCAAATATGCTGGCAGTCAATCTAATGAACACCCGCAGTTGCTCGTAGACTAAAAAGAAAGATTCCTTAAGACTTTCTCTGAGAGACACAAGAATAAACGGAGCAGTCAGGACGTCTTTCGAGCAAGCCCTTTAATTACATAAAATCTAAAACATATACTGAATATATGCAAGATTGATAAATTGCAAAAATGGAAAAAAATAGTAAGTACAAACTAAACGAGAAACTTTCAAGAATTATTTCTTCCCTTGATAAGCCGTACTCATTATCTGCCTTAGCCATTAGCCAACTATGTTGGGGTCGGCTTCCAGTCTAGCCAGATGCAGCTGAATACCAATATTTTACATGGAGCTACTGCCTACATGATCTCCGTAACCCAGTTAGTACTGGGATTCACAACTGATTTAAACTTCTGACTAACTTAAACTTTACGTCGCTAATCTAAAAAGTACGAGTAAATTCTGTAACCTACAGTAAAAATTCGGTTGGCTTAGAGCTTAAATGTAGGTACGACAAAGCTTGTATTATGCAATCAAGCTTACATGGGTACTTAACAGTTTTCTGATATAAAAAAGCTAATTAAACCTTTTCTAATTACAGCGTAATGGAAACTTCCTGTACATCGCCATGGTCTGTACGCCACGATATGTGTGAAATCAACCGCGACGCGAAGGACACGCCGCTATTATATTATTTATAGGAAAAATACATGGCTTTCCCACTAAACTAAATGATTTATAACTACATATTTGATTTTTATTGTATTTTAATTTTTCTCATTGCCTGAATAGAGAGTAAACGAACATTAAATTGCTCCGTTGTTTCCTGAATTGAGGTTTCTTTGAAACGTAAACTTTTTTAGTCGCGTACTCTTTGAGTGAACAAAAACCATGGAACTCGCGTGATCGTCACGTACTCTTTTCGTAGCATTCGTAGCCTATTAGTTTTTACTTCTATTGGCAACCTCCAAATATTTTTTTTTACTCGAGTACGGCGAAACAAAAATAAGGGGTTATGATGTAGAGTAAAAATAATGATATAGACCTCTGCAATCTTCTGTTGGGCTTTAATTATAATGTGTGCTTTGTCATTTAAAAAGAGCTGTGCACAAAAATTACTACACTATTTTTTTCTTGCCATTAGAAAGTCCGGCCGAAATATTTAAATAAGTAAATCAAATTATTGAGAAAAAGAAAATTGTAGAAACAGATTCAGCTATGAACTGTAACACGACTCTATAAGCCTAAAAAAAACAAGCTTATATATAAAAACCACTTCAGGAGCTAACATAAGCTCGAATTGCCTATACATATGTCTAACCAAACCAGCTACCACACACTATTAACAAAAATAATAATAATAAGAAACAATATTTCAATTCTTCTCTCTAGAAACGAAACAGATGGTGAATGAACCATCATTTGACTTTTTAAAACTAGTTGGTGTGGTCACCGACACCGACTGACATGACATCATTTATCAAAGATATCGACGTGTGATCGACTGGCTCGCGATGCCGATTACTAACAATATTATATTTACACTTACATTGGCTAGCGTTGGCTAAAGTTTATTTTGTCAACATTATTTTTGTTGGACTTAAAAAGGGTGCCCAACTTAAGGCGACCACATGAGCTAAACGCGAGTTTTATAATTACTAAAAGTATTTGATACACTGCTATAAACAAGACCAGAAAAATATATAATATTCTTCAGGATATATGCTAGCATGATACTGTTTTGAAAACATAATACAATTAATTTGGCTCGTTATAAAGAAAACACGAACTTATCTCTAAAAATATCTTTCAAACAATAAAAAACATACTAATATGCATGCGCTCATTCTGATTTTTAAGCAAATAATTCTACAAGCAATATATTAGCATGATACTGTTTCAGTTTTTTAATCCAATCAATAGTTTGTTTTTGTAAATCGATCGAAACCACTCATTTCGCGCTATTTGGCCCGCAGTGGCTGACGTAACAACCACTTTGTAGTGCAAGCTGATTAGAACTTTATTCTAACAGCATTTCAAACGAAGTTTGAACCAACACAAATAGAGTGGCTAATTTAGCTCGTCTAAGCGCCTTAAATGGGACTGGGCAGGACATGTTTGACCCGTAAAGCCTATAGCATTGGTGCCCTGAAACAGTGACACATGGTCGCGGCAGAAAAACGAAGGAGATGGAATGAACTGGATGTCTTCCTTGAGAATTACAACAAAGTAGCACAGAATCGTGACCGGGAAGGAATGGAGAGAAGCCTTCTGGAACAGTGGAACAGTATGGGGTATCATAGTAGTTTTTGGTGGGGTACCTTGTTTGTTTAACTCACTGGTTCCTGACCTGTGGTCCGCGGACCACTGGTGGTCCGCAGGAGCCTTGACTACGGTCCGCGAAAGAGTAAAATGTTATTCGTACTTTTTAACTTGCACAGAAGATGCAAGCTCAACCCAACCTAATTGAACCTATCAAAGGCAATTTTTTTTTAAATTTTCGAGCTCAATTCGATCGCTTTTGTATCCATCACTATATTAATTTTAAAGGTTTTCATCACATTATCCAATTTTCGTAGTGTGAGTAAAAGATTCACTCCCCTAGTTATAATCCTGTCGGTGTCCATGTTTATCTAGGACCATATGGTCCCTGTTAACAATGAACATACCAAAGTGGTCCCTGGTCTAAGAAAGGTTGGGAACCACTGGTTTAACTAAATAGCAGTTCTAGACTGATGAATGCAGTTGACACGAGACTTATATTACGGGAACTAAACAAAAGTTGCTCAAGAAAGCGTTGTGTTGTGTTCTGATATAAATATTCTATTCGAAATATTTCATTCTATAGCATGTTTATATACTTCTATGATTATATGTTATGGTGCTCATCTTATTTCGATTTTTGAAAGAATAATAGCAATATTTGTATACAGGCTTTTATCTAAAGTTAGTTAGGTTTTCATCATTGTGCTTTAAGTTTTCATTGACTACAGCTTTTCTTCTCGATCTTTCTCGTAGTTCCAATAATTGAAACTTGGAACACACCTACATTTTATATTTATTTCCTAACGGTACTAGCGATAAGGAACTAAACTTTAACCAACGGCAAACTTAACTTGGTACTAAAAAGTACCGGTTCATTTCATTCATATTGTCTCCCCGCATGTGCCCGCTGATAATTTGATTGATTGCACCGCATTCTGACCTTAAGGTCTTATGCAATAGAGGTCATGTCTGTCTGTGTTCATGATGGCGCAATAACTGATTCATTCAGCTGTTTCGATATTTGAGTTTATCTCTTGATTGTGGAGTGAGTAATCTTAGTGATTTAGAAATAAACTTCTTCGTCTATTGTATGACCTTACTTCTCTGCGATAAATCTGAGAATGTAAGAAGTCATTAATAATCGAATACCAGAGCTTTCAAAACTGTCAATATCAACTTTCCACAGAAATATTGTGACATTGACAGTTTTTTTTTAGATTTTGGATACACTGGCTAGAAAATCAAAACTTTCCTGAGCAAATTTCAAAAGAACAACGTACAAATCAACAAAGTTTAAAATAACGATGGTCATTTGATCAAAAGTTCAGCTGACCAAAGACTGGAATATCATATGTTTAAATTATATTTTACACTATTGACTAAATCGTTTAAAGGTCAAATGGATTACTGGATAAATTAAATTCGTCGCAAACGCTTTTTGGGGGAATATAAAGTGTTTTAAGGTTAGGTTATATTAATCGGTATTTCTCAAGAATGGTACATTATCTTTTCATGAGAGTGGTATACCACTGGGTAAGGGGGACGCCTCCTTCCCTCCACACTGCGTGAGTTTACTACCATCGCATGCATTTCACGAAAAATAATGCGTTTTATTGTAAGTAGTCGTCATTTGTGATTATGTAATTTGATAAGTAATGATTTGATAATTTAAAATTATATTTAGCAACTTTTGATCAGTCGTTCATTTGATGTCACATACATTGGGATTTTAATTTTTTTCTAAATAAAACATTTGGTCATTTAAACTTTGTTATTTCGTTTATTGTTCTTTTGAAATTTGCTCGAGAAAGTTTTGATTTTCTAATATGCAACCACTGGCTGCGTTCAGTTTTTTATGCGAAATTCGCGCTTGTTAACTTTTTGGTTGTTATTCCTGAAAAGGAAAAAAGTGTTAAGGAAAATCTAGAGACAGTTCTGTAAAGGCAGTTACTAACATTTCACACAATGGTAAAAATAACACTGATTTTCCCCGATGACCAGTTCATCCTGTTCCCCTCATCCTGTGAGTTGTGTGTATGTCTAAAGTAACTGGGCTCAAAACTATAATTAGTAGAAGTTTTCGGATATACTCATAATAATACGTAAATATAACTAGAAGCTTGGAGACTGAAACAGCATAGATCCATAGACCCGCTTCTACGAGAGCTACAAAAGCTGGAGTAACCTCGAAAACCTAACCTCTTTGCACTCAAAGAGTCCTTCCTACGTAGAAAAGGTTTCTCGTGAGCGCACTTCAGTTCAAGAGGGTACATCGTACTATGGCCTTATAAAGTACGAGTACATATCATACATGTAAG
Source organism: Xestia c-nigrum (assembly GCA_916618015.1). NCBI lineage: Eukaryota > Metazoa > Arthropoda > Insecta > Lepidoptera > Noctuidae > Xestia > Xestia c-nigrum. The sequence continues at coordinate 10,934,953 of OU745248.1, forward strand.
AACAAGTCCTGTTCTTGTTAATTAGCGTTCGACCTGATACATTTAACCCTAAGTCAGTGCGTGTATATTTGCGTACCATTGACGCAAAGCAGTTCCTACCTATGTAATTAATTTAAATGGTGTGGATAAACTCTGTCACTTGGATTTTAAAGCTACTAGAAGAGCTAGTAGCTTTGTAATATACGGGCCAACGTTTTCAGTTCAAAAGATAAGTCTAGGCTTGGTTTAAATTATTTAAAAAATACCATATAACTTAGTTCTCAACTGACTTAAGAACAGTAAGTTGTGGGTACGGATCCCGGCAGGCGCATTACTTTGTGTAAATTATTTCATCACCACTGCTCTCGGAACGGCGAAGGAAAACATCGTGAGGAAACCGGCATGTCCTAGGACCAAAAATTCAAAAATATGTGACATCAACCAATCCGCACGGGGTCCACGTGGTGGATTAAAGCCCATTCCCTCTCATTGAGAGAAGGCCTGTCCCAGCAGCGCGAACATTATTGGCTGATGATGACAATGAGTTCTCAGCCAGGTACACTGGACTTTTTTCAGGTATTTTTCAATGTTTTGCAACCTTAGCAAACGTTAAGATATGTCTCTTATACCTTTAAGCGTTGCATAATTCTGTAGTATTAGCCTACGTAAAGCAATAATTGTATCATTCGTGAATATAGTCCCAATTTCCTGTGACTATCGGTACCGATTATAATGCGAGAGAAACCACGAATCATCTTCGACTGTGGGCGGAACGGAACGTAACCTACCTTCGAGTACTGTCGCGGTTACAAGTTTAGCGTGGTATGAAGATTTTATAGTTTTAATCAAACTAGGCAAAGAGTTTCTAAAGCAAGTGAATTGGTAGTGATCAAAAAGGGAAGTTCGTTCTTAAAAGAAAACCGAGAAACAAACCGGTTTTATTTAAATGTTTTGTTTGTCAAGAAGTTTCAGAATTTAGGGGCAAGTTTCAGTAAGTCAAACATATTGAATTTTGTGATGTACCCTAGAAAGTTACTGGAAATTCGAAATTAAAATTTTGGATCTTGAAAATTTTCAAAGAAGAAATCCTATTTTCATTCACAAACTCAACTATCTTATGTTCAGAATGTTTTCAGAAACGACTTGAGTCCTCATGACGATTCTGAAAATATTTATAACACGTAAGTACATACCTACATTACAGTACCAAAACAACATGAATTTAACAACCTCACCATCAACCTTCGTCGTCACCAGTACACGGTACAGTGGTAACAAAAAACGTTTTAACATATTCAATTTACGGAGAGGCGCGGCGTCCGTCCCGCTGCCCCAAACTGTCACGTCACACGGCGCACGCGCATGAGGCAGGAATGTTTGACGATATTTAGGTTTAAGGTAAGTATTGGATAACGAGAGGGGCCCGCAAGGGCCGAAGCCTGCCGGGGTTGCGGGCCTGTTCGAAAGAGATACCGCGGCCCCGGAACATAAAGGGCGAGGAAGGAACATGGATGGGTTTTAGTCAGTAAGAGTCTGACACTCCCTCCCGCTCCGCCCAGAGTGGGAGAAGTCATTTGATGATTTCCCATCCTAAAAAAAAAAAAAAAAAAAAAATAAAAAAAAAAAAAAAAGGTAAGTATTGGATGTTTTTTTTTTGTACCTAATTACATCAGGAGTTTCATGCCAATTTTTCTCCACAGAGATTATACAATGTGTAAAGACTGCAGTTGCCCATTCCAAAGTATAGACTTTGGAATGGGCAACTACAGTTTTTCACAGTTATTATGCCCGTGGCTGGACTGTAGCTACATCTTCTTGTTTATGATTTATTCTGTAACTGGTCTTCTTATTTTAAAATAGATGCTTTGTGTCGAGTTTGTAAAATATGTGGGATACAGGAATAAGACATGTGAAATACGTTTTTCAATTTATTAATCTTCCGGTATGGAATCGAAGCTCAGTTAATCCGGGAGTATTATTTATTTTGTGGTTTGGTTAAGAGGGCTATCACAATTGTTCTTGTATTTGAGTGTTTTAAGAGTCCAACTTAAAATTTAGATGTGTGATTATGATTTAGACATGGCCACAAAATTTAAAAAAAAAACCCGAGAATGCTTGATTATTTCTCTCAAAAAAAAAGATATTTATTTAGAGTACTCACTCTAAATAAATATCATTTTTTTTTTGTATTAGAGTGTTACACTTTTAAAACCGATGATCGATGACCTGGTGAATCCGGTGGATGCGAGTAGCAAGGGACCGGTCAATGTGGCTAGGTACACTTGGAGGAGGCCTATGTCCAGCAGGCAGTGGACGTCTTTCGGCTGAGATGATGATGATGATGATGACTTTTAAAACACTTAAATACAAGAAAAAATATCACAGCTCTCTTAAACCTTTTGGATAGTTTTTTATTTATTTATTTCTTCATCATGTTTGCTGCTTACATAAATCATTCGTAAGTACGTAGGCGAGCGAGATGAAAATAGAGAAAACATATTTTCCCAAATTTAAGACAAAGCTAGATCGACATTTTTGCATAATCATCCTTTTCATTGCTATCGTTATAGCCGTTTTCGAGAATGTGATAACGAATATTGCTCATTTAATAATGTAGGATATAATGTAATCATAACCTACTTTTTCAGCAAGCGTTTTGATGTAATCACCACTACCGTTTGCGACGGATATGCGGATTAGTGATCGCAAAACGTTTTATTTTCAGATAGTTGTCCTGTTTTCTGCACCTACGTTGCATTTAGGAGACGACGGAGAGAAGTGAAATCTCACATTTAGCTAAAGTACTAACAAATTACTAAGCATTTAGACGTCAATTTCAATAAAAATACTTGGAATTCTCAACCAATTATGATGATGGAAAGGCTTTGCCTATAACAACGTCAACTTAATAGTCCTCAAGCGAAAATCAAAATTGTGTATTTCTTGAAAATTTGATCTGCACTCGCATGTAGTATGCGAGAGCGTTTGGTCGTATTAAGTACATAGTAAATCACATAAAGGTTTTATGTGACTTCACTCAACTTTATTGCTTGGGTACCGACAGCAGATGAGGTTGTGTTAAGAATTGGTGCTTTTGTATTTTCTGCTGATTTTGTTTTGTGATTTTAAAGGCTTTTTGGGTGTTGGATATATTCAGAGTTTTCAAGTTCGTCATGCAACTTAGTTGGGACTAAAAAGATGATGAGTAAATATAATAAATATGAATTATAATACCAGCCTATTATTGTCTCACTGCTGGGCAAAGGCCTCTACTCAACAGAGAAGGCACGAGCATTGATCACCACGCCAGCGCAAGACGGGTTTGCGATTTCAGACTTACCTATATTAATTTTATGTCCCATTCCTCATGATGTTTTCCTTCACGATTTATTTAAATTTTACTGAATGGAAAAAAATGGGTTTTACCCATTTTTTTCCATTCAATAAAATTTAAATTAAATCTAAGCATGCTATTAGGCATTGAATTTTCTTGGTTTTCTTAGCCGCAGAACACAATTCAAGTGATTTTAATTGAGTGAAAACAAATTAAGTCTAATAAGTTATAAGTAATGGGTCATTGAATTTAAGTGCAGGTTAAGAAAACAGTTTAGACCGGAGTTTTCCATGAAACTAGCTGGGAATAAACGATATTTAAATTAATAAATGTCGCTGGACATTACACACAGCGCTATCTAATGAATACTAAGCAAGGCTTGTGTCGTGGACACCAGACAGCTGATATACTACATACTTGTATAAACTATTTAAAATAAGATTATTTTGAATTTATATCGTCAGTTACGGCATATCTTCCGTGATTATTCGTTGTTTTTAACTCCCGATATTACGAGTGTTTAAGATTATTTTGCTATCGCCCCTGCGCTTGCGCTTGCTTGCGGTTACGTGCGAGGCTAACGATTTTTCCACCACCGAAGCACCCGGCGAACCTTAAGACGTACATACGAACACAAACTATAATAATTTCGAACAATATTCCGACTGTTATTCTGCCTCTAGGCATAGGCTTTAAAAGTCAGCCAGTATAGAGGCAAGAGACTTAAGATATAAAACAAGACTTAAGATATAAGACAATACAGGATGTCTTGTTTGAGAAAATCCCTGGCTCCTTAGGATTTTTGACAGTAGGTATTTAGCTTTTTTCACAGAATTTTCAAAAGATTTCTACGAGTAGCTTTAAGAGAATTTTGGATTTCATAACTGAGTCGAAAATACCAGAAAGTTGACTGTAAACTGTACTTAATTATTAAAAGGAAATAACAGGATTGTGAATTTCACGTACGTATTGGAGTCTGAATTTGTGTCCGGTTGAAAACAATAGATTAAGTTTTATGTTGAACTATCCGATGCCCGCGGCTTTGCTCGCATACAAATTATATATTAAAACCTTCCTCGAGAACCACTCTATCCATTGCTGAAAACAGCATGAAAATCGGTGCCGTAGTTTTTGAGTTCATCGCAAACAGACAGACAAACGCGGCGGAAGACTTTGTACATGTAGTGATGATCATTCGAATTTAGGCTTAACTGTTTAATTTCTGATTATGTCAAAATTCGTGCTGAAAACAAAAGGTTAAACAAACTAATTATTATGCAACTAAATCAAAGTTTGTTGCCGAGTGTACCCCGCGAGTGAAATGCAAGTAAAACAGTACTGTAACTGGAGCCCGGCCCGATCTCAATGCATACCCAATGCTGTATATTTTTTTGTACAAGTATACACGTATATACTGGCTACTTAAAACGTTACACCTGATTTTAAAGCCGTATACATGTATTAAGTCCTCCTTTGAATATTTGTTGGAAGTATGCAAAGTGAACTGCATGTTTTAAAATTTTAAATCGTTTCGTCTGGTCTGACGTAGACAGAGTGCATTATTGAAGTAACAAAACAAAATGTTGTTGGTTTTGAGTGATTTTTATTTAACTTATATAAATAAATTGTAGAATTATGAACAAATAATATCTTGTGGGAGGATAGTTCGATGGTATATCCAGTACTTATAATGTCATCATCATCATCAGCCTTATTAATGTTTCCACTGCTGGGACACGGCCTCCTCTCATTGAGAGGGAATGGGCTATAATCCACCATTCGGGCCCACTGTAGATTGGTAGAGGTCACATTTGTCTTCGAATTTTTCGGTTCTAGGACATGCCGGTTTCCACGCGATGTTTTCCTTCACCGTTTTAGAGAGCAGCGGTGATGAAATAAATTACACTAAGTAATGCGCCTGCAATGTCTTGACATGGGAGCCATTTATTGCTAATTTAGGAATCAAAACATAAGATATAAGTAATTATAATTGTCTGTATAAAATATTACTAATAAACTGTCCCACTAGCATGATGAAAAATGCGTCATAAAATTGGTTTTCCTCATTTTTTATTATAAAAATAAGTTCATTTGCACTTCGTTTTACTTTACTCTTTTATTCAATTGAATTATGCAACTCAAACAATTGCAAGATAATTTTATGTAAATTAAAAAAACGGGCGTTAACCGATGAGTAGGTAAACTTTGTAGTTAGAAAACAATGGTGTCTCTAGAGCAAGAAAACTTGAATTTTCAACGGATCCTGTAACGTATCTAACACTAATATATTTTCATACAATCAATTGAACGATACTAAGAGGTTCTTAGTGCGTTCTAAATGTACGTTGCCATAAATAGACAGAGCCATGAGCACTAATATGTTTACACTTAATTAGCTAAATTAAAATGCGATTTTCTCGCGGAATAACAATTGCAACTTTGACATAAGATATATCAATAGTCCAATAAGTCTGCATTATTATTATACAAAGACGAGATCAACGAAAACGGTGATTGTGTTTTAGAATTGAGCTTTGAAGGAAGACGTCATACATGAGAGAGATGACGCGCGGATGTCAACAAACCCAAACTTTGTTTTAAACTCAACGTGCCGCATAAACTCTGCAGTTTGACCACTTTCATTTTGCAGCGAGAGGTGGCGCTGCTTTTCAAGAAAATGCATCGATGCATGTCAAACTTAGTACATTTATTTTAGTTCTGTGTTTTCCCGCCTGCTCAGATGAGTTTGTTGATGTGTACATTTCTTTGTCCTTTAGCTAGAGATTCGGTTGCCATGACAACGCAAAAAAACACAAAATTTAATAAAACACATTAGATATTCTGATCTTCTAAGAAGACAGACGGACGTTCTTTCGTTCATATTTCATTAACGTTTTCACTAGATTACCATAACAAAAAGGCTAGAGAAAAAAAGTTAATTCATATTATCGATACGTCAGCGTAAAAGCGCTCTGTAATGCTGGCTTGACGGGTTGGGCCAAGACGGCAAACGTTGGGCCAATACTTAAATGTACTGAGAGGAACCATACATGCTTGGTCCAATGTTGGAACTTCGTTCAGTGCTTATCGATCGAATACTAAGTACCCAGATGGATCTCGTTTATAGGATCATGTTTATCAGATGAAATGATACAGAAAGTAACCATACTTTCATTTTCTGCATGAGATTTACCCGCCAATCCGTGTAAACTATAAAAAAGGTATATGCAGTTTTCCTTTTTCTGGTATACCATCACACATTTATGACATAACCACTATTAATTTCGACTACACACATACTTTGAAACTCATTTGAGATAGTTACGACTAATACCATACTAATGCCAACATACTACTAGATACTTCCGTTGCATGCATATCACAATATTACGGTTTCAATTCGATAGATTACAATCTACCGAAAAAATAATACCTTATATTGTAAGCAGTATGTTCAGTTGACAATGAGACGTGAATGACACGTGAGGTTACACTCACGAAATATCGAGATTGTAAAATCTCGCTAGAGAGAATTTTTCCAATCGACTTTGAACCTAACGTCATCATCACCATCATCATCTGCTTAACCTTTTCCCAACTATGTTGGGGTCGCCGTCAAGTCTTACCGGATGCAGCTCAATGCCAGCATTTTACATGGAGCGACTGCCTATCTGAACTCCACAACCTAGTTACGTAAAGTCTGACAACCAGTCTGACCAAAAGGTACCGTCAGACTTTTTGGACCACTGACTACATGCTGAAACCTTTAAAAACAGCTGGGAAAGCAAGAATGCGAAAGATGATCCGATCACTATCCTGCAAGAGAGTAGGAAAGATACCAGTACAGGTCGTAGAATGTACAAATACAGACCGAAAACATTCCGACCTCGCCGCAGAGGTCCGGCGCGTAACCCCCGTTCAATCCCTCCCCGACCCTTGCTCGAGCCAGCCCGCGATGCTGAGCCTGTAGTAATAAAACAGTCCCTAAATAAAGATAATCAGATCTAGCCTGTCCCTTTGCTGCCCCCAGCGACGCCCTAAGCCGAGGTCCGTACCCCACAGGGGGTGCCCTTAGAGCGCTGTCGCTTAGTTTATAGTTATTTTTCGCCCTGGCTGGAGGCCTGAAATTCAAGGCATCCACAGGACTTGCCCGGTTAAGCAGAAGCCAGTCTTCATAGACTGAACTGCGAGATGCCCTTCACAAAAAAAAAAAAAATGCGAAAGATGCAAATCATTGAAAGTAGCGTGGAAGAGAGATACATTTTTATTTTTTTTTTATTTTATTTTATTTTATTTTGGCAACAAACAGTCATGTATTTACAAACAATAATATTAGAAATTGGTTCTTTACAACAGACCTATAGTGCCGACAATGTGTCTTAAAATATATACAATTAACTCCTGACAAGGAAAAACGTGCAAGAAATACATTTTTTTTTTTTGTTTGAGAACTGAAATGTTCAATGCAGCCTAATTCACAAAGCAAATCGAAGACTTTACTTTGTAAATCAAGCTGCATTGAAAATTAGTACCTTCGTAGATTAAGTAAATTTGAGTTTAAATTATTGATAGGTATATCTACTTTTAAGTTTTTGTTTAAGGCTATTAAGAGAATTGTTAAAAAGATCTATGTCTGTAAATTCTCTATTATAATTGTTAGTGGAACGGTATATAAATGAATTACGAGTGTATGTTTTATTGAGTCGCGGAGGAACAAAAAGTGGTGTTGTACGTGAGGGGCGTACGGGTAGGCGAGCGTATGTTTTTAGTGATATTTTACCAAGCAATGATGGTGAATCAGTCAATGAGTTTAAAATTTTGAACAATTGAATGATGTCGAACATATCACGTCTGTTACGTAGACTTATCAGTTTATGCCTACGCATTGCATCTTCATACGCACCGTCGTCGTAAGTATTATTGCGGTAGTTAAGTGATTTTAAAAACTTTTTTTGTATCCTTTCTATCCTATTTATATGTGTATCAAAACATGGGCTCCATACAGTACTACAAAAGTCCAGAATAGAGCGCACAAATGAAACATAAAGAATTTTTAAAGTGATAACCTTTTTAAACGGTTTACTAATTCGTAATATAAAGCCTAGGCTACGAAATGCGGAGCTAACTATGTGGTCTATGTGATGGGTAAATGTTAATTTGGAGTCCATAATAATCCCTAGATCTCTGATGGTGGAAACTCTTTTAAAAGTTAAGCCATTTATGGCGTAGTTGTAATTTAATGGGTGAGTTTTACGCGTATATGACATAATGGAACATTTATCTATGTTGAGAAAGAGTTGATTTGTTGTACAGTAATTATGTAAATTTATTAAATCACTTTGTAATTTTGAGCAATCTCTAACGGACTCAACCACTCGGAATATTTTAGTATCATCAGCGTAAAGTAAGTGATTGCTGTGGTCAAATGTGCTTCCTATGTCATTAATGTAGAGGGTAAAGAGCAAGGGTCCCAAATGGGAACCTTGGGGAACTCCGGAGGGAACAGGGAGAAATTGAGATGAGTAACCCTTAACACAAACCGCCTGACTCCGATTTTTTATATAGGACTGGATCCATCGCAGTAAATTGCCGTGCACACCGGCCCTCGCTAGTTTGTCAATAAGCATATCATGATTAATTTTGTCGAACGCTTTCGAAAAGTCGGTGTACACGACATCTACCTGTAGATTCTTATCCATAGCGTTTACGAGAAAATCCGAGAAATTTAGCATGTTACTATCTACGCTACGATGTTTAAAGAAACCGTGCTGTTGCTGAGAAATATGATTACGAAATGCGAATGAAATTTGAGATGTTACCATTTTTTCTAATATTTTTCCCAAAACACACAATTTAGCGATCGGTCTGTATTCAGTCACAATGTCTTTTCTGTTGCTTTTGGGAATAGGGGTTATAATTGTTTTTTTCCATTTACTAGGAAACACTCCAGTTTCAATAGACATGCGAAATATAAAGGTTATTGGTCCTGCAAGTACCTCAGCGCACCTGGATATGAAAACTGGATGAAGGTCATCGGATCCGGCACCTTTTTTAATATTAACCTTTTTTAACTCGTTTAGTACTTGTTCAAAAGTAACGTTGATTGTGCTTATGTCCACAGTAGAAGATGTGTTGTAGCTGCAAGGGTAAGGTCGAGATGTGGACGAAATGAAAACTGAGTTGAAATACTCGTTAAAAGCATCACAAATCTCCTCGCCAGTAGAGAGTATTTTACCACTGTACATCATTCTTTCAGGGATGGTATTAGATGCATTTTTAGATTTGACGAATGACCAAAAATAATTGGAATCCTTTTTTATATTATCTTCAGAATACTGAATAAACTTTTGATAACAATCTTTTGACATTTTTTTAAATCTACTTCGTAATAATGAGAACGTGCGATAGTCTTGAAAGTTTCCATATGTTTTCCATTTGTGATGAAACTTGCTTTTTTCATTAGATAACTTAATGAGAGGTTTGGTGTACCAAGGTGGGTATCTATGTCCAGAATTTAAATTGCAGGTTGGCACAAATTCGTCCAAAATATTTTGGAGGACACTATAGAAGTAATCAATCATGGAATCTACATGGGTCATACTGGAAAAAATAGTCTCCCAATCTATTGACGCAAGGGCAGTTTTGATTGAGTCATAGTTCGCTTTATAATATTGTCTTTTTGTTACAGATGGGAGTTTGAGTGCGGGACAAAAGTTTAATTTTAAGTCAATTTCTAATGGGTTGTGATGCAAATCTTGTGGTACAAAAGGATGTTTACACTGTGAGATGAGGCACAATTCGTTACAAAAAACTAAATCTAATAATCTATTATTATGGTTAAATTGATTATTGTATTGTGATAAGGAAGAGAAATTCATGAAATCGGCGGTCAGGCTAGCCAGTTTGTCATTATTAGTATACATATCCATAGAATTTGAGTCATAATTGCAAGACCAACAAGCGTGTGAAACATTAAAGTCTCCCAGTATAAGAAATTTATCATTATAGTTACGTAAAACAAATTCACTCGCTCTGTCGTAAAAGGATGCTAGTAATGGTTCATGATTAGTACCGTGCGGTATATACGTAGCTATAATATGTAAGTACTCAGGTGACCCGATATTGTTCTGGCCCACCGACGACTGCGTGCGCAGAGGCAAGGAGACCCATACCTCGTCCGACAGCGGTGACGTATGCATGTCACTGCGCTGCCAAGGACAAAGCTCGCGACGTACGGCAATCATAACACCACCGCCGCGATCGCTGCCGGTCGCTTGGTAATTACGGTCACAACGGTACAATTCGTATCGGCTATCAACGTATTCACTACTGTTAAAGTTATCATTAAGCCAGGTCTCTGTGATACATATGACGTCAAAATTGTTCCGCAGGACTTCAGAGAGAAATATGTGTGATTTAGTGCGTAATCCCCTCACGTTTTGATAATAAATCGACAAGTTATTGTTATCGAACATTGATAATAATTAGGACCGCTACGAGTAAACAAGTTCCACTAACATTACATTTAAGGGTTTTGATTGTTATTATTGAACGGTAATGAGGCTCGTTAGTGAATGTACATTCCTTCTTAATATCAAAACAAAGTATTTTACAGTAAAGTAGAAGTAATATTATAGTAGGTAATACAATAAGCATGCAGATATAATGGATATGGGTGGTATATAGTCATTTTATTTTAGCTAAATCAATTTCACTGGACACACACATGGTTTTGGACGTATCATTTTTACGCAGTAATATTTTACAGTCTGACAACCATACATACTTATAGTCACTTTCCTTTGCAAGAAGACGTGCTTGCTTATATAATTGTTTATTCTGCGGAGTTAAGTGATCGTTAATGAAAATGGGTTTCGCCGGACCATTCAATCCAGCATCAGCTGTTGTCATACCTCGTCGCGCGCGGACAGCAGCCAACATATCACTTTTGCGTTTCCTTTGAGTGAACTTGACGATGATATTCGGGATGGGTGTAACATTTGAAGCCGACTCACCGATATCTACACTAGAATTATTTGCTTTAAAGCGTCGAACACGATGGATATAATCGATGTCAGTCAATGTAATGGGAAAATTAATCTTTTTGGCTATATTATGTACGATATTGATTAAATTTTCACCCTTTGTGACAGGAATTCCAGCTATTTCAAGGTTATTGATTCTTCCCTGCTGATCTTTGACACGCAGCTGATCCGATAAGTTTGCAACGGTTGCCTGAAGCGCCACATGTTCATGTGATACAGTCTGTATTTTGCTATTGTTGATAGTATTTGATGACTGCAAATCGCCCACATCCTTCCTAATGCATGTTTGTTCTTCGGATAACATAAGAATTTTGCTATTTACCGTCTCCAAATTGTGTCTTAACCCAGTTACATCCTGACGTAATGATTCCAAAGTGGTAATTATGTTCTGATTTTGAGTTTCGAGAGTGGATGTAATCGTCTGCATAATTTTATTTTGAAATTCAAGTAATACTTCCGAGTGATCACAGTTACATTCAGTATGTTTCCTCTTTCTAAACGTGATACTAGTGGATTCATCACGCAGTTTGGAAAGGTCTGGATGTGATCCCGTGCACGTGCTTGCCATGGGAGGAGATTTTTGGGCATTCATTATGCCGCTGCAGACAATATCCAAGAAGTAGGTAGGTCTTGAAAAAAGTTGGTGGTATCAGTATCTAAGTGACTGCGCTGACGCCAAGCAGCGAGCAGGACGAAACGATGGATGTACCGTTCCCACGTTTACGAATGTTACCATTCACCGCACGAGTCGACACGAGCGTTTCCGATGTTCGTGGTGACAGAGATAAACAATTAGATCTCTCACTTATTTGAAGAGTGTTCTGACAGTGAATTAACAACCGTATAGCACACCAACAGAGTTCCAATTGCGAAAATAACTATTTGAATAAAAAATATAAAATCGAACACGCGTCTGTCCGGACAAGAGCTTTGCGCATACATGTCCGACTGTGGGATAAGGTAAGTTTTTTTCAGTGACTGTATTTTATACAGGGTGTAAACCACCTCATCACAAAGCCGTTAACCAAGCATTCTGTACATCAACCTAAGTAACTTTACGCAAAAAATATTGCTGGGAAACCATTTTTTTTTTGAGGTTATAAATCATGTTTTGTAGAACTCAATGTAACGCACTTTAAACATTGTGCTGATGGATGGACTGAATAGTACGGGGGTCGTGGAGGTGTTAAAAGTTAAAATCTTATAAAAAAAACTTGTATTTAAAAAAAAACTTGTAAAAAAGTTGTAACTTTGACCCCCCATATCCCCGTAACTAGAAGATTCCCAGGTATGGTGTAGAAAAAAAAATGATCGCAATGATGTAGAGAACAAGTGCCTTTCGGCTTCGTGAAGAGGTGTTTTACACCCTTTATATTACTGAATGCATGTTTTAAAAACAAGAGTACCTAAGTTTTTTCGCTATGGCATATCAAAGTATTACCAATGGCAATGGGCCATGGTCTCCATAATGATAGGCCAATGTGTAAACGTCCCGGGGGTCGGCAGAAGTCAAGAGTCATGGTCAGGTGTGTTCTCAAGCTAATGGATTTATTGGCGGGATACTGTCAAGATTTCTATCGTTTATTTAAGTAGATTTAGTTTTGATATTGATATGCTGTTTGTTGATCTGGTTATAAAGAGATGCTTTTTTAGATGTTTTGAAAAACATTGGTCGATTTTTATTTTTAAACCGTATAGTTTGTTCATAGTTTAGTTACTCAAGAACTGTGGAATTTCTAATTCACAGTTCAAAAACGAATTCTTTGAAAAGGACATGTATTATGAGTAACATTACTGAGCTTGCATGAAATTAAAATCATAAGAAAAACCGCAAAGCAAATATTTTCAATCATTTGCCTTACTACATTATTTAACAAAATAAAAGTAATAGACCTAATACTCATAGGAAAACTGTTCTACACATTACTTGACGTACTATCCCGCGCAGTGATTGGCTAGTTTTCGCATGACGTACCGAGGGCGCGCGCGATTCGTGTCGTCATTGGCTGATAAGTGACCGCTGCTGTTGATTCACTCGACAATGACATTTAGTGAAAATGAGAACGCAGGGTGTGTGTTGACGTCAGAGATAAGGCGGGAATATGGCACCGTTCCTATTTTAAAATGGGACTAAGGGGAAATACGGAGTGATAACTGAGAATTTGTTACTAAGGCCACTCACAGCTAGACAGCCTGACCTTTATTAATGCTTGCGGTTACACATTTCACAGGGATTACAAAAGGGTAAGGTAATTTGATTTCAAAATTCGATATTAAGTACCTAATTAGGTATTACCATAATCATCATTCGTCTCCCCTTATCTCATTTTATGTTGGGTCGGAGCAGCATGTCTTCTTCCACCTTATCCCCTTCTCTATAACTCGTCTTTTCCATAGACAGTCTCTTTTAAGCCAAATAATCTTTACATATTCTATCCTACGTTTTTTTACTATTCTTCTTCTTATGGCAGTCATACTGAGACTTCAACTTTCAGACGTAATTATTCAAGTCATGACTGTTTTATCAAATTAATTTTACCTAGACTTGATATATCAGCGAATGAATCAGTTTTAAAAGATATGTATTTATCAACTCCAAGCACAAATTGTTGTTATTGTGATTATCACCGTCATTAACCCGCTAAAATTATTAATGACGATAAAGACTGAACTAATTACGAGCAACAGTTTTTTACGGAGCTCAATTTTAAATAATGATTGCCGCAGCCAAAAATCAATTCAAGAAGTACCAACCTCTCAACACAAAAATGGCACTGGCAACATTGTAATCGATTACAATAATATTCGAGTAACAAATCACATTCTTCTATTACAAATGATGGAACGGCACAGTTAATAAGGTAGCACGTTTATCTTATTAAACGTCTGTGGAGAGGCTGCGTAGTGATGGATACGCGGGGCGAGCGATACCGTCGACAAATAACGATTGGGGATGGGAAAAGTCAAACGTTTTTGTATCGATAGTTCTGCTGGTGTAGTGGTAGAATTACTTTTGTTTCGGGTAAAGTTTGAGCATTCGGCAGTATTTCCGGGTGTAGGTAGTAACTTTTATAAATATAATTAAATAAATAAATCATTGAGTAGTGAGCTAATAGCGGGAAACATAAGAGCTCTATTTGCTAACGTCTAGGCAGAAAGCAACTTAGAACAAGTCTACGGTTTCTAAAGTCATGTTTCCTGAAAATTCGTTTCTTTTAGTCTCAAATGATTCCCTCTCATATATTTGTCATTTCATATACCTATATGCTAGCTGTAATATAGACAACCATAACCACTTACTTCTTAGGCTGAGGCTACATTAGGCCGCGACGCGACCTGCGACACAAATGAGCGATTAAAACAAGTTAATGAATGCTCACGTATATGGCTACACTGTACTTCAAATATTACTAGCGATCTTTGATTTCTATATTTTTATGCAACAACATTACTGTAACCACGGCATTGGCTACACCAACATAGCGAAATTGAAGCGAATTTATTAGAAAATACGCCGGAATCTCGCTTGCAATGTAGCCATACCAAGTTTTTCTCGTTTCGCTCCAGTCGCATCGCAAATCGCTGCCAAGTGTAGCCTCAGCCTTAGAGATGGAAGGTCTGTGTTTCAGCAGTGGAGACAATAGAGGCTGACGATAATATGCTATGTTTTATTACTTCCCTTTCGATATTCAGTACATCACTAGTGTTAGAGCAAGCATACATACCGACACAATTAGTCGATATCGGAACATCGGTGGCTGGGCGCGCTAACTCAACGTTTACTACATTTGTCATAGCCTCCTCGCAGCCGTAGAGCTGCCTGTATCAATCATTTTTTAGAATGGCAATACTGCTCCAAGGAGTTCAAACATATTAAGGTTGAATATAATTTCAAATTATTTATATTTCTCGCGGAGGAAAATGTGTTGGAGTTGATAGTAAAGTAAATATTAAAGTTGGTCAAGGAATTAATAATAAACCACAATAATTTGTTTAAAAAAGCAGTTATTAAGGAAAGAAACTTTGAAAAGGTAAAGGAAAATCAAGTAAAGACTTTGGTACTGAATGAACACCTAAAGTTGAACTTAGTAACACAACCATTAATTATTCTGCCTTCACCATACTTCAAAAGTAGTACCAAACAAAACATTATCAAAGCTCGCTTAACTTCCAATATTACCAATGTCATATTATTTATAATACCTAATGTTAAACCACTCTACTGTCTAGAAAGCCATTACTGAGAAGTGTTATCTGTACGAGCCGCTCCATCTTTCATTTTTGGACCGCACGGGACGAAGCCATGAGGCGATAAGAGCGGATTAACTACAACTATTTATCATTTCATTCCACTTTTTTGTTCACTACCGTTCTAGGATGGATGAGGTTCGACCTCCTCGGATTGCGAGTAGGCTGTATGTCTGAGTGCCACTGACAGGTTCATTTTTAATTTTGGAGGTTTTTTAAACCTGTGGTCGCGTTCTTACTTTGAATTTCGCGCGGTTTGGTTTTATTAGGTCAAGAGTTTCGATGATTTTGTAAAATACTGTCTGACGCAATGATCTATGCTGAATTACATAAGAACTAAAACTAAACAAAGCTTAAAGGAGTAATTGATTAGGTAATTTGCATAACCCAATTCCTTAGAAAGGAAAGGAAGTGAAGCAATCAATGCGTGGTATCTTCGAACTAAGCTGCAGCATTCACTTGTAACAAGCCGTTTTGTCTGAATGTTGTAAGGATTTTGAAAATAATATTGAGCACCTGTTAACACTAACGTCTATCAGTCTTACAACACAAACCTTGACATTGAAACCCACAACAATAAGACAGCAGTTCAACAAATAGTCTACAAATACAAACGTCAAACGAACGACAGCTGAACCATAGACGTCCATTACAACATCATAGACTAGAAACAATAAGATTTAACCAGACGTCGTCACACCAAACAATAATAAAACAATACGTACAACTAAGTTCATTGTTACCATCTTTCACCTATCAACGGAGATATAATCTCGTGAAAACAGCTGATCGGAACAATGACGAAAACCAAATGAACCTATTTAAATGAAAGCTACATAGATGTGAATGAACTGCCTTGAGGAACTCCTGATGTTGGCGCAAATATAAAAGAACAATGCCCTATTGTTGTCGGGCTACGTCATAGGTCGGAATATAGGTCAGTAGAGGTCCAAATGTGGCGATCAGCTGATCCCACGATCGGCCACTACGATACTTTGAATGGAACAACAATCCCGTGCTATTTAAAAAAAAAAGATTCTTTTTGCGGCAAGGCAACACTTAATTGTGAACTTTTGTTTTTTTGTTGCATTTTTTTTCTTGGTAACATTAACTTACGGTGTTTCCACTATGATATGGGAACGGAGAACAATGCGTTTTATCAGACGCACAGGTTGTAAATTGTCGGGAGAAAATGAGCAGAATAGGTTCCGACAGTTGATCGTTTAAAGCCACCTATGCGCTGGTGTGAACTCTCTCTTTCGTCACACTTCTTGGGTAGTAAACTAAACTTGTAATGATACAAGGTGAATTTAGGTCCTGTGCACGTTGGCTTTACTCTCTCAATATCTTGGCTTTAAATTAAGCTTCTATTTGCCACTTGAATTTTTTGCTGGTTACATTTTAGAAGAAAGAGACTGACAACACTTTTAATTTCGAAAGGGTCATCAAAGTTCAACTTTGCCTACTCATCAATGTATGATGAAATTAGGCCAATTGGAAAACAGATTTCTAAACGATATTGATAAAGTACGGCCTGCATTGGCCATTAAGCTGTTAGATCTTGATATTCAGCAAGACAGATAGGGAGAGGCATTGACGGAAGTTCTATTCGGAGCAGCATATTTGACATAGTATCTACTGTGTATGCATTCTTTATGGCAGAAAAGCAGCGAAGGATATGAAAGTTGCCCTTGATATATGTAACTCAGAAAATTAACTGTATATAGAGGTTAGCCTATATTTAATCAACTTTTAAGGCATTACAACTCCTCCAAATGACCTTCAAACAAATTTCGAACTAGAAAATCAAGATCGATTCACACTCGTCGAAAAAACCGCGAGCACCCAATTATCATTTCTCCTATGAGAGCACAATGTGAACGGCCCGTAGGAATCCGTACCGCGACAAAAGACAATGGTACATTGTTTGTTTTCGCCGGTCGAAGCAATTATGTCGACCACGTGCGCAACTTTGTTTACCATTTGTTATCTGCCATCTAGCCCGTCCTTGAGATTTCATTGTTCTTACATCTGGTGACAAGTTTCCGACGCGATTTTCGTGTACTTTCGATTAGTGTGTATTGATGTTTTGGTTCGCTGGTTTTGAATGGCGAACTGTAAAAGTGGCCAAGTAGTGTGTGCATGTTTAGATGAAAATGAGACTAATTTAAATGGTAAGTTCTTAAGCCCAATTTAACCTCAAATAACGGCTACCAATAAAAAGCTCATCAGCTCCTCCAAACTTTCTTTAGACGTAATTTAGTATGTTTTCTTTAAACAATTACTTAGCTAAGTTTCTGATTAACAAGTTCATTTACTACGTACCAATTTACTCATCGTTCTGCACAAGCGACATCACCGTTTGTTTAAAACAAGCGGTTATGATCTGAACTTAGTCTATGCAACCTAGTTGTTGGATGAATAGTGGTCATCACTACTATCCTCCTGAACTAATTTATACTGTATCTTTCATTAATAATCATAGCATTTTCTTTCATTGCGTCTTTGCCATTGATTCTTCTTATTCGTTTCGCTGGCACGACAATTTTTTATATTTTGTTAGCCCAAAACAGCACGATGGCAGCGCAAAGGTCACTTCTGCTGCAGGTTTTTGGGCTAAGAAGGCAAGTGTATCCCTGTGTGTGATTGTGGAGGTGTGTCGCAAACTATGTTCCAATTTAACGTTTGTTTTGCATAAAGGATGACCCACGGTTGACCGTGCCGGGTCCGAGCCGAGAGTCGACCGTAGCACAATCCATTTTCCGTTGCTCGGTAGCGGCTCGAAAGCGTGAGTTTGTCCACACACATGATTGCAAAGGCCCTACTCTCTAAAGGTTCGTCCATATATTCGGATCCATCCGTCTCTCTCACTCGTACTCGTCTGCAGACGTGCGCGATAGAGACGGATAGATCCGAGTAAACGGACGAAGCGTTAGAGAGTAGGGCCTCTGGGTCGACAGTTCGACACTCGGCTCGAACCCGACGCGTGAGTCAAGCTTAAATCGACAAAATATAGGGAATCGCTGGTACTTTTTCGGTTTATAGTGGTCCCATGTCAAAGTTTCTTGTAGTACCTACTTATACATGCGTTGAACTATTTCTACAAATAAAAACTATTTATTAAATAATCTTCCATGTCACGTCATTCTACATCTGTTGCTACCCAAGTTTTCCGGCAAAAATGTATGTCTAATTTAGGTTTTTACAAAAATTAAACTTACGGGAATCCCCGTTAAAGAATAATAATATGGATTTTAGTACATTTTACATATAGTCCGTACCTACGGATTTTTCCCAAAAATCCTTCCTCAATTTCAATACACAAATAAGTACTGGTAAATGAGGTGTGTGCACCGTTAGTCGGTCGGGACAGTTAGAAGATAGTTGGTGCTGGGACCTGACAGGGACAATTGATAGGTAATGAGTAAATGAGTTGTGTTTGAGGTTTTGAGGTAAACATTAGTGATGGGTGGCTCAAAGTGTGCACTGTAGCGGGGATTTACAAGCAACGGGACGAACTCCGATATAGAATTACGTCTATACAAGAAAGACATACTAATCAATATGTTCTTGTCTAAGAACAAATGCAATTACGTAAAGAGGCTATAGCAGCTCCTACAAATTGACTATGTATAGCGGGAAATCAAAATATTAGCGATCAAGAAGACCAGCCTTACAAAAAGGATGTTCTGACTTGACGCATAGTACCTAATTATAGTCTCGGCTTTTATTGGATACTATGCGTCAAGTCTGCAATTAACTCAATTAATACCTAGTTACCAACGAGTTAGCTCGCTATTTCCTTTGCATTATTAACTTAACAGTACATTTTGCATACACGTGCCATCGGTTGCGGGATGAGTCGTCCGTCAGGCAGTCTTATTAGTTCCATAGTTATAAATCTAACTACAGAGTTAGGTTTATGACATGTAATAGTTATTTACCGGTTATGAGTGCGATATTTTAGTTTTTATTTAAGTAAATGAGGAAAATGTTTGTACCCATCACTTTTGGAATACCTCTGGGTATCGTCATAGGTAGATATTAAGTAGGTAAACGCAACGGTTTAAGGCAACTTAAATTGTTGAAATGGAATACAGTGAAATTGAGGAACTTGAAGAGGAGCTCGTGGCTAAAGAATAACAGCCGCTCAGGTCGATCTTTAGGTTAAGCCGTGCTTGCCTAGGTTTGTCTGTGGATGAGTGACCACCCATTCAGTCATTATGTCAGATAGGCAGTCGGTCCATGTAAAATACTGGTATTCAGCTGAATCCGGTTAGATTGGAAGCCGACCCCAACCGGTGGAAAAACCGAAGCTAGGAAGATGATGATGAAAACAGTAAAATTACACATTTATTTATTGTGTCTAACTGTGATTTAACCGTTTACGGTTGAAATGGCTAGAAGGAAAGTGTCTGAAATGATGAGCAATAGAGAAGTATAGAAGAAAAAGACATAATTATGCTGTGCCGTGCCCTCATCCCAAATCATTTGGGATCACCAAATGATGATGATGTTTTTTTAACGGTTACCTGTTACAAAAAACATGAAAGAGAGTCGTGTGCCCTGGTGCATGGACATGTGTTGAAGAGGGATGGAATACATATGACTAAAGGAGTGATGAATATAAATATTGATGGATGAAGAGGGAGACTAGAGAAAACACAGATGGACTGTGTGAGGGATGATATAAAAGAAAAAGAAGTGAATGATAGCGTGACGATTGACGAAGAGAATAAAAGAAAAGAAGACTGTGATTGAATGGCAAAAAAGACATATTTAGAACATTATCTAGCTATATTCGTGCATTCCAGTATCCGCACCGTTCTCGTGTTTGGCTTTCGTGTATTCAGGGGCCAGCTTTAACTACACAGGTTGACAGGGACTTAAAAACAATTTCATAAAGGTTACAGAATTATAAGTGTACATGTTGAATTGGTAACAGAATCAAATATGTGTCACTTATAAATGAGTTTTCAATGTGTTAACCCAAAACACAACAAGTGTAACCGTAAAATATCTGTAACTGATATAAAAGATTTAACAGTGTTAATAAGTGTTTAACAGGTAAAGTCAGCGTTGCCATTGGATAGCCGAAATCTAGTCGCAGTCTGTTGTAAAACTGATTATTTCAGTTACACATATTAACACTTATTAAACATATAAAAGGTTACAGTTTGATTTGGTAACATAAATGTATCTGCTACAACTAAAAGTATTTTTCTGTTGAAACTGTTTTAAAAACACATTGTTACGGTTACAGTTTGAGTCCCTGCAGGTTGATATGTCGTAATAAAAATATTGTATACGAAAAGGAAAGAACAACAGTTATGTTAAAAAAATACCCAGTGCCTATAGGTTTGATAAGGAGCTAGTTATCGTGGCCACTTAATGTAGAAGCGTTATTTGTATTACTTTTATTAATGTGGGACTTACCCGTGACGTCAATAAGATACCTATTGAATTGCGGTTAGATTCTTGAGGGAGATGAAATATTACTCGTGCTAACTTATAACTAGGACAGGACATCGCCGCGTATACCGTGAATTCTGCACAGACTTGGGGTGTCTAAAATTTCTTCGGGAAAAGTTACCGGTAGCATGTGTCAGCCTAAAGCTGGGCAAAGGCCTCCTCCCGTGACCTCCAAATCTTTCGATCCAGTGCCATTTGTACCACTGGTTGTAGGTTCCGTCCAGCTCGTCCCGTCATCTCCTGTGAGGTCTACCGCGTCACCTTCTGGCAGTATATTCAAGCTCCCCAATTGTTGTTGTTTTCTGTTACCACCAGAAAATGTACTTGTGGGCGTAAAAAATCGAATTGTAAGCTTTCCCAATGTCTTTTTCGCGACCCAAACTGTGACGACGTTTAACTCAAGTTTTGGTTGTCAATTTTTATACTTCACTGAATACAAAATAACATAATGAACGCAGTCACTGCCATCATTCTAATAGTGACACACATTCATACATTTTGAAGTGGAGAAGTTAAATCATCGGATTCGTTTTACGATCAGGGAGTGAACGTAAGTTAGGCATGAAGGTTATACGAGTAACCATACGCACAAATTGGAGATTATGCTTTTAAAAATCAAAATGATGTATAGTGGTGTAGTTCAGGGAAGGTGCGTTTTATGACACGAGAAAAAGTGAGGGAACATTTTGTATGAGTAACTGTGACGTTTGTAAGGAGTTGAGGTAATAGAGTATAATAATATGTATGGTGGAAGTAATTGTGTGATATGTTGAGTCCTGGATTTAGTTTGGAAGCTGTAGTTACTAAAGAAATGCTTTTCTGACAATCATTCCGACATTTACGTTGTTTAACAGAAGACAATTTAAAACATAAGAAACTATGGACTAGATTTCCATCAAAATCATTCGTATTGTGACAGAAAGTGTTTTCGAAGATATATTCTGTGTTTTCATAGACAAACACTTTACCGAAAAGACATTTTTGGTGTGTGCCCCATCGAATAGTCTTTTCTGTAAACGAAGTCAAAGAGAAGGACCTCTTCTGGAAGTTTATTTTTAATCCAGTGTAGCTAAAGACGACATTTTTCTGTACAACCAGCAACAAATATCGCTAGCAAACCTTCGAAATCATTCGGGGAAGCAATCGAATTATCTGCGGGACGATTTTATGTGTCTCATTCAAGTTTACGATGGCAACACTGTTGCAAGAGGACTTCAAGTGATTTATTAGGAGCTTCAGACGCAGGGTTACGCGCAACGAAAATTGCAACTCATTTCGTATCGAAACACATTGTTGCTAAAATGATTGATGTTTGTTTTTAATGTCGGTCTAATGTGTGAAAGGGGCGGCCATTTTTTATGTGGTTATGTTGTCAAAATTGGTAAAGTTATTGCTTCTGAACGAAGTGCGTAAACAACTTGCTTTCAGAAGTCTATTGTGCACTATGAAAGTAAGTATACTGGTTCTGCGGTAGAGCCTTTTTCAACTATGTTGAGATTGTTGGAGTCGGTTTCAAGTCTGCAGCTGAACGCTATTATTTTATTTCGTAAAATATTTTTAATTTTAACTGTGTTATGTAATCGCGACAGGTGAGCATGAGGTCCTGGGTTTAATTCCCGGGTCGAGCAAAGTGTTAATGGGGTTTTTCATCAGGACAGAGAAATTCCTGAAAAAAATCCAAGCAGCTACAAAGTCTGGAATTGTGCCCAATTGATGGCAAGAGTCCAGGGGGTGAAATTCCCATACATTGTTGGCTTCAAACAAAATTTTCATAGATAGTGCTGCCATCTGTGTGTTTAGATACACCAACTTTTCAACTGTCATAACGATAACAGGTATTTTAGACTACTTGCTAGTGAAGTAGATAGCCTAGCGGTGACAGCGGTTGCCTTGTGTCACAAGTTCGAATCCTCAGAATTTCTTTTTGTATTTATTTGGTTGAACAAAAACTAACAGCGCCATCTGACAGTTTGGGTACACAGTTTTAAAAACGAAAACCAGAGTTGCGCATCTATCTTGTATTATATCGTGTATTATCTTATATCTATGCAATAGACTATGCGTTGGAAGACCTCCCACTAGGTGGACCGATGACCTGGTGAAGGTTGCGGGAATCCGGTGGATGCGAGTAGCAAGGGACCGGTCAATGTGGCGACACTTGGGGGAGGCCTATGTCCAGCAGTGGACGTCTTTCGGCTGAGATGATGATGATGATGATGATGATGCAATAGACTCACCCCTATTACTTGGGACTTAAACACAACTGGAAATGTATGTGTATCATTAGGTTACACCTCTTGTTAAACCTTTAGGGATTACAGACACAGATGACGGTAAAAATAAACATAGACATACATAAATTAAAAAATCCACACAAAATTATTTTCTACCAGCAATTTCTCCAAAGAGCACGGAAATTAAGCTCACCTATAGCGAAAGTATACAGAATAGTGTAAACCAAGAGCTTGGGTTTAAAGTAATTTCTTCAGTTAAGAGGTCCGTACCTAATGCGTGCGTCAGTGAAAGGTGAGCGTTCAAGCTGTAGCGCTGACAACATACGGCTAGAAAGTTGGACTAGCAGTTTGGTGCCGTTAATAAAAATCCATACTGCTGCTATGGAAGGAGCTCCTGGCTAAATAATAGGAAAAATTACAAGTCTCTTTAGTCCGTCAATTAGAGTATTGGAAAAGAATGGACAAGTATTTTTTTGTTTTTGTAAATCAATGAATATTGTCAAAGATAAAACGCATCAAAACTCGGGAGTGGGGGCTCATGACGTCAGTCAGTACGCTCTAAAAATTATACCTAGGTATGACGTATTGAGAATATTAAAAGCGTAATATCTTCGTCAATTTTCATTTACGTACCTAACAAAAAAAAAATACGGGTCAAATATTTTTGTATAATAAAAACGGACTAATTAGATCTTTTTTGTCGTCTACCCTATTACAACCGGTCGGATCGATCTTCAGGTCCGTGCTTGCCTAGGTTGGTCCGTGTCTGGGTGACCATCCCTTACATACAATGCCTTGCCCCCCGTGCCTGGAAAATCACGTCTAGCCGTTGTTGGTTGGTGCTTCTTTGACAGTTGTTACAGTCAGTCAAAACTCAAACTCAGAGCTAGGCAGATTAGGATAGTAGAAGATTTATTTTTTGTTACAGGAGCCATGTGAGTTGCATATTCTTGGGGATCTAATTTCCAAAGTTACCAGCTAAACGTACCAACTGTTACGTAACTTTAACTTAACTGTTAACTTTTCTTCGTATATAAAAAATAATCTGCTAATTTAATCTACACTAATCTATACTAATATTATAAAGAGGAAAACTTTGTTTGTTTGTTTGTTTGGTTGTAATGAATAGGCTTAAAAACTACTGGACCGTTTTTAAAAATTCTTTCACCATTCGAAAGCTACATTATCCACGAGTAACATAGGATATATTTTATCCCCGTACTCCCACGGGAACGGGAATTACGCGGGTGAAACCGCGTGACGTCCGCTATTGTATAATAAATAAAAATAAGTAAATGAAGGCTGCAGGAAATGTATTTATTATGCTCTTATCACCTTAACAAAGCGATGACGTTTATAATTTCAAGTTATATATTTTATTTAATCTATTATTAAATGCAGTATTCTAAAATGTGTTTGTTTTTCTTTGAAACAATGATAATAATGATGTTTACTTGTTAATAATTGTTTTTTTTCCTCCCTGTTATCATTGAGAATATTGAAAAATATCCACTATATCGTTAAAAAAACAACTGCATATTATGTTTATACCTAATGATCTATCCTCCGATCGAATAGTATAAAATATTATTAGAAATACTCTTTGTTGTAGGTCCCTATTTGTTGTTTTTTTACGAGTATCACTGATCGGCAAACTAGCACAACGAACTTTTGCTTGGCTGAAAAACCAGTCGTCATTTATGTATGCTAATTTAATATTTTTAATAAAAAAGGGAATTTTCAGAGTAATACCCAAATCTCGTGGTATATAATAGTATTTGGAGTATTGTAGTAGTAGTCATGATTTAAAAGTAAGTTAAGATAAATTAAACTTAGGTTCGCGAATTTATGTCAAAAGTGGTCCTAACCAATCCATACCCAGAAGTGAGAAGATCCAGGATGAATTGATGCTGTGAGTGATTTCCATTCAATTGCAACTACCACCATTTTTTAACTTAGAAGTTTTCCAGTCATTACAAAAGACTTTACTAATAGAGGTAAATGTTTAACATATAATTTTGGTAAGTTATTAAGCGGGTCCTAAAGTAATACGTTTCAAATTTAAATGATTAACATTGCCCTGGCACAATCTTAGAACTTTTCCAGGCAAATTATATAATAAAATATTATTTTTGGTCAGTTAGTTATTAAGCCGGTCCGAACTCGTGCCCGTATGTGGTCGTCATAAACAGCGTGAAACATGACGCTTGCCGCCGTTTTTGAGCAAAATATTGCACGTTAATTTAACTCAGCCCAGTCGGTCATTTGCGGCCAGTCGGCCTCATTCCAACTCTTTTTACTTATTGCATCTCGCGTTTGCGACGATTCGTCTCGATTTGACGATGAAATTCTCTTTATTTTTGAAGAATTCGCTCCGGAGTCTGTGGAAATGTTGTTCGTTTTAGGGCCTTCGGTCGCTCTTTATGATTTGGGAGGTAGTAAAACATTGACGAAATAAGTCAAAAGGTTCTTGGCATTTAAAATTTCGTTAAAATATGCCCCAAATGATGTGTAGTTTGTGGAATTCTCCATGTTTTGTTGGCAGTGCGTACGGAAAACGTAAACTGACTTATTTGCGTTTTACGTCGATCTTTAACCTTTTGAACTCTGCATATTAAACGGGCAACGGTTGCCACGTTGGCGTAAATTAAAATACTCAAAACTTTCGTAAATAAACATGACTTGTGCGAGTATTCCCTCCTCGTCTTCAATTAGCTACAGGCCTTTACTGAAATTCGAAGGAAGTGTAGGCGAGGAAACTTGGATTCCTAATTCTGTAGGATTTTACTAATGGCTACCACTCGCCTATAGCAAGGTTGGCCTTCAAAAGGCTGAAAGCTTCTCCAATACTCATCACAATTCTACTGGGCAACTCCTAGCCATGAGTCTCTCTCTGCATTGAATGCGTCAATGTCTTAGACCGTAAGGAATGACAATTTAGCTGCTTTGGATCCCGCAACAAAATTAATCAGAAAACAATAACGGAGGAGTATAAGCAGGAGACAGAACAAAACGAGGCAAATTGGCACAAAGCGACGTTTACAACTGGGAGCGACTGCTGATCTGACTTCCACGATCCAGTTACTGAGTAACACGATACCATTTGGTAAGACTGCAGGTTGTCAGTCTTTCTGGCTTTTGACTAGACGACAGTCAAAGATCAAAATATGTGACAGTCATTTTACTGCAGAAAACCACACTCATCGACATAAAAGAGCCGAATTATTCATCCACATTTGACCGTCACTTACACAGCTGTTAATTTATATGTCATTTCCTCAGCATAATAAAACATGGTCTGAAAGTTGTATAACAACGCACCAATCAACGATCAGCTACAGCCTTCTCACGGTCATATTTAAATATCAACGGATTTGTTTATAACGCTAAAGTATAAACAAGAACGAACTCGAGCCATGTTTAGACTGATCTTCCGTGCATGAATGAATGAATGTAATATGATCGATTGTATTTGAATTTGAATTTCGTTCGAAACGATTGAATGGGTTTGTGTTGGTGGTGTATTTTTTTCTACTTTCTTCGTTTCTATGGATTGTGTAAGTGCATGGTGGTAGAGAATGCGAAAAGTTAGGAGAAAAACAAATGACATGTGATGAAATGTGAGGTTATTTCAACTTTTTACTAGTTCACTACTACGTCGTACTCCTGAGTTTATTGAGGAACGATCACTTTTCAACTTTATTGCTAAAGGTTTAAGGGTGAAAATTGGCAGGCCGTCACTGAACTCGATAATACGAAAATGAATGTAGCTCTGTATGTATGTCTGTCTGCATAAACTTTCGTCGATCAATCCACTGAACCGTTGGTTATGAAATTTGACAGACAGATGGCCCCAGGCCCCAGGGAAGGCAAAAAACCTTAAAAAAAAGACGCGAGGCTTCTATAAATTACTATAAACTTACGCTCTCTTTACAACAATTTAAATCACCGTTAAAGAAAAACTCGTAGATTCATCAGGTAACGTAGACTGTAACAATAGGGTGGGAAAATTCCAAGAATATAAAGAAAATCAGCTCATAGTGGCATACTCAAGCAGCAATTACTTGAGTATGGGCAGAGGGGAAGGTATTTAACGGAGAGTATTGAAGTTGGTATGTAGTGTCAATTAAGCTAGTTAGAAATACTGTATGCTTATGTATCTCAATACATACGAGTATACAAGGTGTAATTGTAAACCCACGAAGCCGTCAATAGGGTAGACGACTAAAAAAATCTAATTAGATCTAATCTAATTCCTGTAAATTATTAAAAAATATTTGACCCGTATTTTTTCTTTTGTTACGAAAATCAAAATTGACGAAGATACGGGGCTTTTGAAATTCCCAATACGTCACGCCTAGGTATAATTTTTAGCTAGTTCTGACGTCACGAGCCCCGACTCCTAAGTTTGATTGCGTTTTATCTTTGTCAATATTCATTGATTTACAAAAACAAAAAATACGTGTCCATTATTTTTTAATAATGTAACTGACGGACTAAATAGATTTGTAACTTTTTGATACTGTTGTCATGCCTATAATTGTTGACCCACCAGTAAGTGAAGGAGGTGATGAAAGAAAAATCTCAACAAAATATAGAGTAGTAACGAAGCCAGCTGTCATGAAATATAAAATATAATCCGCTAAGTAACCGCGATAATTATACAGTGCATTAAGATAAAGACATCGGCTCCGTTCCAGCAATCAATTGGACGCGCGCTCGCGGATTGCGTGTGTGCACCGTTTGATTGCACACTAGCTGTTTATGCCGACTTTGTGTGTGATTTAATGATAAGTTGTCAACTTACGAATCACCGATTCACTCACGCCAATTCACTCATAGCCACCGAAAGTTCGCCAATTTCACTTATAGGTGTGAAGTCGGCTTAAGACGGCCAGAAGGATCTTTCATCGTCTCTTTTTCTTCAACCTTTAGCAACCCAATGCTGAGTTAAGGTTTCTTCTAAATGAAATGTTTATTTTAAACGCGAATATATTTTCTTCGTTTGGATAAGGAAGACTCGATTCGACCATAACCAACCAAAACAGCTCAAGCCCCGAATTTGCGTCTATGTTTAGAACCATAAAGTTCCACGGATCATAAGGTTTTCGCTATGGCCTTTTAGCTTAAAAATCGACACAGGAATCTGTAGATTTGTTTCAGGATTTTTTTATTAGTTTCAGATAATTTATAATTTGATTCAGCATTATATCATATCATATCTTGGAAGTTTCAAATAATCAATGACTACAAAAGAGTTTATTTATTATTTTATATTTCTTATGCAGAGGAAAAATAACTATATAACTATCAACATGAAGGCTATTTACCTTATGCAGGTAAATAAGTACCGACAATATTATAATGCTTGTCAAAATTTAAAATAAAATGTGTCCAATAAATTGTATGATATTTATTTAAATCGGAAACATAATACATAAAATGTTATATTTTGTTTCAATTTATTTTCTGTTGTATTTATTTCCAAAACATGCATCATTAAGTACTTTAAAGACATGTTTTAAGTCTGAAGTTTAAAATTAAATAATTCATTTGTTATGGCTTGCAAAATGGCTGATAAGAATAATACAAATTGACTACAGATGTTGGCACGCGCATGGTAAGATTCCTAAAGTGGCAACCCCTGCTAGAGCTAAAACCTACTTAGAAATATAATCTGAAAACCAAGAGCTATAAAGCCTAGCCTCTTTGGATTTAACAGAAAAAAAGACATCCGGGTGTTTGTACGAAAAAAATGTTGAGAACTCTCGGCTCGGTATTCTGAGTTCATGGTAATGTTGTATTTTTGTTTTAATCTTAAAGTAATAAAATACAACTCTAAAACTTTTATCACTAGTCACTGCATATCAAAGTCCGCCGCGGCTGTCTGTCTGTATGTTCGCGACAAATTCAAAATCTGCTGGCCTTTTCACTAATGGATAGAGTAGTTCTCGAGGAAGGATTTCAAGTAGCTATTTCCATTTTTTTAAAGACGAAGATCTAGCAGATCAAGCTCCCAGAATCTGTCAAATATTCCCAATCAATCTTGAACCTAATGCTATCGCGATAAAGTTGAAAATCTATTAAAGAGATTAGATAGATTGCAGTAGCTGGATGTGCTGGCCATCTGTACAAACAGATTTTCTTATCAATAATAAAACTGTTACACTATTTATCGTTTTAACAACGGCTCTGTTGCTAATCATGCGTGCGCGCAATTATTTAAATTATTTACTTTACCTAATTATGAAATTTTACCGTAACTTAAATTATAAGCAAATTAGGTTCGCAATCAGAATCCATAACAACCAGATAACGAGTGTGTAGATATTATGAAGGGTGCTTGGGAAATAAAAAAAAAAGAAAACATAACAAATAAGTTTCAAACTAGTATTGTACAAAACAGAGAGGTTTGGAGGGAAAAAGGGCAATCATTTGCCCAGCACTGAGTCACAAGACAGGCAATTTAAAAACTAACATTGAAACGCATCCTTGTTAAGGGGCCGGCGGAGCATGCGTTTTTCATACAAACGTAATACCAAAATAAATTGTAAATCAAATATATTCCTAAGGTTGTGTGTATTTATTTCGATTGAATGACAGAATTTCTAGGTTCCCAAATATATATTTTGAAAGGACAATGATATAAAGACAGAGAAAAGAATTAAAAATGTATATACAAAACTTCTTTTTCTCATAATTCTTGTTTGAATCAGTGTCCGTTCGTCATTTTCCTGTCCTTGTTCCATGCTATTTGGGGTCGGTCGCTGCAACACGTTATTTTCTTACCTTCTGGGGTGTCAATGGACACGCTATCATTTACTCCTTCATATCATTCCATGAACCAAACCAGCATGTCTTTTCTTTTGTTTTTCGTATGGTACATCATCAAATGACTTCTCCCACTCTGGGCGGAGCGGGAGGGAGTGTCAGACTTTTACTGACTAAAACCCATCCATGCTCCTTCCTCGCCACGATAACTCTTTCAAACAGTACTGCAGCCAAGGCAGGCTTCGGCCCTTGCGGGCTCCTCCATTATGCTGACATCTCTTCGAGGTGCGCGTGGAACATGCCTGAGAGATATTTCTTGAAGGCATGTAAAATCAAGTCAGAGGCTGATGAGCAGCATAAAAACTCTGACACCAGGTTAGGTACTAACCACACGATAAAGAAAGAAAAAAGATTCCTCACAGAATTCATTCATTTTTCTTCGGTATTCCTATTCCTCTCCATTCACTCTTTTTTTGTCATACGCGATTTGTGAGAAGAGATTATAGTCATAGGATGTCGACGTAGACAGTGGATAAACCTTAATTAATTTAAACCAAAATACTGCCAAAGTATGCAATGTTCGAGAACCGTATCAAAGTCCTCCGTTTGAACGCAAAAGAGGCCTTCACAGTTCTCATGTTCACCAATAACCATCGATATCTCATAAACCAAGTTAATGGAACACAAACTGAGGAAACCCGTCTATTAACCGTCAAGAAGTTAATGAATGTGTAACATAAGTCTTCAGTGTTTTACTCGTAGCGTCAACTGACACGATCGGTTTCAGTTTTATGTACACTGAAAAAAATGCAATTCAATCAAGTGACTTTTTAGCTTGATTGACGATATCTTGTTTAGATCAATCAAAATCTTAGTTAAGTTGATCATCACGACATGATTGCAGCAATACTAGTTCACTTGATTGAGCGCTCAAACAAGTTTCTCGATTACCCTTAACAAGACATCATAGTAGAAGAGTTAAAAAAGAGACAAGTTCAAAAAATGTTAACTGTAACAAAGTAAGTTAGCTGTGTCAATCAAGCATTTTGATTACTTCAATAAAGATTATTGAAACTTTATTAAGTTGGTGTGACTTGATAGCATCTATCATTGCAATTAATTGTATTAATCATACAACTTGGTCTAATCTTGCGCTAAATGTTTGAGCTAAATAAGTTGCTTGGTTGTGTTTATCAAATACATCATACAAACAAACTACATGACAACATGATTCCAACTATCACGTACGGTGTTTGTCCTAATAAAGGTTCGTGTTTGCCCTGAACAAGTCGCTTGTTTGCCCTAGTCAAGTCTGATAGTTGTATCTATCAAAAACATCGGTCAAAATACTCCAACACAACTTGATTGCGGCTACCAAGTAGGGTGTTCACCCTTAAAAAGTAGAATGTTTGCTCAAAACAAGTGGCTTGTTTGCCCTAATCAAGTTTAAATGATAAATTCTATCCGACTTGATAGTTCACCTTAATAAAGGTGCGTGTTTGCCCTGAACAAGAAACTTGTTTGCTCCAATCAACCTTCTTGGTTGTATCTATCAAATACAACTTGATTGCAGCTATCAAGTAAGGTGTTTACCCTAATAAAGGTGCGTGTTTGCTCTGAACAAGAAGCTTGTTTGCCCCAATCAACCTTCTTGGTTGTATCTATCAAATAAATCATTAAAAATACTCCAACACAACTTGATTGCAGCTATCAAGTAAGGTTTTTACCCTAATAAAGCTGCGTGTTTGCCATAAACAAAAAGCTTGTTTGTCTTAACCCAGTCACTGCGGGTTTCCACTAGGGTTGCCACCTTTATTTTGGACAAATATACCTAGTATTTTCCCAAAAAAGCTGCAAAAATATAGTAAATATAAATTCAGAAAAAAAAGTTACAAATTTATTTTTAAACATCATGCAATCTAAAAAGAAATCCCGCTTAGGTAAGTGTACTGTAACACTTTGCTCCATATTTGTCAATAACATCTTCCATGTTTTTTTTATTTTACCAGCAGAAGTTAAACAATTAAAACAATTATTGACAGTTTGACAGTTGACGTTTTGTTACCGCAAATGCGTTTCGTTCTGAAATACTCCGTGCAGCGCTGCACGGGTACGTTCCAGCCAGACTTCCAGTCAAAGTTTATAAAAAAAAGCGCGACAGTTGAATCAGGGATAAAAATACAGTATTTTTCTATAATATTTATTACAATTTCCTGAAATCAAGTACGATACTATATATTAATAGGTATACAGGGTGAATTTTAATAAATGCGACAAAATGAAATTGGAGCTTCAGTTACAGTAACACAGTAATTATATACTGTCTTTTCTACAATCTAAATCATTAAAAAAAATACGCGATTATCGTTTTCAAAAGATCCATTGATGTTATTATCTTTATTCGAGTACGAATTATCGGTATTCCAGTAATATGCAAAATAAATAAGAAAAAATAAGGCAAAATTAGGTAAATGACCGCTATATTGAGCACTGCGATGAGTCGGACGAGATTTTTTGATACTTTTATTATTTTAACGGTTTTCGTAACACTGCAATCTATTATTTTTTTAATTTTACATTTGATATTTTATACATTTTCTTGACAACACGTATTATTGAATATTTAAATTTGTCGCATCTATTCAATTTCACCCTGTAGTACGGGTGGCCACCGTAGTTTCCACCAAGAAGATGTTTACACAAAGCGTGCACATTGCACAACACAACTATATAAAATATAAAGAAATAAACAACTGTCACTAGTGCCAGTGTTAACCCTAAACAAATGATTTTTTTTCTACTCCTAAGTATAGTATAGATAGACTTTTGTTAACGTTTACTAGAAATTATAAAATACCTTGGCTTGGTTATTGTTCAGTTTGATCTATAGTTTTGCATTTAGATATTGTAATTGAACTGCTGCGTTATCAAGTAATTTTTTGTTATGACTAAAACCAATAAAAAAAAATGAGTGGGATGTTCAAGTAAACGTGGCAATTTTAGGAGTTTTTGCCTTTAGCTTAGGGGTAAATATTTTTAGGAGTTGGTAACCCTGGCCTCCAGCCCAGCGGCCAGCCGCCACGCCGCACGCGCCATCTCTGACTTTCTATCTACTCTCAAGCAAGTTCTTTCTCGTCTCGACTCGTACGGCGCGCGCCCGCGACGCGGGCGCGCGCCGCCGCGTATTTGTTCTGTAGCCGTCACTCAGCCGCCAGCCGCAGCCGTTTTTTTTGTTCATTTTCTGTGAAAAATATCAATAATTCTAATCTAGATTCATTTAATGAGTGAGTTAATTTCCGTGAAAAACAAGAATCAAATCTAGACACAACACTTTTTATACCTATTTCATTTGTGGGATACCTCTGGTAAGTATTTGTCTTTAAATTTTATTGACAATTTGCTGTGTTTGTGATGCATCCTAACTAAAATTATTTTATCTAGCGTGCACGCTTGTGGTGTTTATAATGGACGAAGTTTTAGAGCTTTTAACAACTTGGGGCCTCTCTGAGCTTGCAGGCACGTTTTTAGGTAGGTACAAATAATTAATTTCATTTCTAACCTCATTTTTTTTCACTGCGTCTGACACATTGTCACACTTCGTTAGTCGTATAGCGTATTCGTCTTATAAATAGCCAGTTAAAGGTGAATAGAGCCTCCACCCTTCGTCGTAATTGTCGAAAAAACGCGAATACGAATAGCGAAGTGTGCGAACAACGGTTTTATGATGATGTATTTTCATAGCGCGTTGCTGTGATACTGTAGGCACTTTACTAGCGCATTAGTGATGACCACATCCCTGCATGCACAGGGGCATAACAGCCACCTAACCGTTGTTGCAGAGGACATGATGTGTAAGACCGGCAGTACTTGGGCCAAACTCCATCCTAGTGGCAAAAAAGCCTATGTTTTGTTTTAGATTATTTATTTAAGGTTTTTTGCTTACTAACACATTAAAGATACATAGTATCTGAAATGAAAATTTTACATTTTGATAGGTAGGCAAGCATCCTTTAAGAAAAAACAGGATTAACCTGTTTGTATGCATCAACCTAGTTGAGAGACCATGTTATGCATAACTAACTTGTTGATCATGTTAGTAGTCCCCCATAGCTTAGTTGGCAGCAGCGCTGCCTTCTGCGCTGTGGGCGGTGGGTTCGATACCTACCGAGAACAAACATTTGTTTGATGAACATTAATGTTTGTTCGCTGTCTGGGTTTTATTATAATATTTTATGTATCTAATATTTATTTACAAAAAAAAAGTATGTATTATACCAACTTCCTTTTTCCCAAAGTACAGTGGGATATGCATCAAACATTCAAACTATACACTCCTTGCCGTTGCCTTGTGTAACTGTATCTGTGTCTGTCTGTACAAGCTTAGCTTAGTATGGTGTTGATAGTGATGTGTGAAATATCCATGGTAAAAAAATATTTTATTTAAAATTTGATAGAGTGAGAGAAACAATTAAATAACTTTAGTGATTTTAATGAGATGCAACAAAAACTTTAAAGTTGAATTGCCATACCAAGTTAGCAGGGGGAAGTCAGAGGCAAGTCCAAACATTATGTTTAGCATAAATGTAAATAGGGGGGTGGGCATCACAAGATCTTAGTTCTAGGCGAACAATACCTACTTATAGTAAAATAAAAATATTGATTTCATAATAAATAAATATGAACATTATTGGACATTTCACACATTATTTAGTCCTATTAGTATATAGTCCCAAACTTGTACAGATTGTAATATGGGTTATATATCTTTCAATATATGTCACGGTCAAAATTCTTAGTCGAAACTACTTCTGACTAGTCAAAACGAATTAAACAAACATTTCCATAGAAACTTATTAGGTTAAGGTTTTTTTCAACAAATTTTTAATGCAGAAATCGCATTTTAATTTAAAGGTTCTGACTGACACCAGTCAAAAGTGGTTTTGACTGAATAAGAGTTTTGCCTGTAACATATATTTAAAAAAAACAAAGTCGTGTTAGGGTTAGGGCGCGTACCTACACATATTGGTCCGTTTTAACAGATCAGAATTGGACCGGAGCGACATGATTACTGAATCCGGAATACTGTTTTGTGTGTGAACTCGCTCATGCAACTCCATACGCCATCAAATAATGGACCTGTAAAACGGATCGCTATGTGTACGAGCCCTCAGTTACACCACCTAAAACTCAAGAACGGCTGGACCAATTTTCATGATTTTTGTGTTTTTGGATTAATCTTCGCCCAGAATAGTTAATAAGGAACTAGAACTTATTTAATAAGGAAGAAAATTAATGTCAATCAATAAATAACAATAAAAACATCAGTGTAACCGTTCATTTGTTAAGTTTGTGAGTTGATCAGGTTGTGGGTGGTAGGTGGTAGACACGGTCACCGCCCAACGAAGTGGGCATGATCAGCATGTTATAAGTATTTATATAAAAAAAAGGTAATAATTTTCGGACTAACTTTACTAATAAGTAGTTAATATTATACACTTTCAGATAATCAAGTTACTCTGGAGGCATTAGCTGCCCTTACGCCAGACACCATCAAAGAACTGGTCCCCAAAGTAGGCCAACGAGTGCTATTTCTACGTTGCTGGAGGGTGTGGTTTGCGGAATATGTAGGCAAAGAGCCTTCAGATGATGCGAGTATTGTAGTAAGTGACAATAACATTGTATTCATTCATTTTTGAATAAAGTAAGCCTTAATGAAGTCTAATTTGTTTTGTTGTTTCAGAGCCTTGATATCTCAACCACAGCTTTGGAAGTCTTTAATGATAAGCAAAGCATTGGTACAGCTGGGGTTGTGTATGACTTAACACCTGCCTGTAGTCCATCAACACAATCCCAAACTGCACAGGACAGTGGTGTAAGTATTCATTTATGTACATAATTATCTAAATATTTATAAAAGTACAATTAGTAACGCCACGCAGCACAGTTTACCATTTGCAATAGTAGAGACAAGTCGCCACGGGCGGCCTCAGGCTGCGGCTCACAATGATATGTGTTTCTTTTCGTGTAGTAAATAATGTTATATTTTGAGTCGCGTTATTTAAATGTGAGCGCAGAGTCGCGTCGCATCGCGTCTCGGTGTGAGCCATCTCTTATGTTAAGGAATTAACACCAATGTGTTTTGTTTTAACTGAAATTTATAGCAACTGAATTTTATGTTTATAGGTATTGCAGACTCTACTCGCACAAAACTTAGAGACAGCAGGTCTGCTGGTTCATGCAGGTGACAGTCTTCCTGGAGACAGTGCTCGAAATCTATTAGCTTCTGTTATAGCAAAAGAAATTCTACAAAAATTTCAAAACATACCAATTCGGGGTGATTTATACTACAAGTGGTGCTCTGAAATAAAAAAACTCTTCCCTGGGGAGAGGTCAACCACATATTATATTCCAGCCTGCAAAACAGCAAATGGTACCACTCTACAGGCGAGAGGCAAACTAGTAAACCAGATCCTTAACACCCGGAAACGCTTTCAAAGGCATGGAGTGTTAGCTGTAAAGGCAAAAAAAAGCAGGGAGTCAAGTCCATTAAATTCAACTTTTTGCCCATCACCAAGACCGCTACCTTCAACGTTTTCTAACGAGCCTGATGAAATTTTCACTTCTACTTCTGTTGAGGAGGATATAACGTGGCTCAAACACTCATCTGATCCATGGTACATAGTTGAGGAAAAATGGAAACGAACTTGTGAACATAGAATCCGAAATTTACATGCTGGTGAAACAGGGCCGACCATCGAGAAATATGTTGATGATTTTCCAGCACTGAAAACGCCATTAGGTTATTGTTTGGTAAGTGTTTATAATTATTTACTCACATTTACCTACCTGTTATTTTGGATGAAATGTGTATTACTGGTATCAAAAACTTTTTTCTAGTCTTTTTAGGGTACTGACTCAAAGAAGGGTAAAACGGGACCCTATTATTAAGACTCCGCTGTCTGTCTATCTGTATGTCTGTTGAGTTGAAATTTTCACAGATGTTTTAAATATTTATTTTCAATGGATTGTCTTTAAAGTCCGCAGTCGGACACTTCTAGTTATGGGGTTTAGGTTTCCGCACTTAGTCCTTAAAGCGGACCATTGTGCCTTAATGTCCACCAATATTGATGTGTTTTTTTATTTCTAGTTGGAGCATGATTTTGAAGTTTCTCATCCAAACCACACCAAAAATTTACTATTAAATTTCCCACTGTTGAAGACAAACATCATCAGATTGCTAAACCAGAGAAAAACCAAAGATAATTTTTATACGGAAATTGCTGAGCTTGCCGATCGTAAGTGTATTTTTTTTTATTACAAAAAGGAAGAGTTTCTCACGGTTCTTCTTGATTAAGTAGTGACAGAATATGACAATTTGTTTTCTCTATTTTAGATCCCGATGAAGAAGTTACAAATTTAGTGGCATTTATGGCCATACCGCTCCTTCTTCGCTCAGCTGTGAGTTTTTCTGGCAAAAGAAAGACAAATAAAGCTTGGAAGCCAACGAAAGTGGAGGCACGTGACGCTTTCATAACCCATATAAGGAATAATGAAATAAAAGAAGCAATACACAGGAGGAAACAGAAACTCATGGATAAAGGTTTTTCGCCACAGCCATTTTGCATTATTGTAGGCCCTTCTTTATCGGAAATAACCACATTCTTGATTGTTGTAAATGATTGCGCTGTATACGAAAGAACAAATATATTAGCGGCAGTTGATACTTGTTTCAAAGCTATATGGGCTTTGAATGCTGAATATTCGTTTGACTCGTATGCAACATGGTACTTCATCCAACGAGGACTGTATAAAATCACATCACAGTTTGATAAAGGATCGACTGCTGCTGAGTCATTGCTCAGCGATTGTAAAATAGCTTTGTAATTAACTAGTTACGTACCTACTTAAAATGGTTAAATGTTTCGTATGTAGATCAGAATTATTAAATTTTGCTGCACTTAAATTCCATTTTAACAGTATTCATAGCAAGAAAGACCTCAAAATATATGTATGCATAGAAAATGACTGTGGTCGAAAATTTCAATTGTTGAACTCTTTTAGACGTCATTTTTTTCGGGAGCATAACTCTGATTCGGAAGTCGGTATAGTGCCAATTCAACTGTCACAGCAGAATGCTACTTATTTACCCAGAGAGTCGATACCTGAGTTAGATGTTCAGGTGGATGTCGCCGTTACTGATGCAGTTGCAAATAAAGATTATTTTGAAAATTCTGCTGCAGTTGTAGCTGATGCTTCTAGTATTGAAACTACCGTTGAAAAATCATTGTCAATTTTTATAGCAAATCTATATACCAATCCACTTTTACCTAGAAATGCTGTACAGGCGGTAATAAATGGATTTGAAGAGTTTTTGTCAAATTCTGTTGTACCGGCTATTACGGAGCGCCTTAAATTATTGTCCGCAGAAAATTCGATTTCTTCTACCAGTATCAATACATTGACAAACAATCTTTTGCCACTTATTACTTCACCATGGAACCAATTTAATACTGAACATAAACGCTTACAATACTTTAATAACATAGATACTTATATTAAACCACAAGAAGTCATAATTGGTCAGAGGTTTGACAGTGTAAAACGAGCCGGTGTAACGCGTATGGTACCTGTTGCATGCAAGCAACATTTTATTCCCCTTCGACAAGTCCTAAAAAAATTTTTCAGTTTGGAAAATATTCTATCGGAAACCTTGAACTACATGACTTGTCTCATCAATAATCAGTCAGGTGCTGCTGTTGAAAATTTTATCCAGGGCTCATTTTGGCAGAGCAGAATAAGAGCGCGCTCAAATAAAACTGTTATTCCGTTTTTCATTTTTTTCGACGATTATGAGACTGGTAATGTATTGGGGAGTCGTTCAGGTCAACATAAATTAGGGGCTGTATACGCGTCCATTCCTTGTCTTCCACCTACCCGTTCTTCTATACTAAACAACATATTTCTCACCTTGTTATTTCATTCGTCAGATAGAGCATTATTTGGTAATAAGGTAATTTTTCGATGTATCATAGATGAATGTAATTATCTTAGCGAAGCCGGTATATATTTTGACATACCTGGATACGAAGGTACCATCTATTTTGAGCTTGGGCTAATTATTGGGGATAATCTAGGCATCCACTCGATGACAGGTTTCGTAGAAAGTTTTTCAGCCAATTTCGCATGCAGAATATGTAAAACCAGAAAAGAGGTCATGAAAAGTCAATGTTGGGAAGATGTAACATTGCTCCGTACGTCGACAAATTATGAATCGGATTTACTTACCAACAATGTTGCAGAAACTGGTATCAAGGAAAGATGTATTTGGCTTGACGTTAAAGGTTTCGATTTGTTTAATCAGGTCGGTGTCGACTGCATGCATGATATATTAGAAGGGGTTGCCAAGTATGTGATGAACTTTGTTCTTCTTCAGTACATTCGACATTTCAAACTTTTTTCATTATTTTTTCTCAATGAACGATTACATGCTTTTGCGTATGGCCCTGATAGTAAAAATCAACCATGTTCTTTGAGCATGGAACACTTAATTCAAGGAAACGTTCGTTTCTCCGCTTCAGAGATGCTGACTTTCCTAAGATACTTTGGGTTACTAGTCGGAGAGTTAGTTCCTAGAGGAGACGACACTTGGGCTTTATATCTACAGTTAAGAAAGGTACTTGAAATAGTTTTATGTACAGCATTTGCTAAAGGTACTGACGAATTATTGCAGTCCACAATTGCTGAGCTTAATCAGATGTACATGTCAGTTACCCATGTTCATTTAAAACCAAAGTTTCATCATATGATTCACTACCATTCTGCTCTTAAAAAGTTTGGTCCTCTAGTGTCTTTATGGTCAATGAGATTCGAAGCAAAGCATAGAATTTCTAAAATAGCTGCTAGAGCTTCGTACAATCGCAGAAATATAACATGGTCATTAAGTATGAAACATCAACTTAATCTAAATGCAATTTTTATATGTGGAAAATTGAGTGATATTCTTAAAACTGGACCGGTTAAACGTGTGTTATCTTTCAAAGTCAGATACTTACAAACTCTCTTGCAATTGTGTCCCAACAAAAGTATCACCAAAGTAACTTGGGCGACTGTATCTTCGACACGCTACACTGAGGGCACTATACTAGTGAACTCTACCTACAATGATGAGTTGGTTACTTTTTTAAAAGTAAAAAGCATATATTTATATGATTCCACTAGTCTGATGTTTGAGGGAACTTTATTTCAGACTGTGAGTTTTGACGATCATTTGTTTGCCTATGAGGTTAAAGAACCTGAAGCAACAGAAATGGTAGTACTGTTCTACAATAAGCTAGTTTCTCCGATACCTTGTAATATAAATGTCCTTATGTCTGGGAAAACATATATAACAATTCGTAGTCCGCTTTAAAATAAAACAATATAATTTAGTATAGTAGGTATGTGGTTTAGCTTGTTCTTCTTTTGCTTTTGTTCTTTCCTTGGTTTGTAGGGATTCTCAGGGGTTGTATGTTTTGTATGGATACCACGAAGGGGTTTTTATACGTTTTCGTATAAAAGAATTCAACAATTGAAATTTTCGACCTTACGTAGGATTAAATTTGAACTACCTTTAACGTCTATAGTACAATAAGTAATCATATCACACGGTGTTTTTGGAGGAGATTTCATTAAAATTATTGGTGTGATGTGTTAGTCCCGTAGCTCACTTAAGGTGTCCTGTTGGTCATTCTGATCCAGCAGGGATGGCAAGGGATAAAAGCAGCTGCAGGGAGACTACCTGTCAACCCTCGGCTGATGAAATAAGCTAGGGAATCACGCTTGATTTTCGATTTCATCTCCTGTTAGTTTAAAACTAATCAGGCGTTGGAACTTTGGTACTTAAAAACTAAATTAATATTGTTTTTTTCTTTTTTCATATCATTTTTTGGAAGTCACTGTTTTGTCCACTCTTTAGACAGAGTTTTTTTCGTTAACCAATACTTGATTTTAATGCGCAGAAACAGTAAATATTATTTTTTAGTTTTTTATTTGGTATCAGTAACTTTAATCAAAAACTTTAATACCATAATAATGTTTATTCAGTATTATTATGTCAGACTATCTGTCTGTCTAATTAACCTTAATTGCGTTATTCTTTTATGAGAGTATATACACAATTTATATAACTTAGGTATATCGTTCTAAATATACTTTACAATTAAAATTTAATTTAAGTCTAATACATGTAAGATTTTGTCTGTAACTCACTGTATATATAACCTGTCTGTTACCTAACAATATATTATGATTGTATAATAATTATATCGTTTAATTTAATTTTCCCTACTATAGGATAACAAACTTTTTTAGGAGATAGGTAGGTTACCTAACAATTTTTGACATATATTTTTCTTTGGGTTTTTATCGATAATCTTGTGTGCTCCGAACAAGTTAGATTAATGTACCAATTAAGTGAAACTTGATTTTTAATTGTCACACAATACTAAATCAACATTCGGTATTACATTTTACTAGTCTCTGGTATTACAAAACAAAAATACCGAATGCTGAGCTAGCATTATGTGACATTATAAATCAAGTTCCACTTGATTGGTACATTCATCTAATTTGTTTGGAGCAGCCAAGATTATCTTTATAACCCCGAACAAGAAACATGATTAAATGTATCAAGAGTCTTGTTTAGGGCAAACAAGCTACTTGGTAAGTATAAACAAGCCACTTTGTTAGGTTTGTTAGGGTGAACAAGCTACTTGGTTAGTGTTAACAAGTCACTTTATTTGGGTGAACAAACTAGTTGGTTAGTTTGAACAAGTAACGTTATTAGGGTGAACAAGCTACTTGGCAAGTATAAACAAGCCACTTTATTAGGGCAAACAAGCTAATTGGTAAGTATAATCAAGCCAATTTATTCGGGTGAACAAGCTACTTGGTTAGTGTTAACAAGTCACTTTATTAGGGTGAACAAACTACTTGGTTAGTGTTAACAAGTCACTTTATTAGGGTGAACAAACTACTTGGTTAGTGTTAACAAGTCACTTTATTAGGGTGAACAAACTACTTGGTTAGTTTAAACAAGTCACTTTATTAGGGTGAACAAGCTACTTGGCAAGTATAAACAAGTCACTTTATTAGGTTTGTTAGGGTGAACAAGCTACTTGGTTAGTGTTAACAAGTCACTTTATTAGGGTGAACAAACTACTTGGTTAGTTTAAACAAGTCACGTTATTAGGGTGAACAAGCTACTTGGTTAGTATAAACAAGCCACTTTATTAGGGTGAACAAGCTACTTGGTTAGTGTTAACAAGTCACTTTATTAGGGTGAACAAACTACTTGGTTAGTTTAAACAAGTCACGTTATTAGGGTGAACAAGCTACTTGGTTAGTATAAACAAGCCACTTTATTAGAGTGAACAAGCTACTTGGTTAGTATAAACCAGCCACTTTATTAGGGTGAACAAGCTACTTGTTTAAGGCAATCAACTTACTGTGTATGTGTGCGTGTATATGGACAAGCCACTTTATTGGGGTGAACAAGCTACTTGGTTAGTA
The DNA here is from genome assembly GCA_916618015.1 of Xestia c-nigrum. Classification (NCBI taxonomy): domain Eukaryota; kingdom Metazoa; phylum Arthropoda; class Insecta; order Lepidoptera; family Noctuidae; genus Xestia; species Xestia c-nigrum. The sequence continues at coordinate 10,977,585 of OU745248.1, forward strand.
TAAACAAGCCACTTTATTAGGGTGAACAAGCTACTTGGTTAGTATAAACAAGTTCCTTTATAAGGGTGAACAAGCTACTTGTTTAAGGCAATCAACTTATTGTGTATGTGTGCGTGTATATGGTACACTGAATAAACTTGGTTGGAGGAACTATGTTTTGACTTGATTGCTGCAAATAGGTTTTGTGATAACTCTAACCAAGATATCTCAATCAAATAAAAGTAGTTGTTGTGATCATTGTGCTTGATAGGCTCAGATGCAAACAAGTTACTTAGTCAATCTAAACCAAATCTTGATTGTGGCAACTACTTTTTTTTTTCAGTGTAGTTCAATGGCTAATTTATTTACTATGTCAATGACGATAAATGACTGACATTCCTTTGTCATTAGCATTCCAATATATTTGCTTGCAAGGGTCAATGGATTGGCAGTCTGGAAAATACCATCGAACAAAAACCAGAGACGATTTTTTCAATTTTGAATTCAGAGTTGTAGTGTTGTGCCACAATAGATTCAAGACTCGATACTGTCAACCGTAACATTAATCGAATAATTCATAAATCGAATAAACAGAATCGTTTAAATTTTAAAACAACAACATTAACGCTATATCTATGTCAATAAAATACGTTAAAAGTGCATTAATGAGGTGCATCAAAGCCACCGTATTGGTTCGACTAATCGAGGCGGTGGGCTATAGTACTGTGATTTGTATGCGTTTCACACCTTGCGTATGTGCACTACGATTATCGGATCAAAACGGCTTAAGCACCAAATTACAGTAAAACAATTAGTGCTTAAACAGACGTGTTATAGGTTTTAAATTGAGTGTTACGTGAGAAGATGATACAGTTTTTTAATTAGTCGATTTATCAGCATCGACATGATATTAGTTGTATCAATGGAATACCGTAGGAAAACGTTTGAATGAACTTACTTTGGTATTACAGCAAGAAGTGTATGTAAGCTTTCGTTTTGTGCTAAAGTTTTTGCTATTACTTAGAGTTGTTAGTATTATATAGTAGTAATTTTCTAACCATGGCATTACAATAAAGTCAAGCCATGGGGCGTAACAGCTTTTCATTAGGTCTCATCATGGAGTGTTCCTATTTCCGAAGACAAACGATGACTGCGGAAACGCACACTCTTCTTCGGAGATGTGTACTCAACGCAAGTTATGGACATATTATAATACCTTCTTATACATCCACAAAACCTTCAAAATTTCCATCGACCACGTCGCTCGTCTTGTCTCACGTCAAAACGACGTGTTATACGTCAAATTGACGTGCAGACACTCGCGTCTCTTTGTGTGCCTACTGTAGTGACAGGCCTTTTGTATCGAGTATGACTTGTGTGTTAATTGTGCCGATCGAATCGCTCAGACATTCTGATAATCGATAATAATCGACTAAAATTGTTAATCAAATCGAGGTGTGGCTCTATTGTGATGTAACTTAATGCTTTAATGGGCAAGCTAGCCACCGCTGGTGTTGAATTGGTCTATTAGGGGAGTTTTGGACATGTTTTCGTTTTATATTTGCATTCAATATAATACGAGTTATACAAAGATCCAGCTCCAATCTATTTTCTCTGGAGTAGGAAATATAAGTAGTCTATCACTACTTTTATACAGCTATTCTAACTTTATTTAATTCAAAACCAGTGCTTTTCCTTACGACGACGTTAAATCGTTCATAAACTCGTGACGATTTCTAAAACATTCGATTTGCACCTGTTTCCACATCTCGAATCTCGATCTTCACATGTTTTCTCGCAATTTCATAATATCGTTTGGTGAAATCTTGAAGCCATTCAATTTTCTGCCTATCTCAAATCTATTAATTGGTAGTTGATCGACCAATCACTATCATTTATATGAGATGTGATGAGATCTTAGAGCGGTGTTTTGAATGTTGCTGTTACTGCAAAGGACGTAAGTTGTGTACCTATAGGACAACCTTCTCCTCGATACATATTTGATACCTACCAACGTTAAACAACGCTAAACTAAGAGGACCATCCTCTTTTTAAAAGACCAAGAAGTTCAGCAGCGCAAGTACGTAGAATTCGATAGGACTCGATTAGATAAATTTGACAGTTATCTAAACTAATATTATAAAGCAGAAGAGTTTGTTTGTTTGTTTGGTTGAACGCGCTAATCTCAGGAACTACCGGCTCGAATTGAAAAATTAATTTTGTGTTGGATAGTCCAATTATCGAGGAAGGCTTTAGGCTATATAACATCACGCTACGATTACTAGGAGCGGAGCAGGAATGAAAAATGTTGCAAAAACGGGGATATTTTTTCCTTTAGTTTTTTTCTCTTATGTGACGTAGACGAAATTGCGTGGGTCCGCTAGTTCTCGATAAAATGAGTTTTATGGAGTCAAAAACTTATGTTATCGAGAATAACTGTCAAATTTATCTAATCGACTCCTATCGGATCCTACGTACTTGCACTGCAGGATTGGCTCTGAACTCTAAAGAAAATTACGATAAAATCACTAAATGACTTTAAGAGTTCATTCTTTGTATTTTTGTTAATTTTTTAAATTTTATTTCTGTAAAAATATCGCATTTTCAATGACACCCAGTACATTGACCTATGTTCATTATAATATTTAAATGACCTGTGGTTTTCGCACAGCACCTAAACGGGGCTGGGTAGGACCAAATGTTTTATTGCACAGCTAAATAAGCGTTACGAAATTATATATTGTATGTATATCTAATGTAATTAGTTGATTACCTAGTAAGTACTTGGGTTGTATTTGTAACGGTAAAATTCCATGAAGTTATTCTTGGTGTATATTGGATTGACACGTCGGAAAAACGGTTTTTAACGTTATTCTTGAGAAATTTCTGCATTAACGTCATTTGTAAATATCCTTTTAAACTCTCTCTTATTCCAAAGCAGCTGGACATAACGGTCTTACCAAGGAAGTTTAAAAAATATGTTAACGAAAATACTTACAGATTACAAGCTGTAATTTAAACTAACTATTCAAAAACCTGAAACTAGTTTGCTCAAAATCAAGAATAGCTTTGATTGAGGTTTTCAATAAGTTAAAAACTTTATTTAAAAAAAAACGTCTTTGCATCTACGGGTAATAAATTAATCATTTACAAAGACAAAAGCAAAAGCAGCCATTTATGAAAGTAAAAATTTAATTAATTAATCATTTACAACGACAAAAGTAAAAACATCTTTAACAGTAATTTATGAAAGTTAAAATCTGTTTTTTTATGACAATACAGCATGAATTAGGGTGTCTGAGGTTTTTAATTATTTCAATTAATATTAAAAAAAAACTAAAATACCTAATATGCTGTCGGCTTAACCCTTAATTAACCATGTTATTTTCATACGCAACTCTGTTATGTCAACAAAGCACTCTGTTTTAACTAAGTTTAACGTAACGATAACATGTGACACATGGCTTTGAAGGGAAAAGAAGATAATTATGTACATATTTTATATTAAAGCAAGTAACCCTTCTTTCAGGTTTAGTCACCTATTGTTCGGCAAGGTATCTATTTGTCACCTCACCGCAAAGATTCATGGGTCCCCAAATCCCGATGACGATTTTATTATATTGTGAATGTCAATTCGAATTTTAAATACACGTGGTTCTATTCCGTAAGTTCATTTCAATTAAAACTATTGGTCATGTGGCCAGTGACAATATTCGAAAGCGAACTCATTGATTTATAAATAAAATGAATACAGATTTGTACTTTCAAAGGCTTGGTGTAAACCTAAGGTAAATCCATGTGATTGCAAAATGCAAAATATTTGTTGCTTACATAGAATCTACATAGTTTGATGTCTTTATTATTATTTGACGATGATGCTCACTGGCGAAAATAAAACTAATGCTATGGTATTCGTATTCAGAATCGTTCAGCTCCGTTTCGTTTGACCTTTGATCTTTTCATTTTTACCCAACATTACTCATGTTTGTTTGATTAAACCACAATAACTATTTTATTTATTAAATAATATCCCTACTCAAATTACTGCGATGCGATGCCCCATGAATGACCATCTGACAGGGACGGAAGGGAAGTCTGAACCTACTTAAAGGCAGTAAAAGGGCGTTCAAGTCCACTTATATGACTGGCCACGAGCCAATAAAACCCTCTAACTAAATGCAAACTATAACCATTCATTACCTCAAGAAGTCTGAACAGAAATAACTAGTTAGACAACGGTATCAACGAAGTTATCTGTCTGTAATAAAGTTCTGACGTCAGACCCTGTCATTGCTAAGATAATTTAATACCCGTAATTTATTAGCAAAACGTTTTGACCTTGTTACAAGTTCTTTTTCGACCCTTGCACGCAACAAATAAATGAAAAGGTGCAAGGATTTTACGCTATTTTCTTGTAATTTGTGGGTAATCTATTTATTTAATCGCAAGTTTTTATTGCAGTTTTTCTTTAGGTTTTAAGGATATTTTATAAACATACTAGCTTCTGCCAGCGGCTTCGCCCGCGTGAAGTTTCAAAATTGTCCCATGGGATCTTACTACCGAGATAAAAAGTATCCTATGTGTTAATCCAGGTTGTAAACCATCTGTGTGCAAAATTTCATCCAAATCCGTTCAGTAGTTTTTGCGTGAAAGAGTAACAAACACATCCATCCTCACAAACTTTCGCATTTATAATATTAGTAGGATATAAGGTTTACTTGATTGTAGATAATTTATAATGGATTATTAAAATTATAATAATATGATACAAGATAAACACGTGCTTATTAAAGTTAAGGATTCGTTTAGCGTCAAACAATTGAGAGATTAAAATAATTGACGTAAATGAATTGCAGTTTTGCTTATTTTAATAATAGCTTGCTTAATTCTGAAATGTTATACTTTTTGTCCGGACCACGTTAATCATTTTTTACAAATTATAAAAAGATGTCTTGAAAAACATACCAGTAGACATCTGAAGTTATGCGAGTTAACTTACCTGAAAGAAAAAATACACAGAATTAATACATTTACTTTCAATTACATTGATTACAAGGAATTATTCCCGATATTTAGCGGCATACAATGGTAAAAAAAATTAAAGAGACGAATAAGAATAGACATGAAATTTGACAAATGAAATGATGTTAATTTCTGTACGTAAATCTTATGAGTATACTTCAATGTATTTGTCAATACGCACTTTGAAACTACATAGATGCATAGGAAATCTTAGAAGAAAGGCCAAAACTAACTTACTTAGGATTGTTTCTGCCGTTACGAATGAACACACAGCGACACATCAAGCTAAACTATACCAGTAAAACATAGCCTCGCTTTGTATAGATTTTCCATACAATAAGAGGTCTGCATAAACTAGTTATGTATAGTTTGATTGGTCGCCATGCGTACAAGTTATCAGTATCTTCAGGCATATCAAGTAACCAGTTTTTTCCTTCACACCTATTAATTCCAATCTAAAAATAACCAATCCTTGCTAACCTTTACAAGCCAGCTAAAATTATTAAAGCAACAATAGATCACCTATAACAAAAAGTCGATCAAACCATCGTACGCCATTCATTCATGCCTCCCACTCTATAACGGTGATTTTTTTCATCACGACATACTCGTACACCCACGGACGCAAGTAATTCGCTTATAACAACGATTAGCATATCGGATTTTGTTCAAACTTTTTCGATTCGCTGTATCTTGTTGGTTTGATTTGTGTTAGGTCAAATGAGGTTGGTAGCTTATGTTTTTCAAATGCTAGGTTTTTTTTAAGAATTAAATCCTAATAAAACGTTAGATACATTACTCTTATGTTCCCCAAGGATATTTATAACCGGTGTTAGTAAGTCCATATTTCGCCAGTTATATTTAAGTGCCATGTAACAAGGGGTCGACCCTTGTTACATGGCACTTAAATATAACTATTGCAACCTATTGCCCCTAAAAAGGTGCACCCCCAGCAAGAGAAAAGGCCAGCAACCAATGATTTAACAATGGGGACGTCATACTCTTGATGATGGGTACCCAGACTCCGAGTAACCACTAGAAATACAGGAGGGAAACTTTCGGACCCATCACCCAAGCAAGGACGCACACTACGCACAGCAGTACTGGCAACCACTAGACTAACGAGGCAGTATAACACAGTTCATTTGCGACATCATAAATTATGAAAAAAACATAATGTTCCAACAGCCCTATCGAATCAGCACGAGGTGTCATTGGCATTATGAAAATGTCTGAACCAAGATGGCGCTTTTTAAAATATTGAGCGAAGATATAATTTATGATCCTGACTGATTGGTATCTATGTATGGTCTAGGTATAAATACGTGTTGAATTATGTATGTTAGTGTTGTATGAGGAATGTTGTTATACCTATTACGACGTAACACTTGATACGTGCAAAATTAGTGACTGTTTTTCCAACGTTTTGCGTCAGCCATTTTGACAGCTTAAACACGAAGGAAATGGATTAATGCCCACTTTCACCTCGAATTACTAAATACGCTTTACGTCAAATTATTTTAAAGTTCTGCCACTGTTATCTTCAAACGATTAATTTATAAATACGTGACGATGTATTAAATACATCATCATCACCATTCTTCTGCTCTTATCCCAAATCAGTCTATACAGCATGTCTTCGTTTTCTATACTTCTCTATTACTCATCATTACGATGTTTTAACACATTTGCAACACACGCACCACATTTAACATTAAACCTATGAAGTAAGTAAAGGGAGCAAGTAGGCCTCAGCAAATTTCATTTAAAGTTGTTCTAAATTAAGAGATAGTTAGTTAGTAGACATCTTGATTAACAATTATGCAACTAAGTACACTAAAGAATCTTTAAGGCCTAAATAGGATCCTTTCCAAGCCAAAGACCTTCTTGCAACGAGTGTTAAAAAAGCAATTAAACTACTTAAACATGGTGATGTAACCATACGAACATAATTACTGGTCCTTCGAGACGCAGTACAAAAACCTGGTCCTTATGTCTAGACGAGTTATAAAAAGGTTACTAGATTAACTAGTAGGATCACTATACTAATGTCGACGCCATATTAATTGATAGCCGTGCATAAAAAAATAAGGGATCGGACTGGCTGGAAAAATAGAAGTTTTGAAAAAAACGTTTACACAAATGAGGTTGGAAGGCGAGAATTATTTTTAATAATTGTATTCGTGGCTAATGACAACTTATTGCTAGTATCAATTCATTAAGAAAGTGTGATTTTAATAGACCCACTCCCTGGAGCGATGTATGACAGACGGGATGCGTACAAGTACAAAGAGGTTGATATTACAAAGAAGGTTATCTACTATCAACATGTACAGAATTATATTGATGACCTTATAAATGTTAACGTTTGCAAGAGAAACTGTTTTTCCTTTAACAGAATTTCGCTAGCTAGACCTGATAATGATAGAAGACAATAATGGTAAATTAAAAATCGTTTTTGGAAATGATCTTCTTCCTAATGAAAAACCACTTCTTGTATGATTTGAATTTGTGCGTTTGATGGTTCCTGATCCTAGGCTCTTTTACCACCAACTTAAGTGACACGAGATATCAAGCACAATCCTCCAATTCAATCTCTTTTAGTCGGTCACTCTTGATAGAGTGGTCGTAATCATGGCGAGTCCTTGGGATCTTGGTGACTGTTTGACAATCCGAAGTACGTAGTGGTTTATCAACCAATAACAACCAAAAAAAAAAACTAATTAGAAACGCGACCATCTCAGCAAGAGCCATGGTTACAAGTCTCGTGGTACGCCCACGCTGCGTTCCGTGTTAAATCCGACCGCATTTGCAAGTCTAAACAGGCCGGTGACGTTACAGGAAGTAGAGACCTACCTAAATATTACCATGTACGGTAGAATATATTAAATATCGTTGGCTGGTTACACTGATTCTATATTTATTTTAGTAAATTATAGTTGTGGTTGTGTGTGTGCTTATGCATGGAGGTGTAGAGAAGTCGTTGTTGTGAAGAATGTGAGTTACTTTCAGTAACGCGTATGACTAATAGTGGTGATTATGATGGTGATGATGGTGGATGACGAAAACAGAAGGCCAAACAAATAAAGATGGACAGGGGAGAAAAGAAGATGAAATCGTTTTGTGCCGAGCTTAAGTAACAGAAGACCATAGCAGAAGAAGATGACGTAAAATAAAGCTCACAAAAAGGGTTAAAAGACACACACATGGGTACACAATTATAAAACAGAAAACGAAATCAGATTCTATTAAACTCATGACAGAACTAAGGTAAACTAAGAAATTACCTATAGAAGAAAAGCCTTAACATTTCACTTTGATATTTATCTAAAGCATCAAACTGTTCCAAACAATCTAATTCCATTTACATTAAAGTTGCAACTCCTAAACATGGAAATCGAAGCCCAAGTTCAATTCAAATACCTTTGAAACACATTCCATGCCACAAACTATTTAAACAACAAAAACAAAACAACATCGTGCCGCAAACAAAACACGGATCACTTTACACAAAAAGTACCTAATTTGCATGATTCAAGTGGCACTTTTTCGTTTTAGACTGTCGATAGGCCACAATTAGTGTCGGGAGAGTCAAAGTCGGCGATGTCGATAAGCGGACGACATTCGGAGACAAAACGCGATCGTATCGTGAACAGTGATTCATGTAGGGCTGGTTTTTTAGGGACCTTGTGAAATGTTGAGAGAGAATCGTATTGATTGAAGAGGAAATTGTAAATTGTAAAATGTGTGGTGTTGGTATTGAGTCTGTAATTGGTGATTGTATATTTTAGGTTACTGATGTTGGTTAATGGCTGAAATGTCCGAAAGTAAACGGTTTTATATGCAGAAGTTAGATTTGACGTTCTGTTTGAGGTTGTATTTTGCTACTTTTTCTCGTGAATGATTCCAGTTTCTTTAAGTTTAGACCAGACTTTAGCTATGTCACGCGCATTAGCGCTGGCCACACAAATCCTTGCTAAATGCGTTTGTGCTCAAATAATAACACTAGAATATGTAACTGATCAGGTTTCTTTCTCTACTACCACACTGCCTATGTAGTAACACATAAAACATGTGACTGGTCGTGCTTTATTTTGATAAACTTAGGTTTTTCTAGTACCTTGTTAAGGTTCCATCTTTATTGCTTATTTATTTGTCATCATTTTAGAACGTAAAGATTTCTAAGTGATTGTAAAGGCGCACATTTACAATCACTTAGAAATCTTTACGGTTTTTCTCGTTAACCAACCATGTGATTGACACTCGCATACTAATAATGTTATGTGGTTTCCTTCAACGTGACGATATTCCCGGAACAATACATCACGTGAAAAAAAAAACGGAATTTCCATATTACAAAAATTTTAGTGTTGGTTTTTAATAAACGTCGAGGTTTTCCTTCCGGATAAACTATACCAATACTGATTAATGAATAGTTTTAAAACGGACATATTTTGTTTGTTATTTTACACTCCCATGAAATTTACTGACACGCCCATTGACGTTATTATGACCAATCGTATTTCATACTCGTTTATGATTCTACATGAAATTATATCGCAAACTTAAGAAAAAATCTCTCCAATTCGCACAAAATACTCAAACCTTCCTACTTTCTCAATATACATCTAAAAAGCAGTATCTTACACCTCTCAACCCTATCAATAAACAGTTTAAATGGTTTAATTCTTGCGCGCACGCAACTCGGCCATTGGTCGGCGTCGCGCGTCGCTATTGGCTGGCCGGCCGGCGGCGACTACAAAGCGCTTAAGAGGCGGGCTGTCCACGGTACAGCGGCTGAGCTGTCGACTGTCCGAGCCGCTATGAATATGGATCGAGTGTATTTATGTAGTCGATAGTAGATGTGGAAAATCGTACGCAGGGCTGCAAATGAATCGATGCTGGTGCGTAAGAGATGTGGAGTTTTGGTGTGGTTCATTCTGGTTTATGGTAAAAGGTTTATTGGTTAATTTTTACGGAATATTGGGAATATTCCTTTAAGAAAATTCTCCAGCAGACTTTTCTCGAAGGACTTCGAACGTAGATTTTGTTCTCCTGTTTATTTTGCTACCCGAAGTTAGGTGGTTTGGGGTTACGCCATGGCCAAACAATCATGTTAGGCCTTGGCGCCATGTGAGGTTGTTTGGTTTTACTTATAAAAACGTAGTTATTTCCAATGAAAACAGAATTTGCTAAATCCTCTAAAAACAAAGTAAACTAGCACGACAACAACACGAAATACAATTAAAAGTAAAAAGTCATCAAAACTGATTTCAGCTTGAAACCATTTTCATAAATACTTACAATGATTCCATTGTAATTAGTAGTCGTAAGTAAATAGAAAAAGTAGTTTAAAATAGTTTTGTGCTTATTGTCTTTACTAAATTACCGTGACAATGGCGTTTATAAAGTAACAAATAGTTCACAAGAAAAAGAAATCCTGAAGGCATTTGGCCGATCAAAATTGTTCTGGTTTTGCGAGCTCCAGATCCATATTAATCGTCTGTCCCCTAATAAATATTGATAGCCTGATTAACATCACATCGTATTGTTTCTAATTTGCAAATTAATTGGTTGATTACTATGCAAAAATCCGGATAATCTAGGTTTAAAAACATTAACCTGCAAAAGTTGCGAATGAGTTTCTACGAGAAACAACTACCTATCATAGAAAGACTAGTACTTATTTCCAACGAATCAATTTCTGAGCAGCCGTTATGAAATCTTTAATATGCTCCTGTTTGACCACAGGCTACATCGCACCCGAAGATGTGGTCAGAAATTATGCACAGAAATCCAAGGAACTTTCAGAAGTAAAGGCTCCAGAGAGAGTCCCAACCTACGTAAATATTTCCATTACGAATTCAGGCATGCATCAAACCCAAGTTAAGAGTATACTAAATGTAAACCTATTTAGTTACGACAATCGCTTCTATTCTTGACTAAGTATTACACGTTACCCGTGCAGTTGAATACAACCACCGATAGCCGATGGTTGGTCTGACTGCAGTCCATCCTGTATCATCATCAGCCTAGCCTTTTCCTAACTACGTTGGGATCGGTTTCCAGTCAATACCAGTATTCAACATTGAGCGACTGGCTATCTGACCTCCACAACCCAGTTAATACTGGGTAATACGATACCCCTTGGTAAGACTGGTTGTCAGACTATTTGGGCCACTGACTACCTGTAACGACTGCCAAAGATGGATAAATGACAGCCGGAACCAACAGCTTAACGTGATTTCCGAGGCATGGAGGAAACTCGGTATGTAAGGGTGGTCACCCACCCACAGACCAACCTTGGCAAGCACGGTTAACCTAAAGATCGGCCTGAGCGGCTGTTATTATTTAGCCACGAGCTCCTCTGCAGTCCATTCTGTATGTCATGATTAATTTCCAAATTCCCTATCTCTATTCCCTTAGATGAAGCTTTTATTTAAGCCAAGTTACTGGGATATCTTCAAAATATTGAAGATTTACTCTTCAATATTCTGAAGATATCCCAGTAACTGGATAGTGGAGGTCAGATGGACAGCCGCTCCGTATAAAATTCAGCAGCATCCAGACTCCCAATCCAGACTGCTGGAAGCAGACCCCAACATAGGAAAAGGCTAGGCAGACGATGATAATACAAAAGTTGGTTCCTAGTCTATACTAATCTATACTATCTATACTAATATTATAAAGCAGAAGAGTTTGTTTGTTTGTTTGGTTGAACGCGCTAATCTCAGGAACGACCTCCTCGAATTGCAAAATTCTTTTTGCGTTGGATAGTCCATTTATCGAGGAAGGCTATAGGCTATATAACATCACGCTATGATCAATGGGAGCGGAGCAGCAATAAGAAATGTTGCAAGCGGGAAAAAGGCCTCCGTTGAGCAGGCGATGCGTTGCGATATCAAAACTTTACGCGATCGAAGTCGCGGGCAGAAGCTAGTAGTTGTATACAGCTAATTCATGTCACACCTGTACTCTAGAACAGTCAGTGACGTAATGTTACAGGAAGCTCTTCGCTATAATTTCCAAGAGTTTCTAGTCAATTAGCAATTAATTATCTCAGTTGAGATAAGAGTGATCTACAAACATGATCTAGGTGAGTGCATTTTGCTGTAAGCTGTAATTATAGCGCGGGTGATTAATTACGTATTGATCAATGAATTAAACATATTTTATGAATAGGTGAGCTTTGATGTTTGGTTTGATGTGATTTTATTTATTTGTAGAGAATTTACAATTAGCAAGATCTGTAATTGGCGTCAGGTAATTTGGGTCTTGGCAAAAATTAAAAATAAATTTGTCCTGCGAAGACACTGCTGTTTATTTTAATACGAAAAAAATATACTCCTGAAGGACCCATCAAATGCGAACCTTGTAAATTCTGGACATTGAAAAGACAAAACTCGAAACCACAAGGTGGTGTCAGCTTAAAAACCAATTACTCTACAAATTGGTAGCACTGTGATTATTGTATTTAAGGTCCTTAATATTTCATCTGCAAACCACCATTGCTGTTCTAATGATACATAAGTATCATATACTCACCTGTCCTCACTGTACTAATATTCTGGTAAGTAGATTACAACAGAGAGCAAAATCTGATTAATTTTAAAAATAAGCTGTATTTTCTAACTAAAATATGTAAAACAAACATTTTTTCCAACACATCAAACAGGGAGGTACCAGGAAACCATAAAGACAGAAGGAAAATCCTGCGACGTCGGCCAGGACGTGACTCATCCGACTGCGCCGCTGTAGGTAGCCGACGTGCAATGTTAATACAGCGACCAGCACTCATATATTATTTAATTATACGACTGACAAGAGTGACTGATGACTGGGTGTTAGGACACTGGTTAGTTGGTAGATCATGTTTTGTTTCAAGTTGGAGAACTTCAAGAAGAGCTTGTGAATCGAAAGGTACGGAAATTGTAAAGGTTGGATGCTTTTGAAGTTGTGTCTAAAATAATGAACTGTTAGCTTTACCTTCTGAAGCTCGCGACTAAACACATTCGGACCGATCATCAGGATAAGCCGTGCTTGCCTAGGTTGGTCCGTGGATGGGTGACCACCCACTACATACACGAGTTTCCTCTGTGCCTCGGGAAGCACGCGAAGATATAGATATTTTACAGTCGTTGCAAGTAAACAGTGGAAATTCTGACAACCAGTCGTACCAAGAGAAATATAAACTGGGTTGTGACGGTCAGATAAGCAGTCACTCTCGTGTAAAATACTGGCATTCAGCTGCATCCGATTAGACTGCAAGCTAACCTCAATATAGTTAGGAAAAGGCTAGACAGACAAATGATGATAGCTCTACCTGCAGGAATTTTTCAACCGTCTCCCTTTTTTCACAGATTTTACAGATGCAAAACAATTTCAAGTGCCTAAAGATCCGTGTTTAACAATATTTGATTTGCGAACGTCTGCAAGTCAAAGTCTATCGAGAATTCGAGACCACGGTCATTCGAGCCTTCATTTGTCATTCGAGAAACAACTGACAATCGACCTTCAGGGAATACCTTTTAGTAACGAGAATCTAATTACCCTCAAGTGGGTTGTAAGCTTCGATATGTCTAGAAGCAATCATAACATACCGTCACGACTGCGATCCTCGTGGTTTAGGTAGACCTGCTTTCAAAACGGTGAACGAAAACCAACAATGAGGAAAACAAAAAATCGAAGGCATGTGACACCTATCAATCCGCACTGGGTCCGCGTGGTGAATTATAGCCTATTTCCTCTCATAGAGAAGAAGCCAGACCCAGCAGTGGGTTGGTGATGATGATGATGAAGGTAGAACTAACCCCTAGTGGATGTTATGAAATGTACTATTAGCTACACCTCTAGGTGGAAAATAATAATAATAATAATAGAACACCTACTTTCATCAGGTATGTTTAAGTCCCATGTAATATAGGGAACGACCATGCTCTATGGTTGCTACTTGAAAATTCCTGATTAAAAAAAAAAGAACTAGACTTTTCCTGAACTGGCAATCGAATTCAAGAATCATGCTCGGTAAAAGCGCTTCCCATCACTACACCAACGCAAAAAAATCAAAGATGATCTTCAATTTGCCTATTTGCTTCTATTTTCAAATAGCTTAAACATAGCTTTTTCACCGTATATGCAGTACCGTTAGTGGTGACTAAGGATCTATGTTGGGGAATGAGCCATGCATTGGCGTACTATGCCAAACCGCTTGCCAAATGTGCCAGATCGTTCGCCCTAATAGATAACGGAGGTTGTATACGCATCAGTTGACATATTGGTCCTGCATAGTCAAGAGTTAAGTATGTTTTCACGGTGGTCCATGGTAGTCTTGCCCATTCTTTTCCATAGAGATCTACGCTTTGGAATGTGCAAGTAAGTGCAAGTACATTACTTTCTCAAGTTAATATACCTTGACTGTGACTGTAGCTTACCGTTTTTTGTTGTTTTTTTGGCATTCAAAAGTACCGTAATGGTCTAATTGGAATAAATGCTTTGAGTTTGAGTTTCATAACTCTTTGCCATGGGATAAGTTATCACAGCTAGAAGAAATTGTGAAAATTCGATTCTGCACATTATTATCAGTCTACAGCAGTCCACTGCTGGACATAAGCGTCTTCTATCGCACGACACTCAACTCAATTCTCGGCGACTCTCATCCTGTTGCAACCAGTCACCCTGCGAAGTAGCGGCCGTCATGGCCTAGTACCATAAAATCGAAGACATGACGTGACATCTACTAATCCGCACTGGGCTCTCGTGGTGGATTATAGCCCATCCCCTCTCATAGAGAGGAGGCCTGTTCCAGCAGTGGGAACATTAATAGGCTGATGATAATGACCCTGCGAAGATCGTCGATTCTACAATTACAGCCCATTAAAATTACACGATAATCTTTCTGTTTTTTACCTATTGAAATTCAAATTTTGGCCTATGCCAATCATCAATCTGCCTTGATCAAGCGTGGATATCAACGCTCATGGTCCATATGAAAAGAGGTCTTCACTATTATAGTTAAGACCTCTTTTAGGACTTTAGGAGAGGACAGTAATCAGTTGGTATTCATGTTTGCTGCACTAACATGGCCAGACATCGCACATGATAGTGAGGTATGGAAAGAGAAAGGCGGGGTCTTTGCTCAGCATTGGGACTCTACGTAGGCTAGTAAAAAAAATGTCTAGACGGGGCCGTAACCTCAGGAACCATTGCGGTAGACCATGATTCGGTACAGAATCAACTACTGCGTATCTTGCTACCAGTATACAGGAGTTCAATTAGGGGAAAAGATAACACATTAATTTTCTACATTAGTGACCAGGCAACAGTAAAATGCTGTATAACAGCAGTATTAAATCCAGTTTTCCGATGATTGAAATGTCTATAATAATGAAATGTGTTAAACTGAGTGATAGATAGATGAATAAAGGTTATCGGTGCACCATCGGTGTCGCTTGACTGCTGATTGAACGTCTAAATTGTCCCGCAGAAAGTTGTGAGAACGACTAATGGCTGGTCTCAATAATGTAAACGTTGATAAATATCTGGAATAAACTACAATTTTACACAGCTAACTATTCTGTTTCTAATATGTGTCGCAGTGTACGTATTTCTCAACACTTTAAATACGCTGACATCAAGGCCAGATTCCAGAATTCTATCGAAAGAATAGCGGTTCGTCGCAGATACGTTAAAGTCCCAATTTTGAACCCTGTCTGCTATTGCTGCTTGTAATTCACCCTCTCAAATAATTTGAGATTGTATGAACTCAATTAATCAAGGAACTGTTTCTCATTACTGGATGCGACTTGCACGGGACCAGTCAATGTGGCGACACTTGGAGTAGGCAGATGTCCAGCAGTACACGTCTTTCGGTTGAAATGACGATGATGAAGACGACAGACACCGGCGTCAGTTTCAATACAAATTCAAGTTATGTTAACATGATCGAATATAAGATATAAAAACTTGTACTAAGTTCAGAGTCGTATCAAGGAATCTGTTTTGAATTAAAACAGTTACGTATTTTTAAAACAAAGCTTAGTTTGTGTATACATAATTTTATAAGGTGTAAATAAATGATGCATTAAATGTGTTTTGAGAAAGTGTGTCGAGTTCATGTGTTAAAAAGTTATGACAAAAATTAAAATGTTTTAGGTTATGTTCCCATACTGTTGAATTTCTTAGCTTGGTCATCTGTGCAGAAATGCTATACTCTTAACTTTCATTCCATTCATGACCATAAAAAACTGGCGTAATTGTCAAGCCGCCAGAAATTGGTACACTATTCTACACATCTGGTACAAATTGGGTAAGAAAATGAATTAACATAAAAATAGGAATAGTATACTTAATTACTTACTTAACAATTGGGTATGTAAATAATACTGTGTGACAACCAATGGAAACTCAAAAAATATTGAAGGCATTGAATGTCAGAAACCAGAAAGAGCTTTAGTGGCTTTTACAAAAAGGTAAAATAATTTGAAAAAGGAACAGCTAAAAATCCCGACGAAGGTGAGTCACCTCTTTTATGCTTGTCAAAAAAGGTTTTATGTACAAAACGTCTTTATCTATGGAGTTAGGCTTTTCAATATACGAACGTGGTTTTGTGTGGTTGCCTACCCCACTCACTGGAAAACTGTTTTCCTAGTTGACTTATGCCATTTTCGCAGTAGAATGAGTAACATTATGGTGTAAGTTTTCCTTCCGATTCTTAAGGAACAATCAATCGTTTGTGGTCGCGTGCCTTATTGTGACATAGGACCTGTTTATAGCCATTCAAGAAAATATAAGTAGATCGTGACTGACGGCAGTCGTTACCTCATTAATAGTTTCTGTGTACATTCGCTTATTGAATATAGAAATTTATTAAATAGCCGCGTGTATGTAACAACACGGATTTAAAAAACAACATTCCCTTAAACAATTAAAAACTGCGTGATTATATAAATATGTGACGCATTTATTATTCTAAGAATCGAATGCAAAATGGCGTATTGAATAAATGACGCCGCTCCGTTTAGCATTCCGACATGCCATATGTGTGTACGCATTTTCATTTGGGGCCATTGTCTTGGCAGATATTAGTATTGATTTCAATAAATAAATTAATCGTATGGCTTCGCGAATAGCATCGGTTTGGCACGCGACGCGGGACAAACGATGAATCGATAAGTTCGCGATTGTGTGGCTATGGTCCGTCTGGTTATTACTGAGTTTGACTCATGTAGCGTACGTGAGCCCGGCCGTTAACATCTATGTAATTTTCATTGTTAACAAACTAAGCAAATAGCTTGCAATTGTCTGCTTACCTACATGTAATGCGTGCGGACCACACGACCACACGCGGCTCAGGCGAAAAATTCCTTTTTCACGCTTGCTTTGGTCGTCAATACGTCATCGATTCGACAGAAACTGTAGGCATCTATCGTATTGGTTTAATACTTATATGATTATATAATGACGCAAAATACACAGCTTCATGTAACAACGAAAACGTCTCAATCTCTCATATGACCAAATCAAGCAAGCACTAACTAGAAGCCAGACAAGACCTGACCCCCTGATCAAACTGAGCAGCAACTAGTAAGCAAGTGTAGCCTTTCTGTCTCCAAATACGATAAAATTCTTTAAACTTTATGGTTGCAATTTCCATTATTTCAAAAATCAATTCACTGATGGAAAAAGCTACGAGACTTCAGTAGAAAAGAAAAGATGTTCATATCAGATACTTGAGCTAAGAAAAACTTTGAGTATCATCATATTAAGATCACAACATAAACGAAATCCCTCAAAAAATTATGAGTTGATGAATTTAACGTAGCTGAACTGTTTGCTTATAGCATGCGTCCTTCTCTGTCATGAACGAGGCGACTGCAAAAAATTAAATCATCAGATTCGAAATAAATCCAACAAACATGATCTGAACAGGTACTTGTAACAAGTGATACGGTTAGCACAACCTACTTGTTAGCACTTGAGCACTAGGTCAAGAGCGCTTGATCTGGGCGATTTATCTAAAGACTGAAACCTAGGCAAACACCCACGGTACGTCAACACTTAGGAATAAATGATAAATGAGAGTTTTCTTGGTCTATCTTAATTTAAAAGAGAATTTGCTGTTAGGTTTTGAAACAGAGGTGGGACATATTCTATGTAAATAGAACTGGGGACGTGACGATGGTGGTGAGAACGGTTTTTCAAGATAACCGCAACAGCATTGACTTTTCAAGAAATTAATTGGCAAAACTAAAATCTCTGATATACGAACACTAAAGAAAATTACGAATGTTTAATGAGTTCTCTAGTCGATCGAAGTCCATGTTAATCTTGCAGGAAGTAATAACTGCAACACACACTAATTAAAAACAGACAGCTCATCATCATCCGAGAACGATAATATCCGAATTTGTCAAAAACGACATCACCAGAGACCACACAAGCTATATTTTTAAAACATGAACAAAAAAGTCAAACAGCCGTTTCGTATTCAGCCTGCAATGACAGCTGTCAATTGCAATTTTAACATGGAATATTGGCGGGAATGCGGAAACTTACCTTTAGATTTATCGAGTTTCGAAAATACTTGAAAGACTTTTAAATAAACCGCGCGAGATCGAAATACGGAGGCTGTCACCTTTACAAGAGAAAACACAATGTTCGTGGTGAAGCCAAAAATAAAAAAAAATATGGTGAAAGAGAAAATAACAGTAATAATTTTGCTGTAAAAGCAATGGTTTCCTTACAAGATAAAAGCTTTTAATTGTGAAAAATAGTAGTTTGTGGGACATGATTGCGATCCTTGTTCCTAACTTGAAAGTTTTCCTATCGATAACCCCAATGACACTGGCCGTCAAGAAATTAGAAGCGATAATGTTTTATAGCAGACTGATACTGTATATTAAAAGAAGGATCGAAGTGTTCGATTTTCGTAATCGAATAAGTACTTAGTAAGAAGTTTGTAAAACTTTACTTTTCTCTAAGGGAGCTTTCTAAAGTTCGAAGTGACAATAGCTCTTATCGAACAACGCGCGACTGTAAGTACCAGTTTTTGGGGTTTAATTTTCAGGACTGTAATATCTAATATTTTATTTTAGTTAAGTGCTCAGTTGCTCGGATTTTTAAATAAATGTAAGACAGCTATCTGTCTCAAAATTACCATACAACGGACCACATACCTAACTACCATAAATCACTAAACTAAATTAATATCAGCCGATTACTCGATTGCAGGGAATCGATTAATTCGTAATAACAATTTGTCGTCGCCAGTCATATCTATCGGGCGCTCGCCTACTTACAATAAAATAATGTATTCGTCGCTCGATCCTACGTAGCGGCGAAGCGTAGGCGCTCGCAGTGATTGACACATCTTGATACTTGAACTGTCAAATTTAACATGTGTTTAAATTGACAGTGATGGGTACACGATTCGGTTGTGGTAAAAAGTGGTTTTGTTGATTATAATGTTGGTGATTTATTGGAACGTGTAAAAAGAGATTGGTTGAAGGTCGTGATTGTTGTGGTAAATATTGTTTTCTAGTCGAAAAAAATGCACTGTAGCGATTTATTTACAAATAGGTTTTGATGAACTAAAATTAGGGGAATTGCTAAAAATTTGTAATTCTGTTCACTGTTTTAATTTTGTTAGATTTATAGCTACCATCTCCTCATAACGTTAAATGTTAGAACTAAGAATGGAAGAGTTTTGCAGACAAAACTGACTTTTGCTATTAATTATTGCAAAAAATTGTCCTTTTTTATTAAATAACCAACTATCAAAACTTTACATCCACAAATAACGAAACGCAATCAAAACTTGGTAAGCGGCATTTATATAGTTTCATACAAACTACATACTATAGTTAAGTATAGTAGGACCGAGTGTCGTGACCCTATTGCGTGTGTGAGTCATGTTAGCGGCGCGTGCGCAAGACTTTGAGGTTTTAAATTTCGTATATTCGAATTTGCATTAAGTTGGAACGATAAGGCACGCAGTGATTGTATTAGATTATATAAAATATGTACTGTAGGTACATGACGGCGAAATCGGCACTGTGAATCAGAAGGTACCTATGCCTATAAACGTGGTTGTTGAAATAAGGCATGGGTTTTTATTTTACCTCTTTGGAAAGTAAAGTTCAATAATTGATGTCATAGAGAGTCAATTGTGTTAAACTTTTGTCACATGAAAACCGAATTCAGAGTAAATCTATATAGAACATTAAATCCAAATCAACACTTGTTAAAAAAAAATAATTTAAAGCGATAATGCAGAAAGCATTTGGCTAAAGCCTGATTTGTGGTAATGGAATGGAACTCAATTTTTAAAACGCGTCTTTAAAAAAGAGATTCGAATAAAACAATATTTGCACAATGGTTTACACAGACGATTACAGAGCACTAAAACAAGGTTGCCAATAACAATAATAATGAAGATCCTTAACAATTTATTACATCAAAATCCAATACATTCATAGACAAAACAGAGGTGGTACGGAGTAACGAGTCTATTATACGCTGCGTGGGCTCTATAAGTGTTCGAAGCTAGTTGTTTCAGTAATTACATAGTACTAATTGAAGTCTACTTAGACCGGTTGGGGAATACATTTGAATAATTTGACTAACTTATTTATATTTTTGACGGATCAAGGGTATTATGTAATTGGTGATATCACTAATCATTATTGTTTCAAATTGTTAAAAAAAAAAGCGTAGGTAAAGAATATGATAAAAATTCGGGTGACTGGTAGCGTAAAGTGAGATTTATGCTGAGATGATAATATTATTATTATAGTACGAATCAGGTAACAAAATAATTAAATAAACGATTTAGGGAAAAAACCGTAGAAACTTAATTATTATCAGGAACTAGATAAAGAATTATCTCATTAAAAAAACAATATTATACTGAAGTATCAAATTGTAAAAAAACCAGCTTGATTAACGACATTAATTCCATCAATAATATACCTAATGTTCTTTCTATAATGTTCCATGCTGTTTTTTTTACATTCTAACAGTAATATTATCACATGTTACTATAAACTTAACTACACTTAACATACAGCACACGCATTTGCGAATTCTAATTACCTCAAACTAAGCCTCAGGGTCAGTACGCCATTTTTGACAGCGACAAACGTTGCTTAACCTCAGTAAATCAAACTGTTAAAGCAACTAAGCTGGGAAGCGTCAAAATTGACTATCTTAACACTTAATTTTAATTGTTTTTAACGTGGGTTTAACTGAAGATATCATCAATTTGTATTTATAGTCACATTTTGGAGGTTATTCTTTTTTTAAAGTATTTGAATGAATTCGATTTCAACTCGAAATTTGTTTCGATTTTATTTAAATTCAGCCGAACATTTTAATGAAGTTAGTAGGTAATATAATAGTTACCTCGAATCCATACGTTTAAATTTAGAATACACAAATTATGAAAAATAAACTCTCCAGCAAAATAGTTTTAAAAATCTGCAATTAAAACTGGTAGGATATAGTTAGGAACTTGCAGTAGTACTCAACAATCTTATTCGACGTAGCCCTTGAGAAAATTTTCCGGGATGAAAAACTATTGCAACCTTGCGCATATTTTCGCAGCAGCATATTTTAGCAGTCTCATTCTTATATGTATCACCTAAGAAGATGGACGGTTCCTTCAAAATTGAAGACGCTTGTGACGATTCCAAAATTGCAGACTTCTAAAAGCGTTTTGAAAATTCTTGTGTAATTTTGAAAATACATTCTGAGTTCTACTATTCTTTCCAGTGTGTAACCTACAGCCTACGCGAAAACGAGACTGAATAAACAATAATTACACTTATTTGTAAGTAGGAAATCACTTATGCGCAGAACCAATTTTCCCAATGGTCTACCTCCCATAACGTGGAGACCCTTTTAAGATTTTCTTTATAGCGACATCAATTTACTAACATACACCTGAACCACATGAAAATCACACTTATCATCAAGTAATAAAGAACAGTACATCAGCACATAGAACTTGGTAAGTTGGTTATCAGATGTGACAAACGGAATTAATTGTATTATTATAGTTGACGTGTGCAGAATGCTAATAATTGTTCGTCGGTTCGCTTTTTGTTCGTGTTTCCTGGAATAGTTTCGTGTTATTCCGTCAGTGTTCGGCCATCGTTCGGGGAATTTGGCACGGCATGAATATGTCTAGGCTTCGAGTTAACGCGAAACGCTATCCAACTATATCTGTTACTAGTGTGATTTTGGTAGCTTTGAATTTAGATTGTCACGTTTTCATTGAAGAGGCCGATAGAACCCAAAGCAACGGTTTGTTTACGTAATGGAATCGTAATTCGAATTCACAATAGTTTGATCTATGGTCAATCATTAATATTGTTTGTAGTATCTACCACCCGCTGGTTTAAGGTAACTGCCCGCATTCCCAAAAGACTGAATCCAACAGAATGTGTTACACTGAGTGATATAGCAATATGTATATTTGAGCGTCATCTATTACATTAATAATAGGAATCAGTTTTTGCTTTACTTCACATCAAACTATTGTAAAATAGTAAAAAGTCCAATATACTCTACAATATATTCTATAATAGTTTCGACACGTCTCATAAGAAATAATCCCCTCGCTCATTTAAACAAATTATCACAAACACAGATCATCAAGCACACAAAACAAAGCGATAAAGCCTCCAAACCCTTCATTAAATTCATATTTAATGGCGTCCACAAAAATATATTCATACATCAAGATTAATATTACCATTAGCAAGACCTAACCTTATTTAGAAGAGTGTAAAAACTTGTCTGTGGTCCCAAAATGGCGGCTGTACGAGATAACACCAAAAACAGTAGCATTAGTTGGAAATATCCAAGATATGCCTTTTGAGGGGTCTTCAAGTGTTTTAATTTTAAACATTATATTATACGGGGTTTGGATTAGGAGTGAAAGGTGTACGGGACCCAAAAGACATTTATTTTATGTCTGTTTTTCCTTAGGAGGTGTGGTGCAAATGCGTAACCAAAATGCAGATTCAAAAACATGTGGCCAAAGATATATTTTTATTATCTACGATAGAAGAAAAAAGGCGACAAAATATAGTGATTTACTTGCAATACCCAAACAACTGATTATTGGTATACTCGGCAATAATTTCATTTAAATTATACCTAACACTTTTTATGGATTTCTTCTATAAGCCTTTGATGTAAGCTCCCAAGATTCTGGGATCAAAAGCCACAGATGTCTTGATTGAACCAAAAGATAAGCTTTTATCATTAAATTTTTTGAGGTCACTGGCCTGCATAGGAAAACCGCATTATCAGACTTGGATTTCCTGAAATGCCACGGACTTTTGGATTTTGTGTAGTATTTGCGGTAAAAACAAATAAATCCTAAAACTTTAATAAAAGATGATTGTTTTTTTTAAATTAGCCCAGAATCTCGGGTCCCATTATTACCAGAGGCCATAATTAACACGAGCACTCGGCGTAAAAGTGACGTAAATTGGATTTTTGAATAAAACATAAACGTAGATTGAAATAGTTTTTTTTTATCTATGACGCCACAATAAGTATCATCCACAGATAAATAAATTCTTAAAACTAAGTAGGTAAGTACTATGTACGAAAATTTTTTTTTTGTAAAAAAAATGTTTGAATTGATAATACTTTACTCCGTGGTGGACCACTATCAGAACCTCATCCACATTCTCCTACCCTTATTCTCATTTATTTGGCATCGGTGCACCATGTCTTCTTCTCCCATATTTTTATCTTCTTCTTCATAAATCATCCATCCATCGTTTCATCGGTCTTTCTCTACTTTTGTAGCTAATATAACAGAACCTTTTGTAACAAATAAACGCTCCACGTATTGACAAATACAGTACCATAGATACTGATTTGTTTTCCCCATTAATAGTAAAAGTTGAAGTGACCACACCGGTAGCCTTGGCAAGCGGTAGGTAACCAATCACTCGAACATTCTATGCATCGATATTTTAGGCCAATTTATAGGTTATTGGTTCATTCCAAATACTTGAAAGGCACGGAACAAAATATTTTAAGTTGCTTGGATGTGAGCATAGATACGTCAGTTTCTTTTTGAGAACTTGACAGTATCCAAGGCTTCATACTTTTGAAAAATTTGGCTTTTCGAATTTAATCCAATCCACAACACAAATTAGGAACAGTGACGGGTTTACCGTGGTTACCAACCTTGACTTCCGAGTTAAGGATCGTGATTTCAAACTCAAGCAGGTATTTTACTTGTGTGGATCATTTTATCACCACTGCTCCCCAAACGAGGCAGGGAAACATCATTAGAAAACAGAACGGAAAGTTCCAAGACACGTGAAATCTGCAAACGCACACTGGGCACGCGTAGTGGAGGTTAGCCCACACACTCACAATGGGAGGAAGCCTATGAACCAGCAGGGGTACCTAACCAATATAAGCTTAGTTTGCCACCAATATTGCTAAATTATGAAAAATTATGTTGTGGTTGAAAGATTGAACACGCAAATTGATTGCAATTCGTATCTTCACCACATATAAAATATTAAATAAACTGCAATTACACAAAGAATGCAATAAGAGACCGTTAATAAAAACGCAATCTCTAATAAGGATTTCCATAATTCTTGTTATGTATAGAGGAAGTATTCTACGTAATAACTGTGATACATAATAGAGGCATCAACTGTCTCATTAGACTATAGAAATATATCTTGCGAAGTTGGTAATGCGTGCTGTGAAAAATTATATGGTACGTAGTCAACAGAATTTGAGACCTGACCCCGTATTCACAAACGTTCGACTCGTTTCCGATTCGACAACTCGTATATCTGTCTTCTTCTGGCATTACGAAAACGATCGAGATAGACATACGACTTTCCGAACCGAAAGCAAGTCGAATGGTTGTGAATAAGGGGCCTGGGTTGTTTTTGAGATAAATGTAAAAAGAGACGAGCCGTTTGCTTTCAGACACTGCGCTGATCTGCAATTGAGAATCAAAGATCCTTAATCCCTGCACCTTTTTGTATCCAAGTGCTTTTTCGCGCTGTGCCCCTAGACGAGACACACAACAAATGCACCCACAATTCGCCAAACAAAAGGCCACAGACAAACCTTATTACCTCCCTGACCTTATTCGCAAACCAAAAAATGGCGGCCCTTAGCATACGAAGCGCGCCAATAAAAAAGCAATTTCAATAACATAAAGCTTCCTGCACATTCAAATCATAACAACATTACTCACTCCTGACTCAAGTCCAGCATCTGTTTAAGGTCTTCATTTAATTAAGTCCACTAAGTATGTAAGGCGAGGCGTACTGATACAAGGATGTCATTATCACAGTGTGGTGCCACCTTAAAAGGCATGCAATTTAGCCAATTAACGATGGCAGCCTCAAGGTCGAAGCGGTTATTGAGAAAACGTGGTGTAACATAACCTTAAGTGCGGAGTTAGGCTGTCTCTGGAGCAGTTTGATTTAAATTGATGTTTGAAAACTTTTTTGAGGTGGCCTTGGACTTATTTTGGTGTTATATATATGTGTCACTGGCCGAAAATCTTCCACGTGGACACGAGTTGCCATGGCTGGCCTGGTGGTCTTTAAAGAGACTACGGATATAGGTTGGCCGAAGTTTCATAAACGAGAGAGATTCATAAACGACTCTGCCCTAGAGTGTAAATATGGTTTTGTCCCACCCATGATACGAGTAGGACACTCGATAACATGTTGTTTGCACTTAACAGGATCTGAAGCTGCAATTCAAATTTTCATCGATAGGCAAGGAAAAATTAGGAATCGGTGTCTTTTGAAGGAGAAGTGCTTTTGTCTAACATACATCGTTTTCAAATTGTTTCCTGTTACTGCAACGTATTTCAGCTGGACTTTCGTAAGCTATCCGGGAATTTTAACCAATCCAATACGATTTTAGACTATTGCTACATTATCGCAGCTAGAAATAATGTCCATTGGTTTCAGTCCCAAGGACTGACCCAAAAACTTTGTGTAACTGATAAAGATGCTTTGATGACCCATGAAATTTCTTCTGTGGTGGATTAGTCATCCGAGATATTGACAATTATCCTTCTAAAGTAACACTGACCTAGCCGTGCACGGACCGAACGGGATAAGTAAAAAGGTTGAATAAGTTTACTCTCACGATATGCCCTTTTTAAGATTGCAATTTTTAGGAATCGAATATATGGAACGCCAGTTTTTGGTGATCGTCTGTGAACGCAAGCAGAGATAGCAAACCTTTAAATATTACATGTTTTCGTCTAACGATGTCTGAACTTTTTTGGTCATTTTAAGATACGTCCCAATTCTGCATGTACATTGGAGTATCTTCTCGTGGTCAATGTGGTATCGCCAGTAATTGGGATGTAGACGTCAGATAAGCAGAAGCTTCATGTAAATACTGGTTTTATTTGGGACTTCAACATGATTGGGAAAAGGCTAAGCAGATGAGTCAAATCCTAGATTCAAGCGATAACCTCCAAATGCTAAGATATTCTTCAAACCTTTTGTGCAATGGGAAAATCCAACATAACCGCCGCCAGTTTTAAAATAAAATGATTTTCTTTTACATTTACTGGCAACTAACATTCATCAACCAATAATACTCTGTAACATAACCACAAATAAAACATTTTAGCTCACATCTTAACGAAGGTACAGCTTTGAACTATAACCTCGAGTAGGTACCAGATAGGACTGGGGAAATCCACGTTTTGTTGTTTACAATTATAATGGTCGATATTAATTAATGAACTGACGTCAACTTATGGTGATATTGTACAAATATAGAAATCGGCACCTATTTATAATGACGTCGACAAATAGATACGGGAAGCTGAAGTCGTCAGAGAGACACTACGTACGGAAGAATGACGATCGTCACATCAAAATATGGAAATTGTGCCGTCACTAGCTATCTGAACGAATTAGATCGTATTTGTGACGTTCTTAATTGTATTAGAGGGTCATGAAAAAAGTACAAAAAGAGCCTTTAATAGACAAGACGAGTGACTAATGAAACAGACAGATGACGTACCTATATCACCAGGGATTCTATTTTCAAATTGTTTTTTTTTTTAATCACACGTGATTTTTTTTTCGTGAGTATTTTGAATGTGTCCCACATTCAAAATACGAATAATTATGGAAAACGAGTTCCGTCGTGGCAGTTTTGGTAACAATGTGGCGCTTTTCAACTAAAATACTAGGTATTAGATAAAGTGGGCCGTTTTGGGGATTTGTCTGATGTACTATTGTCGTTGAAAAGGGTTGATAGTCAGCTCAATTTGACTTATCATCATTATTCTACTGTCCCTTATACCAAATTATTTGGGGTCAGCGCTGCACGTCTACTTCTTCCTACGCGCCCTGGGCTAGGAAGAGGGAATGATCATATGATTACGCGATGAGACGACATTCGGGAGAGGCTCACGTGTCTGTCAAACACTGGACCTCTTTCAGCTGATATGCTAAGAAAGTACTGTTTGGACAATTTTGCACCACAAGCGGAGCTTAACTCAAGATATATTTCTGGTTACACAGGAAACTCACTTGGTTAATGGACCTATTTTTAAATAGGAAAATCTGACCATTCCTGGAATGTTAACCGCAATCAAATCCGGTACCGCCAAAACAAGGAAACTCTGATATCGACGACATTCGTATAACTTTATAATAGGTACTTAAAATAAATGATCTTGACAGGCAGAAGCAAGGTTCTTCAAAGACTTTTGTAATGTGGTGAGTTCTAGAAGAGTGATCACCTCTCAGCAATGGGTTGGATCAAGCCCTTATATCATCAAACTAACAGGATGCAGCTGAAAACTAGTATTTTAGACAAAGCGGTCACTGCGAACACAACTTGAATATCCCTTCCTTAGAATAGTGGTTACTATCAGAATTTTGGGCTGAAACCAGTCTCAATATTTATGACAAGAAAGCATAGACAATGTGTCATTCTGACAGTTATACCGGTGAAGCAGTAGGTAGTAGAAATGTTTTAGATTGACATAAGCTATCGAAAATGAAGTCAAACATTTTGAAGGTTGATGTAGAAATATGAAACTCTTTGAAGGCGATTGCCAGTTTTCCAGGTTCTCCAGATCTCAGGACAGAATAGATTTAGAAAGGGACCTTTACAGTGTTAGGTATAGTGGTTACAATATTTTAGTTTCCGGATACCATATTGCGAATGATCTCCTCATTAAGGAAGTCTGAAACCTAATACCAATATAACCATTATGGTAAATACATATGTACATAAAGTATATACCACAAAACACATAACTTTCTCATGAAATTGATTGGCTTACAATGTTATTCAGTAATTATATTAAGTGAGTAATTAATATTGTATATTGTATAAAATAATTGTCAATTTATTTTTCGGAGTTGGTATGCCAATTTATTTTTTAACCGATTTCCGAAAGAATGAGGTTATCAATTATTCTGTATGTTATTTTTTCTGACGTGGGGCCACAGCATCTCTTTCGAACAGGGGGTCTAAAATGGCCGCTTTAGCAGAATCGTAAATGAATCACGTTAATCACAAGTCCATTTTAAGAATTTTTAATTTTCGTGATGAAGCCGACTTCTGAAGTTAAAGTATATTTGACGTTTTGGTGTTTTTTAGAAGTCGGTTTTATTTTTGCAAAACAGTTCTTGTGGCCCAGTGTCCCAAACTTACGATTTGTATTGGTTTGTCGTAAAGGAGATCACCCAACCTTCATAAATTTTTGGGCTATTTTCAAAAGTTAGGCAAACGTAATAAACTTATAACTTGGATAGAGCATAACATGATAAACATATTTTATTATCACACCAAAATCGAAAGTCAATTCACCGAGAAGTTATTCGACCACAAAATATCTGAGATTGGGGTAATTAATTTTTGCCGCCCAACGAAATTCTCACTCAAACTCACACTAAGGCTGCCTGTCCACCGAGGTGGAGATACGCTGCGGAGCGGAGAAAAGGATAAATATTAACCAATAAAATTGCATAAAATACCAGCTTCGCTCCAGTATGCTATCCTATTGGTTAAAATTTTCCCATTTCTGCGCTCTGCCACCTCGCTCCGCTTCAGTGGACAGGCAGCCTAAATCTCCTTTGAACCCGGGCATTACTTTCTGTTATTTTTATGCAATAATTTCAAAATAAATTGTAACAACAACTGCCAAACGCACGAGGCCTACGTGGTAGGTTGAAGACCACTCCCTCTCATGGAGAGGAGGCCAGTGTCCCAGCAGTGTCCCAGCAGTGGGATCATTTTAGACTATGCTAGCTTTAATATTATGCAATCTCTAAATTGTCAATCAGGGTTAGGATAGTAATCATTTAACTTCCTATATCAGATAATAGCTTTAAGACTGGCCAAGTTACTTTTGCGTATAGAAAAACTAATGTCAATCGATTTAAGGCTCTGTCAGGCGGTGATAGGTGAGCTAATTTGTTTTGAAGGGTACTTTTGGAAGTTGTAAAACTGCTTACTATTTACTAGTACATGCTGCCTGGTATTGGTTTCCTCTGACCAACAGTACAAGTACGTAGGATTCGATAGGACTCGATTAGATAAATTTGACAGTAATTCTCGATAAAATGAGTTTATAAGGAGTCAAAAAATCATTTTATCGAGAATGACTGTCAAAGGAGAATGACCAAAGTGGACCAAAATTTGAAAAAAAAAAGAAAAGTTCTGCCCCCAGATTTACTACATAGCTCATTCGAAAGACTGGTTCAAAAGCTTAATTTTCTTCTATGGAACTGAAAAAAATCTGTCCCACGGAATCATAGATATTAGCTGAAACGTGAACTTCAAAAAAAGTAGCACATTCACTTGCACATTCAAAATTGTTGAATTAGTCTGTAACTGTGGGTTAGAATTTGATGCACATTGGCACACATAGTAAGTCCAACATTATAAGTTAACCCACAATGGAGTCAACCCTGGGGGCAGCAGTTTTTTTTTTGGACCAGAGCCCATACATTTTTGGTCATTCTCCTTTATCTAATCGTATCTAATCGATTCCTACGTACTTGTAATGCAAATTCGGTAAAGTTGCGATGACATTCTGTCTAGGGATGTAGGTGTGAGTAGGTTACGGAGAACAACCACATCCTCATGGTGATGTTCCTAGAGGAACTAGTATAGATACCAAACCACAACATAATTTTGTTGGAGAGTTTCCTTCCTTTTTAACCATAGTTAGTAATATATGACCGATGAGCTGGTAAAGGTTGAAAGGCTAAAATGATGAGTATATAGTATAGTTTTATTTCGATGTAAATATCCTTTTAACTTCATACCAATTCTAGATTTACACAGCGATAGGTACTTCTTGGGACCGAAAGCGCAGCAATCATTTTGGTCAGATTCCAAAGATCGTGCAAAAGACTATGCCTAGCTTTGATACAAAAGAGGAACCAGGACAGAAAAAACTAATATTTCCTATCGATCTTCTGTAAAATATTTCATGTTAGTCTTCCACCTAAATATACTGATTTTAATTACCACTTATGACCTACTTATAGACCGCTCATGTTTTATATTAAAAACCTAAAGTTCTCATGTTAAAACCGCACTAATTAATTAACATGTTTATAAGATGATGACTGTTTTAATTAATTACACGGGATTTCACTCTTACACGTCATTACTGATAACTATGTATTAATACAGACTGTATTAACGTAGGTACGTCTGTCACTAGCGTCTTCCTCAATACCTAACTGAAAATTCCTTATTCGCCGCCGCGCCGTCACGAAAACAGGTTAGAGAAACCGTTCAAATTTAACGAATTTACGTTAATTCTTATCGCGGTACATACTGGGGATTCCTCTTAAGTGGTAATCCCATATTTGACCGATAAAAATATATACCATTACTCATCAAAGCAGTGAATAATAGCTTTAAGACTGGCCAAGTTACTTTTGCGTATAGAAAAACTAATGTCAATCGATTTAAGGCTCTGTCACGCGGTGATAGGTGAGCTAATTTGTTTTGAAGGGTACTTTTGGAAGTTGTAAAACTGCTTACTATTTACTAGTACATGCTGCCTGGTATTATTTTTTTTATTCGGGCTTTATTTCATTAAGAGCGATACCATCGTACCACCCACGCTTTGGTATAATGACTTGCCATATTAAACTCGCCTAGTAAGCCCGTACAGTCATGGACACAAGACGTACCGTTAATTTTGACCCATTTTCAAGTCTTAGTCACATGTGTTGGTATCAAGCGGAAGTTATTACAATTATAGTTATAATTGTTTAAGTTAAAAAGTTATAACAATGTCTTGAAAGTTTATTATACTATATGTTTTAATAGCAATGGCAAAGGATATAAATTTGTATCTATTATAGTTATAGGTTTGTTATCTAGTCTAGTTAAATATTATCTGACTAGGTTCTAGCCGCGACTTCGCCCGTGCGGAAAAACACTCTATTACACTCGGTAATAAGATGCACTATCCATTTTTGAAAGATATCTTTCAGAAATTACCTCCTACAACCAAACTTAAAAAAATCTTTAGAATATTAGTTAGTATAGCAGATTATATGATTGCTTACCTAAGTCAGTGCAGGTTGTTGATAATGCTATTCAAGTACTGTATATTGTTATTACTATTTTAGAGTTGTAGTTTGTTATAAGATCTATCTGTTCGTATTTCATTGTACTCATCATTTTGAACAACAACAAAAAAAAAAACAGTTGTTCCCTACAATATATGTTAGCATAACTCGTCAAAAGTGTATGGAACAGATGATTTTTTTCGCGATTCAGTGCTTGGTCCCATAGTAAAAGTTGTTCATAATGGTGCATACAATGACCCCTTGAGAGATTTCATGTACTAACACTGATCTAGACCAGTGTAAATTTTGGGCCTACCGCCCATTTGCCTAATGGATGCAAATAACTTTATGCGGTAAATTCCAGAGGATTAAAAGATGGTTATATCTTTGGAAAAATGGAAATAAAATTAATTTTTGCTTCCTTTTTGCTTTACAAAATTAATCTGCTTTTATCTTGAAGGGAAGTTAGTCAATAAACGTTATCAATTTACGTCTATCTTGTGATAAGAATGCATACCAACATGGCTAGGATAAATTACTGATTTTCCTCTTGTAAGCCCTGCACAGTAACAATTTATATTTCTGTATTAATACAATATTTTTAGTAAGAATTTGTTCTTAATTAATAAATAGATTTTCATTAAACCCAATTCATAAAATATATTTTATTTTATTTCTAAATTATTAAAACATAGTCTTCGTATTTATCTATGGGTATACGGGTTCATTATTTCACGCAATTGACAAATGTTGTGTAAAATTAAACAGGAAAACCACAATACTAATTACGGTACAATGACTAATATTTTTTTTGGAAATAACATTTACGAGATGTAAAATAAAATATATATTTGTTACTAGCTGTTGTCAGCACCTTCGTCCCCGTGGGATATTATTTTTGCGCGAAAACAAAAGTAGCCAACTTACTCCTTGTAGCACCAGCGGTCCAGCTGTTTCAGAGATTAGCCGGAACAAACAGACAGATAGACAAAACTAAATGTTTTTTTGTTGCACGAGTAAAATACTTTCATATGCGTTCAGTAAAAAGCTGTTATTTCTGCATGAGGGTTCAAATTCCAACAACGCAGTAATATTATGTTTGTCAATTGATTAGTGATACTAAAAATGCCCAAACGTCTTAAAAGACTTTCCATTTCCAGTATTAGAGCTACTAATTAAAAACTACTTAATATCACTTATTTCCCCGACTATACTGAGTATACTACGTCTATTGCGTCGTCGTGGCACACAGTTCATGCCCGCGCCTCCCGTGTTTTATATCTCACAGAGAAAGTTACGCGAGGTCACCGTGATTATTAGTCAGATATAACAATTGACAAGCGCCAGATGGAACATATTTCATTTTGAATGCGGAACATTTAAGCTACTGAGAAAAGAAGCCAGTACGAATGAGGGATTTTCTTTTTCAACTCTTCCGTAGTCGCTGGATAGATGGCACTGATCTGGGTATGTTACTGCAAGGAACAGAACGTCACATAATTTCACTTGGATCTAATGGTTATTTTCGGAAGCTTATGCAAACGAAAGTGTCAGTCAACGAGCGTAAGCAACGCGTGTTTTCCAAACGTTTTGCCTTTGGCACTTAGTAACGTAGTCAGTTCAACGCCATTGAATTATGGTAGACATATTTGCACACAGTGCTGCTGCTGTTGAGTAAGTTCACAGAACACTATATGGACAGTACACAGATACAAGGTAAACACTACATTATTTATTTTTGTCTTCATACAGCATCGTAGGTAGAGTAGATTTATGTCCCAATGGCATATGCTTTTTCTATTAAAAGCTGTAAACGGATACAAAATTGACGACTTGACTACAAATTGCATTCATCTATATATATAAAAATGAAACCCGTTTTCCGTTGTCACGAGTTCACGACATAGCATGAAAACGGCTTGACCGATTTGGCTGATTCTTTTTTTGTTGTGTTTGTTATTGTCAGGAGAAGGTTCTTATGAAAAAAAATTTAGTAGTAGGTAGGTAGGTAGGTAGTAGTAGGTAGGTAGTAGTAGGTAGGTAGGTAGTAGTAGGTAGCTTTTTCCCTCTTATGTGACGCAGACGAAGTTGCGTGGGTCAGCTAGTATTTAATAAATATGATCAAAAAAACTTACACGTTCAATCAAGCATAATACAGTCAACTTACAGAATTGTAGAAATCATGGTCCAGAGTAGCCCGCGAAATTCAAATTTTCTTCCTTTTTTTTGTAATTTTCAGGCCAGTGATAGTTTGAATGTTGATTAAAGATTATTCGCGGCTGTAAGGCGTATGTAGTAACAGAATTATAATAATTAAAATCATCAGTTCAATTTATTATCCCTTCAATTTCATGAAAATCGATTGAATGACTTTTCATGAAATAGTGATTCATTTCAACTTCCATAACGGCTACTCTGGAGAATCCACATTAAAAAAAAAAAAACAATAATATGCACATGTGTAAAACACGTGTACAGTCGTCAACAAAAAAGATGGATAACTTCAATTTATCAGAACTGACTTCAATTGAGTACGCTATAACTTTTTTTTTTTCAGCACAAAACTAAGGTAATTGTATGAACATAAACAGCCTCAGCTGACTTCAGTTGCTGACCATGCCTACAAACAAGTAAGTAAGTTCAAGCAATCATCGTGATAGCTTAATTAGCTTGCTTTACTTACTAAGTATCGCCTTTTAAACGAAGGAATGTAACATTACTAATAAGGAACAATATTACAAGTTCCGAACGACAAAGTTTTTTTATACATCCACTCACATTTATGTATTACCAGTTTTTTATTTGTTTTGCTAATGAATCTTAGTGGTATTAATTGAATTCTTATTGGTACTCCCTTGATTGTCCTAAAATTTTTTGTCCGAAAATCATTATCCATAACACGTTTGCTATAAACTTCAGTAACCATAATGTTCAAAACACCGAAATTATGTTTTACATAACTAACTTTACTTCTAATACTATTTTGTCCTATTATCGAATACTATGATAGTTGAATCTCCTAATTTTACATGACATAAAGTCGTATGTCCTAAGTATTGTATCACATAATGTATGTGATTCCGAATGGTCATTTATAAATAGTTAATCGCAAAATATTTTTTTGTGACAGAAACGAATTGCTGTAAGTCCGACTCCACGCAGTCTTGTCTGCCCTACCCCAAGAGTGTTATTAAAAATCGCGTAGGCGCGGAGGGGCGAGGCGGGCCGCGAGTTGAGGAGCAGGTGGTTGTAACACGCGCCGCCGCGGCTGAGGCTGGCCGGCAAAGCCGGCCAGCAAGCCGAAGCTGCGGTGGTGAGCGTTAAACCCATCTGCGACGATAAGCTTGCGTGAGGCCGCCGGAGCCCCGCAGCGCCGGAGCCGTGACAGAAACCATGCCTGCTGCATGATGCTTGCTCGTTTGCATGCTACATGCTTGCTTACATACTGTATGCTTGCTTGCATGCTTGCTTGCTGCATGCTTGCTTGCTGCATGCTTGCTTGCCGCATGCTTGCTACATGCGTACTGCATTCTTGCTGCATGCTTGCTACATGCTAGCTGCACGCTTGCTTGCATTGCATGCTTGCTTGCTTGCTGTATGCTTGCCGCATGCTTGCTACATGCGTGCCGTATGCTGGCTGCATGTATGCTTGCATTTCAGATCAACGCCTACATACGATTAAACACTTACTTAGAATAGGACTAATGACTTTTATTGAAAACGATTTTATGTCTTTTGTATATTATTTATTGTAATACTTATGACAAACGGATTTAGGGCTTATTATATTTAGGGATTTCAACTTTATGGAATATGGTATTATGTGATTTAAAGTTCGGGTAAATTATCATTCGGACAAATGATGATTATGACATAAAAAATTATGTCATTTTAGATTATGGATTAAAAAGTTAGGTAATACGATAGAGAACCATTCTTATTATGTGTTGGTAAAGACATTATATTAATATGGCTAAGTGACTGGTAATGTGTGTTGAGATCTGGTAATGGAGTTATTACAGAGGTATGAGATTTACTAGAATGTGCTTAGGAAATACTTTGTGGCGTTCATGAAGTGGGCAAAAACATATTACCTACAGAAAAAAAACTAGCCGCTATTTGTTGGTTTGTAGTGCAAATTCTATTTAAAAGGACTTAAGAAAATACAGGTAAGCATTTTATTTCTTATTTATTTTCATCGGTAATATAAACCCTACGCAAAACGTTTTTGAAAACTGGAAGCTGAATCCAAAGTGAATCCCTAAGTAGAAATTTAGGAAATTTATATTTCATATTTTTTTAAACCAAGAAGTTGTTTGTCAAGTCATGACGTCAAGAAATCTAATCAATTATTTATTATTTGAATACAAATTATGCAAGAATCTGTAGGAATAGTGCTGGCCACTAATCATATTTTAAATTATTTAAATTTCGAACTGTGTACAAGATTGGAAGTTTTCTGCTGACTCATTCAAGTTTCGATGCTCCAATGTTTGTCCGTCCTATTTTTGTAAATCTTTTGTTAAGATTGTACCTGTTTACAACTACCAAATAATTTTAATCGTAAAAACACACAACAACTACCTGATAATTATATTTAAACATTAATGAAGAAACCAGTAATGTGACATTTAATTAAATCATATGAATAATCACGCCTCTTAACTAACCATACACAATTACATTCATGATTGAGTGATTTATCATGTATTTTTTATTGTAAACCTACCTTAGGTTATTACATCAAAATTCATTTTGAATAGGTCTCAGTTACTTATAATTAATTTTAACCAAGGTGAATCATTAATCTTACAAATAATCGGAATATAAAGTAAACAAATTATTGTTGAACCTCAAAATAAATGAAATAATAATATATCTGACAAAAAGATCGTGGGTACCTACCTAACACAAAAAAAATGTCGACACTGAAAACTTTGTTTATGACTGCACCTTTGAAATTCAATTT
Source organism: Xestia c-nigrum (assembly GCA_916618015.1). Taxonomy (NCBI): domain Eukaryota; kingdom Metazoa; phylum Arthropoda; class Insecta; order Lepidoptera; family Noctuidae; genus Xestia; species Xestia c-nigrum. Next base: position 11,014,149 of record OU745248.1, read on the forward strand.
AAACACCAAATACCTACTACATAAAAACAAAAAGAAAACAACGTTCTTTTTATAAAATTCAAAATCACTTACCTAGCATTTTACTCAAATCAGCATTATGCAGGTCCGGATTCTCATCAGCCAGTTTCTTTCGTTCAACCTTCGCCCAAACCATGAACGCATTCATCGGCCTCCTTATTCTAGCCTCCTTCAACGCTTTAGCCTGACCCATCTTGGTAGTAAACGGGGCTCTGGCGTACTGCTGTGTCGAGTAATCCCTGCCAGTATCATAAGGGCTTCTATAGTCATATTGCGCTCTATAGTCTAGGCCATAAGGTAGAGTTGACCATACTACAAGTTCGGGACTGGTTTGTTCTTGCACTGAGTCGGTGCTGTTCTCGACGGCTCCTTGCACGTATTGTTCGTAGGTACGATGGTAGGTGGGGGGGGATTCAGCTATGCCTGCTCCTCCGGAATCCATCATGCTGTAAAGAGAGAATAAGATAAATAAGAATGAAGTAAAAGCTTTTTCACGGACTAGATTAGATGCGTTGTCATACAACGCATCGAAATAAGTTAAAATACGTTGGTCGATAATATTTTTTCCTATAACGTGTACTTAGTTGAACATAGGTAAATATATATTTTATCTAAACGACTGGTAATTTAAATAAATTTTGCGTTTTATATTAATGGAGCTTATGTACTAAATACTAAAATAACAACCTGTAAATACACCTAATGTAATATATAAATTAAAATACACACTGAACAGAAGATGTCCTCATTTATATTAATCTATATGAAAACCCACTGTAGTTATCATCATGTCGTATTGTGATTTAAAAACATCCTCCTATTTAACGCTCATTTGTTTTATTTTCTTATTGTTCTTTTGTATGTTTTAGAACTTTTCTGCGATTCCAAATTCCAAAACAACTGAGTGGCAATTTGTCATGAGATCGATATTTTGAAATTCAACAACTTTTTAATACCCGTGACGTGACTGTGTTAAGTTTTATGTTTTAACATAGAGTTCAAGATTTAAAAAAAATGTTATTTAAGGCAGATTTTTTTTTCGTTTTTTTTTTATTAATACCTATTAAAATATTTTATAAAAATTTAAATAATTTTTGTCTTTGTAATATTCTACCGTAGCTTGCTTTTAAAGATTTTTATCACCGGAAGAGTCAATATTCGCATCTTCCTGCCCTTATCTCAATTTATTTGGAGTCTTCTTCTTCCGTACTGTCTATTACTCGTCATCTCACCAGACGCCCTTTTTTCATACTTAAGTGTTTTTTTTTATTACGAAGCGGGTAAGTGTATATTTAAAAAAAGATACTATTTCCCCCTTTTATCCTCTGCACTACAACTTACTGGGGTGTTGAGGGTTGAGAGGTGGTGTTTTCTTCTGTCGCATTTTGTTTCGTTTCCTAATTGCCTATCCTGGTATCAAAGTTTTTATTATTTACTAGCTGACCCACGCAACTTCGTCTGCGTCACATAAGAGAGAAAAACGAAAGGAAAAAATCGTCCCCGTTTTTGCAACAATTTTTCATTCCTGCTCCGCTCCTAATTATTGTAGCGTGATGTTATATAGCTTAAAGCCTTCCTCGATAAATGGACTATCCAACACAAAAATAATTTTTCCATTCAAGCCGGTAGTTCCTGAGATTAGCGCGTTCAACCAAATAAACAAACTCTTCTGCTTTATAATATTAGTATAGATTTCCCGTTTTTGCAACAATTTTTCATTCCTGCTCCGCTCCTAATTATTACAATAATTAGGAGCGGAGCGTGATGTTATATAGCCTAAAGCCTTCCTCGATAAATGGACTATCCAACAAAAAAAAAATTCCATTCGAGTCGGTAGTTCCTGAGATTAGCGCGTTCAACCAAACAAACAAACTCATTATATTATTATTTTTATAATATTAGTATTGATTTTATTTTATTGCCGCCCATGGGCTTCTGACTTGGCTTTTTCAAGAGATATCTCTTAAGCATGCTGGTTTGGTTTCCTCACAATGTATCTTCACCGAATTAAGTGTTAATTATAGAATATACGCACATGAATCCGAAAAATCAGAAGTCTTGGAGAGTTTTGGGTTCGAACTCGAGATCTATGACTTCAAACTTCTTATATCCGACGGTCACAACATTAGATGAAGCACTGCATAAATTATTAAAACACATCCTTAATATATATTAAGTTACCCACGTGAAACTATCCTAATATTAATAAGCCAAGCCATGATCCAATGACGGGTTGGGAAAACTCAAGGAAAATCATTGCTATCATCAATTAGATGACACCATTGTTGTTACCATAAAACAGGAGGACGCTGCAGGTGACGGTATTGTGTTTTATTGGAATAACCTATGATATTGGAAAATCAATTAATTTTTGAATCAACATGCAGGGGCATGGTGTAATCGATGGCTGATAAAATAGATACGATGACCTGTTTAACACAGTTAATGCATAGGTATTATAAAGGGTGGAAAAAACCTCTTTACGGACCCGAAAGGCACTTGTTCTTCCTGTTATTGCGATCATTTTTATGTTCTACACCACACCAACCTTCTAACTACGGAGATATTGAGTGTTAAAATTCCAAGTTTGTGACAATTTTTTTTTAATTAAGTACAAGTTTTTAATTGAAGATAAACACCTTTACGACCCCCGTACTATTCAATCCATCCTCGAGCACAATGTTTTGAGTGCGTTACATTGAGTTCAACCACAAAACATGATTTTTGTTCCCAAAAAAAAGTCATTTCCAGCAATAATTTTTGCGTAAAGTTACTTATTTTGATGTACAAAATGGTCGGTTGACGGCTGCGTGGTGAGTCTGTTTACACCCTGTATGATAAGCTAAATAACTAATAAGCCTTTGATCAGCTTAAGACATGAACGTCTCATCTTTCCTCCTCAAAAGGCCTCCCACATTGCCTATAAGTTTCAGGTAAAGCATCAAACTATGGAATTTGAAAAATCTACCCGTTGCTGTGGTGTCGAGTGCTTCGATATCGCTTACCGTTTTACACCGCTATTGCAGGAAACATCGTAAGGAGAGCCGGCAAGTGATAGCAAGCGTGCTAATCAATCGACACCCGTAATGTGATTCGTCTCGTCTACCGGTAGACTGTTGCTAAGTCTATTGCTGGCTGGAGGAGTCGATAGTTCGATAAAAAAATAGAAACTGGATTTGAAAAATTTAAAAATAGAATACTTTAGGAGGAACATAGTGCTACGTCAAAGGATTATTTTGTTTTGGTGCCTCAAATGACGTTGCAGAGAGACGTATTCTATAATGTCAATGACTGTTTTGATTCCAGCTATGAGCTCAACGATCCTTATACAGGTAAAAAAGGATATCAAGAAACTCGTTATCGAATAGAATGAAACCACAGCAGAGTGCTTTTTATTTGGGACATGCCCGCCATACAATTCCCAAACTATTGTAACACCTGAAAGCCATCAGAATCTACAGTGGCAACCACCAGAAAAGCGGCGGGACAAAGAAGCTCGACGAAGTCCCAGAGAATGAATTTAGCTGTCCTGTATCCCGCAACGAAATGAATCTGAAAAGTAAAGCGGAGGAGTAGGAAAAAACCGTAATATCCAGCAGAGTGCTGTCAAATAGAATTAAAATCAAAGAGTAGATGGTGTGAGTAGACCCATTGTATTGCCATAATAATTTATGTTATAGCCACGACACATACACACAAACACAACAACGCGACACATGGAACGCATGTCCGAATACATATTTTGTGGAAGGAGAATATTCGAAAACTGACACCACAGTTATCTACGCGTAAGTAAGAGTTAAGAAGTAATAGAAGAAGTTGTTTAGGTAAAAAATGTATCAAAAGGTGACTTCACGCGAGTTTTCGACGCACTGTACCTATCTCTGTCTACAATTTTTGTTTACGAAATTACCAATACTTTTATTATATACAATATTTACATACTACGTCTAAAACTATATACAATTACAAAAATAAAACTTAACAAAAAACTACAATTTATATACAACAATGTCAACAGGCCACTTAGGCGTCAAAGTACTCCTCCGCATCGCTGTCATCGGGAAACGTGCCCAGAAGACTGGCAGCATTGCCACGTTGAATGGCAATGCTAATTCTTTGGCCAAAGAAAGTGCCAGCCCTCTAGTCACGCGAAGTGTCGATCACTCGGCGGGAGATTTCTTTAAAAAGGAGACGCGCACTCGGACCCCATGACCCGTGCGTTTCAACCCCAAACGGCTCAAAGCTGTAGTTACCAATAAGGTTACAGTATTTGTGCCGTTTGAGGATCTCAGCAGCTGCAGCAGCAGCGCCTGCACAGCCCGCCGTGCTTGCAACGTGGCAAGGCGCAAGGGTGTCGACACAAGTTGCGTCCCACACCAAAGGCCTGCCAACGCTCCAAGGCACCAACGTCATGCCGTCCGGTCTCTTGCCATCGTCACGCACCAAGCCGTTTGGTTCTAAAACCGCTGGTACGCCGGCGCTGGCAAGAGCCCGACGAATAATGTCGTTGATGCTGGCGTGCCGTGCAATGCGACCTGCGCTCCTGTAGCAGGACAGGCCATGGTGTCCGAGGCTGTCGACAGCTACACCGCAGTGACAACGATGCGAAGCAACACAAGGTGCGCCTAAGCGTAGACTCGTAGCGACCCGGAACGATGCGTCATCCATCATAGTGCCAATGGTGAATGACGGAAGTGCCTGAAGCCACAAGCCCGACTCCCATTCCCCCACAGCCAGCAGACGGGCACGCTCCACATTATTGATTGACGTATGTAATAGGGTATTCCGTACAATACTGCAAAGCGGCACGTCCCACTGACTCTGGGAGGACAGGTTGACGGGTAGATCCGTATTGGGACAAGCCATTTTCCAAACGTTCAACGCATCAGTCAGATACGGCACCTGAACATCAACCAGTGAAAAAGACAAAATTTCCCTGGTTAATTTCTCGGTACCGTAGACAGAGGAGAGGAAAGCTGGTAAACTTATTCTTGAAATTTTGTTTACGTGAAAAAAGAAAAAATATTTGTCCAATTTTTTTGGTAATCTATCCGACGTACTAATTCTGACTAAGACTGTATGAGTTAATTGAAGCAATCAATATCAGTCGTTATAAGGTGTTATTAGAATCGATCAAATTGCGTGTTTATTGTGTCAGTGCAAATTATCCTGTTGTCGACTCTCAATCAAGGTTTCTAAGTCTTGATTAATAAGACAACGTGAAAATTACTGCTTTACAGACAAATTACGTATTTTTCTGTTTTTGTTTTCAGAATCAATTAATATGGTTTTTTTTCTTCACTTCTTTAGGTGCCTTGAGCACTTTTTGAGTGAACAAAATCATGGAACTCGCGTCATCGTTACCGAAAGATTCAAAGAACTGTTAGTCAAAATCAACCTTAAACTATTATGATAAAGTTTATTTTGGATTACTTAGTTTTCACTTCTATAGGTTGGCCCCAAACTTTTTTTTGTTGGGTTCAAGTTATACAAGGTGTATCAAGGTGTCAATAATAAACGCGAGATGACTCGTGTTTCGACAAACATTTTTTTTGTTATCGTGGAAATCCTCAATGCATATTCTCCGCCCTGGGGAGAGTTGAGTAGTCGGACTCGTATACTGACCACGTTCTACACTAAAATTTCTTTATTTTTGTGTTCTGTTTCTCCTACTCGTGACAAAATCGACATCGATAGAAGATCGAATGGTTGTGAATAGTTTTATTAGTCAGGAAAATCTTCACATAAACTATATCTTTTAGCTCTGCAAAATATTGAATTAAACAAATTATATTCACACAGCAGTCACTTCTTAAAGAGCAACATTTGTTGTTACTTGTTTACCAACGGGATTAAATAAAAGTAATAGTAAAAGCTGCATAAAAGTTACTGTAATCAAGTTGCAAAATGTAGCTCGACAAAAAGTAGGTATCACCTGAGGGCTTTAATAGAAGCTTTATCTTTACTTATAAAACTTAAACGCACGCATTACCGACAAGTGCGATAACGACACTATTTGTCAACATGACGGTAACGCGATACAAATAATCAGTAATTCCAAATTTAAAGGAAAGCGCGGGCGCCGACTACTCGACACCGGAGTTTCTCGGAACGCCCTGTAGAGGCGCCACTGTGTGGGAACCGACTAGCATTGTTCCTCTGATTTCACCTGAGACATGAGTCTCATCCGACACATGTACTTATGGTAACAGTTCATTGAGAGTGTACCGCAAATTGTCACGATCAAATAGTGTGTAAGATGTTCTAGGAATATTAAGAAGGTGGTCTGTACCGGCTTCTAAAATAATCTCTTATAAAAACGCGAAAGAAGCTTATGCTGCAGCTTTGCGAGGGTAAGAAGTTATCCCATGGCAACGTACTTCTAGGATAAAGAATATCCAATATCCGAACCTCAGCTCACCGTCAAACATCAAAATCCGATCAGTGTTTTGGCGTGAAAGGTAACAAACAGATAAACCAGCAGAGTTCAGTAAGAATATTAACGCACCAATGTTTAAAAGTCAAGCAAAGTCACTCAACGCCAACTAATCTTATACACCAATCACAAACTTCTTAAATAACCCGCGTACACCTCAAGAATTCCTACAAAACTCGGGACTTCTTACAACTCATGTAAAGTCAACGGAATTGGACAGGTTCAGGGCAGTCGGCCATATTTGGGACAGTTTTTAATTGTTGCGCGTTTACCCAATAAGGGGATAAAGTGTGGCGGCAATACTGATGAAGTTCCACTCGTTTGGTTGGGAACATGTTTTGGAGACAGTGATTTAGGAAGGTTTTAATCTAATATTGAGAAAGTGAGATTGGTTTTTGCTCGAACTTCGGAGTGTTTAATGTAAAGCAGTTTTTTGTAATGTTGCTGAGCATTGGTGGCCCAGGGAACGATTGACTTACGTTTTAGGTTCGAAACCAGACAAGCACTTTACTTTGTGCAAATTATTTCAGTAGCACTGTTCTCAAAACGGTACAAGAAAACATTGTGAGGAAATCGACATGTCTTCAAACCGAGAAATTCCAAGACTTTGTGGCACCCACCAACTCACACTAAGCCCGCTTCGTCAGTAGTAGATGCTGCACCATTCCACCTCATACACGAGGCCCAACTTCCAGCAGGACATACAAGGCTGATTATAATATGATTTGCTGTGTTTGTGGGTTCTGATGTCATTTCAAATGCATCGATCCTTTCATCAACTTTTAAACACTTAAGCTCGGAATGTTTTCTCTGATCAAATGGTAGCACAATTCATAGAATTCTGTTTGATGTGAATAGCCCTGAAAATCATGACTAAGCTCAAGTAATGATGATTGTATCCAATTAATCAGACCTTGATACCCTTGGTTAACTGGCGAGGTGGTGACGATGGGTTAATTCGCAGTTACAATGTTACACGCAACTTTAAAATGCTAATCACACCGTTAACTGATTTGAGAATGATTATTTTTGCAACGTAAGGTTAATCAAATAAAAATTACCTCGATAGTAGGCACGAATTGAAGAAACAAAAACCAAACTTTCGCTAGAACTTTTGGCACTTAAAGATACGTAAGTGGAAGCAAAACGCTAACGCTTTTATACTGCTTGGTTTGGCAAAGAGTGTCAGATCTTTATATAGGGACTCTCTTTGACAAGAAGATTTAGATGTCCAAATGTCGGACCAAATAAGTATCTACAGCATAATTAGCAAATTGTAGATGGTGTTGTAACGATATTAAACTGGGACTGCCGATCTACAAAAAGTAGTAAAACCACGATAGTCATCATACTTTCTTTCTTACGAAGACTACATTATTTGCTTACGAAGTTGACATGACCAGTCAACTTTGTAAGCAAAGAAATTCTTGAACAAGCATTGATATGCAACAAGTCACACTAACTATGACTTACGCACGATGGAGTAAACTATCTATTGTCATTTGTTTCTATCATGCCAAGTAATGATTCAGCAGAAAACAAGCGACTAAGCAAGTTTGGAAATCAATAGGTACAAACTATTCTACAAACCGTTGCTTTACTGAAAAGTAATTTGTCTATGCCCTAACCAGAGACACTACAACAGTTTCCAACGGTACCAACCACGCTAAATATTTCGAAGTCCCGCAACCAGAATAAGTACCTCTATAACTAACACACTTACGATGTAGCTAACGGAATATATAGCGAATATTTAACTAACCCATTTACGGCAGTAGACGATAAAATAATTATTTAATTGTCAACGCAAAATCGTAATATATTCAAACGTCAAATATTTCGCGCGTATTATTTGACAGCTGTCACAGAGAAATGTCATCTGGGATGTCAGTAATTCATGATCTTGCACACGTTGGTAAAGATTGATGGCTTGAATAATGGGTAAATGAATATTTGATTAGCTTAGGTATTAGGTAACAGAGGCATAAATTAGAATGCAATAAAATAATTCAAAATTAAATTTCGTAGGTACTATGGACAGAAATAGTAGCTATTTCCATGACGATAAATTTAATTCAACTAGTCTATTGACAATTTCTTTCATAATAATTACCATTATTACTAATCTCTAAACAGCGCAGGCTGTGTACATTCTAGAATTTACATAAAAATAATGACGGAATACAAAACCTTGACAGTCGATGATCGAATCACATTTGTTTACGAACTCAAACACACTTTCCATTAGATATGTTTTACAAACTGAATCCATTCCATCACCGTATTATTTCTAGCGAAAACGTAAATATAATTCGCTCGAACGCATTTCTATTGTTTTTCTCCGTTTTATTGTGTAAATATAAATAAAAACTGGTTGACACAATCGTTCGCGTCTCCGTTAGAAAACTCGCATTCCATACGATCTAAACAAATGCTTAAGAATGAGAAATAACATTTAATGTTTTCACTATAACCATTGTGAAGTGGATTCTTGATTAGTAATGCGTATAGGAATCTAAAACTGGGGTCAGAGGATACTTTGACTCATATTGGACCGAGACCGAGGCTAACAGAAAAACTGTTATTCAGCAATACACAACTGACTAAGGTCCATATTCACTGAGAAGATAACAGTCTGATTATCTAAAAACAGCTGTCAATGTGACATTTTCCCATACAAAAGAATGTGTTTTAAACAGCTGTTTTTGGATAATCAGAGCGTCATCTTTTTGGTGAACATGGACCTAAGAGATACCGAAAAACGTTCCTACCTGTTATTTGTTAACTATAGAAACTGATGAACGCTACTGAAAGCACCAAACTAGTGCTAGCTCAATTCTGGGTCGACACAAGTAAGATTACTATCGACACGTTCTGAGGAAGAAGAACAAGCAACCTTTTGCCATTCAGATACGATTGAAAATTAGTATTATTTGTCATCTCAACTTTGATATAGTTTTGACACTTCAGTATGATGTCCAACTCAAACTAAAAGAATTGTATATCAAATAGACCAAAGACAGTTCCGACTGTCAAACATCAAAAGATGAAAGGCACAATGACCAAATGAAGAAAGGCCCAAATTAGGTAGATATATAAAATGTCACTTCACTTGGAAGATTCTTGAAAGATGAAGCTACAGCAATCAGGTCGAAACGTCGGGATCAAATTAAAGGTAAATTCGCGATAAATACCCGTCTTCATTTGTTTTATAAGATGAAGCTACAGTCCAGTCACAAGGCATAATAAACAAATGTTAAAACATAAAGAACATAAATTACCATACAAAGTTACAAAACTACGAAGATTTTTGGCATGTTCTCTAGTAAGAATACTGGTTATTAGTATTAACTAGCTAATACCCACGGCTTTGCCCGCATAGAAATTTTATATTAAAACCTTCCTCGAGAACCACTCTATTCATTGGTGAAAACAGCATGAAAATCAGTGCAGCAGTTTTTGAGTTTATCGCGAACAGAAAGACGCGGCGGAGGACTTTTTCATTATGTATAAATTAATATGTAGAGAAGAGAGGTGACTAAATAACTCAAGCTTGCTAGCTCAACGTAGTAACTAAACTATCTGCTGATTAAACCCACATTTTTTTGCGATTAAGACAGCAAACATATTTTATGTTTCTGCCGAGTTTAGCGAGAAAATAATTAACTCAAGACTTCATGGAGATAATGATACAAAAACACCATTTTATGTGCAGTTTTAGAGTATATTTTTTTTTATTAACTAACATAAGTCTACTATTTCTTATTTGTATGACGTCATCCAAGAAATTAATGTCGTCAACTACATTATTTATAACGTCTTCTTAAGATATAAATAAAAGCAGTTTTTGTATAATATTATTATTATGTTAAGTTTCATAATTATATTAAAATTATAATTAAGTTTATTTGAATGTCCCTAAACATAACCTGAAACCAAGCACCTATTTCGTTCAGAATAACGAGGAGTAGATTGAATATAATAGAAGACTTGACTTATGACTTAAGAGAAGGTGGTAAGAGTTCTTTTATAAAGACTGCAACATAACCTCACATTTACCAAACCTTAAATAACTCAGCTCTCAGATTGTCAAAACTTACAGAATTTTTAGCTAGGAACGGGTAAGTCTGAATCTATTCATTGATACCATCTTCAACTCGTTACATCCAGGTCCAAGAATGTATGTAATCGTTTCCGTCTTCTTTGATCATCTATTTTTAAGGTTCCGTTGCCGAATGGCAAGTAACGGAACCCATCACCTGCTTAGACTATTTCACAATTATGTTAGCGTCGGCTTCCAGTCTAACTGAATGCATTTTACATAAAACGACTGCCTATCTGACCTCCTCAACCCAGTTAGTAGGCAGTTAGGCTAGTGGGTAGGTAGTTAGGCTATATGTCAGAGATTTACAAATGACAGCCGGGACCAACAGCTTAACGTACTTTCCGAGCCACGGAGGAAACTCGGTATGTGAGAGTGGTCACCCATCCTTGGGCCAAACAAGGCAAGCATGGCTTAACTTGAAGATCGATTCGAACTGCCGTCACTATTTAGTCGCGAGCTCATTAACACGTGCACTTTTGCATTGAAATACTTTAATTTCGTAGACAGTGTAATAAGGAAATAAGACAATTAAAATGATAAAATTAGGCTAGTAACAATCAATAATTATTTAGAGGACATTTAAGGACATTTATACCGCAACATTAACCAACAATTCGTAAATTCTTTGTAATTAAATGCATAAAATAATGTCATTTCCTATCACAGTACAACGTTTGTAATCTATAAATATTATTAAGCTAAAAACATTTCCTTTCCTCGAATGGGTTATTTTGTTAGATGTATCAATAATTAAATAAACTATAAATATATTACAGTGTAAAGTCCACAGGTAAAATGTAATGTATTATCCAGGATACCCGAGATCTTTTCAGTAAAGACGACCTCGTAACAGCTGTGCAAGTACGTAGGATTCAATAGGACTTGTACTTGTAGGCTGGTTTTATAGTCACGCCGCTAGACGCGCCGTTGGACAGAATTTGAAACGCTACTACCTACTACTCCAATACAAATTCTGCCCAACGGCGCGTCTAGCGGCGTGACTATAAAACCAGCCGTACTGTCGATTAGATAAATTTGACAGTTATTTTCGATAAAATGAGTTTTATGGAGTCAAAAACTCATTTTATCAATAATAACTGTCAAATTTATCTAATCGAGTCGAATCTTGCACTGTAGGTCTCAAATTTTAACCCCAGCAAAAGACATTAGTGAGATTTAAATTAGCTAAAAAAAGTTTCAAGGAACTATTATAATTATACTTCACTTTGCTTTACCTACTTTCTAATTTAACTTAAATACCTTGACCTAAATTTGAGGAGCTCGTGGCTAATTAATAACAGCCGCTCTGGTCGATCTTTAGTTTAAGCCGTGCTTGCCTAGGTTGGTCTGTGGATGGTCGACGACCACCCATACATACCGAGTTTTCTCCGGTCATCAAAAATCACGATAAGCTGTTGGTCCCGGCTGTCATTTGTAGAACAGTGTTGTTACAGGTAGTCAGGAGCCTAAAAAGTCTTACAACCAGTCTTACCAAGGGGTATCGCATTACCCAGTACTAACTGGGTAGTGGAGGTAAGATAGCTGACATTTTCCGTTCATCCTACCTATACACTAGTATAATTATCACTTGCTACGGTGAAGGAAAGCATTGTTAGGCCATGCCTGAGAGATATTTCTTAACGGCATTTAAAGCCAAGTCAGGGCCCCATGGGCGTCATGAAACTCTGACTCCAGGTTTTGCACTAACCTGCCGGGGTTGCGGGACTGTTAGAAAGAGATACCGTGACCCCGGAACATAAAAGGCGAGGAAGGAACATGGATGGGTTTAGTTAGTAAAAGCCTGACACTCCCTCTCTCCAATATAAAAAACCACACGATTCAGAAAGACCAAAGACTAGTGACCTGAAACCGTAGATTCTGTATACTGATACAGAATCTCCACTGGTAGATGAGAAAACATCATCATCAAAATATTCTCCATCTAATCAGTCCAAAACGTGTCGCAAGTCTCATTAACGCCCTGACGCGACGATCTTGAAAATTTCCTGCACTTCGGAAGGGTGATGTCCATATATTATTTTCAAACATCAGCCGAGACAATAGCGATTGTTGACAAAACGATCCGTCAGCGTTCAGGGGACCCCGCACCGAGATATCGATGAAAACTGCACACGGTAGCACTCGATTCTTCTCTCGATTCAATCGATTTTGATGAGTGAGAGATTTTTTTGTGTCCGTGTCTGGTGAAGAGGCTTTCGCGAAAATGATGTTTGAGAAAATGTGGTATAGTGCAGAACTAAATAAATAAATAAAGACGGGAAACGAGATTTTCTGTACTAGAATTGAATAGTAGATTTATAGTATCACTGGTTATTTTATCAATACTTGGGATTTTCGGTAATTGACCAAAGTGTATGTGTAGGAACCTAAAACTTTCTAAGTTCATCCTAATAAATTTTCCTTGCCAAAAAAGTTTCGTGTTTTGCAAAGTCTTTCAATACAATAATGTAAAGTAAAAATATTGATGTTTTGGCTCTTTTGATTGAAGGAATTTGTTGCATACGCATTAGCAAGTCAATGCAATTCCGACTTACAACTTTAGATAAGCAAATGGTAGACATAATCTTACAAATCTCCAGCAAATATAGGTATTCATTTAAGTCTGATCGTTGAGATTGTCATTATAATCTTTGTCATTTAACACAAACTTATGACTAATCCAATTTAATATTCCCATGCAACTCAATTATCTTGTACCAAGCAAAATGCTTTGCCTTCGGCTAAGTTTCACTTCAACAGAATTTCGGCTAAGACTTCAAGAAGCCTGTGACTCATATTAAGGCATTGTTGGGTCACGAAATGTGACATCTCGGTATTAAGTATGATTCATTGTCAGTAATACTTAGGACTCCTGAATTTGTATATTTAAGTATCGAAAAAACCCAATGATATCGGGTAGAAATCGTGGCAAGTCATGTTTAAGTCTTCAAGTGAATTTGGGACTGATCATACACCTACTTCGACCATAGAATTTATATACGGCCAACAGCTATTGTGAAGTTTATTTTATTTCTAGTGTTGCTGGCAATACATCTTTACCTTGAGGATATAGATTGAATCATAGAAATACGTCAAGAAAGAGAAAACTTTCGACATACTACAAGAATTATAATAACAAGAATCAAATCCTAGTACTATTATAAATGCGAACTTTCTGAGAATGTATGGATTTATGGGTGTCTAAACGTTTGTTACTCTTTCACGCATAAGCCAGTTGAAATAATTTTAAAACCAATCGAAGTCTTTAAATCAGTATTCTGTATTTCTCCACCTTTAGACCAATTAGAGCCAAAACAACTATAGGCCCAGACCAAGCGACATTGTAACAAAAGTCATAGCAGAATTAAGAAATTCTTTAAAAGCGAATGCAGCTACTCTTAACCCTTAGAACTACCCCATCACATCTATTGAAACTTCGAGTTTTCTTCGATATGGGCTGTATGCAAAAATCAGACTGGAGTTGATTGCAATTATCACCCAAATAAAGGAATTTAAAAGTCCATCAGAAGTTCAGAACCTATACGGACTTTGCGAAACCTTCCAAAAGTCAAATAAACTCCAAAAAATCCGGGAAACAAAGCCCAACTAACTTAGAAGTTGGCAAACCAACTTAATAACCGATCCACGTGGAATATTTAATAAAACATCACTTTCGTGATTAGTCCTCAACTCGTAAATCAAAAATAAATGTTAGTTGCTTACTGAAACAATTTGATTGTGGAGCGGTCGTGGTCTGTTGCGTCTAAGATAACGGAGATCGCATATCATGATAAGCTATCAGTAATGCACATTGCAGTGCGACTGATATGTGCACGCGCATGTGTGAGTGGGCGAACGTTTTGACGAGAGATGTTGGGAATGGGACAAAGAATAACTTCAGATAGTAAACAGAGGAAGTATGGTAGCCAGATTTTAAAACAATAAATTAGAAAATTGACAATTCAACTCAATCCAATCTGAATCCCAGTGGAACAATACAAAACATTGAATGCCAAAATTTTTAATGGTAAAAGCAACTACTTTTTTCAATCACCGCCAAATTTTTGGTAAGATAATCCTTCTTACTCTGTTTTGAGCGTATAAGAAACAGTTAGTAACATACAGACAATGATCACGTGCAGTGTCTGAAACATGATGTCATCATAGTTTGTAAAAGATCTTCAATCACAAGGTAAACTGAAGTAAGTTTAAATAGTATCTTTAGCTAGCATAGAATAGGTAGATGTGACGACGACGCTGCGTGGAGGCCAATGTCCATCACTGAATGTATTTTGGATGACGATGAAAACAGCGACGTTGACACAAAACCTTCTAACTCACCTTAAAAACACAGACTACAAGATGACAAAGAGAGAAGTGTTCCTGGACTCAACATCACCAATAGAATAAACGACATAACAACTTCTAATACATATTTATCTGTTAACACATCGTCATAAGAAATTCTCGCGGATCAAAATGAAAAATACCGTTTTAGTTTACAGAGTTGATCGTGTAGGAGAAACATACGGCATTGTGATCGTCCGCATAGCACAACACTGTACGTAAACATACAGTACTCGGAGACGGGAGTACAACAAGCAGTTCGGGGAAAGCCGGCGGACGAGGCTAGTTCATGGCTACCTAGAGTATCTTGGGGCGAGGTAGGCATTTGTTTCAGGGAGAAATATAGCTCTTCAATATTCTGTTGTCCTGGTAGCAACGGTGGTAATAAATAAATAAATAATAATAAATATCGCTGGACGTTAACACACAGCGCCATCTAGTGCCACACTAAGCAAGGCTTGTGTCGTGGACACCAGATAGTTGATATACTACATAGATACTTTTTTGTTTGTAAATACATACTTATTATACATATAAACATCCATGACTCGGACACAAATGTCCATGCTTATCACATAAACGTGGTCGATGATGATGAAAACCATCAAATAGACTGATGCTATTAGGAAATTGGTTTATCATGTATGCCATTTTAGGTGGCGAGTAAGAGAGGAAGGTCGTAGATGATTTGATTTTCGGAACTCTGACATACTATCTGATTAAACTAAAGCAAAGCGGACTTGCACCGTTACAGGTCAAGAAAATGACAAAGATGTTCCTAAAGCCCAATTCCTTATGGAAAGTATTAAAGATAATGGAAAAAGAGACGAGAATAAGACCAAACAAGGATCCTTTAGAGCCAACCATTTATATTGGCCCGCTCCCAGTCTAGACGGATCCAGATGAATACAAGTACTTTACATGGAACTATCACCTACTAAACACGGGCAACCCTGTTACTAGGGAAAACGGAATTCCTTTATAAGACTAGCAAAACAATACAGACTGCAGAAAATACTGCAACTCCAGAACACTTGGCACATGGAAACCTCAGAATCAACTTGAACTAAACAAACAAACGTCATCAGGACAACATACTAGATATTGATAAGAATGATAAGGGCAATGCACGTGCACTCCCAGTGTTACCATCAAGTGAGGTTAATAGTACAATTGTACTCGCTGATACTAGTTCAGCCAGTTCGAAAGATTTATGTACCGGTATATGTATGCACATACATTATGTCAAGTTTGAAATAACTGGGGATGGAGGACCTGATCTTCTTGAAGGGTTTTTAATAATGGTGGAGTCAGCTTTCGGAATAACTAAAGATCGATCAATATTGAAGAATATTGTGATACGTCCTTTTACTTTATCATCTTCGAAATTAAAAGTTATAAATAGATATGACATCTGGGCAGGCGGAACAGGGTGCTAAATTATTTGGTATTATGAAGATTTTTATTTGTACTGTGGCAAGATTCTTATTTGGAGTTTAAACCACAATCAATCTAACTACGGACTAGCTTCGGGAACAAGACACACAAGAAAGAAAGAAACAACATTTTCTGTCTTTAAACGATTTGACGAAAACCACAATTAAGTTATGTACGGCAATTTAAACAACGCAAAATATTAGAAACAGTTTGCTAATACACAACATAGACAACAGGTTGGTCACACCACTGTTGACCGCAAACGACAATATTTATAAATAATCAGACGATCAATATTTTTCTTAGATGCCGCCTGGGGCGACGGCCAGCACGCGTTAACTATAGTTAATTAAACTACTGTTTAACTTTCTATGAGTGTAGCTCACGATTCGGACCGGTTCCAAATGTCGCGATACTTGAATTGACGAATTTGATTTAGAGAGGTGGTTCCGTATGAAAATATTTGGAAGCATGTGCAGAAAAAAGCCTCAAAGATTTGCGAAGTCAATGGTCTCATCTGGCTGCTGCCAAGCCAACTAAAGTCATTTGGAACTCAATGTTTTTAATGAAGAGTTCACTCTTCGACTAGACGTCTGAGAAAAGTCTAAGAGACACCAGTAGGTCGGATAAGTTCCACAGGTCATAAAAAAGTCTAAGGGACGAAGATAAAAAGAAAATGTATGAACCTTACGCACATGAAAGCCACTTACAGATATAGTGAGATGGTAGTCACTTCAACTCTTGTGAATCCACTTTGTTAAACAACTCTCCAGTTCTCAATAGGTTACCTCACATACTGCGTCAAGAATGCACAATCGTAAAAGGATTAATGCTTGGAACTTTGAAGAGACTATTGATAATCACTTGTTTTCATTGAAACAGAAGAATGCTGTTCGAATTTTGACCTGACATAGATCTACCTAGTAGCTATCTTATTTGAAAATACGAAGGTTACAGAAGTTTCAAGATAACCTTTCCCGTAACAGGGATCATTTGAAATAACCACTGTACAATAAAAGGAATAAAAAGAGGAAAGCCAAGAAAAGATGGATGGATTGTGTGAGGAATGATATGAAAGAGGAAGGGGTAAATGATGCCCTGACAGGGGAGAATGGAAGGAGAAAACGTAGACCCCAAGTAGAATGATACATGATGGGAGGAAGATGATGATGACATGAAAAGGTATAAAACATAGGTATTTTAACATAATAACAAATACAAAACTAACCTTATGGAAATAAATAGAATCAAAGAACAATATTTGCAGTGGTGTTACACAAATGATTGCACAACGATTCGAAACCAATACTCTGGAGCTAAAACAATGCCCAACTATAGAATATAGGTCACTTAAAACCTGTAACTGGGTTTTTCATGGCTTAGGTGCATAGTATCCTACTGAAAAACCCAAAAATAAACATTTATGAATGTAGTAGCTATAATACATAAATACACTTTATTAGTATTGGCATTTATCAATAACTACCGTTATTGTTTTGAGATCATGGATTTTTTGTCATCAACATCTCTTGTAGATTTGGTGATCGCATTTTGTTTTCAGCGAGGAATGCTCCGCATATTTCCTTGTCACATTTAATAATGTTTCGTGAAAGCAGAAATAAGAATAGTAGGTAGGTAGGTACATCAGGATTAGTGTTACATTGCCAAAGATCCTTTTTTCTTCCTTTTCCTATTCCTTATTTAAAAAAAAAACATTATATCAGGATTTTCGGAATTTTGTTCACCTACAGTGACCTAGACACTTAGACCATAGATGGTTGTTGAGATCAAACTATTTTTATATGGGCTTCTTGTACCTAGTATCAAAATATATCGAAAACCCGGAATTAACCAACAGGAAAAACACGAAACTCTTACCTACATTACACAATGTTCAAACACTATTGCCAGTTAAACAACGAAAACAAGGTACAAAATAATTATTTGAAGAAGTATTACAATGTTATATCTTAGCATACGGTACCCTAAAACCAAAGCGCAATGTTCGATATCGAGGCCACGGAGCTAGGCTGGCGATTTTGACAAATCGTTATTGATGCGTCGTGATCTATTCTGACATTATGCCACCAATTATATTATTTAAACTAGCTACACGGTTACCAATTACAGAAGGATATTCTTTTGCTTATAAAAAACTAAACTAGATACTAAGAAACTATTGAATTGCCTAAATATTACCAAAGGCCCAACAATTACGCACGTAAAGGACGAAATAGTGCGTAATATTTGGTCCTTTACAAACAATGCTTAGTAAGTTCAACGATTGGTTTTGTGTTATTAGAACAGGACATAATTTTGTAACAAACTAGTTTCTCGCACGACTTCATCCACTTCGTAATAATGGCAAATGAAGTTAAAAAAATCTTATGGCATAATAATCGTATAGCTTTGTATAGAAGGTTTTCAAATCGGATTACCTGTTTATAATATTTGTACGTATCAATTCTGATCTGATATCTCAATTTCAGTCCCAATATTGTTAACAAGAAAAACTACAATAAAGTCACATTTATTAACTTCACCACAGAACCTTATTTCACTTAACCAACAAGTTACATAAAACTTTAATCGGATTATCGTGCTTCTGACAGAAGATTAATCAAATTAAAACGACCTATCAAAACATTTTGATGTGATCCTATCAGCTTGGGTTATTGAACCCATTGTGTTTGCTGAAGATGATTCTACATGACGATCAGTAAATGTCAAATGGTCTTAGGAGACCCAGAATTTTCTTATAGGATTCAGTAAGCTATTATAAAATACATTGTGTTTATTATTGGATACAAATATTCATTTATGAACAGAAATGTACTCATCATCATAATTTCAGCTCGGAATCAGGAATCTGGATATAGAAAGAAAGAAGAAAAAATATTTACTTCTCGCAGGGACATGTGACCCTATTATTTATAGGCCACCCCTTTCTTTTACCACTTTCCAAATCTGGGTATCCTTCAATTTCCTTTTGTTTCCAGAGATTTACACGATTTTTAGCTTTAGGACGGCTCTGGTGTCTTTGGCCAAGCCTTGGGCACCAATCGGTCAAATCTTTGCTTCAAAAGCTCCATTGGCCATCTCTTCGTCTAGCATAAGGCACTATGGGAAGGAAATCAAGACTGCCTGATCAAAATTTAGTTCAACTAGCCATCAATGTAAATTTTGAACTGAAAATATTTTTTCTGTTTGTTTGTTGTTGAAGGGTAGTTGTAATTATTTCTACTATTCACGAATAAAGCAGTTTTAACAAAACAAAAAGCCAACCTTAGCTTATGTATCTCAAATAAAAAAAATATATATTTTCGAAGACAGTTTGAAGACAAGTTATAATAATTTAAAGCACGTGGATACCGTGGACGAACCGATATGGAGCTGCATTACTCATGGACTCATAAGGTTTGATCGTGTTACGTAACAACTCGGTTAGTCGACTCTGTATTAACTATTTAGCGAGAGGAAACCTAACTAATGAGTTAGTAAGCCAAGAGGTTACTAGGATTTGATAAACTTCTAAATGTTACCGAGATAATGTTGCATTTGCTAATCGCCCACAGTGTGCCGAAAGGACCAGTAAATCGTAGTAGCAAATATTGTTTCTTCTATTTATCTCTTCTCATCTCATGATCTATTGAAGCTGCTTTAAAACCAAGTTAGATATGGAAAGAATTATTGATTGTGGACTTTTTTTTCGTCCACACTGTCGAATTAGGTTTAAGATTACCTGTAATGATAGTTGTAAGTTGAATAAATAAATAAATAAGTAATAAGCGTGTCCATTCATTTTGAAATGGTTTGCGTAAAAGATGATAATAAAAACATGTTACATAATAATAATCATGAACGGAATTAATAAAATCTACGTCAGAACATCGTTTCATTGTAGTATCGTATAATTTAATCTCTAGAGACGTAAGTACGTACGATAAAGGACCTTGAGTGACAACCATTTCATTGATCTGGTTAAATTATAAGTGACTATTTCAATGAGTATTAATTCAGACCGAAACGCAAATGCATTGAAAGGCAAAAAGTTAAAGCCCAATACGCTGCCTCAGTGGCAGGTGGATCAACAAGCCTAGCACAAAATAAACTCAACTAATGTACCGCAGCTCCACAACGACCATAACTCCACATTGCGACAAAACAAAAACACAAATTTGCAAACGTATAAAGAAATTGAAAGGTACCGGCGTGCGCGATGCTATCGCGAAATTATTCCAAATTTCACCGTTTTGCCTCTCTGGCTGTGACGTTTTTTACTTTTTTCATACGATGGCAGTCGCGGGCCAACTCCCATAAATTATAGTTCGGTAGCTCTGTTAAAGGGGTTTTTGAGTATTTTTTTATTTTTGTTTAGCCCTTTGAAGAATTTATGTCCCCGTCTTACTTAGTAGCGGCGGTCAGCGAGTTGCCGAGTTGACCGGCTCCGAGAAATGTTCGGGCCTTTCGATACGCGACGCTATAAGTATTTTGTACTTGCAGTTTTGTTTGTGAGCTTGTGATACGACTTTCGGGTTATTTTATTTTAGTTAAACTGAAGCCTGCTTGAAGATGGGAGTTGAAGCACCTTAACGAATAACATGCAACATTCAAAGAGAGCCGCTTGAATCACCCAAAAAGATTTCATCGCCTCTAAATTTTCCACAACGTCATCTATTTTATTTGGTCCTTCGTTTTTTCACAATGGTCCTTCGATCCGCAACTTTTTCTCACCCTCCCATAAGTTCCACCTCTCTCAACCTATCACTCACCTATCCATCAACCAGTAACCAGATCAAAGTGCTAACATCCAACGCACAGCATTACGTAAGACGTGATGACGTAGGGAACAATGGCCATCGGAAGCTGGCACGTGTCACCAAGTCGTGACAGGCTAGAATCACTTGCAATTGTGAGCCTTTCATATTACTACGATACGGTGAATGGGGGGACGGTCAATTGTGAATAAGGTTGAGTATTCCTATGATATGTTACAAGAGGGTTGCTCATTTGTAAAGGTACTGGTGGACCGAAGGGTATTTTGTTTTAAGTACAGGCACATTTTGGGCTGACTCAATTTAGATTGCCACCGATATGCGAAGAAAGATGTGCAGATGGTAAATAATTCTAGGAAAATGTGTATGAAAGTAACTTAGGTCGGTTTTCTTATATTTCACTAACTGGTAAAATTCATGAGGTTTACATTAACCAGGATAAAACGACAATCATACCTTTTCTAGTTGGCTAATAGCTTCAGTACTTTCTAAGCGTCGGTTGGGTAAACAGAAATGCCGAGATGTCCACTTACTAACCAAAGAATTAAATTTTGATATAATAGGAAACGTGTGTGTCATGTCATCATTTGCCTGTAATGTGCGCAAGAATATGAATACATTCATAGCAAGACAGGAGAATAGGAAAGTTCGTAATGAAACGTCGTAAGATGCAAATGATGTAACAACTTAGAATCCAATTTGTTAAAGGGCATTTAGAGCTCATTGAAAACCCACCGCTAAAAGATCGATCTTCCACAAACTACGTAATGTCGGAAATCTCAAACAAACAAATAATCCCTTAAGATTTGGATCCTTGAAAACTTGGATAGTCGAAAGAAACTGGGATCAATGTCAAAAATCCGGATCACATGCGTAAGAAGTGAAAAGGGACATTATGACGCGCAAAAACCTAAAATTACAAATATTCCGTAACCGAAATAACCTTAAAACGCGATAGCAGACAAAACGGATTCCAAATACTGGCAATTGGAATAGTTTTCAGTTTTTTTCTCCGTTTTAAGTTTCGAAGGCATCCTAACGGTATTCGGGAGACATAGCATCGGGACGGACGCGACAACACTTTTTATGTTATTTTTCTACTGACCTTAGTCGTTTGCGATCGATTTCGGATCTTTTTAATCGGTCCTCCTTAAAAATAAATATGAAAGTCCGATTTTTGTTTTGTTTTGAGCCAGAGTTATGACTGAAATGCGAGTTTCTTGAATTTTGTTTGTATAGTTTCACAAAGATGTGGTTGCTGTTGTAATTTAAATTTAAAATCGAGTGATGTCACTTCCTTTAAGATATTAAAATCTTACTTGCAGGTGCTTAAAACATAAGAATGGCAATAAATCATAGGAGTGTTCCCGGATGGAGACGTCAATAAAATTTTAATTAGCATCGTAGAATTAAGATAGCGTTCAGATTGCCTTATTAATTACCTTAAGTAGTTTTTAAAACTAACATTGTCGCCGCGCGGTGATTATGACACAAAAAGCTATACTGCCAGCTCCAATTGCGTTCAACGCCGGCCAAAATTAAAAAGAAAAGTCGCACAGCAAGAATCCCGCCTATTTTTAAAAATGGAACCCGACGATGATTCGCCTAATTAATAAACCAATCACGTACAGTCGAGACGCGGCGTCGAGGCGCGGCGGACGTGCGGGCGCGGGGGATGAACGCTCGGAAATTCGAATACTATATTTTTTCTGCACTCAAAGCATCGCAATGTTACTTGTAATTGGCTTGACGGCCAATGATAACGAATTTAGAACGCAATCAATTATTTATGAGTTATTACTTTTGATAACAAGAAATTAGCACTTTGTATGAAAAATGTAAAACTAGTTACTATTAATCATTAAGAAATATTTTGCGAACGCCAGATGTTATCCGTCTAAAGTATTCACCATGCCCACTAGTTAGAATGTGTCGATACAAAAAACTTGGGCTCAGTTAATCTTGTCAAATCAATATGAGAAGTATAAAATTAAAACTTCTGATCGGATTCTCAGAACATTGTTATGAGAACGTATCGGATTATATGACACAGCATTATGTTTTCTCTTTTGATTGAATGGACATGAATGGAGAACACATTATTAACAAAAGAATATGTCCTTCAGTATTGACACCGAAAAATTAGTTTAAAAAATCTCCAGTTTTGGGTTTTAGGCAAAAAATATCATTTATCAAATAAATGCATTCTCTGTTATGTCTTTGCGCAGCGTGACTGTAAAAACTAGTTGAATAATAAATGCGTTGGTTGGCAACACTGGGCCCGAGGAAGCCCGAAGCTCGGCGAAAAAGGGCGAAGATTAGCGAGCGCGCGCTTTTTGTTTGCATCAATCGATGCGCTCGCGCATTCGCACGATGAATAATTCAAAAATTGACATGAAATGGCGTATGGTTCTTTTTTTAAATGAAAGGTGCCCGATTGAGGACTGTAACCGCCTGACGAATTCATTGGTCAACGGCTTTTTGCGTTCGGTAATTGCTGTATTTACTTTATAGGTTATGAAATGAAATTAATGCAAGCAAACGATCTCGTTCTGTTGTCCCAATGTTAATAGCACAGTTTTTACTGAACTTAGATTATGAATCCATTTGGACAACGGCAACAGTTTATACAACTGGCAATAAAATATGAATTTATAGTCAGACCGCAAATAAAACCTCGCCTTGACGTGCGTAAAAATTAAATGTCATAGGGTACTTACTTCACAGAGTGTTACTCAACCGCTCAGAAAAGAAATTTAAAATGTTTACGCGTCTGCCTGTTCGTGTATCTAGAAATTGGTTGTCATCCAAGCAAAAAATGTATAATTAATTCGAGTAATGCTGTTAATGATGCATCGAAAACTTGTGTCGATTTCCAAGTATAAGTAATCTGGTCATCTGAATTCTGGCTGCGATTGGTCGAGAGATCCCCGGCGCAGTTTTTGGATAAATGGCTTCATCCCGCACTACGGGATGCTGTCAAGACCTCTTCGAGTTATGGTTATGACGGCTTTTTACGTGTTTCATGAAGATAATTTCATTATGTCGTTACAAAAAGTATGCGGTAATTTGCCTGTCTCGATTGTAACTAACGTTATTTGTAAGGCTGTATCGATGTCATTGTGTATTGTGGGAGAAAACTCGGTTTCTACTTGTGTTTCTTTTGATTTTTTGTGCTGAAATACCTAGCTGTTATAACGGTGGACATGTACGCACTTTGCAACATGATCTTTTAAAATAAAATAATAAAAATTAAGCGCTATTTAGAAGGATGTTTTGCCTAGATTGTTATCGTGTGTCAAAAGTCAACCATCAATTTGTTTCTCAGCAAACAATTTACAGTTATTTGGCCTTTGTGACTTTTGTTGTCATCATTGTTAAGTGTCGTATTGTTATTAATTTAAAAAGTATTGGTTGTAGCAATAACCTAGAAGTTTTTGTTGTAATATTTCGGGGTATTACCAGACATGTCCTGCAACCTGCAGTACTACTTAAATGTCACTTAAGTGTGGGAAAAAGAGAGCTATACAGATCCTCTAGCTCCATCTTTTTAAAGATCTGATATTATAAGAGGTGACGGTTGGCTCAAACTTCAAAAACAGGGATCGTATTTTGTTTATTCACTCAGCTACGTCTACAAACATTCCTCAATAAACCTGACCACTTAGTCTAGAATACATTTATTTTGCTCTATACTCACTTATAAGAAGAAAACGCCATGTTGTTGTCTACACAGGGTTGATCGTCCACCGCTCCGCCGGTTGTGAGCATCAGGGTGTTCATTCGTGTTCAATTCTCACAAGGCGATCGATTACGTTTTATCGATTAAAATCTATCGGTACACGCACTTCACTATTGGTTCTTCAAAGTCCGCGCGTGCGTCACTGTGACGCGTTCGTACATTATGTACGTCACATCACTAGTGTTTGTGGCATATCTGGAAAAAGGAAATGATACCAACATAAGCAAAAAACGTTATTGAAAGCGCAGATCTAATATTATTATCTAAGATACCTTGTTCAACCCAAAGACCAATCTTCCTAACTAATTATGCATGTTTATTTTCATCTCAAATCCCATTATTTTCTTAGATGGATGATATTATGTCACATAAATACTAGTACTACAGTAGTACCTATATAGATATACTAGTTTGCAGGTAGTCGCATAAGTTGTACACCTAATTAGTGCTTTACCGTCTGTAAATTACACGTTAACAATTTTCTAACTGATTTTGTTCAGTCGTGATAGTTTAAAAGACTTCGTTAGATTTATCATTATAAATCAGCGGGTATGCCAACAGAAAGTGAATTAACTTGTGTTAATGAAAGCAATTGCCTTCGCGTGACATTTCAAACTGATTAAAGAGGTCATAGTTTGTTGGCATAAAAACATTTCTAATCTCATGAGAGCCCTGCGTCAGATTTGACGGAGATAGCGACCCGTGGTTGTAGCGACGGAACCGGCCGGCCGCCATCTTGGCCCTGATTGACAGCTGTCAATGTTGGCGGCACTGCGACGCGTCGCCGCGCCTGCGCACTACGGTACACCGCGCGTCACTAATTCGTTTTGAAAATAATGTTCGTTTTTAAATGCAATTGTTTTAGACTTTTTGCTAATGTTATGATGTTTGTTTTAATTGTTAAATCATAAATTATATTTATTTATATAATTCGGTTTTAAAAATACTTTAACATGTCTTATCATGTTATGTTTTAAAACTAGATGGGACCGGTGTTCCGTACCTGACTAGACTTCTCTGAGAAGAAACCGCCGACATTAAACTTTATATTAAGGTGTAAAAATAAGTTAACTAATTTAACAGTGACATACTTACAAACTATGTCTATTACAGAAACATATAATTATACACTACACTATATAACATAACATCACCCCTGCAATCCCCGAAGCGGTATATAGGAGTGTAGGTACCTAATAGTATTCCCACAATTTAACCGCTATTTTTTCAGGCGAGTATACGGTCGTCAACCTATTAAAATATAAAAGTAGTCATGTATATAGTTGCAGTATCGAAGGTATAGGACTAAATACTTCCTCATAGCGTAGACCTGCGCAGCTAATTATTCAACTGGCGGGAAAGTCGTAGAAATTCTCAAAGCCTATAATGGCGGCAAGTCGAGGAAACTTAACTTCGGCATTTAATTTCCCAGTTCCTTCTATTATGATTGTTAAGGGACTGATTATTTATTTTATTTTACTTGGAAATGTTTTTAGGCTTCTCATTTCATTTTTCTTTGCTTGATTTCCAATTTCAGAGCTCAATACTGTCTGTTTAAGAAAAAAATATAAGCTCGAAAGCGCAAAATTTAAGCGTTCGGATTTTTTTAATTTTTGGGATCATATGTTGAAATTGGTTAGTATGTAATGTATTCTAGTGTCTAGCATATTTTAGAGTACCTAACCAATTACACAGTTTTAGAAGGCCATATGCAACGTAGACATTAAAAAAAAATGTTTTGTTTTGATTCAACCAAATGATTTTAATAGTATCTACAAAATTGTGTTAATAATGAGAATAAGACTGCAATAGATTACGTATACGACTATTTAGTTGGTTTCTATTCATCAAGAGGCGACACAATTTATATAATATTTTAATTAGTCGCAACGGCCCCTAAATTACCTATTTATGTAAAGCCCTGAACTATCTTAGCTTTTACAAATTAGGAACAACAATTTTAAAGATTTTTTTTAATTTAATTGAAGTTGGTATTGTATAAATTAACATGAAAAAAATATTTTAGGATTTGATTAGATAACCTTTTAAATTTGATATTTATAACTAACTTATGGAAACACGAGGAAAACCACTGCATAAATCATTAAAATGGCATCGTATAGTAAATCTTATTTTATAGTGCACTGACGTCATAGAGTTGTCGTAAAATGGCAACATTATGTAGAGGAGATGTAATTGTTGAAACTTCTTGCATTCCTACATAATATCGTTTTTAGTCATACTTATAAAGTTTTAGGTTCTTGGGTGTCGATAAATAAATGTTAATGTCAACAGGATTTCAGTATTTTCAACCTGTCTTGCGATCCATAGACTTAATAAGGTACCTATTTTTTTTTTTCAAATGACTCTTATTTAGATTTAGTATCATATATAGATAGTTAGGCGTCGATAAATAATTGTCATGTTGTTGTGTTGCCAATTGCGATCCATAGACTTAATAAGTTATTTTTATTTTTCAAAACGTCCTGATTTTGTTTCCTTTCAATCTAATTCTTATGTAAGTAAAGTAAAAGCTTGATTCACAATTTCGTCCTTTTTAAGTAACAAAGATATAAAATCTTTACTTTTACTCTTGAATAAAAAACACGTTCGTTCACTTTAGATTTCAAATAAAGTATTATTTTCTAATGGCAGCACTAGCTATTAAAAACCAAGAAAAAATACTCTGAAAAAAGTTTGGTTTCCAAGAAGTATTATTATTTTTCCAGCCAGTAATCTCTAATATTTATAAGTAGTAACATTTATTTAATTCAGCCGCGGGTGCGTGTGCGTCTGTGGCTTGGGGGAACAGATACAGGAATGCTGTTTGGCTCAGCCGGAAAACGATCTTATTAAAAACCTGCACTGACAGGCTAGAGTGGAAAACTTATGTTGCCAAAATTTTGAACCTTGTGTTTGGTCATTTTTATTTTGGTCTGATGAAAGTTAAAACATAGGTACCTACTTATTGTTTTAATGTTTTCCATTAATTATAAAGTTCGGGCCCTTATCCGAAATCAGGATGATGATGCGGGAAGATGCGGGAGGAAAATGACAATTTGAGAATGTGACATTTCACGAAATTTCAATACGTCATTATGCGAATGAGGCATTGTGCCAATAAGACTTGGTTTGAAAAAATGTGCTTGAAGAATTAATCTACTTTAATTATGCTTTGCACTATAGTAGCCACATACAAATGAAACCTCATTTAATACTTTAAAACTTATTACAGTTTGCCCTTATTTTTCTGTTCAAAAATCCCATAGTAAAATATTCTAGAAAGAATCATCAACAAAATGAAAGCAATCATTACCCGCTTTCTCAAATCCCCGCGCCAAAGCTCAAAAAAATCTTGTTTTGACATTTACCAAGCTAGTGTCGTTCCAGTTTGGATCAATGTATCGATAAAAATCTCGCTACCGAACTTATCGATAATCACTGAGTGTCACCGCTCTAGACGTAGATGGTAATCTAAGTGGACGGCTTGACACAACACTGTGTAAGCCGATAAAAAATAGCAGAGTACACGTTGAAAATAATAGCTAGAAAAAGGTTAACAAAAAGGAGGCTTAGCCTACCTTTGAAACCTATAAGGGGTAAAAAATACTTGGGCCTAGTAAAAAAGATGAAGACTGCCATTTAATTAGTTTTCATTTGGTTGGAGGCAGATGTAAGAATAATAATTCCTATTTTTGCTCTAATGATGTGAGATAGCCCTAAATGTGTGTATTTCTTTAGTGATTAAACTTACGATAAAATGCAACACGAAACACTACTTTTGATCTAAACAAAGAAAAAAAACTAAATGACACTTGGAAACTTGTGCGAAAAATTCAAAACACAGAAAAAGTTCGTTCGTTTAGGTTCGTTCCCACTTTAAAAACATAACGTACTCCTGTACTCTCCCAAAGGATCGGCAGAGCTTACCTATTTGCACACTTTCATTTTGGCATTTATTTTTAAGTCCGTCAAGAAGATAACGACCGGATGTAATGATTTCCAATTGTCTGTCTTTTTATTTAAGTATATTCGAGCAAATTTCTATTTTTTTAATTTTAATATATATTAAAGTATTTGATATAATGATATGTATAGTATTTTATATATCCTTGTAGTTTTATTAAAATGACACCTACGAGTACCACTGCTTGTCTCCGCATGATCCAGCCATCCGGTTGACTGGTAGAGAATGCCTTTGACATTTAGTCCGTCTCTGTACTTTGAGCTTGAAGTGTTAAATAAATAAATAATAAGTCCCATGTAACAGGGAACTAGCTAATAGCCATGCACCGGGCACAAATAATATTAAGAACGTTCTTCTGTCCATTTCGATACCATTTCAGTACCTGCGTCCCTTCTACCTTGAAGGCACAAAACCGCACACATAACACATGACTAGAATGGCAACGAGTCAGCTGTTAACTAAAACAGTCGCCATGTTTTGGTTAAGTACAGTCCGCATAAAAAATAACATCCGGCGGCTGAGATATCAATGAACGTGAACGATTGTACTGTAGGTACGTCGTCACGCGGATATGCCTGTGTTCAATATTTTATGAAGAAAATTGATTATTATTGAAGACATCTAAGGGCGAAACTGAACGCTTTTAGTACATCTAACCGCATTCAAGGGATGCAGCGTTGCTGCCTTCAGGCGGCTCCTGCCCAACCTTGGGGGGAAAAAAGGCCTCCTGCCGCAGGCTCTATGCGGGGGTCGTGCGGTCCATGGCCCTTTACGGGGCCCCTAGTGTGGGCGCATTCCTTGAGGCGGCGAGCCGCCCATTACTTGTACGCGCCCCAAAAGTGGTGGCCATAAGGATGGTCCGTGCAGGGCACGCCACGATAGTGGCGGTCAGTCCCCTCTTTGAGGAGTGGTTTGAGAGGCGCCACGGCGTCCTCACCTTCCGCCTGACGCAGGTCCTTACCGGACACGGATGTTTCGGGAAGTACCTGCACCGAATCGGGCGGGAGGAAACGCCCGGGGGTTTCCACTGCGAGGATCGACCGGAGGACACGGTGGAGCACACGGTGGAAGTCTGCCCTGCGTGGACAGAGCACCGCCGTGTCCTCGTAGCGGCGATCGGCGGCGGCGACCTCTCGCGTCCGGTTTTGGTTCAATCCATGGTCCGGAACGAGACGGAATGGGAAGCCGTCACCTCCTTCTGCGAAGCAGTCATGCTAGCGAAGGAGGTGGCGGAACGCGAGAGGGAGAGAGCCTCTCTTCCCAGCCGCCGCGGGTGTCGCACCGGGCGTCGGGGGCCACGTGGTGGCTACCGGCCACCGTAGACGCGGGGCTGCGGACGGTTAGCTATGGGCTAGCTAGCCGTCTAATGACGACGTTCGTGTTCCACGCGCGCCTCAAAGATATGTCAGCATAAGGGGAGGGGCCTGCAAGGGCCGAAGCCTGCCGGGGTTGCGGGCCTATTCGAAAGAGATACCGCAGCCCCGGAACAAAAAGGGCTAGGAAGGAACATGGATGGGTTTTAGTCAGTAAAAGTGTGACACTCCCTCCCGCTCCGCCCAGAGTGGGAGAAGTCATTTGATGATTTCCCATCCTAAAAAGAAATAATAAGGGATGCAGCGTTATTTTTGCAATTGAAAACGCAAGTGTGCAAACACACTGACACGTTTGGTTGTGCTAATCACGTTCAGTTACATTGGTGGAATCCGTTCTTTGTCATTTGTATTGTCATGTTTTGATAGACAGTTTATTCAAAGCAAAATATTCAGTTATCTTGAAATTTTATTTTTAAGAACATTGTTAGTTTTTTGCATTTCAATGTTTTTTTAAATGTTTTTAATGCAACTTGCGTTGTCTTAATTATTATTTGTTTTATATTATGGACTAATGTCTGAAATGACAAGATTTTATTTTACATTTTTTTCTTATAGAGACCAAATAGAATTCTAAATCCAAAACTATGTAGATTCAAATTTGTAGTGAATAAACAAGACAACAACTTTTTGAATTCCCAGTTTAGCATTAGACTAAAGAAACAAACTAAAAAATATGATAGCCAGGTATTCGATTGACATTTTTGCACACATACCCCATAATTTCAATTATTTTCAGGTTTCTAGCCAAAAAAATGGCGTCCGATAAAAGTCACTAGCAAGCTCACTCTTTTAATTACACACTTGAAATGTCATTTACTCCAAACCGTAAGGTGTGTAGATAACTATTAAAGAAATACCACAGCTACATATAATAGTGCAAGATATTTTTATAGACATACCGAGAGGCTGAATGGTCAGTTACCGTTTACAGCTCAGTCACTGACATAAAAAAATTGTGACATCGGTGTAAAAACTTAATTAGTGGCTAGTACCTTTAGAATGGTGAGTGATGACTGAGGTAAAACTAAATTCGACATTGAAATAGTCATTTATCAAGCGGCTCTGTCCTTCAAAGCTAAGAAATACTTGACTGAGAATAAGAAAAACCAACGTATCTGGTTTTAAAGCGTAAAAGACATACTACACAATAGAAAGACGTGGTATTGGTCGAAGGCAAATTACACCCTCTTAAAAACCGTCAGAATCTCAAAACCAAGAATACTTAATATTTTTTTCAGGTGTCTTCTTTAATAACATTCTGCAAAAGCTAAACTGTATCTTTAACTGTGTTACTGCTACGACGCAAACATAATTATTGCGATTTTGCTGATTTGTCACTGATATACTTCTTATGCTTCTTGATCCTATAGGTACTAATAATTGAGGTAGGGAGATAGGAGCTGGAGCATTTGTTTTTCAGTCCATCTCGGTAGTTTTGACAAATCAAATCAAAAATGTTTATTTGTTAGAATATGGTACAAAATAGATCCAATCTAAGCATAAAAACTTCTCTCGTATTTATTATTAGCTATTTACATCAAAATTAACCTTTGGTAATTGTGTAGTAAATAACTGTAATCTCTTAACAATCAAAGATCCCAATACACAGATGCCTTTTAGCACAACGTTTCTACAATTCTAATAATCTTGTTTATTCCGATCTTGCGCTACTTAATAACAAATTAACATTGTACAAGAACTTGCAGTAACTTAACTTGTAATACCGATTTACTGGGTTGTAGAATATTCGATGCTAACTAATTGTGCGATCAGATTGAAGTCCCACGCATATTGTTCGTAAATCATATTAATATCTTGTAATAGCAAGGTGTATTGCAGGCGGTTTGCTTTATGTAGATCCTTGTGGGCTACTGAATTGATATCAATTCTGATATTGGTATTTATGCTTCGATATAACGGTACTGAGTAATTCTGGATATGTCAATTGTATGAAACTTCTTTATAATCAGGCTTGATTGCACCAGGAATCAAGCTAAATGAATTTAGTGGAACTTAGTTCGATTTTTATTAATCGTTTGAAAACTACAGAAACTGATTTATGTTTTAAATACGATGAGCGTTAAACGCGTTTAGGCAATTGTCGCGCAAACGGACCTTTGCTATTTTGAAAGCTTTCGAGGATAAAAAACATGTTTTTTAAGCAATCATCTTAATTATGCTATTCTTTGTAAATACATAATAGAAAAGCTAAGCAATCACCAAACTCCATCAAGACACTGAATGGTGAACAAAGTCAAAAGCAAACTAAACAGTTTTTTGCGTGAAATGCGTATGTTTTTTTTTGCCTTCTCAAGAAAATCTAATTGCCAAGCACATTGTAGGTACCTACTTATTTTCTTTTCGAAGAAATGTTCCATGGTGATTGTCACCTTTTCACCTTCGTTGACGTGTATAGACGTCAATGGCCGATATGTCACTACTTTGCGTGGCCAATGTCGACACACGTAGCAAGATCATACTACTTGTTTTTTTTGCAAATATGTTGCAAGTATATTAAACCACGGTTGATGTCTTTTTAGATTATTGTATTTTTAGATATTATTTTTCTTACAAAACTCCTAGCTTTTTTTAACTGCCATTCATTGTTGAAGAAAAGAAATAATTTTCGTGTTGCAGTCAAAGAGCGCTGTTGCGTCGCTAAGGTCATTTCTTAACAGAATTTGCTGATATTGTTCTATAATCCATAAAATATATATCTTTATTGTATATTTGCAGAAATGACATCTTGTCAAGTCATAATTCCTTTGCTTTTAGTACCTACATACAGTTTCTAAACACATGAATTTGTAACTTACTGTGAAAAAATATGGAAAGTTACAGAATCATTTTTCATCTCGAGCTCTTCTACTAACTTCATCTTACATCTTAACTTTACCGCAAACTGCTTCTAGTTCTTTAATTTTTTTAACTTTTAAATATTTCTAATTCAGTTTAAAAATAATATAAGCCGTAACCAAGGTGCATAAGCCGATTTTCTGTTAGCTAGGAGTATTTCATATAAAAAGTGCCAACTTTTCCTAAACATGGTTTTAAGCCCAAGATATGGAATCATTTACTTGTAAATCATGGCTTAACATAATTAGCCAAGATAAGGCCTTGAATGAGTCTTAAGTCTCTAGACTTGTGTCGCAGTTTCATTTTCTTTGTTTTTTTTATGAATCGTAGCTTTCAAAAAGGCACAAAATTAAAAATGAGCAAAATGTTTTTATCTTTTGTTTGGCTCGATTTCATATTTTTTTAGGTAAGTCATTTAAGTACTATTATAGGATGATTTCTTTGAAGTTAGTTTTTCTGTGGATTTTAATGTAACATATATTTTCAGTTGCTTTTGGTAGGTCATAGACAATTGTGACAGCTAATTGGTAATTATCCAGCTAAATACCTATTAGATTGTATGTTGATTAGTTACCTATTTCAGTGGTCAGACAGTGCGGATGCATTTTATAAGACCTAAGTTTAAAAATTTACAACCAAATCAAAGTCTCTTTACTAGTGAATATTCAAATTAGGTAAAACGGGTCGTATATATTAAAATCCTTGCTTACCTAAAATGTGAATTTTAATATGGAAAAGAACCTTGTCATTTCTACTTCTTATTGGTAACTATATGTCGTATATTTTATTATTTACAATCGTATTTAAATTTGCTAACTAAATAATGTGACTTGGACTTTAAGTTACTTAAAGTAATGACTGCATAAAATATGATTGCATGTTTTTCGCACATTTGATTATTAAAACTGCTACAAATTAATTGAAAACACACTTGCTCATTAACTGTAATAAGCAACAAGATATGTAAGAAAACAAAACACACAATAAACCTAGATAAGTAAGACATACTCCAGTATTTCCATCAAATATTTATCTAGACTTCAGTAAATAGTACCAATAAATACGCACCATTAACAAACTAGTGTAACAAACGTATCGTTTAATAACGTCAATGTATAAAGTTATCAATGTACATCACTGGCCAAAAACAATAAAAAAGCACAATATTCTTGAAAATTCAGTACATCCAAAGATTCGAACTTTACCGCAACTTGCCACTATACCTTATCCACATTCGCAAAAAAAAAAATAACAAAAGAACTATGACACTTTGACACTTTCACAAGTTTTTTTTTAAATTGAATGTCTGCAAGGTACACGGAGGTGGTGTGTAAAAAGTTCGTAATAGTTTTAAGTAGACGCGGCGAGGCACAGCGCTGACGGCTGTGCTCGATCGACTGGAGTCGCAAGCGCACCTCTACACGGGCCGCCGGTATATGCAGGGGTAAGCAACATTTTTAAACATTTGTGCTGTTGGCTTTCTTAGTCTTGTTTTGAAACATACGTTGATCTTTTGTTGGAAATATATTTTTGGGACTTGAACAAAGATTTCTCTTTTTGACATTATTAGGTATCTTAGTTTTTGTTATCTTCGACCAACCACTACTCAAGCTGGAGAACAAAATATTCTTAATATCAAATATCCAGAAAATACTGATCGGTGGTTTAATAGAGAAGTATGCTTAGTAACATTATTTTAGCGAATACCTAGTAGGTTATCTACATATAACTTCACATTTCTTTATATTTTCAGGTTTTGATGACCAATATTATTACAGTAAACTTAATTAACATTATTTGAACCTCTGATTTTTATTAATACCAGTTAACAAACTGTTGGTTACTCCTTTTAAAACCTGTTAAGTCAGCGATTGAGAACGCAAATAACCTTGAAAGTGCAAAGGAAAAAACATATTTGTCTCTTTCCCTCACAGAACAAACGGGCAAACTTTAGAAAGAGACGTCACAATGTCTATAAGTAAACTCACATAGACCTAGCTTAATTGATACTGCTTCAATAAGTTGTAAGTGAAGTTGGTACGAGTCATTTAAGTTCAAGCTTTGCGTTGATTGCAATAAGATGTATTTTCAAAAACATTTATCTCCAATTTCACAATTTTGGAGAACGACGAGCTTAAAATGTGTTAATTTTGGCAGCTAAACGCGTTTAACGGTTCGAATTAAAACCAAGGAAATATGTGAAATTAAATAGTGAATAAAAAATATGGAAAGTGCAACTGGGGGCTTCGAATGATAATTTCGGCGTGGGATGCGTACGCGCACCGGACAGTGGACATGTCTGATTAGTTGCGAGAATACATCTTTTCGTGATGTCCCTCTCGCTCACCGAGTCCGGCAGTATGTTAGAGGGGGACAACATAATGTTTACATCTTTGTGGACCGAAGAGACGTGGCTTTAATGGGATCTTCCCAGATGTAGTGATCGGTTAATTTTAGTAGGTAGGAGGAAATCGGCAGTTACGACAGTTTTACATAGCCGCCAGTTTTTTATGTTATTTATTAAGCGCTAAAGACGACTGCATTTTAATAGTCATCGGGTAACATGTGGAGTATTTTAATTTATATCTTTATTTATTGTGCTTTTTGTTACGTGCTTGTAATTGATTTTGTTGCGAGCTGTACTTGTTTTGTTATTTATTTTGTATATCTGGTGTAAATGTTACGTTACGCTGTTACACGTTATAAGTAATATATATTTGTTTTTTGCACTTTTTTTATAATTGTTTTCGTTTATTACTATGAGCCATTTTCATAGGTATTTAGATAATAAAGTTGACCCTATGTATTGTCGGTAAATTTATTAAATATTTATTAACTAATGTACATATATGACGTAAACTACAATTGCCATCATCATCTGCCTAGCCTTTTCCCAACTATGTTGAGGTCAGCTTCCAGTCTAACCAGATGCAGCTGAATACCTGTATTTTACATGGAGCGACTGCCGATCTGACCTCCACAACCCAGTTACACTCCTTGATAAGACTGATGGTCATACTTTCGGCCCACTGACTGTTGAACGACTTACCCAGGCAAGGAGGAAACTCGGTATGTGTTGGGTGATCCCCCATCCACGGCCAACCTAGGAAAACGCGGCTTAACCTAAAGATCGACCCGAGCGACTGTTATTATTTAGCCACGACCTCAACACACACTCAAAACACTTAAAACAGGAAAATACAAAAATATTTTAGCTACCTATTAGTACGTGAGTGATAGTGGCCCGGTAATACAACCCCGGCCTATGTGTTGGTCATGAGCTCGATTCCCGGTTCGGGCAATGTGATATTTCCATCAGAAATTTCTCAGTAGCAGCCACCGAGTGTAGATTTGTGACTGGTTGATGTAAATGGGCTTGGCTCGTTTTACATGGGACTTAAACCTAACTGGCGAAATGTGGGTTTACGATCGAACAAGCTATTCGGTTAACACTTTACAATGTAATTTGTGGGTGAAACTGTAAACCAATTAACTTGTTAGACCGTACTATTACGTACACCTCTGCCCAACTCTTCAAGGATTACAAGCGTGATGTTATGTTATTTCGTCACCCCTGCTCAAAATGGTGAAGGAAAACATCGTGAGGAATCCGA
The DNA here is from genome assembly GCA_916618015.1 of Xestia c-nigrum. Lineage (NCBI taxonomy): Eukaryota > Metazoa > Arthropoda > Insecta > Lepidoptera > Noctuidae > Xestia > Xestia c-nigrum. Next base: position 11,050,822 of record OU745248.1, read on the forward strand.
TATATACTTTCCAATAGATAGGAGGCCTGTGTCCCCGCAGTAGGGACACTCTGGCTGATCCTACTAATATTATAAATGCGAAAGTTTGTGAGTACGTATGAATGGATGGATTAATGTTTGTTACTCCTTCACGCAAAAACTACTGAACGGATTTGGATGAAATTTTGCACACAGATGGTTTATAACCTAGAGCTCGTGGCTAAATAATATCAGCCGCTCAGTTTGGTCTTTGGGTTAAGCCATGCCTGCCTAGGTTGGTCTGTGGATGGGTGACCACCCTTACATACCGAGTTTCCCGTGGTCTGTCGGTTGCCGTTGGTCCCGGCTGTCTTTTGTCCATCTTTGACAGTCGTTACAGATAGTCAGTGGCCACAAAAGTCTGACACCAGTCTTACCAAGTGGTATCGTATTTTCCAGGCAGATGATGATGGTAGTTTTTAATATAGATTAACACATAGAATACTTTTTATCCTGGTAGTAAGATCCCATGGGACAATTACCATACTTCACGCGGGCGAAGCCGCTGGCAGAAGCTAGTTTTGTATAAAACTATATCAGGTAATGATATAATCGAGCATTTTCAGAAGCTCTTAATCAACAATTAAAATGTATATACAGGGTGAAATTGAATAGATGCGACAAATTTAAATATACAATAATACGTGTTGTCAAGAAAATGTATAAAATATAAAATTAAAAAATAATTGATCGGTTTTACGAAAACCGTTAAAATAATAAAAGTATCAAAGATCTTGCCGACTCATCGCAGTGCTCAATATAGCGGTCATTTACCTAATTTTGCCTTATTTTTTCTTATTTATTTTGCATATTACTAGAATACCGATAATTCGTACTTAAATAAAGATAATAACATCAATGGACCTTTTGAAAACGATAATCGCGTAATTTTTTTAACGATTTAGATTGTAGAAAAAACAGTTTATAATTACTATGTTACTGTAACTGAAGCTCCAATTTCATTTTGTCGCATTAATTAAAATTCACCCTGTATAGGTTTTTTTTTTTTTTTTTTTCTGTACTTTTCATTCAGTATGACTGACTAAAACTATTACAGCAGGATTTTACACTATTACTGTTAGCCTGCGTCTGGGTATGTGATGCGGAGGAATGAGGAAAATGTTGTGAAAAAGTTTTAAGTATGAATGTGGATGGGTATTTGAGTAGAGGAAGACCAAAGAAACGATGGATGGACTGTGTTAAGAAGGATATGGTAAGAAAAGTCTCTGATGAGATGATGAAAAATAGAGAAGTATGGAAGAAGAAGAGGTACCTACTGCGCAGACCACAAATAAATTGGGATAAGGGCAAGAGAAAGATAGCTAGCCGTCCGGCCGTCTAACGACGACGACAGGCCGTGTCGACGGCGCGTTCGTGTTCCACGCGCGCCTCAAAGAGATGTCAGCAAAAGGAGAGGGGCCCGCAAGGGCCGAAGCCTGCCGGGGTTGCGGGCCTGTTCGAAAGAGATACCGCGGCCCCGGAACGTAAAAGGCGAGGAAGGAACATGGATGGTTTTTAGTCAGTAAGAGTCTGACACTCCCTCCCGCTCCGCCCAGAGTGGGGGGGTCATTTGATGATTTCCCATCCTTAAAAAAAAAAAAAAAAAAAAAAAAGGGCAAGAGAATGATGACTGCTAGCCTGCGTCATCCCACTGGTGGGCAAAGGATGTCCATGTCTTCCAGTTTTGTCTATCCAGGGCCAATATGCACCACTGTCCGCTTAGCGTGACCACCGGAGAAACGATAAGAGTCGACAAATCTTTTGTTCGTCTGTCATTGAATCGACAAAATTATGTATTTATTTATTTAGGGAAAACAAACAATTGTACAATATATCTTACAGTAACTATTACAACGTATTAGACTCATTAGTCTAATACGTTGCACAATCCACGACGTTTCCACGTATTACTTCGATAGGAGATACAGTGTAGAGTGACACAGTTTTTTAAATAACAATAACGTTAACACAAATACGAGAAAAAAAACAGAAAAAAGTGTACGTAAGATAGTAAAATAACGGCAGAAATATATATAATATAATAATCTATGACAGATGAACAAAAGATTTGTCGACTGTCTGTCGTGTCTATGGTGGCCATGCTACGCGGGCTGGTCGTTGGTTTTATCCAGCTCGTCCCGCCATCTTTCACCATCTTTGACGAGAATTTCATCGCAAATTATTATCATGTATAGTTCTTCCCTAAAAGGTATTTCAAGAATTTGGGTATTTACACGAGCACAAATATTACTAACTAACTACGTCATAGAAAAGAGCAGCACCTACTCAATTATTACTAGAACATTGTTCTTCATGATTATTTTTTTTATTTTCCTTCCCGATTCCTAGGCAAACGTAGAAGTTACCTACTCATTACCTATTGTTTGAGACTTTTATTAGAAGACTGTTTAAATAGGTTTAAAAGCTATGTGTCTATGTAAAACTATGTTTTAAATAAATAAACATAAATGCTATGAACACACAACCCAACACGACTTAGGTTCGACCAAATTAGGATTTCGGAAGCAAATACTATATTCAAATCCTTTTTTGTTTGCAAAGCTAATATTTTTCAAGATACCAGCAATGCACTATTACATAGTAATGGTATTTTAGGGATTTGGTCGGTCATTGTGATTGAGTTTTTCTACATATCACGAAAGCTCAGTACCAAGGCGAAAGGCTGAATCTTTGTCAAGTCGACGGCAAATGGCTCGCCCCCGATTACGTGGGACTAAACATAGGTCTAGTTGTATAGTACACACTTCTGTCTATCCCTCATTAAGAAAAACAGTCGTTATGCTATGAAAATGGATAAGTTGGGTAGCAGTTTCTAGATTACATGCTCAGAAGTTCGTTTGAACTGCTGTTTGATGTTAGGCCCGATTTCCAACAATTTGCCACACTGGTTGAAATCTCCATCGCTTCTCTCGTCTTACCTGTGATTGGTCGAATCTTTCACATCTCCTCTCCGCTTTGCTCCTCTTCGCTTTTGTGGAAATCGGGCCTTATACTTGCCCTGTTCGGGTAACTTTATCAATGATTGTACCCCGTTATTCATCTCCATCATATTACTATGATAGTGTATGATACCGTAACGATGATCAAGCGAGTGGCGACGAGTGTGAAACCTGTCGACTCGAGGTATACGCCCCAGATAACATCTTGATTGTGTCAACTGCCTTGTTCAGTACAGGCACGCGACATACTGGTGACAACTGGAAAGTGGAAATATACCAAGAATCCGTGGGAGTGTGGGTATAAAAACATAGCTTATGATACTCATTGATAATGTAGCTATCTTATTGCCGTAAGAATTTTTCAAATCAGTACAGTCGTTATTAAGTTTATTCGTAACATACAAAAATACAAACCTTTCCTTTTATATAATACTAGCGGACGTCACGCGGTTTCACACGCGTAATTCCCGTTCCCGTGGGAGTACGGGGATAAAATATATCCTATGTTACTCGTGGATAATGTAGCTTTCGAATGGAGGAAGAATTTTTAAAAACGGTCCAGTATTTTTTAAGCCTATTCATTACAACCAAACAAACAAACAAACAAAGTTTTCCTCTTTATAATATTAGTGTAGATTAGTATAGATAACTGGCAAATACTTGCACTGACTGGACAGGTCTACACAAATCTGTGTGGTTCTCTCTTTAAAAGACCATCTCAGACACTATTATAAGCAAAGTCGTCATGTGAATTGACCAAATTTGTGTACGAACCTAAAAAGAGACTATAACTTCTGAGTTTGTTTCGGCTGTTTCTTCTCAGAGTAGTCGGGTTCGAATCACCGGCCTGTATGTGCTTGTGTTTGTAAGACCTATAAACAAAATAAACATTATTTATCAATAAAATACCTAATTAGACTTACGTAAACGTCATCTAATAAAAAAATAGGACGAAGATAGTAAAAAACATGTTTGGTTCCACCGAAATATATCTAAAACAACTAAAGCGGCGAGCACTTGATCCATAAAATTCTTAGAACACCATCGAAAAATCTATAATCAAAATTGCGTTTGTTTTCTTCACTTCAAAAATAAAAATTCTTTCCAAACTGTTTAAGCATTTCAGGGTTTAAAACTGCGCCAACTTTCCCTCCAAGTGTACACAAAAATGCGCGCGCATGTTTCGAAGATCATGAAAGTGGAAAATCACCCATAATGGTCGCTCAGTTCTCGGTGAACGTCAACATACCTACATAATACCCATGTAGGTGCATCAGTAAAGAAAAAGAACGAGTACTTAGTCCATATTGTTTCCGAAATTACAGGAAAGCTCGCGTCTGTGATGTTTGTGGACGGTGTTATGTCATGCGAGAAAATTACTACTAAGGTCCATGTTCACCAAAAAGATGACAGTCTGATTATCTAAATCCGCTGTTTAAAACACATTTTTGTATGGTAATTTATCACATTGAAAGCTGTTTTTAGATAATCAGACTGTTATCTTTTCGGTCAACATGGACCTAAGTATTTGAAGTTTCTGCCGCGGTTGCGGGCCTGTTCGAAAGAGATACCGCGGCCCCGGAACATAAAGGGCGAGGAAGGAACATGGATGGGTTTTAGTCAGTAAAAGTCTGACACTCCCTCCCGCTCCGCCCAGAGTGGGAGAAGTCATTTGACGAATTCCCATCCGAAAAAAAAAGTATTTGAAGTTTTTTCTGAAATCGCGGGAAACGCCTGGATAAGGTACGCACAGAACCGGGCAGAAAAATGAAGACCTTACTATACCCAGCAGTGGGTGATTCCAGGGTGTTATGATGATGACGATTTAAATATCATCATCATCATCATCAGCCTATTAATGTTCCCACAGCTGTGACACATACCTCCTCTCTATGAGAGGGAAAAGTTTAAACAAACATACAAGAATCTCAGCTGTTTTTTCCAAGAGATTAGGATGAGGTTTTTTTTGTACCGACTGTAACCTCAGATCTCTTCAAGTCCCATGTTGGTAAATGGGGGTGAGCCCGTTCAGGCCTATTGCTATCAATAGGCCTGAACGGGCTACACATCCATACAAATCCGGGCTAAAAAACTCATCAGTAAGACTTTGACTGGCCTGGGAATCGTAGGTATCCAAGATTTCATGATTAGCATTAGATTTCTTAGTTTAGTTTGATTTTGTTTACATCTGGCTTTTACCAAGGCTGTAGATCGGAAAGTATCCCATTGGAACGGACTGCTGGGATAAAAAATATCCTATGTAATAATAAGTAATAATAATAACATTTAAAGTTACATTTAAAGTTCATAAGTTAATCTTTAGAACTGTCAATAGCAAAGACAAGTAATGATAATCGTGTGCCTAATTTTTAAAAGGAAAACATAAATGCCCGTATTTGAAATTCAATAGATCACATTCCGATTTTAGATCAATAAATTACTACAAGGCAGTAGTCACTTTAATCTATTTCACTTGCTTCTGTCCGCGGTTTCACTTGCATAAAATGCATCCAAGTAGAAATATTAAGATTTTTATTGCGCAGGTTCCTAATGTGCCTATACCCAATTTGTAAATGCTTCACCAAATTCATATGAAACTGAAAATAAGACCATAATTAGAATTCAAAACGAATAATCGGTGGAGTTCAATGAGAATAATTCTAGACGCTTATGGAACAAAATGGGAACAATTAAATAAGAATAATTCCATTACTTGGGAATTAATGTATGAGATTCTTATCTTTTTAGTACAAAGGAAATGCAGTACTTTGGGAATAACCTTTCTCGTCGACTTTCATTTTACATTAAGCATTAAATCAACAAAAACTTGTCTTATTTTTCCAATTTAAAAAACTTCTCCGTAGAAACGTAGCAAAACATTAATTTATAGTTCATTTAGTTATAATTTTAGCATCATCACTTAAATCATTAAACTACTCGTATTATCACATAGAGCTATGTACCAAAGTAGTTTGACAAGTAATACAACTATCTCAATACATACCTAATGGAGTACACTTATTTCCTTTACTCCTATAGTTTGGCTATTTCGTCGGCTGTCTACGTGCTAAATAAACTTGTGAACGCCTATAACTGGACTGTAGTATGGCCAGCTGCTCAGAGTACCTACCTTCATAAATTATAGTTCAAAATCTAATACTGAATTAGACAGCGGTATTGATTTTGAAATGCTGCGAGTAAGATTTATGCCAAACATAAACATGTATTTTAATTCCCAATTGGTGTTTTTTTATAGTGATTAAAAACAATGATGATTATTTCCTCCAGGGTCCTAATTCTGCTATTTTAATAAATTCGTCGCTCCAACACGATTCCATTTTCATCCCATTGTCATTTCGCTTAAAGTTCGTAATCTGCTAAATTCACAATGGTCGGTCGATGGTCTCGTAATAAAATTGTGTTTTAATGGCATTTTCCGTATTGTCATTACTAAAAAACCATTTGTACAAATGGTTTTCGAAATCTACTACTAAATGCGAACCTTTATTCATGCCAGATTTCATGTACGAGATTAATATTCTATGACATTTCTTTCAATGGAGTGTCAGTGTTTGTTCATTGAGAAGTCATAATGACGCCATTAAATTAGTAGATTACCAAACTTGTCAAAACTTGCCACTTGAATTCAATGATCGCCTATTCTGACACTATCGTAATAGCAGTATCGAGGCCCAGATCTAATGAACGTAACCCTCATTATCATGATCATCATTTTAGCCAAAAGACATTCACTGCTGGACATAGGCCCCCAAGTGTCGACACTTTGACCGGCCCCATGCGGCTCGCATCCAGCGGATCCCTGCATCCTTCACCAGGTCTTCGGTCCACCTAGTGTGAGGCATACCAACGTAACGTCTTTCGGATTAAAGAAACCCTTTTGATTATCCATCAGCTGTTAGTAAGCAATTTATTGTTTTACGATACTCCGACAACATTGCAATTTCTATCACACAGGCTCTGCCAGCTCGTTAAGCAAAGCAAAATGGAAATAATGTGATCATTTCTCATCATAGGAGAAGCTACTACCTATCAAGAACACACAGTTATACCGGTTTATTATTGCGAACTTGTTCTAGAAAGTTGTAAAAGAAGAATGACTACGACGGCGTAGTCATTCTTCTTTTACAACTTTCGTAGCCATCTCGTAGCACGTTTTTGTGACCTCATAAACACAAGTCAAATAATGCTTAATACTCAGGAGAATTGCGCTAATCCACAACAAGGGATATAATTTTAGTAATAATACCAAAATCAGAAACAATAACTAGAAATAGTAAAGAAGAATGAATCTTGAGTATCGTAGAACTTCGTAGCGGCGTAGCAATTTTCGTAGCAATTTTTTGCCTATTTCTACGTCGTTTAAACTACAATAGAATTCAGTCGAATCTTTTATTTAGTAGATACCTTTTTGTTTGGGTTAAGAAGAACGATTCTTAATAATTAATGTATTTATATAAATCTGTGAACTTTAATAAATCCATCTATCTATGTCACCGTAAAGTTGTCAAATACGTTATATTGCATATCTCTAGCGATATTGTAAACTCTCGAATTATTGTCAAACGAACATACTGCTTACAATAAAACGCATTATTTTTCGTGAAATGCATGCGATGGTAGTCAACTCACGCGGTGGGGAGGGAAGGAGGGGTCCCCTTTGCCCAGTGGTACCGTACCACTCTCATGAAAAGATACTGTACCATTTCTGAGAAATACCGATTAATATAACCTAACCTTACAAAACACTTTATATTCCCCTAAAAAGCGTAGTCGACGGAGCCCCGCTTCGCGAGGCCCCTGTTTCATAGTGCTTGGATTGGTTTAAAGGAACCTAACTAACCTAACGGGGGGCTGCCCCAAGTCCCGATTATGGGGCAGAGATGCTTCCGTATGTTCAGTTGACAATATTTCGAGAGTTTACAATATCGCTTGAGAGAAACACGTTATATCGTAATATAACGTGTTTGACAATTTTACGGTGACATATATAAAAATCAATTGCTGTTCGTTAGTCTCGCTAAAACTCGAGAACGGCTGGATCGATTTGACTCATTTTGGTTTTGAATTATTTGTGGAAGTCCAAAGAAGGTTTAACAGGTGAGAAATAGGTAGGTAAGTATGTAGTTTTAGGTAGGTAATAGTAGGTAGGTAGTGGTAGGTAGTAGTAGGTAGGTAGTAGATATATGCAAGTAAAAAAAAAAATTACAACGCATGCGGAGTACAGCTAGTAAATAAATAAATATCGCTGGACATTACCCACAGCACTATCTAGTATAATATCACGCCTAAAGGTAATCCCGGAGGGTGACGCAGGTATACCAGTATTACCTACTGCAGTACACCCAAATTACACCAGTTATGTTAATTTTATTTTTTCTTAAATATTTTATTTCATAAATAATATAAAATAATAGGTATTAAATTTTATTTTAAATGAAATTATTTTTAATAAATTAAAATTTATTTTCAAAGATTACAATTAAATAATTTTTAAAATAAAATTATGTTAAATATTTTATGTATTAGGGGACGATCCTATTGCCATGAACCGGGCAGAAATACCCAGAATTTGGACTGCTACTAAGAAATTCCAGATGAAAGACCCAACAACTTACTTACCCAACTAGGGGTGGAAGTCAGTATACCCTAATGGTAAGCAGTAACGGTTGTTACCACAGGACCAACGAGTTAGTCTATGTTTTCAAAAGACGTATACATGGAGAGTTATTATGTATTTGATGAGATGACCAGAAATAGATAAGTATGGAAGAACAAGACATGCTGCACTGTACCGAGCCCAAAGCTCCACGAAGCCGTCAACCAAGCATTCTGCACATCTAACTAAGTAACTTTACACAAAACATATTGCTGTATAACGACAAGTTTTTGGGGTAAAAAATCACATTTAACGGTAAAAGTAAATGTAACGCACTCAAAAACATTGCTTACGTACGCAATTAATAGTAAACGGGAATGGAGTAAATATTAAACTGGTTATGAAAGTACCTATTTAAAATACAGTTTTGATTTAAAAGTATTTGAAAACATAGTAGACCAAAAACAAAAAATGATCGCTGTGACGAGGAGAACTCGGTTTAGTTAAGGGTCTATTGTCGTTTTAGGTATTTGTCGTGAGTTTGAACCCAGACAGGCGCAATACTTTGTGTAATTTATTTCATCACCACAGCTCTCAAAACAGTGAAGGAAAACATTGTGAGGAAACTAAATGTCCTAGAACCATAAAATTCGAAGACATGTGACATCCACCTATCCATAGCACATTTCCTCTCATAGAGTGGAGGCCTGTGTCCCCAGCATTCGGAACATTAATAGGCTGATGATGATGATGATGAAGGGTCTATTTACACCCTTCTCCAGCACACCAAGCTACCTGAAACTGTCAATCTACCTTGAACCCAATACGTTAGCGACAAAGTTGGAAATCTATTAAAGAAATTTTCCAGATTGTACGTGCAACGATATAAGTCTAGCTCTATTCACGATTTAACCATCATGACAGTTCAGGGACCTGCCAGTAATGATGATTTGTCGTAATTAAAGCGAAAGGAAGGACGGTCTTGTGCTATCTTGCCATCGAGAAAGTAAGAGTGTGACAATTTCACGCTAGCGACTCACGCGCACTGAACTTGGCGTCTAATGCGAGATTGTGTAGCGACAGCAGAGGAGGGCTTTCCGCGGTCAATATTAATTTCTATATTAGAGATATTGCATCTACCACACTTTGTCTCTGCAGGCACGGTTGTCTGGGAGAAATCGCTTAAGGCATTAAGTTCACCTCTGTACATTTTTGTACCAAAGAAATGAATGTTTTCAATAAATACTTTTTGGATCAGTTAAACTCAATTCAAGGATGGATGCAGAAAGAGAAAGAAAAGATCGATGGTTGAAATACGTCAAGTGAATGACAACGTGGCCCTCAAATAAAATTGGACCAGAGCAGGCAGTTGAAGATAAAGGGGACTACATGAGTTAAAATAGCAACTGTATTTGTGGTTGTTCGAACTTCGTTTGAAAAACTATAACAATAAAGTTCTGATCAGCTTGCACTACAAAGTGGTTGTTACGTCAGTCACTGCGGGCCGAATAGTGCGAAATGAGTGGTTTCGATCGATTTACAAAAATCTATTGATTGAAATAAAAAAATAAAATACTATGATGTTAATATGTTGCTTGTAGAATTATTTGCCAAAAAATCTGAATTATTGGATGTATTTTAGTACAGTTTTTATTCGTTAAAAGAAATTGTTAGAGATAAGTTCGTGATTTTTTTAAACGAGTAACAATAATTATATTATGTTTTCAAACACTATCATACTAGCATATCTCCTAAAGAATATCACATATTTTTCTGGTTTTGTTTCTTTCAGGAATTATAAAACTCGTGTTCAGCTCCTGTCGCCTTATTAAGTGCCTATATCTAATTTTTGTACATTTGACTAATTAGGTACAAAGTCAAGGTGGTTCCTTCTAGTTAAAGTAACTTCAATATTAAGTTAGACTTAAAGTTCAACTTACTTAGTAAAGAAACTGGCAATATATCTTGTATTCGTTCTAGTGATATTAACTTTTTTCTTTCAAAAAGGGGTTCGACTTTGACTGTGTATGATAAATATTTCTGACCACACTGGCTGCTTGTATGTAAAGCATTATATTCCAAACCACAATATCAGTACTTAGGTAATGTATGTGCATGTTTTAACGATTTGTTTGAAATGGTGTATTGATAATTTGGCGCAGGTCAAAAGAGTCGAACGTGGCCATATTCTGCCTCTTTATGTGTACGACATTCTGAACGTCTCGGTTTCTAAGAAGTATGTGATAGAGTCATTTATATACGTAAGACATTTTTCCTGATAACAATATTCGATTGTTGGCACCTGCTACTTGGGTAGCAATTTGAGGAAAATTTGAATGGTGTTATCGCTATATTCCCAAAACTGGCAACGTTATTTTAAATCGAACACCAAAAAAGTGATGAACTTTTGTAAAAATATAACAAAAACTCGTTTTCTCTTTTCAAATTTGGTTGAGAATCGGATCTTTTACAATAATTGAATTATTCAAACAGTGCCTCAAAATGTCCGGTCTCGTCGCTTTTAATGTCTTAGCTGAAAAGAAGAAGTAGCTCAACAAAACAAATTCCCCAGCAAAATGACTGGCCACAAATATCTTTCCCAGCAAGCTATCAAATAATACAGAATTAAGCAAACCTAGAGATTTGAATTTACAAATATTGAGGTACTCATTAATAATTACCACAACGACGATGTCACAAGCTTAGGGTCAAGAAGTATGCTGTCGTGGCTACTAAAGGCTGAAAACGCTTTTATTTGCAAGTGCGCTCCAAATAAAACCTAACTGTAACTTGTTCTTGCAACCACTACCCGACTCGAGTCGATGCTTGCGCTTGCGCAGATCTCGCCGAAATTGTCTCTGCACAATTTCCCGCCACTTTCCATATTGTCTACGATTGTGTAACGCACACATGTTTGGTAATTCGGTTACCTAACAACCAAACTAAACCACAGAGCATATATGCTTGTTAAATTACTAGTATTTCTCAATATTGCTTCAGATTTCATCGAGACAGTGTCAATCAGCTGGTTGTCGTAATCATCGTAACACAAGACGAATGATTGGCCACACGTCGTTTGCTAGTATGGGTTGCTGGAAAACTGTCTGTTCAAACTCCACGCTATCCAACATGGAGTTTGAACAGACAGACTTAAGTGCAATGTCGTTACAGTTTTGTCGAGCATCGCCGATGAAGGCTTTCGTAATTATTTAAGAGCAGTTTCTTGATTTATACAGACATAGATAATCAAAATACATGAATCGTACAGACGCGAACACATCGAGCTACATAGTTAAACCACTACCTGTCAAATTTCTCTCACTGATTTTCAGCTTTATCGGAACAGCATTAGGTTTAAGTTTGATTGGGAAATTTACAGTTTCGGGTAGCTTGACATGCAGGCGCCTGTTACTACTGCTACTACTAACTCCTCCACTATTATTTTCAGAATAATTTCGTTGCGGCATCCAAGATATAATTAGATTGTTTCTCATGGACTTTGTCAAGCTTCATTGTCTCCGCGCTTTTCTGGTTCTGACTTTCAGGAGTTACAGTGGTTTGGGAAAAGAGCTTGTCCCAAAAAAAATGCTATCTATACTATAGTATATCCAATGCAAAAGTATTTGGTGCCGATGCTGATCAAACTAGTGAGGAACAGAGGTCTTATGAAATAAAACCAAATGACGATCGCTAACATGATAAATCATTACCTACATAGACGTTGATTTAGCAAAAAAGCCTTAAAATTATTATCGAATAAGTTTACAAATGCCCATTATTTCTAAGCTTATTTTATCCTACCCTACCTTTACCTACATTCTACCGTTTTTGATTCTTATTTTTCGAATTAATAATGCTGTGTAGTTGTCTTCAGGACTAACCAACAAATAAATAAATAAATATATAAATAAATGTCATTACACACAGCGCCAACTAGTGCCACACTAAGCAAGGCTTCTGTCGTGGACACCAGACAGTTGATATACTACATATATACTTTTTGTTTGTAAATACATACTTATCATACACTAGCGGACGTCACGCGGTTTCACCCGCGTAGTTCCCGTTCCCGTGGGACTACGGGGATAAAATATAGCCTATGTTACTCAGGGTGAATGTAGCTTTCCAATGATGAAAGAATTTTTGAAATCGTCACAGTAGTTTTTGAGTTTATTCGTTACAACCAAACAAACAAAGTTTTCCTCTTCATAATATTAGTGTAGATATAAAACATTCATGACTCGGAAACTAATGCTCATCACAATAACATTTGCTCCTACCGGGATTTGGACCCGGGACCCTAAGAACGTAAGGCAGCCTCACTACCGCTCCTCTGTTTGGGTCGTCGAGAACAACCAAACAACTTAACCACCCTAGTAGCAATTGCCGTTGGCTTCCTTATGCCAACAGTTGGGAATGTATTGGCAGACGGTTAGTTGTTTCGCCAACCTAAACTTAAAATAGCCCCATCGTCATAAACATGCACTATTTGCCCAACGAATAGCCAACAAAGGGCCTTCTGTTACTATTCCCACTGTTGGGAGATTTTGTATGCATTTAAATTACTAAAACAACATTGAGCCAACTATCGACAGGCCTGCAGCTTCTATTCCTACTGTTGGGAGTTTTTTGTAGGGATTTAAGGTATGATAACAACTTACATCGGTCCAACTTAAATCTTTCAATAGGCCTGTTAGGTATGATACGTCTTACAATTTTATTATTGTATTGTCGAACTTAAATCGTATCATATTTATTAGAGAGATTTGATCCATAAATGATTGAACCTATCGATTGATGTCAAAAAGGTATATTATTTTTTCGAACTTCAGCCGATCCATCCCGGGTTCGATTCTGGTTCGAAATATTTTTTGAAAATCTTCGAATGCAGATTTGTTTCTTTTTAAAAATAAAGGTATGTCTCCTTTGAGTAAAATTGGCGTTCTCCAGTATTTAGAGTACTTTCCCTCCAGGTGGCATTGTAAAATTCCACCCTGTTTATTATAGTCTAGTAAATATATATCACAACACTAAAGAAGATGACTTAATTCCCTTGTTGCTATGATTCGTCAGTATCTCGTAACTGATTGTTCTCAATTTATCTTACTTAGATATCTCACTAAGTGCAATCTTGTCAATGGTACTTGATATATTAACTTGTTAACATTGTACTGTGAGTGCAATCTAAGTAAAGGTACCATTATTCTGGGAAAGAAGACGCGTAAGTACAGCACGTTTTAGTTCATATCTTTAAACTAGATGGCGTTGTGCAATAACGTCACGTTTCTGAATCGCGGTGTTAAGATTCTCCCGCGTCGAATGACTCTCGCGCAGTATTATAGTGAATTCATACGTACCTGGAATAAGGTAAACCGTGATCAAATAGGCGGTTCCCCCAGGGCCTTGCCATTGAACTGCAGTCAGGTTGACCCTTGCGATTATCCCTAATGTGGATAACTCTGATGCGTAATTTTTTAAGCGTTCGCGTCGTCCCCCAGAATTCTCACAAGTTGGGACTTCGTAAGCAATTCCACGCAGTTTATAATATATCCATATAGTCTTAGTCTATGATTCCACGTTAGCTCCATCTCCATCGCAAGTTGGGCTTTCGTAGGCAAATCTTCGTTGGCCATCAGTTTTGGGGCCAACCCGCAAACTGCCCGCCAATTGTATGCAATTGCCAACTAAACAGAGGTATGTGGCCCAACTAAATGCCAACAAAAAATGCTACTAGGGCATTTACTTACTTACTTACCTAAGACTGCATCGTTGGTCTAGTGGACTACTGAACAAGAGATCCTGGTTTCTATTCCCAGGCCAGGAAGTGTTATTGCGTTTCCATAAGGAATTTCTCAGTAGCAGCCACAGAGTCTAGATTTGTGCCAGGTTTACGACAATAGGCTCGCTCCCAATAACATGTAACTCAAACACCTCTGCCTAACCCTTCCGGGATTGCAGGCGTGATTATCATTTATCATTTATCATTTATCATTTATCATTTATCATTTATCATTTATCATTTATCATTTATCATTTATCATTTATCATTTATCATTTATCATTTATCATTTATCATTTATCATTTATCATGTATCATTTATCATTTATCATTTATCATTTATCATTTATCATTTATCATTTGTCATTTGTCATTTGTCATTTGTCATTTGTCATTTATCATTTATCATTTGTCATTTATCGTTACTTAACTATCCTCGTATCTATATTTCAAAGATCTCATCATCCCGCGTGGATTAGGTGTACTTCTCCATAATCCACACTTTCTATTAAAATACAAACCTACTTGTGTATTCTATCGAATCTTACAGCATTACGACATGCTACCAAGTTGCCAACTTTATAAAAAAACAGTCGCCGGTAGCGTGGGGTCGCCACGGAAGGTAATATCCTGTTTCCTGCTAACCCCTTTTTTATTTTAATGCACAATTATATAGTTATTCGCTTGATTTCGTCAGCACCACTCTGGTGCATATAAATTGACTTAAAAAGGTAGAACCTAGGGTGGTCCGATATTTGTTTTACGTAATAATGCAGTTTTGTTTGAGTTAT
This sequence comes from Xestia c-nigrum, assembly GCA_916618015.1. Classification (NCBI taxonomy): domain Eukaryota; kingdom Metazoa; phylum Arthropoda; class Insecta; order Lepidoptera; family Noctuidae; genus Xestia; species Xestia c-nigrum. Next base: position 11,065,987 of record OU745248.1, read on the forward strand.
TGGTACTGGCTGAAGGTTTTAAGTTATTGGTAACTTTATTTTGACTACGGCTTCATACGTGTGGTAATCGGGAGTTATTGCACGGAAACGTCCTACCGGGCTTAAATCTCCTGTGACCTTACCCTGAAAAGAAAATTTTGCAAACGCAATCACAGATAGACCATGATCAATCCTCACTTTTGCATTTAAAATATGTGGTTAGGATGACAATAAGTTTGCAAAAAAAAACTCCAATAGCACTTTTTACCTGACCCAGGATCCGAACTCAAGAGCTCGCGCTCAATGGTCACATTTGTGGCCACAAGCACGAACGTCAACAAAGATACAGGGCCCCTCCGAAAGTAGCGTTTACTTTCAAATGAACCCTATCCCCTAATACTTTCGGATTCCTGAGTTTCGAAAACACATTGGGAGTAAGGACAGATCATAACCATTCATTCATAACCTGTCATTCATTATCAATTTGGGCCCCTAACGAATCTTATGTCCGTAAGTGAAATGAAGTAAGAAACGACCGTAATTTCGGTCGCGTAGTTTCTGCCGAAGTATTTTCGTACTTATAGCAACGGGGCAACGACGAGTACCAAGTAGTACCTAAATACCTATCGTAGGTACACCCACATTTTACAAGTTATTTTTAATTCCTATGTAATAGGTATGTCAACCAATCGGACACAAACCCAATCTCCGCACTACAAGGAAAATATTGATGGGAAAACCAAGGAATTTATGCTCACTAATCTAAGTATAAATCATATTCAATAGAGTCGAGTAACGTCATCTAGCTGATTTTAATATGAAGCTCTGTGACGGTTTCCAATCTGTCAAATTTCTTTAATAAATTTTAAACCTTTTCGCTGAAGCATTAAATTCAAGGTTGTTTGGGAAAATTTGACAGTTTGATATGCTAGCGTCTATACCTACGTAAGGCAAGTTAAGGAACTCAAAGTACCGTACTAAATTGATTCTCAGATAACAATAAATTATCGACTACCTACCTATAGTGACACCTACAGGAATTATAAATTTCAAAATAATACTCCAAATAAGTCTTTATTGCAGCATATCATGATGTTTAAAATGTCAGCCTATTAATTACTGGCAATATTTTACGAATTTAATCCAAAAGAATTTGATATTAATATTTTTAAGTCAAAGGAATGCAATAATAAAAGTATTAACAAGATTCTTTAGGACGAACGTCGAATTCCTTTAATTAAATTTTTGTAATCAGCTGACTTTTGTATTTCGAGGAAACGGAAGCAGCTGTTAATTCAAAATACAGGAACATCATACAAAGAGTTTTTTCGTCCTACGTGAACTTTTTATTGATGCGAAATCGAAGGGAAAGTTATACAAAATGAAAACTATTAACTTAAATCTAACTTCAGTGTGATTTTAACATATCAGTAGGCAGGCCTATTTTCCCTGAAGGGTTTGAAAGAAGAGGAGAAGCCCCCATGGCATAAGGACGAGCCTATGGCCCATTAATGAAGCGCTACTCCAGCCTCATGCGCTGGTAGTAGCACTCTTGACCCGTCTGCAGCTGCTAATGCAAATTTCCTATTGTTAATACCTAATAACACACCCTGACCTGGTGATCAAACTCTACATTCCAGCATGCAGTATTTTATATGGAGCGACTGCCTATCTGACCTCCATCACGCAGTTAATACTGGGTAATCTGATACCACTTGGTAAGACTGGTTGTCAAACTTTTTGGGCCACTGACTACCTGTAACGAGATTGCCAAACATGGATAAATGACAGCCGCGACCAACAGCTTAACGTATTTTCCGAGGCACGGAGGAAACTCGGTATGTAAGGGTGGTCACCCATCCACAGACCAACCTAGGCAAGCACGGCTTAACCTAAAGATCGGCCCAAGCGGCTGTTATTATTTAGCCACGATCAAATGACATTAATCCCAATTACTACCTTTTTACCCGGCTACAGCGTAGTCGAAAGGAAGGGTTATGTCGTGACGATTAATTTGTCGTTGGTTTTTATCTGGCAAAAGTCGTGGACGTCAGTAATTGCGTCGTCCTCCATTTAAATACACAAGCCACGCGGCCTAAGGTGTCAATCGATTCGTTATTATGTCCCGGGTAACAAAGGCTACATTTTAACCGACTTCAATAATAAGAGAAGTTTACCTTGTAAACCCCGAATTTGATTAGAGCGTGATTTTTCCGTAGCCACAGGTTTTTAGTGGCGTAGTGGTAGTGAGGCTGCCTTACGTTCATAGGGTTCGAATACCGGTAGGAGCAAATGTTTGTGTGATGAGCACGGACATTTGTTTCCGAGTCATGTTTGTTTATATGTATAATATTTTTTTTTTAGTTTACCTCTCATTACTTTTACGTATATATCTACACTAATATTATAAAGAGGAAAACTTTGTTTGTTTGGTTGTAATGAATAGGCTTAAAAACTACTGGACCGTTTTTAAAAATTCTTCCACCATTCGAAAGCTACATTATCCACGAGTAACATAGGATATATTTTATCCCCGTACTCCCACGGGAACGGGAATTACGCGTGTGAAACCGCGTGACGTCCGCTAGTATATTATATATTTATGTTTTATGTATGTATATAAGTATCTATTCTTATATTTTAATATAGTTTTAAATATTTTCGTACTTATTTGTTTTGTGTTATTGCACCTACTGTGTATTGTCTCTGCATCACCCTAAGGTAGACTGGTAGAAAATGCCCCAGGCATTAAGTCCGCCTTTGTACAGTTTTTACTTGTGCATAAAGTTTTAATAAATAAATAATAAATAATAAGTATGTATTTACAAACAAAAAAGTATAATGTAGTATATCAACTATCTGGTGTCCACGACACAAGCCTTGCTTAGTGCGGCCATAGATGACGCTCTATGTTAATGTACCTACACCACACAAATTCTTGTTCCACTTCTACTCTCAAGTTAGGTAAGTTACAGGAAAAATCCTTTTGACGCGGACGTGGGCTTCGGCATGGAACGCCTCACTATCGCTTCCAACCGTGCATAAAGTTGCACGATTCTCAAGTTCTACCTTTCCTACGTCACCCGTGACAGCACAAAAGTTGCTTCAGACCAAAGGCCCCAACAAAGAGCACAGCCCAAAGAGTAGGACAGTAACCGAAACAATGCAATGGTTTGACGGTCAATTCCATTGCATCCGCTTTCTGTTTCGTCAGATCTCGTTACTTACCTATATTAAAATTGCATAATACTGCGAACCCTACGTGAACCCCCTTAACTTTGTAATGGCAAACAGGCGTGTGGTGAGGAGGGATGTCATCCAGAAAGCACCTGAATTCAAGAAGAGAAAAGGGCTGTACAGATTCGGTTTCACAAGGATTTCAAGGTCTTCAAACAGTTTTAAGTCCAGTACCTACATTAAAATGATCAAAACTCACCAAATTCCAGCCTTATGATAACTAGCGCCTGCCGATACATTCTTGCTATCTATTGCTTTATGAACAATATTGCAAGTGTGTGTTTGATATGTAATTTAACTACTACCAAAAATACCTAAACATTATTTTACGAGTGTTGAATTGAATAACTGTGGGCAAATAATGAAACCCTGCCGGACTCCACGATTGGTTCCATATAGGCGGGACTCGGAGTTCTCTAGTTTTATTTTTAACTTCCTATCGAGGTACGAATTCCGTCTCTTAAATCACACATTTTTTTCTAGCTGCATGTAATCAAAAGCTTTGGCGTAGTCAATGAAGCAGAGCGCCATAGGTACACAGAACTCTCTACTGTTCTCGATCAGAAGTCTGGTGCTCAGGATCTGGTCGCGTGTACCACTGCCCTGCTTTGTCTAAATGTAATTTTCCCGATCTCCTATTCATGATGTGTATTGTAGTAGATGTAGCGAAGCATCTTGTTTACATGTGACGTTCTAATGCTATGGTATGGGGTGTAATAAGCCATATCGATTGCCAAATAATCGAATGTCAATAATTGATCGACAACTATAAACCGAACGTCCAAATACTCGAACGTTCATAATTTCGAATGGTTAATAAACATTCAAATCGTATGGTAGTTATCACAATTACGTGTGCAGCTTTTTCGAATGGAATCAAGGCTACGAGAAATCAAATAATGGAAAAGAACTCGCGCTTTCCCCCATCGGGGTTTGCAAAAACTGCAGAAGCCTATGGTTCTTCCGTGCTCCTAAAGCTTCATCGACGTTCTTGCATGTGATAAAATAATAATAAATCAAACACCAAAATATTCAATAAATACTTTAATTTTAAAACAATTCGGGTTTCATCTTACATTATACATTTTTAAATGTATTTATAAACAATTTTACACTTTTTTTCATTAAGCTTGTTTTTAAGTCACATAGAGAATCTTAATTTAAGTATGAGGCACCTATTACTGAAGTATTTCAAGGTTAATTCATTTGTGTACTTATATTTTAATTACATGAAATATTTTTGTGTTTGTAACATTGACAAATAAAAAAATGAATTTTCTTAATGTGCGTTTCACGCCATCGCATCAATGTGTTGCAACCTTCTTGGGGCATTTGCGCATTTAAATATAGAATCGCATTTTAGAAATGTTGTAACCATGAAGATAAGTAAATGTTGATGAGTTGGCTGCGATTTTTTATTTTTCCAAATAAATAATTGAGATTTCAAATCCGAAGTACAGTTAGCTTAATAACTTTGTGACTTCATGCATTAATTTTGCTCTTGTCCGTATATTTAAGTAACATTATAGTAATAAAAACTATGGTTAACTGCTTGAAAATACTATATTATTATAATAAGGCTGTATTTTATATGCAAGAAAAGTATGATAGCACCAATAGAACATAATAATAAAAATAAGTTATACTCATTAGCCCTTTTCAGGTTTCGTCGTAATTGGGTTATACATTTTGTGATTTTTACTTGTGGGCAATGATAATAAATAATAATAAAATAATAATGTTTTTATTTGACAGCATAATAATGTTACAATTTGTTTTCTGTCAATATTGCTACAATTAAAATGGCAGGCGCTCATCATCTGCCTAGCCTTTTCCATACTACATAATTAAGCTGGAGTCAGCTTTCAGCCTAACAAGATGCAGCTAAATACCAGTATTTTACATGGACCGACTGCATATCTGACCTCCAAAAGCCAGTAATACAATACACCTTTGTAAAATTGGTTGTCGAGACTTTTTGGGTCACTGACTACCTGTAACGACTGCTAAAGATTTACAAATGACAGCCGGGACCAACAGCTTAACGTGCTTTACGAGGGGCGGAGGAAACTCGGCATGTATTGGGTGGTCACACATCCATAGACTAACCTAGGCACACACCGCTCAACTTATAAATCGACTCGAGCTGCTGTTATTATGGGGTCGGCAAGTTAAAACTGATTCTAGATGGCGCATCCACCGCAAAGACCCAATCTGACCAATGAGGTCAAACTATTTTGAAATGTAAAATGACATTGACAGATTTTCAGCCAATGACGATGTTTTGGTTCAAGCGGTGCTAGCGCCATTAGTTCCACAGTTGCCCACCCCATTGAGCCACAAGCTCCGCTCGAGAAAATGGCAGGTGCTGTGCATACTAAAATTTTCCAATCCTGGGCTCACGTGGAACTCTCCTCATCTCTATCTTCTCTCTAAGGGAAATGGGCTAGTAAGCTGAATTTCGGTAAGGCATAACACTTTTCTTGCATATACAATTCAGTGTAGCATAAACACTTATCACAACTTTGCAAAGTACCATTTAATTGTAATAAAACAACAATTTAATAAGGTAACTATTTGAACTATATTAGTTGCCAACTTGTTCTAATCAAAAGAGAGGTAATGGTGGAGGTGTTTTTGTGCTGAATAAATTAAATTTTTTCTTTCTTTCTTTTTCAAAATGATTCCACATTAATATTTGTAAGCATTTTTCACAGCCTTTTAACATTGTCAATAATGCTGCTTCTTATGGAAATACAGAAGGTGTATTTAGAATAGTTAATTTTTGCTCATTTCCTTTGTAAAGACGGATTCGTTTTTACGACTGCTTAATGGGATTTTCTTATATTAAAATAAATGTTCATAACATGATGTCACGCTTATAAATATCTATTTGTTATTTTAAGCTCCCGATATTTCGACGCTGTTGCAAGCGCCATAATCGTAAGTGACAATAGTAGTTTAGTTTTAACGCACCTATAGTCACATTTGGCGAGTAATGTTTAAGTACAACTTAAGGGTCGAGCATATATTGCCATCAAAACGTTAAGTATTCATTCCATTGATGTCCATAATGATTAAGGACAAGTTGACAGATATTTGTTATATTAACTAATCGTATGAAATTACCACAAAACCTAGCTTGTGCACCAACTATAATTTAAACATTTTCTTAGACTCGGACAATAAGGAAAACATCGATATCACCTCACGAACAATAATAAATATTTGTTTTGTCATAATTCTATGATTTCCAGTAACTTCCAAGTTAGTGTCAGATATAGCAAGAAGCGGATATCCGGTAACTATCCGTTATCCGGTCTATCCGGCCGGATACCGAACATGAGATTAAATTCAACAATTTCTCATTAAGACAAGAAAAATAATTCCACAAAAGCTTATCACCATGTATGTTTTATAATTAAATATGCAAAATGTTAATAGTGATAATAACCACTGCCAAAAATATTATTATTCATAATTTGGTAGTCTAAATTAACAAGTGGTAAATTACGCAGCATTTGATGGTAAGAAGCGATTTCGCTTGGCTTTCCAACCATCGCATTTATGCGGCATTGTTGTCATCATCATCATCATCATCAAAGGGCCGAATATCCGGCCATCCGGCTTCGAAGCTCGCCGAATATCCGGTATCCGGCTAAACTATTATCCGTTTCATCTCTAGTCCAAAATTATCATCAGTGTCTAAGAAAAATTAAGTATCAATATAAGTACATACAGCAGTATGTTTACATAGTATATCGTACTATATCACAATTTACGCTATTCACAGGATGAGTCTTTGTATCTAAAATTCACTGGTCATCGACGGTTTTTATCATTATTAGCTAACTTCTGATATTTTGCATAATACTTATATTTTTTAGGAATATTGTTTACAAAGATGTCATATCAAGTTCGGGTGGACATAGTTAATTTTTCACTGACAAAAGCAGCCTTAACGGCTAAAATAAAGACTACTGTGATTTTGAAGTGACAGCATCTCAACAGCAACCTTGTAACAACGTTTATAGAGATCACTTTGCTTTAATATCCAAAAGGAGGAGACTATCAATTCCTCAGTTCCTTTTTTAAATTTGGAATCTCTGAAAGGATTTTAGTCGCGGTTAGGTTATTTTTTTACGCACGACGACCAAGCAAGCTATGGCAAAACCAAATTAAATTGATCACTCATCGTACGGGATGCTCATACAAAGCGAGCTGAGATTATACTGGTTATGTATATGCTTGATGTGCCGCCTTTTGTACTAATATTGTAGCACTATTTTCTAATCGAAGTTAAATGGATGCAAGTCACATTCTTTGCTGGTTTTCAAATTTCCACCATCGAATACTGAATACTTTGAAATTAAAAGAGGCAAAATGTTACTTTAAATTAGTTGAATGCCAATAATATTTAAAATTGGAAAGTATAATTGTCTATGATTTTTAAAACTTCCTCCATAATGTCGAGTCAGTTATTTATTTGCATTATTTTCTTAATTCCATCGTAATTGTCTATGACGTGTGTATATTAAAACCTAGTACACACTGAGTTATTGGCAGCAAATAGTATTGAACACTATGGAATATATGAAATGAAATAGTTATGGGTAACCTGTGTCACGACTGTAGCGCAACTGTGTCGCAACATCTAAGTAAAATGCTTAATAAATACCTAACTATTAACAACCGTTCTTCAAGCTAAGTTCTCGATCTTTTCAATAATGTTTTCAATCTTCTCTGTTTTTTTGTTCCCGAGTGTGCCCTTACAGACGTAGCCTTTCAAAGCGAGCACGCCTCTACATTTGATGTGTACCTGGTAGCGAGCGCACCATTCTAGGTTGTCGCATCCAACGCCCGCATCTGTTAGCGTCTTTACTGCGGCTATTGAGAGTAGATCTGTAAATAGGACATTGTTCAAGTTAGTTTTGTTGATTTTTAGAGTAAATAAAACACACTTCACTTCGAGTCGAAATTTGACGGCGAGCTTTCTGTTGTCTTATACTACGAGTATATTACACAATTGCTACTAGGGGCATAAAAGAGTGACGCTTTCCGAAATCATCTTGGCTATGCAGCAGGAGGTAGTAGGTACAAGAGTATCGCCGTGTTATCCCTGTACAATATCATTTTAGAGTATTTTAATAATATATATTTTACATAAGTAATTTGTACAAATTAAAAACAGAGTGGGTCTAAGGACACTACCCTGTGGGAGTCCATAACTAAGGACCTCTTGATTACTGTGAAAGATTCCTATATTTATTACAACCTGAGACCAGTTTGTTTAGTAACTCCAAAAAATATCAAGAGACATGCCTCTAATGTAAATAAGTTGCATTAATGAGCAAGAGAGGTCCAGAGACAGTGTCAAAAGCCTTAGAAAGTCAATAAAGATTCGGATATTACCGGGTGGGTCGGCGTGTGTGAGGAGCTGCACGTCATTGGCACGACAGAAGGCGTGTAGGGACGGTGGTACTACACAGCAGGAGGCGAGGTTGATCTGTGCGATGGAGGGTCGTACTCGAGCCCATGCGTGGAGCTTCCGAAGGCAGCCACCACCTACGTCGGCGACGCCTAATTGTTGAACGCGGCCTGAGGAGAAAGAAAGTGGTTAGGTTAGATAAAAAAAAGGTTAGGTATGTACTTTCTCCTGCCGGGGTTGCGGGACTGTTCGAAAGAGATACTGTGGCCCCGGAACGTAAAGGGCGAGGAAGAAACATGGATGGGTTTTAGTCAGTAGAAGTCTGACACTCCCTCCCACTCCGCCCAGAGTGGCGGAAGCCATTTGATGATTTCCCATGCAAAAAAAAAAACAAAAGGTATGTAAGTACTTTCTCAGCATTACAAATAGCTTTAAACTTAACTAGATTCGAGAATTAAAGTAAACGTGATACGAAGAATTGATGAGCACTTGTGAGGACATGAAATAGCAAATTATCACTTTTATCTATCCTATGTCACTGGGCATTGTATAAAATAATAAAGAATATTACCTTTTTTAACGAAATCTTCGAGTACGGCCCACAGAATCTTAATCCCGGGCAGGATGGCCTCGCACTTGCGCGCGTCTGCGTCGTTGTCAGCCTCCGCCTCTGCTGCGCTGGACGTGCGCACTGAAACAGAAAACAACGTCAGTGCTGTGAATTTGTTGCGTAAAATCCTGAATATTGAGACACAGGTGAAAAGGCAACACACACAAAACTACATTACATGGCTAATAGAGACGCCCATAGGCAGGCTAGACTGGACCATCAGTTGTATGTCTTAGGTGGTAAACCAGGTAGCGGATCTTTATATGATAAAATGTGTGAAAGTAGACGAGTTTTCAAGTCACGCTTAAAGTACTGTCAGAAGCACCAGGAACAGATAAAAATGGATATACTTGCCTCACAACATTCTGCTAAGAAATTTAATAAGTTCTGGAAGGGCACCAAGCGTTTAAATGGTAAGCCTAGTCTGCCTGTGTGCGTTGATGGCATCAGTGATGCCAGAAGGATTGCCAATTCATTCAAGGATCATTTTCAGATGAAATCTTCCTTGCTCGTGGTGCCTGATACTGAACATGGCCCAGTAGAAACGCCTATTGGATTTTCAGGTAAAGACGTGGCTGACATGGTTAAAAATATGAAAAGAGGGAAGTCACCAGGTCATGAGGGCCTCAGTGTCGAGCACCTGCAGCATGGGGGAGTGCATCTGTATAGAGTGTTAGCCATGTTCTACACGTTTTGTATAAGGCACTCATATCTTCCATCTAATCTTATGAGAACAGTGGTTGTGCCAATAGTGAAAAATGTCACTGCTGATATCTCTGATAAAAGTAACTATAGGCCGATTTCTTTAGCTACTATAATCGCAAAAGTGTTTGATGGGCTTTTGGATAGGAAATTGGATCGTTTTGTGAAATTGCAGGATGCAGTTCGGTTTCAGAGAGGGGTTGTCAACTGAAAGTGCAATACTATCTCTGAAACACACTGTAAATTATTATGTAAAAAGACAAACGCCAGTATACGCATGCTTCTTGGATTTGTCCAAAGCTTTTGATTTGGTATCATATAATAAGCTTGGGACGAAATTAAGAAGTGCAGGTGTACCATCCGATCTGGTGAATATCCTCGCCTACTGGTATAGTGAGCAGCTTAATGTAGTCAGGTGGGGAAATGTATACTCAAATGAATATTCTTTGGAGTGTGGCGTCAGGCAGGGCGCCCGGGCTGACCTCCCCAAGACTCTTTAATATCTATGTTAACCATCTGATGAGGAGCTCAGCAGCATGCATGTTGGATTGATGACATATGTGTCAATAATTTGAGTTATGCTGATGATATGGTGCTGCTGAGCCCGTCAATTGGTGGTCTTAGACGGCTGTTAAAGGTGTGTGAGGGTCATGGCTTGAGGTACAACGAAAGTAAGAGTGAGTTCATGTTATTTAAATGTAAAAGTAAAAACAATATCTTTATACCACCTTTAGTACTTAACGGTGTACCTCTAAGTCGTGTTGTACAGTTTAAATATCTTGGTCACATTCTAACCGAGAATTTGAGTGACGAACTGGATATTGAGAGGGAGCGCAGGGCATTGTCGGTGCGTGGTAATATGTTGGCACGCAGGTTCGCTCGATGTACTGCTCCTGTTAAAATAACGATGTTCAAGGCATTCTGCCAGACGTTTTACACGAGCGGCCTGTGGGCGAACTTTACACAGAAAGCCTACAATGCCTTGCGCGTCCAGTACAATAATGTGTTTAGGGCTCTGTTTCGGCTCCCTCGATATTGCAGTGCATCCGGCATGTTTGCTGACGCCAGCGTAGATGACTTCTATGCAATCATGCGTAAAAAAGTTGCGTCAGTGGTGCGCCGAGTACGGGGGAGCCCGAATAGCGTCCTCAGGATGATTGGCGAGAGAACCGATACTGTTCTGCTCAGTAGGTTCACTGAACTCCATGTGTTGCGGGACCAGTGAGCCTACTGTGCAGGGGTAGACGGTGTGTCTAGTTTTTGTTGTTACCTACTTTAAGTACTAATATTAGATATAAGCGAAATTCTTGTTACTAACAACCTTGTCTTGCCTATGGACTTTTTTGTCTGAAATAAAATATTTTTATTTATTTTTTTATTTTTATTTTTTTTATTTTAATAGTCTTTGGATAACCTACTGAGAATAGTCTAGCTGAAAAATCCAGTAACTCTGCTCGACACAAAACCCGAATCCAGTATGGTTCCAGTACCCCACAGGCACGTAGTGAAAACTGGATCAATGTCATAGTCTCTCAATTTACAATTTAACTTATGATGCAGGAATTTCATGCTTGGCTATTTCAGATTTATAAATAGATCAAGCTTTTCTTATGATGTTTTTCATTCACCTCCATTTTGTTGAGATTGGCTTCCAGTCTAACGGGATGCAGCTGAATACCAGTATTTTACATGGAGCGACAGCCTATCTGACCTCCACAACCTAATTAATACTAGGTAATACGATAACCGTGGTAAGACAGGTTGTCAGATTTACTGACTATCTGTAACGACTGTCAGAGATTTACACAGCATTTTTGTTCAACTTTATTCTTTAAAAAAATATCAACATATTCTTTCAGAAACCGTAGTATTCAGTATAAATGAACTCACCATTGCTTCCCATCGAGATTGGTGACACCTTAGTAGAGTAGGTGATTTTAACATTGCTGTCATTGGCGGCTTCATCGCGGTGCAAGTCTGGATTGTAGGCTAGGATCACGTTATCGATGTACGTCGTATGCAGGCCTGTGAATACTGGAAATAAATATAAAAGCGGTATTAATAACGGAGATATTAAAAAAACATACAAAGAAGTTCTTTCTTTTTATGATTTGAAACAGGAAAATGCTGTTTATATCTCTATCTCTCTTAATATATGTATGTATATATTGTTTTTCGTGGAGCAATTAAAAGGTCTCTAGGACTTGATTGACCAATCAATCATTCGTCTCTGCTCGACTTTCATCACGCTGACACATGAGCTTTTCTGGTATTCATGTGCAACAACTAGACAGCTACATGTATATAACGCCCGTGTTTATAATTAAGTCAAAATGATTACTTAAGTAAAGTAATTATTTAAGATACGATTTTTATTCTTTAGTTTAGCCATTGCCTTAAGTTAGACCTGTCAAAAGTGAGAATTCTTTGCTATCTTTGGCCGTTTTACCTGTCTCGAACGAAATCTTGTCTGTTGCATGAGAATGGTTGCGATAATTACTTAAACGCAACTTAACATTAACTTGACTGATACCGGTTTTAAGTAGTTCTTTTTTAAGATTCTAGGAATTCTAAGCCAAAAAAATATACTCGCCGTCTTAAGCTCCAAGGTCAAGAAGCTTTAACCTTATACATTTAAATAGAAGCTGTATTAATACAGTGAAGAAGGAAAATCATTAGAAAAGGAGGAAACTAACCATGACATTAATCATTTTGCATACAGGGGTTTCCAACAGGAAAGTTCATGTAAAAATAAAAGTCGATTTCAAGTTTTTATATCCTTACAGACTCGGGTATTGGAAAGCACGAGTAAAAAGGGTAAAATGTTTTTTTTTTTTGTATTAATAAGTAGTTAATTAAAACATACTGGTGTCGATTCTGTTGTGCGCAAACTAAACTTAATTTATGCTATTGCTATATTTGACTAAAAAGCAGTGTTGGAAAAGGACGGCTATAGCTATGAACTAATTTAGAGATGTCAAACTAGTTTATGCCCTTGCGCTTCACCGTGTTTTCAGTCGACATGTTTTTCGGTGCACCCTTTATTTGTATGGAAATATTAGTTCCAATAAATTTGACAGCTCTAAATTACGTCCATCTCTTTCTCGTTTTTTAGAGAGAAAATAATAGCAATAGCCTAAATTAAGTTTAGTTTGTGCGCAACAGAATCGACACCATTGTCTGAGTGTAAAGTATGTAAGTAGTTTAATTTTGATGCAAGTGAGTGAAGTTTGTCATTGCACTCGAAGCGGGATTGACATCTATGCCGAAGGCGAGATTAATAAATCATGTTTAGAAGTGGATGGCCACACACAACATCTGTGAATTTTCGCGAGATTATTAAATTTGACATTGCAGGTCTTAAACAGGTACAATATACTTTTCCATTATAAAACATAATATGAATACGGGTATTTATCGCGAATTACCTTTAATTAAATCCCGACGTTACAATATACTTTTCTATCCACAAACAAGAACATCCTCCTTTTAGAAAGTCGACTGAACGAAAAAGGCTCCTCCCTAAAATGAGTGTGTTGTGACCCGCTAGTTTTTTTCATCCACTAATCAACGAAGTTTATTTCCATTTCTAAACCAAAAGGTATTAATAATAAGTTAAGTTCACTATAACTCATCATGTTTACTATACATGCCTTGTTCGCCGCCACGCATAATTTACAAGTTACATAAATAAAAGATTAGATAGGTGCATGTATGACGTCATAGTTCATCATTCCATAGTTTTTATCGCAGTAGAGCTTCAGTGCAGTTTTTATCTGAGATTTTGTTCTGAAGATTTCTGCCTTACACTCTCCGCAAAGACTTCCTTGTATCAGTCAATCTTGGTGATCGATTGATTGTAGCATTATCTGCCTAAAATGTTGCTATAGCTGGGAAAGGAATGGCACACAGGCCAGCCCTCCTCCCTGAGTGGGTCATAATTCACGTTGTGTAAGTTGGTGGACACGACCATATCTTCGAATAGTTTTTAAAATCAGGCGTTACTTTGTGGAGATCCATGACATACATACTCGAACATATAGGTTTGGGTGCATAGCATACTAATTTATTATTGCTTTACAAGTATGTGCATATCCTGCATCCATGCAGGCCTAGATCTTTTTCGCAGGATTAAAATTAATAAATAAAATATATATCGCTGGACATTAACACACAGCGCCACCTACTAACCTACTACCACCTACTACTATACTAAGCAAAGCTTGTGTCGTGGACACAAGATAGTTGATATACTACATAATTATACTTTTTTACATATATAAGTACTTTTTTTTTACTTTTTTTTTCATTTTTTTTAAATTAAGTAAGTATTTTGCATAACATTTATGTCTCCGAATGTTTGATTGAAACATCACCAATAATACCAATAAGCCATTCCAGCAATCATTCTTATTGCAGTATTTTCGTAGTACCAGCTTTTATCTGCTGCGGCTTCGCCTGCGTTGAGTTTGGGAATGAACTCTCGAGATTGTACTACCGGTATAAAAAGTATCCAATGCAGGTTATAAACTATGTGTGCTAAATATCATCCAAATCCGTTTAGTACCTATCCGTTTTTGCGCGAGAGTAACAACACCCATCTATCTTCAGAAACTTTCTCATTTATAATATAAGTAGGATTATGAAAGGAGGTACTGATCAAACTTGACTAAAGTTAGTACCTAGGTAAACGTTATAATTTAGATAACATAAGTAGGTATATCAAAAGTCGTTTCATAGACCTAGTGTTTATACCTAACTAACTGATAACAAGACCTGTATTTACTTTATTAGGGTTGATAGTTCCGTTTTGTCGGATTTCTCTTATCAAGTACAGTTTTTTTTTTACTTTGCAATACGAATTGGCAAGTTCTGGTGTAATCCAGTTGTGGTCAAAAGTTATCACCTCATAATAAACATTAAATAGTTCCATTAATGCGTCGTTTTAGGAATATGACAGATAAAATTTTAAGCACATGTTTCAGTGAAGAGTTTCTTCCAAAATACGGTGGAATAAGGCAGCAGAAAAAAGTTCAGCTTTACTTTTAGATGAATTTGAACTGGCTTCAGGCTAATGGCCTCATTGAACAGTATCTTTGGTAGCTGCATGGCTACGGAGGGTTGTGGTAATGCGTCGAGAGATCTCAGCAATGATGCCCCCGCTGACCGGAATTAGGGTTACACCAATATAGTTTGCGAGATTCAAGTTTTCTTACGCTTTTTGGTATTCGCAGGTGAGTTTCAGGTTGTATGTTGATTAAAATATGATTCGTGACTGTAACAAATATGGCTTCACAGGGTTATAATCATTAAAATCATCAATCTAACCCTCTAAGTTAATTTAATCCCATTGAATTACTTTTTCATGAAATCTTGATTAAGATTGGAAAGATTATAATTCTGTAACTACATACGTGTTCCGATCGCGAATTTTATTTTGTTTAACATAAGTACAGTCGACAAACCTAATAAAAATGAATTTCGCAGGCTACTCCGGCTTATCTTGCACCTCAAGTGCCGTTTTAGTTAATCTTAGGCCAGTAGTAAGGTAGTAACAAATGGATCGAAAACGGCAAAACACGAAAACTTTTTGCAAAAAATAAAACAGACTTCTAAAAATACAAAAAGTGAAGAATAACTTTAGCTTCAGAAATCGGTGACCTTTGTTTGATTGGTTTAGTTCTTTTTCACCGACTTCTGAAGCTAAAGTTATTTTTCACTTTTTAGTGGTTCACATGCGCTTAACATCACGCTAGTACGCTGTGAAGGGGTTCACAGCGTACTAGCGTGATGTTATGTTATGAACTGGTGTAAACAATAGACAGACATGAGATTTCAGCAACCCCAGTCCATTTGCTATCATAAAGGGTGTAAAACACCTCTTAACGAATACGAAAGGCACTTGTTCTACTCGTCATTCTGATCATTTTTTTGTTCTACACTGTACCTGGGAACCCTCTAGTTATGGAGATATTGGGGGTCAAAGTTGCAAGATTTTGACAAGCTTTTTTTTAAATACCACTTTTAATCGCATGATTTTTACTTTAAATATCTCTACGACCCCCGTACTATTCAATCCATCCATCCGCACAATGCTTTCAGTGTGTTACATTGAGTTATACCACATAACATGATTTATAACCTCAAAAAAAAAAGTTGTTTCCCAGCAATATTTTTTGCGTAAAGTTACTTAGTTTGATATACAGAATGCTTGGTTAACGGCTTTGTGATGAAGTGAAATACACCCTGTATATTGAGGAGTTTCGTAGCCTATCTCCGAAGTTCTTCATCAGATCTTTACCAAAATGAAGTGGGACTACTCTGAAAAAGTATTGTTCCGAAAACTACCCAAATCGTTTCATGTGTGCCTATAAAATTTGAAGAATTCTCTCTATTTCTCCAGGATTCCATCATCAGATCCTGACTTGATGATAATGGGACCACCTGTGGAGTATACCCTTTCAAACAAAATAAAAATAAACCAAATCGGTCTAGCCATCTTCGGGAAATCGGGGAACATACACAAAAAAAGATTCCGACGAATAGAAAACCTCCTCCTTTTGCAAATCGGTTAAAAAGAAACCCAAACTGTCGTAAAGTTCCTGATGGATGATGTCATCGCCGGAAAAAATACTATTGTATTACCAACGTCATTTATCGACATAGTAAGTATACACAGACAATGTATAATCATAATATTATGGCTAAGTTGGTAGGACCTATATATCGTCGCTCGCATGACTAAAGGTCGTGGCTCACTTGACAAGCACCGCACCAGCACCGCTCCAACCCAGCAATTTACTTGCCATTAAAATTAGAGCATTAAATCGTGTGTCGCATAACATATTTTTTAATGTCCATATGAAAAAGCTTACGGCGGGTGGTCAACGCGCTTGCCGCTACCATACGCCTCGCCTCGCGGGCGGCGCGGCGTCCGCGCGCGGTCAGCGCGCCGCAAGCGAGGGGACCGCGCGCCGTCCGCGCGCCGCAAGCTAGGGGCCCGCGCGTAGACGCCGCGCCGCAAGCGAGGGGACCACGCGTGGTCCGCGCGCCGCAAGCGAGGGCACCGCGCGCGTACGCCGAGTGGCCCGCGAAACAACGTCATTGCGCCGTCGTGCTTCTCTACGTCGTCGTGGGGACTCTTTGTTTAATGTATGACCAGTTACAAATTTAGTTAGAGAGCCCACGACACTAAACCTAGTTCGGTTAGACTCTCAGATAATATCTATATATATAATTGGTCACGATGCTGCAATGCATAAACCTGGTGGTGCTGTTAAAAAAACCATTACTATTATGATAAGACTCCTAAGTTATGTAAAATTCAGTACAAATCGAAAGCTTGCTGACACCAAAGTAGCACAAACTAGTTGCTTAAGAGCTCTGGAGCCAATCCGATTATTCCCAAAGGCGTGCAAGTCCTACGCGTGTTCAATCACAAATGCCTTACAATGTGTTCGCGGTCACAGCAAGCTCTTATTCCGGGAGGTAGCGGTGCAAATAAAAATGCCCTAATAAACCGACTGATACTGTTGTAATCGAAGGTTGATCTTATAAGATCTTGGAGACCATGATCTTATAAGATCAACCTTCAATTACAACAATATCAGTCGGTCGGTCGGTCGGTCTGTAACCAATCGTTACAGTACACCGGCTGAAACTATTTTTAAAAATAATTTACATATACTGAACTTAAAAAATCTCAGAACTGTAATGAAAAGAAAAATTAAACCACGAATCCACGTCAACAAAATATAATTACTAGAGATAAATCCCTAAAATACAATGCTACCTCCTGGACTATTACTACCAGCGTGCAGACTGTGAGCTGGCGCCTTGCGGACGGTGAGGGGACCGCGCGCGGCCCGCGCGGCGCAAGCGAGGCGACCGCGCGCCGCAAGCGAGGCGACCGCGCGCCGCAAGCGAGGGGACCGCGTGCTTACACCTCGCTGGCGGCGCGCGGGCCGCGCGCCGTAGCCTATATTCGAGGCGGCGCCGGTCAGGAGCTGTGCTGGTGCCGTGCTGGTGCGGTGCTTGTCAAGTGAGCCACGACCTTAACTGTCCTATCTCCGTATTGTCATTTGTTCAGGAAAAGCGTTTTGCGGTTACGACATTTCTAACTATGATTAAAGTATAATTTATCGGCAATTCTGAATATTTAATTATATTTATTCGTAAAGAGTATTTATAGTACTTTCATTTTACGATATAGCTACTTATTTATCTTCAATATTAGTATTTATTTGTAATTATCTAAACAGATAGGACACTTTGTGAAAAGTTTATTTATCAACCTGAACAGTTTTTTTCTACTTACGACTATACGGTTTGGATTAAGTTTGGAAATAAAACAAGCAAAACATTAAGCTTTTAAATTTATATTAAGAAAAGAGTAAAACATAAGAGGAACCTAACACGTTTTATTGTTTTTTAAGAATGACAATTTAAAAAGACAGAAAAATGTTTAAAAAAATGAACATAAAAGTATTTTTTATTTTATTTTAAGCCTACAGTGTCCCACTGCAGGGCAAAGGCCTCCCTTCCCTCCTTCCACATTTCGCGATCTTGTGCGATTGTAGGCATTGGCCTAAAGGATTGCCTTTGCGAAAGACTGTAGCTCATCCCGCCATCGCCTTCTGGGCCTGCCGCGTTGCCGTTTCCTGCTATTTGGTAACCACTGAGTGGTCATTTTAGCCCATTGCTCCTCCGACATGCGGCAGATGTGACCAGCAAATTTCTGGAGAATTGCACTCACAAATTTTACAATTTTACCGCTCTATGTTACACAAGACACAACCAAAGATTTCTCAAGACAAGTACAACGATCTAATGGCTTTGACGGCGGGTGACAGACCAGTCATAAGGTTATCCGAATTCGTTTCGTTATATCGTTCACTGCATCATTAAGATAGTACCTATAATTGAAACTGCAAACCACCTGTTTTCTAAAAGTAATTACAATTTACTGCTAAGATTTGATAAAAAGACTAATTTTAAAATGGATACTAAATTACTTGCTCTCTCTTGGGATACTAGATCACATGAATCTCAAAATATGACTGAAAGAATAGGTTTATAAATTGTTATTAATTGTTTTTTTATTCTGTTTGCTAATAATTTGATTATAAAGTGGAACTGGGCTGGTCGCATCTGCCGCATGTCGGAGGAGCAATGGGCTAAAATTACCACTCAGTGGTTACCAAATAGCAGGAAACGACAACGCGGCAGACCCAGAAGGAGATGGCGGGATGAGCTAGACTCTTTCGCAAAGGATTGGCCTACAATCGCAATCTACCATAAGTCCTAAATGAGTTACGCTTTTTAGTAAAACATTTTTTTGAGTTAATATGAGATACGTTGACTTATAAAATGTTTATATTTTAATATCCAAATAACATAGAGAAACGACGGTTAGTGGAAAATGTAAAGAGTCACGAATTCAAAAATGTAGTTGTCCTAACTCAAATCAGCTAAAAAATGAGATAGGACTTTTAGTCATACGAGCGACGATATCAGTTACGTCGTTCAGTAAAATCGATGAAAAACTAGCAATTAGTTAATTGAGTGGTAATTTACAGTCGTTTACAGGTGCTGTCATGGTTGCTAAGGATGGGCAAAATTATGCGTTTATTGTGTTGGAAACGATAACGGTATAGGAATCCTGAATATCATAATTATACATATACACTAATAAAATATTCGTAAACTTCTTGCAAAATTCTTGAAACTATACGTAGGCAAAATTAGGTACCTGTATCGAAGGGCCAGGCAACCGCTTTATATCAGAGAGATATTCCATAATCGAATGGTATTTTTAAGGTTATACAATATATTAGCTTTATACAAGGGAGAAGGCGCGAATAACTTCGGGATTCCGGATGTACGAACACAAAATGTCATATGTCAAACCTATACTTGGTATAGGCTATTCTTTGTTTATTTGTAGACATTTTGCTTATTCTTAGTTTATTCTCGAATATAACTTTTATACTACCACGTTTATTTGTAAGGCTGTTTAGTATTTGACTGCATATAATATTCTTTAGAAGTGTCCAGAACGTTTCCTGTGCGACTCTAACCGCAAACCGCAATTGTACCACCAGCTAAAAGTGTTTGTAAAAACCTATTTGCTAAATAAACATCACTTTACATAATGCCTACAACACCCACACCGCAGTTACCGTCAAAAACGTGATGGCAACACAAATCACACACAAGATCTTAATTAGCAGTTATCAGAACTGATTTGTTGATAACGGAACTCTTTTCGTGTTTACTTATTACGACTCGCATTGTTTGTAGCAGGGATAAGTTGATAATGAAAACCGGCCAAGTTCGAGTCAGACACGCGCATGTTGGAAGTCCGTACCATCGTAGAAGAGACCCCGTTGATTTTTAATATATGTATTTTTATTATTTGTTGTTATAGCGGCAATAGAAAGAAATACACATTCTGTGCAAAATTCAACTGTCTACCTATTACGGATCATGAGATAAAGCCCACTCAGACAGACAGACAGACAGACTGACAGACAGACAGACAGACTGACAGACAGACAGACAGACAGACAGACAGACAGACAGACAGACAGACGGACAGCGGAGGCTTAGTTAGAGTCCCGTTGGTTACCCTTCGGGTACGGAATCCAAATAAGCAATCGAATAGATAACTATCGCAAGCTTGTTATATTTTAGCACAACACTGAGATTTGATTGTTTATCTTGCGTAAATGACAAATAGGTTTTGATTAGTTTGATTCCATACTGTTTTTACCGCAACTCATTTGTTCATTCTCCCCAAAAAGACCGAAACTCTGGAAACTCTTTACTAATGTGTGACATTCTAAACTGGGACTGCATTTAAATGTGGTTTTGTCTTTTCAGAATTCCGCAGTGATTTCCGCATCAAAGTAAACATTGGTACGGCGCGGCAGCGCGTCTCTATTGACATTGTTACCAATTTCTGTAAGATATTTTTTGTGTGCAGGAGCAATAAACGTAACTACACTAATTGTTAAATATTTTACGCTTCACTGGAATACAGCAGCTACTAAAAAACGATACGGCGTGTTTGGTTCTAATGTCTTCGTTTTGTTTCTGAGGAGATTCAAAGAAGCAATAAAACCCAACTATGTTGGAGTCGGCATCCGGTCTAATCTAACCAGATGCATCTACTAACTTGAAGAGACGTCCTGTCTGATCCACCATTTGGAATGGCTGGTTGTCAGACTTTCGGAAGTTTATCTATTCTATCTGCGGATGGACGGTAAAAAACCAACAAAACTCACCATTTTCCAAACACTCAATTAATGCCTCAGTACTGTCTTCATTTATGAAAATCTTGACGCCTATCTTCAAATTTTTCCGTTCTTCCTCCGCCATTTTGTTTTGAACGTCATCGTGTGGCCTGGTGATGTTGATTATCTCTTCAGGAGTAGGGGCCGTGGATGCTGACATAACCATGTAATCGGAATCGTGGCGGGAGGAGTGGGAATTTCCTGGTGGGCCAACGCCGTTCTGGATTGGGACGGCCGCGGGAACACCGTTTTGGGTCCCCCATTCTGTTAGCGTTAACTTGATGCTTTCTGAAAGCTGGAGAAATAAAGTCTGTTAGTAAAAATAATTAATATGAGAGTAACAGTAAGGCTCGTCGTTCAGGTGATCATATTTATTTTTCCCGTCAAGCAGAATTACAGTGCAAAATTGTGGACGCTATTCGATGTCAAGGCATCGAAAAAATGCCTAAGTTTGCGGATGTCTGCAGGCGGCAAAAAAAAATATTTCTGGTTGCCCGTCAAACCATGATGCTTTGACAGTACTAACAACCGAATCAAAAAACGAAATTTGTTTTGTACAAGTTGTAAAAATAATTATAGGTGGACTTGTTGTGTATAGATGATATTATAAATGTATGTGAGGGTACACTTAAGTATTTCATCAAATAAACGTCAGTATGCTTTGGACCTCGGTGTTTCATTGTCACGGATACAACATTGGCGACGAGAAAACGGTTATAATCAGTAATTGTACGCGTGTTTATAACCTTACAATATGACTATCGGAAAAGTGAAAAGTTTTAACATGGGTACACAAAATTGGGACACTTATGTTCGTCGGGTTAAACAATTCATGGCGTTGAACGCAATAAAAAGTGAGTTGCACGTGGCCACGTTGGTTACCGTTGTGGGCGCGGACTGTTACGATTTAATGTGCGATTTGTGTTCCCCGATACAACCGGAGTCTAAGACGTTCGATGAACTGGTAAAACTGGTAAAAGATCACTTGGAACCAGAGAGGTCAGAAATAGCAGAGAGACACATATTCAGACAGAGGAAGCAGCAACAAGGTGAAAGCATTCGTTCTTACTTGCAAAGTTTGAAACATTTGGCTAAAACCTGCAATTTCGGAGAGAAATTGGAAGAAAATTTACGCGATCAGTTCGTGTCGGCCCTATACAGTGAGGAGATGCGATCAAGGCTGTTTTCTGAGAAGAATATCGACTACAAGCGGGCTGTCGAGTTGGCGTTGGCTCTGGAGGCGGCGGAGCGGCATGCGAGTGAGGCGTGCGCGACGACCGCGGGGCCTGCGGCCGCGAGCCCCGGTACTAGCGACGGCCTGCACCGTGTCGCCGGCAGCGGGCGAGCGCGCGCCGCGAGGGCCGCCCCGGGTCCCGCGTCCGCCGCGTCGCCAGCTGAACCTCGCCGCAACTGCACTCGTTGTGGCAAGCCCGGTCACGGGGAGGGCAGGTGTCGTTATAAGCATTATACGTGTGATAAGTGTGGTGTTAAAGGACATCTTAAATCCGTGTGCAATCGGGGTGAAGTTGAAACCAGTGGTAATTCGGGTAAAAAGACAAACAAAGGTCAGTTTTATCTTGATTCTACTTCCGATTCAGATTCAGATAACGATAGTAACTTCTACAATTTGGGCCGTATAAACAATAACAACAATAACAATAGTTACGGTTGTGAGTTTGACAGTGACCGTCCCTATTACGTCAAATTGAGTGTTGAGAACGCATTAGTTAAATTTGAAATTGATACTGGCAGTAAGATTTCAGCTATATCTCAAGGATTTTATGACGAAATGTTTTTAAAGGTACCCATTGTTAAAAGAATTTTAACGTTTAAATCTTATACTGGGGACATCATTCAAACTGTCGGATATATAATGGTGTCAGTTTCATATGAAGGAAAAAAAGCTGCTTTAAAATTGTACATTATTAAAAATGGTGGTCCTCCGCTAATAGGGCGCACCTGGATTAAAGAGTTGGATTTGTTAAGATTTAATGCACGTTACAGTCACCATTATATATTCGATGAAAATTTATTGGAAAAAAATCTTAAGGACGAGTTTCCCGAAGTTTTCGCAGAGGGACTCGGCACATTTAAGTCACAAATAAGACTTCATTTAAAAGATGATACCCCTATTTTTGTAAAAGCCAGGCCGTTGCCGCTGGCGCTGCGCGAGCGTGTTGAGCGGGAACTCGATCGGTTGCAGCGGGAAGGCGTCATTTACAAAGTTGATAGGTCGGATTATGGTACTCCAATTGTGCCAGTCGTGAAAACTAATGGCGATATTCGCATTTGCGGAGACTATAAAGTAACGATTAATCCCCGATTGAAGGACTTTCACTACCCGCTGCCACGGATCGAGGAACTATTCGCAACGTTAGGAGGCGGGGAATTTTACAGTAAGCTCGATTTATCGAGTGCTTTCCAACAATGTGTGTTGGACGAGTCTTCAAGGCCAATGACGGCAATAACGACTCATGTCGGTACATTTGTGTATAACCGTGTACCATTTGGTATCAAGTGCATACCTGAGAACTTTCAGAAAGTTATGGAAGAGACACTAACTGGTTTACCATTTACAACTGTTTTTGCTGATGATATTTGCGTTAGTGGAACTAATAGGTCCACACACATGACCAATTTGAGAGCGGTATTACAAAGACTAAAACAAAATGGTCTCAGGATTAATTACGCAAAGTGTCAATTTTTTAAAGAATCTGTAACATACTTAGGGTATAGAATTGATAAGCATGGCTTACACACAGACGAGAAAAAAATTAAAGCTATTGTAGCCGCCCCAGCTCCTAATAATATCACACAGTTGAGGAGTTTTCTAGGCCTTGTCAATTTCTATTCAAAGTTTTGCAAAAACATGGGTGATGTATTAAAGCCACTGTATGATTTATTAAAGAGTGATGTTACTTGGAACTGGAGCGAAGACTGTAAACAAGCTTTTAGTCGCATTAAGAAGGTCTTGAGCAGCTCTCCGGTACTAGCGCATTATAATCCTTCTTTACAGCTTATTTTGGCTGTCGATAGTAGTCCTTATGGTTTAGGGGCAGTATTATTGCAACGTCACGGTGATGGCAGTGAACGACTTATTTGTTGCGCGTCACGGACGCTTAAAGCCACGGATACACTAGGGGACAATTGGAGCAACATGTTGCGGAACATGTTCCTCAACAACTACGTGGAATGTGCCGACATACATGTCGCGGAACATTTTGTCGACCACACTTCTCAGTGTTTATAGAAATGTCGCCCGAGGAGGAGGTTGTGGCTATTAGTGCTGCGTACATAGTAATTATATTGAGTGTGTTGAAACGTAAGAGAAAGAGAAGGTGGTGGATGCGGAATTTCTTATTACAAGTAAAGCTCTATAAGCAAAAGCACGGTATCATTTCCCCACACTACAGACATTTTAAAGGCACGTTGCGTACGCGACTACACTCGGTGACAAATGGCGCAACACTGACGCGGGACACGTGCGCTCGCTCTCGAGGCGGGAGCAAGCAACATGCCCCGCGTCACGTACAATGTTGTGGGTCATGTTGCGGGACACTATGCAACGTTGCAGCGTCACGTATATTTAGTGTCGCGCGTCATGTTGCGGGACAAAATGTTCCCTAGTGTATTCGGCGCTTAATGCTGCTGAAACGAACTATTCGCAGTTAGATAAGGAAGCGTTGGCTATCGTTTTTGGGGTCACTAAGCACCACCAGTATTTATATGGAAGGCATTTTACTTTAAGAAGTGATCATCGCGCGCTCAGTTATATATTTGGTGAGAAGAAGGGCATACCTGTTACGGCAGCTAGTAGAATTCAACGATATGCTGTTAAACTAGCCGCGTATAATTTTAAAATAGAATTTATTAGGTCCAATCAAAATAGTGTGGCAGATACTTTGTCACGTCTCCCTCTAAGTTCGATTAAGGACCGAATTAGGGTGGATGACGAAGGTTACAGTTATTTAAATTTTGTACAGGAATACTTTCCCCTGAGCTTTAAAGATATCAAGTCCGAAATGGTTAAGGACCATCTTTTGAGCAAAATAATTGGCTACGTAAAGTTCGGTTGGCCACATAAAGCTAGTAGTGATGAGGAAAAAGCCTATTTTAACAGAAAAGAGACATTGCATATTGATCACGGATGTTTAATTTGGGGCTATAGAATAGTAATACCTACGTCATTGCGTGAGACTATACTTAAAGAAGTGCACGATGGCCATCCTGGCATAGTTAAAATGAAGCAGATCGCTCGTAACTATGTGTGGTGGGAGACGTTAGACGAAGATATTGAGCGCATTTGCAGTAAATGTGCTGCCTGTGTGTCACAGCGCGCCCAGCCGGCTCCGGCACCACTGCACTCGTGGCCGTGGCCTGAGGAACCCTGGTCGCGTATTAATGTTGATTTTCTTGGCCCGTTTCATAGTCGTTATTATTTAATCATAATAGACGCTCACTCGAAATGGATTGAGGTGGAGCGAGTTAGCAGCACCTCGGCGTCTGCTGTTATTGATTGTTTTAGACGCATATTCGCTAGGTTCGGCATTCCAAAAAGGTTAGTTAGTGACAAGGGACCTCCATTTTCGTCGGTCGAACTCGCAACGTACTTAAAACGCAATGGAGTAAAACATTTACCAGTAGCTCCTTACCACCCATCTAGCAACGGCGCTGCCGAAAATGCGGTACGCACCATCAAACGTGTTTTAAAGAAGGCGGCAATCGAGAATGTTGACGATAATACAGCTCTAAGTGAATTTCTTTTTATGTACCGTAATACGGAACACGGTACTACGGGGCGCGAGCCGGGCGTGGCCATGTTGGGACGTCGTTTGCGCGGTAGATTAGATTTGCTACGGCCAGACACGGCAGAGGTGGTGCGCGGCGCTCAGATAGTGCAGGAGCAGCGCGCGGCCGCCTCGGGTCCACCACTACGCCAGGCCATGGCAGGGGACGCAGTCATCATGCGCGATTATTCTAAGCATAGGCAAAAATGGGCGGAAGGTGTAGTAGCACGTCGGACCGGACCGGTTACTTATGCTGTAAAAACGAATGATGGGCGCGTGCATAAGCGTCATATTGACCAGTTGCTGACTAAAAATAGGAAATCTAGATTTTCTATTGGGGGGACAACTCATGAGCAAGCGGTGGAGACAAACACTCCCGATGCGTGCGTAGTAGAAACGTTGAATGAATCTGTGACAGAATCTGCGACAAATAAGGAGGAATTGCCGGGTGAGGCAGATGGGTTCATAGTAAATTCAAACAATAGTCGTACGCCGCCAACACCGCGAAATGATAATAACAGCCGTTTGCGTCAGAGGGCAGCTATAGATTGTGCAAACAAATTAAAGAAATGTGTTGAATAAAGTTGATTTGTTTAGAATAAGATAAATTATTTAAGTAGACGTATATCCACTTAACTTAACATTTTAGTATCTAGCTCTGTATTTGATTATGTAAGTACCTATAAATTTAAGAAAGATATGTTTGTGTGGTGTGATGTGTATTTTCAGTAGTGTAACCATCTGAACAATGTACTTGTTAACCTATACTCAGTTATATGAATGATTAAGTGCAATAATTGTTAACATTTGATACACTTTTAGTTTGATAGTTGAAGTCTGTACTTACCTATTTAGATATTTCTTACTTAATATTAAGGGGGGACAGTGTTGTGTATAGATGATATTATAAATGTATGTGAGGGTACACTTAAGTATTTCATCAAATAAACGTCAGTATGCTTTGGACCTCGGTGTTTCATTGTCACGGATACAACAGACTGACTATCTTTTACCAGACATCGTTTGGCTCAGAATTCGAAGATGACAAATCAATACCAGGTATTTCCAGATATTTTCCTGTACAATGTCATCTTTTGGAACAGTTAAGGAAACTTTGCTTCCGTAAGTACAGAACGGTAAAGTAGGAATTAAAGACTCATTGAAGGAAGGAAGAAATATGTGTTAAATTACGTCACTGAAATCATCGTCGAACAGTAACGCTTACGCACATGGCTTTGTATGGTGTTTACCAAGTTTACAAACTCATTCACTGAAAAAAGGTATTCAATGCGGTGTTACCTTTCAGCATTCAGTTACCGTGAAACGTGTGTTAGTCAGTTGCAAAAGTGTGTGTGTGACAATGCAATTATGTTTCAGTAAAGTCATTTACACTATGTTACATAGACCACAGTTGTCGATTCATTGCTTTATTAGGTACTTGCTTGTTTCAACAACGTAGTTACTAAAACCTAATAACGAGGACATCAGACAAATTATTGTAGACGCTAGCACATCAGGCTACAATCAAATTTCTTTAATAGATTTTAACTTTGTCACTAAACCATTAGGATCAAGGTTGATTGGAAAATGACAGTTTCGGGTAACTTGATGCCGTACCTTTTTTTTTTTTTTTTTTTTTTAGGATGGGAAATCATCAAATGACTTCTCCCACTCTGGGCGGAGCGGGAGGGAGTTAGTTGTAGGTTGTACAGTCGATCGCAATTCAATGGCAACAAAACCAAAACAAGGTGGCTTCTAATACAATTGAAACTCAGTACCTCCATCGTGACGTCGAA
The DNA here is from genome assembly GCA_916618015.1 of Xestia c-nigrum. Classification (NCBI taxonomy): domain Eukaryota; kingdom Metazoa; phylum Arthropoda; class Insecta; order Lepidoptera; family Noctuidae; genus Xestia; species Xestia c-nigrum. Next base: position 11,093,823 of record OU745248.1, read on the forward strand.
TATGCCTATAGGAAGTACGGTATCACTTCAGTAATTGATTAGATAGTGCATAATGCGATACTGTTTACCACCAGGTGAGCTGCTTCAATTGTTGCGTAATGTTTATCGATATTCGCAGGCGGCGTAAAATAGCACGTTTTGTAGGTATATGCGAAAATTGATTTTCCGTTTTGAAGCTTCGCCAATTTCCCTAAACTTGGATAACATTAACCAGATATAATGAAGACAGTGTGAGATAGTTTGTATAATATCGGCATATATAAGAGACTGGGAGAGGCTGGTTGTGGTATTCTATATCGACTCGAAGGACCAATGGTGATGGTGGCTCGAAGGACCAATGACGATAGTGGCTCGAAGGACCAACGGTAATTCTGGTTGGAGAGAAAGAAAGATATGAAGAAGAATTATATTAAGCAAATCCGTGAGAAGACAAAAGACTGGTAGGTAGGTAATTGGGGTAAGGTAAAGTACTCGTAGTAAGTTTGGATGTAGAATCTTCGGATCTAGCAACTACTGATCCGATTCCGAAAATTCTTTCACTAATGGGGAGCTACTCCTTTTAATACGTTCCCGTGGGTTAATTACTAGAGTATAAACTAGAGTAAAGCCGCGAGCAAAAGTTAGTCGTAAATAAATGCCAAACATCTAAAGATTAGTATTATTGTGCCACTCAAGTTCAATGAATTGTGATAAGCTAAGCTAGTTTTTTACAAGCAGTAGTTTAATCAATAATGGACGATTATAACGTATGACTCAAGTACCTATATGAGTAAATTATAAAATTTAAAAAGCTTGCTTACTTTACAAGTTCTATTAAGATATGAAATGACGAATCATTACTTGGCAATACCTATATAATTAACAGTCATTCCTTGTATTTGAATACTAACTGGTCCTACGTAGGTAACTATTAAAGGTACATAGGTACTTTACTACGTTTATTTAATGATCATGCAATCATTAAATAAAATAATAAAGTCACCGTGAGCGTTTTGTCATTAATTTAAAGTTCGTAAAAAGTGCTTTGTAAGCGTATTGGAATTCTTTGAACTAAACCAGTATTTTTACAGACAGATGTATGAGCATGACTGGTAAAAAATACGATGACCGCATCCTACGTTACGTTGATCCAATTTTTTCAAGACGCCTGTAATTCTTACCTTTTAAATATTTGTGTTTCACTCTACTAATAGTGACAATTTAAAATGCCATGGACACACTAAAAAAACCGTCCCATTCCCATGTAATACGAGGCGTGGCTTTACCCATCAGTCTCAGAGGCACTAGGTACTGAGAAATTCCTGATTGAAGAACAACAGACCTCATGCTCAGCACTAGCAATAGGCTTTTGTGTACTGAAAAATCGAATAATTCCATCAGTTAGATTATCCAAAAATATTTGAGCCGTATTTTTTCTTTTGTTACGTAAACCAAAATTGACGAAGATACGACGCTTTTAAATTTCTGAATACGTCACGCCGTAGTATAATTTTTATTGAGTCCTAACGTCACGAGCCCCCACTACCGAGTTTTGATGCGTTGTATCGGTTGTATCTTTCATATGCATTGATTTACAAAAACAAAAAATATTTGTGCATTTTTCCAAATTTACTCTAACTGACGGACAGAATAGATTTGCAATTTATTGATGGTGGAAACTAGCTTATATGCCACACACCAAATGCGGCAGTTCAAATTTTTATATCCCTACTGTGCGTAAAACGCAATAAGTTGTAACTATTAAGTCAGTTCATTTTCATCTTATGTACTTCAATAAAAATTACTTAATTACCAAAAACACCTAGTCATTCACAAAAACTGGCACAAGGTAAACCGAAGTACAAACATTTTACCGTATTTCGTCAATTGGAATAGCAAAAAAATTCTACTTTGCTATGCTACTTTAATAATAAGACAATTTTCTAATCTTTTTAGTTAGGATGACTTGCTGTGGACGACCAGTGGTGTTGCATTTGAACCGGGTTCCAGTCTTGTGTAATAATTTTGTAAAATAATAATAAATAATTGTACTTCTTTCCATAAGCGACAGACGGCACCAGTGGTGCACGAATAAAATACATCTATTTTAATTATTAGTTCCAGTTAAATATAGGTTTTAGGTTTGTATCTATTTTAAAATTACAGAATCATTATTATTTAAATTAAAACATGCATTTACTGTTAATATTAAGCTTTAATGTATTTAAGTTCATCAATTGAGCAAACATACTGTGTACTTTGCTTTGATTGGTCGAATAGCATGCTGAGTGTTGACCTACTGTTAGAGTGGGGAACATTCAGATGGAGGTGGAGATTTTAGACAGACTCAGTCTATCTTGAGGCGTTGAACAGAAAACATAGCTTGTGAACTCGTATTGCTGTTGTACTATCTTTACTTATAAATTGGTGATTGTTATATAATTGATTTAACATTTTACTTGAACACGCAAGTGTTTGATTTCATAATAAGTGTAAATAAAGCCTCGTATCCACTAGGCAACATTTGACGCGCGACACGTAAATCTCAACATGTTCGGCGGCGTTGCCCGACATCGCGCGACGTTGCCAGTTCGTGCGCAACATGACAAAACAATATAAAAGTTGCTAAACAAAAGTTCCGCGCTGACTTTCAACACGTTGAGCAACAGGTTGTGCAACATGTTGCGCGTCAATTGTTGCCTAGTGGAAACGCGGCTTAAAGTTCCAACCTCTTACATTGTTTCCATACACTTTAATATAAAATGGGTCTTCCAAAGGTATTCCATTTGTATTGGTCCAACAAACTATAAGTTTGATTTTGGAATACCTACTCTGTATTATTGCAATAGTGTTGCTGATTGCAATCAATCACTGCTACTTAATAAATATTATCTTGTGTGAAATTAAACTCTTTATTTTGTCCATTATAATCTGGAACCTTTTATACAGTTTTACTCACAACCAGTGTGTGTGTTTGACCAGATTTATGAAGCCACAGGACTAGTTGGGATTGTAACTGGTTGCGTACTGTGATTTCTGCCTAATCCCATGAATGTATAGGAAGGATTTTATAGGTAGAACCTCTATTCTTTAAAAACAAAGCAATAAATTCTTATACCCTTTTGGAAGAGAAGATCTGTAGTGGGGACATAACAAATAATTTTTGTATTTATCTGTGGAAGCTCATTATTAGCAATTTAAGTATCTATTTGTTAATATAATGCCATTAGTCTGTAAGCTTTTCTAAAATGTAAAAAAAAGAATGAAAAATATATTTATAAATCTCAGGAAGCAACTTCTACATTATAGCTTTATAGATAATATAGATATATCAGATAAGGAAAACATTAAAACTTGCCAGTCATCATGATATAAGCCACCGATGTATGACATAGTATGCTAAAATAGACACACCGCATGAAGCTTCTTATCTCAATAATTAATAATGAAAGGTTCATTGATTATTGTAGATATGTTTTACTCCATAGAAATTAAAATGTGTGGGAAACAGTTGTTATTATGGGTATGTGATGCGGAGGAATGAGGAAAATGATTGGGAAAGAGCTATTACAGTAGAGGAAAACCTAAGACACAATGGATGGCCTGTGTGAAAGAGGTTGTGGCTATAACAGGTGAGACTGTTGAGATAACGAGTTTTAGAGAAATATGGAAAAAGAAGGCATGCTGCACAAGCCCTGAAAAGATTGGGATAAACCTTTATCTGTTCGTGAAGTAGAAACAGTAGTTAAAGAATGGTGTCAGACCGATTCGGTCGGGCTGCACAGATAAAGGGATAAGCACAGGAGAATCCTACTTAATATTTTAAATGCGAAAGTTTATGAGTGGATGTTTGTTACTCTTTCACGCAAAAACCTGGATTAACACATAGGATACTTTTTATCTTGGTAATAAGATCCCATGCGTCAATATTAAACTTACGCGGGTGAAGCCGCTGGCAGAAGCTAGTTATGATTAATGATATTTTACTTCATAATGGATATCATCACTTTTTAGTATAGTATGTGGGAATCTAGTTTATTGTACTTTATTACAAACTGCATCAGGTTGATTGTTTAATATTAATTTTTATTTAAAATTTGTGTTTAAAACTTGTCAAAAAGTTAGAAATTTAACCACCAATATCTCCGTAACTAGAAGATTCCCAGGTATGGTGTAGAACAAAAAAATGATTGAAATGACAGGGAGGAGAAGTGCCTTTCGGCTTCGTTAAAAGGTGATTTATACCCTTTATTAAAATTAATTAGTTGGTCTATTAAAACTAAATCTCAACAAGGAATATTTTAAGTATTCCTTTTACCCATTTTTATTATTTTGTCTTTTCAATTAGCTGGTAATTTTCAACATGTGGGATTCCATTTATAGTTAATAAAATATAAAAATAATGAACTATGTGTATTGCAACACAACTGTTACTAAAACAACAACTCAATTATCTTGTGGTAAGAATGGCTTATAACTAACATTGTATTACTTCTTTATTTACGGGGTTGACGGAAAATTAATTTATGGTTCCTGATGAGTCTTCCATCTAGCTTGGAATGTGCTAGACTCAAAAACGGTTTGCAAAATAGAATGCTTGGTGATCATCAGTGGAATGCGACTGGATAAGTTTAGTGTACTTAGAAGTAAATTACTGACCATAAAGCAATCATGAATAAGGATAAGAGGATGATGTCAAGTCAAATAGATTTTAAGATAGAATTATCTCAATCTTGATTAAATATTGTATTTTTGATGATGATAACATAGCCTTACATACTTGAGTAGCATTGTGATGTCAGTAAAATGTAACAACAGGCTAGCTGCAGAAACAACCAATACAACACCTAGGAATTTAGGTAGGTAATTATGTACTTACCTCCTCTGTTACATTTTGTGCTGCCTTCTTCTTGATATCGATCAAGTTCAGGACATTCCCAGTATTAATTGTCACTTTAGACGCACTCTTCAACATCGTGACCAAATAGATTAACTTTTTTAATTGTTAGAGGTAGCTACTCCGTCTCACACTCAGCCAAGGTTACCGGCCAATATCACACACACAAAAAATACTTCAAGCGCAATATTTGAAATGCGAACGCGCTGCCGACCGCTATCGGCGACTGAGAACGACTGAATACTGGCCTTGCACGCGGAAACTCATAATTTTATACACAATCAGCTGGAGAAGTATATCTGTGACGTATTGCGATGTATGACGAAATCGTTCAGTATGGTTGAGACAACATATTGTAAGGTTGTTTTGTAGGCTGCCAAAGATATGGCATTTGAATAGTGAGTCAGCAAAACTAGAATTTCAAGGAATTTTCATATTTCTCCATAAATATTCTATCACGAATGAAATGTCAAAACGTTTTAAGAATGACATTTTGACAGTTGAATCCGTTGAAGGCAAGCTGTTTTTACTGTTCCGTGAAGGCAAGGGTATAATATTTAAGGGCTTGTTACATTACACGATTTATCGAGCCCTGCTTGCGGGGAAAGAGAAGTGTAAAAAGAAATTGGGTGGTCGAGTGGTCCCGACCGCCCTACTTCCCTGCCGCGACGCCGATCGTGCCCTGCCTGCCCTTTACCAATAAATAAATCGGATCAGTGACATAGTGTAATACCAGCCTTACATTTAAAAGCAAAAATAAACACTAATCTTCATTTTTTATTCACATCATGAATATTGATAATGATCACAGAAAAAAAATAGCACAAGTGGGGTAACACGTGAAAAACTGCAAGGTACATGCAAAAATAAAAATACTCTCATTTATAACCTCAAAAAATTTTTATTTTATTGAAAATGTAATAATCTGAATTTGTTTGGTAAACTAAACCAGATTTTATTTTTGTATAAGAGGTTTCACCTAAAATCATTAAATCGACGATTTTTTATACCGTCATTGTACATCCGACATCGTCAACATTTAGCTGGCAAGGCAGAGTCGATGCTAGCGACATCTATGTCTATATCTTTGAGTTTTTCTCCTCATTAGCACGTCAGTGTTACACCTTGAAGGCCAAAATAATGCTTTGCACAGCTTATTTCTGTGTCGTGGTGAGAAATATGCCACCTTAAAGCCTGCACTACACTACTCGCGAAGCTACTTCGACGAAGTACTTTCCGAAGTTGAATGAAGTCCGAAGTATGTGACTATACACTCGTGCAACCTCGCGAGGAACTCAGTCGCATGGCGCCCGCAGGATAGGCATCATGGATAACGTTCATGTGGCAGCTGCTGTTGCAATGTGACGACCCGATTGGCGTAGTGGTGGTGTCGCTGCCTTACGTTCTTAGGGTCCTGGGTTCGAATCCCGGTAGGAGCAAATGTTTGTGTGATGAGCACGGACATTTGTTTCCGAGTCATGGATGTTTATATGTATAATAAGTATGTATTTACAAACAAAAAAGTATATATGTAGTATATCAACTATCTAGTGTCCACGACACAAGCCTTGCTTAGTGTGGCACTAGGTGGCGCTGTGTGTTAAAGTCCAGCGATATTTATTTATATTTAATGTGTACTCTCGCATATTATAATTACGTGCGTATTTATCATCAAACGAAAATTAAAAAGAAATGGAGAAAAAGAAGATGGTGGATGATTGCAATGCATCGGAACAGAACTAGGTTAATAGATTAAACAGGGCACAATTAATTTTAAAATTACCTTTAATATTTTTTATCATTCTTTATATTTTTTTGCAGAAATACTATGGAGCAACAATTCTCTGAACTCATACAAGAACGATGAATGCAATATGCGCTGATGACGTCTCAACAAGAACCAAGAACTCCTTTAGAGTAAACTCCTTTAGGGTATGTTCTGTGACAAGAACTGAAGTGAGCCGAGTAGTGTAGTAAGACGCTTCGTATTCGAACTTCGGGACACTTCGAGTCCTTTGACTCGGGCGCAAAAACCGACAACGACTGGAAGTCGCCCGATGCAAACCGAAGTTGCACGAAGCGAACCGAAGTACCCTTCTACACTATCATATTCGCTTAACTTCGATCAACTTCGCGAGTAGTGTAGTGCAGGCTTTAGGGTTTACAGTCATGTTCTGTGAATACCTATGCCAGACTGAATGAAAACCAGTTGCGCCAAGTTCATTTTGGTGGTTAAAACACCTTTGACAATGAGAGGTTTTCATTTTAAGAATTAAAAAAAAAAATAGTTTCCAACAACTCTATAGATGGCGTTGACCCGACTACGTTACTAGTGTCAAAGTCAAAACGCTTGGTATGGTTGCCAGCTTAAGGGTTTTACCCCTAAATTCAGGGAATAGAATTGTTAAAAGGGACATTTTTAGGACATGTTTTGTGCATAGAATAAACGTAGACGGCTGGTCGTAGGCCTTCCCCATGGTATGCCATCAGTGAGAGACAAAAGTTGAGAGCCTGAGAATCTTAATGTTCATCAGGTTCTGGAGCAGCGTATGATGATGAATCTTGATCTTTGGATGTTATGGTATGGGATGTTGTGGGAGGTTGAGATGAATTTTTCCATGGAAATATGGATGGAATGGCTGTTTGCTTCAATATTTTTGATGCCACATCTAAAAATAGGTAAACTATTGTTTTTTGTTGTTAGCCTATTCAGTCCAACTGCTGGGCAAAGGCGTCACCCATCTCTTCTGGTGTTTTGCCTCCTCCGGCCAAACACGTAAACTATTATTAGAATCTAATCTGAGATAGAATAAATTAATCTCTGTTGAATTTTGAACCTAAGAAAATACCCACAATACTAAACATTGATGAACTTACTTGGTTGTAACACTGATAATGGTGTTCTTACAAAATCATTTGGTTTAAAGTGTGCTGAGCATATGTGCGAATTTCTTTTTATGGCCCGTCCAGGCCCCTTATTCACAACCATTCGACTCGCTTCCGATTCGGAAAGTCGTATGTCTATCTCGGTCGTTTCCGTAATGCCAGAAGAAGACAGATATACGACTTTCCGAATCGGAAGCGAGTCGAATGGTTGTGAATAAGAGGCCAGGTTTGAAATGTACGATGGCTTGTACCCATTGCGCTTTATGACTTTCATCTTTAGGAAAAAGATGCATGTCTTCATTTGTACATAAATCCACAAGGCAACGACTTCTCTTCTTTTTCTCTTAGGATATTTTCTTTCTGGCGTGGAAAACCCTAAAAAGTATTGTTTTATTTTTCCTTTTTGTTTAGTTACATATAGAGGCTATTTTCAAAATATCAATGTGATGTGATGTGACAATGACATTACTTTATTTATTTACCTACTTTTAATGTACGTTTCATTTCACGTTCTCAAAATAACATACAAGTGAAATAATCAGAAAATTATATCACGTTCCGTTCCTTCCAGTAACGTACCCCAGTCAGCGCCATCTATCCAGCGACTAGGGGAGTTGAAAAAGAAAATCCCTCATAGTTAAAACAATCATATATGTTCAATTTTATTTCACTGTGATCGTTTTCATTATATTTTGTTATTACTTTTAATAAAAAATATTGCTATTGGAAAAGGAATCCGTATAAAATCAAACAAAGGGCATCTTCACAAACACAGCTTGACAACCGTCGGTGACAAAGTCAAAATGACAAGCAGACTGAATAAATCTGAAGTCCGAGGGTGCATTCCGAGATATGATATAATCACTCACAGCGCTCACAGCAATATTTTGCGTTCCGTTTAAGTTTTCACGATTATGACAGCTAAGATCTGTCATAGGTCACTTGACAGCGCTCACGGTGAAGTTTCTTTGGGGCATAGTCGGTGTAATCGCAAGATGGCGCGTGTCATGACGTCATCTATAACGACTCTAGGAACATCGATATCGCGCTTGGGTCATTTTCACAAAAACTGTAGATCGCGTTTTCGGGGTGTCCCACAACTTTGGTTAAATATTTAACAAATAATTTCCACGTTTAAGAAAAACTACAGTAAAAATAAGGATCCGTGGTTAGTTTTTAACAATATTACGTATTATTACTACTTAAAATACAGTCTTAATGTACATGTCTTAAAAATTCTATTCCGTTACTGGAACAGTTATTTCCGTGATTGTCCTATTTTATTTAAATGTTGATTTAAATGTTATTTTTAGAGCGAAATGCCACCGGATCGTCATGAAATTTTGAGAATTTAGAAGCTAATAACTTGGTGATTATAAATTAAAAAATAATTACTATAAATTGTGTCCTTATTGAGTAACATATCAAAAAGTATTGAACTAATTTCGACCAATGAGTAACGAAATGGACATTAAATTGATGAAAAAGTATGTTTTTTTATGATTGATTTTCTTTTTACTTATTTTTTATTAAAGTACAAAACATTATTAATAAATAATACCAGTTGATTAAATGCATGCGTGTTTTATTTTATTTCTATCACTGAAAGTTTATAGTTGCGAAGAAATTTTGGTCCCCAAGAACAATAATAAATCTATATTTCAATCAGATGTTTTATTATTATTTTCATAGTGAAAAGAATAACGATTGTAAATATAATGAAAATAAACGAATTACATCGAAATATTTAATTTCAACACATTTTAAAATAGTGTACACTTTTTCTGAAAATGACCCGCTTGTGATCGCGCTCGCGGTAACTCGGAACGAGTTCATGGACGCACATAGCGTTTACAGCCTATCTCGGAACGCGACCCGAACCGAACACTAAACGTCAGATCAGAAACTTCAACTCAAGTGATATTAAAAATATTATTTATTGTGCTTCAATTCAGCAGACTGAAAGTACGTATGCGGTTGAGTAAATTCTGATTTTATTTAGACGACAAGTATCAAAGTTATCCTATTAGCTGAGTATAAAAACAACAAAATGGGCGTCGATATTATAAGTTTTGCTTACGCCGCGTCGGTTGCTGCGGGTGGAATTATGGGTTATGCTAAAGCAGGTTAGTTATTTATATATATTTTTATTGATTCATATGCTATATAAAAAAAAAAACCAAAGATGGAACTACAAGTAGATTTGTGCATTAATTTGAAAATGAAGCAGTAAATTTTATAGTTTTCAAATGTGTACCAATAATCTTTTATGTAATCACTCTAAAATCTAGGTACCTGATAAGTATTGTACCTATCTTCTTCACGTAGCTAGGCCGTACCTAGCTAATAGGCGGAAGCGGACATGACATGTTTACCAAATCATAAGTGGCTACTCATGCTTTCTTGATAAAATTTTGTGCCAGTAATACTTATTTATAGTTTTTTTAAACATCTTTTATAGCATGTTTGATTGGTGCAGCAGCAGCAAAATTATTAGCTACATACTGATGACAATCACAGTGTTAATACCGTTATCAAGGATTTTTATTAAATGATAAATGAGTTTCTACTTGAATATTGAGTTTTGATTGAAATGCTATCTTCAGCATTGATAGAATAATACCATAGACATGAACTATGATGCTCTTCCGAAAAAGCAAAGGGGTTTTTATAATCAACTTAACCTTTCCCATCCCGCTGTTGTGATATTGGGTGGTTCAAATTTAAAACTTGAAATTTTACTACATTCTTTCAAATAAAAACACTGAAGATCTTTTTTGTACTATTACTCAAGTATTTCTAAATTGTACTGGAAGATTCCATTCCTACTTTGCCAACCCATATGATTACATTCATTCTCTTCCAACACTCATAAAGAATTATTAATGTTGTCATCGAACCTGTAGTTATCTATTCAAATATTGACAAATTTTGTTGTAAGTGTTCTTTTAATAAGTGACAAGGTCAAAAGATAGTATATTATCTATAAGAAAAAGACACAACAGGCACTAAATTATGTCCATGTGTAAGTTTTATCATCAAAAACACTATTGTGTTTAATGTGAATGGCCATGTTTACTTTACAGCCACCATCTGCATGTACATGAAGTTTTTAACTGTCTGACAAGTATTGTTTGATTATAATTTCCTTTATTTATTATTTCCCTGCACTTACTGTGTTGAAAAATGTATTGTGCTGTAGTGAAGTGTGATTCTGTATCATGAATGCAATTTTGTGGAATAGGTACTCAGATAATTTTCACAAACACCAAGTGATATCCTACAATATCTACATAATATAAGGGTATTGTTCAATTCTCAAAGTTTGGCTCTGTACAAAGAGTCTAAATTCCAACAGTGCATTAATATACTGTACTGTCTGTAGGTACTGTTCTTAGTGAGAAGAGGCATAAATATCTATTGTCTACATTGAAATGACACAAAAAGGATGCACTGAAAATATATTTTGAATTTCAAATGGTTTAATCAGTCAGTTTTCTTTATTTAAACTTGGATTTTGTGATTAATTATTTTTTTTACGTTTCAGGATCCATACCTTCTTTGGGAGCTGGCCTCATATTCGGATCAATTTTGGGTAAAACTTGTGATATATATTTTTTTTTACTTTTCAGTTACATATACGATATAAGTTAATGATAGGTACCTACCTATTCTAAATCACGTTTATTCTTTATACAACCTTTACAACCCACTGCTGGGCAAAATGGTTTCTCACATAGTTTATCACTCTTCCCACAAATGCCTACAATAATATTTCACTACAGTCGCAAAAAGCAAATCTTATAGATAATATTTGTGTCGCATTTCCAGGAGTTGGAGCTTACCAGCTGAGTCAGGACCCCTCAAACTACACACTTATGTTAGGAACCACATCAGCTCTCGGAGGTCTTATGGGATACAGGTAATTATGATCCTTAATCATTACAGATCCTCCATGTAAAATACTGGTATTCAGCTGCATCCGTTAAACTGACACAACATTGCTTACTCTTGCCTACTATCCACATGAAAAGGTAAAGCAACTTGTGGTGGACTGTGGCGTGCTCACGCACCGGTAGGCTAAGCCATCTCAGCGACTCAATATTTTCGCAGCAAAAAGGCCAAACAACTAACTAAGGTCCACTTTGGCGCAAAAAGCCTGCTAGTACAAATGGATACTTTCAATAGAGCGTTTTCAGGGCCAGTTTCCACCGAAAAACAATAGATGGTGCTATGCAAGTCTGAGTGTAAAACTTATTTAGCTATGTGTAGCTGGCAATCATTACCTTGCTTTTTTCTCTTGCTTGCTAGTCAGTAATCTGAATAATAATAACTCAAATCGAACGAAGATAGACACACAACTAGGAAAATGTTTTACTATAATAATTTTTATAATACCTTTTTGTTCTATAAAAGTATATTTTGAATGGTTCAAATAATATTTATAATAATTGAGATAATTTAATGGATCTTCGATTATAGTTTTATTTATTAATTTAAATTTAGTTTGTGTGCGTTGATCTTGCTTAGTTCGATTTGCATTTTTGTTGTACAAATACTACCCATATTATATCAAGGAGAATGTATTAGTACTGATTTGCGTTTTATTCATATTGTGTAATTAGATCAGCGCCATATACATCGTTTTTCCGTGGAAATCAGCCCTGAAAACACCTTAATTACTTATGCGTTGTAAAACATCCTCAACCTCGGACCAGTAACTTTTTCGTTCTGCAAGGCTGAAACTGTAACTGCCCTTGCATTTCCACATGAAGTTTTGCCAAAGGAAACATTAGGTAATCAAGTTTTCTTTTACTTAATTACAGGTATTACAACGGCAGGAAGTTCATGCCAGCAGGTCTTGTGTTCTGTATGTCTGTCGGTATGCTCGCCAAGATTGTATTCAAACACGTTGGTGTCAATTCCCCGATAGCCACCAAAGGGTAATTATGGAAAGAACCTTTTTGTTTAGAAACTCTTTGGACAATCGTTTTCTATAAAACCCAGAAAAAAGTTCCCCGAGTGTAAATAAATAAATTGGTTCTTTAGTTTAAGTGAAAGTGTGAATTACATTTTATAGGTTGAAGGAATGTATACTTAAGTCAAAAGTTCTCTATTTGTTTTTATTTCTGTAATGGCTGCTATATTGCATTTTTCAATTTACAGTGAAGAACTTGAATCGATGAAGTGAAGTTAACATAGTGCATTGAAAAGCTTTTATTCTAAAAGTATGATGATTTTTTTGTATATTTTGTATTGTATGTGAGGTGGCCGCACTGGCCGCACAATCCTTGGTGCAATATCTGTGTTCATTGTTTGCATTAAGTAAACTACTTTATTACATACTATGACAAAGTAAACTTAGTTTTTATAAAAGGTGATAAAATAAAAGGTGTTGGGAAGATATTGTTTTTATTTTCATATTTCTGAAAAAAAAAAGATTTTGTAGGCAAGTGCATACATACCTCATATTATGTGTGTTGCCAAATTACTAAACTAAGTAGTTAGTACTTTGTGTCAAGTGGTAGAAATTCAGAAGGGTTTAAGTAAAACGAGATAATTCGTATTCATTATTTTCTATATTTTTTCCTTAAAATTTAGAAAGTTTTGGAGGAAAAAGGGATTTTATACATAAATAGTTTGAATACAATAAATAGTTATATCAACGGCAAGTGATGTCAAAGTTACAATATCTCTGATCTCCTATGCATGTTCCATACAACCGAAATTAACTGTAAAGTTTTTTACACTATTGGTAACTTTATTATATATTTAATATCTCTTCATAAATAATTTTAGACATTAAAAACAGCTTAAATTATAACAAAATTGAATTTTTTATAAGAACAAAAAAAACCCATTGAAGTTTTGTAAAATGTAAAATTTACTTAAAAAATAAGAAAATAAACTTAATTTCAGAAGACCGCGAACCAGTCGCTCTTGAAGTCAGTTTTAAAAACAAAAAATAAAATAAAAAAATAAATCTTATTTAAACATTTCTTAATAATTACTGTATAAAAGGCACTTCGTGGCAGTTTCTTTTATGTAACATTGATGATATTTTACAACCTTTTTAACTCAAACCTAAGAGTATTTCTCGTTGTCCAAGACCGCAGGACACTTGGGACTATTCTGTTCCTAACGTTTCTAATATTCTAGTGTACTTATAAGTTCATTAATAACACAATCACATTGTAATATCACTCACGGAACTGTGTCCGACACTTTCATAAAGCATTGTCTTCGGACACAATTTATTTCACACACAATACGCACACTCCCGCATCTAGGTACTAATTACCAGTTGGATGTTCGGAATAAAACCAAGCAAATAACGGTCTGCTTGTTTTTATTGCTATTACTTACAGATACGATTATTTTTGAGATTACCTATCGAGTATTACATGTTTGATATTTAAAATTAGAATGGCCGAGAGTATATTCGTTGTCGGGTAGTGTGCGATTCACAATCTGTAATGTGTTTGAGACTGGAGGGGGGACTGCCCTGTGCCCTGTGCCGGGCGGTACCGCGGTAGTCGCCGTGCAAGGGTCGTGCGGGGAAGTCGCGTCGCTCCAGTGAGACAGTCTTCAAGGCTCGGCCCGCTCTTATCGTTAATGGCGGCTGTTAAAAAAAAGTAACTAATTAAATATGACTGTTAATTTTTAAACACTGATGTTAGAAGAAAATGATTCGAAAATTGTATACAATAGGTTTTTACAGTAATGCAAATTATAATAGAGATTGAATCCTTAATAGAGACTGAAAAACACATGCTTATGATTAAAAGTACAATTGAATTGAAAAGACATTATATAACAATAGTAAAATGTATAAGAGTAAGTAATATTAATAACATAAGATATGGCACAAAAACTTAGAAGTAAGAGTATATGTACAATGTAGATGTAGGTAATGTTTCCATAATGTTTGAAGTAGTTTGTGGAAGATATTTGATATGTATGTAAGAAGTATTTATGTACATTATGATGTCATTCCAGATCATGTTTTAGAGTCAAGACTTAAGAATATGCACTTTTTGTTGTAATTTTAAGATGGATGCAACATCATCGCGTGTATTATAGTTTTTGATGACTTATTTTGCCTGTTTCTTAATCTATATTCACTATTTTATATCAGCCTGTTCAGTCTCACTGCTGGGCAAAGGCCTCCCCATGGTTTTCCAATTTGCTATCTATGTGCACAATGATATTTATGAAAAAAATAAAAAAAAACCATTTGCATTTCGGATAAGTTATCTAAAGGTATACAAGTGAAACAGGCAAAAATTCTTAAAAAGAAAACTGACCAGGTATCTTTTATTAAGTGAATAGGTACAATCAATGACAAAATTCACAAGTCAAGACATGAAATAAGAGATCGATATCGACGCATGAAAGAGAATGATCATCCATCGTCCATCCTTACCAATAATTGGCAACCTATTGTCGAACTAACTCGCCGGTAGTCTGATTCCTTCGTAAGGAAAACATGAACCTCGCCGGCTCTATTTGTACTTGCTGAGAATTCGCATCTGGCCGAATAGAATTGTCACTCGACTTCGCTTGAGAGTAATACGTTCCAATTTTGAAAACGGGCTTAACACTCTTGTCTTGGTAAGGACTCTTTGTCGTCGACCTTCTAAAGAAGCCATCGAAATCCTCCTTGTTATAGAAACCTCTTTTCTCTGTGCTCAATGATTGTGCAACTGTTGTCGATGGTTTTGTTGTAAAGTCTTTGAAATCGTAAGGAGATCTCGTTGATGTGATCGAGTATTTGTTTATGGAAGGTGGGTATGTGACGCTCGAACTTGGCCGTCGTGTTGTCGTCGTTGTTTTTTCAGTGAAGAATTGGTAAGGTTTTCTTGTTGTAAACTGGAAGTATGGTTTCTCTGTTGTTGTTGTCGTTGTTGTTGTAATTTTTGTTGTAGTTGTTGATTTTGTAGTGTATGCTGTGCTCTTTTGATAGTATTTTGGGGTTTGTGCGGGTGGCGCCGAAGTACTAGCTACATACGGCTGTGTCGTTCCATCATAACTACGTGTTAAAGAAATACAGTATTAGTAATGTGTGCCCCTGTCTGTACACAGGCTGGTTGCAATGAGAATGTGCTGGGTTCTCATTGGCTGGGCCAGTGCTGTGGCGATATTTGAGTTGGTTTGCGCGTAGTATGGTTGTATAAATATTTACTTAATATTTATTTAGCCATAATCTTAAACAAATCTTAATTATAATTACTTATTACTAAACATATTTATCACAAAATAATGTATAGACTGTTAATACAACTATCATAAATGTAACTGTCAAACATATAATATTACCTATCATACTGATTTTATCAACATCACTGATAATAACGGCTATGATAATGATAATATCAACTATCACACTGATTATATCAACTATCACACTGATAATATCAACTATCACACTAATAATATCAACTATCTCACTGACAATATCAACTATCACACTGAAAATACCTATGATCACACTGATAATATCAACTATCACTAAATCACTAATAATATCAACTATCAACCTAATAATATCAACATCACGCTAATAATATCAACAATCACACTGATAATATCATCTATCACGCTGATATATCAACTATCACACTCATAATATCAACTATCACATTGATAATAACATCATATGCATACTATCAACTATGATACTGATATATAACTACCAAATTGATAATATCAGCTATCACACTGATAATATCAAATATCACACTGACAACGCCCCCAGTATCCCTATCATAATGGTACACACCTGGTAATGTTTCCGAAGAACGGGCTCGTTTCAGGACGCACGTAGCTCGGCGTGTGTTGCGAATAGTCGGGGATTATGTTCTCATGTTCGGTTATACACCGCCCGTTTATACAATACTGGAAGGAGAACACATATTATCTCAGCAGTTGTTATAGAGTATGTTAACAAAATAATAGTTTTGTTACATATCGATTTGGAGGGTAGTTTGCATTTTTTTCAAACTGTTTGCAGTGTCAGTGGACGTCTTTCGGCTCAAATGATGATGATGTTAATAATGTAAGTGATGAAATGTACCTGTCCATCGCCACAAGGCGATCCCTCAGCGGCTGGTCTGTACGCGACGCAGTACCCGCTCGCCGCGTCGAAACAGAACAGCTGAGCGCACACTCGCTCGTCCTTGAAACATGCGCTGAAAATAAAACGGAATTATTTTACTACACATTCATCATCTGCCTTGTCTTTTCCCAACTATATTGCAGTCGGCTGATCCAGTGTATCCATAAGCGGCTGAATATTAGCATTCTGCGTGGAACGACTGCTTATCTGACCTCCACAACCCAGTAAGTACCAGTCTGGTTGTCAGACTTTCGGCTGACCGACTGCGACCTGGCTGTCAGACCAGGTCGCTGAGTACCTGTAACGACTGTCAAAGAACTACTAGATCTACTAATGATAGCCGGGATCAACTGCTGACTTATAGTCTACACAGTATTCCTACATTCTAGAGTAAAGATAATGAGAATACCGGTAAAAAAATAAAGTATCATTCTATAGCTGGACGTAGATCTCCTAAGACATGGACAACGGACAATGGGGACGCGCATGAATTCGCCACTAGGGGCGCTCGTGTAGAGTAAGGTCTTCCGAAATGTCAGATGTGTTCGCGCGTTACGTGCTTTTTTATCACGTATTTTTACTAGGTAATATTCGCAATTGTGGTCTAGATTGAGCCATTCCTGATTAATAATGACTGTACTTACTTGAAGGAAAAAATAAATGTTAAATGCTTGCTCATTTTAGGGGCTTTAAAGTATCAAATAGAATTAATGACAGGACCTTACTCGCCAGTGGCGCCATCTAGTGAACTCAAAAACGATAGCCCTCATTGTGATGGAGGAAAGATGGAGAGGATAACGAACTGATCAGAAATCAGAAGAAATCGTGATTATACTCGTAAGTAATGGCGAAATAGACCCCATACAAACAAGAATGGCTACCCTCGCCCCCTTTCCTTTTTTTTTTCTTACCTCGTCCCCCTATCCTTCCGGCACTGCGCGTCTAACGTCAGCAGACGTCCGGGCAGCACTCGCGGTAGGGAGTCGTCTTCGTGCGGCGAGTTGTACAGACAAGTCGCTGTGTCGCCGCTGGAACATAACGTGTTTATGTTAGTTTATTTTATAGAGTCCTCGGTATGAAAATTAAGTGTGAAAAAACTCAATAAAGCATTATTGTTATGGTCGTGAATCATATTTTATATTAACATAACACCGTGACCTGCGGGCCTAAAATTAAATTCTAAAAATGGACTTTTAGAAGTCCATTTTAGAATTTTTTTTTTTAACGTTACTCATATTATGTTCTGCTAAAGCGGCCATTTTAGACCCCTGCAAATTGTAAAAAAAACGTAAGAAAATTTGAATTTCGCGGGCTACGCTGGCGATTTCAGCGCAGTCTGTTGACAGCGATACTATCTGTAACAGCACCAATAAAATACGGCGCAGTCTGCCGATAGAAGTGAAAACTAAGTAATATATTCTGCTGCGAGTTGTGCCCCGCGCACGCTTAAGTGGTGCTACGCCGTAGCGGAACGGCTACGAGTGCTACGAAGCGTTAGGTGACGGTCACGCGAGTTCCATGTTTTTTTTTTTCAACTCATAAAGTGCTCAAAGCGCCTTAAGAAGTTTTAACATCAATAAATCGCATTTCCGCTCTCAACTTCTCTACTCACTTCAAGAAATGATGGAAGCTCTGCACACTGCAGGGAGACCACCGGAATCCCTTCTCAGTGTGTCGCAAGTCGGACATGATGTAGCCGTCTTCCCAGCGGCACTTCTCTGCGCCAGGCCCGCCCAAGTACGAGGGAGGGGGGCTGCCGTCGTGGACTGCTCCTAGTCTGGAAGGTGAGGGAATATGGTGTTAGAGTGACTAAAATAATATCATGGCCGCGCCGGTGCCACGTATTTCTATATTATAAAATCGTCGCGATTCTCTCGCTCGTGGAGTCGGCCTCTAAGAGAGTGTATAGAAATACGTGGTAGGACGAATAATATCGCCGCGATTCTCTCGCTTGTGAAGACGGCCCCTAAAGAATACATAAAATAAGATGATACCTATGTGAGGACGAAATGCTGTAAGTAGGAACACAAGGTCAGTTGTTATAAATAAGTACTTACAAATGTCCGACTTCGTGAGCAGCAACAATGATGCCGGAGAAGCCACCGGTATCTTCAATGATGGCGACTGAGTTCACTTTCTCGAGTCTCTTGTTCACCACGCAAGCGCCGCCGACGTACGCAAAACCTTCACATTGAAATGAAGTGTGAGAATTGTGCATTAATTTGAAACAAAATAATAACCAAATTAATTTACGGGGATTTTTGATTGGCACAAAGCCGTTTTACAAGTCTAGATTTTAGAAGCTTATTTAAGTATCAAATCTTTAACTTTAGAAAAGAAGTTATTCAGAGTAAAAAATAAATGAAGGCACAAAATAAGTAAGAATAGAATTTTCAAATGAATGCATGATCGTAGGACTAAGGAGTTTCAGGTAACAAGAGGATATAAATATTCATAAAGCTAGGCTACTTACAGTTCGATGATCGATGAAAAAGGTGAGAAGACACAAAAATACTTAAATAATATGCTTAAAGTACTCACAGTGAAGTGTTGAGGATAAAAGGATACACAAAACGTGCATTGCAAACTTAAATAACATGCAAAGCGTTAGGTATAGTCATTGAATTAGATAATTTGCCATCGTCGTCATTATTAGTATTTTATACCATTTCCAAAAGCATGCAAATAAGTTTAGAAACAGTGCATACTACCTATTAGAGCTTATACATGCAACTTGTATTTATTTAAGAAAAATATAAAGTAGAAGCAAGAAGCGCTACAATATTAAATTTTCCCGCGCCTAACTACAAAATATTTGGCGTTTGAGATTTTTGACATAAAATCACGTTAGTGACGTGAAGCAACCAATGTTTATTCGGCCACATTAGTAAGTCGATTGTAAATATGACTAAATCGACATTATTGTTTGTGTGGCTCCAGAATATAAAATATAGTTTGATTTTGTCACCTGAATGGAAGAAAATAATCAATAACTACAGAAATAAAGTACATACATGCTATTAACTGATTTTTAGAAAGCTGTCCATGCCTAAATTATAACTTTGTTATTTTACGTACTCAGGCGTCATATAAAACGACGATGAAGTCAGAAAGTATCTAGAAAACAATACATGATGATGAAAATAAACGCTTAAATATTTTAGTTCAAATTATTAAGAATAAGTAGAAAGAGACAACGGAGACATAATAAAATACAATAAACTTTTTATGATCAAACTACATAAAATGGAAGAAGATTAATATTTACAACGTCATCTAGATAGATATCTAAAATGATGCATTCACAAAGATTTACAATGTATCTAGAAGAAAATAATTGCAGAAAAGACAGAATATTATTCACAAGGTGCGAATATGACAACACGGAATTGGGTAAAGGTATAATCAAGTGGAACATGGATCCATAGTGTATAATCGTGAACATATAGGTGAGGGACTTTGATGAAAAAGGCGTGCTTTTGGAAAATGTAAGATCTCTGTAACACGCCTACCTGCTGTCCCTCTATTGCACGCATCGTTCGGAAATTGTCTTCTGCACATGTCTAGTCTGAAATTGTATGGAAAGAATAAAACTCAATAAGATTTTAATTTTCCTGTTCTTCTACAGAAACCATCCGTTCGACATGGAACTTTTTTGGTTCACCTCATTCCTTGTACGAAATGAAATAAAACTGAAATGTTCTCATACAAGAACTTCGTCTTGTGCAAGCGACTATTGTATAGTGTAACTTTTTTTAATATTCAGCGCCATTACCAAATCCTTTACCTCATAAATAATAATAATGAAGCAAGTAATTAATGTTTCACTCTTAAGCCTCGGTTAATGCCGCGCCGTTTGACAACACCATCCTAATGAACGCTTGTTTTAAAATTTAATTTACCAGCGGTGCCTTTTGTACAGCGACCACCCTTGCGACGTCGGCACATGTCATACCTGTTGGTCAAATTAGTTTCGTCGTCTTCATAATTTATCCTTGACCTTCACCTTATCTTGACTTAAAACTATTTCGAGACCATAGTCCGTACTTTATACAGTAATTACTTTGAATAATGGCGCTAAATTATGATTTGAATGCGTTGATATACAAGACTTACCATCTCACCTTTTGTCCTGTAAGTGTTGCAAGGACAATAAAATATATATTATAAAATGCTGTTGAGTGTAAATAGAACACAGACCCTCGTATAACTAAACACAGGCCAATAAGGATTCAGCAAAATCTATTACATTACAAACTATCGAACCAATGTAACTTTTATTATCACTTGAAACTGGAAAATTATACAGATTTGTTGTGTTCAAATTGAAAACAAAGTTTGTTGAGTAATATAATTATCTGTTTTCCATATAGTTGTCTTCGCATGTTGAATGCAATAAAATTTGAATAGGTATAATATTCACACGAGATGGTGTGATCACACAGTTTTGAAATAGTTCTCCGCACTTAATTGTATTTCAAAACTGGTAATGCCTCTGATAACTTGGATGGCTAGGTATTGTTTAATTTTAAATTCTCTGGTGCAATCCGTAATTTATTTAAATTAAAACACTTTTTAAACAAAACACAATGTGTGCAACAAACAGATTATCGCTATAAAATATTAAGAAACACTGCCCATGATATATGACTGTCGACATAGTCGACTTATAAAACACCGCATATTATTCTTTCTACGTTTTTGGCTGAGATTTCAACATTACGTAAGAAGGATTATTGTGGAAGGTTTGATAGGATCGGCCCTCTTGTCAAGGGTAGTCATAATTTCCGTCGGTACATCCTGATGACCGATTTTAGCATATTTAAAAGATTAATCAGTAATGCTGTTTACAACTCAAGACAATTTATGAATACCAGTTTTAAACTCACTTGGTGATGGCTACAGCGATGTCGTAGACTGGCAACCGTCGCTCCCTGAACAGATACTTGCCCATGTCAGTGAGCGCTGCTGCAGAGTCTATCGCGTCTCGACCAACACGATTTCTTTCAAGGTAAGGTGTCGCATCCCGACCCTGGAATATAAAATAATGGTTGGTCAGTATCAAATACCGAACACGTACCATTTAATAAGAAACATTATTACAAACAGTATCCAGACGGAACCAACACCAAGACGCTGTAATCTGCTTCTATACTAATGTTATAATGAGGAATGATTTTTGTTTGTTTGTGTGTTTGTTACGACTGTAGGTACTCTAAAGCTGTTCGACTGATTTAAAAAAATCTTTCGCCATTAGAAAGCCACGTCTTTACCGAGTTACGTAGTCTTTGTTTATCCCCGTACTCCAACGGGAACGGGAACTAGGCGGGTGAAATCGTGTGACGTCCTCTAGTATGATATAAGAGGACACTAATAGGTAGATCTCTGAGGCTTAGGTATAAAAATAGGTTCCCGTCCGCGTCACGTTATTAAAATAACCGAGCAGGCAGCACTTCTTGAAATACCCAAGGAGACTTATTAGTCACACTGTGCTTAACTTAAAGGTTTAAAGGTGAACATTTTGTGTCCAGGTAACTTTCCTAACCTTGAATAATCAGATTTTTTGTAATTTCACAAGTTGGTAACAAAACTTGTTCCATTCGCCGTCTTATGTTTTTGTTTTCGTTAGGTATTATAAATTCACATCATTTTATACCATAACAATTAAATAACCACCATTCATCTCATTAATATTGCAGGTGTTTTTAATTTATACAAATTGATTCTGTGTTTCTTGCTGGCCAGTTGGCCAGTTCAGGTTTTATTGCTCCAAGACTTAAAATGTACTTTTCTCCTTTAAGTAAAGTGAATATATTTAAGTAAATGAGGCTATTAGGAAGATATTTTTAAATTGTTTATTGACCTTTGAAAGTAACTTGTGTCTTCAAAGCTCATATTTACAGTTTAAAATTTGCAATGGACTAGGCGATAGTTATTGTAAATAATCCATTTTAAGTTAAAATCCAGTTAGGTACTCAGGCACTGGTCATAAGACATTTTGACTGTGTAATACAAACCAGGCCCTTAACTTGACTTTTATTTAAAAACGAGTCACATAAAATTTGCATAATCTTGATCCAAAATATTTCCAATGTAAAGGTAAAATTTTTGTTATTTCTACATAATTTATTGCTTTATGTCATCACTCACCATAATTTAAGATTTAAAATGTCTAATTAAATCTTTATTGATTTTACATGTTAATAAATCGATATTACACGCATCACTATTTTTCTTTTGGCAATGGCAATAAAAAAAAATAACTGTCAAACTCGAACTTGGACGGCGGGATTTTGAAAACGAACAATTCGTAAAGGTTCCTTTCGAATATTTTAATTAAAATGGCTAGTGAAGCAGTGTTCAAATATTTAGTGGACACAAATCGCCCGTACTCATGCGCGGATGTAACAGTAAATTTACGGGGAGCCTTTCCTAAGTCCGCGATACAGAAAGCGTTAGATGCATTGAGTGAAGCAGGGAAAATTAAGTGTAAATTGTATGGAAAACAAAAAGTTTTTGCTGCTATACAAACAGAAACTGTGGTAGAAGATGGGGATGCAACAGGTTCAGTAGTTCAGTAGTAATCTCAACGAAAAGTGAACTGTGTTTGTATTAGCTAATATATTATAATTATACTAGCTTCTGCCAGCGGCTTCGCCCGCGTGAAGTTTCAAAATTGTCCCATGGGATCTTACTACCAGGATAAAAAGTATCCTATGTGTTAATCCAGGTTATAAACCATCTGTGTGCAAAATTTCATCCAAATCCGTTCAGTAGTTTTTGCGTGAAAGAGTAACAAACATCCATACATCCATACTTACAAACTTTCGCATTTATAATATTAGTAGGAAGGATAGGATAAAAAATGTAATTAAATTCAGTCAAATATCTTTTTTCTAGATTATGATGCTCTATCCAAAATTCTCACACAAGAATTAGCCGACAAAACAAATGCTTTGAAAACAGTTGAAATAAATCTCAAGAGCCTCATCTCTACACCAACCACTGATCAAGCCAAAACAAAAATAGATGAAATTAAAAATAGAATAGAAGCCACAGAAAAAAAGTTGGAAGTATTGAAAACCTCCACGGAGGTTATGAGTGCAGAGGAAAAGAAAATTCTAGTCACTGAGCATGAAAAATTGTTGAAAGAATACAGGTACCTACTTATTTTACCTATTTTTTTAAAGATTCTAGGTAAGTACCTATTTATCTGAAGTTGCAATGCTGAAATCTGAATGCATAGCTGTCATACTGATATTTTATAGTGTAAAGCACGGTACACAATGGTCAATGTTGGCCCATTTCCTGGCTCGTTTAGTATTCTTTTTTTTTTAATTCTGCTATAAAAACTGAGTTCAATTCCATAGACAATGTTTTTTCGAAGCCCAATTATTTTTTTAACCCTTTTTTTAGAAAACGAAAGAGAATCTGCAGTGATATGCTGGATGCTATACTAGAAGGCTATCCTAAATCTAAAAAGACCTTACTGGAGGAACTTTGTGTAGAGACCGATGAAATGGTTGATTTTAAGTTAATGGGAAATTCCTAATGAGAGCCTAATGGATGTCTTCCTCAATTGTTTAAAAATGATGATTGTATGCTGATGCCAATAAAAAATTGTACATTTTAATGTGTCCCTTATTTTAAACAATGTTTAACATTCATGTAAAAGATGTTCATCATAGAAACATATAGGTACCTTCTTAGTTACATAATTGTAACCAGTCTACTTTTTTATCCATGATGTTTCCTTTTTGTTTAATGAAATACCTATCCAATTTTGTAATCACATTCATGTTAAAATGACTTGGAGAAACTGCAAAATATTTCGAACTTTGCCAAGAAAATAACAATCTTATTCAAAACACACAAGTTTAATTTTACACAACTCCTCGCAACTCACCCTAGAAATAATGATACCGGCAATGGATATCCGTATTCTGGGTCCTTTTAGCAGTTTGTATCGGAGGTCCACGCCATTCCAAAACGACACGAAGTAGCGTTTGATCTGGACATTGTCGCCTCCGTGTAACCTGGAAATGATAACATAGCATCACACCTGGTATCTCTGAAAGATAAGACAGTCAAACTAGCTGATCCCCACGGCTTTGCAAGCGTTCAAATTATATAAAACCTTTCTCGAGAACCACTCTATCCATTGGTGAAAACAGCATTAAAATCGGTTTAGTAGTTTTTGAGTTTACCGCGAACAGACAGACGCGACGGAGGGCTTTGTTTTATAACATGTAGTGATGTAACAAAGGAGAGAACATTTTTTGTTTACTTAAAAACCTTACCTATAGCCATCATAATCTACGATGACCAGAATCTCTGGGTATATGACGTAAGGCGCTTCCCTCTTCCGCCTGGAATGCGTCGTCTCCGTTGAGCGTTTTCGCCTGAATCGCTTGCCCAGGTGATCTGGCTCCATGAATGCTGTAAATAATAGAAGAAAATTTAATAAATGTTTAAATATTCAGGATTTTATACATTAAAAAAAAAACAAAAGTGAGTCAGCGCTATTTGTTGGTGAGAGAAGTTAATATTCAGGAACGTTTCTAAAGGGAAACCATAGATGGCAGAACGCTAGTCGAAACAATTTATTTTCTTACAAATTTAATTTTTCATGTTAAAAGTTAAAAATATTATTAACAGTGTAAGTAAGACATAGGAACGTTTTGTCGACTTAAAATAAAACTATGTACGTAATTATTCAATAAATTTCCGTTACAAATAGGTTTTTTTTAAGTATTTGTGTATCATCGTCATGAATAATTTTATACTTTTATTATTTGTTCGATATTCACAAGAACACGAGATTCTGAAAAATTAGATAGGTATCTTCATAGAGAACGATTAGAACTTTTTCTATTTTTACGAGAGTTATAATTTAAAATGCAAATGATTTTGATTTCAATAAAAATCGACTATTTACCTAATGCCTAACCAAAGCATGAAGGATGGCTAATAAATTTGGAAGAACAAGTTTTCTTTTGCCTTATTAAATTTTCGATGCTTGGCCTTTTAAAGGTCAATACTAGGGTAACCCCATTACGGGCATAGAGCAGCATGAAGTTTGAATGACACTGTCAAAAGGGCGCTGTTGGTGGACATTGTGGAATTGTTCGTGGAAAATGTGTTGTGTTGAAAAACAAGATAGCGCAGGTAGTTCCGTCTATTGTTAGGCGCCTAAAAACAATACAACACTATAGCTATGGTTTGGAATTATGATTGATCTTTGATAAACAAATGAAGTAGGTAGATACCTCATGTATATTGTCTCAATAAAACATAACAATAAATCAGATATCCGCAGACAACATAGCCACTCCCAAAGTAATTAAGTGTGCCGTTGAAAAAGTTGAATTGTGATTTTTTGTTTGGCCTAATTTAATCTAACAAAGGATTTATATTATTTCAGTATATTTTATGTAGGCAATGGTAATTTATGTAGTACCTAATGACATGCAGGTAAATATTGTGGTCAAATATCATTAGGTACCTACAGGTGATAATAATGATTTACATGACAATGCTGTTTTAAAAGTATTACGCGATAAGAAATAATAAAATGTTTCCCTAGTTGTGTTTTTTACAGTTCATTTTATTAAAAAGAAGTCTAAACCTCGTCTTGACCTTCCGATGAAAACTCAAAGAATAAAGGTAGGTAGTCAAAGTTTCTTTGTTCTCAAATTGAACGTCATCCCATTTGTCATTCACTTTAAAAATGGAGGACTACCTCGAGTAATTAATTCGTTTAGTCGATTTTTTTAGAATCCTTAATCGATTACAAGTTGTCGACATTATTAGACAGCTTGTGGCCAGAAACGAGTTAAAACCTGCACCTGTGAGGCCTTTGCCCAGCAATAACACTTAAATAGGCTGCTGTTTTGTCGGTTTTCCCAAAATAGTGGATTATTCATGAACCGCAGAATTATTATAAGCTTTTTTCTATCGTGAATTTAAAATAATGGGTGACGTTATAGTCTGACCTTATGACCCCGTCCAAGACGGAATAACGAACGAACTTATTAGTAAAACGAGATTTGTCTCAGAAATCTATGATAACATGACATTATACGGATGATTTTTATTATAATAAAAATATATAATAGTTATAAATATTAATCTGGACAATTTGTTTTTGCATGATTTTGCAAAGTTTTACGTCTTCTTGTTATGCCCGTGCCTGTTAATTATAATAACGTGGTACCTATTCACCAAAATTTACCTAGAAAACTTTCCTGAAACATCATGGCTTAAACTTATCCCATTGCTGTGCAGGTCACATTTCCGAAGACATTCCTACCCAAAAAATCACATAGAACAATAGCTAAATTATAGAATGTGTCTGTATTTCTCTGTTTGAATTTGCTGGGATATCAGCGTGTAACGCGTGTAAGATCAGGAACTCGAACAAATACAGTCACGAAGAGTAGCGTGATTGGCACTAACCGCGTCCGGATCATCAAAATTCTTCACCCATTAAACAATTAAAAGAATCCGCAAATCATTGAACGTTGGGAAAAATTGGTAACAAAAGACAATAAGCAGTGTTTTTATTGATCTTTGACAGTTCATAGTTCAGAGAATCACTTGGTAAATGTTAGCTCTATTATTTTTAATTGATAGGTTGATCACATAGATACAGTCTAGAGGTGACATTTTATTGCAAACCTGTTCGGTTTCCATCTTGGACTTAGATACATGTGGCGTTATACAGTTGTGTGTAAAAGGTCGTTTCACAAATCAACCCGTATTGATGCACTCATGATGATTGCACGATTAACTACCTAAAGGCAATGCTACAACGATGATCACAACGGTGATGACAAATCTAGGTAGGTACTTCTTGTCATTGTTTAAACATATTCTAGGATACCGACACAGTGCTGCTCCTCCTTTAATCAGATCTTAAATCCTACTATATCTTAATTATCTTACTGTCTTATCCCTAAGACAAAAAATAAGCAAGTAGTTCCTTCCTGGATTAACGATAGACTGGGCACAATCAAGTTTTCAAAGACAAAACAAGTCCAAGAACATTCTTTAGTTTTACTGGGACAGATTGGATGCGGATGGCGGGAAACCAAGTCATTTGGTGCAAAATAGGAGGGTCTTACTTTCAGCAGTAGATAAAAGTTATAGGCTGAGTTAATTAATACATGTACTAGTTTGCATGCCCTTCTATGACAAGATGTTACTAGCTACCGTTGAATAGCTTACCAATTCTACAGATCACGTGTCGTGCTATAAGTTCAACAACAAGTTTATTAGGTATACGTGCTATAAGTTCAACAACAAGTTTATTAGGTATACGCCAAACGAAGCGTTTATTAAGATTTTAGCGTTAACACTTGTGTCTACAAATTAATACGTGAAATGGGATTAATATGATAATGTTAGCAACTTAGTAATATGTGAGATAAGATCCAAAAGATATATAAATGTTAATTAGACTAACTGTATAGCTCTATTAATTATATTTGCCGATACACCTGCGAGAGAATAGTGGGACTACTCATCCTATGATTTCTTAATAGCGAAGTCCATTCATACTTTTGTGAAGACACTTACAAACGAGCAATAGTTTTCCGGAGTTAAATGTGACAGAATGCTGTTTTCACAATTCAACAATATTTATTACGTTACCCAAATTGTCGAGCAGACGAATGTTTCAAACATTTGAAGCGATGTAAGACGGATTCCTTTAAAATTCTTGAAATTGCGATGGAAAAGTTGTGTTACGCAATCGGAGTGTGATCGCTCCCCAATGACCAGGAGGAACAATTTATTAATGTCAACTCTTTAGTTGAATAAAACACGATTCTTAGTAAATAGGTGTGTTAGTATTAAAATAAATGTTTTGTAATACCCATTTGTGTCATTTAGTGGATGACCGAGCTTCGCTTGTTTTGTAATACTGGTATAATCAATCAATTATTATTTTTGTTTTTGTGCGCACCTGTGCATTTTGATTTTTTTAGTCCAATATTAGGATTATACACAAAAGGACTTAAAAGATGCTAAAATTAAATCATGATAATGTAAACAGTATTATTTACGATGACAAATTAGTGATTAATGTATTATTTTAATTCTTCGCTAGTAGCAGATGTTTTGATCGAATCGACAAAGTTAAAATCATTTGTCACTGTGATGTGTGTGTGTGTGTATTGGAAACTGATAAAATTAATAATACGGAAGAACTACAATACAAATTAATTAAAAACACAATACATTTTTGAAGAATAAAATAATGATTGTATTAAAATTGATCATTTTAAAATAGTGATGATAAATCTTGTCGAGCTCAGAATTCCTGTTACGAGTTGATGAGCCATCGCTGTTAAAATTTTAGTATCTAAAATTGACTTTCTGAAATGACTCGAAAACAAAATAATTCATTTGTAATCCGCTGCCTGCAGGCACATTGATTATAGTATGTTGACAAGAAAATTATCAAGTAATAGCTTAAAAAATATATTATTACTGTTTTATTGAAGCTCAAAAACTAAATTCCATAAAAGCACCGTTATTTTGCGTCATACGTTATCCTCATGCATGTCTCATTCATTAAAATAAAGTATAATATTTTAATTATTAATAGAAATAATATTTCGAAATAACTCAGCGCCACACAAAGCGTTTGACATGACCCCTGACCTAATCGACTAAAATAATCGTAATCGGATTGCGTACTCTATAATTTAGTCGAGTCAATCAAGATATCAGATTCCAATGTAAGTATAACGTTATAAGCTTTAGTCTCAACTGGTGGTTATTATATAATTATTGTTGGCTAATTTGTTTTAAAATTAGGTGACGGTGAAGGTGAATGTTTTGAGTCAACGAAATGGTATGTTTAAGATATGTTTTGTGTAACGATCTTGCTCAAAAATCTTTGTGATGCTTGTCTTTTCACATTCAATTTTTTTTGGCACGTTACTTAAAATTACCTTAAAAGTAATTTTCTGAATTTCTTCACGATTTTTAATCAGTATTATCTATACAACACATGAGCTTAATCATTCAATAATCATAGAGATACGTGGTGGCATTCGAAACCGGTAATATTAACATAATCGATTATCTCTTGTAAAGTATATGTAATCTATGGATGCGCAATGCACGTGACAACTCTATGGAACTGCACGTGTATAGAGGCTAAGTAATAATGGGGAAATGTCGCTACTGTTTCTGATTTATTATCTATGGTAAGAATGATTTACTGGTTAAATAATTTTATGACGAGTAAACATGTTTACGAGTTCAGAAACTCGTAAACAGGATGGCAGACACAATGACAAGTGATGAAATGGCTCATCTTGATTTATGTTCTCTTTTTAAATGCAATAGTAAATGTTAATGGTTCTTTTCTATAAGCGATAGCGAGTTTTAAAAAAACTATTCGAATCACGTTTGGTCGATTATTATTCGGAAAAAGTCACTTTAAAAAATAAGAAACACTTCCTCCGTGGTAATTTTGAAGTGAAAATTTCTTTAGGCGTGTTGAGTGATTTTTGGGTGAACAAAAATCATGGAAGTCGTGCCCGGAATGTTTTTTTTTTTGCATAATAGGTACATATGAAATGGAATCTTACCGTAGTCTCCTAAATGGTCGTGTTCAGCTTCTCCGGGGTCTCTCTTGATGATGACGTGTTGGGCGCCATTGAGCGCCTGTGATAACCGCTGTTGATCTTCCCTTTTTCTTTTCACTGAAAAAAATGTTAAATGTAGACATTAGATTTTATCCCTGAGACCTACATAAAAGCATCATGCCATTGGTTGTCATGGAGAGCAGCGGTGGCCTAGTGGTGGCGGCCCCGACTTACGAACAGTAAGTAGTGGGTTCGAACCCAGACAAGCGCAATACTTTTCGTAATTTATTTCATCACCGCTGCTCTCAAAACGGTGAAGGAAAACATCGTGAGGAAACCGGCATGTCCTAGAACCAAAAATTCGAAGACATGTGACATCTACCTATCCGCACTGGGCCCGCGTGGTAGATTATAGCCCATTCCCTCTCATTGAGAGGAGGCCGTGTCCCAGCAGTGGGAACATTATAGGCTGATGATGATGATGATTGGTTGTTCAATAAGATTAATTGACTACTTACTGTTCAGTCCGACTGTTTTGCGTGAAAATCCTGTCGTTACTTACTGATTTTATTTTTTTGATCATAAAGACGCATACCAAGCTTCCCGAAATTGTATTTTTTCAATCAACTTTGAACCTTATGCTTCAGTGATTTAGTTGAAAATCTATTCAAACAAATTATACAGAATGGAGATTAATCTTGATGTAAATACTGGCGTCTTACTGTACATACTTAGTAGGTAGCAGTAGCGAGGGATTCAAACAACTCGAAACTACTGCCAAAAGTATAACAATGTAAGTAATTCAATAAGAACGTGTTTGCCCAAACATGACTAAAACTACAAATGGTTCGATGTATAGTTTTTTCAAACATTATTTAACATATGCACCGAACCGGCTTACCTATTACAAAAATTAACCCTTCGCTCCTGGTAAATAGGTGATGTTCATTAAAAGGGTCAGGTGCGTAGTACGTAATCACAAACGGCGTGCAATTACGAGAATGTAAGGACCCTAGCATATGGCGTGTATCTGCCTAATAGTAGGGGTAAGTAATTTAATTATGTTTAGCGGGAAAACTTACCTAATGGCGGTGTGTATCAGCCTAATAGTAGGGGTAAGTAATTTAATTATGTTTAGCGGGAAAACTTACCTAATGGCGGTGTGTATCAGCCTAATAGTAGGGGTAAGTAATTTAATTATGTTTAGCGGGAAAACTTACCTAATGGCGGTGTGTATCAGCCTAATAGTAGCGGTAAGTAATTTAATTATGTTTAGCGGGAAAACTTACCTAATGGCGGTGTGTATCAGCCTAATAGTAGGGGTAAGTAATTTAATTATGTTTAGCGGGAAAACTTACCTAATGGCGGTGTGTATCAGCCTAATAGTAGGGGTAAGAAACTTAATGATGTTTAGCGGGAAAACTTACCTAAAGGCGGCGTGTATCAGCCTAATAGTAGGGGTAAGTAACTTAATTATGTTTAGCGGGAAAACTTACCTAAAGGCGGCGTGTATCAGCCTAATAGTAGGGGTAAGTAACTTAATTATGTTTAGCGGGAAAACTTACCTAATGGCGATGTGTATCAGTCTAATAGTAGGGGTAAGTAATTTAATTATGTTTAGCGGGAAAACTTACCTAATGGCGGTGTGTATCAGCCTAATAGTAGGGGTAAGTAATTTAATTATGTTTAGCGGGAAAACTTACCTAATGGCGGTGTGTATCAGCCTAATAGTAGGGGTAAGAAACTTAATGATGTTTAGCGGGAAAACTTACCTAAAGGCGGCGTGTATCAGCCTAATAGTAGGGGTAAGTAACTTAATTATGTTTAGCGGGAAAACTTACCTAAAGGCGGCGTGTATCAGCCTAATAGTAGCGGTAAGTAACTTAGTGATGTTTAGCGGGAAAACTTACCTAAAGGCAGTCCAGTGTCGATGGAGACCATATCCACCATGCTGGAGGGGTCCATGAACATCTCGTCGTCTTGCGCCGCCGACGTCATGGAGTCTGGGATGGGCCGGATCACCAGGTCGTGACCGATCGAGCCCTCCTGTGCAATAGAAAGAGGGACAGTTAGATATTGATAGGAACTCGTCGTTTTGGGAGGCCTTTAAATTACTCAGCGTAACAAATTCTGTCCAGCTGATAATAATCTGAGGACTTTGAGATCGAATCCGGGACTACGCTCAATGGTCGTGCTGGCAGTGCAATCATACATATGGCCATGTTTTAGTTTATTGTGGACAGAGATATGCTAAATGGGTGCGTGTTAACCAGTTACGCACTTAACCAGTTTTTATTTTCTTTTTTATGCCAAATTAAACAATTATAAGGTGTTTGAACGGTATCATTTGCACTGCCGCCATTTGCACTGACTGAGGCCCAGTATATTCTGGCTTATTATGGAAATTGGACTGTCAAACTTTACAATATTGCTGTCTTGGAGAGTAGGCACAGCATTTTCATGCAAGCCTAGTACTTTTTCGCAAACCTGGTACTTTTACGCAGACCTAGTACTTTTACGCAAACCTAGTAGGTACTATAGTGTGCAGCCCGTAGTAGTCGTAGGTAGTAGTCTGTTTTATTCAAAGGTTACTTTGCTGGCTCTATTTTAATTGTGTGTTTATCAGCGTCGGTTATCACTTTGAACTTCCAAATAAAGTTCAAATGATTGTTTCGTTTCCAGTTTGGTTGGTTTCACTTGGCGGGTCACGAATTTGGTAACATAAGGTACCTAAATTGTAACAAATATAGAGCTTTTAAAATATCGTTTTATTATTTTCTATTACCAATTTTTCAGCAGTAAGTACGGAGCTCTAATTAACCGGTTGGTAGCAATAAGGAAACCCCTGGTGATGGGACCAAGCCTATAACAGTTTAAGAATTTACGAGCGTCCTAATACTAAAAGGTGTAAAACACCTCTTAACGAAGCCAAAAGGCACTTGTTCTCCCCGTCATTGCGATCATTTTTTTGTTCTACACCATACTTACCTGGGAACCTCCTAGTTACGGAGTTATAGGGGGTCAAAGCAAGTTTTTATTGTAAGATTGTTGCTTTAAACACCTTCATAACCCTTGTACTATTCAATCCACCCACCAGCACAATGTTTTGAGCGGATTACATTGATTTCTACCACAAAACATGATTTTTCACCCCAAAAAAAAGTTGTTTCCCAGCAATAATTTTTGCGTAAAGTTACTTAGTTTGATGCAATGACGTATTATAAATAGACGCGTCATGCCTGACCATCACGGCTGTCGAAAACAGCGTAAATACTGTCGGTAGTTAGATAGCAGACGCACGAAGAAAGGGAAAGAAAATTAAACGTCATCTACGGAATTTTCGTTGTTAGAGAGAGATAAATATATTTCTTTAATTCCGTTGTCATCTTCCCTTAACGGCACGTGACTTACCTCAGGCGCCAGCCGCCATTAGAAGGCATCGAAAAAAATAAAATAAAATATTTTTTTCTTGATACTTACGCATGAAATTATACTTTTCTATCTTTCACAGTTAAAGTATAGTTTTGACATGTCCTAAAAACACAGGACGGCATTTTTGTCTCCTTGTTTGTGGAAGTTATACACAAAAGTTATTTTAATGTCACGTACTGCCGCGGCACTGGTTGGTACGCGACTAAATGAAAGTCCGGCAGTT
This sequence comes from Xestia c-nigrum, assembly GCA_916618015.1. Lineage (NCBI taxonomy): Eukaryota > Metazoa > Arthropoda > Insecta > Lepidoptera > Noctuidae > Xestia > Xestia c-nigrum. Next base: position 11,127,962 of record OU745248.1, read on the forward strand.
GCCTTGCATTCACGTTGCCACTACAGAGTGCGGGCAACGTATCTATAGTTTTATATATCATTGGTTTGATGTACTTAGTTTGAATGCTTGGTTGATGGCTTCGTGAAGAGGTTGTTTACACCCTGTATATCTCTGTTTGCCCCCAAAAATGACAAGGGTGACTGAATTGGTGGCGATTATTACCACGTCTTTATAAGTCTATGTAATCTGTGTCTATACTAAAAGTAAATATTTTAAATAGGTAAATTTCGTTTGTTTGTAGGAGGTACACCTACTTCGGAACTGTTGATCCGTTTCCGAAAATTCTTTTACTAACGGAAAGCTTACTTATTCCAGAGTGTCATATGCTACATTTAAAACGTTCCATGGGTTTATTTCCTTACATAACGGGGACGAAGCCGAGAGCAAAAGCTAGTCGTAAATAAATTGTGTCAATATGATGAGACACTTGACTCTTAAGACAGTAACGTGCATTTATTAAGCCATTGTTTAAAATTACACATCATACGAGCATAAGGAAAATAGAAGAAGGTACGTACTTTATACCTTCCTTGCTATCAAAAAGTTTATGATCCCAAGTCCCAACAATGTAGCTTCGAATTGCATTTTACGATTCATATTTCACGTCATTATTATAATGAAACATTGTGAAGAATGTCTTTAATTTGATGTAAATAATAAAATAAAAATTACAATTACTTACACAGGTTTTTAAGTCATTTACGGATTGTTGAGTATGAATAACAACGGCATAAACTTTTTTTTGACGACCCGAATGGCGTAGTGGTAGTGACGCTGCCTTACGTTCTTAGGGTCCTGGGTTCGAATCTCGGTAGGAGCAAATGTTTGTGTGATGAGCATGGACATTTGTTTCCGAGTCATGGATGTTTATATGTATCTATAATAAGTATGTATTTACAAACAAAGAGTATATATGTATTATATCAACTACTAGCGGACGTCACGCGGTTTCACACGCGTAATTCCCGTTCCCGTGGGAGTACGGGGATAAAATATATCCTATGTTACTCGTGGATAATGTAGCTTTCGAATGGTGGAAGAATTTTTAAAAACGGTCCAGTAGTTTTTAAGCCTATTCATTACAACCAAACAAACAAACAAACAAAGTTTTCCTCTTTATAATATTAGTGTAGATCTAGTGTCCACGACACAAGCTTTGCTTAGTGTGGCACTAGGTGGCGCTGTGTGTTAATGTCCAGCGATATTATTATTATTATTATAAAAACTCTGACATCAGATTAGGCATTAACCACACAATAAATAAAGGAGATTAAAGCTGGTGCTCCACTGTAGCCCCCGAAATTCAAATTTTCTCTCGTTTTTCGTAAACAGGCCAGTGCTAGGTTGTATATTAATTAAAATGCTGTTCGCGATTGTAAGACGCGTGTAGGTACAGAACAATAATCATTAAAATCATCAATACAGCCCTTCAAGTCCATAAAGGTCAAAGAACGATTTTTCAAGGTCATAGTCTTTAACAAAACGTATAGTAAGAAAATTTGACGCTTTCACTTAAATAGACACAGATTATTCATCGTATACCTATATTGCGTTTTCATAATCTGTAGAAACTTCAGAACGAAAAGAGAACTGGATCCATATGCTTCAGACTTTTGTCAATGTACAATGCGACTGCAGATCCTCACAAACGGTGCCCTATCTGTCCTCTTTGTGCAACTCCAATTGCACATTGAGGGATCTGTCCGAAACCACTAATAACACCGTTGTCCGAAGCTACTGATAGCCATTGAAGTGTTCAAGAGTTCAAACGTGAAACTACGACGATGTAGAAAGAGAATTTAAGCTGTTTAACATAAAATCTACACAGACTGTTTTGTTAAATCGTAATCATGTCAGGATCGTTTTACAAATCGATTCTCTGTGAGTACTTGACAGCTTAACACTTAACAGTAGCTTGATAAGTGTTGATGAAGTTGTTAATTTTATGTAAAAAAAAACTGATAATTATACTAATTAGTAAACTCGTTTGTTCTTGTGGTTCTTCTGCTTTAAATATGTTAAAGAGCTACTTATTTTGGATAATTTATCTATCCAGGCATATAGGTCTTTTTCAAGCCAGACGCCTAAATGCGGCTTAGAAAACCCTGTCAAAAGGTAAGGCACTAATCACACAATAAAGGAATATTCAGCTGTGTCGTTGCCAGAAGAGGACAACTGAAAGTGGCACCGGTTTCCTTGGTATAGAAATGTCGAGAGAAAATTTTGGGTACGAATGTGGATGGATAAAAGGGTAGAGGAAGAACAAACTAAATATGCATGGACTGACGAGACTGCTGAGATGAACAGTAATAGGCAAGCATGGAAGAAAAAGACATGCTGCGACGACACCACAAAATAAAGATCAATATAATCCTGACAAACTGGTCAGTGATAGGAACGTAACAAGAACCATATAGCTACAAACACAAAAAGTGATTTTGACTGCGATGCAAAGGCAGAGGGGCGGAAACAAAACAAAATTTACCTTTTTTGGTCTTATAACTTTTAAAAATCGAACGCGACTCAAAAACCTCATAGCTGATATTCTCGTTCACACCTACGTACCGCGGGCGGCTCAGCCGCTGTTGAGCAATCGACCTTAGTCTTGTTTGTAACGCCATTGTGTCTATGGTCTCACAGCTAGTGTGCTCTGCGGATAGCAGTAAGAGTGGCTTGGCATTATAATAATTATATAATGAATGTAGCATTAAGCTGCATTCAGTTAGACTGGAAGCTGACCCAAAAATAGTCGGGGAAAGGATAGACATAATGACAGCAACAGCACAAAAGGAATAAAGGGTCTTGGAATTTTACAGAATCGGGGTATTAGCGAATTTGCAATTCATGTCTTCAAAGAATACCACAGACGAAATACTAACATATATTTTAAGAAATACTATGTTTGTTTTGGAGCAAAAGTACTAATCATAATGGCAAGAAAAAGAGTGAAAACTATTGTGACTGACAACGCGAATAATGAGTGTATGGAATGGAAAAGTCTATAAGTTGACGTCATGAAGGCGATTTCATATTTTGCCGTCGACAAATAATTTGGAATAGGGCAGTGAGATGATAATTTTACTGATTTAAGCGAAAATTGAAGCTGTTCAGGTACTAGTAAAAAAAATCCCTCCGGCAAGCCTCAGGAGGAGGTAGATTTCGGAGAAGGTCCGACTATTGAAAATTTGTATAAAGATTTGTACATACGTATACAATCTACAAAAAAATATGATTTCCAAATCGTTGTCTTGTAATGGAAACCCTTGCCCTTGCATTGCCTTTGCCCTTACCCTGGCCCTTTCTAAATCCTCTCATAAGAGTGTAGTATGGAAACGCCCTCAAATTTTTAGTTATAATTTTTTATTTCGAAAACTATGTATAAGTTTTATCGCTAAACTTCAAAGGTAACAATTGTAGAATAAACAATTTGCTTTCAAAAAAAAAAAATTGCGACGCTCAAAATGTTTACTGTTTCGGAGATATGATATTATTCGCAAAAAAAATAGATATATTTCAACACCCTCCCTAATTTAGTGGTTGCATCCAAAAAGTTTTAATTCAAAGTTGTCCGTATTTTTACTCAATGATAAAATTAAAAACGGTTCAGAAATTTTCCATTGGAAAAAAGTTATGGCCAAAAAACTGATTTTAGAAAAACCGGATTAGAAAAGCCCCTCCGCCGCCCCCCATGGAGGAATTCCGCCCATTCACGAACTTAGCCTAAATTTTAACCTTTTCGATTTTTTACCCAAGTTTGAAAACAATCGGTTCATAATTGCGACCTGTAGAGTGTGGCTAAATTTTGCTTGTCACCCATATACATACGTATACATATATATATATCCCCGTAGGTGAGAGCCCAATAAGTAGTTTTTTTTTTAAATAAAGGGAATCTACCTAAATGAGACTAACCACAACTAGCCTGATATTTCAAACTCATTGAAAGATCTACAGCGGACATTTGCTACTTTTTACAAAGCTTTTTCTGTCAATACCATTCGTCCTTGACTCAAAAAATATAAACCATTCATCAAGCCATTTTCGCGCTGTGTCCGCTACGCCATTCATTATTCGTTTACCTATTTATTTACCGGTAGGTATGCAAATACTTATACTAAAATAATATACACATGAATAGCCAATGTTATGGTCATTTCCTCTCTCAATATAATTATTTCCCTGTGTATAAATCTAAGAAATAATGACGAACTCTGCTGACTAGTCGCTTTTAACGTGACTGTTAACTCTCTCTAATGATCTTGGTGACGGTCCTCTGGGTCAAGATATTTTGTGTTTATTTTACTACCTAGAAAATCCTGAAGACCCTGATTTCAGGGCCTTTTCCCTATCACAACAGTTCCTCAATGTTATCAATTCTACTTATTTTGATCAGAGGTGGGTGTATCTGCTACACACGTCCTATCTTTCGGTGAATAGAACCGTGATGTTATAATCTTTTGTAACAAGCCCATAGTAACATAGTTCCTTCATAATCTTTACTAGTCACGTCTCTTGTTTCTTTAGTTTATGGTTAGCATTGACATTGGAACGTGTCCGAAATCCAGAGATTGTCACATCCTGTTAAATGTATGACGTTTTATGTTAATCACGTCAAATATTTGGGATCTTGGATCATGCTGGGTTTTCTACGATTACTTTGTCCAAAGATAGAGCGAGGGATTAAGTTGTTCAAAACTTTTGTAAATGCCACGAATATAATTGTTTATGGATTTTGAAGGTAAAGGGACAACCAACATTTAGCCTAAGACAGGGCCACTTACAAAATATCAATATGACCATTAATCAGTTTCAAATTTTCAATAGTTCAGTAGTTATTAATCTTTCAATTAATACGACATAGATAAACTACCAAACCACGAAAAATATGTGAACTTTGGCTTCCAAACAGCAGCAGTTTAAAGAATGACGTTTTATGCAAATGGCGCCAAATATTACAACAACTCTTAAAGTTATTAATAAATTCATTCTTGACACGCATCGTTTAATAATTGTGTTAAGGCCCTTTAATTAAGTTGGCGGTCTCGCTGCTTTAATTTTGTTTAGTGAAGTAACTTAGTAACATTTTACCATTATACATTGAACACTGTTTTAGGCTTTCACGGTTTAAAACTAAACTTATACCGTCTTATTACAAAACGTGGTCTTAAAAATAGTACCGGGTTTAGTACTAGGTTTAAACCATGAACTTGAAAAAACGTTTTTACAAAACAAAGTTTATCGCTAGTCCTAGAACTATCTATGGTACCAAAGTTAGACCATCGTGACCCCTAGTTTAACTATGGTACTAAATTGTCAAACGTCAACGTATGAAATATTTTTTCTTTAATTTACTTTACAACATTTTGTAAAAAGGAACGGCGCATAGAACTCTGAACGAATGAACGAATAGTTTAAATATTTTGTTGCTTATAATCTGTGGAAAATGTTAAGACCAGAGACTTTCTTTGGTACTAGTTAGTCCTTTGTTGGTCTTCGATTTGTAATACGAATGAACGAACTAACGTTAGTACCGTACTAAACCTAGACCTTTTAGTTCTGGTTTAATCCTGGTACTTATGGAAGTTTTTATAATATGGCGGATATTGTCACTTACGGAATATCTTCCGTGATTTTTACTCCTCATGAGAAAATTGCGCAAAGTCTGCGTTCCCCGAAGGACAAGATCTCTTTTAAACATCCTGGTGTGTATAAAATTGACTGCAGTTGCGGCAGTTCATATATCGGTCAAACTAAGCGAACCATCTCATGCCGCATTCAAAGAACACATAAAGGCTGTAAAAAATAAGGATGAGCAAAAGTCTGCCATAGCGGAGCATCTACTGCAGTCAGGGCCCAATCACTGGATCGAATATCACAAGCCACGTATTTTGTCTAAGGACAAACATTACCTACCAAGGCTGACAAGAGAAGCAATTGAAATAAGGAAGTACAAAAATTTCAATCGAGAGGATTCAAATTGTCGAGTACGTGGAATCCAGTTTTGAGAATGCTCAAAAGTAGCAGCCGGCATCATACAAAAAACTCCACAAAACTTGGTGATACTGTGAGTGCGTTTTGTCGTGACTTAGTGTCGAGTTCCAATAGTGCGCGTAGCAAAAGACAAAGAAAGAGGGTAGACAGATTTGTCTGCTCGTAACAATTTAGTTTCCATCCACCCGCATACTGCAGTCAACCCGCGATCATGGCGCTTGCAACAGCGTCGAAATATCGGGAGCTCAACTTAATAAATAATCACGGAAGATACCCCGTAAGTGTCATTATACATTGGTTCGCAAATTATAACAAGCTATTTAAAATTGCAATCATGGTGGCATATTGCCAGTGTCTTCGAAATATGAATTGTTTAATTTTCATTAGTGGCCAGTGCTTACATTTTTGTCTATGGTGTCTCTATCATTATCTGCATCTGCATCCGAACGGCTGTGATTATTTAGCCATGAGCTCGATTCTAGTAACAATCTGATAGAACTAATTCCAGCAAAGAATATGAAAGGGGTATGCTTACCACAACCAGCTTGCCGTGTTTGGGGTGTCTTCTGATAAGAAGCGCGGCTCCATTCTTCTCATCCTGGTATAAGTCGCCGACGTCTTCTTCATCTTCCTGCAAAAAAAGAAAAAACATTACAGAATTTCATTGACCAAGGCAGGTAAGTATTCAAAGAGAAAATATTGCGCACAAAGGTTTTTTTCTTCCTGTTGTTGTTTAATCCTGGTAAGAATAAATGGCTAGTTGTTCAAAATCTTCCAAATATCTTAAAAATGCCTTTGAAAAGATAATTTCTCAAACACATATAGGTACGTAAGAAAAAGCTACCGATCTAGTGACAAAATTCCAAATGCATATCTAGCTCGCCAAAACGTGAAATAGCGTGGGAACTCACAAATCGTGATCTGAATGGCCGACGGAGGCTGGGCGTGGCGGTATATTTATTTACTTATCTCACTCTTACATGCGTTTATTAGGGTTACCATACCGAAAGATTGAAATTTCTGGCAAAAAAATGAACATACGCAAAACGTTTGAATAGTTTTCTTTTCGATCTTATTTTTTTATCAATTAATTTAACAACATTTAAGTGAAAACTTCTTTAGGCGGTTTGAGCACTTTCAGGGGAACAAAAGTTATTTAACTCGCGTGATCGTCACCTAACGTTCCGTAGCACTCGTAGCCGATCCACTACGGCGTAGCACCACTTAGGCGTGCGCGGGACACAACCCGTAGCAGATATATGTAGATTACTACGTTTTCACTTCAATCGGCAGTCTCCAAAGACTGCCTCGCATGTTTTATATTCCTAACAATTCTCCTACTCCTCCTTCTCTGCTCCATCCTCTTAATTAAGTTAACCTTTTGAAAGCCACAGTCACGTATACGTGACAAGCAAGCGCGTGCTCTGTACGTCAAACGACACGAGTATGTGACAAAATTGTAGGTGAAATTATGGCGTGGAGCCCGCACGCGCGTGCCCTTTTATGCTCTAGGGGTCAAAAGGCTAAGTAGTCCGAAGAAATGATAAGGCTGTACAAAGTCTCAATCCCAACAGAAGACCAAAATGCCGGGAAGAATGGATGGCCACTCTAGCTGGCCGTAATTTATTTACTTTTGGTACATAATGTGAATTAATGTGCCTACTCAACAATATACGTTTTAATTTCGTGGTGATTGTTTAAAACAAAGGAGTTCTTATCACTTTTACTTTCATTGTTTTTCCGTGAGCGTTTGTGTTGTTATGGCATGAACCTTGGTGAATTGTATGAGTGAAGTCTGTTTCAAATCCATGACATTGAATTAGTTTCAAACAGTGATCAGGTTTACTTTCCGAATTTATACTTAAACAAACGGTGTGTTCGATGATATTACCTATGGACAAAAGTGAAGAACTTTTATACAAACTTTCAACTTCTATTTAATCCCTCTAAAGTGTAAAGGATGAATTTGCATAGCTTAGCTTTGCTACAAAATCATGTTTTGCCTAAATCTCCCAAAATCCCCCTAATTTGCCTTTGCTTTATAAAGGGTGTAAAACACCTCTTACCGAAGACGAAACGCACCTGTTCTCCTCTTTGTCCTACACCATGCCTGGAAACTATCTAGTTACGGAGACATTGGGGCTAAAAGTTTTTAAATACAAGTTTTTAATGAAGAGTTTTACTTTAAACACCTCCAAGACCCTGGTATTATTCAATTCATCCATCAGCACCGATGTTTTTCACTCCAAAAAAAAGTCGTTTCCCAGCTATAATTTTTGCGTAAAGTTACTTAGTTTGATGTACAGAATGCTTGGTTGACGGTTCCGTGATGAGGTTGTTTACACTTCAAAATGTTACTGGATAGCTACGTCACTCATAATAGCTATCTCGACTCGAATGGCGTAGTGGTAGTGAGGCTGCCTTACGTTCATAGGGTCCTGGGTTCGAATCCCGGTAGGAGCAAATGTTTATGTGATGAGCATGGACATTTGTTTCCGAGTCATGGATGTTTATATGTATAATAAGTATGTATTTACAAACAAAAAAGTATCTATGTAGTATATCAACTATCTAGTGTCCACGACACAAGCCTTGCTTTGTGTGGCACTAGATGGCGCTGTGTGTTAACGTCCAGAAATATTTTTTATTTATTTATTTATATGCCAATGCGATTACAGCCCTATTCGTCTAGTGGATTGAGCTGTGTTTTGATTGTCAGTCAGAACTCAGAACTAACGATGTTAGAGGTAAGTATAGATGTTACCGAAAAGGAGTAGGTATTTAAAACTTTATCTCAAGAATCTCAAAATAACGCAGTTTGCATCATCCTACCTTCAACCTAGTCATACATGCTAATTTATGATTGCCAGACCAACAGTCTTGAGGCACAAAATAAATATCGTGAAATCAGGAAATTCCCGACGGTCGCTACGAGATTAATAACTTCATTCTAAGAAATGAACCTTCATGTTTTTTACTTACTACACTGTCAAGAAGTTATAAATGATCCTTCCTTAAACGCAGCGAAACTGAAGAGTCGAAAAAATTATAAATCCTGTTAGACAATCCAAAACTAAGATGCTTGGCACTAGTCATCTCGCGTTTACATGACCTATAAAAAGAATACCTACTAAGTGGATAGTTTGTAAGAAACCTATACAAAACCTTCCGTTCCTTGGCAAAAATATTCTTTCTCCAAAACGACCCACACACATTCAAATTTTTTGCAGATGAATATTATGTCGTCTAAAATAGGTACTCACACAATCCCCTAGCGTATGTTTTTATTTGTGTGACACAGTTTACCTTGGTCATGTTTAGTAGACCTCATGGACTTACCTAACGACGTGAGTTATTGGAAAAGGAATGTATGTTTTTACTTTTGAAATTGTTTACAATCAATCTTAGGTATTTTTTCGGGGTTTATCGGGTGTCAAATTCTAACTGCCAATGACAAACCTGAGCTGGCTGTCTTCATCTACCTGTTTTTTTATTTCCATATACCCTTGCCTGCGTCATCTAACCACAAAGGAATGAAATCCAAAAATATAAAACCACAAAGTCTTTCATAGATTTGCAACGTTATTATCCAAAGAATAGGTTTACTCAATAAACAACAATTAATACTTACAACTTGCGACGAGGCCGTACTGACAATATGCAAAGTATTATTAATAAAATAACATTATAACTTATGAAGACATAAATAAGAATATGCTTCCGTGGTCCATCCCATGATGGATATCATCTCACGATTATTCACATACAAAGAGTTTTATGGCACAAGTTCATGTATCATTACAGTCATGGAGATATTTTTGAGTTATTTTCACACTCTTTGCATAAAAAGGAAGTGTAAGCAAGGAAATAATATAATAATATTGTCTATGCACGACACATTTGCCGGTATAAAATATAGTCCTGTTGTCCTTTCATGATTTCCGCAGCCGATTTGACATTGAGAAAAGATCGCGCGGGAAAACGTGGCGGAAAAACAAAATTGGCAGAAAATCGAAGATGGCGGTTTCAAATCAAATTCAGAGTATCACAGAAACATTGTTTTGAAAATTGGTTTAACTGTATTGAGGGCTGAAAGATTTTTAAATACAATGGAAAAGATGAACCTCTATACCTATGCAATTTAATATTTCAATGAGGAAGTAACTATTTGTTTCACGGTATCATTGCTGCGTACCTATGTGTTGTTTGCCACTTCAACCTCTAGCTCTAGACAATTATCCATTTTATATGCTGATACGGTAATAAAAGGAATGTGGTAGACGCTTCCTTCTATGCTTATTATATTAGTTTATAATTGCAGCTGTAACACGATGTACCATCTGTCGTCATCATCTGAGCCTAGTGTGAACATCAAGATACATTGTAGACACCGATACGGTTAGTATCACATCTACATAAATATACTAAAAAGTACTAATATTTGCATAGTATAATACAAACTCGCTCTAGCTGTCTGTACGCTTAGATCTTAAGCCTTCGTTTGCCGGACCGTAGATCTACACAAGACACAATTGATTTTTAATTGTGTCTCTAATAGGCTAGTTTCCACCATCAATAAATTGCAAATATATTTAGTCCATCAGTTAGAGTATTAGAATGTGGATGGGTATTTGAGTAGAGGAAGACCAAAGAAACGATGGATGGACTGTGTTAAGAAGGATATGGTAAGAAAAGAAGTGTCTGATGAGATGACGAAAAATAGAGGAGTATGGAAGAAGAAGACATGCTGCGCCGACCCCAAATAAATTGGGATAAGGGCAAGAGAACGATGATGAGTTAGAGTATTAGAAAATAATAGACACGTATTTTTTGGTTTTGTAAATCAACGAATATTGACAAAGATAAAATGCATCAAAACTCGGGAGCTCGTGAGTACTCACTAAAAATGATATCGAACAGTGACGTATTGAGAATTTTAAAAGCGTCGTATCTTCGTCTATTTTGGTTTATAAATATTTTTTGAGAATCTAAGTGACGGACTAATTAAGAGTTTTTCAGTTAACAACCCTATTATGGCTTACAAGAGGTTAAACTCCGCAAGCGCAAGAGATTTTAATGCAGTTTTCAGCTATACATCTGTTACCTACATTCTTATAGGATTTTTACTTTTTAAAAGGGTGTAATAAACATCTTTAAGTCGCATAAAACTTCAGAATGCATTATTATGCTATTTAATACGAAGAATAAATTACATCATATTCATTATATTATGTGAAGTCTATTTATTACATAAACTATTATCGCACAATAGTATGAGGCTTGATGATCACGATCTTTACTTCAATGGGGAAAATTATCACATTATTTACTACATTGAAGTTGCTCAAATTCGGTTGACCAAACCACAGATAGCTACGCACAGTTAGAGCCGCCATTACTGGACACGGCTCTTTTGATAAACACCTCTGTGTCATAGGAGTCACGGACAGCCCCCTGTGCCGTACCTGCATAGAGGAAGACGAAACAGCAGCCCACGTGCACTGCCCAGCGGTTGCAACATACAGGGCAAAGTACTTCAGTAAACCAGGTACTCTTCGCGAGATTGTTAGAAACATGAAAGCGCTGATGGTCTTTCTCGGGGAGTTAGAGTGGATCGAGTGAATTTCCCACCCGTACGCAAAATACGCGCTTTTATGTGGAGTTGCGGAGACCAGCTTGTTATACAACACATGGAATATCATAACGAACACAACAACAATTCTGGAATCCACGAAGGGTTAGGAATAGTACAGCCACATTTCGTCAATTATGTTTAAGTCCCCTATTACCGTGGCTCGTACTGAGCAGTAAGCATAACGACAGTATCAAAATATTACAAATCTATTTCGTCCGTCAGTTAGATTATTGGAAAATAATGGACACGTATTTTTTGTTTTTGTAAATCAATGAATATTGACAAAGATAAAACGCATCAAAACTCCGGAGTGGGGGCTCGTGACGTCAGAACTAGCTAAACATTATACCTAGGCGTGACGTATTGGGAATTTTAAAAGCGTCGTATCTTCGTCAATTTTGATTTACGTTACAAAAGAGAAAATACGTGTCAAATATGTTTTAATTAATCCACCTGACGTTCTAATTACATTATTTTTGTCGTCTGCCCTATTCTTGATGGAAAAACCCAATAACACTTTTCCCAATGACCTCATTCACAGCAGTTTCGCATACGACAACTAGAACATCGAGATTAATATCGTTTAGGTACATTAAGTAGATACTGTTGTAATTTATAATAGATACCCTGGACATATAATGCACCTCAAATCTCAATGCTCAATCATACTCTTTCATTTCTGTTCACAGAAAAGGTACCTAAGTATATTTATATTCAAGTTTCTATCTATATGTTTAACGACACCCTTTAAGTAGGTACTGAACAACTCCGATCGAACTTTACATAAAATTTTGACCCCAGCTTTTATGTAAAACTTGAGCGTCCAGACCATGTTTACTTTCGAAGGACTTTGTTTACAGAAATTGGCAAGCACTTATTTTTACAAAACGAAGCGAGGGTTTTAAAAAAAAAAATCTTAATACTAGTCGAAAACGTGGCATAAAATATATCTTGTTAGGATAAGATATATCTAGTTCGGATAATAAAGTAATTTAGTAGTTCCAAAACTCCAAAACACTTTTCGAAGTCACGTCTGGCATAATTATTTGAATTAAAACTCAATTGAATTGTTAAAACTGTAACAAATACATACTTAATTTAACCAAATCTATTGTCTATTAAGTGTAGGTCGTAAAATATAACCAAACTTCTGAATAAAACATCCGTTTAATAGGGACATTAAATTCTTCCAGTATTCAGAGAATAATGGTGATTTTATTATCTGTGGTTTTACTCCAATTCTGTCAGATCATAATTCAAGTGACACCTTTGGAAGGCAATTGCATTGGTTCGTATTATATTGATTGTCAATTGTTTTCTTATTTGTGGCCTCGGCTGCCAAATATATCGACTGTTTATTGATGTATTAAGCTCGCCTTTGTAAAGCTGTAATATGCAGTTCCTAATGTATGTGTAATTAAAAATAATAATTAAAACATAATAATATCAGCATTTACTGCTAAGAACGTTTAAGGAATTCATTAATTTTAAGTAGTAAGTTTGAAGTTTTAATTTTAGTATCTATACTAATATTTTAAAGCAGAAGAGTTTGTTTGTTTGTTTGGTTGATCGCGCTAATCTCAGGAACTACCGGCTCGAATTGAAAAAATATTTTTGTGTTGTATAGTCCATTTATCGAGGAAGGTTTTAGGCTATATAACATCACGCTACAATTATTAGGAGCGGAGCAGGAATGAAAAATGTTGCAAAAACGGTTTTTTTTTTCCTTTCGTTTTTCTCTCTTATGTGACGCAGACGAAGTTGCATGTGTCAGCTAGTCCTAAATATTCTTCCATACTATCACAAAACATAGATAGGCTCTTGAATTCAAAACCATAAATAAATCACTTACATTCCAACACGAAGAGCCAACATGGAACTTTTCAAAACAAAAGGGCAAATTATGAATACCTTTTATGCATAAGCATACATTCTGCATATCTCTGACATCTGTCACATGACATCAAACCAAGCTCGTTGACAGGACAATGATCTTAAAAACATCAATAAATCAAAATGTATAAGTATCTCAAGCCAACCGTGAGAATAATGTGAAAAAACAAACAATTTGCTAAGATGATGTTCCTCGTTCATATGCTAATTGTTTACTGTGGCTTGTTTATTGCAATATTGCAATTATTAATAATGTGACGTCAATCATATCTCTATTACCTTTAATGCATCGTCTTTTAAAATTGAATTACAATGTCAAGATGAATAAATACTCTATGGTTATTTTGTTCTGTTTTGATTCATATTGTCTAAGGAGACAATGAAAATATTTAATTGTAGTTATGGAAGTACGGTATTATAAAAAAAATATTTGATCTTACTTGTCACATTTATGCGCCATTTTAGGTTTAATCTTATGACTTGAGCTCATTCTTTAGAAATACAGGATGTAAACCACTACATCACGAAGCATTCGGTACATCAAACTAAGTAACTTCATGCAAAAAATATTGCTGGGAAACTATATTTTTTGGGGTGATAATCATGTTTTGTGGTAGAACTCAATGTAACGCACTTAAAACATTGTGCTAAAAGATGAAATGAATAGTATGGGGGCCGTGGAGGTGTTTAAAATAAAAACTTACATTAAAAACTCGTATTTAAAAAAAACTTGTCAAAAAGATGGAATTTTGACCCTCAATATCTCCGTAACAAGAAGGTTCCCAGGTATGGTATAGAACAAAATATTGATCGAAATGACCGGTAAAACAAGTGACTTTCGGCTTCGTTAAGAGGTGTATTACACCATTTATTTATGAGCTCACGTTATTAGATTTGATTCATTCGGAAATTGCGACAAAGATGGATGAAAGTTTGTTACTTTTTCATGCAAAAACTACTGATCAGATTTGAATGAAATTAAGGACACACATCGTTTATATCCTGGATCAACACAGAAAGTTTTTATCCCAGTGCCAGTGATATGATCCCGTGGGAAAATTATCAAACTCTACCTGAGCGAAGACGGGGACATAAGCTAGTAACACTGTTGTCATAAAACTCAAAAAGCGTTTTGTGAACAATAATCAATTTCATTAGGAATTATGTACCTATAGCTGCGTAATTGCTATTGCATTAATCTCATACGAGTATTTACGTCATATGATCGCCATATTGGCGCGGCATTTATGCGTCTGTTCACGCGTTAGCTCTTTCTAATAGGTACTCAACTACTCAAGTGACACCGATAATTTGTTGTGTGGGATAGGATCAAGTTTGACTATGCTTGGGAAAAAGCACGATTAGATACATTATATTCCTTTCTTAAAGTAGCTTATAAGTACTTAACTCATTAACGTAGGCAATACAATCAGCTCTTTGGTCGTAACTAGCGTTGCCAGGCGTCCGAATAAAGCCGGACACAGTTAGGCTTTTTGATTGCATGTCCGGCCAAAATAAACGGTGTCCGTCTATTTACATTTTTCAAAGAGTGAGCGCCGAGCGCAGGCGAGTCGACTGATGAATTTATTTGACTGATTAATTATAAAGTACTTAGAATTAAACAAGATTTATGGTAATAATTAAAAAAGCTTGATTTTACCTTTTTTTTGTCGTTCCTATTAAAACAGAGATACGAAACCTCAATAATGTTGGGTGTCGGGCCCCTTCACTCAAATGTCCGACCAAGCCGGGTAGTCTGTCCGGCTATTAAGTTTGGCGACCTGGCAACCCTAGTCGTACAGGTTGCAAATGGTACTGCTCAGCAAGAGATTCTGGTTTTGATTCCAGAGTCGAACAAAGAGTTATTTAGGTCGTTGTTGTTCCACCAGGAACTTCTCAGTTGCAGACGTGGAATCTGGCTATGTTCCCAGTCGCCGGCAACAACCTGGCCTTTGATACCATGGGACTTAAATATAACTTTACTGCGAAATGTGGGTGTCCTAACTCCTCTGCATAACCCTTCAGAGATAACAGGCATGATGTTATGTTTTGTAAATTAAGTTTAAGTTAGTTACCTTGTGTGAACTTAGGTCCATGTTCACCGAAGCGATAACAGTCTGATTATCTAAAAACAGCTGTCACTGTGATATGTTCCCATACAAAAACGTGTTTTAATCAGCCGTTTTTAGATAATCAGACCGTCATATTTTTGGTTAGCATGGACCTTTATATTGCCGCGTACCTAATGAACACAAACACGCGTAAATCACAAAAGCACGTGGATGACGTCATAAGTCAGTCGGCGGAAACGCACGTGACCACAAATGAGACGATATTATAATTTCTAATCATTACCTTTTTATGCTAATTATCTATGATATTATGGTTTTATTTCTGCAAAATACTTTGACCTTCACGTCCACCTGGAAACTATCTTTTATTTTTGTTATTGCGGAGTACATACAATGTCTACATTAAAAGTCAAAGATATTTTCAACAAAATATTTTCATGTAAAATGTTGCCAAGATGAGACTCTAATAATATGACTCGCACTGACAAAAAGTTATCAGATCTCCTGTAGAGCCAAGCTTCTAACTCTACACGCCTTAACTCAACGAGGTCTAACTTCACAAACTCTACGCCTTAGTCAAAATATGTGACTTGGCCATTCCACTACATTCACAGGGGCGTTAGGTGTATTATTTAACTTGGTATATTTGTTTTTAAAATAAATGTACCAAGTTTGATCAATGCATGTTTTCATAACAAGCAGCGCCACTTTGAACTGTCATCTTAAAGTGATCACTGTTAAAGGACTATCTATGGTAGCTTTAAAAACAACAATAAGCAACGGACATACCAAAAGGCTAGTAGAAGACGTACTGTCAAAATATAATAAATAATACCATAAATAACTCTGCCACGTGCCGATAGCGCAAAAGGTAAATATATGCTAAGATAAAGTAATAGCCCATCTAAATTGTAAAATATACATAATGGAGGATAATCGTACACATTAATGGACATAAAAATCTATAGTAATACATAAATAAAATTAAGTTACATTTAATATGAATATTGTTTCGGCAGAATTTCGAAATAATTTCGGAAAAATGTGATATTAATATTTGAAGGATTTTTTAGACCGTGTATTTAACTATTTAAAAAATAAAATAACCCGCACTTTAACAGCTACAAAAGTTTGACGCGATACTGCGAGATACTGTTGTGTCATAGCCAAGTTTATTTTTTATTTTTATGTTTTTAAAGTATAAATAATAATGTTATTCTTACATAAACTCAATATTAAATTAAAGATTTGTGCAAGAGAAACCTTTACAAATTCTGGATCGAAATTATAATAATAAACACTTGTTATGAGATCAACGTCCATAAAATATGGATTTCGCTCAAAAGTGCACAATAAGGACCTGAAATGTGGACATACAAACATTGTTATTGTGCATTTGTGAATTGAATTGACCCATAATTTTGTGCCTTACTTGATTGAAAGACCTATAAACTTGGGCGGGCGGAAGATGGTCAAGATGGCAAAAATAATACCGTCATGAACAAACTTTTTTTATTAAGGATTTCAGACGTGCAAAAAAATACAGGTTGGTGAGAATATATTGAATCTATCACCCGCAATAATTGAAAGGTATGATAATCCACCTGTAAACGGACCACTCCTTAATACATCAGCATCAGCAGCATTATGTGCCTATATTAAACTAAACTTTTGTAACAAAAATTTCATCTTTTACTGTTGAATCAATCAATCACACTCAAAACACTGGATGTACCTATTAAAAGTACGAGGATCACAGAGGCGTTGAAGTTATAATAATAAAAAATATAGGGAAAAAAGTTGAACCTCAGGTTAGCCGACTTAATAGCTAGCGGGAAAATAAACTAAGACAGAACTGTACAGCTGAATATCGGTAAATACTGTAATATTTTCTCACCAGCCTGTATGTTTTTTTTTTCAAAATTCTACAACACAAAATTGCTATTCGCAAAAAATGCACGATCGTCGCGCAAATCAAAGTTCTCAATTCTATATTCATCTCATATCTATACAGCTACACCGTATTTATGTAAATTCATATAAATATTCGATTTTGGCTGCCCCGGCCACGTGTGCGAAGCGATGATCGAATAAAAGCAACCTCATTATAATAACTAGCTACTCAGATTTAAATTACAAATCAGCTTTATGATCGTTCGCAAATTGTGACCAGATTACAAAATTCTACATTTTCTAAATAGGTATGGATGGATACTTATGTAGTAGTACATTTTTATGGTTTCGTGAGGTATCCAGCAGTTATGCATGCCTGAGAGATATTTTTCGACGGTTTGTCGAAACTTGTCACTTGTGGACGACAACTCTGATACCAGGGGGTTAGTCACTAATACTCACTAACCACACGAAAAATAAAGAATTTACAGGGGTCAGGATTTTTTCTAGATTTATCTAATTAAATGTAGTTAGTGGCTGAATTTCTACAAAATTTAGTACTGATTTATGTATTGCCCTTAGTACATAATATACCTCTGGATGAAATAAACTTTTTGTTTAGTTACTGGAAAACTAATATTAGAATAACGAACTCCCAAACTTTTTTAAATATTTTACGATCTCTTAAATGTTTCAATGCAAGCTATTTATAAAACTAGAGCAGTATTTGGCGGTCACCTTTTTAATGCAAATTCAAAATACTTAATATACATATTTTAATAGTTGAAGAGTCATCCCATCTCAATCATAAAAGAGCCAGCCAGCAGTAAAAGAAATAAACAGTATTAGATTTAAACAGCAAAAATTATATACTTGATATTGTAATTTTAATTCACATACTTGCCTCTCCAATTCACCATAATTAAAATAATTAGTGAGTAAATAAATTAATAAATTTGATCATAAAACTATATTTTTTAAATATAGAAAGGTTTTGTTATTAACAGCTCTCCTCTATGGTTTTACACGTGAGTTGACAGCTCACGCGAGGATTTTAAATCCAAAAAACAAAATAGACTCTATGGAAATAATTATTGTCATACCTAACTTATGAAATTAAAGCGAGTTTTAGATCTTGAATTAACATAAACGTGGTAATAGTAACATTAAAATAAATAAAACAAAACTAGCGTGCATTAATAAAACTGAATATAAAATTAAGTTTTATTAATTAGTTGACATAAGCTAACCTTTTTATTTTTGGTGAAACAGATCTTAAGTAATATTTTTGAATTAAAAAAGAAAAAAACTCAATGTGAAGATCGATGATTATTATTTTGTCATCTGTGCTGATTAAAATCTAGGGACGTATATTAATAACAGCTGTTATGAGCAGATAAAATAAGCATACATTTGAAAAACTAAAAAAAAATAGGATTTACCTACAAGCCTAATGATGTAAAAATAACTCGTTTAATTTGTTAATACGTTCACAATCTTTAAATAACGTATACTCCCCGAAGAGTTAGGAACAGGCTTTCCATTAGTAATCGTACAACCAGAATTAAGCAGATATGTTTAATAAACACTTTAAAACAAAGCTCTGTAATTTCTCTTGCCCTTATCCCAATTTATTTATGTTTTTTCCATACTTTTCTACTACTTCTCAACTCATGAAACACCTACTTTCTTGCCATATCATCCTTGACACAGTCCATCCAAAACCATTATTATTTCATACTTTTGTACCTTTTTTTTCAACCTAATTTTAAACAAACTCTTTGAAAATAGTAATCCAATCCATCCGATACGATATTATACAATCGCATATTCAAATATGCGTTCAACAAATAGGTACTGTTATTATAAAATCTGGGCGTGGTTCGAATTAAAACAACGACTTTATAAATCTTGTTGATGGACATCAAGAGCTTTCGGTTAAAAAATACAGTTATGCAATTTATGACTTTAGGTACTTGTGATTGGTAAGGTTACTCATAATAGATAATTATAATGTACTACTAGACAAGTATGGAAGAAGAAGACAGTGCTGACTCCGAGTAAATTGGGACCTGGGCAGTAGAATGATGATCATGGTCGCTGATACCAACTAGACCGATATTGAATTCGATTATTCGCCCTTAGACATCCGGTGAACTTTAGTTAATTGGTCTTTGACTTGGTCCCTGGTTATGTGGTCCCAGCTCCATGGTTGGGTTCTGCCAAAAGGTTGTCGAGCAAAGAGGAGACGAAATATGGCATATGATTGTTCTCCGCTTTGGTCGAAACCACGGTTTAGGTACTCGACCTCCTCATCTTATAATCTCCAGTTAGACTTATATCATTGACCCAGCATGTTTAATCTTCACTGCAATTAATGCAATCAAATAGCGCCATAAACATATCCTCCATCATTTACAACGTGTTATCAAAAACGGCTTTGAAACATCCATCGACTATAATATTAAAAATCAACCTTTTTTAATTTAATCATAAAAAATTCTAAAATAAAACTGATTAAGAATATTGATATGCAAATTCGTCTCTGTCTAATTCTTTGACGATTGAAGAAATTTTAAATCTTAGTTTGGGATAGAATACAGTTTTATTTCAAAGAAAAGCAAGAAAAAAAAACGTGTTGCACCGACCACATTAACATGGGACAAGGTTAGTAAAATGATAATAGTTTTAATTAAATAGGACAGGGGGTCTAAAATGGCCGCTTTAGCGGAATCGTAAATGAATCACGTTAAAAAATTTAAATTCATAAAATGGTTTGTAACCATTACGATAAAGACCATTTTAAGAATTTTAATTTTCCCCCAGTTCTTTTGTTATATCAATTTCGTTCTAAGGTAGACTGTCCGATCTCATTAATTATGTACAACATCTTATACCTTTCAAAGCAAAGAAAGATCTGATTCTGATATTAATTATTCAGTTAAAATAAGTTCACAGCAAAAAGCAGCTATCCCAAAAAAAAACACATTCATTTTGTTGCTTGCAAAATGCAATTACATTTCACTTCAAACGACAAGAATTTAATTAAAGATAGAAATAGACAAAACGTTATTTACGTACCTAATGTCAAAGACAACTAGAAAATCTAGAATCTAGATTCCAAACGTGAACCATAACCTCGATCTAGGTATTCGAATCGTACTAAGTGCATTTGCGATCAAGGTAAAGTAAAATATAAATGTACAACAAAATGTAAATACTAACTTGTTCTAGTACTTTTGACACCGTTTTCGGCTTCTGTAGTGTGCATTATGTATTTATGGTAATGTAGTCTATTAGCCAGAACTAGAACTAGACCTAGGCAAGACATCTCAGACGTCAATAACTAGATAATATGCTAATTTTATTTTGAAGTATGATTAGGTTGTCTATGACTGCATTTAGGGATTTCATTGGACGAACAAGATGTTTTTATTTCTAGAATAAGAATTAAACCTTCTTGTATAAATATATTTGCATACGTCACGATCCCTGATTTTTCAAAATAAGTTTGACTAATCTAATACAAATATGATTCAATATAATATGTATTTACCATTCGTTACAAATAAAATTTCTATTTTTAAATTATTATAATAAAATATTCTAATCGATTTTCAACATGAACCCTTTCATGTTGAAAATCGATTAGGTAGAATATTTTGTTGTTTACTTTAAAACCAGAATAGTGTTATAAAACACTTGATAATAATCTCCAAGGCTCATTAACGAGGACAAACACGCTTTTAAAGTCAAATAATATTAAATTAAACACTATTACAATACCAAAACTGCTCTAGTTCACAAATTAAACAGCGTTATAGAATACAAAACAGTAGCATTTTGTTTACATTATAAGTTAGGGCGCATAATGGCTCCAAATCTCCAGATACTTAAGAATCTTTAAAGGCACAGATTGGGAGAGGCCTATAGATGCCAAGAAGTGGACTGCAATATGCAGAGATGATTTATTGATGACAGGAAACCGTGTTTCGTCCAAGTTATTTCTTCATGCCCTTTGTGTACCAGGGCCACGGTATAGCTTTCGAACAGTCCCGCAGCCCCGGTAGGTTGCGGGCCTATTCGAAAGAGATACCGCGGCCCCGGAACGTAAAGAGCGAGGAAGGAACATGGATGGGTTTTAGTTAGTAAAAGTCTGACACTCCCTCCCGCTCCGCCCAGAGTGGGAGAAGTAATTTGATGATTTCCCAGCCAAAAAAAAAAAGCCCCGGTAGGCATCGGCCCTTGCGGACTCATTCCTTTTTGCTGACATCTCTTTGAGGCGCGCGTGGCCGTAGACATAGCCTGTCGTCATGAGACGGACGGAAGGCGAGCTAGCCCATAGCTCATCGTCACATGCCCGATGGTAGGAAACGTCAAACTTATATTTACATCTAGTACATTGATTGGTAAATTTTGTTTTGAATTAGCGATCGATTTAAATCCAAGCATCCTCATTCAGTGATCTATTAAGCTTTTTTCGTTTCCGATGGCACATCGCGAAAGGAATTTGGCCGTTAACGATTGGGAAGTACTTCTCTGATAGTCAGAATACTTCAGCAACTCACGAAATTGTTAGAAGTCATCATTATGTAGTGCTTATTATTTAGGAACTTGCAGATACTGCTAGTTAGGAGTTTCTATCCTTCACTTCATCTATCTAATATTATCAAGAGGAAAGATTTGATATTTTATTTGTGTGTTTGTTACGATTTAACTAAAAAAAAAAAAAAAAATTGGCCGATTTTAAAAATTCTTTCACCGTTAGAAAGCCAAGTCGTTGTTGAGTAACATAGATTACATTAGAATATACTCATCATTAGACTATATTGTATCCCCGTACTTAAACGGGAACGGGAAATAGTAGTACATCCGCTAGCACTAAATACAGCGCATTTAGTACAAACC
Source organism: Xestia c-nigrum (assembly GCA_916618015.1). NCBI lineage: Eukaryota > Metazoa > Arthropoda > Insecta > Lepidoptera > Noctuidae > Xestia > Xestia c-nigrum. Next base: position 11,150,375 of record OU745248.1, read on the forward strand.
ACTGTGTTAGTCCATTTAAAGATCTTCTGCAGAAGAAAGGTGTAGATTTTATTAATTTAACAAGTAATTTCTTGGGGTTAGGTGTTGAGTGTGTGCCTCATCTTATCCTGCAGCACACTCGGCACAATTTAAGGCGTCAAATACTACACGACAAGGTTATTAAGATCACTTCAGATAAACCCAACACACCTAGATCTAGACTTCATTGTACACGATTTTAACAACAATTTACTGTCCAACTTTTATAGTTCGCTATTAACTTATGTAATCGGCACAAGTTATGTATTCATTATAGTTTGACAAGCCGGTTTATTTGTAATCATTACAGATTGTGTATTAGTAGAAGATATTTGTAATAGAAGTTGGTTTTTCAAACATCTGTCGGTTGAGTTGGTAAATTGTTTCAACAGTTCTATTGAGGGTAATGTTGTCATAGTTGTGTTGTAGAAATGTGGAACCTTTTTAATGATTGGTCAGCCTCTCTACAAAGTATTGTAAAGGAAGGCTTCCTGTATGTAGGCGTCATTAAAAAAAAATGTCTGTTATGCTACCAGAATGTGGGGATTTGTAGAGCAAAGGAGGCAACCCTTTGCTTCATGCTGCGGAGGGCGTATTTGGGTTAGGGACGATGATGTTCGAACGAAAAATCACAAATATTGGGCTTCACGAATCACATTACTTACTCACAATCTATCTCTTGGACAGAGGGGAATGGAAGAAAAACACGTGTTGCGCCGACCCCAATTAACAAGGAAATATGGCAGAAAGATGACTATAGTCATCTCTGTCCAAATATAGCACTCTTATTGGAAGGCCCGAGTTCAATATTGGAATTTTAGGGGTTGATAGCGATGGGCAAAAGAACAGGGATAATTATATTAATTATCTACAACAACGTTCTTATAATATTTACATATTTCTGCAACGTTTCCTTCACTTTTTTCTTTCCAAATTCTATCCCAAAGAATTTGTAATTTTTGCTACTTTTTTCATCCCTAGCTAGTTCTTACTTCTTTGCAAACAGAAGACACAACTTCATGGTTAGATAAGAGGTGCGTGGGAAGGCAGCTTTCACCGCCACAAGCAGGTGCACGCGTTTTTGTATCATCCGCTATAGAACAATTGCGAAGAATAGGGCTGTTGCTTGATAGGTAATAATTAATGGTCTTCGATTTAATTAAGTAGGTAGTTAGAAGTCTTAGAACCCAAGTAATATGGGACAACGGCAGGAAAATAATGAAAAGCACGCGAAGAAATGAAACTTCTTTTATTCTATTTAAAACTATCTTTCATCTGGTTCAAGCTGATAGGAAATAATAGAAGATCGACTTTCTACAATTCGAACTAAAGTATAAAAGAAGTATAGTATATATATATATATATATATTGTATAGTTATTTATAGTATTTTATATATCTTTGTAGTAAACCTGAGTATTAATCGAATTATTTTCAGATGTACACCTACCACTGCTTGTCTCTGCACCACCCAAAGGTTGACTGGTAGAGAATGCCTATTGCATTAAGTCCGCCTCTGTACCATGTGCTTGAAGTGTTAAATAATTAAATAACTTGTCGCTGATAAATATTTCAATTTAGTTCATTTTTGGTTGCCTTTTTAATTTAACTAAAGCATTTTCTTGAGTGAAGACCGCAAGTCGTCAAACATATAAGGCTTGTTAAAGCGTCATTGGTGGTCGTTACTGGATGAGAGTTGCTGAGAATCGAGTTGAACAGCGTGCCATTGAGGAGGCCTATGTCCAGCAATGGACTGCTGTAGGCTGATGTTACTGTCTGTCTATTTACTGGTCATCATCATCCTCATTTCAGCTGAAAGACGACCACTGCTGGATTTAGGCCTCCCCTAAGTGTGACCACACATTGACTGGTCCCGTGCGACTCGCATCCAGTGGCTTCCTGCAACTTTCACCAGATCATTGGTCCAGCTAGCGGGTGGCCTTCCAACGCAATTTCTTCTGGGTTGCGGTTTAATTTAGTGTTAAATAAATATAATTCTTTTTTCAACAGTTCAGGTGTCAACCCTAATTAATCCGACCTCTAATTAGCCGTGCTAGTTATAATTAGTGTTGTCACTTCTCCGCATTGTTTACTATTTCCGAACGGTATCGATTCGATTTTCGCTTTTCACTCGATAATAACCGTATATGGGTGAACGATTGTTATCTGATGGGAATGTGAATCGATTATTCAAATCGATTAATTGGTCGAGTTTAAAAGCAACAACAACAATCAGACCTGCATCTGATTAACAGAAACTGATTTGCTTCGATAAATATTATTACGAGCAAGATCTTGAACAACTTTTCATTTGTGCGGTTAGGAGAACTAATACATACTTAGTTTGGTAAAATATAAAATTGTACATAACGCTACCCGAAACTGTAAATTTTTCCCAATTAACCTTGCACCTACGCTTTGACGATAAATTTGAAAATCTATTATAGTAAAAAGACAGATTAAAGTAGCTTGATGTACTAGCGTCTATACAAAAATAGTGTCATCACATTTCACAAAAAAAATTGTAATGGAAGAAGGAAAGCCTAAAAAAAACCAAAGGTACAAAACTAAATCACTTACCGAAACTAATTCCTCATACTCCACCCCATGAGGCTGGGACTCATTCTGATGCGCCTTCCACATCCTCAAGCCATCCTTCTTCAGCAAGCCCTCCTGTTTCTTCAGCACCAGTTTGAGCTGCCTCCCGAACGCCTCCAGGTCTATTTTGTGCACATCCAACTCCTGGCCTTCGACCAGCCTTTCAAGATCACTCAACACTACACTATCACTGTTTTCACTAGAATTCGCCACATCAAAATTGACACTCACTGTGTTGTTTAAGTCTCCAATTATATCCACGTCTTTGATGTCTTCTTTTGCTTTCAAAAACATTTCATCGTTCAACAATGAAGGTGGACTTGTCTCCGTCTTCCAATGGTTCTTGGTGGGCTTTTCATGAGGGATCTTAGACTTGCCCTGGGTTAAACTGTTGGCGTTGTGGGTGCCCGGGATGTGCCGCCTGGCTAGGTGGTGCGTCAGTGTGACGAGGTGGTACTTTGGCACCAGGTTGTGGTGGTCTACGTGGAAGAGGCGCTGTAGCTCTTCAGGAGTCATGTGCTCGTGGATCTGGAAAGATTGAGAAGGTTCTGTTATTGATTTTGTCAAAAATGGTACCTACGTTTCAAGAAATAATGTATCAATAATTTCGGAGTTTGGAATGGTTCCCGGTTGTTGGAAGTAATCCCTCGGGACACTAATATAATTGGTGAATGAGGTTGGTGTTAATGTTTTCTTAATATTCATGAAAAGTTTTCCGAGGTTAAACGTCAGAACCGAAATTCGATTTCGGACCTTTATTGTCTCGTTCCATCTCATTTGTCGTATCATCAAGGTTTGATAATCCATTAATTAACAAAGGCATTCAGATAATTATAACTTGGGGCTTATTTAGAATCTTACTTTTAAACTTAACGAGTTATCAACGAAACCCAATCAAGGATAATTTGTTCGTGCACGTTGATATCCCTCACGATAAACAGTTCGGAGAGACTGAATGGTAACCTAGTATTAGTTGTATTAACAGAAAACAGTAAAAGTAAGAAAATACACATTTCGGTACTAAAGGGTGGATATAAAAAAACATCACACCTGTTATACCCCAAAGGTTCGGTAGAGGTGAACCTAATAAAAAAAAGCGTTTTATTGCAGGCAAAAATACCCATAACTATACAAGAAAAATACGGTTGGACCCAATAAAATAGTAGTAGCAAAGAAATCATTAATAATCACAAAAAATATCATGTGTTATAGTACACTCATATTTCGCCAGATGTTTACCTAAGTCCCATGTAAAACGGGGAATTCCACTGCTATCAACAAATCCAGATTATATGATGATAAAATGGGAATTTTCTTATCATGGAATATTCCCATTTTATCATCATATAATCTGGATGAGTTATTGAGTGTGTTATTGAGTTTTTCCGTTGGGAATTTTCTAACACTTTGCCCGACCCGGGATCGAACCTAGGTCTTTATGCTCAGCAGTCGCGCTTGTGACCACTAGACCAACAAGGCAGTAGGTGATATTATGTATCATCAAAATATGATGGTCTCTAAATCAAAAGAGTACGAACAGATTTTTTGTAAATCATGCAGTAGCTAAGTTCGCTGATCAATCATGATTAACGATCACCGGTAAAAAACTAGTACAAAGTAAGTCACGATAAGTAAAAACGCAGAAAAACCAATAAAAAAGTAGTACTTGTAGGCAGAGTGAATTGTTATTTTGTTTCCTTTATGTTTATTCTCAGTGGCCAGCAGTAGCATGATTTGGATTTTGTTTTTTTTATTTTTTGTTTTTTTTTTGATTATTTTTTGTTTTTCTTATTAATAATACTAGCTGATGCCCGCAACTGCGTCCGAGTGGACCTTTTCATAAGTAAGTGTGAGAAAAATACTATGTGCTATTTCAGACTGTAATCTATCTCTGTTCCAATTTTCATCCACATCCGTTGAACGGTTCTGTTGTTGAGTAACAAACACCATCCAAAGTTTTGACGACCCGATTGGCGTAGTGGTAGTGACGCTGCCTTACGTACGTTCTTAGGGTCCTGGGTTCGAATCCCGGTAGGAGCAAATGTTTGTGTGATGAGCACGAACATTTGTTTCTGAGTCATGGATGTTTACGTGTATAATAAGTATGTTTTTACAAACAAAAAAGTATACATGTAGTATATCAACTATCTAGTGTCCACGACACAATCTTTGCTTAGTATGGCACTAGGTGGCGCTGTGTGTTAATGTCCAGCGATATATATTTTTTTAATTATTTAAAGTTTCGAATTAAAATTTAGTAATAGTACAGAATTTTAATATTTTTTATTAACTGTTAGCGAAGTGGACACGATAGTTAAATAATCTCGTCAGACCGATTCGGCTGAGGTCCACAGATGACGGGAAGAATTAATAACATTTAAGCCATACGGAAGTATATATCGCCTTTTCAATATCAAGAGTATGTATATCAAAGACTCTATGACATATTACTATCTACAACTTGATTATAGACACAATAGTTAAACAATCTCGTAAGACCGATTCGGCCGGGGACCACAGATGAAGGGAAGAATGAATAACATTTAGGCCATACGGAAGTATATATCGCCTTTTTAATATCAAGAGTAAGTATGTCATAGACTCTATGACATATTACTATCTACAACATGATTATTGACATATCCCAACCACCCACAATTTAAAGTACATTTGCACCAAACAATAACTGTAACACCACATCCGTATCGCTGTTTGTTTGAATGTCACTGGTGCGAAACTCGAAAACCTTGGCGGAGGTCAATAGTACTTGGCGCAGTCCTTTCTCGATACAATTTTCAGATTTATACAGTGTATTTAACGATGTTTGTGGCCATAATGCCGTATTTGGGGCATTTGTGACTAAGTGGAGCGATTGAGTAGGAGTAGGCGATTATGAATTTGATGCTTTTTGTTTAGTATTGTTAGAATCCTGTTTTTTTGTAATTTTATAAAGGGTGTTAAACACCAAAGGCACTTACTTATTCTCCCCATTATTGCGATCATTTATTTGTTTTACACCATACCTGGGAACTTTCTAGTTACGGAGATATTGGGGTTCAAAGCTACAACTTTTTGACAATTTTTTTTTAAATACAAGTTTGTTTTTGTAACATTTTGACTTTTAACACCTCCACGACCCCCGTACTATTCAATCCACCCATCAGCACAATGTTTTAAGTGCGTTACATTGAGTTCTACCACAAAACATGATTTATAACCTCAAAAAAAATAGTTGTTTCCCAGCAATAGTTTTTGCGTAAAGTTACTTAGTTTGATGTTCAGAATACTTGGTTAACGGCTTTGTGATGAAGTGGTTTACACACATTATATATATATATATATATATATATTTTTTTTTTTTTTTTAATTAAAATAAAATCAATTTTATGCTTGTGCCTTTTCTGTGTGAGAAGAGGCCTGTGCTCAGCAGTGGGACAGTAAAATGCTGTTATTATTGTAAGGTAAAAACTTTCTTTTTTGTTGACTGGTCTTTTTTTCTTTGCTGGCTGAATACTGCTCCACTTTTTAGGAAAACTAGTTCAGGACGAAAGAACTGGGAATCTTAGTGATTAGTGTTTGTCCAGCTGTAGAGGAGCAGGCCCACAGTGTTAGTAGCTCAGTTGTAAATACTAAATATTTTTTTTTAATTTATCAATTTTCAAAAAACAGTTTTATTGTACTGTGTACTGAACACAAGTTTTACTATTCTCTTCAGTTTGCTGCGGCTTTTGTTTCACGGCTTTCGTAACATTTACATATTTAGCATAATTTTCTTATTCAAAACATAAACGCATGAAAATACCAAACCAACCTACTGCTCTACAATCATAAATTAACTTAACTTAAACCATAATTGCTCAACGTTATAATTAAGTTAAAAAAACATTACTTAATTTTGCTCTCATTTACATTACGTCACAAGATAAAGCAGTGTGTCAACTGTATCTAATCTAGTTCGACTGTTATGTCAGAACTGGATCAGTGAGTCGAGGTTGACCGGCCGAACAATGGCCGAACTTCGCCGAAGATAACCGAAGTTGCGTCCCACGTACGAATACTTCCGATTACTTCCGATTTGGAGGAATGCGACTGGTTGAATTGAAGGTTTTTGCTCTTAGATATACTGTCATACGAAACCTCTAGGTTCAAGATAAACTTTATTAGCTTTAAGAGATGAATAAGTAGTACATTATTGAAAGTAGCTGTTACAATAGGCAAGTATCTCAACAAATTGTAAAAGTATTAAATCCGTCACTTAGAGTATTGGAAAATAATGGACACATTTTTTATTTTTGTAAATCAATGAATAAAACGCATCAAAACTCGGAGTAAGGGCTTGTGACGACCCGATTGGCGTAGTGGTAGTGCCGCTGCCTTACGTTCTTAGGGTCCTGGGTTCGAATCTCGGTAGGAGCAAATGTTTGTGTGATGAGCACGGACATTTGTTTCCGAGTCATGGATGTTTATATGTATAATAAGTATGTATTTACAAACAAAAAGTATATATGTAGTATATCAACTATCTAGTGTCCACGACACAAGCTTTGCTTAGTGTGGCACTAGGTGGCGCTGTGTGTTAATGTGCAGCGATATTTATTTATTTATTTATTTAACTAGCTCAAAAATTATACCAAGGCGTGACGTATTTTTTCGTGAAGGAGTTTGAGTTCATCGTATCTTCGTCAGTTTTGCTTTATGTAACAAAAGAAAAAATATTGGTCAAATATTTGTTAAAATCTAACTAACGGACTAAAGTCCATGTTCACCGAAGAGACGACGGTCTGATTATTTAAAAACAGCTGTCACTGTGACATGTTCCCATACAAAAATGTGTTTTAAACAGCCGTTTTAGATAATCAGACCGTCATCTTTTTGGTGAACATGGACGTAATTATTATTTTTTGTCGTGTACCCTATTGTATGTGAAACATAACATAACATCACGCCTGTACTGTAACCCCTGTAAGGGAAAGGCAGATAATTATGTATCTAATACTACACCTATCTCGGTCGTTTTCGTAATGCCAGAAGAAGACAGATATACGAGTTGTCGAATCGGAAACGAGTCGAACGTTTGTGAATACGGGGTCTGGTACCTATTTTAAAGTTCCATATAAAAGGGGGGCAGTCTATTGCTGGTGAAAATCATGTTTTTTTGTACTATGTTACGATTTCATAAATGAAATCTTCATTTCCAGTTTGAAGTAATTTTTCGATCTTGACCCGAAAACAGTATCGCCATTGCTCTTTCTTCATAGAAACACCCCTTTCCCTTTTTATTACTTCAGTACTAAGGAACTCAACGGAACCCACGACACAACAGTTCGCATTGTTATTATAAAACCGCAGCCCATTCGCTACACATTTAATTACATTTGTACTGCCATACGAAAAATTGAACCATTTTTCCGTAAACCACTTCTGTGTACGTTCACTTCCAACACAACCTTTAAAGAATAACCAACCTTTGCGAAACACAAATAAAGTAGAAATTCCTTTGAGGAATAATTTATGCAATTCGAAATATCATTCAATCAAATACCAGCCATAACTTTGTAAACACAAAGTTCAAATTCCATTGATGTAGAATTCTAAAATTAGAACAATTGATATTGAGATCTAATGGGTTGGAAACAAGGTCGGATTTCAATTGTTTGTGTGTAAGGGCATATACAGGGTGTTGCGAAACTGAGGCGATGTTAGACGTAATGAGTCACGGAATTGTAAGACTTAACGTGCAAGGTTACGTTAGAAAGCTTTTGTGATTGTTATGTAAACGCGCGTGAGCTTTCATTAGTCAACGCTTTTAGAAAAATGCCAAGTGCGTTTGCTGGAGCCAGTGTGGAGTTCCGTACCGTTTATTTAACGAGCTACAATTGAAGCAATTTTTTACTTCTTTTATAAGTAATTTTATCGGAGACATATCTAAAATAACATAAATATCCCGCTTGTATTTCTCAAAAGGGCTAGGCGGAAGATTAGGTGTTCGCATTACCAGTATCAAAGCATTCAACTGAAAAGAAACAGATAACGAGGATTTTTACGAACTACACTAATAAAGAGGATTTTTTTTAATTTTGTGTGTGTGTAAATGTAATGAATAAACTCAAAAACAACTGTGCCGATTTAAAAAAATCTTTTACCATTAGCAAGCCACGTCTTCATTCAGTAACATAGACTATATTTTATCCCCGTACTCCTACGGGAACGGGAACTACGCTGGTGAAACCGCGTGACGGACAACGACAAAAGGCATAAAAAAACATAACATGGTCGTTAATCGCTGGTGCCTGTGTTAGGTAGTGAAACACCTGTACCAGGTCAAGAGGAAAGAAGCACAGATGAATTCGTGAGAATTTTCATACTGAGCTATAGACTTGATAAAAGGTTTACTCCTTCATACAACGGATCTCTAGGGGCTTTAGGTTAAAAGTCACGATTAATTTAAGCTAAAATATGTCAGTTTAGGTCGAAAGTCGCTGTTTGTTTACATCAACTGAATCTAATGGATTATCTTCTTATTTTTAGAAAAGTTTGCGTAACTTTAATTCATCTTTAGAAAAACCGGTTTCTAACAAAACATATTTATGTACTCATTCAAATGCTGGTTGTGACAATAAAAACATTGGATTTATTTACACTTTCTTTAAATCTCCTTTATCAGTCTAAAATAAAAAATTAAGTAAAACATCCTATAACTCTTTCTTTAATGATTTTATCACCGTTTCTATAAAATATAAAAAAAAATTACAAAACATCGCATCTTGCTCATAAACCTACAAAATCATCACTTTATTTGCCGATGCTACAAGTAAGTGCGTCTTGTTTGCCAACGCTACGCCACGACGACGCGTGCACCAAGGTTAAAGTGCGTTTGCGCACACTGTTGGCTTAGCGAAGGACGCTCACATAGATTTCGTCGTTGATACATAACATTATAAGTTAAGCATTGCATTTCTTAGAGCTACTCTAGAATTAATGCAGGTATATTATACAAGGGCTTGTGAATGTAATTTGTTGTTGGAATTGTATATTTAGGTCATAATAATATGATTATCAGCCAACTGTCTAAACGTGATGAGTTTTTTTGGTTCGTTAGTGTAAAAGACATCAACGCGCGTTCCATTTTTCTGATCGTTGCTAAATTTTGTTCGGAGCGTAGTAGTAAAAGTTCATTGAATTTCGCCCTTGTTGAAAGAGCCCATACGAATGACCAAACAAGAGTATGTTTAGGCCACCTTGGACCTGTTACCTTCTAAAAAAAATGCTGACGGGCTCCGTATACCTAGGCCCCAGCAAAAGCACTTCTCGTTTCGAGTAAGGGCCTGCGCAGACGACAGACTTATTGTGCGTGACTGACAAAAAGTCTGCGACAAATTTTGCGTGTTTAATTGTGTTTCACTACCTTTTGTCCACTATAAGTATCTACTGATGGAAAGGCTCCTACTGATCGCCTTTTAGTCGACAAAAAAGGTCAAATAAGTAGTCAAATACATTAATCACGTAAAATTTGTCGCAGACGTCCGTCACGCACAATAAATCCGTCGTCTGCGCAGGCCCTAATAGATAGTAAAATCGTGTCTTTACATTTAATTGGAGCATCATCATACTTTTGGCCTTATCCCAATTTAGTTGGGGTTGGCGCAGCATGTCTTCTTTTTCCATACTTCTCTATTACTCGTAATCTCATCATCATTATCATCATAACAGCCGAAAGGCGTCTGCTGGACATAGGCCTCCCCCAAGTGTCGCCACATTGACCGGTCCCGTGCGACTCGCATCCAATGGATTCCAGCAAACTTCACCAGGTCATCGGTCCACCTAGTGGGAGGTCTTCCAACGCATCGTCTTACGGTTCGCGGTCGCCACTCTAGAACTTTTCGGCCCCATCGGCCATCCGTTCTGCGAGCAATGTGCCATGCCCACTGCCACTTAACTTTGGTAATTCTTGGGGCTCCGTCGGTGCCCTTGATTCTCTTCAGACACCTTTATTGCCATATCATCCTGCCACAGTCCATCCATCGTTTTTTTGGTCTTTCTCTACTCTTATATCCATCCACATTCATACTCAAAACTTCTCCTAACGAAATTTTTCTCATAACACCACGACAACCAATAAATTAATACACACCGTTAAACTACTATGCAGTTCTATAACCTAGATGACTAGACTACCAGAAACAGCTACCTTTCTCAACGTAAGAGGCAGATTAACTGAGGAAGCTAATCCTTCGTTAGCATTAACATTAATTACATAACTTCAGTTATAATTAACAGCGTTAGGAAGCGCCGCCTGTCACGATCATCACGAACCGCCGCAGTTCTGATGCTGAGTTAAATAACCATCTCAGAGTGAATTATGTTGGAGGCTCACGAAGTTATGGATGTAATTATAAGTAAGAATAATCTATTGTAAAATGTTCTACTGGACTAGATGTATGAACGCTGAAATATTGTAGCTAGCAGTTGCGTGCCTAGAGACCTACAACATGGCAACCTCATAAGGCAAGCACCCTATTTTTTTTTTTTTAGGATGGGAAATCATCAAATGAATTCTCCCACTCTGGGCGGAGCGGGAGGGAGTGTCAGACTCTTACTGACTAAAACCCATCCATGTTCCTTCCTCGCCCTTTATGTTCCAGGGCCGCGGTATCGCTTTCGAACAGGCCCGCAACCCCGGCAAGCACCCTGAAACCCAAACATCATGAAGAGTAGGTAGTAGAGTAGGTAGTAATGTATATGGGTAAACCAAGCTTTAAGGCGTTGTATGAATGTACCGCCACTGCTTCTAGCAGATGACTTTCTGTAGTTTCTGTCTACTTTCACGGGAAAAAGACGTAAGGATATATGTTTTATCTAAATAACAAATTTTTGTACTAGGTAAATTTTGGACACTTTTCAAGAACACAGTTTACAGTTTTCACTGTAACGTTACACTAAGCAACGAGGTTGGTGTCGTGGAAACCACATAGTTGACATACTACATAGATATTATTCAGTAAATACATACTTTTTGTTTTGTTAGTAATTATAGTTAGACCATAGACCTCATCCATCGCTTTCCATCTGCCGTTATCAAGGTCAAGAGCAGGCCCATTTTGCAATTTAAAAAAAAATAGAGCTCACGACTGTAAAACTTTACAAAATCATCCAAAACTGAATCTAAAGATATTTGAAAAGAGAAATATTTAATCCCTGACCTTTTCCAACATCAATAAATTGCAAATCTATTTAGTCCGTCAGTTAGAGTATTGGAAAATAATGAACACGTATTTTTTGTTTTTGTAAATCAACAAATATTGACAAAGATAAAACGCATCAAAACTCGTGACGTTCGAACTCACTAAGAATGATACCAAACATGTGACGTATTGGGAATTTTAAAAGCGTCGTATCTTCGTCAATTTTGGTTTATGTGACAAAAGAAAAAATATTTGACCCGTAGTCAAATATTTTTTGATAATCTAAGTGACGGATTAATTAGATTTTTTCAGTTAACAAGCCCTATTCAAGAATACCTGTCTTAGGCAACTGTTAATGAGTTTAGTGTTACATTTACGATACCTACTTTGCCATGCACAACAAAGGAAGGCAATTTGTTCACAATCGACACACAGTAGTAAATTGATACGAAATCATTCGATTAATTAAAACATCATTGAATCGATTCCGGTGTCGGTCCGTTTAGAAAGCAGGGAACAATAAACCGATAAAACAATTGAATTTCAACTTTATATTGAAAGTGTGAGAGTTGAATTTCGTTTGTAACGATGGTGATAATGATAACATTTTGTATTACATAATTTAAAAAGATAGTCTTTTGATTGACGAGTGAATAGTATAGTAAATAATAATGTTATAGTAATGTCTGATAGTCAAATGAGAAAAGAGATTCTTTGTGATGTTCGTATACATAATATACTCCTTCGGTATTAGTGTTTATTTGATATTTTGGAATAAATATTTCAAATTCAAGTAAGAATTGGTAAAGTAAAGGTGTTAGAAGAAACGATAATGGTTTGAATTCATAGTTTAATAGAATTTAATAAATTGGAAATACTGGCATTTTTAAACCTAGGAACTGCGCAAACTAAATTATAACTAGAACTTATAGCAAAACTGCCTGTGACTGCCTGTGACTTGTATCGTGTGGAAATTTTGATGTGTATGTGTAAGACTAAAAATAGCCAACGATCTTTTGTCAGACCAAACACAAAATTCATGAAAATCAGTCAAGCCGTATCGGAGGAGTTCGATAACAAATATTGTGACACGAGATTTTTATTACTAACTAGTGGGACCGGAAAACGCGATCAAAGCAAAATACTAAGCTTTCTATAAAACTTGACTGAAAGTTCCCACTTCAGTTCGTCAAACTCATTTAATAGATTGCTATCAATTCACGTACAATTGATTGAAAAGGACAGTGTCAACGACCGGAATTTAATGTTCCACCAAATATAGAACAATGAATGGAAAGAATTAAAGCCTGCATGTCTAGTAGTCGCGATCACGTCTGCTTAGCCTGAAGTCATGGGTTTGATGATTGGGTAGATTTCCAGATTTTTATAGTGTGTAACGGGCTGGAGTTTCAATGTAGGTATGCAATTGTGCGCGGTAGATGGCATTATGTCTAGCTTATTTCATGTTTATAACTTATCTGATGAAGTTTGGGTGTACTTATAAGTAGAGATCTGGCGACCCTTTTGCAGAAACAGGCGTAAGATTATATAATTACAAAGTATTCTTTAAAGCTGTTCTATGGGTTAATAAATCAAAATGATGCAAACGAGGTCGCGAGTCTGAATTATTTGCACGATTGAGGCGTAAAAACGTAAAAAGTTCGAAAACCAAAACAAAAGTTTTGTCAACACAAAAGTCTATGATGCACATAAGAAAATGCATAACATTAAGTGATTGTACTAGTAACAACAATACAATATCTAGTTACATGATCAGCGAATCATCATGACAAGCCGATGCATTGTCTTATGTACTCACAATAATATAAACGGAGAGGCTAAAGATACATGAAGCTAAATAGAGATTTTGTTTAGGAATATGAGCTTTAGAAACTTAATGATAGGTTACAGGTTCCATTGCAGTCCTCCAAACTCTAAACAGGACCACTTACTAAAGACCATCATTTTCTGTTAGAAAACTCTTGGTAAATGGTATTTAGTGTACACACGAGGACCAATAAAGCTGTACAAACCCATTTTATGTGGATCTCTCATTCCACGGGAAATAATTATATGTGTACCAAGTGACCACCACGTTATACTGGATGTATAGTATAGCTTGATGTATCGCCACGTGTACAATACCGGACAAAGTATCAGTGATCATTCTTTTTGTGGTGCTAATGGATTAATATTAAATTAAAAGCCTCAGATTTGATCAATTACAGTCATCGAGTAGCCCCTTGAACCAGACGAGAAAAGGAACGATTTAATATGGTAACAAAATGCAAGGAACGCCCCTATTTTGGTCAGAAATACAGTCTACTAGCTTCAACGACCTCCTGACAAAGCACACCAGCCAACCCAATCAAATGGCACATCGCACCATCAAACAAAGTTTACATAATGTATCACACAGCCGCTGAGAATTTCATTTGTATGTAGATTTATGAATTGCATGCAAAAACCTAAGAACAATGACCCCAGAACAATGATACCGTGCACAATGAAAGGAAAACGCCTGCTGCTCCTACCGACGGAATATTAAAGGAATAGGTTCGTTGCATTCCTTTGGGTGGACTCGGCTTGAGGTATAGACAATAGGTTTGCAAGGAAAAAATAAGCATTGTGCCAATTGAGCCACTAAGGTCCATGTGCACCAAAAACAGCTGTTTAAAATACATTTTGTATGGGAACATGTCACAGTGACAGCTGTTTGTAGATAATCAGACCGTTATCTTTTCGGTGAACAAAGACCTAAGTTCATTAAAGTTCCTTAGATGTTGCAATTCATAGATCATTAATTCCCTTTCCCTTATCACAAATTGTGTCGCTGCTTCTTCTTCGATACCTCTGTTCACTCTATTTTCAGCCATATCATCTTTCAAACAATCCCTGCATCGTTTCTGCTACTCCTAAAGCCAATCACATGCTCAAATTTCATATTTCTGACGAAATTTCCCATTTTCCTGTAGCGTTGTCTAAACTTGTCTATTGACTAGCTTTAATTCACAGTTACAGGTGATGATCCTGCCGGGGCTGCGGGACTGTTCGAAAGAGATACCGTGACTCCGGAACATAAAGGGCGAGGAAGGAGTCAGTAAAACCCTGACACTCCCTCCCGCTCCGCCCAGAAAGGAAGAAGTCATTTGATGATTTCCCATCCGAAAAAAAGGTGAGATTATTTTAAACTTTGACATTAATCTTGATGACTTTATCAATCAAAAGGATCCGGTTGCAAAAACAAAAAAATTAAATGAATAGATCAGCGTAAACACACCCATTATGGACACGTCAAATTAAAAACAAGTTGTAAATCATACATCGATTCTCGTGCCTATTTCCATTATTATGCAAAATTTAATGAATTAGTTCTACGTCAATACCTATAGGTATCTTGAGGAGGACTATTTAATTTAATTTGTTGTCAAAACTATTTTGCGCCAAATGATTTACTGTTCTTTTTTGGTGAAGCTGCCACAACAAACAAAAAAGTATTTTTAAAGTAAATTCAGATTAGAGTTTATTTAACTATGTATGTAGGCCACAATTGGCCTCTAAATGACCTCATTCCAACGATTTATACAAAACCAAAGTTATTTTTGTAAATGTTGACAGAGTAACAAACACTGATAGATTTTAAACATAATTTACAATTTGTTTTCAAATCATCATTACTTAATGACTCAATCCAGCTAAGCAGTAAAGCAGCCTTATTATAAAAGCTCCACCGCCTTTACGAACCGCCTATTTCCGTCAAACTCAACCTTAATAAACATTCCGTAATTGGGTCCTGTCTAGTTCAAACCTCGAATTTACAATCTAAATCAAATATTCGTAGTACAAATCTTTGTCCTAAACCCATAGTTCGTTGTATGAAGCATATTTTCCCAGCGAGTTGCGAAACGCTCAGTTACTGGAGCAAGGTCGTCATCGCGGCCATGCTGGGTATCATACCGATGTCGAATGTCAGCCGGCTTTCCACTCGCATCGGAACGTTGTACGATTATCGATAATCGGATACTTTAATCGATTTTAGCGAAAATGCGAGAGGATAAATCGGTTTGGTTAATCGATGGTTTCAAGGTTGGAGTTGTGTCGTTTGTTATGGATTGATGTGTCTTAGGAGGTTTTTGTGCTGATGTATTTATGTATTGAAGTTATAGTAACTTGAGTTATGGACTTACAGTTAAGTTACATCTTCTTCGTATTAAGCTTTTGTTCACGAGGTTTTTTAGAGCGGTCTGGTACACAAAGCGATTACTCAGAATAACATAATAATCTTATTCTCTTATAAGCCCGTAAAGAACGACGTCGCCAGTCCTTTGTAGATTCTGTATCCTGAAAGACACGTAACGCTGTACGTAATGCTCGTCATATTATTACAAAGTGATATAAAACAAACTTCTTAGTTATCTAAGTGATTAACATTTTTGTGTGCTCTCTTATCAATGAATCTAGATCATGGGTTCTATTTCGTATTCGTAGCACATACATAAACATCCGGTTTTGTAACAATCTGTAGGCCATAGGCCATAAAAAGACAGTCCATAATTCATTAAATACGATTAGTATGTAGGTACAGTCACAAGTACTAATATGTATCCACGTAGCAAACTGTAAAGAATGTTTTTCTCCTACTATATTGATTGTAATTAAATCTTCCTTCCAAATGTAGTACTGAAATAGATCTTATCTCAAAGTTGCAATCAATATTCCATGAGAAATTCTCTTTTGAATTTTACCAAGTGTATACTTATTAAAGCTGGGTACATACAGTTATATAAAGAATTAATATATGAAGAATATCATTCAGTCAAGTCAATAATTATTCCTCTTTAAATTACCGATTTACGAAATCGAATGAGTGATGCATGAAGCATCGAACACAAATCGATTATGTATCGATATGAGTAATATTGTAGAACGGGCACACGAAATTATAAAAAATCCGATTAGGCAGGTAGAATATGTAATTAATAATTTAATGGTAATTTGGACTATGCAATGCACTCATTAAGCAAAAGCTACTAAGTTTTTGAATGAAGAGAATGAATGTGAAATCTCATCAATGAAAACTTTTCTTTTTTAGTGTCATCTAATACCGGCTTCATGTGGGCTAAAATTAGACTGCGTGTAAAAGTTTTTATAAAAACCTATTTGCAAAATAAATCATATCACTATATATATTTATCCAATTAGGTATGTATTTATGTTAAGGCATAGGGTCGAGTGTATTTCAAAATCTATAGTTATTAATATAGGAACTCGATTTCAATTAATATGCACGTTTTTATCGTGATTAGATAGTTGAAGAATTAGTGGAAGTGAATAGTACACTCACAATCTGCCAATTATGTTAATCCCGTACTTTTACAGACTAATTCGTCAATATTCCTTTCCTCAATGGCTAAGCGTTGTTGGTTAGTGAGTCACTCAATCGCTTACGGAACCACTTTTACCGCAAATCAAAGCCAAAATGACTAACAAACCAATCGAATAAAAGTAAGAGTTAAAACAATCAATTATAATTATTACAAGAGCGCTATTTCTCAACAACAGAAGGTCAAAATGAACGGACATGCAGAATTACAGCTCGTTCGTGTGAAAAACTGCAGTACTTAGTGGTTTGCAAGGAAACGATGCATTAGCAAGCTTGTGAAATATTACTGTTGCTGTACAATTTGATATGGTACAGTAATTGAAGATGGTTCGGGAATGATTTATTGAACTTTGTAAGTGCTTTTTGGTGTTGAATTCGAGTACATTGAAACAAAAAAGGCGGTTTCAGTAAAAGTTCAAGTAATCAAGTTCTGAATCAGCATGAAAAATATCATAGAAAATACTTCGATTAACATCAAAGTCATGTTCTCAGCAATGACTAGTTACTACTAGTTGGTTTTAATAAGACAACAATGTATGAATCGAAAACAAGTCGAATCATCAACTGTAGCAGAGGCATTTATAACCTCCTTTCATAACAAACAATACACACTGGCATTAAAGAAATCATCAAAGCGAACTCCCATAGCCTTGCAACATTTCACAACACATAGACAAACTACTCTACATAATAACTTAACATTTAATATGAGTAAACAATAGAAAGTACTTATATAATCTGTGTGAAGTTCTCGCTTGTCTACGATATGCTGTCAAAATGTCAATTGTAGGTTGGTTGGACTACAGTCTGTATGAAGAGGTGGTTTTAGGATGAATACGCACTTTCTTTGTGGTTTTAAAAGGAGATTATCTTATGTAATTTTGTAAGCAGATGGTTAATGAGTAATTTGGGAAACGGAGTGGTGTATCCATCTGTGCTTAGACATTTCAATGAAGATAACGGTTTAATTCAGTTGCTATACAAATATCTGAATCGAGTCAATACAGGCATATCGAAAAGAAATACCAAAGTGTTTACATTTCGCAATCTAGGGACCGATATTATTTTGAACTTGAAAAGGCAATTGGGCAGACAACCTCCATTTTAAATTAAGATTATCAAACTGCAAATCGAAATGTTAAATATCGCTGTAACGGCTTCCGAAAAAGCCGGAACCCATTCCAATGATTGACTTTTAAAACAAGTACCCAAAAACCTAATTTAAAATTAATGACTAGGACATTGTAACGGAACAGAATAACTTCGGACAATACCTAAATCCGTTTCTTATCACGCCAAATGTAATTGGGCACAGATTATAAAAGGCCACTGAACTAATCAAGTAATCTCTCATTCATACATTCATTCGTTCATTTCCTGGTTTATTTTTAATCACGCCAAGGCCGTTGCGACATTCTGCCTTGTTCAATAAAAAAAAAATGCCACCATATTTGAATCCGGAAGGAAATATATCAAAATTCTTTATGGTTAATTGTTGGCATTTCCGAAAACAATTGTGTTTTTAACGACAGTGTTAATTTTCTTGGTTAACAAAGGAACGTTTAAGATCGCGTGTGAATTGTTTAATCGTCGGTTAAAAACCACGATTAGATTGTGGTTAGAGTCGGTTTCCGTTAATAAAATAAAATGCATGTGATTTATTTGAGTGTAGAATTAATTATTCGCTACTTCACTACTTAGATAGCGTTTTTTATCCGTATATCGTTACATTGCTATGACGACGATGTACAAGCCAATGTACTATGACATTAGTGCATCTAGCTTCTTATAATGAAAACTAAATTATAGAGCTCGATGGGTATTATAAATAGTGTGTGCGCTCAATTTATTGACGCCCATGCCAGTCATTAAAAGCTTAAACGCTTCATTGGCACCAAATAATCCAAAATAAAGAGAATTTAAATCGACATCTGGTTAGGTTCATTTTACCCTAAGTAATTATTTTCCTCAGATTACCCTTTTTCAGCCCAGATTCGGATAACACCAAGTATTTACTGAATACATTTAGGATCTTTAGTTACAGAGACTAGCCTACTTCAAATAAAAAGTCATTTATCGTGATAAGGGTGAGAATCACTGTTGCTTTTCGCAAGTTCTTCTCCAAAACGCTCGATCCTTCTCCACTTCTCAGTATTTCAGCAGGGAATAAAAAGTAGCGGAACAAACTGCCTAGCAAACAGCAACTTTATACTAGCCCAATCCATTGGAGCAAGTAATCCAAGCTAGCAGTAAACCAGCTCAAGCATCCAGGTCAGCTCGCCACGTAACAGCGTATGTAGCGCGCGCTACGCTCGGCACACTTCGGCCACTTTCGTTCTCCGTCGCACTTTCGTTTTCACTGAGACTTGTGACGTCACTCGTTAGGCGGAGGTGTCATTGAGATTGTTGTAAGCTATTGTTTGGTATTGGGGAGATTAAGTTCTGTTAGGATTTCAGGAAGAGAAAGAGCCCGAGGATGGTTGAGATTATTTTGTCCTTTTCTAACTCCGGAAGATATTCCGGCACACAAGGAAAAAAAATGTTGAAAAATTCAGTCATGATTTTTACTATTAGTTATTGGTTTCTTTTAAGGTACAGAATCTTAAAAGTATTATTAGTACTTTAATCAATGCAGTTCGATTTTGTATTGATGTCCATTGTCTGCAACCATCCAACTTCCATCGCAAGTTATTTTGGAGTCATTTCATAGTGAAAAATTATTTGGCGCGAAGTTAATGAGCTGAACTTATTTTCAATTAAAATAAACAAAACCATTTACAAAACGACGCTTCTTAATTACTACACCTCTTTTAAAACATAATGAAAAGAATTTTATGATACTTTTTCTGTTTATTGTTGATAAGTTTTGAGATCGTTAGTATTAATTAATTTTCAATCAAAATGAAACACGTATCAATTATTATTTCAATCAGCTTCTACACAATTTAAAAGTTTTTTTGCATTCATTTGGGTTTCAAAAGCTATTTATAAAAAAAAGGTTGAAAACTCGATTTTCCTGAAATGTTGCTTAATTTACAACTTAAATGGAAATACATTTTTAATAAGACTTGTAAATTAATGTTAAATATTTGTAAAATAATAATTGCATGTATTTATTATTCATCGTCATGTATTCTAGAATTTATATCAAGACATGATTATTATCGTGTTAGCCATTTTAATAAGTTTTTACCAAAAATAGATGTGATAATATAATTCAGTCTCAATTATGACCATATCGGTTTAATTGCAAACTGTCAATCTGTTGAATATAAAAATGAAATATTACACAAAAATAAGAAAACGCTTTGGGCAAAAAAAACGATAATTACACATTATTTATCTAGTTTTCAAAACATGCCACCAAGAAGATCATTCATCAAATATTGAATTTTTGAATAATTTAAATTATCATAATTATCACATTTTGAATAATTAATTTATTAATGATTGCTTTTTAATTAATTTCATAACAAGTAAACGCTGGCCGAGTTATACTGGCGCCTTGTTCGGTTATAGTAGTCAGGTTACGCAATGTTGATAAACCAGGTAATATGGATAACAGCTATTATTACACAAACGTGTTTCTTATTACATAGAAGATAATAAGATTTTTTTTTCGTTTAAAACTTCATAAGAGAATTTAGATCATATAAAAACTAGATTAACAATCTGATCCATAAAGGAAGTTTCCTTGAATACGAACGACCTATTTAACTCGCCAATTAAAAAGAAGTGATCAATAAATTATGAACGAAATTATCGTAGGTGCTTTTATTTTTCATTATAATACGAATACGTAACACCGGTTCAAGCAAATGGGGAAATCCCATTACGACGATGACCTTTTACATCAGGCACTTAATTAACCGCTAATAATTAAGCATCAAATAATACCTAGATTAAACCGACATAGAAAAACAATCAAGACTTCTAATATTTTTTATTCCAACGGTCAATTTGAAGAGCATGAAAAAAAATCAATTTCACAAAGTCTGACTTTTAACACAGTCATAAAATGTGTCACTATATCAAAGGGTATTGTGCATTATAACCAGTTGACGGCTATTATAAAAAGTGCGATATTAATACAGTGAAAACAAATTGGCGACTATGAAATTCGATTGTCAAGAAAGAAAAAAAAAACGTTAACAACGTTGTAAATTATAATTTTCGTGTATTTTTCCGATACCGTAAACTAATAAAATACTTTTAATTTATTTGTCATACGTTTTAAAATGTCAAATAAATCTTTTGAGTAAGAAAATAATAAAGTGCGCAGATGACATAAACGTCTAATAATATGTTGTTGGTATACATTGTGATATTCTGAGAATTAGAGATTTTTATTACATTGTTTTTTTAGCGGTTAAAGAATAATTTGATGGTGTGTGTGACTCAAGCAAGGTTCAGAAATTGTACTGTCCTGATCAGCATCGAATAATAAATGTTTTCCATTGTTTATTGACTTCTTTTGCTCGCGGCTTTGCTCCCGTTATGTACGATAAATAACCCACGGGAACGTTTCAAATGTAGCCTATAGCACTCAGGGATAACATAGCTTCCCGTTCGTGAAAAATATTTCAGAATCAGATCAGTAGTTCCAAAGATTATACCCCAACATACAAACATACCTATTTATAAGTTTAAGTAACGAGTATAGAGTTCCCTTAATACCGGATTTCAGTAAACGAACCAGTTCTATATTTTCTAAGATCAAAATAAATTAAGTTTACTATTTCACCGACTTTATTACATGTTCATGCAAAAAAACACAATATAATTAAAATTTCTCAGAGACATTACAAAAGCAACTCACATGTGTGTTTACATAACGTAAAAAAAACATAACAATTATGTGAAATTACAATTGCAAATAAATTAACGACCACAGTAAGTTTAACTTAGAAGTGAATGTTGGAATCCGGTACCTAAGTACTCACTTTTTTCAATTCTATGAAACCAGATATGAAAATCCGAATGCAAGAAACACCCGGATCAAAAGACCAATTATATTATTAAAATATCCTAGAACCAGTGGAGAACCGGAGAGATGGGCAAAGATCGTCACTCACTGGACGCCTGACGGAGGGGATCGCCGTCGAGGTAGATCGTGGCGAAGGTGGTGTGACGATCTGATCCTGTTTGCGGGGCGAACATGGCCAGATACCGCACAAGATAGAGAGGTTTGGAAGGAAAAAGCCTTTGCCCAGTAGTGGGACACACGATAGGCTAACGAAAAAAAAAACCACCTAGGGCCCATAATACGGCAACCCCACAAAGTAAGCAAACATTTCGGAAACATCATGAAAAGTTAGTAGGTTATAAGCAATCCAAGCTTTAAGGCTTGTATGAAAGTACCGCCACTACCTAGAACATACATAAATACATTCAAAAAAACACGCCTTTTCCCCTGGGGTTAGGTAGAAACCACAGAATGCCACCTGCTACGATCTTTACAAAGTCCTTTTACCTCGTCCAAGTTCATATCTGGTCATACACGCACGCTGGTTGCAAACATTGTCACATCACCACGTTTAAATATTGTAGCTGTTTCAATAAATTACAATAGGAACAAGACTATAATATTGTTGTTTGCGATAAATCAAACAAAGATATTTTGATTTCAGAGGTTTAATAAAACCTTAACAAATTATATAACTTTTTAAAAACGTTTTGTTGCGACGGAGCTTTTTTCAAGATGATGAATGAATGTATGAATGAACTTAGAATAAAATAACATTGAATGAAGTTCTAAGATGCAAATTGAGTGAATGAGATGTCATCATCAATATTATTTCAAGACATCCACAACTGGACATAGGCCTCCCCTAAATGTCGCATTGACCAGTCTCGTGCGACTTGCATCCAGCGAATACCCGCAACCTTAACCAGGTCATCAGTCCACCCAGTGGGAAACCTTCTAAAGCAATGTTTTCTGGTTCGCGATAATATTGTCATGTTGGCGAAAATAACACCAAAATGATTGTGTATTTTTAGAACAAAAATAAAGCGTTTTTGTATTGTAACTTGAGCTAACTTTAGGCATGCGTCAAATCGACACTCAGCTTTTACCCTTTTTATACATTTACGCAAGATCCTTCCAAAAAAGAACAATAAGTGAAATCGTAACACGTCATACGTTCTCATATAAACAAATATCTTTTAATTTTCTATATACATGTCACTGGTTTCATAATACATAGCTCTAATGACCTCCTGCAAGACTGCATGGGAACTTTAAACGAAATTTTCTCATTATTATGATAATTATATTGTTTGCAGTTCGTGAATAATGTCTAGGTATTGAGGAAGGTAAGTAGGAAGTAATTTAAGATGGAGTAAATGATTTAGTAGTAAAATGTTTATATGCTAATTGTCTTTTTAATTAGCATATAGTAGTGTGGTTGTGGCATCGTGTATTTGTGTTATTCAGAAGGTAACTGGGTTCTAGAGGCCAGATAGGCAGTCGGTACATGAAAAATACGTGCAATTTTCAGTTGCAACTGTGGAGGTTGCTCTAAAAGGTTCGTAAAAGGCTAGGCAGGATGATTTCAAGATAAAACCAGCAGGGTACAAAAATGATTACATCTATTTTACTATAAAGGGATAGTGACAAAAGATAATATTCTTTGACAACTGGAGAGCCCTCCCTAAAATTGTGGTATACGCCAATCCATGAGAGTTACATAAAGTAGCAAATACATACAACAAAGTCATATCATGCAGTTTACATACATGTAGGTTGTTTTAACCTGCCCGAAAAAGAAAAACGAAAGCAAACATCGATTCATTTGATATCTTTAAAATCGTTTGGATGTGTTCAGATTGTGCACATAATTTATAAAACTAACGATTTTCGACTCAGGTTTAGTATAAGTTTACATTCTGGTTTGGTCCCTTCGTTTATTTTCTAAACTCTCAAAAGGTTTGTATCAGACCTTATAATACCTCACTTTAGGGATCATTGTCCTCATGATTATGAACCACTTTTACCCTAACTTTGTAAAAGAAAAAATCCTCCTTGCATTTGTTTGCACAATTCGGAAAAATGAAAATCTGCTCTCGCGATTTCATGGC
Organism: Xestia c-nigrum; assembly: GCA_916618015.1. Lineage (NCBI taxonomy): Eukaryota > Metazoa > Arthropoda > Insecta > Lepidoptera > Noctuidae > Xestia > Xestia c-nigrum. The sequence continues at coordinate 11,174,635 of OU745248.1, forward strand.
CCATAAATAGTTGGACTACGTGCTGGATTTGCATGATGAAGCTTCTATAGGAGGAAGAATTTTCCTACCCGACAACCCAGGCAGGTTGTCCTGGAACCAGAAAATTAGGAGAGCTGACCACACCTAAATTGGGATAGTGCTAAGAAGAAGAAGATGAGTAAGCACATGACATCACAATTGTATTTTCTGAAAGGCTAGTTAGACATGTGACAAAGAACAAGACTATTTCCATTGAACGCTGCTACTTAGCGAATCCTGGCGGAAAAACCCCGAAACACTTTTACCAACCCGAGAATTGAACCCAGCGCTTTAAGCTCTAGCACAAGACCAACGACGTAATATAACGACGAGGTATTCTTTCTCTAAAATTGAAGAGATGGCCACGACCAACACATCATAAACAAATTATTACTAGTTGTAAAACAATGGCAACACTGTGCGTATGCGTGCGCGCATCGTTCACGCAACGCTTCGTGACGCAAGCGCAATTCTCACTTCCGAACATCCACTCTTACGCACCGAGCGACATCGTAACGAGGGTGTGGAGGTGAGTGATCATTGGATTAAGTAATGGTTTGTAGAACAACAACAAATGAGGTAAGAGTGAGTGTGGAGGTAGTGAAAAAGTTCGTGTTTTATTTTGTTTATAAACAAGTACAGTCAACTGAGCATTGGGAAAGAAGACCAGTAGACCAATAGACATTAATGGTCAGATTCTTCGTTCTAGGTCTTAACTAAATCTGCTCTTTCAAAGGAATGAATCCTTTAAGTATGTTCCTAGCAGGCGAAATACATCAATTGCAAATTCAGACTAAGACATCTAGACATGAAACATACAGAAGCATGTATAAAACAAACAAAAGAAAATGATATAACTAACGAACGTATCTCACACAAATAAGATCAATGAAATTCGATTAATGCCAAGTCTGCATCACATAACAAAAGGTCATGATCTGCATCAACATCCATTTCTTTCATACAAAGTTCATTATATCACCGAATCATCAAATCACACATAATCACGTTCCTTCCCGTTTCCGAGTGACAGCTGACAGCTGCGCGCGCGCCGCTGACATGACAATACGTATTACGTCATAATAACAGTGCTAGATGGAGTGGAAGTCTTTCACAGAGTAGAAATTGTGATTTCTTATACATTATTATGTAGTGAATGAACCGTGACAGTTAGGTAAGGTTGAAAACTGCTGTTGGCTACGCAAGTGAGGTCTGGGACTCTGGGATGGCGAAAGAAGGTGACGAACGATGGTGTATCTTTCTTTCCTCATATTCTTTAAGGGGAACTTGTTCCTTCATGACATTTGTGTTGTGCCTGTATCGATTTATTTGATACTAGCGGACGTCACGCGGTTTCACCCGCGTAATTCCCGTTCCCGTGGGAGTACGGGGATAAAATATATCCTATGTTACTCGTGGATAATGTAGCTTTCGAATGGTGAAAGAATTTTTAAAAACGGTCCAGTAGTTTTTAAGCCTATTCATTACAAACAAACAAACAAAGTTTTCCTCTTTATAATATTAGTATAGAAAATACATGTAGAGATTTACTTTTTGAAAGAGCATTACTTTGTTCATTTTATTTGAAATAGTCGTGAGGAAAGTTTGAGTACGAATGTGGATGGCTTTTAGAGTTGAGCAGGACCACCAACCAAACGATGGATGGACTGTGTGATGGATGAATATATGGCAAGAAAGTCGGTGTCATGAGATGACGTATAATAGAGAATTAAGGAAGAAGAAGACATGCTGCACTGGCCACAAATGAATTGAGATAAGTACAAAAAAAGAATAATGATGATTTTCACTTCCAGATTTTGTGTTCCTTATTTAAAAAAGAGAAACAAAACCGTCACACGTCGGCAACATTCGGGTGTATTCAGTTGAAATGTGGCTTTAGTGTGGAGGCTTCAAGCAAACACGAAAATGCCATCCACTCCTCTTTAAAAACGTAATATTGTTACAAACTCAAGTGAACAGGCAGAGAAATATCTCCTCTGTTGAGTTTTAGTCAATAAAAGACAGAATCAAGGCCAATGTCTTTGTCATCCTTTCTAATGACATGCGCATCATCACACACTAGTTATGTCACCAGGCGCCACCCGACCGGTTCTTAATTTAAATTTAGCCAGGGATCAGCTACCTGCACCTATACACATAATGTCAGGCGTCGCAAATCTGTAATAGTGGCGTCATTGAGAAACGGACACATTTTCACTTTTGTTATTAGATTGTAAGCTAGTTAATGTTATGTAGAAATTCTGTAGTTAGTTTTCTTATATCGTTGTTAGAAACTACTTTACGAGTATGAGCATAGAAGCCTCGTTTATTTGTGAACTTATAGATACAGACTGCCAGTAAATCAAGCTACCCGAAACTGTAAAGTTATCCCAATCAATCTTGAACCTAATACTTAAGCGATAAAATTGAAAATAGATTTAAAAAAAATACAGATTGTAGTAGCTTGATGCTGGTGTCTGTACTACACCTTTTTTTTGGGGCCAATTTTCTTCCTATCTTCAGATTAGGGGGTCAGATAGGAAATGCGTACACTCATTCACGTTCAGTAATACTCTTCCGATTGTTAGTCGCTTAGCTGGGAGACGATACGTTTTTGTATTTCTCTTCTCCCAAAAAAAAGAGAAAAGATTTTGATGTATTAAAATTTTCGGCATATTTCATGTGACTTAAATAAAACATAGCTGCACAGAAATATGGGTAAAAGGTTACTTTAGCTTAATCCTATAAGGATGTTAGGTATGACTTTCTGTTATTTAAAGAATGTGTGCAAAAATACAACAATTTTAACAGCATCCGCTGCACCCAACAATTATTAAAAATCATAAAACTTTACCCCACTTCTGACAGTGAAAATAAATTTCAGGTCAGGACATTACGACCCTCTCGCGGCGACGACCTACACCAACAACAAAGTAGGTACTTAAACACAGTCTTCAGAGGAATCGCAAATTAAATACAATGAATTCTTACTTGTTTTGCGGTATCTAAAATAAGCATTGACGTAAGTGCAACTGTGTTGCAGGCAGTTGTAAAAAAGATCTGTGTGTTTTTGAAAATACCGCGTAGTTTCTATTCCCGTGGGAGTACAGGGATAAAATATAGCCTATGTTACTCGCTGATAATGTAGCTATCCATTGCTGAAAGATTTTTTCAAATCGATCCAGTTTATTCGTTATGTACAAAATTCAAATTTTTCTTCTTTGTGAAATTAGTCTAGATTATACCTAGAGTAACAGTCGTAGCTTTTGACTGGTTTTCGACAGTACCTACTGCTAGACAGCTTTTAGGCTTGTACCACTTCTGGACAAAAAAAGCTAAAGGTTCTTTAAAACTTGCAGTGCAAGTACGTAGGATTCGATAGGAGTCGATTAGATAAATTTGACAGATATTCTCGATATTCTGGCTGCGGTGCATTTGGTGGATATTTTTTTCTTAAGCTAACCAGAGAGTCTCCACAGAAGCTTGATTCATTAAAGGTTCTGGCTTTCAGTATTCAGGCTATTTTTAAATGAAGTTTAAGTTAGTTTTCTGGTAAACGAATCGCCGCAGCCAATGCCGATTCAATGATAGACTTGACTTAGCCCAAATTTCTTCAAAACTTAGATCTAATTTAAGGTAATATTAGGAGTTAATATCCTAATATTTAATTAAATAGTCACTAAGTTCCATCATATAACAAAGAAGCGCCAAAAACTGAAGCATATGATAATCAGGTCGCTGACCCTCTCGGCAGGTAAGCCAGGTAACCGTCACACTCCAGATGGCCGACTAAGGGCCTGCGAGTAAGGACTGGATCGCGCAATATGGCGCCTGATGACTTTCGTGTTTCATAACGACCAATTACAAAGTAAGTCAAACAAATACCTAAGTTCACTAGTCAAACAGGACTGTTTACACAAACCTCACTGCTCTGCCAATTATTTGCAATATCGATGTAAAAAGAAGTTGGACTGGGCTTGCCATGTCTGCCGTAAACCAGACGAGATGTAGGCCAAAATAACCACGATGTGAAGCAATGACACAGCCAGAAGACGACACTGTAGACCACGCAGGAGATGGCGGAACGAGCTGGACAGAACCAACGACCAGTGGTCCATGTTAGCCCTAGGCCGAAGAATTAGGAAGTCACGGAGGAGGCCTTTGCCCAACAGTACGATGACAGGTTAAAAGTAACTGTTATCATTGAAACGCATCTATTTGTCCTTTACAAAAATGGTAGATGAAGCCATCAATATCACAACTCCTAATGTCTTATGGAGACATGAATCTCCGCACCTGATGTACCCATTACAAAATCTACAAGCAGCCATCCCACACATTGCTCCAGTGACCTTTACAGACCGACAGACGAGCATTAAATCCAGAATGATGGGCAGCAAACGATGAAGTAACAGTTCGTGATACCTTAATGCTCTGTGCAATCATAATGCATGCAGTTTTAATGATTCTTTGCTTTCTCAAGATGTTCTTATTATGATTTATTTTATACTGGCTCGATGGATTCGTGAGGTAATCGATGTAACGAGATTGGCCGTGAGGGTTTGGTAAAGATTTTTCGGTTGGTGGTTCACAAGTTCTAGTCCTAAGGTACTTACTACTAAAGTATTATACGGTAGGTACATCTTTATTTATTTATTTATTATATGGCTTCTCAACAATGAGTACACTGTTACAATATCATTTGTACATCACAAACTTAAGTCTAAGCGCCATATCGACTCGAACATATGGAACTTCTTAACATCCAGCTTATGAACTCTCTGGAGAATATTAAGAAATTTATATGTATTCCTTTAACAATCTGATTTTGTTTTTGATAAGCACACTTGTGACAAGAAACGTTTTATCAATGGACAAACGGCACAACATAACATGTAGTTTTATGGAAAAATTCAAATATATGCGAATAATTTCTGAATCTTCTGCTGTCATCAAAGGCCAATGTCCTGCAGTGAGAACTTGGGTGATGACGCCAATGATCAAGACGCCAAAAATACAACCCAAAAAAACGCCTATACGAAAAATATTGCCATTTCTGTGTTCTGACCTAAGACGAAACCCTTGCGTGACTCATAATCTCACCAAAAAGGAGGTTTCGTACTTTTTTAGGACATAAACCCTAAAATGTACACAAAGAACAAAACTTTTTAGATGTCCCTTCCATAAAATACGCACAAATATACACATCACACACGTTTTCGCTTTAAAATGTATTCACTTTATTTTTATTTCGGGTCGAGTAAACGTTGAGGCCTACAATCTTCAATTTACGCGAGAAATGAAGGTCTGTAATGTTTTCGTCAATTTTTTCTTGTTAAAGTTATGTTGGTCGAGAATATTTCCATTGTTAAATCAACACCGTATCAAGTTTCTATTTATCTTTGTTCTTCAGAAGATTTACAAAAACAAAGCTCGACTTTGATTACCACAGACTTAATATTATTGTCAAGAAACTGGTCTTTTGAGTCGCAGTCGTTCTTTATTCCGAAAAACGTGTTTCTTGGTTTATGCAAAGTTACTGCTCTTTGACCTCCCGTTTCGCAACGCTTAATGGAATTAATGACATATAGAAATCATGTATTAATAGTTAAGTTCACAGCAAACGTTTTTAGGAATAAATAAGTAGGCTGACAAACGTGAGGAACAAAAAACATCAATATACATTAGAAATTTTCCGCAGATCAAAGAAACAAAAAGACCCACTCTAGTTTAACCGGTTGGTGACTTAGTTAACCAACGCGTCTCGATAATGGTTTTATTTACCCATAAAAAACCGACCACATCAATTATAAACGCATTAAAGTTACGTCGACAGTAAACTTGCAAATCATCATCGCAATCGAGTCGCAAAGGTTCGAAACATCGAGGTCAATCAAAGGTCCCTTGGAATCGATTACTAAGACATTTGTTTGTAATCTATAGAAAGCTAGAAACATCCAATATCTTGAGCAAACAATAAAAATTACAAATTGCGACATCGATTTAATCGAATGCAATTTGAATCTAATCGATTATTGTTTGAACAGTATCGAATCATTTACCATCTTTCAATGTAACGAGAATTAGTACGTTCGAATTTTGAACCATGATGAATTAAGACTTATGACACATTTTTTTATCCTCTTTATAAATGGCTTTGCGGCAGCTTAAAAGCGGTTTTTTTGCGGTATCATAATAGATCGTTTTACCCAGCACGTCTGCCCTTTACCCAGTAACACAAATAGTGGCGCGTGCGCCAAAACCTTTCATAATCATGCTGAGCGCTGTCAAACGAAACACGACACTTGATAAGCGGATTTAAATACCAAATTCGAACGTATCCAAGATGGCGCTTATGTCAAAATCAGTGTTAGAAACATGACATTGGACGCGATCGTCGAGACAATGCGTGGTTCGAATTGAAATTAACACTAGGTTTATCAAATTATTGTTGGACGTTCCGGTCATAATCTATTAGGATATCTTTTGTTTTTCGGTAATTTAATTTTGCCTCCAGTATCCAAGGTTGAAACCATGTCTTTCCGCATTGTAAGGACATTAAAACACATTGTGCTGAGTAGAAGAAAGTGTTGACTAGACAAACGGAAATAGGAAGTTTTATTGTTTGTGTTATCTAATTTCCGGTGACATGTTCCATGGAGGTCAAGTTTAAAGAGGTAGATTTTTTTTCGATCAACCCAAGTTACCACGAAATTGATCCTTGGCCCATGACCCGTTATGATTAGTTTATTTTGTTTTGGTCCTAAGTTCAGGAGTAAATATTGCACAAGAATATATTAGTACTCACTAACTGGGCCACTTCCGTGTCACCATGTACTTACTTAAACCAAGCCACTTTTGTTTAAAAATAATTTACAATACAGATAAAAGAAAAAAAAACGCAGCGATCTTGAAAACTAACGATCTGTTAAAATTATGCGGAGCAAATTCTCAGTTCGCCATTGACACGATTTAACTTAGACGTAACTGTTTTTGTATGAAACACTATGGTATATAATTAAAATCTAAATTACAGATACAAGAACCGTAATAATGTCAATGTTACAAGCAGAAAAAAAAAACTTTAAATCGTCATGTTGAGTCGTTGAACGATTTATTACTTTTTGGAACTTTTGAGCTTCTCATTTGTCTTTAAAAAAAGGCTATTCTTCAGCCAAAAATAGCAGCGCCTATTGCCATCAATCGGTCACAAATCTAGAATCCATGGCTGCTACTGAGAAATTCCTGGTAGGAACACCCAATAACAATTTGCCTGACCTGGGTATCAAACTTCGTACCATAGGACATAAGACTCAGCTATCACTTTGGGCCCTATCAGAATATCTCCGCTGTGACGTTTTTCTTTTAAATGTTACAGCTCCATGCTGGGATAGGAGCCTTTTGGTCTTGTACAGGACAAATTTTGTTTGTTTTTTCTTATGATTTCGTAATTTTTTTTTGATTCTCTCATTATGTTTACTTTAAACTAGTGTTATAATCACAATTTTACCATTTTTTTATGTGTTGTCCTGTCGGGCTAATAAATGCTATTTCTTTCTTTCTATCGCTTATGACCACTAATTCGCAGTCGCAGTCAAATCAGGCAGACTTTTAGAAAAAAAAACAAAAAAAACCCTTACAAAAGACGAAACCAGGTCAATCCATTGAAACATTTGTCATAACCAATAAAATCCCACAATTCGTCATCGGAACCAAGTCAGTATGATTGAGATCAATCACCACGGCTCGCGATGCGCGCACGCACCCACGCCGCCTTACATAACGCATCTTCACACGAAACGATGGCACGGTTGTATTACACAACTAGCTTTTTAATTGCATATTGTTCTACTGTACTGCATTTTGAATAAAGAACAAAGAATTATGATATGAAGAGAATGACAAATGACGACTGCATTTAAAGTTAGAAGAAAAAAAGAATAAATAATAGTAAATGACAAATGACGATCGATTTTTTGGTTGGTCGAAATTCATTCTTAGTACTTAGTATCAAGCCAAAAAATCCATGGGAAATCACGATAAACAGAAACATCTTTCACTTGAATAAAACAACATCAATGATGGTAAAACCCCTGTTACTTGGGATCGACGCAACAAGTTTTTTCTTCCATTCTCTCTCCCCTGTCAACTGTACCGCAACTTTTCTTTTTCTGTCATTTTTCACCTTTTTCTTTCATATCACTCCTCACATGAAATGATACACTCCTCACCAAGGAAATGATGGATGGATTGCCATCCATCATTTCCTTGGTCTACGTTCCCCTCTCAACCCATCAACCACCAACTCCGAAAAAATCCTCTACCTTCAGTAGTTAAAGAGGCAGCAGAAGAAGAAACATATTATGCCAACTATGTGGTGGCCATTAGAGGTCTATTGGCACAATGTTTGGCCAATTTTTCAATGCCTTGTTTCGCCATAACACCTTTACACACAAAACTGAAGAATTTATCTCACGGACTGTTTGCGTAAGAACTTTTACAAAAAATGAGCCAGGAAGTAGTGTTATTTAGTATTTGCAAATAAATTTAGGATCATTTGTACTCGTACTGTAATTCGAGCAGGATGTATGACTTGCCGAGCGTGATTTAATAAAACAAACATACGAGTTTTCTCAGAACTTTTACAGGAAATCTTTGAAAATGTGAGGATTGAATGAGTAATCTATTTTTAAAGAAGATGTTAAACTGATCTAGATAAATACGGTATTGCTGTTGTAAATCACTGAGTCATAATTACGGTACCTAGTGTAAGGACATCTTATGAGATTGGAAGCAGAAATATTTAGAAGACACAGATAGAACTATGATTATAAATAGTTAATGTCGTCTGACAGCGACACATATAGCAATAGTTTTCCAGTATTACATGGCCTCCCATTGTAGATTTCCCGTACAATGAGAGATCCCTCATCATTATTATCATGCCCTTATCCCAATTCATTTGGTGACGGGGCAGCATGTCTTCTTTTTCTATACATCTCTATTTTTCGTCATCTCATCAGAATCTTCTTTTCTTGCCATATCATTAAGAAAGATCCGTCGTTTCTTTGGTCGTCCTCTACTCATATGCGTATATGAGTGTGTTCACATTCAGACTCAAAACTTTCCTCACGACATTTTGCTCATTTGCAACATTTGTGTAAGTATTTCAATGAGAGATCCCTATTACCTACAACTGAATTCATATTTGCTTGATTGGTCGCCGTGCGTACATTCTGAACAGCCAATCCTGCAATCAATGCTGACTTACCTACCTACACTTTTCACTACGACAAGAGTAAACACAAACATCATATTCACGCGAGTGAAACAGATCCTCATTCACACACATTGTTACTAGCTTTAATTGGCACAAATATTTGTCTCAATTTCCATCCAAACCTCATACAAATGTTATTTAAGTCACACAATTCGTGGGAGACTTGTTGAATTTCGTAATTCATTCATTGCAATAACTTCCTTGAGGTGGAAATCAAAACCGCGACCCACATGCAGCGGTCAGCTTTCTTAACCACTGACCGTAAATGTAGAAAACCCATTACTATGTGATTATTTAGCTTAGGATTTAGTATTAAATTATAACTGCTAGATAGACACAGGAATCGGAAAACGTTAGAGGCAAAAATGACGTCATAAGGATCATTTTGTGATGACTGTCATCTATACTAATACATATAATAAAGCAGAAAAGTTTGTTTGTTTGATTCAACGCGCTAATCTCAGGAACTACGAGCTCGAATCAAAAAAATATTTTTATGTTGGATAGTCCATTTATCGAGGAAGGCTATAGGCCATATAACATCACGCTATGACCAAAAGGAGCGGAGCAGCAATAAGAAATGTTGCAAGTGGGAAATTCACGCGAACGAAGTCGCGGGCAGAAAAGGATATTCTACACTCTCCCACTCTTAGCTTGTCAACGACAATCTGAATTACTCCGTCCCAAATTCGGCTGCTAGTTTGGTGCCTTTAGTAGCGTTCATTAGTAATCTATTGCATACATATTCAGGAAGTTTCTATTTGCGATCACGTATTGAAAGATGCACCGTGGTTGCAAGACTGATAACCCGATGAATAAAGGTCGTGGAAATCTAAAACATGTGCGATGTATAAGATCGGTCGATTTGGGGACGCTTGTGAGAAGCCTAGATACGGCTATAAATGTCTTTCGGCTGACCTAATGAAGATATCAAGACTTCTCGATTACTTTCAGACTCAGCAGGAGTAGGTCTACCTAAAACCCGTTTAACAATAACATTTTAGCCCCTAATATTATTAAAACTGTGCGCAATAAACTCACGGCCTGACGATATAAAACCAACTAATTCATTTATCGCCTTTTTATCGTACTTAAAAAGGTTGGTTGATGATTTTGTTCTTTTACAAAAAGGAGGTCACAAGGGTAGTCGACCGAGATGGCTGGATAAATACCAACTTGAGCAAAATTAAGGAGGTTTCACTGTCTATTGCGACACACTTTAACGCGTACCGAAATACTATTTAAAATAGAAGCGCTGAAACTGAAATGTATCCATTTTTCTTTTATGTGTTTTGTTTGTTGATTCTGTAAAATAAAGAACGTAATAATAAATGCGTGTTTACTATGGTGTTTTCACCATAAGCCGCACTTAATTCCTGTTATTTTAGTATCATGCATTAACAGTTTTTATTAGCAATTAAAGATCTACGAGTCGATTAAGAGGGCTTAGGGTTCACAATAAAAACTGAAAACGTGTTTATTTAATGACTTAAGAATAGTAAGGTAGTGCCAGCTATTACTTTTGGCATAAATTATGTTACGTACCCTTCTGACCTGAAACCTGTTGACACAGTGCCGTCAAGATAGTTCCTTGTTTTTTGTCAACCAAATATGCAAAAAAGCACATAAAAAATGAACAAATCCATGTTTGTTTTGCATTCAATAACATGGACATTTTTAAAAAACAAGATGTCATACGGGAGGTCGGATATGGATAAGTTATTAACCATTTAGTTTTTGTATACAGCTGTTAGTAGTGGTTGCATGAAAGACTACCTATTAGTTCATCAGCTGATTCAGGAATGCTTCTTTTTTTTTAAAAATCTTATAATAGCCAGCCGTTACGCTCTGTTATGCAAAGATTTCTAGACCAGAATAAGAGCGCCAAAACTCTACTTACTTTTCAAATTCAGAATCTTAATTCCGCTGGTTTTAAACTTCAGGTCTTTGATATAACTGTCTATGGTTTATTTTAAAATGCATTTAAGACTCTATGGTGCTAATGACTATGAAGGTCGTACTTTGACTTTTGTTTGTCTATGTTTTTAATGTTATTTAGAGTGGCACATGTTGTGTGTGAATATAAAATTAGCGGTACCTTACGTGAGGTCGTCTGTGTACTCTAAGGTTAAACGAATTTTAAGTGGGAAACTTGTATATCTTTGAAAAAATATAAAGGACGTATGACATAGACGTCGAATGCGTTAGTCACTCTTTTTAAGTTAGGATCAAAGTCTAGATTCTATTTTCGTAAAGGACTTTAGACGTCAATTCTAATTCTGTTACAGTGAGATCTTTTCTTTGTTTTTAAAACAAGGCTACATTTTGTCGCCACCATTTCATAAATAAAACCTTTACGTAGAAATGAGCTTCTCTACTATTTTATGATTGACCCGTGATAAGTTACAGTAACGTTTAACATTTTTAATCATCATAATCCACAGCGTGACTTCACCCACTACTGGGTATAGGCCTGTCTTTGTTTATGCCAAGCTCCACGCTCTTGTGCCAACCTCATCCAGGATATTCCCGCACTAGCAACAATATCGTCCCCCCATCTAGCCGCTGGATGGCCGAAAGAGAAGTGTTTTCTCTTTCCATTTCTAGGACCTACAGCGTGTTGCCCGGTCTCCTGCCCAACTCAATTTGAGTTCCATTACTCGATTTCCAATTTATAAGACCTTACGTCTCCGGATTTCGGCGATAGTAACACGGTCTATTCATTTTATGCCGAGCATGGGACGTACATGTCTTAATGCACTTATATAATTACCATTTTTATGATTCATATGCCAAAGACTTGAGACACTAAGGTAAAAATCCAGAGACACCATTATCTTTTTTTAATTTTATTCACGACTTCACACTTATAAAATGAGACATAGTCCCAAGGACAGATAATAACCTTTAGGGTCTTTGGCCTGCGTGGTCAATGGCCACCACATGCTGGCCACTTTTCCACAAACTATGGAAAGCCTTCATCATACAGCCATACTTAAAACCGGTTTCACATAATCAACAAATACAATTTTTCCTCTAATGTGATACAGCTTTAAGATAGTGTTGTAACTACAAGTTAAAGTTTAGTCGATTTCTTGTCGATTAAGAAAAAGTCGATTAATTTCAAAACCAATTTTAGTTATGTAAATGACAATTTTGTTGCCAAACCAAGAAATAAGCAATTTTAACATAAAATAAATAGACTTTTTGCTAACAAAACAGTTAATACATACTAAAAAGGCCATAACTTTATTCAACAGTAAAGTCTGTGAAATCGCAAGTACTTTTAAAGTCCAGCTTCACAGACCTCTGCAGTACTTCAGGATGAATCACTTTTACTTCAAATATTGAAAAAGGACAGGTCAACACGTCCTGGTTATGTTCATCTGTTTATTTTATGTTTGTTTGTAAACCACTTATTTAAAGAGAAGAGTCAATACGTCATTATTGAAGCAAACACATAAACGTTGACTTCTATAAATAAGTTCTTGAATAAAAATGCATATGAATCACGATAAGGCTTGTTTTCTTCTTGTAGTATTACTAGAAAGAAAGAAAGAAAAAGCATTTATTAGCACACACAGGACAAAACACATCAAAATAAAAAAACCACTAACCACAACAATAAACAAACCACTAATACACACTGCCACTAATAAACTAACCACTTATTTATCAAGGTGAGTAAATAAATTAGACTCGTAATCGACAATTCAAAAGAGCCTGTAAGTGGCCTACTTGAAACAAATGAGATATTGATTTAGATTTTTGAATCTAAAACTAGATTTGAGTTCAGATTAAAATCTATCTCTATAAATATCGCTTTTAACATCACATATATAAGACCATTAAACTTTTTTTTAATATTTTCTTTTTAATGCCTTACCCGGTCAATTAAATTCCCTTCTTTAAATTTCTCTTTCTTACTCGTCTACTTTTAACCTTCAACGACATTATAATACATAATGATTTTCTCGAGACAAAACCGAAGAAAATCTTTCATTCATGAGTAGAATTTTCTCTCAAATCAGCGACGTATACCTGACTAGTAAATGTGCACATCCTGTATAACCCCCCGAACGACTTTCGACGCGGCATTAAATACAGGACGTCACATGACGACGCGATTATTGTGATAAAAACGTGATATGACGGTGTTTAGAGGTGAGTACTGTAATGTCTCTATTTATACTTCCTTCTGATGGTTTATGTTTGTGAGTCATTGTACTGTGGAGGAAATTTACTTTGAAGTAAATTGATACCCTACGTCATTTTATAGAATTGGTAAAGTATGATTTATATTTATTTAGGTACTATTTTAGTATGCAGTAAAGTAACTAAACAATTTTTTTTCTTTATTTTTGCTATTACAAATTGTTTTACTTAACTTTTTTGTTGATTAATTTATCTTATACTTAATCCAGCAATGCGTTCTCAAAAACTTATGTTTGTCATTGGTAATCACCTAGATTACCAATGACAAACATAAGTATCTAGTCGTAATAAACAAAATGGCAACAAAATCCGCAGTTGGCCAACAAACATAACCGTTTATTTTCTTTTGCAAATAAATGTGATTGATGATCATAAATAGTTAAATGGTAAAGTTCATCATTTGCCACACCAACACCATTAATAGCTACATAAATTTCCAGGTGAGAACCTAAAATCCTAAATTATATTAGTAAATTATATAAAAACGTAGTATAGAAAAAAAAAGACATCATCGAAAAAACATAGATTAAAAAAAATAATATTGTATTAAGTATGTGTCATTCATAAATCAAAAACTGAACAAATAATGTAGTTAACAATCGCATATGTAGTTAACAATCGCATTCTATCTTCAACAATATAAAAACACAATTATTTCACTGTATTTATAACTTTTCAATGTGATCAGTAAATAAATAAATAATTTAGTCATGACAACAAATCACTCACGCATTAGGTAAACGATGAAAAAAAATTAACAACCGTCAAACGATAAAAAAAATACTTTTTCATAATTTGTTTTCATTCTCAAATGTCTCAAAAAAATCTGCAAAATTACATTGTGAGGAAAATAGCATGTCCCTGAACCAAAAATTTGAAGACATGTGCATGTGACAGTAAACAACCGTTAGCAGTTATCTCTGGAGGTAGATTTTTACCTATTCCCCTCAAAAATGAGAGGAGGCCTGTATGCCACGTAAAAAATGAACAAATCCAATTTTTTAAAAACAAGATGTCATACAGGAGGTCGGATATGGATAAGTTATTATTAACCATTTAGTTTTTGTAAACAGCTGTTAGTAGTGGTTGCATGAAATACTACCTATTAGTTCATCAGCTGATTCAGGAATGCTTCTTTTTTTGAAAAAATCTTATAATAGCCAGCCGTTACGCTCTGTTATGCAAAGATTTCTAGACCAGAATAAGAGCGCCAAAACTCTATTTACTTTTCAAATTCAGAATCTTAATTCCGCGGATTTTAAACTTCAGGTCATTGTCAAACGATAAAAAAAACTGGTTCATAATTTGTTTTCATTTTCAAATGTCTTAAAAAAACTTGCAAAATTACATTGTGAGGAAAATAGCATGTCCTGGAACCAAAAATTTGAAGACATGTACAGTAACCAAACGTTAGCACTTATCTCTGGAGGTGGATTTTAACCTATTCCCCTAAAAAATGAAAGGAGGCCTGTGTGCCAGCGTAGCGGTGAAAACAATGGAAGCTGATTATGTTTCTTAAATTGCTACTTAAAAAGAACAATCGTAAAAAATATGAATCAAAAGTATTCGGAAGTAACTCGACCGGTTGACCATCGCAGGTCGTAGGCACGAGAATCGATTCACGATATCGATACACACTCAATTTCCGATTACCGATACAATCGAATAACGTTGACAGGGGATTAAAATAGACAATTAATTATTGATATGCTGCTGTTTTGTTTGTAATGTGACATGTTAGACCTTCACAGGTCTTCCTTGTACGGTGGCTCTAGAAACTGGTCATTTTTACGTCTTAATTATTGAGTTAAGACTTTGTAAGTAGCATACAAAATAAAAACAAATGCAAAAATTCAAATAAAAAAAAGACGTGTGGCACTCGGGGACTGCCGCGGTAAAGCTATTGCATAGCATTTTTATCAGCTAATCCAATTATAATTATTTATTTATTTTATTTTTCCGCTTGTTGCCGGCTCGAGGACCAAGCCGGACTGAATGTTCAGGCTCGGCTTCCAATCACGATGAAATTATGAATTTTGTAATGATGTTTCCACACACACTTACACAGACACGTCAAACGTATAACACCCCGTCGTTTTTGCGTCGGCCGCGGGCGGTCAACAATCGGAAAAATAAAATACAAAATAATTAAAATTGCATAAGTTGATAAAAAATGGTTACAAAGAAGGTCTAACATCAAATGTATACAACCTACAACTCCTAGTTACGGCAATATACGAGTATTAAAAAGAAAACTAGCTTGTCATTGTCATTATCTGACATGAGGTGACATGGGGCGTTAGGTTATTTTCGTTACGGAATTTCTGGATTCGGTCTCCACGCTCAAGGCCCGCGATAGAAGCTATGCAATAGCTTAAAAAGCTTTCTATTTTATATACTGATACACAAATCTGGCTATAAAACCATAAACAGGGCTAATATTGCGCTATAATCTTACCCTTGCTGGAAATCTAGACTCTTCTCTATGAGAAGTCCACCATGCGGGCCCAGTATTTAAAACTTATTACATCGTCACGAGTTTCCATTACTCTATTTTAAGAAAACTCAGAATGCATTTTCCACTCTACATGACCTAATTTTCTGGATAAAGTATGCCATATTGCTACATTTATTAAGCCCTAATGATCACAAACATGTTATGACCATATGACATTACATTACCAAGTAATACGACCAATTTCAAAGCGGAAATTGTTAACCAATCACCAGCAGCCAATCGGCCAACATCACGTTAAACCAATACACCAACATTGGTTACGAAAACCTTATTTTTTTAACTTAAAAAGCCTTCAAGTTTGATCTTGGACTGGATTAGAAACATTTTGTCATTGTAGTTCTCGCGTCACGTGGACGTTAAGTAATTTTTTGCTGGTATACATAATTCATTGCAATAAGCTTTAGTACCTTAGCTCTGAAGCGATAAAGGTGGTTTTCGTTTAGCATTCTCAATGGAGCTCAGTTTAAGTGTGTAGCTTAATTGCCAAAGCATGTGTGTGCATTTTTATTTTGTGTTTCATTACGTAAGTTTGTGTTGTTGTGTTTTATCAGATAACGGTGTCTGAGACTGTATAAAGCGATGGTAGATAGGTGTGAATGTGTAGTTCCGGGTTCTTATCTTTGGAATTAATTTAAAGATCTTTGTGGGAGGTGTGAAAAAGAAACATGCTGTATATTGATGCTTGGATTTTTATTAGAGAAGGGGTGTTGTTTTTTTGCATGTCGTGATTCAATGGTACTGAAAACTTTATCTTTCATAGTTAAGGTCATCATCCTTTAATACTTGCTTGTTTTTTTTCTGCTCTACTAATGTATAAATTCATTGTTGCCAATTTCCTGAGCAGTTATTATACCAAAATATCTCAAGTATTAGTAACTCTTTTCTCAGACGACCTTTTTCGCTTGGCTGAATGAAAGGGGCGGGCTAAAGTGACCACCAGACCAAGAAAAAGTGTTACTAGATCAAGGGTTAATCAAGAATTTAGACAACTGCAAGCGGATCAGTTGACCAAATAAGCAGATATCGCCTTAAGGACCTAAAGCCTAATTTAAATTGAATTAAAAGATACTACAAATTACGAAAATATGATGTACAATGTCGGGACTGCAGCTAGATTTAATTTTCATATTTGTTTCGACAATTCAAAAGTGCCTGGAACTAGCCTTCTTGAAATAAATGCTTAGATTTTTTTATTTTGGTAAGAATTATAGATGAAAAAGGCAATCATAATCAAAGGCGAGAAGTTCGATGACCTTAACGTCAGCCCTATTTATTTAAAGAATCTTATAGAACAGAAAAATATAAAAAAATCATCTTACAAAGCGGTTAATCAAATCTTTACACAAATACATATTCTCCGCCTATCACACAAATCTATCATTTATTATAATTGTGTGTACTCCTTCTCAAGCAAGCGTCCATCTTTGCAAAGCTGTTGACGTATAAGTGTCATGGCGCTGACCGCCATATTGACAAGACATAAAAAGTGCAAATGTATACTTCGAGTTCGACCAACATATCTGTGCAGGCGATAAAACAGAGAACTAAAATAAATATAAGGAGCTTCACATACTGTTGTATTTTTTCATGACAAGAAACGTCACCTAGACCTGCAAACTTAAAGTGGTCGTATTGTACCTGTATATTTATTACCTTTTTGAACCCTTCTCGACCTGTCATACATCACACGAACATTAATAATCATAAATAATAAGCACAAGATAGGATTTCATACTTATCTGTCTGTCTATTTGGGATGTTTTTACTACTAAACTGGTGCACTGATTTTGATAAGATTATACTTAAGGGAAATGGTTATTTTTCTTAAAATATCTCGCAATTTATCCGTGGGCTTAGCTCGTTTTAGACTATGCATGTTTTCAGTTTAACTAAAAGCTTTGAATGAGATTAACTGGTAATAAGGCTCAAATCTGTATTACGACTAAACTTCGAACCCTTTGACTAAGTAAACGTTTCTTTGATCAGTCGGTCAATCAATTGTCACACTTATCGACCTTCAGATTGACTGTTAATATTGCCATTGTTTGACAACTAGCTTTTTTAAATATATAGTTGTTTAGCATTACAGTGTTAGTTTGGATGATTTATATTATAGCGAAACGTGTAGACTGCGACCTTTGAACGGGGGACTAGTAGACAGTAGGTATATGCTTATAATTTCACAGTTACATAACATCATGACGGTAAAAAAAAAGAATTTTATAAAGTTTGTCCTGTGGGGGCTAATAAATACTTTTTCATTCTTTCTGTCTAGTTAATAGTACGGTCGAACGAGCTAGTTGGTTTACAGTTTAATCCACAAATTACATTGTAAAGTGTAAACCAAATATGTAGCTTCTTCGACCGTACATCCGCATTTCACCACTTATGTTTAAGTCCCTGGTAATTTGCCCCAAACGGGGCAAAAAACCAGATTGCACGGAATGTACTGAGAAATTCTTGATCGAAAAACCCAATAACACTTTGCCTGACTTGGGAATCGAACCCAGATACTCATGTTCGGCAGTCGTGCTTGCGACTACTAGACCAACGAGGCAGTCTAGATAGTTACTTTAGAAATAATGTTTTTTAGTGGTTACTGTGTGATTATGAGTAATGGAAGAAGAAGATCTATAGTCTTTTAGAATACTTAACTAGCCGATGCCCGCGGCTTCGCCCGCGTAAAATTATATACAAAAACCTTCCTCTTGAATCACTCTATCTATTAAAAAACCTGTATCAAAATCCGTTGCGTAGTTTTAAAGATCTTAGCATACATAGGGACAGACAGACGCGGCGGGAGACTTTGTTTTATAATAATTATGTAGTAATAATAATAATGCACATCAAAGCAAATATGTAATTATGCGAGTTCAAATCTTTTAGACCCTTAATAATTTGGCAATCTGAGCCACGATAAACGGATCCATATTACACACACATTCACATTCATACCTTTGGGTCATCGCAAAGGTTTAGGTCGCTACATTTAATTTTAGCCACTCTTTTAAACACTTAAATCTCTTATGAAGGATCGCAAAGCAATATACTATTGACAAATAGACAGTCTATGGTTGGTCGATTTCAATTAAGTAGGTAACAAATTGAGACTTGAGTTAAGTCAGACCTCGAGTCATCAGAGGTCAAAATCACCTGTTTTTTCGATTTATTACAGCTAGGGTCTTATCCTTAAATAACTTACTGCTCGTTGTATTGGTAAAATGATGTGTGTCCTTACCTGAAATGACAAAATATCACATTAATATAAACAAACAGGTATAAGTCCTAGACCTGTGAGGCTCTAGACACCATAAGTTGACGCGAAGGTTTGCATCAATCATATTGAGTCATAAGCACAGGAAAATAAGATACAAATTTGAAGGCGATTACAACCGCAAAGTCACCGAAACTCAATAGCCATTCCGAACTGCATCTTCTTTGCCATAACTTGCTTAAATATAAAAAAAAGCACCTAAATATAATATTTCGAAAAGGATTTAGGAACTAGGATGCATCATCTTTTATGTTTTTAAAGGATTAATTTAATCGGGAATGTCAAATTGTGACATTTTATAAGGCACAATCAGGAATGTCACATTGTGACATTTTATTAGGCACACAAGTGACACAAGTCAATATCCGGACAATTCTCGACCTTGACCGTCCATCAACATGGCCTCAAAATGACACAGTCATCAAACACATTATGTAGATACTCATGCATATTAGCAATATCAAAACAAATTGGACAACATAAAGCACCTAACAAAAACAGGTCATTAACCCCACAAAATCGGTTCTTCCTGCCCATGCGTGAATTCGGCAACATTCGGCAATGTTCGTGAGATCCGCCATTTTGTTTCATAGCTGTCAAAATTGCGTGTTTTATGCAGTGTTGCGCAAAATTAGTGCAATGTCGAGTAAGGTTGAATACTGGACGTTGGTTAGTTGCAAGTGCCCAGCCACGCGTAAAGTGCCTAGTGCACAATAGGGCAATAGACCTAAAATAATCGTGAAGTTTGTCTATGTTGACTAGACCGTATTTAGGACGCTGTTCATTGTGATTGTATTCAGTCGAGAACATCTGCCTAGCTTGTTCTCAATTATATTGAGGTCGACTTTCAGTTAAAAAGTTATAATTCAATACATTTTTTAGACAGACTGTCTATCTGACCTCCACAACCATGTTACGGACTGATTGACACAATAACATAGGTCCCTTAGCAAATCCCTATCGAGAACGAATTCCTGAAACCCCACAAAATAGTGCGCCTGTAGTGCGCTTGATTCGACGCTACACTTATACCTCCTACCATGCATGCAAAATGGATTAGCAACGCTTCAGTTCTAGGTAATTCAAAACTTCCTGAAAAGGTTTTTTACTTACAGGACATTAATTTTATTGAACTTAGTTTTTTACACATAATAACAATCGGAACTAGAACTTAAATTAACAAAATATCCGTCTCGGCCGGGAAATTCTGAGAAGCTGTACAGTTCGATAGTTAATAAACTAAATGCAGTAGATACCTAATAAGCGCATTTAGATGGCTTCACAACAATTTAAACCTTTAACCAAGACCAACACAAATACAAATACCAATTGGCAATTGTCTCACAAACCACACCCAATTTTATCAACCCGACATACACACAAATCTAACCCTTACACCCAATACAATACAGTATACATCAGCCTTATCACCTATCTGGTCTAGAAAGGTGCAGTGGGTTCGAACCATGACCTGGCAGGCCCCAGTTCCATTTCCTGGTTGCGGTCCAGCTGGCTCGACCTTGCGATAAGGCCGGGGAGGTCGCCGACTGGAGATTACCGATAGATATTAGGAATGATGATGATGGATGATATTTATAACTGTAGGTAGTGAGTATTGACACGTTAATAACATCATGTCTGTGGTCTCAGATAAATCTCTTGGAGTATTTAGAAGTCCTCCTCATTTTTGTAGCTATACCAAACTCGTCGCGAAATTCTGAGGCGATTAAAACGAGGAAAAACCCAGCTACGTAATGGGACTACTTAATATTACTGAAAAAAACGCGAGGAATAGATTACGAGGTTATCGCCATTGACCGGGCACAATTTATCAAAGTTTAGACAGCTGGTGACGATCGGCAAAACAAACTTACAACCAACTAGCTTAGGGGGTGAATTTTGAAAAATCCTTTCTTAGCAACCTTCTTGCCAAAGGAATCTGTAGCCCCAGCGGTTTGGGCTGTGCGTTGATATGTTAGTTAGTCAGCCAGTTTCTTCTTTTAAATATTTAGGTTGACAGTATTATGTTGTCAAATAGACGACCGCGATCCGGAAGACGCTGCTTTGGAAGGGCTCCTTCCTATTCGTACACCTACGACCTTGTGAAGGTTGCGGGAATCTGCTGGATGCGAGTCGCACGGGACCGGTAAATGTTGGTAACACTTGGAGGAGGCCTATGCACAGCAGACGACGTCTTTCGGCTGAAATGATGATGATGTGCTTTAATATTTTGAGCCTAATAACGCTGGGTAACTTCGAGGAAATAGCCACAGCGGTTTGGACTTGATCTACCCCTTATCAGGCGGAAATCATGGATAGACATGTTGTCCAGTCGTTGCATAGCTCAACGCAGATTATTGCAGATTATACTAGACTAGCTATTTGTTACATAGACTTGTCAGCTTGTTATCATAGTTAGATAGACGCTGATAATGGAGTTAACGCACTTTGTAACATGGATGAGGAAGTAATTTGCTAGCGAAAGGGACCGAGTGAATAAGAGATGTTTCAGTGGCACATAGCTATGTTTAGAGTACTACGAAGCTTGTTAGGATATCTAGTTTTGTTACAATTGCCTGCCTGTTTTTTGGAGTATGTCCCTCTCCGCGAGTCTGTGTGTTTTCCTTCCAGTTTGGACGGAACCTATCCAGTTGGCGCTACCCTTGCCTAAAAACTCTGACACACCTAATCAGTTTACGTATAAAGGGTGTAAAACACCTCTTCACGAATCCGAAAGGCACTTGTTCTACACCATCATTGCGATCTTTTTTTTTTCTACACTATACCTGGGAACCTTCTAGTTACGGAGATATGAGGGGTCAAAGTTACAACTTTTTGACAAGTTTTTTTTTGTAAGATTTTGACTTTTAACACCTCCACGACCCCCGTACTATTCATTGAGTTCTACCACAAAACATGTTTTATAACCTCAAAAAAAAAGTTGTTTCCCAGCAATATTTTTTGCGTAAAGTTACTTAGTTTTATACAGGATTATTTGTAAAACACCGGCAACCTCGCAGGAGTGGATTGCTGACATCTTAAACAACAACATTTGTTACAAATAACCCTGTATACAAAATGCTTGGTTAAAGGCTTTGTGATGAGGTGGTTTACACCCTGTATACCAGAGTAGGCCAAAAACAAAAAATCCGTAAATTCAACGAAAGACATTCCTATAACCTAGCCAGCTACACGTTGGACCTTGCATATCAAAGGTAAAGCTAGGAACATTCCTGCGCGTCGCCATTTGTACAAAACCTCATTACCAGCTCGACGTGTCAGACATCTTAATAACTCGACAACAGACATATGCTGTTACTAGGTAAATGGTATTACATGCCGAAGCTATGTGGTGAATTATATTAAAGGGATTCAGGAAAACACAGACAAAGTAGAAGAAATATGTAATTAATCTTTTCTTCTAGAAGGCACGTAAAAATAAAGGAATACTTAGTCAAAATAAATGGTTGTACTTTATTTTAAAAAAACAAGAGACTATATTATTAAATGTCAGAGAAAACACCCTGGATTTCTTCGAAATATATGAAACAAGAACAGTGCCCATGTGAATTTGAATAAAACTCCAATAAACGGTAAGAAGCTCAAATAAAATTAAAAGCAGTAGACACAAAAAAATCGTCCTATTTACCTACTTATTACATTGACATAACATCACTGACTGCTCCAATACATGTAAATCGACGCACGATACATCACCGACTGAACCAGAACTGTCAGTTTGACGTTTGAAAGTAATAAACTGTCAAAATGAAGCGTGACCCACGCATGTTTGCGCAAACTTCTTATGAATATGCAGAAACATGAAAGTTCATCATTGCTGTTATACATGCTATTTTCATTATTTCTGGATTGTCATTGTGAAATAAACTATTGATAATAAATCTTTAACGGTCATTTTCAATAACTTAATGTTCGGTTTCGGTAGGTCGCTGTGTGTGTGTGTTTGACATTTTGCTTACAGACGCGTAGACGGTTAAAAACAAACGTCACAGAAAATGTTTCTTTGATTTTTCTATGAATAAGTGACAGGTAGGTGATATTGGTGGCATATTAGCTGACGTAAGTTATACGTAAGTTAGAAAAACCGGGCTTAAGACTTCTTCAAAAAAAAGTTGTCTAAGAAGAAGTAAAAAATAAGCCTTACTGGAAAAATCTTCTAAAAAGACTTTTTCATTGAGGAGGAAACATTAACGTTAGGGAATAAGAACTAGATTAACATTTAAATCCCAATAAATTATTTCAAAGGCAATTAAAGTTCGAAATGATCAAATTGACATTTTCCTTATGGTTCCAACATTCGAATTTTAATATAATTATTGTGAAACAATAAATCTTTTTTTACACTCCCGGAAAATGATAAAAGTTAGGACACTTTCAGACACACCTGGATTTGATCAGGTAGTGTGGAGTAAACATGTAACTATTGTTTTAAATGCGAGCTTTAATGACATACTACCCATCAAAGAGATGACTTTCAAGGGGCCGGCGGAGCATGCGTAGTTCATACAAACGTAATACCAAAATAATTTGTAAATAAAATATATTATTAAGGTTGTGTGTATTTATTTCGATTGGATTACAGAATACCTAGGTTCCCAAATATATATTTTGAAGGGGGTGATATGAAGACGAGATATGAGGATTTTTTTTTTTTATAGAAAACTTATTTTTCTCATAACTCTTGTTTAAGTCAGTGTCTATTCAAAATATATATTTGGGAACCTAGATAATTTGTAATTCATTCGAAATAAATACACACTAACTTACGAATATGTATGATTTACAAATTATTTTGGTATTACGTTTGTTTGAACGGCGCATGCTCCGCAGGTCTTATCTAAGATTCTACCTAGAGTTACATTAAATTTCAGTAAACTTATTATTCCTTAAAACAAATTTAGAGGCAAACGTAATGAAGGGCAGTCAAAATAATTAACATCTTCTGGAAGATAAACAACAGTGACCTTGCACATGTCAATAACAAAGAATGCAGCACCTGAGAGAATACTGGTATATCATAAAATTCGGATGCTCACGCGCCACCCGGATGTGTACAACCGTCCTTACCCAACGTATATGTCCACATTTTTGGGACAAACACATCGGTTCTGCGAAACAACTTTATTGACCGATTATTATTTTAAACACTTCGACTGTAACGGATCTCCTGCGGTCAGTATTTCGTCATTACCTTTTTTATTTGAACATATATATTCAATGGTAGTTTAAAGGATTTTGAGAACTTATAAATATCTAGCACTTCGCCTGCGACTTCGTCCGCAAAAAATGAGATAGCTTAGCTAATTTGCTATACAATATACAGGGTGTAAACCACCTCATCGCAAAGCCGTTAACCAAGCATTCTGTACATCAAACTAAGTAACTTTACGCAAAATTACTGCTGGGAAACCACTTTTTTTTTTGAGGTTATAAATCATGTTTTGTGGTAGAACTCAATGTAACGCACTTAAAACATTGTGATGGATGGATGGATTGAATAGTACGGGGGTCGTTGAGGTGTTAAATCATACAAAAAAATTGTATTTAAAAAAAAACTTGTCAAAAAGTTGTAACTTTAACCCCCCATATCTCCGTAACTAGAAGGTTCCCAGGTATGGTGTAGAACAAAAAAAAATTCGCAATGATGGGAAAAACATGTCTTAGTGCCTTTCGACTTCGTGGAGAGGTGTTTTACACCCTTTATATATAATTTATAGCATGTTACTTCCTATTAATAATTAAGCAATGAATGGTTAAATTCGGTTCAGCTGTTTTGGAGCTAATTCGGTACAAAAAAAATCTCTCCTGTTTATACTAGTATAAATAGATAACGTATCTTTTACCCGCAGATTCTTTCGTATTATGTTCGAAAATTGTCTCACGGGAACGTTTAAAATACGAGTATACCCAAAAAAGTAGAGAGAGAAAGAGTTTTTGTAATCGGATCACTAGTTCCGAAGATAACATACAAATTTTACTTCTCTGTTATTTAAATTAAGAACTGATTTATATTCATTTGTAGTTCAAAGGATTCCGCGAACTTATACGTTACGTTTGAACGGATTCTCAGAAAACTAAGGCGCGAAACGGGTTCCACAGATAAGTTAGAGGTTATATTAATTAGTCTAGTTTGAACAAAACCTGTGTTTGTGGGAAATGAACTCATTTGTCGATGGTGAGGACCGTTCATGGACGGGTCAGTAACAGCTTCACATGTTCGAGCTAATGTGGTCTCAATGACAGCCATTCGTCTTGACTAGCCTTTTCCAATCTAGAGGATCGGCGTCCAGTTTGACTGGATGCGAACTGCATTTCAATATGTCTGACGGTACTGATGGATATCTTACACACCCGTGTATGCTTTAAATCATTACCTATTATTCTAAAAGGAAGATAGTGTTTTATCAAATTAAGTACAGTCGGTTTACCATCTTCTTGATTTCTATTGGAAAACTTATAACTGAATTTGTTCATTTGATTCAGGAGTATTGTGATTTGAGAGTGAATGTTTTCGTTATCTGTCTAGCTTTTTCCCAACTATGTAAGAGTCAGCTTCCAGTCTTACCGGATGCAGCTGTATACTAGTATTTTACATGGAGCAACTGCCTATCTGACATCCACAACCCTTGGTAAGACTGGTTGTCAGACTTTCGGGTCACTGACTACTTGTAACGACTATCAAAGATCTATATCATTAGAGATTTGCGGTAAAAAAAACATTATTACCGGTTGCGATTTCATTAAATTTTGCTTGATACAGAAGAATTACGAGTATTAATTTCCCCCTTTCTGACGTATGTTCACACCTTTTTCAATATCTACTTATTTCGTTTGCTTTGATGAAACATTGTGCATCAGTCACTAAACGTGAAATAATATTTCACAACAAGCCACAAACAACTGGAACATACAGCCAACACCTCAACAAGCTACTTAAAGCTCCAAATAAATAAATAAATAAACATTTACGATGCGCAAGAGTTGATTGATTCGCACTTTATTACCCAAAAAGTGTCGTTACTTCTTTTCAGTCGGATTTACGAGGTGAATCGTAAAATTACTTATATGTAGTATTTTCGGTTTTGGGCCTCCTAAAATCGTTGTATTTTGTGTTATTCTTGATACTTTATTTTTATGATGTTTTTCCTTAACGTTATTCTGGCAATATCGGTCAAAGATGGGGGTTAAGACTTGTTTGAGATTCGCACAGTACAAGCAAGCATGATACAAATGGGAAGATGCTTATACCCAGCAGTGGGTAGAACAAGGCAAATGATGACATCGGTCTCAATTTTAAAGCTAAATTTATTCGAAGTTAGATTTACCTAATCAATTGGATGAATAAGTATATCATCTTGAGTCATGTTTAAATGGGGTTTTTATCTAAGGAATTAGATATGTAAATCAAATGGTTTTCCGGTCCTATCTTAGTTATTAGTTTCCTCTAAACCCACTTGTTTCTGTATCTGCCTAGCCTTTTCCCAACTATGTTGGTGTCAGCTTTCAGTCTAACCGGATGCAGCTGAATACCAGTATTTTACATGTTGCGACTGCCTATCTGACCTCCACAACCCAGTTAATACTCGGTAATACGATACCACTTGGCAAGACTGTCAGACTTTTTGGACCACTGACTACCTGTAGCGACTGCCAAAGATGGATAAATGACAGCCGGGACCAACAGCTTAACGTGCTTTCCGAGGCAGAAAAGAAACTCGGTATGTAAGGGCGGTCACCCATCCACAGAACAACCTAGGCAAGCACGACTTAACCTAAAGATCGGCCCGAGCGGCAGTACAGACTCATCTGAAGCAATTGCTAAGGTTAGCTGAAGTCGTACGTAAGTACCTAGGTACTCGTAGGTACTACAATCTCTGCAGAAAAATCAGGTGGTCAGAATTACGTAACATAACGACTGTAATCTCCGAAAGGTAAGGCAGAGATGTAAATGTAATAGAGCATAAACCAGGCATAAATCCAGACTTCCCGACTGCTACTGGGGAAAACCCAATAGCACGTTGCTCGACTTGAGAACCAAACCCAGGACCTCAAGAACCAGAAGCCGAGCATGCGACCACTAGACCAACGAAGCAGTTCAGTGTTAAAATAACTGTTAAATAATTGTGAAGTGATGATCATCAATAATTCATAGTAACCAATATAATCCAACATTGACAAATAGTAACATTAACTACAACGGTTAACGAGAAATGACCATAGACAATAAAACTTTACATAATAACTGTAAGGCCTGCATTCGAAATTCAAAATAGTCACCAAAAGTCTTGGGTCAATATCCTTTACAAACATTGAAGGCCTAGTTACATTACATTAAAATTATAAGTACCAAACAAATAGTATTTGTTTGATTGATGATTTTTTAAACCACTATAACGGTGACTAAAGTTATCCTCTTATACGTGAGGTAAAGAGGTCAATATACTGGACGAAACTCTTTGATTTATAATCTGTTGTGGTAAGTCTATGATCTATGGTGCAGAGATTTAAAAACATGGATGCGTCATGATGGTCTGAGAAAAGATGCGACTTGAAACATAGCTGTTCTATTAATCAAAAATTAGCACTTTTGTTCATTATAATTAGAAACTCAAAATGACACGACATTTTGTTATGCCAATTAATATGAATTAAGAATTATTGAGAAAAAGCCGGCTTCATCATTTCAGCCGCAAGACGTCCAGTGGTGGACTTCCCCGAGTGTCGCCACATTGACCGTGCAACTCGCATTTTCGCAACCTTCACTAGGTTATCGGTCCACCTAGCGTCTTGCGGTTCGCGGTCAACTCTCCAGAACTTTTCGGCTTCATCGTCCATCCGTTCTGCTAGCAATTTGCCCTGCCCACTTCCACTTAAATAAAGGCTAGCTAGGATAGCTTACCTGCAAACACGAGGCGACTTAAAGGGAAGCGACACAGTGGGAATCATACAGGCTAGCTAAAAAAAGATCTATAAATAGTTACGAAAACATTCAAAATTTTCTCCTATGAAGTGACAGACAATTAAGATTTGGAAAAACTTGTTCAGTTGCCGATATCTCATTATTTTTTACAATATTATAACTTTATAATCCAATCGTAAACTTCAAAGCAAAACCGTGTTTGACATTCGATCAATTACCCATTAATGATGATTTAATGACGGATTAAAGTTAACGGCATTTCTTCCCATTATCATGGGAATGTAAAAATCACATTTAAAACTATATGACAGGTCATTATTGGGTTCATATGTCAACGCACTAACATTTTATGAGCCAATATTAACGGCATGGTGACTGAACATAGTCTAACGATGATTTGTTGCTATAGCCAACGGCCCATTAGATTATATGTGTGGTAAAACTGATAGATGAATGGAGATCAGGTGGCCTCCCATGACATCGTAAAACAATATTGTTTTAATCTTATTCCAGAGTAGGCCCGCGCGATGGCACTAGACATTTTGTATATAGAATAGAAGAATAGAATAATCATTTATTCGCTAATGGACAGCACAACACAAAAGAGCAGCACATACATATAGATTTTAACAACAAACAGCTTAACAATTAATTAAAACAGCTCCTTATAGCTCCTTCTCCTTCCCATACTGGAGAGACGTTAAAACAATTCAGCTTTAGGTCCATGTTCACCGAGAAGATAACAGTCTGATCATCTAAAAACAGCTGTCACTGTGACATGTCATGACAGCTGTTAAAAACACACGTTTGTATGGGAATACAAACATGTGTTTTAAACAGCTGTTTGGAGGTAAACAAACCGTCATCTTTTTGGTGAAGATGGACCTTAAGATGTCATGGTAGCCCCCCAGTTTCAAGAATAAGCGAACGAGAGTTGCCTTTGTGTCAGTTTTGGTCGAGACAAAGCAGTCTTGTCACAGAGTTGAGCCACTGTATTCCAACAATGGGACCATGTTATGCTGATTATGCTGAAACCTGCTGACCCAAAGCATGTACAATAAATCAGTAACAAAAAAGATGCATGCATGTTGCTGCTCATTCCAAATCGCTATGGAGAAGAACGTACTAGAAAATCCGTGAACATTCTTTTAAATCAAAATATTTCGCAAACGCAGTGCTCTTGTATAAACAAGGCAATTTTGTAGTACCTATCAAAATATTACGACAGTATGCAAAAGTCTTTCGATTTCCTGCTTTTAAAAGTCACAAAAAAAAAGTAGATAAGGTACACCATCTTCTCAACCAATAATGTATATTATCTCTGGTATAAACTAACGACCCGCCGAAATTGACCCCACAGTTACCGGTACCATAAATTAAAATATGCAAATGTATAAGGAAACTGCTTTTCAAGAAACCTCAACTGACGTATGGGATACACATTAATTTGATATAATTTAGAACGAAACTCCTGTTATTAATACTGCTGAAGATTTATTTGAAGACATTTCTGTATTCTTTGAAATAAACGGCGCAAGCAAAGTCGGACAAATTATTGTATTGACAGATGATATATTTCGGTTTGTATGTGTTGAAGTTTGCGAGTCCATAAATGGTAGATTTCATGTTGGGTTCAAAGACCGTGAGAAGATTTTACATGTGAAGCTTAAAGTTTATGGGTATTTATACTACATCTTTCTGACACACTCATTTTTATGATTAAAACACCACCCCGCGCTTCATCAAGTGGCTGATATTAAAGAATAAACAGCCAAGGACCAGGAGGAATGGGCTGGTCACGTCGTACGGAAATATGGGCGAAGATCGTCACTCACTGGACGCCTGAGGAAGGAAATCGCCATCGAGCCGACGACGGTGGTGTGATGATCTCGATACTATCATGATGATGTTTCGAATGAGAAAAGGGAGATTTTTGCCCACCAGTGAGAAATTATGTGGGTTAAAACAAATGTAATAATACATTGAGCATACTTATAAAATAATAGTATAGCAAAGATAGTCTGAAACACCTAGCAGAGAATTCAACCTAGATTATTTGCAGGACTCCCTGCATGCATCAGGGCAGGTCAAGGTTACTTACCGTTTATAGTTTCACTGCACGTGGCATAAAATGCACTTACCTTTTTGTTTAATATTAGCCTGCCTTGTTAATGTCGCATAACCTTTCCGAACTTTAGGCACCTCAACTAACTTCGATCAAGTAACAGTTTCATCCAAAATCTAAAATTTCAGCTGTAATGTGATCAAAACATGGAAAGTTTTGTCAGTGACTGAACTATTTGGAGATTTAATTCTTAATTAATCTACGCACTTCCTCACAGGTCACTGAACGATCTCAGGTTTATATTAAAATGGAATATATTATTCATAAGAAAGACCGCTCGCCTTGCTTCTTATTAAGTATTAAATCAGTTTAGAGTTATAATCTCATTGGCTTCATTCATATCTGTATCTGAATCTACTTCTTTTATAGTTAGAACCTTATTAATTATTCATTATTCAACTACATTTGTTATTATTTTTTGTTCATACGCATCGGTCTTTATCATAGTAACTCTAGTTGCCATGGCAACAGATGTAAATAGAACACTATTTATAAGTTCTGAGTCATCTTAAGGCAGACTAGAATGAATATGGTTTTATCCTATTACTTAAAATCTTGATGGAGTGGGTTGAATAGCAATATTAATGGCCAAACGCTACTATAAAACTCATTAGCATATATTACATCAATTTTGTAAGCCTATCGCATAACCTAGACGGTGATGGAAACATCCAAGAAAATGAAATAATTTGCAATATGTAACTAGAAAGGTCATCGACCCATTTGTTACAAAGCTGTGGCAGCCATGGAATCTCGAACTCTGGGTGTCTGCCCAATGGATGGCAATATGGTTGACTATTACATGGGACTTTCAAAAAGTTGTAAACCTGTGCCTACTCATTGATTTCAAAAACAGATTTTAAGGATGACAACTGCAATTTATTTTGTGCTCTGACTTTTTAAACACAAAGATATTTTAGGTTTTATTAGCCCTCAAAAGTTACATGATATAAGTTCAACTTCGTTTATGAATGGATCCATGAGGCCAGTGTTGAAGCAATAACTTATTGAAAGCCTTAATAAGTCTCATGAGAATGGCTTCGCACGAACAAAAGTCAAGGAAAGTATTGTCCTTCAACTTTACGATCTTGCCCTTTGGTTTGTGTGTGGTAAGACCAGATTCATAAACCCTTATTACAAAGGAATAAAGTACCTTGTTCAATGGCATAATTGTAACAGCTCCTGCAATATTTTCTGCGGGCAATGGGCTGTCAATATTTAAATGAATTATGGCACTGGACTTAAAAGTTATCGAGGAGTAACCGCAGCAATGATGTATGAAAGTCGTTTTGTTACTTACAAATTCAATTTCGAACTGAGTCGAAAGGAAGTATAGATTCGATTTGACGCAGATCATTTTCAAAGTCATTTTGATTTAAATATTGTGTAGTTCATTTATTAAGGTTTTATTAATAACACCGTAACTACCGAATTTTAAGGTTACGGTCAATGCTTGCCTTTTAAGCACTGCTAAACCATCAAACTAAGTAACATCAGCCTTTAAAAATAGGTGCTAGTCAAGGAGCTGCTCTAAACCGAATTCCTTTCCAATCCTCAACAGATATGTCTCAAAATCTACACGAGAATCTCACTGCACCCAATAGCAACACACATTATGGCCTTTTGCAACCCTATACGGCCACGATGTTCGATGGGTATGTTACGTAAACGATACAAAAACTTGTACAAAACTGGGTCACCATACGACATCTTGATTGATTTAAAACCTACAATGGAGCGATTTTTTCAAATTAATCGAAATCACTCGCCAATTATCAATGGAAAATGTCAAGATGAACTTGTGGTTTCGAAAAAGAGGTATGCCTTGGTAAAGGTATTGTTTATGATGAGTAATCTGTAGTTGTGCAAGGAGGTTGAAGTTCCAAGGGCAGGTTTTTTGACAGACAACATTCTCTTTTCACTTGGATGCAGTAAAATGTATAAAGTAATTATATCGTATGAGAAAATTCGTCAATGCGAATAACTCACATTCATTGACAAAAACCCCATCAGTTTAACCTTGCTAATTCCTCATACAAAAACACACCCAGGCAAACAAATAACGATTTCCCAATTTTAAATGCAATTTTAACCCTCAAAAATTGATTACGGTATCAACATGCCATTGCATTAAATCTTTCCAGCATAAGTACAGGCAATTTAATATACCAGCGGAAAAATTACTGGGCACAGTCAACAAAATTAATATCCATAGACTTCCGATCAATGCAACTCCGCCATTACTAATAACAGGAATCGAACCTACACCAATTAGCAAACGGAAGGCGCTAATCGATTCGGTCATAAAATTGAGGATATTTTATCGATTGTTGAAGAAAATCGTATGAGAAATCTGTACGGTTTCTGTAGTTAGGCGATTTATCATAAAGGTTTGTCATTTCCACTACAACTTAGCAATTAGTTTTGAATCCATAGAGAATGGTAGTCAAATGACTGTTTCGTACACATAGCCCAGAGTAGTACCTTGTGGTATACTTTCAGATAATCCAAAGTTTCTACATCTTATTTCCCATGTTTTTTTTTTTTTTTTCATAATTTAAACTCCATACTTCGGCGCTAATTAATACAAACAGAAAAATCCCCGTTTCAACTGTTCATGACAAAAATATATTAACAATAGGAATGCTCTATCATGTCAAACGCTTTTGTGTATTCAAGACTACAATGTAGTGAGACATCGCACGTTTAGGTATGCTCTCATCTCTTTAGTCCAATTTCCCTGATCTCGAGCCAACAAAGAGACCATCAAATCCTACACGGAATCACTTTCCTATTCGTCTCACGTTAGTTACTGCCAATAAATCTATTCTAATGTCAGTGAAATAAATGGCGTCTTATTGCTATTCCGTTCAGACCGACATCTTATTTAGACTCATCTTGTTTAATTTAAACAATGCTAAACTGTTTGCTCTTCGTCTATATTTAAATGTAGTTGATACCTACAAATTTATTGCTGTTTTAATAACCGAGTAGTTTAACATACTGACTATGAACCAAAAAACTATATTGCAGGATCATTATAACATTCCTAGCTTCTATCTACCTGAAATCTATGACTATTTTCTATGGTGTGGTATGCAGTGATAAGAGTTATTCCCACTGAAGAAATCTACGTACTTACTTGATCATCTAAAATATGCATCTTCATCAGAATAAATAAATCTCGAAGTCATCCAAAACAGACCGCCTCAGTATCTCATAACTCCTTCCCCAAATCCGCTGACTCAACCACATTAAAAGGCGTGAACACACTAGTAACAATAAGTGTGCCGCAAGCTTGTCACATTACTAGCAACCGGTTGCTTATGAAATCGATCGCGGGCGTGGCAACCAAGTTTATGCCTACTGGCGCTTGATTCTTGATATTGTGTCTTATGCCGACTGTTATGAGTTTACGACTTAGTACGATTTGTGCAGATTTTATCTTGGCTCTGATGTGGCGTAATGTGATATAATCAGTAGGTGTGTTATGTTTGTGCGAAATGTGGTATTTGCTAAATTAAGACATGAGAGGTGAACTCGTGTGGGTTTTTCAAATTAAATCTGTAAGGTGATGACTTGATGAGTTTCGGCTTGCAACTTTAAACAGAATCTTATTTTATAATAAGAATTATCTTTCAAGTAATTAACTGTGTCTCGGTCAA
This sequence comes from Xestia c-nigrum, assembly GCA_916618015.1. Classification (NCBI taxonomy): domain Eukaryota; kingdom Metazoa; phylum Arthropoda; class Insecta; order Lepidoptera; family Noctuidae; genus Xestia; species Xestia c-nigrum. Next base: position 11,208,671 of record OU745248.1, read on the forward strand.
TATTTAAGCAGAAAAAAACTGACACTATTGATGAAAAGAAAAAAACCGGCCAAGAGCGTGTCGGGCCACGCTCAGTGTAGGGTTCCGTAGTTTCCCGTACGTCACAATAAGTGTTCAATCCAATCCGATTTTAATAATTCTTGTTTGTTTGAAAAAAAGATGCGTTCAGGATAATAAAATATGTAAACGAAGTCAAAAAAAAATGCTTGCATATACGATTATACTACAAACTTAGTTCAGAAATTATTTTGTACAACTTTTTGTCTTTTCTGTACAAAAACTGTTGTTTCCATCCAAGTTCAAAATGATTTTCATAGAAAGTCCTTATAAAGTTCTACTTTTCAGATTTTTTCATATTTTCTTAACTTATGGTTCAAAAGTTAGAGGGGGACACACATTGTTTTTTACTTTTGGAGCGATTATTTCCGAAATTATTGGCATTATCCAAAAAATGATTTTAGTAAACCCTTATTCATTTTTAAATACCTTTCCAACAATATATTACACGTTAGGGTTGAAATTAAAAAAAAAAAACACTTCCCACTTGACATTTAGGGGGGCTAGCTACCCTAATAATTTTCCAATCCAATTTTTATTTTACCACTTTGTCGGCGTGATTGATACACATATTGGTACCAAATTTCAGATTTCTAGTGCTACCGGTCACAGAGATTAAGCGAGGACGGACAGACGGATGGACAGACAGACATAGCGAAACTATAAGGGTTCCTAGTTGACTACGGAACCCTAAAAAGAACATCCACGGCAGACTTAAAGAAGTCTCTTATTATAAAATTACTGAAGCACCACAGGCAATTAATAAAGATGAATGAAACATACCTACGTCTAGACGAATCGCATTCATGGATATAATTAAAAATCGATCACATAACACGTAGCATCGATGGGTAGGTATTAATATTTAATCGAGAGATTTACAGATACTGCAATAGTTATCAAGCCAATGGGAACTATACTGCCTACTCATAGTAATAAAGAACTTTGGAGAGACGTTGAAGTAGAATTCTAATAAAAAATAGAGTTAAGACGCAACAATGACAGAAATAGCGGTTACAGCAAGATGCCTCTTTAAAAAGTTCGTTTTTATTCATTCGCAAGAAAACAGTAAATCAATCAGAAGGTGTACGACCGATGTTATATGTCCAAACATGATAAAATGACAATAATGTCGTGTGCAAAGGTTTTTCAACTGCTCAAACGTGCGTCAGAAACATCAGTTTGAGTTAACGACTCATTGATGCCCGCTCAAAAGTCAAAAGGCCAACAGAAAGTATCGCCATATTGAAATGAACTTCATCAACATCTATTACCACAGCTTTGCGGTTTCTGGCCATTTAAACTCGCTAACTAACGATGCTCATTTATTCTGTAATAAAATATTGAGATTTGCATAAAATTTGTTGTTGCCTTGAAAATAGCAACTCTCTGTTAACAGTTTTGCAAAACATCTCGCAAACTAACGTTTACTGCTTCAGATAGAGTGAAAGTAATGCGGTAACTACATGAATTATGTATGTACGTGCGAGCTACTGGAATGCCGTATAACTTCCGAAAAAAAACCGTATTACGCGAACAACTGCACGGCAACCGATAAGTCACGTGTTTGAACAATATTACATACAACCATGGCCGCCATACTTTGACAGCTGTCAAATATTACCGCGCATTTTGGTCCGTTTCATTATTTTTGGGTATAAAGAAGACGATCTTTGTTTTAATTAACATAGTGTTGTTCAAGATAAAAGACACAGCACGTGGTAGACATTGCAGGGAGCCAATCAATATTTTATGACAAAAAATCGTTGGACAGGTGTTCATTAAAAAATAAAGTATTTATATTTATAGATTATGTCTATAATAAGACGTTTAATTAACACGTCGCGCTCTGTAACTTGCGTGTAATCAAATAAAATCTCGATTTTAATTATATTTTTTAGGATACAAAACTTGATCAGAAATTATTATAATGCGAATTCGTATTTGGCTTCAAGACTTGTTTCGGGCTCATCAGGCCACTAATAATTTTACATGACATTTGCATTTATAATGAGGTATACAGAGAAAGAAATCCGGTTTTTGCTAAAATTTTGTACAACATAAACTGTAGATCACATTAAGTACTTTTAATGTCAAGCGTCAGTTTCGTTAAGATTTTATGACTTTTCATAATATTTTTATGTGTTATTTATCGCCTAATTTCTGATAAACCCGGGATTATGGCAACTAATTTCATCCATTTCATCATGTTTCTATTCATGCTCATGAATCGTAAAAGTACGAGAGGCCATTACGTAGTCAAATAGGCAAGTAGGTGAACTGTTGTTCAAATCATAGCTTAAAAAGTTGTTTTTTTTTTATTTCGCCAATTGACATTTAAGTGACATAAATTAGGTGGAGAAGTTCATCTTATGAATAAATAACAGTTTCTTTAGTCTTGAACTTTGATTACCCAACTTGCTTGGTTTTTGTCGATACTTGAACTCCACGTCTATAAGTTTGACAGATGTCACTTTGACATCTGTCAAACTTTTCACAAATCACTCACGATTATGAATTATTAGTGTAATTATTTATTTTTATTCACACACATAGACCTAGACCTCATGTAAGATATACCTAAATTGCTGATTTCTGATAAATATTAGTTATTATTTAATAACTCCTACTATTAAAATGTAATAGTTAACTAACCTGAGTATTAAGCGTGTGTGTGGAGAAGAAGGAGCAGAGAAGAACGAATGTGGACAGCCAATGGGCCGACACGAACGGCGTCGACTCCATAGTGAATCTGTAACAAAAAGAGGATACACGTTAATTAAAAAATCATAAACATAAAGATAGCTTCACGCCTGGAATCAACGAAGGACAAGGCAGCTAAAAATGTGTGAGTCCCTTGGGGGAATCAAACAATAACATGATTGCATTTGCGATGATCATCAATTAATGGAGCGACCACACTTGTCGACTTGGAAATGGCTCGTACTCGCTCTCAGTTGTCGCCACATTAGTTATTTAGTTTCGCCTAAATTTGTCGCCTTTTTTACATCGAAATATGGCTTTTTCTGACCGGCGCGGCCCAATCCGATGCAGCTTACTCTAATATTCTGTTACTATGTTCACTCTCTATGGCAGACCAATTGTTCAGTAGTAGACTATGCAACCAATATGTTTTTTAAGTCAAGTAATACATATGTATATGTTCATTGCCAATGTAGAGTGTAAAAGGAATGATTTCGACACTATTTCTAATGTCTAACATTTTATAACGATAATATGTGAATTTAAGAGGTGCATCTAATGAGAAGGCCATTCCTACCTATCTCAGTATTGATCACAAACTTTTTATTGACCTTCTTTCTAATGAAGCATTTCCCAACTTAACAGCACACCTGTAAGCCTCGAAGACTTAGCCTGAGGCGTACCTAACAGGACACTAACATTTCGCTAATCATGTTTAAGTTCCATTTGATAGGGGGTGAGCCTATTGCCATCACTCGGACACGAATCCAGACTGGTCCACGTGGATGCTATAACTGAGAAATCTGTGATGAAAAATGGGGTAGACAACAAAAAAATCGAATAAGTCCGTCAGGTTGATGTCCAAAAAATATTGAAAGAAAGAAAGAAAAAGCATTTATTAGCCCGACAGGACAACACATAAATAAAAAATAATAATAATAAATTGGTAAAATTGTGATTATAACACTAGTTTAAAGTAAACATAATGAAAGAATAAAAAAATAAAAAAATAACGAAATCAATCAAAAAACAAACAAAATACCAAACAGAATTTGTCCTGTACAAGACCAAAAGCAGCATGGTGCTGTACATTTAAAAAAAAAACGTCACAGCGCTGATACTGGACATGTATTTCTTCTTTTCTCACGTAAAAAAAAATTAAGACGATACAATGCGTCTAAAACTCATATGACGTCACAGTTCGGTACACTTTTTACCAGAAAGTGACGTCACAAGCCCACTCATGATCTTTGACGCGTTTTATCTTCGTCAATTTTTGTTAACTTGATAAAACAAAAAACACGTATCCAATATTTTTCGATAAACTGATCACACTGACTGATCATATTGTTTTAAGTCATTCGTCATCCCTATTATACTTTGCCCGACCTGGGAGTCAAACCAAGCTTGAGACCACTAACCAAATAAGGTACTAAATCATCAAAACGTTACGTAATTACCAACAACTTTAGCCATAAACAAGGACCTCAGTGTTGTCATGCAAATAATTTTCCCGCGTCGGGGTTACCACTTTTCCCTTAGCAGATATTCTCGGTACCAGCTTAGATCAAGAGATAGCGTGTTATCGTGTATAATCACAAATTCTGCTGCAAATTACACTTGGTGTAAGAAATTGTGTCCTTATTACGTGTAGCGTTATCTTGTAAGAACAAGATACTTATTGTTGGTATGTGCTGAGATTTTCGAAGATTACTATCAGTTCATTTTTTTATATACATACAAGATTCCCGGTCGCGTCGGCCTGTCTGGCCGTGCTTCGGATATAACGGGAACTACTGGTTGGCTTTTCAGACTTTTTTTTGGCAAGACTTGTGACCCAATCTTAACAGGTATATTATTGTAGCAGGTTCTGTAAATTCTGTCTACCCTGTAGGACAGAGTTTGTGTCCTGCAAAAATACTCCGGCTTAGAGAAAAATACCTAAAAGCTAATACTTTGGTGGATCTTTTCTCGTTTTCTGCATATAAAATCTCTATCTGAGTTTTTAGTTCAGGGATCTCTAAAAAAAGATACGTAAGTAGGTACTCAAATACAATAGAAGTCAGTTTTTGCTCAGATTCACAAACAGCTTCTAAAATTATCACTAAATCGCATTTCTCTTCGAAAACCTGACTTCCAAAATCCCCATGCGTGACCAAAGACAAAATCTCTTAATTTATAAGTTAAGTTTTTTTCTTCTTTTTACTGGTTTCGGTAAAGAGGATTTATACCAACACTAGCTTCTGCCAGCGGCTTCGCCCGCGTGAAGTTTCAAAATTGTCCCATGGGATCTTACTACCGGGATAAAAAGTATCCTATGTGTTAATCCAGGTTATAAACCATCTGTGTGCAAAATTTCATCCAAATCCGTTCAGTAGTTTTTGCGTGAAAGAGTAACAAACATCCATACATCCATACATCCATACATCCATACATCCATACAAACAAACTTTCGCATTTATAATATTAGTAGGATGTACTAAGGAGGATTTATGTAAATGTGTTTTTACTGCTAACCAGTACTAAACTCACCCAGATTGACACATCAACGTGTCATGAGATCGGAAGTGAGCGGTGATTGTGCACGAGATTGAGTCGACCTTAGCATCATCTGATAGCTTTCAATGTGTTGCCATTATTATCCTGTGCCTGAGATTTTTATTAAGATTGCAGAGGATTATTTAATTTACTGTTATTAGACTTGCGAAGGCTTGTGATTATGTAGTTGTGTAGGTACTTATTTTTGACCCGAATACTGAGTGAAGATAACGACAAATGGTAATAGCAGTCTCAATGCAAGAGAATGTCAGCAAAACAAATAACAAAAACATGAAATATCCTCTCGAAAGACGTAGTATTTCTATAATGAACACTTTAATCTCTGTCAACGTTAGTCTTTTATTCCTCGAATGTTTTCATAAGAATAACGTTTTATGAGTGTGTTCTAATATAAAAAAATGGCAAGAAGCTCAGATAGAAATGGTCCTCATATAAGCCAATCAAATTTTATAGGTAGACACCTGTTGAGTTCAACCCATAAAGGACCCATTAAAAATCCATATAATTATCATAACGATAAGTAAAGCATTAATTAATCCGTGTGAACATTATGGTAATATTTTCCCCATAGGAAATGTTGATGATGATGGCACTATTAATCGCTATTCTATGGAGAATTTCCAAGGTTGACATGTTCTTTATTAGTTTTAGAGACAAACAAATCGTTAACAATATGACTATCTTAATTAGACTATTTACCAACTCAAACCTATAACTCCATCACTCAAATCTTGCAAAATTTACTTACAAAAGAATGTATGAAAACAACACTATCCTTTGCTTGATTAATTAATTAAAAAAACAACAACACCATAAACAAACAAAACCATAGATTAAAAATTTCCTTTTTGCCGCCAACAGAGCGGACCATAAACAAACAAAAAGTTTCTGAGGTCGACGTTCGCGCTCAGAAGGACAATGTCTTTTCTGAGAAACGGACGCCGCCGCAGCAAAATATTAATAAAGCTCCGTTTGTGGCTTGGACACGTTTCCGCATTGGTTTGCGGACCGGTCCGGGACAGGTGAAAATAAAACAATGGTTACTGTAGTGTATGGGTAATTAAATCAAGTTCAGTACGATTCTTGAAGAGAACTGTAAAATAAGATGTTTGTTTGTGTCTAAAAATTGTGTTGATGAATGAGTTATTTTCAATTTTGTTGCGATATATATTATTTTAATTTACAGTTTCGTAACTCAATTAATTTTCTAAAAACTGTTTCTTGCTCTAAAAATGACAGACATAAATCTTAAAGAACGATGCAACCACTTTCAACAGATCTGAATTGGGATTGGGCCTAAATAGCCAAAGACAGAGAAAAATGGAAAGAGGAAAGCGAGCCGTCCAGTAAGGTATATCAGGCTCATAAAAAAAGATCCTGAAGAATCTCATCAGTTTTGTTTGCCGAAAAAGTGTGACATCATTCTGATCTAGATTAAACTGGAAAAGTAAGCAATATTTTACTTGGGGACTTTGCACAACAAGGCAGTAATTCTACGCGGGCCTGTGGACGGTGAGCTATGGGCTAGCTCACCGTCCGTCCGTCTTATGACGACAGGCCGTGTCGACGGCGCGTTTGTGTTCCACGCGCGCCTCAAAGATGATGACATGTCAGCACATTGAAAGGGCCGAAGCCTGCCGGAGCTGCGAAACTGTTTGAAAGAGATACCGTGGCGCCGTAACATAAAGGGCGAGGAAGGAACATGGATGGGTTTTAGTCAGTAAAAGTCTGACACTCCCTCCCGCTCCGCCCAGAGTGGGAGAAGTTATTTGATTATTTCGCATTCGAAAAAAAGGCAGTAATTCTAAAGAATAAAGCTACGGTCAGCAGACAGCATGGTATCTTCAGTATGATGTCATTCACATCCCGAAAGCTCTGGATTTAATCGTCATTTTAAAAAGTCTTCGTTCTTAAAACTCGTTAATTAGTGTTAAAACTGATAATAAAGTTGAAAATCAGGTTTAATGAGCTGCAGACATTAGCACTCCACCTAATTACGATGTGTTCTGCTCATTTACTTAAAATTAAATGTAAAAGGGTTTCCTTCCTTCCTTCGTTATTGGCGCTTTGGAACATGCATAGTGTTTGTGGCACATCAGATTAATAAGGACTTTTATGCAAAAGCATGTTTGCAGTGCATTTTTGGTGTTCCAAGTTTTCTATTTAGATCTTTCGGGCCAGTTTCACCGGTTGCGGATAAAGTGTCGGTTAGCCTATTAGGAACTTATCTGCCAGATAAACTAACACTTTTGGTTTCACAGGTGTCGGATAGCGATATCTGGTAGATAAAGTATTAGTTATAACCAGCCTTTAAGTGGTAGATAGTATTACCTATCAGATAACTAATCGACACTTTATCCGGAACCGGTAAAACTGGCCCTTAATGTTTTAGATCCCTATGCTATCTGTCAGTGCCGTGACAGTAATGTGTCATATTTGGCGATGGTAGTTTACTAAAGCTTTCAACAAGCTGGAACTGGGCTGGCCATATACGCCGTATTTCGCCTCAGAATTGGGCGAAAATATCTACGGATTAGGTTCCACAGAACCACAGAAATCAGCGATGCGGCAGGCTCAAAAGAAGATGGCGTGATGAGTTAGACTGCTTCTTCAAGATTTGGGCAGAAATTGATCTAGCAAGAGAGAGAAGAATGGAAAAAAGTAAGGAAGCCTTTGCCCCGCAGAAGGATACATAGGCTAGCGACATGTGAATAAAAATTTAAATCGGTTTAATACACAGATAACTTAGGCATTCGATGTTTACAAATTTAATGGTCTATGGCCCGAAATTAAAACCTTCAGGGCCAGTTTCACCGGTTCCGGATAAAGTGTCGGTTAGTTATCTGATAGTTAATACTATCTACCACTTAAAGGCTGGTTATAACTAATATTTTATCTACCAGATATCGCTATCCGACACCTGTGAAACCAAAAGTGTTAGTTTATCTGGCAGATAAGTTCCTAATAGGCTAACCGACACTTTATCCGCGACCGTTGAAACTGGCCCTTAATCTTCTTTATCATGACAAAATATCTATTAACTCATCACAACAAAAAAAACAATTTAGAGACTTCTTTAACCATTTCGGATGACAACATCCAAGAAACACAAGCCATTAATTTTAAAATGATTTACGTCACCGGCCTGGCCTTTTATCACATTCATTCACCTTTATACATTTCACAAGAGTCGGTTTACCGAACACAAAAACTAAAATACTTTAAAATGACATACGCACGTCGTAAATTAATTTATAATGGCGTCTTTTATCATAAAAATCTGAGATCAAAATGGGTGCCAGGACTGCCAGGTGCTTGTATAAATTACTTTTTTTGTATCAATTACTTTTGCTGAGATAAGCAAGACATGTCATCAGATCCTTCCTATACAGGTTGTAAACCACCTCATCACACAGCCGTCAACCAAGCATCCTGTACATCATACTAAGTAACTTTACGCAAAAATAATTGCTAGGAAACGACTTTTTTTTGGCGTGAAAAATCATGTTTTGTGGTAGAACTCAATGTAACGCACTCAAGGCATTGTGCTGGTGGATGGATTGTACGGGGGTCGTAGAGGTGTAACCATTTTACAATAAAACTTGTATTTAAAAAAAACTTGTCAAAAAACCTAGAACTAGGTTCCCAGGTATGGTGAAGATCAAAAAAATGTAGTGCAATGACGGGGAAAACAAGTAAGTACCTTTCGGCTTCGTTAATAGGTTTTTTTACACCTTTTAGGTGGACATCAAAACTATTAAAGGAGACATGACAATCTGGCCTACTATGTATTTACTAAATAGATGTATATAGATACGGATTTGTATTAATATTTATGAATTCCTGCATGAAAAATATCATATTGGTAGGTACTTAATTGGTCATAAAGGGTACCTAATAAATATAATTAAAATACGTGATTTCAATGTTTATCCTGATTTTCACACTTAAGACCAAAAAAAGCTGCCGCTTATTTATTTATGTTTTTTTTTTCATTTTTGATAACACGTGGTAATGAAAAATTACGTACGGTACAAGTAGCACCATAAACAAAATCAAAATGGCTTCCTCGCCAAATAAATCAAGCGAAAACCGTTTGTCCAATTACGTTCGTGTTTAGGACCGAAAAATATTGCATCAAGTTTCAATGGGCGTAAATTATTGCAGTTTTATTGTTGTATTCTTGTAATAACATTTATTAATATGCCGTGCAAGTACGATTCGGTTTATTTTTAGATCTTTAATTAATTGGCAACGGTGTTTTGGTTTGTTATGCTTTTTTTTTTTGGATAAGCGATATCATGTATTTTGGCAAAAACTAATTTTAATTCAAGTATCTGTCGTTGATTTTTTTAATTTCTTGCATTTTATTTTCAAGAATCATTTTCTCACATTTTTAAATTAGAAGGCTATATAAGTCTATTTGGGCCTGCCAAATGCGGCTGTGATGGCTGAAATTTTGTCTGAGGATCTGGATACAAAGAAAAGCTAAAGAGAAAAGGCAGAAAACGAAAGATAAATATAGGAATGGGCCCTAATAGTGCTTGCTAGGAATGGGAAAGTTTCACAATTATTAGATATAATGGTATAAGTATTGTAAGGGAACATATCGTCAATTTTGTCGTTTATGTACACAGCAGCCTCACCTAACTTGCATTATCTATTTCAACACACACAAAACATAATCAATTTAAATTTATACAACAAGAAATTACTTTAAATCCAAATCTACCAACACAAAGCACTTACGTTTTATCGTAAAACAGAAACATTTTGACACAGATGTGTTTAAGTAAGAAACAAGTAACCATCGAGTTTTATCGCTAGGCTGCATTGTCTATGCGTTGCGAAACGTAAGTGTTTAAGACCATAGACAAACTCACCACTCATACATGATTGTTCGGTGTTCAACTTAGTAAATCGCGTGTGTTTTATGCAAGAGGCAGAAGTACGAGTAAGTGCGTTCTACCTGTGACGTTTTCTTATATGAAGAAATGTTTAGTTGTTTTTCGTCCTTTATCTGAGTAGGTATTGCATATTTATGCTTTGAAAATGCGCCGGAAAATAAGTTTTCTTTGGTTCAGAAGATGGTGGCCTGAAGATGAGTGGAAATCGGTTTCAAATGGTTTTGTATTTCAGCAACGACTTTCAGTCGATTGAAATAATCTTTTACTTTTGTTTAGAGACATTGTTTTTGTTTCTAGATCCACCAAATACAGAGAAGACTGTAGGTAACGAGACATAAAAGAGGTTTCTTATGAAACTCTTGATAATTCTATAAGTAGATACATTTTTATCTGTCTATTATATTGTCTTATTTTGATAGAAAAAGCATGCTGCCCAAATAAATTGGTATAAGGGCAGCAGAATGTTGATGACCTTTGTACTTATATTAAATCAAGAATTGTTTTAAACGACTCTTTGTCAATTTAGTATTACGTCAATATTTTACAATATTAAGCAGGATATTGTATAGTTGTCAAAGTTTACACGTTTCTATTATTACCGTATCATCGCGGCAATCTATTTGATTTACAACATTTTTATAATTTGTTTTATTATATTTAAATATGCATACTTAGCACTGTTATTAGCGATGAATTGATTAATTTATTTTTTATTATAAAATATATACGGTTCTATGCAAATTTTTGATAAGCGCACTACGACTCGACCACGACCAACACGTTCAAACGACCCGCGATTTGCGACAGAGAAGACGAATTTAAGAAGTTGTGTAGACCAGACGTCACTGTAATGCGACTTGCGACGCTAGGGCACTCATAGGAAAAAAACCTACTCGACGCAAGTCGCGTCGCAAGTCGTATCGAGCGAGGTTTAGATCCAGGTCTTAGATAATTATATTTCGTTACAACGATCCAAAAATAACCAGTTGCGTTTTTAACGCAATCGCCACTAAGAATTGAGGAAATCGCCTCTCCGATAATTATATAATTATTTAATGTTTGTTTTGTTTTAATTAATTAACTAAACCGCCTTGAAGTTGTGAAGAATCGAAATAATGTTAGTTATTTATTGGTATCGATATTTCTTATAACATATCGCTGCACTGAGAAAATTATGTTATAAATTGTAACCTCTATACAAGTGTACATACCCTTTGATGCTTTTTAACGATACTGTATAATTGTCAACCTTATAAAGTTAAAAAGTTGGTTCTACCGAGTGCACTGACAACCACTTTCAACCTTATTACAAAGGACATAAGGGTGAAAAGTGACACACCGTCAGAGAACTCGATATAGTACCTATGAGTACGTCTGATAAATCTTTGTTGAATTGTTTTGAAAATTATTTTCACAGATCAATAGCCAAAGCCACTGGTCATTTTTCAGGATAGGTCTAAAAGTTCTAAATTGAACATAAAATGTAAAATGTAATTTTTGATGAATTAAAAGGACAAAAGCAAAGAACTTTCAACTTCGAGAAGTTCACTTAGTCAAATATGAGTTTACATCCGTAACAACAGCGGGTGTCATTGTTAATTTAGAATTAAATCTCGTTTGCCGGTAAAGTATGACATTATTTTATTTTAAGTCTAGGAAGCGGAATTCAATATTAATTACTATAGAATTAATATTGTTATTCAATTTCTGTGTTTTCAACAAAAGCTGCTTTTCCTGCTACTCAAAAGAGTTAATTATGTCCGAAAAATGTTGCTTCTGGGCAAGCCCCTTTTCAAAACATTAATTATGCATCGCCGATTTAAAATCATCCATCGTACAGTAGCGTTAATTTTGTACTTTTCGCAGCAAACTGTACAGTATTTTCTTTATTAAATACGTGTTTCTGCAGGTACACAAGAGGTACCAAATCTACTTATACAGTGCCCTTAACTACATATACTGGTTAGCGGTACACCTGGGGTTCTGACATCAGGGTTCGCGGTTGTACCTAATTTTTAAAATATCATTGTACGGGTTTAGGTATACAGATTTTCAGGAGAGGTACGGAAAGATACACAGAAGGTACCAAATAACTGCAATAAATTTAGGCTGATCTGAAAAAATACACTAGCGAATCTGACGTACATTGGCTGGAAGCGAATCCCGACATGGTTGAGAAAAGGCTAGGCTGATGATGGAGGATGCAAAAAGGTTAACAAAAACTAAACTCAAGGAATCAGTCAACACATTCGATGATTTCAGGTCGAAAATTAGCTTAGAACCTCAACTATTTAAAGCAATTTCGGATGGGAAGTCATCAAATGACTTCTCCCACTCTGGGCGGAGCGGGAGGGAGTCGCAGACTCTTACTGACTAAAACCCATCCATGTTCCTTCCTCGCCCTTTATGTTCCGGGGCCGCGGCCCGGTATCTCTTTCGAACAGGCCCACAACCCCGGCAACAGGCCCGCAACCCCGGCAGCAATTTCGATCCTCAATTTGCTTTCCATATGACGTTCATTCACAAAATGACACGCTCCACAATACTAAAACCATTTAATTTCCCAAATCGTCGTAAAATTAGAGAGACCTACAAAAAAAGAAACCGCGTTATAATATTACAAAATATCATTGCATAGAACGTGTGAACGGCAGTTACGACATTGTTCACAAAATGTCCGATTTTACGAAATATCTCCAATTTTGTTGGGAGACGAGACGATTGTGAGGCTGCCTTATATCATAGAAACAACTAGATAATTATAGGATGATGATAGACCGATGATCTGGTGAAGGTTTTTTTTTTTTTTTTCGGAATGGCATCTCGCAGTTCAACCTAGAAAGGTTGTCGTCTGCTTAACCGGACTATCCTGTGGGTGCATTGAGTGTAAGGCCTCCAGCTAGGGCATAAAACTTACAAACTAAGCGACTACACGCTAAGGGCACCCCCTGCGGGGTACGGGCCTCGGCTTAGGGCGTCGCTGGAAGAGGACAGCGAGGGGACAGGCTGGATCTGAGTGATGTCATTATTTAGGGACTGGATTTGGACTACAGGCTCAGCCACGCGGGCTGGCACGAGCAAGGGACGGGGATCTGGTGAAGGTTACGAGATTCGTTGAATGCGAGTCGCACGGGACCGGTCAATGTGGCGACACTTCGGCGAGAGAGGCCTTTGTCTAGTAGTGGACGTCTTTCGGCTGAAATATATGGTGATGATATGAGAGCTTTTAATACCGTTAACCAAAACGGACAGAACAATTTGTAACTAAGTAGTACCAAGGTCACCGACGTAGCCCGAAGAATTGCTTATCTTAAGTGGCAGTGGGCAGGTCACATTGCTCGCAGAACGGATGACCGATGGGGCCGAAAAGTTCTAGAGTGGCGACCGCGAACCGGAAGACGATGCGTTGGAAGACCTCCCACTAGGTGGACCGATGACCTGGTGAAGGTTGCGGGAATCCGGTGGATGCGAGTAGCAAGGGACCGGTCAATGTGGCGACACTTGGGGGAGGCCTATGTCCAGCAGTGGACGTCTTTCGGCTGAGATGATGATGATGATGAGTAACAAGTTTTGGATTACGATTTTCTTCATCTTTTCCAGTCTATGGCTCTTAAATATTTCAATGTCTTTGACGCACTGGCGATATTTCTTTATCGTGTGGTTAGTGGCTAACCTTCAGCAGTACAAGTACGTAAGAATCGATAGGACTCGATAAGATAAATTTGACAGTTATTCTCGATAAAATGAGTTTTTATGGAGTCAAAGACTCATTTTATCGAGAATGACTATCAAATTTATCTTATCGAGTCCTATCGAATCTTACGTACTTGTACTGCAGGTGTCAGTTTTATCCCACCTATGGGCCTCTGACTATGCTCTACATGCCGTCGAGAAATATCTCTCAGGGATGCAGGTTTCTTTATGATGTTTTCCTTCAGCGAAGCAAGTGATAACGATACAATGCATCCGAAATCAGAGGACCTCTGACTTGGTGTCCAACGGTCACTCCACTAGATCACTGCTTGCACTGGCGATGAAATTGACAGTTTTGTCAATTTTGATGGCTTATTGGTACAAGTGTTATGGTAACTTATAATGTTGGCTAGTAATTACGTAGAGATCAAGCCACCTTGATACAATTTGAATGTACTGTTTTAGACTTTCACGGTTTTTCACTACACTTAAAGTACTTACGGGATTATATCCGTGATTTTCTTTTATTTTGACTAAGGAAGAGGGTAGACAGATTTGTCTGCACATAATAAATAATTTTCGTCCCACCCGCATGCCTCTTCCGTATTCCCGCGATCATGATGCTTGCAACAGCGTCGAAATATCGGGTGCTCAAAATAAAAGAAAATCACGGATATAATCCCGTAAGTACTGTATGTGAAGTTGGATGTAGTTAGTTACTTATTGCTTATTGTGCTACAAATTGAAGTGTCTTTCAGCACTATTGAGTTCTTATAGCGATTAAAACAAAAGACTGATGTCTGTCCAAAAGGGTTCTTTATGATAGGTCTTCTATACTTTTGAAAAGCGAAAGCTTTGTATAGCTATGATTAGGAAAGTAGCCATTTGGTAGAATATATTTGGAAAAGAATTTTCTCGCCTCCGACTGCCTTGTTGGTCGAGTCAGTCACAAGCGTGACTGCTGAGGTCTTGAGTTTGATTCCCGGGTCGGGCAAAATGTTATTGGGTTTTTCCATTTCTCTATCGTAGAAATAAAAGAAGTTAACATAGAATAACTGATGCGGAACCCTTAGTACGCAAGTTCTGATCGCACTTTGCTGGTTTTTGGTAAACATAAATAACTATAACACATAAAAACTAGTCTTACAAGAAAATACCTTTCTCAGCAATGGCGACTATGCTTAATTACTGCAATTAAAATATTTCATCTTGTGTAAAACATTCTTTAGAACAATTCAAACACTTCACAATTCCAAACATGCTTCATAATTATTTGTAGTTATTTTTATTGCAAAAAATTGTTAGAAAAAAAAATGAATGTCCGCGTAGAAGTTATGTAAACTATGATAAATTGTAAAACTACGATATTTTATTTATCTCAATCGTATATTGCTCAAATACTAAGGCAAATATCCACGAAACGATACTTCGATGTTTTGTAAATAAAGCAATTAACGAAAATGTGAAATATTTTGGAAGAAAATTCTTACCTAACATTACATCAAGCCTGTAATCCCCAAAAGGTTAAGCAGAAGTGAACTGTACCGCTACTACACTATTTTGACGCTGCTATACTACCAAATCATATTCCTTTTTTTGTTTGAACTCACTCTTTTCAACCCCCGACGCAAAAACGACGGGGCGTTATAAGTTTGACGTATCTGTGTCGCCCGAACGGATGAACCGATTTGGATTTTGTTTCTTTTTGTTCGAAAGGTGAATTAGTTGGCAGTGTTCTTAGCTACGTTTGATATAAATCAATCCAAGATGGCCGCCGCCACAAAATGGCGGATTACATACTTAATCAACAACTCCCACAGTATGGGTATCAAATGAAAGGGCATGACTAGTAGAATACTACAGACTATTATAAATTAAAAATCCAATATGGCCGCCACCACTAAATGGCAAATTAACGAATTAATCCTATTTATTTAACTTTTAGTAAGTACATTGTGTCAGGGGTTTTAAATTTTTAATTTAATTTTACTTGTTATTTTGGTTATTTAAAGAAGATCACATCTTTTTACCTTATTTCCTATTTCTAGTCTGTCACAATGATCATCCATCATTTTCTTTACTTTTTTTCATATTCAAAAATATTTACGTTTCAAGCTGCCAGTACTAATTAGCAATCTAGAATGATCGATCATCATAGAACCTCTACAGTAGGTTCCTAATAGTACACCCGTATTTCGATAGTAATAAGTGTCATGTAATAGGGGGCAAGCCAAAGTGGGACTGGCCTAGCCTTGTCTACCTTATGCCTGACGACCTGTGGGCCCAAATAACCACGATGTGGAGCCCTGACACAACCAGAAGGCGACGCGGTAGACCTCGCAGGAGGTGGCGGGATGAGCTGGACAAAACGAACGACTAATAGACCACATTGGCCCTGGATCGAAGAATTTGGAAGTCATGGGGCCTTTGCCCAGCTGTGAGATGACACTGCTATAAGCAGTAGAAGTAGTAGTAAAAGGGGGTAAGCTAACCTTGGCCCTTGCTTCGCCCAAACCGAACTGAGAATAAAAAACAAAAATACTAGAGCAACGACGCCATTTCTTTTTTTTTAGGATGGGATATCATCAAATGACTTCTCCCACTCTGGGCGGAGCGGGAGGGATTGTCACACTTTTACTGACTAAAACCCATCCATGTTCCTTCCTCGCCCTTTATGTTCCAGGGCCGAGGTATCTCTTTCGAACAGGCCCGCAACCCCGGCAGGCTTCGGCACTTGCGGGCCCCTCCCACGCCATCAATCATCAAACTTAACGAGTTAAATGAACAAAACTAAATCAAGCAGAATAGGTAGTTAGCTCACTTTCTTTTCTCTTGTATTAACGTTATAACATGTTACTTAACCGATTATATTGAGTTAGTTTTCGTAATACAGAACAATTACACATCTTTACGTAGTAAAAATCTTTTTTGCAAAACTTAAACAGACTTCAAAAAACAAAAAGGTGAAAAATAACTTAAGATAACAAAAGCAGCTTTTTATTTGATTAGAAATTATATTAAGTTCAATTCAGTTATGTGTTAATGTTATAAGCTAAATTAGTTCAGGAAGTATTTTTCTAAAAGTACAATGGGATTGATAGATTCCTACTAATATTATAAATGCGAAAGTTTGTGTGTAGGTATTTAAGTATGGATGGATGGATGTATGGATGTTTGTTACTCTTTTACGCAAAAACTACTGAACGGATTTGGATCAAATTTAGCACACAGATACTTTATAACCTAGATCCCATGGGTCAATTTCAAACTTCACGCGGGCGAAGCCGCTGGCAGAAGCTAGTATCTCATAAAAAAAACTGTAAGCAACATTTAGGAATGAAACCACTTGCACTGTAAGTATGTTTATTTTCAAGTTTTTAATCAGAAGGCAAAGTATGTGTTGAGTATCATCAATTTCCGCTTACCAAATCCTTTTTAAACCAAAATCCTTTTTCAGTACAACCAAAAAAGCCGTCATCTAATTAGGAATAAAACACCACACCAAATAATCCTCGGTCAGCACATTTCATGCCTTTCGCGCCGAAAACATTTTCTGCTAATTGGGCCCCGAGATAAAACCTCTTTGGCGGCCGACTGAACCACAGAAAACATTAAGTATGTACTTTCCTTTGACGATTATTTATTCGCGAAGATTCGAGATTTCAAAAATACAGGACATCGAACTTTCAAGGAAGTTAAATCCTGATATCCCGAGGAACGAATTTATGGAGATAAAAAATTATGTCATTGTTTTCAAGGCAATTAGCGATTTAGTTTATGGTTTGAAGGTGTGATCAAACATTCTTGAAACGATATGGTATCTATGAGGTTTTTGTTGTTATTGCTTCCTTTTCTATACTAATACTAGCTGACCCACGCAACTTCGTCTGCGTCACATAAGACACCTATTACTACATTTTTTTTTCATAAGAACCTTCTCCTAACAATAACAAACACAACAAAAAAAGAATCAGCCAAATCGGTCAAGCCGTTTTCATGCTATGTCGTGACAACGGAAAACGGGTTTCATTTTTATATAATAGATATAGATATAGATATAGATATATATAGATTATGAAGAGGTTTAATTTTGTTGGTGAGTTTAAATATAGGGGTAATCTTCGAAACAAATAATCCAATTTTAAAAATTCTTTCTTTGGCACAAAGTTACATTATTTGTGGATGCTAAAGGCTATAAATTGTATACAAGTCATGCATATTAGCCAAGTCGGGCGAAGTCGCGGGCCATGTTTTACCGAATATTCTACTAAAAATTACTTAGTTCTGATGTCAGAGTGGTCATATAAGGTCCCACCAATGTAACTTATGTGCCCATCATAATTCATTTCATATACCTACGTGTGAATTCAATTCACAAATACATTACAAACTAAAAGATAAATATAATAATTTCAGATGAAATCAAAATCACATCACATCCCAGTAGTTGAAACCTAATCACTTTGTTTACAATCAAATTAATGAATGAAATAAGATATTGCAAATATAACTATCGTAATTTAACGCACACATAATTACAACACAGAAGGTAAACTTACAACAAAATTTCGTATGTCTTCGATTGAAAGATGACGTTGATTATTTTACCAAGTAACCTATAATAAACTTATCAATTTTATTAGTATAGTTTTAAATGCAGATACAAAACCGAAACAAACGTCGCCATCTTATTTTTCAACTAGCTGACCCACGCAACTTCGTCTGCGAAACATAAGAGAGAAAAACGATCGGAAATAAAAATCCCCGGTTTTGCAACATTTTTCATTCCTGCTACGCTCCTAATGGCCGCAGCGTGATGTTATATAGCTTAAAGCCTTCCTCGATAAATGGACTATCCAACACAAAATTTTCAATTTGAACCAGTAGTTCCTGAGATTAGCGCGTTCAACCAAACAAACAAACAAACTCTTCTGCTTTATTTTTAGTTATTATTATAAAGCATATACAATTTCTCAAATCTTTGTTGGTCTAGTGGTCGCAAGGTTAAGTGTCTAGGTTCAAGCCTGGCAAGGTGTTATTGCGATTTTCCATCAGGAGTTTCTCATTAGCGGCTACGGAATCTTGATTTGTACCCAGTTGATAGAAAAAGGATGGCTCTCTTTTACGAGAACTTCTGCAACTTAATCAAAACTGGCGAAATGCGGGTGTAAGTACTAAGTATTAGGCACACATTAACCGAATCCTTCGTGAATTAAAAGCGTCATATTATTGCTATGTTATAAAATGTCTCAAATTTTTACCTACAGCAACCCCCTGTCAAAGAAGACAGATCCTTGATTTGACATCTTCCGTGATTGACCTTTTTTAATGAAAAACAATCAAGAAAATTATACATTTCCCTACATGGTTTCCTTAATATTACAAAATTACAAGACGTTTGTATAATACCAATTCACACACATTTCAACACTACACAATTGGCCTTCTGCCACTAACTTACACTCAATCCACCACGACCTCTGCCCTCTTGATCAACACAACACAGAAAGACTTTTAGAACTGATTGACGTCCAACTTGATTAAGCTAGTAAGTAATAAATAACTTAGTTATATGTACAAACACCTATATTAATCCGTAATAGATTCTGTCGGTTGCGATTACTCTTGCATAGTTTGAAACCGGTACATTAGCATGATAGGAACTTAAAGAAAGCAGTCGGTTGAAGCGAGTGTAGTTTATGACAGTGGCTTTGCAAAACGAGCAAGGATAGGAGTGAATATACTAGTGCAGGTGCCATATTTATCACAAAAAGTTACGAAGAAAATTTTGCCAAGGGAGGTTAGGTTAGGTTTAATGATATACCATTGGTAGTTTTATCGAAGGCGGTATACACGAGACATAACTTTAATTTCGTACAATGTATATAATACTAGAAATAGGGACCAACTAGTTCAGCCAGGTTTCAGGCTTGCTAAAGTAGATTCATCTTTCATGGGGTACTGTTTAAAATGTTACAATAAAATACCTCCCCACATTTTACAACTGAATGAGACGAAATTCAAATCTTGTGTAAAACGCACACTATGTAGGCAAGCATATTATAAGCTGGGAGATTACATTGAGGATAAAAATGCTTGGCTAAATGCTGGTCCTGCTCCGCAACCATAGGTGCAAACATATTGGACAATATTATTGTGGTAGCTGCAGAAGATTGTAAAAATATTCTTGCATTGTATAGACTCCATCTCTTAGTATTGTATAATTGCATAGCACATGTGTGAGTACCATGTACTGTAAAGCTACCATTTGCATTTAGTTATCTTTCATTGACTTGAATATGCCTTGGTGGCTGAGAGAATGTCATGCTCGCTTAAATGTCTTGCTGATGGTGGCGGGTGGGTCGGGTCATTTAGTTCCCTTCAATATGGTTGAATTGAATGGCGCTGATCCATGCGTCATGTTCGTGAACGGGCGCTGTCGGTCGGGACTGGTCATCTCTTAGCTGCCATGGATCATTTGAATTGCTTTATTTTATAAATTGTTGACTTATTTCTTTTTTACTCTGGACGCTCTTATTGTTCACGTCTTTCTACATCGTTCTCACATATATGTATAATCTCAACATGAAAGATGTAACCAAGATTTTGTAACAACATTTATGATTGAAAAGAGTGTCCATGGAGTTTCTTGCCCGTTCTTCTCCATAGAGATCTACGCTAGGGAATGGGCAACTACAGTACATTCTCAAGTTATTATGCCTTGTGTCTGTGACTGTAGCCATTTTTTTTTTCGTTTTATCGACATTCAAAAGTGCCGTAATGGTCTAGTTGAAATAAATGATTTGAGTTTGAGTGAGTTTGAGTTTGTAAAATATAATGAGAGCTCAGTCCAACTGCCAGTTCGTAGATTATCATCATCATCATCAGCATCATCATTTTAGCTGAAACACGTTTACTGCTGGACATGAAGCTCTCACAAGTGTGACTTGTCCCGTGCGATATACATCCAGCGGATTTCCGCTACCTAAATCAGGTCACGAAGGTTACCGACGTAGCCTGAAGACTTGCCCAACTTAAGTGGCAGTGGGCAGGGAACATTGCTCGCAGAACGAATGAACAGGGGGCCCGAAGTTCTGGAGTGGCGACCGCAAAAAGGAAGACGTCACGTTAGAAGATCTTCCAGTAGGTGGACCGAGTTCGTGATACCTACACTGCATCTAATTGTCCAGATATTATATAACCTATTACAAAAGCCATTCTCCGTCCAATTCTCGTTCATAAACATGCAATTATTGAAATATTTATTGGCTCAACTGACCGTAGAGTCCAAAAAAGGAAATTCATAGAGCACTTTCACACAGATACGAATCGGACTAAATAGACGACAAAGCGGATGAAAGTGAACTTCTTACCAAATGACTATTAAGGATTCTTCACGCGATCATGTTTTCACATGTCCGAGCATCGAATATTATAAATTCTGTTGCCTCGCTCGCCTTGTGAGGGGAATCTAAAACTTTTCGACCACTTTCTTTATTTTATTTATCTCCTATGAAAGTGTTTTTATTTGTTAACGCCTTTTTTCCATTGAGGAAATGGAGAAGGAATAAAGTTAGAGAGCATAACAGCTTAATAACCTAAAAGATAAAATGGTTTTGCACAAACTTATGTGTTTCAAGTAATCCTGGAAATTCCCTGACTGACTCACTGCAAAGCCGGTGCAACATCCAACAGTGAATGTACTGGCCATAAAATACATTATTATAAAAAAATATATTAACATATTCACAAGATAACGTTCCTCCTTCGACAAAATCCTCACCATTCAAGATAACAGTTCAAAAAAGCGGCAACACTCGGTAATATCACAGAGCATTTCATTTTGTGTACCAATCATAAATTCCTATCATCGTATTGCTATAAAGTATCAAATTTAAATTAAGCTGTACGAGCGCTTGCCTTTGCCTCTTCGCCGATCAAAAAAAGAAAAGTCAAAATGGCGCGGAATAAAGTAAATATGGCGAATTCGTTTAATGAATTTCATGTCACCTCCATTAATGCATAACGGGATGAACAGTTTTCTGTTAAGCAAACTCATTGGGGATTTGATCAAAGGGTCAAAAAACCTATAATGAGAATCCGAACAGTGGGGGGCGAAAGAGTGTTGATTCGATTCGGTATTTTGACAGTAAAAAATGTGCGGTCCAACGACCAGGGTCACACTCACAGTAGCTATGGTATTGAAATAATAACATCTGGGAACTCGGATTTAGAATCGATAATCGGTATACCTCGAGATGCGTGACTGTGTTCGAAAAAGAAATGTTGAATCGATTTCAGTTTGACAGAAGTTGGGAGCAATATTTATTACCAAAGATAAACATTTAATATTGGTAATATGTTACTGTCCGTCCCAATAAAATTATGTCAGAACATTGTCAGAACTGAAAATTCGATCATCAAGCACAGCCAGTTGGTAAAGAAAATATATTGTTTAAAGCATAAAGTATGTAACAATAGTAACTATTCATTATGTATGTGGAAGCAATAAACTTTAAATAAAGAATATGGAAAAACCGGACCAACTCTATGCAGGTGAAAGTCAACGTTCACGGTTTACTACAAAAAGTAACTAAAATTAGTTGAAATAAAGGTCGACATACGACCTTCAATTCAGCAGATTTTGCTTCTGTCTATCGTCACCGTAATTAAGTACTGACGAAATATTTATATAAAATGTTTTTTTAAACACCTCATAGACAACTATTTGACATTTTCAAACTTGTTCCTCGAAGTGACATAATTTTACAGGAAGTAACGAAATTAAACACAAACAAACCGGCTATTGTCGAGCTTTTTGATAATTTTAATAATAATAAACATATTTATTTCCTTAAATATGGCAAAAAACGCTACAAGAAATTATTAAGTGGCTTTGATGACAAAAGTTTTATCAAGTAACCTTGAATTTTTCTATCAGCTGTTAAAATTGTCATGTGGTTGTAAAATGGCATGTTGTCTATGTTTTGAACGAATGATGCGGAACAGAGTCGATGAGCCATAAACAAATCGAATGAAATGGGCCTTTTAACGTGAATGAAATAAAGCGTGAATGAGAATGAAAGGAAAACGCTGCCATATTGTCTGTTCCGCACGAATCTTAGCATTTATTGAGGGGAACGGTTACTTAATTTTGTTGTTGCCGTTGGATTTGTAAACTGTTATAAGTTGAGTTGTAGTTATTATTGCAATTTCAAATATCGATTTAAAGCAATTTGGGTGAAAATTAAAGATTTGAATAATTTCTCAAGAATTGATTCAAAATTTACTGATAGAGATGTTTGTTAAAGTTTTCAGAAATAATTGTTTGTTTCTGACCTGAAACAATGTATTACCATAATAAAGGCCGTTCAAGTATTACGTAAGCAGATTTATTACAATTATTTACCCCCTCCCTCCCCCTTGTCAGCAAAAATAAGAAAAGCTCTTAACGCCCCGCCCTATATGTAAGCATAGAGGGAGGGGGGGGGCTCTTGCTTACATAAACTTTGGAATATGTATTTTTTCTTTTAAAGTAAGTGTCCTGTGCTTTTATATATTTTTTCGGCTGTTAGTCAATGCACCAAAGACAGAGACAATTAAAATTAATCTCACTTGTCAAATTGTCCAAGCCTGACAAGCTATTGTGATACAAATTGCCAAAAAATCTGACATCAGAATGTTCATTAAAGGTCTTAACTTTTTTGTTGCAGCTCGGATATCAATTTTCGTATAACAATTCACAAAAAACGTTAAAATCGCAAATTGAAAAACCCCTTATCTTTGACATTTTATCTTCATTATTAATGTTGGATAATTCTTAAAATTGAGGACTTTTTGACGTAACGTGAGAAGACGCCATATTGGTAATATTTGTGACAAATGTCAAAGTGTTTTGGCGCGAAGTTCCTGTTACTCTTGGTTTATTTTGTTATCTTTATGTTTGAAATAAGTGACTCGTGCGTTAACGGAAAAATATTGTCGCAATTAAAATTGTCCTTGCGCGCCTTATACGGTTTAGTATGCAGTTGTTAAATAAATAATTTAGTTCAGAAACACGACCATACCTGCTATGAAATCACAACAATAATTTAATTTTGAGTAAAAACTTTTTATTAACACCGCTTATTATTCTTCTACAGTTTCCGTAAGCACTGATTGACGTTAAACAAACCTGGACATTGACTTGACAGAATAAGATCAACCATTTGAAGTAAACAGGGCCAAGAGCAAATCAGGAATGGCCGTCCAACACGTCAAATGCGTCTAATCTCAAGCCGACATGTAAATTCTGACTCACTTACATAAAATTAAATAAACTAAAGAGAACCCCACACAGAAAGACATAATCAGAATGCAACGAATTCTAATTATTTTGCATTAAAGTGAAGAACGATAAAAATGCGTTGTACAGAAAAGTAATTAAGAGAATTGAATTTACATAAAGATAAAATTCTCGACGACTTAATAAACTTGTAACGTACTGAAGTGGTGCTAAGGCCTGGTATCCACCAAAACGGAGAGAAGACTTACGAAAATCGACACATTACATTGGTAGAAATCCACATCGCGTCTCCTGTCTCTCCTGTGATTGGGCAAACCTGCACCGCTTCGGTCGTTTGCGCTTTAGTAGAAACCAATCCTTAGAAACGACCTACAGCGAAGTAAACCAGGCTTTCAATTTAAGACACAAAACGTATTTTGTTCCTTTTTCAAATGCCAGATGGCAGAAAAAGGGAAACATTTTTTACCAAATAAATGTCTTTTTACGATTAGCTCTGGGTTAAGACACTTTTCATTTTGTAACAACAAAAAAAAAACAAGCAATGTTAATTCCAAATTCGAAGTGACACGTTTATTTCTGGCTAAATTAAATTAGAGATGTAAGTTTGACCACACACTAAGGGCTCGACCATGCATTTAGTGTAGCTGAGAGAAGTTTTAAATGATGGCAACATTAGCCTTCTTGGTTAGCAACAAAAAGACTTTTGATAATATCTCGTATCAGAATAAGATATTGTGATTTTTGACGGTGAAAAGAATAAGTTAGCAAGGCTGGGGCCGTAGGAAAATTATAAAGGTACCATTTACCTACCTAGCGAAAAATGGATGGCCCTATTCCACTTGCGGACGTCAAAAGATCGCATCAGAGGAATGGGCAAATGCAAAAAAATACTTTAGTCTTTTTTAACCAAGGTTGACTTTTCTTTACATTTTCTTTCGTAGTATATTTCTTGTAGGAATATCGTACTATGTTGATTTAATTAAACACACAGACACATACTAAGCTATATTACATTGTATTTAATGTTTTGACCGTCCACCCATCGTCTTCCAACAAAAAGCAATCTATCTGTTAAGTCATGCAGATCACGGTATTAACTACTTCCTTATTGAATTTGTTCATTGTGGCCGGTGTTGCCACACACAAGTTGCAATATTAATCGTTATTTTAAATTGAAATAACAATTTATTGTCTATGATTATTGATTTTGCACGTTCTTTGCACATTTTTGTAAATAAAACAAAAACTTTAAATAATTAATTTGGTTTTCCTGTATGACTAAAAGTTATTAAATGGTGTTCGATTTCAGAAGGCCGACTTCCATATCTGCACGAAGAAAAAAAAAACAAAAATAATATATTGCAAACAGTATGTTGCGGATATAAACATTATGTACCTACGTTTATATCCGAAAATAAACACATATTTCCGAAACTTCTGAGCTGAATTAAATGAGTTAAAATCGGATTACCAACATAAAATCATTCAGGATTTCAAAATGAGAATCCAGATATTACAGAGGAGCATCATTAAAAGGAACTAACTTCGGAATCTCTTAATTAAAATATAATAAACGTATTTTTAGTGCATTTTGAGATCACAATAATGTTGTTGTTGTGTTTATGTATTAAAATAACTTGCTGGCCATACCAACAATCAAACGATTTTTTTTATAAAGTCAACATTAATTGTATTGTATTGTATTTACTTATCCTTGTATTTTCTTCTAAAAACTCCAACTAATGGATAAAGTAGAAGTTGCCGATATGGAACTTACCTGGAAAAGAAAAAATATCAATTAGTTCGACAAATCAAAATCATGTTCTGAAAGTGGAATAGCGAACTTTAACTTAAACCAAATCGTACCTAAAAATAATCATTTATAATCCACTAAGATAAGACTAGTCTTAATTATCTCTTTCCACAGAAATATTAAAAACAGATCTATGTCTCTTTCTGTTAAATCGTAGAAGCTTTCCTAAGTTATGTCAATAATTTTGTAAGTAAATTAACTTCATGTGCTTTTTTTTCATCACTCCGTTACAAAAAGTCTAATGAAATGCATCACGGAAGCCACACAGAAAACAGAACCACAAAGAATTGCAATATTTAATGATGTATTTCCTGAGCTACTAATTTTAAATCCGAAATTATGAAACAAGAGAATATTAATGTTTTAATTGAAATTTAACACTAGTTTATATGTTTCAGTAGTTTAAGAGGTCATTGCCCTCTAAACACAGATAAAATATCAAATGATTACGTCAGTAATTGTGCAAGATAATTTTCTGGGCCCTACTAATTTTTAGTACAAATACCGTGGTGACATAAACGCCTTAGGCACAATAGTCATATGCAATGCATGTCTAAAAATTGCGTAAATTGTCTATGAACTTTCCTTTGTGCAATGAGTGGACTGACAAGGAATTTGCACTTGCGCCCTTCTGGATTTGTTAGTCACGAATTAATTAAACTGATCAAAAAACAGTAAGGTCGATTATAAAAAGCCACAGGACAAAACAAAAAAACAACTGATTTCCAAAACAGCAATATAAAGTGACAAATAAACTTCGTTTTGATTGTTTCAGTTTGGAAAATAAATTGGTTTAAAATGCTAAAGATTCTTGCGGCTAGTTTAAAATATAAACACACTTATTGTACACTTCTACGGTCCACTCCATTCCGATTTACCAAACACAACCTCATAGCAAATTACAAAGATTCTAAGAAAAACTTAGTCGTTCTTTAATACCTATCATAACATTATGATTACCTACGTCAATCAAGACGAAACTATTACACTTTGCACCAAAACATGGTGACTAATAACTAAATACGTCAATCATAACCAATGTTTTTCTTTGACAGGACAACAAATAAAGATTTGTACGACAAATTTTGCGAGGTAATTTGTTTCTGTCTTCTTGGAAAAGTTAATAGATACATAAGGGGTGCTACACCGGCATGATTCGGTAAACGTTAGATAGGAAAGGTACTTGACTTTGCTCGAATTCTGCGGAGGCAACCCGAATATGATTCTGGAATGGTAGATACTGAACATACCTATGTAGGTTGCCTATCGATCGACACGAACCAAATAAAAGCCAAATATGTTTTATTTTTGCTTCGGGTCGGCGTTTTTTGCTCAACAAATATGTCTTATCAAAGCAGACACAAACAAGTGCGTAACACCCCTTTTTATTTATTTTTTGGGATGGGAAATTATCAAATGACTTCTCCCACTCTGGGCGGAGCGGGAGGGAGTGTCAGACTCTTACTGACTAAAACCCATCCATGTTCCTTCCTCGCCCTTTATGTTCCGGGGCCGCGGTATCTCTTTCGAACAGGCCCGCAACCGTGCGTAACACCCCTTACTAGCCAAAGTGTGTTTGTTTTCTCAGAAAAGTTAGTTTAAACTTGAAAAGTTTAGTACGTCATATGTCGGTGATTCTGGCAAATCGTGTGCCCAAAAGTGTAGGTACTGTTTCTTGAGAAATAAGAGGGCAAACAAGGAACAATGTTTTGTTGGTGTAAAAAGTTTGAGAGGAAAACTCTTATGGATATAGCCTGTACTGCTAAAGTTAGCAAATAAATACTTTGTGAGGGCGCAGACAGTGGAGAAAAGACGTAGACAAGGGATATTTATGGTTGCTTTAGCTACAGATTGTTAATTTGTTATGTCTTGAGTCTCCGCCCCTAAGGCGACCCACTGACCAGTCTAGCTTTTAAGATCTAATTAGAATCTGAATAGCCTTAAATTTAATATTGATATCATGGAAAAGCACGAATGACACAACAATTTAAAGTAAACAGTTCTTTATTTGTCAGAGTGATGGGTTAGTCTAGCTTTCAAAAATAAGTTTTATAAACAGTTACATTTTCAAGACTACAAAGAGTAAGAAGGCTGACCCTACATAAGTAGGTTTATTTTATAGGTACGCTTAATGGCATAAAAAATAAAAAACATAAAAATAAATATTGAAGGTTATCAACAAAACACAATGGAACAGTTGCGTAAGTGCGTAAATAATTACCATAAACGCATTACTGATTTTGTATGGAGATGTAAAAAAATCGGCGACCCTCCACCATTGGACACGGCATGAAAACACAATGCCTTGGACAAAAACTTGGCTGTCAATCTGATGTACCATAAGGTTAATTAAAATGTTGCTTGATGCTATTTAGTAAGATGACTGATAAAATAACAAGCATGTTGTTTTACTGTAGGGCAATGGCATCTTAACAGAGGCACGAATGAACATTGATCACCAAGCTTGATTATGACAGGGTTCTTATTTTCAAAGTCTAGTTGGGTTGGCAGTGTTGGTACGCTCAACCATTGACCATAGTAAATCATGAGATTCCAAATTTGAATGACTATAGAGCTGTCATCACTAGCATTCAACTATGTTGTGGTTGGCTTGCAGTCTACCGGGTGCAGTTGAATGCCAGTATTTTACATGGAGCGACTGCCTATCTGACTTCCACAGCTCAGTTAGTGCTGCGTAAAACTATACCTCTTAGTAAGACTGGTTGTCAGACTTTCGACCTGGTTAAGGTAACAATAATAAAAGAAGATGTCTGCAATCACTGAACAGTTCCGTCTGAGGTAATTATGGGAACGCGACCACCTTCACCTTGCACCTTTTTAGTGGTGCTTTACTTCTAAATAGTTTTAATGAGACTGTTTTGACATTCGGAAGAAGAAGACTTTGTCTCCTTTATAGAATAATAGATCACCACTTTTATGATGGTTTAATTTGAGTTTTGCCGTGTCCAGTTACAATAGTAACGTGCAGTAGCGAAGACATTTCTATTGGTCATGCCCACGAAACGCACCTATATGGTAATGCCGAATTAACAACAAAAGAAACATCCATTTCCCTGCTTAACAGAAGTCAGTGGCAAAATTTATTAGGGTTAGCAACGTTTAGAAAGCGCGCATAAACTAATTATAATGCAATTTCGCTTCACATTACACTGGCGCTTGGGCAACGTCGCGGCGGCCATTTTGCCAAGATTTCGAATGTAACGCGCCGATTTGTAAAGTGGGCTAATTGTCAAACTGATTGCTATTGATATTTTGGTTATTGTTTGAGTAATTACTTAAGTCGTTTTGGGTTTATAGGGCTCTCTGTGACAGTTTAAATGACCCAGCTCTTGGACTGAAAGAACGGCACAGGCGATCGCCTGTGCCTCACCAAATTATAATGTCGTGCAAGTCTTCACATTTAAATATAAGATATACGCACTATACCTAAGTGAACCAAGTGTTGACAACATCATTCAAATGCTGTCACTAATTGTAACAGTAATAACCTAAGTAACTGAAATTACATGCTTCCTTCAACTTCGGGTTTTATTTCATACTAGCTGACCTGCGCAACTTCGTCTGCGTCACATAAGAGAGAGAAAAACGAAAGGAAAAAATATCCCAGTTTTTGCAAAATGTTTCATTCCTGCTCCGCTCCTTATAGTCGTAGCGTGATGTTTTATAGCCTATAGCTTTCCTCGATAAATGGACTATCCAACACAACAATATTTTTTCAATTTGAACCAGTAGTTCCTGAGATTAGCGCGTTCAACCAAACAAACAAACTCTTCTGCTTTATAATATTAGCATAGATTGAGCTGTTTTCAGATTAAACAATTGTTAATCCCGGCTTTTGCATAATAAGTTCAAGCCTGAAGCAGTGCTAAAAAAGTCGTGTAACTTAAGTAGTATTTTCAACCTTAAATAATTAAGTATATCGATACAATTCGGTAAATCACATTGAATGCTATAATTAACCTTTAATCACGTAAAAGGCAATCCACTTTTACTCGAAATATTTGCATGATTCGTATCGGACATTGTACAGAAATAATATTATTGGCGTTTAAGTACCGAATTGAACCGATTCGTGTTTCCGGGATATTGTGCCGACAAACATCGAATTTATTTTATGTGTTCCGTTCACACAATGTATGCGAAAAATGTTTCGAGGACTTAATATTATAAAACCAATTTCATTATAAAATTCTTCTTACATCTTTCAAAAGGATTTGTCAAAGCTGAAGGAATTTATTAGGACAGAAAACTTAAGTGGTCATTTAAAAAAGGGAAAAATAGTATTAAAAGGGCTTAAAATATAAACCCATGGGAATTCAGCAAATTGAAAAGGTTTTAGTTTCTATTTGCCATAATTGTAGTACAGTTAAACGTGAATTTTTCTGTCAATTATTTATAAAAAAATCCAAATAGCACCCATTTACCCCTCTGATTAAGAACATCAAAACAAAAGTTGCAAGAAATAATTGATACTTAGGTCACTTTAAAAGTATCAATTATTTAACGCATTTTTTTCGCAAACACAAATAAATTACAGCTGGTTACCTTAAAACGCTCGTTAAAACATAAAAGACCATTCCCCATTTCCTCTGAACATAAAATGTATGATTAAAAGGTAACCTTGGTTCACCATCACTAGTTGGTAGGAGGTGGTGGCAGACAGTGTGTCGTTTCTTGCCCAACAGACGTAATTACGGGACAAACAATGACTTTTGTAACCGCGCGGTAAGACGGTGGTCGCACGATCTTGAGATCTGGCGGAGGCGCTAAAATGACGCTTCGGTTTTTTTGTGACTCTTAAATATTATTTCAGTTGAGGTAGATATATTTCACTGCAGCCTGACGCAGTTCACAGGACTTGCACTGAAGTGCATCGAGAATGTTAACAGTTGATTGTTTTAATTTTAGGTATCTTTTTAATGTAAGTCTGTTTATTTTTTTGTTATTTGTACCTAAGTGAGTTTTGGTAGTAACATCGCATTGGCGTTATAGCTGTTAAGGTGTTATTTACATAATTTTAAATAAATAAATGTTTTTTTACTTGTGTTCCGTATTAGGTTTGTTGATTTGGGGTGTGCTGAGGATATAAAATTCTCCACCTGGATTCTTCTTTACCAGTCTGCTCTGTCCTGCGCTAGGGGGCAAAAGCATTCCACTTCTCCCTTCTCCTACTTCTAAGGCTGAGGCTACACTAGGCAGCGATTTGCGATGCGACTGGAAGAGCGAAACGAGAAAAACAGGGTATATGCTGATAAATCCGCTTCAATTTCGCTATGTTGATTTAGCCGATGCCGTGATTACAGTAATGTTGTTCCTATCACATAAAGAAATCAAAGATCGCTAGTAATATTTGATGTACAGTGTAGCCATTTAGGTGAGCATTCATTTACTTGTTTTAATCGCTAATGCGTCGCAAGTCCCGCTCGCCATCTCCGTCGTGGCTAGGTAATTTTGTGCTGTATTGGCCCAAACGCCTGGACTATAAGACTTTTTTGCCTTTGTAATTTTTACTACATCATCGATTAGATAATTAATAAGTTATCAACTAAACGGTATAAAAAGTACACTAGTAACATGGATATAATAAATATTATCGACACTTCCATCTCAATCAAAAACCTCGTATAAATGCGAATTAAGCATAATAAATCAATAACAACAACATTAACAACTTCATGCAACACACACTACTTACAAAACAGTCAAGCTCTATAAAGCAGGTGTAGAAACAAATTATTTAAAATTAAATTGCCACTACAAATGAACAACGTACTGCAAACTGTTTGATTGACTGATAATGAAATAATTTAGAACGTAACTCACTATCAAAAGAGGCTTGTTATTATATCAGATTTTATTATTACAAGTTGACATAAGTTATAACTCAATTTGTTGAATACGTGGTGGCTTTGTTGAATTTTGATATTTCTAACCTTCAGACTGTTATAGCAGAGAATTTCATAGATTTCTACTTAACTTCCCGGAAAAAGACTATCAGTTATTTTATGTACCAATAAAGGCAGTACTTATTATATTATCTTCCCAGTTTATTTTTTTTGTTTACCAAGTCAGCACCCAAACTATAGCTGTTTATTTATTTGTTAAAACCAGACTCGAAGGAATACACATTTCTACATACCTACCTACTTTTAAGTTTGTATTATAGCTTATGTTTCTTCTCACAATATTCTGATGGAACACACGCCACATATAGCAATAAGACATTTTTTTTACGAATTGTAAGTAGTGTTCTTTTTTAACCAACTTACTTGAATGCCCTAACTTGATCATCATCAACTCAAACAACATAAAAGTACATCAATTACTTAACCCCGCTAAGCATCATCTTAGCCACCCAGATGTAACGAAACATCGGGGTAAAGGTTGTGATAGCCAGCCGTGAAAAGCCTTAGCTTACTGCACATTTTAGCGGCGTGGACTAGATTTCGCTTTTCGTAATTGATTTTTTGGTCTTCATGCTTTTTTACAAGATTTTAGTCGGTCATGGCTTGAGATTAGTGGTTATTAAAGATTTTTTTATTGGTCGTTCTGCACCTGAAGATATTGTCTTGAATTTAGGGAGCTACACTGAGTTTTCAATCAAATTTTGCATACCCGCAGCTTTTGACGTGATAACGTCTTATAAATTGATAATACCAGCAACACTCATGAAAAATAGTAACGTTCCATAGTAACGTTCCATAGTAACGTTCCACCGTTCCACGTGTTTTATTACATAAAATAATGATTATGACGTTATCACGTAAATCTATCGTCCGTAAACCGACTTTACAGACAACCAATTTTTTAATGTAGATCACATCAAACAAAAAAGGTGATATTAGAACTAATAGAAAAGCATGAAAAAACACCACACCACTCCAAATAGATTGAGATAAAGGCAGAAAAATTACAATAGACAGGAAAGCTTTAAAATTGTGATGCTCTAAGTAGTAAATAGAACAACTTACGAAATAATTCTTACAGGACAAGGTCGAGCTATTGGTATTGAAGAGATACTATCCACAAACCTGGATCACAGGTGGACATGAAAAGCATTATTCTAACCCAAGTTAAAAAAATCCCTTACCCAATGGCTTACATGTTTTCTAAAAGGGCGAACGGTCTCCTACCACGCGGTCATTTATATAATTTAAAGCGGTTCTGATAACATTTAAGTACAAAATATTAAATATTCGCTGTCTCGAAACTGTCATTGTTATTGACAGTATTTGTCATTTTAACAGAATGTAAAACTTTCGTTTAACAATACTTTTTGCTATAATATCTGTAGAAAATAAAAGATCAAGTATCAATAAATCCTAGGCCTTGGTTTATGATCCACATCTTGGCCCTTAGAAATTGGTGTTTCAGATATATTTATTGGTGTTATTATATTACTGCAATACAATTTCAATATTTTAATAACTTAGCGTAATGTATATCCGAATTCATAATAGTTTTATTAATTTATTAATGATTCTTGGACTTTCATGTATTGATTTAAGAATATTTTAATTGACATTATCTTAATATTTTTCATTCTGATTCTTAGTTAGTGATTTATAACCTTTTTGTTTTTGTATAAAACATAATATTTGTACGCCATATTATGGCAGGATATGCTGGAACCAAGATTGTAACATCTATTTTGTACCATGTTCTAACAAATAAACATTTTTGATTTGATTTGATTTGATATACCATTATCCATTTAGTAACTTACAACAAAGAAGTCGCAAAAAAAAACTTTAAACAACCATGGTTTATCATCATCTGCCTAGCCTTTTCCCAACTATGTTAGGGGTGGACTTCCAGTCTACGGAAGCAGCCTTATACCAGTATTTAAAATGTAGTAACTGCTCAGACTTTCAACCTGTAACGACTGTCAAAGTTTTACCAATGACAGCCAGGACCAATGGCATACATAACGTGTGTAGGATTTTATGAAACTTATATAATACAATTGACGTATTGTGGGTCTGCAGTAGACCTACATTACCTCAGTTGCTTTACATACATTTCTTTACACGAACTCGTACATTTCATCAATTTAACTTCTTTTTTATTTATTTTTTTAATGTACCGATAGCCATTTATTATTATATTCTTATGTTTGAAACTGTTTTCTATTTGTCCCTTCTCCCGTCAAGGTTCATTGGAAGACCAGCGTCAGACAGCATCACCTGTCTGGCATGAATGCTGAAATGTACCTTTTTGGCGCAGCCGTGAGGCACACAGTACATACTATGTTTCTTTGTCCTTTTTGTTACTTTTTTATTATTATTGTGTGTGTGCTTAATACTGACGTCAAATAAACATTTTTACTTTCTTTTCTTTCTTTCTTTCTTTCTAGTTATATATCACCTCTGCTTATAACCTTATGTGATAATAATGTTATGTGATGTTTTGAAAAAGTATGTGTCCCGAAATGTACCGTATTTTTCTCCGTTTTAAATGTAGGTCAGTTATACAACAGTAAAAAGAAAATTAAATGTAAACTTTATGAAGTCCAAACGACCTGAAATGCTTACAAAACCAATATCATGTAGGTACAATCGATTTCATACAAATCGTTATTTTCAAACAAGTTCCGTATATTTACTTTAAACTGGTTTTTGGAAAATCCAGGCAAATATTACCGTATTGAGTCAGTAGAAGTTAAGAAAAATAGATATAGTTTACACAAAACTTCGACCTAACAATTTATATCTACAAAGAGATAAAATTTCAATGTAGATCTCTGTTACATCGGGTCAATCTGACTAGACTCACAGTTGAAGTACAGCTTTGACTTGAAGTGAGAAGAAGGTCGCAGCTAGACTTAAAGCTAGGCCACTTACAGCTCCGGGGTTGCGGGCCTGTTCGAAAGAGATACCGCGGCCCCGGAACGTAAAAGGCGAGGAAGGAACATGGATGGTTTTTAGTCAGTAAGAGTCTGACACTCCCTCCCGCTCCGCCCAGAGTGGGGGGGGTCATTTGATGATTTCCCATCCGTAAAAAAAAAAAAAAAAAAAAAAAAAAAAGGCCACTTACAGCTGTAGGTAGGTAGCCTAGTACCTTAGTACAGCTATACTCTACAACTTTGTCAATGGTGTTCTGACGTGTCCGCTTTGTGCTCGGAGTTTTTCGGCCAAAGTTGGATATTCTAGCCACTTGAGAGCATGTAAGAACAGCACACCGAAGCTCTTGTTTTTGTATAGGGCATCTCGCAGTTCAGTCTGAGAAGACTGGCTTCTGATTAACCGGGCAAGTTCTGTGGATGCCGTGATTTAAAGCCTCCAACCAGGGCAAACACCGAAGCTCTCTACAATCACACTAGAAAGCTATCGAATGCAGCCGCTGTGCCCAAAATCGTGTGGATGGCATCATCACATCATATTCACAGCTTTGACCGAATTGTGACTGTCCAAAAACGCGTTGGGCTGACGCCAAAGTGGCAGGCTTTGATCGAAGTCAACACCTGGATGAGGGACAATATAGCATATAGAAATACAAGCAACCTGCATGGCCGTAACTTTTGGCAGTTAGCGCCTCCTTCGTTTAATTTTATTGTTTGGCCTCTTACCGACGGTAAGTGAATACTCAGTAAAACTGTGCTGTAACTGTAACTTGATCGTGAGACATGGTTACAGCATCGGTGTATGACAGTCAGATTGCGTCTCACAAAAAAGTCAATATCTGTCAGGCTAAGCTATTTTATTATACTTTAAAATGATAAGTCTGTTACAATATTAAAGTCACCAAAATGGGTCTTTTGTTAGCTGAAAGATGTAATTGCACATTTTAAATTCCATATCTAGTCTATGGGTATAATATATTTAACGTTTCCTAGTGCTTGGAGACAGGCCTTCTCTCTGTGAGAAGTAGTGGGCCATAATCGAATACACAGGTCCAGATTTTTGTAAACAAACAAACTAGTTTCTTCACGAAAATGTTTATTTTCACCGTTGTGCCTGCTTGTGTTCTTCCCTACGGAAATAATTTCGGAGACAACACTAGTGGGTTACTGCTCTCGTATTTTTAATCAAATCAAATGAACGGAATGAACGAACGGTTCTTGAACGGTAGAATCATCAAACAAGCGCCAGAATTGAAGCAGGTTCTTCTAAATCCAAGCAACTGACTGTCACACGCCGTCGACTCATTGTGCAATGTCTGTTTCTTGTAAGTATCGCATGTGTACAAGACAATATCAAATCAGGTGCCTAATTCTGCTATTTTAATAAATTCGTCACTCCAACACGATTCCATTCTCATCCCATTGTCATTATGCTTATAGTTCGTAATCTGCTAAATTCACAATGGTCGGTCAATGGTTTCGTAATAAAATTGTGTTTTAATGGTATTTTCGTATTGAATGGTTTTTGAAATCTCCTACTAAATGCGAACATTTATTCATGCCTGATTTCATGTACGAGACTATCATTCTATGACATTTCTTTCAATGAAGTGTCAGTGGTTGATCATTGAGAAGTCATAATGGCGCCATTATGTTAGTAGAATTAACAAACTTGTCAAAATTTGACAGAACTGGACCATTATGAAATCAATGATCGACTACTCTGACACTATTGTAATAGCAGAATCGAGGCTCTGATCTCGTAGTGTATATTTGTGTAAAAAGTAAGTGTATATGTAAACTTTGTGTAAAAAGTAAGGAGTTATAGTAAAAATTTACATAACGTCACATCACGTCATCGAGAGTTCGTGAGATTCGTATAAAGTTAATGTATTGACCCAGTAGTCTAGATTCAGTAACGTAAGATTTTCTGCGTGACTTTACTGAATTGGAAATGTTTTGTTCGAAGTCATGTTTAATATTGATTGTTGTTGTTCGCCCCATATTAGGTACGTATATGGTATTTTAACATAAGTGGTGAAATGGAGATGTACTTACTACAACTCGATTGTAACCTTTGGGAAAATAGGTGTGACGTTATATGGATTGAAATATAGCGCGTGTGTGTGTGCAGTGTTCTAATACCGACCGAATCGGTCTGAACGCCATTGTTTAACTATTGCGTCTACTTCGCTAACAGATGAAGGTTTATAGCGTATACTAGTGTACGATTTTGTATACAGCTGTGGGGCTGGTGTATTGAGGTACAGGGCCCGTGGTGAATAAGTGTTTTCCGTTTTAGAGTAAATGAAAGGGGAGAATATTGACTGATGAAAACGACACATTTAAATTAAATACGGATTTCTCTGCCAGCGGCATTGGTCCGAATTTCAGATTTGTCTAGGCCATTAAGATACCTACACAGAAACATCAAAACGCTTTTAATCCTTAAATTGAAAACAGTTTCACTAACCTTGCACCTTCCTGCCTTCAGAATAAGCCGTTTTGTCAATCCTCGCTCGCATAGACGCGTAAAAGTCTTTAGCAATTACCTACTCGACCCTGAGGATTGCCAATGTTATGTCGAAGGTACTACCATGTACATGTATTTCTTATAAACAATAGACCTGCTAGGGACATTAACGTCACATAATTTTATAAATTCGCATTAAGGCAACCTTGCATAGTTCGCGGAGTATGTATTTACTTGAGTGGATAAAATCATGCAGTTTTTTAAATACAAAATGAAAATCAAAATATTTATTTCATATAGACCTAGATGGGCACGTATAAAACGTCGAAAAGGTGTACAGCACCATCACTATCACTATCACTACATATTATAAAACAAAGTCTACCGCCGCGTCTGTCTGTCCCTATGTATGCTTAGATCTTTAAAACTACGCAACGGGTTTTGATGCGAGTTTTTTTTCAGTACCTAGATAGAGCGATTCAAGGGGAAGGTTTTAGTGTGCAATTTTACGCGGGCATCGCCTAGTTGATACTATAACTGAAAAATAGCTCAGGTGAGGTAGTGTCCAGAAAGTCAGACAAACAGTTCTACCAAGGGGTATCGTATTACCCAGTACTAACTGGGATGTGGAGGTCAGATAGTCAGTCACTCCATGTAAAACACTGGTATTCAGCTGCCACCGGTTACACTGGAAGCCAACCCCAACATAATTGGGAAAGGGCCAGGCAACTGATAATTTGCTAGGGAATTTATGCCCTTTAAACAAGGCCGA
Source organism: Xestia c-nigrum (assembly GCA_916618015.1). NCBI lineage: Eukaryota > Metazoa > Arthropoda > Insecta > Lepidoptera > Noctuidae > Xestia > Xestia c-nigrum. The sequence continues at coordinate 11,246,796 of OU745248.1, forward strand.
TGACATCATCTTATTTGCACCAACTGCTACCGAATTACAACAGATGCTCCAAGATCTGAGCACAGCAAGCCTTGAGGTTGGACTAATGATGAATCGGTCAAAGACTAAAGTCATGACCAATAGCACAAAAAGTAGGGTTGAGGTAGATGGGCAAGAAATCCATTACGTCGATGAGTACATTTATTTGGGCCAGCTAGTTTCCTTCGAAAACAGGCAAGACAAAGAAATTGACCGTCGTGTCGAGAACGCCTGGAAGAGCTACTGGTCCATGAAGTCGCTGATGAAGGGTGACCTACCTTTATCCCTGAAGCGCAAACTCATCGACATGTGCATTCTGCCCATCCTAACTTACGGTGCTCAAACTTGGTCCCTGACTGAGTCACAAAAGTCCAAACTCAAGGTTTGCCAAAGGGCGATGGAGCGTAGTGTATTGGGTATCAAGCTCAGTGACCGAATTCACAATACCACAATACGCTCAAAAACAGGAATCGCTGATGTGGGCAATAAGACTGCTAGGTTGAAGTGGGATTGGGCGGGCCATGTCTGTAGAATGCATCAGGACCGATGGGCCAAAGTCGCCACTCAGTGGGTGCCAGAAGACGGGCAGCGTCGCCGAGGGAGGCCTAGAAAACGCTGGCGTGACGACTTAGAAGCGTTTGCGAGGGATTGGCCTGAGAGAGCCGCACGTAGAGAGGAGTGGAAGACTATGGGGGAGGCCTTTGCCCAGCAGTGGGACAATACAGGCTAATAAAAAAAAAAAAAAAAACAAGGCATAGGTACATTCATAATTCGTGCTACTAAAGAACCCTCTAGAAACGCTAGGCCTATCCCAGTTTTAAACGTCCCTTTGTGCCTATTGGCCTTGTTTCGTTCTGTCTCCTGCTGATACGGAAAATACGGTTTACTCCTACTCCTCCGCTATGCTTTCTGATTCATTTCGTTGCGGGATCAAAGACAGTTAAATTGATTCTCTGGGACTTCGTCGAGCTTTCTTTGGGAATAGTGTGGCGGGCTTTTCCCAAAAGAAACTCTCTAGAAACCCCAAAATCACTTTGCCCTACCAAAAAACCCAACCCCCTCAATCACTTCAGTAGTGCATGCAATCACTGGACCAAAGAGACAGGTAGAAAGAAATTCTACATTATTCTCATAGTTTTCTAACATTATTGCCCAATCGTGTGTACAGATAAAGACAAAATCTAGACTATTTAAAACCATGCCTAATTAACACGCCTCAAATTAACCACGACCGAATGAAGCCATCAACACATAATTGTTGCGTCTATGAGAACCTCTAAATGACAACATTAATGCCCATTTTCACTAACACCAACAATAATGCCTAGAAAGAATTGCACTGTAAGACTTTCAACTTTCAACGGTTAACCGAGAGATGAAAATCCAATGGCAGACCTTAATTTAGGAATTCGTTTAGATCTTGACATGTGTGAATAAAATAATAAGACCAAACTAGAAGTGAGTTGTAACTCCTGTATTACCTAACTAGTATCACAAAGACTCGTTAAAATGTCTCACATTGTAAAATGAGCAGTTCCGTGGTTTTGGTTGGTGAGTATGTAATTATTGTTTTATGTGATGAGAGTTTTAGATAATAATAATAATCAACGACCCGAATGGCGCAGCAGGTAGTGAGGCTGCCTTACGTTCTTAGGGTCCCGGGTTCGAATCCCGGTAGGAGCAAATGTTTGTGTGATGAGCATGGACATTTGTTTCCGAGTCATGGATGTTTATAAGTATAATAAGTATGTATTTACACAAGTATGTATTTAACATTATCTACCTCTTTAGACAATCTCAAATTATCTTAATCTAAGGGGCATTCCTGTGAAAGCGCTTTACCCATTCTACACCAATTAAATAGCTGGTGAATGGTGTGGTTTAATTTCATATACCAACCAGTCGAACAAATAAATCTTACACAAAATTGGCAAACAATTCAGAAGAAAACCATAAGAGCTGTGAAATTCGTTGATCCAGTATTTGTGATCATCTGCGCCACATTATCAGCCTCTATTTGCTATTGCAATATTCAAGGTTCCGTAAGAACTCACTAAATACTTGCACACTGCTGTGACATCACCATTTTGTATGTAATTAGTACACCACTAGTGATTGTCCATGGATTGTCTATGATGGTGGACACTCCCTGCATATCATGGGACGCATTGTGAACCGAACACCCCGTCTGTAATACTTTACTATGTGAGCCTCGTGCTGATAAACCAAGTCTCCTCAATGGTATCTTTTATTCAACCAACCAACGAACACAGTATGGTGTCAGAAGTGGGATTCGAACCCACGCCCTCAAGAACTCTTCTATTTACATGTACAGAAAGAACCTCTAGACATTAGAATAAAATATATAGGTACCTAAGAAAAGTAAAGATAAAGTAAGAAATGAATATATTAGAGGAAGTTTGAAAGTGGCACCTGTTACTGAAAAATTGAAAGGAAGTCGTTTGGCTTGGTATGGACATGTGAGGAGGAATGAAACGCATGTGACTAAAAGAGTGATGGACATAAGTATTGATGGATGGAGGGGGAGAGGAAGGCCAAAGAAAAGATGGATGGATTGTGTAAAGACTGATATGAAAGAGAAAGGAGTAAATGATGCCGTGACGTCTAACAGGGGAGAATAGAAGAAGAAAACGTGTTGCGCCGACCCCAAACAAAATGGGACAAGGGCAGGAAGATGATGAGATGATGATGATATAGGTACCTAAGTAATTGTTTGGCTCAGTGTTACTCATGGTGTGTTTGGAAACTGGCTGACGTCGCGCGTCTGTATGTTTCATTGTCACCGTGTCGCCTCCACATCTACACACGATTGGTCGCATCCTATTTGACAATTTAGAATACATGCTTTCGCTGCAACATTGAGTTTGCTAGTTACTCAATTTGGATTAGAAGCCCCCTTAAAAGTAGGGAGTGATATTCACCACAAAAAAGCCTGATCATATTTTATAGTAGGGCGTCGCTAACAATGCACATTCATCATTTTTTTCAATGAGGCGGAGACCAGTGCGTCAAAGACGACTCATATAGAAGTATCTTGTTCTTTGCGTAACTGAGCCACTAGTTTGGGGCATTCTGTAGCGTACATTAGGTATTGCAATTAACAAACGACAGAACAAGCAGGACACAATATGAAGTGCACCATCGTTTGTGGAACAACTCCATATTTACTCTCCAAGGCAGAGTGGAATCTACTAACAATACTGGTTGGAATGATCCCCACTCGTAGAGAGGAGACCTCTCCCAGCAGTGGGAACATTAAACGCTGATGACTGGTTGGAATCCACATCTTTTGTATACGTCTGTTTATTTAAAACTCCACTGAATATATCTAACAGACGTTGATTATATTATTCAAGCTGAGTGTATCCTTCGAAGGCTTCGAAGAAAGTTGCTCTATTAAAATAAATAAATACTTTAAATTTAAATGAACAAATAGCCCATATAACAAGTTATTCTCCAGTACAAAACAGACCACACTCAGCAATAGAATCAGTAATGTATGCTAAGGAGTTAAAGCCAAGCGTAGGCCATACGCATTGTGAACAGGCTTTGTATGCGCGTACGCTGAATGAGGCTGTCTATACCTACATGTACCTAGCTGCAAAGAGGCGAAAGATTAATAGGTTGAAAGGAGGGAGTTCGTTTTTCTTTTGGTTTCTGAACGGCTAGTATAATTAGGCCTACGGTTGAAATCGCTGATTTAGTCATTACCAGCCCATAAACAAACCAAAAGAACTATTCATACTGGATATATTGACAATTTATTCTTAGCCATTTTGACAACCAGCGTCATCATTTCTGAAGTGCCTTCTTTGGGCGCGTTGAGGACTTTTTGGGTGAGCGAAAATCATGGAACTCGCGTGACCGTTACCTAACGTTTCGTAGCACTCGTAGCGGATCCGCTACGGCGTAGCAACACTTCGGCGTGCACGGGACACAACCTTTAGCAGATATAGTTTACTTAGTTTTTTTCTTTTCTTCGGCAGTCCCCAAAGCTTGCTTCGTGTGGCACTAGATGGCGCTGTGTGTTAATGTCCAGCGATATATTTTAAATGCACGTTTTTACAAGTTGCCCCAAATTTCTCCTGTTTCATGATGCGTTTACAAACATTGAAACTCACATACACAAACAGATAGACCCGAAACAACTACCTGTAGACCGTACAAATATTTTGTTTCAGCCGGGGATCGGACTCGTGAAATTCAGCGCAGCAGCCAGTGAGCGCCAACAGTGCCGTCAAATCATGCAAGATCTGCTATCATAATCAACCCAACATGTTTCCATAGCTAGGTCACATGACTATTCTCTGCGAGAGGAAGTATACGATAGCATCAACCAACCTGCCCCAGAGCGTGTTGATTCCAGGAAATGCCAGTTTCCTCACGATATTTTCCTTTACCACTTTAAGAGTATTATTGATGAAATAGATTACACGATACCAAGCTACCTGCTGAGTTCGGAACCTACCTATAAGTCAGCTGTATCTGCTTGGCCATCACTATTCGCAGGTCAACTTATGCTGGCGATGTAAAGTAAGGTGTGGGCAGTATGACATTTATATCAAAGGGACATTATACAGAGTGTATTATGAACTCTAGCAAGGTCGAGGTATCTTGCGATGCGCCCACGCAGACGTCGTCTACAAAAGTTTTTAACTTTGACCTCTTTACTGCTAATGTGATGTTTTTTTTGTAGATCATAGATAAGATACAAGATCATCTCGTACATAAGATCTAAGTAGGTCAAAAAAATAGATACTTAGATTATGTTTTAAGTGGGAAGTCTGACGCCAATTAGGTCATCATCATCTGCCTAGCCTTTTCCCAATGTTGAGATTGGCTTCCAGTCTAACCGGATGCAGCTGAATACCGGTCTGTACAGTGAGGCGGAGTACTTTTTCTGACGCCCATTAGATCAGAGCTACGCGCGCGCATTTTATAAAGGGGTTAGACTTATTATGACAACTATCATCCCCAAACGTTTACTTACTCATGTGCCCAAAGGGTTTGACCCTGATCCAAACTCCGCACTGGTTATGTTTTAGTTTACTGTACCTATTAGGGACGAGCTAATCGCCATAAGCCGACCAAGACTGCCCGCAGTCTGGATTCGTTCCAGACTGCGGGTAGCCAATGAGAAAATCTTAAGGAAAAATCCAACAGCAACGCTCAACAGTAAAACTTGCTCGTTAAAAAATACTGTAAACGAAAATATTTTGGGCCAAGAGTCCCTTTAACCAAAACTATAACGCATATATAATTTGGGACACTATCTCATTATCCACCAAGTCATATATAGTGTAAAATATTATGATCTACATAAATCTATGTACACATGTTGTTACATGAGAAGTCGCCCGGTAGCGATCAATGTCACTTAGATATTTAGACAAGTTATTGCTACAATGGTTCCGCTCTGAATTACTGAGATTTAGGACCGCTGCGCACTGAAGCGTAACGTTTGGAGTTCCATTGACTTGTGTGGATATGACATGGATCTGCCCCCATATTCACAAGCACTCGGAATGAATTTCGATTTGACAAGTCGTATGTCTATCCTTTTTTAGCATTACGGAAACGAGCGAGATAGACATACGACTTCCCGAATCTGAATCGAATCGAAGCGCTGTGAATACGGGGTCTTTTTTTTTTTTTTAAGGATGGGAAATCATCAAATGACCCCCCCCACTCTGGGCGGAGCGGGAGGGAGTGTCAGACTCTTACTGACTAAAAACCATCCATGTTCCTTCCTCGCCTTTTACGTTCCGGGGCCGCGGTATCTCTTTCGAACAGGCCCGCAACCCCGGCAGGCTTTTTGCTGAAACTCTTTGAGGCGCGCGTGGAACACGAACGCGCCGTCGACACGGCCTGTCGTCGTCGTTAGACGGCCGGACGGCTAGCTAGCCCATAGCCAGCCGTCCACAGGCCCGCATCTACGGTGGCCGGTAGCCACCACGTGGCCCCCGACGCCCGTTGCGTCTCCCGCGGCGGCCGGGAAGAGAGGATCTCTCCCTCTCTCGTTCCGCCACCTCCTTCGCTAGCATGACTGTTTCGCAGAAGGAGGCGACGTCTTCCCACTCCGTCTCGCTCCGGACCATGGATTGAACCAGGGCCGGACGCGAGAGGTCGCCGCCGCCGATCGCCGCCACGAGGACACGGCGGAGCTCCGCCCACGCAGGGCAGACTTCCACCGTGTGCTCCACCGTGTCCTCCGGTCGATCCTCGGTGAATACGGGGTCTGAAGATGTCTTTTTTTTTCAGGTTAGGTAAATCAGACTAACAAGAATTTGTGCTGTCTACTACAACAGTAAAAATCGACTCCTTATATTGTTGAAGTCGGTTAAAATGTAGCGAGTGTTACCCAGGCCATAATAACTAATCGATTGACACATATTCATCAAAATCGTATGAATAGTTTAGGCACTACGGAGGAACATGCATAAATACAAATATTAATAAACAGCTAAAACCATAATCCTTCCTATTGGCTTCGCCGGCCGTCATTTGAGGCTGAACTGATTCCACAGCTTACGGTTATAAACACGTAAACCAAAATGAATGTTATGTTCAGTGCAAAACGAATTATATTACTTTAAGAATAAACACACGGCTGAACGGTAACCGTGACTTAACTTAACCGCACCAAAAAGCACACTAATAAATACTTTGACTTTGACTTTGACTTTGACTTAGGTAATAATGTTCCCAATGGTGGAACAGATGCCGCTGTCTATGTAGGGGATACGGAGCATAATCCACAGGGTTGGATGTGACACGTTTTTGAATCATTGGTTCTAGAACATGGTTCCCTCATGTTTAAAGTAAATAATCCTCAAAATAGTTACACCTCGGTAAGTACAGGCGCTTTTTTACCAACCAGTTTCACACGGCAACGTAAGCGCTGCGTAACCACGGTACGGTATGTTGATGTACTAGAACTTAATTTATTGCCCGCTATCAGGGTGCTATTAGACGTAGTTATTCAATCAGATATATGGGAAATACGGCTTGGATGATATGTTATTGGAAGCAGAACTGCATTGGTAATTAGTGAATTGTACAACGGGGACAGATGCGAATTCAAAAACTAATATTATTAGTACAGTCAGTTCATATTTTTCCACTGCTGAACAAAGGCCTACTTCCATTCCTTCCAACGGTCACGATTCTGTTCTACTTCTTTCCAGTTCTCAATGAAGACATCCAGTTCGTCCCGCCATCTCCTTCGTGGCCTGCCGCGACTCCGTGTCACTGTGCCAGGGAACCAATCCTGAGATTTACAGGCCTCAGAAACTAAATTCTAACGAAAAAATATTGGTTGGCAGAAATCAAAGGATTTTTTAAGGAGAACATGTTAAAAAGCCCGATGGCCGGTACATACTCATGCTTGACCCTACTCCTCAATATCTCTAACATAATTATGACACCCAATCCGAACTAGCATTGCCATTCAAAGTGGCAATGGCCATGCTGCCAGTCGTCTGGGCACGTTTCCCGATGACAGCCATACGGAGGAGTGCTTTGATGCCTGTTGACGTCGTTATATTATGTAGATTTATTTATTACTTGTCTTTAAAATAAATAAATAACCGAAATTAAAATAAAACTTTACAAAAGAAGAGATACTTTGGTAAAGGAAACGAACACGATTGCAATGGTCTGAAATTGGCGACGAGCACCGAACAAGCTGATAATCAAACCTGACTCTTCAAAGATACTGCCCGCGTAGCATCGCATAAATCTTTTGTTCATCTGTCATTTTGTCGATTCAATGACAGATGAACAAAATATTTGTCGAGTCTCTCTCGGTTCTCCGGTGGTCATGCTAGGCGGGCTGGTAGTATAAAATCCCACTGAAATTGGAAGTACCGTGTCTACATACTTATTTTGTGACCCACAAAAGTTAACCAAAGACAAAACAGTTTCTTTTCGAGGTAAAGGAAGCTAATTCCATAGCATTTATGTAAACGTAGTATAACTAACTACATAAATACATACACAAGACAAGTACAATATAATAACCATTCAATTACATACGTTGTCCGTCACCTACTTGCTCACTACAGTTGGGACATTAGGAAGTCACCGCGCGCGAAGGAAATAGTGTTGTCACACCGCCCAACTGTCAGATGATATCTGTCAACACTGTCATTTCGTTGCATGATTTGGAGAAAATTAGCGGGTTTTATCATTTTATAGTGTTGACAGGGTCTTTTAATGACAGGATATGGCCCCATTTGAAAGCAAAGATTTAATTTAATTATACTTTGACATAATGTACATTTACTTCGTCTATTATATTTCTCCGACAATCGCTGGTACAAATTATGTATAAGAGGTATAGCAATTTGATATTTCTACCAATACATTGGATATTTGTCACTACCACTACTGTCGCTAATTTTAGTAGCCGATTATTCTATTGATATTGAATTTACAGCCTCTATTTAAGCCATGTTAAAGCAGACTGACTCACACAGATCCTGTATGAAACTATGTTGTACAACTGATTCTGAATTCTTAAATATATGTATCGAACTGACGTCTGCCTTTTTTTCTAATACAGTGTGAAACCGACTCATCACGAAACCGGCAACCAAGCATTATGTAGGAATGTATATCAAACTTTTTTAACGCAAAAAATATTGCTGGGAAACGACCTTTTTTTGGGGTGAAAAATCATGTTTTGTAGAACTCAATGATACATTCAAAACATTGTGCTGATGGATGGATTGAATAGTGGAGGTGTTTAAAATAAAATTCTTACAATAAAACCGCTATTTAAAAATAAACTAGGTAGTCAAAAAGTTGAAACTTTGACCCCCAATATCTCCGTAACTAGAAAGTTCGCAGGTATGGCAAAGAGACCAAAACAAATATCGCAATGACGGGGGGACAATTGCGTTACGGCTTCAATAAGAAGTTTTTTACACCCTTTAATTTCCATAACAGACATCATCATCATTCTTCTTTTCTTATTCCAGATTATTTGTGGTCGGCGCAGTATCTTCTTGGTCCATACTTCTCTATTAGTGGTCATCTCAGCAGTCAACTCCTTTCTAGCCATTTTTTTTAGGAATGACCACTCGACTTGCAACTCTAGAAGCTTGCTTTACTACTTAACCGAATTATCCTGTGGGTGGCCAAAAATTACTTTAAGGCCCCCAGCCAGGGCTTACAAACTAAAAATAATTACATTTAAATGACGATCACTAAGGGCACCCCCTGTGGGGTTCGGGCCTCGACTTAGTGCGTCATTATCGGGAGGGATCCTTCACACAGTCCATCCATCGTTTCTTTTATATTTTTGTACATGTTCAAACTACAAGACATTATAAAGCTATTTACGCAGCCTGTTCCGGAAAATTAAGAGGAAATCATCTTTCTGTTGTTATTTCTTCCGGATTCGGAAAGTAAAATAGACGAATAACATAGGATATTATAAGATGAAGAGTGTACATAAGGAAGTTAGTTTCGTAAGAGTAAGAAGTAATTAAATCTTCGTTTGGCAGGCGTGGAGGCACTGCGAGTGATGAATTGATGATGTTTGTTGGAAATTGGAAGCCATCCTTTAAAATGCCAAAGGTGCTTGTTATTTTTGATGTGCAATTTGGGTACCAGCATGATAAATATTGATCACTTACTAAAAAAAGGATATTTGTTTACGGCTATCTGCATTATTGTTTTATCTTCTACCAACTTACGTGATTGATTGACGAATTTTAATTGAAATACGAACATACTGGCTTTCTGAATATAGAGCGATTTTTAAACAACTTTTTTCGTGAGTAGCAACGACATTTTTCTAGCTAGAAAATCGCTACAGTGTATTGAAATCTTTGAATTATTTTTCGAATTATCTTAACTAACTTCATTACTATTACTTACTACCATTATTCTACGGTAGAATCAATTTCTAAATCTTTCAGACTCCTCAGAAAAAAAACATAGATTGATCATACCATAGACCATTTTGACAGCTGTCATTTTCTATCAGTTTCTTTTTTAACTATCCCGTAAGACAAAGATGTTAAGGTTTTCTTTAAGTTTCATAAAATGGTTGTTGTTTTCTTGGTGTAAAGTATCTAGTTAAGTTATTATTTGTTCTCGTTTCTACAACGCTCACGATAAATTCCTATGTACACCTACCGAGATCATGGACATACCTAGTGTAGATAGTACACACGCAAGCAACTATTGTTCTCCATTTTGTAACAATGTGCCTCATGGTAACACTATTGTATGGCTTTATTTACTAATAAATATTTCAAACCACACTGTTAATTAAATATCAATTTTGTAAGGGACAGATTTAAGGTTTAATTTTGACTGTATCATATTTTAGTTGCATTCTCCGTGAATGTTATGAAGGAAATGCCATCGTATTTGTGGATTGTTATGAGAACTTTAATTCAGAATAATGGTTAGTTTATACAATACAATAATACCATTGTTTGTTAAAGTAAATTAAAGTTTGTTTGGTAATCAGGAAATGTTTTCATTTAAATGGAGGTACACTTAAACAAAAAAAATATAGGTACATTCGGTAATCTTTTCGTTACAGAATCTCACACTTCCTACTAATATTGTAATTGCGAAAGTTTGTAAGCATGGATGGTTGTTTGTAACTGTTTCACGCAAAAAGTCCTGATCGGATTTGCGTGAAATTTAGCATACAGATAGCTTATAACCTTATTTAATACACAGGATACTTTTTAGTCCAGTAGTATGATCCTATGGAACAATTACATGCTAATACGTCATAATGAAACTTATATAGTCACTTACGGGATATCTTTCGAGATTATTATTTTGAGCTCCCGATAAAAAATCCGAAAATCTCCGAAATAATCACGGAAAATATCCCGTAAGTGACAATATAAGTTTAGTTTTAAACCGTGAAAGCTAAAACAATGTTATAATTAAGTCAAAAATATAATCGATTATTAATTTTATGTTAAATTACATAACATCACGCCTGTTATACCCCTATAGGTTAGCAGAGGTGTAACTACAAACAAACCACCAAGACTTCATCTTTCAGAAAGCGTAGAATAGTAAATAAATGGAATTTCCTAACAGTAAGTAAATACATAAACAGAAAAATGTGTGACACATACTTACATACCTAACATAAACAATTCTGTGCTAAATACATAACATATTTAAATTTAAAATGTAGGTAACGGTAATAAAACATGGGTTTTTTATAGCAATAACATAATTATAGTGCAAGGTAAGGATTAAATTCTTAAAATAATTTAAAAATACCAACTGGGTAGACAGCAATTAACTGAGATGGCAATTATTGTGTTATCTACTCTAGATAAATATAACATATTCATATTTATAAATTATTTATAACTTTTTATGTTGTAAGTTGAAGAATGTTGATGGATCTTGACCTAGTTTGGTAAAAAATAACAAATTCTCTGCACTTCATCTCAATAAACGTTAGCTGGACATCAATTAAAGTTAGATTAACGTAATCAATATAAATAAATAGAAATTGAAGTGTCTGTTGTAAATAACAATGAATAAACTTTAAAAAAAATTGTCAGTCTGTTTGTTTCGACTAATCTCCAAAATGGCAGGACAGATTTTGACGGGACTTTTCTTGGTAGATAGGATCTTCAAAAAGGATTAGGGTTTCGTACAAAAAGTATTTTTTAAATAATTTTGCGTGGGCAAAGGTTGCGTGCGGGCAACAGGTAATAGCATTTTTTTTTAAAGCCTAACGCCATGAACTTGGCACAAATTCAGACTCGATGTCACTATACGAAACCACCTCTATCTTACCATTCCGACCAGCCTTATGTTATGAGAATCTCCACAGAATATTGCGCGGGACGAACATAAATTAAGTAGATAAGTAAATAAGCCCGGGTACCAATCATCGAATCAATTTTCCAGCAAAAAAACGCCTCAGCACAAGTTACTTCATCGTTCAAACAAAAGTTCAAGACGTCAGTCGTAAATCAAGTAGAACCATCTTACAAGCAGGCCCACGGTTATTATGACAAGATAAAAGTGATTATGTATGTATGTGCCCCGCCCACTTCTGATCACAAGGCTGCCAGAGTGAGGTACGGAGGCTGTGCTTATCAGTTTGGTCAAGGGTACCTGGATTAGCGGTTGAGTTTTATCATAGTACTAGCTGACCCACGCAACTTCGTCTGCGTCACATATATGAGAGAAAAAGCTCACAAAGGAATAAATTTTCCCCGTTTTTGCAACATTTTTCATTTATGTTCCGCTCCTATTGGTCATAGCGTGATGATATATAGCCTATAACCTTCCTCGATAAATGGACTATCCAACACAAAAAGATTTTTTCAATTCCAACCAGTAGTGCCTGAGATTAGCGCGTTCAAACAAACAAACAAACTCTTCAGCTTTATAATATTAGTATAGACTAGTACGAGTAGGTCTATAAACTTTAGTACTCGTAGTACGGTCAGACAAGCTATTTGGTTTACATTTTACAATGTAATTTGTGAGTAAAACTGTAAACCAAATAGCTTGTTCGACCGTACATTTACAAATTATATTTGAAAGGATTTTTTTTATGTAGAAAACGTACACATTTTACCTTTGTGCTCTTGGGTCCTGGGTTCGAATCCCGGTAGGAGCAAATGTTTGTGTGATGAGCATGGACATTTGTTTCCAAGTCATGGATGTTTATATGTATAATAAGTATGTATTTACAAACAAAATAGTATATATGTAGTATATCAACTATCTAGTGTCCACGACACAAGCTTTGCTTAGTGTGGCACTAGGTGGTGCTGTGTGTTAATGTCCAGCGATATTTATTTATTTATGTTAAAATATTGTCCTTTTAAGTATTTTGTGTACATATGTATATAAATAAATTATTTGTGAGCCGAGTTCTTCCTGCCTTTTCGCGACTTGTTTCTTAAGTTTTCTCGTTTATCAAGGAGATACGCATTGCGATAAATGTACCTAAAAATGAGATTAGCTTACTCTACTTTTTTCTTTAAAGCACAGGACGCTAATGGCAATGAGGACGGACTTTTTATGGCCAAAGAATCAGCATTACCGTTCAACGTGGCACTGCTGCCAGCTTTCTGGGCACTTTTCCTATTGACAGCGCTGTGGACTATATGCAGCGATGTTCCTAAATCTTTTACCATTTTGATAGTTGTAGTATTTTTAATATATTTATAAACTGTAAATAATGTTACGTATAATTTTATGGCCAGTTCCAATAGATACTAATATTCATGTTAACCTTTAAACTAGGTTCAACGTGCTTCAAGCCTTCGATAATCCTACCGTTGGTTTTCTGTCACCAATTTGCTGCTTGACATCTTCGTCTCTCCAGTCCCGAGTCAGTCAGACTTACCTGTAAATAGAGAAAAAGTAACATAAGTGTTTTGCTTCACATTAAATATTTTACATACTTTTTATGTATTAAACTGTAATACATAATAATAATATAATGGCCACTGTTTTATCTTCCGACAGACTTTCTCGCCAAGAGTTTAACGTAATTATGGATTAGCATCGTTTTTGTTTAGATAACTGCAACTTGACTTTTATATAACAAGCGTATTACATGATTTGGAACATAAAAAACCTATTTTATATCTCATACACAGCAATTACTGTAGTTGTATCACTTCGGTAAATATAAAAACAACATAACTAAGTACATTTTACCCAACAGTATTTTCAAAATAGTATTTTTTTTACAAAACCGTTATAATTTAATGACTAGGTAAGTAGTATACTATAGACACGATCTTTGACCCTAAAATGACATAGAAACTTGATAACAACAGGACGTCCGGTTAGCATCAAGAATACACAGCTATTTACAATAAACAACTCACAAAATAACAATAATCCAGTCAACGAAAGGAAAGTAAACATTTTACTATAAAACACAACATAATACAATACTCGTAATAAAATAAGATCACTGTTGTGTATTATTACTAGACGCGATTAACCTGCAGTCAATGATCGAAAGTGAACGTAGACACACACATGCATGCGCCGCGTGTGTATCTCGACACGTGCGAACTGTATCTGTGTGTGTACATCGACACGTGCGGTGTATATGTGTGTGTACATGAACACGTGGTGTCTGTATGTGTGCGTATTGCGTTTGCGCCGCAAGGAAGTAGCACTGGCGCGGAGACGGGGACGATGGAAGCGATCTTGTCACGTACTGATTTCTCCCATTTATATTATGGTACTTTGTGTGAGATTTGTTCAGTTATTAGCTTACTTTAATAATAACATCTGTGAGCGCCTACCTACTGCGGGATGTCCGAATAACCTTACTTACCGAATAAATTCAAAAATGGAACAGAATTTGTATGAAATGATCTGCAAAGTAAGTTAACGGGAACTTAATTATAGATGATGAAACTAGGCCTGAGACATGTTACTGCTTCAAGAAATTGGAGTCTTATACGTCACAAATTGCAGTTTATCTGCGTTTGCAGTTAAGGAACAAGGCTACTCACTTTAAGTAAATGGCTTTATTATCAATATTTAATTATTATCTGTAAAATAACCAACACATTTTATGTATGCTCAAGATAAAATCATGTAAAAATTCATAAGAGATAACACGTCACTATCGCTTCCAGTGAACCGATATCAATCGTTTGACGAAGTGGCTGATAGATCACGACCGACAACGGTTACGGTGAAATTACACGGAACGAATTATATTATAACGTTTTAATATCGATTTTATATCGATTACGTCCACAGAAAATTGTCAAGGAAACCACAATTCTACAAATTTTTCATTATGATTTTGTGACACCGGGAAATGGGAAAAAGTTCCAGAATCGCCAGCAAAATTTGTTCAACGGAATATCAACTCTATTTTTAGGTTAGTATAGTACATAGTAATATAAAAAAAAATGTGAAATTTTAAGTGTAAATCCATTAAAGTTATGCAAAAGTTTGGAAGATTAAAATCACAAATATTACTAAAGAAATCGTCTCTCTCTTTAGACCTGGAATTCAGTCTAGTTCGCGAATTATTTTATACAAAAAATCTGTCTATTATTAAAAATGCTTGTTAGCGATTGACTACCGTCAAACCTATTTGACTGGTAAATCTGGATTCGACAATAAAAAGGAGACATGTGTCTAGAATCTGTACGAGGCATAACTACAAACAAGAGTAATATAGCATGTCTCAAAGCCGCCATTTATAATAAATACAAGAATTACTTGTCTGTTTTGCAGCAGTAGTTAATGATAAGAATTGTAGAAAATGATCTTTATTTCTAAGGAGTGCTCTGCTCTGCTACACCCCTGCTGACAGCTCTCTTTAAAAGATTGTTCTTAAGGCTTTTTCAAGGCCATTTTTGACCCCCAGGAGTCTGCTTTAGACTGATGATATTGGTCTACTAGCTACTACCTTTCAGCTCAACCCTATTATGAATACACACCTGCTTCAAGCCAACGTATTACCACACACTTTATAACCATGTTTTATTACTCAAACAAACTAAATTTAACCATCGATTTTACGACCTATTTAGTAATATAAGTTGACCTATACAACAACAGACAATCTATCAAAAGCAAACCATGCCAGACATGCGTACGACCAACACAGCGGCAGTGGTCAAATCTTATGCTCTGTTGCAACACCGCCGCAGGCGCATTTGTACATTTGCAGATAGTGACCTTTTGAACTGACTACTCACCGGTTTTGGTGTGGTCACCTTGTCTCGTACTTTATAAGTTTGAAGAGTGTTTACCACCTCTTAACTAAGCCGAAAGGCACTTGTTCTCCCCATCATTGCGACGATTTTTTTGGTCTACACCTGGGAACCTTCTAGTTACGGAGATGTTGGGGTCAAAGTTACAACTTTTTGACAAGTTTCACATCAGCACTATGTTTTAAGTACATTTCACTGAGTTCTTTGATGGATAGAATGCTTGGTTGACGGCTTCGTGATGAGGTGGTTTACACCCTGTATAGTAACACCGGTATATAAGGCTGTATATTTCGATTTTAAGATGAGCTTTTGCCGTAGGAAAACCCTTTACAATGCCTAATCAGATTATGTTGATAATGCAGCTTAATTTTCTTTCATTTCTTTTAAATAAACTATGGGATTTGTATTTGTAAGTTTCCATTTGAAACATAATCAAACATAATATTTAGACATTGCAAGAATACACTGTACCATTTTTTTTTTGTTTTCATTTTATTGTGAATTGTTTTGAGAAAGTGTCTCGCTAATAGACTGCATTTTTTATTTTTTGAAAGCTCTGGCGGAGTTTTTACTTCCTTTTTTTGAATATTTTGAAGATTCATGAAGATTTAATTTCTAGCAAATTTAGAGAAATGTCGTTTCCCACAATGATGTTATATATAATTCCGATTTTTTGCGTAGAGTACAGAATGCTTGGTTGACGGTTCAGTCAAGGGTCCGTTTACAACTTTATAGGTGGTTATAATAAGATCTTGGTAGATGTCATCTTCACTAACTTTCTACGCCGTCTATTAGCCCTGTTCTCAGAAAACCCGACAAAGAATCGAACAATGTGTTGCCAGTATGCAAAAAGGTACAAGATATAGTGCGCGACACTCTAGGAAATGAGTCGTACACGCGAAGTGAGACTGTGTGTGTATTTGTGTGTGTGTGTATGAGTTGTTTGGGAGAGTGTGTGTGAACAGCTGATCGACGAGTTTTATGTAGTAGAGAAAGATGGAAGTATAGTCTGCTGGTGTATGTTTTGGAGGTTATACTGTTTACATTTCTTGTTATAGGGATTTTTCCTTTGTGTCGTAGATGTTATCGTAAATTTCATCGTCTATTGGTAACGTTTTTCGAGGCCATTTTTATTTATATGTAACCTTTTCACTTTATTCGATGCTGCTGAATTTTCATCAGTAGGTTACACGGCATTTGATTATTTTTTCATTAAAACGTCAGTTGCCTTAAAATGCGAATTGATTAAATATAATTTAATATTTTATTGTTACAGTATATTATATTATCAAAGTAATCGAACATAATTTTGACCTTGTTTAAATGTTCGATACAGTTCACTTCACAATACTAGATTTCATTGAAATATCAGGTACAAAACAGCCATATTTTTTTATACAGCATCTGTAGAGCTGGCAACCAAACATTCCAGAAGGTTGGCAACATTGCACACACTACAACGGTATCCATTTATTTGGCACATTGACATAACTTCTTAGCGATCCTGCCTACGCGACATTTAGCAAATTACATAGATATTGATACTTTTTAGTATGATATTGAGAAATGAGTAAACAGACATCGTAGAGTTCATATGACCTGAAGCTATTTAAGTCGCGAGGTAATAGGCTTCTTCTGGGTTAGCTCATCTCTGTCCTCAGAATTAGATTAAATTGAAGGGTAGGCCCATCATCATCTGCCTAGCCTTTTCCCAACTATGTTAGGGTCGGCTTCCAGTCTAACCGGATGCCCCCATCCGATTCGCGCCGGAGTCCCTCAGGGCTCCGTCATCTCTCCCCTCGCGTTCACGCTGTACACCAGCGACATTCCGAGGAACCAGAAGGTTCAAACAGCCCTATTCGCTGACGACACCGCGATCTATTACACTGGCCGTTCTCCGGATAACATCCGCCGCATTCTCCAGAAAGCTGCCGACTCGCTCGGCGCTTGGTTCCGTAAGTGGAGAATAGAAGTTAATCCCGAAAAAAGCCAGGCAGTTTTGTACTATAAGGCACGCCTTAAGCGTTCGTCAGGTCCCCCCATCACTATGTTCGGTAAGCCTATCCCCTGGGAGAGGCAAGCCAAGTATCTCGGAGTTATTCTGGACGACCATCTGTCGTTCAAGGCCCACATCAAAGCAGCTCGTGACCGGGCTGCCTTTGCTATGGGCCGGCTCCACTTCATGATCACTAGGAAGAGCAAATTGTCACTCAAGTGCAAATTGCGTCTTTTCACCGCAGTCATCCGTCCCATCATGACCTATGCTTGCATAGTATTCGCGCATGCCCACCCGCGTCATATCCACAGGATGCAGACCTTGCAGAACCGATTCCTCCGTAAGATCACCGGTGCCCCCCCTTACGTCCGTAACGATAGTCTTCACGTAGACCTTAGAATCCCCACCGTTAAGCAGTTCATGAAACGCCTTTCCAAGCGTTACTTCGACACTGCTATTAAGCATAGGAATCCCCTAATCGCATCGGCCGCCCGGTACGACCCATCGCGTATTAGCTCCGTTCAACGTCCGCGTCACACCCTAGTCGCCCCCGACGATCCGATCACTATCTTGCAAGAGAGTAGGAAAGATACCAGTACAGTTCGTAGAGCTTACAAATACAAACCGAAAACCTACCGACCTCGCCGCAGAGGTCCGGCGCGAAATCCCCGTTCAATCCCTCCCCGACCCTTGCTCGAGCCAGCCCGCGATGCTGAGCCTGTAGTAATAAATCAGTCCCAAAATAATGACAATGCCCATGTTCGACATAAAAACTCTGACACCAATAAGTTAGTATTAAGCTTCATCATCTGCCTAGCCTTTTCCATACTACGTTGGGGTCGGCATCCAGTCTAACCGGATGCAGCTGAATACCAGTATTTTACATGGAGCGACTGCCTATCTGACCACCACAACTCAGTATTGGGTAATACGATACCTCTTGGTAAGACGGGTTGTCAGAGTTTTTGGGTCACTGAAGTAAAGAGGAGGCCTAATTCTTTTAAGATGGTTCATAATCATAGATGATTTCATCCTGGAGTGCAAGTGTAATGATATTGTCTGCAAACTGTGGGACTCTTATCCTGGGCAGTTTCGACATAGATAACGACAAAATCTCCAAAACAACCCTGCACATGGACTTCAATGGAACTTATTTACGCACAGCTCTGTTTTAATCAGACAAATAAAATTATCATCCATATTAATATGACGAAATCAAAAGAATTGGAGAACATTACAGAACACACAAATTTGACAAAGCTGTACAATGTATATCAAGCAAGGGAAGACGATGAAATTCGAATTCGAGTGGCAGAAAAAAACGAGAACCCGCAATTTGGTCTAAACAATAGATTACCTTGGATCACTAGATTAGATTTCTTAAGAAGTTGTAACTGTAGTAATGAGGAATCTGAAATAGAACCTAAGACAACAATGCCAAATCTAAATCTAAATCAACGTGTGTCTCGAAATAGTAATATGAACCGAAACAGTTGACAATCTAACTCCAGATCATTTTATATTACAGCGGCGACGAAGAGATAGATATGGAAGATGAAGACAAGTTGCGCCGACACCAAATGAGTTGGGTTAAGGACACGGAAATGATGATGAAAGCGATAGTTGTACTTAAAAACCAAACTAAGTCACACTTAAAACTCGTCATTTTTAGAATTCATTAGGACAATGTCAAAATCATATTCTGAAAGTAGCACTCGGGAAAGTCTCACTTTAGTTTTATGACATATTTTTTTACATTTTAGAGAATAGCTCAGAATATCTTTGGTGCAAAATATAATAATTTTGTAAATAAAGTACCAATTGTTAACACAATCAATAGTCACTCACTATGCTAAACAATTTTTTTAAGACTCCAAAAAAGGAAGTCCTCAATTCACGACTTACCTTTTTCTAGACATTCGTTCTACGGGCTACGCTACCGATATTTCATAATAATGTACTATTGACACTGCAAATTGAAAATACGATGATATAAGATTCAATTGTTGGCTCTCTTGGTTGACTTACTGCACGGAACACCCGCTCTCTTGTAGATGTGTTACGTAATGTAAGTAAAGATGGAGTGCTGGGCATCGGATGGAAGCGAATTTGTGTTTGTTTGTTTATGTGATTATGTGTCAGTCGTTTGTTGATTTTGGTGGGAGTGTGTGTTGCTAGGGCAACGGGCTAGAATGTTTAATATGTGGCAGAAATGGCTCAAAGGACAATTAAATTTATGGTCCTTCGAGCCGGATGTTACGGGAATCGGAATGACAAAGAATGAAGAAATGTCCTCTCGGACAACATTGCTTTGCGGTCGGAACAGCCGTTGCTGCATGGCATTATAATTTCATTTATACATTTTAGCTTTGATATTTCAAAAAGCATCTTCACATGCATACCGGGTTGGTATGCATGTGAAGATGCTTTATGAAATAGTCACTGAGATCTTCTTTCATAACCTATCATCTTAGATCTAACTTTCAATTTATTGAAAGTCATTTCTCCTTGATCATGAGTGACCACGGCCGCTGGTGGTCGGAGCTAGTTGCTCGCGACCACATTGCGACACAGTGAGAGGTCAGACTAAATCTAGGGTTCCCAGAAAGCAGAATTCTGTAGATCTGGGCATTTTAATCAAATTCCGGACTTATTTTAGTTTCGAATTGTACTGCATAATTTATTTAAACTGCGTTTTATTGCTTACTTAAATTTGTGAAGAAAATTGAATTAAATACTTCACATACTACAAAAACTTAAAACTACGTATAATTACGCAAGTGAAAATAGTATATGTGAGACACGACTTTATTTAATTTATATTTACAAATTTATTCGCAAAATTCGGTGGTATGGCAACCCTAGTGGCTTTCAAATGCTGGCTTTGTTAGTTCCGACTAGGCTAGTTTACTTGAACTTGTGTTAGAAATGCTAGCAAGTGAGTCACTTTTGGCTCTCCAAACATTTATTTTATCAATACAAAAGCAAAACAAAAAACCTTTGCAAATTCTATTGCCAACTTTTCCAACTACTTTTACCTATTAGTTTCACATTGATACCAAAGATGTATACGACAAAACTTGTCTGTACACGCCGGTAACCACAACCCACAAGCCTATTGTATCACTGAAAAAAAAGCTTATTACCAACCAGTTAACGATTATGTAAACTAAATAGTGATGCACACTTTAGAGCCGGGCAAAAAGCGGTAACGTTACACGTAACAGGTAAAATAGCGGGTGAAATGTAACGCGTTATTGAGTAACGGTTACGGAGGACAGTGATTCGATCGTCACGGTTTGTTGTTGTTGCGTCATATATAATTAGATTACGAGGTGATCGGTATGCAGTTACCTACTGATCATTTTAACTGTATGGTGGATTATCCAGTGTGGATAATGCTATGTTGACCACTACTTAAGTTTCGCGGTTATCGATAGGTCAAATACAGATGTTACATCTCTAGCTGGCCAAGTACCACCTAAAACGTCCGTCACTAATTCATAATTGGAACTGAAAACCACATTTTCATTTTTTTTTTAAACGGTTTGTGCAACACATTTTTAAAACGTTTCTTTTTTTGTGCTGAATATTTTATTTCACAATACCTCCTTTAAAATTGCCTATTCTACGATTGGATACGCATATAACCACTATTTAATGCACTTAATATAAAAAAAGACATTGAACCATGAAAAAAGTTAATTTTATGCTAAGCTAAAATCGTTAAGAAAAACAAACTAAACTGCATTGTGAAAACCTAACTTTCAAATCCGTCTGATATTCAGTAGCTAGAGGACATTTATTCAAATGAATTTGATTTTCTTTAATGATAATTGCTACGACTTCCTGTTCCTACCTGAGTGCAAAAAACATGTAAAAAAAAGTATACGTGTGTACTTCTTACATATAAAATTCTCGTGTCACAATTTTCGTTCCCATACTCCTCCGAAATGGCTTGACCGATTCTCATGAAATTTTGTGAGCATATTGAGTAGGTCTGAGAATCGGCCAACATCTATTTTTCATCCCCCTACATTAAGGGGGATGAAAAATAGATGTTGATCCCCTAAATGTTAAGGGTAGTCCAAGCCTAATTTTTTTTTTTTAATTTTATACAAAATTTTTAGTTTTTATTTTTTTATGATACAACATACAAAAATACATACAATCCAAAATTTTCACCCTTCTACGATCAACCCTTATTTTTTAATAGCCATTTTTTTCCGTTCGTTTTTCTCTCTTATGTGACGCAGACGAAGTTGCGTGGGTCAGCTAGTATTTAAATACAAACAAGCAGGTGGCTATACCTGGTGCACTGAGAAAAAAAAGCTACGTATACGTAGCCCGTCGCAGCCTACGTACCACGTAGCTTGCAACGAGCTACCGCTTACGTATGTCGCATCAGTCATTTAGTTGTTACTTACTTAGTAACGTAGCTGCATACGTAACCGGTTATAAGCAACACCATGCTTCATACGTATAATACGGGAACGTACGTATAAAGACGGTGCATCATTCTCAATGGTGTTACTACATGATATACGTAGTAAGACTCATATTCCAGTACGTATGCGGGTGCATTCTAAGTTCTTGTGTTGGGTTACGTGCGGTAAGTACGCGGTTACATTCTTACTGTACGCCGCTACGTACACTAAGTATCCGCCTTACTTACATCCTGTAAAGCACTACGTACAGTACGTATGCGGTTCACTATAAGTTCTAGTGTCAGGTTACGTGCAGTAAGTACGCGGTTACATTCTTACTGTACCCCGCTACGTACACTAAGTATCCGCCTTACTTACATCCTGTACCGCACTACGTACAATACGTATGCGGTTCACTATAAGTTCTAGTGTCAGGTTACGTGCAGTAAGTACGCGGTTACATTCTTACTGTACCCCGCTACGTACACTAAGTATCCGCCTTACTTACATCCTGTACCGCACTACGTACAATACGTATGCGGTTCACTATAAGTTCTAGTGTCAGGTTACGTGCAGTAAGTATGCGGTTACATTCTTACTGTACCCCGCTACGTACAATAAGTATCTGCCTTACTTACATCCTGTAAAGCACTACGTACAGTACGTATGCGGTTCACTATAAGTTCTAGTGTCAGGTTACGTGCAGTAAGTATGCGGTTACATTCTTACTGTACCCCGCTACGTACAATAAGTATCTGCCTTACTTACATCCTGTAAAGCACTACGTACAGTACGTATGCGGTTCACTATAAGTTCTAGTGTCAGGTTACGTGCAGTAAGTATGCGGTTACATTCTTACTGTACCCCGCTACGTACAATAAGTATCTGCCTTACTTACATCCTGTAAAGCACTACGTACAGTACGTATGCGGTTCACTATAAGTTCTAGTGTCAGGTTACGTGCAGTAAGTACGCGGTTACATTCTTACTGTACCCCGCTACGTACACTAAGTATCCGCCTTACTTACATCCTGTACCGCACTACGTACAATACGTATGCGGTTCACTATAAGTTCTAGTGTCAGGTTACGTGCAGTAAGTATGCGGTTACATTCTTACTGTACCCCGCTACTTACATCCTGTACCGCACTACGTACAGTACGTATGCGGTTCACTATAAGTTCTAGTGTCCGGTTACGTGTCGTGCAGTAAGGTCCATGCAAAATTTCAACCTCCCCACCCCACTCCTACAGAAATAGACACGTTTCGAATTTTTTAAATTTCTCTAAACTCGAGCTAGGAAAAAACCGTAAAGCTTGGTGAATAGCTCTCAAAATTCCTTGAACAACGAGCCCAAACATGGATCGGTTCCGACCTGCGGTCCAGGAGAAAATCCAGTTTGAAATGTGAGTTTGACAGTTAACGTGAAAAATTCAAATGCACCTATCTAGGCTTCGGTGAGTCGTAGCGATATTTTTTTCAGTTTTGACTTTGTCTCAATAGGGGCTATTTATCGATGTATATAAACAGCCCCCTACGCCCCCCCTAGTAGCAATTGCCGTTGGCTTCCTTATGCCAACAGTTGGGAATGTATTGGCAGACGGTTAGTTGTTTCGCCAACCTAAACTTAAAATAGCCCCATCGTCATAAACATGCACTATTTGCCCAACGAATAGCCAACAAAGGGCCTTCTGTTACTATTCTCACTGTTGGGAGATTTTGTATGCATTTAAATTACTAAAACAACATTGAGCCAACTATCGACAGGCCTGCAGCTTCTATTCCTACTGTTGGGAGTTTTTGTAGGGATTTAAGTTATGATAACAACTTACATCGGACCAACTTAAATCCTTCAATAGGCCTGTTAGGTATGATACGTCTTACAATTATTGTATTGTCGAACTTAAATCGTATCATATTTATTAGAGAGATTTGATCCATAAATGATTGAACCTATCGATTGATGTCAAAAAGGTATATTATTTTTCGAACTTCAGCCGATCCATCCCGGGTTCGATTCTGGTTCGAAATATTTTTTGAAAATCTTCGAATGCAGATTTGTTTCTTTTTAAAAATAAAGGTATGTCTCCTTTGAGTAAAATTTGCGTTCTCCAGTATTTAGAGTACTTTCCCTCCAGGTGGCATTGTAAAATTCCACCCTGTTTATTATAGTCTAGTAAATATATATCACAACACTAAAGAAGATGACTTAATTCCCTTGTTGCTATGATTCGTCAGTATCTCGTAACTGATTGTTCTCAATTTATCTTACTTAGATATCTCACTAAGTGCAATCTTGTCATTGGTACTTGATATTATATTAACTTGTTAACATTGTACTGTGAGTGCAATCTAAGTAAAGGTACCATTATTCTGGGAAAGAAGACGCGTAAGTACAGCACGTTTTAGTTTGTATCTTTAAACTAGATGGCGTTGTACAATTACGTCACGTTTCTGAATCGCGGTGTTAAGATTCTCCCGCGTCGAATGACTCTCGCGCAGTATTGTAGTGAATTCATGGACCGCCAGTGGTCTGATCTGTGAAGTAGTCGTAGTAAGAAGCGCCACCTACCTCAAGATCAGGAAGTTTCTCTAAAAGTGTACGGACGTGAGGGTACCCGGAGAAAACTTTTTCCGCTCGGACCGCCAAATCGCTTCACTTTCCCTGTGTTCGTACTAGTGCCCAGCACTGGGACGAGCACAGGGGAAGTTTCCGACGCAGCCCGGTGCAACGCATCGTCGCGGTCGCGGATCCAGGAAAAATAGTTTTAAAGTTTTTATTGTTTACATTGTTGATCGTTCATCAACAAGATGCCCAAGCCTGGCTCCCGCAGTTCATTGGACTGCGGTGATGCCGGCCAAACTGTGCCTCAACCGGGGCTGGACCGGACAACGTCGATGCCCAACATCGGAGATGCACCCACATCTGTACAGTACGTAGGCAACACCAGTATGTACGTAAGAAACAACATGACGTAATGCACCCACATCTGTACAGTACGTAGGCAACACCAGTATGTACGTAAGAAACAACATGACGTAATGCACCCACATCTGTACAGTACGTAGGCAACACCAGTATGTACGTAAGAAACAACATGATGTAATGCACCCACATCTGTACAGTACGTAGGCAACACCAGTATGTACGTAAGAAACAACATGACGTAATGCACCCACATCTGTACAGTACGTAGGCAACACCAGTATGTACGTAAGAAACAACATGATGTAATGCACCCACATCTGTACAGTACGTAGGCAACACCAGTATGTACGTAAGAAACAACATGACGTAATGCACCCACATCTGTACAGTACGTAGGCAACACCAGTATGTACGTAAGAAACAACATGATGTAATGCACCCACATCTGTACAGTACGTAGGCAACACCAGTATGTACGTAAGAAACAACATGACGTAATGCACCCACATCTGTACAGTACGTAGGCAACACCAGTATGTACGTAAGAAACAACATGACGTAATGCACCCACATCTGTACAGTACGTAGGCTACACTGGTATATGTAATGGAGAGGGCTACGTAGACTACGCCCTCTGGCACAACTGCCGGTTACGTATGCGGCATGTAGTCGGCTACTTATGTAACAGTGTCCTGAATCAGTCCTCCCATACGTAAGTGCACTACGGATATACGTATGTTTTTTCTCTCTGTGTGGTAAATGGTCACCACCATCGGTTGACATTTGCAATGATGATGATAATGATGAAGCGAATGTTGGATCCAGCAACTGCATTCGATGGCTTTCTAGGATGGACGTGAAGCTTTAAGTCCATGTCCACCAAAAAGATAACGGTCTGATTATCAAAAAACAGCTGCTTAAGGGACATGCCCCGACAAAAATGTGTTTTTAGCAGTTGTTTTTAGATAATCAGACCGTCATCTCTTTGGTGAACATGAATATTAGGATGTTGAGACGTCTGTGATCATTAAAGAATGTGAACGTGATCTATATTATCCTATTATGATTCTGCTGAAGCGACCATATGCTGACAGCTGTCAAGTGACTAACACACCGAACGTAGCCGAAAAACTCCAAAACAAATTGTAAAACCAGAGTATGAACTTGTAAATGCATTACCATCCTGGTGATAAAACTAAAATGTTATGATTTGTCGATATAATGAAAGGTACAAGAGTGACTTTAACTTTGTAGAAAGACAACTTGCCGATCAACCCGTTCAACACACAAAGTGGAATCTGGAATTGAAGATAACCACTGACTACTTACTATTAGTTAAGCGATGTGACGCTGGATTAGATCTTACTTCCTGGAGGTTCTAATATTAAAAAAAAAACTTCCTGCAGCTTCGGACAAGTACCTAGTATAGTGTTGACATAGTAGGCGGTAGGGTCTGACTCGGACGAAACAAGCTAGTGAATTTAATTACAATTTAAGTTCACGGTCAATTGTTTAGTTTTACCAATTTTCAGAAACAAATCTTCTTACGTAATTCTTTTTTTTTTCACTTATTTAGCTAGATGATGCTTACCGCATAATTAATGAAATACAATTAATTAGATATCTCAAATATTTAGCGGCATTTTTTTGCCAGAAGTTTGCGAATTGTCCATTACCTTGCCATAATAAAAGTACACTAATAAAAAAGTACAGCAATGCAAATGCAATCCATCAATGAACGCAAAGCGTGATCAGGAGGTCTAAAATGGAAGCTTTAGCAAAATATAATATGAATCACGTTAAAATGTAAAAATACTTAAAATGGACTTTATGGCCATGACTATAAAGACCATTTTTAGATTGGTTTTTTTTTCAGTAACTATAAGAAAAAATACAACAAAAAAAGAATCGTTTTAAGTTTATTTCGTACGTGACAACACCGAATCGGAACTGTCACCAAGAAAACAAATGACAGTGACAAGACGGTGTGAATCCGAGCGATTCGCAATACAATGCCGGTTGCGCAACACCGTTATTTACTACAAACTTGTTATAACTTGCATTGGAATTGCAACATATCGTTGTGCACATCTGCGATGCCCACGCTGTCCGCTCAACCGTACGATTGCACAAGTACGCTCAAAAAATGTATGATAATAAGGAGTTAGACGTAAATTAATAATTCATGTCGCTATTGTTTAATCTATTTTTTCAATCGATTTGTTTCATAAGTTTCATAACTGGTATTGTCAGTTTTCTTATAGTCAGTCCAATCGTTGGCGCAATATTTTACTTTCGTTGAACAACACTTTGCGAAAGCTTTAAATACATTATTTATTGGGTTGAGAATAGATGATAAACTAGACTAACCGTGTAAAATAACTGTGAAAAATATGATTTGGAAATCCGATTAATTATTACCAACTACTATGACATCCCATCACTAAAGTTCTTAGTTCTAAGTTTCTTTTTCTGGAGGTTTGTGTCAAAGGATCAAAAGCCGTTCTCGGTGTTGTGTATTGTCCCCCGTCACTTGATTATTTCACCGAATTAGAAACGGTTCTAGAATCTTTGGGTTCAGAGTATGCACATCACATCGTCATGGGAGATTTCAACACCAATCTCCTTGCCCACAACTCCCATCGGTCCCGTAAACTTCTCCATCTGGTTGAGTCAGCTAGTCTGCATCTGTTACCTCTTAAACCAACTCATCACAACGCTGCTGGTGATGATACTTGGCTCGACTTGATCCTCACCTCTAATCCTTCCCTAGTCTCCTCACATGGTCAACTTGACGCTCCCGGTTTTTCCCATCATGACCTCATTTTCCTGTCCTATGTCCTTAAACCCCCTAAACCCAAACCTACATATCAGTACAGGCGTGCCTTTGCGCGGGTGAATAGTGAAAGGCTTTTGCAGGACGCTTCCAATATTGACTGGACACCCCTAGAGGAAGCCACTACAGTCGACGATAAAGTGACCTATTTTAATAATGTTGTTGTTAAGCTGTACGACATCCACGCTCCTATTAGGAGAGTCAAGCTGAAGCGTCCACCTGCACCATGGATGAATAGGGGAGTTCGGATGGCAATGCGACGTAGGGACCGTGCGTTTCGGAGGTTTAAGAAAGATCGGTCGGAAGATAATTGGACCCTCTTCAAGGCTGCTCGTAATCGGTGTAATCAGATGATACGCAACGCTAAACGCCGCCACATTCTTGATAATATCACTTCTGCTTCTCCTGCTGATATCTGGAAATTCCTTGGAACTCTAGGTATCGGCAGATCGCGGCATTCAGACCTTCCTAACACATTTGGCTTAGACGATCTAAATCGTCATTTCTCCACTGTTCCCACCCTTGATAGTCAAACCAAATGTCAAACTCTCGACTACCTTGCTGGTCTGACGCGACCCAATATTACTCCCTTTGCCTTCACCCCAATCGATCCGGGAGAGATCAAAAAGATTATCCTATCCATTAAATCCAAGGCCATGGGTGCTGATAACATCAGTCGACACATGATCGTGGCAGTTGTTGATCAGCTCCTTCCTGCTATCTCCCATATTGTTAACTTTTCCCTTTACTCCGGTGTTTTCCCTTCACTGTGGCGGAAAGCCCATGTTCGTCCACTACCTAAGATCTCTAATCCCACACATCCCGTTCACTTTCGTCCGATCTCCATCCTTCCCTTTTTATCCAAAGTACTCGAGGCCTGTGTACATAAGCAATTCTCCTACTACATTCACAAAAATTCCCTCATCAGTCCATTTCAATCCGGATTCAGGCCTGGGCACAGTACTGTTTCTGCTCTCCTTAAAGTGACTGACGATATAAGGCGAGGAATGGAAGACACTAAAGTTACAGTCTTAGTGTTGATCGATTTCTCAAATGCCTTCAATACCGTCAGTCACGAAGTCCTTTTATCCGTCCTGTCCTATCTCATGGTCTCTCCCGAGGCGTTAGAATGGTTTTCCTCCTATCTTCAGGGGCGTCAGCAGTCGGTTCTTGCTGGTGTGTGTAACTCCAGTTGGTGCGATCTTGAAACTGGCGTCCCTCAAGGCGGCATTTTATCTCCACTTTTATTTTCTATTTTTATTGATCTCATAACTACCGAGCTTCAGTGTGCGTATCATCTCTACGCTGATGACTTACAGCTTTACTGTCAGGCAGGTGTTGACAGCTTATCCGGTGCGATCGAGGAGCTGAATCGGGATTTGCGCGCAGTTAAAAACTGGTCCGATCGTTTCGGTGTGGCGGTTAACCCAACCAAGTGCCAGGCTATAATTATAGGGAGCCCCCATAGCCTGAGGAGGCTAAATGGTTTAACGGTACCACCGGTTACCTTTGACGGTACAGTCATTCCGTTTAGCTCTGACGTCAAGGATCTGGGTTTGCACGTTGACACTTGCCTTGACTGGCGTAAGCAGGTTGCGATAGTGAGCAAGAAAGTTACCGGAACGTTGCGGTCGCTCTACCGGCTGAAAAATATTCTCCCTTCACACATTAAAGCAATGCTTGTACAGTCCCTAATCTTCCCCATGATCGACTATGGTGATGTGTGCTACTATGACCTGAATGCTGATCTGCTCAATAAACTTGACCGACTTCTTAATAACTGCATTCGATTCGTCTTCAATCTCCGCAAGTATGATCATGTTTCTGCACATCGTTCGCTGTTGAAGTGGCTTCCCATCCGGCAGCGCAGAGCATTGAGGGCTTTGACAACACTGTTTTCCCTTCTTCACAAACCCACTTCTCCTTCTTATCTCACTTCTCATTTTCAATATTTATGCTCTGCGCACAGCAAAAATCTTCGTTCCTCCAATAATTGTCTTCTACGCTGTCCTTCTCACCGATCTGGCTTTCTAAAATCTTCCTTTTCTGTCCAAGCGGTCTTCCTTTGGAATGCGCTCCCTCAGAGTATCAGGACGTTGACTAGTCGTTTCACTTTCAAAATGAAGGCTCGAGAGCTTATTCGCAAGGAGTTGGCAGATTCGTCTCAAAACTAGGTTATTGTCATTTTTCTTATCTCTCTTAACTTTATATATTTTGCTATATGTATGTATGTATGTATTTATTTTATTCTTATATATTTGAGTTGTAAATAATTTCTAGTCTTTTTTTTCCATAATTGCACCTACTGTGTATTTTCTCTGCATCACCCTAAGGTAGACTGGTAGAAAATGCCTTAGGCATTAAGTCCGCCTTTGTACAGTTTTAATTGTGCATAAAGTTTTAATAAATAAATAAATAAATAAATAAAGTGAATTTAAACGTCAAAATTGCGTCAAACCAATTCCATAGAGTAAATCAGAAGCTTCCAAATTTAAAAAAAAAACGACTTGTACTGCCGTAAATGACCTTAAGTTCGCTGGGGCTTTGTACTCTAAAGTGTCTTATTCATATAAGACCAGAGGTACATTACCGAACCTAAAGGGTGTTAAAATTCTCTTGACGACGCCGAATGGCACTTGTTCTCCCCGTCACACCAAACCAGAGACGGAGTAGTAGGAGTAGTTACGGGGTCAAAATACAAACTTTTTATTGTAAGTTTTTGTTATTTAAGGCGCTTAGACGAGCTAAATTAGCAACTCTATTTGTGGTGGTACAAACTTCGTTTGAAATGCTGTTAGAATAAAGTTCTAATTAGCTTGCACTACAAAGTGGTTGTTACGTCAGCCACTGCGGGCCAAATATCACGAAATGAGTGGTTTCGATCGATTTACAAAAAAACTATTGATTGGATTAAAAAACTGAAACAGTATCATGCTAATACGAGTATATTGCTTGTAGAATGATTTGCCAAAAAATCAGAATGATCGCATGCATATTAGTATGTTTTTTATTGTTTGAAAGATATTTTTAGAGATAAGTTCGTGATTTCTTTTTATCGAGCCAAATTAATTGTATTATGTTTTCAAAACAGTATCATGCTAGCATATATCCTGAAGAATATCATATATTTTTTTGATCTGGTTTATAGCAGTGAATCATATACTTTTAGTAATTATAAAACTCGCGTTTAGCTCATGTAATCACCTTAAACACTTCCACGACCATACTATTCAATCAATCTATCAGCACAATGATTTAAGTGCGTTACATTGAGTTCTACCACAAGACATTGTTTTTCACCCCAAAAAAAATGTAGCGTATAGTTACTTAGTTTGATGTACAGAATGCTTGGTTTTCGGTTTCGTGATGAGGTGGTTTACATCCTGTATATTCACATTATGAGTATGCTGACAAAGAGTATGTCAAGTAAGTCTCGACTTGTCAGATAACATCGCTTAAACTTGCTTGGAGCAATTCTTTCACTTCAATATTTATTCCGGTCGCTCCAGGATCTGTTGGGTCATAAATATTTCGTTGTTGTATACAGATTTAAAACTTATTAGATATGTAGTTAATTGTATTTTTGAGTGACTTAAAAGACATAATTTGTCAGGTTTGTGTAACTTAAATCAGATAAGTACTACAAGGTCAATGTTCACCGAAAAGATACCGTAACGTTCCCCTACCAAAATGTGTTTTAAACAGCTGTTTTTTAGATAATCAGACCGTCTTCTTTTTGGTGAACAATGGGCCTAAGAGTAGTATCTGATTTCAGAGTTTCCGATTCATAATAATGGTTAGGAGGATATGGTGACAGATTTGGAGAAGCCTATGTCCAGTCCAATAGAGGACTCCAATGGGCTTAATGAATTTGACTAAAACTTATTATTAAATAATTTCCTTACTATGTTGGGTGGGTCGGCTTTCAGTTTTAGCGGATGCAGAGCAGCTGAATACAAGTATTTTACATAGACCGACTGCCTATCTGACCTCTACAACCCAGTTAGTACTGGGTAATTCAAACCCTTTAGTAAGACTGGCTGTCAGACTTTTGGGCCACTGACTAACAACTGTCAAAGATCTGAATGACAGCCGGGACCAACGGCTTACCGTGTTTTCCGAGGCTTTATCTTTTTAGATTAAATATTTTCGGCTTTTAGTTAGTGGACTACAAATTACGAATCACCAAGATAAAAAAAAAACAATATTTAAACTCCTTTGTTATCAAACAAAAAATTTAACAAAACATACAAACTTTTTTGACGTAAAAAATGACATTGTAATCCCATTTGCCCAATTAACATTTAAAAGTAATACTAAAGGCAAAGGTCAGGAGATCGGAAGTAGGGCCCGGTTACGTCACTAGCTGGCCAACTTTCGTCGTCGTGCGCACACGCAACTAGACGTTATATTTGCTGAGATATGCTGCCCTGGTAGTTGAAATCGTGAGTGAAGTAAATCGAAATTATGTGGATTAGATTTTTTAGGAGTTTCAGATATTATTATATACATATTTTTTCTTCTAATAATAAGGGTCAATCTTACCATCTTGGGATCTTTAGGTTAAGCCGTGATTGCCTAAGTTGGTCTGTGGATGGGTGACCACCATTTCATCCCGGTTTGCCTCGGCAAGCAAGCCTGTCATTTGTAGATCTTTGACAGTCGTTACAGGTACTTAGTCAGTGGCCCAAAAAGTCTGACAACCAGTCTTACCAAGTGGTATCGTATAACCCAGTAAGTACTAACTGGGTTGTGGAGGTCAGATAGGCAGTCGCTCCATGTAATATACTGGTATTCAGCTGCATCGAGTTAGACTGGAAGCCGATCACAACGTAGTTGGAAAAAGACAGGTAGATGATGATTTTGTGGAAATGAAAAAGAATTAAATGTTTTTTTTTTCTTTTTTTTTGGAGTTACAATAAGAAAAATGGCAATGATAATGAGAATAAGTCCAAACGTAGCTTGATTATCGTTATCAGAAATTTCTGACTAGCCGCCACGTATTTGTGCCCGGTTGCCGGTAAAAGGCTCACCCTATTAATTTTAATTTTATAGGGACATTTTTGTATGGGAACATGTTACAGTGACAGCTGTTTTTAGATAATCAGACCGCTATGTTTTCGGTGAGCCTAAGACTTAGAAAACCACCATTAAAATGTTAATGGCCGAAATCAGCTAACTTTGAGACAGATATCAATCAAAGCGTCTCCATTTAGATAGCAAACGAGAGGCAAAACAGTTACAAATGCATTCAAAATCTTTTCAGAGATAGCCTAATAGATTTCATGTAAACCAAAGTACATTACGCAATAACATTCGTGCACTAACCTACATTTCAGTCACGAGAGTAAACAGTCACACAAAATTGAACTTTAATGAATCCGGAAGTTTTAACGAATTCCCAGTGAATGTCACTTTGACCGGTAAATGTAATAAAGGTAAAATTAGCTTGTTATACAACTGAAGTTTTGTAAAATTAATATAAAATTGTTGTGACCTTTTAGTATGTTATTATTGTATGAATTCCGTAATCGTACGTAATCTTGTAATCATGTGAAGTGTAATCAGAATGAGAAAAGCAAGGTACTGATGTAATCAGTGACTTGACATGTTTTGATTTCGATTTTTCAGGGTTTTGTTAAAATTATTTCGAAAAAAAAATGGGATGATGCTAAACGTTAATTTACAAACTAATATTTTTTTTATTGGTAATTATTAGTTGTGTCACCTAATCCCAATTAACATTTCCATTACGGTATCCTGTTTTCAGCCCTTATTTCCATTTTTTTTTCTGTTAATAACTACAAAACAGTTTCGTCATCTATTGAAAATAATTTCCACATTTTCCATCAAAATTATCCCCAAACATTTCAACAATACAAATCGATTGGTATTAATCACCGGTTCATTGAGAAACTTGGTTTTCGTCACAAAAACGCTTTAACTATAATTTCATACTAGCTTGCTTTACCCCTATTAAATTATTTTTTACATCGGTAATATCTATATAATTTATAGCAAATATATTGGTCCGCTATGTCAGTTACGTTGCTATGTAAGTTTCATTAAAATCCGTTCAGTAGTTTTTGAGTGCCAGTCATATCTTCTTAGTACTTAACAGTTTTATTAAATTCAAGACAATTAATTTAATTTGTTTCGTTTCTTTTTGATATACATATTATAATATCAGATGCATCAGATGCATGTGAATTGATTTTAGCATCCTTGAAGAGGTTACATAGAATAATGATGCTTGTTTCAAAAGACTTAGTTTGAGTAGTGTGCAGAATAGAATAGAATAGAATATAATACTCTTTATTATGTACACCATAAAAAAATATGAATAAGAGAAAAAAATAAGAAGAAAAAAAAAACAAATTTAGTAATTTAAAAGTTTTGAAAATATCAGAAGTAGTATTTTTTTTCTGCTATTTTTTGTCTTTTTTCTGGTGTCATTTTAGCCATCAGTCATCCCGAAAATAATAAGAATGACTGTTAAATGTGTTAATTTAAGCAGGTTAATGAGTTTGGACTTGGACAAGTTACACTTTTCAGTAATCGATACCTCTTTTTCTAAACAGATATCGATCAATAAGTAGGAGTATCAATTTTATTAATAGCTCTGCTAATTATTCAACCACGACCATAACAATAAACTAGATTCAAAAACATATGTCCATACAATAAAAGGTATCACATTTAAAACCTGTATCAGTCGTATTACATTACTTAATACATAGAATTATAGACATAACAAAGCAATAATTTCTTTGTTACCTAGGCCCATTTGCATAAATAAGATACAATCACTAATATTTATAACTAGCTTCTGCCCGCGACTTCGTTCGCGTGAAGTTTTAATATCGCAACGCATCGCCTACTCAACGGAACCTTTTTTCCCGCTTGCATCATTTCTTATTGCTGCCCCGCTCCTATTGGTCATAGCGTGATGTTATATAGACTATAGCCTTCCTCGATAAATGGAATATCCAACGCAAAAAGATTTTTTCAATTCGAGCCGGGAGTTCCAGAGATTAGCGTATTCAACCAAACAAAGAAACAAACAAACTCTTCTGCTTTATAATATTAGTATAGATTTAATAATACATATACATATATTTCACTAGCGGACGTCACGCGGTTTCACTCGCGTAGTTCCCGGTCCCATGGGAGTAACGGGGATAAAATATAGCCCATCTTACTCGCTGGTAATGTAGCTACCCATTGCTGAAAGAATTTTTCAAATCAGTTCAGTAGTTTTTAAGTTTATTCGTGACATACAAAAATACAAATGTTAGTAAAGAAGAATAAGATTATCGTGTTAATAAAATCTTCATATTAACTTCATTAATCCCGTGTTCGATGACTGTCCCATTGGACTGTGCTACCGGGATATAAAGTATCCTATGTGTTAATTCAAATAATAAACTATCTGTGTCCCGAAATTCGTCCATATCCGTTCAGTAATTTAGGCGTGAAAGAGTATCAAACATCCTTAGAAACTTTACAAGTAATAAGATAAAAACTAGAGGGTGTACAGTGTACACTTCTGCTAAAGTCTTCGAATATTGTAGGCGTGAAGGTATATTATGTTAGTCACATTATAACAGTGTTGCATTTTGTAATGCTGATTGTAAAACATGTGTAATGCTGTGAGCTATAGCGAATTGATTTGTAAAAAACAATTGAAAAGCAAAAAAATCTAACGTGACAAATAATTAATATTAACATCGCTGATAAATAAGTAAATACTGCACGTTTTAGATTATTATAGACGTGAACAGAAAATCGTTCGCTTAAGATCAGGGAAAAAGGCGCTCTTTAGATATTTCGAATATGTCATTATCATCATCATCATCATTTCAGCCCCAAGACGTCCACTGCTGGACATATCCAATCTATCTTTTCGTACTTTTTTGCACACGACAATAGCTGTTCCACATCATTTTTACAATACAGGGTGTAAAACACCATCACATACCCGTTGACCAAGCATTCTGTACATCAAATTAAGTAACTTTACGCAAAAAATATTGCTGGGAAACAACTTTTTTTTTTGAGGTTATAATTCATGTTTTGTGGTAGAACTCAATGTAACGCACTTAAAACATTGTGCTGATGGATGGATTGAATAGTACGGGGATCGTGGAGGTGTTAAAAGTCTAAATCTTACAAAAAAAAATTGTGTTTGAACAAGAAACTTGTCAAAAAGTTGTAACTTTGACCCCCAATATCTCCGTAACTAGAAGGTTCCCAGGTATGGTGTAGAACAAAAAAATGATCGCGATGATGGGGAAAACAAGTGCTTTTCGGCTTCGTGAAGAGGTGTTTTACACCCTTTATTGTTAATTTTATGGGTACAACGGAGGGCTGTTCGCTGATACCTTATTAGATATCTTTCAGGAACCTTTGGATCATCATCATCAGATCATCGTCCACAGCTCGACTTCACCCACTTCCGGATATTTAAGCCTCTCTTGGCTTTTGCCAAGATCCACGTTCTTGTGCCAGCCTCATCCAGGATATTGCCGCAATGGCAATAATGTCATCTGCCCTTTTCCACTCCATCCAACCTTAGGATGGAGGGAACCAACTTTAAACAAGTAAAATTAAATTAAAAATTTAAAAAACCCCCGACATAATGTACAAAAATTTTAATAGAAAAAAAATCGTTAGTTCGCCATTTTGTGGTGGTGGCCATCTTGGATTTTTAATTTATCATAGTGTATAGTATTCTACTAGTCAAGCCCTTTCATTTGATACCTATATTGAGGGAGTTGTTGAACAACAAAATAATCGCGTTTTTGTGGCGGCGGCCATCTTGGACTGATTTTTATCAAACATAGCTAAGAACACTCCCGACTAAATCTCCTTTCAAACAAAAAAAAAATCAAAATCAAAATCGGTTCATCCGTTTGGGCGCCACGATGCCACAGACAGACAGACACACACACAGACACGTCAAACTTATACGATACACCCCGTCGTTTTCGCGTCGGCGGTTAGTAAAAAAGAGGAAGTCAGAGTTGTAGCCAAAGAGTATGCACCCAATATATCAAAATAAAAATAAAGTTAACATAGATCTGTGTCATGACGTAACGCACCGGATCAACTCAGGATGGATGAAATGGCGACAGGTCACTGGAACAACTTGCGACCCACGGATGCTCCTCAAGTTAAAGGGGAAAATCTACAAGTCCGTAATTAAACCTGTCGTATTGTATGGATCAGAATGCTGGGTTGTGAAGAAGATGGATGAAAAACGATTGCATGTAGCAGAGATGAGAATGTTGAGGTGGATGTGTGGAGTGACAAGAATGGATAAAGTAAGAAATGAATATATTCGAGGAAGTTTGAAAGTGGCACTTGTTACTGAAAAATTGAAAGGAAGTCGTTTGGCTTGGTATGGATATGTAATGAGGAGGGATGAAACGCATGTGACTAAAAGAGTGATGGACATAAGTATTGATAGATGGAGGGGGAGAGGAAGGCCAAAGAAAAGATGGATGGATTGTGTAAAGACTGATATGAAAGAGAAAGGAGTAAATGATGCCGTGACGTCTAACAGGAGAGAATGGAAGAAGAAAACGTGTTGCGCCGACCCTAAATAAAATGGGACAAGGGCAGGAATATGATGATAGATCTGTGTCATGAAAAAGCATAAATGCCACACTAAAACGTTTGTTAACTGTTAAATGAATAAATAATGCTGATATTAATGTTAACAACTATGACAGTTTAAAAACATATTTATATATTTTCTCCTTAATTAAATCAACGCTACCGTATTATCTTAATATATATAAATCTCGTGTCACAATGTTTGT
Source organism: Xestia c-nigrum (assembly GCA_916618015.1). Classification (NCBI taxonomy): domain Eukaryota; kingdom Metazoa; phylum Arthropoda; class Insecta; order Lepidoptera; family Noctuidae; genus Xestia; species Xestia c-nigrum. The sequence continues at coordinate 11,284,572 of OU745248.1, forward strand.
CCTCAATGGACTCCTAAACCACTTAACCGATTATAATAAAATTCGCACACCATGTGCAGTTCGATCCAACTTGAGAGATAGGATAGTTTAAATCTCAAATTATGAGACGCAGACGAAGTTGCGCGAGTCAGCTAGTACTTAGATATATGAAAAACAGCACAATATCTCAACAAGGAAGTGAACAGTTTGATTCATGGTTTTATTATCGAAATTATAACCGTTTTTTGCACCACAACAACGTATACGAGTACATGACAACAACACCAAACTTCAAGTGTCCAGGTTAAGCTGACCTTGCACTTCATAGGCTTTCAGTACAATAACAGGTCAGCTTAAGGAATTGTATAACTTGACATTGTCGCGCGTATATCGAATCAAATATGAATGCATTGACAGCCGTTACGAATTACCGTTGAAAAAGATTATACAATTATTATTTATTTATATTTAAAACAGTAATTTGATAAAATTTGATCCTAAAATTGAATTTATTTTAGTCTTGCGATATTCGGATCGAGACATTATTATTTGTTAAGTCTGGATTTAATTAAACAACCATTATTAAAACGAACAACTTCTAAGGGTATTTTTGGTCAACTATGTATATGAGTCCATTTAGGTCTAAATAGTAATTATGCAGAGAATTGAGAAAATAAATATAAGTTTAACGCATCATACTTACGAGAACAAACATCCAAGTTTTTAAATTAATAAAGACAACCTCTTAGTATTTGATTTAACTATAATATACTATAAGTCCACCATCATTACAACTACCCAATTACTAACAAGAATTTACTTTTTCCAAAAACATTAAAGAAAAAACACAATTTATACCACCCACATAAAAACACGACATCAAAAATATTACATACAATTATAACGTCAATGAGTAAACTTCAAAATTGACAATAAACGCAGTCCCGTTACAGGTTACCGCAGTACATTGTACTACCTAAATATATAAGGTCATAAATATATTCAGAGGCACGGATTATGCATAATAGTACATAGAAGTGTGAAAACCAACACTTCTCTATTTGTGAGCACCGTTAAGCACAGCAAGGGAAACACTGAATTGTTAAGAAGTTCCTAATATTTACTCATGTTAATTTTACGTAATAACGGGTAGGTAAATAGTTTTGTGCATACCATTTCTTTTGTACAGATAAATCCAAAACTGCACTTGTTTTTTTTCCAGTTTATGGCAACACGCAACTACCACTAATTTTCTTCCTTGCAAGGTGTAATTCATTTGTTATCATCCATGTAGACAATATCACTAGTACTACAAACTATAGCAGCACAATGCTGCTCCCCGAGCTGTACCGTAAATGTTACCCTGTTCTACCCCATGCAGTCTTACCCTGCCTCCTTTTTAAAGACATCTACATAAGTTTGCTGGTCGCGTTCGTGATCCGGCTCGAAGGACCAATATGTTAATGTAGAGAATGAACTGTATGAAATTATTGAAAGAAAGGCGCTTTTTGATAAAAAGGTAGCAATTTACCCTTTCTTTGTTTTTCTAGCCTAAGAAAGAGTAAATTGCTACCATTTTATTTAATACAGTCCATTCTCTACATTAACATGTATATTTTCTTGTAAATATGTCAACTTGCATCTAAAAAAAGCCAATGGCTTTATCTACTTTTGTATGCACCAGAGAATAACTGTGTAACCAAACAATTGAATACTGCATTCTTCTTGTAGAATAGTTTACCGCTTCAGACCTTCTTACGAGTAAGTAATCCACGGAAATACTCATCTAGTCAAATCCGAAACCACGTAAATACTGTTCAAGGAACACATTTAAATGAAGACTAACATCTTTATCTACTTGTGGAATCAAAGGTGGAACCTTTTCCGCAGTCTTGACTACAAGAGATTCTTTTACAAATTCTCTTTAAACTGTAATACCCAGGATCAGGGATAGCATAGCAATGCCTGCAATGTTCCCACTGCTGGGATACAGGCCCTCTCTCTTTGAGCGTAGTGGTAGCGGCTGTGGCTTACAACTTATAGATTCTGGTATGTGTCGAATTATAGTATGTGTATCTACTGCAGCGAGATGTAAAACAATGATTGACGTAACTGTCAGGTAGTATTTATGTGTTAAAAACGAAAATGTTCTGCATCAAAATTTTTATAAGTATGCTCTATCTCTTCAGTATAAACACCATTGGAATAATCTGAGTCACCAAACGTTATATCAACAAACACTGAACGTAAATGCCTACCATTTCCAGGAAACAATCTTCTAATTCTATTCACCTTAGCTTTTTACAATATTTTCTTTTCTTTTCGGACACTTCCACACCTTTCAAGTTTTGCATGCGCGTGCCTACGACCGTTAGAGCACTTATTTGGAAATAAGCCACTTGACATCGATTTTATCGACTAGTGTACTTGAGTGCAACGGTTTTCTATGATCATCGGTTTGTTTAAAACTTGTAGTGGAATAACAACAATATACATATTATTAGCCATAGTGGTTTTTCGTAGTATTGGTCATAGCAGTGTTACTCTAAGAGCAACCGCAGAACCGCTACTATTGAAGTTAGACCCAAACTTACTGTACCAGGAGTGCATGAGTAACAAGAAGATTCTACTCCCTAAGATTAAGTTTCCCGAACATTTGCAAGTGCATTTTGTCGTCCCGTATCAGAACGAGATCTAGGAAAATGGCTCAGGTCTCAGGTGGAAGACAGAAAGTTGATGTAGTGCCACTGCCGCTCCAGTTTATCATATTTTTCAGGTCCAAACCCCAATTGATTTCGAGTCAGAAATACTCAGGAATGATAGTACTACTTTTGCTTCCATACATTTTTATCGTCTTTCACACAATCTTTTTTTCCCATGCTTGTAGTGTGTGTTGACAGTATATTTTTGAAGGTTTTTTTAATACTTGGTAAATTTTCTGAATCATCAAATTTGTCCAGTGACTACTTTCTATAACAGTTTCACAGTAAATCCTATCTACATTGCAAAAAATGAACGTGATAATATGCACGTCTTAAATGCTCTACTTAAACCCTTTAACACTTCTATTTTAATCCTTGCCCCGTTATAGTCCAAGAGCTTCAATATTAGGGACTCACGACACGTCTACAGACGCACATACATATGTATATACATGTACATATGTATAGTGTTGACGAGTGAACTCAGGTCGTTGACCCAGGTACAGTTATCTTACGTTGTAATGTCCTTACGGGTTGGTTCATGACATTTTATTTACATTTTGGTTACATTTTTTTGTATTTGTCATCAATTGTGTTAAGTTGATAGTTGATTGAGGAGAACATTTAATCAGATTTGTTATAGTGAACAAAAATATGTCAAAAAACTATCTGATAGTTATGACTATTTTGAATTTGGTCCATTAGTGTGACTGCCCGTTAGTCTAGTGGTAGAAAGAGCTACTGCTGAGCATGGGGTGTTTGGTTCAATTCCTAGGTCAGCCAAAGTATTACTGGGTTTTTGGTATTTTCATCAGGAATTTAAATTGTCAGTAGCAGAGTGAAGTCTGGATTTGTGGTTTCTCACAACTTTGTCTAATACTTCGGGGGCAACAGTTGTTATGTAAAGTTATATTGTAAGTATATATTATTTCCTAACTTAAGTAGCACTTGACTTTTGTACACAAAAACCATTTATTTGATACCATCTAATATCTCAAAACCAAATCTCTTTGTCAATATCTCAAAACCATTTAGTAAAGAATAGATATAAAGAACGCCATTAAAATTAAACAAGACAAAGATTACAAGACAGCAAAATTGCTTCAATCACAAAACAAAAAACCTTACCAGCCAGAACTAAGTATGAAATAAACATTTCCGTAATTTACATAACAAATATCTAAGTATCTAGATCTTCTTCTGAACCTATTTTGCAACCCAGCACAAAATGTTATTGCACATAACAAATCATACTTTCGGCGACATAGAATTACGTAAAAGTTGCTAAAAATGATCAACAAATTCCCACAGTACATAATGTATTCGTAGACCAAATGAACGTACAGACGGGTCAACCTACCGTGTCATGGGGTCGAGTTGTCGGCGAAAGCATTACAACATCGATTATAGCTTTTAAGAAGCGTCTATTTCTTCATACACTTAAAAGGTTAGGAGTTATGTAATGTCTGCATGTGCATAGGTCTGTGGTGTGTATGAGGTAATTTTGTAGTGCATTAGAAATATCGTAGGATTTATACTGTCTGTACTTCTTGTGATCTTTATTAGTTTAAAGGTTGGATGAAGATGTGCTGGGAGATTTTAGTAAGAGTACGGTGTGTAGTAATAGTGATTTAGTCGGTTTAAATTATGTAAAGGATGGTGATTGTACTATTAGTCATATTTTTATGTAATTTTCGGTTAGATTGTGCATTCATGAATCGAAATGTTAAGCAATATTTTTCTTATGTCTGTCATAACTTTTTTTTAAACTTAATCAATATTACCTGGCTTTAATTGTTCAACTGTACAGAAAACTTAAAACTGTCAAACTATAATAGATTTTCAACTTTATCGTTAAGTCATTGGGTTCAAGGAAGATTGGAAAATGTGACAGCTTGATTGGAAAAAATTGACAGCTTGATTGGAAAAAATAGACAGCTTGATTGGAAAAAATTGACAGCTTGATTGGAAAAAATTGACAGCTTGATTGGAAAAAAATGACAGTTTGATGTGCCAACACTTGACCAGTAATTTCTATCAGATACGTCCACGTACCCAAAGTTTTATGGCAAAAAATTACCGAAACTTTATTTTAGTAATCCCCGAACGGATTGCCCTGATGAGTCAGCAAAACAGTTAGGTATGCAGGCTAGGAATCTTCTTACGACTATTATAAATGAAAAAGTCTGTAAACATCGATTTTTTTTATTCTTCCACGCAGAAACTACTGAAAGGATTTGGATGAAATTGCAAATAGATTGATTATAACCCTTTTCCACTTATAATAGTAGTAAGAATATTGTTAGCCTGTAAACCTAACTGTTTTGCTGATTGTACCTAATAGTACACCCAAACGCCCGTTATTTTTAAGTCCCATGTAATAGGGGACGAGCCTAATGCCATCAAACATGCTCAAATCCAGACTCCATGGCTGCTACTGAGAAATTCCTAATGGAAAAGCCCAATAACGCTTTGCCTGAGCGGGAAACGAACCCGGTACCCTATGGTCATCAACTACGCTGGCGACCACTACACCAAGGAGAGAGTCAAGATTTATTATAGTAATAAATTATGAGTACCTACATTTTACCTAGAAATCTAATTTTATGCCTATTTACGTAATACTGGAACGCTTCTGTACTTTCACTTTTAGATAGAGTTATAATTAGATCATTTAGGAAGTAGAATGCAGTTACAGTATCTATTTTATATTAGGTAGGTATCTACTATTAACTAGATTGTATGTATAGATAGAGAAATGTATTTATTGATCAAGTGACTGGAATAGGATGTACTTATACCCAATAACAATATGCCTGACCCGGGAATCGAACCCAGGATCTCACACTCAGTTGTCGTGCTTGTAATCACTACACCAACGAGACATACAAAAAGTAACTATGTTCAGTCAGCAAAACAGTTAGGTATGCAGGCTAGCAATCTTCTAACGACTAATAATAGTATATTTTATAACGAGGGACTAAACGAAGCCATTATATACCCGAGGTGATTTGACTCCCGAGCTTGCGAGGGAGGCAATGAAAGCGAGGCTTTTCACTTCGAGTGCGAGAAAAATAGTCATTTAAAACTGAACAAATTTACACTCGACAAAAATTCTGAACTGAGCGGTCAGTTTTTTCTTCTATCAGGTCAGTCACAGATTAACCGTTGAAAACACAATACAAACTCACAACATTTTTGCAATGAAGATGATCCACACACCACAGATAATTAGTACCTACATTACTGCAGCGGCTAGCAACAGTGGCATTGCTTTTCAAAATCAACGATGCACACAAACAACCATAAATTTTTCTCGCGTTGAAGAGTTCATTTGTTTTTTTTTTCAATAAACCGCTTTCTATTTGCATGCCAATTCGAAATTTAAATAAAACCTTTGACAAATTACTCTTTTGTGACCATGTTTCAGAGTAAAAAATCGTTCCATTTTTAAATTACTTTTTACTCCCTAGGGAATAAACGGTCACTTTAATCCCGCTTCGTAGGGCTATAACGGCGTACTTTTAGAGCATGAGAAGTGAAAAAATATATAAGTCTGTAAATATCGATTTTTGTTATACTTTCACGCAAAAACTACTGAAAGGATTTGGATGAAATTGCAAAAATATTGATAATAACGCTTTTCCATTTATAATAGTAGTAAGAAGAATTCTAGCCGGTAAACCTAACTGTTTTGCTGACTGTACATATTTACGAAATATGCGGGCTTTTATAGCTAACTAATAAAACGGTTACATTGTTACGTCAATCAGTTAGTTAAGTGTCAGGTGAAAACTGTTGAACCAAATCGTTACTATCGAGCTATTACAATTGAAATACTTTTTTCATTCAGTTTCGGCCTATATTTCATAATCAGCTTTCAATGTTTGTTACTCTTCACGTGACCAGAGGGCGGGCCATTTTTGGGCAAAGAATTAGCATTGCCATCCAACGTGGCAATGCTGCCAGCCTTCTGGGCACTTTTCCTGTTGGCAGCGATGTGGACGAATTTTTCGATGCCCTGTAACCCTTTTTGATACTTGTACATATTTTTATTTCTAGTATAGAGTTACTGTGTATACATTGTAAATAATTAGTCTGTGGTTCAAAATAAATAATTCAATGTTTACTGCAAGAATATAGTGGTCAAAAATAGGTTCAATTTATTGAACTGAAAACATCACAACAACAAAAATCATGGAACGCGCGTGACCGTCACCCAACGCTTCGTAGCACTCGTAGCCGATCCGCTACGGCGTATGAGTTATCACTTCTATCGGTAGTCCCAAAGACTGCCCCGCATATCTGTCGGTCTGGTTGAAACTCATCATCATCATCATTATCATCATTTTTCGGCCCTTATCCCAATTTATTTGGGGTCAACGCAGCATGTCTTCTTCTTTCATACTTCATTGTTTTCAAAATAGTAATAACTCCTTTCAAACATTTTCCAAACACACTAGCTGCAACATACGCCTTTGAAAGTTGCGAGATACAAAATTACAACCCACGTACGCAATAAAGAAGACAAACAAACGAAATAACATTTTAAAACAATACAGAACAGCAAACAAATCATAATAAACTGTATTTTCTCAAGAATAACGCATCAAACGCTACTAAAGATTGGTCAACCATTGCAAACTAGGTACGTTCACTTCGGTTCCAAATGGTACATTTAGCAACCTGAAATAAAAACTTCAGTAACACTGCTAAATTAACTGACATTTGAGAGTAAATCCACTTAAATGCGTGAAGATAGTGGGGTATTATTTAAATATTTTATTACACAGATGATCTTTAGAAGACTTAAACACTACTTTTTATATATCATCTTCTAAGAAACGTTCTTTCGAATAGAACGCAAGAGCTTTATAACTCATCATCTTCCTGCGCCTGTTCGATGTTATTTGGGGTGGATGCAACTCCTGTTTTTTCGTCCATTCTCCCCGGACAACATCCTCCATAACATCCTCATTCCTCCCGCTGGATTCATCCATCTTTTCTTTGGTCTTCCCGTCGCTCTCCCTTTATCAACACTATAATCATTTCTAAAAGTAATGACATAAATAGATCCCTTGGTAAATACTCTGGTGCACTCTCATGGAAGCAGAAACGTATAAAACACGTCAGATTTGACTCCAAATGTCTAAAACGCAGTCATTTGTTTAATATTGAGCACAAAAAAACAAGGAGAGTAAACAATCCCTAAACTACAATGATGAAATCATTTATTTACCATTCCGAATTCGTCTTTTCGAAATTCAAAAAGATTTTGAAAGAAACTGCCACCGAAAACCATTATTTGATTTAATTTCGTGTTATTATTTGTTGTAGCTCATTTTATTTGAACTTCCATGTCATTATAGATTGTTACAGAGAGCAGAGAAAATTAAATTCAAGGTTCAGAGATCAAACAAATAATTTGGGCGATTTCTCTTTACTTCTTTTGGATGGCTGATCTTTCGCGTCTCAGCAATAACGATGGAATCTTCCACTAGAACCTCACGATTTCTTTCGAATTGCTAATTACCATACTTAAACTTTCCCGCACTTTTATATGGAAATACGTTTACAGGATTTTTTGCATTAAAATTAACGTATTCTAGAGTAAAAACTGAGCATATCCCACAAAGAACATTCACCATGTCTCAGAAAGAAAATGGCTCACCTCCTGTCCTGCACTATGTGTGGCACCACCTGCACTCTGAGGGACCTTTCCGAGGCCACCCCCAACGCTGTCGAGGTAGCAGAGCACTGGTCGACAACAATTTAAAAATAAAAAGGGGAAATCATCGACACGAAGAAGAAGAAGAAAGAAAATTCAGGTTGTCCCAAAAATATAATCCTGCATGGCAAAATTTATTACTATCATTACAGTATCTAGTAGTACACATAGCGACATATCAAGCAATACATTTCCAGTATAACAAGGGATTTAACTTAGAATGAAAGATCCGCATTAACTGAGTTTGAATAGCTCTATTGGTCGTCGTCCGTACTGACCAATTTTTTACGTATTTATATAAAAATAATCTAGTTTGAAGCCGGCTAGTCGATAGTGTCGTAAGCGTAACATAACGTCACGCATGTGCTACTCGAATGATTACGCCGAATTTTGGCAAGCCAATGACAGTAATGTTCACGTAGGTCACTTATTTCAATAGGGCATTACGGATTATTTGAGCCGTCGAATAACTTGATTTGGGCACCATAAAATGCATCATTCTCCACATTTGGTGACATAAAGATCGAATATCACCTCCTTAGCAATCAGCTATGCTATTCACCACCTCACCTACCTCCTTGCTAATTTTTTATGTTTTTTAACAGGGCTGTCACTCTCAATCAGTGCTAATTTATCTTCATCATCATTATATCAACCCGGAATCACCTACTGCTGGGTATAATAATCCTTCCGTTTTCTCTGCCACACTTTCCAGGTTGTTCCCGCGACTTTGACGATGTCGTGGACCCAGCGAGCTTTAGCTTTAGTGCTAATATGCCAAAGAAAATTGGGGGTTAAACTTTTTGGCATATTTCGACAAAAGAAAAACAAAATCTAGTCCTAATTTTACGTCATAAATTCGCGATATTTTTCCAGAATTTCAAAACAATTTCGCAGCCCTGGTTTCATAGCTGACCGATTTTTAACAACAACAAACTCATCGGAGCACTGACGCGACGTCGGTAACAATCCTCTTGTTACTAACAAATGATAGCATGGATAATGTCCCCTAATTTCCTTCAGGGTTGCCAGTTTCTCAAGAAAACCGAGTTAGCCAACGCGCTGCGAGTTGCGGCATCAAACGCTCTACTGAGCAGGCGCGGGCTATACTTTTTTATGCAAGATTAGGGTTGACCTACATACCTCGTTTTACTTTTTTTGCTGCAATAAAGATTTAATAATTATTTTATTGCAGTTGCGTTGGGTGCTTTCTTTGGAAATCATTAAATTAATGGTTGAGGTTATGTCCTGTTCATCATCATTGTTTTTTCTTCCCTTGTCCAATTTTACTTATGTTTCTTCTTCCATTCTTTTCTGTCAGACGTCATGGTATCATTGACTCCTTTTTCTTTAATATTCACGTTATGTCCTGTTTTAAGCATCATATTTAGTTGTAGTATAGTATTGTCATCATCATAATCGTTTTCCAATAACCCAATTTATTTGGAGTCTCCGCAGTATGTCACTGTCTTCTTCCATATGTCTATTAGTCGTCATCTGATGTACCTATCTCCCTCTACCCGATATAGTAACAGAAGTAATAATGCACCACTGCTGGAACAATTATTTGTCAACGGTTCTTAAGACCGTAAAACTTAAATCTAAGTAAGTACCTATAAATTGTCAATAGATTACTTAATTACTTTGAAAAATTATTCCGGACGTAAACACAAGACTGATTTTATTTTAGCTTAATAAGTAAGACATGAGCTCATTTCAAAGCTATGCACTTAAACAAATACATCCGTTATTTAAATGCTCCTTTTTGTACTTATCTTTTAAGATGAACAGAACTTTGTAATGATTAATTAGCTCGGATGCTCAACTATGCAAGGACGAAGGAAAAAGGAGTCACTGTATATACGTCTTCACGTTATATATGCTAGAGTTCAATATTTATACAACGGTGTGAGGGTGAGATGGCAATAGCTATGGGTCTCTTTCTAATTTATCGAAGTTCGCTATCGGTAGTGATTGAAGTTTCATTACTTGGTTGCAAAAGAGCTTTTCTCGTGGAATAAATAAAAAAGATATGGTCAAGGAGGTATCGTGCCCGGGTGTAGTGTTTTTAAAACCAACCTTGTCATTTTTGACGTTTATTTCACGTTCTGTCAGTGTCAGAACTTCAGGAGTAATCCATTTACTTAATGATCAAACATACCAATTTTCTGTTACACCCACGCAAAGGATCTTTAATACATTCAAAGCCAAACATTAGAATCGATAATTAACCACAAAATTTCTAAAAAAAAACTCAAACATAATCACGTAATAACATAACATACGTAATTTGAGCAAAAAAGTGTAAAGACGCCATCTTGCTCGACAGTTGACACGTCCGAACATCAGAGTAATGATTTTAACACCCGAAGTGTGATGGAAACGCCTCGCTAATTGTTAAAAGTTCCAGTTTTAGAAACAATAATGTTCTATCTGCCTTTTCCAGACTATGTTGGAGTTGGGCCAGTCTAACCGGATATAGCAGAAAGTCAATAATTTTCATGGAGTGACTGTGTATCTGACCTTCACAACCCAGCCACGATACGAGTATCTCTTCTTAAGTCAGTAATGGTACCTAACATCAAGAGAAAAAATAAACGAAATATTGCAAAATATCTTTTCGTCATCATATTCTGCTAAACGACGTCCACGGCAGTAATTTTGAGGTCCTGGTTCCTGATCCTCGGTCAAGCAGTGTTGTTAGGAATTTCTCAATAGCAGCTTGAAGTCTGGATTAGTAATTTAGTACCCGCTTAATCATTATAGGTGCACCCCATTGCATTGTTATGTTTTTTTTTTTAAAGGGTGAATGTTACATCTCTTCCTAAACAATCGGGAATGATCAACGTGAAGTCGTGTTCATATGACACACACATACTTACATATTGTTAATGTCTGTCTACGTGTTTTATCTCAAAAACCACAATATAGGTTACGATAAGCGCGTGTCAGATACTAAGTTTAAATAAGAGCATTTTGTTTTGTATCGCCTTTTATGATAACCTCCGATCTCCTAATGAAGCGATTGAATGTGTTTTATCTGAATTGATATTTATAAACGTGCTAAACGTAGCAACGACTTTGTGGTTTTAAAAAACAAAAGAAAGAAAAGAATCTGCAGTTTCCAAAGCATTATAAAGGGTGTAAAACACCTCTTCACGAAGCCGAAAGGCACTTGTTTTCCCCATCAATGCGATCATTTTTGTTCTACACCATGCCTGGGAACCTTCTAGTTACGGATATATGGGGGGTCAAAGTTTTTATTTATTTTAATACTAGTTTTTTAAAAGATTTTAACTTTTAACACCTCCACGACCCCCGTACTATACAATCCATCCATCAGCGCAAACATTTTCAAAACATTTTCAAAATTTTCATAACACATTGAGTTCTACCGCAAAATGTGACTTATAACCTCAAAAAAAAAGTTTCATGTACAGAATGCTTGGTTAACGGCTTTGTGACGAGGTGGTTTACACCCTGTATAATCACCCAGTAATGAACATTACTGGGATATATATAAGCCTCCTCACTATGAGATAGAGTGGACTGATATCCACCAAGCGGGCCCCGTTTAAGTATAGGTAGATGTCCCAAATGTTTTCGAATCTTTGGTTCTGGGACTTACCAATTCCCTCACAAAGATTTTGTTTACGGGTTTGATTCAAAGAAACAAAGTCATATTTTGCTTTAACAATATTCACGGGCATTTAATTTTCACCATCCACGCGATCACATTGTAAAAGGACCCAGGACTGGTATAACACAAGACATAGGCACGTCCGTTTCATAATTTCATCAAAAAATACATTCTGCATTCTAGTTTAATTACGAAACCAGCCCTAAACAATTATTACAATAACATGCAACTATTACGTAGTGTTTCGTGCAAACCTGTGCAGTATCTCAATATTTTTTGTGCAAATCGCACCGATAACCCGTTTCCACAATGTTTTGCACAATTCGGATCACGCGCAAGCTTTTGGTTTGTCATTTACTTTCGGATTTCCTTATTCGGATCTTTGTAAGTTACTTTTATTGCAACGAATTTACGATGCTATGTAGTTCAATATGTAATTTATAAAAAAATCACTCCTGATCTCACTCCGATGTGAATTTGGGATTCACATTAGATTAATTCATTGTAACAATTTGTAAAAAGTTACTCATTCTGGTCAATGAAGTATGGAGCCAACTTATAACAACCAACTAAACGGCAATCACCAACAATGCTGCAAAGCGTAGGATGTGGTACCGTCTTCATCGAACATTTACTTCAAGAGGCCTGTTACCAACAAAGGAAAACCTCAATTAACAAAGACATAGTATAGACTAGGAAGAATGTAAAGTACCTACAATAAATAACACTGAATGAATGAGAGAGCTAGGCTAATCGCTCTAGCCCATATGCGAACCATAATGATTTCCCATTTCCTTCCCAGTTTTTTTTTCTTTTTCAATCGCCTCATCTTCCGTCAGAACTGTCATTCACATTAGGAACTCTTTGGACACTAAAGAGAAAACGAAAACATAGTTTTAAGACTGTTACGTAAAATTTAGAAAGACATTTTGGCATTCTAGTCAGAGAAAGATCTTTATAAATGTTTTTAAGTTTGGAATCTGGTGTGACAGAAAGTTTTAAGACACTTTTTTTTTTAAGTGTTGCTCTGTTTTTTTATTTATTAATGTAAAGCTACTAAATTATTAGTTCGTCCATTTTGCAGGTGTGGGGGCACGCAAAGCACAAAATTATCATTATAATAATAATTAAACAAATAAACAACGCCTTAATGTTTCTAGCCAGTAATAATTTTAACTAATTAATTCACTATACCTGCTATTTCAACATTAATACTAGAATCTCAAGTTTTAGCGCCATAATCTTGATTATGGATATTATGTATTTTCTAAGTTGACATCAGCATTCACAAATCTCACCTTGTGACCTGGACATAAGGTTAAGTTCAGATTGACGCGATGATGCGCGATTAATTGAATCGCGTTTTGAATATTTATTTGCTTAAAGGTGATTCTTATTTTAAATTAGACTGACCTTGAATGCTGTTCTAGTAACTGCATATTGACGTATCAGCAAGTACATTCAAACATATTTCCTTAGGAACTTTCCACCAACCAATAATTTATCAAAGAAAACAATTTTTTTTTTCAAGACTTTTTTTTATCAACTCAAGTCACTCATTAGTAACATTGGGAACAATCTAATGATCACACTGTAACAAAGTTGCTTACTTTGTGGACTTCGCGTCGCGTCAGTCTGAACTTAGCCTAAAATTAAGATTATTTAAATATTAAAAAAAAAACTAAAAACTAGTTTTGAGTGTTGAACACTATGAATAATTCATTATTTTTAATACGATTATTAAAAATTAATTGAATCCTGTAATTCTGCAGAACGAAATATTTTTTGGAATAGTTTTGCCTTTTTGTCTTAAAATTATTCTCTTTTGAACCTTTTTGTGTCTCGATCTTGTTTGTGCTAAAGATATGCAAATATAAATAGTTATACAATAATTAATGAATCGTCAATATCGTTTTTTTTTTAATTTAAAAACACAAAAAGCAAACATATAAACCAAAATATTAACGCATATCTGGGTACCTATATATTTAAATAATTCAAGTAAGGTTTCAATCAGGCAACATTTTTGGAGATTTTTTTTAGTAGTACAATAATGGTGAGCTAAGCTAGTCTTTGGTCATAAGCTATAAAATTGTGTATATTTTATGCGCACAATAATAGCACTGAAAGACGCTGACGAGAATGTCTGCCCAGAACATTTATTTTCCATGGAAAATCTCCAATACCCGCAAGCCTATTGCTACAAATAATAATCAAAACTTTGACACTACATAAACACTTGACCAAACCGGCTGTCAGGGCACTATTAACGTAAATCACTAAGCTGTGATGACAACTAAACCAACGTCATTAAAGGTTATCGTTGAAAGGATGTTTGTGGATGTTTTTGTGAAAATTTACTTGTCTATGAATTGGCTAATCATGGCTTGTGCTGTTATAGTGTAGCATGGATATTTTGCCACATAAATGACATTGTCAAGACTGACGCTGAAGACGGCGCTGTTTGTAAACATTTGTGAATTTGTTTGAAGAAGTTGGGAAGTTGTATTAAAATACAAATGGTGGCGTCAGGTCATATTCAGAACTATTTGATTATGGCCACGCGATAAAACGTACAAGACTTGTTAGGTACAACTACAAGACCAGCGCACACTGTCGACTGTTTTAAATCAAAAATAGAACAAATGAGAATGGAATATGTTTTGAATGTAGAAATAACGCCAGTTTAATCTTTTAAAATATCAAGCCAGTATTATTTTTCAAAATAACCATTGTACCTTTTTGACAAAAGATCTAGGTGTATTTTGGTCTTAATATTTATTTTCATTAACATAATATTGTGGTTAGACTCTGTGGTTAACTTTTTTGCAACCTTAAAGTAGGTACCTATTGCGGTACGTCATTCCAAATTATGTGTTATGTTATTTTGATCTATAAGTGTACCTATTTTAAGTCTTACACTTTTGGTCGAAAGCTTTAATATCTCTTACCATGTAGGTACAAAATGGAAGGTCACGGACGATTTTTAAAGCTAGATAATTTTTAACGCTAGGTTTATTTACGAAGGAAATCTCATCTATTGCCCTATTAATGATGATGTAACGTGAATTGACCAAACAACAGAATCCGCTTGACACCACAGGTCCTTAAATATTTATACAAGACAGACGGAGTCAACACAGTGGTGGAGCCAAACGATGCCGGCATTACGACTTATACACACCATTGTTTTAGTTATTTATTTGGTAACAAATTAAAAAAAAACAGCGTGTTCTAATTTTAAATTCGCAAAATAATACGAGAAAAAATAAAACGAAGAGTTTCTATGAGTTAATTTAAGAACACCTGATATGAAGATCTCCAACAAAAAACTTATCTCATATTAAATTAGCATCTATCAATATCTGAATCATTTTCTAAAACAAACAAACACCTTCTAAAGTTTTCTTTATAAGTTTGTTGTCTCTAAAACCCACAGTCGAGTCTCTAGTCAATATTTAACTTTAGCACGAAATTTCCACTTTTTTGTAACACTCGAATTGCCATATTAAAACACTCAAAACAAGACATTAGGAAATTATGACTACTAGGTTACAGTTAAAGTCAAAATGTTGATGGTTTTCAAACAAAACTTTTTTCACTACAATAACTTTGAACTTTACTGAACGTTCGTTAACTTAATTAATGAAGAAACTCTATTTGACAGATGTCATCTTCCAGTTCCATACAATCTTCAGATGTCAGATATGTTTACTTTAGTGAGTTTTCATGTCATTTAATTTATATTTTATCGATTATATTATTCAATCATCTTTAATTATACGATCATTTTACACGAACAGTGTGGCCTTTTCGACCACATCGCTTCATTATTTTAGTTTATCAACACTTACTCATGACGATAGTATCTATTTTAGTTAATCAGGAAAGTAAATAAACTAGATGTGGATTAAAAGGAAAACTCATGAAAAAGCCTTGTACTTAACTCATATGTCAATTGCACATAATGTGGTAACAATTTGACATTGGCATTCCTTGTCGTAGCTTAGAGGATTTTTTTTTTCTTTCTTTCGCCTTACAAAGGCAGGCATCGATCTATAGACCATTCATCCTCATCATTTTTTTTTTAATACTAAAGACTTGCGTTTGACAGCATCTAGCCTGACGTGAAGAGATTATACTGCCTAGCGAACCGATCCGCTCGAACTTTGACCAGATAATTTGGTTTTCATAGTGCAAGGGTTACCATTGACTGAAGATAAGGAGAATGCTGCCTCTTCTCTCGACTTAAATACATTTTATTCGCAAATAATTTCGCGATTGGACATTATAGAGGCACCTTTATAGTTCAAAGGTTGTCATACAGGTTCTACAAGTGACCGGATTATAGAATCAATAAAATATTTAAAATAACA
Source organism: Xestia c-nigrum (assembly GCA_916618015.1). NCBI lineage: Eukaryota > Metazoa > Arthropoda > Insecta > Lepidoptera > Noctuidae > Xestia > Xestia c-nigrum. The sequence goes on from OU745248.1 coordinate 11,300,997, forward strand.
TTAGAAACGACAGTTTTTTTTTTCGATAGCAGGTATAAATATTTTATTTTGTTTTTAATCGAAACGCCATGTTTCGATCGACATATTTCTCTGAGTTATGGGTACTATTGTAACTCGATTTTTGTTTTCGATTCAAAGAAGTTTTAATATTAAATATTGATCAATCGGAAAATAATGTATTCTCTGTGACATGAATGGTTAACTGTTTGATATATTTGATTAACTTTTGCGACCAGGTAATGATTAAATATATAAATAATATTTAAATATATTCTGTAATATTTATTTTAGATTATCCTTCTACCTATTATAAATTTATTTAATTATTTATTACCATAGCATTTTAAAATAAAATTTAGATTTTATGTAAAGAGTTTCAAGTTACTAGTATCACTTATCTTATATACTTACTTAGATCCGTGTAAGATAATCAAACATAATGCCTAAAGAAGTGATTCATACAGAATAATAATATGTTTATTGCATATCACTTAGCTTCAGCACACTTATTTATTACCTACACCACTTTATGTGCAATTGTAGATACTGAGCTACTCACAATATACTTAAGTAGAACCTCATAAGCCACTAACATCAATTTAAGAAAAAAGAACTGGTCATTGACTGGCGGTCTTTACCTTACTTCGAAATTCAAATTCCTACGTTGCATAAGCCTAAAAAAAAGTCTGTGACAGTCAGCAAGATCTTATAAAGTTCAGATTTTTAAAAAGTGGCAGCCGAAAGATATTGGGTGCTATTATATCGTTTAGTTCGTACCAGAGCATAGGTGCAAGTAAGTTTTTCAATTGAATATACTTGAAGACTATTAATTAGGTTAGACTATCATTAACTTTGCGTGCCATTAGTATTTTTGCCAGAAAAAGTTCTTAAATATTTAATCTAAATCAAATTGACTGCAAAATATCCTTAGTACTTAAATCAAGTTTTTTGCCAATAGACGAAGTTGAAATGTTGAACACTTAACAACGGAGTTACCGATTGCGTTTTTATTTACAAACACTGTTTAATGAAGTAATTGCTCAACTATCTTGTTGGGTAAGACCAACTATGTACGTGGATATATAATCGTTTTACGTTCGAGCGAGTATTAAGTGTGTAACAATAGTAGAACCCAAGGGTGTCAAGTTTCATGTCCTTTTGTTCATAAATTAAATATGTTAATGTTTGTAACACCTGATTTTATTAGCATTTAAATATTTGTTTTGCGATTTAGGCTCGGGGATTCTCCGAAAAAAAATGTTTTCGTATTTTAAGGATGACGAATGGAATATTTAAAAAAAAAAAAGATTTTTGTTTACAGTTTAAATATTTACAAAACATTCATTCATTCACGCTTCGATGATCTTCCGGACTAGACGTGAAACCAATTAAATAAAGCTATATTATATTTATATAGGAAAAAACCGGATCGATATCGAACAGTCATTTCATACAAATACATAAGTGGCCGACGTATGTTGCATTTTATTTAAGTATATTCTAATAAGGCGTCCATTAGCGCCCCGGGCGGAATGGCGGATATTTCAACAAAAATCCTTTCGCAACTTTCAGCAACAGTTCCGAGTTGCATAATAACTGATACTCACCGTGTAAGGGTTAACGTAGAGAGGGAGGGCCGGGGGCACTGACGTAGAGAAAATCACAGTTGAAACACTTGCCAGCCATGCACATAATCCTTCATTGGGTGAATGGGCACAGGGTCTTTTTTTTAAAGGTTCAAACGCACTCGCGACACAATTTTTCCGTGTATGTGGGAAAACTAATGCCGCGCGGCGCGTACGGCGCTTGCGACGGCGAGCGGGTGACTGGCGAGCGCGCGCGCCTCCCCACGTAATAAAACCTTCGCTTTTCAAGAGTGGGGCGCGACGGCTTTTTGAAAATGGAACCTGAACCTTACCTGCTGGATCGGGTCCCGTTTCCCGTTAGGCTGGGTTTTCATTCCGAGGTTATTGGAACTTGGCACTGTTAGATAGCTATTTTTAGTTTCGGATATTTAATACCGGGCTGCGCGACTGCAAAGACAGGGTTATTGTTTTTTTACATCATTAGACGTTCAAATGAGTTGAGGGTGTGTAAGTATATCACCTGCACTGACACTGACTAGGTAAACCATAGACAATTTTTTTTTTAATTTTATACAATTATTATAACTTTAGTTTGTATTTGACTGACTCGTTAGTCTAGTATAGTGGTTGCAAGAATCATTCCCGCTGCGTCGAGTCCCTCTACGTCGACTTGTGATTTTTTCTTGGTTTTGATGCATTGTCTTTTGTTTCGGCTTGACATAGCTGTCACAGAGTACAGTCACATTAAAAACGAAATACGACTTTTTAATTAATCGTGTTTTAAAACAAAAAAAAAATACAGATGAATTGAGATCCTCTTCTTTTTGGAAGTCGGTTGAAAATACATTGATAACCCATCAAAATGTACTAGGGTAGCAGAATCTGAGAGGTCCTGGGTTTGATTGCCGGGTCGGGTAAAGAGATATTATGTTTTTCCATCAGAAATTTTTCAGTAACAGCCACGAAGTCTGGATTAGCACCCGATTGATGGCAATAAGCTCCCCCCTATTACATGGGACTTCAACATAACTGGCGAAATGTTGGTATACTACTAGTTACCTCTGCTTAACTCTTTGGAGAAACAGGCGTGATGTTATGTTATGTAAGTTTTTATTTCTTCCTTTCATAAGCACAAGATGTTGTTAGAACAAAATAAATAATAATAAGATATCGTATTATTATTTATTTTAATAAAAAATTATACTTTCTTGTTACTTGTCTTCGCTGCGAAAAAATGAAATACTTTTAATAATAATGTAAATTTTTGGGTGTATTATTTGAACTTGATATTTTATTGTTTTTTTTTATTAATAATTAAAAAGCATACGTGATCAAACATGCGTAAAGCTAGGTTTTTATTGTATATTAATAAAGTAAACTAATTTATATTTTATAGCTCTGAATGTTGTCTTAAAATTAGTGCAACGGATGTGACTAATTCATTTTTTTTTAATAAATAGGCCAGGGGAAGACCCAACCATAGACTTCAAATGTTTAATGATTTTTATTTTAAATGGTAAAACAGGTAGAAGAAACAGTCTTTTCGGATTTTGTATTTCTAAAATTGAAGATTGGTTGGTTGATTGATTGGTTGTGTAATGTTTATAAATAACCAAACTTTTCCCACTTGAAATGTACTATAATGTAGATGATAACGTCCTTAACAGCCACTTGATTCGGCTGATAACTTAACCACTACTTTATCTACCAGATATCGCTATCCGCGTGACAGATAAGTTCCTAATAGGCTAACCGACACTTATCTGTAACCGGTGAAACTGGCCCTAAGAAACGCAAAAACCACTTAGCCTCTATTTTTAAATAGTTTTTCTTTATTTATCTATTTATTTATTTATTATATTTGGGAAAACAACAGTAGTATATTAAGTATAAACAGTGTTGTCTTAAAATTAAACTTACCAAATATACTACCCACAACATTTTCCACAGATTACAATGCTATATAACAAAAACAAACTGTTAGCAAACGTTAACTGTAATGTAGCAGGGCTATATTAATGGCAAACAAGCTAATAGTTAAAAAAAAATAATAGAAACAATATTTTGGAAAAGATATATAACAAACAAAAAAAAAGACAGTAAATACAAAAACAATACTGAAAATAATGCGTGATGTATCATACGGGTCCCCAGTCTATTAAACATGATTCTTTCCGTCAAAATGAGGTAAATTTGATAAAAAAAACGACCCTAATTGATCAACAGTAAAGGAGTGGTCATTCATCATGATAACACCCACACATATCTTTGGCCCGACAATGCATCAATTTGGCCATCAAGGATGTAAAAAGACTCTTAACTAAGCCGAAAAGCATTGTTCTCCCCATCATTGCGATCATTATTTTATTCTTGACCATACCTGGGAACCTTCTAGTTACGGAGGTATTGGGGGTCGAAGTTCCAACTTTTCACAAGTTTTTTTTTAAATAAATACATGTTTTAAATGTAATAACTTTACTTTAAATTAAACACATCCACGACCCACACATTTATTCAATCCGTCCACCAGCACAATGTTTTGAGTGCGTTTCATTTAGTTTTACAGTAAAACGTGATTTTTCACCCAAAAAATATGTTTTGCGCAAGGTTTGATGTACAGAATGCTTGGAAGAGTGAAGAGTCTATTTATACCCTGTACATAGTCCTCACCTTGCACTCTCAGATTTTAACCTGTTTCGGTATCTTCAGAATTTTAGGGTAGTGTTAGGTTAACATCAAGAGAAGACCATAGATAATATATTTACACTATATAATACAAGAGAGAAGACTGTCAATACTTTAATGTTGCATTTTATTGATCAAAACCCCCAAGCTTTCTACAACTACGGAATTATGTCACACTACATACAAGATGGCAACAATTTATCGAGTATAAAATAGCACATTCATATAAATAATTAAATGTAATCAAACTTTGAAAAAGAATGTCTTGAATTTGTATACGAAATACAAAGAAACTTCTTCCTCGACTATAGGTTTAAGTTTGTCGTACTTCCTTTAGATTCTAAGGAATGTTATGAAAATTAATGTTCAAAAAATTAAGCATAGTAATTTATTAGTTTTAAGATGTTAAATAAAAGATAACGTTTGTTCTTCCTTGCGTGTAGATGGCAATTTTTTATTAAATAGTACAATATTTTGCAATAGCAATAAGTTCACCCATATTAAGTATCAAACATAACGAGTCTCAGCGTAATGTTGGAGTCCCTGTTTACACTTCTGTTACGATTTTTGATTTTCGGTGTATACATAGCCCAAAACTCATTAAATTTTAAGATCGTCAAGTGCACAGTTGTCAGGTCCTACAGCGCAAAACGGAAGGCGAGCCTTTGCCTATGGAGAGACGTCGCATACACATTTAAACTCTGAACCATCCATGAACCTCCATCTGAAGAGATTGTCTTTGCTACGGCTGACTTGGGTTCGGAGTCGATTTAGAGATTTCAAAGTCGGCTAAGGCAAATCCTGCTCAGGTGGGAGTCTTTCAGACCGCTTAATGAAGCCGTCAGAGACTGTGTATCAATCTCTGACGGCTCTCACTAGAGATCACATCTAGCCGTGGTGGCAATGCTATTAGCTGGAAAAGTTTGATGACTTTTCAGCCTCTGGGGCACTGAGACTTAACTGTGCATTAGGTGGCTTCAGTATCAGCTTGTAGCGTCATCTTCTCGGTACGGCTGGTTAGGCCTACGAACTTTGGAAGACGCAATCCCAGTTAGTGCATACAACATTCGTACCTGGGTCGATTTAAGGCAAACACTTATGATCCGTCGACGACTGATTTAGAGCTGTATCCACTAGATTGGCGTCGGCAAAACGGTCCGATAATGGGCAAGCATAATATATTTACCAGTGGAGAAGCAGAGCGCCATTCCGGTTGTTCGTAGAACTTGAGAAGATGCCTCCCATTTGGATTTAGAAGTAAGGCCGCGCAGCAAGTTATTTCTGTTATGCATCTTTATTTTTCATCATCTGCCTAGCCGATCCCAACTACGTTGAGGACGGCTTCCAGTCTAACCGGATGCAGCTAAATACCTGTATTTTACATGGAACGACTGCCTATCTGACTTCCACAACCCAAGTAGTACTGAGTAAAACGTTAGCCCTTGGAAGACTGGTTGTTGGACTTTTTGTCAAGGTCAAAATTATTTAGGCCACTCACTACCTGTAATGACTGCCAAATATCTACAAATGACAGCCGGCAACAACTGCTTAACGTGCTTTCTGAGGCATGGAGAAATGCATTTTTATTTTTAATAGATTAGCAATTATTTTTATAGGTAGGTAAGCGACCGGTCTAAAGTTATACCAACGTATTTCAGGTGATCACTGTGGGCGATTGGTAGCCCCTGCCAAGATAGATAAGTTACGACCCCCTTGTCTGTTTCGAAAATGGAAAACGCACGATTACATTTTTAAGGGGTTTGGTTTCAAAACGTTTTCAAAATCGCAGGCTTATGCCTACGATTATAAAATGTTTTGTTTGTTGAAATATTAATACACAGGATGAATAACGAGTATAATTTCGGACTCTGATTAAACTATAGAACGTCTGTTGAAGTGTCCCAATACTCCCAAATGACCATACGACCTTAACGAGCTGAATAATATCTCGGATGCCGCAAAGTTACCATCCTCTGGGCACAAACAGTATCTTATGGAATAATCGTCGATATGAAAGGAAGAAGGAATGCAACGTCCAAGTCGGTGACTTTATTTGATTCAGTGACTTGCTTGCCACCGACTTCCTAAAGTTATATCATAGTATAAAAAAGACAAGTAGGATATCTTCATATAAACGCACGCGCGCGGCTTGTATGTGTGGGTCACACTATCTTTACGTCGCCGCACGCACACTAACAAAATCTCGACCCGTGTCTTACTGCCGCCAGTCGAGGCTTGCACACCGCACAAAGTTCGCGCGTCACGGCTTAAAGGCATACGTAAATAAATTAAAAATGAGTGATTATCAGGATTAGCAGGAGAACCTATTGCTGTGTGTATGGGTGTCTAAAAAATAACAGGAAAGGTTAACTATTCGCTCATTCTAGCATATAATTTATTATTGATGATGAGATACCTAGTTATTTTTATGTTGTATTAGTCTTCTATTAGACAAACGAAGTAGGCAGGTCTACTTTCCCACTAGAATGTTAGGTACTTGATCTGACAATAGATTCTTTGACTTAGTTTACGTTGAGTTATGCCGATTTCTCCGTATTTTAGGTAGGTATAGTAACTAAATCCCTACTTAAAGTTATAAAATACGTAATTTAAAATGATTGACGAATAGGGTAGACGACAAAAAAAATCTAACTAGGGAGTCCGTCAGTTAGATTATTAACAAATATTTAACTCGTATTTTTTCTTTTGTTACACAAACCAAAATTTACGAACGTGACACCTTAGTATAATTTTGAATGAGTTCTGACGTCACGAGCCCCCCACTCCCGAGATTTGCTGCGTTTTATCTTAGTATTGACCATTGATTTACAAAACCAAAAAAGTACGTGTCCATTATTTTTCAATACTTACTGACGGTGTCGGCGACGAGACTCTTTTTCCACACCAGGGTGCAAGCAATGGTGCAAGTAATGGCCATACGTAAAAGGCATCGTGAGTCGTTTTAGTTTTGAATCAAAATTTTGTGTTTTGTAATATTGAGATGATAATTTTATGTCGTAAATAAGTATCTTTTGATGGTATTTATATCGAAATAAGTATTTGATGGTCTTATTGGAATCTTCATAGTATTATGATAAATTACCATCATCACAATTTTAAAGTCCATAAAGACCAAGAAAAATGTAATTTAAAGTTTAGTTACGTTACGTTACGTTTAGTTTACTTTACGTAACTTGAAAAGGTGATTTTTTGTTAATTAACTTGACTTGGCTTCAAACCGACATCCGTGCAAAAATCATGTAAATCGGTTCAGTAATTTAGGAAATTTATAAGGTAAAACAAATAGTAAACATTGTGTTCATCGTAAAGGAGAATGGGCAAAAATGTATGAAACCTGGGACCACCTTCCAATAGCAATGAGATATATATCGTTGGATAGGTCTTTTCAATTGGAACAACAATTGTTATGACAACTTTGTTGTTACAATTGTCCGTTCAGAGTTATAAGACTTATAAGTTCAGATTTAAAGATAAAAATATTAAAATATTTTTGAGGAGAAAATAATAACACCGTTAATAATTCATTAATTATTTATTATTACGTTACACACATCGACGTGTTCTATGGGTTATCTATAATAACATCATTCAAGAACATTGCTGGTGCAGTAAATCCTTCATGAATCGCATACCCTAAATACCAGATTATTGATATAATGTGTGCACATGTGCCCATCGTTCGCCGTCCCGATATGCATGTACAATAATGTTGTACTATGTTGTTATCTTCATTTGGATTGTTATTTATTAAAATATAGCAATAATACGTCCTTTGCCTCACATGACGTGATTGAATGCGTCCACGCAAAAGCCACACATTTTCCTGAATACCGTAATCAGGCAGATCATCTAACCGATTTTCTCTATATGTTTCTATTATGTATAAACCATTTTGAAGATGCTCGCTGCAATAGCTTCGCGCCAGTTTTAACTGGTATGTACCCAAGGCTAATACAATTATTTGGTCTTCAGTGAGCCTTGGGAAGTTTTCTATTAGATTAGCTTCCAGTCGTTGAAAATCTGCCCTTCGGTTATTCAGGCGTTTTCTTTCTACATAATTATACAATAGATTTGGTGTGTCAACTTTGCGTCTTATAAGATTTAAAAACTCTTCTGCGTGGACGTTATCTTGAATGAGTACGTGGAAGTGATTTATAATAGCTGCAGCAATTTTGAAATCTCCGAACATGTGAGGCAGCGCTCTATTGAAATATTTTTGCCGCAACAGCCTAAAATCGCGTTTAAATCGACCGTTTATGACTTCCACTACCCATCGGCACATTGTAACAGCTCGTGCTTCATTTGCCTGTTCTGTAGTAAGCTGTGTCTCTCGACGATCTTTAGTTGGTGGCACATAATATTCATAACCGCAAGCTTCTATATACTCCAACCCATCCCTAAACCCACGGTCCAAGATAAATGCATCATTTTCTTGAAGTAAAACATGTAAAGGGTTTTCTTCGTCATTCATTATATCTTGAATGATTTGCGCGTCAGTTTTTGTGGCAGCGAACGGTCCTAAAACATCAATAATATAACCATCTGGAGCAACGATCAAAAATGGCTTTAACAAGTTTTGGTACTTGTGCAAACTATATGAGAGGCGTTGAAATAAAAAGTTGCTACTTTTGTTAATATAAATGTAGGTTCCATCACATATAAGAATTACTTTGCTATTTTCTTCATTGCCAAACAGATTTTTTGGTATTGTTAGATTTCTCGCCAATATATTTTCTCTGTCTATGTGATCCATTCCTAAGTGTAGTACGATGTATTCATTAATAAGGCATTCACGAACAATAGCTAAATATCGTTCCAGTTTTCTTCTTGACATATTAAATAATGTAGCAAGCCTCTCATCTGAATCTCCCGTGCGAAGTTTTACTAATAATATGGCTAACGCAGTCCTTGGATCATTGCACCTCACGCCCAATGATGGTGTTTGCTCTAAAATGTCATCAAACTGGGAGCCATTAAGACCAACCCAGTAGTGCATTTCTTCATCAGTCATAGCTCCGTGAAGACTAAAATCTAACCTCGAACCCCGTTGAATAGTTGTTCGTAGCATGTCACAAACATCTTTAAACTGGGCTGCATTAAAATCATGACTACAAAAAGTAAAAACATAGAAAATAGTTTTTTATTTAATATTTTTTTAAATAAATAAAAAGTTTTATAACTTTGAACGGACAGTTGTAACAACAAAGCTGTCATAATAATAGTTGTTCCAATTAAAAATACCTATCCAATGACATACATCCTATTGCTATTGGAGGGTGGTCCCAATGTGCCCATTCTCCTTTCACACTCTTTGATAATAGTCTAAGAAACATAGTTTTTTGGTGGTTTTACGATGTTTTTTTATATAAGTAATATTTTAGTCACATTACTCCACTTTTTATTATAGATACCTAATGTAGGTATATTAAATGTGCTTTCTATTTCAGACGCCTTCAGTGGCTGCGCTTAATTGACCAACAAGTTATTATTGTAAGATTTTAACTTTATACACCTTCACGACCCGTACTTTTCCATCCATTCATCAGAACAATGTTTTGAATGCGTTACATTGCGTTACAATCGTTTGAAAGATAGACCCATTGAAAACGTCCCCCCCCCCCCCTCTAAATTATAAATAAGAGAGTAAAAAAAATATGCTGTAGATCTCAATGAAAACCAGACAACACATTTCTAGGCACTGAATTTAAATTTAGCTAAAACTGACAACCTTGAGACAGGCAAGTACGGTAGGTAATTTTAACGCTAATTGAGCTGTAGATGCACTACTGCTCCTTTTTATACTATGGTTATATTTAAGACTTTTTTTGAAAGTCGGTTTATTATGAAGAAAGTTTTTTAATAAAATACTCATTCTTGAGCTATGTTGATGACATGATGAATCCCTTCTATTTTCAATCTAAAAATTAATTCATGAGAAGTGGTATACTGTTTATTATAAAGAGTGTAAAACACCTCTTAACGAAGCCGAAAGGTATTTGTTTTCCCCGTCATTGCGATAATTTTTTGTTCCAACCCATAGTGTGGGGAACCTTCTAGTTACGGAGATATTGGGGATCCAAGTTCCAACTTTTTGACAACTTTTTTTTTTTAAATACAAGTTAAAGGTAAGATTTTGACTTTAGACACCTTCACTACCCCCGTACTATTCAATCCATTCATCGATACAATGTTTTGAGTTCGATACGTTGAGTTTTACCACAAAATGTGATTTATCACCCTAAAATAAAATGTCGTTTCCCAGCAATATATTTTGCTCAAAGTAACTTAGTTTGATGTACAGAATGCTTGGTTGACGGCTTCGTGATGAGGTGGTTTACACCCTGTATAACACATAAATTCTTGTAACCACTTTCTGAAGCCCTGGCACAGTCAGATCAGAAGGCGTCGGCGTCGCGGCAGACCTTGCAGAAGATGGCGAGACAAACTGGACAAAACCAATGACCAGTGGCCAACATTAGCCCTGGATCGAAACAACTGGAAATCATGAAGATAAGCCTTTGTCCAGCAGTGGGATGATGCAGGCTAGCAGTAACAGAACTAATTTTGATACAATTTATATGGGTTTAATCGGAAAGTATGTCCTTTTACATAAAAAAAAGAATATTTTAAATCGGTTCATAAATGACGTAGACACACACACGTCACAAACATAAAAAAAAACGAAAAAGACAAACTGAGAACCTCGAGCTTTCTTTGACATCTCGGGGAAGTCACACCATAGACAATAAGCCTAATTAATTCCTTTTTTAATGAACCATTAAAATTATTTAGGTGTTTTATGTTCTCCTTCACATTTCCCATATCAAGTTTCTAAAGGATTTCTTGGAACTAATAAAAAACTAATTAAATAACACTAATAAATTAATTAAAGGATGCTGAAATCCATTAACATAATTAAAAATCGTTGTAAACAAAGTACTAAAAACTAAAAGAAACGAAAACAGGAGTTGGTTAAAATCGTTCCTATGAAAGACATCAACGGGAGTCGAAAACTGTTTTCTGTTTTTTCTTTGTACTTTTCTTCTTTTGTAAAATTTAAATAAAAAACAAATCAGGTTGAATAGTAGTACATAACGTTTATTTATATCTGTAAAATATTAACTAATTCGTTGCATTTAACATTTTTCCTCATATATTCCCACATTTTTTTTGAAAAAAAAAAACAGTTTTTGCGAATTTTGGCCAATGACTAATTTAATACTTTTTCTTACTAAGAGCGTGGGTCCAATATCCGGTCGTACTGAGAATTATTTCGGTCTTTTCACCTACGAAAACGGGGCCTTAAGAGGCCTGCGGAGCATGCGAATTTCATACAAACGTAATACCTAAATAATTTGTAAATCAAACATATTCTTAAGGAAGTGTGTATTTATTTTGATTGGATTACAAAATATATAGTTTCCCAAATATATGTTTTGAATGTACACCGATTTAAACAAAAGTCATGAGAATAAATTTTCTACAGAAATTTTAAATTCCTCATATCTCTTCTTTATATCATTGTCCTTTCAATATATTTATTTAGGAACATAGATATTATATGTTATGGGCAACTACAGTACTTTCACAGTTTTTATGTCATGTGACTGGGACTGTATCTACATTAAATGTTCATTTTTGTTTCGACTTTTCAAAAGTGCCTGTAACTAGCCTACTTGAAATAAATGCTTTGATTTTGATTTTTATAATACAGTCGAAATATATACACTTTTCCTTAAGAATATGTTTGATTGTCATATTATTTTGGTACCTATTAAGTTTGTATGAAAAAGCATGCTCCGCCGGTCCCTTAACGTTTAAGTCACACTGTCATAGCACAAAACAGAACAGGTCGCGACCCGAAACAACTGGTTACGTCGCCAGGTTTCCACTAGATGGGGAGCAGCACCCAATATTCTTCGGACATCATGTCTCTATGCTTTTCTGCTGGCTAATTTGTGTGCCCAGTGTGGCACCGATCCGCTCACGCAAAGCAAATAGATACTGTTCTAAACGAGACGTGTTGGATAATAACAATACAATACAATACAATACAATACAATGTCTTTATTTTTTCTCTTCACAAAGGTTCACATAGTGTTCTTAAATAAGTTGTAACAATGTCTTCTTAACAAAATTCATAATATTATGTTCCTTTGTGAGAGACTGGCGTCCATACTAGGATACCCTGTGTGACGGATCCCCAGGCTCTCACCTCGAATTAAATGTATTTACTTATAATATAATAGCTAATTTGAATACATAGATAAATGATTTAATGCAGAAGGGAAAAAGGCAGACAAACTTAATTAACGCAAACTAATTAAAATTAGTATGGTGTAGTGTAATGGGTGCGAAGTAAAGTGTCCTGTGAAGTGTGCAGGTGAAGTGAGTGGGTGATGTGTGTAAACGAAGTGTGTGAGGAGAGGTAGGATGCTAGTGTGGGCGTAAATGTGTCGGGTGATACAGTCATGAACTAGAAAATGATAATGACATATTACGAGGGTACAACAAGTAACTGCTCAGTAGTGTCATAGTCTAACTTTTGCAACCAGTTTGAAACTTTAATCTTGCAATGTTTATACGGGAGTGAGTAAATTGACAAGCTTTTATTAATTTTGTTGTACAAATAGTTTGCAAGAAAACCAAAATGCCGACGGGAGAAAGTGGTGTGGAACTGAGTAGTAGGACAAACTGCGTGTTTACGTCGCTTGCCATCAAAAATACCAGGATCATAGGGAAGAGAAGAATGCCTGCGCAATACGGTATTTTAGATGAACAGTTGCCGCACAGTTAATACTCCAGTTCTCTCGTAAACTTCTTTGGTGGGAAATAAGAAAGGCAAAAAATTACTGACCTTTAAAACGGCCCTTTGCGAACGTTCAATCCGGAGCATTGATGTTTTAGTTGCCCCACCCCATACCGTTATGCAGTAAGAGATCAGCGATTGGCACAACGCAAAATAAACTGTTCTCATCACGCCAGTGTCCGCAACATGACGAAGATTTTTAAAAACGAACATTAATTTCCGGATTCTTGAGGAAAGAGAGTAAATGTGTTGCTGAAAGCTGAGAGAGCTAGAACGACTCCCAGGTACTTTATAGATTCTGTACGCTGGAGGTGGGGACACGAGCAGTGAGCATTATGGGAAGAAATGCACGAGGATGCATGAGCGGTAATTTTGAAATTATTAAGCGAACAAGAAGGTTTTCTAATGGAAAAAGAAATATATTTTGTTTTATCCACATTGAGGGTGAGTTTATTCTTAGCTAGCCATGACAACACTAAATTAAAGCCTGTCTGCGCGTAGCAATATACTTCGGGCCAGGTGTCAGCTTCAAACAAAAGCGTTGTGTCATCGGCGAAAGTTATGATCCTTCCACCGGGCATCTCAAGCTCACAGAGGTCGTTGATGTAAGTCAGAAATAATGGAGGACCGAGAATGCTACCCTGTGGCACGCCATGCACGACGGGAAGGTCACTGCTAGTCCATTCATCAACCCTGACTCTTTGAAATCTGTTGGTGAGGTAGTCAGAAAAAAGCTCAAGCTGTGTACCCCTTACACCAATGTTTTCTAATTTCCTCAGCAATAGTGGGACGGAGACCGTGTCAAAGGCTTTGGCCAGGTCCATGAAGATTACAACGACTTTTTTGTTCACATCCAGTTTATCAGAAACAAACTTAGTAAGATCATGAATAGCGTCACTGGTCGACCGGCCAGATCGAAAGCCGTACTGAGAAGGTGATAGCAATGAATATTTTTCCAGGTAGTCGACCAGGCGATTTTTCATGATCCTTTCCAAAATTTTGGACAAAACCGGAAGGATGGAAATCGGTCTATAGTTATTGACACAGGCTCCATCGCCACTTTTGAAGATGGGGCGAATCTCAGCTATTTTCCAGGCATTTGGGAATTTGCCAGAGTCAATGGCGAGGTTGCAGATAAATAATATTGGAGAAATAAGAACATGTCTGTATCTCTTCAAAAAGCTGGTAGAAATGTTGTCGTAGCCAACAGCACAACTAGACTTAAGACTATGAATAATATTTCCGATCTCTTCCGAGTCCGTGGGGGAAAATATCATCGAGTTGGAATGAGGCTGGAGCGGAAGCGCAAATATTGTCACCCGAATAACAACGTTCAGCAATATTTTTGCCGATGTTAACAAAAAAATCATTGATAGTATTAGTCGAGGAAATAGGATCATTAGAATTAATTAACTGTGTGGCTTCGAGTTTAGATGTTTTAGTGTGGGTAATATCTTTTATTTTGTTCCATAGCTCTTTGTTATTAGTTTTAGCAGCAATCTTAAGTTCTGATTTGTCATGTTCCCTTTTTATCTTTTTTAAAAGCTCGTTACAAAAGTTTCTATATCTTTTATAGGTTGTCACTATGCTTTGGTCGTTAGGATTTTTTTTTGCTTTTTGGTGCAGTTTGTCACGTTTCCTCATACATCGTAACAATCCGGTCGTTATCCAAGGCTTTGTTATTTTCTTACGGTTGGGGATTTTAAATAATAGGGTATTAGAATTTATAATACAATTAATTGTGTTAACAAAGTACTGAACAGCAAGATCAACATCCGTCATTGAATACAATTCATGAAAGTTAACTTTTGTAATTTCAGAATCAATTTTTTCGTAATTTAGGCGTTTAGTTATCCTATTGGCCTTGTTTTTGTGTTTACTTAAATCTAGGACAAGGAAAACGGCATCATGATCGGTGATGGAAGTTTCAGCCACGTAGCAAGAAGCAGGGAGTCCAGTTTTTAATATAATGTGATCTAAGCATGTTTTATTATGTGTAGGCAAGGTATAAGCCGGCAACATGCCATGGGATGCTAAAAGGTTCAGATAATGCGCAGAATTTGAGTCTGTGTTGGTCTCTGTTATGTCCACATTAAGGTCACCTATGAGAATAAAGTTTTGTATATTGGAGTTAGAAGTGAGAAAATGGTCAAGAGAGGTTAAAAAGTTATTAAGGTTTTTGTAACCAGCAGGTCGGTAAACTGCTAGCATGGCCGTATTTTGATTGATTTTGATCATTAGACAATTACAATCAGAAATGGTAGGTTCTTCTATGCACACGCCAATGTTATTTTTACAGTATACAACAACCCCTTCGTTTTGAGTTAAAATATGATTAGTTTTGTAGTAATTATAACCTTCCAGCAGCGGAATGTTGTGTGCACAGGATAACCAGCATTCCGTCAGCACAATGAAGTCCCAACCTATTTGTGATCTCTGTAATAATGTAAGTAAGCCGGGTGTGTTACGCGTAATGCTTCTGATATTTTGGTGTATAACTTTCAGGGATAGTTCAGAATCACTTATAATGTTTTGACAATTGTCAATATCGCAGGTGAACGAGCGAGCCACGGAAATATGATCTAAGTCCGAGATTATGTCTTTGGTACTATTGAACTTAAATATTAGGGAATAGTGACATTGTAAATATGTAGGTGCTGCATGGAAATATAAATAAAAACATGTTATACGAGTCTTGAGTAACTAAAAGATCGTTGCTTAACAATACATTAGAAAATGATAATATCTTGTACATCGTAATGCACTCGTGTGGTGGTGTGTAAGAGTGGATTATAATACTATGCAATAAAGTCCTAATTGTATCAACTTTGTGAGAATGAATAAAATCATATTCGACGGTATGATACAATCTTAATTGCAGGGTATTTAGAAAAATTGTCAACGCAGTAGGCCTGTTAAACTTTTGTACAAGTACAAATCGTAAATCGGAATATCGTTGTTGATCTTGATGTAAACAAATATAGTTATGCTCGCAGAGTAACGTTCTATACTCATTTGTGTCATTTTGAATAAAAATATTAAGTTTCGTTTTGACTGTAATCCTGTTTGAGTGATATGTTGCAAGTGTAAAGTATAGTATACGTGTGATGTAAGTGTTAGAATGTTTAACTGTGAAGTGTAATGAAAATATGTTTTTAATTATGTTTTTAAGAAGAATACAAAAAGAGGGATAACAAATATCTAAGGCTGTAAGTACTAGTTCCAGTCAATCAGACTTTAATTTAAGTAGGTCTTCCTCGCAGTCAATTCGAATTGGACGAGATGTTTCCTTTTCTTTTAAGTATATTTTACCGTAAGAATTCCAGAAGCTGTGATACTTATTATCGGTTTTGAAATTTTTCACAACGTAGCGAAGTTTTTTGGCTGCAGGTGTCAAAAATTCATCGATATATATTGGCTGGGACTGAGATGTTGTAGCCAGTTGAATGTGCGAAGTATTTAACTTGTTATTTGGATTGTCCTTGTTGTACGTTCTACATTTTTTGATCATGTTGTTCTTCGTGAACGTTGTAGTAAATTGAATTATTATAGGGTGCTTATTATCGACTTTGGTTTTGATTCGGAAGGCATCGTAAACATCAGAGTCATTTATTGGCTGATCTATAATTTTTCCAATATTTTTTACAATGGTGCGTAAAGTTTCCTTGTTTTCGTTGCGGTCTTTAGGAATATTATGTATCTCAACCGAAGTCGCTCGAGAATTTCGTTCTAGTAGCTCAATTTTCGACTCCAAATAAGCAATCGTTTTTTTATTTTTAGAATTTTCTTGGTCCAGTCTCTCCATCCGTTCCAGGAAACCGTCGTATTTATCCGAGACAAATTGTAGATCCTTCTTAATGCCATTGGCTTGTTCTTGAATTATGTGCAATGCCGAGTTGAGTTGGTCTAATTTAAGATTTTGCTGTTGCTGGAAGCTTTCGAACATTTCCTTGATTTCAGCTTTGATTTCCACAACGCCTGATTCAACGAATTTCCTTTTAAAAGATCTCTGTGTAATGTTCCTGGACACTTCAGACTTTTCACTTCGGTTTGAAGAAAAGTCTAATTGAGTGTCGGAACCATAACTACCACACTCTGCATTTGCCAAATTCGGAAATGACGACGAGGATTGCATAGGTACCGGTACAGGTGTTTGTGAGGGTACAGGTGTTGACGGCGGTGTGCGTTGAGTAGCAGCCATATTAGCGGACAGTGGCCGGGCAGTTAGATATGACGTGTTCTGTAGTGCGCCGCGAGGGACGACGTCCGCGCAGTGGAGGTGGCAGCTGGGCGGAGCCAACGTCCTTGCAAGTGTAGCCGGTGTGCTGTAGCGACGTGGTATGTGTGTGTGTGGTCTGCACTACTCACGCAGTTTATACTCTTGACTAGTCTGGGCGCCTGGTACTTTTAGTTCGCTCACGGATTATTATTTTAGTTTAAATTTAATAAATACAATACTTTCAAATAAAAAACCAAAATCAATCGTAACCGTAGACACGACCGAACTCAACGGCGATCCGAGGGGAGAGGATGGGCACTGGGCACACAAACGGGCTGCCTAAAACCTACTTCAATCAATAAGCTCTACACGCTAGCAGGTATCGCACCACCTGCTGTACGAAGAGATGTCGCATGCGCGCTGTAAAAAAAGAACCAAGAATCCGATTCCCGACATCCTCTCTACGACCACACAAGCCCCAACTCAGGGCAGACTAAAAAGCCAGAAAAGTTTCCTAAGCTCCACTCAGGCAATCCATGACAGTCCACCTACAGTACGAAGGAAGCTACGTCAAGAGAAGTACCCCCTACCTCACGACTTCTTGAAGCCATGCTCTCGGCAGTGAACTACAGTAGCCTATTTGGAAATCTCTAAATCGTTTGCCTACCCAAGTAAGCCGCTGCAAACATAATCTTGCAAAATGGGGTATTATTGGTTCCTCTAACCACTGGACCAAACTATGCCCCATCTGCTGGAGTGTCCCAGGTGTATCTATCTGCACTCATGACGACCTGAATAACGCCTCTGCCGCTGCAATAAATGTGGCCACCTATTGGGCCCAAACCATCTAATAAAGAAGTACATCGAGACGACAAGAAGAACCGACGAAAAAAAGAAAAGGTTCTCTATCGAAGATTATATTTTTTGCATCAATGCTCTGTAGCAACCGGCAAGCACGTTAGGCAGTTGGTCCCGGCTGTCATTTGTAGATCTGTGACAGTCGTTACATGTAGTCAGTGGAAAAAAGTGTGATAACCAGTCTTAACAAGTGGTATCGTATTATTCAGTATTAACTGGGTTGTGGAGGTCAAATAGCAGAATTCAGCTGCATCCATTTAGACTGGAAGTCAAAAAGGCTAAGCAGATGATGATGATGCTTTGCAGCAGCCCCGCTACCGCAGCATGACACCACTCATCATAATGACAAGACTTGAATACAGGTTTGATCAGATGTCTTATTATTAAAATACTCTCATAAAATCAGTATTGTCCACTCTTACTGAAATTGGTTCCATTCGTATTGTGAGAACGCTTCTAACGATTCAAATCTTTGTTATTCAGAAAATTAAAATCATGCCGTATGTTCATGTACTTTAAAATCAAATTATCATGTCACGAGTTGCTTCTGTTAATTGTCAGATATCCGATAATAACATATACGTAATTGTGACTTATATCTGATTTAATCATCCATAATGATATCAAATGTCTATCGTCTATCATGATATTGCTGAAAAGCAACGGAAATGAGCATTTACTCCAATACGATCAGCGTTGCGGGTTATCAATCATTGTTAGAATGCTAACCTTGCCCCTAAATCGTATTAGTGGAAAATCTTTATTGTGTAACAAGCTAACTTGGATCATGAGAGCAAGTGATGCTTAAGGAGCCGGCGGAGCATGCGTCGCGTCGTTCATACAAACAAGAGTTATGAGAAAAGTGAAGTTTTCTATAGACATTTTAAATTCCTCATATCTCGTCTTTTTGTCATCGAACTTTCAAAATATATATTCTGGAACATAGATATTATGTAATTCAAACTAAGTACCTAAATACACACTACCTTTTTTTTTTTAGGATGGGAAATCATCAAATGACTTCTCCCACTCTGGGCGGAGCGGGAGGGAGTGTCAGACTCTTACTGACTAAAACCCATCCATGTTCCTTCCTCGCCCTTTATGTTCCGGGGCCCCGGCAGGAAATACACACTACCTTAAGAATATGTTTGATTTAGACATTATTTTGGAATTACGTTTGTATGTAGGTACTACGCATGCTCCGCGGGCCTCTTAAGTGACTTCTGATTATTGTATTTACTTCAATGTTTTTTTTCCACAAACTTCAATTATAATTGCATCAGGTTACAAAGTTATTGAAATTCTGTAAGTGTTTTATTTCGCAACTTAAAATACAATTATTTTATGCATTTGAATTTGAATTTTCACTTAAGTAATTAAAGGATTATTAGCTACATGTTTGCGTTTGAGTGCTCCGTTTGGGGCTCCACATCACTGTCAATCTGGTGAAGCAGTCGACTGCCTCGGACACCAGCCAGTCTTCTGGGCACTTTTCCTGTTGGCAGCGATGTGTACGAAGTTTTCGATGCCCTGTAACCTTTTTTTATATTTGCAAATATTTTTATTTCTATTATAGAGTTAGTGTGTATATGTCACCGTAAAATTGTCAAACACGTTATATTACAATATAACGTGTTTCAACTGAACATACGGAAGTGACTATGCCTCTATAATCGGGACTTGGGGCACCCGCCTCCGTTAGGTTAGTTAGGTTCCTTTAAACCCTGCACTCGGAAATAGGGGCCCCGCGAAGCGGGGCTCCGTCGACTACGCTTTTCGGGGAATATAAAGTGTTTTAAGGTTAGGTTATATTAATCGGTATTTCTCAGGAATGGTACATTATCTTTTCATGAAAGTGGTATCACTGGGCAAGGGGGACCCCTCCTTCCCTCCAATCGCGTAAGTTGACTCCCATCACATGCATTTCACGAAAAATAATGCGTTTTATTGTAAGCAGTATGTTCATTTGACAATATTTCGAGAGTTTACAATATCGCTAGAGATATTACAATATAACGTATTTGACAATTTTATGGTGACATTTATGTAGTCTGTGTTTTAAAATAAAACTAAAAGGAAAAAATATTAACAAAGACATGTCCAAAGCCAGGCACAGCACACAGCATATATCTTGGTAACTACATACTTATTTCATTGCCGATTTCCAGCTGCCAAGTTACACTTCATATTTGTTCAATACCGATGTGAGCCAGCCAGATTGCCTGAACTCACTTTCATGGGTGATAGTAAAATGAGCGAAAGAAGAAGTTCCACTGGAACTTCTACTCTTATTCCAGAAGAAACTCCTTGGTTGAAACTTATGGCTTGTGGCGTAAATTGTTAGCGAAGCATACACAATAATTAAACAATCGCGTCAGATCGATTCGGTCGGTGTCCACAGATATTCCAACAACTTTTCATACGTGACATAAACCAACGCCTGTTTCTCGTAGGGCAAGCAGTCACTATAGAACGCTTCAGCATCGTCAACGCATACAACATTTAATACCAACAAGTTCTTCAAAACACTAAAAAAATAACCAGTTAGTTACCGATACCCCAGCTACTCCTTAACCACGTAACCACCACACCTACTGAAACAAAGAACGCTCACAACCTGCGTGTGCGCAACCGGTCAGGGGTAGATATTCAGGCCGCTACGATCAGCCGAACGAAATAATGTACACGCTATAATTGCCTGTAGTTAAATAATCGAGGTAGTTCAATTGGAGCAGGTCTTTATTAGATGTGTAGCAGGGTTATTGCATAATCATTGTAAAGGGTGTAAAACACGTAGGTACTTGTTCTTCCCTTGCAATCATTTTTGTTCTACGCTATCTATGCCTAGTTACGGAGATATTGGGGTTTAAAGTGACAACTTTTGGACAAGCTTTAAACATCAACCCCAACGTACTATTCAATCCATCCATCAGCACAATTTTTTAAGTGCGCTACATTGAGTTTTATCACAAAACATGATCTTTCACCCAAAAAGAAAGTCGTTTCCCAGCAATAATTGTTGCGTAAAGTTACTTAGTTTGATAAACAGAATGCTTGGTGGGCGGCTTCGTGATGAGGTTATTTACACCCTGTATGTACAGACGCTAGTGTATCTCTGTTGAACCCACTGGTTTGTCCCAGAGGTGGGGTCAACGGGAAATATCAAAATTCGTCGTTTCATTGGCCCCACTATATACCCTGCCTCACGGTGCCAGTACATAAAACTACCTGAAACTATAAAATTCCCAGTCAACCTTAAACCTTAATGTTTCAGTGCTAAAGTTGAAAATCTTTCAAAGGAAACCACATCAAAGCTACGATCTGTCTTTCTTTAATAGATATTCAGCTCTATCGCTGAAGCATTAGGTTCAAGGTTGATAAGGAAAATTTTACAGTTTCAGCTAGCTTGATGTGCTTGGCGTCTATAAACATTGTTCTTTATTCTGGAAAATTCTGAAAATTCAAATGAAATGGTAACCAACATCACGCATGTAATCTCAGGTGGGTAAGGCATAGGTGTACTTAATAGTGTAATAGTAAATACAGCCCCCTGATGGAAAAAACCCGAAAACACTTTCAACATTACCTGACCTCGTTTTGTATAGGCTTCCAATACAGTGAGAGATCCGGATAAACTGGTAATGTATAACTTGATTGGTCGTCGGCGTCGTCGTGCGTACGAACGTCATCGCTGAAAAGAGCAAATTAGATTCATGAGTGAGTGTAAAACTTAGTAGAATCAACGTCATCTTTTTCCTCCATGTTGATGTCAGCTTCCAGTTTAACCGGATGCCACAGAATTCCAGTACTATTTAAGAGAAAAACACTTCTTTTTTCAAAGGTTAATTAAGTTAAGTTATAATTAAGTTATGCGTGTTCTTTTAGTCATGCGACTTCATTAGAAGTTGCAGTGTCGTCATATCCGCGAACTTGTGTTATAAATAATATAAAAACATGTGAGAATTCTGGTTATTCGCACTATAGCTTTCATCACGATTGTAATGCTGAAAGGGACAAGCAGAAGCGTATCTCCAGTACCTACATCATTCTGACCCCCCCCCCCCCCCAGACCGTTAAATGCTAATTGTAGATCATCAGATTTGAGAAACGCCCGGGTGTCACCACTGCGAGGATCGACCGGAAGAAACTGTGGAGGTTTGCTCCACCTAGGTATTGCACTTTTAAGGAAACAGAAGTTTTTAATTTTTTCATTACCGAAGTTGCATTTATTTATGGAACCGATTTTGGTTTTGTTTTTTGTTTGAAAAGTGAATTAGTCGGGAGTATTATTAGCTGTGTTTAATGAAAATCGGTCCAAGATGGCCGCCACCACAAAATAGCGAATTTTTTTTTCACAAATACTTACTATATAAATAGGAATTAAGGACAGTGGAGTGAAGACTGGTACCTAGTACCTAGGACCTAACGATAGTAACGATTTATAAATTATTTTCTATTCAACTTTTAGTACATTATGTGTCGGGGTTTTTAATATTACTCATTTAAATACCTACCTGGTTTAACGTTAACACCAAAGAAATGGGTAATATCATAATCATAAATCTTTATTTATAACTGCCTAGAGTAAATTCACGACAAGGAAACCCCATAAAGTATGTACAGATCGTCGGTGAAAGACACAATATCGATATCATGCTGTGTCAAAGATTTACATATATTTAAATATCAATTTTAAACGAAACTGTCACTCGCAAATCAAAACAACTACCAATTTCTTTACAAAGGCAATAAAAAAAACACAAGACAAAATTAATTTTAACCGTATCCGTACATAAAATTATTTTTTCGAAATGAAGTAGCGATCGGAAGTCAGTTTGACGTCTTTCTTGCTTCCGTTTCCATCTTCCCTTTATTATGAGCGAGCCTTGATTGTTTTCGTACAGCCTTCGTTTGATCGATCAGCTTTTCCTATAAAATCTCTAATTTCATGGTAATACCAATACTTCCTGTAAACTGTTTCTTTGGTTTAGTGGTCGCAATTGCGAATGCTAAGCGTGAGGTCCTGGGTTTGATTCTCGAGTCGACCTAATTATTATTGGGTTTTTCGGACCAAGAATTTGTCAGTAGTAGTCACGGAGTGTAAATTTGTGCCCGGTTGATCTTTGGCTCGCCCCTATTAAATGGGACTTATTGGGCAATAGATATGCTATCCTATCCTACTTATATATATATATATATATATATATTATATATTATATTATCCTACTATCCTATCCTACTTATCCTACTATTATCCTTCATATTTAGCACACAGATAGTTTATTACCTGGATTAACACATAGGATACTTTTTATCCCGGTAATAAGATCCCGTGGGATAATTTCAAACTTCACGCGGGCGAAGCCGCTGGCAGAAGCTAGTAATATTATAAATGCGAAAGTTTGTGAGGATGGATGTATGTTTGTTACTCTTTCACGCAAAAACTACTGAACGGATTTGGATGAAATTTTGCACACAGATGGTTTACAACCTGGATTAACACATAGGATACTTTTTATCCCGGTAGTAAGATCCCATGGGACAATTTTGAAACTTCACGCGGGCGAAGCCGCTGGCAGAAGCTAGTTTCCAATAAAAGTGCTTTCAGCATTTTCCAAATGGCACTTGTTTTGACAACGTACTCTAACTGTGTAGATCTTTTGGTGAATACAAATATATTTAGTCCGTCAGTTAGAGTATTAAAAATTATGGACACGTAATCGTTGTTTTTGTAAATCAATGAATATCGACAAAGATAAAACGCATCAAAACTCGGAAGTGGGGGCTCGTGACGTCAGAACTAGCTAAAATTATACCTAGGCGTGACGTATTAGGAATTTTAAAAGCGTCGTAACTTCGTCAATTTTGACGTACCTAACAAAAGAAAAAATACGTGTCAAATATTTTTTAATAATCTACCTGCCGGACTAATTAGATTTTTTTGTCGTCTAGGGTAGACTAGGGTAGACATTGTCTGTGAAAACAAAATGGCGGCGTTAAGTTTCGAAGAGAGTCATGCGCCAAAAGATGTAGCAACTATTAATATAATCGCTGTCATCAGGGATGCACGCCCAGAAGCCTGGAGGCAAAACCTGGCAAAATCTAAAGCATAAACATAACATCACGCCTGTAATCGCCTTAGGGTTAGGCAGAGGTGCATCTAATAGTATACCCACATTTTGACAGTTATGTTTAAGTCCCATGTGATATGGGGCGAGCGTTTTGCCATCAATTGGCACGAAACTAGACTGGCTGCTACTGAGAAATGATTGGTGAAAAAACCCAATAACATTTTGCCCGAGCCGGGAATTCCTAGTTAAAATACTCAATAACATTTTGCCCGAGCCGGGAATTCTTAGTTAAAATACTCTATAACATTTTACCCGAGCCGGGAATTCTTAGTTAAAATACTCTATAACATTTTACCCGAGCCGGGAATTCCTAGTTAAAATACTCAATAACATTTTGCCCGAACCGGAAATTCCTAGTTAAAATACTCAATAACATTTTGCCCTAGCCGGGAATCGAATCAAGGACCTCACTCAACCAACGAGGCATCTTTATTTTATTTAAACATCTGATAATACCTACCAGTAGAAAAACAGGTGCGTCAAACAATAAACAATATTTATTTGTCCAAGACTTAAACCTATTACATTTTTATTTTACCTTAATTAGACTAATTTAGTGGCAAGATACAAGACAAGTGCAACTGGGCTTAAACTAGGAGGACTCCTGTGCTATAAGCACCAGTTACTTCCGTCACAACCATGATCGAGCTGCCATTACAAGTGTGGTGCGGTGCTAATTTAAGTATTAGAATATCATTAATTTGTTTATTACTATCGTTCGTGTGTGTGAGGACATATTGTGTGAGTGAGCGTGTGGTGTGGTGTGGTTAATTACCTATACTTCCTTATTTCTTCAGACCTTGCGCTACAATTTCTTAGAATATGGATGACATCGGTGAATTTCTTGTCATTCAGGTTTGTTCTCATCGTTTTGTTCATTTGACATCATTCTGCGGTTATCACACATATGTATAGGCAGTTAGGTACCTACTTAATTTCGCCAAAATGAGGTGGTATCATGTTTCTTAAAATCTATACTTAATAATAATATTATAAAGCAGAAGAGTTTGTTTGTTTGCTTGTTTGGTTGAACGCGCTAATCTCAGGAACTACTGGTTCAAATTGAAAAATTGTTTTTGTGTTGGATAGTCCATTTATTGAGGAAGGCTTTAGGCTATATGGCTATATGGCTTCACGCAACGGCCATTAAGAGCGGAGCAGGAATGAAAAATGTTGCAAAAACGGGGATTTTTTTTTTCGTTCCGTTTTTCTCTTTTATGTGACGCAGACGAAGTTGCGTGGGTCAGCTAGTTAATTATATACAAATATTTTACAGCCAGCGCGGTGGCTGTTGGGTTCTGGAACTTAGTCTATACTAATATTATGAAGAGGTAAAGTAAGTTTGTATCATCATCTGCCTGCCTTTCCCCAACTATTTTACAAATACAAAATACAATACAAAAGATTTATTCACAAAATTTGTTACAAAAATGGGTGGTTGTGTTTAGGGACTCCTTTTAGGCAAATTTTGCCTGTGTTAGGAGACCCCGCTCTTCCATAGCACAATAATTACAGCAGTAACAAATATGTGGGTTATTAAACTTATACTTAATTTTAATTTCTAACTTTATTATTATTGTTTATTTTAATTTTAATTTTATTTAAAACAGGGTAACATTAAGATCTAAAACAAGAAAAATAGTGTAAAAGTGTGTGAGTGATGAGTGTGAGTGTGTATGTGTATGAGTGTGAGTGTGTGTATGAGAGTGAGTGTGCGTGTGTGTGTGCGGTTCTATTTGATTTTTAAGTGCCAGTTTTTGTGAAAATGAGTATCATATTGTTATCTTGTATTTTGCTATTTAATGTTCTGTAGAAGTGCCTCAGTCTCTTCATACGTGAGTTTTTTGATCCAATTGGTTATGGTTTTCTCACAGTCATATGTGCTTTTGGTGTATATGAATATTTTTTTGTTTACCTTATTGTATAGTTCTGCTGAGCGTTTCTTGAATTGTCTGCTCGCAAACACGGTTTTAGTTTGGGAAACTGGTGCTACCAAGTCTTTCCTTCTTTTTGTTAGTTTTTTCGAATCAAATGGTAAGGTTTTATGTTTTTTCAAGACGGTTTGGATTATGTACAACTTTCTAATTGAGATTATATTGCTGAGAGTATAAAGGCTATTTGTAGGGTATAATATGTTTTTGAAGTACATTATCTTAATAAGAGCTCGCTGGGCTCGCTCTAAGTATATAAGTTTGGTTTTGGTTGCACCTCCCCAAACCGTGATACAGTACAGTAAAACCGATTGAACCAGAGCCAAGTATACCTCATTCAGGATGTTTCTAGTACATTCACGTACATTTTGGGGTCGGTGTATTACCGCTGACCCCGCCACTCGTCGTCCCACTGGGGGGGTCAACGGGATGTGATTAAAACAATCAAAGGGTGGTGTCGACTTCCAGTCTAACCGGATCCAGCTGAATATTATACCAGTATTTTAGATGGAGCGACTGCCTATCCTACCTCCACCACCCGGTTAGTACTAGGTAATACCATACACCTTGGTAAGTCTAGTTGTTTTTGGGCCACTGACTACCTGTAACGACTGTCAATGATCTACTTGAAATGACAGCAACTGCTTAACGTGCTTGCCCTGGTATACGGAGGTATTTTAAATACAAATTCTTATTGTAAGATTTTTACTGTAACAAACACCTTTACGACCCCCGTACAATTCGAACCATCAATCAGCACAATGTTTTGAGTGCGTTATCATTGAGTTCTACCACAAAACATGATATTTCACCCCAAAAAAAAAATCGTATCCCAGTCATCCCAAGTACAGAATGCTTGGTTGACGGCTTCGTGATGAGGTGGTTTATATCCTGTAGTTTATAGATAGTAAGGTACCTACTCATTTCGTCAAAACAAGTTGGTATCATGTTTCTCAAAATTAATTAAATTTTACAGCCAGCATGGTGACTATTGGAGCCTAGAACTTAGTAGATGGTTATAGTATCCTGATTCTATGACGCAGCTTGACTTCCAAGGTTAACAACAAGTTTTAACTAGAAGATTCTTGTTCAGGTGGTTTCTGTTTTAAAACTTTTCTAGGAGTCTAAAATCTTTGGGTGCTAGGGTAGACACAGTAGGCGGTAACCCTGAGAGCCTGAACATACGACTCTATTAAGAAAAGAATTATGAAACTTTACCTTACATTTCTATGAATGTTGATGGTTATAAGAGTAGACGAAGACCAAAGAAGCGATGTATGGTTTCTTGATTTCAAGACACGCTGTGCCAACCCCAAATAAATAGAGATTATCTAATTCCTTCATTTTTGATCAGATCGTAGGGCCAACGAAACGACGGTTTTGATTTTTCTCCATTGACCCCACCAGTGGGGCAAAGCGGATCAGCGGAAGGGAGAATGATGATAATGACATAATATCTTTTCCATCATCAATTTCGCTAATCGCGTTATCGGTTATGTCACTTTGGTTAGGCGCGGGACAAATACAAGAAGCGTGTGGTGGTGGTGTGGCGCGGGCGAGGTGCAACGCAGAACAGGCACGCTAACAGTGTCGGAATGGCAAGGCGCGGGCGCATTCTAGTCTTTAAAGTCTAAATTATCACGCATTTTCGCCGTCTTGCTCTCGCTCTGTGTATGCATGCCACTGCTAACTGCGAGTGCGCGTTAGCAGTGCGAGGAAGAGACGCTCGCGCGGCGCCCTCGCCACGCCCGCGCCACGCCGCGCCGTCTCAGTATGTGCCACACCTCTTCTCTACATTTTGTATGAAATATCAAAGAAGTGGCACGCCATCACCTCGCCCGCGCCGCACCACCGCCATACGCCTTTTGTATTAGGCCTTAGGCTCCCTGGGGCAGCTTTAGTTTAGGAGAATATTCTTAGACAAATTAACAGTTGTATCGCTACCAATCGTGCAATGGACTGAATCATAACCACAAACCCTTGTGCCATAGAGTCCACGTATGTACCACTTCTATAAATATCAAGTATTAAATAAATAAATAAAACTGTCCGAACTGCCTTCTCGTATGATTTAAATACGTTTAATTTGCAACAAGTCTATCTACGTAGCTAAACAGGCAAAGTCTTTAGCTAAATCAATAATGACCAATAATACTTAAACAAACAGACTTAAACATAAACATCGCATCAGCTCATATAAAACATTATAAACACGTTTTAAACAAATACACCGTGTTCAGGAAGATATGACAGTAAAGACAAGGCTTCACACGACTCGTCATTAACTTGAGAACATAATGAAGATATTTCTCCGAGGAGTTCCGTGTGCCGTATGTCTGTTTGATCGATTTTACCTATTAATGTCAATGTTATTCTTGTTAATTGGTCAATATTGTAAGTTCTCTTCTGATAACAATCATTCATTACTGCAACTCAATTAAAAATGTAAATGTTGTTGGTTTAAACTGTGAGTAGAAACATCATTATCTGCCTAGCCTTTTTCCAACTATGTTGTGGTCGGTTTCCGGTCTATTTGGATGCAGCTTACTACCAGTATTTTCAATTCAATTCGAATTCTATATTCCGTTCCATAATGTATAAAGATGGAAGTAAAAATATAGTCACAATTATGGACCCTGTCGAGGACAGCATAGATTTGGTAGGAGAGAGGAGGAAGAATACTGGCCGTTTATAGCACTTACTAAATAATACCGTGTTTTACATGGAGCGACTGCCTATCTGACCTCCACAACCCAGTTAGTACGATACCCCTCGGTAAGTCTGGTTGTCAGACTTTCAACCTCTCTGTAACGACTGTCAAAGATCTACAAGTGACAGCCGGAACCAACGCCTTGGCTTTTCGAAGCACGGAGGAAACATGGTACCAATATAACGGTGACCATCCAATCACAGACAAACCTAGCAAAATCATGGCTAAACCTTAAGATCAATCCGAGCGGATGTCATTATTTAGCCACGAGCTCTAAATAATTATCAGAACATAACATCACGGCTGTTTTCCACGAAAGGATAATTCTATTCTATTTTTTATGAATGGCAATTGAAGCCGATGTCGACTATTCTGCCAATGTCGAAAGTGAACTGGAACGGCAAGTGGGTGTTAATATGCAGCGGTATAGTATGCACAGATCAGAACACCCACGTCAGTTTTATGTCAGTTTCGTATAAGTGTAAGGAGGCGAGTGTTGCCGTGTACGGCGCGTTCGTGTTCCACGCGCGCCTCAAAGAGATGTCTGTAAAGTGAAGGGGGCCGAAGCCTGCCGGGGTTGCGGGACTGTTCGAAAGAGATACCGTGGCCCCGGAACATAAAGGGCGAGGAATGAACAACTTTTACTGACTAAAACCCATCCAGGTTTTAGTCAGTAAAAGTCTGATATTCCCTCCCGCTCCGCCCAGAGTCGGAGAAGTTATTTGATGATTTCACATCCTAAAAAAATAAAAAAGGGGGCGAGTGTTTACGTCATTAAATAGAAGCCAGTTTCGCGTCTGCTACGGAGAATATCTTACCGGAACACTGCTGCTAAGAATTACTGAATAAAAAACCCAGTTGCAATCACTCAACCTGGGCCGGCGAACATGCGTATTTCATACAAACGTAATACTAAAATAATTTTGGATTACATAATATCTAGGTTCCCAAATATATATTTTGAATGGACATTGATTTAAAAAAGAGTTATGAGATAAATAAGTTTACAATAGAAAATTAAAATTCCTCATATCTCGTCTTAACATCTTGGGAACCTAGATATTCTGTAATCCAATCGAAATAAATACACACTTTCTTAAGAATATATTTGACTAGCCGACCCACGCAACTTCGTCTGCGTCACATAAGAGAGAAAATCTAATGGAAAAAGAAATCCCCGTTTTTGCAACATTATTCATTCCTGCTCCGCTCCTAATAATCGTAGCGTGATGTTATGTAGCCTAAAGCCTTCCTCGATAAATGGACTACACAAAAATATTTTTTCAATTCGAGCCAGTAGTTCCTGAGATTAGCGCGTTCAACCAAACAAACAAACAAACTCTTCTGCTTTATAATATTAGTATAGATTTACAAATTATTTTGGTATTACGATTGTATGAACGACGTACGCTCCGCCGCCGCCGGCCCCTCATTTGCGACCACTACTCTGCACAACAGGCAGTCTATTTATTCTCCTTCTTTATCATTTGGCTTTGCCTAACCTGGTGTCAGAATTTTCATGCCGCCCATGGGTTTCTGACTTGGCTTTACGTGTCTTTAGAAATATCTCTCACGCATGCTGATTTCCTCAAGCTGTTTTCCTTCACCGAAGCAAGTGATAATTCTACAATACACACGACATATAAAACTATAAGTATTGATTAAACTTCCATAGAATCTAGAAAACTGCCCATCACTTTCGAATTGTTGGTTGACTGGTAGAGAATGCTTGTGGCATTAAGTCCGCCTATGTACCACTATTGTACATGAAGTTTAAATAAATAAAGTAGTTTTTTTCAATACTTTTCAACGGTATTGTTAAAAGATTTTCGGTAGCTTGTCAATTCAATGTTAAATACTTCTCAATCATCGTTCCCACTAAATGAATGAATATCACTTTGTGACCCCCGGGACAAACGTTAAAGAATGTTGTTCGTTGTATATAAATCAAAGTTCAATAAAAGAAATCTTACACTCTCATCTGTCAAATTAAATAGTGAAATCAATAACATGAATGTTTTAAATGTCAAATTCAATTACAATAGTGTATTTGTTCGGATATTAAATTACTTAGACAATGGTACAATAGATTCGGGTTTTGCACGCAAATTGTCTACAGAGTTCCTGTCTATAATGTGTTGGTAAGTTTGTCTTTCTTCCGATTACATTTTATAAGTTCAAACACCAAAATATCCGGTAGCTCTCGACGAGCGTCATTTGATACGTGTATTAAAGATTATTTCACACAACCTCTACAAATTTCCCCTTCAAACATTGAAAAGATGCGTAGCTTTTACATAATTATGACAATGTGGTCTTTCTAAAAACCATACAAGGATCATACAACACCAAAGAAATGCTAACTTCATCAATCTCATGAACTGAATCATCATCTCCATCAGTTTTGACAGTTAAAGGTATCCTGAATATGAGCAGCGGGGTGGATTTAGTGAAAACCCACAGCTCTCGGTTCCATCCCCAAAGAAATTCTTGAAGATTTTCCCCAGAAACAAAAACAAACCCTACTTCAAGCGTTTTCGTGTCGACCAGCCCCGTGTTCTCGTATTCAAAATCTTCTAATGGCTTACTTCATGTTAATAACACAAATAAAACCAATAAACTCAACTCATAACATCAAAATCGCCACTTCGACAGGCATATCTAAGTGATAATAATTGCAATGCATCAAATTATAATAATGATGCAAACGTACTAACAATTACAGATCGTTATAATGTTGTTAGGTAGTTACAATGCTGCGTTTAGCCTTAGGCGTCGGAAACACTACGGAAGTGACTTGCTTAGTGTACGACCGCAGGCCAGTAAGGTGCGTTTACACTGGAACAGTGTTTTAGAAGATAAAGAACTTAGTAAGTAGGCACAATTTGTCATTATTAAGTGGTTTACTGCTAATCTTATACATTTAAAACTCTATTTCCAGGTATTTGACACTTAATTTGCTCTTAATTTCATATACTTCAATTGTCCTATGGAATCTTACTACCGGGATAAAAAGTATTGTATGTGTTAATCCAGATTATAAACTATATGTGTGCAAAATTACATTAAAATCCGTTCAGTTTTTAAAAGAATAACAAACATTCATACATTACAAACTTTCGCATATCTTCTTAATATATATAAATCTCGTGTCACAATGTTTGTCCTCAATGGACTCCTAAACCACTTAACCGATTATAATAAAATTCGCACACCATGTGCAGTTCGATCCAACTTGAGAGATAGGTTAGTTTAAATCTCAATTTTCGCAGACGAAGTTGCGCGAGTCAGCTAGTCTTAATATATATAAATCTCGTGTCACAATGTTTGTCCTCAATGGACTCCTAAACCACTTAACCGATTATAATAAAATTCGCACAAGATGTGCAGTTCGATCCAACTTGAGAGATAGGATAGTTTAAATCTCAAATTATGAGACGCAGACGAAGTTGCGCGAGTCAGCTAGTATATATAATATATAAAAGAAAGTCGTGTTAGTTACACCATTTATAACTCAAGAACGGCTGAACCGATTCGGCTGAAAATTGGTGGGGAGGTAGCTTAGAACCAGGAGAAGGACTTAGGATACTTTTTTTTTTTTTTTAAATTATTTTCGTCGGTATGTAGTGGATAGGTAGGGGTAGGTAGTGGGTAGTAGTAGGTAGGTAGTAGTAGGTAGGTAGTAGTAGGTAGGTAGTAGTAGGTAGGTAGTAGTAGGTAGTTGTAGGTAGGTAGTACTTTTGACGCAGACGAAGTTGCGTGGGTCAGCTAGTATATAATATTAGTAGGATTTATTATACCAGCTTACATTCTGTTATAAATTTATTTATTTATTATTTATTTAAATTAGGGGTCATCAATGAATTCGGGATACAGCATGCATTAAAGAAAGGAAAAAAAAACATTTATTAGCCCGCACAGGACAAACACATCAAAATTATCAGTATTTAAAACTTACTAATAAAAATTACTCGACCAATGTAAACAGTCCCTAAAGGAGTCACTTGTTTGTATAAAATGGTGCGTAGGAGTAGCTGTTTGTTTCCATAACAGGTACAAATTTCGTGAAATGCTGACGTCACAAAATGATTAATAGGCTTTCAAGTTTAAAACTAGGCTTACACGTATATAACATGAGTAATTAAGAATGTACCTAGTTACGCAATAGAATAGAGTTTAATGTGTTTATTTCAAGAACATAAATCCATGCATTAGTAGGTTCACTTATCCACCTATACCCGTAATAGAAAACTAACTGAAATTTTTTCATAAAAAAAATCTTCATGCCATAGACAGAACGTACACCCCTCTGCTTGACCCTTCAAAGGATACAAGCGTAACGATCAAGTTATAGTTAGATTAAAGTCAAAACAACTATGATTAATAATGTTTTGCGTTTCAAACCATGGATTCTAGAATAATATTATAATGATTTATTAAGCGTACCCCAATTAATTTCTATTTATTGTACCCTTCTGAAGAACACACAATGCAACCAGTGTAACTTGGTATGTCATAATGCTGGTAGCAAAAAAAAGACTAAATTGTCTATGGCAAATTCAAAACGTAAAGATGTTTCATATTTCACCTCATGTCAAAATAAATTGGCTACCTCAATTTGATTCTGTTTCTTGAATGACAATAAGCGTGAATAACATTGAAATAAAAATGACTCAAATGCAAAAAAACTTTGGTTTAAGCACTTAACTGCAGAAGTTCACTAGATTTTCATTGGTACTTAAAATTATTTCGTAGTTAACAATTCGTTCTAATGAAGGTTCAAAAACCGTTCAACCACGTATGAATGACAGCAAAACGAATTAATCGAATAAAAAAAACGGTCAACCTGCTCATAGTCATTACAACACTAATGGGTTCAAAGACTTTGAAAATAGAAAAAAATGACCTAGAGTCACTATGACACTATAGGATGAAGACGAATCGCCTTTGCCCCATCTGTCAAATTTATAATGAAGTTGAAATAAAGATGGCGGCTTAAGTCGTTAAATAATCATCTGTCATTAACTTTATCCTGGATGACGGCATAGATGGCTAGATTTCCTAGTTATTGAGTGATGTCTTACAGTAGATGATACATATTATGTTATGCTAATGATGTAGTAGACTAGCTAATGTTAAGTCTATTTAGTTTAACAATTTAAATAGATTAAGTACTGGGTACTGGCATTTATAACGATGAGGCGTCTACGATGTGTCAAAGCTAGGACCGATGACGATGGTCTTAAAAAAAAGAGGCAGAGTTTACATAACATTGTTATCTTAAGTAGGTAATCTAAGTTTAAGTAATTCGTTCCAAGCTTTAGTAGAAAGTCCATGTACGTACATGTAATCCTGGCCCAAAAATTTCATCATCACATCCTAAAACTGGGGACAGATTTATCAGTTTAAAGGGTTAACCGGTTAGACCTACAGCCCGTATGTTTGTTTACCCGTTATACAGGTTAACCTTTATAATATATGGGCTAACCATTTAAATATTGCTGACTAACCAGAATGAAGGTGACAAAGCACCGTGTGCGGGTTAACTCCGTTGAAATCTATTCGTGGCTTGGTTACTGTGGGCTGATTATCTGGCTGGTAACTCTAGGATTGTTTACCAAACCCTAAAACATAACCCGATTAGAACCCTTAAACGGGTAACCCTTTCGGTGTCTACCTAAACATCCGAAAAGAACTTTCCCGATACCGATTTCTTTTCCACCATTAAAAATGCCTATTGCTGGCCATAACAACTAACCGTTGGTTAATACATAATTCATGAACTGTCGGCATTGTCAATAACCACAGGTTAAGGACGCAACACAATGGGTGCTTCGCGATGGCGTTGCCGAACGAAAATCTGCAGTCATGTTGTAGTCTGTGCACGTAGGAAACCAATTGTGGAATTAGTTTGATGATTGGTTTAATTGCAATGTTAACAGCAATAAATAAGCTGCTAAGCGATGTTATGATATGTGTGGTCTCAATCAAAAATTAAGCAGAGTTGTCTTGTCTTTCATCTTTTTTGCAAGAAAAGACGCAAGTAAGGCTTATTTATTAACTGACTTCTAAAAAGGAGGACATATTCTGTTTTTTATTTTTTATTTTGTTACTTAATCATTATCATCATGCCTTCGTTTTCTCAGTTATGATGAGGTCGACTTCCAGTCTAACCAGATGCAGCTGAATACCAAAAAAACAAAAAAAAAACAGTTGAATACCAGTATTTTACATAAAGTGACGGCCTATCTTACTTCCACAACCTAGTTAGTACTGGGGAATACGATACCTCTTGCTAAGACTGGTTGTCAGACTTGGGCAAAGATCTACAAAGGACAGCCGGGACCAATTGCTTAAAGTGCTTATTTTATAACTTCATCATACCTCAGCAATTACTGGGTCGATTTACGTGATTATGCGCAGTGATCCCACATAAATTTTACCTATTCTCATTGCTTGTGTAGCTTGAGGTCTTGTATTATATAGTGTACTAGCTGACCCGCGCAACTTCGTCTGCGTCACATAAGAGAAAGAGAGGGTTACAGAGAGTGGGTCGTAAGCACCTATAATATAATTTTCAAAGAGCACATCACACACATCCTTCCGCATAATGAACATGCACAATGAATTGGTACATGATCATTATTTTGCTGCGGAGTTATTTAAAACGGTGTATCTTAGGAGATAAGTATGCATTGAAATCAATTTACGTCCAATACGAAACGCGTCCATCAATTCTGTTAATTTATTGTTGATAGCAAAATTTGAAGTAGATTGGACCAAGGAATCACGTTTTCCCATACAAACTTTGCTCCCTCTTTTCACCTGTCTTTTCTCGTGTCTTTTCTATGGGTATAATTTCAGAAAATCCTTTCTTATCGTATGCCTATCTTCTTAATATATATAAATCTCGTGTCACAATGTTTGTCCTCAATGGACTCCTAAACCACTTAACCGATTATAATAAAATTCGCACACCCTGTGCAGTTCGATCCAACTTGAGAGATAGGATAGTTTAAATCTCAAATTATGAGACGCAGACGAAGTTGCGCGAGTCAGCTAGTGTCATATAAAAAATTCACCCTCCACGTTTCAGGTTTCTACAATATGCGGTTTAGGCTGTGCGTTGATCCATCAGACAGTCCTTCAGGACAAAGCATTTTTTATTTGTAGATAGTAGGATTTGTACTCTTTTGTACTTGTAACTTTTCCGGCTTTATGTCTGATGTACATTCGTATAGTCTACATTTTCTTCGTTGTATTATTTTATTTGTAAATACAGGGTGGAAACGATTAACGGGGCAGAAAGGGGAGCTTCCTTAACCGTTGAGTATTAGAAACAGGATCGATTGGCATCAAAAAATGTTTTGTGTAAAACAGCAATTTTCTTGCTAACTGTACTTTTTTTTAAACTGTGAATGGGGATCAAAATTTCACGAAAACTTACGGATGGTTTCCTAACACCATTTTCATGTAGCCCATTTTCATGTTACTGCAGCGGTTAAGGTTTATCATTATTGGCATCAAAAAAATTGTTTTATGACAAAATGGAAATTTTCTTGCAAACTGCACCTTTTTTTAAATTAAATCTGTGAATGGGGATCAAAATATAGCGTAAAAATTATGGATTGTTTCTAAGACCATTTTCGTGTAGAGCTGTAGCTCCTCTTACTGCCCCCTTTTACCATTTCCACCCTGTATTACCAACTACTTATACCGAGGAAAGCCGATTTTCTTGAGTCCCGCTATTTTGGGCGTATTCACTTCAAAAATCAAATTTCAAGAATATTGTGAAATTATATTTATCTGTATTAGATTTGAAGTATTTACAACAACTTTTAAAGTTTTACACTTAATTGGATTTTGTTCTATAGGTGTATGAAGTTAATTAATTTTAAACACAAAACCCTCTTGTTTAGGTCTCTGGATAAAATTTTATAAAAACGCTATAACAGGTATTTCTTAATTTTAATAATAAGTATTTACTCTGAGTTTCATGATTCTAGAACAATCTAAAAAAAATTTTTCATACAAACTTTACCCCCCCTTTTCACCCCCTTTTTTCAGCATTTTCCATAATTTCTATAGCCTAAATGTTATTCTGAGTATATTTAAATAGATTAGTGAAGTTTTCATCAAAATCCGTCCAGCAGTTTTGACGTGATGCGCGGTCAAACAAACAAACAAACAAACAAACACGATTTTTAAAAATGGTTTTAATATGTTCAGTTACTTATTTTAAGTCACCCTGATCGGTTTTTTTTTTAAATCTTCAATGTACAGATTTTTTGGTCTCAACGATTTTATAATATGTATAGATTATCTATGGCTTAAGAGCTATCTTGTAATAGTTTTTCTTCTACGTTTATGTGAATGATCTGCTAATAATTTTTAGTAACATTGTGTGAACAGTTTCTGAACAATCTCCTAGCCTCATGGGCTTGCCGTATTGTTGACAACTAGGCATGTTACCGACTACTTTCCTTTCTGATACAGAGGTAGCCTTTATGTCCAGCAGAAATCTGATAAAGTCCCATTCAGTCTTCCGGCTTATTGCATACTAAATAAAGTTACCTACATGACTCATAGGTAGGTAGGTACTCCACGATATAATATCGCAAACCTAACCTTGATCTTACATCTGTCATACGTGTTGAGGTTAAGGGCAACTAAACGCAAATACGCATAATTACAGAAATAAATTATATAAATAAATAATGCCTGATCATGTCCTGTTATTGTATTTACATTTACGATGTGTTATTTCTATGGCAGCTATTCTTAGTGACTCTTCCGTGATTTGTTGTTGCTGGTTTGTTTATAACAATTTGATTAATGCCTTCTAATAAACTGGGTATATAATTGATTAGAAGGTACTAATAGTGTAGCTAAATAATTGACATCAAGTTCAAGGTACTATAACAACGTACGTGCAGTGAATACGAGTAGGTATATTGCTGGATTCGGAATTGGCCTAATTGAACATAACATCACGCCTAGGGAATGCAATCCGGACTATCCGTAATCCGAAAAATCCAGATTTCCGCACAGTTTTACTCGACTCCCAAATCCGGATTCAAAAATCGAATCCGGATTTTCTGAATAATAATAAATTGTTATTCGAGGGCTACTTTATCGCGCGAATATACAATAATGTGCTCATCAGCCGAAAGCCTAAAACTGATATTATATTTCCAGTTTAGTCTTGCACTGTTTCTGGCTTTCTTCGAGGCGTTAGAGATGGCGTTATTCGAGGATTGTGGTTCGCGAGGACGATGCTTGAAGGCCGCTTACAAACTTCTTCAGTGCATTCAGCGACGATTCAGAGCGAGCTTTTCCGCAGCAGGAATTATGTTCAAAAGTTGCAGCAGATTAAACGATAGCACTTTAGTTGCTTTACCATTATCGAGGTCGCATTTTATGTCTCAAAAAATATCTTTTTTTTTTTTGTTTATTCCAGGGCGACAGTCAA
This sequence comes from Xestia c-nigrum, assembly GCA_916618015.1. Lineage (NCBI taxonomy): Eukaryota > Metazoa > Arthropoda > Insecta > Lepidoptera > Noctuidae > Xestia > Xestia c-nigrum. Next base: position 11,339,419 of record OU745248.1, read on the forward strand.
AGTCCACTTTAGTTCTGTCTAGCCCTGAATCCTCTTAGCAAATTACTGGAGGATTCAGTTGAAGAGAGATGGTCAGGTTACGTTTCACCTTCTTTACATGGATGAAACTCTTTGCCCGCAATAAATTGCGACTGGTTGAAATACTAAACTTTTAGTATCGCCATCGAGATGGAATTTGGTGTGGATAAATTTGCAGTCATGTATATAAAGCGAACGGAGATTATGGTTTCCCTTCCGAAAACTTAAAAACAGCGGGTACTTGCACAGGCACAACCAAGTAACCAGGATTATTCACCAGCAACATGCCTTGAAATCTAAACATGTGAGTTTCAGTTGTCGAGAAAAATCAGGTCACGTTGTACTAGGATCAGTCTATTATTCATTATTGACTAGACTATTGCCGCCAATAAGCTAGACATAGCGGCAATAGACCGATCAGCGCGTCGCGTAATCGATGTTAACATCCTGCATGACGAGAACCTCGTGAAAGCTGAGAAAGAGAAACAAATAAACAACCTCGACTGGGCATACAAGGTTAGCGACATGTGGAATGTGGACTCTAACATTGTAACGGTTAGTCTTTAATCTCCTTGTCTATAATAGTGTATTGTAATCTCATATTTTGTTAAGTAATTTTTTCCGTTCTTCCGTGGGGTGGGGACCTGGTGATTTGTAATACAGGCATTTTACGCCTAACTCAGACACCAGCTCCTCACATTGTTGTTAATAAACAAATAATAATATGTGAATCCTAGATTAATTTTGTAATTGTGAGGAGAAATAAAGAACTTTATTATTATTATTATTATTATATTTTCCTGTTTATATTTTAACCTGTAACCTGTAAAGATTTCTTTATTTTCATGAAAAAATCTCAAAATCCGCATAATCCGGATTGGACCAAAAATACGTTCCTAAAAATCCGTATTTTAAAACAGAACGGTTTGCATTCCCTAATCACGCCTGTAATCATCGAGAAGTTAGGCACGTATACCCAAAAACACTCACATTTCGAAAAAGTTATGTTTTGTTCCAAGTAATTGGGGGCGAACCTATTGCCATCAACCGGGCACAAATCCCAGTCTCTGAGATTGCTAATGAAAAATTCCTGATATAAAAACCAAATTGCACTTTGACCAACCCGGGCATCGAACTCAGGACGTCAGGCTCAGCAGTCACGCAAACAAAAACTGTAATATTGCAATTGAGTAATTGAAGTACACCTTAATTTAAATCTGGAACAGGCCAATCAAATTGTGACTTATTGATGAAAACTTCTAATCCACTAATCACAGAGCAGAGGTCTGTATCCCAACTGTGGGAATATTACAGGCTGAGTGTGCTTCTAAATTCTAATAGCAAATTACGTTGCCATGCCCTACTCTATCAGTAGTAATGAGAGGATTTCTTTTTGAGAATTACAAAAAAAAATGTTTCCAAGAACTCGGTAGATGGCGTTGATCTGACTACATTACTAGATGCCAAAGCCAAAACACTTGAAAAAACATACACAGTCGTTGACTGACACTTTCGTTTGCATAAGCTTCCGATTATAAGCATTAGGTCCAAGTGAAATTATGTGACGTTCTGTTCCTTGCAGTAACGTACCGAGATCAGCGCCATCTATCCAGCGACTAGGGAAGAGTTGGAAAAATAAAATCCCTCATTGACAAGCTCACAATAACAAACCACAAACTTTGTGGAAATCAGTAAACTTCCATCATTAACAGGGGGAAAAACATTACCTGTGTAGGATGTGTATTTGACATTCTTGTAGGTATTCCAAAGGTCGCCTGTAGAAAACTCAAGAGTCAAGTCACTCAAGACATATTGCAAGATGCAAGATAATTACTCTTAATATGTTTGTATGTACATCCTACTTCCTACTTATATCCTACTAATATTATAAATGCGAAAGTTTGTAAGTATGGATGTATGTATGGATGTTTGTTACTCTTTCACGCAAAAACTACTGAACGGATTTGGATGAAATTTTGCACACAGATGGTTTATAACCTGGATTAACACATAGGATACTTTTTATCCCGGTAGTAAGATCCCATGGGACAATTTTGAAACTTCACGCGGGCGAAGCCGCTGGCAGAAGCTAGTAATATTATAAATGCGAAAGTTTGTAAGTATGGATATATGTATGGATGTTTGTTACTCTTTCACGCAAAAACTACTGAACGGATTTGGATCAAATTTAGCACACAGATAGTTTATTACCTGGATTAACACATAGGATACTTTTTATCCCGGTAATAAGATCCCGTGGGATAATTTCAAACTTCACGCGGGCGAAGCCGCTGGCAGAAGCTAGTAGAATTATATAGTAAGACGAGGACCGCTCGTTTACACATCGATGTGTTATGTACACTTTACGTTCTGTAAAAACTGCAAATAATACATTATAGTAAGTTCGCAGCTTGTAAGATCTGTCGGCGTGAGCTTTGACGAAATATCGTCATATCGTGGAGGAAAAATTAGATAGAGAAATATAATATTCTTTATCATGTAGGTATACTGGTATACAGTCATCAGTGCATCGATTTACCACAAACTGTCATATTTTCTCATTCGATTTTGAACTTAAACATTTCCATCATCTGCCTAGCCTTTTCCCTACTAAATATATTGGGGTCGGCTTCCAGTCTAACCGGATGCAGCTGAATACCAGCCTATCTGACCTCCACAACTAAGTTAGTAATGGGTAATACGATACCCCTTGGTAAGACTGGTTGTCAGGCTTTTAGGGCCACTGACCAACTAACGACTGTCAAAGACCTACAAATGACAGCCGGGACCAACGCTTAACATGCTTTCCGAGGCACGGAGGAAACTCAGTATGTAAGGGTGGTCACCCATCAATACTCAATACTCAATACTTTATTGCGTTCCATAATGTGTACATGTAACAGATGGTATGTTAAAATATCGAAGCAATTATGGACCCTGTCGGGCACAGCAAAGTTAATTTTTAATAGGATCCCATCCTCAGACCAACCTAGGCAAGCACGGTTTGACCTAAAGATCGACTCAAGCGGCTGTTACTATTTAGCCACGAGCTCCTTAACTTAATCATTTTATGATTTAAAATCACCATTTAGAATCATCTTCGATGTGATTGCATGATTTAAACCGTTTAATTAAACTTAAGGACGCTCAGACGAATGATTTCAAAGAAAGTGAATTAAAATTTTAAAATATATTTTTACAACGAACATAATAAAGGGTTTAAATAACCTCTTATCGAAACCGAAAGGCACTTGTTCTCCCCGTCATTGCGATCATTTCGCAACGTTTTTTGTTCTACACCATACCTGGGATCCTTCTTGTTACGTGTCCGTAACAAGAAGGTTGTTGGGGTCAAAGTTCTAACTTTTTGGGGTACGTATTGCAATATCTAAAATTAAAAGAACTAACGTAAAATAAACTACGTTCAAAATCCCTCAAATCGAAATACCTAATGTACCTGCTAATTAATAACTTATCCAAAATCAGTCAAATGTGGAATCTGTCGAATCTATCAAACATAGAATCTGTCGATTATAGAATCTGTCAAATGTATAATATGATGTCAAAAGTAGAATCTGTCAAACGTAGACTAAACAACAATTCTTGGTTTACGGCTTCGTGTTGGGTCTGTTTACACGGTACACTGCATGCTTCTTTACCAACCGGCGGAAGTAGCGGTTACACAGTTAAAGTACGCAAAATTAATTAAATCACATAACTAATTAACATTCAATCCTAATTACCTAACTAGTATTCAGAAGCCCCAATTAAGTCAGTGTTCAGATGCTCACTATTCGGCGCGTTACTTGCACTAACACTTGCGCAACGCTATAAGGCATATGCCTCACCGCTGCCGACGCGGAAGCAACTACTGTCCTTTCAATTATTTGGCATCTGATAGCTGCAATCCAACTCCTTATACGTAAGTTCAGATCACTGTGAAATACATGAGAAAACATAACAATGACAATGTTTTTATTGCTGAAAAAAGCGGCCAAGTGCAAGTCGGACTCGCCCATGAAGGGTTCCGTAACAGCAAGTAACATAGTATAAAAGTTCTTGCAGTTCGTTGTAAATGAAAGGTAAATTGCGGTTTACGATTTATGACGTATTAAAAAAAAACCACTTACTAGATCTCGTTCAAACCAATTTTCGGTGGTAGTTTACATGGTAATGTACATCATATATTTTTTTTAATTTTATCATTCTCTTCTTTTAGAAGTTACAGGGGGGGGGGACATTTTACCACTTTGGAAGTGTCTCTCACGCAAACTATTCAGTTTAGAAAAAAATTAAAGTAGAAACCTCAATATCATTTTTGAAGACCTACCCATAGATACCCCACACGGATGGGTTTAATGAAAAAAAAAAAAGAGTTTCAGTCCTATGTATGGGAAACCCCCTAAATTTATTTATTTTTTCTATTTTTGTGTAAAAATCTTAATGCGGTTCACAAAATACATCAACGTGCCAAGTTTCAACAGCATAATTCTTATAGTTTCGGAATAAAGTGGCTGTGACATACGGACGGACAGACAGACAGACATGACGAATCTATAAGGGTTCGGTTTTTTGCCATTTGGCAACGGAACCCTAAACACCTGAAAAAGATGGTAGCTAGGTAAATAAAAGAGATACATTAATATTAATTAAGTTGGTCGATGACTGTTCACATTCATAGCGCCGCGATCCGGCAAGTTATAGTTTGTCGCATCGACAAGAGCTAACAAAAAGAACTCATTAAACTTTGTTTGCTTGACAGACAAACAGCACAGTCGCTTAAAGACACTCGCTTGTTACGTGCCAGAGAGTAAACGTCGCCGTTAACGCGCCGCACTCGCTCCTCATGTCTCTCATAGATTCGCTTCACGCTAATCGCCGGCTGTGAGACGTGTGGCTAAGTCACAGCTGATCTAATGAGGTTACCGCAGTGTTAGTGTTCGGTCTACTTGCGTCGTCTGTACCCTGTCTAATTGTCAAATGTGACGCCTGTCTGTCTGTGTTTGAAGTAGACTAAGTTTTTTTTATCTAATGATACTTATTAAAATACAGTCAATCATTTACTAACACTGTACACATAGTTTCAGCAATTAGGACAGTATTACTCCTTACCAATCAATTAAATCTGTTAATGTTGTCTTCACGGGTTGATTAAACAGTTTGTAAAATCTAAACAAAGTGAGTTAAGTGATATTCTCTCAGCAATCATAATGATCTTCTTTCTCGTATGGTTTGTCCCTAACCTAGTGTCAAAATTTACATGCTGCCCATGGGCCTCTGAATTGGCTGTACATGCCGTCAAGAAATATCTATATACTGGTTTCCTCGCGATGCTTTATTTTACTGAAACAAGTGATAATTGTGTAAGAGTCGTAGCACACGTATCAAATCGGAAAGGGATCGTCACCGTATCAACTCGCGCCGTTCAGTATTATTTGTATGAAACTCCCTACTACAACGCACACTATTAATCGGAATCGTAACGAAATCGCCTCGCCTCGGGACAAGCTCACGAACCGCAGTGCGGTGCGTGGTCGACTTGCAGTCCCCGCGCTTACGGCTCTCCGTACCCTAGCTTACGGCTCTCCGTATATACCCTAGCTTACGGCTCTCCGTACCCTAGCTTACGTTAACGTTTGGATTCAAAGTGATTAAACTAGAGCCGTCGGCGAGCCGTAAGCGCGGTCACCTAGCTGTAGCCGAGTCGACGTGCCGGAGCTTCTGATCCGCTTACGTTACGTAGTTAGGTTACGTGAACGCCTGTTTGATGCCAAGGGGAAAGGCGAGGCGGTGACGATCCCTTTCCGAGTTGATAAGTGTGTTACGACCCTAATACTTATATGAATCCGAAAAATCAGAGGTGCTTGGGTTTTAACTTAAGACCTATGACTTTCCAGTGCAACGCTCACACCATAACGCTATGGGCTCATTTCTAGAGACGCGGCGCGTCGGGCGGCGCGTCGAGCGACGCGGGCCGCTTCAAATTCAAACATATGTCAATGTATGAGAGCGTTTACGGAGAAGCGTTTTTACGCGCGTTTGCTCGAGATGCAGCGTTGGACGCCGCGTCGGACGCGGCGGTGCACGCAGCGTCCCCCGCGGCGTGCGACGCGACGTTACGTCATGGAGACTTTGCCAGTTTTTGGGGGATGGTGTTATGCCCAATGGACTAAGTAAATTAGTGTTGTATGATTACAGTTTGAAGTAAAATATGTTAGCGTTTCCTTTTGCTACATTAAATACTCTTCTTCTTTGACAGATTTACACTAGATAAAAACATGGTTTACGCATGGAACTGCTGGAAAAAATAAATCAAAACCGTATTGTTTGAGGCAGCCGTAGTTCATATAGCATTATTTGTATTATATCATAGCTATAAATCACGAATTTATTAAAAATATGGAAAAACATAATTCCTTCAAAATTTAGTCGCAGATTTGTTTTATACATAGTCGTATGAGCCATGTTTTGTAATTATAAACGTGTACTTTTTGGAACGAAATTTCTTAACGCGTCTTACAGATAGTGCGATTTAGTAGAAATCACGTTACGAAATACTGCACGAGGGTCCGTCCCTATACTGGTGAAGAATATAATATAACACTTGAAACTGTTAACATTGACATGAAACATATTTGCTGTATCTCATATCGAGTAAAATACTATCTTGCCTAGGTAAACGCATTTAACAAAACATAGCTTTGAATTTTCGAATTACGTTCGATATTACAGAAAAAACGGTTGACCTCACTATTTTTTGTTGTTGTTATGCATCTAAATCACACGCAAAAGAAATAAATATACATAATCAAAAATATTCTAATCTTTCATTGCTCTTCCTTACATAAATCGTCTACTTTGACAATTCTTGCTGCCCGTCAAATGTCACATTTTCAGCGCCAATGTCGCCATTGTTACGATGCGTTGCTTAGCCAATTAGAGACGAGCGTTGACAACCTACCCAATCACAACTTCGTGATGATAATAGAGAACAAACTAGCTGTTTAGAGAAAACAAACGTTGTAGGGCCGTCTATCAAAAAGTTTGGTTTGAAGTCACTAAAAAAAGCGGCCAAGTGCGAGTCGGGCTCGCCCATGAAGGATTCCGTAGCAGCAAGTAACATGTTTATTTTATTTTTATATTTGAGTTGATTGAATGAAAGGTAAATTGCGGTTTACGATATATGACGTATTAAAAAAAAACAACTTACTAGATCTCGTTCAAACCAATTTTCGGTCGAAGTTTACATAGTAATGCACGTCAAACATATTTTTTTGTTTTATCATTATCTTATTTTGGAAGTAACAGGGACAAACATACACATTTTACCTGTTTGGAAGTGTCTCGCATATCTCAATGTCATTTTTGAAGATAAACCCATAGATACCCCACAGGTATGGGTTAGATGAAAAAACATTTTAAGTTTCACTTCTAAGTACCAAGAACCCCCAAAATGTATTGTTTTTTTTTCTATTTTTGAAAATCTTAATGCGGTTCACAGAATACATCTGCTTACCAAATTTCCACAGCATAGTTCTTTTAGTTTCCGAAAATAGTGGCTGTGATATACGGACGGACAGACAGACAAGCAGACATGACGAATCCATAAGGGTTCCGTTTTTTTCTTTTTTTTTATGTAGGGCATCTCGCAGTTCAGTCTGATAAGACTGGCTTCTGCTTAACCGGGCAAGTCCTGTGGATGCCTTGAATTTAAGGCCTCCAGCCAGGGCGAAAATGACAATAAACTAAGCGACAGCTCTCTAAGGGCACCCCCTGTGGGGTACGGACCTCGGCTTAGGTCGTCGCTGGGGGCAGCAAAGGGACAGGCTGGATCTGATTGTCTTTATTTAGGGACTGTTTTATTACTACAGGCTCAGCATCGCGGGCTTGATCGAGCAAGGGTCGGGGAGGGATTGAACGGGGATTACGCGCCGGACCTCTGCGGCGAGGTCGGAATGTTTTCGGTCTGTATTTGTACATTCTACAAACTGTACTGGTATCTTTTCTACTCTCTTGCAAGATAGTGATCGGATCGTCGCCGTCGGGGGCAACTAGGGTGTGACGTGGACGTTGGACTGAGCTAATATACGCGATGGGTCGTATCGGGCGGCCGATGCGATTAGGGGGTTCCCATGCTTGATAGCAGTGTCGAAGTAACGCTTGGAAAGGCGTTTCATGAACTGCTTAACGGTAGGGATTCTAAGGTCTACGTGTAGACTTTCGTAACGGACGTAAGGGGGGGCACCGGTGATCTTACGGAGGAATCAGTTCTGCAAGGTCTGGGTCGTGTGGATATGACGCGGGTGGGCATGAGCGAATACTATACAAACGTAAGTCATGATAGGACGGATGACTGCGGTGTAAAGACGCAACTTGCACTTGAGTGACAGCTTGCTCTTTCTAGTGATCATGAACGTTTTTTGCCATTTGTCTACGGCACCCTGAAAAGCTCTCGACCAAAGACTTCTTGATGCTCTGTGCTGTTTTTTTTTACAGACAAATGACAATACTGAGACTTCCACAACATCAAAAGAGTTTGCATAGATGATGTGTGTGGTATTTGTCAAGGAGTAGAGGCGTAATATACTAAGTAAACACCGTTGTCTTTAATAGTCTTTTATTCTCAGATGCAGATGTAAAATAAAATGTGGCTCGAGACGCCATTGAGGAAGTGTCGGTGTTGCCAATGTTAGATGCGACATGCTATCTGACATCTTCCTTCTTTTAAAAAACAAGACTTAACACTACTTAAGTTTTAGGAAATTATCCTGACAAGATTCCATGGCCAGCAATTGGTTTATAAAACAAAGTAAGTATCCAATCCGGTTCCTTTTTTTTTTAAATAATAATTAGCACAATCGCAAGTAGTCAAGCCATGAAAACTTTTACAAAAGTTTGAAACGGAACGCAACTGATGGTTGACGTTGACACTTGTGACGTTTGACAATTCAAGGTTAAAAATCAATTAAAATGAAATGAAAATAAATAAAATACAAGTCTGATAATTAACATTGTACATAAAAACTTAATTATATTCATCATAATATCTAATTGGTTTCTATTGCGTTTTCATTTTCAGGTACTGCTACAGTCAACGGAGGAGAGGTTGAAGTTGGTTGCAATATGTGTTCGCGATTTCTACGGAAAGATCCTTGAGGAGAAGTGATAATATAGCTACGAGGAAGACTATCCTTTTCTGATATTATACCAGGAACCCAAGTGCTGTTTGGTTTGTGTTTAAAGTAGATTTTGTCACCTATGTCTAGTGTTGGAAGTGTTTTTGTGTTTCTGTTGTAATAAAATGCTGTTTTTAACTGTTGTTTTTTGATTTTCGTCTCTACCTTACTGGTGTCAACTGTATTTGGTGTTAATGTGGTGTCCGAGGTAGGTAATTTAGTGCGTAGTTTTCGTGACATGCACAGTTGTGCAGGTGAATAACCTGTGTGTTTAGGAGTGTTCCTATACATCAGTAGAGCAATGTATGGGTCTGAGTTGTCAGCTTTACATTTTGAAAACATGGATTTAATTGAACCAACCTCTCGTTCCACCATTCCATTTGATCGACTCATGTATGGGCTTGAAGTAGTGTGGTGAATACCCCATTCCGTGGCAAAATTTTTAAATTCATTACTATTGTTAGGTGGACCATTATCAGACTGTCTATGTCTGTTATTTCTCTGTCTATGACCTTCTGGAGTCTCTCATTATGTTCCTCTATTGTTTTGCCATATATAAGAAAATCATCCATCATTATCTTCACACCCTCTATATTGCTGAACTGTTTTACCTTTTCGCTGTGAAATATTTCTGGCGCTGAGCTGATACCAAAGGGCAAGCGAGTGAACCTATACCTACCAAAAGGGGTTATGAAAGTACACAGCTTGGATGACTCCTCTGACAGTTTCAACATCCAGAAACCTCCATCCGTGGTAGGCAGCGTGGCGTAATAGAGGAAGAGCCGCGACGATCAGAGGATCGCTATTTTATAAAACCGAAAAGTTTGTCTGTGTATGTCCCTAATTTGATCACGGTGCCTTCGAAAATAGTCGTTCTATTCTAATCTATTGCTTGTTATGACCGAGTAAAATAAGAAGAAAGGTAGAAATAAAGAAAACATATTTATTTGGCTTATGCCATAAGTGCACTCAACAAAAACAGAATAAAGTAAAAACTTAACTACACAATTATAAAACTTAGAACTACACAGAAAAAATGAAAAGAAATAATATTGTGCGTCTCACGGCTGCGCCAAATAGGCCCAGTTTAGTTAGGCGCTCGTAGAAATAGCGCGCTTCTATTCGCAGAGCCCGGCAGATCAAGCGAAATCCACTGTTGTCATGCCTCGACGCACTCGCGCTCCCCCCAGCCAGTTCACCCCGTAGGTCGCGACGCGCGAGCCGCACGACGAGGAAGCGGGGGCGGGTCTCCATCGGCGCCGTCGCCTGCGTTGCGTTGACGCGCCGGCCTCCGACATGCTCGGCGCTCACGAAATCGAGCGCTTTTAATTTGTCGCCAATGTTAGCGGCCACCAACATGGCAATGTGGGTGGTGTTTTATCCACTTATCTCTGGAATATTAGATCTAAGGATAGCACCTGCGAGCAAGACCTGGGCACGGTCGTTTATGTCGTTCAACTGGTTTGTAAGGTCCACATTCGACGATTCGGGATGAGCCAATTTGGTCTCCATTATAACTATCCAATTCCAAGTTACTCATTCTATTGTTCTAACTTCTGTAGTTCAGACAAACACCATAGGTTGAGCACAGCAACAGAGTACAGGACCGCACATACCGACGTTAAGCCACAAGTTGGTTTTCCGTTCCCCATATTATTATTTAATTATCTTCTATAAACTGTAGGTTTCGGGTACTAGTGTATTGATGGGGTTCATTGAAAAGTTATTTACAGTTTTTTTTAATATTTGAATAGCACATGAACACTAGATGACAATGTTATTAGTAAATTGCACTGGCAGAAGTATTGTATTCACTAAATTTATGCGAATTATACTGTTATTTTTATTTATCCGCGAGAAGAAAAACATAAAGAGCTTGTCTGTTTGACATCCGTGACGTGACATGATGATACAACGCCGCGTACACCGCCGCGTCGGACACGGCGTGCGACGCCGCGGGCATCGCGTCGCAGCGCGCGCCGCGTCTCTCTATACAAATATTGTACTAAGGCCGCTGCACGCGCCGCCTCTCCGTAAACGGAAAAAACGCACAACGCGCCGCGCGACGCGCCGCACAACGCGCCGCCCGACGCGCCGCGTCTCCAGAAATGAGGCCTATCACTGCTTTTGTGAACGGTGAAAAAGTCAAAGTTTTTCAGTCTAACTTATATCGTTCCTTCTTTAAAAGACCAGCTCAAACACTAATCTGCATATTCCTCATCAGTGGCGTAACTATAGGGTGGCAGGACTGGCAAAATGCCACGGGCCCTCGGCCTGACGCGGACGGGGCCCTCGACCCGAAAGACTGTGAGCTCAAAAGTGACCTAAAATTTTTAACAAAATTTTGTAAAAATATATTTTTTTATAAGTACCTACTTAAAATCAATTACCTACCAATAACCCTACTAGATGGGAGGACGTTGTTATAAATATATGCCTATGCTTTTGAAAATGAGATATTTAACTAAAATGGACACAATGTTACTATTGGGTAACTATCTCAGTGATTTATTAAAACTAAATTAAAATGTGACAAGTTTCCTTAGTGCCCCATACAATGGATTTGCCAAGGGCCTCAGATGATATAATAACGCCACTGGTCCTTTTGTGAGTTGAGCAAGAGTACATCTGGACCTTTAAAGCTGTTTCTTTTCAGAGAAGTCAAGTAGAAAACACCAGTCCAATACAGTTCAAAAATACATGTAAAAGTGTTTGTAAAACCTATTTGCAAAGTAGTAGAACACAAACCTACGTTTCCAACACGCTGAAACGTTGTTCAACCACACGAAGTGTAATACTTTTTTCACCTACTTACACCTACAGATTTACTTAACACTTTAACTATCGCTTACATACTGAACATTAAGTAAAGCTGTGTTTAGTTAATAGTTATAATGAGGTTACCTCAACGTGCAAGTGCATGCTTCAATAGTTCCGTCTGTACGCTGTCTAATGCGACGCCTGACTGTCTGTTCGTTAAAAGAACTCCAATTAGGTAAAATAGTTTTTTTTTTTTATTATGCTAAAACACTCCTCAAGAAGGTGAATTAAAGCATCGTGAGGAAATCGCCGATGTCCTAGAACCAAAAATTCGAAGACATGTGACACCTACCAACTCGCCCGCGTGCTGGAGTATTTAGCTCATTCCCTCTCATCACAACACCCAACGTATTTACCGTTATAACATCTCCTTCCCTTTCGATCCACTAGAAAAGAAAAACAATGCTAAGTAAATCCCTTACTCAGCGACTTTCATGTTAGGCATCAAAAATATCAATAGTGAGTAAGGCAGATATTTAGCTTAAGTAAGCGAAATTAATGCTATGAAATACTCGTTTTTATAGAAACTGCTAACTATAGCTTTGTATAAATGCGATCGTGCGAATTACTTACGATTACGTTAAAAACACCCAGGTTGTTTTTCAGCAACATCGCATTAATTCATGAGAAAATCAATTCCAAAATGGCCACCCAACAAGAACACTCACCTACTTTCGCAAGCCAAACCAGAAAACAATTTACCCTAATAAATTACCTCACAAACTTCAGAAATTCACTTGAACATTGCAATTTTCAAACCCTTCCCTGCGATTACCCTGTCAAAACCCTATAATCAGCATATAACCCTTTCATGCAGGGGTATTATCGAAGCATGCATATAAAGCACATTATTTCATCATAGTCTTTCATTTCCTGGACACGACCTAACATGGGGATATGGGTAACGCGAGCACAGAGCAAGTTTTTGTGGAGAATCAAAATATAGCAATGATTGGATCGAAGTTATTTTGCTATATGTTGGTAATTTATCACTGTTTTCCTTACATGGTGAGGAATTTGGTTTTGTTTATGTCAAAAGGAAATAGTTTTTGTAGTAGGTTTTATAATATTGAAACCCATTTTTTTTTGTTAACTGTTAAATCTACATAACGCGAGACCTTTTTTTTCGTATGGGAAATCATCAAATGACTAAAACCCATCCATGTTCGTTCTTCGCCCTTTGTGTTTCGGGGCCACGGTATCTCTTTCGAACAATCCCGCAGCCAGTGGGCATCGTCCTTTCTGCTGACATATCTTTGAGGAGCGCATGGAACGTAAGACGAACAGACGGCGAGCTAGCCCATAGCTCACCGTCCACAGGACCTACGGTGGTCACACATAACGCAATACTTCCCAACAACAACTATGAGGCAATAACTTGTTTGATAGGAGGATCCTACCTCTTCATTGGAGATTGGATGAGGAGAGGAAGTTCCACCGTGATCCTAGTGCCTCTAAACTTTCGAAGAAACCTAGACGTTTTTGGTCCTGGACCCGTAGACCAATACACATATGGAAACCTCCATGCCACCGAATGGCACGTGATCTTGCTTCTATAGAACTTTGTATAGAACCTTTTTAATATCGGTGCCATTGTAAAAACTGTTGCCGCAGTATCGTCACGATGAGTAATACTCAGTTTTTTCCTGCATACTTATTTATATGCTGGACAGCGAAAGTGCGAACAGGATATTTGGGCTTAAGGATGCAAATATGAAGCAACCGAAATATTTTGTGTTTAAAATAAGTGAAGCGTGTGGTGGCATTTTCAATTTTACTTAAAACTACATTGTTGCTGTACCATGCTATGAAGAGGTCAGTAGTAATAGTAGGTACCTCATAAAATGTCTAAAACCGAATCATGATTATGATGTCTAATGTCTCTTAGTTTTTTCCATTTCTATCTCCACCACGAAATGACAAAAAAATACCTTGATTAACAAAAATTTGAGTATGATTTTGGTCGGATAAAGAGTAGGGGACCAAAGAAACGATGGATGGACTGTGTGAAGAAATGGCAAGAAAAGAGTTGACGAGTAATAAAGTAAGTAAGGAAGAAGAAGACAAGCTTCGCTGATGCCAAATAAATTAGGATAAGGGCAAGAAAATGATGATGGTTAGCAAGGATTTCAATAAAGTCATGGGAAAAACATGGACACGTCCTTGGAGTTGCAAGTGTCTATAGGCAGCAGTAACTGCTTTCGATCAGGTGACCTTGCCCAAACTTTACACCCTATAAAACGATCACAATCATCGCTTTACGCCTCTGTCCCATCGACACTACTCCTTGCACTCACCATGCCCAACGTCGAACATGAACCAGTGACGTAATAAACAGCAAGATGCGCTGCGGTTGAGCAACGTCCACATTTGCATGGTAATAACCGCACTTACTTGACACTTTGTATGGCCAGCACGCTTTACCTATATCTAGGGTAGAAAGGCCTCCTAGTGTTGGTAATATGTTTACCTATTAGCAATTAGATAGGGTGTTGGTCCTTCTAACGTTGGTGTATCAGTGTTGCCAATCATTTCTAAAGACTAATTAAGCCAAATGATGATGATCACATCTGGTTGCAATGCTAGCCGAGTTCAATTGGTTTGGGAAGAACAGGTCAACGCTATTTCTGCTTTGAAGATTCTGCCAAAATTTATTAACACTTCAAGATGAGGGAATGGAGCAATGTCTTCCTTTCCATCATCATCAACCGATTAATGTTCCCACTGCTGGCACTCAGGCCTCCACTCTATGAGCGGGGATCTAATGGACTATATTTCACGATGCGGGCCCAGTGGGGGTTGGTAGATGTCACACGTCTTCGATTTTTTTGGTTCTAGGACATCCCGGTTTCCTCACGATGTTTTCCTTCACCGCTTTGAGAGCTGTGGTAATGAAATAAATTATACAAAGGAATGCGCCTGACTGGGTTCAAACTCACTTCTTACTGTTCGTAAGTCAGGGCCGCAACCACTAGGCCCCTGGGCTCCCTTTAGGTAGCTAATAAAAAAACAGTACCTAATAACAGATCTTTGAAGAGGCCAGCATCTAGTATGTATGACCTATGATATCAGGTCAGATTGTTTCCGCAACTCCTCACCCAGAGCACGTATTTTGCATAATTACAGTGTTGCAGGTCATTTTATGTTGATGTTGTATTATGACAGTTCGTTATACATTGCAACGGTATTCCTCTCTATTTAAAGACCTATAGGGAAAAGTTCACCAACATCATGAAATCAGCCCGGAATCACCCACAGCTGCGTATCAGGCCAGTTAGACCTCCTTTTTTCTCTACTACACTACCGGTTCTGTTCGTCCCTTATCCAGGTATTTCCCGCGACTTTGACGATACCGGTAACGGTATCAGTGGATATAACTCGCCGTGATCCGTGGCTACCGTGATCTGATACTGTGATCGGTGGAGACAAACCCAAAGTTACGGGCTGATAAAGATGATGATTTCATCTGAAGTTGAATTATACGAATCCAAATTCCCTTCTAGTTTCTAATACCCACATTGCAACAGACATAAACGTTTCAATTTTAATTACCAAAACACAAATCAAGTTAAATCTCGTAACATTTGTAACTGATGCGAGTCAAGTCTGTTACCGTCTTCACAGACGTCCTTTCGAAATCACTGCAATTAGGAGTTTATGGATACAACTATCGATTTATGCTAGGGTAGGGCGTTATTACCAAACAATTTTAATCGATCAAGTTAGTGATTTGTTGGACGATTCATAATTTAACTTCTAATGGTGTTAGAAGTCGTATAAATGGCGATATAAGGTGGACAACAGCATCTTAGTTTTTCGGTGGTGGATGCTGTAAGGTGGTGGAATTTCTGCGTTCGGTTCAACGCTGAAAGTTGAAAATTCAACAGCACAGACAGAAGTAAAAAAAAAATTAAAATTATTTGCTAATCAAATAAATTACGATCAAACATCAGGTGAATAAGTCAGTCAAGCAGTAATGATACTTTTTGTCCTTCTATGGAAAAGGCTTTGGCCTTATAAAAAAAAAAACTGCTGGTTTCATCAAGATGAAATAGGAGACATCATAATAATCATCTTCCTGCGCTTGCTCAATGTCAGTTGGGGTCCACGTTTATTTTCTCCCATACTCCCATCAATCGTCACGCTGTTATTTACTTTTCTATCAGCAAAATCAATCAAAATGTCATAAATCAAAGGAGAAGGTGTAAGCGGTCATCTCAACTGAGATAAACTCAGCTACTGATCTACGCTGACCGATTGACCTGCTAACCGTAGTTACTTCAGAGAAATAACATACTATTCTCCCGGCTTGTTTTTTTAAATGTAGCATTCTAAATTGTTTCGGCCCAGACAGACTAGAGCTTGGGTACGAGTTTGCGTTTATTCCCGTTGTCCCCGTAATTGGTGCCTTCAAAAGCGTCCATCAGTTCCTGTAATGAGCAAACACCAGGACGCCAAGGATATATATCTGTATGTTATTAAGATGTCTGTAACAATGTTGCCATTGTAATGAAATAATAGTTATTTGTTATACAAGAGTGCAAAGTTGTTTTTTAACCGCGTGCTCAATTTTGATGACCAAGCAAGCGAAAGATTCTAAAATTGAGTCACGAGCGAAGCGAGTGATTCAAAACTTAGAATCTTGAGCGTTAGCGAGGGAATCAAAAGAGCACGAGGTGAAAAATCTTTGCACTCGAGTGCAACACGTAACTTTTCATCCCACCTCAGCGAGGAAATGAATAACCGCAAAAAAAATGCGCATTGTTAACAAATTCAGTTAATTCTTTTGGCGTCAAATAAACTTCCTCGTCGCTAGATAATGAGTGGTAATTTTAGGTTTTTCACTACTTAATTGTTTTCGAGTTGGATTCCTTGTTTTTAACCTAAGGTGTTAACAATATGACGCGAAAAGAAAATGGCGCGCGCAAAACATATCTATTAAAAAAAAAGTACACCAAGAAGGTTCCGAGTCTGAGTTCTTAACAAATTAAAAAAAAATGTTCGATAAATTCGGCACCATAGAGGTAGAAGTAAATAGGTTTAATGATGTTTTGAATTCACATACTTAGTGCACACGATGTTCTAAATTCAAATTTACTTTACCCTCATGACGATAAAAACGGCTTTTGCACTCAGATATCGAAGAGCAAAAATACTCTTTCCGAGATGGGGGGATGAAAAGAATTTTATTATTTACTATCAGACATCACACAGTTTCACCCGCGTCGTTCAATGTGGATAAAATGTCCAAAAGCCTATGTCACTCAGGGTAAATGTAGCTTTCCAATGGTGAAAACATTTTTGAAATCGGTACAGGAGTTTTTAAATTTATTTATTACACAAAAGTACAAATTCCTCTATAAAATATTAGTGTAGATTTCCCCATCGTTTGTGAAGCAGAATGATGTGCACATTTGTACAAGTTGTTGTTGACTTGTTGTAGTGGGTGTTGTGTTTTTGTTGTTGTTGTTGTGTGTTCATTTACTAATTATTAATTTATTTATATTCCGGGGAAGAGTCATCTATGAAAATCTATCTGAACAGGTGACCTCTATCACCCACATTCAAAGTCAGCTAATGGTTACTAAGTTGGCTGATCGTCACCTTAGTAAAAAAAAAAAAAAAACACCCTCAGCGTCAGTTAACGATTCATTAGCGTCCCTTAATGACAATTCAAATTAAGGAAAGCAAAAGCTTTATGTAACTATTTCATGACTGATTTTAATTTGAATTTCCTCTTATACCAGCATTGTTTTAATCTTACTTCAGTGGGACGTTTACTAGTTCCATTTCTTTCCCACACTGCCAGGCTTAATTGAAACAGTCGCTAAACCCACACAGGACCATCATTTGACTGCTACTGAGTTGATCTTTATTGAACCAGTTCCTATTAATCTATCTACGCCAACGGACACTTGCTCTTTACATCCGCGGGCCGAGGCAATCATTACGCATCGCGCATGTGCGTAAACCAAAAGGTATACAGTCTATTCCAGCCAGTATTCCCAATTCATGTTAATTCCATTTAGATAAATGTCAAATTGGAGACTCTACACTCGAAATTGTAGACGATTATGTATAAGTACCTAGGACAAACGGTCTTGTTAGGTAGGTCTACGTCTAACTTCGAGAAAGAGGTCAATCGTCGAATCCGACTCGGCGGGGCAGCGTTCGGAAAGCAAGAATTGCCAGACTTAAGTGGCAGTGGGCAGGGCACATTGCTCGCAGAATCACCGAAAAGTTCTGGAGTGCTGACCGCGAACCGGAAGACGATACGTGCCTATGTCCAGCAGTGGACATCTTTTGGCTAAAATGATGATGATGATGATGAAATGACAAATTTATGTCAGTGTAAATTCAGTTGATCATATGATAACTAGTAAATTTGAAAAAACCTCTTTTTTTTTAAGTTGCAGGGCATGCTAAACCTTATATAGACTACACAGTAAAGCCCCTGGGCATGTCGTTGACTTTCATTATAATGACATGCCAATACCCACATATGTTTACGTTTTTGGAAACTATATTGCGAATGTAGAATAGGTGGATGATCGTCCACAAACCAGGCAACCAGTCGGTAATTGCCTACCGTGACATATACCGACCTATCGCCTTTCTCGGAGCTCACACACGTGCGGAATATATTATCAGTGTGTGGATTTCCTCACTTAAGTGTTTTACGCAGTAGGTAAACGTAAAGCGAGGTATGTTTTGGACTGTGTGAAAGAAATTGGTGATGACATATGAAGCCACTAAAGTTCACCATCATCGATAGAACCTGCTTCTAAGGTCCGTTTTCTACAACTTACTTAGGTATAACTATCAGTAAATATGACACGTCTTGCAGCTATCGGTGTTTTTCGAAAGAGATACCGCGGCCCCGGAACATAAAGGGCGAGGAAGGAACATGGATGGGTTTTAGTCAGTAAGAGTCTGACACTCCCTCCCGCTCCGCCCAGAGTGGGAGAAGTCATTTCATGATTTCCCATCCCAAAAAAATAAAAATAAAACTTGAAATATCACTTGATTGAGTAACCAAAGAAAGATTTTCTACGACTTTTTGTTTTTTTGTTTTTAACCGTCGACAAGCACAATCTCGAACAGACAGAGATTGCAACCTACTGAAATCGAACAGTAAGTTATTGAAAATGGCCGTAGATGTATAGAATGACCACCATGCCAGGTAACCAGAAAGCCAGTCCTTCCAAGACGTATATTATTTTGGAGTCCTGGATCGTGGAAGTTAGATGAGCAGTCGCTCCATGTAAAATACTGATATTCAGCTGCATTGATTTCTTACTTTTGAATACTCCAACCCGGGTTGGTCCCGTGGAAATTTCAGATCAGTATTAGAAACAATATCGACTAACATAAAAAAAATTGGTTAACATTTCAAACAAAATGTATGGGAAAAGTTTTTTGCAATTTCTGACTTTTTGAGCATTTCAACCTGGGTTGGTCCGGAAGAACCTTTTGATCAGTATTAGAAACAGGATCGATTGGCAGCATGGCTGTTTTTTAGCTAACTGTACTTTTGTTTTAAATCTGTGAATGGGAATTAAAATTTCACGAAAAATTATGAATGGTTTCCTAAGACCATTTTCGTGTAGCTGAAAAGGTTACGGCTACGTTAACCGTTTCAATTGATCAAATCCCACCAACAGATATCACTTACAAAATGATTAATCGCAACTTACATTGTGCAAACAAGTTTTTAAGTATAGATAGATCGTAGACAGGCAGATATAATGGTGGATGACCCCAAGTAGATGAACCGACGACCTAAAGATGCTTGGAATATACTGGATGCGGAAGAAGAACCTAGTGTTGTGGTGCAATTTGAGAGAGAGGTTAGTCTAGCGATTAAGTATCTATGATGTAAATATTGTTAGCGTTGATAAAAGTCTATTAGAAGCTCATTTGCATATAATCCTTTTGTAAATTTCTCACAAGGTATAGAATCAGGCGTAACTTTGCAGAAATAAAAGGGCTATCCTCAGGAGGTGTTGACTTGAGGGCGCCAGAGCGGTCGTCGACTCATTTCATGGCATTCTGGCACTCTAATTATCAATGCATGTGCATTTTTTTGCGGTCGGGTTTGCTGCCACCTGCATCCAGGCCTGAATCTCTTTGGCGGAATAAAAACTAAATATTTTGCACAACATTCAGTAAATTGCTTATCATCAAAGTATCTTATAATCTGACTCATCATTTGCTTAAAGTATGCCACATTAGGCAAATGATGATAAGCATACACATCAGGCCTCCTCTCTGTAAAAATGGAATGGGCTATAATCTGGCATCGGGGCCCAGGCCTCTGCGGGTTGGTGGGTGACAGTTTTATGTGACGTGGTTATGAAATCAAGCAAAAACAGGTAAGTGACCCCGACCTCTGACATGTAAGACAGGCTATTACTACTGGGTATTGCTCTTGAATTGATGATGGTTGAGAGAATGGGGCTATTGATAAGACTCAAACTCAAAACTCAAACTCAAATCATTTATTTCAACTAGACCATTACGGCACTTTTGAATGTCAAAAATCAAGACGAAAATCAAGTTAGGTTAAGTGAATAGGATTTCCTAAAACATAGGTATAACAAACGAAGACTCACAGTACCAACTCGGAGGTGAATAAAAAAGTAATCAAGAACGATTATGAAATTGGTTTTGCGGAACAGAAAGTAATGCACTGAGTGATGAGGTTAAACTGAAAGGTCCATTTCGACAGCCGGACATTCTACTTACTGCTTCTTTGTACATCTTCAAATCGCTGAATCATTTTAGGTAAGTAGCACCAATTCTACAAACCGCAATACATAACCATGCAGCAATCAAGACCTCAAAAATCCGACTCAAATCAACCTGAAACACTTAGCCGTCGTATCTTCACTTAAATATCAGAACAAGACTGTTACTAACATTAGCTGGCCCGCTAATTTTGCACTTTCGACTCACAAGTAATTACAACTTGCAACTTGCGTAACTGAGGCTGAGAGTCGCTTCTGCAGTCACGACGAAACTGTAACACAAACTTACCTTTGCCGCCGAAAAAAATACGAACTTTCTAAATTCAACTCTACGTCATCGCAAAAAGAAAGATGGCGGATTTTTTCCGCGCCAAAAGTTTTATGTCAGAACACAAAGCAGTAAAAATTATATCAAAACTCCAAAGGCAGTGGTTGCATAACCTCGTGCTCAATAGAATAATAATAGATGTCGCAGAAAAAAAAAACGAAAGTGCAAGAATTGGAGCGGGCAATGGATACAATGGCATAGTAAGCACGATTGTGTATCAAAAACTTATAACAATACTTGATAATAGTGTCTATGGCCACTAGAGGGTTACTAATGTGGTCTTCTGAAAGGAAGATAGCTAGATTTACGCAAGTATTCGAAACGCATCTAGCTCAAACATGATTGCTGTGTCGAAATAAAGATGTCTACAGTGTAACTCTTGACCTACACAACCATATCCGAAATGTTAAGTTAATCCAAGAGACAGACGGATTTCGAATGACTTGACTGGATTTATTTAATTGATGCCACTTTACAATCTCTATTGAATTATTTAAGTTTAAATCGATTGCAGCAAATATCTAGTTTTTAAATTTTTAGGATCAATCGAAAAAATATCAAGAAAGCTGAAAGATCGAAACAGTAAGTAATTATCAGTGTAACGTTGCACAAAATCAGTTTAAATGTTTGACCGCTAAACAGGTTGTATTTGACAAACTCATTAAAATAAGAAGACGTCTGCATAGTAGCATAGACAGTAGATAGACGTTTGTTGAATTCTGATTTGTACGTCAGTGTTGAATTCACACAGAGCAATGACTTGCTTTGTAGACTGATTGCTATTGTTGTATTGTGAGACGACGATCAGTCAGCTAAACGTAGTGATTATATACTCTGTGCAGTCAGCTCAAGTCACTGTAAGTTCAGCTGATTGATCGTCTTAAATACAGCAGCGCAGACAGCCAGATAGTTGAGCGTGGGTTCCTGCATGGGTTCGATTTCCCCACCTCCCTACTTCTTAGCCATTTCCCAAATAGGTACATTGTTCAGGTGTAGCGTCTGCCAATCTTACCTCCAAAATCCAGATACTGGGTAAAACGAATAACATGATACCTCAACTTAAGACAATTGGAACAATACATTGGGTTTTATCTCTAAAGATAGGTACGTTGAAAAAATAATAAGTGTTTGTTATTGTGTACGATTTGATTTGTTTTATCTATTGTATGTAAGTCCAATTAGGTCAAAATTAGTAGCTGCGCTAGCAGACCGATGCAGCGATGTAAGTACAAATCGGAAGCCATTTTTTACAAATTTAGCCAATTTACTATCCATGTGGTTATATCATAAATTAATTTATTACATCTAGTTACCTATAGACTAAACCAGTACTAGGCTGTTATGTATTGATCTTTATTGATAAAACATTTATATAAATACATTCCGAACGATGTAACTAGGTGAAATCGACCTAGAGTTTAATAATAAAACGCATTGCAATTGATAAGCATTTTTTACGATATTTTTTTAACTACTTCTGCGTCAAAGGCTTTGAAATTGACTTTGGTTGTTATGCTTCAGTACATAAGCCACAAAATAGCGATACCACCTTTCGTTTTCCTATTGTTAAATTATTATTTTATTAAATCAAATGTCATAAAGCACAACAAATTATGACACTGCAATCCCTTTGTTAGAAAAAGGGGCAAGGCAAGTTTCGTGCCCATATTGTTGCAGGTAAAAAAAAACTTTGCAAAATAGTTTTTTTTACTATCAACATAGTAAAAAAAACTGTTTTGCAAAGTTTTTTTTATTTATCATACAACAAGTACCTAACAGCAATAGTCGGCCTACTTTCAGCTTGTCCTCCAGACGTGGAGTCCTCCTTTCGAGGCTGATGCTACCAGCACGACTCACAGGTTCTGTGGCATAACAGCCTGTAATATTATCAATGGTGGATGTGGTAGACCAGTAGACCGTTTTCAGATTCTTCAGATGTAGTGAAAGACACAATCTTTGATATATTTTGCTTGTATAAGTCGTTTTGGTTCAATAAGATAAAAAACTGGACTCGTACAATGAGATGAAAATCTCATGTGCTGAACAACGCGTTGTTGGTTTTAGGCCCATTTTGAAATTAAAATTAAACCGGACGCCAGTCCGAAGGGCTCTTGCTCTAAAAGGGGTATGAAGGTTTGTATGAAGCGTGACCTCCATTTTAATAATATTTTCAAAACAAGATTTATATTAGACATCTTCTAAAGCGTCACGTTTGCGAGATATAAACTATCAAAGTTGTGTTGATAGCGAAGATTCAAATTCATTTATTAATCAGATTATCAGCGCACAGCCTGTATCTTGCTTGGTGACCCAGACAATACACAAGTTAAAAAATTACAATGTTGTGTACCTACCTAACTTTATTTTGGAATAGGTAACTACTTACCAACAACAACACGCCAAACAATTCCGAGCGCTTTTCAAATGTAGTTTTAGTGTCCCCTCATCACGCCCTATCAAGTATTCATGCTGAAAATGCTCTCTAGATTTTTTCACCTTTTACCTTGTTGAGGATCGTAGTTTTATTTACCTTCTGAAAGTAACATAGTAGGTGTTACTATCTAAAGAAGATCCAGTGTTAGCAGCAACCATTGCACTAATAACATCCATGACACGACTTGTTTCTGCTTATATGGTAACATTCTCGTTTTGGGCTAAAAATATTAGCTGAATTATGTTACGACAGCCATATTTAGGTACCATTTTTGGTTTCCATAACCTTTATAAACGAAGCCCATATAAGCTTACATTGTTTTTTTTTATTTGAAATCCTTGATTATAGTGACCTTTATTAAAAAGTATTCCAACTAAGTATTATAATAACTATTTAATCGCCGGTCATCAGGAAATCTTCAATTTCCGTCACAAATTTCAAAATGGTCTCGCTAAATTATGGCTGTAGGTACTAAACAAAAAAAAATATGGGAGGCAAACATAATAGCCACGATAGTCATCTTTACTTTTGGTTAGATTTTATTGAGATTTTTCAATACTTCGACCTTATTTCCCTGTAAGGAAGATAGTCCAGTGGATCGGACTTTCAACTTGCAAGCTCATCAAGTGTGGGTTACTAACGACGGAATGTTTTCAAAACGTAGTCAGATGCCCGGTCGTGCAGCCAAACTTGGTTGGTTCAGTAGGTGCTTCTGCGGTCGTGCTCTTGGCCGGGTATTGCGCGAGCTCCTTTACTGTCTTGTACTTCATCCTACGTCCTATTTCCGTCAATGATTATTATTTCTGTCCATGACACAAGCCTCGGTGCTTAGTGTAGCACTAGATGGCACGGTGTGTAATATGTAGCGATATTTATTTTATTTTATTGCAGGTTTTATAAAAGGAACCTTCTACGGACATACCTATATGGTATATATGAGATATGGTATGTGGACATACCATATCTCCACATACCTAATCATTAATCAGCCCATAACATTCCCAGTCCTGGGACGCAGGGTTACCGCTCGTAGGTCGGGTTTGGGCCGTTAGCCGTAACCGACTACACGGAACTGACTGTGGATTTGTGTACAGTCGAACAAGCTAATTAATTTACATTTAAACCCACAAATTACATTGTAAAATGTAAACCAAATAGCTTTTTCGACCGTACCTACCTATTATACCCATACATGTTCCTTATATCAAGGTACAGCCAGTCAAAGTGCAGTCTTCTGTTGGATCCCAGTGAGCGACTCCATAGAAGACGAAACTTCTTCAACAAGGGAAGCCAACTAAGATAGATACATAACATTCAATTGATGTCTGCTAACACGACTGGACATGGACAAACAAATCTAATAATAGCATTAAATCACAAATCTGCGGCATAACGTAAATGCAACAACAACTAACTTCACCTCAAAAACTCATCTTACTCCCCAGAACAATAGAATTCATATTCCTTTACTAGAACGGTACTAACCGGAACAAAAGCAGTAATAATCCATTGGACTCAAACCTGAGGCTATCCTAGTACTTTCACTGCCTGCTCCCAATAACAGAGCAGGTCGGACCACTTCCTGAGACATATCTGCTGGTCACGATCTAACTGACAATTAGGTATTTAGTTAGATTCTAACTAAACAATTCTAATTGTCACAATTCTAGAGTAAATCCTAGGCATGCTACCTACTTCCTAGGGCGATTAATTGAATATGTTTGATGAATGTGTATATAGAGCGTAATGTGTGTACCTATTTGGGGTTTCGGGAACTCTTCACAATAACACAGCTCTAACAATTGTAAATAAAGTTTATTAGCAATAACACAATATAATCAAGAACAAGTTTAACTTTGATGCGCGGAATGTATGCAGACTGGTACCTTGGTGAGCGTCGACTAGCGAGGGCGACCAATTCAAGGGTATGAAGAAGAGGACAGTAGCCCAACAAACATGACACCCTCTGGTTGGAGGATCAACTCTTTTCTATAAGAGATGATGAGCTTCACACCCTGTTCTTCATACCCCCAAAAAAAGGGATAAACGTCTGTGACTGTGTGTCTGATTTATTCATCTACTACCTACTTGATTAAAGTTTTAGACTTCGAAAATTTTTTGTTTACTTGGAAGCGGGGGTTACGGCAGATCACGGAGATGGCGGAGTGTACTGGATAGGTTCCGTCAGAGCTGAAAAGAGGATGAGAGTGTTCACAAGAAGCGGAAAGTGAAGGGAGGCTTTTGCCCAGGAGTGGGACTGTGGGACAGAGTACACTAGAAAATGCGAACTTAGTAATACGAGACTAGATTAGGAAACATTCACGGAGAAATGAAAGTGTATCTGCGGATACTGCTTTCCACACAGGAAATGTTACCTAAAATAAATTGAAGATCAACTAATCAATTTTCCTTGCCTTACGTAAATTATGCGCTTTGAAGTGCTGTTGCGGACACCACCCAAATATATTTACACGAATTGAAAATTATTTGATGACACCAAGTTTTCTATATTTATAAACTAGCTTCTGCCAGCGGCTTCGCCCGCGTGAAGTTTGATTATTGTCCCATGGAATCTTACTGCCGGGATAAAAAGTATCCTATGTTTTAATCCAGGTTATAAACTATCTGTGTGCAAAATTTCATCCAAATCCGTTCAGTAGTTGTCGCGTGAAAGCGCAACAAACAAACTTACATTCACATTTATTCTCCGAACTGCTAAGCTATCGGGAGTTACACGTGTTATTGTGAGTCAACTATAAAAGATAGACATATGCTGTCTTGGGATATTTTTTATATAATTTTATGTGGAATATTTCCGTTATACATGATTTCTATGTAGCTTTAACCATTAAGGCTGCACACGCGACGGAAGCTAAAAAAACCAAGTAACTTCTCCCGTTTTCCCAACATTTCCTTTCACTGCTCTGCTCCTATTAATGGTAGCGTGATGAAAAGTATACTATTACCTGCTCAGGAGTATGTAGAATAATTGTACCAAGTTTCGTTAAAATCCGTCGAGTAGTTTTTTTTTCTATAAATAACATACAGACAGACAGACAGACAGACAGACAGACAAAAATTTTACTGATTGCATTTTTGGCATCAGTATCGATCACTAATCACCCCCCGATAGTTATTTTGTAAATATATTTCATGTACAGAATTGACCTCTCTACAGATTTATTATAGATATATATATATATATAGATAGATAGAAGATATAGACAGTCCATGCCCCAAAGTGTCGACTCCCATTTGGGTGTTTTCAAATACGAAGAAGAGAAAAAGGGCACAAATCACTTGTCGATTGTTTACGCTACGGTAAAACAAACTCCTAAATAACTTTAATAGCAATCAATAACAAAGCCGCTGAAATATAAAAAGATTTCCGATACACGGTTTTCTACGACAGCTTGCTAAACGGTAAAGATTAAGAGTCAATACAAAAGTGAAAATACCGATGTTAGAGTAATTAGCATTTATTGTATAGTTTCGGGAGCGCAAAAGTCAACGGAAAAGAGCGTGCTCCGGACTCCACAGTGACATAAAATATCGCTGGACAATACTGGACATTCAACACACAGCGCCACCTATTGCCACACTAAGCAAAGGTTGTGTCGTGGACACTAGATAGTTGATATACTACATACATACTTTTTTGTTTGTAAATACATACTTATTATACATATAAACATCCATGACTCGGAAACAAATGTCCGTGCTCATCATACAAACATTTGCTCCTACCGGGATTCGAACCCAGGATCCTAAGTAAGAACGTAAGGCAGCGTCACTATCACTACGCCAATCGGGTGGTCAGAACATTCATTATGAAGCAGCGTCCCCAGGGCAGGGCAGGGCCGCGCGGCTCAGCCTCACGAAGCCACGCGGCCCTAGTGGAGACGCTGCTTAAGACAATGTCAAGAAACATTCATAGTGATAAGCGGCAATGCCTTGAAGTGTTCATCAAATGAGTGAGTACTAATTGCACACAACTTACTGTCAGTGTCCAGCTTGAACGGCATCATCCCTTTGAGGCTGCTGCTGCTCCTTCCGGTCTCAGGGTGTGCCACGCTGCGTCCCGTCGCTGGCTGGTGCATAGGCTCGGCCGACATCACGGACGTAGCCGGAAGAAGACCATACAAGGCCATCTCCACCTCCCTCTTGTATGCCAGTGTCTGCTCGTTCTTTAGTTATTTTACCTAATTAATAGGCAAAGCTGTCTCTTCCTTATTACTGTAATCGGACATCAAATAAATTCTATCTATGAAGAAGTCAGAAGTACTTCGGAGTAGGAATTACGGGTTCGGGTTGGTTAATGATATTATTTTAAAACATAAAAACATTTATATTTTATCATAATTTATTTACATTACTATTTTGCTTAAAACCTATTTTACAAAAAATTGGGAGGCCTTCAACTATACTTATGCAATAAATCTGAAGTGTTTGTTTGTTTGATCACAATCTCTAGAGTCTGGACCAACCACGTGAATTTGAGATATATCTGCATTTGATTGCCAAATTCTCGAGGAAGGTTATAGACTATTTAACATCAAGCTATTACCCTGAGGACTTGAGAGGTGAGTGAAAACAAGTGAGTGCTTGTTGGGCTTAAAGGTTTCTTAAATTAACCCTTAACCACCTGCCAGCGGTCATGGTGACCGCAAAAACTTTTTGAATTTGAATTTCATCAAAATTGGTTTTCGCGTGTTAGTGTATCTTTTCTGTAGGCGGTTTAGTGTGTTTTATCTGTAAAAAACCAATCGGTGTTTAATGATTGAACAAAATGTGCAAAAATTGATGTGAAAAATTGTAAAACTTTACCCTCTGCAATTTTCTTGAAGTTTTGATTTTTTTTATACTTTTTTTTTATTTCATTAGAATATTATTAGATTCATTAAAGAAATACGAAATTTGATATAATATTTTGTTCCTATGTTGATAGATCTCATAATGTAAGCATAATTATATTTTTAGTTAAAATGTGCCAGCAATTTAATTGTTCAAATTTATGAGAAGAACATGTTTTGTTATTGTTTCTTTTTTCACTTAAATAAATAATTTTATAAATATTACAGAGTATTATTAATTTATTGTTAAAATAAAACCTTAACATCGTAATAAAACTCATGTGTATCCAACGCTGGCACTGTGACCACAGGTGGTTATGTAACTGATATAGGGGTCGGGTGGTTAAGGGTCTTTGGCTTGCCCAAAAGTGTCAAGTGCAAGAAGTTTTTGACCTATTACCTCTGTGTAGCCTGAGGAGCAGACATAGCCGTGACTTTCTCTCCAATCTCAGTAAGCAACTGAGCTGATTTCTGTATGTTCTCAAACTGGTACCCCATGTGGACTGCGATCAGCTGCATCTTCTTCAGATTTTCTTCACTGTTCTCTAGTTGATGTTCAGTAGAGGCCATTTCTCTGGCTGCTTTTGATAGTAGCTGGTAAATAAAAAACAAAACTTAAAGACGATGTTCACTTAAATAAGCAACAATGCAAGGAGTTTGTCTAAGTTTGTCTAGCACTGGGGCGATAAAAAAACATATTTCAAGCTAGTACATCAGTATATTTAAAAAAACCTAATACCTCATTAGACTTAGATCCTCTTTGTATCTGGCGAGCCAAAGATGAGATGTTATTCATATTGACTTGCACTCTTTCTGCCAATCGCTGTTTTGATTCGGCAAACAATGACCGGGCACTGCTCGACGATGCCGAAGTCATTGCGTAGCCACTGCAATTTCTTCTTCTAGTATATGCCGCTATTGGTGCTCAATGAAGCATTGAGGAAGTAATAGGTAGGTGTTTATTTCACAAAAGTTTTCATTTGCCAAACAAACAATCGATCGAAAACACGAACAAACACGAAATAACTAATGTCAATGTCAGTGTCATTGTTTGACTGACATTTTTATTGTCGTTCGGAAAAGACGATCAGCTGTATAACGAAGATGAATATAAAATATATAGATAAACATTTTATTTTGTTTCTCTTACGCCGCGTTTACACGAGG
Source organism: Xestia c-nigrum (assembly GCA_916618015.1). Classification (NCBI taxonomy): domain Eukaryota; kingdom Metazoa; phylum Arthropoda; class Insecta; order Lepidoptera; family Noctuidae; genus Xestia; species Xestia c-nigrum. The sequence goes on from OU745248.1 coordinate 11,368,965, forward strand.
TGTTTAATTTTGCTCAGACTGGCTGTTAAAATACCTTTTTGTTGTGTCTGTGTAATGGGGTCATTATTCACAACCATTCGAAACGTTTCCGTGTCGGTAAGGAACCGTATTCGACTATCTCATTTCCGAACCGAAGAACTGTCAAATCGCTATTCACAGATCCGAACGGATTGGCTAATGCACAAACCGTGCGGAGCCATTAAAAAAACAAAAAAAAATGTTCCGAACGGATGCGCTTTTTTCTATCCGATTGAGATAGTGTTTATGGGGAACGCTACAAAATGGTAGTAAATAGATAATCGTGGTAGGAAACTTTTACATAACTCCTCTTTTGATTGTGAAACAGTCCAAAAATAATGCATCCTAGATATAAAAATTATCCAAAAACAGCATTAATTAACGGGCAAGGCAGAGTCGATGCTAGCGACATCTGTCTCTACCTTTGAGTTTTTCTCCCCATAAAATGTTCACCTCCGTAGCAACAGGACAGTGTGGGTGTGGGTTGTGTATGGTGTTATGAACAGGAGTGAGGAAGAATTTAACAGAAAGATTTTGCGTAACTGTAGTAGTAGTTACATCATGATAACATGATCACTCTGAGTCTTGATAAAATTATTTATTGAAAAAGATTGTTCTCTTTTTCACAACACCACTTCACCACCAGTCACATGAAAAATTTATTATTTTTAATAATATGGCAACTCCAGAATTTTAAGGCATCCTATTCAGTATCACGTACTTCAAAATGTCTATTTCAAAGTCGACTATAATTTTTTCGTTTTATCTCTAGTAACAAAGTGAGACAGCGCTACAGGAATCGAATGAAACATTCGAATTCAATACGACTGAATGAATCCAAATAAGAAGGAGGGCTGACTTTTCGCTCGTCACGGAAGGTTTTGTGTTGTAGGAAATTTCTGTAATCTAATTCAATTATTAGCCCTTTCTCCGAAATGTTTGTCTTTAATCTTAACCATTTATTTCTAGTACCTCCCGCTGTAGTTTCTTTCTTGTTTTGTTTCGCCATAGTATAGTAAAATGTCTTTTATTTACAAGCCTATTGTGAATCAGTCTACTCGTCTTCTTATTTACTTATAAAACTAGTGTAATCTAAAAAATGGATAAAGGAGTGACATGTGAACATCTGAATAAACTAGCTGATAATCTAGGGAAGGAGCTGTGGCAGGCGAAAGAGGTAAATGTAAATAATTTTCATGATTATAACCTCAAATGTAATGTCATTGGTAATTAGCATTCTTGGTTCAGTCCTTGATAAAATTGTATAACGCTCGGACCACCGAGTAGTCCTCAGAAAAGCGTGAAAACGGCACATAACGCTTGGCATGTTTGATTGCTTGTCTGTGCTTGTTATTTAATACCTCTTCACAGTAGGTGTGTTTACATTTTTTTTCTTCCTATTGAGAGGCTATGATTGCAGATAATGGGTATTTTTATAATTGATTGCAGCCTGCTGTTCTCTATACACCTTTAAAAACATTTCAACATGGCATTGTCTGAAAAAAGCATTAAAATTAAAAAAAAAACTATTTTTGTTTTAAGTTTAGCATGTATTAGCCTAAAATACCATTATTCTGGCTCTGTATAAAATATTGGAAGTCCCACATCTCATAAACAATATTTTCTTGCATTACACAACAGTGTCTTATCTTGCATGACACAATAAAAATACAATATCATGCCTTCATAATTATTCAAGTATTACTAATGAGAATTTTAATTGCAATTAGATCTAGTTCAAGAACTCTGAATACAACAAACCTTTGTTTGATGTTCAATGTACTTTGTATCATGCAGTGACTATATGCATGAATATAACTTAGAATGATTAATTTCATTTTGGATAGTGTTATATTTGTTTATCTGTGATTAATTAATAATGTACAATGAGCACAATTATTTGGGTTTACAATCTCTTCCTCACATTATTCAAAGCATTTATTTCAAGTAGGCCAGTTACAGGCAGTTTTGAACTGTAGGTACAAAGATGTTGAAATTTAATTAATCTACAGTCCCAGTCACAAGACATAAAACTGTTAAAGTACTGTAGTTGCCCTCAACTCAAACCATTTATTTCAATTAGACCATTACGGCACTTTTGAATGTCAAAAATACAAAACTAAATCAAAGCTACAGTCACAGTCACAAGGCATAATAACTTGAGAAAGTACTGTAGTTGCCCATTTCCTAACGTAGATCTCTATGGAGAAGAATGGGCGGTTAAATTACATATCACTCAATTTTTTTCTTATACGCCTTATAGTTACATTTCCACATCCTCCTGTTCGAACACCACATGATTAAACCACAACCTGTTACAGACATTAGTTTATGTTTAAATATTGTAAGCAAGTTAATTTAATACTACCCGAACAAACTGAACTATCTTTGTTTCATCAATATCTAAATGACTATTATTCAATCACTATCCAATAATTTAGTGTTTCATAGAGAATAACTTAGATAGCAAACAAAAAAATCCTTGCTATCGGAAATTGACATCTGAAGGGCCTTGTCTGACTACTGGACCGACTTCAAATCTTCATCTTCAGTTAAAATCCTACATTATCTCTGAACAACATAGGCTATAAATAATATTTATATCATGCGAACGAAGTGCTTGTAAAAAATATATAATAAATAAAAACTACACTACACCACATCTTTTTTTTGGGACAAGCCCGCTGCTCTATTCCCAAACCACTGAAACTCCTGTTCGCCAGAATCAATAGTGGCAACCACCAGAAAAGCGACAATGAAGCTCGACAGAGTCCCTGAGAATGAAATAAAATACCACATTTGTTGCAGACATTAACATGTTTCGACTGCGGCTGCCCCGGCCCCAACCTCTGGATCTGCCTCCAGCCCGACTGCCAACACATCGGCTGCTCTGAAGTCAAAAATGACCACAGCACACTGCACCAAAAGGTATTGTAGTACAACTATATTTTTATACTTTAAAGTAAATAATTGTTTTCATCCTTGTAGCCATAGTTAATAATAAACCTAAATACTGGCTGTGCTGTAAGAATCCTCAATCACATAAAAGGGTTTTATTTCCTAAATAGAAGAGACAAGCAGAGTTGAAACATGCAGAAATCAACCACTCATACACGGTAAATGAGACACCAATGCACAAACATTTACCACATTTTCAGTGCAGCATTCTCAATCTGCTGTTTCATACAAAAGTGAAATACCTATACATTTTGAACAGCAGTGTTTGGGGTTCTGTACCCTTTTCTAAATTAATGATGAAAAATGTATTTGTGGGGTTTTAGAATGATGTACTGAATATGTGTTAGTATGTGCATTGATGCCCCTTCCAACCTGTATAAGTTGTGAACCAAGCAATCAACCAATCATTTGACAATTCGAAAATGCATGGAATTGGTATACCTATTTGGAAAATATTTTTTGAGTTTGAATTTGTGTGGGAAAATTTGTGAAGTTTAACCAACATGATTGATCAATACCTGCATCTATCTGCTTCGCCTTAGTGTGTACCTGTGTATGTACCATAAAATTACCTACTCTATGTTCTACATCACAATCAATATAATATCTGCATAATAAATAGGAAAAAAATAATTAATCAAAAGAATAAATCAGCCAATACAGTTAGCCATCCTTATTGTGATCCTTATCATGCAAATATGCAACGTAAATCTTTATAGCATATAAATTTTTGAATTGTGGGTATTTGACTTAATAATTACCACATAAAATGCAATAAAAATGAACAAGCATAGAAGCATACATCAAGTGGTATTTCATTACTTCATTAGTGAGTATAATGCTCATGTGTAGTATACAATGTACCTTAATCATAACTGGCGAAATTTAGGTATACCTACCTACACCTATCAATACTAATATTAAAGCTGAGGAGTTTTGTTGGTTTGGTTGAACCCGCTAATCTCAGGAACTACTGGTCGGAATTTAAAAAATCTTGTGTTGGATTGTCCATTTACCGAGGAAGGTAAAGCTATATAAGATCACTCTACAACCAATAACAGCGGAGCATAAATAAAAAAATATTGCATAAACGGAAAATTTATTCCTTTTGTGAGCTTTTCTGTCTTATGTGTCTCTAGTATAATATAGTAAGTTGTAACAGGAACACTTCTGCCCGTCGAAGATGATAGGCATGATGCTGTCAGCAAAATTTAAAATTCTTAAAATGAACTTTATGCTTATAACCATAAAGTTTATTTAAAAAATAAAAAACTATAACTTGATCCATGTTAAGATTCTGCTAAAGCGGCCATTTTAGACCCCCAGGTATTCGGCAATTGTCATAAAGCCTAAGATTCGGCATATTACGATCTAGCTCAGTCAAATACTGCTTTCCACTCGTAAATAAGGCAAAATATTGCAATATCTCAATTTATTTTTAAAGACTGATTGTTTTCTTATCTTTCCCTAACCCAATTATCCGTTTCAATGAGCATAATGTGGTATAGCGGATGTCAATTTATATTTATTGGGTACAAACATTCAGTTTTTTAGTACTGACAGTCGAGATAGATGTTGAATTGTTTGTGTATGCATGCAGATGTTTGTATGCAGAATTGACTTATCTAAAAGGTATAAAAATACTCTATGGACCTTTTCGGCACAGCCGTGAGGCACACAGCACATTTCTACTGTGTTTTACTCATTGTTTTGTATCTTTTTTTATATTATTGTGTGTGTGCTTTAGTAACTGACATCAAGTAAATATTTTTCTTTCTTTCTAAACGAAGGCACTTGTTCTCCCTGTCATTGCGATAATTTGTTTGTTCTAAACTATACCTGGGAACCGTCTAGTTATGGAGATATTGAGAGTCGAAATTACTACATATTCACAAGTTTTTTTTTTTAAATATTTGTAAACACCGCGACCCCTGTACTATTCCATCCATCCATCAACAGTTGTTTTAAGTGCGCAACATTGAGTGCTACCGAAAAACTCTTCCCAAAATAACGGCCAAGTGCGAGTCGGGCTTGCTCGTTAAGTTCCGTAGCAGCAAGTAAAATAATATAAAAGTTCTTGTAGTTCGTTGTTTATTTTTATATTTGAGTTGATTGCATGAAAGGTAAATTGCGGTTTACGATTTATGACATATAAAAAAATCTAAAGTTTACATGGTAATAAACATACATCTTATATTTTTTTTAGTTTTTCATTCTCTTATTTTAGAAGTTACATGGGGGTGACACACATTTTACCACTTTGGAGGTGTCTCTCGCGCAAACTATTCAGTTTAGGAAAAAAATATATTAGAAACCTCAATATCATTTTTGAAGACCTTTCCATAGATACTCCACACGTATGGGTTTGATGAAAAATAAATGAGTTTTAGGTCTAAGTATTGGGAACCCTCAAAATGTATTGTTTTCTTTTTTTGTATAAAAATCTTAATGCGGTTCACAGAATACATTTACTTACCAAGTTTCAACAGCATAGCGTAGCTAGTTTCGGGAAAAAAGTGGCAGTGACATACGGACGGACAGACATGACGAATCCATAAGGGTTCCGTTTATTGTCATTTGGCTACCGATCCCTAAAAAAAAGGAATATCCCTGCAATTTTGAAGTTTATAAGTTTGATGTTTAGAATGCTTGGTTAACGGCTTCGTGGGCAGGGTGTAAACAGAGTCTGTTTACACCCTGTCCTATCTTCCCCGTAAGTAAAATAATGTTGCCATTTTTGTTACGTAAATGCACCAGTTCAAGAACCTTCATCCTGTTTATATTAACTCTGCCCGCACCATCAACGTTGTTTACCGAAACCTTATGCGACATTATATCGCCCCAACAGACGACAAAGTAAAGGACGATTACAGCCAGGAAATGGGTTATTACTGTACTCAATCCGTCGTTGTCGCTGAAAAATTACTGCAGTTTTATGCACGGCTTGGCACATATACTGGAAATTGTTTGGAATTATATTGGGTTAAATATGTTTGCCAATTAGGTATCCATATTCACTATCGTGAATGTTCCCCTATGCGTGTTCTTTTCGATTTGATCAGGGTGTTTTTTTACTGTTGGAAAAAGACGGGCGTTTTGGGCGCTGCCTATTTTGTGGTTCAAAAAGGCCTGATCATCAGACTAATTTAAATAAACTACTTACTTCTGGTTTTGGGAGGAGCTCGTGAGTAAATAATAACAGTCGGTGACCTTTGTTTGATTGATTTAATTTTTTTGTCACCGACTTCATAAGCTAAAGTTATTTTTCACTTCTCATGCTCTAAAAGTACGCCATTATAGCCCTACGAAGCGGGATTAAAGTGACCGTTTATTCCCTAGGGAGTAAAAAGTAATTTAAAAATGGAACGATCTTTTACTCTGAAACATGGTCACAAAAGAGTAACTCGTCATAGGTTTTTTCGAATTGGCTTGCAAATAGAAAGCGGTATATTGAAAAAAAAAAAAACAAATGAACTCTTCAACGCGGGAAAATTTAAATTAAATTACTATTTTTCTCGCACTCGAAGTGAAAAGTACAGTTTGGACCTCGAGACTAAACGCCAATTTAATATTCTTCAAATCGTTTGTCAAGCGACGGAGTTATGCGCGAACAAACATAAAAAAAAATATAGAAACATCCGAATTGAGAACCTCCTCCTTTTTTAGAAGTCGGTTAATAATAACAGCCGCTCGAATCGATTTTAAGGTTAAGGCTTGCTTGACTAGGTTGGTCTGTGGATGGGTGACCACTCATTACATACCAAGTTTCATACCGAGTTTCAGTCGTGCCTCCGAAAGCACGTTAAGCAGTTGGTCCCGGCTGTCATTTGTACCACAGGTAGTTAGTGGCCCAAAAAGTCTAACAACCAGTCTTACCAAGGGGTATCGTATTGCCCAGTACTAGGTAACTAGGTTGTGGAGGTCTGATATGCAGTCGCTCCATGTAAAAAACTGGAATTCAGCTCCATCCGGTTAGACTGGAAGCAGGCCCTAACATAGTTGGGAAAAAGGCTAGGTATATGATGATTTCTGATTTTGGTAACTGTCAATAAATTACGATAAGTCGCCTGACACGCACAATATGTAAAATCGGTGGCGGATAACCATTCAACGGTCCGATGCAATGAAAAGGACCTCACAAAGCGCTTTGTACACTGTTCAAGAATAAAATGAAAGCTAAATATAGTTAACAAATGCATCAGCAATAAAATCTTCTTTGTGCGCGAGTTTATTTCTGCAAGTCATAATATGTGTGTGAACTGAATCAGATTATGGAGCAAATGAATCATTTATGTCCAGCCCCTTTTGTAATGAAGATTTTTGATAGGTAGGACATGTTTTTGATGTTTTTATTAAATGGCTTGTCGGATCCACGAGTACATACATACTTTAACTAGCTGACCCACGCAACTTCGTCTGCGTCACATATATGAGAGAAAAAGCTCACAAAAGGAATAAATTTTCCCCGTTTTTGCAACATTTTTCATTTATGTTCCGCTCCTATTGGTCATAGCGTGATGATATATAGCCTATAACCTTCCTCGATAAATGGATTATCCAACACAATTTTTTTTCAATTCCAACCAGCAGTTCCTGAGATTAGCGCGTTCAAACAAACAAACATACAAACTCTTCAGCTTTATAATATTAGTATAGATGCTCACTACGCCATGATCATCATCCGCCTAGCCTTTTTCCATGTTGAGGCCGGCTTCCAATCTAATCGGCAACTAAATACCAGTATATGTATTATACGGAGTGGCTGCTTATTTGTACTCTACAACTATACTGGGTAAAATGTAACCCCAGAGTGGTTGTCAGTTTCGAGCGTCTGTCTTGGTGGAGGCCCGAAAGTCTGACAAACAAAGGTCTTTAAATGACAGCCGCGAAAATGTTTATCGAGGCGTTCGAAAAGAACACGAAAATACTATCCATAAAAGGCAGATGACGGGATCTGTCTTTTCTTCTGTAACACCGAATACATCACGCTTTTAAAACAGATGGGTGAGGAGCACCAATTTCTGTTAGTTACGTTATAAATTCTATAAAATAACAGTCGAGTCAGTTTTACTAATTACACAATGCAATTTATTTGACGATACTTACTCCATTCACTATTATCTGTTTTTTTCTATGGAGAAGAACCGACCAGAATCCAATAATCTGTAGTCTATACTACCGAACCTACCTAATTTTATACATTTTGTTACAGAACTTTCCTCTGCACTGCGTACACATGAACGTGTCCACGGAGCGGATATGGTGTTACCTGTGCGAAAAAGAGGTTCACATCAGAGCAGCTTTCGCATATGCGGTCAGTATATCAACATCTAAGTAGAACTAGTCTTCTTAGGGTGTCGCTGGCAATCCAATTTGTGTCGACCCATAACTAAGCTACTAGTTTGGCGATGACGTCCATAAGTTCTTGTAGTGAACAAACACCAGCCCGCTTAGCATGACCACCGGAGAAACGAGAGAGACTCGACAAATCTTATGGTCATCTGTCATCGAATCGACAAAATGACAGATGTACAAAAGGTTTGTCGACTCTGTGTCGTGTCTACGGTGGACATGCTACGCGGGTTGGACACGCAGGAAACAATATAAAGTCCCCATCATTTGTGGAACAGCACCACATATACAGGGCAGTCATTAATGAATCTCCACCTGAGCAGATTTTTCTTGCTGCGAATTGTAATTGGTCACAGGCTTTCTAGGTCCACGAGCACCTGCAAGTTTTATTGCTAGGTTGCCAATGACCAACAAAAACTGAAATGGGTGAAGTGTCTCTAACATAGGGCTTGCCTATTGGCTAGCCCACTCCCTTTCAAAAAGAGAAGGCCAATGTTCCAGTATAATAGTGGATACCAGATAATGTTAAAGCTAAGACGAAGAAGCGGGAAGCACCAGAGTAGCCAGCAAAATTCAAATTGTTTCACGTTCTTCACAATCAGCAGGTCAGTGTCAGCTTGTATGTTGGCTAAAATATGATTAGCGGTCGTAACAAATATTGCTTTACAGAGTTTTAAAACCTGCATCATTTTTCTCATTTAATGGGATTAAATTAAAGGGGATTGATGGTTTTTATGATTATAATTCTGTAAATACATACATGCGTATTATGGTCGCTAATCATATTTGTTCAGCCTGACACTGTGACCGCCAAATTGCAAAAAAACGTAAGAAAATTTGGTTTTTGCGGTTTAGCGTGGCGCAGGCCACATTGCACCTTAAAAAAATCTGTAAGAATTAAAATCTCGTCTGCAATCCACCATGTCTGCAGTCTTTTCTAATAGAAATATGTTGTAAAATATATTTGCGTTTTCCACTTATAGGTTCCAAAGATCGTTAATGGAGGCTAGAAGTAGTGTGGGACTCAGAACAAAACCCTTTTTTTTTTTTGGGATGGGAAATCATCAAATGACTTCTCCCACTCTGGGCGGAGCGGGAGGGAGTGTCAGACTCTTACTGACTAAAACCCATCCATGTTCCTTCCTCGCCCTTTATGTTCCGGGGCCGCGGTATCTCTTTCGAACAGGCCCGCAACCCCGGCAGGCTTCGGCCCTTGCGGGCCCCTCCCCTTATGCTGACATCTCTTTGAGGCGCGCGTGGAACACGAACGCGCCGTCGACACGGCCTGTCGTCGTCGTTAGACGGACGGACGGCTAGCTAGCCTATAGCCAACCGTCCACAGGCGTCCACAGGCGCATCTACGGTGGCCGGTAGCCACCACGTGGCCCCCGACGCCCGGTGCGTCTCCCGCGGCGGCCGGAAAGAGAGGATCTCTCCCTCTCTCGTTCCGCCACCTCCTTCGCTAGCATGACTGCTTCGCAGAAGGAGGTGACGGCTTCCCATTCCGTTTCGCTCCGGACCATGGATTGAACCAGGGCCGGACGCGAGAGGTCGCCGCCACCGATCGCCGCTACGAGGACACGGCGGTGATCCGCCCACAGATCACAACCCTGCTATACCCACAACGACACATCACTAATATACTCTTCAATCTTTACCCTCTGATTCCTGTTTCTGAGATAGTCTTTTAAAAAAATTGAGAACGGAAACGGTCTCAAAAGCTTTTTTAGGTCTAGAAATACTGTCAGGCGTTTTTTCCCTCTACCTAAATGATCAGTTACTCTAGCAATGTGAAGGCACCAACTAATGATTTAACTTTGTCTTGTAATAACCCTAGCAGGCTAGTCCAAACTCGACGTGCGAGAGTCCAACTCGGCTGGGCGCGGTGGCTCTGACCATGGCGGACGACGATCTGTCCGACGCGCACGACTTGCACTATGACCCCGACGCACGTTCCAGAGGTAAGACATAACTGTAATCGTAGATATGACACAATTAACAGATTTAATCCATTTTCTGTTTGGACACGACCAAACAGAAAATGGTTTAAATACGTTAGGTTAGGTTTGTCTGTTACAACATTAAAGCCTTGTCCTTTTTGAATTATTGAGTCTTTTCAATGAAAAGACTTTTATTTTGTAATTTAATTTATAATAATTCTTGAGATAGAAAAATACAATGTTAAGAGCCGCTTGCGCAGTTAGCAAGACACCGGCTGTCACAGATAATTAACTTTGATCGATATTCACGCACAAAGTGTCAATCACTATACAGATAACATAATATTTTGCCGATATTCTCACACACCGCGGTGATGGTTGCGTTTAGGCGATAGGTGAGCCTAAACAAGGTTATATATCTGTAAAGTTTGCCCCTAAAAAAGTTTTTTTTCAAGTGATTATTGAAATAACTTTTGCCAATAAATTAATTTTAGATATTGTTTCAGATTATTGATATTGTACTCTTCATGCCTGTCGAATTTCACTAGCGAATTTAATTTGAATGATAACATAAGTATAGGGGTTTAGGTAACACGTTATGTTCTCTAGATCCTTCCGCATCGGGCCTGGTGGGTCTACAGAACATGGGCAACACGTGCTACATGAACGCGGCGCTGCAAGCCCTCAGCAACACGGCGCCGCTCACCTCCTACTTCCTGGAGTGCGCCGCCGCCGTAGCCGTGCTGGCTGCTGACAAGAAGCCAGGCATCAGCAGGTGAGAGCTCACTGTACATGCTGCACGCGCTCAGCAACACGGCGCCGCTCACCTCCTACTTCCTGGAGTGCACAGGCATCAGTAGGTCTTTAAATAGGCTAGGAAGACACTTAGATGACTCGGTCCTGGAGTGTAAATGTGGTGTTGTTCCACAAACGGTGGGAGTCTTGATAGCGTGTCCTGCTTGTCCTGTTGTTTATACATCCCTCGAGCTGATGGATTGCTACTAAAAGTGCCAAACTGTTCTCCAAATTTGGGCTTGGGGATTCAATATACAAAGATGTCGACAAGCTACGAAGAAGTAGGTCACAGCTTCCCATAACAGTCGGCCGGCGTGCCGATCACCCACCGGGACATTGCCACCTGGACCTGCAAATGTCAAAAAACGTGTGCTTATTGTTGTCAAGACACAAACTTATAAATATTTATTGTTCTACTGTGTAAATGAGAATGACAGAGATTTAGTTCGTCTCTTACATTCTGATATCAGTGTCATGTAACCTAATGTAATGAATTTCTTTCCAGAGCATACCAAAAATTAGTGAAAGAAATGTGGTGTAGGAAGACAAGAGGCTACGTTGTACCTAACGGCATCCTGTATGGCATTCGTAATGTAAGTGAACCTTTTTTAGACGTTTTATAACTGCCCATGTAGGCCCATAAGAAATAAAATATGTATTTATATTTTGATTAAGAAACTAACTTTGGTTTATAAGAAAATGTTTATACAATTTTAAAATAAATTAGATAGTGGCTGATACTGAGATACTTTTTTACCTTCTGAAATACGAAAGCCTAAAAAAGATGCAAAATAATAAATTACAGATGTAAAGATATTTTTGGAGTCAAGCAACGTTCAGAAATAGTGTAACGCAATCTTCAAATGATTATGTTTTGTGCATCATCGTGGAACGAATAATATCTAAATCTACATTTTGTTAAAATATCCTGGACGCCTATTGTTCAAGCATTGTATCATGTATGTGTACTTACTAAACTATTACCATGGTTCCGTCGACAGGTGCATCCAATGTTCCGTGGTTACCATCAGCATGACACGCAGGAGTTCCTGCGATGCTTCATGGATCAGCTGCATGAGGAGCTGAAAGAACCAGTAAATATACAAACATCATCCTTCCTATTATCTGTCCAGCTTGCTATGAAAAGACCCTGCGAAGATCGGAAGGAGAACATCTAAAGGGAAAAAATTATAAATGTTATTCAGCAAGCAAGATATAGCCTAGTGGTGTGCCGTCGTACTGTTAGTTCATAGTTCTCGAGTTCGAACTCAAGACCTTTGAATTTTCGAATTCATGTGCCTAATAATAATAATTATTACCACCAAACGTCAGTGAAAGAAACCTCGTGAGGAAACTATCATGCCTGAGAGATATTTCTCGACGGCATGTAAAGCCAAGTCAGAAGCCCATGGGCGTCATAGAAATTCTGACACCAGGCTAAGCACTAATCTATATCTATACTAATATTATAAAGCAGCAGAGTTTGTTTGTCTGGTTGAACGCGCTAATCTCAGGATCTACTGGTTCGAATTGAAAAAATCTTTTTGTGTTAGATAGTCCATTTATCGAGGAGGGCTATAGGCTATATAACATCACGCTACGACCCTTAGGAGCAGAGCAGGAATGAAAAATGTTGCAAACACGGGGAATCTTTTCCTTTCGTTTTTCTCTCTTATGTGACGCAGACGAAGTTGCGTGGGTCAGCTAGTCACTTGATAAAGAAAGATTCAGCACCAACTTTGATTAATCTATTCCGGTCCCTATCACACAACTGCCATTCACACAGTACAAGACAGCGGCGCGCGGCGGCAGTAAGTCTAGACTAAAGTACGCAACCTTACAAATCTTGACCTTACTGTAAACGTCTTAAAATGCAAAATTGTTTGACAGCTTTCCAGAAGATTCCACAAAAATCCTACTAATATTATAAATGAGAAAGTTTGTGAGTAGGTATGGATGGATGGATGTATAGATGTTTGTTACTCTTTCACGCATAAACTACTGAACGGATTTGGATCAAATTTAGCACACAATATATAGTTTATAACCTGGACTAACACATAGGATACTTTTTTTCTCGGTAATAAGATCCCATGGGTCAATTTCAAACCTCACGCGGGCGAAGCCGCTGGCAGAAGCTAGTTTTGTTTATATGAATGGTCCTGCTTCTGTTCCCAGGTGTGGGACAGTACATCGGAGGACGCGCTGGGCTCGGAGGCGGACGGGGACCACCAGGACACACGACACCTGCACATACGACGTCGTGCCGCCTCCTCCGGCGGTCAGTACAATACCGGAATGATTCCTGACTAAACAAATATGATTATATTTTCCGTCTGTCAGTTAGATTATCAAAAACTATTGGATACGTGTTTTTTGTGTTATCAAATTAATAAAAATTGACGAAGTTAAACGGGACAAAGATCATGAATGTCGGCTTGTGACGTAAAAAATGTACTCAAATGGCACGTCACACGAGTTTTCGACGCACTGTATCGTCTTTATCTTTTGTTTATGTGAAACAATGTGTCCAATATTTTTTAGAAATCTATGTGACGGAGCCCCGTGGTGGCCCCCGACCTTAGCTTGCCGTCCGTCTGTCTTATGACGACAGGCCGTGTCGACCAGACCAGAGAGAGACCACACGCGCTAGGGCCGGAGCCTGCCGGGGCTGCGGGCCTGTTCAAAAGAGATACCGTGGCCCCGGAACGTAAAGGGCGAAGAAGGAACATGGATGGGTTTTAGTCAGTAAAAGTCTGACACTCCCATCCCTCTCCGCCCAGGGTGGGAGAAGTTATTTGATGATTTCCCATCAGAAAAAAAGGAGTGGGTTTCATTAATAGTCAACAACTAATAAAATACTGAAAAAAATATAGAAAACGTTGCCTGATACGTTACTTTTCCTACAGCAAGCGATGCTCCTTTCTTCGCACGGATGAGGCGAAAATCACCAGCGCCGTCGTCTTATAGCGAATCTAGAACTGAAGGCTACTTGAGGTAATTATTACTAACATACTTACTTATCTATACTTCTATTATACTATTTACTATATACAGGGTTATTTGTAAAACACCAGCAACCTCGCAGGAATAGATTACTGACATCTTAAACAACAACATTTGTTCTACGACTTTTCCGAAAACAGACAAAAAAAAATCAACTCTCCATACATATGTCCGAACAGCTGATGGAGTTTTGCATGAGAAGTCGATTTTTTTTTCCCTGTTTTCCCAAAAGTCGTAGAACAAATGTTGTTGTATATGATGTTAGTAATCTACTCCTGCGAGGTTGTTGGTGTTTTACAAATAACCCTGTATAATATAATCTATACTAATATTATAAAGCTGAAGAGTTTGTTTGTTTGTTTGTTTGAACGCGCTAATCTTAGGAACTACTGGTTGGAATTGATAAAATCTTTTTGTGTTGGATAGTCCATTTATCGAGGATGGTTATAGGCTATATATCATCACGCTATGACCAATAGAAGCGGAACATAAATGAAAAATGTTGCAAAAACGGGGAAAATTAATTCCTTTGTGAGCTTTTTCTCTCATATATGTGACGCAGACGAAGTTGCGTGGGTCAGCTAGTAATATTATAAAGTAGAAGAGTTTGTTTGTTTGGTGCGCTAATCTCAGGAACTACTGGTTCAAATTGAAAAACTCTTTTTTCTTGGATAGTCCATTTATCGAGGAAGGCTTTAGGGTATATAACATCACGCTACGACCATTAGGAGCGGAGCAGGAATGAAAAATGTTGCAAAAACGGGGATGTTTCGAGAAGGTTCTACGGCTTATAAAATGTTAAAATGTACGTGTTCTTGAAGGGAGACTGGAAAGCGTAAGGTAGTACGCTCTCAGACTATAGTCCATGTTCACCGAAAAGATAACGGAACTCTCCGGAACGGATGAACCGATTTCAATTTTATTTTTTTTGTTTAAAAGGTAAATTAGTCAGGATTATTCTTAGCTAAGTTTGATAGAAATCAGTTCAAGATGGCCGCCGCCACAAAATGGCGTATTACTTATTTACTCAAAAACTCCCTCAATATGGGTATCAAATGAAAGGACTTGACTAGTAGAATACTATAACCCTTTAATAAATTTAAAATCCAAGATGCCCCACTACAAAATGGTGAATTACATTTTTTTTCACAACTCCCTCATTATGGGTATCAAATGAAAGGGCTTGTGCAATTATGACCCTACGTGTCGGAGTTTTTTTTTAATTGTATGTAACTTGTGTTAAATAATGTTAAACTAGATATTTATTAGCAGAGTGCAAACACAAGAACCCATGGCGACTCGACACCGTCGCTCGGCTAGCTTCGCGGGCACGCACCATCTGCAATACAACATGTACTCACAGCAGCCCAATGGTAAGAATTGATTCACTTTATTTTACTTAACAATAAAATACTAAGACGAGTATATTTGTTAGGCTGTATAAAAATAAACTGGTGATCAACTGCATTTGTTTAAATTGAAAGCCGACTCCAACATAAATTAGAAAAATCAGAGTTATCCAAGAATAATCTCTCGTAACATGAGGCAGATAATGTCAGAACGTGTGAGTTCGAACCCAGACAGGCGCATTACTTTGTGTAATTTATTTCATCACCACTGCTTTCAAAACGGCGAAGGAAAACATTGTGAGGAAACCGGCATGTCCTAAATTCGAAGACATGTGACATCTACCAAACAGCACTGGGCCCGCGTGGTGAATTATAGCCCATACGCAAAATACGCGCTTTGACGTGGAGTTGCTATTTTTGGCCTAGAAAATGACACTATTTCGTATTTGTCGAGGTCTTTCTTACATAACTTTTTTGAGTTGGGAACTAAAACTCAATTCTATGGAATTGACAGTTTTCTACTTAAAAAAAAAAAACACAAAATTGACAATAATTGGGTTGTTCTACCACATACTCAGAAACCATACGGAGTCAAAACCAGGGGTTGTACGGGTCCGAATCATCGTTGTCGTGGTCGAGCGAAGCGGAGGAGCGGTACGAGACCTGCTCGAGCGGAGCGAGCGATGCGCCTGATACTAGGAGCGAACAGCAGTTAGTATAAAACTTAAATTTGGTTTTTATTCTCTGCGATAGTCAATGTTATGAACTTATTTGTTTTGAATTTTTCATAAATGTGTGGCCATTTGAAATATTTTTGACAAATGGTATAAACCACTCCACATGAATCGTTTTTCACTAACACTACGGACAGTCGACACTTATTTTTCAGGAGTGTCAGACTTTTACTGACTAAAACCCATCCATGTTCCTTCCTCGCCCTTTATATTCATGTTCCGGGGCCACGGTATCTCTTTCGAACGGGACTGTTCGAAAGAGATACCGTGGCCCCGGGAATTTCGAACAGTCCCGCAAGACAGTCGACACCTTTAGTTATAAGTCGAGCTACACGATAATTGACAAATGCTTGCACTGATTGGACAGGTCCACTCAAATCTGTATGGTTCTTTATTCATAATACCATTTCAAACAGTAAAGGTTGTAGCCCACATAAACGACTCCGCTCTCACCCAACATAAAGTATATAATTCAAAAATGGGCTTTCAGTATTTCTCTTTAGATATACTTTACATTGGCATTGACAGCGGTAAGTCAGCTGTCAGCGAGCTGTCTGCTAATTTATGTTGCCAATGTAAAGTTTATCTAAATAGCAATACATAAAGCTCATTTTTGAAAATAATATTTTTGTTGGTTGGTAGTGGAGTCGTTTATGTGGGCTACAACCTTAATCTGCATAGTTATCATGTGAGTTGAGCAAGATTATGTCTGGACTTTAAAACAGACTATGACCTCTGAGTTTGTTTCGGCTGTTTCCTCTCAGAGTCGTCAGGTACGAAGCACCAGCCCCATCTAGTTTTAAAAAAATGTCGTGTAAGTGTTTGTAAAAACCTACTTGCAAAATAAATATCATTTATCATTTTATCATTGACCTAAATAAATGTAATCGGCATTGGGCTGAGCATTGAAAATCCAACAATATAGCATTCATTTAGTAAAAAGGGACGTGAAACTAAGATTGGAATGCAATGCATGAAACATTCTTTACAATTTCCCGTTTGGTGGAAATCATCAACAGTTTTTGATAATTTGACTTCTCAGCTTACATTACAAGATGTGACGCTCCGAAGTCATGTTAACAATATTACAAGATGTGACGCTCGAAGTCATATTAACAATATTACAAGATGTGACGCTCGAAGTCATATTAACAATATTACAAGATGTGACGCTCGAAGTCATGTTAACAATATTACAAAATGCGACGCTCCGAAGTCATGTTAACAATATTACAAGATGTGACGCTCGAAGTCATATTAACAATATTACAAGATGTGACGCTCCGAAGTCATGTTAACAATATTACAAGATGTGACGCTCGAAGTCATATTAAAAATATTACAAGATGTGACGCTCGAAGTCATGTTAACAATATTACAAGATGTGACGCTCGAAGTCATATTAACAATATTACAAGATGTGACGCTCGAAGTTATGTTAACAATATTACAAGATGCGACGCTCCGAAGTCATGTTAACAATATTACAAGATGTGACGCTCGAAGTCATATTAACAATATTACAAGATGTGACGCTCGAAGTCATATTAACAATATTACAAGATGTGACGCTCGAAGTCATGTTAACAATATTGCAGGATGCGACGCTCGAAGTCATGTCAACAGTATTACAAGATGTGACGCTCGAAGTCATGTTAACAATATTACAAGATGTGACGCTCGAAGTCATGTTAACAATATTACAAGATGTGACGCTCGGAGTCATGTGAACAATATTATATTTAATTTTCCGTCGCAGTAAGAGTGTGGTCCCGATGGGCGGCGGTGACGGCACGTCGTCGGGCGGCGTGCGCTTCCGCAGCGTCATCTCCGACGTGTTCGACGGCAAGCTGCTGTCTTCTGTGCAGTGCCTCATCTGTAATAGGGTAAGTTTTACTCATTACACCAATCTTAACTCATCACTTGCCTAGCCTGTTCCTAACTATGTTGAGGTTGGCTTCCAGTCTAACCGAATACAGCTAAATATCAGTATTTTAAATGGGGCGACTGCCTATCTGAGCTCCACAATCCAGTTAACACTAGGTAATACGATACCCTTTGGTAAAACTTGGTGTATCAAATGCTAAGTATACATCATAACCTATCTATTAGGCTTGAAGGCACCTAAAAAACCCGATTCCTGTCGGCTTCCCTTCGGGAACATTGGAGTGTCTTGTCTAGGTATCTATAGTCCTTACAATATTTATAGTTGGACATTGATCTCTGTTATACAGATTGGCTCCAACAAATAGCCAAGTAATGAGATTGATATCTCTTGAAACACGCTTTAGAAGTAACATTTAAGCCAATACCTATAAATGTTACTTAGCTAAGTTCTATTCCTGTCACACAGATACGGGAACATTTAAAAGCACATGTTGTTTAGTAATTTATACTATGAGGGATTTTATTTTTCAACTTCCCTAGTCGCTGGATAGATGGCGCTGATCTCGGTATGTTACTGCAAGGAACAGAACGTCACATAATTTCACTTAAACCTTTTGTATTGTATAACGGGCTGGTGTCCGCAACTCCACGTCAAGGCGCGTATTTTGCGTACAGCACTTAAGCAAACGAAAGTGTCAACAACGAGCGTATGTGACGTGTTTTTTCAAGCGTTTTGGCTTTGGCACTTAGTAACGTAGTCAGTTCAACGCTATTCACCGAGTTCTTGTAAACAACTTTTGTTTTTTATTCTCAAAAGAAAACCTCTTATTGATCTGATTCATTTCCTTAGCAATACATCATCATTCTCCTGCCCTTATCCTTTTTATTTAATTTATTTGGGGTCAACGCAGCATATCTTCTTCTTTCATACTTCTGTATTACTCGTCATCTCAAGAGCCACAATAAATACAAACTTATTTAATTTCTCATAGGTGTCAACGCGAGTGGAGACTTTCCAAGACCTGTCTCTCCCGATTCCGTCGCGCGAACACCTCGCAGTGATCCGGTGCCAGCAACCTATCCTCAATCATCACGTGCCGCATGGAGCTCAGGAGTCGTGGGTCAGTACTACACTATCATATCGAATAATGGGCTTTTTAGACCCATTAAATTAAAAAAAAAAACTCTTAGCGAAGCCCAAAGGTCCTCCCCATCATTGTGATCATTTTGTTGTCATAGACTAGGTACCTGGGAACCTTCTTGTTATGGAGATATTGGGGGTCAAAGTTTCAACTTGTTGACTTTTTTTTAAATATAAGTTATTTTTATTGTAATATTTTTACTTTAAACACCTCCACAAACCCCGTACCATTCCATCCATCCATTAGCACAATGTTTTGAGTACATTGAGTTCTACTACAAGACATGATATTTCACCCCAAAAAATAGCCGTTTCCCAGCAATCATTTGTGTAAACTTACCTTATCCATCCGAAAAAAAAATCTACATGTAATTTTTTCAGTGGTAGTTAAAAAATAGCAGGCGTTCTATACATTTCGACCGTGTAGATATTACAGTTTTGTAGGAAACGGCTTTAAGCTGGTAGTTTCATGTTGTGAGAACGAATAAATAAGTTGAAACGTATGAACCAGGTGTGGTGGTTACTAAGCTGGCTGCGGTCGTGGTTCTACGGTCCGGTGGTGTCCCTACAAGACTGTCTCGCTGCTTTCTTCAGTGCTGACGAACTCAAAGGCGATAATATGTACAGGTATGTCTTTGAAATATACTGGTCTACCTTAATATTTCAGTACTGAGACCAACCCGGAGGAGCCTGTGGCTAAATAATAAGTTATTGGGAGCTTTAAAGTATAAAATAGATTTAGTGATAGGACCTTACTCGTCAGTGGCGCCATCTAGTGAGCTTAATAATGTCATTACGTTTTCTATGTTGCTGATGAGACCAATTTTTCAAACACATGAAGCATCGTGTCGCGTATTTCCTTGAAAATCCTTTGGATTTTGATAGAAAAGTGTCAGTTGCGTAACACTTGGGTGCAGGTTTGTCGACTTGGTACAATAAAAAAACCAAAGTTTCTCTCCTATGCGAAATATAATCTTTACCATTGCCACTCGAAAAAGGGTATATTTGGTTCATCGAAAACAGTATGTTTAAATTTAATTGTTCTCTTGTTAGCGATTGTATAACAAAATAAATATAAATACCATACTACTATTTAGTTCCTCGCAATGATAAAAAGTAAAAATAAAACTTCTTGGTCCTTGAATCCCTCACTCCACTCGGGATTCTAATTAAATTCCCTTTTTGTTCACTTGCTGTATAACCTACTATTATTTCTTTTCCACATTTCCCCCACAGTTGCTCCCGCTGCAATAAACTCCGTAACGGTGTGAAGATGTCGGGCGTGGTGCGTCTACCGGAAGTGCTGTGCGTGCACCTCAAGCGCTTCCGGCACGAGCTCATGTTTAGCGCCAAGGTCGGCGCACGAGTCTCCTTCCCCATCAACGATCTAAACATGGCGCCTTATACGCATAAAGGTAAATAATCGTAGTGTCTAGGCGACTGAGCTCTGCTATTTATTCTGTCGCTGTGCTCCGGTGCAAAATAGATAAAACGGATTTTCCCAGATATGATATGAGACCCAGCTGGATCGATTTTTCGCCCACGTATACCCCTACATTGGAGTCTTCACAGAAAATTGGTAAGGTTTTTTCGAGGCTGTAATTACAAAAATAATATTGATTATTCATTTAATAGTATGGGATGGAGTATGAACACATAGTCAAAATAAAGTAACTGGAGAAACTTACAGACGTTACAAGCATCGAAAACAAATATGTAATTGAAAAAATAAAAACATTTCTGGCCAGTGACGGGCCTGAGTCATGCCCCTTGCATTAACCATATGCCAAAATCACAGAAACTATTCTTTAAATTTTCTCAAGGTGTTTGCTGACGATTTGTGCACCTTGGCTTACCCTTCAGGCCTAGAAGGCGTGATTATACAGGGTGTAAACCACCTCATCACAAAGCCAAGCATTCTGTACATTAAAGTAAGTAACTTTACGCAAAAAAAAAATTGCTGGGAAACCATTTTTTTTTTTGTGGTTATAAATCATGTTTTCTGGTAGAACTCAATGTAACGCACTTAAAACATTGTGCTGGCAGATGGATTGAATAGTACGGGGGTCGTGGAGGTGTTAAAAGTTAAAATTTTACAAAAAAAGCTTGTCAAAAATTTGTAACATTGACCCCCAATATCTCCGTAACTAGAAGGTTCCCAGGTATGGTGTAGAACAAAAAAGTGGTCGCAATGATGTGGAGAACAAGTACCTTTCAGCTTCGTAAAGAGGTGTTTTACAACCTTTATTATATTAAAAATAAAGTATTTTTCTCTAAAGTAAACTACAATTCCCCAGACTGCACATCAAAGATAACCCGGTACGAGCTGTGCGCCGTGATCTGTCACGCGGGCACGGCGGGCGGCGGCCACTACACGTGCGTGGCACGCAATGGTCGCGCGTGGTACACCTTCGACGACCATTGTGTGCAGCCACTGCCCTACCATCATCTGCCACACTGCGAGGCCTATGTGCTGTTCTATAGGTAAGCAGAGATGTTAAACTTGTTACATAGATTTAAGGGGAGAAGCTCGTGGCTAATAAAAATGCTTATACACTCAGTAAAACTAAGCCAACGAAGTGGAATGCCGGACCACAGTCTCGGTCCCAAAAGCCACGTCCTAGCTTGGGAAATTAATTTATTGTATATTTAATTGACGTAATGCGCTGATTTATCGCGTTGCTGCTAATTCATTTTGCTATAAAAGAATGATTGTTAAGCTTGTTAACTGAAAAAATATAATTAGTCCGTCACTTAGATTATCAAAAAATATTTCACCCGTTTTGCTTTTGTTACATAAACCAAAATTGACGAAGATAAGACGCTTTTAAAATTCTCAATACGTCACTGTTTGGTAACATTTTTGGTGAGTACTGACGTCACGAGCCCCCCACTCCCGAGTTTTGATGCGTTTTATCTTTGTCAATATTCGTTGATTTACAAAAACAAAAAATACATGTCCATTATTTTCCAATACTCTAACTGACAGACTAAATAGATTTGCAATTTATTGATGGTGGGAACCATGGTCAAATAAGGGAACTAGCCTATTGTAACAGTCGCTGAGGTCGATATTTAGGTAAAGCCGTGCTTGCCTAGGTTGGTCTGTGGTTGGGTGACCACCCTTACATACCGAGTTTCCTCCGTGCCTCGGAAAGCAAGTTAAGCTGTTGGTCCCGGCTGTTATTTGTCCATCTTTGACAGTTGTTGCAGATAGTCAGTGGCTCAACCAGTCTTACCAAGTGATATTGTGTTACCCAGTATTACCTGGCTTTTGGTGATCAGACAGGGAGTCACTCCATGTAAAATACTGGTATTTAGCTGCATCCGGTTAGACTGGAAGCCGAGCCCAACATAGTTGGGAAAAGGCTAGGCTGATGATGACACCTCTTTGGGTTTGCTGTGTTTGTTGACCAAAGGAACCGCCTTGAAGTAATGACTACTCATTCGGCTCATGCCGATTGCCAAATATGTTCCACATTTACTAAAGTAAACCTTTTTTCTAGTAATGTATGTTGCTGTGTTCTTATGCATACATACATAACATTTGTAATCCCCGAAGGGTTTGACAGAGGTGTACCTAAATAATAAGCTCGCCCCCTTTAACATTTCACTTACTTAATTATAGCTGACGAAATGTGGGTGTACTTGCTAGGAACCAGTGGCGAGGGGTTTATACAACTAGAAACATACCGGCTTCCTTTCGGAACAACCACTATAATGGAGTCTACTATTCCCAAAAGTAACACAATGTAGGTAATTCAATCAGGACGTTATTGCCATAACATGACTAAAACTACAAATGGTTTGATGTATGGTTTTTTCAAACATAATTAAAAATATGCACCGGACCGGCTTACCTGTTACAAAATGTTACCCTTCGCTACTGCTAGGTACAGTGCCGACCAAAAGTCGATAAGCAATCTCACAAAGCAATAGCTTGACGTTTAGTTTGACTTACGACCTTCTACTTTCAACAAAATAGATATTGTCAGCAACTAGTTGTAGTTCATAATTTCAATGCCAATATCTAAGACATGATGGCCTAGCGGTTGGGCCCGTCCAGAATTAAGAGCGAATCAGTAAGCCGTGAGTTCAAATCCCGCACAGTTACTTTTAGTCTTTTTGTAAGTTTTTACTCTACAGAAATATTATATTATTTAACTTGTTTGCTTTGTTCACACATTTCGTAAAGTTAGGGAGGTAGATAGAAAAATAAATCAAGAATTTTGTTAGATTTCTGTGAGGTAGACATGAGTTTTATGAATACTTTAACTTGATCGGAATGAACTTTGTCGTTTGGTTGTAGTCATACAGAATACACTATATAATGTGGTATTTGATGGTCAGTGACGTGTGGTTTAATAGATAGCGGTATTGTTGTTGGTGTGATTCTTAAAATGCGGGCAAATATTAATATTAAGGCGAGGGCGACTATTATCGCGAATTATCCGCGCTTCATAAAAGTGGCCTTAATAGGACTAAATGTGAGTATTATAATTATTTATGAATTGTAACTTAAACATTAAAAATTTAAAAACGAATGGGTATTATAAATTGTTCATTTATTTGGTGACCTGTGGTTTACTTAATTCGTTATTTTTTTTTTCAATCTATCATGCAAGATAAATAATTAGTGTTTATTATTGGATTTATAAATGCAGAGTGAATGAAGTCACTTTAGTATTTATTACAGCTGCCTAACATCATTTTTTTTGTTTAGAGAAATGCAGTAAGTCTCTGGATCAAAAGGTATGAGGAAGAAGGGAGCCTGGCAAGTAGACAGCGAAGTGGAAGGTCGTCGCTTATTAGCGAAGCGCAGCGACAACATATCGTGGGCGAGTATGAAACCAATGGTTTCACACCTACGACACACTCGGAGTCACCGCAAACTGTTCGCCGTGCCCTCCACGCTGAAGGCTTGCATCACAGAAGATCAGCTAAAATGCCCTTCTTGACAGAAAGACATAAAGAAGAACGATTACATTTCGCACGGGAATATTTAGACTTTCACTGGATTACTTCCATTTTGTTCCGGTTCGCGGTCGCCACTCCAGAACTTTTTGACCCCATCGGCCATCCGTTCTGCGAGCAATGTGCCCTGCCCACTGCCACTTAAGTTTAGCAATTCTTCGGGCTACGTCGGTGACCTTGGTTCTCTTGCGGATGTCTTCATTTCTGATGCGATCACGCAAGTAAACTCCGAGCATAGCCCTCTCCATTGCCCTTTGGGTGACTTTAAGCCGCATACGTCTACTTGACTGCATTGAAAATAATGGGGGTTATACAAAATATTAATCCCTAATGTTCTAGTTTTAATTAGACGTGTTACAAAATATTTAGCGATATTAATAATTCCTAAATTGAGGTTTAGTTTCAATCTTCTTTTCTTCAGGAAAATGAACACTTAAACTATAACCTCAATATGAGTTACATTTATTGTGACGTCACATAAAAAACATATTCACGAAGTATGAATTATGTGTTAGTTTTCAGTAAGCTCTGTTGAATACCGATAGATAGAAGTGGGTATCAACAATTATATTTGTGTTATTAGAATATCCTTGTTATGTTAATAAAAAATGACTTCAAGTGGGTATACCGATACACAAAAAAATCTTATGAACGGTTACAAGAGAACTTCTTATATCTAGGTAGGAATGTGACGTTACAAATCTTATTAAAGTTGTTAATTATATGAATAAATGAAACGAATAAAACAATTTTTGTTATCTGTCAGCACGACTTTTTTTTCCAACTTCCAACACCGAAAAAATATTACACAATCTCATAAATAGTTATGATGGGTTATTAACTTATATTTAAATCTTTATAAAAAATTAATAATGAGCATGAACCCATTTCAAAATAAATACCTAAGTAAATAGTTTTTGTATAAAATACAAATATAAATTAAAGTGGTTACAAAAAAAAACCCGTATGTAAACGGGATTTGAACTCAAGACACGTTGATCGTGAATCCACTGCTTAACCTTAACAGCTATCAACACCTGGTAGATATGGTCGAAGTTTACCTATCCAATGCAAATACGATCATGCGTTTGCTGCGTGTATAACAAAAGAGACGGTAATATATATCTTTTTGTTTCGTGGAGAGCAACGCGACAACTTGCGACAGTAGGCGACTCTGTGGCTGTGGTGTGCGTAGGTACTGTATTGAGACAGCTTACACATACAGCCGCACGGACGCTCGGCCGTGCGTTCACAGCAAAATGATCCTTCGCGTGCCTGTGCGCTTATGAACGCTTACTGTACACCTCTAACCTAACCCTTGAGCATGATGGCATGATTGGCGAGATAATTATGATAATGATATTGTCATTCTCTAATAAGTTTTGTGGTTTCGTCTATCAGGAAGGTGAATCCCCAAATGGTAACGTTAAGGCAGAAGGCGGCTGAAATATTAGAGTCGACGAGCATCGAGACCAACGACATCAAGTTCTACATCTCCAAACAATGGATCAACAAGTAAGTGAACATAGCCAGTTAATTTTTTCAAGTTTCATGTGGGGTCGAGCCTATTGCCGTCAATCGGGCACAAATAAACCTAAACCGAAAACATGTGACATCTACCAACCTTCACTGGGCCCGTTGGGTGAAATACAGCCCATTCCCTCTCATAGAGAGACAACCAACGGAAGTCAAAATCAGTATTTTTTTCATAATAAACTGGGGACCAAATTGCCGTGTAGAAACCAAAGTTACTTAAGGGTAGCCCGCGAAAATAACATTTTCTTACGTTTTTTTTCAATTTGCAGGCCAGTGGCAGGTTGTATGAAGTTCGATCGTTCGCGACTGTAAGACGTATGTAGTTACAGAATAATGATCATCGAAATCGTCAATACAACCCTCCAAGCTCACATAAGTATAGGAACGATTTTGACCATGCAAAAATCGTCCATCGACTTATATGAACTTAGAGAATTGTACAGTCACGTCTAATAGTATTGTTACATCGGACCTACTAGAACATTCGAGAAAGCAAGTGATTACAGTGCGTGTACGTTAGAAGTTCGAGAGCATTCTATTATTATTAGTTTTAAAGTTAGGTAAAAAAAGACATTATAACTTCGACCGTACGCCTAGTGCATACAGTTCATATTTGTTTGTACAAGTAGCTAGTAATAATAATTACCTACTTGCTATTCTTTTGTTAGTGTTTTTTTATGACCCTCTAGAATATTCGTGGTTATTCTGGTGTGTCTGTTGGCGAATATAAATACATCGCTCAGACCCGCGATCGTCAGTCTTGTTTTGGCTACACAACGAAGCGAATCGAAGTGAACTACAAGAGCGATATCTAAGCGAATAGTGAACAGTAGTGTATTGTAGTGTACTTGTTATTAGGTTTAAATTGTTTTGTGATTAATAAAGTTATTGTGTGGTTTAATCGGTAGTAATTAATTTATCTCATACCCAGCTCGTAACAGTATGTAAACACTTAAGAATTTTTAAATTGTGTTTCTTCTAATGTACTGATTAAATTTTATTTTATTACGTACATAGTATTCTGGAACTCATATTTTTATGAAAAAGATCCAATTTCCTAGTTCTCGCGAAAATAGCTCTAATATTAAGGAAAGTGTATATGTCACCGTAAAATTGTCAAATACGTTATATTGTAATATCTCTAGCGATATTGTAAAGTCTCGAATTATTGTCAAATGAACATACTGCTTACAACAAAACGCATTTTTTTTCGTAAAATGCATGCGATGGTAGTCAACTTACGCGGTGTGGAGGGAAGGAGGGGTCCCCCTTGCCCAGTGGCACAACTCTCATGAAAAGATAATGCACCATTCCTGAGAAATACCGATTAATATAACATAACCTTAAAACACTTTATATTCCCCCTAAAAAGCGTAGTGGACGGAGCCCCGCTTCGCGGGGCCCCTATTTCCGAGTGCAGGGTTTAAAGGAACCTAACTAACCTAACGGGCACCCCGCCCCAAGTCCCGATTATGGGGGCAGAGATACTTCCGTATGTTCAGTTGACAATAATTCGAGACATTACAATTATAATATACAATTATATAATTATTATATAATATATATTAATTATATATTATGTATTAATTAATTATACAATTATAATTATATTATAACGTGTTTGACAATTTTACGGTGACATATACATACTATTAGACGTGACTGTAGCTGTACTGATGATTTTGATGGTTATAATTCTGTAACTACATACATTTTACAGTCGCGAACCATTGAACTTCATACAACCTGCAACTGGTCTGCAAATTGCAAAAATAACGTAAAAAAATGGTTTCGCGGGCTACCCTAACGCTTTCAGAATTTCTCTGAAGAATATGCAAGCTGAAGTGGCCCCGCCATGTTAGCCGTAGAACCGGTGACCGATGGGGTAGACGTGTGTTGTTGAGTGGAGACCGTGAAACGTCTACTGTATGGCGCGGGGCGTCGGGCGGAGGCGAGGCGCGGGCGAGGTGATGGCGCGGCAACACTTCTTTAATATTTCATAAAAAATGTTTAGAAGAGGTGTGGCGCGAGACATACTACGACTTTTTCAAAAAACAGCAAAAAAAAAACAACATCATACAAAACTCGATCAGCTGTTCGGAAATTTCTATGGAGATTTGAATTCTTTTTGTCTGTTTTCGTAAAATTCGTAAAATAGACAAATGTTGTTGGTGTTTTACAAATAAACCGGTATAGACAATCAACTTCTTTTTTCATCTCTCAGTTAACCGATACTTTCATAACAATAGAATATTTATATTTAAAAAAAAATGTTTTATAATAATAGATTACTCGTTATATGCCTTTTAA
Organism: Xestia c-nigrum; assembly: GCA_916618015.1. Lineage (NCBI taxonomy): Eukaryota > Metazoa > Arthropoda > Insecta > Lepidoptera > Noctuidae > Xestia > Xestia c-nigrum. Next base: position 11,396,965 of record OU745248.1, read on the forward strand.
AGTAAATTGTACAATTAGCGTAACACCAAAATGTAAGAGGGTTTTTAAATGACAGTTGATCTCCTCGCTAGATTCAACACATGGGCGGAGCCGGGTCCCATAGACAACAGCGACTTCGTGTGTTGGCACGGCGGCGTCAGGCCCGACCGCGCTCCGCATCTTCATCATCTGGCTGCCCTCGTCCCGCAACCTCTATGGGAGTTCCTCTACCTGCAGTGAGTATACGACCTCTTTTGAATATCCAACTTCATCATCTGTGTAGTCTTTTATCAACTACTAGCTGACCCACGCAACTTCGTCTGCGTCACATATGAGGGAAAAAGCTACCTACTACTACTACATTTTTTTTTTTCATAAGAACCTTCTCCTGATAATAACAAACACAACAAAAAAAGAATCAGCCAAATCGGTCAAGCCGTTTTCATGCTATGTCGTGACAACGGAAAACGGGTTTCATTTTTATAATATAGATTATTTTTTGTTTATACTAAACCCGAAAAGGGGTCATTGTACTCATCATTTTGAACAACTTTTTCTATGGGACGAACCTTGAAATCGCGGAAAAAAAATCAGCTGTTCCCTACATTTATTTTCGCATAACTCGTCAAAATGTAGGGAACAGCTGATTTTTTTTTCGCGATTTCAAGGTTCGTCCCATTCCTCTTCTAGTATAAACAAAAAATAATGTTGTATATATAGATAGATGTTGTAACTAATTCTTACTAATATTTTAAACTATATGGATGTTTGTTACTCTTTCACGCAAAAACTCCTCAACCCATTTGGATGAAATTTTGCAGACATATAGTTTAGAGTAGAATAAATGATTGAAATTGAAATTGAAATTGAGTTTTTATAACCTAGTAATAATATGAGGCTAGGTTTCCACCAAAGCTAGTTTCAAACGAGCTGAGCGGAGAGAAGACTTGCGGGAATCAACCAATCCAATGGTTGAAATTCACATTAAGATTCAAGTTTCTGCTGTTATTGGCCAAATCTTGCACGTCAGCCATTTAGTTCGATCCACTTTGGTGCAGTCTTGGCCTCATACGAAGAGTGACTATCTCTCTGATCACCACAATGCAGCTATTGGCCACAGTGCCTATTGGTAACACAGGCAAGTCTTTGGGGTTGCCACTAGATGTACCAAAAGGGTCCGACGGCTTAACTTGCTTCTCGCTGGCACGGACGAGTTCTGGGATGAAGTGCACAGTCGCCCATCCACCAAGTGATCACACCAAACGTAACTGCCAAAATTACTTTGAACTTTATTTCAATTGGGATAAGATTTGTAATTGGTCGTAGCCACTGACAAGTATCAATCACAACTAAAATGTTAAGCAAATAAATTATTCTTATTCTTAAATATTGAGAAACGCATGCGAAGGAAGTAACTCTGCCCCATAATCGGGTCTTGGGGCACCCGTTAGGTTAGTTAGGTTCCTTTAAACTCTGCACTTAGAAATAGGGGCCCGCGTAGCGGGGCTCCGTCGACCATGCTTTTTAGGGGAATTTAAAGGGTTTTGAGTTTAGGATATCCTAATCGGTATTTTTCAGGAATGGTACATTATCTTTTTATGAGAGTGGTACCATCGGGCAAGGGGATCCCTCCTTCACTCCTCTCCTCTATACCGCGCGAATTGACTTCCATCGCATCCATTTCACAATATTACGGTTTCACTTCGATAGATTACAATCTACCGAAAAATAATGCGTTAAGTATATTGCAAGCTGTATGTTCACAATATTTCGAGAGTTTACTAACCTCGCTATAGAGATAACAATATAACGTGTTTCACAATTTTACGTTGACAGTTGTAAGGTTTATTTAGAGTTGTCTGTGTCAGGAAGTGTGAAGGTGATAAAGTAGCGGATGTGTCGTGTTGCAGGTTCGGCGGCGGGCCGGCGGTGTCGCACGTGCACGAGTGCGGAGTGTGCGCGCGCGCCGCACAGCGCCTGCGCACGCGCCGCGCCAGGGAACTCGCCTCCTTCTGCGAGCTGCACGCCAGCTTCCAGGTATACACACTGCACGAAACAGCTTCATGAGAATCTATCTTTTGCCCTCGGTATCGCACGTGTTATGCGCGGACATCATTATACACCGTGTTTCCGGACAATATCCATAAACTTCGACCGGTCATTATGAACAACTTTTACTATGAGACAAACCCTGAATCGCGTAAAATAAATCAGCTGCTCCATACATTTTGTCGATTAATACGAACATAATTGTAGATAACAGCAGATTTTTTTTTTTCGCTGTTCAGCATTTGGTCCCGTAGTAAAAGTTGTTCATAATGATGACTACAATGACTGGTCGAAGTTTGTGGATGTGGTCCAGAAACACGGTGTAGGTATAAGAAATTTTCTTTCAGAATCTGATTCGTACAATGAATGCTGCTTTTTTATATTTTGTTCCTAGCCTGCTCTATTCCACACCTGGGCAAAGAATGCTGTTTGCCAGGCAAGATTTTATGAAGTAATACTCATTTTCTAATACTCCAACTATCATTCGTTTTCTGTCAATTGCTTGTAGATGACAGAGATGGAATGATGTTTTAAAACACATTTTTTTACTTTTATGTAGCGGGTAAAACGGGGTGATTATAGAGAGATACAAGGGTGGATTCGAGACAAAACTTTGAAAATGGATTTTAACGTTGAATTCATATGATACGAGGGTCATTCAATAAATACTTAGCCTACAAAAAGTAAACGAAAATTTTGGAAAAGTGGCAATTTATTTTTCAACATAGTCTCCTTTTAGTTCGATACACTTAGCCCAGCGATGCTCCAACTTTTTTAACCCGTCCGAAAAATAGTTTTTGTCAAACTCTGCAAAATAGGCCTCCGTGGCGGCGATGACCTCCTCATTCGATCCATATCTATTCCCGGCGAGTGATTTTTTCAGATTAGGAAACAGAAAAAAATCACAAGGGGCCAAATCTGGAGAATACGGTGGATGGGGCAGCAATTCGTAGCGTAATTCGACCAATTTGGCCATGGCTACGGCAGACGTGTGAACCGGTGCGTTGTCGTGGTGAAGCAGCACTTTTTTCTTCGCCAGATGGGGTCGTTTTTTCTTGAATTCGGCGTCGAATCGGCCCAATAAATCGGCATAGTAAAGCCCTGTAATTGTTTTACCCTTCTCGAGGTAATCGATGTAGATAACACCTTGTGAATCCCAGAAAACGGTGGCCATAACTTTTCTGGCCGATTTTACAGTTTTCGCCTTCTTTGGAGCACGTTCCCCGGTCTGGATCCATTGTTTTGATTGCTCCTTGGTCTCTGGTGTGTACCAGTGGATCCAGGTTTCATCGACGGTCACAAAACGACGCAAAAACTCCGCTGGATTCCGCTTAAACAGCGCCAAACACGTCTCCGATGTGGTCTCACGGTTGCGCTTGTTTTCTGGTGTGAGTAAACGCGGCACCCATCGCGCCGACAGCTTTCTCATGCGCAGTTCCTCGTGAAGAATATGATGCACTGTTCCTTCTGAAATGCCTACAGTCTCAGCTAGCTCCCGAACCTTCAATCGGCGATCTGCCAATACGAAATCATGGATTTTTTTAATGTTTTCCTCAGTAGCAGCTGTTTTCGGTGCACCTGGACGTGGTTCATCAAAAACCGACGTACGGCCACGTGCAAACTCGTTGAACCAATTCTTGACGGTGGCCATCGATGGAGAAGAGCCACCGTACACAGCATCCAAGCGCTCTTTGATTTCGATGCGCGTTTTCCCTTCCAAAAATAGGAATCGAATCACCGAACGATATTGCTCTTTTTCCATTTTTGTAAAACCGATCGACACGTTCGCAAGTTGTCAAATTAAAACAAATGAAGGGATTGGAATGAAAATTTGAAAAAAGAATTAAAAAAGAATGTGCTACACTGTGGTAAAACTCTTTTGAAACTACAGTGCCCTCTGGCGATCAGGCTAGGTACTTATTGAATGCACCTCGTATGTTACGAACAAGTACCCTCTTGTTACAAGAGGGTTAATAAGAAATAATAGCCTGGCGGGGTAACCGTCGCACGCCTCGGTGAAGGAAAACATCGTGAGGAAACCGGCATGCCTGCGACATGTTCCTCGACGGCATGTACAGTCAAGTCAGAGACCTATGGGCGGCATACAATCTCTGTCACCAGCCCGCTTAGCATGACCACCGGAGAAACGAGAGAGGCTCGACAAATATTTTGTTTATCTGTCATTGAATCGACAAAATGACAGATGTACAAAAGGTTTTTCGACTCTCTGTCGTGTCTACGGTGGTCATGCTTCGCGGGCAGGTGCACTAACCTCACGAGATAAAGAGAACCATATTAATACGCAGGGACTTAGAAACACCTTCATAAGTGTTACATGTTGAATTAGCAACAGAATCAAATATGTAACACTTATTTAATGTGTTTTCAATGTGTTAACTCAAAACACTTGCAAAAGTGTAACCGTAACATATCTGTAACAGATATAAAAGGCTTAACAGTGTTAATAAGTGTTTAACAGGTAAAGTCAGCGTTGCCAAATTTACAATGTACTTATTTATGGTTAATACGCATTAGATAGCCGAAATCAAGTCGCAGTCTGTTGTAAAACTGATTATTTCAGTTACACATATTAGCACTTCTTAACACATATAAAATGTTTCAGTTTGATTCGGTAACATTATTGTATCTGTTACATCTAAAAGTGTTTTTCTGTTGAAACTATTTTAAAAACAGTGTTAAAACCATATTATTACGGTTACAGTTGAGTCCCTGTTAATAGACATGTACGACAGTATCAAAAAATTGCTATTAAGTCCGTCACTTAGAATATTGGAAAATAATGGACATGTATTTTTTGTAAATCAATGAATATTGACAAAGATACACGCGTCAAAACTCGTGATGTCAGAACTCACTTAAAATTATACCAAGGCGGACGTATTGTTAATTTGAAAATTTTCTTATCTTCGTAAATTTTGTTTTATGTAACATAAGAAAATAAAGGGTGTAAAACACCTCTTCACGAAGCCAAAAGGCACTTGTTCTCCCCATCATTGCGATAATTTTTTTGTTCTACACCATACCTGGGAACCTTCTAGTTACGGAGATATGGGGGATCAAAGTTACAACTTTTTGACGAGTTTTTTTTTAATTAAACACAATTTTTATTTAGAAGATTTTAAGTTTTAACACCTCCACGACCCCCGCACTATTAAATTCATTCACCAGCACAATGTTTTAAGTGCGTTACATTGAGTTCTACCACAAAACATGATTTATAACCTAAAAAAAAAGTCCTAAAAATAAGTTCTTTCCCAGCAATAATTTTTGCGTAAAGTTACTTAGTTTGATGTACAGAATGCTTGGTTGAAGGCTTCGTGATGAGGTGGTTTACACCCTGTATACGGGTCAAATATTTGTTGTTAATGTAACTGACGGATAATTATATTTTTTTACTCACAATCTCTCAACATTAAAATCCCATTCAAAGTTTTGTCTCGATTCATCCCTGCATTTCTATTCCACTTGATTTTACGTTACATTACAAATCGACACACGTACACAGTAGTTTGTTTTGCCCATTGTTTGTATTGACTAAACAACGAAAAAGTGACTATAATTTTTGTATTATTTTTGGAACCTAAATGACCGCTATCAATTCTGTAACCGATTCTAAACAAACTATTTTCGAATCGAAGACCCGCAACAGTAGTTAGGCTGCTTCACGTTTTTCAGGGTCCCGGGTTCGAATCCCGGTAGAAGTAAATGTTTGTGTGATAAGCATGGACATTTGTTTCCGAGTCATGGATTTTTTGTACAATAAGTATGTATTTACAAACAAAAAGTATCTATGTAGTATATCAACTATCTGGTGTCCACGACACAAGCTTCGTTGCTTACTGTGGAACTAGATGGCGCTTTGTGTATGCGATATTATTATTTTTATGTTACGTGTTGTATGTAAACGTTGTTTTTGCAACAAGAATCGTTCCCTTGCTATACCAAAGTTGTGTCGTACAGGAACAAGAACGACCTCACGCGATCTACGGCATCAGCATGCACTGGTTCCGACAGTGGCAAGCCTTCGTGCGCAACAAGACGCAGCAACCGCCGCCTCCCGTCGATAACTCTGGCATCGTTAGCAAACAGGTACCAACCACTATTCGTGCTACACTCTACAGCACTGGTTCCCAACCTGTGGTCCGCAGGAGCCTCGACTACGGTCCACGAAAGATTAAAATGTTATTCGTACTTTTTAACTTGCGCAGAAGATGCAAGCTCAATACAACCTTATTGAACCTATCAGAGACAAAATTCAATTTCTTTTTTGAGAATCATTTACTAAATGATTGCTAAATTTTTCGAGCTCAATTCGATTGCTTTTGTAGCCATCACTATCTTAATTTTAAAGGTTTTCATCACATTATCCAATTTTCGTATAGTGTGAGTTAAAGATTCACTCCCCTAGTTATAATCCTGTCGTTGTCCATGTTTATCTAGGACCATGTGGTCCCTGTTAACAATGAACATACGAAAGTGGTCCCTGGTCTAAGAAAGGTTGGGAACCACTGCTCTACAGCCATCTCGGTACATAACATTTGAATTCGACGTGTTATTGAGAGCAGTGGTCAGTAGTCGTGGAGCAGTGCTCTCAAAAACGGTGAAGGAAAACATCGTGAGGAAACCGGCATGTCCCAGAACCAAATTGTCGAAGACATGTGACATCTACCAACCCGCACTGGGCCCGCGTGGTGGTTTATAGCCCATAAGCGAAATACGCGCTTTGACGTGGAGTTGCGGACACCATCCCGTTGTACAATACAATATCGTTACTTGCAACCGTTATACAGGGTGGATACGGTAAACAGGACAGCAAGGGGAAGTACACTATTTCAACTCTCTTTGTTCTTTTGGGATTGTTTGTGTAACTTTTGATGCAAGGTAGTTAAGTATTTCTTAACCCATTACAGCATAACGTCCGATAAATCGGACGGAATTAATTTGAGTATAAATGAAAAGAAAAAAAAAGATTGATTGTTTTTTTGTTTTTTAATGAAAGTTGAATATATATTTATTACACTGAGAACTCGGTTTTGGTTGATTGATTGACATATCAACTGTCATCTGTCATTTTCGAAAGAGGTGGCACGCGGGCGGAATGTTTCGAGAAAGGGGTAAGTAATAAATTGTTTATTATTATTATTTTTTATGATAATTGATTTGAAAATTAGTTGTTATTGTTCTAATAGTAATAATAATTTAGAGATAGTATTGTTTTTTATGAGAAAATTGTTAGATTGCTGCTTATCTATGTGTTTTTGTTGCTGTCCGTTTTATCGGACGCTATGCACGGCAGGCTCTAAGGTGTGATTTTTGTTTGCTTCTTACAGATTGACGTTTTATGAAATTTTGCAAATTTTGGAAAGCGAAGATGTAGATGACCCAGGGAGAACCTTATTTATGTTGAGCCACCTATTGAACAGAGTGGTCAGGAGGTCAGGTATAGGATTTGGGGTACCGCGCCTCTAAGAGATGTCAGCAAAATGGAGGGGCCCGCCAGGGCCGAAAACTGCCGGGGCTGCGGGACTGTTCGAAAGAGATACCGTGGCCACGGAACATAAAGGGCGAGGACATGAATTGAGAACATAGATGGGTTTTAGTCAGTAAAAGTCTGACACTCCCTCCCGCTCCGCCCAAAGTGGGAGAAGTTATTTGATGATTTCACACCCGAAAACAACAAAGGTAAACAATAAGTAGGATCAAGTAGTTGCAAATCTTAGATAATGGTGGTGGCCAATTTTTGCCTACTTTATAGATTTACTAGCGGACGTCACGCGGTTTCACACGCGTAATTCCCGTTCCCGTGGGAGTACGGGGATAAAATATATCCTATGTTACTCGTGGATAATGTAGCTTTCGAATGGTGGAAGAATTTTTAAAAACGGTCCAGTAGTTTTTAAGCCTATTCATTACAACCAAACAAACAAACAAACAAAGTTTTCCTCTTTATAATATTAGTGTAGATAATGTATCGGTGGTGAACAGTTGGCTACTTGCGATGAAAAATGGTTGTGACAAAGAAACACAATCTTTGTTCGCATTCAGGACAAATATATAGCTCTCACCTTGCTAGGCTCGCATGGACCGCAACCACATCAAGGACAAAAACCTGATAAACCGTTGTCTACCACATCATACATATTATGGGAAACATTCGATTGTAACACAGAACGCCAGTGCAAGTCAATGCAATGTGGAGGAAAAGCTAAATTCAAGTGTCTCAAATGCGATGTAGTCGTCCATCCTAAATGTTTTATGAACGATTATGTGATGGGTTTGTCATCATAACATGTACTTAGCATATACTAAACTTAACGTCTTAGTTAAATATATGTTTTTTCTAATAAATATCCGCATTTTTCATTTACGTCCATACCTTTCTAGGGTTAGCATCAGGGGCCGCCGTGCATAGCGTCCGATATATCGGACAGGCTATAAAAACAAAACTATAGTAAACCTGGTTCTTTTTTCCTAACTAAGCTATGAATTTGACTTAAATTAACCATTATTTTATAAGTTAACCAAATTAATTGCTTTATTCAACTTTATGCTGTAATGGGTTAAAGTACTCAATAAGGGTTAGTAACCGTTGCAGCTACATGAAAATGGCCTTAGGAGACGATCCATAATATTTCGTGAAATTTCGACCTCACAGACCTACAGATTTCCGAAAAAAAATACAGTTAGCAAAGAAATGGAATGACCATTTCTTTGCTAACTGTATTTTTTTACGCAAAATATTTTTTTTATGCCAATCGATCCTGTTTTGTTTCTACTAATTATACCATTCTACTGCATCTAAATGTACACTTTTGTAATAGTTTTTAAATAAATTATTCTTATTCTACTTATCTTTATGGTTCCGTACCCGAAAGGTCAATGTAGATGACAATAGTAGCGTCAGACCGATTCGGTCGGGCTTCACAGACATCTACTAAAACTTCCGTTGTCTGTCTGTCAGCGAGCTGAACGTCATGATCCGTAATAGGAAGACAGTTGAAATTTTCACAGAGTGTGTATTTCTGTTGCGGCTGTAATAACAACGAAAGGAGGCTTCCCTATTGCGATGGTACAGAACCCTTAATATGCAAGTTCGACTCGCACTTCGCCGGTTTCTTCAAGTATTTGTTGTATTTTATGTATTTTGGAAGGTGACCCAAAAGTCATCATTCTTCTTATTTATGTGGGGTCGGTGCAGCAGGTCTTTTCTTCCATATTTCTCCATTACTCATCATCTCACCAGATACCTCCTTTCTAGCCATATCACCACACAGTCCATCCATCGTTTCTTTGGTTTTCCTCTGCTCTAATTCCCATCCACAAAAAAATTCTAAACTTTCCTCACGACTCACAGTTTTCAGTCACTGACGCCACACTTCCTTCTCAAAAGGAAGGTATATATTCAGAAGTAATGCAAATAATCTGCAGCGGAATCCTTTTGCTACTTAGTTAGCTGATGACTGAGTCCCTGCGAGTTAATCTTGCTCAACAAGAGACCATATTATTTAATTCGAAACCGATTTTTAAATACACGAAGACGTGGTGTGACGATCTAATCTTTTTTGCAGGGCCAACATGGCCAGATATCGCACAAGATATGAGAGAGGTTTGAAAGGAGAAAGGAGAGCTTTGCCCAGCAGTGGGAAATATGACAGGCTAAGAAAAGAAGAAAAAAAAATGGTTTAAGCCTATAAAGGTTCTCCTCAGTTTCTCAATTGGTACTCGGAAGCATATCATCGATATATATTCATCGATGAGAGCATAGCTAGAGTTCAAAATGAAACAACAAAACTCCTCCACACCACGCGAGTTGACTTCCATCGCATGCATTCCACAATATTACGGTTTCACTTCGATAGATTATAATCTATCGAAAAATAATGCGTAATATTGTAAGCAGTATGTTCGTTTGACAATCTTTCGAGAGTTTTCAATCTCTCTAGTTATATTACAATCTAACGGGTTTTACAATGTAACGCTGACAGATACGCACAATATCCAAGGATTTGTTATCCATGTTAAACTACTTAGCTGATGCCCGCGACTTCGCCCGCCCGCAAATTATATTATATACTAAAACGTTCTTCTTGAATCACTCTATGTACTAAAAAAACCCGCATCAAAATCCGTTGCGTAGTTTTAAAGATCTAAGCATACATAGAGACAGACGCGGCGGGTGACTTTGTTTTATATGTAGTGATGAATTGATGATATGAATCACTTTTATGTGTTTTTAATTGTGACATTTAATTTCCAGGAAATCGACGGCAACACAACACTCACGATCAAACCGGGCTCCGACCACGCTCAGCTCAGCGAGGAGCTATGGCGGTTCTTCACCAGCATCTACGGCGGCGGGCCCGAAGTGCGGCTCAAGTCTCCCACCAACACCGCACAGCCTGTCTCACTCACCGACAAAGACAAGACCTTCGACGCGAGACGACTTTCCCGCAAATATTCAGAGTCGGACAAGGAGGAATACTGCACGAAATCAACCTCAGAAATGGACATCAGAGACAGCTTACCCGGCGAACTGCAGAAGAACCAATCTCTCCAAAACATTAACCGACGATACAAAGTGAAATCGGCCGCGGAGTCCGACGAAGATGTCACATACAGGCGGACGAGCTTCCAGTACAAACGGCCCGAGCCCAACGGGAACTATCAGGACTCTGACGATGATGACATGGACGTCAGCCCCCCACACAACTCGGTGTACGTGAACACAGTGCGAATGGAGAACGGAGTCGACAGCTCCGACCACGATGCGAACGACAACCCCGTTCTCCATAAGAACGTTGACAGACATACTGACACCGAACTACCAAATCTAGATAGTATAACGCTTAAGAGCAAACCCTCTAAAAGCGGCAAAGTGAGAAAAATTAAAAGACGGACAGTGAAATGATTTTTTCTTGCTTACCAGTTTGTTAACAGACTGAGGCGACGGGTCGCGTCAGATAGCAAAGACTACGTTTAGTAACGTTTGAATTATCGAACATTCCTTTTTTTTTCGGTGACTGGTGTTTAAAATACGTGCATTTATAGGTTGGACGAACCTTAAAACTCTGGGACTCTTTGGTCTCTGTCCGTTTCGTGAAAACGATATTTTTCTAAAGCATTATAATATTTAAATCTGCGGCCTCCGCGCCCGGCTACCGGGAGGGTGTTAGTATTTTTAGTACAATTTTAATTTAGTTCAAATTCAGGTATAGAAAAATTAGATACTTGAATAAAAATGATGATAATTATGTTATGTGAAATAATCATCGAACTTGTATATTTACAATAATGTATATCTGTGTAAAATTCAATTGAAGTTAACCATAACACCTGTAAGTATATAGAAATTTCGTGTTTATAGATAGACTAATAATTATCCTGACTGCATTTCTTGCGTTTCCTCTTGTTTACCGTGGATTAGGTATTTATTTTGTTATTTCTGGTTCTAAGTCTATGTGTTATTTGTTAAAGAATTGATCAGCAATAAAATATATTTCATCTATATTGGCTGCATACACTTGTTTTATTCTTTTGAGGTTATACTGTCATAGCAGTATAGCAGTAAAATATCTATCTATAGACGACTCTGACGCATCGTCGCCGGTACGTGGAAACCAACACAAATGTCTAGCCGAGTGCATTAGAAATCCGCCAAAAAAACTAGACATTCAAAGGTCATTAACCCGAGAACTAGCAACGTCATTGATAAATTAATTTTTCCTCGTAACTACGTAGAACTGACGCGCGCATAGTTTTTCTTATTTCCTCTGGATGGTAAATAATGACCATTTAATACCGACAATTGAGTAATAATGTAGTGTCGTAAATGCGCGTGAAATCAGACTAATGATACAATGACAAGATGATTGATTGCTAACAAGTGTTTAGCGTCAATATATTTTCTTCTTATTTTTTTATTTACTGTTATTGTCTATATTTTTAACGAAATAGTTGAAAGTAAATTGTGATTTGCGAGGGGAATTATAATAAAATGTCTTTGCACCGGAAACATAACTATGAAAATTCGCTATAGCATAGACAATCCTGAAAAAAAAGAGTGGGCGGGAAAACAAAACAAAATGGATGTTCCAAATATTTATTACAATGAAGACCATTACATCATGTTATTATAAACCAGGTACAATGTTTATAATTTATTATCATTTATCCTGTGAGACAAAATAGTTTGCATTAGTAGATCAGATACTGTCATTTGACGGCTTTGTTTGCTGAAAATCAAGATTTACGTTCTTTGTGTCTAAAAGGAGTGCTGAAGCTAAGGTACACTTGGCAACAAAATTTTAATACTTGACACTTATATTGTATTTATCAGTTTCAAGTTATTTTTTCTAGTTTCAAAAGTTACTTTACCTATTTTTTTATGTAAATAACGTACATCTTGATTTCCAACATACTTTAAAATCTGAAACGTTGTTCTTTTTAAAAAACATTAATTATGTATTACTCCATAAAAGCGTAACAAAAATAGATCATTTCTATTAAAATATCATATGTTTCTAAAAATATTTATTTTTTTCATTTTTAAATCAATAAATCTTCTACATTTTTTTTTTTTTCATTTATTATAAGGCCCCTACGTATGTACCAAAATTACGTATATCGTATATCTATTGATCATTTTTTTATAATTTTAATTTTTTTGCTACGAGTAAGAGAATACTACTAGAAAACTTGTTTTGTGCTGATTTTTACAACTTTTTAAGTGTTAACAAATGCGAATATATGGTTACATTTATTGCAAGATTTTCATACAATTTTATAGAACATCTTTCAGCGAAAATAAAATTCAAAATGCAGTTTTAATCAAGGCATCGTAAATTAAATTCAACATGATTTAAAAACAATATTATTCTATCACTCACAGCAGCTTCGTTGCTGTAACCAAAACTTATATAGAGAAATTAAAAAAATATTCGAAACTTTACAGATGTAAGCACAAAATAAAAAATATGATAATAATTATGTATTTGGTATTACACAACATAATTTCGTTTTTACAAAAATATAAATACAAATGAGTTACACTCATTAAAGATAAAACTATAAAAACTGGGGGTACATGAAAAAGTTAACAATTATGCATAGATATTCCCCAATTAAAATAAACAGGTAAACACTTATAGTGTCGCCAAAACAGATAGATTTTATCGTCAATTGACATCTGTTAACTATAAAATGTTAAATAAATAAATACAGGTAATGAACTTTAATATTAAATATTCAAGTTACATGACAACAAAAACGGCCATACATGGTAGTCTTTGATATGTTAACTATTTTAAGAATTATTTTACAATCTAAAAAAAACTTTATAAAAATATATTGCATTGTGTCGTTGTATATTTATGTATCAATAATAAAATATGAGGAAAAGTATAAGCGCCGATTTCATCTAATTAAGGCCTACTAGCCTTATCGTGCAAATTAAATAGTCATTTTTTTCTTTGTTTGGAACGTAAATTAGACGTTTTTATAGAACTTACATGATAAAGCTTTTTTTTCTCACACTGCGTTATCCTGTTATGACAAACGCCGTTAATTCCATTGATAGGTATAATTAGATGAAACCGGCGGTATTTATACACTATGTGTAACATTTTGTACTTATTGTTTGCACCAATTGCTGTAAAACTATTGTAAATCGTCAGATAGGTAAATATCACTCAGTATAACTGCCTATTTGAGAATATAATGTACTGCTATTGTATATGACTAGTGGTATAAGGGCATAGACTGAATCCGGAAATTCGGTTTGCGGTTTGGCTTTAGTAAAGAAGTATTCGAAGTTTGAAAAGGTGAAGGTACCTAGATGTATGTGCTTGCTTTCAATTTTTTTTTCATTTAGTATCAGACTGAATTACACAGACCGAAGTCTATTAAATTATTAGGTAGCGCAAATATTATTTTAAGCTAGAGCAATACAAACAATTCAAACCAACAAACCAATTGATTCTCAGTCTACAACCTCGGGAAGGATTTAGCAAAAATATTTCCAACAAATACATACAACAGTCTAAAAAACTTAAACATTAACAGTTTCATATAAATTGTATTTATAAAAAACATTTTTGCGGAAATCTTTTCTGATATCTGCTTAAAGGAAATATGTATAATCATCGATATACAAAATATATGAAAATTTCTTATTTTTACTTATACCAAATGTGCGATAGGAAAGGTCCTAACATTATTATAGATAAAACTTTTTTTTCTTTTTATTTTTTTCTTGCATTAACTTTAAAATTCCAGATCTTTCGATTGTAAAATTTGTATTAACTCGATCCGAAAACTATCCAACATTGAACTCAAAGGCCACTCTTTTAGAGCACAATAAAATAAAAAGCGAAATTAATAATAATCATACATATTTAACTTGTATATCAATAAAGATTTCGATATGCAGCACACACTTATACATTAAATTAAGACAACAGGTGTTAACAGATTCAACCAACCCTATGGTCGTGTATTTCTCAAATAGAAAAAAAAAACTAATTTTCTCACTAACCTAACATAGTACAATTAAATTTCTAGAACAGAATAAGTTGCAATTGAGGTAGATTAAATTTTTTACAGTCCTATTAACCTAATAGATTAGAATTATTCACATAATATTCTACATTTATCAAGCGTGTACATGATCTCACCATTATGCTCTCCTCGCATTACAAGACGCCGAACATTGACCATTATTATTATTAAAACCTTTACATTACCAAAAAATATTAAACCTATAATATACTTTTAACATGTTGTGTCAGGAATGAGGTTTCTTGTTCAAAATACTTTAGATGCTATCGAAATCGGGGTAGGTGGTGTAATAACGAATTTATACTATTCACCATATTCAGAAAAGTAAGACTGCATATTGTAAACACTAAACAGACAACTAATCACTTTAAAACTATCCCACTATTCATTACGTGATTGAAAGAAAGCTCGGTATAGAGGGATAGTTTCGAACGTGGGTAGTTATTCCTTTTCTTTCCAGAGTCAGGTTGTTGAAGAGCTTCAAAAATTTCAAGTTATAAATGCTGCAAAGTAAATTGCTTATTACATTTACCATTACGACAAGAAACGATGTATTTTTTTACTAATATTATTATAATGATGCTCCAATCTCGAGAGCGCTCTAAAAGAGAAACTGAAATGAACAGCGCACGTGCACAACTCGCGATAAGACAACGCGTGAAGACGTTAAAACCTAATTAAATACCCGAAATCAATTAATATTATTGTAAAAGGCATCAGAACTTGAACCATAAGGATTTGGGAATCAATTAAGTTTTGTCGCGCATTTAGATATAGAGAAATTGCAGTTCCAAAATGTTGTCTATCGGTATTTAATTTGCCTTTTGCTAAAGCGCATTTGTAGATTATGGACAATAAATTGTGATTTGATGATTATTTAGTTCATGAAATTGCAGACAAGGTGTTGAAGACTGTGGTTTGACCAAGATCCGCAGCTAAAAAGGAGAGTTTCACATTTTTTTTAGAAGATTTGCGTACAACTAACAAATACGAAGACTTTGTTAGGCAGTCAAGGCAGCCAATGAGAGGCTTTATGAAGAAAAAATCATCAGGCAAATGAGGTCTTATGAGATGTGCACGCGTCGAATACGCTTAAAAATTTGTCTGAAAATGTAAGGCACCTAATCCAAGCTATAATATCCTTCCATTTCGCACCGAACAAGTTGTTTTAATGTTTAAATTCCCCCTAATATAACATCGACCATCTGACACTTACACATCACTAAACGAATTACATAATTTGGCTCATTATTCTAAAACGTATGCCAAGAAAATTGCTCCTCTGAAGTAACAAGTTGCGAAAATTATTTCTGTATGAAAAATTTAAATTTATTGCGATCAAAATAATGAAATTTTGGCATACTTATCATCGTTAGTTGTAGATCGATTAGAAGATCCGTAAGTATGAGTTTTAGTTCCTGCACACGCGAGTCTAACGAGCAAGTGAAATCTAGATTTTGATCGCGATCTCGGTACCGAACGTCGACTTCACCTATCCACAATCCTATCACTTTTGGCACATTTTAGTTATAATGAAAATGATAACGCTGTAAATTACCTACGAACGCCGAAGTCGTCTACTTTGCTCATCAGACACACACCCGATTTGTATCGTTTATATTATTCTATAGGAAGCACGAGTGCCTCTGAGGTATATTGATCATTTTTATTGCATCTGTTTCCAGCTCAAGTCTGCTGAGTTGTTAGGACTTCGATATCATTCTGTACAATAGAATGAAATGGAACCCTAATACCATACATTATAAAGCCTTTAATTGTATAACTCTGTAATGAACACTTAGCACTTACACATAAGGATGATATATCAATCTAGTTACAGACAGATCTGATGTTAAACTACTCCGGCAGAATATTTACATTCACTTTATTGATTCGAAAGGAATATGCTCTCTGTTGTATTACATTATCGCGTCGAAAGCAGCAAGCCTCTCTAAACATATTATAATAGCTCACTGCTTCCAAGAGCCATACACCCTGCTAGTATTCTGCTTACTATACTCGAACGGGGCGCGAACGCGGCCCGTCTCTACTAAGCACTAACTGTATCCCACCTAATAGCTCACAGAGTTGGTCCCAATTATACTCCATAAACGTCATGTACGCTATAAATAAACAATATATAATTCCGAAAGTACATACACGACTAGATCACATATTCATGTAGAATTCGGAAGTAATTTTGGTATACCCGAGACATACAAATATACAATTTGGCAATATAAGCCAGAGGGCGCGCACCCTCTAGCTTCCGTACCTATATGCTTACAAGGTGAAAATATTAAAAGTCCAACAATATTACAAATTGCATTACTAACTGCACTCAAGACTATTTACAGCTTAGATCAACCTTACCTAATGAGGTAGTTCGGTATTCACATAAGCTAAATGCAGGAATCTCACCCTTCACAACCTTCTGATGCCATCCACAGTCTAATGTAGAACTGTTTGGTAACCTAGGTAACCTCGAGTAGAAGATTAAAGTGTAAATGGCATGGAGGTTTTGGTGAGACAAGGTTAGTGAGGCGGGGGCGGCGGCGGCGGGGGCTTAGAGCTCTGCGCCGTCTGGAAGGCCTGCGTGAACGCTGGCAGTCGTTGCTGGACTCGACCTTCCTCCCCTGTGAATGTTGGCTCACTATCCTCTAACAGCCCTAGCATCTGGCTCGACAAACCTGAAGGGCCTTCGCCCGGATCCATCAACAGGGACTCCACATTCCCTGTATGAAGTAAATGCGCTTCCATTGCGTCTGGCAGCTCCTGCGTTGACAGATAGGGCAAGTCGGATGGCGTTTCGGAGTATGGTGGAGCTACCATGAACATCATAGGAAACTGATCAACTGGTAGCAGCGTACATCCTGGCGACCCTGGCCGCTCTATCTTTATATCTAATGATTCCTTTATTTCTATAGGCTCCACCTTTATATCAAGGTCTGGTGGAATTTCAACAATAATATCTGTGGAGGGTACCCTGGTTGGACCTCCCTCTGATGTACTCTCTTTGGGTGAGGGTGATTTCCACATAGAAAAATCAGTACCTTCAATAGGGTACTCAGTGTATGTTTCTTCAAATGCAGATGCCTCAGGCGGAGGTTCACTAGATGTACCTACGGCTGCAGATTTCCATGATTCCTCAGGGTGTGCATTTTTGACATGCCGCACCAAATGGTCCTTACGTCCAAACTTTTGAGGACAATAAGGACACAAGAAATCACGTCTTCCCGTATGCACAACGAGATGGCGCCGAACATCTTTAGCTGTGAAGAACTTTCGATCACAATAGTTGCACGTGAACTTCTTATCACAATCATTTTTAACAGTGCGACTACCAGTGTGGACTTTTAGGTGATATATTATTTCTTGCCTGGTGGTAAAATTCTTGTCACATATCTTACACTGAAGGTTACCTTCCTCAGCGGAATGCAGGGCAGCATGTTTTCGGTAGCTCAAAAGGGATGTGTAGGATTTCCTGCAATCTGGCCTCTCACATGTATAAAGCTTTTTAACTGGATTATGCACTCGGACATGGTTGGTGAGATGATCCTTACGGTTGAAAGTCTTACCACAAACATTGCACGCAAAGGCTCGTGCCTCACTGTGTATGAGATTGTGTCGCACAAGCTTGAACTTGGAGTTGAAGCGTTTGTCGCACAGGTCGCAGGAAAAGGGCAGCTCGCCTGTGTGCGAAAGAACATGTTGGCTAAGCTTGCCAGGGCTTGAGAAGCGTTTGTCGCAAGTGCCGCAAACATGGCGCTTAGCGTGGTCCTTGCGAACGCGCGGCTCCCGGGGCTCGGGCAGCGCGGGGCCGGGCGCGCTGCCCTCGCCCTCACGCGGCCGCCGCGGCAGCGTGGGGATGCGCCGCGCCACTTTGACCGTGCGGAACAACTGCTTGATGCCGCTGGGGCCAGACGCTCCGACCGTCACGTACTGCAGCTTCGTGGGCAGCTGCGATGCGGGCGGCGCTATGAACGTCTTCTGCGGGGTGGCCGGGCGTTCCCCGCTCGGCTCCTCTTTGAACTCGGAGCCGCCCTCCTCGCCTTCCTTAGGGTTCGGTGGCGGGCTGGCCATCTCGCGCACATTTTTGACGCGCTTGCCCTATATCGCCGTTCGTTGATCTCGCGTCGTGCTCGTATCGGCTCCGCCGTGGCGCTGGCCCGTCGCGATGGCAGAAAACATTTCTGTCACATTGACGGTCTGGAAGCCCTTTTTCGTATTCGTGTCACATGGTTCTCGCGGAATTTCTCGTGTCCGCAGTCGAATTAAACACAGTGATGGGTTCCACCCGCGTCCCTAAGACACTTTTCGATTGAAAAGACCGAGTAAAGAATGAAAACGGATGGAAAAATTACTTTTTTCAAAGAAATACGTAGCGCTTGACATCGAAATCACGAAATGTCAAAATAATGAAATGAAGCCAAAAGCCATGTCAAAAAAAGTCCGCCGAATCGTCAGCTGTGGTCCATTGACCTACATCGAAGGCTTTCAGAATCACAAGTGTGTTTTAAATATTTCAGCTTTTAATAGTCGATTTGACTAATATTGTTAGCTGAAATATTTTGGAATCAAGTATAACTTTGTACAATTAATGGGTACGAATCGTTTTCAGTGTTACTTTCATTTCTTTGTTCTTATTTAATCCAATTTGAATCTTTTGAAGATGCTTCAAAGTTATGCAATTCAATAGCCCTGGAACGCGTCGAATAATTTTCTGTCGAAACCTTAGACTATAGAAAAAAGAAGTCGAAGCGGCTGTTTTATCTTTTACAATTATATTATTTTGATAAATGCTGCTATTTTTTTAATCGTAGTTTTAGTCCATCTGTATTCCATATTTCATCCGTTGATCTCTATATTGTCGCAACCATGACTGTCTTGTACAGGGGCTCTAGGTTCTATTCCTAGTTTGGGTTTTTCGTAGTAGCCCAGTAACGCACATTTGGGAGAAAAAATAAAGAAATTCTGTGTAACTAAAAGGCTCTTATCTGATTATATTGGAAAACACAAAAGTTCAAATTTCATTCACTCAAACTTTCATTCAGATGTCATGCATGTCAGTCAGTCAAAACCATTGTCAATCACTTAGATTCTGTTAACCTAACTTCCAGTTTTATTTAATAAATTTGGTGATTTCAAGCCAAAACAGCAGTTAAATACTAACTTCGTAAATTCTAGAAGCAAATAAATAAACCAGGTAATGTACAATATATGCACAGTCACTCTGTTATGACGTCAAAGTTTATTAGCATCCAAGATTCTTGATTCTGGTGCCGTTTGCATTTTTATTTGGAAGAACTGTTATTCTCAAATCATTTTTGATGTTAACTCTTGTAAACTGACATTGGTTCGGTATGTTTTGGTAAAATGTATATTTAATTTTAAAATATCAGTGTCGGGAGGTCATATTCTAAATTTAGAATAGCAGTGAATTGTACCAACAATTCACTTCATTCAAAAAACACCAATTGAACTCTAAAACTCAAAATTTAAATAAAAAAAAAGTAGTGTATGCCAGTGCAGTGGACAATCTCATCTCTCCCTCTCACTCTCCTATGTCTAGTGCACAAAAAAGTTATTTTTCCCTAGACATACCTCACTCCTTGTAAGTGTGTGTAAGTACTGTTTTTTTCCTTTGTTTACCCTGATGAATAATGTTTAGGTAGAGTTACATTTCATCACATAAATTTAAGCCCAATGTTATTATAGAGGGCAACCTATAATCGCCAGCCAGACATACATCCATAGCAGACACAGAAAACAAATATTGTGAGTTATAGGTCAGAGGGTCACCATATGGGGTTGTGTATGAAGCAAAAACATGTATGTTTCAGAAATTTTATGAAAATCAAACCCCTTTACTTAAATTCCTGTACATTGCACTTAGATTATCTGCAAATGAATCATGAATATGTAAAACTACTGATAATATTATAATCCTTGCAGAATAACTGATATATAATATTGTTTTTATGTAAGTAAAAACATTATAAATTTTAGTCTGACTGATCAAATCCTTGATAATTCAATAATGCCTAGAATTGGTTTTATTGAAATAAAATATATTGTTGTTATTAACTAACTATTGTATCAGCCTAGCTGTAAGTTTTCCAAAAATAATAAAATAAAATCAAACAACAATCTTGTTGATGGAAGATAGACCTCTAATACAAAGTATGTTTGACTCAAGTTAACACTGTACTAAAAAGAATGAAAATAAACATCAACAACACTTTTTACTTTGAATTAAATATAAGCCTATATTGTCCTGCTGCAGGGCCTCCCTTCCCCTCTTCCACATTTTGCGATCTATTGCGATTGTTGGCCAATCCTTGAGGAAGAGTTCATCTCACCCCGTCATCTCAAACTTTAGTCCATTTTACTGTAGCCGAAGGTTTGGCCAAAGGTGGTTATTTCGGTCAAAGGTCACTGAAGTCTAAGCTTCAGCCGGACACTACAGGTTGTTAATATCTTGATGTCTTTTGTCTGACAATACTTCAACAAATCACACACTGGGTACAGTCCCCGGCACGTAACTTGGCAAGCTTTTGACGTAGTGGGGGTAAGTTCGCGCATCGTACACTTGGTGGAAGAAAAAAGTGGTCACTTTTATTGCTTGTCATTATTCTATGTTTATTGAATAATGATAAGATGATGATGATTTATTTTTAATTGTAACGTCAATGCAAGTAGAGGAATTCGTGACATGTAATAGGAGTTAAAATAAAAGTAAAAGTACTTAATAAATATTTATTTAAAAAGTTACATAAAATCCAAAACTATTAATCCTCTTCGTCACTTTCACTTAATAATGCTACCCCTGGTATCAAATTAGAAGCACCACCTGTGCTGATGGAAGGAGTGGGCTCTTTATCCTCGACAAAACTGTCGTCACTCTCGTCGCTGGAGGAGTCGCTATCGTCACCGGTGTAAATTAAAAAACGTTCCGTGACTGTGTCGACTATATGGTCGCTTTTTATATAATCGGCCTCAATTTTTTTTACCTTGCCACATAACTTCGACCATTCATCGGCGCCCATTAATGCAACTTTTTCTTTTACAAACTCCATTGCACTGGTCACATTCCATGTAACATTTTTGTTTGCTACATAAACTTTGATTGCCGCCCATGCCATTTCTATAGGATTTAAGTCCGGATGGTAGGGTGGCAATCACAGAACACTATGGTTGTGTTCTGCAAGTATTTGATCTATACTATATTTTTTAAATTGTTCTTTGTACAGTTTAATTAATTTGTACAATTGAGGTTTTAGCATGCTTTCCTCGAATGGTATACCCTTTTCCACCAGCCACCTAAACCAAAAACTAAATTTAAAACAAAAACAACAACTCTTAACAAAAACTAAATTTAAAACAAAAATCAACAATAACAAAGGGTTCAACTTTCGGTGCAAGCAAGTGTAATCGGGAGCGAACGGGACGTAGACGCGGTGCGGGAGGCAAGGGTCTACTGACGCACCAATCGCGCGCTCGGATCGCCGCTACCTCATACCCCGCGTCCCGCGCCACCACCAAAGAGACCTAAAAAACGACTTCAGCGCATCTAACGACTCTTGCCAAGTTACGTGCCGGGAACTGTATATAACATGAAAACACCGGGTAAATGTGCCTTTACTTACAGTTGATTGAGACATAACGTGACATTTTGTTTCTTGGATGGCTATGGCAACACACCTGTAATGGTTCTGAGGTTACGCATGTGCATTGGCTTTTTTTTTTCAATAATAATAAATAAATGTCGCTGGACATTACACACAGCGCCATCTTGTGCCACACTAAGTAATGAGGCTTGTGCTGGGGACACCACATAGTTGGTAAACTACATAGATACTTTTTGTTTGTAAATACATACTTATTATATACAATACACCCACTGAAGATGCGTCCCGCCCCGGTCCGCGGAGCGACCTGAAAAGATTTCCGCGCATTTCCGCGTCGGCAATGTGTTGTGCTAGGCGTGATTTCTATATAAATTGAGATACTTGCATACAATGGTAAAATCTGCCATCCCGCGCTACGCGACGGGGCGCGGTGCAGTGGGTGGAGCACCTTAGACATCCATGACTCGGAAACAAATGCCCATACTCATCACACAAACATTTGCTCCTGATGGGATTCAAACCCAGGACCCTAAGAATGTAAGGCATCCTCACTACCGCTGCGCTATTCGGGTCTTCAAAAAAATCGTTGGCGTAAAATAACTACTTTAAGTACTTCAGCATGACAATTGCCAAATACAGTGAAACTTGGTTAAGTGAGACCTGGATAAGTGAGAAAGCCCCATAGCTGGATCTCATGCTTAGGTCCCGACATTTATGCCTGGATATCTGAGACACTGGGTAAGTAGAAATTTGTAGGTCCCTTGAATGTCCCAGTTATCCAGGTTCTACTGCATTAGGAACATTTGTAAAGCTCTGTGTTACCAGTGTTGACACCTTATCCCTTTTTGGGTCAGATCAATGATCTGGCAGTATAGTGTGTTTCTTATTTTAATCATGTTGCTTGCAGGATCATGTCTGAGCAGCAAGTAGCATCAGCGCCGTCGGGAGGGTCCCTGGCCGCGTCGGCGACGAGCGTAGCTGACGAGCAGCGTTCTGGAAGCGCTGCAGGCAAGGGATACCACTCCACTTCTTTTTACTACTTTTTCTTCTTTCCCAAAGAGTTGGACAGAGGTGTACCTAAATAGTACACCCACATTTAGCCAGTTATGTTTAAGTTCTATGTAATAAGGGTCGAGCCTATAACCTTTGAATTTGTGGTTGTTACTGAGAAATCCCTGATGGAGAAACCCAAAAACCGTGTCCGCGTCGGGTAACTTTTGTCCGACCCGGGGAATCGAACTCGGGACCTCACACTCAGAGTAAATATTGCTGTACATTACGCACTCCGCCATCTTGTGCCACACCAAGCAACGAGGCTTGTGTCGTGGACACTATACAAATATAGTTAATACTATACATATAGTTGATACTTATACAACATAGATTACTTTTTTTAAAATTACTTGTAGTAGGTACTAGGTACACATAAGTGGCCAAAAACTAAAAAAATCTAATTTAATTAAATTACTTCAGGAAGCGCCGGCAGCGCCGTCGGCTCAGGTGGGGCACTCCCCGAAGAGAAGCTCTATGGGGGCTGTGAAGGTCCCAACGCTATGTACGTGAAGCTGATCTCTTCAGACGGGCACGAGTTCATCGTGAAGAGGGAGCATGCGCTGACCTCAGGCACCATCAAGGCTATGCTGAGTGGACCTGGCCAGTTCGCTGAGAATGAAGCCAATGAGGTCAACTTTAGGGAGATTCCGTAAGTATATGATAGGAATTAATCAAGATTTTAGTTTACTACTAGCTGATGCCCGCGTCTTGTATACAAAAACCTTAATCGAGAACCACTTTATCCATTGGTGAAAACAGCATGAAAATCGGTGCAGTGGTTTTCGATTTATCGCGAACAGACTGACAGCTGTGGCACCGCAGAGTACTTATGTAGTGATGCTGCCCGTAACTAATAGAACAGTAACTTCAGATAAATACAATGTTTTTAGTTATGAGGCATAAGTGTTATCAATAGACTCAATTCCTGGTAGGACTAATATTTATAGAGTTCATTGTTGTTATATGAATTCCAATTGTTTTTGAAAGATTTTATAGCTTAGTTTTATTTGTTATCGAGTTAATCTATTTGCCACTATCTACGGTTTAAGACATTTATTTTTCAAAAAGAATACAATTCACTTTATATGAGAAATACAAGGTAATCTTAAAACTAAATAAAAGAATTACTTGATGGCTGAATATAGAATCTAGCTATAACTAATATTCGTATAAGATGCGCTTTTAAACAGTTATTAATTATTTTAACCTTTTTAACACCATTGTCACGTATACGTGACAAGCAGGGGCGTGGCCTGTACGTCAAACGACACAAATATGTGACAAAATGAAATTAGGTGAAATTATGGCTTGGCGAGGGCACGCGCGTGGCTTTATGCTCTGGCGTTCCAAAGGTCCAAAGCCTCTGTCTCTAAACTTCAAGAAATATGCTTTAATACTTATTAATCAACTAGTAATTCGCCCGCGACTTCGTCCGCGAAAATTATGATAACTCTGCTAATTTTCATGATATCAATATAATTTATAGCCTTTACTCGGTAAAGATGTAGCGTCGTGTGTGATGTCGGTGTGATGTTTTTTTAAATCCGTTGAGGAGTTCTTGAGTTAAATCGTAACAAACATACAAACAAAAATCAAATCTTTCCTCTTAATAAAAGATAGAGTAGCTGACCCGCGCAACTTCGTCTGCGTCACATGCAAAAAACAAACAAAGTCAAAATGCACTATTGCTCACCCCCGCTACTTATTAGCGTGAAAATATACAGCCTCCTTGCCAATTTTCATTGATATCGGATCAGGTGTTTAGTCGTGAAAAGGTAGCAAACAGACAAACAAACAGAGTTACTTTCGCATTTATAATATTAGAATTTATAGAAAAGATTGAGAAAAAAATAATTTATCTTTTACAGCTCACACGTACTTCAGAAAGTATGCATGTACTTCACATACAAGGTGCGCTACACAAACTCATCGACTGAGATCCCCGAGTTCCCGATTGCACCGGAAATTGCCCTGGAGTTGCTGATGGCCGCCAACTTCCTTGACTGTTAAAGAGTACAGCAATGTACCGGTAGGTGGCGCTAGTGTGACGTGATTACGAAAGAGGTTGGATGGAAAAAGGTTTTAGCTTTAGGCCTCTAGAAGTTTATAATTGTGAATATAGAGGCTAGATTGGCTCATACTTCACAAGATAATTATAGTCCTAGCACAGTTATTTTTGTACGCACAACATATTACTGTCATAATAAAATGATATTTATGCTCAGAACAATAAGGTTGCTTCTTTGTCGCTTCCACTGACAATTATGTTTAAATTATGGTGTTATTTATTCCTATGACCATAAGGTTGGTATCGCATAGGTGCTGTCAGAGATATCTGTAAGAGGACTGTAGTTTCATGTTTAGTCTCACTAGCGCCACAGTGATCAGAAACTGAATGATCACACAACTGCAATTCAGTGTGATATTGAAATTTTGAGAATGGTCGTACATTAATTATCACGAAAATCTTCGGTTATTATCAATTGGGAGGTGATGAAAAATCTGTGCAGAGAATTTGTTTAACAGTCGTCAAGTATTTTTTGTAATTTAATTTATGACGTTCAAGCAGACTCCTTTTAAAGTTAAAAATATCACCCATTTTGTTATTAGGGGCCATGATTTTTGGCCAAACAACGACTATAGAAAGGCTTTGTTTGTAGAAAACTTACCCTCCATTAATTCTTAAAAAAAAAAAACAATTTCCTCATACGCGGTGAAACAGGCGCCCGAATGTCTTCTCTTAAAATGACTGGTTGATATTAATACAGGGTAGAAGGGACTTTGATGCAAAAAAAAATAGCAATTTACAGCCGTGCCATACATTTTGACCGTGTAGGTTTGTGTGGTGTGTAGGTATACTTTTGTAGGAACCAACTGATTTCTTTACTGATTTTTTGTGCTTCGGTATCCCTTCCGCGCTGTATAGTCAACAGCAACAACAACAACAACCACCAACATCTGGTACCATCGTGGGTTTACTACCCACAAAGAGATGGTACCACATGTTGGCTGTTTGGGCCGTCAGAAATGAGGTTTTATGCATCGAAAAAGTTTGACAGTTGATATGATATCAGAAAAGAACTTTCTATGTAAAGGATATGAAAGTATTTAAGGGAGAATGCAAGAATTGTAAGTAATTGAAATTAACCCATTTGTGTAGCTAAAAGTCTGATGTTAAATGTATAATTGAAGCCGCTTCTAATTAATATCAACTGTTCATACAGTTAAGGTTTATTTTTGAAAAAATCATCCCAGTCCGTATTTATAAATTGTCTCTGTGAATAAAAGGTTCGGGGGTCTTTCGGAACCAGGACCGAGGTCCCGGATTACCCCTTAATATTTTAGAGTGGTATTTCACGACCACAAAAAAAAGTTAAAGTAAGTACAGTTTTCAAAAAAAGAAGCCCCCGACCCGAATAACAGTGGGTATATTCAACATGCAATTATTTGTTAAACATAGAAATGGACGAAATCATTGGAATCCGGAATGTCTGACTCATTTCTCATGAAATTCCAGAAACATTTTGTAAATCTCTCTCTAGTAAAATGGAATAATAAAGTGATCCTATGATAATATTTCCTTTTTCAATTCCAAGTTTCTTTGTATAGTGAATATAGCAATGCAGAAACTTATCATATAAAATATAATTCATATTATTATACTCTGTAGTTCGGGACACCGCATTTATAGCAAACAGTTTTTTTGTAGATCCATCCAACAGTTTCTGTAACTCTTCGGACCCTGCGTCCTAATATAAGCGACCGGTTGAGCGAATACGCGATTGGCGTTAAAAATGTCACTCTATTTACACAACCACGCGTTCGGATTCGCCAGACATTATTATACATGAACGATTGCGCGACCATCGCTTATATTACGACGCGGCCTGAAAGTATATTATTAGTTAGCAAATTTTATATTTTTTGTACCTAAAATGTTCCTTTCAAATAAAGCTTGTATAAACTCAAGTTTTTAGGATTTCATTATTTATTTTGCCAAGTGTCACTTAACATTAACCAAATCGCAATGTTTTGCTTTTTATTTTGTTAATAAAGCGTAAATTCTTATTGTGCTGTTTTTTAATGTGGCCCTTTAGACTCCAGAACCCCAAAATAGGTAGGTAGGTAGGGGAACCAGAGGGCTTTTTCAGCGAGCATATTCAGCGTGAAAACTTCAACGAGTAGGAAGGGCGTGTTTTTTGGACAAAAACCTCAAAAAGGGTGAAAAACTTGAAAAACCAAAATATATATTACACAACCCCATTTATTGATTTTTAAGTTCACAGTTTCACACTGCACTCGCTAAAATGTAATAAAAGGTTACCTACCAGACCGCTGATATTAGAACCCGATACGCTGCGCCCGCCATTTTATGGCTCTTACCTAATTTGTAAGGCACCATCACGCGACGCTTGATGATTATAATTTGTGTAACTATATTTTCAAGTGTCATACAACTTGACACTGGCGTGCAAATTGCAAAAAACGTAAGAAAAAATTAATTTCTTTTTGAAGTGAAACTTCTTTATCGGGGTTGGAAAAAAATTTTGTATAACATTTTTTCGTTACGCGTCACATTTTTCCGTTACGCGCCATCTTTTTTGAAAAATAACGTCATAAAGAAGTTTCACTTCTTACGTGTGTACGCTAGTACACGCACACACTTTTTTTTTTTCATCTTATAGTGATCATTCGGTGTTACGATCATCAATACAACCCTCCAAGTTCATAAAGGATGATGAATCTGTTCCAAGTTCACAGTAGTTTGTGAACTTGGAGGGTTGTAGTGATGATTTTGATCATTCGTAACTACAGACGTCTTATAGCCGCGAATGATATTTTCATCAACGTACAATAAAGCACTGGCCTGCAAATTGCAAAAAACTTAAGAAAATTTGAATTTCGCGGGCTACCCTGGGGCTGATGCATGCTCCAGGGTCGCCCACGAGATTCAATTTTACGTTTTTTGTACGCTGCGCTGATGAAAACATCGTTCGCGGCTGCAAGACATTATTATTATGCAGTCACAGAATTGTAATCATCAACACAGCCCTTTTTTTTGTGATGGGAAATCATCAAATGACTTCTCCCACTCTGGGCGGAGCGGGAGGGAGTGTCAGACTCTTACTGACTAAAACCCATCCATGTTCCATCCTCGCCCTTTTATGTTCCGGGGCCGCGGTATCTCTTTCGAACAGGCCCGCAACCCCGGCAGATCAACACAGCCCTCAAAGATCATAAAAGTTGAGTAACGACTTTGACCGTGAAAAATTCGTTCCTCGGCTTTCATGAACTTTTAGGGCTGCACCTACTCTTTATACATCTGTGGGCTGCACTGATAATTCTACTACAATGAGGGATTTTCTTTTTCAACTCTCCCTAGTCGCTGGATAGATGGCATTGGTCTGACTACGTTATGCAAAGAACAGAACTTCACATAATATCACTTTGACCTAATGATTATATTCGGAAGCTTTAAATGCAAACGAAAGAGCTAGTCAGTCAACGAGCGTATGTGACGTGTTTTTTCAAGCGTTTTGGCTTTGGCACCCAGTAACGTAGTCGGATCCACGCCATCCATCGAGTTCATGGAAACTATTGTTTTTTTTAATTGTCAAAAAGAAAACCTCTTATTCTGCAACCACATACGCCCCACAGCCGCGAACGGTACTTCCACCAACATACAACCCAACACTGGTCCGCAAATTGCAAAAAACTTAAGAAAATTTGAATTTCGCGGTATCTTGCAAAGAAGCACATCGTGATTTTGTTATAGTTTGTGGCGATTATGTTTTATCGATACTAATGACTGTCTGCAATCGATATTTATTTTATGTTTGTCTTTGTGGAGGTTTGTTGTCGCATAGAAACGCCAGGGTAGCCCGTGAAATTGAAATTGTCTTACGTTTTTTGCACTTGTAAGGGTTGAATTGATGATTTTTAAGCAAATTTTTATCAACGTACAACCTTACACTACTGACTTGCTAATTGAAAAAAACGTAAGAAATTTGAATTTTGCGGGCCACTCTTTGCGCTTCCCCAATTCGAGTGTGGGGAAAAATCAGAAACCTAACCTAGCAACCCCGTGTCATCCCCTAAATTCCCTTGTGAAATATCGATTTGTAGATTCCTTTGTACAAGAGCCTCTTGGGGTAAATCGCTGAACGTAAAACGTCGCGTTTCTGTGTTATCTTGTTTTTGTGACGAATACTGTCGATTAAAGTGCCTTAATTTGGCTTAAATTTCAATCGATATTATTCTTTGTGTTTGTGGTACATCAAAAGGTTTGTTGTAGCCTATTCTAAAATTACTTTGCGTCAACTCTATTGGCCTCCAATATAGAACGCCCATGTCCCATGTCCTCGCCCATTTGTAGGTAAAGGATTCTGGAGTTGATGGATTCTCTTACTCTTTCATTAATGAAGCTGACATGCTTACCTATGTTATCTGAATCTGGATTCAATAATTGCATAATTTTCTTGATTTCAGTGAGAATGTTTGTTAACCAACTTTAAATCGTTTTATTATTTAAAGATCCGAGATGGACCAATGGGAAACCCAAGATGATTTTCAAAGTTTCAAACATCTAGGTATTCAATGTTACCCACATCGTTTTAGTTTTTTTAATTTTCACAAATAAACATGACCTGTGTTCACAAAATGGCGTTTGGTCGACGCCATGTAAAATTTTGATTACTGTCATAACACTCGCATGATTAAAACAAAGCAATAACCTTATGCGATTTGCGCGATCGCTTTTCTTGCATGTGCATATTTTTGCGGGCGGGAGAACCGAGACGAACGAGACCTTTGCAGAGGTCTACCTCAGGGATCCGTCTTTAGTCTCCCTTTATTTCAAACTAGCACTTCGCCCGCATCTTCGAAAATTGTGATAACTCTGCTAATTTTCATGATATCAATAGAATTTATAGCCTATGTTTCTTGGTAAAGATGTAGCTTTTTAATGGTGAAAGATTTTTTTGAATCGGTTTAGTAGTTCTTGAGTTAAATCGTAACAACACACACAAACAAAAATCAAATCTTTCCTCTATCAAATACTAGCTTCTGCCAGCGGCTTCGCCCGCGTGAAGTTTGATTATTGTCCCATGGGATCTTACTACCGGGATAAAAAGTATCCTGTTTTTATCCTGGTTATAAACTATCTGTGTGCAAAATTTCATCCAAATCCGTTCACATTTATAATATTAGTAGGGATATGTAGGAATAAGTCTATGTAAATCAACAAACATAATATTAGAATAACATTGTATTATTGGCTGAGGCAATTCTTAGAGGACACTGCTCAGTCCATCAACATCTCACTGTCTTCATTAAACTAACATAGCAACAACAGCAATTGTCAACTACTTTCCAAGTGTTTTGTGTCATGTACCTACAGTTGAATTTAATTCAGTTTAATATTTCTTTATTGTACCAGAGGTACCTACAACCACCCAAAGCCCAAAGACCAACGGGCTTCGAAGGGGAGCTAGAGTAAATTCTAGCTGATGCTGCAAATACAGTCAACATTTACATATACAATTAAGAGTCCAGAAATTTCTTGGGTAAAGGAATAAACAGAAAGATAAAAATGTTCTTAACTTTGGACTACCATCCTTTGTTTTGCTAGATTGCCTTATTACCTTTAATTTATTATGTACAACAAACAGAAGATGTACCAACACAAAGTCATAGTTTACACTGATGATATCAACATTGCCCTTTCATTCTTCATTGTTTGAGTTCCCAACACATTATTACATTGTCTACTAGATCTGCATTTTAATTATTTTTTTCCAGACATTCTAGACATAATGCTACTGTTTGCTCAGAACGGCTTCACTATCCTCAAAGGACCCAGGGAGTCGGTAAAGGCAGCTGAACCTAAGGACAAAATTAACTTTGAAGAAGTCACGGGAGAACCAGAAAAGGACCCACAAAGGCCAGTGGAAAACCGGGGCAGTGGTACAGATGATAGAAATTTCCAAATAGCCATCGCCTGGCCAGTACTACAGCATACATCAGCTGACTGGGCTGAGATACAGTCAGTCCCAGAATTCACAGAGAAGATAAAAGTTATGGCACAGACTTTGCCATTTGAATTGGATGAAACACAGAAACAAGTAATCTTCCTCTTTAGTACTTTTTTTTGCCATTTTTATACCGTATAACAGATCTTGATGTGCCTGTGTTATGTGCACATATCGTAATGAGGGAAACTTATTATTAACTAGTTACGCCACCACTGGGCCACCGCTCCTCTCTGTACTTATTCTGAACTAGCGAAATGTAGGTTTAATATTAGGTCATCTCTACCTAACCCTTTTAGAATAACAGCCGTGATGTCATGATTCCAGATGTGACGTCATCGCAGAAAGTCTACAGAAAACAGGCAACACAACACGGAAAAGACCTGGATACAATCCTGCTTTGTAGGTAGGTATAGTAACTTCTTCAATTTTCATTCCTGGTTTAAAATTATACAGGATGGAATTTTTCAATGCCATCTGGAGGGAAAGTACTCGAAATACTGGAGATAGCAAATTTTACCCAAAGGAAAAATTCCTTTATTTTAAAAAGAAACAAATTTGCAATTCACTTGCCACACTCCGGGATGTATACCTTATTGACATCTATCGATAGAATCAATCATATATATTATTATGGAGCAAATCTCTCTTACAAACATGATAAATAAAAAATAAAAATAAATTAAATGAAAGGAGAACCATTAATGTCTGTACCTTATT
Source organism: Xestia c-nigrum (assembly GCA_916618015.1). Lineage (NCBI taxonomy): Eukaryota > Metazoa > Arthropoda > Insecta > Lepidoptera > Noctuidae > Xestia > Xestia c-nigrum. The sequence continues at coordinate 11,429,003 of OU745248.1, forward strand.
GAATTTATCCCATTAAATTTATAACAGTTCTTTAGATTTCGTGATTTTCCCTTCATTTAGTTTATCATGTTTGTTTGAGAGATTTGATCCTTAAGGTTGACCCTATCGATTAATGTCAAAAAGTACAGGATGTTATGTTTTTGAACTTTAGTCAGTTTGATCCCCGAGTGTGGCAAACGAATTTTCGAAAATATGTAATGCAGATTTGTTTCTTTTCAACCGACTTCCAAAAAGAGGAGGTTCTCAATTCGTCTGTACTTATTGTTTTTTTTGTGTCTGTTACCTCAGAACTTTCGACTGGGTGAACCGATTTTGATAGTTCTTTTTTTGTTTGAAAGCTAGTGCTTCCCGTGTGGTCTCATTTTAATTTGCTGAAGACCTGTGCCCTGTTCATCAACACTTACAAGCCTTGTATTACAAGCAATTTCCCTGTAATAAAATTGATTACCTATTACAAATATGAGTTTATCAAAACTACACGTGTAAATTACAAGTTACAAGGGTCATTATTCATTTCACAAGTATATTTTACACTTGTAGTCGTCATCATTTTGTTCATCATAAATAATTTGTAAGTTACAATTTGTAGAAAATCACAGCAAATCCTGAGAGGGACTCTCTATTCAGTCTTACAAGTGTCGTGTCTAGTACCGCAATACATTTTTTTGAGTATAATGTATCTCGGACATAGGTGTCATCTTTTCCACCAGACCAAGCGACTGCAATGTAATAAAAATAATTCTTCCACTCTTCTATTTTTTTTTATTTGGACATCCTGTCGCTAAATGCACCAATTAAAATGTATTTTTTCAAGAAATCGCAAAACCTTGCCGCGTATTTCAAATTATAAATAAAACGTTCAGGGAATTCTTTGTAGCTAGTAGTTTTTTAATGTCCTATCAATATTAGGCATAGACGATTTGGCAATGCGTTTAAGTAGGGTTATTCATTTAAAAACAAAAAAACAAGCGGGAAAAGAATGCGTCATACACATTTTTGATTTTAGAACTTACAAGTAGAACCTACAAGTGTTCAATTCCACAATCAATTCCACAAGCTTTGTGGATTTTTTTTGAGAAACATAATTTACACAAACTTGTAAAAAAAATCATGTAAAGTACCTACTTATAACTTGTGAGTTTTGATAAACAGGGCACTGATGCTGATCTTCGGGGATATACAATGGAACACTTCAAAAATTTACAGCAAATCTGCAGTGATTGCTGCAATCGCTTGTAGGTTCATTGTTTATACCATATCATGACGTAACATCACGCCTGTATCCTGCACGCAGATGTGTACAATACACCCAGATTTCGACAGTGTTAGTTACCACAGAACTTCCGACTGGGTTTTGATGGTTCTTTTTTTATTTAAAAGCTGGTGCTTCTCGTGTGGTCCCATTTTAATTTGATGGAGATCTGATGCTGATCCTCGGAGATATAAATGGAACTCTTCAAAATTACACGGCAAAGCTGTAGTGATTGTGTTTATACAATATCACGACGTAACATCACACCTGTATGCTTTGAGGGGGTAGTCAGAAGTGTATAATATCTATATATCATCTATTGGGGACAAGCCCTGTTACCGTGACATGTTACTGTTACTGCTAGTCTGCATCATCCCACTGCTGGGCAAAAGCCTCTCCCCATGACTTCCAGTTGATTCGATCCAGGGCTAATGTTGGCCACTGGTCATTGGTTTTGTCCAGCTCGTCCCGCCATCTTCTGCGAGGTCTGCCGCGACGCCTCCTGGCTGTATCAGGGCTCCAAAAATTGCTTATTTTGGTCCACAGCTCATCGGGCATGCGGCAGACGTGGCCAGACCAGTCCAGTCCCACTTCAGCTTAGCGGCTATTTGAGCAACGTCAGTTATATTTGTTTTGGAGCGCAGTGTGGTGTTGCGTGACATGTACTGTTTTTTTATTTTTATTTTATTGGAAAGGATGTGCTTCAAGGGTACATTGATGAGAATTTGGTTAGGTACTTCTGATAGGATCCATGACAAAGGATTCTTAAATTCTTAAGAGCAAATTAACGATGCTCGGCCGAATCTTATATAGGCTATCCAGATATTTGAGTCACCTACCATAACGTCGTTATTAACCGACTTCAAAAATAAGGAGGTTCTCAATTCAATGTTCCCCTATTACTCGAAGATGGCTGGACCGATTTTGTTTTTTTTTTTTAATTGTTTGAAAGGGTATACTTCTCAGATTGTTCCATAATCATCAAATCAGGATCTGATGATGGAATCCTGGAGAAATAGAGAGAACTCTTCACATTTGAGTAAAATTTACTATCTCCAGTATTTCGAGTGCTTTCTGATGGGAAAGCACTCGAAATACTGCAGATATAGGTGGCATTGAAAAATACCAACCTGTATGTGAGACACCTCAATATGGAATATGCAAGAAATTCTTTATTCCTTAGAAATGCCTTGTATTTGCCGCTATAAACTTGTTTAACTTTCTAATACAACACTTTTCACAGTTTAATATTTTTTGTGGCGTGCTTTTTGGTGAAAATTACAAACGCATCGTGACCGGTAGTGACGTCAAAGACGATTAAACTTTGAACTGTCTTGTAAAATTGTATAGGAGTTTCGTATTTTTTTCGACAATTTTCTTGGGTTGATTGAAAAAAAAGTGCATGGCTATTCCCTATATACTTTCTAGTAATAAGGCATCTTCAAGTATGATTTTTAGGCTATCCTAAAACTCGAAGATGGACATCATGTGTTTGTTGCAGCGCACATAAGGCTGAAACCGAACTCAACCAAAAATTTAGAGACCCGGATAACAATTTTAAACATCTTTGAGCCCTTGGGTGGCTGCGGAGCTCTTTGGGACATACTAAACAAAGGAACGTTCACTTTGTGTCCACGCAGAGTCCTGGACCGCTCGGTCTCTTCCTATTTACGGGTAGGTAATTTACCTATAAAATTATTAAACGTTTGTTTATTTTTGACCTAAATGTGCAACGTGCTCGCGTTATAAAAAGCTCAACAACCACAGAACGGGAGATGTTGAGTGCCCAGCTAAGAAATTAGCCGAATATAGGTACATCAACTCCATCGACTACGAGGGCGCGTAGAGCGTCATACTCTAGGTCAGACTTCCGCGTTTGACGCAATATTGCTGAAACAACATGACAATTACGCTGACATACTAACCATCGATTTTATTTATTGTTAGCACATTAGTTGCTAGGTGCAATTATCGAATATAAACAAAAAACGCCTCGAATGTGTTTTGCAACCTAATAAATTAAAGAATTTACTAATTATGTTATAGTTACGTTGAGTTATACCTGGATGGGTGTATATCTTATAAAATATTAATCAATTCTGTGGCCTCAGGTTGACACAATGATATTGTTACATTTCTGTCTCGTCAGCGCAGCTACGTCTGGAATTCAAACCCCTTTAGCAATATCTATAGAGGAAGCCAAAAACGGGTTCCAATACATGAGACCATCAAAGATATGTAGGTAATCAAAAAAGCGAAAATAAGAATCTAACTACATAATGTTTACCAACATTTTTCGACATTGCAACTCTTCTTTTTTTTTTTGCAAAATACATATGTATAAAAATATCTTGAGGAAATACGACTAAAAAAAAAGTTTCAGGACTTTCGCACACAGTTGGTGCCGAGGGTCGGCGCGGCCTTGTTTATATATAACATAATAAATAGGATTAATTAAATATTTTGCTGTTTTACAGATGAAATGGTATAAAAACCAGAAAAGGAACCACTACTACTACGGGACTAAACTGGGCAGGCAGCCGGTGCACAGGGGGCACTGCCCGAATGGGCCTCATATTTCCCCCAAACTCGTTGGAACAATATGGAAAAAAGTAACAAAATGCCGATAAATACAAAAGATAGAAAACAGAGTGATGCGCGGTCGGAGTCCGAAGCTGCATCCAGCGAGGTGAGCGCGGGAGGCTCAGGGAGCTCCCGCCGCGAGAAGGCCGGGACTGCTGCGAAGAACAGCAAGGTTTTCCACAAGCGGTCCAGACCAGAAAAGGGACCGTGTGTCGTCTTCTGAAGGCGAGATGGCCTCAGCTTGCATGATCCCCCCCTCATTAAGCGTGACGAGATGCGAGCTAGTGGGACCTCTCTGGCTCCGGAATGTCGGCGAGGCTGGCCGAGGAGGGACCCGGAGATGACTGGTCGCGGATCTGACGATGAGGCGGGCGCACCTGGGGGCGTCAGGTTTGCGGAGAAGGTGAAAGCCGCGATAAGGGTCACCTTGGAACGGATGACGTTATTCAAACTCACGGCTATATTCGCGGTTTCGGCCAACTATGCGGGGCCTCCGCCAGGCGAAGCGGCCAATAGTGTGCGGAGTTCCTGCCTGACAGAGCTTCTCCAAGAGAAGAATATAAAGCTCCGAGCAGACCACGCCGGTCTGCGTGAGCCCGGCTTCCGCGTGGCACCTTAAGAGGGAACTGGTGCCCTGCCACAGCGAGGCGGCGTCGCGGCGGGCCACGAAGGAGAAAGTGGGACGCGCTGGACAAGTTCCGCCTGAACTGGAAGGAGGACAAGCGGGTTCCCGAGAAGTGGAAGGAGTGGAGGGAGGCATTTGTCCAAGAGTGGGATAAAGAAATCTAGAGAAAAAAGGGAATATAGTCTCTGTGGTTAATTGCGCCTAATTTTCTTGCAAAACCAAAAGAGTACATTATTGGTTATTTACCTTACAGAGCAATCTATACATCGCCGACCGGGACACTCAACCAAATATTTAGAGACCTGGAGGAAAGGTTGGGCAGTGGGTGTTCATAACCACGGAGATCTTACGGTCGATATCGTATTAGGTACCATGATGACGAGAAGACGAGTTTCATTAGGGGGCGTCCATTAAATGCCACACATAATTAATCTGTGCCCCCTTAGAGCAATACATAGACAGAAGATGATTCATTACAGCAATACATAGAAAAAAGATTCTCGCCACCGTCGCTGCTGCCAATCTCGCCATCGTCGCCGCTGCCAATCTCGCCACTGTCGCTGCTGCCAATCTCGCCACCGCTGCACCGTCGCTGCTGCCAATCTCGCCACCGTTACTGCTGCCTATCTCACCACCGCCGCTTTTCAATCTGAACAGGTTTAACGCGTAGCGTAGTGGTGTATAAACGTGTGGTTTTTTTTACGGTGCAGTACAATCTGAAACCAACAAAAAAGAAATCGAAGAAAATAAAGAGGTGAAGATTTCATATAGTTGATCATGTTTCTCGAATGCTGCTGTGGTTCATTCTAATAAACGTGAGAGTTCATAATGAGTTCGTTTTATTTATTTAAACGTTATACCTTGCATCATGGCAGTCGCTACATGTAAAAATACAGGTATTCAGCTGCATCCGGTTAGACTGGAAGTCGACCCCAACATAGTTGGGAAAAGGCAGACAGATGATACGATCATCACGGCTTTTATCCCCAAAGTTACGCAAAGCTATGCTATAGTTGATGCACCCCCATTTAGTATTTGTTAAAGTGGCGCCGCGCCGGTGACTGGAAAGTTGTGGTCAATGGACTGTGGTATGGACGTGTGATGAGGAATCGGGATAGTTTAGAATATAAAAATGTGGATGGGTATAAGAGTAGAGGAAGATCAAAGAAACAAAAGTCGGCTATGTGAATACATATCGCCTATCCGCGCTGAAAGAATCATTTACTCATCTGTATAACGTTATCTATTCGTCCGATTCAACGCTAATAAGTGTGCGAGGTTTCATAGGATTTCATAGTCTCTGTTTCGATGGCGCGGCCAATATACTCTATGGGCGCTTCCTTGAGGTTTTTTTTTTAAATTATGCCACGATTTTGTAAATAGTTGTAAAAGTAGACTCCCAAAACCATACATTTGTCAAAGCTATGGTTAAAAAGTTATAAGGGTTTGAACGTGGCCGCGCCATTGAAACGCTTTGCAGAGACTTGAAATTTTGGTAACAGATTGAATTTGTAAAAATATGCAAAATATCCTGGGCTTATATTTTAGGGGCTGTAAGACTAATACGCCGTGGCCGCGCCGATTCTCGCCGATATCTCGCTGAAAAGCAACGCAGACGTCTGAAGTTTTTTGTAAAACGCAGATTTGAATTTGTCAAAACTAGTAAAAATAAAACAAAAAATCCTAGGTTTATATTTCAGGAGCTATTAAGTAGTAGTAGTAGTGTAGTTTATGATGTAGGTACTTTGGTCTGACCCCCTGCCACTAGTTGTTGAATGTGATTTGAATGTGATACTTCCTAAGATACGTGCCAATATTGTATGTGTCAAACAAGGTAATGTGGGGGGAGAGAAGTCAAAACCAGACCCAAGCTTATCAGCGTGTCATGAAAGATTAAGACTCTAATTGACTTCCCACACGAACTTGGTGAATGCTGTGATAGTGTATGTAACGATCTTAGTCATTGAACTGTTATTGATAAGCTATATGCCGACATCGTACACGCGGTCGAGGAAGCGGGAATAGGCGCTCGAAGCGGGTAATAGTAGGCTGGAACAAACATGTTGCCGGGGCTCACAGAGAGGCTACGCAGAAATATTTGTTGTGGGCGTGGTATGGTAAGCCTACCGCCAGGTTACTTTATAACGACATGTACGAGGCTAGAAGAGTTTGAAGTCAAGGTTAAAGTGGTGCCAAGACCAAGTTAAAATAGATATTCTAGCCTCACACCACGCTAAAAATGATTTTCGTGGTTTCTGGAAACACAAATAAGTTAAAAACTAAACCAGGAATCCCTGTGAGCGTCGGTGGCATGAGTGAACCGGAACACATTGCCAATCTTTATAAAGAGGCGTTCTTTGTGAAGTCGCCTATAAGACCCTCGCGGTCGGTGCCCGATATTGCGCCCGGTACGGAGTTATAATAGGGGTTAAATTTAAATCCCGGGAAATAAGTAATACTATTAGAAGTAGGTACGTCAAGAGGTAAGTCCCCGGGCCATGACGGGCTCAGTATCGAGCACCTCCGATATGCTGGACATCACTTATCTAGGGTACTTGCAATGCCGTATAGTTTCTGCATGAGCCATAGTTACCTGCCTGGCGAGATGATGCGAACAGTGGTTGTGCTAATTGCTAAAAACAAAACAGGTGAACTCGGCGACAGTAGTAACTATAGGCGAATTTCACACAGCTACTGTAATATCAAAGGTTTTTGACAGCATGTTAAAATTACAATTACATAAAAGTGTAACTTTGCACGATAACCAGTTCGGATTCAGAGCTGAGTTGTCTACCGAGAGTGCAGTCTTGTGTCTAAAGCATACTGTCACTTACTACATGCAGCGTGACACGCCGATTTACGCCTGCTTCCTGGACCTGTCTAAAGCTTTTGATCTGGTTACCTAATGATTTGTTATGGAGTAAATTAGAGCGGGCTGATTTGCCACTGGAACTCATTAACATGTTAAAGTTTTGGTATGGAAACCAGATCAACATTGTGCGATGGGCTGGGGCGTCTTCTCGTCTGTACGGTTGGAGTGTTGGAGTGTGGGACTGTTGGAGTGTGGGGTGAGGCAGGGGGGGTTGAGCTTACCAACGCCGTTGGTAAGCTCAACCCCCCCTGCCTAAAGAAATATATAAGAGAATGAATGAAGGTGAAGCAAAGAGGCCACATATATGTGGCCTCTTTGCTTCACCTTCATTCATTCTCTTATATATTTCTTTTTTACATGTCATGTCATCTGATTGTCACTGCGACTTACATTAATTAAAAATATTGAAACTATTATGGAAGAATTTATTAATTAGTAAATACATAATATTGGTGACAACGCTCTTCAACCTTTATGTGAACGGACTGATTGCCGAGCTCAGCAGTACCAGGGTTCGATGCTACGTGGACGGTATCTGTGTCAATAATATCAATATCAGTTACGCTGGCGACATGGTGCTGCTGAGTGCGTCAGTCTGTGGCTTGAGGAAATTGGTTGCCCAGTGTGAGGCGTACGCCAAAGTACATGGTTTGGCGTATAATTCCAAGAAGTCTAGGCTGTGGTCATGGTCTTTAAGGCTGGGGGTAAAAAACCCTGACAATGTGCCTCCAGTACTTCTGTACCTATGGCACACCTTTACAGAGAGCACAGAATTTTAGATACCTTTTTTTTTTTTAGGATGGGAAATCATCAAATGACTTCTCCCACTCTGGGCGGAGCGGGAGGGAGTGTCAGACTCTTACTGACTAAAACCCATCCATGTTCCATCCTCGCCCTTTATGTTCCGGGGCCGCGGTATCTCTTTCGAACAGGCCCGCAACCCCGGCAGGCTTCGGCCCTTGCGGGCCCCTCCCTTTATGCTGACATCTCTTTGAGGCGCGCGTGGAACACAAACGCGCCGTCGACACGGTCTTTAGACTGACGGACGGCTAGCTAGCCCATAGCCAACCGTCCACAGGCCCGCATCTACGGTGGCCGGTAGCCACCACGTGGCCCCCGACGCCCGGTGCGTCTCCCGCGGCGGCCGGGAAGAGAGGATCTCTCCCTCTCTCGTTCCGCCACCTCCTTCGCCAGCATGACTGGTTCGCAGAAGGAGGTGACGGCTTCCCATTCCGTCTCGCTCCAGACCATGGATTGAACCAGGGCCGGTCGCCGCCGCCGATCGCCGCTACGAGGACACGGCGGTGCTCCGCCCACGCAGGGTATACTTCCACCGTGTGCTCCACCGTGTCCACCGGTCGATCCTCGCAGTAGAAACACCCGGGCGTTTCCTCCCGCCCGATTCGGTGCAGGTACCTCCCGTAACATCCGTGTCCGGTGAGGACCTGCGTCAGGCGGAAGGTGAGGACGCCGTGGCGCCTCTCAATTTTAGATACCTTGGTCATATATTGACCCCTGACCTTAGAGACGAGGATGACGTTGAACGTGAGCGGACGGCATTATCGGTTAGAGCGAACATGTTGGCTCGTGTACTGTACTTTTTTTAACACGTGCAGTCTGTGGGCTAGGTGTAGGTACGCAAAGAGCGTACAGTGCTCTCCGCGTTCAGTATAATAATGCGTTTAGGATGCTGGTGGGGCTGCCCCGCTTCTGTAGTGTGTCGGGGATTTTTGCTGATGCGCACGTGGACTGTTTTTACGCAGCAATGCGTAAAAGGTGCGCTTCCCTGGCGCGCAAGGTGTGGGGTCGCACCAACAGTATCTTAAGCATGATTGCCAGTCGCCTGGACTGTGTGTATGTGGGTCGTTATTATATCTATGGTCGCTGCTGTGCAATTACTCATAGGTTGTCGCAGCAGTGATCCACCTTTATGTGTTGTCTTATTAGTTTCATCAGTGCTTACTAACATAGTCGTAAGTTTTACTAACAGCTTTTGAGTTGTGAATACTCGAATAAAGAGAAATTCTATTCTATAGATAAGTATGGAAGCCATGCTGCGCCGACCTCAAATAAGGGCGGGGAAATGATGAAGATTCGTGAAGGGAGCACTTTTGTTTTTACCACAAATCCATAATATCAAACACGCTTGTCATTTCTGAAGAGTTAAACATAGATGTACTCAGATTTTAGTGAGTTACAAGTTCCATGCAAAAATGCCAGACCTGTCAGCAATCGGGTACAAATCTGACTCTGTACTGCTATTGAGTAATCCCTGATTGAAAACCCAAGAATATTAAATTAGTCTGATCTCGGAACCGAACTTATGATCAGAGGCCCTACTCCCTAACGCTTCGTCCGTTTATTCGGATCTATCCGTCTCTCTCGCGCACGTCTGCAGATGAGTGCGAGTGAGAGAGACGGGAGTAGGGCCTCAGTAACGCTTTCAGCACTAGTAGTGGGGGTTATAGTGTAGCTTCGCCAAAATAATAGGTCTCTTAGTATAATTGTGAGGAAATGAAACAAAAAACAATGATTGACTTGTCCTTTATTCAATGCGTAAACAAAATCCGGTCCACCATTATCAGATATTTGGAAAATAATCTCAGGCAGCTCACTACAATAATATAATATGGACTACGTACTGCTTACAATTACCATTACACTTTGGAATGATATCCTGCTTAACACTAAACACATTAGGAAAATCAACTTTACAAATAAACCGAAGATACGTCAATAAATAAATTCTGATTTTATAATTACAAAACTTACGCTCATACGCTACGAATTCCATCTGAGATCTAAGCTTATAATAAAAACTTTGGATAAACAATTAAAATAATTATTGACAAATTGTTTTGTACATTTTTACAAAAGAAAATAAATCAATTCCGGCTGAATACTGGGAGAGAATGTAGAAGGAATTAAATGCACAATGTTACAATAAGTTGTGACTTGTAAACGCACCTTACCTAACGAAAAATATACACATTATCGCAATAATACATTTTACATTAAAAAATAATACTTTCTAATCAATTTCAAATGACAACATGACAATTATTATTGTTCTATGGAAGATTTCATTCTTACACATATGCACCAGTACTGGTTGAGTATAAAATTGCAACACCATTACACCAAAAATATAAAATTTGTATGAAAATAACTACAAAACTTACTCATTAGGTGCAAATTTGAGGAATGTGCTCACTGTACTGCATTACATAGCCGTCCTTATTATAAAAAGTATTCAAATTTTATTGGCAATAATATCACAAATCAATATTATCATGATTTCACAATCAACAGTTCTGAGTGACATGTGGATATATGAGAGATGTAAAGGTGTACACGAATCGTTTGGCGCGTGGCCAAAAACAGAACTAACGTGGCTATCTTGTTGTGACAATTTCACAAAATATTTACCAACAACGCCCTCCTGTCAATGTCACTCATGCGCCAAAAGATCCATGTAGCACTTATGTATGATGTATCGAGACGAGAACGAACAGAGATATGTCGAACAATAATATTCACGAATAGGCAACACGACATATTTATTTGAAGCACAACAATGCTGATGATATGTTAATAGATATCACTAGATGATCGATACACGGTGCAAGGGACATTGTAACAAACTTTTACTATGGTTTTAGTGCAGACCAACACAACCATATAAAATCAGCTGTTCCATTACTTTCGTTACATTTTAACCGTGTATGATTAATGTACTGTTACATTTTCGAAAGTAACAATTTTTTTTTTGTCGGTTATGGAAAAAAGAAAATGGGTCTGTATCTTGTGTATTGAAACCATGGTGAAATTTCGTGTAACGATATCCCTTATGCCATGTATATTAGAAGTTATATTCATGTAAATAACGCGTTCCTCATTCGCCAATTAATTTATAGAAAAGCGTTTCAATATTCTATTTAAAAAGCAGAAATTAATGATGACTCGCCGCTAACTACATACTCAGTTTTCAACAGTGGAAAGGCAGAATGTTTAGAATGATTAGGCCTTTTATTTACTTAGGCTTAGCTTAATTCATGAATTTAGATTTGAAGTTAAATTTTATTTTTGAAATTTTTGAGATGGTAAATTATTTCATCACAATATTGTTTTGTGGTTTAATTTTATTCTATTAGTCGTTTTGCCTTCCCACCGTCGAAACTCCTAGAAAAACGCTATTTACACGAATACAACATTGATAAACGGTTATGTATATGTACTCCGATTTAAAACGAATGCGAATGGATGGATACACGACAATTTATTTGGCTCACTTAATTCGCTACAGTTAATATTGAGCATTCTTTTGTCTTTTCCAAATAAGCGTCGCACTATAGAATTTAAGCGGCAAACGAAATATCTATGAGCATATCCGGGTAAGTACACTAGTCATGCTAATATTAGGTCATAGCCTATGTAAAGCTGTCGACGTCATAAGACGTAAAATAAAAATTGCCACTACAAGCGAAAACGTCATTAGGTCATTCACCCCTGGTCGGTATGACCAAGGGTCTGATCTAGAGGGATCATCTTTTTGCTGACAGAGTATATTGGTGGGGAGTCTAGTTTGCCAGCTAACGCTTGAACTCGACTTTTGACGGATTCCATAGGGGCTGAATCTACTTTGACATCATCAGAACTTGATGAGGAGAATTGGAAGGATGAGGCTTCAGTGTTGCCATATATATGTTGTGGTTCTCTCACGTTACCATAGAGGTTGTAGTTATGTATGAGGGTGGATACTCTGTTCGGTGCGGCGGGAAGACTGCTATGTTCTTTGGGGGGTTGTTCAGTGACGGTCAGCTGGGTGGTGGTCACTGGTTGGTTGATCTTGAAGTCTGGCTTCGGAGGGGGAGCTTCATCCTCTTGCACCGATGACTGGTTGCTCAGCACCGGGTTCTGAGGGACGCATATTTGGTTTTGAGCCGCGAAGACTTGGTTTTGTGAAGTCAGCGTTTGATTCTGTGGAGCAGCGACCTGTAAGAATTATTTGTCCCTTTTGATTTTTTTAAACTTGCTCGTTTTATACGTGCTTGGTAAAAAATGGATACTGACTACATACTACCGACTAGATACTTTGGAAACGCTGCATGCAAATGTAAGAAAAAATACGTTAGAAAATGTTGGGTTTATTGTTAAACGTGCAGGTCAATTTTAATGTAGAACTATGAAAACAGTAAATTAACAAGATTAATGGATAACTATATTATCTTTTCTACTAACACGTCATTCCAATCGATAAAATAACCTAACTACTATTACTCCTATCAATATCGTTATTGCACTGATCAAAAAGGGTTGCCTTCTGTTAAGACCACAATATGAATTACACATTTCGACGAAATCATGAACTATACAATGATGGCTGTAAAAAATCCCTTCTCGAAGCCGAAAAGCACTTGTTACATTCCTCGACATTGCGATAATTTTGTCGTTCTAGAATATACCTGAGAACTTCCTATTTACGGAGATATTGGGGGTCAGAGTTACGATGTTTTTCATAAGTTTATTTTTAATTATAAGTTTTTAATTTAACAACTATAAGTACTTTAAATACTCCCACACTATTCTATCTGTCTAACAGCACAATTTTTTGAGTGCGTTACGTTGAGTCTTAACGTAAAACGTGATTTTTCACCCCAAAAAATAATAGTCGTTCCCCAACAATCATTTTTGCGCAGGGTTTGTATTGTACGGGCTGGTGACCGCAACTCCACGTCAAAGCATGCATTTTGCGTACGAAAAAGGGAAGTATGGGTTGGGTTACTAAGTTTGATGTACAGAATGCTTGCTTAACGGAGAAGAGTCTGTTTACACGCTTTGTTTATTAATTTATGACTAGCGGACGTCACGATTTCACCCACTTAGTTCTCCTTTCCGTGAGAGTACGGGGATTAAAAATAGCCTATGTTACTCAGGGTGAATGTAGCTTTCCAACGGTGAAAGAATTATACATATCGGTCCAGTAGTTTTTGAGTTTATTCGTTACAAACATACAACTCTTTCCTCTTTCTCTTTTTTTTTTTCTCTTTATTTTGTATGCCTCAATGGCGGGACATAGCAGACACTTGTATTTATCAACATCCTATGAACCTGTGATCCACAATAAATTATTTGAATTTAAATAATTCTATTAGTATAGAAGTATAGATTTATACTGTCATGCGATTTATGATTTACAATAAATAACTGTGACAGGAAGGACCGAGCAACGCAACCCTTTTTGAATCAGCACAGACCTAAAAAAAGAACAAAAACGTCATCTCCGACTTACCTCCTGGTCATCATCAGCATGCGACACTAACCTGCTTGTGCGGGCTGGTGTCTGTGTGTGCGGTGTCTGTGTGTGCGTCCTGCAGCGCGGCGCGCCACTCCACCTGCGGGTGTCGCGCGCGGATACAGTCCACCACGTCCAGCAGGTTCTTAGCGTCCATCGCCAGGATGTGCGCCGCTGCTAGCATGTTTCTGTGGGGAGTTCAGAGGATTCTAACTTTGGCATAATTTCTATCAGCTATGGATTTACAGCCCAACCAGTCGTAGCGAGGAATGTGTGTGGTACTAACCAATCACATAGTTAGAATACTTCAAGCTGTGAAAAAGAAGCTATATTATTGGTAAGTTTCACACACATTCCTCGCTACGGATCCTCGCTCATCTCTGGTGGTAACGCAGTCTTACCAAGAGGTATCGTATTACCCAGTACTAACTGGGTTGTGGAGGTCAGTCGCTCCACATAAAATACTGGTATTCAGCTGCATCCGGTTAGACTGGAAGCCGACCCCAACGTAGTTAGGAAAAGGCAAGACAGATGATGAAAGACGTAAAGCCCGATAAAAAAAATTGTTGATGGCGAAACGGGGACCTACGTATTTCCTACCTGGCAATACCGCATTTTCCGTCAATTTCGGCAATTTCATCGGCTTGTCACTGCTTTGGGTTGCCAGAAAGTCGCTAACAACGCCCTCATTTTTTCCATACTCTATTTTGCCAAACTGTATTGGGAGGGGCGGGAGAAGGTAGGGAAGGTAAGCTGCCCTCTACCTCTCACACAATGAAGGCCCGCTTGAACAAAAATACACTAAACACCTTTAGCATTAACCACGTTTCTGTTTGAAGATGGAAGTGCAAAAATGATGCATAAACATGGTTCGTGTTCGCATTTATTGAGTTGTAGTATTAAAGGACCGTAGGTACTCGTAACTTTCGAGATCTGCGTCTAAGTTAGGTATACAAGAATCTAAAAGTTGGTACTGCCAAAGTCTATTGTAAATAGACATCTTCGATATTATACTTGGGTCTCTTAAGCTTCTAAGCTTTGGTAGTTCAGAGTCCTAGATGCTACACGAATCTTTTTGGCTTCAAGAAACAAGAGGAATAGCGAGGGTGGGCTATAGGTGCGTGTGTACTCACTTAGTGTACTCATGCGTGAGCGTGGTGTTGTGGTACTGTATGGCGAGCCGCATGGCCTCCACCAGCGCCGCCATGTCCTTGCTCAGCACCTGGTGAGCCATCTCCACCTCCCTGACGAACAAAATTACAAATTAATAAGGAAATTCAAGATAGATGCAGAGCAGTAGTGGTGTAATGGTAATGGTTGCGACTAATATGTCGTAGGTTACCACTATCTTTGCAATCAGCCCCGGTTCTGAGCCAATTTGTATGGCTTTAAGTGGTTAGGCACGCTAACTAATAAACAGCTTTGTGTAGTTTATTTCACAACGCCACTGCTCTCAAAACGGTGCAGAAAACATTGTGAGGAAACTGTCATGACCAAGAATAGAGAATTCTAAGACATCTGATTTCCAACCCACACTGGGCCCGTACGGTGACAATCCAGTTCCTCTTATAGAGAAGCTAGAGAATAAGTAACTTTACGCAAAATTATTGCTGGGAAATAACTTTCGTTTTTGAGGTTGTAAATTATGCATTGTGGTAGAACTCAATGTAACGCACTTAAAACATTGTGCTGATGGATGGATTGTATAGTACGGGGGTCGTGGAGGTATTAAAAATCAAAATCTTCAAAAAAAAAAACTTTGGCTTATTTAAAAAAAACTTGTCAAAAAGTTGTAACTTTGATCCTCCATATCTCCATAACTACAAGGTTCCCAGGTATGGTGTAGAACAAAAAAAATGATCGCAGTAATGGGGAGAACAAGTGCCTTTCGGCTTCGTGAAGAGGTGTTTTACACCCTCCACTACCCACTACCCACCTCTGCGCATGTTGCGGGAAGGGCACGACGACCTTGTCGACGGTGGCGCACAGTTCCCTGAGCTCGGCGCCCACAGCGCGCACGGCGTGCAGTACGGGTGCAGCGGCCGCACCCCCCGCAGCGGCGCCCGCCAGCCGCATGACGCAGCGCACGACGCCCGTCGTCGCCATGTACACCGGGTCCGGACTCTGGGGAGATGGACGTTGCTTAGTTTGGTACGGCTGTTTTTTGTGGCTCTAGCTATCCCGACATCGTCCGCGTTGAATTTAATTAAATGAAACAGTTGTTTGTATATGTTATCGACTTTTGTTTTTCCTAAATTTAAATTAGAGTAAGTTCCTTATAACATTAACAAATGCTTTCATTTTGAAATTACAGGCAGACAACGAAATACGGATTTTTATTTGTTTATATTAGACAAACTTCAATAAAGTCTGAGGTAGTACTTACAGAATTAAATGTCTGGTTTATTGTAAATCTGTTTACAGGATGTTTCAAACAGGCGTGAAACTTAACAGCTTTCTTATTGGGGCCAACATCGTAATCGCAAAATAGTACATTTTTATATAAGTGGGGAAACTTTGTTATTGCAGCCGAGGTAAAATTGACGCCCGAGCCGCAAGCAAGGTTGTTATGGAGCCGAGAACCACACAGAAACACACAACAAACATAGAGAGATCAACTGATCAGATACAACTTTTAAATGTGTTTGCATACCTTTTCTTCACTGGGCGGCCTTTCTTTAGATACAGTATTTGCTGGACTCGTTTCAGCTGAGGTAGCCGCTGTAAATTAAAGATCAGTATTATGTTTATTTATTAAAATATTTGTATGTCGACACATAGTTATCATAACGTATGTTAAGAGGCCTGCGGAGCATGCGAATTTCATACAAACGTAATACCAAAATAATTTGTAAATCAAACATATTCTTAAGGTGGTGTGTATTTATTTTGATTGGATTACACTATTACAGAATATATAGGTTCCCAAACACATATTTTGAATGTAAGTACATTGATTTAAACGAGTTATGTTAAAATAAATTTCCTACAGAAATTTGAAATTCCTCATATCTCGTCTTTATATCATGGCCCTTTCAAAATATTTATTTGGGAACATAGATATTCTTTAACACAGTCCAAATATATACACACTACCTTAAGAATATGTTTGATTTTCATTTTATTTTGGTATTACGTTTGTATGAAAAACGCATGTTTCGCCGGCCCCTTAAACACAATACAGGGTGTAAACCACCTCATCACAAAGCCGTTAACCAAGCATTCTGCACATCAAACTAAGTAACTTTACGTAAAAAATATTGCTGGCAAACAACTTTTTTTTTGAGGTTATAAATCATATTTTGTGGTAGAACTCAATGTAACGCACTTAAAACATTGTGTTGATGGATGGATTGAATAGTACGGGGGTCGTGTAGGTGTTAAAAGTCAAAATATTACAAAAAAAACTTGTATCTAAAAAAAAACTTATCAAAAAGTTGTAACTTTTACCCCCCATATCTCCGTAACTACAAGGTTCCCAGGTATGGTGTAGAACAAAAAAAAATTCGCAATGATGGGGAGAACAAGAGCCTTTTTGCTTCGTAAAGGGGTGTTTTACACCCTTTATTTACCTGAGTGTGGTTGACTAGACGCTCTCGGTTCATTGTTACTGTCTGATTTCTGTTCGGTTCCCGGTTCGGACTCCGTAGACAGCTGCACGTTGGACAGACGTTTATTCTGAAACAAAATACACACCTTAATGTAGTGGGGTTTTCTATTTTTGATATCCGTAGTATTGTTCTTTACGTATGGAAATGAATCTGTTTTAACAGTATAACACTTGTTAACATGGGACATTTTTCTGTACGTAAATCATGATCTGCCAAGCCTTTTCCCAACGGTATTGGGGTCGGCTTCCAGTCTTAACCGGATGCAGCTGAATACCAGTATTTTACATGGAGCGACTGCATATCTGACCTCCACAACCCAGTTAATACTGGGTAATACGATACCACTAGGTAAGACTGGTTGTCAGACTTTTCGGGCCACTGACGACCTGTTACGACTGCCAAAGATCTACAAATGACAGTCGGGACCAACGGCTGTATCAATATCAGAGGTTATACAGGGTGACTGGCTCGGGAACCGCCATAGCAAATTCGCATATAGAGGAGGGCATTTGCTAATTACTGAAAGTATTTTTTTTTAAATAAAAAAATTAAATCCACTAAGAATTTCTACCTTCCTAGTCATAAATTTGCAAAAAAATCTTTGCACAATTAGTTTCAACAAACCTATACTGAATTCTTTTTTTTTAAACTAGCAACTTTTTAAGTACAAATTTGGTACCGTTGAAAAACAAATTTTGATAAAAAATAATTATTGAAACACCGTAGCTTTTTCTTAATTTGAGGTGGAATTTGATCGTAATGATTTTGATTTGGCATTATTTTCTTTAAAAATCGTACTGTCTTATTTTTTGCCCTAGTTTGAGGGAAGATCCGAGGTATTTTAGGTTTAAAGATATTTTATTCTCAAAAAAGACACAAAGTCACTTACATGAGAACAATGCTTAAGATAAATTATAATTAATTAAAGTTCGTCACAGACGTCACAGTAGCAGTTATGAAATTACTTACTAAATTACTAAACTAATTGGAATTACTATATCCAATGCATTCAGATGTTTGGAAGGGTGTTATTTGAGATCAAATATTTCGTTAAAAGAGTTTTGAATGCATTGAATGAGTGCACTCTTTTAATACATGAGGGTATTTTGTTGTACAATTGTGCTCCTTCAAATGTTAACATTTTTTTACCAAACTTAGTTCGCATTCTTGGTAAAATCAGGTAACTAGCTCGGCGACTGCTACGTTTTACTTTAGTAAATGATAAACTAATTTTAATCACCAATGTTTATGACTACCAACAAATATTAAAAAAAACCCACAAAAATAAAGCAAAAAAAAGTTATGAATGCTTGAAGGGCAAATTATGGAAAAATTTCAAAAAAGTGTAAAAAATGACATAAGTATCTCCTAAACTATAAAACTTTGGTTAAGGAAAGTAACAAGTAAGGTTCAGTAATTAGCAAATGACCTCCTCTATATGTGAATTTGCTATGGCGGGTCCCGAGCCAGTCACCCTGTTTAAACGTAAATCTAGTTTGGTGTAATATTTACCAAGTTCTCTTCTTGCATCTGTAACCATCGTCTGTCCTCCTCACTCTGATGTTGCTGTCGCGCTAATTCGGCCAACAGTCGCCTTTCTACCGCTTGTTCGCTGTCGCATTCAGGACTCTGTTTGTGTACGAAATAAGAGCTATAATCGACTACACAAAGAACTAAATAAATGTTTTAGAAGACTATCTATTTGTGATAATTAAGCTTGAGCGTGCATTAAAGGGACTTAATTCTATACATTTTTATAGAACTAACATTGCTGTTAGTGACATCGCCAGTTTCCAAGTTTTTGTACAAATGTTATTATTTTTTTAGTAAATAAAAGTAAAATGTTATCAACCAGACATGTATACCGAATATGTTTTGATAAATTTTGATAATTACTACCACAATGTTAGTTCAGTTTATTTGTAAAGATATCAGTGAATTCAGTTGTGAAAAAATGTACACAACACAATATTTTCTTCACAAATGTATTCTACAAAAATAAAATAAATTATAAGTAAAAATAAAATAAAATAAAAACCGACACTCTACCGGAGAAACCCAATTGACACAAAAAATCTGAAAACAAAAAAAAAACCAAAAGAAAAAGAATTGCAAAATAAAAATAAAACTTATTTACACATACACCCGTCTTATACCTTAATTATATCAGATTCTGGGAAATAGGATTGGTGGGATATTTACAACGTAATAAGGAACTCATATTTGAATTAACTTTAGACCTATTCTCGTTCGTAAATCGCCACATTTTTTGTCATCAGTAACTTTATTCTGTTTGTTCAATCATGTAATCTACTGATTTAAAATCAAAGCATTTATTTCAAGTAATTAAACCAGTTATAGGCACTTTTGTAGACAACAATGAAATGTAGATATAGTCACAAGGCATACAAACTGTGACTGAAAATCTGTAGTTCCAAAGCATTGATCTCTATGGAGAAGACCAGGCAAGAAACTCCATGGTTGATTACCAGAAGAACTACAATCTTGGTTTGAATATCTTTGGAATTGGACTCTCTGATCTTCTGTTTTATACAGGGTGTCCCAAAACTCAACGTCAAGCCGAAACGGGGTGACAGGATTGATCATAACCATCACGAGAAAAATCTGAAAAAAAATCTATCCCATGCAGTTTGAAAATTATGGGCATTTTAAGAAAAACCTAGAAATTTGATCAAACTGTACCATTTTTCGGTTATTGTGGTTATTATTTTTTATTTTTGTTCATTTGAACTTTAGAAACGTAATCCTAAATAACATTTCTAGAATCCCAATAAAAAATAATGACACAATTGCCTTAAGTTCCCGAGAATTGAGACTATTTGTTAAACTACGAATTTAAAATTTTCAAGATTCGTCGACTTTGACAGGCCCTCCTATAAAAAAAATGTACTAGAGTGCCTTGGCAAGTAGCATTAAAAGTTGGCGCATTTAATCAGAATTCTAAAATGGTACAATACTTGTTAGTTCCATACAATAGAAAAGAGTAAAAAAATTAAAACCTCAAGTAACCCGATTTTTGCTATCAGATTTTACTCAGTTAAAATGTTTTTAATTCGCACAAGCTCTAGGTAGGTTCTTAATTTTAAGGCAAAATGATGAGAGAGATGGATAATGGGTATGTTTGCCATGAGTGAGCGAGACAGATAGTGACGCCACGCATTGAGACGGAGATGCGTTGTTTAAACGAGTGCAAATGAAACAGATAGATGCTATGGCATCTATCTGTTTCATTCGCACTAGTTTCAGCCAAGCAAATGGCTACGCTACCAGTCCGACACCAACCAGTTAGTACGTTTCGCTCATTCGTCTACTGCGCACGTTCGTATTCGCTTGTGTTGATTTAGTACTGACAACTTTGGCTTCTCTTTTTGGACTTGAATCTTTGTGAATTGGACTTGTTGATAACATACCGGCAACTTTGGCTTCTCTCTGGACTTTTGTGTTGGCATCCTTTTTATCTACCATGCCTACGCGCTACACTTCACAAGAATATGCGAACATGCACCTCATTTATGGGGAATGCAGATGCAACGCAAGTGCTGCCGCTAGACTTTATCGTGAAAGATATCCAAATTTAGAGCGCTACCCGGATCACCGCGTGTTTGTTAATGTGCACCGTTCACTCACAGAGGGCGGCCATTTCCCGAATCAAATACAGGCTGGAGGTAGACCTGTGTTTCCTTTCCAGGAAGAAGTATTGCAAGAGGTCGCACGTGACCGAAGTATTTCCGTACGTGGAATTGAAGAAAGAACGGGAATACCGAAAAGCACTGCTCATCGTATTTTACAAAGAGCCGAAATGCATCCGTTTCACGTACAACGAGTTCAAAGTCTTCTACCTCGAGATTATCAGGAAAGGATTTCTTTTTGTAGAACAATGCTACAGAGGCATAATGAGAATCCCCAATTCATCCAAAAAATTCTCTGGTCAGATGAATCGACATTTAAAAAAGATGGTTACATGAACTTGCACAATTATCACGAGTGGCATGTGGAGAATCCACATTTAATGCGAGAAGATAGATCCCAGTATCGTTTTAAAGTAAACCTGTGGACCGGAATTTTAAACGGTAAAATTATTGGGCCTATTGAACTGCCTGAGAACTTGAATGGAACTAATTACCTACATTTTTTAAGAGAAGATTTACCAACCCTGTTAGAGGACGTACCACTAGCAGATCTTCGCGACATGTGGTTTCAACAAGATGGCTGCCCAGCGCATTTCGCAGTGCAAGTAAGAGATTTCCTTGACCAGGAATATCCGGGAAGGTGGATTGGACGTTCGGGCACTATCTCGTGGCCCGCCCGTTCACCAGATTTAAATCCCCTGGATTTTTTCTATTGGGGAGTTCTCAAAGAAAAAGTTTA
Source organism: Xestia c-nigrum (assembly GCA_916618015.1). Classification (NCBI taxonomy): domain Eukaryota; kingdom Metazoa; phylum Arthropoda; class Insecta; order Lepidoptera; family Noctuidae; genus Xestia; species Xestia c-nigrum. The sequence continues at coordinate 11,450,630 of OU745248.1, forward strand.
CTCAAAGCCCATTGAGAACGTAGCCGACCTGCGTGAACGCATTTCTCAAGCAGCTGAGGCGATCAACTCTCGAAGATATGCCCGACTAATAAGTAGATCTTTTTTAAGAAGATGTAGGGCTTGTATTGAGGCTGATGGTAAACAATTTGAACATTTATTGTAATAAAAAACGTTATTTCTCTATCATCTGACTTTTATTCCAACAAACCTAATTATTTTACTAATTTTACTAACTTTTTTTCACTTTGGTAAAAGTGGCGTCACTATCTGTCTCGCTCACTCATGGCGAACATACCCATTATCCATCTCTCTCATCATTTTGTCTTAAAATTAAGAACCTACCTAGAGCTTGTGTGAATTAAAAACATTTTAACTGAGTAAAATGAGATAGCAAAAATCGGGTTACTTGAGGTTTTAATTTTTTTACTCTTTTCTATTGTATGGAACTAACAAGTATTGTACCATTTTAGAATTCTGATTAAATGCGCCAACTTTTAATGCCACTTGCCAAGGCACTCTAGTACATTTTTTTTATAGGAGGGCCTGTCAAAGTCGACGAATCTTGAAAATTTTAAATTCGTAGTTTAACAAATAGTCTCAATTCTCGGAAACTTGAGGCAATTGTGTCATTATTTTTTATTGGGATTCTAGAAATGTTATTTAGGATTACGTTTCCAAAGTTCAAATGAACAAAAATAAAAAAGAATAACCACAATAACCGAAAAATGGTACAGTTTGATCAAATTTCTAGGTTTTTCTTAAAATGCCCATAATTTTTAAACTGCATGGGATAGATTTTTTTTCAGATTTTTCTCGTGATGGTTATGATCAATCCTGTCACCCCGTTTCGGCTTGACGTTGAGTTTTGGGACACCCTGTATATACCTAATTTAAATCTACATAGTATGTATGTTTTAATGTAATAACTATTTCACTTCTTCCTATTATTGCGAATTATTCAAACTTGTTGTTAAAAATAATTAGGAGACCCATTGTGTTTACTTATGAAAAAATACTACGACTTTTATGCTTCACTCTTCACGCGTTCCTACTCGTAGCAAGCATGCATACTCTAATATCTACACACACGTACTAAATACTTTGCCTTTATGGTGTTCATGATAAATGCAAAACTTGATATTTACTAAAATAATATTCAGTTATACTCGTAAGTACTGTTTAGTAAGAGTAAGGATATTAATAAAATTCGAAAGAAAAATGGTTATCAACATAAGAAATCCGTGTTCTCATTAACATTATAATAAAGAAGATGGATATGAATATTTTTTTATTTAAGATCTCCTTGGTTGGATTTTATTTTTTTCAGAATGTCTACGCACCCAAATAAATCCTTTTTGCATTTAACCGTAACACCAATAACATGCCTTCCAAAAGTAGAAAAAAAAAACTACGCGAACAATCCATTCACCTGCACGGGCTGTGCCACTCCGTGTACATGGGACACTCCGGTGGAGACTCCTTGTACGGCCCCGTGTACCGCCATCACGCCGTGTGCGGCGCCCGACGGACCCGACACTACCGGGGCAGGCACCGCGCCCGCCTGACACTCCATCCGGGACGAGAACATCACAGACGCATCCGCCGGCTGTACCATCGCCGGACGGTACGCCGACACAAGCTGTGGCGCCTGAGAACTCGCCACCTGAGCCCTGTACATCATCGGCTGTGCCCCCGACACACTGTGCGTGTATATCTGCTGACCTCCATACGACATTGGAGGGACCACGCCCATCGGTTGCGACGCAAAACCTTGGACTGGTGCGAAGGGCTGTGGGCTCGCTGAACGTAAAAATCCAGGCGGGACTTTTGAAGGTCGCGCCTGTCCGGGGGAGTATGGAACTCCTTGGACTACTCCAACTGGGACTCCATAAGCTGATGAGGGATGTGAAGCCGCCATACTACTCTCACGTCGGTACTGAGGTCTTGCCATCGCTCTCTGCGCTGCTACAGCTACGCAACTCTTCACATTATCTCCTCCAAAGTCGTATATCTCTTCAACTAAAGCCGGCTCAGGTTGTGTACGCATTTTGTTCATCACACTGGCTGCTAATTGGGCGTTCAAGGATCCTTGGACAGCGAACTGACCCACATCTTGATCTCGACGAGTTCTAGGGGGAGGAGACGCGGGAACCGAATGCTGACGAGTGAAGGGAGCTATGGGGACCGGTGAGCCACGATGGGACACACTTCCTCTCGCGTTACGTTCCAAAGACCCCATACGGATGGGAGCTCTTTCAGCACTAGACAACGCGCCTCTCGTGTTCCTCTCTAAAGACCGAACGCGGCTAGCATAAGTCTCGGGCACTTCGGGCTCAGTGGCCGGGGAAGGCGACGAAATCTCTCTGGGGGACACTGGAATATTCTGGCAAAGATTGTCACAACTTTCCCTCGCACCTACAACTACCGTCAGGGTCTCATCGGGGACTTCAGAAGGGGTGGGGGCGGGGACGATAGGATCTAGCTTCTGCAAGCTAGCTGCAGGAATAGGGGCGGTTTGGAGAGGGATGTCGATTTTCTCGTCAGGTCGAGGGTGTATGATCTTTTCGACGATGTCTTGGGTTTCCGGGAGAGTCTCGGCGAAGTCTACGGAGACGGTGTTGAATACCGAGGCGGGGGTGGTGTAGGCCTGCGGGTGTATGGCGCGCGCTTGGTTCTCGCGCAGGAGGTGCGCCAGTACCAGCGGGTTCTGTGCCACGATGTACGTCTGCGCCGCGTTACCGCCCGCCGGCTGGCTCGTTGTGTCACTTACTGTGGACAAAACAAGTAAACTTATTAAGTGTCTTATTTATCTCAAGAGGAAGTTCCAGACGCTACCTTCCTTGCGCAAAGTCTAGAACTTCTCTCTCTATCTAAAACTGGACTTATATCCAGGATATATTTTTGAGCTAAAATTTGCATTTGTAAACAACAGTATAGTTTTGTTGCTGATCAAATCGAGTGACTCTTCTTATGTGCGGTAATGCTGTTGCATGGTTGCGGCCAGTTACAAGACATACTAAATCAAAAAGTTTGACCTTGAAGAGCGTAGTTTTTGGCACTCATACCAGTGCAATTGTTTATTTATAAAGTTCGATATCTCATATTTACGCGGGTATAAGTTCGGTATAAACACGTGTATGTCTGTAACGCAGTACGTACCTGCGATATTGTTGGAAGGTCGCTGCGGCTTGGGCGGCGGGTCCTCGCTGTAGGAGCCGGCCGCCACGCGTCTGTTCTCTCGCCGCATCGTCTCCCACGCAGAACTGCGCTCCTCTTGCAGGATCTCGCTGTAAGAAAGGACTTTCAAAATCAAAATCAAAGCATTTATTTCAAGTAGGCCGGTTACAGGCACTTTTGAACTGTCGGAACTCAAATGAACATTAAATGTAGCTTCAGTCCCAGTCACAAGACATAAAAACTGTGAAAGTATTGTAGTTGCCCATTCCCTAGCGTAGATCCCTATGGAGAAGAACGGGCAAGAACGGAAAAGAAATTCTAACGTCACTTAGAACACTTGTAATCATCATCTGCCTAACCTTTTCCCAACTATGTTGGAGTCAGCTTCCAACCTAACCGGATGGACGCAGCTGGATACCTGTATTTTACATGCAGCGACTGACCTCCACAACCCTACTACGTACTATACTAGGTAACACGATACCCCTTGGTAAGACTGGCTATCAGACTTAAAATCTAAAAGCCGGACAGACCAGCCAGCTTGGCCGGACATTTGGGTAAAAATGCCGGACACCCTACATTATTAAGGTTTTGTGTCTTTGTATTAATGGGTACGACAAAAAATTGAATGTATAATCAAATTTATCAATAAATCTTCATAAATTCTAATGAAATACAAATAAAATCGAATGTCAAATCAGTCTATGTCCATAATGTCCAGCTTTTTCCGGACACCTAGCAACGGTAGGGTTGGCCAAGATGACAGTAGGAGAGAGTAGACAAGGTGCATGAAATTAGTCTCCATAAATGTCAATATTAAAGCACAGCGAATGTAGCTGAAGCGCAGACATTTGTCAATTAACAAAAGACGTTGGGTCAGTTTATTGTCTTTGATTGAACGTCAATCAAGGTCTATAGACTCTGGCTTTTCAACAGAATTTTTTTTTTTAATCCTTAGATAGGTGGAATTTTGTAGCAAAGTAAAGAGATACTCACAAAAGCGTCTCCTTCAACTGATGTGCGGCAGGTCGCTGACTGGGCTCGTACGCCCAGCAGCGCGACATCACGGAGTAGAGGCGCGGAGGGCAGCGGGGAGGCAGCGCTAGTCTCTCGCCGTTCTCTAACTTGCCGATCACGTCGTTGTTCTTCACGCCGCTGAACGGCTTTACGCCCAACATTAGGATTTCCCACATGCATACGCCTGTGGAGACAAAATAAGACGTTAATGGATGACCTGAAAAGAACCAAGAGCTGACTCAGGCAATACGACTTAATCTTTTGAACGCCAGAGCATGAAGCACGCGCGTTCTCGACGAGTCCACGCCAAGTTACTATTTCATGTCCCATTTTGTCACATATTTGGTGTCGCTTGGCGTACACGGCACGCGCTCTTGTCACGTATATGTGACAATGGTATTCAAAATGTAGCGCCATGCGTGTGCATCACTAGATTCATTCGCGTGGTGACTCGTAACATACTCTTTTGCAATTTCTTTTATTTGTGTTTTCCGCAGTTGTTGTGTTATAGGATATAAATAGCTTGTAGCTAAGGTGTTAGCAATAGGCCAGAAATCTGTAAACTATGTTACATCGAAATTCGGTCGAGAGGAATTTTAGTCGCTGTGTGTGACCATAGCTATAGAAATTACGAGATTATAACATTGCTTTTATTCGGAAATGAAGATAAAATGAAAATACAAAGAAAAATTTATCGCCGCTCAAACGACAAGCAAACGATTGCAACATTTTTTGAACAGTAGCAGGCTTCCTCGATAGATGGGCTGTCCAGCACTAAAATAATTATTCAATTCGAACCAGTAGTTGATGAGATTAGCGCGTTCAACCAAACAAACTCTTCAGCTTTATAGTATTAGTCTATCTAGTGTATACGTACCGAACATCCAAACATCGGAAGCCGAGGTGAACCTCCTGAAGTTGATGGACTCGGGCGCCATCCACTTGATGGGCAGCTTGCCGCGCGACGCCTTGTAGTACGACTTGTCTTCCACCATCTTTGATAGACCGAAGTCTGCCAACTGAGGAACAAGAGAAATGGCTAATTAGGTTGAGAAACACAGCAAGTTATAAGTACTAAGTAAGATAAATACAGCATTGTCCTTCCTAGTTTCGAGCTGCGAAGAAGAATTGGCAAAAAACCCCAGCACCGTACCAAAGTCATTGTTACTAAACCAAGCCACATTGTTAGATACTACCAGAGGCATTGGCGCATTCAGAAATGAATCAGAAAAAATCTCTTTTTGCCTATTATTTCACCGGGATACGTGTCTGAAACCTTCAAGCTGCAAACAACGATGTTGTTTGGAGGCAGAAATTGTTCTTTTATGAAAGACCTCGTACGGACAAATACTTCTACAACAAAAGTACGTTTTGATATAAGTGGGGAAATTTTGTTATTGCATTCGAGCCCGAATTTACACCCGAGCCGCAGGCGAGTTCGTTACGGACCCGTGAACTGCAGTAATAAATGTGCAAATTTTGATTTCCGTACACGTATATGCAAAAAATCCACGCGTGCGTAAATCGCGTGTTAAACCTAATCGTAGTGCAATAAGAACCAGTTTTTGAAGAACTACATGAAAAAGTAGTTTCAGATTACTTCTGTGTCTTCGTACACTACAGACAAACCGCAACTGCGCTTTTTGTATTGATTCCGATGTCAATGTAATATGTGCTGTCCTACTTACCTTAACACAAGTAGGCGTGGAGACAAGTACATTTCTCGCGGCGATGTCTCTGTGCACGAACTTCTTGCTCTCGAGGTAACTGAGCGCCGTCGATAGCTGGTAGATGTACAGGACTAGCGTGCATGTTTCTAGTCTGAAACAATAGAAGATTACGGGTTATAATAAAAAATAAATAAAAATCTAGTCTTCTTTTCTGTACGAGATTTTTTGGTATGAAATCACACAAGATTTATAAGCTACTTATTATAGGGACATAAGATAAGGCTGAAAAAGAAAAGTGACTTGATCTTTCTATAGAAATCCGTCAAGATATTGCGCTTTTTATTATTGATTGTTTTTTTACTACAACCTACTAAGATAGCTACTGGTATAGAAATGATCAAATAGTTACGTCAGGGTGCCTACTAAAACCTATTATGGCATCATTACTTTAATCTTACTTTAGGGAGGGAAGGAGATCCATAAGTTTTTTTTTAAATAAAAGCAAAGAAAATATGTACTTATATGTAACTAAGGTGCACTGTTTTTCCGTCACTAACTCAAGGTTCATTGGAAGATCAGCGCCAGACAGCATCACCTGTCTGGTACAAATGCTGAAATGGATCTTTTCATCGCAGCCGTGAGGCACACAGCACATACTATGTTTTCCTCCTTACTTAATTTGTTTCTTTTTTAAATAGTACCAACGTCATGTGTTGTTTAGTTTATCTAACACTAGCCGATGCCGCGGCTTCGCCTGCGTAAACTCTTGAATCTATCTATTAAAAAAACCCGCATCAAAATCCGCTGAGTAGTTTTAAAGGTCTAAGCATACATAGGGACAGACAGCCGCGGCGGGAGACTTTGATTTATAATTAAAAAAAAAAAAATGCCAGTTGCAACTAACCTGTGCGCATTCTGCTGTAGATAGGCTCTCATCTCTCCGAGCGTGGCGAGCTCCATGACGATCCAGATGGGCGGCGCGCTGCACACTCCCACCAGACCGATGATGTGCGGGTGTGAGAACTGCTGCATTATGTCTACCACAACAATACTACGTTTTAATTTCAACATAAATGAGTTATTATGCCATTTGCGAGCGTTTATACAAATAAATATCGCTGGATATTACACACAGCGCCATCTAGTGCCACACTAAGCAAGGCTTGTGTCGTGGTCACCAGACAGTTGATATGCTGCATATATACTTTTTTTTTGTAAATACATACTTATTATACATATTTAAACATCCATGACTCGGAAACAAATGCCCATGCTCATCACACAAACATTTGCTCCTACCGGGATTCGAACCCGGGACCCTAAACGTAAGGCAGCCTCACTACCGCTGCGCCATTCATTTCATCATTTCGCTGTTTTGATTAATTTGGCAATATTACTTTGAAATAAGAAATATGGCTGACTCGCTTTGTTAAAATAGGTAAATATTTGACAGCTATTTGCCACGTAGCAACTTTTTGGATGAACGCTCTTAAGAGTGAAATTCATAATGTCCGAACTGGTGTAATTTATCCTATGACTGATATTTGCTATCACGTTTTCTTAAGCGGTTCCAACGATTTCGAGGAAAGTTGCAATACAGGGGTGAAAAATTGGGCTAGCTAGTCTCATATCAATTTGTTTCCTCTATTTTCACCCGAGCAGAGCTCTGTCGCCCTCGTACTGCTTATAATCTACGTTTAAATTTAGCAATGTAATAAATATAAATAGAGTATGAGTTATTTTTCTCTTTTCTCTTTTGGAGGGAATTATATAGCGAAGAAGCTTATTAAGTATTAAATAAATAAATAACGCTGGACATTAACACACAGCGCCATCTAGTGCCACACTAAGCATGGCTTGTGTCGTGGACACCAGATAGTTGATATACTACATAAATATACTTTTTTGTTTGTAAATAAATACTTGTTATACATATAAACATCCATGACTCAGAAACATATGTACGTGCTCATCACACAAACATTTGCTCCTACCGGGATTCGAACCCAGGACCCTAAGAACGTAAGGCAGCCTCACCCACCACTACGCTATTCGGGTCGTCAAATTATTCGTATTGTTTGACTAGTGTTGCAGGTGCGGAGTACTCACAAGCCTCCTCTAGGAACTTCTCAGCAGTGTCGAGGTCGGCGTCCATCTTGCACGTCTTCACCGCCACCGGCAGTACCGCGCCCCCCGCACTCCCCGCACCACCCGCACCACCCGCAGGACCGCGACGGAGCGACGGGTGGGAGGATGACGTCACCTTGCATGTGCCTGGGGGATGATAGATAGATAGAATACTCTTATGTACACCATAAAAATTAAATAATTATTAGATGATGTTATTGTAGAAAATTAAATGGTGGCGCATATGTGGGCGTATCGTACGCCTCGAAACTGAGTATGCGAGATTTTGAGTGATTTAGGAGTTAAAAGATTATCTAACACTACATAACATAACATCACGCCTGCAATCCCCGAAGGGTTAGACAGAGATGTACCTAATAGCGCACACACAGTTCGCCAGTTATGTTTAAGTACCATGTAATAGGGGCGACCCTATTGCCATCAATCGGGCGCAAATCAAGACTCCTACTGAGAAATTACTGATGGAAAAACCCAATAACACTGAGCCCGACTTGGGAATCGAAACGACGACCTCATGCTAATCTGTCTCGCTTGCGAGCACTAGATCAACAAGGCAGTCACGGAACACTATACTTACAGTGAATGTATCACCGTAAAATTGTCAAACACGTTATATTGTAATCTCTCTAGCGATATTTGAAACTCTCGAAATATTGTCAACTGAACATACGTATTATGTATCTCGGCCCCCATAATCGGGACTTGGGGCACCCTCCCGTTAGGTTAGTTCTTTTAAACCCTGCACTCGGAAATACAACCGCGAAGCGGGTCTCCGTCGACTTAAGTGTTTTAAGGTTAGGTTATATTAATCGGTATTTCTCGGGAATGGTACAGTATCTTTTCATGAGAGTGGTACCACTGGGCAAGGGGGACCCCTCCTTCCCTCCACACCGCGTGAGTTGACTATCATCGCATGCATTTCACGAAAACTAATGCGTTTTCTTGTAAGCAGTATGTTCGTTTGACAATATTTCGAGAGTTTACAATATCGCTAGAGAGATTACAATATAACGTTTTTGACAATTTTACGGTGACAAATATAATAATTTTTGCAATTCTGGTTTGTCGATATTACAAAATGGCGTGGACAAATAATATTTAATTACCTTTATGTACGTCTCCAAATTGTCCTTCGCCAATGATGCCGGTCAGCTCTATTTGATTTCGTACCAATTCGTAGTCTCGAACTGAAACAAATCACATACATTTTAGAAATAAAATTTAATGACAACTTTATTTTTCGTTTACAATACGTCTATAATGTTGTATTTCTAGAAAACTTCTTGAATAATAAAATTGAATCATTATCAAAATGTAAAAACTGTATTTTGATGCCAAAAACATTCTGGTACAATTTTGAGGTTGGAACACATACGTAATACTCAGTTCACTGACCAATTTTCAACCTTATCACTAAAATTTTAAGGGTGAAAACTGGCAGACCGTCAGTGAACTCGGTAGTAGTCACGAGCATCAATATGTATATGCTTTCCTAAATTTAAAAGCAATTTACCCGAGAAATAACGATTATTAGTCGAAGATAAGATTTTTCAAGAAAAATATGAATTCAAAAGGCAAATAAAAACATTTTTATAAGAATAGTCAGGAGAAAAAGTCTTTTAAAACTTGCTGTTGCTTGGCTGTATTACATCTTAATTATCTTAGATTCAAAAGAAATAATGATGGTCTTACCAGCGGGCGTGGAGTAGTCAGCATCGTCATCTACGATCTCGGCGTAGTCCTCAGAGAGTAGGGTCGCCGTGTTAGCCTCCCACGAGCTTGTCTTGCCTTCCGACGAACTACTGCTCATCTCCGCTGTTAAAAGTCAATTATTTACTAAGGATCAATACTTATCCAAATGTTTCTAATTATAATTTGTATTTTTTTATTCTAAACTATTATTAAAACTTCGTGACGAATTTAAAACTTTATTAAAAAACTAGCTGACCCCGTTTTTTCTGTCATTTTGAAATAAATTATGGTGTGAAATATACTTTTCATTACTCATACTCGGAAAGTAGGTCTGAAGTTGCCTTAAGAGCGGGCTGAAAGTTATACTTTTCAGCCCTAGGGAAAATCGCTTTCAACTGACAGCTGTCACATTATTAAATAGTATATTTTATAACGAGGGACTAAACGAAGCCATTATATACCCGAGGTGGTTTGAAAGCGAGGGTATATTATATTGGCGTTTAGTCTCGAGGTGCAAACTGTACTTTTCACTTCGAGTGCGAGAAGAATAGTCACTGAACAAATGTACACTCGACAAAAATTCCGAACTGAGCGGTCAGTTTTTTCTTCTATCAGGTCAGTCACAGAATAACCATTGAAAACACAACACAATCTCTCAACATTTTCGCATTGAAGATGATCAACACAGATAATAATTAGTACCTACATTACTGCAAAAGCAATGAGAGGCATTGCTTTTTAAAATCAACGATGCACACAAACAACCATAACTTTTTTCTCGCGTTGAAGAGTTTTTTTTTTTTCAATAAACCGCTTTCTATTTGCATGCCAATTCGAAATTTAAATAAAACCTTTGTCAAGTTGCACTTTTGTGGCCATGTTTCAAAGTAAAAGATCGTTCCATTTTTAAATTACTTTTTACTCCCTAGGGAATAAACATCCCGCTTCGTAGGGCTATAACGGCGTACTTTTAAAGCATGAGAAGTGAAAAAAAATCTAGTACTCTTTTACACATTTCTATTGAACCATGTTCCGACTTCTATACAGCCTGTAAATTACAACGCGATGTAAAATTGAAATAACATGAAATTCAGTATTAATTAAAGAATATATTATGTTATTAAATTACTTGTTATAATTAAGTTACAAATATTTCTTTAAAATAACATAGATTTGGGCAAAATATGTACTATTTTTTCAGTGACGATAGTGAAAATAAAGGCAGAATAGCCGGCCACAGAAAAAAAACAAAATAGGCGGGAAAGCGGCAATCAGATCTTAATTGTTTTTTGAGTGGTTTCGTGTTTTTGTTTTTATTTTCCTTGTATTCGTAATGAAAAGCGCAGTGTTTACCTCGGGTTAAAGGCTTATTTAGTCCCTCGAGTTATTAGCGCCCGCGCTACGCTTGGGCGCCCGTCTCGGCGCTAAATAAGTTACTTTCACCCCTAGGATAACAATGTACTATTACGACCTATTCTCATAAGTACCTAAAAAATATACTTACACGAAAAAAAAAACTATCAAATCTTTTCGGAGATGTTCGATAAAAAACATTGTGAAACGATTTTTAAGTACCACAGTTTTTCTTTTAAATTACATTTTATTAATTGAAACTCTAAATGAATTTGAAACAAAATTAAAAAAAAAAACATGCTTTTTTGCTTCTTTTTTTTAAATTGCCTTTTTTTATTTCTAAATTTTCATTTTTTTTTTTCGATCAACTACTGCTTATCTCAAGTGTCGAAGTATGTTTGGTTTCAAGAAACAAGATATACGGAGGTAGCATGATTCATAATACAATTGATAATAGAAATGGGTTGTTTAGTAAATTCCATTTTAGGTATTGGATAATTGTTCGACGTTGATTGTATTTCCTTGAGATTCTGATTTTTGTTTTTTAGTAAAATGGATCTAAAATAATAACAAAAAACAATAGGCGTCCTGAAAAAAAAAATCATTGGACCCGTATTTTTTCTTTTGTTACGTAAACCAAAATTGACGAAGATACGACGCTTTTGAAATTCGCAATACGTCACGCCGTGGTATCATTATTAGAGCGTTGTGACGTCACAAGTTCCCACTCCCGAGTTTTGATGTGTTTTATCTTTGTCAATATTCATTGATTTAAAAAAACCAAAAAATACGTGTCCATTATTTTCCAATACTCTGACGGAATAGTTAGATTTGCAATTTATTGATGGTGGAAACTAGCCTATTGGATAGAAACAAAAGAATTTGGGAGATTAACAGAAAACTATTTCTAAATTTTAGTTTCGCATGTTATTACTTACTTTTACATTGACAATTAAGTTGTTTCCATACGGTTGCTTGTAGAAAAAATAAAATTTCCAATAAGTTAGATGTACAGCATTGTAATAATAAAAATCATCAATACAACCCTCTAAGTTCATTTAATACCCTTTAGTAAAATAAACGTACGGTCGAACAAGCTATTTGGTTTACAGTTTAACGCACAAATTATATTGTAAAGTGTTAACCAAATAGCTTGTTCGACCGTACCAATAGCTGTCAGTTAGTATGCTAACGGTGTTTCTATAAACAAAGTTAGTCCTATCCGAGTCAAATAACTGTCAGAATTTCATAGAAAAATAAAAGAAAGCTTATCTGTGACATCTCGTTTGTAACGGTCGGTCAACTAAATGTCAAACAAACAGAGATAGCAACCCACGGATAGCTGTTGGTAAGTTATTGAAAATGGCCGAAAATTAACTCTCATAAAATCATATTTCGATCAACATGCAGCCTGACTGACTGATCTGCAAATTGCAGTTAACAAGCTGTTTAGCGGGCTACCTTAGGTCCATATTCACCTCAAAGATAACTGTCTGATTATCTAAAAACAGCTGTCACTGTGACATGTTCCTATACAAAAATGTGTTTTAAATAGCTCGTTGGTCCAGATGAACAGGGTATTAACTCAAAAAAGCAAATTTTTCAGGAAAGCAATTAGAAGTTTGCAAATCAAGATATTTCCATTTTATAAATAATTGGTTAACCTCACCCATATATTTTTCAAGCGTTCTTTATTGATAACGTTTTGTTCACTTCATGAATTTCTCACTGTGCTATTAATGAGAAAAAAAAAATTGTTAGGTTAACAATCGAAAATTTTGAGTTAATACTCTGTTCATCCAAACGAGCGAGCTGTTTTTAGATAATCGTCCGTCATGTTTTTGGTGAACATGGACCTCAGTGCATCCTCGTTAAAATTATTAGTTTTGGTGTACTGTACTTACTTGTTCTATTCCACAAAGAAGTTGGTGACTCCGTGACCAGTCTACAGTATCCATCTACTAAATCTGCTAAACTTTCTGCAGCCTGAAATGGTCGAAGATTAAAAAATAATTAAAATTCATTTTTTAAGGTAGGTAAGGTACCTCGTGGTTAAATATAAACAGTCGCTCGGGTCGATCTCAAGTTTGAGCCATGCTTGCCTAGGTTGGTCTGTGGATGGGTGACCACCCTTACATACCGAGTTTCCTACGTGCCTCGGAAAGCAGGTTAGGCCGTTGGTCCCGGCTGTCATTTCAGTGGCCCGAAAGACTGACAACCAGTCTTACCAGTATTACCTAGTACTAACTGGGTTGTGGAGGTCAGATATGACGAGATATGGAGCGATCTCTCGTAATAGTAGTTAGTGTATTGGTTTTACAGTTTTTCACCAGTCTTGGCAGATTCACTTGGTCGGTTTTTTACTGCAATATAGTTAGTTATCAAGATGGAAACCTAAATAAACAGACGGTTCTGCTTACCTCAACACTGCTGCACGTGATGGTGAGCGTTTCTGTCGCTCCTTTCACTCGTAACTGTAGCGCGGCCTTACCGCATGACCCGCTCTGGAATTAATATGTTTACTGTGAATATTTTTTGCCAAAAAGATCCCTTTTTTGGAAAACCACTCTGTTACCCAAGTGTCATAACAAGTTAAATTAAACACCCTATGTGTCGGGTTTTTTTTTTCAAATGAAATGGTTAAAAGTAACACTTTACTATTAGCCCTTTCATTTGAAACCCATATTGAGGGAGTTGTTGAATAAATATGTAAATCCGCAATTTTGTGGCGGCGGCCATCTAGGACTGATTGTTATCAAACATAGCTAAGAACACTCCCGACTAATTCGAAATCTTCTAGAAATTTAAAAGAAGATTCTGTTTACCTGTGTTTGTGACTGTTGCGTGCAGTTAGACTTGAGCGTCTGCACCGCCACGATGTCGCAGAACGACGCGATCTTCGTGTACGTGGGCGGCTCACCTGCCTTGTGCGACACGTACGATATATCTGGAACAAAACCATGAACTTTTGTAAGTAAACTGTCTTATTAATAACTTAGACTGCGTTAAGTACAAATACTACTAGTCTTTCATTTTCGTGTGGATAATACCTAACCTGCAGAGAGCAGCGGTGGCTAGGGTTGCCAACTATACTGTTTTAAACAGTATTTTACTGTTTTTAACTATTTTATACTTTTTACTGTTGAACAAATATAAAGTATACAAAATACTGTTTTCAGCATCAAAATGTAAACACATTATACTTAGAAGCTCACACAAATTTCGCCACAGAACACGCCAGGAAGGCTATAGGCCAACAGGAGCGGAGCAGCAATAAGAAATGTTGCAAGCGGGAAAAAAGCTTCCGTTGAGTAGGCGATGCGTTGCGATATCAACGCAGGCAGAAGCTAGTAAAGAATAAGAATAAATGAATCGTCACGATATAGTGGGAACGGCCACGCGACACACGACACTTAAAACTCCACGATTATCTATCGTCTCGGCATAGTGAGAGCGGGCCTATAATACTAACTATAACAACAACATCAAGCTTGTAATACCGGAAGGGTAAAGCAGAGTTGAACCTAATACCTATTACACCCATTTCCGCCAGTTATGTTGGTATCGCATGAAATTTCCGCCAGTTATATTGATATCCCATGAAATTTCCGCCAGCTATGTTCATATCCCATAAAACAAGGGCGAGAGCCTATCACCATCAAGTACAAGTTGGTAGCTAAGTTCTGTCTTCAAACGATATTTTCTTAAAATATTATAATCATCTGCCTAGCCTTTTCCCAACTATGTTGAGGTCAGATTAGTCTTTTTTTTATAAATATCGCTGGACATTACACACACCGCCATCGAGTGCCACACTAAGCAAGGCTTGTGTCGTGGACACCAGATAGTTGATATACTACATATAAATAAATAAATAAATATCGCTGGGCATTAACACACAGCGCCACCTAGTGCCACACTAAGCAAACCTTGTGTCGTGGAAACTAGATAGTTGATATACTACATATATACTTTTTGTTTATAAATACATACTTAATATACATATTTAAACATCCATGACTCGGAAAAAATGTCCATGCTCATCACACAAACATTTGCTCCTACCGGGATTCGAACCCGGGACCCTAAGAACGTAAGGCAGTCTTACTACCGCTGCGCCATTCGGGTCGTCAAGTTTTACCGGATGCAGCTGAATACGTACCAGTATTTTACATGGAGCGACTGCATATCAGACCTCCACAAATCCACAGCCCAGTTAGTACTGGGTAGTACAATACCCCTTGGTAAGACTGGTTGACAGACTTTTGGGCCCCTGACTACGTAACGACTGTCAAAGATCTATAAACGGAAGTCAAGACCAACACAAGACTTACCTATAAAAGGTCCAATGGCGAGCTCCACAGGAATGGCCCAGCCGGTCCCGAGCGCGCCCGTGAACGTCTCCCTGTCGTACCCGTAGTGCGTGTGCATCGTGTCCAGGTACTTTAGCATGCATTCTGTGTCGCTCAGGTTTGCCACCTGGAGAAATAACAAATGTTATACCATGCTTGTCTTCTTTGGGAATTGGAAAGAAATAGCATAAAATCGTGACCGATGGAAGGAAAGGAACGATGCCTCGATGATAATAAAAATTATAATAATAAGGTATGCATCACGATTGTGTGTCAGATTTCGTGGACTTTAGAAGTGGGTAGGTTTTTGAAGAATAAATCTCCTGCCGGGACTACGGGACTGTTCGAAAGAGATACCGCGGCCCCGGAACGTAAAGGGCGAGGAAGGAACATGGATCGTTTTTAGTCAGTAAAAGTCTGACACTCCCTCCCGCTCCGGCCACAGTGGAAGGGGTCGTTTGATGATTTCCCATCCGAAAAAAAGTGTTGTAAACCTGTTCTGATGGGTAAGCCTCGGTACAGTCAGGCGGTAAAACCTATAAAATAAGGAAATATATGTCACCGTAAAATTGTCAAATACGTTATATTGAAATATCTCTAGCGATATTGTAAACTCTCGAATTATTGTCAAACAAACATACTGCTTACAAAAACAAGCATTATTTTTCGTGAAATGGATGCGATGGTAGTCAACTCACGCGGTGGGGAGGGAAGGAGGGGTCCCCCTTGCCCAGTGGTACCACTCTCATGAAAAGATACTATACCATTTCTGAGAAATACCGATTAATATAACCTAACCTTCAAACATTTTATATAAAAAAGCGTAGTCGACAGAGCCGGGTCCCTATTTCCGAGTGCAGGGTTTAAAGGAACCTCACTAACCTAACAGGAGGGTGCCCCAAGTCTCGATTATGGAGGCAGAGATACTTCCGCATGTTCAGTTGACAATAATTCGAGAGATTACAATATCGCTAGAGAGAAACACGTTATATTGTAATATAACGTGTTTGACAATTTAACGGTGACATATACATTTGAGGAAAGGAGTAGAATAATTTAAGGATCTAAGGATCTGTAGTTTTTGCCTACACAATCTCCATCGTGATGGACGCGTGAGATTATGGTTTACTAAAAGAGTGATGAATATGTTGATGTATGGAGATGGAGACAAGGGCCCAAAAATGATAAATGGATTGTGTGAGGAATGCTAAGAAAGACAAATTAGTAAATGACGTGGTGACAGCTGACAGGGGAGAATGGAAGAGGAAAACGAGATGCACCGACCCTAAGTAGAATGGGACAAAAAGATGATAACTTTCAGAAAAAAATAGCTGGTCTAGGTCAAATTGCACAGAGCGAGAGGTCCCCGGCTAATAGAATACTTGTTAGTTAATGATCCACTTTTTTGGATTCAGTTAGTATACAGGGTGTAAAGCATCTCATCACAAAACCAAGTCAACCAAGCATTCTGTACATCAAACTCAGTAACTTTACACAAAATTTATTACTGGGAAACAACTTCTTTTTTGGTAAAAAAAAAAAATCTTATTTTGTGATGCACTCAAAACATTGTGCTGATAGATGAATTGAATAGTACGCGGGTCGTAGAGGTGTTTAAAGTAAAAATCTTACAATAAAACATGTACTTATTTTTGAAAAAAAAAACTTGTAAAAAAAATTGAACTTTGACCTCCAATATCTCCGTAACTAGGCGGTTCCCAGGTAAGGTGTTGAACAAAAAAAAAATATCGCAATGACGGGGAGCACCAGTTCCTTTCGGCTTCGTTAAGAGGTATTTTACACCCTTTGTGTATTTTTTAATTGGATCAGAAAAAGGTCATAAAGTGAAAAAAAATCGTTACCTTTTTGAACTGCTGTTGTATCGCCTTCTTGAGCACCTTGGGCTTGATGGCGTCGATCACGGACTTGGGCAGGAACTTGTGCAAGCCGAACTCTTTCTCCAGGTACTCGATGTTGGACTTCTTGTCCAGAGATATTTGCATATCCTTACAGAAGTATCTGGAAATAAGCAGAATAAAAAAAGGATTAAAATGGTTCTTTATTGACCACCCGGCGACGGATGAACGCAGCTTGTGGAACCGGGACGGATAAGTTCAAAGACGCAACTCCGGAGATCGGATTTTGACAGATAATGTAATGAAGCATCAGTCAGTGTCCGGTGTCCGCAATATGTCCGAACTGGTTTGTCCGTACTTTTATACAGCTACCATTATAGAAACAAAACATGATCATCATCTGCCTAGCCTTTTAACCCAACTATGTTGGGGTCGGCTTCCAGTCTAACTGGATGCAGCTACAATTTTACATGGAGCGATTGTCTATCTGACCTCTACAACCCAGTTAAATACTGGGTGATAGACTGGTTGTCAGACTTTTTGGGCCACTGACTAACTGTAACGACTGTCAAAGATGGATGAATGACAGCCGGGACCAACAGCATAACGTGCTTTCCGAGGCACGGAGGAAACTCGGTATGTAAGGGTGGTCACCTATCCACAGACCAACCTAGGTAAGCACGGCTTAACCTAACGATTGGCCTGAGCGGCTGTTATTATTTAGCCACGAGATTATAGAAACAATAGATTAAAGAAAAAGACATGGTGCGCCGGAATAAAAAAAGCAGACTTCAGGTTGTGATTGAAAGAACCGAATAGTCCTTCTGTCAAGATCTGGAATTAGGAACCTATTTATATGGAAAAGGATACTCACTTAATTTCTAAACAACATATTTGTATCGCCAACTCCTGGTCTACCATAGGATGATTGGCGTTGAGGTAGTCGTGTCGCACCTGGAACATGAGAAAACAACGATATAGCTCCGCATATGTTTCTCAATAAAATATATGTTTTAGACTTCATGAAATATATTCACAACAGACACAAGCCTGACGAATCTGGACAAAGATTTCACCAAGAGGTACATCCCTACCAGGGACGTAGGTCATGCTACTCCTCAACTACAGGCAGACGCTTTGTAAAGTACGGATCAGCTGCAGTACAGATTCAAAGACAAGAAACCTGAGGTATAACATATTAGTAATATATAATTCGCTGGAAACATGTGTTTTTACCATGTGTTTTTAATGTTAGGTGTCAAGTTTTTTTTTTTTTATAATTTTTAATTTGGGTGTACATCCAGTGTGTCCGCATGCAGTTAGCTACCAGGAGGAACACGAACATGGAAGGTTTGCCAATCTATCATCCACAACCAAATTACTGAGAAACACGACACCTCTTAGGGGCCATCCTTTAATAAAGTGAGGATTTTTAGGCCACTTTTACTCCCTTCGGGTGAGACCCCTTATCTATACGTTGCCGTCATTAGGGTCCCCCCTCCTTCCTTTGAAAAATTCTGAGAGATTTACATTCTACTTATAATCTCTTTTTTCCTGACCCCGTCACCCCGTTTAAATCTCACGTGATTAAAGGACGACCCCTTTGAAACTACTAAGACCATACTTCTAAAAAGTCTATCCTACAGAAGATGACCCACCTGGTCGTAATAATAATGGAAGGTGACTCGGTCGGCGTCGCACAGGTCGCGCAGGTTGGCGGGCAGGTAGCGCACGCGCAGCTCCAGCCGCCACTCGCTTGCCGGCCATTTTGTCAGCAGTTCCGACACCGGCGTGTCTTGGTGGATCCAGCGGCACTGAGGACGAACACGGAGGTTTTAAGTCAGTAAGTACCAAGTAGGTCCACAAATTCATCTGCAATCTAGGCTGGACCTTCCTATACTTCCTACCTATCTATTAAATTTCATAACGATCGGTACAGCAATCCGCAAGAGGTTAAACGTGAAAAGGTAACAGACAAACAAGCAAAAGAGTTACTCTCGCAATAATAATGTTATTATCACATATGTACATTGGTGGAAATTAAACCCTAATATGATGGCAGTCGGAAATTTGCAAATGCGCCATCATCAGAAAACTGCGACAGTTTAAGTTACAGTCCGAGATACTTTCTGCTATTCCCCCCCCCCCCCCCCCCCCGTCCCGGTCGTCGAGGTGTACAGTCACGTTTTTGAGTGCTCCCGAATTAATTATAAAAAAGCAAGTTTAAAACGTGTTTACCAATCACAAATATATTACATCACATGAACAATAGTCTCAACAACATATCAGTGAAAAATCAAATGTGTATGTGAAGATTCAATGTGTTTTTAAACCGAAAACAATATTTGAAAACAAAGGTGAAGTGTTGTGTCAAACGACTTGTGACTTGCAAAAGTGAAAGGATCGATGCCCTGTCAAGGTCACGCGCCTCGCCAGTGATTTTGATTTTGAGCAACAGATTAACTATTTCAACAACATTCGCTAAGCTTGTGTGGTCTAGCGGCCATAGCCTGCGTATATCGTGAATATAATCAAGAGTTCGCAAGTTCGAATCCAACAAAAGTTAAATTGGGCTTTTACTTCTTTTTGTATTTTTATTATATTTTCTGCGTGCAGCCAAATTGGGTTTTCATCTTTTTGTATTTTTATTATATTTTTCTGCGTGAAACCAAGATAGTCGGTTGTCAATCATGTCGTTTAATCGACCACCTACGAGTACTACTATTGTCACCACTGCGCTCACAACGCCGACAACTTCACTACACCATAGTTCTTCGGAACCGGATATGACCATAAAAGATCAATCCACCGCCGACGATTGTAAGTTCCCTAATATTACGCAACGAAATAAACGGAAATGCACTGAAGGAAGAATGGACCCAGACAATCAGGTTTCTATTTTTATGGCAGAAATAAAAGCTATGTTCCAGGAATTCAAAGACGAACATAATAGAAAAATCGAAAAAATTTATGAAGGTATGGAAGAAATTAAACTCCAGAATTCCCAAATTCAGTCATCTGTAACATTCCTGTCCCAAGATTATGATAGTTTAAAATCTAAAATCGAATTACTCGAAAGTCAACTAGACGAAGAACGTAAATCAAATGCTTTAAATTTACAAGACTTTGAAGAAAAGATAGAAAGACTAGAGTGTGGTGCTAGATCATCCTGTGTGGAAATAAAGAATATTCCTGTAAGCAAACCAGAGTCCAAAGATAATTTATTAAACTCTGTTGCCAAGATCGCTTCCGCTATTAATGTATGCCTACAACCTCACGAGGTAAAAGACATCTACCGCATAGGGACTAAAGACAAAGACAACAGGACAATCATCGTGGACTTCTCCACCAATCTCGCGAAAGAAAAGTTTATTGAAAAATATAAGAAATTCAACAAAGGCAATAATAAACTGTCAACTGATCATCTAAAAATTTCCGGGCCAGCAAAGCCTATATTTATTTCGGAAAACCTTAGTCCCAGAATGAAAAGGCTCTTTTTCCTGGCCAGAGATTTTGCGAACACCAACAGTTTCAGGTACTGCTGGATTAAAAATGGAAAAATCTATCTTCGTGAGAAAGACGGTGCACCACATATTTTGATTAAAACTGAAACAGACTTCCCGAGAAAAACCAACTCTAAGTGACTAGCGATCATTGTTAAATCTGCAAAAGAAACATGTTGTAATCATCCTAACCAGCTATTCACACCTAACATTATAAAAAACCTTTACATAAGTATTACTTGTAAACCTTTTTGCCACAGTGTAAATCGCTTGCGATTGTTAAAGTTGTTACTGCTCTGTATACAGATTGTCCTACTCATGCAAAGTTCACAGAAGTCATACACATATTATGTTGACACACCATACCACAACACTCACTCTCAAGTCCACAATCACACACACAAACACACGCGCATCATTAACATATTAACACTATTTCTTCACCAGGCCATTTCGTGCAACGTTTTTCACCTCATACTGTAGCCTAAACGTAAAACTACTTATCCGTACCGATTATGTTGGCTTGCCTCAAGCCTACATTGGATTACCTTTGCGACCTATTTGTTACCTCCTAGAAATACACCATGCATGATAATACCGACATTACACACGAACTAGAGCAACTGTCAAACTCGTCATCCTATCAGTGTTCCCCGGAACAATGTAATACCTATTTAGATAACGTGGTAAACGGTCTCAATATCTTCCACCTCAATATTAGAAGTATAGGCAACAGTTCTAACTTTAATAATCTCTTAATCCTTTTGAATAGAATTAAGGTACATTTTGATGTTATTGTTTTATCGGAGTGCTGGTTACAAAAATGCCCTTATCTTCCTACTATACCTGGATTCGAAGCATTTCAGTCCAATCACGCCAACCAAAATGACGGTGTTGTTGTATATGTTAGGCAAAATCTGCGAGTTACTGTCGAAATACCGATATTTACGGATGCAAATTGCTTGATTTTAAGATTCGGCACAGACACAGCCCTTGTGGCAATATATCGATCCCCGTCATTCCGGAACACAAATGGCTTCATTGACTGCCTCGATTCAACTCTGCACTCACTAATGTCGTTTAAAACTATTATTTTAATTGGCGATATCAATATAAATATCTCCCTAAATGCTAATGACATAAATGCTGACACGTATCTGAACACTGTAGCATCTCATGCAATGCTTCCTGCACATTTGTTTCCTACTCGTAACAACTCCTGTCTAGACCACGCAGTTATCAAATCTGACAAACCTGCTATAACCTTGGTTCTTGATTCTACTATAACGGACCATGCTCCGGTGATCGTCTTTTGCAAACTAACATTTGATGTAACCAAAACCCCTTCATCGTCGTGCCGAGTAAACGTGGATGCATGCGTTGCAGTCCTACAAACAATAGATTTTACTTCGGTGATGAATTGCGATGATGCAACCACAGCTGCTACTGATTTTGTTAATATTGTTTCCACAGTGGTCAGTAACAACTCCGTTACTAAAACTACCCCAAGTAAAAAAAGGATTATAAAACCCTGGATAACACCAGGGCTTTTGAGGTGCATCCGAAATAGGGATAACCTTAGCCTTCAATCAAAAGGAGACCCTAATAATAGTACTCTACAAGTAACATTTAAACGGTACAGAAACTTTTGTAATAATTTACTTAAAAAAATTAAACGAGAATATGAACGATCTGAGTTTGAGAGACATCGTAGAAATCCTAAGGCTACATGGAATCTTATTAAATCAATATCAAATCTTCAAAACAACAAATCTTCCGCCATTGAACTTTTATCCGTTACTCCCAATCCTTCGGATTCAGTGGATAAAGTTAATGACTTCTTTGCGAATGTGGGAAAGAATCTTGCGTCAAAAATACTCGTAACGAATGAACATTGTGCGCGCTCCTCTGACGACAATACCTGTCCCAACTCCATGGCCACTTTTTCAACAGACTGTGAGGAAATTGAACGCATCATCCTCGGCTTGAGGACCAATTGCGCCGTCGGTTGGGATGGCATTTCTGCTGCCTTGATCAGGGCTGCCCGGCACACCCTAATACCTATTATTTCGCACATATTTAATCTTGCACTCACATCAGGAGTTTTCCCGGCTGTCTTTAAAAAAGCACTAGTACATCCCATCTATAAGAGCGGGGACAGGGGCAGTGTCAACAACTACAGACCTATCTCTGTTCTTACAATTCTGTCCAAAATTCTAGAAAAAATATTAAACAGTCGACTACTTAATTACCTTAATTCACAGAATGTACCTAATTTCAGAGAACCAATACGGTTTTCGATCAAGTAGAAGCACAGAAGATGCAGTCTTGGAAGTAACCGGAACTATAGCAAAAAATATAACGAATAAACTAAAAACATTAGCAATTTTCCTAGACTTATCGAAAGCTTTTGACACTGTCTCTGTTCCCCTCTTGCTTGAAAAGTTGGAGCGAATTGGTGTTAGGGGAGTCTGTCTAGATATGTTCAGGAGTTACCTGAGTGAGCGTTCGCAGACAGTAAAGTTGGGAAATCACGTCAGCAAACAACAATTCCTAACTTACGGAGTCCCACAGGGTAGTGTCCTTGGACCTACCCTATTTCTTATATACATAAATGACCTATGCAATCTGGCCCTAACTAACACTAAAATTATAACATATGCGGACGATACCGTCATGCTCATTCATGGCAAAGATTGGTTGGACACCCGTTCACATGCAGAGTCCGCTCTGCTTGAAGTAATGAAATGGCTGAATAAAAACCTTCTTACCCTCAATATAGAAAAAACTAAGTTTATTACATTTGCTCCTGGTAAAGCCTCTCAACCTCCGTCTCCCTATACCCTGACGGCCCATAAATGCGGTATACCAAATAATTGCAGCACGAGTGGTTGTGCTCAAGTTACGCGCACCCATAGTATTAAATACTTGGGTGTTATAATAGATAGTACGCTAACATGGAAAGAGCAAATTGAGGCTTTGGTATCCAGGGTCAGAAAATTAATCTTTGTTTTTAAAAATCTGCGAACATCTGCTGATTTTCAAACATTGCGTACAGTATACTTCGCTCTGGCACATTCCATTTTAAAATACTGTATTGCAGCTTGGGGTGGGGCTGGGA
This sequence comes from Xestia c-nigrum, assembly GCA_916618015.1. Classification (NCBI taxonomy): domain Eukaryota; kingdom Metazoa; phylum Arthropoda; class Insecta; order Lepidoptera; family Noctuidae; genus Xestia; species Xestia c-nigrum. The sequence goes on from OU745248.1 coordinate 11,474,519, forward strand.
AGTGCGTAATGCTCCGCCTGGAAAGGGCACAGAGGGCAGTACTAAAAGTCATGACTCATAAACCGGTTCGTTTTCCAACTACTGAACTATACGCCCTTTGCGATTTGCCTACCGTCAGACACGCGTTCATTCTTGCTGTGGTGCTGCGTAAACACTCAGACCTTCCGTTTGATCCTGTTATCGTTACCCAAAAACGAAGATCTGACAGAGTCTGCCAGGTGGAATTTGCCACGGTTCAAGTTGTACGGCGGCAATACCGCTTTCTCAGCTCCACTTTGTATAATCGAATAAATAAACTACTCAATATATATCCACTGACTTTGCGAGAATGTCGAAGAGTCACGGATGAATGGCTCTATACTCTCACATATGAAGAACTGGAAAACTATGTGAAAAGTTAAACTCCCTTTCTAAGTGCCCTTATAATAAAAAATGCGCAAACCAAACACCCCACACAAACATACTCTCCTGTCCTACACACACACACTCACACACATATACAGCCATACACATTACACGCACAAAACATACACATTTCGTCATATATACACATAAACTAACACAAAATTACAACGTGAAATATTGTTATTTTTCCTAATATTAAGTTTAAACTGTTAGTTTTTAATTTTTATTTCATTTATTACTAGTTTTTAACTTTAAGTTTTTCTTTTGCTTTTGTTTATGTCTCGACTGTTTGGAGGTGGGCGTTAATGACTGCGACACAGTTTTATACTAATGCAGTTGTTATCGAACACAGAGTTTTTGTACACTGAGTTTTCTTTTCAATAAAGCATTATTATTATTATTATATTATTATTATTATATTATGCAGTAAGAGAGCATTAATAATAATTTAAAAAAAAAACATCATAGGCGCGTTGAGGACTTTTTGAGTGAACAAAAATCATGGAACTCGCGTGACCGTCACATAACGCTTCGTAGCATTCAGCTACGAGTTTTCAATTCTATCGACAGTCTCCAAAGACCCCGCCCCGCGTGGTTTTTTTTGGGTGCCGCATATACGTTCGTTTAAGAAGAATTATACAAAGACGGAGGAATTCAAAATTTCTATAGATTTTTTTTCTCATAACTCTTGTTTGAATCAGTGTACATTCAAAATATGTGTTTGGGAACCTATATATTCTGTAATCCAATCGAAACTAATATACACTACTTTAAGAATAAGTTTGATTTACAAGCTATTTTGGTATTACGTTTATATGAACTTCGCATGCTCCGCAGGCCTCTTAAGCTCTCTAGCTTGGACGAACGCATACGCAGCGCTACCCAGAGGGGATAGAGGTTACAGGTCTAGCCTAGTGAAGGGTGATTTAGCTTACCTTGCCAGTGGTTAGCCTCTTAGCCCGCAGCGCGAAGCAGGAGGTGTACACTCGGTCGCCGGCCGCTAGCCTGGCAGCCAACAGCCGCAGCACAGACCTCACATCTTCGTCTGCTGAGGCACGGACCACGTTGAAGCCACCGTTGGGGAGGTGGACCTTTAGCGTGGACTGGTCGCCTGCTCCGCCTCCTGGAGAAGATGGAAGGAGTATTTAGAAGAAATTGGTGAAAATTTATCACTATCAAGCTTCTTATCTCCTACTAGCCGATGCCCGCAGCTTTGCCCGCGTACAAATTATGTATTTACACTTTCCTCGAGAACCACTCTATCCATTGGTGTAAACAGCATGAAAATCGGTGCAGCAGTTTTCGAGTTTATCGCGAACAGACAGACAGACGCGACGGAGGACTTTGTTTTATAATATGTAGTGACTACACACGCTACGTCGCTGTCTTCGACTGGGACCATAATTAATTCATTGAAAAGTTGCCACCTAAGTACCCTAACGGCCTTTTTCTATAACTTACTTACGTTGAACTGTCAGTTAATATGACATAATGATAGCTATCGGTGTTTCTTGAACAACGTTAGCTTGACATATCCTATCTGTGTCACCCACCTGTCACTTGATTCATAGAAAAACCAGAGACAGTTTTCTGTTACGTTTTATTTCTAACCGTCCGTAAACAAAATTTCAGACAGACTGAGATAGGAACATAGACAATACACTATATAATACAAGATAGATGCGCAACTGTGGTTTTCGTTTTTAAAACTGTGTACCCAAGCTGTTAGATGGCGCTGTCAGTTTTTGTTCAACAAAATAAAAATAAATACAAAAAGTAATTCCTGACTGAGGATTCGAAATCACAAGGCAGTAGCTGTCACCGCTACGCTATCTACTTCACTAACAAGGTGTCCAAAATAGCTGTTCTCGTAATGACAGTTGTTAGCTGTCAAACAGTTGAAAAGTTGGTGTCCTTAAACACACAGGTGGCAGCACTATCTATGAAAATTTTATTTGAAGCCAATGTATGGAAGTTTGACCCATCTGAATTGGATAGAAGCCTACCGAAACTTGTATTGAGCATAAGCCTTCTCCCAACTATGTTGGGGTCGGCTTGCAGTCTGAAAAGAAGCTGGTGAATACCGTGATTTTACATGGAGCGACTACCGCCGTAGGTCAATAAACAATGAACCAAAAAAACAAATAGTACCTTTTTAAATGTTACTCTGTCTGTGGTTGGCGTGTCTATAAGAAATCGAAACCTTTTTGTAACTAATGCGCATTATTATTTTAACTTAACTTCTAGAATGTCTTAAGTTACACAGTTCAACTTAAGCTATTGTCTTACTATTGTGTCTCTAATTAAGACATTCAAAAGGTTAAGTATATGTATAATAACTTGAAGATTTTAAGATACTAAAGCTAAAATATTTTATTTAAAACCAATGATCCCAAAACATGAAATTATCTAAACCACGGACAAGACATCATTGCAGCCTATTGACAATTTCATTCTTAATTTAAATCCGACGCTGTGATTGGCCAGACATCTCCTATGGGCCCAGACGTTTATGGCACATACTTTCTCAGCAGCTAAGGTATTCTTGTCACGTACCTATGCTATGATTTATGTATGGAGAGAGATTTTACTGAGAACCAATGATAAATCGAGTTTAAAATGAAAGTCGGTGGATAATCTTTTATTTTTATGCGACGAGAGTATTGGGAAAAGATATATTGATAGGATATCTTCTTTTCGGTGTTTTTCTTTTTCTTAAAATTATATTAAAAGTAACTGACAAAACTGTTATTAACTAGCAAATTTACTTCAAAGAAAAATATTTATTTGAACTATGAAGCTATGAGAGCTAGGCTGTTGAAACTTGGTAAGTAGATGTATTCTGTGAGTAGATGTATTCTGTGAACCGCATTAAGATTTTCACACAAGAATAGAAAAAAAGCAATAAATACTTAGAACTGCAACTCAATTTTTTATTTCATCAAACCCCGTATGTGTTAAAAATGTTATTGAGGTTTCTAATATCATTTTCCTCTAAACTGAATAGTTTGAGCAAGAGACCCTTCCAAAGTGGAAAAATGTGTGTATTTTAGAAGTTACAGGGGGGAGGGGGGGTAACTTCTAAAATACGAGAATGATAAAATTGAAAAAATATATGATATATATTACTATATATACTCCCACCGAAAATTGGTTTGAACGAGATCTAGTGAGTAGATTTTTTTCAATACCTCATCTTTTACATTATGTTACTCGCTGCTGCGGAACCTTTGTGCGAGTCCGACTCGCACTTGGCCGCTTGTTTTAAATTCATTTGATAAAAACTTTAACAGCGGATGAAATGTAAAATGTGTAACTTTTTGTATTTTACGTAAATCAGTTCCAATAAATAATTTATTAAAAATTAGATACAAATAGAAGTTAATCATTTCATTACGATTACGAGTAGTTACTCAACCCACAAAATGATAAAAGTGATTAGCAAATTAATACACTATCTGACAGGTACATTCTAAAATTCCCCGAAACAAGCCTGGTAAAAAGTCAGCTGATTCTTTCACAAACAGATCAACTTTCATGAAAGCTGCGCCTACACATCAAGTAAATGTAATGGATGCCACTAAGTAATGGGGTTAATAAAAGGCCCAGTAAATTAAAACCGCTCTAAGGCGTGTCGTTATGGGTGTGGAGACCAACCCCTGTGGTTATATTGTACTCTAAATATTGTTCATTACGGTTATTGTTGAACTTGAATAGAAGGTAATATTCAGTCCGATGTTCAATTTACTTCTATTTATGTTTTCATCAGCGGAGTACTTTTCCAGTGAACACAACGTAACTGAATGCTGGCAAAATGGCTCTACTACATAAATAATATGATAACTTAGAAAAGTTTACGGACAAAGATTTATTAGTGGAAAAACCTGAGAAAGTCAGTCTAGTCTATCTAGAGACACTATTTTGAACCCCTTTTCTTCTTTTTTTGGAGAAGCTCGTGGCTAAATAATTACAGCCGCTCGGGTCGATCTTCAGGTTAAGCCGTGCTTGCCTAGGTTGGTCTGTGGATGGGTGACCACCCATTACATACTGAATTTTCTCCGTGCCTCGGAAAGCACGTTAAGCTGATGGCCCCGTCTGTCATTTGTAGATCTTTTTCAGTCGTTACAGGTAGTCAGTGACCCAAAAAGTACGATAACCAGTCTAACCAAGGGGTATCGTATTACCCATTACTAACTGGGTTGTGGAGGTCAGATAGGCAGTCACTCCATGTAAAATACTGGTATTGAGCTGCATCCGGTTAGACTGGAAGCCGACCCCAATATAGTTGGGAAAAGGCTAGGCAGATAATGATTTCTTCTTGTTTTTCTTTCTTCGGTAAGTTCTATGTTGTTGTATTAAAAGTTTACACTATACGAAACTACTCATTTTTATTATTATTTAAACGATGCCTTAGAATAAAATCATTTGTTCTACAAAACAAAATTCATTAAACACGTTTTTTTTTTTGCAAAAAACACATTTTTTAACAACGCAAAAGGTAAAACCACATAACTCTAACAATTCTTCTTTAAAAAAGTTTCCGACGTATACTGAGGTAACTACTTACAACTTTTAAACACACATTACACGTCCGTGCTTTAATTAAAAGTGTTGCCAGCACGAAGTACAGGTAATATAATGCTCGTCTCGTTAAAAAAGGACAAACACCTCCCCGACGTTTAAGCTGTAATATATTGGTGGAGGAATGAGGAGAAAAGAGGAGGTATGGGGACTCGGGACCTCCTTTTCCCTCTACAAAAGGGGAGTGCGTGTAATCGGATTTCTGGAAACAAAGACTGTTTTTACAAGTTTTTTTTTTGTAAAATGGCTTGTGGCGGTGCAATGGATTGTGTTGGTTCCATTTATTTTAAAAACTTGTGTAGGCAGTCGTTTCATGTAAAATGCTGGTATTCAGGTGCATCCGGTTAGACTGAGAGCCGACCCCAACATAGTACATAGTTAGGAGAAGGCTAGGCAGATCAGCCCCCGTATTCACAACGCTTCGATTCGCTTCCGATTCGGGAAGTCGTATGTCTATCTCTTTCGTTTTCGTAATGCCAGAAGAAGACAGATATACGAGTTGTCGAATCGGAAACTAGTCGAACGTTTGTGAATACGGGGTCAGATGTGGTGTTATAGTTTTCGAAGAAATCAACGTAAAGGTTACTCGACAAAAAGATATTTTGACAAAGTTCACCTGCGTTTGATTATTTACACAAAAAAGGCCTTTTTTTTTTTTTAAGGATGGGAAATCATCAAATGACCCCCCCACTCTGGGCGGAGCGGGAGGGAGTGTCAGACTCTTACTGACTAAAAACCATCCATGTTCCTTCCTCGCCTTTTACGTTCCGGGGCCGCGGTATCTCTTTCGAACAGGCCCGCAACCCCGGCAGGCTTCGGCCCTTGCGGGCCCCTCTCCTTTTGCTGACATCTCTTTGAGGCGCGCGTGGAACACGAACGCGCCGTCGACACGGCCTGTCGTCGTCGTTAGACGGCCGGACGGCCAGCTATTGCCCATAGCCAGCCGTCCACAGGCCCGCATCTACGGTGGCCGGTAGCCACCACGTGGCCCCCGACGCCCGTTGCGTCTCCCGCGGCGGCCGGGAAGAGAGGATCTCTCCCTCTCTCGTTCCGCCACCTCCTTCGCTAGCATCACTGCTTCGCAGAAGGAGGCGACGGCTTCCCATTCCGTCTCGCTCCGGACCATGGATTGAACCAGGGCCGGACGCGAGAGGTCGCCGCCGCCGATCGCCGCCATGAGGACACGGCGGAGCTCCGCCCACGCAGGGCAGACTTCCACCGTGTGCTCCACCGTGTGCTCCACCGTGTCCTCGCAGTGGAGACACCCGGGCGATTCCTCCCGCCCGATTCGGTGCAGGTACCTCCCGAAACATCCGTGTCCGGTGAGGACCTGCGTCAGGCGGAAGGTGAGGACGCCGTGGCGCCTCTCCAGCCACTCCTCAAAGAGGGGACTTACCGCCACTATCGTGGCGTGCCCTACACAAAAAAAAAAAAAAAAGGCCTGCGGTAGATTTCACAAAAAGGCCTGCGATTGGTTTGCTAGTTATCTTTTTACTGCTTTCTTTTATACAGTTGCTGTCACAAGACGGGTATCATTCGTGGCCGAGAAGTTACTAGTATTAATATTAAGTTCTTACCATGCGCGGGCGCTGATGACTGGTGCCTCTTGGGCGAGCCGCCCGGCGGAGCGGGCTGCATGGCACGCGCTAGCGGACCCTCCCCGCACCTGCCGCCACCTTCCGGCTCATGGCTGAAACAATAAATAATCATACGTTAGAAATGTTAAGCAGGTAATACATAGGAGATCTAAGAAATCTGGTTGAGGTTCTTGCAGATCAAGGTAGCATGGCACAGAAGGGAGCAGGTCTATTATACTCCACAGCACACAAGGTAAAAGAAGGGTGCCATTGATGAGAATGATTACAAGTTTGACATAAGTTCATGGTAGTTCATTTAACACTTAACGGCGTAACAAGACCTAGATAAGCAGGTTTTGGACCAAAAACAGAACAACCGAAAAGGAACGAAAGGAAAGGATAACCTAAAGATGGTTTACGGAAAATCCCGAAGACTAAAAGCAGGAGCAACCGCAGCAAGTTTAAATGTTCCGCAAGAACTAAGTACTAATTCTTGGGTTCTATTTTATAAGAAAAAAAGAAAATTCATCATTTTCCGCTCCGTTTCGTCTCTAGCCTTACACACACACTGCATGCTTATACACCGTTAAATCATCTCCTCAAACATGTAAAATTAATTCTTCGCGTAAAAATCTCCTTTTCGCAGTCCATTAACTTTGTAAACGTTGTGAAGCGCTCTGCTTGGTACACACATTATTATTCATGAGGATGATAACACACTTCTAAATCTACATACGTACTTACAACATCCATGCATGCAGTCTACTTTCATAGCTTTTTTAAAGAGGTTACCTTGTAGTGAGGAACTGTCGTAAGGAAGGAGAGTTTTGGGTAATATGAATGTGGATGACCTAAATGAGTAGAGGAAGACCGAAGAAACGATGGATGGACATGGTGTAAAGGATGATAATATGGCAAGAAAGAAAGTGTCTAGACACCTCTGATGTGATGACGAGTAATAGAGAAGTATGGAGAAGAAGACATGCTCCGCCCCCAAATGAATTTCACCCAACAAAACCAACGCAATCTATAAAACCAAGTTTAAGGGTTGTTACAGCTCTTGAACGGTGTTTAGTAGTGAAACTCGGCCATATTCATTTGCCGAAGTAAAAGTGAAATGATTTGTATTTAAATTTATGATAGTCTTCACGGATATATTCTAATGTATGTTTACTTAACTCTTATAAACGCCATTTTAATTTGGTCGATTGGTAATTGAAGTGATATCAATGACAAATATAATTACATGTTGTAAGAAAATATTTAGAGAGATTTACAATGATATGAATATTTTATTTGAAGTCTTTTTATTGAATATAATTATTAGGTCAGTGAAACACACACACACACACACTACTTGACTCTCATTTCAGACATTTGACGATTATGAATTTTACAAAATATATTTAGTAACTCAGCAATATAATATGGATTATTAATATACGTATATTGCTGACTATACAATATTGTATTTTATTATACCTACATATAAATAAAACACATCGGCTCTTTCAAGTTATTTTAGAACCATAATACAAGGGAAGGAAGTTTTTTTTACTCTCAGTGGGAGCTTCACTCAAAAACTACTAAACGAATTTTAATGACAGTTCTGTTGTTCTATTTTAGGAGTTCTGCGACCAAAAAGGGTGTAATTTTATGTTAGAAATATGTAAAGGAAGCAACGACAAAATACTTTCGATGATGTTCGAGGGAAAAATAAATATTTCTGTAGATGATGTACAATTCCCAGGTTTTTTTTTAAGGATTTTGGTCATTACTTACTTGGAAATAAGTCAGATTATTTCCAAGAAGTATTTCAGGATAGCAGGGGACATCTATATCCAGAATTTTATTATAGTAAACCAAAATTTACGTCTTAACATGAGTTTACATTAAATAGCGCTTATTCGATTCTGAATTTTGACAAATCAATAACACTGGCCAGATTTACAAACAATCTCAATAAAATAACAATCAATTTAACAAAGGAGATTAACACAAAAGCAAGCAGTATACCTACTAACAAACAATAAAAGGAAACGCCAGCCTTTTGTTTCGCAATCCACAAAAAACAAAATGGCCGACCTTAACCCGAAACTTGCAAAGGAAAAATATCCATAACAAAATACCAAACAGTTTCAGCTTTACAGAATTGGTCAGGCTTTGGTCAAGGGTTTGACAAAAGACGGTAATATGGTGCCGACACGGTCGCCATTTTATCCAAGGGCACAAATAGTGTACTTAGGAAATATTGGGTTCCTTTGTACATAGGAATGCGTTATTATTGAGGTCCGGCTTTTCATAACGGGGAAAAAAACTAGGAAAATAAAGTGTGTTTTTTTACCGAAGAAAGAGGAGTGAAAGGTTCGTTTTAGTAATTTTCCATCAATTTGTGATGAATTGAACCTGGAATAGAGTCTATAAACCAGGAAGTCTAAGTTTAAAACTCTGGCATTTTATGAAATGATGAAAACAAAATGGAGGTACTTCAGCACTTTGTATTACTACAGGTACTGCATAAGAATCAATAAAAAGCAGGAAAGAGATACGCTCTTACTTTACCTTAGATTTATTTTACGTTTTATGTAAGTAAATACGCATATGATATGTAAATACAAGAAGGAACAAAATACGTGCAAAGTGGATGCTCCTAGTAATAAATACCTACGTACAACACAAAGATATGTTACAGCATCAAACCAATTAAATAATTTGATCCATGCCATACCCTACGTAAACAAAAAAAAAACTAAATAGGAACGTACCAACCTAAAGAATCGAATCTCTCATTCTCCCAAAACTTTACTGAGACTTACCCCGACATATACCGTTGTTTTATTTCGTAGCGAATTACAGCATAAGAGGATTACTTGCGGGGTGCGTATGTTATACGTATGTGGGAAGAAACATGCTGGGTTTGAAAATACGTGCGTACAGTAGCAAGCAGTAATATGTGCACAGTAAGCCTACATATTCAGAAGAGCATTTCTAGCAGCGTGTAGCGGGGCGTTTGAACGCTGTAAGAAGCGATTCATTTATTCATTGAATTTGCGGCCTAAGTGATTTCTAAACAATGTTTTCCCCTCAAGGTTTATATTAGTGTTTTGGAGGTAACTGCTGAGATGACAAGTACCTAATGTCAGGTATGGAAGAAGAAGTGCTGGGCCGAGACCAAATAAATTGGGATAAGGGCGAGAGAATTATGAAATAAGTCTTTTCTCAAAGAAGCAAATTATTACAAGAGAAGATCGCTTTTGAATTTCGCCTAAGTGTTTAAATGTTGGTGCTCATGACTGTACGTATCACGTACCTCGTGTTTTATTAAAAGTAAGGGAGAATGAGGTAAAACAAAAGAGGAACGAAAAGGATTAGATGAAATTAATTCTAGATAGTGTTCTGCCCGAAAAGGCTTTTTGTGTGGTATGGGTTGGAGTGTAGCCTTAGGGGCGCAAAAATTTACCAAATCGAAAAAAAAAATTTTTTCGAAAAATTTTCTAAGTCCCAAAAATTTTCTAAGTCCCAAAAATTTTTTTTAACCAAAAAAATTTTTTTTTCGTTTTCTTTGCTTCTCATAGCGCCCCTAAGGATATACTCCAACTGCTAAAAATCCGCCCCTAAGGCTACCCACTGACCGTGGTATGTGTTGTAAAAGAAAAAAAACATGCGGGCAGTCTTTGTGTCCGATAGAAGTAAACAAGTAGGCTATCAGTTCGTAGCACTAGTAGCGGATCGGCTACGAGTGCCACTAGTGTTGTACCGACCCCAAATAACATAGGATAAGGGTAGGAAGATCCAGGGTTGCGGGCCTGTTCGAAAGAGATACCGCGGCCCCGGAACATAAAGAACGAGGAAGGAACATGGATGGGTTTTAGTCAGTAAGAGTCTGACACTCCCTCCCGCTCCGCCCAGAGTGGGAGAAGTCATTTGATGATTTCCCATCCCAAAAAAAAACAAAAAAAAAGGGTAGGAAGATGATGATGATGATGGCATGTTGTAAAACTGACAGATTTTGCTCAAATTGTAAAGCAGGTTTGTACGCTTGTGAGCTGCAAGGCAAATTTATTTTACCAATTCGTCGCTTGTCGTCGGTAAAACAACAAATCCAGCGAAAAAACTCTTCTAATAATTTTAATATTGCCAAAGGTTGAAAAGAACGGTTCTTGCAAACCAAGGTTGAACAAGATATTGATTCAACGCTAGAGAAATTCATCAAAGAAATGATTAACTGACTAGTTTACCCACTAGTTGCGTCCGGTTGACGGCAATAGGTTCAATCCCTATTACATGGAACTTAAGCATAACTGGCGAAATGTGGATATACTATTAGGTACATCTCTGCTTAACTCTTCGGGGCTTGCAGGCGTGAGTGATGTTATTTTGTTTTACCCACTAGTCAATCAGTTATTCTAATTAACAAAACGCATTTAATCAAAGGGGGTCTTCAGTTAATCAATGAAACCAATCAATTCCGCACAAAGGCCCGTTTCAATCAGTCGCAGTATCTAATTGTCTACCTATTATCTAGTTTGCCCTGGTTCTGACATTATGTAGACGACGGCTAGTATTGCTCCTAATTTAGTCAAGTTATATGTAGTTGTATGTAGTTGAATAAAATTACTGCCACTTTTAGGATGGGAAATCATCAAATGACTTTCCCATTCTGGGCGGAGCGGGAGGGAGTGTCTGACTCTTACTGACTAAAACCCATCCATGTTCCTTCCTCGCCCTTTATGTTCCAGGGCCGCGGTATCTCTTTCGAACAGGCCCGCAACCCCGGCAGGCTTCGGCCCTTGCGGGCCCCTCCCCTTATGCTGACATCTCTTTGAGGCGCGCGTGGAACACGAACGCGCCGTCGACACGGCCTGTGACGACGGACGGCTAGCTAGCCCATAGCCAACCGTCCACAGGCCCGCATTTACGGTGGCCGGTAGCCACCACGTGGCCCCCGACGCCCGTTGCGTCTCCCGCGGCGGCCGGGAAGAGAGGATCTCTCCCTCTCTCGTTCCGGCACCTCCTTCGCTAGCATGACTGCTTCGCAGAAGGAGGCGACGGCTTCCCATTCCGTCTCGCTCCGGACCATGGATTGAACCAGGGCCGGACGCGAGAGGTCGCCGCCGCCGATCGCCGTCACGAGGACACGGCGAAGCTCCGCCCACGCAGGGCAGACTTCCACCGTGTCCTCCGGTCGATCCTCACAGTGGAGACACCCGGGCGTTTCCTCCCGCCCGATTCGGTGCAGGTACCTCCCGAAACATCCGTGTCCGGTGAGGACCTGCGTCAGGCGGAAGGTGAGGACGCCGTGGAAATTACTGTCACTACCATTGTATTTGAAACTAGCTTCTACCCGCGACTTCGTTCGCGTGAATTTCCCGCTTGCAACATTTCTTATTGCTGCTCCGCTCCTATTGGTCATAGCGTGATGTTATATAGCCTATAGCCTTCCTCGATAAATGGACTACCCAACGCAAAAAGAATTTTTCAATTCGAGCCGGCAGTTCCTGAGATTAGCGCGTTCAACCAAACAAAAAAACTCTTCTGCTTTATAATATTAGTATAGATTGTACTGTTGCAGTAGCCAGCCTTTTTTCTAGTCGTAATATCATCAGTTCATTAATATCATCATTTATAACTAGTTTATGTCCGAGGTTTCACCCCGTGAAGTTCGACAATTGTCCCATGGGATCTTACCGGTATAAAAAGTATCCTATATGTTAATCCAGGTTATGAACTATCTTTTTTCAAAATAACTCCGTTCAGAAGCTTTTGCGACAAAGACTACTAAACATCCATCCATTCATCATCACAAACTTTCACATTTATAATATTAGTAAGTGATCGGTAATCTTCGTTTACGGTGTCATTGGCCTTTATTACCGACTCAATCAGTAAATTAACCCTTATCAAATACTAGAAATAAGTTTCTGGGATTTGTGTACAATCAGCTTAACCAAAAACTTTGAACATCCCCAAAAGTTCTGAATCCCTACAAACCCAAACAGAATTTCATGAAACACGATACAAACATTCGAGCAATTTCATATCGCTTCGATTCCGATCAGAGGACGCGATCCGACCCTCGATTGGTTCGAATCTAATTGACCGCAAGGCATCCGAGCCCTTTAATAAACCAAGGGTGGTTTACCCATTTTACTCACAAGCCAAGAAGATGGCAGAAATCCCACTAACAGCGCAAAATAGGGGAAAAAAATGCAAGATTTTAGAGCTTCCATTTTCTGAGTGACACCAAAATCCTTACTTTTCAACGTGACCCATCATAACAACTAAACCTCTTTTAAGCAAAATAAGAATTCTTCGAGAAATCGTAGAGATGTTCTCAAACAGAATCTCATCAGGAAAATTAATGCCACTGTTATTTTTAAAGAGTAACTCGTATCCCATTCTGGGCCCACAATTGTTTGATACCATGTATCATCACTTAGTACGTCTTGACCAGGTCTACGTACAGTCAGCTTCTCGATGTCGGTACCTCCCCTTGAAAGCGTTCGTTAATAAAACAGGGATACTAAATTGATGCAGCCCACCGTACTAGGATACCGTCGTATCCTTGATCTTGATGAGTATAAGTCTCTATTTGCCCGATCTTAGACTAAATTAAACATCTATTGACACAATCTTACATTTCGTTTAATTCAGATTTCTTCTTTATACTGCACTATACATTTTTCCTCTTTGTAAGCTTTACCTTCTACTGCATGTTCCAGCCAAGTTTTCTCTCCTACATTATCAAGACATTGTTATGAAGCTAACGGAACTTAGTGCCGGCATTTAGTGTGTTAAGAGGCAAGGGCAACCCTATCTGGCTTGCATCAAACGATGTTATACCACGGGAGCGAAATTTTGAATCATGTTTAATAGTGAGTGTTTCTGTGTACAGAGTAATGGGTTTGGAGTTTATTACTACATTATTTGAGTAAAACAGAAGAATTTTACAAGTTAGATTAGCTATAGTAAGTGCATTGTACACACAGATGTATGAAACACCGGGGCAGAAATGGGTGCATGGGTTGCAAATTTTTCTGCCGGGGTTGCGGGACTTTTCGAAAGAGATACCGTGGCCCCGGAACATACAGGGTTTTAGGCAGTAAAAGTCTGACACTCCCCCCCCTCCCCCCAGAGTGGGAGAAGTCATTTGATGATTTCTCATCCGAAAAATAAATAATTCAATAGGTTATTTTAGTTGCTTTTCCTGCATGTGCATATTTATGTGGGCAGAAAGACGGTGCTGCATTTTGCATCCAGGCCTGGATGGTTACCGCGGGATTGAAAAAACATAATTAGCATAACAATGAATGCCATGGCTTTCTTTATAGTAAGTACAAAAGGCAGACCAAAGGAAAGATGAAAGATGATGATGATGATTCCTTGGCTAGAAAAGGTGTGAACACTGAAATGACGGCTAATCAGATTGGGTATGAAAGAGAAAGATTCTAAGCAAACTGGAGTACATAAAGGACATGAGAATGATAATGATGATTGCGACAATGAGTAATACAATATTTTACTTAATTTTTCATATATGCACTGTGGTAGGTCAATTTTTTTAAATGTTTAATTATAACTGATAGCATTCCCCGCCAGTTTTGTCACAGCGATGCACAGTGACAATTCTGACACAACAATTTTCATGCATTTATTAATATTTATCTGCCGCATTGCATAGCCAATGCTTTGTTTGTAGACAACCAGCTTTCAGAGAAAACGGAAGTGAAAAAGTGTGCCAGTCGAAAATAATATTGATTCATTGACAAATTATTTTATCGTTTTTATCAATTGATTCTTACGCGTTACTAGGAAAGATAAGCAAGTGAACGGATCTATGAATTAATAGTAACGGATCAAAATAACAAAACATATTAATTGAACAAAGACATCGTATCACTACGGATAAGGATAATAAGAAAACTACTGCTATCAATCACGATGATGATATTTTTTGGGTATATTATTCCAAAGTAGCACCAGTACAGACCTCTTATTTATAAGATAAACACAAAAGAACGAACTCCTATAGATACGACTAACTGACTTTTTATTTATACAAGCGTTTTATGCAACTTCCAAGAATTAACAGAACCGTCTGGTCACCTTCAAGACTTAACAAACTGTGAAGAAGATCTATGACCAGGATGACCTTACATGTCAATCAGCTGCTGTGCTTTTTGTTAACAACAAAACAGCAAAGGAATTGATAAATTACTTGGTATTTTGTTGTTTATTTATATCAAGAATCTGAGAAATTCATACTGACATTAGGTTCGCAAGTAATGCTTTATGGCTTAAGCATTAGGTTCAAAGCTTATTGGGAAAATTTATCAGTTTCGGGTAGCTTGTGGCGTCTATACTTCATTTGTCTTGTCGGTAAACAAGATGTTTTCTGGCACACATTCGAAACTTAAACAAGATACCAGTATTATTTAATTAAAAATCATCACATGCCTAGCCTTTTCCCCACTATGTTGGGGTCGGATTCCTGTCTATCCGGAAGCAGCTGAATACCAGTAGTCTACATGGAAGGACTGCCTATCTGACCTGCACAAGACAGTCAGTACTGGGTATTTCGGTACTCTTTCGTCCTGTAACGACTGTCAAAGATCTACAAATGACAGCCGGGACCAAGGGCTTAACGTGGTTGCCGAGGCGCGAAGGGACACGGTATTTAATACAACATAGGTGCAAAAAAGTCTTGAGAAAATTGAGAAACACTTCGATTTGAATAATTACTTCAAATAATAGGAAGAATTTTTAAAGAAGAAAACGCCAATAAGCTAGATTAAGTAGAAATACTCAATGAAGTATTTCTATTTAACCTAGCTTATTGACGTTAAAGGAAACTGTGAATCGACTAGTCAAGCAGGCTTGGAAAACACGAATCAGAGATAAAAATATTCTTTCAAAGAGAACCTACCAACGGTAGCAGAGGAAACTAAAGAAATTAATCATTTAAAATACAACGAAGGTCCTACAATAGTACGAGAGAACACTGATAAGGGAAACATTGATTAGACAAGTATAACCTAAACAAAAGAAAATCAACCATATACCCAGACATAGGAAACAAAAGTGAGCAAACTGAACTCAGGGTTGGCAAACTATAGAAAGCTGAAAATGATATCGTATTTCTCGTCAAGGGACTGAAATAAGAGCTAATAGAAGGAATAACGTATGAAATGATATTTAAAACTGTCCTAAAAGTTGTTAAATTTTTTAAAAATTTAACTAGTTTCACACATTTGCTATCAGGGATACAAAAACCCAGAAGACAATAGCTCATCATGAGCCTACAGCAGTCGACTGCTGGACATAGGTGTCTTCGTCGCAACTTAACTCGTTTCTCGGCAGAACTCAACCGTTACTCTACAAGACTAAATTCCAACCTTTTAAAATCGTTTCCTGACATGAAACTAATGTCTTTCAAATTCCTCCCAATAGTGTGGTTAGTGCTTTAACTATTGTTAGAGTTTTTATACCGCACATGGGCCTCTGACTTGGCTTTACATGCCGTCGAGAAATATCTCTCAGGTATGCTGGTTTCCTCACGATGTTTTTTCCTTTAACGAAACCAGTAATACAATACGCTCAAGAATCCAAACTATCAGAGGTGCGTGTCTTGGATTCAAACTTGAGGCCTACGATTTGGCAAACCGACAGTCTATAGTCAACTTGGCTATCACTGCTTGACACTTTGAAATTAAACACTATAAAGATAAAGCTGAGCGTGTAGTTGTCACGTCCTACAAATAAAATATTTTCAAAATCTACAGTTCTTACCTCGCCAACCCTAACCTAACGTGTCTCTAACTACCCGCACCGCCTATTCTGAATGCAAAGGGCATTGTGCATTTGCATGCGCCGAAAGCCGCCAATCGATGCGTGCGGGGGTGAAGGAGGGATGCGCAGGGGAGGGGTGGTCACCCCCGGACAGGCCTTGTTGTTATAATTACAACTTCCTATGGCCATGTACTGGATATTGGGAAGCCTAGATTTCGGTTGATTGGAACTGTGGATTATGGTTTACAACGGATGTAGGTGGAGGCAACATACATTGAGAATATTTTAGGACTGACAGAGTCAAGGATGCTCCAGGGTAATACTCGATTGAACGACTATTTCATAAAAAAAGTAATTCAATCGAGTTACATGAACTTGGAGAATTGAAGTATTAATGACTTTGATGATAATTCTGTAACTACATACGTCGTACAGTCGCGAATTATATTTTCATCAACATACAACCCAACATTGGCCTGCAAATTGTAAAAATGTAAGAAAATTTGAATTTCGGGGGCTACCAGGGAGCTTCCAACTTCACTACACTGAAGACTTGTTGCTGATGGTTGAAGCTTTTAGTGGCAGATACGCTTCAAGCAAATAAACGGTTCTCAAAATCGAGGCTGTCTTAAATGATGTAATTCTTACTCAAAATCAAAATCAAAGCATTTATTTCAAGTAGGCCAGTTACAGGCACTTTTGAATTGTCAACACAAAAATGAACATTAAATGTAGTTACAGTCCCAGTCACAAGACATAAAAACTGAAAGTACTGTATTTGCCCATTCCCTAGCGTAGATCTCTATGAGAAGAATGGGCAAGAAACTCCATGAACACTCTTTTAAATCAAAATATTGTTACAAAATCTTGGTTACATCATTCATGTTGAGATGGTATAGGATATTACCCATAGCCATGGGATTTTCTAACTAAGTTTATGCACCCGTTTAACTTCGACAAAGTAAAACTCGACTCCCGCACTATGTTTACCCTAACTCCTAGATCCACTTTACAATAATAAAATTCTGTTTTTACAATATTAGCTTTTAGCTTGGGCTTAACTCGTCTTCATTTTTCTCATTTTATAATTTTCTTTGCGCCCCGTGTTTGGCTTGGCTAAAGGTAGTCTGTATTTTAAGCTGGGCTTAGCTTCGGATTTTTTAAATTGAACACAAAAATTATTTTGAGCCATATTTTTCCACGTTCTTTCATTATTCATGTTAAGTTTTTTTGTAAGTCTATTAAATTTATTTGTCAGTTTTCGCGTAAGTATTTTTTCGTTTTTGTGTATTTATTTGGTTTGTAGTGGCTAAATAATAACAGGTGCTCGGGTCGATCTTTAGCTCGAAGCTGTGCTTGCCTAGGATGGACTGTGGATGGGTGACCACCCTTACATACCGAGTTTCCTCCGTGCCTCGGAAAGCACGTTAAGCTGTTGGTCCCGGCTGTCACTTGTAGATCTTTGGCAGTCGTTTCAGGTAGTCAGTGGCCCAAAAGTCTGACAATCAGTCTTTCCAACTGGTATCGTATTACCCAGAATTAACTGGGTTGTGGAGGTCAGATAGGCAGTCGCTCCATGATATTCAGCTGCATTCGGATATACTGGAAGCTGACCTCAACATAGTTGGGAAAAGGCTAGGATGATGATAAATGGAAGTGACGTTTTGAGTATACCGTTTATTACAACCAGGCACCGAAAACAATATTTTCTTAAAGTCCATTGACCCATCTACAGCTTTTCTTCTAAAACATTGACTCTTCGCCACTAGTAGTTGCCGATTCCCATCAAGTAATCATCATTATTTCTTATGACCCGAAGGAAGACGTCCCTCCTAATGGCTTTATGACCATTATCTCTACCCTTAGCGAATTGGTGATCACGATAACCCCTGTTAACTTACATAATTTAGTTCATAACAAGCATTTGCCTGCGGATTCGCCCATGGCAGTTTGATATTGATTCCTATAGTACGGACACTTAGGTCCATGTTCACCAAAAATATGACGGTCTGATTACTTAAAAAACAGCTGTTTAAAGCACATTTTTGTATGGGAACATGTCACAGTGACAGCTGGTTTTAGATAATGAGACCGTTATCTTTTCGGTGAACCACCTTAATATTGTCTCAGGGCGTTTATACATATTTTCTTGTTCTCTGGCAGATTTCCAAAGGGTAACATTTAGTATGTCTTCCACTGTATATCTTGTGCTTTTACCCTGACCAGTTATTTGGGACTGGACTATTAGCAATTCCATGACTACTTTTGTTAGCTTGGGTCTCACCTGTTAAAACAAATGTATGTGATCTATTCTAATATTATTTTTTGTATGTTTGTATGTTTGTATTTTTGTATGTAACGAATGAACTTAAAAACTACTGGACCGATTTCAAAAATTCTTACATCCATGGTTAGCTACATTATCAGCTAGTAACATAGACTATATTTTATCCCCGTACTCCCACGGGAACGGGGAATGCGCGGGTGAAACCGCGTGATGTCCGCTAGTAACGAATAAAATTAATAAATCAATATTATCACACGGGAACATATTACCGGGATTAAAAGTATCCTTTGTCCCAAGCTAGGTCGTAGACGGATAGTCTATGACCTAGTCTGTGACTTTGAATTTGTAGTAGCTTAATGGTCTGGCGTCTGTACCTACAAGCTATCAAACTGCCTTAATACAGCTACAGCAACGTATTCACAAACTTGTCTAAACTGCCTAAACGGTTACTCGACCTCGGATGCAGCATCTGCGTTTCTGTTAAGATTAAATATGTTCGTTATCTGATACTGCGAATACTTCACACTTGGACGTGCAATACTACTGAACTTTAAGGATGTTTTTGTGTTAACTCATGTTAATTGATGTAACTTGAGCTTTCGGTATTTGGTTTGGCATGTTCAAATCGTCTACATCAATTAAACTTGACTTAGTGTTTCCACTAGCTTCTTGATTACTGCCTATGTTTTTTACATCCGAGGATGCCATGGAAAACTGACCTATCTGACAATCATGGGATAGTTATAGTAAAAATGTATGGACATATTATTTTGAATTTTGAATTCAGCAGAGGATATGCGCAATCAAGGAGTCTCATCATCAGCCTAGAATAGTCGACTGCTGGACATATCCTTCTTCAAAAGCACTCAACTAGATTATCGGCAACCGTCATCCTACCAGTCACTCTGCGAAGATCGTCGCTCCATCGAGCCTCCTCCACCTTACGCTTGCAGATTCGCGGTCTCCACTCAAAAACACATCTACCCTAACGGTCATCGGTTCTATGGCTAATATACCCATTACTACTAAAGTTTACTTATTCTGCGAGGTATGTCAAGGAGTCTTGTTAGCGGGCACGCCATGATAGTGGCGGTAAGCCCCCTCTTGGCTGGAGAGGCGCCACGCCGTCCTCACCTTCCGCCTGACGTAGGTCCTCACAGGACACGGATGTTTCGGGAGGTACCTGCACCGAATCGGGCGGAAGGAAACGCCCGGGTGTTTCCATTGCGAGGATCGGCCGGAGGACACGGTGGAAGTCTGCCCTGCGTGGGACACGTGTGACACGGCGGTGCTCGCACCGCCGTGTCCTCGTAGCGGCGATCGGCGGCGGCGACCTCTCGCGTCCGGCCCTGGTTCAATCCATGGTCCGGAGCGAGACGGAATGGGAAGCCATCACCTCCTTCTGCGAAGCAGTCATGCTAGCGAAGGAGGTGGCGGAACGAGAGAGGGAGACAACCTCACTTCCCGGCCGCCGCGGGAGACGCACCGGGCGTCGGCGTCGGGGCCACGTGGTGGCTACCGGCCACCGTAGATGCGGGCCTGTGTACGGTAAGTTATTTGATGAATTCCCATCCTAAAAAAAGTCTTGTTACCCAAAAATGTTAGTGACCTAACCTACATTTTATTGTTTTAATAAAACCTGGCCTATTTGAACGACTGCATTTTCAAATCAATAACAATGATTATTTATATTAGTAAAACAATACACAAACGCTTTAGTTGCCAAGCAATTCTGGTAAAAATTGAAGTGTCTGGCATATTTTAGCAGGGGGCCCGCGCGTGCGTGCATGTCTGGCATCGATACGGTCATACAGTGCAATGCAAATGTTGCATTGTGTCATTGTGTAGAGCCAGAATGTTTGTATTACGTAAGTAAGTACCGTTAGTGCTTTTGAGGTAGTACTAGTGTATTTGGTACGTTTGCCAAGAAAATATTTGATTTTGTTATGTACTTTACGGGCACGCGCGCTAGTACCGGCTATATAAACATAAAGAGAGTATGTAATATAAGAATCGTGATAAGTAGTTGGAGTTTTAGTTTTAGTGTATAAAGGGTGTAAAACACCTCTTAACGAAGCCGGAAGGCACTTGTTCTTCCCGTCATTGCCATATTTTTTCTGTCCTATACCATACCTGGGAACCTTCTAATTACGAGGGTCAAAGTTCCAACTTTTCGAGAAGTTTTTTTTTTAATACAAGTTTTTATTGTAAGATTACTTTAAATATTCGTATTCGTTTATTATCACAAGGTAAAAACATTGTGGTAACAAAAGGCTTAGAGCTAAGAACCGTTGTAGACCCTGTCAGGGCACAGCAAAAATACCTCCACGAACCCTCTACTATTCAATACATCCATCAGTACAGTGTTTTGAGCGCGTTTAATCGAGTTCTACCGCAAAACAAAACTTTATCACCCCAAAAAAGAAGTCGTTTCCCAGCAATATTTTTTTCGTAAAGTTTCTTAGTTTGATGTATGCTTGGTTGACGGCTTCGTGATGAGGTGGTTCACACCCTGTATATGGATGATGAATTGTCTCAGTACTTTTACTTATAGTATTTTGGCTTATTGATATAAGTTTTGCTATATTATGATTGTGTCGTCATTGTTATTGCTATCAGTTACTCCATCAACTTCAGGAACAGTAAGTGTATCCTCTTGCTTATCTATGTGTTATCAGATATCTATCCGTAGTATTGCCATCGTTCTCTTATCATTGGAGGGCATTTTGATTAGCTGTAGACAGCTAGGAGCCACGGTGACGATGAATCATTTTGTACGGTAGGTAAGTCTATAAAGTTAGAGATGTTTGGCGATGTAGTATTGAGAAGTTGAGAAAGAATGAAGAGTTATAGCCACAAAGACAGAAGGTACGAAAATCTTTGAGGGCGTTTTCTGAACGATGACAAAGTTTATGTGCATAAATAGATAAGTACCGAACTTCGACAACCTAAGTCAATACTAAATGGAATAAAGAAATGGTGCTTTAAGTTGTATCAAAGTACTAGCTGACCCACGCAACTTCGTCTGCGTCACATACGAGAGAAAAACGTGAGGAAAAAAAAAACCGTTTTTGCAACATTTTTCGTTCCTGCTCGGCTTCTAATAATCGTAGCGTGATGTTATATAGCCTAAAGCCTTCCTCGATAAATGGACTACGAGTATCTCTCATAAAAATATTTTTTGAGCCTTTACTTTCTGAAATTAGCGCGTTCAACCAAACAACCAAACAAACTCTTCTGCTTTATAATATTAGTATAGATATAGTATAGATTAATTTAAAAAGTTTTATCATAGGGGTTTAATAGGGTTAATAACTACAGAGGAAGATCTAGCGAAGAGTGAATGTACTAATAGGCACACCGCTGCCCAACGCTTCTACAACAGGCGTGATGTTATGATATGGATCTATAATAGGTACTAGGCCATAATCTTCAAATAAAAGTAGTACAAACTAACAAAGTATGAGCATATTGTAAGCAGTCATAAAAAACAACGTAACATAAAACTGTAAGAACTGGAGATGTTTACAAATAAACAAGCATTTAGCCGGGCGGGTGTGAACAGGTGCGCAATTAAGTAGGCCATCGAACATGTCCGAACAAGCTGGGCTCTGACTCATGTGTGTGGAATAGGTAGTGTACAGAAGGTCAAGTTGATACGATGTGCGAGCTAACCACTTAACAGGTGGTATCATTTAAAATACAAAGATAAATGATAACATAACACAAATACGTACGGTATGTATTACCTGACGAAAAGTTAGGAAGATGCTTACCTATAGTCACATTTCACCAGTTCTGGTTATAAACTTATATTGTCACTTACGGGATATCTTAACGATACGATACACCACGATCCACGATATAAGGACGCGATCCTATTGCTATCAACCCGGCACAAATGCGGTCCACAAAACATCGGTAGTAAACCAGCTCGCTTTCGAAATCAAATGAATGTGAAAGACAAAAATCGGGTATTGAGAGACACACAAACTGTTTCAGCACAAAAGTGGGGATATTATGAATACGTCGAAAAGATAAAAAGTGATTTGATTGAAAAGGTAGTGTACATTACATACCAACATTCATTGCCCATCGCAAAAATAGAACGGAACATTTGAGTTTCAGACTCTCACAATCCACACACACTTCGCTTTGTCATCACAGTTTAGTCATATTGCGTTCACTTTGTATTTCGCAATTTCTCCATTATGTGACTAAGCTAATGTCGCAACAAATAAAGATATTGCAAAACAGTGTTCACTGAAATCACGACTGTCAGTAGCGCGATTAGAACTGCGATTAAAATAAAATGTGTTTCTATTCCTTATCGCACTTCGAACGGGAATGGTTCTTCTGATAGATATCTACTCTGTGTCATATTGTACCAGCTTCATGTTATTGAACCTTATGATGATGGAGGTAAAGTCGATAACCCTACAGTCATTGACCACTGTCAATCATCTGCGTTATTACGAATAATTGAAATAAATGTTTTATAGACAATAAATCATGTTCATTATATCCGTGTTTATAAAGTTTTATTGTATGAGGAAATTAGCTGGTATACCGTTCGATTTATATGTGAATGAAATATACCGACGCGGTTTGAATCCGTTACTTATACCATTAACGGTGGATGGGATAAGCAAAATTAATAGTCTAACGTTTACAATTCAAAAAACTTCTTTTAAGTTCTTTTCAGTCTAAAGAAAAACTAGGGCAGATTCATTCATGATCATCAAAATTGAGGTAGTTTAAAACCGGACCTGCAAATTGCTAAAATGAATTGAAACTCGGTTTATGAAGGCATAGGAGCAACTTTAAGATTCGTATAACGTAAATAATATAATTCACTTCTCATGCTCTACAAGTACGCCATTATAGCCCTACGAAGCGCTACGAAGCGGGATTAAAGTGACCGTTTATTCCCTAGGGAGTAAAAAGTAATTTAAAAATGGAACAATCTTTTTCTCTGAAACATGGTCACAAAAGAGTAACTTATCAAAGGTTTTATTAAAATTTCGAATTGGCTTGCAAATAGAAAGCGGTTTTATTGAAAAAAAAAAATGAACTCGAGAACTGCCAGAAAAATTATTGTTGTTTGTGTGCATCGTTGATTTTAAAAAGTATGTGCAATGCCTCTGTTGCTAGCCGCTGCAGTAATGTAGGCTGTACTAATTATTTGTGGAGTTTGGATCATCTTCATTGCGAAAATGTTGAGAGTTTGTGTTGTCTGTTAATCTGAGACTGACCTGATAGAAGAAAAAACTGACCGCTCAGTTCAGAATTTTTGTCGAGTGTAAATTTGTTTTTAAATGATTATTTTTCTCGCATTCGAAGTGAAAAGTACAATTTGTACCTCGAGACTAAACGCCAATTTAATATACCTTCGCTTTCATTGCATTCCTCGCAAGCTCGGGAGTCAAACCACCTCGGGTATATAATGGCTTCGTTTAGTCCCTCGTTATAAAATCTACTATTATTATCACTCAGTACACTAAAAAAAAAAATTTCGCGGGCTACCCGCGTGCTTATAAATCAGCAGTTATATGAAAGTGCCACTATGTAACGCAAGTTATTCATATCTAAAAGCAATGCTATCATCCATCATAATTAAAATGAAACTTTCTTATCTTCACAACAATGTAGTACATTCCGATACCGATATCTTCTGCCAATAGATAGCTGTACATCCGATTTGATTAACTAATTAGTCGCTGTCATTAGCATGCTTAACGTCGCTGAATACTACTAGTATTCAGCTAGTGAAAGTTGATACATGCGGGAAGAAAGCGAAAACTGTGAAGATATATCTTGACACACATATCGTCACGCCTGCTTCCCCTAATGGTTAGCAGTAGTGTATCTATAGTATGTAGGTTCCCACATTTCGCAGCTTCTTTCTTTTAAGAAAAACGTTGCTTTATTTTAGGATTTAACTTATTTAGGCGGTTTGAGCTCTTCATGGGTGAACAAAAATCGTAGAACTCGCGTGACCGTCACCTAACGCTTCGTAGCACTCGTAGCCGATTCGCTACGGCGTAGCGCCACTTAGGCGTGCGCGGGGCACAACCCGTAGCAGATATAGATTAGGTACTTAGTTTTCACTTCAATTCGCAGTCCCCAAAGACTGCCTCGCATGTTTATAAACATTTAAACTCACATACACAAACAGCCAGACTTGGAACAACAGATCTGTAGGACATACTTTGTTCCGTGTGGGGATCGAACCCGAAACATGCAGCGCAACAGGCAATCGCCTGCGCCGTCAATTATTAACAATCGCGACCTTCTTCGTCAATTTATCTTGCTAGAGTGAACCCAAAAAGAGTGTTACATCAAAACTGTGTCAAAATCGTGACTAAAAAAGTGTCGAATGTTATAATCTGTAGATAAAATAAACATGATGTCACAGACTTCCGTTTCGGGCGTCACGATTACGTCTATCATAAATTCGATTAGAATGCAGTTCACGCAAATATAGACTCTGACAACCAATCTGAAGTGTTTTTGGAAAAAGTTGCAGTAATACGAATTTTACATAGAATCTGAGTCTGTTTACAGGAAACGTCAAGTAATTAATCAAAGCTATCGAGTTTCAAGAATCGAATTATATTCCAAAGGCACAATACATCACTACACACAAAATCGGTAACAAGCAACAGACCTATCTGATTTCAAAACTGGAATTTCGGTCCTGATACTAAATCAATTACGGCACATGTCTCGATTACTAGAGACGAACCGGAATATCGAATAATCCTTGATTGAACGTCGTTGCATCAAAACGGAATGTACAATACCGATACTAATTGGGAATCGATTGCAATTTTGTGGAACGAAGTATCGGATCATCGAACGCGGATGATTATTGAAAAGTTATTGAACTTACATAACGCTTGTAATTCTTGAAGGGATAGGCAAAGGAGTACCTAATAGGACACGCACATTTTGTCAGTTATGTTTAAGTTCCATGTATTAAGGGGGCTAGCCTATTGACATCAATCAGGCACAAATCCAGACTCCGTGACTGAGAAATTCCTGACGCGAAAACCCAATAACACTTTGTCCGACCTGGGAATTGAACTCGGGACCTTATGCTCAGCAGTCGTGCTTGCGTCCACTAAACCAAAGGGGCAGCCAGTGTCAATGAACTTGTGTCAGATATTTTTAAACATAGCTTTTAAAACTATGCTACAAAACGTCGAAGGGTAGACGGCAATTGTTTTTTCGTAGATCATTTGTTTATGTTCTATGTTCAACTGTAGTTTGTTTATGACCTCAATGGTTCAGCAGAAATTCTTTGTTTGTTGCTTTCAGCTGCTGGCCACGGAAAAGGGGACTTTCAAAGGGTTTCTTGTGAAACTTACTCTACATGAAAGAAGAGTACGCATCGGATTTGATTTATCGATTGGTTTTAGGTACGACTTTTAGAGGTAGCTACATAATTTTGAAAAATAAAAGTTACTTACAAACAAGATCTCCCAATGGATGCGGCAAACTTAGAGAAACTCTGGGTACCTAGTGGAAGGTGTGATTGCAATCTACAGGGTATAAACCACCTCATCACATCAAACTAAATAACTTTACACAAAAAATATTGCTGGGAAACAACTTTTTCTTTGAGGTTATAAATCATGTTTTGTGGTAGAACTCAATGTAACGCACTTAAAACATTGTGTTAATGGATGGGTTGAATAGTACGGGGGTTATGGAGGTGTTTAAAGTTAAAATCTTACAAAAAAACTTGTCAAAAAGTTGTAACTTTGACCCCCCATATCTCCGTAACTAGAAGGTTCCCAGGTATGGTGTAGAACAAAAAAAATATCGCAATGATGGGGAAAACAAGTGCCTTTCGGCTTCGTGAAGAGGTGTTTTACACCCGTTATACTAACACTAGCAATTAAACTACTAACAAATAGCCGATGAAAGACGTCATAATTGTCAATTTTGACAGTTATGGTCTTTTCTCTTTCTTCTCTTTTGAAAGGCGCCGTTTTGGTTTTTCGATGACATGCCACTGACATATTGTTGTGTTTAAATCAAGCTTGGGAAGTCATGATTGTTTAGTAATATCCTATTTTGACATTTGTTTTCATCACTGACACGTCAATATGCATGTATGGGTCTTTGGCAGGTTTTTTATTTACTTGCTTAATTAGTATGTGCTGTTCCCACAAAACACAGACAAGCGACCAATATGTATTTAGAAGACTATAATGATATTTTGGAAATGGTAATAGATTTTTCTTGATATGGTTGTCATTTAATAGAAAATAGTTTCACATACTTCAGTTAATTTTGCATGACAACTGCCTGGCTAGATAGTAGGAAACTTAGCTATTGGTCTGCTTTAAGAATGATTATGATTGGAAGACAATACAATCGGCAAAAATAATACAACTACAAGCCAAACGGGGCGTGAAAAGTCATCAAACTCCGGAAAATGCAATCAATGTCAGCCATCGCTTTAAAATCTAGACAAAAGCCATTACTACCCAGACAGAATCGTTGTTAGAACAGTTTCCACGCATCAATGAGCGATAAACCGTTTGCACTAAAATAGACGCGAACCGTCGATCGCCTTATTCATGCACAATGTTCGTCTGATTCGCCATTAAATATATTTAATATTCAAATTGTGGAGGTAATACGGGATTGTATTTTGAGCTTTTTAAATCAACTTTTTATTGGAAACTACTTCTAAAAATGATTTGGATAATAGTTGAAGCATGTTAGTTCAGGATATTATGGTCAATTTTAAAAACAAACTAACTATATATGAGCTAGAAATAACTACATTTATGCCAAATCTAATTCAAATCCATTAAGCCATTATGCGTAAGTATCAAACAATTCAAACACAAACTTCCAGATTAATAATACTTGTAATATGCCATTAAAATAAAAAATAAATACCAAATTTGTAAAATTATGCGTAAAAGGAAAAAGAAGATTATATAAAAGCGTTTTTCAATTGAATCCGTTGCAAGCCACGACATACAACCGCTATACAAAATGCCACGCATCCTTTAAATTTTGCACATTTCTGCCACACGCCCGGTTTTAAAAGGATTGTGGAATTGGATTATGGTGGGTACTGCCATTTAAATGTGGCACGAGAATATTGGGAAACTACAGTGAGGTTAAATTAATTGCTTGGGGGTTTTGTAGATTGGTCGTTTTAAATGTTTTCTGTGAGGCACGTTAGCGGTCGTGAAATGCCCATAGCAGCGATCACTAATAAAAAACGATCGATGGTCCACAGGGTTTTCTCTGGCCCATAGAGTTTTCTCGGTGTATCTTTTTGATAGATATGTAAACACTGTCCCGGAGCCACAATTAGTCAGGTAGCTGTCACTAATGTCAAGTGTCAGTCACCATGAATGGCGGGAAGTTGGAAGGTAAAAGCGTACCCTGGACTGGAGCTTAGTGGTGCTGGTGAGCATGTTATATGTTAATAAATTGTGTTATAAACCTATTGGCTTTACTAAAAGTGGATACTACAATCGGTTTCAGACAGTTGTTACTGCCACCCGATATGTTGTGTTTTGACCGGAGATCGATCAGCTTCTTACAGAGCTGATTACTTCAGATTTCACTTCTTGATTCTATCGTTGATCATTGTAGCCTGTTCACTGCCTAATGCGTAAAGGCTTTAATGATCTCTGGCCTTTTCCCTTCTTTGTTGGGCTTCTAGTCTAACGGCATGCAGCTGAATACCAGTAATTTACATGGAGGACTGCCTTATACCTGACCCACAACCCAGTCAGTACTGAGAAATACGATACCTCTTATTAGTAAGACTGATTGACAGACTTTTGGATCACTGACTGAGAACAACAAATTGAAATTGTTGTGTTATGTTTATGCTATTGATGCAACACCTTTTCCTATCAGTGCATTATGGCGCATGGTAAGATATAATGTATTATAACAATAAACAATCATGATATTATTTTAGCTATCGTTATCATTTATCAGTATTGCAGTATTGCCTATTTATCACACATTATCATGCATTGCATATCAATGATTTCATATAGAACAGTGCAATAACCTCACATGTATTGAAATATAGCAGTGTGTGGGTGTGACCTTGTCAATGTCATTTACTACACTAATGATTTAAAAGATATTTATGTCAATGTCAGTTATGTTATGGTAATTAAGTTGTTTTTTATTATTATGTTTTTCGAGCTATTCGGTTTTGAGGACTTCAAAATAGATGAAGATGTCTTTGTTATTTCTTAGTTGACCATGTATGTATGATAATTAAATATAAGCTTTCGGAATAAATTGTGGCAAAAGATGAAGACCGCAACAAAATAATCCCCCCTAATCTATTGTGAAGTTGAGTAAAACAATGCAGTCACGCGGAAAGACACGACAAGTGACTTTGATTTATAATAAAGTTACTAATACGGTTACTTCATGTATTTTTCGGACAATTATTCAGCAGAAATAAGGACAGTTAAATTACATTTTGTTTGTTACATTTCCTCCAAAACTGGCTCTTATCGCACTACGATTGGATTCAACATGCAATGTAGTTCACACACGTGGATTTTTTCATTTATCACAACTCGTGCGGAAATAAAATGTCCACAGATACTTTACGCAATACTAATTTCTTCGAAAATGTATTGAAAAACGTCGATTTATACGCGTGGGTATATGTTACCGCAGTGCTCAGCTCCATAACAACCTCGCCAGCGGGTCAGGTTTGAATTTCGCCTCGAATGCAATAATGAAGTTTCCCCACTTTTATCAAAATGTACTAAAAGACTTCAATGCTTCTTCAAACTACTAGCTAGTTTTTGAGATCAATAAAGTTAGAAGACGAAATTTACAGCTTTTAACTCATACGAGAGCGTTGATTGCGCAGTTGTTAAACCGCGAAGCAATCTTGGGAAGTAATGTTGAAATACTCCTAGCGTAGCGCGTCTGCTCATAAAACCTGACCGTATATTTTCATTTCAATGGGCTCGGTGGCGGCGGCTCTCGCGAATAACCGAAGCAATAAGTGATATCTATGAATATTCAGAGCACGACAGCCGCTGTTAATTTGACGCATTTTAGGCGACCCCTTGCACCGTCCGGTCTAAAAAGTCGTACGTACACTTCATCATTTTTCTTTACTTGTCGGAATTTATTTGGGGTTGACGCAGCATGTCTTCAAGAAACGATGGAAAGACTGTGTGAAGGATGATTTCGTATAGAAAGAAGGTGTCTGATGAGGCGACGAGTTATAGAGACGTATGGAAAAATACGACATGCTGCGAAGACCTCAAATTAATTTGGATGAGGGCAAGAGAATGTTGAGGACGCAGCATGTCTTTTTTCTGTATTACTCAGCAGTCACTTCCTTTCTAGCCGTAACATCCTTCACACCTAGTCTTAAGTACTCGTACACTAACCCAAAATAAAAAAAAAACAGTCTTGTCTGTTCTTCTTCTTGTTGTTCTTGTCTGTTGAATGACATTGACAGAAGGGCGCTGTTATTGTCTATGGAAATTGTAATAAACAAAGAAATGGCGACGCTTGTTCCAATTAAAACCATTAGACTTGGACCATGCAGCACTAAAATATGTATTTTTAAATTGTTAAGTACGTAATCAACGTTATTCAAAGAACCATAATTGTGAAGTATACAGGGTGTAAACCACCTCATCACAAAGCCGTTAACCAAGCATTCTGTACATCAAACTAAGTAACTTTACACAAAAATTATTGCTGGGAAACAACTTTTTTTTTGAGGTTATAAATCATATTTTGTGGTAGAACACAATGTAACGCACTTAAAACATTGTGCTGATGGATGGATTGAACAGTACGGGGGTTGTGGAGGTGTTAAAAGTCAAAATCTTACAAACAAAAACTTGTATTTAAAAAACAACTTGTCAAAAAGTTGTAACTTTGACCCCCCATATCTCCGTAACTAGAAGGTTCCCAGGTGTGGTGTAGAACAAAAAAATGATGACAATGATGGGGAGAACAAGTGCCTTTCGGCTTCGTGAAGAGGTGTTTTACACCCTTTATAATTCCTAACTAATTTGATGAATGTTAAAGTTTGTTTGTTGGTTTGTCACGCCTCCACGCTTAAACAGCTGTTCGGATTTCGATGGAATATTGCTCACAGGTAGTCCATGACCTGGCCTAGGTCATCCCGGAAGTATTACCTAGTATTAACTGGGCTGTGGACGTCCGGTAGGCAGTCGCTCCATGTAAAATCCTGTTATTCAGGAAGCCGACCCCAACATAGTTGGGAAAAAGCTACGCAGATGATGATGACGTTGCCGTGGGATAGTGGGATAATCTTCGTTCTTCACCATCCACACGAGCGAAGCCGTATCCGAAAGTTAGTTTGGTAATAAGTGAAGTTACGACTTTATTCGTCTGGCAATAATTTAGTGCAATGCGGCCCGTTAATTTATTCGGAGAACGCCATCGTTAACGATTTGATGGGATCGGTTATTACTGCGGTATCACAGTGCAAGTAATTGGGTCAAATAAATATTGCTAAATGGAAACTATCAATCTTTGTGTGAAGTGTCAGTTATGTATGACATTATTAATCTTACTGTATATGGTTAATTTTATATTTTACGTACGTGCAAGTAGAAAGCTATGCTGATAGATTTTTCAATTAACAAAACCCCATATTTAATTTGTGTATTTCTTAGATTTTTGCAATTTAAGATGGCGATTTTAGTTAACTCTTTTTAAGGCGATTAGACGAGCTAAATTAGCAACTCTATTTGTGGTGGTTGAAACTTCGTTTGAAATGCTGTTGGAATAAAGTTCTAATCAGCTTGCACTACGAAGTGGTTGTTACGTCAGTCACTGCGGGCCAAATAGCGCAAAATGACTGGTTTCGATCGTTTGGATCGGTTGGATTAAAAAACTAAAACACTATCATGCTAATATATTGCTTGTAGAATTATTTGCTAAAAAATCAGTATGATCGCATGCATATTAGTAAGTAAGTTGTCATGTTTGAAAGACATTTTTAGAGATAAGTGAATCGTGATTTTTTTTTAACGAGTCAAATGAATTGTATCATGTTTTCAAAACACTATGATGCTAGCATATATATCCTGAAGAATATCGTATACTTTTCTGGTCTTGTTTATAGCAGTGAATCCTACATTTTTAGTAATTACAAAACTCGCGTTTAGCTCATGTCATCGCCTTAATGTTTGAATGACAATGACAGGAGGGCGCTATTGGAAAACATTCGCAAAATTGTCTATGGGAAATATATCGAAAAAACAAAATGGCGGCGTTATTTCCACGGCCGCGCAGTAAAAGATGAAGCATGCTTTCCAGGCCATTCGTCTATTCCAATGAATACCAGATATCTAAAATGTCGTTAGCGTAGATCAAAATGTCAGATGACGTAACCAAACGCAGTCATTGGTGGACTTTGTGTAATAATGAGAAATGGCATGTGAATTATTTGGAGCTTCGTGATCCGCATATGTTATTGGTGATTAATTCAATAGGCTTTTGATATTGGCGTGAGATATAATGTTTTGGCTATCATAAAGAAAAGGATGTGGAGTAAGTATTTCATTTGCACTGAAAAGAGGATTTTCATGGAGAAGACATCTAGAGAGTTGGATATCTAGAAAATAGTGTAATCGCCATATATGAATAGGTAATATTATTGTTACTTTACGTCATCCTTTTGTAATATTTTGTAGTTTTACTTTCAAGACTTATCTCAAAAGTTTTATTGTTAGTGCAGCCAGTGGCAATTTTTCTGTTTCAAAACGAAATAACAACTGCGTCGATGTAGTATCGCTGAAAATAAGTTAAATGCTATGCTATCTATCAAAACATCAAAGGATCATACTATTCATATTCCCAGCACCATTTTCAAATTGGCAACATGTTTAGTGGCCTTCCGGTCAAATAGGAATTGATAAAAAACGGCATAAAAAAGCTTGTGTCTGTCTGCGTCTGATTCACGAATATACTCCTAAATTCCTGGATCTAGATTGGACACATGCACTTCGAAGAATAGGTATCCTAAATGTATGACGTAAGCACTGAGATTTAGGTTTTTTATATCAACAGGAAAATATTTGTAGTTTTGTTTGCTTTTTTTGCGTTTTTTTTTATATATTTTTTTTTATATATTTCTTTTGTATTATTAATTTTTATGGCCTTTTGCCTGTAGTGATTTGCATAAAATCTACATGCTAATTAGCGTTTTGATACCTTTATCTAAGAAAAAACGGTAAATAATAAATTGAGGCTACTGTGGTTTTCTAGGCTTTTATAGAAATTAGATTATCTACAAAGCCACGGGTATTATTAGACTAAACATAATGTAA
The DNA here is from genome assembly GCA_916618015.1 of Xestia c-nigrum. NCBI lineage: Eukaryota > Metazoa > Arthropoda > Insecta > Lepidoptera > Noctuidae > Xestia > Xestia c-nigrum. Next base: position 11,507,506 of record OU745248.1, read on the forward strand.
TTTTAACCATTAAAATTAGTCTCACCGTTAAAAAACAAACCTGCCCATAAAAATGATTTATAAAACTGGCATAAATTAAAAAAAAAAACAAGCAATCCTCTCATATTTCCAACATACTTTACTCCTACATTAATTACATGGAAAAATCTATGAAAGTACAAGTTCAGGCACCTCTCCACATACATAAGACTAAAGAAAAACACACCGCGCCGCCCGCCGCCGGTACGGCACGGCTGACGCTCTCACAAACAATTGTGTTCAATGAACTTGAAAATTGTTTCTCTCCGTAATGATATTCATTGGAAACGCGGCACTACGTGTTTTCAGCCAGCATTTTGTTGCGTGTCGTGTAAGGTGTGGTACAGAAGTGAGAAGAATCAAGTCGTATGTGTGGTCACTACTTAGTGAGTCTTTTTTTTTAAAGGGTGTGGTAAGTGCGATGAGCATTGAGCAGTTTAGTTAACGTGAAAGTCTGCTGCAAACGCAACTATCAAAGCTACTTAGATGGCCAATTAATTATAAGTAAAGGAGGATTGTTTCAGGAATTGTTTCATCATTCAACAGATGATTGTTGTCAATTACACCGACTTTCAACAAGAATGACAAATCTATTCGGTAGTAAGCCAGTAGTTTTATTTTTTTACATTACGTTTCGTCTTTTCCACCATCGTTGTTAATTAAGTAATTGCTGATTGCATATCTCTTTGCCGAGGCATGATAACTTTATTCGCTAAACGTGCCTGAATGTAACCGAAGCTTAACAGAGAAATTGTCTCTGGTGTATGAGACGGGTGTAATGTTCACAGCGTCATTTAACGCGGTAATATATTGAGCGCCATGATGGAATAGGTGTCGTCGTGTTGCCGCCATTTTTCACTGGAGCAGCCATTTTGTATGCTCATGTACGTTCATGGGGATGTAACCTTACTTGTGTATTTTTTTTTTAATACAAACTGGTCTTTTCTTGATTTGTTCCTAAGATATGGTGACGAGCGCTGTAGGCTAACTGTCATTATGTCAATTGAATTGCGTTATCTTTCAACATTTGATGCAATAATAGATTGCTTCAAAATATTTCGAATAATTGTCATAGAAAAGTGATTTGCGCCATTAGGGTGCTACTTTTTGTCCGTTTCATTCAATGTCATGTCTTCTCGATCCGCGAAATTCTCCGTAACGACCGAAAATATCAACAAATGCAACCTCTGGCGCCGGCCGGTAACAAAGTGTGAATCATGCACATTCCGACACTTGTGCCGTAAGACGTTGACACGAAGATATGTTTGGTAGCTTCTAGGACATTTTGTAGGCAGGCTGAGTATTGTACTGATAAATTTGACAGTTAATTCTTAGTAGGTAGTTGTTATTCAAAACTGATGGACAAGACGTGGGATTTGGCGCCACGGTTTTGTTTGGTACTAGTTTAACTTTTGCCCGCGTATTCACCCGTCTCTAGGTCGACTCGACGAGACACACGCAGCGTTATTTTCGCATTTATCATATTAGTTTGGAATTTAACGTTATTTTGTAAGTGACGTGTTGGATAAAGAATAAATGTCCACCTTTATTCTTGTGGGTGTCTTAAAATACAACTCTACTGTTATACTAGTGGGTAGTTGTGTCATAATTATGTCTACTAGTAACAATAAACTGTCTTCCAATCTGTTTGACAGATCTGTCAACCGTTGTGATTGATTTCTTTTGGGCCCACGTTCAGCAGAGCAAAAAGGGGATTTCATATTTAAGTTAATTATCAAATAAAATGTTGCTTGATACTTAAATTAGCATTTTTTTGGCATCTAAATCACATTAGGCCGTTCGCCTAAAAAATAAATCAACAACATTATTTTCGGCATATCTCACAACAAAAATCTAACCGTTTCTAATTAAATTTACATAAGGACGAAAAAACGTTCATTACGTATAAAACAATTAATCATTACTCCATGTATCATTCGTCAGACATTTACATATTTATTCGAGTTGCCATAGCGAGCAAAATTATGCAAAACAGCCCGGCGCGACGACTCATAATTAAATATATTAAAGCATTTTAATCTCATTGGCCTTAAAACGTATAAAAACTGTCATGGCGTATTAACAATTAGTGTTGTGCGAAATGAGGGGTTTTATAGCTTAGGCCGAAAGAGCCCTAATTAGATACTTATTTTCGTTTGGTTTTGAAGTATTATTAAGCTGTTTTATATTTGTTAAAATATGTTGGTTCTTAGACAAAATTTAGGGAACCGATTATAGCGGAACAGTACCAATTTAGTCTTAAAAATAGCTCTGAGAAAAAAAAATCAACATAACAAATCAATGTTACGGTAATTTGTTATGGAATGGTAATAACGAATTTATTTATGCATATTTAATGATTTACGATTTACCATCCCAAATTCCAAATAATACCACTAATTTGTTTTTATTTACGATATAGGTAGGTTCCTAAAGTTTCGGCTGTAGCTCAGCCGAAACCGAAAGCCCAACACTATCAACAATCTTATGACGCCCACACTTCAAAAACCTTACCTCAATAAATATAAAAGTCAATTCATATTTACAACCGTAATGTCAGTGATTGTTACATTAAGTTCGTCATAACTGTACTTCATAGTGGATTATGATTTAACTGAGCTCATAAATATCTAAGGAATGCTTTGTTTTTAGTACAGTAATAAACTATACGAAATTACGTTTGTTGATTTGCATTAATATTGGGACAGTTAAAATCAATTTAGTTTTAGAACCGAATCGATAAATAATTATTTAGTAATGACTAATACTTTCGGTTTCGGCTTTCGGTGTTACCGTCCGCAACACTAGATACTTATTTTTGAGTTCATTATTAGAAATAACACAACACATTCACATGACATGTAAGTGGTTAATGCAATAAAAATTGCAAAGTTATAAATTATAGGCCTCAAGCAAAAATAATTCCAGTCATAAACTACAGGGTTATTACAATAAAACCGACTTAAAAACAAAAACAAAAAAAAGTGAAAAATAACTTTAGCTTCTGACGTCTCGGTGACCTTTGTTTGATAGCTTTCGTTTTTTTGTCACCGACTTCAGAAGCTAAAGTTATTTTTCACTTTTTTTGTTTTTTTTTTAAGTCGGTTTTATTTTTTGCAAAAAAGTTTTTATTTTTCACTTTTTAGTGGTTCACATGTGCTTGATACATGGAAAGTGCATACCGTTACAATTACAACAAGCCCAAACACGACTATGGTACATTGTCTCATTATGGAGTTCCGTGACTCTTGGCTTCATCATCAGATCTGATGGTAGAATGGTTCTTATCAAACGCAAATGCTTCACTTGTTGCAGAAAATACCAAAATCACAACACGTTTTCATATAAAATTTGAAGAGTTCCCTCGATTTCGCCAAGATTCCATCATCAGATCCCGACTTGGTGGCTATGGGACCATTTCCAACAAAAAAAGAATTTTCCAAATCGGTTGGCAAGCGACGGAGTTATGCCCGAACAAACATAAAAAGAAAAAAAAAAATAGAAACATCCGAATTGAGAAACTCCTCCTTTTTTTAGAAGTCGGTTAAAAAGTGCAACGCACGCCAATCAAAGTTCACTTCACATGGAACCGCATTACCGCACCATTTTCTTTTCTTCAGATATGAACAACATTTAAATATTATCAATACCAACATAACTTAACGCCTTTAAAAAGCGATATTACGCAAATAAACCGCAAAGCTTACCTCACTGATAACGTTATTTATTAAAAGCTTTCCGGCTTTTAAGAAAATCGAGTTGTATATCACAAAGTTGCGAGATTATTATGTCGCGACATTGCTTAACATTAAAGGGCCTGTATATAAGGTCGACAATCCACTGCTGCGTAGCATATCCCCCAGCCAATTCCCTTGCTGTCTTCCCCCAGAGACACCCTTAGCCGAGGTCTGTACTGTACTCCACAGGGAGTGTCCTCAGCTTGTAGTCGCTTAGTTTATAAGCTTTTTGTCCTGGCTAGAAGCCTACTCTAAGGGACCTACAGGACTGTCCGGTAAAGCTGACGATACCCTCCTAGGAACTATGAGACGCCAGTAGACTAGATGCCATTAATTAAAAAATGAAACGGAGGATGTTCACGAATAGGTACGTCATGTCAGCAGCGCGATTCATTTGTTTTTTGCGTAGCCGTGAGTCTCAGCCAGTGGACGATCCCGTCTACATTTTGCCACAAAGCGAAGCTAAAAGCACGTGCATAGCTTAGCTGTGTGTTGTGGAGCAGTGCCTCAAGAGATAAGCGACATATGCTGGGGTGTTGTCAACATCACTACACCCACTCGACACCTACGGCCAAGATGGCGTAAGTTGGGTCGCCGCGTGGCTGTCCCCGAAATGTCGGAAGTGGTAAACAATTTGTTGGTCATTTAAAGTGAGTCAAAAGTTCCAGTTCTGTCCCGTAACTGAATGGACATAAAAACTTGAGGATACTTTGTTAGGGACGGGCATGATGGCACAAAATTGGCTAAAACTTTACTTTTGATACTTGTATTTTACCGGTATCATATATTTGAGACTAACACATGTTTTCTTAGCATATGTGTAAGGACATTTAAAAGCGTTGATTTCAACAACCAAAACTGTAATTTGTTACGAACAATGCAAAAATCAATGTCGATGGCGAACATTTGGTAGATGAATTTAATGACCCGAGAATTTGAAACCTACATATTCTGGGTTATCGTGAGTTAGTGTCATAAAACCAATGAAGCATTTCAAGATCAAATATACGAGAAAGTAGCTCAATGATAATTGGGCCAATTTACTCCAAGTGTTCGGTTAAGAGTTAATGCTATACATTTTGCGCGAAAGTGAAAAATAATTGGCGTCTTCAAGCCGTTTGAACGTGAATCATCGAATAGTAATTATCGTACGTGCTTCGTATCAAATGCGAGGATAGAGATATCGTAAGTTCGGTAAACTGACAAGAGTTAATGAAAGAGATGCAGAAAATCATTCACTCTTTTAAGGTTTGAAGAGTATAAATAGCTTATTACAGACGTTTCACAGTTATTTGACCTTTGACATAAACCCTATGGCAACATTGAAAACGACTATAAAGCTCTAGTACTGTAGAAGCAGAACAATAACGTATTATAGAGCTGTTGTGGATAAAGAAGCTATGAATGACTATTCTGCAATTGACGACTCGAATGGCGTAGTGGTAGTGACGCTGCCTTACGTTCTTAGGGTCCCGGGTTCGAATCCCGGTAGGAGCAAATGTTTGTGTGATGAGCATGGACATTTGTTTCCGAGTCATGGATGTTTATATGTATAATAAGTATGTATTTACAAACTAAAAAGTATATATGTAGTATATCAACTATCTAGTGACCACGACACAAGCTTTGCTTAGTGTGGCGCTAGGTGGCGCTGTGTGTTAATGTCCTGCGATGTCCTGCGATATTTATTATTTATTTACTATGAGACTTTAGTGTAGGCTTGGAACTGCAATATTATTGCGTAACACGCAAGATTTACTACAATGGCAATGGGCAATCATTTTGGGAAATCACCAATATCCTTTTCGTAACGAATTTGTCAAACATCAGATACAATTGATTAACAACAATTACTTTGAAATCTTGCAGTAGATGATCGTAAGTGTGTTACGCAATTCGGGTGCAAACTAAACATACTGAACCCATTTCTATAACCAAGCAGAGTTTATGTAACAGAGTTTAAAGTAACATAAATATGAACTAATCACAATGATACACTGCCAGCATTCTTTACCAAAAAAGGCGAGATCAACATTGCTAATAGAATTTTTACAACGCATCTTTTAAAGCTTAACAGGTGTTTAAGTTGCATCACAAATAATTTAAAAGATGTACGCCTTGAATTGATTCGTAAGCCCACACCTCGCTCCGTAGGTTTATATCACCGGAGACACGCATTCTTAACACATAAATTTGGAACTAAAGAGGTTTTGGCACTTGGTCAAGAAACTATAAATGTCTATCTAAATAATGTTGTTAAAACTAACTATATTGAAAATGACGGTAACAAACCGGCTTTAAAAACATCTGTATCGTAATATTTATATAAAAAATTAAAGAAGATAAACGATGATTAGTTAAAATCTTGTAGATAATACGAATCTAATTAATAAACATGTAGATATACACACAACTTATCTTGTATTGTATTCAGAGGCCATTTAGCCCGCGCATGTGTTTTTTAAAGATAACGAGTTTCTTATGAAAAATATTTATAAAACTACGCACCTCTTGGACCGGACCCTCGTATATCTCCAAGTATTGCTGCTGTAATGTCCTGAACTGGACGGACACAGTAACAACTGAAGACTGTTCGGTCTCGGTTGCCTCTGCTTCTTCACTCGTAACTTCACCACTTCTTGGACCTCTAACTTCTCCAATTTCTTATCTTTCTTCATCTCTTTGAGTGGCGGCTTTTTGGAGTCCACACTCCATCTGCGCTCATCTATAATCTTTTCCTCCAAATTCAAGTGATCCAGCCTCTCTTTGATATAACTCCTTGTTCGAATCAAGTCTGGAGTCGTATCCAATCTATCATGTCTCCTTATTTCGATAGGAGATAAAGGAGGTCTTCTTGGCTCAAACACAACTTTGGAGTACTCGTTACTTCGACGCCACAGACGAGGCGAGAGTGGCCAGAACCGCCCGTTTTGTTGACCAGATTCCATCACCATTTTGGATTTATATCACTTCACTTATATTCACAGACTTTATCGATGCTAAAATTAGAATTGAAAATGTTGAAGCTTTAAATCCTCAGATAGTTATTTAAATGTGAAATTTCAAACGCGAGCTTAACGTTGGTAATATAATTGAAGACAAACACTGAACACGTCCGTTACATCCGTAAGCTATCCATATACTAAACGTAGTTGAAATGAAAAGTGCATAACAAACGCGCCCACGCAATCAATCATGCGAGTCGTCTACAGGAACCATAGATAAAGATGGAGTGACTACTCCGATGATTCGATGAGTCAAACAGAAGTACAATTGACGTAAAATGTATTAGAAATATTTTTTTCGGATTATTTTTTATTTTTCCTCAACTTAGCGGTAAATAATGTTTTTCCTCGTATCAAAAGAGAGCAATATTTTTTTCTACAAATAAACGAATAATGTTTGGCTTTCCGTATTGAGTCGTTTGAGGTAAAGACGATTGATAATTTGAATAAATAAACAATATTCTAAAAACACAGGAATATAAATGTCGGCTCGTAAAAGCTGAAAAAATATGTCAAACCAAATTACAAACGGCCTAATGAACTTTAACCATTTAAACGAGTTTGACCCTCAATGACACAATTTTTATCAATTTCTATCATTTGTGAATTCTACGTCAATTAGTGGAATTGAGGTCAGCGACCGACAAATCGCGGGTCGTTATGTCCAAGCGGCGCTAGTAATAAAAACCTTGTTTTTGTCTTTTATTACAATTCTTGCCACCTATAACAGGATCTGTGTACATTTGGCCTGTATTTAATGGCTTTTTTCCTGTCTACATATCGTTAAATGCGCAATTTAAAAGACTATTGCACTTTCCGTGTGGAAATGTCTTAAACAAACAGATTTAAATCTTACGAGAGCATTGCTTGTGATTTATAGTAAACGGAAACAATAGTTTTATGTTTTCCTGCATTTGTTTTGGCAGTTTCAAAAAATCTCAAATCTATTATTATCGCCATTTTTAACCGACTTCTAAAAAAGGAGGAGGTTCTCAATTCGGATGTTTCTATTTTTTTTTTTTTTTTTTTTTTTTTTATGTTTGTTCGGGCATAACTCCGTCGCTTGCCAACCGATTTGGAAAATTCTTTTTTTGTTGGAAAGGGTATTCTTTCCAAATGGTCCCATAGCCACCAAGTCGGGATCTGATGATAGGATCTTGGCGAAATCGAGGGAACTCTTCAAATTTTATATGAAAACGTGTTGCGATTTTGGTATTTTCTACAACAAGTGAAGCATTTGCGTTTGATAAGAACCATTCTACCATCAGATCTGATGATGAAGCCAAGAGTCACGGAACTCCATAATGAGACAATGTACCCTAGTCGTGTTTGGGCTTGTTGTAATTGTAACGGTATGCACTTTCCATGTATATCAAGCACATGTGAACCACTAAAAAGTGAAAAATAAAAACTTTTTTTGCAAAAAATAAAACCGACTTCAAAAAAAATAACAAAAACGTGAAAAATAACTTTAGCTTCTGAAGTCGGTGACAAAAGAACTAAAGCAATCAAACAAAGGTCACCGACTTCAGAAGCTAAAGTTATTTTTCACGTTTTTGTTATTTTTTTTGAAGTCGGTTTTATAGGAAACGAAATCGTGAGAGCTCCAAATAAAGCAAAAAAGCGGGGCCCTAAATACATTTTAACAACACGAGAGGGATCGCAAACTGTTGACGACTCCTGACGACACACTGATAGCCATAAACTGCCGAGGAGTCGTAATGGCTGAGATATCGGATGTCGCCGAATAGCGTTGCATACTAAATGCTGGCTCAGGAAGCGGGCGACAGGACGCTGATATATGTGCGTGCAGGCATGCTTATGTACTGATGTAGTACGTAGATAGAGGGTAAGTGGATACAGAACTTAGTATGACTTTAGGAGCCTTAATTTCGAGACGCAGTTTTTTAAATTGAAAATATATCTACTGTCGAGATCACGGTTCAAAATAATCAAAAATCATTCATTTTTAAATTAGAATTAAAATCAGCAGCTTTTAAACGTTAAATTACAGGAGAGACAACCTCCCAAGTCCCGCCCTTAAGGAAGGGCCAGGAAACACTAGGAACACTGTTTTAACTGGGAAGATGAATTTTGCATAATAAATCAAAATTTTTAATTTAGATTGGTGTTTCTTAGGCAATACCATTTTATGAGCTACATCATTCTGCATTGCGATAACTGATTCACCGTCTGCATTCAAGGAAAAGAACTTAAAAATATTCCTAAACAAAATTCTAAACTCCTAGAAATGGTTACGCAACACCATTTAACGATTAAAGGAAACGGAGATAGTACTTTAAGTCTAAAACAATAACGTGAAACAAAAAGCTCGGAGCCCAAGTAAGGAACGCAGGATATAACCAAAGGACTCAATTGTCTGAATCAACGGAAGCGTTTGATGCGTATGACATTATTATGACAATAGGGCTGAGTCAGTGGCCCGGTAAATTCTTGAAATTAAAAAGAAATCAATGCTTGTTGACATTGTGGACTAAGGGTATGCGCGCACTGCGAAAATAAATCGTTGCGAAGATAATTCGTCAATCTGTGAACAATAGAAATGTACTACAATGCGCGCACTGCGAAATTAAATCGTTTGCGATTTGTTTTCGTACGTATATTTTGTACCCTATCAAGCGGTACTGGCTTCGCGCATTGCGGAAATAATCGCAAGCGCAGCGGTAAGTCAACTTGTGATCTTTGACGATGTGACAGATAATAAAACGTAGTGCGCATAGGAATTATTGTCGTTTGCGACTTTATTTCGTACTTTAAAAGTCGCAACGATTTATTTTCGTAGTGCGCACATACCCTTAAAGTGTACGATGCGACGAATATTCTTACTAGTTTTTACTTCTGCCAAGCATAGCGAGCCTATAATGTTCACTGCTGGGACTCAGTTCCACTCCCAATGACAGGATGATCTCCCATGCGGCTCTAGCGCTAGTTGATCAGTGTCGCACATGTCTTCGAACCTTTGGTTCTAGGAAATGCTCACACCTTAGTTATGATTAAGTAGTCAGTTATTTAATAGAAATGGCAGGTCACCTCTGTCTATATTGGGATCTCCTGCTACGTTTTCAAGGTCTATTGAAGCAATTCTTGTAAATTATATGTATTTGTTCATGTTAATTTCATTCTTTACTTTTAATTATGTGTGCGCCTGTATGGCACGGCACACCTTCCGGGGAAATCCTTTGCAATATTTCGTAATTCTTTATGAGGAGTTTCCCGAACGTAAGTTTCTGATTAATAATATCTAAACTACATAATCAGTTGACGTTTGATGCAGTAGCGTGAATTGTCTAGTCAGCTCTAGTGTGTTTAGTAGCTTAGCTTTGTGTAAGATAGATAAAAAAGAGCAGATCCTGGTGGCCTAACTCCGGAAGCCCAACGGCAGCGCAGAAGACCCAGGCATAGACGACGAGATCGGTTCATTTTAGTTCAAGAACTAGTTCAGTGGAAAAAGAAAAAGGAGTCATTTGCCATAAAGAGTTAAAGTGCAAATCAACTTTTTATTTTAGTACTGGGTGGTCTAAGAAAGACAAATGTAAATTACGCATTTTTATATTATGGGGGTAAAAAATAGTATGATGAAATTCTTACAAATAAAATAACATAGTCTTGTAACAACACGAACGGTTATTGGCACCGCTAGGTCAACAGCATCGTGTCAATGTGTAGGATGCGCATACGCAGCGGAATTGCGTGCCGACATCCACGTAGTATGGTGCGGTGATTAACGCATTATGAATCAAAATAATCCTTCACAAATACTGTAATTTATGAGTTCTAACATTGTATTATTTGGATTGTAAAGGGACATATGCTTCAAGGGTATAATGTGGTGTGGTAACATAATATGTTACGGAACTACTCGGAGATTTTTTTGTTACGGATTTTTATTTTTATTAATTATTTTCAGTAGCTATAAAGCGAAAGATTGGTAATAATAGATGATGATAAAGACATAAACACAGAATAAAGATATAACTTTTTCGTACGAAAAAGATCAATATTATTAGCAAAAAATAAATTACGTCAAGATGACGCATTATCATGCGGATTGTTTTCGTGGATCTCATCAGGCCATGATAGTAAAAACTTTTCTTCATTACTTTTCTACTTCCTTCTATATATTCTGACACAATCGATATCATTTACGACTCACATATTTTTTCGGAAATCTTAGCGTATTTCCGAAAATGCTGATGGTATGAGTCGATTACAATCACTAAATAATGTTATCTTTTGTCAATATTTTTACAATACCAACTACATTCAAAAGTGTATCACATGATTCGTAACTTTAAAGATAAAACCAAGTGATGACGTGACTCGTCCTACATTGTCCATTCACAGTTTACGGCAGCCATAAGCGAAACAAGGAAGGCACTTGCAGACTGATGATATCTCTCCGCAGTCCGCTTGTACAAGTTATGGGCTTACAACTTGCACTGCAGTAATCCTTCTGTCTGAGAATAACTTTGGGACTTGCTAACAACAGGCGGCAAACCGGACACCTGTTCATGAACTGTATTTTGTACAACAAGAGATTTGGAGAAGAAAATAAAAATTGTAATATCCATAACGAAAAGGCAAGAGAATAAAAGGGGATGGAGTATTTTATTTTGGAAACAGTCCCAAACAATACAAGAATATAGGTTGTATAGCATGAACCATCCTCCACCACGCGGGCCCAGTGCGTATATGTCTACAAAGTTTTGCCTCCAGGATGTTGGGGTTTTCTCGCAAAAAGTAGGTTCTTTGTTTAAGTTCAAGTGCCACAGTTCCATTCGTTCAGTTCCGTTTAAAGCCAAATACCAGATTATAGAATCAGATAAATGACACATCAGTGGTCAATGATAAGACAAAGATTCATTAAAAGTAACCAATGAATAAGCCTTTTCAGAAATTTAGTCAACTACTTCGCAAGGTCCTAAGAAAGCTTCAAATAACCCTGGTGCAAGCATTGTGGGTGACAATAGCCGGAAGACGTCGGCACCGTATGTGACGGGTGCCGTATAAGGACCCCTAATACCGTATGCAGTGGTGGTCGCTCTCTGTTGGGAATTATGAGCTGATGTGACTTTGAGTGATGACGTTTTGGAATGCAGTGATGGGCAGTTTTCCTTTTTTCCGTTGAAGGTGTTTTGAAATCTAACTTATGGGCCATGTGTGCTATGCTATGACATAAGGTCTAAAGTTCTTTGGTGGCCTCTGATTAACAGATTATGAAGATCCTTCAGTATCGTCAGCTGATGATGAAAATTTGAGTTTGGTCATAAAATTATTTAAGCATATTAGAAATCCGTTTTCTATCTTTTGCAAAGCTTCTGTATCATCAATCATTAATGGAGCATTTTTGGTATTATTCGGCAACAACTGAACACGAAATTCCTTAGGAAATGTGAATTTCAATAAATGTTCACAGTATTGTTGGCATGCAAATGCACGATTAGAATAAACTAGTTAACATTCCTCCGCACCATAATTTTAACAGGGCTTTCAAAAAGCGAATTCCGGTTACCATTATTTTCGTGGAGCAGCTGTCTCCTGTCAAGCTGCAGTGAAATCCGGTAGCCGCCATTTTGGGCTGCATAGCACACTGTCCCAGATATTTGGAATAGCCCCGAATGTTGCCGTGCTGCGATTTTGGGCCACGTCCATAGCGGTTGGGATCAAATGAGTTCGCTTGTGTTTTCGCTTTTGGATTCGGATTTAAGTTGTTTATTGGATTGAGGGTAATTTTGGAAAGTATTCAATTAAAGAAATGTTTGAACCCTGAAGTGATGGTTATCGTGATAGTGATCTTTAGGGTGAACTTCTTGAAGGACGTGTGGGTTTTTTAAATTTACTTTTTAGTACTGGGAGATGAGATGGATCAGAGAATAACTAAAACGATACCCCTTGGTAATACTGAGTGTCTAGACTTTCAGGTCACTGACTACCTGTTACGAATGTCAAAGATCTACAAAGATTGCAGGAACCAACGGGAAACCGTGCTTAAAAAAAAATAGTTTTGTTTAGAAGCTCACACATCATTTTTAAAATTGTCTTACGAACTCCTATCGCAACCAGATCAGAAAAAAACAACTTTTCGCCTAAGGGCTGTAGAAATGAAAACACCTATCATTCAAGAAGTGAAAGTCATAAAGACCTGTCTCATACCAAACACGAATTACTTGTAGCCTCAGGAGCTAAGAGCTATAATTTTGGTCTGCAACACGCAAATGAGGTGTAATAATTCAAGCATATATGCTGTGGTGCGGTCTTATCGGGTATACGCCCGCAAGCCGGGGTCCCATAACGCATGGTCGAGCCTGACATATGGCTGTCATCCATCATGGCGCTGATTTATCCGCGTGTTTCCTCATATCATCGGATTTCGATTGTCATTTGTTCCGTTTTCCCGGGGGATTACGGTTGAAAGCAATTTTTGTATCAGTCTTTTGTTTTATGTGTTTGGGTATTGGGTGCTTATTGGGTGGGTGCGTAATCTTTTTGGGGTTGAATTATTGTACAAATAAAATCTGTACGTTCATCACTATTGTTCCACTAGCTGATGCCCGCAGGTTTGCCCGCGTACACATTATATAGGGCGACTGGTGATTAGTGTACGAAACTTAAACACGTGATTCTGCTTATGATAACAAACAACTATAACTTTTATTGTGGGACCAAGCCTGAAATCTCGAAAAAAAATCAGTTGTTCAGAAGGTACATTTATGTTCGCCTGAAGTACTGAAAAGCAGATTTTTTTGCCAGTTTGCCAATCACCTTATATACTAAAACCTTCCTCGAGGACCACTCTTCTTCTTCCCATTGGTGAAAACAGCATGCAAATCGGTGCAGTCGTTTTTGAGTTTATCGCAAACAGAGAGACAGACAGACGCAGCGGAGGATTATTTTTTATAATATGTAGTGAATGTGTTCAAGCCTAAGGCCGCTTTCACACTAGGACGTTAGCAGCGCGACAGTAGCGAGGCAGAGGCACAAATGCCTACACATTATAAGGACAGCCGCGCCGCTGCTTATGTTTTAATATGAAATTCTGACAGCGCGACCGTCGCGCTGCCAAAGTCGCCTAAATGTGAAAGCGATATTAGTATATACTCGTAAAATCATAATCAAGAAGGACATACACACACACATGTATGGGACAATTTTTTTTTTCCTACTTCCAGAATCTTATCTGAAAAATATAATCACGAATGCAGTACACCCGATATGAGGTCTAGGTAGAGGTAGGTAGATAAATCGTAAGCTTCTATATTTTGTTCCACAATAAGACCTTTTCCATGTACCTCACAAACTAACTCCCGCAGCTAGACCAACTAAACTTTTCCATTAGTGTTTTCTTTCTATTTCGCCCTTCCATTACTACCCCTAACTTTGAGAGTACCTTAACTCCCAATCACGAATTAGGTACATCATTAACTTCCTCCAAATCTTGCTAACGACCAACAACTTCGCTAGTCAAGTTTATCAAACCAAAATCTGTGGACTTGGCCAAGTCTGAAGCAAAACTTGGTAATATCATCACTAGTGGGTAGCTGAATGGGAACTGCTTCGTAACGCCAGTTAATAGGCCAATGAGGAGTATGTTTGCCAAGTTCGGTGAACGTGCCAAGTATTCGAAGTTTGGCTGTTTGGACAATGGGTAGTGAGATTTTGTGTTCGGTTTTGGATCATTAGGATGGTGACACTCAGACATGTTTTGTTTTTTTAAGAATCTATTTGACAGTTAACAGTTAATATTATAATATTGTTAATAGTAATGGATAATATTTTTTTTTCTCGTTTCCCTTTCTAGGCATTTATTTTGACGTATATTAACGAAATGCTTGCGTTTATGGTATACTACATTGAAAGTATAATTCTCTTTAGTATTCCTCCTCTTGATTCGTCTGAATTACCATTAGTACAAGATATATCACAGTTAATAATCAACAAAAGTTTTAAACTGAACAATACTCAATTTACTACATAATCAGAAAAACCTATCTCTCAGAACCCATTCTGAATAGTACTCTAAACGAAAATCTTAACGTTCGAATTGCATGTCCTCCACCCATTTCATGTGGTCCTAGTAACACAGAAACGAAGTGAGATAACCGAATGTTTCACTACATTGTTAGTTTGTAACTGACCGACTGTGAACACTAAATGATTGTAAACATTATGAAAACGAGTCGAAAGCGTGCTCCTTACTACTTCTTACCAGGGATGTAACGGATGTGATGATATCGGAACCGGAATCGGAATCGGAGGTTTTGGATTTGATATATCGGAATCGGAACAGGAATCGGAACCGGAATCGGAGGCGGATGCTGAAGAAGAGAATGTGTGAGAAAGTAGGATTCATTAAAGAAATAACGAACGATCGGCTCGAATTGATAAATTCTTTTTGTGTTGGATAGTCCATTTATCGAGAAAGGCTTTAGGCTATTATAACATCACGCTACGATTATTAGGAGCGTTTTTTCCTATATTTTTTCTCTCTTATGTGACGCAGACGAAGTGGCGTGGGTCAGCTAGTAATACATACATTGATAACCAGTCTTTTTAATTTCAAATACAAGCAACAGAACGCCTGACGAGGCATTGAAAAATCAATCATTATTAATAAAATAATTATTCATTGTATGTACTTGTAAGTACCTATGCTGGTAATTTAAATCGACAGAAAGCACGTTACGAGGGGCTAACCTCGTGGACACGTACAAACGGGTTTATACGCGTTGACCGCGGCCGTATGCCGAAGCCCGACGCAAGGTATCGACCTCCGATTACCTCCGATTGAAAAGTTTCGGAACAGGTATCGGAATCGGAGGTTCAAAATCAATCGGAAGTTCCGACTTATCGGAATCGGAATCGGAGCTCCGTAACATCCCTGCTTCTTACTAATGTATGTTGTGAAACGTAGACGAAAGTAGGACGTGAAAAGTGCAAGTTACCTCAGAAGTTCTGAATAAATTGGGACTCTGAGCGTGATGATTTTGATATGGGAAAGGATTTGGGCCAAGGCTTTAAGGCTGGCCAAGGTATAACAAGAGAGAAAAGAGAGTTGCGTTAAAGACGACATTGAAAAGACACTGAGTGCTGAAAGGACGGCGTATTGTATAATTATCACTTGCTTCGGTGAAGGAAAACATCGTGAGAAAACCAAACCAGCAAGTTTGAGACGCCACCCTCGACGGCGCAGCGGCATGTTGCAAAGCCAAGTCAGAGGCCCAAAGGCAGCAAAAAACCTCAGACACCAAGGACTAGTCATAGGATAGAAGATACTGCGAAGCCCCAAATAGACTGGGATAAGGGCAGGATGATGTCGAAAGGACACCAATGACTAAGTAGGAGTTTATTAAGATGATTTTGACATCTAGTGATGGCAGGTTTACAATCTGTAAGAAATTCTATCAATCTTATAAGGACTTGATAAATAGCCCCGTAAGCAAAGCAAAAATGGCTATTGAAAAAGATCTTTATGCTTCCACTAAAGTCAGACGTGAAGCTGTTTGTATGAGTCCCCGTAAGTGGGTCGAGTCCAGAGGATTTAGAGGATTATGTTACGGACGCTGAGAAAAACTGTTCTCTTGTTGTGTTTGGCAAGGTTTATTTATATGTTGGTGTTGTTGGGAGTTTTGCAACAGAGGTTAGAAGCATTAATGACTGTAGGATGTGGTGTACCTTAACTATTCTACAGAAAACTCCTTCCTGTGTCAATAAAAGCTGTCAAATTATTTTGAATTATAACTACTTTGTTAACTTCAACAATATATATAAATAAAGTGGTGTGTTTAGTGCATGGTGCTTGCAACTGCGCGGAAATATCGGTAACTACTATTGGTAAACATGGTAATAAAACCTTTGTTTTAGTCAAACAATTACAAAACCCTACTATTTTAAGTGATCCCCCAGTAGAACAATAAACCACAGATTAAGAAAAAGTAACTGTGAGTAGACAGTATGTATTTCGGGAAAGTTCTTTTTTTCTTCGAAATATCTGGGGATTTTCCGTCTACGGAAAGACGGTAAGATCTACAGTACAGCTACACAAATAGTCGTGACCTTTTCCCTAACAATGTAAAGCACTACAATCGCAATTACATTAACCTACATTTGCGATATTAAAACGTTTCTGAGAGAGATGTTATTCATCATATTATTGCGAGAGATAAGATGATGACAAAGTAACTATAATACATTCATGCATAAGTGAGTATCGATTAATTCGATGAGTAGGAATAAAGACTCTTTTGTAATTATTGGTACAGGGATAATCTTATTAAATTTAAGATGAAAATGTTTAATGGAAATGGCATGCAAATAAACCCGCATTGCAAAAGTAGATATTTTTGGTTGTTCAATTAGAGTAAAAGATGGCTGACAAATGCGCAGTTTTCGCAACAGACGTGCGTGTACAAAAGGAGTTTGATGTAAGGAGGAGCTGGCTTTTTGTAGTGTATGCCTTCTAAAACTACTAGAAACTTGAGTTTATGGATGATAAGTTAATCAATACTTAACACAAATGAACAGACATCTAAATGAAATCATTCACAGTAAAACTATCTTACAACTCTACAAATTGCGCAAAAACATGATTTTTAGTTCACAATAATCAGTCTCCTGTCTTCACTAAATTCAGTTGAAACAGTGGAAAGACCACAAGGTTTTCTACACGTTTATCTTACTATACTACTGGACTGGACAATCTGGAGAATCTGAGCACTTCAAAGAGAAAACTCTGTACACATATCAAAACAAACCGTTGCTTGTAAATTGATTCGACTGGCTAACTGTTGGAGTGTTGCACAAACACATGCGGAACGAAATCGTGGGGTAGTACGGAAATATATACAATGGGATCAGGAAATAGATAGGTAGGTAGACACAGGAGTTTGGTCAGGAGCTCGCAAAGTGTAAGTAAACGTAGGAGAGAGTATTTTTCTTATTTGTTACGGATCGTGAGATACAGTCACTGACAAATAAACAGTCGGGCGAATAGACAGACGGACGGACGGACAGCCGAGTCTTTGTAATAGTCCCGTTAACTACCCTTCGGGTGTGGACCCCTAAAAAATGGGGCAATTACAATGTTAGTCTTATGGAGGAACTTTTTCAGCTTGATGATCTTTTACACACTCCACACATGCTATAGAAGTTAGAGAGATTCACTGGTATACTGCTTCAGGAGGGATTTAGCAAAAGCTCACAAACTGTGTGCGTAAAGAAAGACGGAAAGCCCGAAGAATGAGATTGAAGCGCAAAATATACAGGGTTATTTGTAAAACACCGGCAACCTCGCAGGAGTGGATTGCTGACATCTTAAACAACAACATTTGTTCTACGACTTTTGGGAAAACAGGCAAAAAAAAATCGACTTCTCAAGCAAAACTCCATCAGCTGTTCGGACAAATGTATGGAGAGTTGATTTTTTTTTGTCCGTTTTCGGAAAAGTCGTAGAACAAATGTTGTTGTTTAAGATGTAAGCAATCCACTCCTGCGAGGTTGCCGGTGTTTTACAAATAACCCTGTATAATTGCTTAATAAGTTTTAACGTAATAGCTATATTATATATTTGTTCAGCAGTTTTGATAGCACATGTAAATACAAATTTGACAAGCAGAAGCATTTTTTACTATATAGTTGAGATGGTGGATCAGAAAACAGCTTTGATTTTATTGGGAAATAACTAAGCTATGGCTATATTTTGCTAACAAGCCAAAACAGAAAGAGACACAATAAGTTAACACACTGTGACATTTCTAAATTGGCCGCAGAGACAATTAAGGACAATAAAAATTACAGTGACATGGCACGAACAGTTGGAAAATAAATATTTTTCCGCTCTGTTCCCGGAATTGTGGAAAAATCCGTATTCTTTTATGTAGGTACGAACGATGGTGAGCAATTTTATTATAATAAGTAGGTTTAACTAAACAAAGCATTAACTAATAAACAATTGCGTGATGAACATTGCAACTTCCTAACCAGTGATGCCAGATCTATTGATTTAGCAGTAGATCTACCTGATGCCTTGATTGATATTGTTTAAGAAATCTACCTGCTTTTTGCCAAATCAGATCGTATCATCTAGTTACTGTCGTTGTGACGTGTCATCTGGCACAAAGGCATAAATAACAATCAGATTTGTTCAACAAATTTTGTGAATTCGCGGTATTTCTTATCTGTAGTGCGTGCAATGCCGACCAATCACAGACAGTCCCAGTCACTACGCATTAAAACTGTACTGTCGTTGCCCATTCCATAGCTTAGATCTCTATGGAGAAGAAAGTGCAAGAAACTCCAGGGACACTTTTAAATCAAAATATTTTTACAAAACCTTCATGATTCTTTTTTTATTTGAAAGCTGGTGCTTTCCGTGTGGTCCCATGTCAATTTTGTTAAGATCTGACGCTGATCTTCGGAGATATAAATGGAACTCTTCAAAAATACACGGCAAAGCTGCAGTATTTGCTGCAATCGCTTGGTTGTTTATTGTTTATGTAACATAGTGACGTAACATCACGCCTGTATGCTCTGAGGGAGTTACGCAGAAGTGTACAATACACCCAGATTTCGACACCTGACTCCCTAACTGTCGAAATCTAGGTGTCGAAATTAAATGGGATCCTGGAGAAGTAGAGAGAATTCCTTAAATGTTATAGGCACACTAGAAGCGATTTGGGTAGTTTTAGGAAGAGTATGTTCTTGGAGTGATCCCATTTCAATTTGGTAAAGATCTGATGAAGAACTTCGGAAGATAGGCGACGGGAACTCCTCAATAAATTATAGCAAATGTACTGGGATCGCTGAAATCTCATGTCTCTCTATTATTGTTTACACCAGTTCATAACAAAAATCACGCCGTTACGCCTTGAAAGGGTAAGCACATATGAACCTCTAAAAAGTGAAAAATAAAAACTTATTTAGACGCTCTGATTGTCTAAAATCAGCTGTTTTTTAAAACACATTTTTATATGGGAACATGTCACATTGACAGCTGTTTTTAGATAATCAGACTGTTATCTTCTCGGTCTACCTTAGTCACTAGCGGACGTTCGGGAGTACGGGGATAATATATAGCCTATGTTACTCACTGATAATGTAGCTATATATTGCTGAAACATTTTTTTAAATCGGTCCAGTAGTTTTTAAGTTTATTCGTTACATACAAAATCCAAAAATATAAATCTTTCCTCGTTAAAATATTGGTATAGATTATGCATTATTATAATTATTTGAGGTTGGCGAAAATCTAGTCGCTGTCAAAAGTTCAGAGGCTGACAGTGTCAATGTCTTGCTTTATTTTTCCACAACAATAGATTTGCTGTGCAAGAGAATCAGAGAAATATCGAAATAAGAAAGACAACTAAATAAATATCCAGTGACATAAATGGACCATAAATAAACAAATAAAATAAAGTAATAAGGAAGGCGAACATCCTTGTTAGGTCCTAATCGTGTCCCGGGGGAAACTGACGCACGAAATAAATAGACATACAGAAAGCTCACTCCATACAGATAACGAAAGGCACGCACATAGACGCATACTGCAAACAAATGCTCACGATCACATCGCTATTTAATTTGTAATGTTATTTTAAAAAAATAAACAAAACTACGCATTTACAATTATAGTTTGAATACCTACCACATAAAATTAATTTGGCACTACACGTTCTACTCTTTCACATGTCCTACATTTTCTAGGGTGAATACTTTTATCAATTGAAACATTTTGCATTACTTTTTCAAAAGTCATTATGAAACCAACTTAATTTTTACTAAATAAGGTTGATTTAAAACAGTATCTACACACATCAACAGTGTCTAGGGATCAACATATATTTTTGCAAAAACTTTTCTCCTGATTGATATTAATTAAAATTTTCTTTAAGGATTCATCAAATAAAGTGTTTTCGTTTGTCACAGTAACGATAAACCAAGTCACCTTTGCATTAATAAAGAAATTTGCCATTTTCCTAATAAAGGGATTTTTGACATTTGAACCACTAACACAAAAGTTCGAAAAAAAGACTGAAATAACAGTTTTCTTTAAAATTTTATTGGGTAACTTAAACAATTAATAATCCGTGTTTCTACCGCGAACACTAACAACACAAGAACATCGGTTTGGCATACTCAAAATGAGTTCATCCAAATCACGCTGTGGAATGGCCGCCCATGTTCGTTGCAACAACAAAAAAAGGTCTTCTTGCGACTGGATACCCTCCATATTCGGCAGAGCTCTTCTCTGTAGCATATCCCATGCATGCTCAATCGGATTCAAGTCTGGCGACTGCGCAGGCCAGGGCAGGACATTGATGTTAGCTGCGGCGAGAGTCTGTCTTACAACTCTTGCGGTGTGCGGTCGTGCATTATCATGCATTAACTGAAATAAGGGACCGATTTGCACTTGTAGAGGAACGATGACGTCTGATACAATCGTCTCAGCATAAATTTGAGCGTTGAGGTTGCCTCTGATCCAAATCAACTCAGTTCTTCCGCCGATCCAAATACCCGCCCATACCATGATGGTTCCACCACTATAAGGATGGACTTCCTGGCAGGATTTTAATCGCTGTTGGCGTCCAGGGGTTCTCCAGTGTCGTATACGTCTTGTATCCGGTCTCATACCAAAACAAGACTCATCAGAAAAGCACACGAAACGCCATTGTTCTTCTGCCCAATTTCTGTGTTCAAGAGCCCATTGATATCGAATCCTACGATTGTGCATTACTATACGACGACTCGAATGGCGTAGTGGTAGTGACGCTGCCTTACGTTCTTAGGGTCCTGGGTTCGAATCCCGGTAGGAGCAAATGTTTGTGTGATGAGCATGGACATTTGTTTCCGAGTCATGGATGTTTATATGTATAATAAGTATGTATTTACAAAACAAAAAAGTATATATGTAGTATATCAACTATCTAGTGACCACGACACAAGCTTTGCTTAGTGTGGCGCTAGGTGGCGCTGTGTGTTAATGTCCAGCGATATTTATTTATTTTATTTATTTATTTATTTATAGGTGGTACCCGTAGCGGTCTTCGGGAATGAAGGTTCACTTCATGCAAGCGGTTTCTGACTGTTTGGTCGCTAATTAAGTTCCCTGAAGAGTGATGAAGCCTTACGGCTAACATCATGGCAGTTATTGTTGGAGCTCTTCGAGTTAAGATTTGAATGTATCGGTCTTGTCTCCGTGTGGTGCAGCGATACCGTCCTCCATGGCGCTCAGCCACGGTACCAGTGCTTCGGTAACGTGTCCAAAGTCGACTGATAACACTCTGACTTGTATTCAGAGCTAAAGCCACAGTACGTTGCCGGGAACCAGCTTCTATCATTCCCACGGCTCTGAGCATTTCTTCCCTGCTTAAATGACGTCGCCGCTCCATAATAACGTTGGTTTTAATCAGTAGTAGGGAAAGAGTAGCACTAATAATGTCTTCAATGCGTTGTATGTTTTTATAGGGAAAATATTGACTTCTGATTTTCATCTTTTACTCGAATTTGATTCACAGTTCCTGATTCAAATTATGAAATGCACCAAAAAGGATCCATATAAATTTATAAAATCATAAATTTATTACAAAGCCACATCTCAATCTCAAGAAATCCGCATAAAAATGATTGATCCCTAGACACTTTTGATGTGTGTATTTGAGATTTGAAGGAAGTTTGGTGCGCTTTGCACTCCCAGTACGTGAGGCGTGTCAATGTGTGCGTGCGTTAACTATTCTTTGTTTGAAATCATCCTTCTGTAGCTATCTATTCTGTGTCTGTTGTTACTATTGAGGTAAGGATCGCTAGTGAGTTCGTTCACATCTATCGGAAAAGCGTTCTATTTTGTTGTTACCCTGTTACTGCTGAAATAATAGATTTTATTTTAGGATCTCTATTTAAAGTTAGGATAAAGGAATTTATTTAGTGTGAGACCGTGGTAAGAACTTTTAATTTTAGTAACTCTCAAAATTGAGTGGAGAGTGGCCCCTTGGTGTTCGACTGTCCCTTTTATTTCAAAACTTGATACAGAGAGAACATATGCCAATTTGGCGCCCAACATTATTCAAATCATCTTTTTAAAATGTAAAGTCGCTTTTCAACCGACTTCCATAAAGAGAACGTTCTCAATTCGACTGTATTTTTTTGTGTTTGTTACCTCAGAACTTTCGACTGAGTGAACCGATTTGACTACCTCTGCCCCAACTACTGTAACTAATGCAAGCTATAGTCAAGAAAACCGGCGAGTCAATGAAGCTTTTCAGTCAATGAAGTTTTTTTGTTACTTTTTTAAGTAATTTGATAATTGCGTTACGGAAGCTAAGGTCGAGCTTCCGTAACGCAATTATCAAATTACTTAAAAAAGTAACAAAAAAACTGATAAGAACTGCGGAGAGGTAGGAAAAATATATAATTCGAACGTGGTGGTTGTATAATTTTTATAACTACAGATTTTATATCTCGCTTCTCATCACAATCGGCCTTCTACTCAAGTTAATTATAAGACAAATGACAATTAAAAGCCAGACAAATTAAAAATACAACAAAGAGTTTATTTTGTCTTTAGTTCCCTAGCGCTTGGGGACGGACAATAGAAATACCTGTGTAATTTGTTCGGTTAAACGACCTGACTGGCACAATAGGTGAATAATCTTTTTTGCCTTGAATTTAGCTACTAATACCTTTAAGGTTCAGACAGATCATCATTAGATCAAGTCTATAAGGAGGTCTAGAGGAAATCATAGAGTAAAATCGTTCCTGTCTCTGTCGCACAACTGTTTAACTACAAGAGTGCAACAAAGAGAGAAGAACATCATAAGACCTTAGCCTTAGTGTAGCACCACATCCACAAAATTATAGTCTTCAGAAATCATCGCGAAATAAACTTTATTTATTGGGTGGGAAAGTCCTCGTCGCTAAACACCCTCCGTCTGGAACGAGCGGAGAGTTATGTATGTATGTAGATATGTATGACTTTAACCGAATAAAAACCCACTATTAGAGATAGTCGCAACAGCATCCTGAGAACTGTAGCGGAGAGCTACAGCTCTCCAATTGTAAGATTTCTTGTGCAGAGTGTAATTGGTACTAACACTAGATAATAAGTTATTTTATATTATGTTACTAACACTCTATGGATCTTTTTGTGTCCGAATTAAAATAAATAATAATAATACTATTACGTACAATCTAGTGCAATCTAGTGCAATCTGAATACGCGCACCCTTGATTGGGTCGTAATGTAACCTAGAATCATCAGCCCAAAATTAAAAACTATAAAGCAAGCGAAGCGTAGATAGAGACTTAGGGCCAGTTTCACCGGTTGCGGATAAAGTGTCGGTTAGCCTATTAGGAACTTATCTGCCAGATAAACTAACACTTTTGGTTTCACAGGTGTCGGATAGCGATATCTGGTAGATAAAGTATTAGTTATAACGAGCCTTTATGTGGTAGATAGTATTAACTATCAGATAACTAACCGACACTTTATCCGGAACCGGCGAAACTGGCCCTAAATGTTGTTTCCAACCCAACTTCAAAATCTTTACAGATGCTTTGTTTTGACTGAAACACTACATCAATTATAAATAGTATTAACAAAAACTGTGTTATGACTGAGGCTCGCTAACGACCTGGCGAGGGTCCAAAGGACGATGACTCAGGCTAGGAGGGAATTCCTGAAGCATCTGATGTCATTGAGCTGGGGTATTTTGAGTACAGATAATTAATGAATAGTTGGGTTATTGAAGTATTTTCATTAATAGCTTTAAATAACTATAGAGGGGAGAAAGCAGTCGTTGGTAATTTTCAACTCGGGTAAAGGATTATTTGATATTTGGTGCTAAAGAACCGTAAAAACTTTCACCCTGTTTAGATAATACTAGTTTCTTAAGCGTTCCGAAGGATTGTGAAGAATATTATAATAAATTGCTTCCTTTGTTTGACAAATTCGTCTGTCCGACAACGTAAAAGCGCAATGAATATCGTTGAATTGTCAATATTAAAAGCACTGGGAATGCAACTGTGTTACGCAATAATCCTGCCGGTCCAAATTAGGGTGGATATGATTCATACAAAAAAGTCAAAAATGAAAGGATGTCAACAGAACCAGAGAAGAAAATACTTGGTATTACGTTTTCAACAGCTCGTTATAAAATTTTGTTCAAAATAATATTACCACAATTTGAATGAATCACATTCGTATTCAAACAGCAGTTTCCTGGTTTTATTTATAATAATGATGTAAGATGTGTAACTCGAGATTTTTCAGACCATATTTCTGTTTGTAAATAAGATGACTTACAACGAAGAATGAAGACAAAGAAAACTTAAAATGAGATGAAGATGAATAAACAGTTTAAAAATCAAAGATTTTATGAAATTAAAAAAGACATAGTCATGGATGTTTATATGTATAATAAGTATGTATTTACAAACAAAAAAGTATATATGTAGTATATCAACTATCTAGTGTCCACGACACAAGCTTTGCTTAGTGTGGCACTAGGTGGCGCTGTGTGTTTATGTCCAGCGATATTTATATAGCAATCTTATTGGAAGAAACGATAACAGTTAACAATATACTGATTTAAGTTGAGCGTTTATAAAAACACCTCATAAATTGGTCTGAAAAAAAAATGATGAAACAGAACTTTCACGTCAGACTAAAATGTGTTGTTAATTATAGATGCAGGAGTAATGAAGAATAAAACAGAATTTCCTACCCAAAAATGTTCGGCAAAACATTACCTACTCCGAAGAAAGACTACTAAACCAGAACCAGACCTACGCCACAGTCACAGTACCAAATACAGTCTAAAAGCTTAGAGCAATTACAGTTAACAGCAACAGAGCAACGTCTAGGAGACCACCAACTGAACGGACCGAACGCCGAGACCATTTAGCTAATGGGATGCCCTGCAAATGGCAAGCCGCGAGAAATATTTACATCGACGAACCGACGACGTCTCTGGGAACCAAGGAATTGGATTCTGATTTGAGAATGATGTTGTTAGACTTCTTTCGTTTAGGAGAACAATTTACTTAATTATCGAAAGAACAGTTTTCTTTGAAGGAGGTAAAGATTTTTTTTAATTAAAGTTATAGGCGAATTTACAAATACTAAATTATTTGTAAGGCGAAAGGTGACTAATGGTGAGAAATAATTACATCGAGAAACAAATCGTGAGACCAGTGAGACCGATGAAATTAAATTATAATTTGAGAATGGAATGGGATTTGTGGGACTTCTTCGTTGAGGGAGAACATTTGAATCAATTTTATTATTGTAGTAAGGAATGTATTTGATGGAGGAAAAGGTCTTCTTTATTAGACACTAACAGGTGATTTTGCCCACTCACAGAAATGGGGCCTGTATGTATAGCATTAGTGTAGATGTTGCTGTTAAAATGCAAGTCATTTTTGGTAAAAAATCAGAAGAACAGGACTTCTTCAGTAAAGTTTACCTTGCCTTACAAGCTAAACAACCAACAAATTCTCCTAACCTAGTCTTGGTTAGGAGAATTTGCAGCTTCAAAAGTCTCCGCCGCAACAAAATTGCCGCCGCATAGCCGCGACAATTGAGTTAGTGGAACATCACCACGAAATTGGACTAGCGCACGAAACACTGAAGTTAATCACGCTGTTAACTGACACAGTGACTCATCGACGTGTGCTAACAACCAAACAAAACAGTTATTTTACATCTGACACGGACCTTATGGCTACAAGAATAGAGGTCACTGTACAAAATCAAAGGTTAGATGACAATGAAAGGACAGTCCACTTGATGATAGAAGAACTAGTACAGGCAATACTGGAAATTTTATGGTATAACTTTCATTGGAAACTGTTGTGTGGTTGAAGTTGGACAGTCAATTCACAGTGGGCCGATGTTGACGACAATTTTTTGTACTTTAAGTGAGTGGTTTTCGGTACCTTGGGTCGCTTATTCAGGGAAATGGCGAAGTAGACCGGGACGTAACGCACCGGATCAACTCAGGATGGATGAAATGGCGACAGGTCACTGGAACAACTTGCGACCCACGGATGCCCCTCAAGTTAAAGGGGAAAATCTACAAGTCCGTGATTAGACCTGTCGTATTGTATGGATCAGAATGCTGGGCTGTGAAGAAGATGGATGAAAAACGATTGCATGTAGCGGAGATGAGAATGTTGAGGTGGATGTGTGGAGTGACAAGAATGGATAAAGTAAGAAATGAATATATTAGAGGAAGTTTGAAAGTGGCACCTGTTACTGAAAAATTGATAGGAAGTCGTTTGGCTTGGTATGGACATGTAATGAGGAGGGATGAAACGCATGTGACTAAAAGAGTGATGGACATAAGTATTGATGGATGGAGGGGGAGAGGAAGGCCAAAGAAAAGATGGATGGATTGTGTAAAGACTGATATGAAAGAGAAAGGAGTAAATGATGCTGTGACGTCTAACAGGGGAGAATGGAAGAAGAAAACGTGTTGCGCCGACCCCAAATAAAATGGGACAAGGGCAGGAAGATGATGAAGTGAGTGGTTTTGAATTAGAAGTAGTGTTTGATTTTGCAGTTACTACCTACCGTTATCTCTACGTACGTACTTCCTGAATCGGTAAAATGTTAATAAAGACAGCAAAATAAGAATGTAATCGTGAATTCGTGGCCCGGATCGTTTCCTTTCTGAATCTCGTATCTTTGAAATCTTTCAGCCCATGGTTTATAATTCGCAATTCATTCTTATTTCTGTAAATGCTTTTTGTTCATTTTTTTCGTGATTCTATAACACTAATCGAGGTGCATTATTGCATAATACACTAGCAACGCCTCAATAATCACGCTGGCACGAAGGTCTTCGGATAAAGTTACACACAACCCCTATTTCCAGTCTTAAAATATTTATATTCACATTTCAACTTTGCAAATATCTTCTGAGATAGTCCACCCATTAAAAGTTTAGTGACTTAAGTGCACGACCCCAAACTAATTAATTTACTAGGCATACTATAAAAATATTTAATTACAAGATCATAATTAATAACAGCAGTTCCCACAAAGGATAATTTTACTTCAAAATTAACGTTATTATCTTTTATCGTATCAAAGAGGGTTTATTAAAAAGAGTCTTAATTGGAGCTATTATTTTTCTTCTCCGGAAGGTATACTCAGGATATTAACTCAATGAGACATTAATTTTAAAGATGGGTTTTTCTTGTGTTTTTATAATTTACGTCAATGGGAGTTTTAGCGACTTTGGGAAAATTGTTTTTTTTTGTTATTTTTATTTAAAATTACATAATTTGCAAGTCTTAAGATCAGTTTTTAGTTTCATCGTTTATTCTGTCCCCATCCTCAGGCGATTCAACTTGTTTCCTTCGATTGAGTACCGTCGGGTCGCAACTTCGCAAGTGAATAGTGGCATGCTCTGAGCAATTTATTTTATGTGTTTTCTCCGCATTCGCTTTCATATTAACACACATGTCACTTCAACGTGTAGCCAAACAGTATGATTTCAGTAGTTATACTGCTTCATCATCATTTACCAAGCCTTTCACCAACTATGTTGTTCTTAAAAGATCCAACTGAATACCAACATTTTACATGGAGCGAAATGGGGAAATGGGTATTAAAATAACTATTGGTGAGACTGGTTATCAGAATTTCGGGCCACGGGCTGTATGTAACGACTATAGAAGATCTACAAATCAAATAGGCTTTTCGGTAGTTATTGCTTATTGACTTTTATTAAGTTTGATTCCATCTTTCACTACTTTCACAGAGCTCTAACCTTTCGTATTTAATTCATCGTAAACAAACATTACAAAACATTGGCAGGGCTTACAGAATATGTTAATGCAAAGAGATTACAATCCTTTGTTTGATCAGGACGGCGGGATCTTCAATGAACGCGTATTATGTGAGTTTTAACAGATTCATTCGGGTTTTCATTAACATAGGATCAACTGAATATAGATGTTGATAGATTCAGAGGGAGAGGAAGATCAAAGAAAAGATGGATAGGTTGTGTGAAGGAATGATATGAAGGAAAAGAGAGTAAATGATTGCGTGACGAATGACAGGAGAGAATGAAAAAAAAAACATTTAGCGCCGATCCCAAATAACATGGGAAAGGGGCAGGAAGATGATGAATTGAACTAAATACCTAAATCATTAATGTTTTGGTGACTCTCTTTGTTTGTTAAGTTATATATCCTCCTTTATACTACAGAGTTTTTAATTTTGTTTTCCATTTACAATTTCTCAAATCATGACCAATAACGTACTCAAGTGCCAAAATATTCTTGTAGTACTGTACTGTAAAATCTATTTGTGATCAGTTGGCCGAAACACCATAGCTAATTAGAATTTAACAGAGGACCAAAGAAAATTGACGTTCTATGAAATACCTGCCGGGCTAGCATGGGCAGGGGATTAAATTTTCTCCACCTGTCATTTCCATTGACTTGTCCCTTGTCAGTGGAAATAACCGGGGGAGAAAAGTTTTATCCCCTGCCCATGGTAGCCCGGCAAATGAATTTGAGACAATTATTAAACGTACCATAGACATTAGTTATTCAATAGCAATAGACAATTACGTAATATTCATAAATTCAAACAAATACATTATCTAGCAAACGTAGAATGTAATACAATATCTGAAACTAAGACGTAAAGCACTTATCTTGTCAATTATAAAGTAAATATAGATTTACAAAAGCCTTGTGCTTTATTAGCTTAAATGTCAAATGTTATATCCGTTTTCCGAAGCGGACTTGAGATAAGCAAATACGAATGCATCGATGGATAAAGTCGTAACGTGAAGGATAAAGATATTATCAGTCTTGAATACCACAAAATAATTGGCTAAATAATAACAGCCGCTGTGGTCGATCTTCGGGTTTAGCCGTGCTTACCTAGGTTGGTCAACCTAGGTTGATAGATAATTTCCAATATACGTGAAAGTCTTTAAAATGAAGGTTGGAATCACTGCCTTGATGATTGCCGGCAATTATCGACTCTCTGTAAGTATCTTTTACGGAAACTAAAAGCTAAAGTTTACAACGCAATTCATAGTATATATCTATTAGATGATCACCACGTTTCAAATTTTAAAAAGAGATCAAAGGATACGCACGCATATCATATCAATAATTGTCTGCTTATCAATCACGTAGGATCTTTAGTTAAAGTCAACTAGGATGCGAATGCGTAGAATCATATTACACAAGCATTTTAGGTACCAAGCAAAGTCAGGTACCAGGTTTATGTTCAAAACAATAATCGTTTATACCAAGCATTCATTCGCTTCTGTTAAGGAAAATATCGTCGTGAGGAAAGTTTTGATTACGAAAATGGATGGCTATAGGAGTAGAGGAAGACCAAAGTAACGATGGATGACTACGACATGGATGACTCTAGTCATATCATTGATGGACATCAATGATATGACTACAGTAGAAACTGCTGAGATGACGATTAATACAGAGGTATCTAAGAAGTAGAAATACAGCGTCGACTCCAAATAAGTTGAAGTAAGAGAAGGATAGTGTTGATGATGACGAAGAATGCGAAAAAGAAAAACAACATCATGTCGCACAAATACCAAGCTTATGTTCAAAACAATATAACTTAAACTCAGCATTAATTCACGTCTATTTACTATCTTGGAATGTAGGAATATCTAGTCACTTGCCATCCCACGCGTATAGTATCAATCGAGTAAAACTAGTTATTCTGACATACTCGTAGAAGCGATGCACTGCAAACCAGCGCAGCGGGGGATTATTTACGTCAACACAAGACTGTAAATAAAAATGTATCTACTGCTTCTTGGAAGATTGTTACATATTCCGGAAACTTGAGGCTTGGGACCAGAGAGTATAGACAAAGGGACACTCTATAGTAGCGATGACGATTCTTGGAAGTAAAAAGTGGATCAGATTGATTTATGCTGAGGAAAGCTTGTCAATCATATTGAAAATCAATTTTAGACTAGGAAACGTTTTGATGAAATTGGAATTAAATTTTCAACGAAAACAGAAAAACATCTAGAAGAATAATGCAAGACTGAGGACAACAGAGTGATTATATAAGTACTTTATCCAACAGTAGAAGCCAGTTGCTTACATGAAGATGGAGAATTCGAAACAGGTATTCAAGAGTGTGACGAATTTAATCGTTTCTTCTGAAAGATTAACTGTTTTAAGAACAGAGATGTTAAATTGAGACCTGAGTGTCAATTTGTCGAGTGATACATCAGCTACAGGCAAATTGACGCCAATTGTTCCCGGAATACGCAACCAGTCTTGCAGTTGACACTAAATACTTCTCATTATGCCGCTCGTAATTACACTCATCCCGCAATGGAAATAACAAGAGAACAGGTGTAATAACACCAGCAACATATACTCATGTGATTATACCTTGTCCCAACTCGTTTACCCGCAAACGTAAATATGCACTCTTTAAGTAAACAAGTCGATGTCCTTATCATATAGGCTCGTTTTTATAATTACGCCTTTCGCTTTAATGCCCAGGAACTATGATAATAATGTGCTGATAAATTAATATAGCCACATATTTTCCGTAATGTTTTTATTCCGAAGACTGGAGGCCAAACCGTGGTAGGTCGGGGATAATTGAAAAATTGAATTCTTGCGGTCGTTAAATTTTGTAGTAAATAAATAAGTAGTCATCATAATTACGTGTTTACTTCGTGGAAGAGCTTAAGTCGGGTTTTTTGTGGCGAAAACAGAAAAGAATATTGAAAAGTATAATAAGCCTATGGATAAAATCGCTCGAAAGCCTCACGAAATTGACAATTAAGGAAATGTTGGAGATTGTGGATAAAGAAGCGAAGAATTTATGCAAAATAAAATTACAAATTGAATCGTACGAAGCACACGAAATTGGAAATGTCGAACTTGAATACAGATTTAAGAGAACTTTATTGAATATACACCACAGGTAACGACGAATAATACTATTGAAAAGTAGGTCAGTGACCCAATCGAAAGATTGAATGTCAAAAATCCATTCTAATAATTGAATCTACATTTCACGCAGTATCTATTCCAAAAGACGAAGTATGACCTAAAATACTCACAAACAAAGAAAAAAGTCGTATGTAACGCGACACTAACCACGGTTTAGTCAGTTATAATCTAAGTTTAAACCTAGCACGCGTGAGTCAACTGTCCAAAATGGAACGAGACGATTTGTTTAACAACAGCCGGGCTGCGTGTACGCATAAATATGAGTAAATAACGTCATCAAACAGACAACCAATAGTAAAGCAGTTTACGACGATAATATAAATAAAGATGTTGAGTAGTTTGAAGAGAAAATTCTAAAAGTTTCGGATGAATTCATCTGTTTAGTTTCACGCAGTAAATTTTAAGTGTTTGGTCTAAATATTTACTTTTCTAGATTGTTGAACTCAGATCTAGGCTATCAAAACATGATCTGTAAGAGGAAGATAATACTGCAATGACTCCAAAGGGATCCAAACCAAATATTTAAAAATTTTGTTTAACACAAATTAAAGTATGGTCGTTTTACGAATTGAGGCTGTGTTATTGACACTACAGAACATAATTATTATAATTGATTATGATATATTCAAACGCATTAGTCACGGTTTACTTTTAAATGCCAGGAAATACCACCGATATGGAATTTTATCGTGAGACCTGAGTTCATAATTATTACGCCTCTTAAACTCGTAGATCATGGCTTTGAAATAAACATTGATTTCTGATTTACAAAGTTACATCAAAATTATCTCAACAGTTGTATTCTTGAGCTCATTCACATCCTTAAGCAATTTAAAACTGCTTTTTATTGGATGCAACTTCCTGTATTTCTTAATTTGTCACAACTTTCGACTTAATAACTTTGTATTCGGACGTTGTACCGTTGTTAATTAGTTATTAATAATCTTTATTTACTTATTCATCATCTTCTTTATCAATACCAGATGCTTCAACATCATCAATCAGCATTATTTTATTTGTTTTAATTTATAAACTCATATTATATCTTAGTGTATATTATAACTCATGTTATATTATAACTGTTGTCATATTTTAACTGATATCTTAGTGGTAATTTTACAATGCATAGAGCCAAAGTAATAAATGGCACATCAAAGCTTAATTTAAACAACCAATTCATTTTAACTGCAATTTCAAACAGATTACGGGCGCCATTATTTTCATTTCAGCCATCAATTTAAATAATACAATTGGAACGAAACCAATGGCTACATATTGGTTGACATCAACGATGAATGGTATTCTTTACAAATAGATTTATCGCGAAGAGAGAACTGCAATTATATCTGTCAGTACGACTACTAAAAAAACTTGAAGAGATTCTGGGAGATCGAAGAATGACCCCGTTTTATTCGAGAATTTAGTTCACATGGATTAAAGTAAATATTGTGAAGTAACACGTTCTATAAATCTTTAGAGAGAAACAATCTGATATTGATAAATGTTGCGATTGCTCTTTATTGGGTCAATTTTGTATACCTTGTTATTTTTACCGTATTTACCTCTCAGATTTCTTCTTTTACATTGATTTCATTTTCATACAAATCAAAATCTTTATTAGCAAATGTTCTTTAGTTTTAGCTTCTAAAAACGTTTATATCTGTCATTTGATTTTGTAATCCTTGCCCATGTTGGTTTATGCTCAAATATCTTGCAGTAATACCTGAACTACGCAACAGACTTCAATTTTAAGTGTGTCTAGGTTATCAACCGAGACCTAAGGCTGCATAACACATTATTTTTATGGCTTGTCTTGTTTTACAGGTTTAAACAACGTTATCTGACCTCTGGTACATTCCTCGATATACCTTTAAAGAGCCATTTCAGTGGGTTATTTATAACCGAAGCTTAGATTACCGTTTGTGGAGGCCTGTCACAGCCAGAAGTCGTCGCGGCAGAACCCATAGAAGATGGAACGAGCCGGACAGAACCAACCTTTGGTCCACATTGGCCATGAGTCGAGAGAACTAGATCTCAATGGCGAGAGGCCTTAGCCCAGCAGTGGGATACTAGAGGCAGTAAGTACCACCTTAATCAGCATACTAAACCTCTCAGTATTTCTAACACGATGAATATAATTGTAATGTTGCCTGTTGGGTGGGTATAGGTGTCAAGTACTGGGTGGTCTCAGCTACTAATAGATCAAGTCGTCATTTCCTGTGCGTCTGAAGTGGGGCTTCAAACAAGAGCAAGAGATTGATGATATCTTGTCACAATTTGGTTGAGGTGATATTTGTTAGTACCCTTTAAGAGAACGACGACGCGGACGGGGCCGATTTTTATAAAGGTGAATAATTTTGGAGCATTTATTTTGGACATGTTCTATGAAGTGGGTTTTGTCAGCTGTTGTCTACATTATCAATCTTAAACAAAGCGAAAGTTTTGAGTATGAATGTAAACGAGTAGAGAAAGACCAAAGAGACGATGGATGGACTGTGTGTAGGATGGTATGGCAAGCAAGAAGATGTCTGATGAGATGACGAGTAATAGAGCAGTATGTAAGAAGAAGACATGCACCGACCCAAATGAATTGGGATAAGGGCAAGAGAATGAATCTTTTGTAAAAATGTATGTCAATGTAACTCGTAACTATAGCTTCACTATCAAGACTTATCAATACTGTAGTACAATTTTTAACGATATTTACATCACAAACATCCCACATTTCACAACAATAAATATAGACGCAACAGATGTGTCCAAACGTTGAAATGTCCAATAAAACGGAAAGAGATCTAAATAAAAATGTTCGTGAAGGGTGACAGTGTCGTCTGCAGCAGTAAAACTGTCTCATTTGTAACTGTCGTATAAACATTGACACAAAGAACTGTCTTTGAGTCTAAACGAGTATAGAAAATTGTGGAAATTGTCCGCTTACGTCATTTTATTGTGGCCCTTTCACTATTTAATAGATTTCTTTTTTTGTATTCTATTATGGAATGTTTTCCTAATGATTTTATGGATCTCTTGAAGATTTGTGAAACTCTTTTAAGTTAAATTAGATATGGAAGTCTTGCTTGGATTTTGTTGTGTTAAGATCTTGTTAACGGACCGTTCATATCAAATAAGCACTATAAACCAATTAGACTTTTTATGTGAGCAATTCTGCATATACATGGCTATTTGACTAGTATTCTAGTTGCAAATCACATGCTTTAACGGGAAGGTGGTGGTCACAAAAAACAGTGACTATTAAGGCGACCTGAACAGAGGATCTAAAGCTTCGCAAATAATAAATAAAATAATAGAAACCTCTCATAAATTCACAGTTCACAGAAAAACACAGAACAATGGCACATCGAAAAACTTCGTAAAATTTCGAAAATCGAACTCGCGGGAGTACGCTATTTCAAATATCGAACGCGCGGTCCGCGCCGCATGCGCAGCGGCCTGAGACTGGCTGGAGTCGGAGCTCACCGATCGCATCATTCACCTTCGTCACCCGTCTCTTTCACACATACGGAGCTTTTAAAAGTTAGAAGAGGACAGAGAAGGCTAGTGATTTTTCTCGAGATGACGCGCGGAGGCGTAATTTCGTAAGGCTTTACCGTCAAGGACGATTTACAAAACATTATTGGAATTAATATAAATAAAATGGAATTCTTTTTATGTGAAATGTCAGCTGGCTATGTTATTGGTCAGGTATGTCGGCGTGCTGCTACTTTTATTTTTGGGTCGTGTCGTACGGTGCTATTAACACATGCTTTATGGACAAATTAACGTAAGTATATAAATA
Organism: Xestia c-nigrum; assembly: GCA_916618015.1. NCBI lineage: Eukaryota > Metazoa > Arthropoda > Insecta > Lepidoptera > Noctuidae > Xestia > Xestia c-nigrum. The sequence continues at coordinate 11,543,058 of OU745248.1, forward strand.
GACGTTTTATCGGTTTTATGTAACCACCATGGCGTATCTGGTGAAAAGTGTCCGGTCGTTGGATACCAGACTAATTATAAATACTTACAAACAAATGTTTACATACATTGTTTTTGAGAAGATTTCGATTAACGTTATCTGACCTGCCTTTTGTTAGCCTATAAGGTCAAATGAAAAAATACTATTTCTTATTCCATAAACGCATAATTTATTCTAGAAAGAGGTATCAATATTCATTTGAAAAAAAAACCGTTACATATAGTCCTTTAAAATATTGATTACATTTAAATAAAACCGTTACGAATTCAAATTTTAACCGTTTTATGCAAAAAACAAAAATTTATAATAAATTGAGTGAATTAATAAAATCACAATCAATAAAAACAGGTTAATATAAAATAGGTGCAACATTTTTACTGCTTTTATTTGAGTCCATATAAAGCCAATACACTCTACGATATGACATTAAAAGTAATTGCTCTGTGCTCAAGTTTTTGCACATATTGAGCAGAACCACGAAACAAACGTAAACAGAAAATCCACACATCGAATTTTAATACTCTTTGGGCTGGAAATGGAAGAACTGTATAGGATTATTTACTTATTGTTTTTTGCTAGCCTTTATCCCACTCCTGGGCAAAGGCCTCCCGCCATTTTTGTCTACTACCTACTATATCTATACTCCTTTAGCAATGCCTTAATATTTCTCATAAATTCTCCAAAATATTATTAGACAACTTTTCTCCGAAATCATGTACTTCGACTACTTGATAAAATAGATATATGTCGGGTATATTTCAGAATGACCCTAGGCCGACACTGATATTTAGCATATAAAACAAAAAAAAAACCTTTTTGCCTTCAATAAAAAAAACGGTCTAGTATGCTATTCCAGGTTTTTCAGCAATTCTTTTTATTTTAGTTGAACATGGTCTTCAATCGTGTTGTTCTACTCTTTTTCCTATCATCTGACAATAAGTACTAACGAGGGCGAGTGTTATATCAATAAAATGCAATTAATCCATCGTTAACCGAAGGTATGCGAGGCTACCTCCGTCCAGTCAATATTTTAGCTCATATCCACCTCCTATAATATTTATTCATGTTCTCGGTCTGCCGTTTGTACGATATAGGTACGTGTGCTTTCTAAGGTTGTCTGTATTTGGTATCGTTCAATAGAATTAGGTGGTAATTCGATCTTAACAGGGTATTTTATTGACATACCGGAAATTTCTGTTTAGTGTTTTTTCGAATTGGAGTGATTAATAGTAGATTGTATCATAAGGGAGCAAAATAATATTTTTACGGCGAGGGCGCTTTTTTGAATCCAGAGCGAAGTGAGGGATTCTAGAGTAGAATCCCGAGCGTAGCGAGGGATTCTTTAGTAGAATCCTGAACGTAGCGAGGGATTCAAAGTACGTCGCCCGAGCCAAAAATATATTTTGCGCCCGAGTGATACACTCTACTTTTCATCACCCACTATGAGAAAATAAAAGGCGCCTCATATTTTATTGTAATATTGATATTTAATGAAACAGAGTAACAACTAAATTGAAATTAAGTAGTATCTAATAATAAAACAACTAAAAACTTATATTTACATTTGAGACATTTTCACAATTTTGAAAATTAATTGTTACAGTTTTATTAGGAATAGAGATTGTTGTAGATTTAATTTTATTCTGCGTGTTTGAAATAATGTCAGAATGTGGCTCATTTTGAGGAAAATGTGACGGTGAATCTCTTTGTTTGGATGTAGATGGGCGCGGCGACAGTGGCATGGATGGATTAACTGAAGGTTGCAATTTAATGTTTTCCACGATGCGTTCACATGTTTTCGCCTTGTTCTCAATGGAATCTTCTATATATCCCTCTGCTACAGCACTCGACTTCCATCCTCCATGTCGCTTGAGAACAGTTAAGTCCGCTCCAGAATCTGCCAACAGGGTAGCAGAAGTGCGACGAAAACAATGTCCTGTATATAGCTTGATATCTGGTAACTTCAAATAAGTAGCGATTTCTTGTGGCATGTAAGAAATTTTATTTTTTCCCATAACTTGTTTGAAGCACTTGCCATTTTGATAACGGATGAAAAACCGATTGGTCTTTATATCAGCAGGACGCAGGTCCAGGTATTTCTGTACAATAGTTTTGTATTCTCCTCGGATTACGAAGGATCGGTCAATTTTTGTTTTTGTGTCTGTCAGCTTTACTAACAGTAAATTATCCGAGTGATTTTCGACATCATCAACAGTTATTTTTAAAAGTTCATTGCCACGACAAGCTCCATGTACTCCGAAAATTAAAGCCACCTGTAACAAAACCGAATGTGAATAAGACAAGTACCTATCTATCGAAGTACAGGTTACAATAAAATGCGCATTTTAAAACACTGGTTATACTTTACTAATCCACCATATATACATACATAGTTACTTACTTTTACGGCAAGAAAGATGTTGTCGGGTGCCTCATTAAGGAAAGTCTCCACGTTTTTGACTGAGAACACTTTGGATTTTTTAGGTTTAAATCCATCAGACATCCTCTTCAGATACGCTATTAATTTCGAATATGTGTCCAGTTTTACGTCGTTATTAGAACTGACTGTTGATTTTAGCATTGAGTAGGTACTCCAAAGTGTGGAAGGTTGTTTAGTTTTGGCTAAGTACTGGAAGTAGGCCAAAAACACAGATTCTGAAAAATTCTTGGCGCCTCTTGAATTTCTCCATTCAATAAAATTACCATAAGCTTGATTTTGTTTTGAAAAATGAGTTCTTCAAGTGACAGTGAAAGTATAGAATTAACTCCTGATAGTATTAGAACTGACGCAAGAAATGTGATGGATAATCTACTACCTGCAAAATCCCGGGAGAAATATATGAAAGCTTATGGTAATTTTATTGAATGGAGAAATTCAAGAGGCGCCAAGAATTTTTCAGAATCTGTGTTTTTGGCCTACTTCCAGTACTTAGCCAAAACTAAACAACCTTCCACACTTTGGAGTACCTACTCAATGCTAAAATCAACAGTCAGTTCTAATAACGACGTAAAACTGGACACATATTCGAAATTAATAGCGTATCTGAAGAGGATGTCTGATGGATTTAAACCTAAAAAATCCAAAGTGTTCTCAGTCAAAAACGTGGAGACTTTCCTTAATGAGGCACCCGACAACATCTTTCTTGCCGTAAAAGTAAGTAACTATGTATGTATATATGGTGGATTAGTAAAGTATAACCAGTGTTTTAAAATGCGCATTTTATTGTAACCTGTACTTCGATAGATAGGTACTTGTCTTATTCACATTCGGTTTTGTTACAGGTGGCTTTAATTTTCGGAGTACATGGAGCTTGTCGTGGCAATGAACTTTTAAAAATAACTGTTGATGATGTCGAAAATCACTCGGATAATTTACTGTTAGTAAAGCTGACAGACACAAAAACAAAAATTGACCGATCCTTCGTAATCCGAGGAGAATACAAAACTATTGTACAGAAATACCTGGACCTGCGTCCTGCTGATATAAAGACCAATCGGTTTTTCATCCGTTATCAAAATGGCAAGTGCTTCAAACAAGTTATGGGAAAAAATAAAATTTCTTACATGCCACAAGAAATCGCTACTTATTTGAAGTTACCAGATATCAAGCTATATACAGGACATTGTTTTCGTCGCACTTCTGCTACCCTGTTGGCAGATTCTGGAGCGGACTTAACTGTTCTCAAGCGACATGGAGGATGGAAGTCGAGTGCTGTAGCAGAGGGATATATAGAAGATTCCATTGAGAACAAGGCGAAAACATGTGAACGCATCGTGGAAAACATTAAATTGCAACCTTCAGTTAATCCATCCATGCCACTGTCGCCGCGCCCATCTACATCCAAACAAAGAGATTCACCGTCACATTTTCCTCAAAATGAGCCACATTCTGACATTATTTCAAACACGCAGAATAAAATTAAATCTACAACAAACTCTATTCCTAATAAAACTGTAACAATTAATTTTCAAAATTGTGAAAATGTCTCAAATGTAAATATAAGTTTTTAGTTGTTTTATTATTAGATACTACTTAATTTCAATTTAGTTGTTACTCTGTTTCATTAAATATTAATATTACAATAAAATATGAGGCGCCTTTTATTTTCTCATAGTGGGTGATGAAAAGTAGAGTGTATCACTCGGGCGCAAAATATATTTTTGGCTCGGGCGACGTACTTTGAATCCCTCGCTACGTTCAGGATTCTACTAAAGAATCCCTCGCTACGCTCGGGATTCTACTCTAGAATCCCTCACTTCGCTCTGGATTCAAAAAAGCGCCCTCGCCGTAAAAATATTATTTTGCTCCCTTATGATACAATCTACTATTGTGAATTCGTGCTTGAGAAGATGTGTATTTTAAGTTTGACGATATTTTGGATTTTGTCGTCCGGTTACTGCAGTCTGATAATGATATAACCGCAATATTCAACCATATATGTAAATTAGATTAGACTTATAAAAAGGCTGCACACAACATAAAGCGAATTGATGATATTAGAAACAAGGTAGATTATATGGAAGCGACCGCAATGCAATGAGTGGTTAACTACTGCTGAACTAGTAAAGGCTGTAAATAATGATAATCTCATGATGGTAAATGATCTGTTTGAAGTAGGAGACGCATTCGGTGCATTGGGTAAACAAATATTGCCATTTAATGAAGATATCGTCCCAAAACAAAAGGAACGATGGATGGACTGTGTGAAGGATGGTAAGGCGGTGTCTAATGAGATGACAAGTAATAGAGAAGTATCGAAGAAGAAGAAACGCTGTGCCGACCAAATAAATTAGGACAAGGACAAAATAATGATGTTGATCTTTTGAACACCCAGATATAGTGCAGGAAGCTTGCGAGCTGATAATAATAAAAGATAAAGCGGAACAAAAAACAAATAATAAAAATATAGAGCCAAGTAATGCTATGCAAGTATAACAGATATTCATTGAGATACACAATCAGACACGGAACCGTTCGCGTCCGTCAACCTCACACCAGAGGCCGTTACACAGACGCGAACTAATATATGAATTATGGATTATTATTTATAAATGCACTAGATTTGAGCTGCGGTTGTACTTGCTGATAATTATACTGGTAATGCGAAAGTATCTCTGTATGTCTGCGAGCTTATTACATTTCAAACACAGAATGGATTTCGATGAAATTTGGTCACACTGCTAATCTATGTCCTGGGTTAACCTTTTGACCGCTAGAGCATAAACGCACGCGCGTGCCCTCCACGCCAAGCCACAATTTCATCTACTATTTTGTCACATATTTGTGTCGTATGCCGTACAGGGACGCGCTTGTTTGTCACGTATATGTGACAATGGCGTCCAAAAGGTTAAGAAAGATAGATACTACCTCGATTGCACGTCCCAGTGGGATGGTTTCCAACCAACAATGGAAAGAAAGCGGAACGACGCAAGCAAAATGCTAGTTAATATAATTATGACAAAAAATTTGAACAGAGATTTGATTGGAATTAAGGATGTTTCTTATAGAAAGTGGCGGAGAAACACTAAAAGAGAGAGAGAGATCTATATACATGGACCCACAATAGCACTCGAATGCGTTGGGTAGGTATTCTTTGGAATACCGTAGGGTTAGCGGAAATGACTGATGAAACCATACGCGCACAAGACGACCAGATAATGTATTTGTTCGTTCGAAAACATTCTGAAATAACACAAACTAATAATCATTATCAAGCTTATTTTTGCCGACATGAAAAAACGAAAGCAGTGAACGTAAAAGTAAACATAAAAATAGACGATGTAGGTAGTTGTAAGCCCGTTAATGAGCATACAGCGAACAAGCTCGCTTTCATAGCTAATTAAAAGAATCTTCCGACAGTAGAGAGGAAAAGAAACCAGTACGACGAAGGTAGACTAATCAGGATCGCGTGTCGATAATCATATCGATTTTATCTGAAAATACTATTAGCCAAAACAAACATGGTTATGAAAGGCTAGGCAAACGACAATGATATCATACATACAGACTAACAAACAAAAATCTGGCAGTTAGTACAAGAATAATTCATAGAGGCTCGGCCTAGACAGTAACAGTAAATGGAATAAGTAGATGACGGTACTAATGACTCATGTAAACATTGCCAGTGCGATCATGACGAACGTTCACTTTTTACTTATGCGTGTGCGCATCGGGACCTAGGCGAAGCGAAAGCGTTACTTTATGCTGTTGGAAATGACACACATGCTTGAGTACAGATAAATAGGGTGTCTCAAATATTTGGGTCAAGGAGTGTTGAAGTTGACGAGATATTCTGAGTTGACGGCTAAACTTCAGTAATTGAATAATTGAAATAGATGTTTACGAAGTACTAACGTTTTTTTAACGGGTCATGTTGATTTTTCAAAAGCCAAGTATGTTAAGGAGCCGGCAGAGCGTACGTCTTTCATACAAACGTAATACCAAAGTAATTTGTAAATCAAATAAATTCTTAAGGTAGTGTGTATTTATTTCGATTCAGTTACAGAATATCTATGTTCCCAAATACATATTGAAAAGAATAATGATATAAATACGAGATATGAGGAATTTAAAATTCCTATAGAAAAAATATTTTTCCCATAACTCTTGTTTAAATCAGTGCCCATTTAAAATATATATTTGGGAACCTAGTTAATGTGTAATTCAATCGAAATAAACACACATTACCTTAAGAATATGTTTGATTTAAAAATTATTTTGGTGTTACGTTTGTATGAACGAAGCATGCTCCGCCGGGCCCTTAAGAGCCCTCTTACAGTCCACTAGCGCCGCCAATCGAAAAAATGTCATAACTCGTAAATAGAATCAAAAATACAAAATGTGGTCTATTATTACTGTAGAAAAGGCAATAACGTAATTTTATAACACCTTATACAAAAATACAATACAAAACATAAACGGCCGTTTTTGTTACAAATGCACGATTTAGCTAAACAGCTATATTTCAAGTGGTGACAATGTGTTATAAAATTACGTTATTGCCTTTTCTACAGTAATAATAGACCACATTTTGTATTTTTGATTCTATTTACGAGTTATGACATTTTTTCGATTGGCGGCGCTAGTGGACTGTAAGAGGGCTCTTAAGCCAGTAACTAAGGATATCTGTGTTTCGAACTGCTAAGTTAACCTCAGGAAAAGCAACTTTTGCGTTCAGATTATAAATCATTGACGTTAGCGGAAATATAAATATTTTCATGATCACGTTTCCAAGATGTAATGGTTTTAAACGGAAAGGCACTTTAGCCAGAGAATTTGCACTGATTACAGTTTTGTCGTAATTATTGTTTTAAATGTCAAACACATTAAGATTAAGCGTTTGACCTTTCAACAATTATTATTATCGTGCGGAAAGTTTGTTTTAACTTCGTGACGTGAATGACATGATATACTTGTACACGTATTTTCCATAATCCAAAAATTTGCGACTTCTTGCAAAATCTCTCCTTGAAAGGAAAAGAGCTAAGGCAAATTTCACCATGACTGAAGAAAGTGATCAGATCAATTAATTCTCGTTAAGAGACTGCTCATGAGCGGTCGGCACAATCTGATGGAATCTGCTGCATGATTTTTGACTAAAACGACTACTATTAACGATGAATACTTATACCAGTACCTGTTAAGTCTGTCATTTTGTTAAAACATTTGGACAGAATGTCATGTTTAGCTATTACGTCAACTTACACCTACACGAGTATCAATTTTATTACTAAAAGGAGCTTTCTCATAACTTCTCCAGAACTGTCAGTGTTATTAATGCTCTTGAATGCGTTATAGACGTCGTGCTGATCGAGTTCAGTTTCACAAATGTTTACTCTTCGTCTTCCTGCCCTTGTCCTATATATTGTTTAGGGTCGGCGCAACACGTTCCCATCTTCCATTCTCCTTTGTCAATCGTCTCACTATCATTGACTCCTTTTTTCTTCAAAGCATTCCTCACAGAATCCAGGGCAAATCCATCTTTTCTTTGGTCTGCTCTCTCTCCATTCATTAACATTTACATTCGTCGCTCTTTCAGGCATATGCGATTCGTCTCTCCTCATCACATGCACAAACCATGCACAAAATCAAAATTCTTATCTCCACTACATGCAATCTTTTTTCATTTATCTTCTTCACCGCCCAGCATTCGCCAGTGTGTTAGGTAACCTAAAATATCCCAGTGAACACATCGCATTAGCTTCGCTCTCTCTGTATCAACAGCAACTTCAAATCGTGAACAACGATCGTGACCACATATAAACAGGCGATACCTACAAACGTACATAGTACATACATGTGTAAATTAATCGTTTTTTATTCGTCTTTGCCCGCGGCTGGGCTTTGACTTTCCATTTAATTATTTCCGACTTGTAGCCTGGTTTATGAGGTTTGTTTTGACTGCATTAACGCCATCATTGGGCAGCCATGGCAAGGCTTTAAGGTCTTTTATTTAACAACAATTAATGTTTAATTAGTTTTGTAGTAAGATATTTTCGTTAGCGAGTTAGGAGATCGGAGATACGAAGAGAAAATGTGGATGAGTGGAGGAAGACCAAAGAATCAATAGATGGACTGTGAAAACAATGATATGGCAAGCAAGGAGGTGTCTGATGAGATAACCAGTAATAGTGAAGCATACAAGAAGAAGACCTTAATTGAGTTGGGATGAGGGCAGGAGAACGATGAGATACGAGAAAAGCGGTGATTTCTGCATAAAAGCCGAGTGCCGTCGTGGAAAAACTGCGCTAAGAATGCTCTTTGTATCGTTCTTCACTGATCGGAATCATTATTATTTTTTTTTCGGATCGATGGTACATGACTGTATCTGTTTTACACTATTTGGGCAAGTCAAGGAAGCCTTTTCTGCTTCCTTGTCTTACGGAAAACTCTACACAATTTTCCTCCTAACTTCCCCAAGATTTTACCTCGCCGTCACCACAAAATACCCTTTCCTTAACCTTAATATCTGCGGTACAAGCCGGTAACAAATCTTCAGTTATATTGGTTAAGTTAGGTGATCTTTCTTCGGGTGGCCCAAACTTTAGGGCCACTAGAACGCTCGGCTTATTTCGGACAGTGTCGTGTCCTCAAGTGCCGAAGTTTGGCGCCGCCTTGTATTTATAGTACAGCCGTGTTTTATTACTCTGTTCGAAACTTGAATAATATGAGACCACAATGTGCAGCTTGTGGTGGAGTTGGTGACATTGTCTGTGGTTTTGTGTGTAAATTTACTTGTAACTTGTCCTCCATTCTATCACTAAGTTCTAGATCTCTATGTTCCTTAGCTCATACTTTGGTCAAGCGTTATTCCTGAAACTGCTGCAAAACTGTAAAACTGTAAGTGCAACAAAGAAACTGAAACATTTCTAAGTACAAAGCACACGCCTAGTACATATTTAGGTCTAGGATTTGCGGATAGGTACGTAGAAAATTACTAAAAGAGAAATAGCGCTCCCAAAACATTACATTTTAAGAACGAAAAAATACAACAACTCGATACTTGAAAGTCAGGTTTCTTATACAATGTAGTTATCTGCTGATGTAATTGAGATTCTATGCAAGCGTAGCAATTGGAAACCACTTACGAAGCAAAACGAGGGCAAATCCCCACACGGCGACTGCCCTGTGATTACCAATGCACCATCTAATTAAAATGCACCCTACACCAAACATTACCAGTTTACCCGTCTAAAGCTAGATTCGCATAAAATCTAGTTTCCCGATAACCGACTTCGTACAAATAACGAGAACATCGCCCGATGACATCAAGTTCCACCTGATTGGTAACACGTCACTATAATTACTAAGTATATGTTCCATATAGGGAACACATGACGGCTGTCTGCGTATGATCGGAGGTCTATTAAATCATGTCATTTGCATGGGTAAGGCGAACTGATTTGAATGTTAAATATAAACTGTAAGAGTGGAATTAAAGTAGAACATGTTCATGATGACGACTTAGCTTTTTTGGTCTCTTTTATTGTGCCTTGTTTACACTGCTCCTTCTTTAGTTATACCCTTCACAAGACTAGCTTTTGCCGTAGCTTTCGTCACGTTATGGTAGGAAATTTTCAAACGAGGACATTTTAATAAGTCCATCGTCACTCGGGTTTAGATTACTTTCCTATTTGTGAAAGAATTATCAAAATCGAATCAGGGCCTCGGTTCTGTTATTACAATAGTGTCAGAGTAGTCGATCATTGATTTCATAATGGTCAAGTTCTGTCAAATTTTGACAAATTTCTTAGTTTTACTAACATAATGGCGCCATTATGACTTATCAGTGGTCAACCACTGACACTCCATTGAAAGAAATGTCATAGAATAATAATCTCGTACATGAAATCTGGCATGAATAAGTGTCCGTATTTAGAAGTAGATTTCTAAAACCATTTTTACTAAGGGTTTTATAATAATGACAATACGACAATGCCATTAGAACACAATTTTATTACGAGACCATTGACCGACCATTGTGAATTTAGCAGATTACGAACTTTAAGCAAAATGACAGTGGGATGAGAATGTAATCGTGTTGGAGTGACGAATTTATTAAAATAGCAGAATTAGGCCCCAGTAGTACTGATAATTATCGCCTGCATCACTAATTATAATCTTAACCTCTTTATTAATCGTATAGATATTCAAGGTACCTAAATAATAGCGTAACGTTTGAATGGGGAAAATTGAAGAAAAACGTGATGCGTCCACCCCAAGCATCATAGGACAAGGGTAGAGGAAGATGAAGACGAAGATCATCATCATCATTTCAGCCGAAAGACGTCCACTGCTGGACATAGGCCTACCCCAAGTGTCGCCACATTGACCGGTCCCTTGCGACTCGCATCCAACGGATTCCCGCAACCTTCACCAGGTCATCGGCCCACCTAGTGGGAGGACTTCCAACGCATCGTCTTCCGGTGAAGAAGTTTCTAAGATGAAGATATTTAAAGTAAATTACCCCGCATTAAGTAAATTAGTCGGCACGCGTTGTGGATTATGGCTCAATTTTTATCACAGACAGAACGCCTTGTTCCAGCAGAGGTAACCATGTACGCAATACCACACTGCGCTCCAAAACACAAATTATTGATATTGCTCAAAAAGCCGCTAAGCTAAAGTGGGACTGGACTGGCCACGTCTGCCGCATGTCCAATGAGCTGTGGGCCAAAATAGCCACTTTCTGGAGCCCTGGCACAGCCAGAAGGTGGACCTTGTAGGAGATGTCTGGACGAGCTGGATAAAACAAACGACTAGTGGTCCACAATAGGCCTGGATAGATAAAACTGCCATTCATGGAAAAAGGCCTTTGCCCAGCATTGGGATGACGTAGGCTAACGGTATCTAGGAACAAGTAAAACTGCAAGCAGCCCTAAAATAACTGCAATTAGTGCTGCAATAAAAGCTAACACGTCTCAAAATAGCATTAACAAATCTAAATCACCGCCGCCATTCCCTGCAGGCTAAACTTCAAGTCTAGACTCACGTGAGTAATCAGAGCCAGAGCCAAGAAGAATGTAACCTAGACATTCCTACAGTGCCTTCACAAATATTTTACCTCCCTGACATTTCATACACCCCCGGAAAGATGGCCAAAGATCGTCACTCACTGGACGCCTGAGGTAGGTCATCGCCGTTGAGGTTCGCACAGGATAGAGGTTTGAAAGGGGATGCCTTTGCCCAGCTGTGGGACACAAAGTGGGATAGCTATAAAAAACTTTTCATCACCGTCAAAATCACATTAATCTTTAAAGTCGTAACTATAAGGTTCGGGTTGAGATGCTACCACCAAGACTGGCAAGATGAAAGTGATCCTTATTCTTGTTACATAAGGTTGCTGTTGGATAGCAGCTGTCAGAGGTACAAGAAGCGTACTGGACTGTACGATCAGCAGTGACGATTAGTATTCGGCTGACGTTTCGCCGTCTCCTGTGGTAGCGCGTGTACAGACGGATGTAGTTACTGGAGATCGAGACGGCAATGAGGTTTAGTTATGACGAAAGATTGTCTGGAAGGTTCTTTTGGTAAGAATATTTGGGAGTTAAAATGTTATAGTAACTTTATTTTGGTAATATTCAAAAATGTTAAATTACACCGTTATGCAATTTTGAGGGGGCTGTATCCCAGTAGTGGGAACATTGCAAGGTGTCACACTAAACATGATTCATAGATTTCTGTGCGTATTGCATAATTATCATTAGTGAAGGAAAACACCGTAAGGAAACCCAGCATGCCTGAGAGATATTCCTTGTCAGCATGTAACCCAAGTCAGAGATCCATAAGCGGTATATAAACAAATAGAATACGAAGCCCTTTTTCTTTTTTTTTTTGGGATGGGAAATCATCAAATGACTTCTCCCGCTATGGGCGGAGCGAGAGGTAGTGTCAGACTCTTACTGACTAAAACCCATCCATGTTCCTTCCTCGCCCTTTATGTTGCGGGGCCGCGGTATCTCTTTCGAACAGGCCCGCAACCACAGCCGCAACCCCGAAAGAATACGAAGCCCTCCACATCCAATATAACAACGCATTCAGAGCGCTGATGGGGCTGCGGCGACATTGTAGTGCCTCGAGCATGTTCGCCGTCGCTAGCGTCGACTGCTTCTATGCAACGATGCGTAAGCGGAGTGCGTCCCTGGTACGCAGAGTTCGCGACAGCTCCAACAGCGTGCTGGTGATGATAGCCGACAGGCTCGACTGTACATACATCAGACGCTGCAGTGACTTGCACGTCACCTACAGGCGTCGGCTGCCAGTATGAAAATGTTTTGTGCGGTTATTGTTTTGTGTTGTAGTGTAATGTTTAATGTATTCAGTGTGTTCTGTATTTAATCTGTGCTATATTTAATTTTTGTGTATTAATGAGTCCTTGTTACTTCATAAATAAATGAATTATATTATATTAATTCTGACACCAGGTTAGGCATTAACCACACGATAAAGAAAGACACCAAAATATATTGTAGAAACAGAATTGCCTCCAAATGATTTAAATTTAACGGAATCAATTCATCTGCAATTAGGGATACCATCCGTCCGGATTTGTCCGGACATGTCCGGACTTCTAGACTTTTGTCCAGACTTTGTCCGGCTCTTTAATTTGTCCGGATTTTCTGGCTTAGATGGAATACGAATAATAAAACTTGTAGAAGTAATACCAAATAAGTCTTTATTAGTTATTAACTTCATTGCGTGGCGGGCGCTCCCCGCACCCTCCCACCCCTCGCGAGCGTCTGCTATCGTGCCTACCATACCACTGTAAGTTAGTGGGTAATATTTGGATTTTGTGACTAAAATGTCCGGACTTTTATTGAAATGCCAGGCTTTTAGTCAGGACTTTTCAAATTTCTAAATGGTAACCCTATCTGCAATGCAAACCAGCACGGAAAATTAAACCAATTCAATTGAACACCACTTGTGTCAACACACTATCCATACATCATACAAATGATTCCATTCAACTAAAGCAGCTGTTGAATATGCATCGTTACATGATTGCTTTAATTACTAGATCCTGTGGAAATGTGACGTTCATGTTTTTCCTTAGACCAAGAGGAAAAGCGTTGACAAATCATTTTGCAATTAGTCGGAACGATGACTTCGTGTCATGCATAATGTAGATTTTGTTACAGATTATCGCTCGGTATTCTTTTGAATTTATATTGAGGTAGACCATGGTAGGTATGTAGAAGATATTTTTGAGTTCATTCTTACACTGGAGTTATGCAAAAATGCGAAAGTGAGTCAATCAGCCATCGCGGCAATTCAGAACTCGTTCAGAAAATAAAAAGTTAAATTATATCAGCGAGAGTGACAGTGGTTAACGTATAGACTGACTGACATTGGTGTCGATTCTGTTGTGCACAAATTAAACTTAATTTAGGCTATTGCTATCTTATTCTTTCAAATATAATGAGAAAGAGACGGACATAATTTAGAGCTGTCAAATTTAATTGGAACTAATATTTCCATACAAATGAAGGGTGCACGTAAAAACATGTCGACTAAAAACAGGTGAAGCGCAAGGCATAAACTAGTTTGACATCTCTAACTTAATTCATAGCTATAGCCGTCCTCTTCGCGCTCTGATTTTTAGTAAAAGATAGCAATAGCATAAATTAAGTTTAGTTTGTGCACAACAGAATCGACACCATTGTGTCGAATCTGTTGTGCACAAACTAAACTTAATTTAGGCTATTGCTATCTTTTATTAGAAGGCAGTGAGTTTAAACAATGTCATCAGAAAATTTTGCACACTATACAACGGTCTTCTTCGGGAAATACAACCGTGTCTTCGTGACGTATATTTGACATACCAATAACTTGTCTTGTACGATTTCTTGGTTTATTAAGCCGTCAATACATACGAGGAATCATCGGTTGAATAGTCCACGTGCGTTCGAGAGATGATTCTTGATTACGTTGTGTTTTAACAAGATTCCCCGACATTTTCCCCAATGAGTAAGTAATCAATGATTGGTGTGATTTGGGGCAACGCTTTAGGTACATATGTTTTGAATACCATTTATCTACCTACAGACGTCATTACTCCCTACATTGATGCTCTGATATTTAGTAATCGAAGGTCGTTATATTATGTTTTATCGTTTTATAATCTCAGTGTTATTGAATGACGTAATCTTCGTGAGAATATAACAGATTCGTTTAAGTACTTAACTTTGTTTGTTGCATACCTAATTATCTGTAAATAAACTAAGCAAGAACAAAAATAATATAAGCCACAGACGTAGGTTGACACATAGCCCTTGAGATACTCGTATCTGTCATTTTCACCAAAAAAAACCTAATCAACATCATTTAGGAGATAGTTTATTCACACTTTATGCTTATAGTTTTCTTAATAAATACTGAAAAATGGCTTACACAAAACGCTAATTAGATAATGATAGCAGACTCAAATGGCGTAGTGGTAGTGATGCTGCCTTACGTTCATAGGGTCCTGGGTTCGAATCCCAGTAGGAGCAAATATTTGTGTGATGAGCATGGACATTTGTTTCCGAGTCATGGATGTTTATATACGTATATAAGTGTATATTTACAAACAAAAAAGTAAATATGTAATATAATATATCAACTATCTGGTGTCCACGACACAAGCCTTGCTTAGTGTGGCACTAGATGGCGCTGTGTGTTAATGTCCAGTGATATTTATTTACTTATTTAATTCCAAAGCTACAGAAAACTTCCTAGAGATTATGTTAAACCCTGTTAATAACCTACTACTCGCTATAAATACCCTAGCTACACCTAACATGCACGACTCAGTTGCCATATAGGGAAGCTATCGGAAACTGGAAGGTGGTGCTGTTCACACGATGCCAAGGTCTACCGTGACCAGCTGTTTGAGAGATGACGGATATTCTCTATACGGACTGCAAGACGCTGGGTTGATGGGTGGCAATGCTTTGCTGGAAAGGTCGGTATTGGTAGCTGAATGAAGCGGTCGTTGAGCTCGACAGAACGTGGTTGGTGGGTGGTGTGACGTTAGTTGGGAGGAGCCAGTAGTGGATATTATTGGAGAATTGAAGACTTTTTAAACAAATGCAAAGACATGATCTGTTTCCAATTGCTTTAGAAAGCACTTATTGATGAACGTCCCATTTTGTCACACTTTTGGTCGATTCGTATCCCCTATACTATATATTACGCATAGGTACTCTGCGGGTCTAAAATGGCCGCTTTACCAGAATCGTAAAGGAATCAAGTTAAAAAATGTAAATTCTTAAAATGGTCTTTGTAAACATTTGCCATAAAGCCCATTTTAAGAATTTTTGATTTTCGTGATTCACTTTATTGAACAAAATTTTAAAATCCTCAAAATTTACTTTATATTCA
This sequence comes from Xestia c-nigrum, assembly GCA_916618015.1. Classification (NCBI taxonomy): domain Eukaryota; kingdom Metazoa; phylum Arthropoda; class Insecta; order Lepidoptera; family Noctuidae; genus Xestia; species Xestia c-nigrum. Next base: position 11,558,959 of record OU745248.1, read on the forward strand.
TGGTTACAAAGACCATTTTTAGAAAAAAAAATCTCGTTTCTTTTAGGGACAAACTCGTATAAGGAAAGTGACTATTAATTCACAATGTTCCAATAGTTCCCAAATTATTGACACCCTACATCGGCTGTTTTCGTCATAAACTTTATTTTATGCTAATCCAATGACTTTGGTTTTATACATTCTTGTTGGAAGAAATTATTGTTTTATTGATTTGAATGAATAATAAAAGCCGCTCGGGGCGATCTTTAGGTTAAACCGTGCTTGCCTAGGTTGGTCTGTGGATGGGTGACCACCCTTACATACCAAGTTTCCTCCGTGCCTCCGAAAGCACGTTAAGCTGATCGACCCGACTGTCATTTGTCCATCTTTGGAGTCAGTGGCTCAAAAAGTCTGACAACCAGTCTTACCAAGTGGTATCGTATTACCCAGTATTAACTGGGTTGTGGAGGTCAAATATTCAGTTGCATCCGGTTAGGCTGGAAGCCGACCCCAACATTGGGCAAAGACTAGGCAGATGATGATGGTTGACATATGGAGGCAATGCTTTTAGAGGTCACGTATAACTTTTTGTCAAGAAATAACTTGTTTAATTGTTGTATTTAACTATCACTTGGTTAGGTGAAAAAGCCTTAGGTCCATGTTCACCAAACAGATGACGGACGATTATCTAAAAACAGCTGTTTAAAACACATTTTTGTATGGTAACATGTCACATTGACAGCTGTTTTTAGATAATCAGACTGTTATCTTCTCGGTGAACATGGTCCTTAGAGACATTCCTCGACGGCATGTAAGCCAAGTCAGTCAGAGGCCCATTGGTGGCATCAAAACTCTGACACCACTCTTATTCACAACCATTCGACTCGCTTCCGATTCGGAAAGTCGTATGTCTATCTCGGTCGTTTTCGTAATGCCAGAAGAAGACAGATATACGAGTTGTCGAATCGGAAACGAGTCGAACGTTTGTGAATACGGGGTCAGGTTAGGCACCAACCACACCATAAACAAGAAGATTCTGTTTCATTGTCAATCATTTTAAAAAGTCGCATCTCCTAATGTACTTATCTAGTTCTTCCTCATTTGGATAACCAATACCAGTCCAGAAAATGCCAGTTGTTTAAAAAAAAAGAGCCAAAGACATAAACAAAGTTTAGTTACCATAAACACGCGCTTGACCAAAAAACATGGCGACACAGACAATGTTTAATGAACTGAAAAACAATGTCCAGCCTATTGATGAATATTTCGCTAACAATTAACCTCTGATCTGTTTGCCATAACAGAAATCAATATGACTTAACCAGATTATGCATTCGACTGCAAACTGTCAATGGTTTCAATCAAATTGAACGCGAATTTGAAACCGACATCAAAATATTGATAAACTACAATCAAAACATTTGGGGTTATGCATTATTATTAAGTTTATGAATAATTAATTATTGTTTATTATTTTTATGTCTCTCGTAGCAGTCGACAGTTAAGGCGATTACATGAGCTAAACGCGATAAAAAGAAATCACGAACTTATCTCTAAAAATATATTTCAAACAATAAAAAAACATACTAAAATACATGCGATCATTCTGATTTTTTGGCAAATAATTCTACAAGCAATATATTAGCATGATATTGTTTTAGTTTTTTAATCCAATCAATAGTTTTTTTGTAAATCGATCACAACCACTCATTTCGCGCTATTTGGCCCGCAGTGGCTGACGTAACAACCACTTTGTAGTGCAAGCTGATTAGAACTTTATTCTAACAGCATTTCAAACGAAGTTGGAACCACCACAAATAGAGTTGCTAATTTAGCTCGTCTAAGCGCCTTAAAGAACAAAGACAAAACGATTAATATTAGTAAATGGTGTTGTAGATTAACGTCGTTACCCCACATTTCACCAGTTCAAACAAATTAACAGTAAAAACATTTTGGCAGCTGGACGTGCTTGATTCAGAAAGCAGTACTTCTGGACACGGCACGTATTGTTCGGAGGTGCCTCTCTCAAGAGCCCTGATCACCGGCAGCACGGACCCTGTTCCTGGCGCTGGTGGGATACATTTTTGTTTAGATTTTCAAATGTTTTTTAACTTAGTGTTTTATAGAGAAATACCTATTTAAAAATATTAAAAAATGTAACATAATTATTAAAGGAAAACAAATTTTATTTAGGTATACCTCTTATGTCTTAGAGCTGTAATTATGGACTTTTTTTGTTCATACCAAATTAAATAGAAGGATTACCAAGAACAATCAGCTTGAGACTGTCACACCTAATCACAGATAAAATGTTAATCGTAGTATTCCCCAATTAGTAATCAGTACATATCAAATTAACGATAATGTCAATCACCTTAATCTCACAACCCGAGAAGCGATAAGGATGTCCATACCAATTAACGATTACCGATTACTCGATTACGCATCGAATGAGCTCGATCGATACATCGCACCGATACATCAGACTAACAATAACAATAGATAATCTAAACAATCTACACATTATCGGTACGTCGCCATCTGATATTCTAGGCGGGATCAATGACCGAGGGACAAAGACTAAGTTTATAGATAAGACACTCGATTGTAGTGGTCAGTTGAAGTTTTCCAATTTTCTGTGGGCAACTGTTTCAATATAGCTGTAAGTGGTTTAGTTTGAGAGATATGGGTGAAGTTCGGTGTGTGTAGTTGTGCAGACTGGGCACACTTGAGTACTGGGTTGGTGGAGAATAAAACCACTGGTTGCTTCTTTCTTCTACTTCTTCTTTATTAGGAGAGTGTTCCTAATACTGGCTTGCCGACGACTGTGTCGAACCACAAAAAAGCCTCGTCTTTTATACAAAAAATGTTAAGCGATTAACCAATCAGAATCTAGTTAGAATTTACAAAAAATGCGGGAAAAACTAAAATCCAATCAGAACAAGGCAAAAAACCGCGAAAACATTGTGCACATTACCTTAAGTATCGCGACACGTTACCGTAACGAGGACCGCGTAACAATATTTACGTTTTTAGCTAACTTTTTCTATGTAAACGTATATAAAACTATGTATTTATGAGATCTATGTATCACGAACTATCATATAAAAATATAAAATCAACAAAAACATAACATAATAAAACTTATATATCCTAACACTAAGTCTACTAAGTACGTGAAAACAAACTATCAAAACTAAGTTAATATACAACTTTTCACTGTAAATAAGTGTCTATGTATCACTATCCCACTATGTACTGTCTTATTAGAATCTATGTAACACTTTACATTATGTACTGTCCTATCAGATTCTATTTAACACTTGCACTATTCTCATTGTCACGCACATCACTCCCGCCGTGCGACCGCGTCGCATCAGCTGCCGGTGCGGGCTCGACGTCCGTAGACAGGGGCAGGATCACCAGCTTCCTCACAGGCCGGCGCAGGATACCTCCTCTGGTCAGCACGTCCACAGTTCGCACGATGTCGTCGGGGCCTGGATACGTAGCGACGACTCTCCCTCGGATCCACGTGTTGCGAGGCAGGTTGGGGTCGACGATCTGTACGAGGTCATTGACCTGTACTGCTTGACCTCGTCCGTGGGGCTCCCGCCGGTTTTGGAGTTCAGGGAGATACTCCTTGACCCAGCGTAGCCAGAAGACATCAGCGAGCCTTTGTGCTGCTCGCCAGCTGGATCGTGAGATGGTGTCTTCCTCGGTGAAGGTGCCTAGCTGCGGCGCTCGCCCTGGTCCCCCCAACAGGAAGTGGTTAGGGGTGAGGGCTTCCGGATCTTCTGGGCTGACTGAGACGTGAGTCAACGGACGACTGTTTACGGTGTACTCTACTTCTGCGAGTAGAGTCGTGAGAACTTCTTCTGCTGGATGACGTTCATGTAACGTCGCGGTGAGCGCTGTCTTGACTGAGCGAACCATTCGCTCCCAAGCTCCGCCCATGAATGGAGCTCCAGGCGGAATGTAGCGCCAGGAGATGGTTCTCTTCGCCGCTTCCTCTGCAGTCGCTGTGTCGATTGCTTGTCGTAGTTCCTTGTCGGCAGCCTTTAGGTTGGTGCCGTTGTCCGACCAGATTTCAGTCGGGCAGCCTCGTCGTGCGATCAGCCTTCTGACCGCCATTACCGCAGAGTCGGCGCTGAGCGAGCCGGCGACTTCTAGGTGTATAGCTCGCGTCGTGAGACATGTGAAGATGGCTACATATCTCTTCTGTCGAGTTCGTCCGACGGTCACGGAGAGGGGTCCGAAGTAGTCAACTCCGGTGAAGGTGAATGGTCGCTTGTGATGAGCTAAGCGACATTCTGGTAGGTCCCCAGTTCTCGGATGCGGTGGTACTTGCGTCTTCATTCTGCAGAACAGGCATCGCCGTAGTAACGCGCGTGTGATAGGGCGTAATCTTAATACCCAATACTGTTGTCTGCACTCGTTCACCGTGGCTTCTACGCCTGAGTGATGTAGTTGTCGATGAATACCCAGTATCCAGAGCTTGACTGTAGGATGATCACCGTCGATTACCAGCGGGTTCTTGAACTCTTCCTTCAAATCTTTGACCGCTTGAATACGACTTCTTAATCTGATGGCGCCGTTTACGGACACAATGCTGAGCAGGTGAAGGCGGCTTTCTTTGTCGGTGGGCTTCCCGTTGTTTAGGCTTTTTATCTCCTCTGTAAATGACTCCTCTTGAGAGGATCGCATCAGGAGTTCTTCAGCTGTTTTGAGCAGCTCTGCTGTGACCGGTAGTAGCTTCCTTTTTTCTTGTGACGACTTCTTCGCCGTCGCGGGCGCCTGCCTTTTTACTGTAGTCTTGTTCTTTTTCCAAGCTGGATCGGCTTCTTTATTTTTCCTTGTTCTTCTGAAGTTGACACTCTGTTTGGTAATTCTACAGAGTTGAATGAACTGTAGAACACGTGCTGTCGAGTACCGGAGTCGGTCCCAGCTGGAGAACTTGGATGGGTCAGGCAGACCCTCTGCAAGCTTCGGTCTTCCTTTGTCGCTCATGTGATGAGTCTTCTCCTCTTCGTAAGATTCTTCTGTTGTTGTTCTTGTGGTTTCTCTCGGCCATGACTCTTCTGTCAGGTATAAGAAGTCAGGCCCTTTGAACCACCGATGATCTCTGTTGAATGTTGCGGGTACGTCTCGTGTGGCGTCGTCTGCCACGTTCAGCTTCGTCGGAACCCAGCGCCAGTCGTTGACCTTGGAACTCTCTTCTATCGCTGCTAGACGATGAGCCACGTATGGTTTGTAGGAACGTGACCCTGTCCTTATCCAGGTTAGGACAGTCTTGCTGTCTGTCCAAAACACTTTACGGTCGGGCTTTCTCTCATGCTCTTCGACCACTGTCTCGGCGAGTCTGGTGCCCATGACTGCTGCCTGTAGCTCCAACCTGGGTATCGATGTCAGCTTCAACGGTGCCACCTTCGCTTTGGCCATGATAAGGGATAGGGCCACCTCGCCGTCCGTTGCCACTGTTCTCCAGAAGAGGACCGTAGAGTAGGCAGACTCGCTGGCGTCGCTGAAGACGTGAAGTTCTAATGAGGCGGTGTCACTGTAGTGTAAGTATTGCCGTGGGATTGCTACATCATGGAGGCCTTTTAGGTGTGCCATCCAGGTTTCCCACTGCTCCGCAAGATCTTCATCTATCTTGTCGTCCCATGCTGTTCCTCGGCGCCAGACTTCTTGAAGGAGTTGCTTCGCCCTGATTGTGACAGGTGAGGCGAATCCAAGCGGGTCGAAGAGTGACATAACTATTCGTAGAGCTTCTCTCTTCGTTGGCTGTTTACCCTCGATGAGTGTCGACGGTATTCTTGCTAAGTTGAGGTTGAAGGTGAGCTCGTCGGAGTTGATCTTCCATATGACGCCCAGGACTCGTTCAGTTTTCTCTTCTGTTCTGTAGAGTTCTATGTCTTCTGCCTGACTGTCTTCTCCGAGTGTTTCTAGGAGCGACGCTGAGTTTGACTTCCATTGTTTTAACTCGAAGCTGGCTTTCATGTGTACTTCTCGTACACTCTTTGTGATGCGCACGGCGTCTTCAAAGCTTCTGAAGCTGTCTAAGTAGTCGTCGACGTAATGTTTCTGTATGATGGCGGCGGCGGCTTCAGGATGAGATTCTTCATGCTGTTTTGCGTTCAAGTTCTTGACATAGATCGCCGTTGATGGGGAACTCGATGCACCGAAGATTAATGACGTCATTCGGAATTCTTCAGGGGGTTGGCCATCTCGTCGGTCACCACGCCATAGGTATCGCAGCGCATCTCTATCTTCTGTTTTTAGCTTGACCTGCATGAACATCTCCTTGATGTCCGCTGTGACTGCGACCATGTGTTGTCGGAACCGCATGACGACGCCTGGCAGCGACTGTAGTAGATCAGGGCCTTTGAGCAGCATGTCATTTAGTGCCACGCCCTTTGTTTTGGCTGCAGCGTCGTGTACTACCCGAAGTTTGTCCGGCTTCATTGGGTTGATTACGGCGAAGTGAGGCAGGTACCAGGTCTTGTCAGCTGTCTTCTGTTTCGGGGCAGGTTCAGCATACCCCTTTGCGATGAGAGCGTCCATCTGTTCGACGTATTTTTTCTTCAATGTAGGGTCACGATCGATCTTCTTCTCAATGCTGAAGAGCCTCTTTAGTGAGTTTTCATAGTTGTCTGGGAACTTGACGTTTTCTTTGCGCCAGAGAAGACCGGTCTGGAATCTTGTTTCTTCTATTTTAGTTGTGGTCTTCTCCAGAATACGAAGCGCTTGTTCTTCTGGGTCAGTCTTCGGTCTCTTGGGGTTGATGCAGAGTGCGTCCATCTCGAAGTATTGCTTCACGAGATCTTCTATGTTGTCTTCTGGATCTTCTGTGACGTGTGACACGAAGTCGATCTTCTGGCCGAAGGTTCGTGTCTGACTGCCGTGGAGTACCCAACCTAGTGGCGTGAGAGATGCCACTGGGTGGTTTTTATCCCCTCTTCTTGTTTCTGAGGTCAGCAGAAGGTGCCAGTTGTCTTGCCCGATGAGTACTCGTGGTTTCGCATTCGCATATGTGAGGTGCCTTCGGAGGTCGCACAAGTGTTGACACCCTTCCACCAGTTCTTGTGGAACCCGTTGAGATGAGACTTGTAGGTTCTTCACTGTGCGTGCTTGTATTTGCTCTTCGTGATCATTGAGCCCCTTCAGGTTGATGGTGACTCTTCTTGATGTTGATTCCGATGCCTTCATGTCGTTGATGGTTTCTATCTTCAATGGATCTATGGGTCCTGTTGCTCCGATGCTCGCCACTACGCTGTCGTCGACGAGCGTGACTGTTGACCCATCGTCCATCAACGCGAAGGTGTCGATGGCCCCCTTTGGTCCCTTCACCTGGACCGGTAGGATCTTCAAGTAGGACTGCTTCTTGACTGTCCATGTTGAATTGATGACTTCTGTTTTTTCTTTATCTTCTGATGCTTCTGTTTTTTCAGTCTTCTTTTCGTAGTGCAGCATCTTGTTATGAGAGTACTTGCAGCTGTTGACACCACACGGCTTGGGTTTGCAGTGGTGTGTCTTACTTCTGTAGCGAAGACATCTGAAGCAGAGGCGTTTGGACTTTGCCATGTCCCATCTTGCGTTGGCGTCCAACTTTTCAAATTGTTCACATTCTGTTGCGTTGCTGTGCCCCGTGTTGTCACATACGGCGCACTTCGATGTCTGTGTCTTCTCAGTCACGTTGTTGACCCGTTGCGTCTTCTTTTGTTGTGCGGTCGAAGTAGGTGCTGCCATCTGTTCAGGCAGCGCGTAAGGTCCGCATAACTCTGCTTCCCTCTTGAAAAACTTCTCTATTTTGATGAGGCAAGGATCTTCGTGCGGCTGCGTGGCTGAGAAGTCGTAGTATCTGTAGCGTAGAGTCGGCGTCAGCTTGTCCACCAGTGTCTTCGCGAGTTCCGGGTTGTACATGTAGTTGAAACAACCCAAAGTTTTCAGTGTGGCCACGACGTTGGATACTTTCGTGGCGAATATGCAGATTTCCCTCGGCGACTCGGTGAGGCGGGGTAAGTTTCGAAGTGTTTCCATCTCCAGCATGGCTATTGACTCTGGTCTTCCAAATCTTGACTCCAAAGTCTTCATTACTTCAGCTGGATGCGCGTTGGTTATAAGTAGACCTTCGACCGCTTCTCTGGCCTTTCCCTTCAAGTTTCTTCTAAGTCGATTCGTATTTTCAACTGGGGTGAATATTGCTTCGGTCTCGTAGTAGGCGGCGCGAAAGGGTAGCCACTCTTGATGAGACCCACTGAAGAACGGTAACTCGACGAACTTGGGTCGCTGGGTGGCGCCGATAGCCCGGGTGATGGCTTCGGCTAGTAGGGCTAGGTCGGTTTGACCTCCCGCCGGTAGCTGACGTGTTTCTTCATGCCTCGCTGGCCTTGTTTCTTCTATATGGACGACGGTCGGTTCTTCTGGAGGGTTGTGAGGCTCGTCGGCGATCGCTAACACCGGGCGAGTCACTTGATGCTCCAACCAATTGTCCACTCTTGCATTAACTTCTGACTTCGAGTAGAGAGTGACGTCATCTTCTTCATCCTCGGAGTCTTCTTTTTCTAGGGCAGCTAGACGCGCTGCGGCTAATTCCACTTGAAGGCGAAGTAAATCTTCTTTCGCCTTCGCAAGCTTGAGTTGCTTCGTTTTACTGTGTGTTGATCCGCCCCCTACCCCTTTCTTGCTAGGGGGGGGAGGTCCTGATGATCGGTCGTCTTCGGAGGACCGATGTTGCTTCTCGAAACTTGCTTCACTGTAGCGGTTTCTGTTTGACGAATGTTGACAGTCGGCGGCTTCATCAGCTGCTTGGCCTTCGTTCCCGCAGTTAGCGTCGTCGCAGCGGAGGGGGTTACGGACGGGGCGACGGTGCCAGAGGGGTGCGCCGGGGGGGGGGCGCTTGCGGCTGAGGCGGCGGTTGTAGCAGTAGCTTCGGTGACGGAGGTCCCGTTGGATGGATCAGTCGCCGCGGAGGTGTCTGTTTGTTCCGATGTCTCCGTGGCAGTCGTCCCTGTTGCTGTAGATTCTTCCGTACTGGCTTCTGCACTGGTACCAGTCGCCGAGTTTGTGTTCTCGGACGATGAAGGCTTCTGTTCCACCGGCGGCTTACGGCCCCTTCCCTCGGAGCGTGTGACGGGCATGTTGGCAGCTGATGAATGTCTTCGGAACACTCTTCCCTAATCTTCCCAATGAAACTTGTAGCACGAAGTCTTCCCGTAGAAGTTTCTTCCCTAGTAACTGTAGCACTGGCGGCGTCCTCACTGTAGCACGACGTCTTCAATTGGAGAAATCTTCTAGCTGGTGAAGTCTTCAGGTCTGTTCCCCACGATATCCGGCTCGAAGGACCATTAAATGTGCAGACTGGGCACACTTGAGTACTGGGTTGGTGGAGAATAAAACCACTGGTTGCTTCTTTCTTCTACTTCTTCTTTATTAGGAGAGTGTTCCTAATACTGGCTTGCCGACGACTGTGTCGAACCACAAAAAAGCCTCGTCTTTTATACAAAAAATGTTAAGCGATTAACCAATCAGAATCTAGTTAGAATTTACAAAAAATGCGGGAAAAACTAAAATCCAATCAGAACAAGGCAAAAAACCGCGAAAACATTGTGCACATTACCTTAAGTATCGCGACACGTTACCGTAACGAGGACCGCGTAACAATATTTACGTTTTTAGCTAACTTTTTCTATGTAAACGTATATAAAACTATGTATTTATGAGATCTATGTATCACGAACTATCATATAAAAATATAAAATCAACAAAAACATAACATAATAAAACTTATATATCCTAACACTAAGTCTACTAAGTACGTGAAAACAAACTATCAAAACTAAGTTAATATACAACTTTTCACTGTAAATAAGTGTCTATGTATCACTATCCCACTATGTACTGTCTTATTAGAATCTATGTAACACTTTACATTATGTACTGTCCTATCAGATTCTATTTAACACTTGCACTATTCTCATTGTCACGCACAGTAGTAAAGGTTATGACTTCATTTTTATTACCGTTTTGATTTCATTGTTTGATTCTCTTCATCTTACTTACTCCTTGTGGTGACACAAGACACTAACGACGACTAATAGAGAGTGCGGAAGAAGAAGACATCTCTCTCTATTACTCGTCACGTCTTTTCTAGCCATGCCGTCTTCCACACAGCCCTTCCTTCATGTCTACAATAGCTATCTACATTCATTAATTCTAATGAGCATCTTATATTGTATGACTGTTCTTTAACAAGAAGTTAGGTATATCGGGGTGACTTTGTAATATACGTATGAAAAAACAAAACCAGATCAAATAAATTAGGATACTGAAATTATGAAATATCGTGAAAATCATAAGATAAGACGAACAGAAAATGAACCACATACTTGCTCGCGCTATTTTCACAAATTGCTACATCATTGACAAAGAAGAGTCCCCTCTCCAATAACTAGCCTTGCTTAATCTATGGCCGGGGCAATTGCACGGCTGGCGCTATGCCAGAGAGACGAGCAATTTTATTAAAAACTCTTAGTATTGTTAACATCTGTTGCATCTATACACATGTGTTAGTTTTATCATTACTTCATGTTGTCGCTTTTTTTGGGTCGAAACTGTGTAGTATGGGAAACTGCGTGTGTTTTGGTCCGATATGGCCTTTGTTCTTTGAAATTGGTGGGTGCGGTAATTTGGCAGGCAGAATAATTGGCACACATTTGTTTACTCTCTCGTTTTGACGTGACAACGTCTTATAAATTGGTTTGCCGGGTGACACTTCAAGAAACTGCGTTACGCTCCGCTCACGTTATGCGCTCACAATGAGAGCGAGTGAGAGGCACGCGTCCGAGAGAGAGAGTGAGAGAGATAGGCATACACACCGGTTCATTTCATCCTTCTTCCTACTATACGAATGAATATTCACATTAAAATTATTTTACCACTCAAAGTCGTTGTCACGTAAAACTTTCGCCCGTATACCGACTTTACAGGCAACCAATTTTTTATTGTCTCCCTGTCCATTCAAAGATTGTCAAGTTAGATCAGCGATATCTAACAACTAAGAAATTATGAAATTGTTAGCGATGGGACCTGCGTAGCTGTTAAAATTGTGGGTCCACCACAATTTAAAAAATAACAAATATTTTCAAGCATATGAGATTATATCTATTTAAAGACTGAACACTGATCAAACAGTAAATAACAATGTTTTTATAGGCGCCAATGGTTTTAAGAATAGTATTGGTACATATGAGGGTTTCTTATGACCGAGGGCACATCACGCAGACTTTTCTCAACTGTTATTGTCGTATAAGGTGAAGAGGATATGTCATTTACATCAAGCGGATATACCATCAAGTGTAATCAGTTTCAATTCCTTCTGACCATTTACGTAGATCATTAGGGCTACGGCCAAACACGCAGTGGACATTAACGGGGCTAATAAATGATCACGACATGCTTTACTGATGTGAGCTGCTGGTGAGGATATAAATGACGAGTTAGTCTCATTATACATCATCATATAGTCTGCCTAGCTTTATCCCAACTATGTTGGGGTCGGCTTCCAGTCTAACCGGATTCAAAATCAAAATCAAAATATTTTATTTCACATAGGCTTAGATGGGCACTTATAAAACGTCGAAAAAGGTGCACGGTTCGCGTTGGTCGATTCCATGGAGAAGAACCGGCAAGAAACTCCATGGTTACTCTTTTCAAATCATTTGGCATTACAATATTATTATGTTTCATTGCAGCATTAGTACTAAAGTATGGGGGGACAGCGTATGGCCCGACAATAGGTCGTTGCTTGCTATACAAAAAATGTAAAACAAAAGGAATATTTAACAAAAGTTAAACAGCATCCGGGAAACTAATTGATTCAACTGAATATCAGTTTAAACATGGAGCGGCTTATCTGACCTCCAAAACCCAGTTAGTACTGGGTAATACGTTACCCCTTGAAAAGACTGGTTGTCAGACTTTAGAGCTTGAGACTACCTGTAACGAGTGTCAAAGATCTACAAATGACAGCCAGGACCAACAGTTTTCCGAGGCACGGCGGGAACTCTGTATGTAAAGGGCGGTTACCCATCCACGGACCAACCTAGGCAACCACGGCTTAACCTTGCCAACAGCTGTACATAAATCTATCATCAGTTTCATTATACATCATCGTCATTCTCTTGCCCTTATCTGTAACGGCGCAGCATAAATAAATATCGCTGGACATTACACACAGCGCCATCTAGTGCCACACTAAGCAAAGCTTGTGTCGTGGTCACCAGACGGACCGTGCGCTACTCGATACTCGCGACTTGATACTAATGTGGTATACAAGTATACAACTAATATCGAAGATTTGCGTAGCCTTGTGTACGAAGGGGCTTAGTTTGCAAGCATACATTCTGATAGCCGCGTTGCGTTGCAGACAATAATCGCGGGGGTGACCATACACGACCATAATATTTGAATACGGCAACACTACCGAATGATTATGGCCATATTGTAACTTATACGACACGTATTTAAAAAGTACAAGAAATATCGAATGGTAATTTTACTGTGGTTTCTTCCAAACGTGGATCCATTACTACAACCTACGACATGTTCACTTCTACCAACTTTTCTACTGTTCTTTGCAACTGTTTTTAGGTAGAGTCGAGGACTTTAATTGATAAGTCACTTTTACTCATTTCCAATTTTGCATTTTTATACATTCACGAGTACGAACATTACCGACTTAACCCGATTTGAATGACAAGGCTAAAATACGAATAGCGGCAAATAGCGGAAATGAGAGGTTTTCTTTTCGAGAATAAAAAAAAATAGTTTCCATGAACTCGATAGATGGCGTTGATCTGACTACGTTACTAGGTGAAGCTAAAACGCTTGAAAAAACACACGTCACATACGTCATACGCTCGTTGACTGACACTTTCGTTTGCATAAGTTCCCGAACATAAAAATTAGGTCCAAGTGAAATTATGTGACGTTCTGTTCTGTTGCTTGCAGTAACGTACCGAGCATTAGCATTTAATTTTAGCATTTAATCAGCGCCATCTATCAAGCGACTAGGAAAGAGTTGAAAAAGAAAATTCCTCATTAAAGTCCTCGACTGTAAAACCTCATTTTTATGACTTGCCATCGCACCCACGTATGTTTTGTAAACTATGTGATACATAAATACATAATGTACCTTATAATGTGCTGTTGAACCGCGCTGAACTCTTTAAAGGGAGAACTTCGTTTACTGTAGCGTGCAGTGTGGCTTCCGGCTTAGACAGCGCTTTGTCTTGTTTCTAGGTGACTACAGACATAGACAGGCATTCTTCGCTTGAATTGTTCTTGCTTCCATAGATTCATAGAGTGATATGAAGCGTGGAACTTAAGAACGTTGGCGATAGAGGACAACTAGGGCACTAAGGTCCATGTTCACCAAAAAGATGACGGACAATTATCTAAAAACAGCTGTTTAAAACACATTTTTGTATGGGAATATGTCACATTGACAGCTGTTTTTAGATAATCAGACTGTTATCTTTTTGGTGAACATTGACCTAAGAGTTTCTATACCACCCATGGAACTCTGACTTGGCTTTACACGCCGTCAAGAGATACGTCTCAGACAAGCTGGTTTCCTCGCGATATTTCCTTCACGGAAGCAAGTGATAATTATACAATACGCACATGAATCCGAAAAATCAAAGTTCTGTGCCTTGTGTAAGAAGTAAAAACCCGAGTCCTGGCAGTCACCAATAGGTTATCATCATAAATGATATAACACTGCTCTGGGGTACTAACAATCTGCTTATCATTAACAGATGTGACCAAGTCCTCGCAACTGTTATTCTTAAAAGACAACACGACAAGAACATCGCAAGAAGCAAAAGAGGTTAACACTGTAACGAAGATATAGACAGAATTTGTAATACGTGGCGTCCAAAAGAGGTAAACACTGTAACGAAGATATAGACAGCATTTATAATACGTAGCGTCCAAAAGAGGTAAACACTATAACGAAGACATAGACAGCATTTGTAACACGTGGCGTCCAAAAGGGGCCCATTAACTTCAATAGTAAAACGCTACGCAATTTCAAGCCGGTTTGCATCACACCAAAATGCAACAGACACACTAAAATCTCTCAACCCGAATCTGGCTCACATCTGTATCATTAACATCAATTCAGTTTCACACAAAGATGTTCAGTGCATTGATTATGATTGCGAGTGGGATGAGGGTTGTGTAGCGTTGTGTCCGTGAATCGGTAATGAACGGGTTAGATTGAATACAAGGTGATACGGGATTGATAAGCATAATATGACGTGATACTAGTTGTGTGGACGAAGAACGGGACGGATGGATGTTTGAAGATAACAATCTAGGTGGACAGACCATTTGGTTAAAGTGGCCGGAAGAAATTAGATAACTATAAAACCGCCAAAAGTGGCGAGATTTTGAAGAGACCTACACACAGCATTGGGTGACTAAGGGTTGAAGAAAAAGATAATGATAGTGATATACAAGTTTTAAACAGACAGATACTTTTTTTTTTTTTTTTAGGAAGGGAAATCATCTAATGACTTCTCCCACTCTGGGCGGAGCGGGAGGGAGTGTCAGACACTTACTGACTAAAACCCATCCATGTTCCTTCCTCGCCCTTTATGTTCCGGGGCCGCGGTATCTCTTTCGAACAGGCCCGCAACCCCGGCAGGAGACAGATACTTCACGAAGTCTTTAACCAAGCATTCTGTTTATCAAACTAAGTAATCTTATGCAGAAATTATTGCTGGGAAATGCCTTTTTTTGGGGGGTTGAAAAATCACGTTTAAAGTAAAACTCAATGCAACGCACTCAAACATTGTTTTGCAGAATGGATTGAATATTGTAAGGGTCATGGAGGTGTTTAAAGTAAAGTTCTTTTACATTAAAAACATTAACTAGAATGTAAAAATGATCTCAATGATGGGGAGAAAAACGCCTTTCGGCTTTGTTAAGAATTTTTTTACACCCTTTATGATACTGATCTAGGCTCGGCACTTAGGTTCATGTTTATCAAAAATACGGTCTGATTATCTAAAACAGCTGTTTTAAACACATTTATTGTATGGGAAAATGTTACAGTGACAGCTGTTTTTAAATAATCAGACGGTTATCTTTTTGGTGAACATGGACCTTAGTATAATAATACTAAAATAATGACACTTAGTACCAGACAACAACCTTCAACGAGCATCCATTGTGAATAGCTTTTCAGTAGCTTATGCGAATTCAATACAATTCTGACTGTTCCGTCATTATTATCGCTAGTATTATAGAATGTTTGTGTAAGCACTCTGAATTCCTCCAAATTTACTGCTCGTAAATCGACTACATTTTGAGAAAGTTCATGTTGTTTTCTCAAAGTTTTACCTCAAAAACCAGTGTATTTGCAGGTAATTCCCACAAAATAACTGGATCACCTTTGATCACAGTTTATTTCATTTCAGTACAACACATAGCGAGTTCAGAGCAATGATTACATTATGATCGAGCGTGGGCGGACGCTGCAAAGTTATCGCGCCGGCTGACATTACGCAACCAATACGTAGGGATGGGACATGGACTTATCGATGACCACAAACTATACACGCGGAAGCAAGACGCGTATGACCATGCCCTGACAACTTAGAATATGTTTTTTGTTATTGCAAATAGCGCCATCTATCCCGCAAGCAAGGAACTTTTCATCACAGTTTTTACTGCTTTAAATATTTGGTACTTTTCACTAATTATTAATTTTCCTTTATATAGTCCAGTTTGTTTTTAGGGATTTTCGTACGATGATTATGACTTTACTGATGACAAACTTTAACGTTAAGAACACTACAGTAGTCTATGCGTATGACACTAAACTGCGGAAAAAAAAAGAAATGAAAGAACATGCCATGAGTCTCTGCGATTATTTTCGGGGCGACAGTACTCAAACAAGGAAACTAGTGGGGAGCGCGCGATTCGACAGTTATTAGTCGCATGGCCAGAAGTCGTGTCCGGCCCTTAGCGTTGATTAATTGGTACATTATTAATCGGTTAGTTGATGCGTTGATTTGGTGGAGCAGGCTTATGTTGTGTGAGTGATATTTAGCATTTAATCAACGCGTGAGGTGTATTAAAAAAATGACAAGTTCTATGGAAGTGAGTGCTTTTCCGAAAATATCTATTTTGACGACCCGAATGGCGTAGCGGTAGTGAGGCTGCCTTGTGTTCCAAAGGTCTTTGGTTCGAATCCCGGTAGGAGCAAATGTTTGTGTGATGAGCATAGACATTTGTTGCCGAGTCATGGATGTTTATATGTATTATAAGTATGTATTTACAAAGAAAAAGTATATAATCAATTATCTGGTGTCCACGACACAACCCTTTCTTAGTGTGCCTCTAGATGGCGCTGTGTGTAATGTCCAGCGATATTTATTTATTTATTATCTTTCTTTAATTTATCAGTGAGAACTATAGAACTATGTAAATTATATGACACGTCTTTTTAACCGACTTCCAAAAGGAGGAGGTGCTCAATTCGTCGGAACCTTTATTTTTATATGAAGGTATCATTACTATTGAGCCCCTCTATCCTCTATTCCGCTTGAACAAGCAAGCTCACACAGTGTTATGCAAGCAACATTTATTTCAATAATAAAAGCAAGTTAAAATGAATGTGTTTCTGAATCACCCATGCGTTGCCCAGCGGTGTAAATAATGGATTAAGTTGGCACAGACTCAAGTTACATAAATCGCATTGGGCTTAAAAATTGCAATAGTGCATGAATTGTAACCTAGATACGGAAGCTGTGACCCATTTTTGCGGGGGATGTTTTAAACGTGTGCGGAAAGATAAGCAGTTGGGAAAATGAAGTATTCCGTTGTATCTAGAGAGTAAAACAAGAGGAGGTAGATCTTATATTTTTTTAAAGCGGTGGCTTTCAAGTAATTTGGATAGAATAAAATTGGCATAATTGTAAATCAAGTGCTTTATGCTAAAAAATAACATATTCAGTTCCGTGCTGGGACACAGGGTTCCACTATGTGAGAGGGAGTGGGGCATAGCCCACCACCTAGCTCCAGTGTGGGTTGATGCTGGTGTATGTGACTTATCTTATTATTGTGATGAAGTGTCGATTTCTTCACAATGTGTTGCAAGTAAATACAGTATTAGGTATTTGTACTGGGTGCCCACTGCCCAGTAACTAGACACAGTCAAATTGGCTTCAAAGACACTCAATTTTGTTCGATAAAATAGTCCCACATGAATCGCACGGTCCCATGCGTAAACATCTCCATCCTTAATCGGTGTGTCTCATCGACACATCGACAAATAACACACACACTATCGACTTATAGCAACACTACGCTATAATAATTGACAGCCCGTTGTTTACAACGATTGTTGAAAAAATATTCGCTTGTGAAATATTTAGCTTTGTCGCTTTATGGTTTTTGGAGATATTTCGTAACGCAAAATGTATAAATATGGCTTCATTGTATTATCTATGGATACGTGAGTTTCCATGTTTTTTGTTTAAAATGGGCAAAAATTTATAACTGTCTGCTGTATTGTAGATCATTGCTATTTCCTTATGGGGTTTCCTAGTCGTCAAACATCTTTATAAGCCTTGCCTGGAGCCAATCAGCTGAATATGGACTTAAGTTTAGTCCATATCTTGGACAAGGTAGATTCACCTTTATAGTTATAAGGGCAGAATCAGTTATAGGAGCCAATACACCAAACCACAAACGACCTACAAAAAATATAAGAGCGGTTTACACCAACTAAAATGAACGCAATCAGCACACCTGAACTGCGTTAAAGAGCTATCATCATTATCATCATTTCAGCCGAAAGACGTCCACTGCTGAACATAGGCCTTTCCAATTGTCGCCACATTGACCGGTCCCATGCTCGCTTCCAGCGTATCCCCGCAACATCAATCATTTATAACAATTATGGCTTTCGAACGCACTTTACACGTCTGTTCTTCTAAACCGCGATCATAATTACAAACTTCTATCATTAAACTGTCGTAGAGAATACCTCGAAGCTCTCACGCTATACAAAATTGTTAGAGATAAGTTCAACTGCATTAATCTTAATAACATGATATGTTACGCAGTACCTAGAACCTTCCATAGGCGTCAGGTGCGCGCAGGTACGCTGTTTGCAATACCCTCCTGCCGAACCAACTCCGGCCTGCGCTCACCCATCCGCCGCATGGTTGACTTGTACAATAAAACTTTTGTAAATATCGACATTTTCAATAGTCCAATAGGAAAATTCAAAGGTCTTGTCTTCAGAACTCTTAAAAATTGATGCATTATACCTATACATGTAATCTTCAAATTATTGTTTAAAATCTATCTTGGTTGTATACTTGTCATTTGTCATCTTTCGTTTATTTTATAATTTTTTACTCTTTTTTGTTTTTTCACCCCTGGCGATTATTGTTTTTTCTATATAATTTAGTTAACCCGTGGACAGTGTTGTGGGTTACATTATTATCAAAACGCAAATATTGTTATACTAGTTTTAAGTTTCCATAATGTAACTGTTTGCTGTTCCTTTTAATAAAAATAAAAAAAATAAAAAATAAAAATAAGCCGTCAGAGTCACAATCACTTGTTCAAAGTTACACTATTAGCGCGAACCAACTGTCAAACCTCTAAAAGTAAAGAAGGCAAGTTGACTTTAGCACCAAATTAATTAACTAAAGCAAAACACAATAACCTAAGACACTATATTAAAACAAATGAACGTAGCACCCAGTCTATAATTATAGCAATACGAGCTAAGGTCGGGGGTGAAAATGCAATATCCGTGGTTACCCCGAACGCAGTGATTGCGAGCAGGGGATCAATACAAGTACTTATACGTGCAGTAGGTAGGTAGGTAGGTGCAGTGCATTTATTAGTGCAGCTAGATTGCATTAACATTTCATGTGTTTGTGAGTGGGGTGGGGTACACACCGTACACATTATGAGGACAGGGATTGTGTCGACTGAATGGGTATTTCTAAATGATCTTAAATAGTCGATATATCGATAATGTTGTTGAAACTTGAAATCCCTAAAAAAATTGGCAATAAAACTACATACAGGATGGAAAATGTTTTTTTTTTTTTAAGTGTTGATTTACCTTTCTTAAATTCGAGGTATCTTAATGATCTTAAGCGTTTTCAAAATATCATTCCAGTTATTCGTTGCTTACTTAATGTGAAGTAATATAATAATACTTTACCACTGAGTATTCTTAGGTTAATTAAGTATACATAAACATTAAACTAATTAAATTACTCTATTCACTAAATGTAGCACAAACTAGCCAGTGAAGTGCTAGAACACTTTCCAGTTTTCAAGAAGTAGGAAACCCTTCATCTGCAGCGGATTGCGTCTTGCACAGCTAGACTTGTGTAGGCATTCAGATGGACGATAAAAACTATTGCTATCGACAAAATAATGAATAAGTAACATACTTATTGGGTGGATAAAGGCTATTGCCATCTTTTTCTGTCTAATAAAACGAGAAGGAGACGGACGTAATTTAGAGTTGTCAAATGTGATTGGAACTAATATTTCCATACAAATGAAGGCTGCACGTAAAAACATGTCGACTAAAACACGGTGAAACACAAGGCATTAACTAGTTTGACATCTCTAACTAAGTTCATAGCTATAGCCGTCCTTTTCTCGCACTGCCTTTTAGTAAAGACAGCAATAGCCTAAATGAAGTTTAGTTTGTGCACAACAGAATCGACACTATTGCCTTGTTTATTTGTTATACTTAGCAAAAATAAATGTATTTAATTCTTTTTCTATTTAAAGTCTACGTTATAAGGTTTAAATAACTATACAGGGTGGGATATCGATGTGTGGGAATTAGAATGATGGAATGATTACGTGGTAATCGTTTTCGCGTCGGTACTCTTTCAGCCCTGTATTATTTTCTATTTTGATTAAGTAATTGATTCGTGGGTCTATTTCAAAAACAAAATGGCGGTGTTCGTTCAGAGTCAATAGGTAGGCGCATATTTTCAACGTTATGAATAAAATTAACTAAAAGATTCAAGAAAAGCTAAAGAATCGAGCAAAAGAGCCTAAATCGGAAGGATCTAAATATAACACACGATGATGGCTTGTCAAAACAGAATTAACGACCTGTCAAGAGTTAGTTCGTGAACAAATTACAGATACAATATTTTTATTATGATTTCTTCAAAGTGGGAAAGAGATGTAGGTAACACTAATAATGATTAAATAATATTGTTGTAAGAGTTGTTAGAATGTCCCTGGAAGCTATTAAAACCACCCCTAAACCTTTACAAAAATAATCTCACAACAGGCCCTTAGCAACAAAACAATAGACAGAGCTTATAACTTCCTATTTAATAATGAAAGCATTCAAATCCTCGTTTAAGTCCTAACAAATAAACAAGAAACAAGATTAAGACATAAAAGCAAAGTTTTGATAAACAGCACATCATGCTGTAGATAATTTATTCAACCACTCGATTAAAGGAAAACGAAACCTAAACTTTACAAAATAGAGTTGGAATTCTGTCTATTTAAATGTGATATATGGAATTGGAACCTGTGTAATGAAAAAAGTAGCCTCAATTTTACACAATAGAGTTGAAATTGTATCAAATTGAAAGTTAATATGAAACGCGTTGGAGCTGTCAAAAGTTGGCGCTATAGTCTTGAAATGGAAATGCCGATGAAATGTTGTGACAGATAATGGTAGGGTAAAAATTTTACAATTTATGATTGCATTGTTTTGAAAATGGGATATTTAAACTTTTGCCTGCCACAGCATAAACGCACACGCGTGCCCTCCATACCAAGCCACAATTTCATCCCCTATTTTGTCACATATTTGTGTCGTTTGGCATATAGGGAATGCGTTTGCCTGTCACGTATATGTGACAATGGCGTCCAAAAGGTTAACATGTAAGCGACATGACTAATAAGTTTATTACAAGCTACCGGAAAATATTTACAAATGTTACTGCAAATTTTGCCAGAAAATCAGTTTATTTAGATCAGACATTTTGCAGATAGTAATTGAATCCGAACGTACGAATTGAGACCAAAGAAACGATGGATGGATTGTGTGAGGTATTATTAAAAGATAAAGGAGTAAATGATAGCATGACAGTTGACAGAGGAGAATGGAAGAAATGAACGTGTTGTGCCGACCTCATGTTACACGCCACAAGGGAATGAAAATGCTGTACGATTTATGAATTTTATTGAATGAATTTATATTGTCACTTACGGGATATCTTCCGTGATTATTTATTATTTTAAGCTCCCGAAATTTCGACGCTGTTGCAAGCGCCATGATCAGGGGGGTTAAACTTCCTTAGATTGGCGTAAAACAAAATTTTCATGGATAGCGCTGCCATCAGTGTGTTTGAGGACACAAACTTTTCAACTGTTTTACTGTTTTACAACTGCCACAAAGAGAGCTGCTATTTTAGACAACTTATCAGTGAAGTAGATAGCCTAGCGGTGACAGCGGTTGCCTTGTGAATACTAGTTCTCAAGTTCGAATCCGTAATCAGGAATTACTTTTTGTATTTATTTGGTTGTACAGAAACTAACAGTGCCATCTAACAGTTGAGATGCACAGTTTTTAAAACGAAAACCAGAGTTGCGTATCTATCTTGTATTATATAGTGTATTATCTATGGCCATGATCGCGGGTTGACTGGAGAGTGCGGGTGGATGGAAAATAAAATTGTTACGAGCAGACAAATCTGTCTACCCTCTTTCTTTTCTCTCTTTCACCGTGAAAGCTGAAAACAGTGTTTGATTTAAGAATGGTTTGGTTGGTTGCCAATCTTCTAGAATGTGTGTTACCAGCGTCGGGCACTAGCTGTTTGGCAGTTTGCTGAACTGGACCTAATTGGCGGAGCCGCGAGACACACAATAGTACTTACTTATCTAGTTTTTTTTCCTGTTGAATTTTAAGTTTTTGTTGTGTATTTTTGTTTTTTTTTATTAACATTTATTTTTGTTTGTTGTGTGTTTTTGTGGCATGTGCCATTTAAACATGATATCTTTGTTTCTTTATTAGCATAAAATATTAATACCTATTGACAAAATTCCATCCAATTAATTCACCAGTGTAAACTAACGTTATCTAACAAAGTCGTGTAAAATATATCTTTACTACAAACAAGATTACAGAAATTAATTAATCGCGCTAAACCTATCGCGTTGCCTACATTTACGAATCACAAGCCGACATGCAATAGTAATTATTATCCATCACCCTTACAAGGGTGTAAACACCAACCATTATGTCCTAAGCGCCTTTTTCAACCGCCACATAACAAAACCTTAACACAAGGTAACAAAGTCCAATTTCCCGAGCACCCAGACCTTTGGTTGCTAAGTTAATCACTAGAAATTGTCTACCAAATAGCAACGAGCGATGTTTCACAGAGGTTAATACGAAACCACATTCATTCTGGACCTAATACGGAATTTTGACGTAAATTTTGCATATAAAATGTCGAGATAGCGGTAAAATATAGTCATTAGCTATAGAATCGAGCGGGTGGTAATAGCCAGTAAAATGTTGTACATATTGTACCGAGTGGTTGTCTAGTAAAGTGTGTTTGAACACTAAACTTGTCTAATAGTGGCGCACCCCTGGCGGTACCAAGATTGAAATTACGGGTTCATTAGTTGTTTACAAGATAACGGTATCGGTATATTAAATGCATTAATGTGTTCAGTTCTGAGAGTTCATTAAAAATATTTATCGACTAGCTGATCCGCGCAACTTCGTGTATTGATTTTTTTCCGTTTGCAACATTTTTATTGATGCACCGTTCCTGTTGGTCGTGGCGTGATTTTATATAGCCTTCCTCGACAAGTCGTTTCTGAGATTAGCGGGTTCAACCAAACAAACCAAATTTTTCAGCTTTATAATTTATAGAGAAGAAAGCTTGAATTTGACTTCCCACAAGTCATCAACTCATTTTACTTCTCTAGTAGCTAAAACCGAGACCGTAAGCCTAAATCTAAGGGGGTATAAGGTTCTGGCAAATTCAAAATCTGTTCAGAAAAATCTTCAACCTTTTTCCGACGTCCAGACTATCGGATAGGTGTCGCCAGAAGCATTGGATGGATTAGTCTGAAAGCTTTCACACGTACCAGCAGATTCTACTCGTACATTTGCCTACGTTTGCTGCTGGCGGCCTGAACGTGAGAAAAGCCGTACAATGCCCTAATAAAAAAATTAAATTAAAGAACATATAACCTCAAAAGATGCTCTTCAAGAATGCTTCTACGCCAATCGCGAAAACGGTGACAGGCGGAATGTCGCTATCTCATCATCATCATCATTCTCTTGCCCTTATCCCAATTTATTTGGGGTCGGCGCAGCATGTCTTCTTCTTCCATACTCCTCTATTTTTCGTCATCTCATCAGACACTTCTTTTCTTACCATATCCTTCTTAACACAGTCCATCCATCGTTTCTTTGGTCTTCCTCTACTCAAATACCCATCCACATTCATATTCAAAACTTTTTTCACGACATTTTCCTCATTCCTCCGCATCACATGCCCATACCACGACAACCGATTACCACACAACTTTTCAGTCACCGGCGCCACTTTCAGACTTCCTCTAATATACTCATTCCTTACTTTATCCATTCGCGTAACACCACTCATCCTCCTTAACATTCTCATCTCCGCGACATGCAGATGCCTTTCATTCATCCCTTTTGTGGCCCAACATTCTGATCCATACAACACGGCAGGTCTAATGTCGGAATGTCGCTATCTATCAGAATAATTTTAAAAGAGGAAAACCAGCAGTGTGTGTCGCTGCGGTCGAGCGACACTGCCGCTGCGGTCACCTGAAGGTGAAAGCGTTATCCCGGCCCGCGAAATTCATATTTTCTTACGTTTTTTGCAATTTCCAGGGCAGTGCTAAATTTTATGTCATCATCAAAACAACCCTCCAAGTTCATTAGAGTTGATGAACGAATTTTTCACGGTCAAAGTCCTTCTTCGACTCTTATGAACTTGGAGGGTTGTATTGATTATTATAATTATGTAACTTAATACGTCTTACAGTCGCGACCGATATGTTTATCAACACACAACTTAGCACTACCCTGCAAATTGCAAAAAACGTAAAAATAATAATTTCGCGGCCTACCTTGGATCATCCCCCTTAAGAAGAGCATCTTCATCCACCACCACAAGACGTCACATGTAAAAAGTTCATGTTCATCTTACCGGGGCAGACAGAACGTCACTCGCTTACTTAGCATGCCAAGCAGTGCACCTAACTACGGTACGGGGTAGGTGCTTACCTGGAAACAAAGAGAAAAGTTTTATTAGATACGTCTGATCACAAAATGAAAAATCCCTTAAATCGTTGTAAGTTACTTTTATAAAGAATTTAATTACAGATTTGCTACTAACTAACTTTGAATAAGTGTTAATAGAAAATAAGAAAACATGAAAAATATGAGTGTTTTATTAAAAAAATATGATAATAGTCCATAACACGTTTCTATAAAATATCGGCTATCGTGTTGTTTTTTTTTTATCAAACACCCTGTTTACTTACAAATTTCTCCGTTCACATTTTCCAATTCATCAAGCATTTTATTTTTCAGTTGTTCGTTACGGGTAGTCACAGAGCTGACTTCCTCCTGAGGGACACGACCTGGTTTTGAAGCAACATAAATAAATTGCGGCTTTTAAATTAAACCTGAAAGCTTTTCCTTTTAGCAATTTTAATAAAAAAAGCATTTTGCAATTACTATTCCATTTATTAACACTAGTTATTATTAAAAATTGTGTAACATAGCGATCACGCATCACTCACTGGTATCTACATAATAATGGAACCTTATTTGCACGCAACGCCTTACGTGTGGTGTCCAGGACCATGTAACTGAAAAACTTTTATTCTATGACTTTTAAAAATAATACATGTTAATCAGATGATCGCGACAGTTCCTATTCAAAGTCCATTATTTTTTGCAAACAACAACTCGTGGAGTCAATGTTGTTCATTTTCATGGTCCGAGACACCACACCGTCTTGCGTTTATTATGTGACACTTTGTATAGCCGGCAACTGTAACATGCCTGGACAACCTGATGTTTGATCGTCACGAAGTGAAGTAGAAGGTACGTAACAATCAGTGGCGTAGCTACCGCCGTATCTGCCGTATCGGGCCACGGGGGCCCCCCGACGTGCGTAAGCAAAAATTACTAAAAAAATCCAAATTTATTTTTATTTCAGAAATGACAAAAGTCAAAAAAGCGATTTCTTTATATTTAATTTGAATTGTTGTTAATAATTAATTATGATATGAAACTAATTATGATGAATAAATATATTTCTTTTTCACTTCTCATGCTCTAAAAGTACGCCATAATAGCCCAACGAAGCGGGATTAAAGTGACCGTTTATTCCCTAGGGAGTAAAAAGTAAT
The DNA here is from genome assembly GCA_916618015.1 of Xestia c-nigrum. NCBI lineage: Eukaryota > Metazoa > Arthropoda > Insecta > Lepidoptera > Noctuidae > Xestia > Xestia c-nigrum. The sequence continues at coordinate 11,584,438 of OU745248.1, forward strand.
TTAAAAATAAAACCGACTTCAAAAAAGAACAAAAACGTAAAAATAACTTTAGCTTCTGAAGTCGGTGGCCTTTGTTTGCTTGCTTTAGTTTTTTTGTCACCGGTCCGGAGTCGGTTTTATTTTTTGCAAAAAAGTTTTTATTTTTCACTTTTTAGTGGTTCACATGTGCTTGATATATGGAAAGTGCATACCGTTACAATTAAAACAAGCCCAAACACGACTAGGATACATTGTCTCATTATGGAGTTCCATGACTCTTGGCTTCATCATCAGATCTGATGGTAGAATGGTTCTTATCAAACGCAAATGCTTTACTTGTTGTAGAAAATATCAAAATCGCAACACGATTTCATATAAAATTTGAAGAGTTCCCTCGATTTCGCCAAGATTCCATCATCAGATCCAGACTTGGCGATTATGGGACCATTTGGGAATAATACCCTTTCCAACAAAAAAAGAATTTTCCAAATCGGTTGCCAAGCGACGGAGTTATGCCCGAACAAACATAAAAAAAAAAAAAAAAAAAATAGAAACATCCGAATTGAGAACCTCCTCCTTTTTTAGAAGTCGGTTAAAAATGGAACGTTCTTTTACTCTGAAACATAGTCACAAAAGGTTAACTTATCAAAGGTTTCATTTTTTTCAAATTGGCTTGCAAATAGAAAGTGGTTTATTGAAAAAAAAAAACAAATGAACTCTTCAATTCTTATGTTTTAAATGACTATTTTTCTCGCACTCGAAGTCTCGAGGTGCAAACTGACAAGTACAGTTTGCACCTCGAGACTAAACGCCAATTTAATATACCCTCGCTTTCATTGCCTCCCTCGCAAGCTCGGGAGTCATCCACCTCGGGTATATAATGGCTTCGTTTAGTCCCTCGTTATAAAATATACTATTTTTTTTTCCGTTGTGAGAAATCTTTACCCTTCATAAGGGCCGCAAACAATTTTTATATGGGCCCCGCCAAGGCACGCTACGCCACTGGTAACAATCGTAGGAAATCGAATTCTGCAGTGTCTGTCTAACACTACTTATATCTTTTTTTTTAAAACATTCATTTTTCAACGTTTTAACAAATAAATAAATATGTCCTATACCCTTCAGCCAGTAGCGCTATAGCACACAGAATTATGTGCTAATAATTATGTGAAGAAAGATACAAAACTAGTGATCGAAAGTCTCAAAAATGGCTTTCCACAAGACAAGGTTTAATGAGCTAAGTTAAATTAACCTGTCATCCACCAAGAACCACTTGAAACGACTGAAACCGAAACAAGTATCGGAAACTCGGTACCAACAAAAGAAAAAAAAGGTTAAAAACAAAGAACAAACAAGGCTTCAGTTGGCACACGTTAACTGAAACAAAAGAGGCTCAACTCAAAAGAGTTGCCAAGTAAAAAATAAAACCTTATTAAACGGAATTTTACAGGCTGAAAAAGAAAAAAGGTAAACAATTTTCGTCCGGAAGCGAAAAGCTGAAAGTGGATGAAAAGTAAGCACAGTGTTTCGGTGGCATGTTGAATACTGCAAAATTTTAATGTTATACAAGTAAGTAGTCGTATAATTTATTAGTTAAGAATTAAATACAAGTTTAGAAACAAAAATTCATCATCATCATCATCAGCCTATAATGTTCCCACTACTGGGACACGGCCTCCTCTCAATGAGAGGGAATGGGCTATAATCTACCACGCGGGCCCAGTGCGGATTGGTAGATGTCACATGTCTTCGAATTTTTGATTCTAGGACATGCCGGTTTCCTCACGATGTTTTCCTTCACTGTTTCGAGAGCAGTGGTGATGAAATAAATTACACAAAGTAATGCGCCTGTCTGGGTTTGAACCCACGACTTACTGTTCGTAAGTCGGGGCCGCCACCACAGGGCCACCGCTGCTCCTGAAACGAAAATTAATAACAGAAAAATAAAAGCTGTTTGTCGTTCGTAGTTCTTAATGTTAAAGAATGAAATATTATCACGATTTATTAATAATACAATCTTTGTGCCCGACAATTAACGTACTTTCATACAAAATGGCATCCCCTTTCAACCCATTTACGGGATGAATTTTCAAAAAACCTTCAATAGTTGCTCTCCTTCGATTTTTAAAGAATTCTAGTTTCTAGACCCAGTATTTTGTAAGTTGACAGTGTATTTGAGATTTCTATAATATTAAGTAGATTTCCTACAATTGAAAACCTCTAAAGTTACAAAACCTAACCTAATTCTTCTGAATTGTCTTAAACGTTACTTGCACGGCGCACACGAAATTCCCCGACAAGATTCACAAACTTGCTTAACGAGTGCCAATATAGATGACAAAGAGACTCTCGGTTTTCGTAAATTTATGAAGAACTTTACATATGACGTAGATTAGACGCTTTAATAAATCCACGTTTTCATAACTGTAGGATTTTGGAGATAATGTGGTTTAGCGGGAGCCTGTTCCCAGAGTTAATGATCGGTGACTTTTGAAACTTACAGGCGAAAAGTTTCTTTTAAATCTCTTGTTCAATATGCGAGCCTACTAAACTTTTGCCTCAATATAAAACAGTGTTTCAAGTCGTCCATCTCTCATTCTTATTCTTTATTGCACAAAAATTAAAAGTACAACTACAGTACTTTCTCAAGTTATTATGCCTTGTGACTGTGACTGTAGCTTCTGATTTAGTTTTGTATTTTTGACATTCAAAAGTGCCGTAATGGTCTAATTGAAATAAACGATTTGAGTTTGAGTTTGAGTTTTGAGTTTGAAAGAAATACACACAAATTGCCATATACGTATAGCTTATGTACAACGGCGAGCTTAACCCAGAATTGGGTTTTCTTACAGCAAACCTTACTTCGATTGTGAGATTTTAGGAAGAAACATACTCGTAAGAAAAAAAATAAAAATACACTGCAATTAGGACCAAACATAAGAAATATCGACCAAGACGTAAAAGGAAACGCCCAACTCTTTAACCAATGTGTCTTTACTACCCTCTACCCCGACTTTTAGTTTCACAAACTTCTGCAATTTTTCCACGTAGAACGCACGATTAATGAGCTGGCGTACGATCTATCGTCATAAGTGCTGTCTTTCCAGAATGTTCCGTAGCCCGAGGGTGTTTGCTTTCCATTTTTTCTCGTCGCTTTTCACGGGCAGTATAAAAGTCTGAAATATTAGCTGAACACTGTTCACACTAGCTCGCGACGAAGAAGTTTTTAAGCACCTTTTATGAGGACGTATATGTTTTTTTTTTGCTTGCTGTGCAAGAAGTTTTTTTTTGTAAGTAGCCAGAAATGTGGAGGTGATTAACAGATTTTGTAGAAGTCATTTGTTTTATGAATTTGCGATTATGATTGCATAGTAAAATAGGTGATCAAATCGGATGTTACGCTATGGGTAGGTGGTGCGAAGGAATAGGGAAAATTTTGAGTTTAATCAGCTTTATAAGAGTAGAAAAGAAATACCGAAGTAAAGATGTATAGTCTGCATGTGTAAAAAAGAGGGGCTAATATGGCAACAAATAATTTGGGAAGGGCAGGAGAATGATGAATTAATTTTTGGTACCAACTTAACTCAACAATTTCGTGCACCTCCTGTACATAGGCTGGTGTAGAAATAGCAATAAAAAAAGCGACAGGCTATTAATTTGTGTTTGCAAAACCGTTTTAAATCACGATTATTGACACCTAAAAGTTTTTTCAATTTCTTGAAAATGAGGCGAAGTTGTAATCAACATAAATAAGTAAACATGGTGATTTTTATAGACTTTTAAAGTTAACTTTATGGTAATTGATTAAATTTAATTAACATGAAATGTGTAATTTTTCACGTTGTTATATCAATAATGAACGAAACACCTTTTACGTTGATGCCATTTCAGAAGTGTTTAAAACTTAAATATCCAGTTATTGTAAACAGTGCAACTTTATAGGCTACCATATCATGAGGTGCTCATCCTTCTACTTCATACTAATATTAAAGTTACTTTGTCTGTCTGTTTGCTACTTTTTCACGACTAAACGGCTGATTAGATCGTCATGAAATTTGGCAACGACTGCAAGGAGGCACATTTCAACCTGGGGAAGAACATACTTAAGCTATATAATATCACGCAAATAAGTTACGGGGTGAGCAATAGTATATTTTATATCGAGGGACTAAACAAAGCCATAATATACAAGAGGTGGTATGGTGGACTCCCGTCCCGAGCGTGCGAGGGAGTCAATGAAGCCGAGGGCCCGAGGGTATATTAAGTTGGCGTTTAGTCTCGAGGTGCAATCTATACTTTTTACTTTGAGTGCGAGAAAAATAGTCAATTTAGTACAAAAACTTTTGTTTCTTATTCCTCCAGTACATAAAACTTTATGATGACCGGATTTGGATGAAATTTGGTATACAGATAGTTTAAAAATTTGGAATAATAAATAGGATAGTTTTTATCCCGTGGGACACTTACTGAACTAAACGCGGACCAAACATTTAATGATTTAAGTTTTCCTCATTATTCTCCAAAACATCTCGTTGTTTAAGTTTCTCGTGACGTTTTCTATTCTAAGTAAGAAACTTAGAATAAGATAGCGTTTTCTAAGCTCGCCTTTTGTTTGTCTCATTCTCACCCAGACAAATGGCTATTCAAAATAATGGCTCATTATATTCTTAAGTACTTAGTAGACGTGGAGGTGTCACTCTTATTATACAAGAAAATTTTAGCCAGTCAGCTGGTAGCTGGTAGTATGATTACATCACCACTGCTTTCAAAATGTTGGAGGTTTAATCAATATGTTGAAGGTAGTGAGACTTTGCCAATAAGCAAAAGCATGTTATACATTAGTCTAGCTGATGCCCTATACTAAGACCTTCCTCGACAACGACTCTATCTACTATTGTATTGATGAAAACAGCATGAAAATCGGTGCAGTAGTTTTTGAGTTTTTCGCGAACAGACAGACACAAGCGGCGGAGGATTTTGTTTTATAATAAGTATAGTGATTAGTCGTAAGGTTTATAAATGACACTAAAAAAACACAGCTTCTTCTAAAAATACGCGAGTATCGCATGAACTCATACAAAAAATTAAAAATCCTCACCGCTCCTACACAAATTACACGAAAAAAACCTCTAAAATTTCCCGCAAAATCCACGTAAACAAATTAAACACGACTACCATTAAACACAAAACATCTCAATTACACTAAAAACGTACTTAAAAGAAAACTGAGGCAATCTGCCAAATGAAGCAAGATTTTATGCGAATAATCTCGGCCGGGTAGTACAGCGGAGTGGCTGGTACGCGGGCAAATTGGCCACTCCACCAGGCTCGTGGCAAGTGGCTACATCAGTGCAGTATCTCGTGCCAGTATCTCTTCAGCTCTTGGAAGCTGGAGTTATCGTCAAGTGCCCGATGTTGGCAATGGAGGATCTTTTTCTTGAAATATTCTATCTTTTTCAGAGGATGTTATTATTTTGCGTTTCTATTTTGTGCTTTTTGTAAGCCATTTTTATATGTAGGCTGCCTTGTCTGTAATTGGCCACTTCGGGGGCTCGTGGCAAGTGGCTACATCGTGTTACTATTTTATGGTTTTGCTGCTTGAAAAGTTTTTGCCAGTAATGTTTATGTAGTCTGTCTTATTTTAAATTGGTGACTTCAGGCGACGAGCCCCTGAAGTGGCATGTGGCTACATCACATAGTCTTTCGTGTCAGTATCTTGTCGCTTCAACTCTTGGAAACTGAAGTTATCGTCAACAGCCTGATGTTGGTACTTAATGGCGTAATTTATCTTGAAAATTTTCTATTTTTAAGAGGATAGAGGATGGTTATTACTCGTATTTTCGGTTTTATATTTGTTTCGTTGCTTGAGAATTTTTGTAGACATTTTTATGTGTAGTCTGTCTCGCTTTAATGAGCTGCTGTTATTGCTATGAGATGTAATGGAAGATCTTTTAGAAGCTATGTATTATTCTACGTTACGGCACACTTAAGGAGGTATTTCATGATATTGTAGTCACATTATATTTAGGGTTGTTTGATCCCGTGCCACTGTTCTTCACCTAGTTCCAAATAAACCTGATTGTTTTTTTATATTCAGTGTTATGCTACTCTTTGGGTATGACTGTGAATGGATATAAGAGTAGAGGAACCCAAGAAACGATGAATGGACTGTGTGAAGAATGATATGGCTACAAAGGAGATGTCTGATGAGATGACGAGTGATGGAGAAGTGTGTAGGAAGAAGACACGCTGCGCCGACTCCAAATGGATTAGGAAAAGGGGAGAACTGTGATAATGATGTTGGATTGATACTCTAACTGATTAGATAGGACAAGTAGGTGTTTTGATGATATTTTGAGATGAAATCATTAAACAAGCTGATCATATAACAACTAATCTTTAGACAGAATATTAAGATGGCTGAGAGAAGATAGCACAGAAAATAAATTTATAATAATAATTGAATGATCAGGAAAACCAACAGAAACATTTGTATAAATAGTTGCGTTTTCATTTAGTAACAAATATATTTGCATTTCAATATAAAAATCATTTATTCAATCCTAAAGCCATAAATCAATATCATCCCCATTGTGCTAATGGTCCAGCCGATCTCCATATACATACATACACATACAACATAGCTGCGTGCTATACAGGCAACGCCGCGGGATTAACCACCCCGTTTGTTTACACTTTTTACGCCAATACCCTGATTAAGTGCTGCGATATCGAATCATATTTGTATATACCGTTCGTTTGTCATGATAAATGTAATAAAATTAAAGATAACGTGTTTTGTGTTTCTTTTTTCGATAATAGTACATTTTGATACTAGTGAAGAAAGTTTGTTATTGTAGTTCAAGGCGGTATTAAAACACGAGTCGTAAGGCGAGGTTGTTTTTGAGACGAGAACTGCAATAACAAATGTCCACGTGTATCAAACGACGTTTTTCAATACACTTTTGAAGAAATAAAATAAAATAATGTACTTAAAATATTTGTGTCATGAATTATTACGAGACTATGTTTTTTTTTTTTTGTTTTCCCGCTTTCATTTATTTACTAATTTAGCTGACTATGAAATTCGACTGATTTGTCGGGTTAGTGGTCGTATGCGCGACTGCTGAGTATGAGGTCCTAGGTTCGATTGCCGGGTCGGGCAAAGTATGATTGGATTTTTCCTTCAAAAAATTCTCAGACTCCGCGGCTACTACCTACTGAGAAAATTTTCTGCCTGGTTGATGGTAATAGCCCCGCCCCGTATTACATTGATCTTAAATATATCTCGCGAAATGTGGGTGTACTATTAGGTATAACTCTGCCTAACCCTTCAGGGATAACAGGCTTGATATTATGTTATGAAATTTGACAGTTCTGAGAGACAAATTTTCAATGTGTTTCTTATTTCCATTACTTACGACTTTCATTCAACAGGGACTTTCAATCAACAGCTTGGACATAGCTTTTCAGTAACTTATGTCGATTTACAAATGTCACTTTACTTAGGCCCATGATCCCTCCATTAATTCCGATTTAGCAACACATACACCAAAACATTTGCAAGCTTATTTGTACCACAATAAGAACAGCAATTCCATAACAACTTTCCAGACTTTTCTTTCTAAGCATGCAATACAAATGCTTACTTTGAGAACAATCAAACTTCGCCAGACATTCATAACTAGTTTAAAATTCAATAAACAACGGAAAACTGACCTGCACAACAGTACAGTCCGGCAAAATGAGAAAACTCGCAGTAAAACAAAGAACGACAACAAATTGAGAAGCCTTTGCGTCGTAAATTGGCAATACCGGGTAGAATTTTGGTGTAGCAACACTGAGCTGTCAAGTGTCAAGTCAATTAGCTGCCCGAAAGAGGGTATCCCTTTGTTACGAGCTGTCAAAAACGTCTGGCAATTTCCATACCTGACATATCACTTGACTTTTTCCCCCATTTTCCATGATCCAATGAATTTGCAGCGCGTAGAAAAGAATATCTATGCTCGCAATAATTGCCCGCTCTCTTTTACAAGCGAGTATATAACTCATTTGTTATCAATAAATGTAATGTAATAATATGATGATGATGCTTAAGAACTGCTAATCATCCAAGTGGGCAGTTTAATCGTAGCATCGAAAAGTCTGTAGACACTTCATCAGATAATTAAATGAATCGATATAGGTAAATCAAAAATTAACGAGAGCCCAGGACCATACTAATATTTGTAAAGGACTCTTAAGACTCTTCATACTCCTCCAACATAACTCAATCTACGAAGTTCTTTACTCCTCATCTTAGCGGCATACCAAATAAAAAAGCCTTACAAAAGGACCAGAAAATCTACATTACATTCCAGTTATCAGATCATTAATCATGATACTTGACATTCAGCGATCACATAAGCAATCACATTTTGTCACTACAGAGTAATTGGCTTACAGAAATAGCTACAAAGTGATTAATGATGAATGGATATACCTACGGTCAATATGTGCAGTTCGAGTGTTCGACAGACCAGTCGGGTATGAATAAAAAGCAGTAGAATGGCTAACTATGGACGGAATACCTATTTACGAAAGAACGAGGCGAAAGGAGCACAAGCAGGCTTGAGAAAGCTGTTGGATGTTTGTGAGAGCTATGTTGAGGAGCACGGTTTAAGATACAATGCCAAAAAGAGTGAGGTTATAATTTTTGGAGCAAAGTCCTCAGATAGGTTTCCTTCCATAAAACTAGCAGGTCTTGAATCGTGTTCAGCAATTTAAATACCTCGGCCATATTGTTACCGCAGACATCAAAGATGTAGAAAGGGAACGAAGAGCATTGGTGGTTCGATGCAAGGCTTTTCAAAGAATGTTGTCAGACGTTGTAAACGTGTAACCTCTAAATAAGCTGTACGCAAAGAGCCATCAATGCTCTTCGAGTTCAGTATAACAATGCATTCAGGATGCTGCTGGGGCTGCCACGCTTCTGTAGTGCGTTGGGAATGTTTGCTGATGCGCACACTGATGGCTTCCTAGCTATCAGACGTAAACGTGCTGCGTCGCTACTGCAGAGGGTCAGGGGCAGCTCAAACAGTTTCCTGCATGTCATTGCGGGGCAATTAGATTGCCCTTTTAAGCATTATATGTCAAATCTACATGTTCTTCTAGCATAATTTTTAAGGTCATGTTTACTAACAATTTATAAGGATGTAAAGTATCTGAAATAAAATGATTATTATTATTATTTTTATAAGGCCTGAATTCTTGTAGCGCTGACGGCCGGTCGCGCACGGTGTGTCGCGTACGGGTATACATTGTTTTCTATACATATAGCACCGTACTTTGACGCTGACATCAGCGACGACTGACAGCCATATTATGTTCTTGCTGACATTACTCGTACGACCGACCGTCCGCGCGACAAGAATTCAGGCCTAAGGATATGGCAGGTGGCGTTCGCAAGTTTCTGCTTACCTCAATGGGTTAAAGTATGAGAAAGTAAATATGCTTGAATCTTGTAATTGACCGATGCTATCAATTTCTTCTACTTTTACGACACTGAAGATCCAGAAAAAGAATGAAATAACGAAATGGAGAAACAGTTATTTTGAACCCAGAAATACTAGAAAAGCATAACAGGTAAGCTTACGGTCGACTAGTATACTTAATTGTTTATATTGTTCGGATTAATTGCATGCACAATGATATTGAACATGAAAATAATTTAACCAACACAACAAGTTAGCAGAATGAAGTAAACAATAAAATAACCAGTGCTGCTGATTCATTATAATTGAGCTCTGATGAGTTTTATACTTTATCTGTCGCTTTTCCGGCCTTTGTTCGTGTCGCAATCATTGATACTATTGTTATTTACTACTATTTAGCGGGAACATCCCGATAAATAGGTGCTATTACTCATACTGACTATAATTTGGCGGAAAAAACCGAACCGATTTCTACCTATTTTTTTTCACAAGGAAAACTACGTATAGTTCACTTGCAAACAACAGTATATTCCCTTTGGGTCCACTGCAGTCTGATAAAACTGTACCTTGACTAGTAAAAGTACTAAAAATTGATTCGTAATATGGAGAAAGGCAAAGGCAATAAGTTCACGAGTTTCATGTGACTCACATGAAAACACTAAAACAAACAAATGAAATATGAAGCTGACAACAGACGAGAACAATAGCACAAAACAAACATTTATCTCATAGCCAAAAAGAAACAATTCACAGTCATTTATTTGCCAAAAAGCAGTTGACCAGTTAACCGAACAGTTAAAGCGTCGACCAAAACACAAAACGTTGGTAACGAGAATAAAGGCCGTAGTTTTAGCTGACAAAAAGCAAAGCATTGTGCACCAGTTAGAAGTGGTGAGCACAATGGAGTTGTAAACTGCTCGGTAGCAAGGTACAGCAACGTTTAAAATAAAGAAAACTGGTGTGACGGAGATGTTTTGATATTTTTTTCAGTATACTTCTGTATTTGGTGAAAATGTACGAACGAACAATGGTGGTCTGCCAAAACTGTCAGTTGGATCTGGTCTCTAAAACCAAGATGTAGAAGAGACATTGGAGCTAAGTTAATTACTAGAAAATTTGATTGGTTTAATTAGACTTAACAACACAGCCAGGACACGCGACGCCCATGCCTGCTGAGTTAGTCATCCAAGAAAAACTAGTTTTTTAAATAAGGAACTCAGAAGTGTATCAAATGATGAATCAGGACCGGCAAAACTTACAGAAGGAACTAAAATGTACAGTACAATCAACTTCTACAAAGTTGACCATGTGCAAATATAGAACTACACAAAACAGTGGATAAAAACGATGAGTTAGAGTGTGGATATCACTTGCGGCCAATAAACACAAGAAGTAATGGAGAACATTTTGATACCGCTCGTACTTTATATAAGTTTACATGCTAAAGGAATAGCTCGTAGGAATGCAGCAATTTGTTGGGAGATATATGAATGAGATACGGGAATATAAATTAATACAAAGCAAAATAAAATGTAGGAAAAGTTTTATAACACTTCTCATAAGAAATAGTTTTTTTGTAGTGACTGTGAAGAAAAGATGGATGGATGGACTGTGTCAAGGATGATTAGATGGCTAGAAAGTAGGTGACTGTTAAGATGCTGCTGCGCCAACCCCAAATATTTTGAGATACAGACAGGAGAATGATGATGTAAAGAAAAGATGAATGGATTATGTAAGAAATTCCAAGAAAGGAAAAGAAGTAGATGATACACTGACGGGTGACAGAAGAGAATGGGAGAATAGGGCAAGAAAGCAAGAGCAGGAAGATGTAAAGTAACTATAAAGAGCAAATAATGTATTAAGTATTTTCTTTTCGATTAAACATGATATTTACGAGACAGATTTTTTGACAGGATTCAGATAAATCTGTTGAACTTTTGCATCGAAGGGTTAAGTAATTACCGTATCGTCTAAAAGAATTGATTCTTCCGACAAGAAACTTTTGAAAGACAATACAAGGATTCCAATCTTTGACACCCATATCATTACTTGGTAAACAGGAACTGGATATAAAGCATTAACGCTGACAACTAATGGAAAGCGCATTAACTTAAAAATAAATGAAATGTACTCAAAAACGTAGGAAATGAAACATTAATCTGTTAGCCAAGGGTAAGAAAGTAATTTATCATTATCGTTGGCTCAAAATGTAATGGATTTGTAAAAACAAAGGAACTGAAATGAGTTTACTCATTTCTTCGAATCGGGGTTGGAGGTTTGAGTAAAAAGGTTTGATGGTAAACGAAACAATTGTGATAGCAGTTTGATTTGATTGCCGGGAAATATCCGAGATGATAGTAACAATATACTATGATAATAATAGGTACAAACAAAGAGATTTAATGCTATAAAAGAGAGGCTACCTAATAATAGATAATAAGTAAACGGTGCGTCGCTCACACATAGTCGGCTATCTGTCACTAATGTCAACTGTCAGTCACCACGAATGGCGGGAAGTTGGAAGGTGTAGTGTACCCTGGACTGGAACTTGGTTGTACCGGTGAGTCCGTGATGCAGTGAGTAAATACTGTTTTCAACCTATCAGCCCTGCAACAATTACAACGGATACTACAGGTATATTTTAAACATCTTTGGATTCAAGCAACACGCGGGAAGATCTCAAACGTTTAAAATTTTCGTGGTTTTCTCGTCAAAGTACCTATGAATATTTTGTTCTCAAATAAATACGGAAAGCTTGCATCACACACATATTTATAGTCCAAGCCTTGCAAATATATAATAATATAAAATCCCAATGTTGTCTGCAAGTTACCGTTTACAATTTTCCCGTGTTAGTATCCTTTGAGCCTCCCAACATGCTCCAGTCTGCACGGATTTCAACTCAATATCAGAATTTTTCCATATATTTTTAACGTAAACATTTATTGGTATTTCTCTCTATTTATTCGGAAATAACGAAGACCGAGTGTGGAGTCCTAGTCTTGTTTGTGAATATTTTAATGCATACCCTTTGTTATGTCTATCTGAGTGTGAGTTTGTTTGATTTTCATTGAGTTCTCTTTTGCTGTTTCATTTGCGGAATATTTTGTTTCCCTACACCTACTGCTGTTACATTTTTTATATGTCTGTGTACCCAAGTGTTAATTATGAATGTGAACGGGTATACGAGCAGAGGAAGTCCAAAGATACGATGTTTGGACTGTGTGATAAATGATATGGCAAGAAACGAGGTCAGCGAGGTGTGTGATAAAATGAGAGTAAAAGAAAAGTATAGAAGAAGAGGACATGCTGCGCAGACCCCAAAATACATTGAAATAAAAGCCGGGAGAGTGATAATGAACGTGTATGTTGTAAAGCATCACACGAAAACATAAAGTAACCCTCTAGAAAAAAACAGGTTTAAATATCATAAAAGTTTGCCTTTGAAGAGAGGAATATTCAATAATGTCTCCCAAGGTTCTCCTTCGGTACACATGAGACTCCACAATCTAATAGTAACTCGATTTTTTCAGGCTGTGCGTGTTCTGTCAATAGCTAAATAGTTTTTTTTTTTAAGTAGGCATCCGGCCGCGTCGTGTTTGGCGATTTCATCAGCATTTATCGGGGCAGTTGTTAATTCAGTAAATGCCGTCTGTAAACGGTAACCAGTATAAAAATGGAAAACCTTAATCACGTTGAGTATTTCACAATAATGTCCCAAGAGTATTGAACAATTTATATTCTTTGTAAATGCTTTTAACCCTATGACGATCTACATAATGTATACGCTAAGCCGTCGCGTTGGTCCAGGCTGCCCTTTGGAGATCTTTGACAACCAAATGACCCCAAAAGTGTGACAACCAGTCTTACCAAGGGGTATCGTATTAAACAGTACTAACTGGGTTGTGGAGATCAGATAGGCAGTCGCTTCATGTAAAATACTGGTATACAGCGGAATCCTGGTTATGGAAGCCGACCTCAACATAGTTGGGAAAAGGCTAGGCAGATGATGACGATGAATACTATGGTATTATAATCACTGGCTGAAAATGAACAAGACAGGTATCAACAAAATCCAGTTATAGAAACATTCGAATTTTAAAATTCCCATTTCAATCATTGCTACACAGAACAAGAGTGGCTAGTTAAAAAAAAGAAAACGTCCTCTCAAAGTTGCCAGTGCTCAATATAAAAGTTGAGTGAATAGGCCGAAGAGTCAACGGACACGGCTTACTCCTCAACTTTGTGACCCCAGACTTTACAGTTTACTGATCAGCTTAAAGTTGGTCTGCAGCATGGAGGACTATATATTGCTGTAAATGAAACGTTTTTAAATGGCTAGTGCTTTTCAGGGTGATTTTTTTTTGGTGCAATCGACACACACACATATGATCCAGGCATCTATTGTCAAGTTTAAGTAATTAGTTGAGTTTAAGTAATAAAAACAAAACCAAAACAAAATAATTAAAGTTTTTGACAATTGTACCAGCAATTACTAACATACAGAATAAAAATCGCATCTTAAATAATTATTTTTACTCAACTCTTTCTTTTTTTTAATCAGTTAAAACGAATACCTCATCCCCGCAGGTCAGAATCAACAATTATGGATATTACGGGTCTGGTATGTGTAATACTGCTAATCAGACAAACGGTAAAGCAATATCCATCTCTGCAAATAAGACACAAGAAACATCTTCTCCTAATTAAAGCTCCAGTGTAAACAGATATATTAATTTGAACATTTTATTGAAAGTAAATCAGTGCTGGTACAAACAGGATGAAATTACAAAACTTGGACGTGTCTTACAAAGCATCTCTTTCTCAGATCAGCTAAGTTTTTAATTACGTTCATTGGATAAGTCAAATTAGTCAGAAGGACCAGCCAATGATGCTAGAATTAGGTTATCATTCATTTATTGCTTAAAACGTACGTGATATCGATTTCGGGAAAAAGTTAACTTCGTTCCATCACTTTCCACCAGGCAAGATTACGAAAAGTCAATTAATAAAATAAAATACAACATTTCACCCATTCAAAATGTTGGAAGGAATAATTAAATGACTAGAGCAACTAAACAAGAGCTTCATCATCAGCTTACAACAGTCCACTACTGGACATTGGCCTCTTCAATTGCACACCACTGAACTTAATTCTCGGCAATTCTCATTCAATTTCTACCAGTCACCCTCCGAAGATCGTCGGCCACCGAGCCTGAGGCCCTACTCCCTAACGCTTCGGATCTATCCGTCTCTATCGCGCACGCCTGCAGATGAGTGCGAGTGAGAGAGACGGATGGATCCGAATATAAGGACGAAGCGTTAGAGTGTAGGGCATCTGAAGGCGTACCACTTTACGCTTGCCGATTTTCGGTCTCAACTCAAGATTTAATAACTAACGTGACCATACGTCCCGTTTTGAACGGGACTGTCCCGTTTTTCGATTCTCTGTCCCGGTGTCCCCCAAAAAGGCATCGGGACGCAAAATTGTCCCGTTTTCCTAAACCGCATAAATATTGGGGCGCGAACGGCGTGTGCGACGCCGAAGAATAGGAGATATCTTATTGGGCAGATTTAAAAATTACTACCTACCTGAATGGGAAGACATTCAAAAAGCATTAGATGTATTTATTGAAAAGGGATAATATAAATAGTACTAAAGATACAGAAGTATTTGACGAATTTTCACTGATCACAAACTACATCACTTCGCAAAAGGAATGTAACAATCAAAAAGTTGCGACGGAAAATAGATGGGAAAATAGGTGTTTACCTTTTGTACCATAACTGAAACGTACATACCAGTAGAAAGAGTGAACAAAATATTGTGTGACTTCTGAAAAATCCCAGTTACATGTACCGCTTCTACCGCTTCTGAGAATTTTATTCCTAATTAAAATCTTCACCAACTGTTTAAAAGATAAACCAAACAAATATTTGGCAAACTTTTTTACATTTGCAAGAAATCGTTTTAATTTTCAATATACTTACTCAAATTTGATCTTGCTGCTTTAACTGGCCCAAACGTGTTGAATTGGCGAGCATCATCAACGATAAAAGATCGATGTCCCGTTTTGAAAACAAATTTAAATGGTCACGTTATTAATAACACGTCTGCCCCAACGGTCACCGGTTCTTCGGCTAAGCTATAACAGCTTATTCTTTTGTTTAAGTAATACTGACAATTTAACGATGCTTTTTGATTGCTAGTCCTTCTGTATGTCTTATTTGTCTGGTGTCCGCAAGAGATACCGCAGATGTACATTATTACTACACAATTTGAGAACAAATTAAAACTAAGACAAAGTTATAGACGGAATAGCTGATCAAGACGCGAAGTTGGCAAGTCCGCAAGTTTCAGCCAGCCAGACTGGCTTCAGATGATTTACAATGTTTTCAGGCTGAACTGTTATTACGAAATCTTTTAGTTTTAAAAGGAGGCGTTATATTATCGGGGGTCTTAAATGTTCTAATAAAGTTTTCGGAATTACGTATTTATGTAACGGTAGTGGATGAAATGAAAAAGAAAATGTTTCGTATAAAACGTTCACTTTCTCGTTTTCGTGTATGTATGTGTAAACACAGCTACACATGAAGCTATACATTTCCAGTATAACGTGAACTCATAATGGGCCTCATCAAAAGGATTAACGTCACCAAAAGGGCAATGGAGAGGGCCATGCTCGAAGTTTCCTTGCGTGATCGAATCAGAAATGAAGACATCCGCAAGAGAACCAAGGTCACCGATGTAGCCCAAAGAATTGCCAAACTTAAGTGGCAGTGGGCAGGGCACATTGCTCGCAGAACAGATGGCCCATGGGGCCGAAAAGTTCTGGCGACCGAGAACCGGAAGACGATGCGTTGGAAGACCCCCCACTATGTGGACCGATGACCTGGTGAAGGTTCCGGGAATCCGTAGGATGCGAGTCGTGGAACCGGTCAATGTGGCGACACTTGGGGGAAGCCTATGTCCAGCAGTGGACGTCTTTCGACTGGAATGATGATAACGTAACCTCGCTTTGTATCTTTTTCGAACAGTCTCGCAGCTAATACGATTCCATTTTTTTTTTGTTTAGGATGGTAAATCATCAAATGACTTCTCCCACTCTGGGCGGAGCGGGAGGGAGTGTCAGACTCTTACTGACTAAAACCCATCCAGTTTCCTTCCTCGCCCTTTATGTTCCGGGGCCGCGGTATCTCTTTCGAACAGGCCCGCAACCCCGGCAGTAATACGATTCCCTTGGTCAGACTTTCGTGCCACTTACTACCAGTAGCGACTGTCAACGATCTACAAATGACAGCCGGGACCAACGGCTTTACGTGTTTTCCGAGACACGGAGGAGGCTCGTTATGTACTGGGCGGTTACCCAACTACAGACCAGCCTAGGCAACCGCGGCGTAACCTGAAGATCGACCCAAACACAACAACAACAATCTTAAAATCATGCGAGAAAAAATAAGACCATCTATAATGAAAAACTCAATTTTCCAACGCACTTTCGTTTCACGAGAATAAGCTTGTAAGAATTTTCTCATATCATACAGGATGACAGGAAAAAAATACACCACATGAATTCCTTTTACCGACTTCCGTCATTCATCCTCCATATTGTACTTAGTAGTCAGTGTGGCGTCTCACTGTTCACATACGGTGTACCAGAAAGATGACGAGGGAAAATCCTCGGATTTGCATAGAACTCATTGTTTCTGATTAGTAATCTAGTCGTATTTATATGATCTAATATGTAATGTAACTGGTGTGTAAAGGGAGAACGGATACGGGGAAATTGTTCTATTCATGCATAATTTATTATTGTCATACGATTTTAAAGTAACCCCGAAAATGGCTCGCTTACGAGTGCGTAGTTGATTTTTTTAATTTTTTTTTATCATTCATTTATAATTAGAATTATGTACTTATATGTTTTTCATTTTATATTTTATTATATTATTAAGTACCAGTTTGTGTTATTCCTGTATTATTTTTACAATACTTCTAGAATCTAGTTCTAAAAAATCTAGATTGATTTTTATCGTATACTGCTCAGGAGGCTCAAACGAATACTGAATTTTTAAATCAAGATGCTCTATTATTTAGCAAGTGGCGAAAAGCCGAGCTTAGCCGAACGCGCCCGAAGTTGTGTTCGGAAAGTTAATGACCAGTACATTACAATGTATGCTAAATATTTTGTACAATGTAAATATTTATTGTTATAGTAAAATGTTGTAAATAGATATTAAGTGTATTATAAATATAGTAATTAAATAAATATTTGTTAATAATTGTTGGTTTCTATCCACAGACAATGATCGCGAATGATATAGTAGTAACTGTCAAATCATAGAGATTTTACAGTTACTCATATTTGACATTTGCTACGGGAAAATAGTGAACGTGAAAATAGCGTATTTACAATTTAGATTTTAAGTTTTCAACTAAATAATATTAATATTATAGCCGGTGAAGCGATGACCGCTACAGTATCATCCGCCAGATCTGAGTAATCTGTGAAATCAGAAGTATCTATTGGCACTAACCAGGCCGAAATCTAGACTGGGCGAATATTGATAAAATAATTACCTAGGTATTACAAAATTAACGAATTACGAACATTTAAAGCTGCTAAGGCATTGCAGTCGACCCAATCGGCATAAAATGACTAACTAATACTCTTACAAACAAACACCGTTCTTTTGCAATATTATATATAGCCAAAAAATGTCTTTTATTTTTGTTGTTTTTAAAGCTGTGGACTATATTCAGCCATTAAACGACCGTGTAGAAACAACCCGTATTATTGTGACAGTATTTTCAAAAACAGTCCGTTAGTTTCAGATTTTATCTACCCACATATAAACGTACAGTTGAGTAGCGAGTTAAAACAATGGCTGCCGGGGAACAGCGGACAGCATGCATGTTATCCTGTGACGGTTTAACGAGTTAACCGTCTGAAAAAAGATATAATAGGATTTAAAAAGACAGGCGGAATTCTGGCTGATATTAAGCTTTTGCTTTTCAACGATAGCATGTGTTGCACAAAAATAATATTTGTTTTTATTTTTTTTTAATTTTCGCGACTGACTAAATTAGATCCTCTTGTAATGACTTTTGTCGGCTTGGCACAGGAGAGGTAAAGTAGCTGATGTAACTAATTCACTAAAGACATCATAAGGAAACCCTTAAGATTTGGAAATCCAGAAGGATCGAGAAAACAAAAACACCTAATTCAAAAGCGCAAACGAGGGTTGAAAACCTTGAGACTTCGTGAACGTCAAACCGTACATTATATTCGATCTTTAAAATGTTGGATGTTCCATTCCATTTTTAAAATGACTTTACATTTCTTTTTTTATTGGCAACGATAACGTGGTTCCGAAATCACGTCTCGAGGAAGGAGACAAGGCCATTTATTATACATTAGCACCCTTTTTCACCCTCTCGGCCGAGTTTTTGACTACCGGGTCGTGTCAAGTGTTTTTAAATAAATGTAGGCAGCTGTTACATGTGCGTGTTTTACGTGTTTTTAGTCTGCTGATTAGTGTTAGGTCTCGATTGCGCACAAGTCCAATGAAAACAAGATTTTATTACACCGATTTACTTCATCAATTCATCATCACTCTCTCTTGCGTTCTATCCAATTTTATTTGGGATCGGCGTAGATTATTCTCTGTTACTCGTCATATCACAGGACACCTCCATATCAGTCATCATTTCTTCCCATATCGTCATACATAGTCCTTTCATCGTTTTTTTTATCTTCTCTCTGCTATTATAGCCATTCATCTTCGATTAACAATTGAAGCCATTCATACTTAAAACTTAGCATGTCCAATGCGGTAAAAAACACATTTCAAGAAATGCGACTGCTGTATGACGGTCTAGGAGGGTAAGGAATTGGCAAGACTGGAGAAATAGAACACTTTTAAAGGAAGTTCAGTTACCCTACATAATGGGTGAAAAAAAACCTTTAACGAGATCGAAAGGCATTTGTTCTCCCGTCCCGTGTTCTAGGCCTTCTAGTTCTATTGGGGGTCAAGTTCCAACTTTTTCTCACGTTTTTTTGAACACAAGTTTATAATGTTTTAATTCTGCTTTAAATACCTCCACGACACCCGTACGATTCAATGCATCCATCAGCACAATAATTTGAGTGATGCGTTCAATTGAGTCATTGCGCAAAACGTGGGTTTCACCCCAAAAAAATGACATACAGCAATATATTTGGCGTAGAATTACTTACTTTGATATACAGTATGCTTGGTTGTCGTTGGTTGTCTTCGGGAAGTGAACATATTTTACTAGAGCAACATACACACTCAGTATTAAAATCTTATGATATGTATTTAGCTCCCCATGGCACCCCTAAATATCCTAACAGGCTTAGAGCTTCCGCAAAACCCAGCATAACAATCGCTCCTCTGAGACCAGCCAAGCGTAACGGACACAGTATAGAGTTATGAGCACATTCGCGGCACCAGTGCCCATCTCCCTAATTTAGTCCCTGAGGCTGCGTTTACGAGATGGGCGATCTTCACTACGCATCTGTAGCGAGCGATGTGTGTGAAACTTACCAATGATATCGGTATTTTTCACATCATGAGCAGTGATTGGTTAGTTTTTGGCACTTCCTCGTTACACATTTGTCTTTTAGCAAACATCAATACTAATCTATACGCGCTAATCTCAGGAACTACTAGCTGGAATTGAAAAATTCTTTTTGAGTTGGATAGTCCATTTATCGAGGAAGGCTATAGGCTACATAACATCACGCTACATACAAGGTACATTTAATTAAACATTTAAAAAAACACCGACGCACGTGTACGGTCATTATTTTACAAGCACAAAAAAATGATCGTCACCATTTTGTGGGGGTTTATAACTAAACTTTATCATTAACTAGCTGACCCACACAACTTCGTCTGCGTCACATAAGAGAGAAAAACGAAAGGAAAAAAGCGTCCCCGTTTTTGCAACATTTTTCATTCCTGCTCCGCTCCTAATTATTGTAGCGTGATGTTATAATGATGTGATGTGATGCCTAAAGCCTTCCTCGATAAATGGACTATCCAACACAAAAATATTTTTTCAATTCGAGCCGGTAGTTCCTGAGATTAGCGCGTTCAACCAAACAAACAAACAAACAAACTCTTCTGCTTTATAATATTAGTATAGATTTTGAGAATAACTGAAGATATACCGTAAGTGACATTTTAAATTTACCATCCTTGACCATCGAATGCCATTATCAATGTCAAGCTTGCATGTTGATTGACCGTCGTTTTTAATCTATCAAACAATTATAAAAAGCTAACGAAAGCTCACTCGGATCATTCTGGTCATAGTAACAGATTGATAACATTTTGAGACTCCGTATGTTCGCATTCATCAAATATGTAAATGCAATCAACCCAACCTATAGATAAAACTTTTTTCGCAACAAAAATAAAGCACAATATTTTCGATAAAACTCATATCAGACGGATGCAGGACGCAACATAAAGGGAATTTTATCATCACCCGGCTCGCAGCCAAAAAAACCGGGTAAAATGTCGCATAAATACGACCGGCGCGGTTGCCCGGTTCCACGGTATGTACATTACCGGGTTACAGTCAACCAGAAACGGTGGCTGCGATTCAACATTGGATTTTATTAAATACCTGTGCGCTCGGGTTATAAAAACTGCCAGAGAAGGATTTTTATTGCATTAAAGCTATTGTGGCGAATTTACCATTAAGGAAACGATGGATCGATTGTGTGAGGAATAATATGAAGGAAAAAGGAGTCAATGATAGCATGACGGTTGACGAAGAGAATGGAAAAAATAAACGTGTTGCGCCGATCCCAAGTAACATGTCAAGGAAGCTGATGATGGTGTTTGGGAATTACATAAAAGTTTTTTTTTATGTAATTCCCAAACACCATCATCAGCTTCCAAATAACTGTGTAAGATGATATGGTTAGATAGCAAATGACTTAATTGATGACTACTACAGAAATAAGAAAGAAGAAGAAATGATGCGCCGACAGCAATTTTCCTCAACTGGGATAAGGGCAAGAAGATGAGAAAGTTCTTTGGAATCGGTTTGGGTTTTGAATTCTTAACTTTATGCCATGATTCTTTGTTAGACTACGTCCCCTTAGTCAGCAGCACTAGACGTCGCTCGGGCAAAGTAAGGCAACGATGCGTTTCAACGAACACCTCAGTTAATCTCCCGAACTAAAGACGCTGACTTTAATTATATGCTCTTTGAAAATGTCCTCTTAACTGACACCTTCAGACTCTTCAACTTCGATACCAATAGATTTCTTTCTGCTTTCCGAAAAGGTGAAAACAGTCGATTGTAAATTGTTTCATGTTAAAGATTCGTTAAATCAATAAAGTCAATCACTGCTTCAACTTGAAGACCGTCTTGCTACGTCAATATCACATCTTATCTCAAAGAGTACCTAGATAGACCCTTTACCGGTAACACGAGATATTGGATTGGAGGAAATCTGATTTTCACGGCGAAGAATTGGCTCTAAAAGGCGAGACGGATGTGTAGTAAATTTTTAACGACCCCTCTTAGCTCATATCTGGCAAGTAGATTTAGATAACGGAATACTCGTATACAGCATCATCTGAAAAGTACCTCGTGGCTAAGCTCCTCGGGTCGAACTTCAGATTAAGTGTATATGTAGTATTTGTTTCCAAGGGGTATCGTATTTTCTAGTACTAACAGGTTTAAGGAGGTCAGATTGGCAGTGGCTCCATCAGTACTGATACTCCTACTCAGCTACGTAGCGTTATACTGGAAATCGACCCAAACAAAGTTGGGAAAAAGCTAGGCAAATGATGATAGCATGATTTGAAAAATGGCAACAGCGTGATAAAGTTGTTCACCCTTATCACGGTTTGAAAAAAGGTATAGTGTAGTTTGATTGCCGTACATTCGGCGTAACAAAGAAACGCCCGTTTACAGTATCCGACGTTCCGAATTGTCCAAAAATTCAGGAGACCGTCCACAACAGGGACACTAGCCCGCGGCACGGACGTTTTTCATTAATTCCAGAATTAACAAAACGAAAAAGAACCCGGTAATAGGAGCAACTGTCGGGGACGTCCCACCCCCACATCGATTTACATGAAGGGGGTAACGCCACCCCCTGTCGAGATACGACGGTGAAATATTTAAATGTTCTCGGCTTTAAACACTTTCGTCTCCTCCCCATATGCTTGCGGGTTTGTTTCAAAAGATTTTAATTAAATTGTTCGTCAATCTGCGAAACACCCGACTCATATTTCGACTTCTGTTCTGAATAACCCGTTGAGAAATTGACGTTAAACATGATACAAATCCGTTCGCATCAGTTACGGAAATATCGAGGGAGCTCAGTCGGAAATTTGTATAACCTAGTCGTAATCTCGAATTACCGTCTGAGGCAGCCATAGGAAATAATTATAGCCTCGGATGGAAAGTCTCGGAACAAATTGCTGGCTCACTGCGTTAATATCATAGCCTTACAGTTCGAAATACGATTCGACTCGGGATGAAGGTCGATTGGTGTTCGGTTATGCGCTAATCGAGTTTGAAGTGTCGGTATCGATTACGATTCGGTAGCGCCGTCGCCTGAGACTATTTTAAACTTGTTTGATTTACAAACTCGTTAATTTGATAGGTGTTGATTGTCGAAGTGGATTTGGCACGGCTCATCAGTTCCGAATCACTGAGTTTGTAGGTAGGAACATGGTTCGGTATATTTGCTATTGGTTAAAGAACTTTGTTTTGAAACCTTCTGAGCATTGAACTGAATTCAGGCATTCGGGGTTTTGCCAAGTTCATAAGACTCTTACATCTTCCTACATACGTTTTACATGGTATTCACTATTAAGTTTTCCTCTTGATAGAAAGATGATAACAGTGTTTAAATAACATTATGTTAGACATTCGTGTATAGGGATAAAGTCTCATGTTATGATGGGAAAGTGCTCTCTTCCCACGTTATTCGTATTTTGTATTCTCAACGAAATAGAACCGCAATGGCGGATGTTTGCAAACTATTACATGTCATATAAAATTATACAGACGTGTTTCATTTCCGCGCATGCATGGTGCTACAAATATAGCATGAATGCAAACGTGGCGACAAGTCGGAATTTGAATGGGACGTGGAAAAATTTGATGTAAACGAACGCATGTAAGGCTTCAACATATTTTGTAAGCATTGAAAGGGTTCTGTGCGAAAGTCGTTAGGAAAAACGAAAATAAATTTCTTGGCGTTCCAGATTCGTAAATTTGCGCAATAAATACATGAAAAGTGTATTTTTTTATGGAAAATTCACATGACCTTCTAGAAGTGATATATTCGATATACGTAGATGTTTGTTTCGAATACAGATATACAGCTGCCATGTCCGTTTTACTGCAGTGTAGTTTTATTTGCTTTTCTCGCGTTTGGATGACACTCATAACTTTGACAAATGGAACAGCAAAAATGCTAAAAGGGACGTCAGGAAAAGGCTTTTACACCCGGTTTTTCACTTCGTCAAAATTCTTGGCATATAAAAGCTGGTACCTAAAACTCAGCATTTATTGGGTCTGCGAAATCGACGCTTTTTTGAGAGACAACACAATATCGAGTGACAGGCTGGTTCTTCTCCATATGAAGCGACAAATTCGTATAGTGCATTCGAGCTTCTGTCGTTTTACAAGTGGCCATGTATGTTTAAGTAGAATAAAGTAATATGATCTCTTTTATTTAGAAAATACTGTTTCGAATTTCAAAAATCGAGCAGATGTCTAGATTAGACCAAGTCGATTCCGCCTGTGTGGGATGAGTTTACTAAAGAGCTCCACTATGCCTAAACCCAGAAAATTCCCACAAAAAGGAAATAGGTCCCTGATTACATAATTCGAGGAATCCCTCATTATATTGAGAGTATGGACATAAGGATCCCCAGGATATTAATAACGTACGGGACCAATAATCCTGCTGCCGAACACTTTGTTGGTGGCTTTATCCGCTTAGGACCGACCACAACAGTCTAATATTGGTATAGGTCTATCGGAAAAGTCTATGTTGGGTACTAAACGGTTACTGTAGGATTATTTCGCCTTATTGCTTACGTGATTTTCTAGAAGGAGAAAGTGGCTATTATGGATTTTCGCATATGATCAATATAAAATGTGGATGGATGGAGAGGGACAGGAAGACCAAGGAAACGGATGGCTGAATTACGTGATAGACGTATAGGTATTCTATGAGCTGAAGTGACCGTGGAGAATATAGATACTCTTCTGTATCATATGCCAAACCTGGTGGAATCGTTGCTTTCGAATCGAATTATTTGAAAGCATTTTCGTCGCCCCCAAAAACATAACTAATCTAAAAATAGAAAATCTTTTATGGAGAACATGGAGGTTACATAAAATATCACAAAGAGATAAAAAAAAAACATGTTCTCTTCAAACACAATGGGCCACCTTATCGCTATCTACAAAGCATTTTCTTTTTACTCTCCGAAACATGCCAAAAATATTTTTTTGTCTAGGTACATTATTCTAGGTATACTTGTATTATATGTATTATGGATAAAGTATGGAATGAGCAGAGAAAGTTTGAAAGTGACATAAGAATGGAAGTCTTTCGCCTTGGTATAATGAGGAAGGATGAATGTAAATGGTGACGGATGGAGAGGGAGAAGAAGGCCAAAGAAAAGATAAATGGATTGTATGAGGAATGCTATGAAAGAGAAAAGAGTAAATGATGCCGTGACATCTGTAATGGGAGAATGAAAGAAAAAAGTAGAATAAGACTAGGGCAGGAAGGAAGATAAAGATGTCAAGCCACACTTTTTCTGCCTCACTCGTCTTGACGGTGACAGTTGATAGCAAAAGGCTCGGTCTCTATTCCAAGGAACGTATCCTTTTAAACGCCAGAGCATAAACTAACGTGGCAGTCACAATTTCTCCGTAAATATCTACAACAGAAATAGGGATTCCAATACCACTTAATTGTTTATTTCTTGTTATAGTGCACCGCACATTTTTGTGTTGTTGGTGAACTACGAAAGCGCGTGCTTTGTTTGTCACGAACATGTGACAATGGCGTTTAAAAGGTGAAAAAAAAATTGTAGCAATACTCTACGGGTACAACCCCTTTATGGGGATTACAAGCGTGTGGTCATATTCAAGTTTACCCTATATTTGGGCTACTCAGCCCGTTGAACACTGAACAACTAGCTCAGAGCCACTGACTAGCTAAACAAACAACTAAGCGGGTAGCTGCATGGACGTTCACTGAACTGGAACCTAACTCTCTTGTTCAGTGCACCCTTTACATGTACTTGTACTAACAGACCTAGTTTGGGCGTAAGTTGGGAAATATTAGCACTTGTATTCGTCTATAAGTAGGTAATCCTACTAATATTATAAATGCGAAAGTTCGTAAGTATGGATGTATGTATGGATTGTTTTAGACTTCCAAGGTTTTTCACTACACTTAGGTCCGAATTACAGAACGTAACTCAAGCACTGATCTCTGTTTAAAACTAGTTTTATGTCGAGTTTTGATTTTAGAACGTTCCTCAAGCATAGATTCATTGATTGTAGTTCAGCCGAGTATAGCTTTATTCTAGATCATTACTCAGTTGTAGATTATGGTTTAAGTAGAGATTGATCTATGATCACGCAAGTGTGGTCGACACCCCGCTTGAGCAGAGATTTCCTTGTCAGTGTCAAATTATCTTCGATATTGATCGAAGCAAATTATTGTGTTGTCGAATTGAAGTTTATAATACAAACAAAATGGATAATTTCGAAGAGCTTGATTATTACGATGATATATTTAACGATGATTCGAAAAGAAGGTTGAATTTCACCGTTCCTCTCAGATACCTTAGAGATGTGCAGGATCCATACTGCACTTTCATAAATAAATTGGCTTTAAACTAAATTCTTATTTTGCGTAACTTGAAACAGCCTTGGCGAAAAAAATAAAATGTAAACGAAAACAGGCTGATGCATAGACAAAAGATATTCTCTGCTTGAGAAGCGATTTGAATCTCGATTCAGCTGAATGTAGTTTGATTGCTGTTCTGGAATAAGACGGATCCTCAAGTACACATTCTATGTTTAAACTATGATTGGGCGATTTAAGATCAAACTGGACTTGAGTTTCGTTCTGTAATACGGACCTTAAAGTACTTACGAGATTATATCCGTGATTTCCTTATGTTTTTCGAGCACCCGATATTTCGACGCTGTTGCAAGCATCATGATCACGGATATAATCCCGTAAGTACTTTAAGTGGATGTATGGATGTTTGCAATGGAAGAAATATTAAGTAAACTTTTCAGGGATAATAAATTAGTTTTTGTTTGTGGTGACTTAAATATTGATCTGCTAGTCGATTCTCCCGAAAAATGTAAGCTCATCTCATTGTTTAAATCATTCAATTTAAAATATTTATTTAATGAAGCAACTAGAATAACGGCAACTTCAGCTTCCTGCATAGATAATGTATTTACTAATTGTAACGTTAAAAATTCGTTCTTAATTAGTGGCGTTAGGTCAGACCATACTGGTCAACTTGTATCTTTTGATTTGGACAAAAAGTTGCACTTAGCTAAAACTATTAGAATAAGACCTCTTAATAAAAATAAATTAAAATCTTTTAATAATAATGTTCTAAGTAACCTTTCAAACGCTAGTTTTGATTCAAAAGACCCCAATTTAAACTATGGCACATTATTTTCTACAGTTTGCCAAGAATTCAATAAAACATGTCCTTTGAAAACAGTTAAAGTCAATTCTAAATCAAAATTTAGTGAATGGGCTACCGCGGGAATAAGAAAAAGCAGAGATAATTTATACAATTTATATCACGAAAAATCTCTAACCTCAGATCAAGTTTTTCATACTTATGTTAGAAATTATTCGAAAATATTCAAAAGTGTCTGCGCTCAAGCAAAATCACAGATAATAATTAACAAAATTGGTATTTCTAATAATAAAATAAAAACAGTGTGGCAGGTCATTAACAAAGAAACTGGAAAGTCACAACAACGTGATCAGACCGAATTGTCCTTGAAAATAGATAATCAGACCATTTCTGACAAGCTAGAAGTAGCCGAGACACTAGAAAGTTTCTTCACTAATATTCCGCTAGAAGTTACAAAATCTCTCCCTTCTTCATCTACATTAGCTGAAGATTTGCTTAAAGAAAATTTTACTGCGGATATACCAAACTTTAAATTTAAACCAATATGTATTGCTACTATTATAAACGCGTTCAAAAGTCTCAACGTAAAGAATACTGAAGACTTATGGGGCATATCCGTCAAGGTTCTTGGAGATATTATCGAATCAATTGCCCCTATCCTAACAGGCATATTCAATCAATGTTTGGATAGCGGTAAATTCCCTGATCTAATGAAACTTAGTAAAGTAGTACCAATTTTCAAATCTGGTTGTAAGAGTGATCCCTCTAATTATAGACCTATATCTGTGCTTCCAGCGTTGAGTAAAATATATGAAAAAATCATGCTGGACCAGATGTTATCTCACTTTAACTCAAATGGGATTTTGCACAGTCAGCAGTTTGGATTCACGAAGGGCAGGTCGACAACGGACGCGGGAGTTAAACTTATCACTCACATTTTGGAATCCTGGGAGAAGTCTCAAGATGCCATTGGCATTTTCTGTGATCTCTCTAAAGCGTTTGACTGCGTGGACCACAACACACTGATGTGTAAATTACACCACTACGGAATTCGTGGTCAAGCTGCTGATCTGGTTCTTTCTTATCTATCAAACAGGCAGCAAAAAGTAAATGTAAATGGGGCGACGTCCTCCGGGTCTCTAGTCAAGATAGGCGTGCCCCAAGGTTCAATTCTCGGTCCTTTCCTATTTCTTGTGTACATTAATGATCTCCCTTATATGATGGCCAAATTATCAGATATAATTTTATTTGCTGATGACACCTCGCTAATTTTTAAAATAAATAGAAAGGATACGCTTGTCCAACATGTTAACGAAAGTCTAACCGTTCTCTCAAAATGGTTCGCTGCTAATAATCTTTTATTGAATGCAAGCAAAACTAAGTGTTTAAGATTCTCCTTACCAAATGTACCACAACGTGATCTTAATTTAAATCTTGACGGCAATAAACTTGATGTTATAGCGGAAACTGTATTCTTAGGGATTACTATAGATTCAAAATTACAGTGGGGCGCGCACATTAAAACTCTTTCAGGTAGGTTAAGCTCAGCTGCATATGCAGTTAGGAAAATAAGGCAGTTAACGGATGTAGCCACAGCTAGGTTAGTTTACTATGCTTATTTCCACAGTATTATGTCTTACGGCATCCTGCTGTGGGGATCAGCAGCAGACGTTGACTCCATTTTTATACTACAAAAAAGGGCAGTCCGCGCGATTTATAAAATGGGTCCTCGCGAGTCACTCAGAGAAAAATTCAAAGAGATCGATATACTAACTCTGCCTTCACTTTATATCTTTGAATGTATTTTATATGTCCGTAAAAATCGAGGGCTTTTCAAAATTAGAAGCGACTTCCACAATAAAAATACACGCAGTAAACATGAAATTGTAATACCTAAATTCAGATTAACAAAAACTAGCAAGTCTTTTATTATAAACAGTATACGCTTTTATAACAAGTTGCCAAAGTCAGTTCTAGAACTGACCGATGGAAAGTTCAAGAACTATATTAAACGTGTCCTTATGAAAAAAGCATATTACAAAATCAAGGACTACGTTGATGACAAAGAAGTTTGGCTATGATTCCTTCTGCGCATGCGGCTTCCCTGGTAGCTCATAAACGGCACAGATTTGTGGATGTCTCTAACTATTCTCAATCTCATTATTCTTTTTCTTTTGATTCAGATTATTACAGTAGTTTTCAAATCATTTTTTCTCATATTTTGCTCAGAATAGTTACAGCACTGATGACAATATTTGTGTCACTTGTTTAATTTAGTTCTTTAATTAAATATTCTTTTTATTTTTTTATTTACTTACCTTTGTATAGATGCTTTTTTACCTATTATTTGTGAATGAGTGAACATTGAAGGCCTTTTAGATTCCCGGATGCTGTTTAACTTTTGTTAAATATTCCTTTTGTTTTACATTTTTTGTATAGCAAGCAACGACCTTTTGTCGGGCCTACGCTGTCCCCCCATACTTTAGTACTAATGCTGTAATGAAACATAATAATATTGTAATACCAAATGATTTGAAAAGAGTAACCATGGAGTTTCTTGCCGGTTCTTCTCCATGGAATCGACCAACGCGAACCGTGCACCTTTTTCGACGTTTTATAAGTGCCCATCCAGGCCTATGTGAAATAAAATATTTTGATTTTGATTTTGATTTTGCTTTTCACACATGGTTTATAATCTGGATTAACACAGAATTTTTATCCCGGTAGTTACATCCCAGCGGACAATTATCAAACTTCACTCGGGCAAAGCCGCTGGCAGAAGGTAGTATAGGTTACGTGAAAAGAGACTGAAAAAAATTGTGGTAATCGGTCCGGAAGACGTTGTTTTGCAAGTTGCGGAGATCAGCTGGATGCGAACCGCACGCGACCGCAGGGACGACTTTCGGCTGAAATGACGATGATGATGACGATGATGATGAATCGGTTGTCTTGGTATGGGCGCGTGATTCGGAGGAATGAGGCAAAAGTCGGGAATGAGAAAAGTTTTGAGTACGAATGTGGATGGGTATAAGAGTACGGGAAGACCAAAGAAACGTTGTATAGAACTGTGTGAAGGATTATATGTCAAGAAAGGAGGTGTCTGATGAGACGACAGAAGAATAGAAAAATTCACATGCTGCGCCGACTTCAAAAAATTGGTAAGTAAATAACTCTTTATTTAAAATAACACACTGTACTTATACTTCTGATAAACTGATAAAACATCATCTTATGTTCCTATGGAGGTAATCCGACAAAGCATTGATATTCAAAGACAAGAACAACATATTTCTTTCACGTATTCACAAATTCTTGTATTGTTACATGCCGAGGTAAGAAAAAGGATAAAATCATAAAAATGGCTGGCAGCCACAACAGTCGCTTGAGGAAGTGAGCATTGGCACGGAAACGGAAGTGACACGCTTTACCGTTTGGAAGCCCTCCAACAATGCCCGAATACGGGTCATCCGTAAGATTTAGACATTGCCGAGGAGCAAGGGCTATTGTTAGGCTTATGTTCCTGACACAAAACTTTGGTAGTTATAACTTATATAGGCTTGTTTCCACCATCAATAAATTGAAAATCTATTTAGTCCGTTAGTTAGAGTATTGGAAAAT
This sequence comes from Xestia c-nigrum, assembly GCA_916618015.1. NCBI lineage: Eukaryota > Metazoa > Arthropoda > Insecta > Lepidoptera > Noctuidae > Xestia > Xestia c-nigrum. The sequence goes on from OU745248.1 coordinate 11,615,217, forward strand.
AATGGACACGTATTTTTTGGTTTTGTTAATTAATGAATATTGACAAAGATAAAACGCATCAAAACTCGGGAGTCCCCGCTCGTGACGTCAGTACTCACTAAGAATGATACCGAACAGTGACGTGTTGGCAATTTTAAAAGCGTCGTATCTTCGTCAATTTTGGTTTAGGTGACAAAAGAAAAAATACGGGTCAAATATTTTTTGATAATCTAATTAGATTTTTTCCGTTAACACGCCTATTGGCTATGTTTCCTGATGACTTCATTTCAACCAGAAAGCATTCGCGAGGAGCGGTGGCCCAGTGGTGGCCGCCCCGACTTATGAGCAGTAAGTCGTGGGTTCGATCGAATCCATCATCATTATCACCATCATAATCAGCCTGCAATCACCCACTGCTGGGTATAAACCTCTCCATTTTTCTGGCACAGTTCCCAGTTCTGTGCATCCCTTACTCAGGTGTTTCTCGCAACTTTCACTATGTCGTCGATACGACGAGCTTTAGGAACCATTCGAACCCAGGCAGGCGCAATACTGTTTTGTTTCATCACCACCGCTCTCAAAACGGTGATGGTGGATTATAGCCCATTCCCTCTCCTAGAGAGGAGGCATGTGTACCAGCAGTGGGAACATTATAGGCTGATTATGCATGAATGTCCCTCATCTCGTCTGTAGTCAACGGTGTGCGGGTGGCAATTCTGTGTTCTATGATTGGAGACTATTGCCATTTTGTATCGCTAAAAGGATATAAAATTTGAGTACGATGAAACTTTGAACATGAGCCGGAAATTTAATTTAATTTTAAAAGCCACAAACTTTAATTAATTTGAGTTTGACACACTCATTTTCGGCGATAACAAAAGCAATTTTGGATATAATTTTATCCTGCTGTCGTTAAAAATTGTGGTTTTAACCACAATTTGCACGTACTAAAACCAGTAGTTTACACACAGAACCCATATTTATCAGAGCATCATCTGCCTAGCCTTTTCCCCACTATATTGGGGTCAGCTTCCAGTCTTACCGGGTTTCAGGAATACAAGTATTTTACATGGACTGTCTATCTGACCTGCAACAGATACCCCTTGGTAAGACTGGTTGTCAGACTTCAGCACAATCCAGTTAGTACTGGGTAATATACGATACCCCTTGGTGAAACTGGTTGTCAAACTTTCATACTGCCTGTAACGACTGTCAATGATCTACTACCGACCGTCTTTTCCGAGGCACGGAAGAATCTCGGGTATGCTATGGGTGGTCATTTGGCCATCCATCCACGGACCAACCTAGGCAAGCTCGGCTTCACCTGAAGATCGACCCAACCGGCTATTATTATTTAGCCCAGACCTATCTAGCTTTATTTTTTCTCACGCAATCTTCACCGTCCACTTCAATCAAAGACGGGCGAGCCCAGGAGGTAAACTAGTTATTACAATAAATCTTCGAGCCACAATCTGTGCAAGTATTCCTGCAGCTACAATCTAGTATGTCTGTTATTAAGGATGGTTGCACACGAACCGTTGCGTGAGACCCGCCAATCACTCGTCCCGCAAGAGGTTGTGTCTGACAGTTTCTGGTCTGGCGGACGCCATCTTTTTTTTTTTTGAGAGACACGATTTGTTGGCTTGAACAATAGGTGCTTGTCATAGATTTGGCAAGGAGTTTTGTTTGTTGTGGTGTAAGTGGTATTTTGTCTATGGTTTAGTAAAACAATATACTCTTCTTGATGGATACTAAAGTGTCAAAGTGGATATTTGTTGTATTTTAGTAACAAAATGTTAATCTAGCAACACCGTCTATGATTTTTGTCTATACCTTTCTTATGTCATTAAAGTCTGTCGTTAACCGAAAGTGTGCGTTTCATTAGGTTATGGGCCCAGTATCTATATTTAAACAAACTACTTATAAACAAGTCAGTGGTTACTTGAGTAAAACTTTATTTTAGTTACTAATTTTGCCTTAATTCTTCTTATTTATTTTGCATATTACTGGAATAACAATAATTCGTACTTAAATAAAGATAATAACATCAATGTACCTTTTGAAAACGATAATCGCGTATTTTTTTTTAACGATTTTGATTGTAGAAAAAACAGTTTATAATTACTATGTTACTGTAACTGAAGCTCCAATTTCATTTTGTCGCATTAATTAAAATTCACCCTGTATAAGTTTGGTTCTTACTTCGTCTAAATTCTTGTCAATAATTGCATAAAAAGTTTGTATAGTAGTTCATAAGTAGTTACTTAAACTTGACTATGGATACGGGTGTATGAGCAAATAATACATGACAGATACCAAAATACCAAAAGCTAAAGTACCTAACAAGCCAAAACAAGTCTTGTTCAATTCCATCAAAAATATGAAGTAGGGAAGAAAAACCAAACTTTAATACGTACAACCTCGGATTTTAAGTCCCTCCGTTCGTAAAAAATATATAGAGCAAGAGATAAATGAATTGGTTTCGCAATAGCGTTTAATATTTCAGACATGCCAACTTGTATTCTAAAGGGGAACAACTTCACTGAACATCTGTTAAGAAATTTTGCTTAAAATTGGAAGAATTCCAGAGCATATTAATTTTTAATTGTTAACTGTTTTGGCAGCATCTCTCAGGCTTTAGAATTTCAGTTTGAAGAAAGTTTTAGCAATAAAAAATAACAATACTTAAAGCGAGTTCTAAAAAGGGTACTTGGTTCATCATCATCTGCCTAGCCTTTTCCCAACTATGTTAGTGGTTGGCTTCCAGTCTAACCGGATGCAGCTGAATACCAGTATTTTATTTGGAGCGACTGCCTATCTAACCTCCAAAATCCAGTTAATACTGGGAAATACGATACCACTTGGTAAGACTTGTGTTAGACTTTTTGGGCCACTGACTACCTGTAACGACTGTCAAAGATGGACAAATGACAGCCGGGAGGACCAACAGCTTAACGTGCTTTCCGAGGGACGGAGGAAACCCGGTATGTAAAGGTTAAAAGGGCATTTAGTTGCATCTGAGTAAAATACTGGTATTCAGCTGCATCTCCCGCGTAGCATGGGCGCCGTGGAAACAGGTTTTGTCTACGAAGAATCGACAAAATTACAGATGAAGAAAAGCAATCTGTAATTTTATAGATTTTCTCTTATACGAAACCCATTTCTACTGTGGGTGGTGATGCTACACGGGCTAGACTAGAAAACGACCCCAATACACTTGGGAAAGGGATGCAGATGAGGCAGACGATGATGCGGACACCTATTAATGGTTTGAAATCTATACTACATTATAAAGCAGAAGAATATGTTTGCTTGTTTGGTTAAACGCGCTAATCTCAGGAACTACCGGCTCGAATTGAAAAGTTTTTGCGTGGGATAGTCCATTTATCGAGGAATGCAATAGGCTATATAACATCACGCTATGACCAATAGAAGCGGAGCAGCAATAAGAAATATTGCAAGCGGGAAAAAAGCTTCCTTTGAGCAGGCGATGCGTTGCGAGTTTTTTAATGCCTGAAAGTATATGTTTCACTGCAATAAACAAAACCAGAAAAATATATGATATGCTTCAGGATATATGAAAGTATGATAGTGTTTTGAAAACGTAATACAATTAATTTTCCTCGATAAAAAAAATCACGAACTTATCCCTAAAAATATATGTTAACGAGTACACACCATCCTAAAATACATGCGATTATTCTGATTATTTTGGCAAATAATTTTACAAGCAACATATTAGCATCACAGTGTTTAATTTTTTTAGTCCAATCCATAGATTTTTTATAAATCGATCGAAACCAATCATTTTACACTATCCGGCCCGCAGTGACTGACGTAACAACCACTTTGTAGTGCAAGCTGATTAGAACTTCATTCTTACAGTATTTCAGACGAAGTTTGAACCACCACAAATAGAGTTGCTAATTAAGCTCATATGGTCGCCTTAATATTTAGCCAGAAGCTCCTCATATCCAAAGTTGTTAACAGCAATAAACCTCAAAACTACCAACAAATTCGGTTTCCAAATCCAGCTTTCCTCATTTCCTCGACAATTAATATTTATAGCCCAAAGTCCACATTTAACAGTTTAGACAAAGTTGGACAACGTTGGCCCGAGCGATGTACCCTGTAGAAACTGTTTAAAATTGAAACAGCTTTGATGCAGCTTCCAGCATGCAGGAACAGTTTGGAGTATTGTTTAATTTATTAAAGGATTAGTTGCGTAGTTTGGAGAGGCAAAGGCAAGATTTTATTTGACATTAACTGTTGCCCGCGGTTTCTCCCTCATACAAATGACGTTCATCGAGAACCACTTTACACATTAGTGAAAACAGCATAAAAAACGGTGCAGTAGTTTTTGAGTTTATCGCAAATAGACAGACCGACACGGTGTTTGATAATATGTAATGATACTGTTACGCCATTGAGGGTTTGACGCTCAACAATAAGGTTCGAAAAGTTCAAGACCTCACTACTCTTGGAGACTGACTTTGATCACCAATATTGTTATACTAGTCTATGAAGTTTCCCGCAGCGGGGTAAAAAGAAAAAGAGAGGAGGAGAAAGGGGGTTTCTCCTTCCAATCCTCACTATCCTGTGAGATATCTGGCCATTTTCGCCCCGCAAACAAGAGCAGATCGTCACACCACCTTCTCCGCGATCTATTTCCGTAACTATTCCGTCAGGCGTCCAGTGAGCCTGACAGAGGAATTCCTCAATATGACCCTGAAAAATTTTAATGGAAAAAATCTCCTCCTGGAGAGATTCTATAATCTTAAAGAAGAGGAATATAACGTAACGATTTTGCGCTTGTTTGGAAAAGGTGGTTAAACGCAAACGAAAATGATTTACCGTAGAATTTATTAAGCGTATTGTACCACACTTAGACTCAACTCAACTAGACAACTTCAACTAGAAAGTTGCAAAACAAATAGTCTTAAACGAAGAAATTTCATAAAAAAACATCACAAGTTAAGACTCTAAAATATAGTAACTGATCTTGTAAAAGCACTTCCATTTGCCGTAACCACATGACTGCTCGTTTGGCTACCTCCGACTTCACTGGGCATACTGCCAGCTGTATACCAAATAATACTAGTTACTTACATTATGAAATTGAGAAATACTTTACTGATGAAATTGTTTAAGAACATTGGCAATTGTGATGGTTATTTGTTTAGTTATATAAATCTTGAGTGCTATAGCCTACGGATGATATCGGAACAATAAACTTTAGCCAATCTACATTACCACTGGTTAAAAGACTTACTAAAGAAAACTTTTACAATGGTTCCCTCTGAAATATGAAAAAAATATCAACTTGTTCAAGACATTTTGTCGAATTATTTTTATAAGAACATAATTAATACAAATATTATGGACAAGCTGTTTTTTTCCGATTTCAGCGCTAGATACGTGGCAAAAGTTGTTCATTCACATGCCTAGGTACTATAACCCCTTTTTTTTAGGATAGGAAATCATCAAATAACTTCTCCCACTCTGGGCGGAGCGGGAGGGAGTGTCAGACTCTTACTGACTAAAACCCATCCATGTTCCTTCCTCGCCCTTTATGTTCCGGGGCCGCGGTATCTCCCCCTTAAAGTAAGTTTTTCTTATAACGTTACATCAAGAAACGATGGATGGACTACGTGATAATTATGACAAGTAAGGATGTGTCTGAGGAGATGATGAGTAATAGAGAAGTATAGAAGGAGAATATATTCAGCGCCGACACCAAATGTTGTGATAAGAGCAAGGAAATGATAGGTGTTTAAAGGATCTCTAAGCAATCAAATCCTGAGCGTGACGAATCCACGGACGAAACAATTGTAACTTTTGATGTCTAGTTAAAACAGCTTATCACACAGAAAACCTTGTAGCAGTCTCTTCGCATAGACGTTATAAACTCCATCCCCATCAGTTTCCATTTCACCGAACCGGATACCATCCAATATCGGTATACCAATCCTGAGTTCTTGACGGACTGGCAAACGGTTCATCGCCAATCAAAGACATTTCGTACTCTGTATTGGAAATACCGCAATCCGGGGAAGCCTTTGAAAGGGATACTAACTACCTCGACGCTACGAGTAAGCTTTTGGCAATCTTGATCAATCTGCGTGTGGTTTAAAGACCCGTTCTCTCAAACTCCGGCGTTGCGACTTCCGCGCGCTCGTTTTATAAGTTTTTGTCGCAGTGTGTCGTGGCGTGTAGTGTTCGTTTAAAACAAGATTTTTCAGATGAAACCGAAACTCCAGCCCTGGTGCCAGTATTGACCGAAACCGAAACTTATTTAACCAAACAGAACTGTTTTTATGGCATGTTTCTATCTAGCTTTTTTCTAACTCTGTTAGCGTTGGATTCCAGTCTAAATGAATGCAGCTGAAAACCAGAATGTTACATGGAGCGACTGCCTAATGGACCTTAACAACCCAGTTAGTACTACTGAGCAACACGAAAACATTTGGTAAGACTGGTTGTCAGACTTTCGGATCGCTGAATACCTGTAATGACTGTCAAAGGTCTACAAATGACAGCCAGGACCACACTTAACGCCCCAGTCAGGAGTTCAGAAGATGGCACTTACGTCAAGCGACGAGCAATTATTTTAATTTTTCTTCGCCACGTAGCACCTAGCATCTCTTAATAACTTATTTTATTTGTTTTCTCCACTGTCGCAGTAACACGCTTGTCGCATGAGCATATGGCGTGGCAAACGGATAAGCTCTTGGCAATCTTGAGCAATCTACCGTGTGACTTAACGGTCGGGATCGGTAAGGGATGGAAGGATTAAATGCCATTTACACGTGATATTATAGACTGAGGTCTTGACTTGTGAACGATACTGAATTAGTTGTAGAGAATTGAGGGTGACAACACTAATGACAAGCTAAAATTTTGGGTCAATTTGATGAGGTATTCCTCAGAGCGCACCTACTTTGTGACTTTTTGTCAGTAATGTACAGAAGTTTCAATCACGTTTGCTCTGAGGTAAGTACCTACCTACTTAGATACCCGGAATATAAAAAATATATAAAAAAACTAGTCTTTGAACTTCTGCTAGCCTAGAACATTTTGATGGGCTAGCAGAGGGAATGGATTCTTTAAAACTAACTATCGATAGAATGAAAGACCCCTTCTCTATTTGTAATCATGGTTGCGCTCTGAGGAATGATTTAGTTGCGCTTAGATGGTTGCGCTTAGAAATAGGTGCGCTCTGAGGAATACCTCAATTTGATTATTGCACATTATTGAACAATTAAATAAATCTAACTGCCACGTTAGTCGGAATCGCGATTGCTGATCATGAGGTTTAATTCCAGGGTTGAGCAAATTGGTAGGGAGTGTTTTCATCAGGAATTTCTGAGTAGCAGCCATGGAGACTAGATTTGTGCCTGGTTGAAGGGAATAGGTTCGTCACCTACTACAGACCAAAACGAGGCAGTCCCCCAGTATTTCTTGAATACGTGTAGTTAAACGCATTTAGTTAAAGTCCAATGCAAGCGGGCCTAGCTAAATAATTACGTTTTATATCAGATTATTGCAACTTCTGCAACATTAAAACCTGCTCAGATTACTTAGTAACAAACTTACAATACTTACATAACCTCGTAATCCGCTTTACAACCTAGCATTAAATTACAAAACTAGCATTACCCAGTTATATAAAACTGTCTTCGAAGTTCCCGAACACCCAAATATTATAAGTAAAGATTTTACTCCGAGACATGCGGAATTTCTTCGCGTTTGCAAACTACCGATTTCTGGGATAACTTTGTTTATGGAACATTCCCGAAGTTTGCCGAGGAAGAATTTATAAAAGATTTCGCGCCATCTTATGGGAGACGAGTTTGGTAAATGTCACCTTGCTACATATTGGAACTTTTTAAGGATGCCTTTGTTGTAAACAATACGTAGGCTTCGTGAGTTTAAATTATTAGCGAAAAGCAATTAATATAAACAGGGTGGAAGGGTAAACGCTGTTGTCTAATGACTACCATCAGCTATTACTGACAAGATTGATACGGTCATTCTATAGAAGACGCATAAAGGAAAAACAATATATATAAAAAGAAGTAGAGAGCTCAAACAAGGCGGTGAGAGGCGGTTTTTCTGTGTATAGGAATACTAATATTATAAAGAGGAAAGATATTTTTGTTTGTTTGTTTGTTTGTACCGTATTCGCTAGAATAGAAAGCTAAACTATCAGGAAGCGAAATAGTCTATAAATTATATTTATATCATGCAAGTTATCGAACTATCACTATTTTTGTGGACGAAGTCGCGAGGGAAGATAGTCTTCAATAAGAACTAAGCCATCAAATGCTTACGACAAAATGAGTGCATTACCGACATACTAACCAAAAATACCAAATGAACATTACATTTTCAACACTTCAAGATACAATTCGATTAGTATCTGCATTGCTTTTCCAAATTAACTTCAGCAACGTAACTACCTTCTAAATGGAAAAAGGAATCGAGACATTGGAACTTTTAAGACATTTCCAAGTTTTTAAGTCGCTGGCGAAATGAGTTGGAAAGTAACGACAAGATAGCAAGCCGTGCTTTTAGCGATTAAAACTTAATCTGAATGTTGGAGGAAATTAGATTTAAAGCAGGAACAGCAGGGAGCTTATTTTCCGGACTTATTTGGTGTTGTAACTACCTATAGATAACAAAGCTGAAAGGCACTAGTTCTCCCCGTCATTGCGATCGTCTTTTGCTCTAGAATTCTAGATCATACCTAGGAAAGAAGGTTCCTAGTCACAATGATATTTGAGGTAAAAATTAGAACTTTTTAACGAGTTTTTTTTTCAACACAAGATTTTAATGTTACAAACTTTTCTTTAAATACCTCCATGATATCTGTGTTATTCAATGCATCCATTAGCACACTGTTCTGAGTGCGTTACATTTAGTTCAACCATAAAATGTGGTTTTTCACCCCCAAAAAATGGCTATTTACAGAAATATTTTTTTACGTAGAGCTACGTCTTTAGCGAATTCGTATTTTAGGAGTGGATGGATGTCCTGTCAGCTAGATGTCATAAAATTCGATTGTTCTCGTCAAATCAAGCATCCAAGGAGTCATAAATCCCAACCATGTTAAGCAAACTGCGCTTTCAATTTGATGGTTTACACGCTCCACCTCTTACCATAAAATAAACTCGTGTTTTTTTTATGTTTTTCATAGATATTTGTTGACTGCCCAACCGAGGTCCTCTAAGGTTATCAGAAAAACGGTCAAATATAAAAATACGACTTTTAAATCCAATTTTTACTGCATATTGAGCCTTCCAGACCCCGTATTCACAAACGTTCGACTCGTTTCCGATTCGACAACTCGTACATCTGTCTTCTTCTGGCATTACGAAAACGACCGAGATAGACATACGACTTTCCGAATCGGAAGCGAGTCGAATGGTTGTGAATAAGGGGCCAGATATTTCCACAAACGAATTAACGACACACGAAAAATGGTTTATTGGTTTCCATATTATGCACGGCCATTCTTCAATTTTATTTATTGACGCAAATAGCAATCACTCCCCAAAACTCCCCCGAAATTACACCCCCGGCCATTACCGTAAAATTAATTAAAAATATTTCAATATCGACACTAGATACGCTCTCCAATTGAATTCGACCCCATAATCAAATGCTTGGCAATATAATATGAGTATGACCCTGCAGAATAAAAATAGAAATCATGTGTGAAGTCGGACACGTGTGTACCACCCCTGTTTACGTCAGTAGGGGTGTGCGCGCATTATTCTTTACACCAGAGCTCACCAACATTTTTAACCGCGTTTTCTTTATTTGTTTGTGGGGCTGCAATTCTTTGTACCGCTCTCTTTGCGCGCAACCAGCATTATTTTTACAAGGACTGTATTTCCGTTTACCACGTACAAACGTCGGAGGATAAGCACCAACGTTTGAATATTTCTGTACCTAGGTATAAACGTAGGTATGGAAAAACGAGTATAAGAGCCAGAGTCAGCGAAAATTTTAAGTTACGGCGATATCGGGAGTCCAAGTCCATTTTTTTTACAAGTTTCTAATGTTGTAATATCACTTTAAATACCTTCATGACCCGTTTCCTACTCAAAGCATCCATCAGCACAATGTGTTGAATGCGTTATAATGAGTTTTATCGTCAAATGTGATTTTTCACCCAAAAAATAAGTAGTTTCCCAGCAATAATTTTTGCGCAGAGTTATTCAGTTTAATGTTCTTACAGAATGCTTGAGTCTGTTTACACCCTGCCTATCAATCAATCATGTAGCAGGGGTTCTCAACCCCTGCTACTGGTAAACACTCACTGGACTTGCATCGCGTCATCCAAGTGAAATAATAGACTAAGGTCCATGTTCACCGAAATGATAAAGGTCTGATTATCTAAAAACATCTGTCACAGTGACATGTTCCCATATAAAAATGTGTTTTAAACAGCTGTTTTTTTAGATAATCAGACCTTCATCTTTTTAGTGAATATGGATCCAAACCGTACATCATATACGAAACATAATGCCACACAATGGTTTTAATTAATTAATAAAAGTAAGTTCGCGTGCTGTCGCCCCTTGTCGAGCGAAACTAAAATAAATATGACTAACATATGGTCCGTTGTATAAAATTATTATATTTCATATGAAAATAATTATGTTAGATTGTAATTGTTTCAGTGCAGGTCAAGGGTTTTATGTAGACTAGGAATAATATTTAGCTTTGGTTTACTTATATTAACTTCCAGGACCATATCTAGGTTTTTTTTAGCTATAATAACGCTCTTAAAGTGCACTTCTTTCTAAATCGTTCTCAAATGTATGTATAATCACAACATGAATGGTGTAACCAAGATTCTGTATGTAACAATATCTTGATTGAAAAGAGTGTCCATGGAGTTTCTTGCCCGTTCTTTTCTATAGAGATCTACGCTTGGGAATGGGGAACTATAGTACTAGTACAAGTTATTATGCCTTGTGACTGTGACTGTAGCTTTGCATTTTTGACATTCAAAAGTGCCGTAATGGTCTAAGTGAAATAAATGCTTTGAGTTTGAGTAACACTTTGACCGGCCCGAAAATCGACCACAAGACCTCACATGAACCGGTAGTGCTTGCGACCACTAAACCAACAGCTTAAGCAGTTGGGGTTTGTGCCCGGTTGATGGCAATAGGGTCGTCCTATATTATAGGACTTTCACATAACAGGCGAATTGTTGGACTACTTATCATCAAGTTATTACCAACTATGTTTAACTCACAGATATAGATAGACCTAGATAACGCAAGAGCAACTACTTCGCGTGCCTAGTTTACGATAAAAGATCGTAAGTGGCCAGTTTCGCGCTCAGTTTGCATCGGTGTACAGCGCTAGTCAGACGTCAGTTTTGAAATTATGGCAAAGGTACTTATCCAAAAACTAACACGTCGACGGCGGCGTCTTTGAATCGATTTGATTTTTACATCACTAAATAGTGCTTGTGATGTCACAACAGGTACTCCAAAAATGGCACGCTTGGTTTTCATACTTGCGTTATCTTGGTCTATCTATATCTGTGAGTTAAACATAGTTGATGATGAGTAGTCCAACAATTCGCCTGTTATGTGAAAGTCCTATGTTAGGACGAGCCTGGTTTAAACGGGTACAGCAGGTAAGACTGGTGGTCAGACTTCCGAGCTACCTGTAACGACTGTCAAAAATCTACAAATGACAGCTGGGACCAACAGCTTAACGTGCTTTCCGAACCACGGTGCATACTAGGTACTTAATGGGTGATCACCCAACCACAGAACAACTTAGGCAAGCGCAGCTTATCCTGAAAAATGAGCCGAGCGACTATTATTATATAAGGTGTAAAACACCTCTTAACGAAGCCGAAAGGCACTTATTCTCCCCATCATTGCCAATATTTTTTGTTCTACCCCATACCTGGGAACCTTCTAGTTACGGAGATATTGGGGGTTTTTAAATACAAGTTTTTATTGCAAGATTTTAACTTTAAATACCTCCACGAACCCCTATTCAATCCATCCATCAGCACAATGTTTTGAGTGCGTTACATTGAGTTATAAGTAACCCAAAATGCGATTTTTGAACCCAAAAAAAGTTGTTTCCTAAAGTTACTTAGTTTGATGTACTTACAGAATCCTTGATCGACGGCTTCGTGATGAGGTGGTTAACACCCTGTGTAACCACGAGCTCCACAATAAGCGGTATAGGTATCTATTATACAGTGGAACGCCACCTACATATAATATACAGTCTACCCCTTCGGGCATTACAACCATGATGTTATATTATTAACATAAGTAATCAGGTACTAAAACACGCACATATCTTGAATTACACAACCCCCAGTACATTTAGATTACCTACATATCAACTACTCAAGTGATTCACAAGTCATTAATATCAAAGGATTTACGTTATAATTGAAATGTGGCTTTTAAGTACGCAAGTGTGACTTATGTAGAGCAGTATTACTTCATATACATAGAGAGTAGACGTAAATAAGTAATTATAGTTATATTCGTTACATAATATTGTGTAAACCGAAATTGATACACTTAATTCTGATCCCATATTAAACAATTAACGTAACTTTTAAGTAATGAACCAGGGGCGTATCGTAAATACTGAAATACAAATTATCTTAAAGTAGTTTAGTTCATTTGAGTGCAAAAAACACAATCGTTATCGTCCATGGGTAATAACTATGAAAAGTGTATTATCAATTAGAGTCGATGTACTTCCTTAGGACCTCTTGTAATAATAAATAAATCACTTTTCATTCATAAAAACATAATATTTTAACCGTGTTTCGGCACACCGAAGCTAAGTAAACAAACCTTTTTACACATCAACATTGTGTACGATAACACAAGAACAAAAAAAAAACAACCACCTCATTCAATCAAAATCTTGCTCAAATATTAATCGCGAAACTTTCCCACCTACCCACCATCAATATCAATTATAAAACCACACTCTGCCCATGTACCTACCTACCTACCCGCAATCCGCAAATAATAACATTCGTACAGCGAGGGTAGTTTTCACCCGGCGGGTGCCATCGATTATGCGTTCCGCCATAAATTTGCGGGGAAGGACCTGGAGCCCTGAACTACTTAAGTATAATGTCGCTTTGAAAAGAATATAAAGAATTGGTCTGGGTTGGTGACGGCAAGGCAACTTGGGCAACGTTTTTGGGAAAAGCTGTTTTTCACGAAAGTTTAAGGAAAAAAAGGATTATATTTACTGGATAAGTTTCAGTGCTATAGAATGCCTCATTGGTCTTGTGGTAAAGCGCGACTGCTTAGCTGTGTTGTCTTGGGTTTGAGTACCAGATGGTATCGCAAAAGTATTGGGATTTTCCATCTCGAATTTCTCAGTACCAGCCATGGTGTCTGGATCTGTGTCTCAACCACCGAATCATATTAAGAACAGTCAGATAAAAGACAACCTTAATCCCAAAATACACTCATCAAACGTTTTTTTATGGTCCATAAACATTTTGAACAGCTAATTGTTATAGAAACCAATATCCAATACCTACAATCTTGTACCACTCATACAACTTGGAGCTGATAAAATCTGTCGTGTCTTTGGATCAATTTACCATTATTATTAACTACACATAACTATGAGTGCCGTGACCCGGAAATCTGTACCGAACAACTGATAGATTGGCAGATAATAGGCCAAATCTATTGTCAGTTAATTAAGTATCAATTATACTAAAACGGTCAAGTGCTAGTTGGACTCATATAAAGGCAATTCCGTGTTTGATCGCATGTGCAATTGGTATAACACTATGTATGTGAACTTGCCGTTCACATCTTAGTTACTAAGGCTTGGATATTACAAAGGGTGTAAAACACCTCTTATCGAAGTCAAGGCACTTGTTCTCCTCGTCATTGCGTTTCTTTTTTGTTCTACACCTTACCCGGGAACCCTCTAGTTACGGAGATATTGGGGGTCAAAGCTACACCTTTTTGACAAGGTCTTTTTAAATACAAGTTTATATTTTAAGATTTTTACTTTAAGAACCTACACGACCCCCGTACTATACAATCCATCCATCGGCACAATGTTTTAAGTGCGCTACAATGACAAACCACAAAACGTGATTTTTCACCCCAAAAAAAAAGTTGTTTCCCAGCAATCATTTTTGCGTAAAGTTACTTAGTGTGATGTACGGAATGCTTGGTTGACGGTTTCGTGATGAGGTGGTTTACACCCTGTATTCAATAGGAGTTAGTTACCTTTATTATATTCATCAGTCTGTTGCCCTCGTCTCGATTTATTCTTCTCCTTCTCTTTTTCGAGTGGTTACTGGAGCTACTGCCTAACCTGGTGTCAGAGGTTTTATGGCGCCCATGAGCCTCCGACTTGGCTTTACAAGTCATCCAAAAATATCTCTCAGGCGAAAAATCAGAGGTATGTGTCTTGTGTTCGAACTAGCGACCTATGATTTGGCAATACAGTAGTGTATGATTTGGCAATACAGTAGCAGATTGGCAGTGCCAGTTTGCGTCGAATCAGACCGCACCGGAACAATGTGTAGCATGCCTTAGCAGCATTCTTATATCTATCAGCTGCTACCTCGCACATTTTGCCCATAAGTGTCATCTTTAGCGCATTTCAATCCATCGTTTCTTTCCTCAGATGCCCGTCACTCCTCTGCAATTAGAAGCAGCCAACTTTAGCAACTACTTTACTTTATTTATTTATTAACATAGGTTCACCAACAGCTGAAATGAATATACCTTCAATATTTTTGCCTTACCCCGTTCCACTCATTTAACACTCATCAAAGAGAAAAATATTAAAAGGAAGCAATAAATAAAATCTTTTCGAGATAATTTTCATGAAAGCTAATTAGACTCGGAGTTCCAACGTCCATTAACGGAATTACTGGAGTTGAAGTTCCCCTCTGAATCCTTTAAAAATGTTTGCGCTTGGGGTAAAGGTCGTGAAGGGCGAGCGAACCCTACCGTATTGAATTCTGCTTTTTATAGCGTTTTGTACACTATAAGCGTGTGTGATTTTAACGGTAGCTGAGGGGAGATGACGTTTCATCTGATGTAGATAATTTTGGGTCGCATTTTTTTTTGGTATGAGCCTTTGGCTTTTGGCAGTATAACTCGCGAATACGAAAGTGATGTGAACTTTTTGCTGGAACTGCAGTTATGTGAAACAAGTGAACACGGATTTCCACATTTTGGAGGAATTTATACTCTGTTGAACTATGTTAATTATTTTAAGGTTCCTAGACTAGCGTAGCTATGTAAATGTAATTTAAATTACTTAGAACTAAGCGTAGAATGCCTCGTTTTAACAATAGGGACGTACGATTAAATGGGTTTGGGTTAAAAAAGTAAAGGTTTTTAGAAAAAGGTATCTGGCAGTAACCTAGAAATTTACATAAAAAAATGTGCGTGTACTAGCGTACACTCGTAAGAAGTGAAACTTCTTTATGACGTTATTTTTCAAAAAAAAATAACTACTCAAAACGGGCCGCAAAATACATTAGAGACATTTACCAATCCCTACTCCGCTGGAAAAAGTATACTTCGAATCACGCGTGGTATAAGGATGGATAAGAAAAAGATGGCGCGTAACGGAAAAATGTGACGCGTAACGAAAAAATGTTACACTAAATTTTTTTCCAACCCCGATAAAGAAGTTTCACTTCAAAACATATTTGGCGAAGTATGGTAATTATATCAGTGCAGGAGTGTAGAGGCTAAAAGTAAAATTTGCATTCGTATAAAAAGTTTACCATGAAATTGATAAGACTTGGACTGCTTCGTTGGTCTAGCAGTCGCAAGCGTGACTGAC
The DNA here is from genome assembly GCA_916618015.1 of Xestia c-nigrum. Lineage (NCBI taxonomy): Eukaryota > Metazoa > Arthropoda > Insecta > Lepidoptera > Noctuidae > Xestia > Xestia c-nigrum. Next base: position 11,631,051 of record OU745248.1, read on the forward strand.
CATGAGGTCCTGAGTTCAAAGTGGTACTGGATTTCTCATCAGGAACTTCTCATGAGGAGCCTGGATTTGTACCCGATTGATGTCAATAGGCTAGCTCCCTATTACATGGGACTTAAACATAACTGGCGAAATGTAGGTTTACTATTAGGTACACATCTGCATAACCCATCGAGAATTAAAGGCAACATCATCATCATTTCAGCCGCAAGACGTCCACAGCTGGACATAGGCCTCCCCCAAGTGTCACCACATTGACCGGTACCGTGCGACTCGAATCCAGCAAATTTCCACAATCTTTACCAGCCCAAGTAGCATGACCACCGGAGAAACGAGAGAGACTCGACAAATCACTTGTTCATCTGTCATTGAATCGACAAAATGACAAATGAACAAAAGATTCGAGGAATCTCTCTCGTTTCTCCGGTGGTCATGCTACGGGGGCTGGTCATTGGTCATCAGGCAATCAGTCAATTACAGGCAAAATATTACGTTATGTCTTGACAAGATTTGGAGAGGTTGAAACAAAAATACAGATTACATTTTTCGTTGGTTAAATTCGCCCTAAGTTAAACTACGTCTCAGGAAGGTCTTATGCCAACATCTTGAAAATAACTTGCCAAAGTAAAACCTGTGGCAGGCAGCCATATTTGATTTCATTTACTTAAGCGGCGAGTTCCTGAAATGATAACCTGAAATGCACTTAGTAGATGAAATATAACTCCTTTGAAAACCTTGCTCCCTTTCACTTAGTCGGCTTTGGATTTAGATGTCTGTCAATTGACTTGCTGGCTGCAGTTTAATTTAAACATAAGTAGTACCTAAGTAAAGAAGAAAGGTAGTGTAAGGAGATGGCTTTTGAGTTATACATTTCAGCGCATTCGAAGTCATCAGGAAGTGAAAAAGTCAAATATTTGTTATGTCGGTGGAAATCCAGTGCCATTTGCAAGTGATTTTTTTTTGTTATGCAAATAACGGAGCAAATGAATCAATCAAAATAAGTATAATATGATAAATTCTACACCCCGATATGGCCTTCCAAATTCAAATCCAACAACAGTCACCGTATTTCTTTTATTCATCGCGTTCATTTGTCTATTCCTCAACTAATTTATTCGAATTTCAAACAGCCAAACAGTGACTCATTTCAGCCTTATATTAGAGACATGAAACGAGTTACAAAACTACGGTCGTAAGCTAGAAACTCGATTAATTTTCGCAATACTAGCCGATCAGATATCTTAGGATACCGAATGCTGACAATCTATTTGATACGGTCAAGTTACCGTAACGCACGAATATGAGAACGTTGACGCAGATATCAAATAAATCTGAAATTGGATTATTAAACAGTAAGCTGGAAACTTGTTTATGTATTATAAATTTATAACAGACAGCTAATTATAAACCCTTTCAGCTACTTCAAATCACGCGTTTGAAATCATAGCTATAACAACCACGCACTCCAAAATGAAACTTTACATCATCGTCAACTGCCTGCCTTTTATTTTCTAGTCTAACCAAATGCAGCTGAATACCAGTATTTTACATGGAGCGACTGCCTATCGGACCATAATAACCCAGTTAATACTGGGTAATATGATACCCCTTGGAAATACTGATTGTCATACTTTAGAGCCACTGCTAACATTGCATTTGTTACGAGTGACAAAGATATACAAATGACAGCAATACGGGACCAAACAGGTTATGGTTATTTTAATAACTATAACCTATCCCAACAAATCCAACATTATCCAAACCCCATCACCTTAAGTTAAACAATCAATAACCAAGATGATCAACACGCTCACTCTAGAACAATTCCAAGACAAATCATTAAGTTTTATAGCCCCATTACAAGCACCTACACAAACGAACGTTCTATAAAAAGTACCAAAACATACTATACTGCACTTAAAACACTTAGCTTCCCCTTTTAGACGGGCTATATTTAAAATGCGTTAGGAAAACATATACCACCCTTTGCTTTGCTTTTAAAAAAAGTTGTTTTCGTGACGGACTGATTACGAAGGGTTCCATAGACATTACATTCATGATAAAATATATTAGGAAGTGCAGAAACGGAAAAAACAGTTTATTAACTCGAAGTGTAGTTTCTAAGATTTTAACCTATTTGCATTTTTTATGAACAAAAACTTGCTTCTTTTCTTATTAACCTGGTGTCAGAGTTTTTTGCCATCCATGGGCCTCTGACTTGGCCCTCATTCACCGAAGCAAGTAATCCTAAAAACTTGCTTACGACAATGGTATCAAAGTTTCTTCAATATTAAGTGTATTTAGCTAGTAGTATATCTTTTCACGTTCTTGATACACTGCGCTCTTTTTTTCTTTAAGAATCCCAAGCTCCACAATCTGCGGTCCACTCATTAACGTTTGACTTTAACGTTAGAGTACACTCTTACGTGTTAAGTACGTTTTTATTTGACGACAACGTGGGCTTTATAGCACCCTGTTTGTCTTGGCAAATCGCAAGAACCACCTTTAAGAAAAGCTTCAGACAAAGAAAGGAAATAAAATAATGCTTCTGAACAAAATGTCACCCGATCTTTCCAAGCTCCAAGGGTCAAGTACCTTTTGAGGATGATAAAGCTGTTTTCTACTTAAGAGGTCCTCAATGGAGACACAAATTCTGGAAGCCTTTTAACCTCACTTCTGGGACTTATTATAATGTATTCTGAAGACGGATAAGATGGATTCGTTAGCAGCTTTTCCTTAATGAGGGTTCTGTTTTGTAAGGTGATCCAGTATATTCAAAAGCTTTTGAGAATATATAAAGCTCTGCATTTATAAATACAGGACAAGATCCTTTATTCCAACCTGGCTACTAGCAGTAGGCAGCTAGTAATTCATATAGACAAAACATTTTGAACAATGGATTTACTATTTTAAATATAAGTTCCAGACACTTGCCATTATTTTACTCAAAAATCCATATTATTGTTTATGTCCAGTACGTAATGAGAATCAACCAGCAACCTCCTTGCTATAATTATAAAGAGGTCAGATAACAATAAATAAGTGCCAATGACCACGGTAGTGGTAAACACTACTAGTTAGTGCCAGCCACCACCCCGGTGGTGGCAAGCTCGAAGAGGGCAGATGGGAATAAAGTGACAAGATTCCAGAAATAAAAACATTGAAACCTGTAATTTTAATGCCGCTTTCAACAACAGAAGTATACCTACTCACAACTCCCAATGCAGTTACAAACAACAATTTTACATCACAAACTGAAGCTGCAAACGTTTTGTAGATATTTTATACAGAGAACTTGAAAATTAAAGGCAGGTCAATAGTAACAGGGTTTCAAGCCGGCTGGTACATTCGTGAAATATCGTGGTTTTATGTTAATTTTGTCGTCTTGCTCCAACTCACACCGGTCCGTTCGCTGTTTATGTAAAATTTATTCAAAACGTACGCCGCCGCATGAAAATGTATTTATTTTTTATTACATAGCACGTGGTCATATTAATTTACAAAATTCTTGCCGATTTTAGAGTGGTCTGTGTGATGTTGTGTGACTTCTTAATGCTCTCCTTAAGTTATTAACGTTTAAAGATACTTTATTTAAAATGATAGGTGCAACACTGTAATCAACTAATTGTCTTCAGTACCTATTCTACTTTTCGCACAAAAACCGATCTTTATCGTCATTTGTTTTTAGATGAAACTCTCAATTCAAAACATTATAACGTCTAGACTATAACCTATTTTACTTTCAAAGCCTTCCAAATTCAAACAATTTATATTCGTACGTCAAATAATTCCGATATTATCAGCCAGTATTCAGTGGTCAAAGCTATTTCAAGGGTTTGCCGTGTGTGGGTCGACAATACCTTGTATTGTGTTCCTTGTGAACAGGGTTGCTAGTTCTAGTTTCTGAATTTTACCCATATTCATTTTATTTATTTATTTGAATTTTATACGTCTTGAATTTTTTTGCAGCTTTCATTATATTAATCTCGACTTAAAATGTGTTCGTTTACAAAAGGTCTCGTTAGGTATAGAATTTTGTGTCTATCTATGTATTGCTCGTTCGATACATAAATATATACTCAAGTTTTTCTTTTAAATTAATTTCCTAAATTGTACAGTGCTCTTTCTTTCTATTCTTGGGGAAACTCCTGATTTGCTTGTGGCAAAATTTCCCCCAGAGCGATTTATTCCCCAGTTAAGGGAAAAAGTCCCCAATCTACCAACACAGTTTGCGAATATCAGCGAACGCTTCAATGGCGTTTACCTTGTCGATATCGCGACCAGATTCTGTTGAAAACGAGACCTGGAGACAGTTACTGGTTCTAGAGACGGTAGGTATGCCTCCTTTGTTTGGTAACGTGATGTTTTAGTGTCTAAGCGTATGTGTATAAGCGAGTATGTGTTTCTTTTGTCGCTTTGTGTTCTGCCAGAGAATTATCTTTGATGTTTTATTTTTGGGTACTGAGTGTTGTTTGATATTTCACTATCATCTAACGCAGTGATTCCCAAAGTGGTCCAGGTGGACCCCCAAGGGTCTACGGGAGACCCATCGGGGGTCTACATTGGCTTGAAGAAAATGTGGGGGTTCACAAGCTGTAAGTGGAGGTCCACGAAATTTTACCTGGGTTCGATGCCAAAGAACAAAAATGTTGGCTTAGCTTGATCAATGTAGCCAGATATTAAGCTAGGTACTAGAAAAAGTAATAAAGATCAAATGTTCAGGTTGTATTTCGGTGAAAATGGTAGTGTTAAGTCATAAAAAAAAAACCGAAGCCCGAAGATTACAATTTTCGGATTTTTGCCAAAAAAATATCTTGGGAACAACGATCCTCATGCAATCCTAACAGATAGTGTGAAAAAAATATTGTCTTGCTTTTCTTTTTTAGTTCACGGGCTTGAAAGAAAATGCTACAGGGGGTCCACCGACACCAACACAAATTCAAAGTGGTCTACCAGGAAAAAATGTTTGAGAACCTCTGATCTAACGTCATAGTCTCATCCCAAACGGCTCACCTCCGATCCTGCTCTTTAGCTTCTCCACCTGCATTCTTCGATGTAGCAGAGTTCTAGTCGAAACTATTTTGCCTTAAATAATTATGGGAATTATCACACGACGAAGAAAACTGTAGATTGATGAGTCACTGTAGACATGAACCCACTGATACGACACATCTTCTGGGAGTATTTATTATCTGTGAGATGGAACAAGCTGTGAAGGTCATAATAATTCTTATGAACCTTTTATTAAGGTCCAAAGAGCCCCATATCGAACAAACAAGATTAATTACAAACATGAAGATATCCAACGCAAATGCACCGTCGAAATTAATACCCTTTCTAAATACTACATCAATTTCTGGCTACTGATCCTTTCTAACTCCATTCTAATTAGATCCAACTCTAAGATCATCAATTTAGGATTGAGAATTGAGTGTCTGTGTTAATGATCGATTGGGTTGTCGGTTTCGTAGGAGAGTGGCTCATCAAACATGTAGGCCTGTCTACCGAAGTGTTCAGCTCTATTTGCCAGAATGTCTCAATCTGGGAGGTTCATTTACTTAATAGATGATTAGTTTGAATCTGGGAGCATATTGCGGCTTCCTCATTATGAGATGTGAAGGTATTTGTGTATACAGAGAGAGATTATGTGTGGGGACAGGGTAGTTTGCAGATAGTCTTTTGTTATAAGAGCTGCCATTTTGTTTTCTAATACAGAATCAGAATAAGGTTTGCAACAACGTGGTTGATAGGTACAATACTATAAGGATATTTTGGCGCTTGGAAAGACTGACAGACGGTGTTGTTTGAAAACATGCGTGTATTGAAAAACAAAATGGCAGCGTTAGTACCGATTTTGGGCGCCAAATGAGCCTTAACGTATTTTGGATCGGATAACAAATAATACAATTCCGTCTGGATAGCAATTATTTTGCTTGTTATGTTAGGTTCAAAATTCTTTAACATCTAATTTTTAAGGCTTTTTAACCCAGCATCCCACACATATGAGATTTTTTACTACCAAAACCTACCTGGAAATCTCAAGGCCATCGTAAGGCTCTTAATGTTATCATCAATTTAATCTGCCCTTTGCAAAGTATCCTTTTTAGTTTAATTTGCAACTCTGTTCACAAACCGAATATCAAAGTCAGCAAAGGTCAAATTTTACGTTTTGAAATCTTAGCAAGAACTTGGCAATAACCGTTTAGAGCGTTTAATTTTAAATGGTTAAAGTATCTCATTGGAATTCTTGTTGCCGGGAGCTTTTTGAAGTGCTTACGTCACAAAAAGTTAGCTAGAGAACGTTAATTCTGAAAGCGAAAACGCGGTCAATCATAGGCCTCGACGAATTCTTGGCGTACATCAAGGTCGTTTCAATTGTGAGTTTGTTGGTTTTCTGTAACCACTTCATTCGTACCGTTGTGGTTTTTTGTCTTCAACACATTTGGTAAGGTTCCGTAGTTGGCATTTTACACAACTTTCTTTTTAACTTAGAAGTGGCAAGTAAATATTTTGAGTTAGTGAGTTGACGTAAATACACACAGATTTAGTAAATTAATTTGTCAACTAACCTATATGAAACACAGTAAGTAGGTTGCTGCGTTTGCAGCCTGTTACGATGTGTACGTAAACCGTGCTCATTCAAATCTGTTCTCGAATAAGTAATGTAAACAATAACAGCCGCTGTCTAAAAACCTATTAAGGATTGTATACTTACGTTTCCAAATACTGGAAGACCCTGTACACCGGCTTTCTGTACACCAGGAATCCATCGCACCGCTCCATGGTTACCACTTTCTAGAACTTTCCACTGTTTAACACCACCTCACGTTATCACGGGACCACCACAAACCACACTCACTATCTACCACATGTACCATCACTACAAAGATTCGTTGATATCGTACAAAAGGATTCAGTAAAAAAGGTTTTAGTTCACTGTCTTCTATTTACATTTACACTAATCCCGTAAAAATTTAAGGCGATCGTCAACTATTAAAAAGTTTACAAAATTCTTTTTGGTCCTTTAAGGTGACTTCGTTCTATATTTAAGGCTGATTTATTGGTTACAAGGTATAAATATTTGGTAAAGAAGCACTTAATGTTACACTAGAACTAATAATTTAACGCCTAAAAGGCGATCACAGTCTCCTCTTTTGATTGTATTCTCAACGATTTGGCAGAATATTATAAACCTGCTTGTCTGAAAAAGAAAGAAAAAAGGTTCAAGCTTTGCGCAGAGGTTTGTACGAAAACATACAATAGCTTTTTATTTCCCCGTGTATCTGAAGTCTGAGCAAATTGGTAGCAAACGTTGAGCCAACAAAAGGCTTCAGGAACACGTTTTCCGACCTTCGCGTTAAAAGTCTCTCCTTTCTCGGCTACCCTTGTCATTATTGAGACGTCAACATCGCCTTTTCTCGCGCTTTCCAAGTTCCAATGCGTTGTATCCACGCGATCGACATGAATGGTCGGAAGGGACATCAAAACGTTACGACTTTTAGTACTGTATTGGCATTTTATCTCACAGCGTCACTCAGAATACGCGTGTAAGGATTTTACAATGAATTACAAGTACTAAGTACTGCTGATGGACAATCGGTTTATAAAGAAATACCTATAAAATATGGAAAAAAACATTGTGCAAATACTAAAAATACAGCGGCAGTCAGTGACATACATTATCATTTAGCCGTTGGGACTGTCAACAGCATCCGGCGGCGGACAATTGTTCCGGCAGAGATAACAAACACGACACACATACAAAGCACTGGCCATTCCCGGGGTCCTAACTAAATATTACTTTCCAAATAATAAATACAAACAAGTACAAACAGCCGCTAACTTTTAATAAAATGAGCACCAAAAACATGTTTTTCATAAATAAATTTCACTTAAATCGGACGAGTACCTAACTACTTTTTACATTTAACTCATTTACAAACATCGCCCAATATGGGACCTTGTTTCGAAAGCATGGCTGACCGAGCCGCGCATGACATGTGTACGCATCGAGTATCCAGACACGACTGACCAATAAAGCGTCCGCGACATGCATTCTATATCCCAAATATGCGTACGCGCATCGCCGGAAGCAGGTGTCACGCGCGCCACCTGTTCTCGTCGCGAATACCAAAAAGCGTGTTGACTTAAACAGTCAGTTGGAACAATGACCTGTCTGCACAACGGGTACCCCACACATGGCTAATTAGGACTTATTTCGGCATCGATACAAACGCAAACGGCTATCGAATATCATCTGTAATCTTTATAACTGAACAACGTGGCATAATACTGTATTGATCAATTTTATGTGTACAGTTAGACGGCTATCTTTTGTTGTACCCGCAAGTACCGGTCAAGCAAGTTAATAAATATTTGATGGATAGCAGTACCTTTTAAGTGGTGTTAACATATTCATTAACATACTGAAGAATGAAGGTAAATAATGGGTGGTAAAACTTTCGAAGAAAATGTGGAAAGTACAATTGATTAATTCTGAACGTGTTCATAAGTATATTTCAACACGGAAGTTAATTATACACACACAGAATATTAGAAGTTGAAGAGTTTTCGGATTTTCTTGTTCTTAAAAAGCACATAGCCCATGCTTATAATTTCACTAACAGCATACAAAATTACACACTTCAAGAGCCTCCAAATCTCAAAAGTTACATCCCAACAACTTTAATATTTCATCTAAAATCCCGTATAAAAGCCGAGACGGGACCTAGAAGGCATACTCGGATGCTGCACAGGCTTTTAAGAAAACAGGTCACGGATATACTCCAAAAATATGAAACTTAATAAAATCTGGAAGAGATTTATTCAAGCGGACGCATCCAGTGTATGACAGAGTGAATCTACGTGGGAACAAGTTTGAAAGTTGCCAACTGACGTTCAATGCTGATGTAAGACTGAAGTAAGCAGTGGTGTTGAAGTCACAGGAGTTTGTGCTATCGTGAATTGGGATTTAGTTTGGAAATTACGTTGTCAGAGAATTCGACGTGTAATCGGAGTTTGATACTGAGAATTTATAACAATGATGAAACCAGCTAACAACAGTGATCCTTCTTTACGAGCCGATGTAGACTATTCTGCCAGCGTTGCTACATTCTGTTGTCAAATTCAGAAGGGATTGTAATTATAATGACAGTGACAGCTGTCAGTTATTATGGCAGAATTAAGTACGTTTGCAACATGGTGGTGTTCGGGTTATGGCTGAGAATTTTCAAATCCGTTGTTAACATTTTTTGTAATTTTCGGTTTGCCGTGCTCTCAATTTAAATTGTCCTTTATCACACCGTTACCAGAGCCTTGTAAAGCAACAAAACAAAGTCGAAATCGTAACGAAAATTTAACCAAGTGTTAATACTGAGCATTGTCACGCAATTTGTGATTTACTCGGCAATAAAGTTTTCATATCGAGAGGGGTAATCAGCCAAACTTTTCCAAATTGGAGTTAAACACGCTAACTTTAACCCCTCTGGAGTTATTAGGCTCATTTTAAATAACTTAGCGTTGTTTGACAATGTAATAAAATAACGAATATTTATAATTATTATAGTACGGCGTGGTTAAGACCCTTGACAATCAGATGGTCAGGAGGGCGCTAATGGTCAATATTTGTGAAGTTTCATAAACGCTTGTTGTTTTGGGTTTCCCATATCATAGTATTGTTGCAAGCGCCACGATAACGGCTAAAAACGACAGTGTAAGTGGCCACGACAGTTAAAAAAAAAATGTAAAACTGTCTTAGAAAAAAAAATACGGGTTAGTTTCCACTATAACCACGCGCGATATAAACCATGCACTAATTGCAAGAACTTTGAAATCCCTTTAATTGAGCGATAATTCCAAACACAAAAAAAGTACAGCAACAGATACAGTTCAAACGAAACTCAATTTAGGTCTTGTTTTATTACTGTCGTTTTAAACCTTGATACACCCCGTTCCTAATTAAAACGTGCCAGCTACATCAAAGAAACGAAAATCAAGCGTACCCATTGAATTTCTATACCCCTTCTCGTGCCCGCTCATGTGGACACCGAGTAACTACCGCTGGAATAAAACCTCCGAAATTGGAACTCTTTTCAGACGTGTGACGCCAGCGTCTGCTTTTTAATTTGTTACCGATTTCTTAATAAGATTATACTGGCTTTTCACAGTTTATAAACAGCTATAAAGCTAGAAGTTTTGTTCGCGTTGTCTCGTCTATCGTTAGTATACTTAGTTGAAAGTACATATTTGGATTAGTCATTATTCAGTTAATGAAAGAAGTATTTAGAGTGCACGATAAACGTCGTCTGACAGTCTAGCCATCAGATCGGGTGGGGCAATGAACTGTGATGCCATGGATAAGTGCGAAATTGAGGGATAAACATGGATCGAGATCTACATACTTTTGGTCAGCAGGGTTTTACGTAGAAACTAGTAACGCAATTTTTATCCGCGCAGCCAGGGCGCAGCGGGGCAATTTTGTAATACACTTACAAATAACACAATGGGGGATTTTCTCTTCAACTCTTCCCTAGTCGCTGAATAGATGGCGCTGATTTCTGTACGTTACTGCAAGGAACAGGACGTCACATAATTTCACTTGGTTCCATTTTTTTAAAAACAACGAGCGTATGTGAAGTGTATTTTTTGAAGCGTTTTGGCTTTGGCACCTAGTAACGTAGTCTGATCAAAGCCATCTATCGAGTTCATGGAAACTATTTTTTTTTATTCGCATAAAGAAAACCTTTAATTGATGTTGCTGAATTGACAAATCGAAGGGAAATCTGACAAGTCAGCCATGTTCATTGTGTTAGTTATGTTCTTGAGCACACGAATTTCATTTTTTTTTTAAAGCATGGATTTTGAATTTCTAGAAACCTTCGCAGTGTGTGTGCTGACTGCTGGTAAATCTGGCGTTGGTTGCCTGTTGGCATTTAAAATGGTAATATTCATGAGTATTTCATTAACTAATTACTCTGTGCCCAAATAACTGAGTACAAAATCGTTACTTGCTATTCCGTTTACAGAATTAGACAGACGAGCCGCACTGTTTGTTATTTAATGCTAGTTTCATGCAAAATGTCATTAATTAATACCATTTCCGATTTAAATATAAACGACTAAGTGTGCAGAAGACAGCTCCCGCATATGCGAAATAAAACTCATGTGATTCATAAAGTAGTACAATTTATGCGCTACATACCCCGCGAAATTAAAATTAAAAAAGTATAACGTGAAAAAATATTCCAATGGGATTAAATCAACTTAGAAGAAAGAGAGATCCTAGAAGAGAGAGAGAGAGAGAGATCTTAGAAGGTTGTATTCATAATTTAAGGCGATTACATGAGCTAAACGCGAGTTTTATGATTACTAAAAGTATATGATTCACTGCTATAAAAAATGACCAGAAAAACATATGATATTCTTCAGGATATATGCTAGCATGATAGTGTTTTGATATAATACTATTAATTTTATTCGATAAAAAAATCACGAACTTATCTCTAAAAATATCTTTCAAACAACAAAAAACCAACTAATATGCATGCGATCATTCTGATTTTTTGGCAAATAATTCTTTATTATATATTCTTTATTATTCACATGATAGTGTTTTAGTTTTTTAATCCACTCAATAGTTTTTTTGTAAATCGATCGAAACCACTCATTTCGCTATTTGGCCCGCAATGACTGACGTAACAACCACTTTGTATAGTGCAAGAGCTGATTATAACTTTATTCTAACAGCATTTCAAACGAAGTTTGAACCACCACGAATCGCTAATCGCCTTAAATGATTGTTATTCTGTGAATACATACGTGTTGCGGTCGCGAATCATATTTTGATCAACATACTGTCTTGTGATGATTTTCCATCCGAAAAGAAAAGGCTGACATTGAATTTCTGCTGCCGACCCCGCCTTCTACTAACTTACTGGAAGAATTATATAACCTTCAAAAAGGCGACAAAAAAAGAAAAAATGTACTCATTTAAAAGGGTGTGCACGGCGTTCTCATAAATTGTTCTACACTATTAAGCGGACTCTGGGCCATTACGAGAAGCATAAAACTCGTAAAATTACTGCGAAATAATCTACAGAGCTCTGAATTTACGACAGTATGTGAGATTGGATGCTGCCAATATTGTCTGGTATGAAACATTGAATATTAATAAACATTTTTTATAAAAAGGACAAGTACCTAAGTAGACTTTTCTGGTAGTGGTTAGTGGTATTCGTAAGTTTTCTTCAAATCTCGCAATCAAAATTACTTAGGTTTACTGTAAGAAAACCCAATTCTGAGTTAAGTTCGCCATTGTACATAAGCTATGTTACTGCAATTTGTATGTACATTAATTATAAACAAGAAAAAGAATAAGAACTGAATAAGAATATGATAGAATTCCAGTTTACACTATACATTTAAGAAAATTGAGATGTGTGAGACACGATCAGGCCTGACCAGTACCTATAACACAAAAATGCGACAACATTCACTATACATTACCACTATTTCTCACACCAAAAAACTGTTTGCCGAATTAAGTTTTACAGATAAGCAAGCAAAACAATTCAATACCATAACCCTCACAAGTGTCTCATCAACACCTTAAACCATAACACCCAACGAAGAACATGCAAACACAGACGCAAAAGTATCTTAGCTATCTTTGCTGCTGGAAATATATTTTCTTTCTTTACTAAAGAATTTTCCACAACAAACTCCTTCAAAGACCCTTCAGATTTTTCTTTAGAATTCTCGTCATGCGACGTTGGATGTCGTATCTTGGTCCCGAGGGAGTGTCCTCGATAATAAAATAATACCTACATTCTACATGCCTCTCAGAGGCCCGGGATTAGGGTTACCATCCGTCTAGATTTGGCCGGACTTTGCCTTTTCATTTGTCAAGATTTTTGGGTAAAGGCGCTGCCACACCCTTCGGGGCTCCGGCTTCGGATACTGGACCACACCAGACTTGGACGGATATCCAGGATGTAAACAACCTCATCACGAAGCCGTCAAGCAAGCATTCCGTACTTATCAAACTAAGAAACTTCACTCAAAAATTATTGCTGGGAATCGATTTTTTTTTAGGTGTGAAACTGAAAAGTAATGTTTTGTGGTAGAACTCAATGAAACACACTCAAAAAGTTGAAACTTGGACTCCCAATATCTCCGTAACCAGAAGGTTCCCAGATATGGTTAGAACAAAAAAATGATCGCAATGACGGGGAGTACAAGTGCCTTTCGGCTTCCATCAGAGATTTTTTTACACCCTTTAGTATACCGATGAACTTGAACAATGGTCCCGATAATCGAAGCGCTCTGTAGTGATAATATCATTAGTGGGAACTCGTTTTGTTGATGCAATCCATTGGTGATTGGCATGACACATAATATTGTTGGTATTTTAATTGAAATAGGTAAGGATGGTTTGTGAAAAAATGGTGTTGTCAACTTGATTTGTTGGGTTTCTTTCCTGTTTGCTTGTTACTGTGCGGTTGTCTAATGTTAATTTATTTATAATACGGATATTATAAATAGAATTCTTATCTAATCTTCAGAAACCGATAAGCTGTAAAAAAAACTAAAAGCTTATACTTAATCGTGACATTAAGCCCTAACACTTTTACAAAAGTTACGCTATATCCTTTTAATTGTTCAATATCCGCGTGTGTGAAAGAGATAGCGACACTTATTCACAGTCAAACGATGTTAAAGAAGACGTTTGTGGTCATAACATAAAAACTTACGATGTCATTGTTTTCATGGCGACGACGTAGAATGCCATTGACTCCGGTACTAGGGAACACGAGCCATCGTCTAGTCAGGCCTATTTGTAATGGAAATAAGCGGAAGGTTGGAAAATTAATTCTTATTGAACACAAGTTAGACTGTTGGTAAACGATAAATAGTTTTTCACTTCTCGTGCTCTAAAAGTACGCCGTTATAGCCCTACGAAGCGGGATTAAAGTGACCGTTTATTCCCTAGGGAGTAAAAAGTAATTTAAAAATGGAACGATCTTTTACTCTGAAACATGGTCACAAAAGAGTAACTTCTCAAAGGTTTTATTTAAATTTCGAATTGGCATGCAAATAGAAAGCGGTTTATTGAAAAAAAAACAAATGAACTCTTCAACGCGAGAAAAATGTATGGTTGTTTGTGTGCATCGTTGATTTTGAAAAGCAATGCCTCTGTTGCTAGCCGCTGCAGTAATGTAGGTACTAATTATCTGTGGAGTGTGGATCATCTTCATTGCGAAAATGTTGAAAGTTTGTGTTGTATTTTCAATGGTTAATCTGTGACTGACCTGATAGAAAAAAAAATTGACCGCTCAGTTCACAATTTTTGTCGAGTGTAAATTTGTTCAGTTTTAAATGACTATTTTTCTCGCACTCGAAGTGAAAAGTACAGTTTGCACCTCGAGACTAAACGCCAATATAATATACCCTTGCTTTCATTGCCTCCCTCGCAAGCTCGGGAGTCAAACCACCTCGGGTATATAATGGCTTCGTTTAGTCCCTCGTTATAAAATATACTATTATAACATGAACATCAAGGAAAATAACTTATTTATGGTTATTATATTACTAAATATCAACTTGCACTAACAGCACATAAACCACATCATCCATAACCAAGTTATCGGTTAACGTTGCATACCTAAGTAGAAAAACCACTACTCAAATACAATACTTCTTCCTAATAAAAAAAGCAAACCCAAGCTATATTATCGACACCTGCAATTTAAAACATCGTAACTCACTATTTAGCGAAATTGAGTTATAAACACAGCCTAACTAATAAAAAAATGCTCTATCGTTTGCGCTCACCCTCGTAGCCCAATTCACTCCCGTTATGATTTTAGCCAGCGTAAAAAAATTGTAACTAGTCATCCACTGACAGTGATAAAAAGGTATCTTTAGTTAGATACACTTATACCCGTGGTAAGTTTTAATAATTTTACAAAACAATAATTGTAACTTAATATGCAATTTTTTTAACTTACAATTATTTTTTCGGTGAATATAGTTATAATCATACTAAATTGCATTGTATGTCTGAGTTACAATTGTAATTTGGAAAACCGTTTTTCGTGAAATATCATTGTAAGTCACAAAAATATATGAAATACATAAGTAAACAACGTATTAGTCATACTGGAATGTAGATTATACCTTTTTACTTGTATTTACAAAGTTGGAGGTCCCAAGGACTTATAGGAACAGAGTAAGAATTTTTTTAATCTTTGATTCGCTCTACTGAAAAGTAGGGAAAAATGAGTTACGATGTTTTAAATTGCAGGTGTCGTTATTATATTCTTTAAGTACGGCTGTGAACAGTCAAATAAAAAATAACATTATCATGAAAAAAATTACAATGGTAACTAATGGCAGCGCGCAAATAAAATAATATATCAGAAAAAATCAGCTTGTCTATGGTAACTCCAACTGTCAAATCAAAGTGCAATGCCCTTTCGGCCCTTTCTTAAATGAAAGAAAGGTGTGAACACACTAACCATCAAACACGCACCTAATCAATATTCGATTGATTATGCATGCGTTATAATTAGCGCCAATTGAGATTCCTGTCATACCTTCCTACTTGATCTGATTAAGGTATGAAGAACGGTATTTAGAAATTGTTTATTATTCAAGCCCTTTAGTGAATTATGAAAATTTACCAAGCGTTATTCACCGTTATATTTACGTACTACTTTAGTCTTTGAGTAATAATACATACCCTTCTCTTCAGAACTTGCTTGGTAACAAAAGTTCCGTAGATTTCTATCACAAATCACCAAAGGTGTAGGTCGAATAATTCTAAATGTTGTTTTAAAACGTTCCTTTACACGCGTTTGTCTGCGAGACTGCGTAGTTCTTTGCACCATTGCACCTGTGCGAAGCAGGGGTATCGCTTTAATAACTACTGAGTAGTTAACCAATTTAACCTCTTTTGTATGAAAGGAGCCTTCCCGAGCGGTGTTAAAATATCACACTTCGATTCCAAAAGCCCGGCTTTCCTTACCCTGGACAGCTAGCACTCAGTATCGCAGTCTTGGCGACTAATCCATTCATCACGATGACTCAAACTTAACCTCTGCTTAATCATAGCTATAAAAAAGCACATTATTTTACCTGCACTTCCGAACTTCCATGCAAGTATCCTCCCATTTACGCTGACAATTCACAACCACTCCTATAACGTCGAACAAATCACATAAATTCATAGTTGTAAATACAGAAATACATTCAACCAAGAATATAGTCCGGCTGAGCAGACAACCTCCTAAGTAGGTAACTTGCAAGATCCAATACACAAAAAAAAAACAACCAGGAATAGACACAAACTTTGTTAAAATCACTTTTAACACGAAGAATTTTTACAGACCATAACAATCTGCACTAGAATAACGACTGACTATAAACAACTGTACATAATACCTCCTGATGTTGTTAATTGACATTGTTATATCAAAAATATATCCTCCAATGAGGTTCAGGAAAAAGCAATGAATAGTTACTGTCGTATATAATTTTAAACAATTCTGCTTTTAGTATTGTTACCATTCTTGTACGTTCAATTTCATAATGAGTGTTTTCCTTGGCTGAATGCCTATAAATTACAAGATTAAAATAACCTAGAAGAAAGATTCGTTTCATACTCACTACCGATATCCTGAAAATATTCTAGTTACACTTCAACCAACGTATCTGTGCAGGCGGAAAAGCGCAGAACTAAAATAAATGTACCAAGTTTGACATTTCGATGCAGTTTTTCTTCACAAGCAGCGCCACCTCCAACTGCATACTTAAAGTGGTCATACCTGAAGAAATCTACATCTCAATGCATTTGACATGGTTGACACTGCAATGCAGAAATGGTCCAATCATAATCATCCAGGCCTTGTTTCTATCGTCACGTGAGAGGGAGAATGGCAATACTCCTGCCAGTTTCTGCACAACGTATTCCTTCACGGTTTTAGGAGCACCATAAAAATCCGTGGCCATAATTCTTTTAGAAACCATATTCCTATGTTTAACAAAGCCAAACTCGACAAACCCCCAGGTTTACATTTAATAACGGAAGAGCTAAAACAGAAGTAATGAAAAACAACATAATGCCGTACCTACATTTTAATTCCCAGTTCCCGCCAACATTTAAAATGAAATCTGACGCAAAATAATAAGCTGCTAATTGTCAGTTTGTGTTTAATCCCAAGGTTTGCAGCGCTAACGAATGCTGAACAAACTATGTCGGTCCTGCGTCAGTGCGTGGTACACGGGGAGTAAACGACACGGAAAACACTGTAACATTCAGTCTAAGATAATAATTAACTTCATTCGCCTCATTGACGGTCTTATTTTAATAGGTCATCAAAGACAGGAATTATGTCCACTTTTTTTTCGAATGGGATATCATCAAATAATTTCTCCCACATGGGCGGACCGCGAGGAAGTGTCAGACTTTTACCGACTAAAACCCATCCATGTTCCTTTCTCGCCCTATACGTTCCGGGGCTACGGTATCTCTTTCGAACAGTCCCGCAGTCGCGGCAGAGGAATGATGTCCTTGGTTCTTGTCTATGATTGCTGTCATAATTTTTTTTTTGGTTGTCTGTACTATCGGCCTCCCCAAAATCCCTCCATGTGCTCTTTTCTCGTGCCTAACCTATGCCTCGGACCAATCTCACTGTCATATTACGGTCAGTATTTTCTACTAAATATCGAGGAAATAAAGGCTAAGATAGACGACGTCGTATCCGAAGAAGTGTAGAAATAATGTTGCAGTAAGAAATAACAGTTTAATTTAATAAATTAATTTATGGTTTATGATTGGTATTTGTTATCTTTATATAAATCATATTGATCCTAATGTCTAACCCTCCGGTCATTAACACGTGATGTTATGTTTTTTTAAATTCAGATTTAATAGAAATGACGTCTGGCAGTGGAGGAACAGAAACATCCTACTAGCCCTATGTAATATAAAAAACACGATTTATAGTATAGCGTAAACTTAAGCAGCTAATGTATTTAGCACAACATAGATACCAGATATCTGCCAAAGCCACCACGCATCCACCACGAATCACTTTTCATAATATCCAATTGTTCTTAACTTATCATAAGGTACTTCTACAAAAACGTTTCAGATTTTAAAAACAATATCAAAACATTACCAAAAACGTACCTAAAGTAGCAGCTCCTTATACTTCTAACATTAACTTATTATTTAAAAGTTCTCCCCCGGCTAAACGCCATGGTCCGGGGTGAGCTGACCCAATAAATAGCATTTACGATAGAACGGAAGAAAAACGAATAACAATAACATCAACCACCTTTTCTCATCTCGGTAAAGTTATATAAATGTTACGGGTAATAGCGGGAGGTAGAATAATGGATGATCTTGGTAAAGTAATGATTTAGAAAATTCGGTTTTATGGAAGAGAAAAGAAGCAATATAAGATTCAAGAGTATTGACTGATTGACGTTCGGATGGTTTTTGTTTTTAGAGCTAAATGTTTGGAATGGTTTATGGTATTTTTTGCATGGCAAATGTAATTACGTAATGATGCTCTATGGTCGAATTTTCAACCATAGACCTACGCTGATATTCTCCACGGTCGAAAATTTGACCGTCGACGACGCAATGGTTGGTCAAGTGGTCGCAATCGGTACGGATTCCCGGATTGGAATACGATTTATTGGACCCTCTATTAGATTGCTTAAACCTAATTGGCGAAATATGGGTATAAATACCTCTAAAAATAGAAAAAAAAAGAAAGAAAAATAGATGTATGTTATGATGAAAACTACCCATTTTGTAGTAGAACACTTAAAATTAAATTCTACAATATTTGTTGCAAGCTTGGCGAGGGAACTTGTAGCGAAGTAAATAAAAACGCAATATGATGAAGATTTAATATGTCAGGATCTTGAACCAACACGCCAACGGCGCCCGGGGCGATTACAATTGCTTCCATATTTGTGGTGGCATGTCATACTAACTAGCTGTTATTAAACTGAAGAATTTAAGCGATAGTAACCACAGACAAGTATAAACATAGAAGTATCTGTAATGTAGATCATGAGTTGAGAGTGCTAACCCTCGGTTTTTGAAAGTCTGTTCAGATCTGTGGTTCAGATGTTGTCAAATCTCATTTTGATTTACTTAATTGTCTATTGTCCTGATTGTCAACAATCAATAACTAATAGATAAAATGATCACTAAATTGACCAAGCTATGAGGAACAGAAGGCTTATTGTCAACAGTCGATTCAAACCATCAACGATATACAAATATATTGTAGATACTATGTGTACGTCTCCAGTTCTCCACTAGCAAAGTAATGTTATTAGTAGCATAAACCGGGTGCATCTGTACTTTCAAAGTCTCAATAAACTCAACTGCATTCTGTAAGCACAGCTGCCACGCATACTCTCTAGACAGCTGCTCCCAAACTTGAAGACATGAAAATTCAATTTAATGCAGCTAACATAACTTTATTGGAGCCCAAATAGACGGGTATGAAGTCTACGAGAGATGGTGATATTATCAAATGCAACTTGCATAGCAAAAGTGAAGGAGCAATCAGTAAATGTAACAAGAACTTCTTTCGCGAGACCTCGTGAAGTAGACAAGATATTTATGTAGCATATACTTACGGTGAAAAGCGAGCCGGAATATAGTCTGCGATACGGCACGTTTGCTACGAAAAATATGGGCTCAATCCGGTAGAAGACTGCATGCTACTACGCAGAGCTATGGCGAATTTATGAAGCTCGACCCGCAAGCTAGCATGTTGTAGTCGTTGGCATTTGTGAAGAGGACGAGATTTATGTGAACTGTCATGGTGCTGGCTTATTTTTACAAAGATGTGCTCTTATTGTAAAAAAAGTAAAAGAGTCACGAATATAAAATTGATGGATATGAAAGGAGAGGAAGGCCAAATAAATGGGATTGATTGTGTGAGAGAAAAAAAAGAGGAAGTAAATGATGGCATGGCGGTTGACAGAGAAGAATAGAAGAAATAAAAAACATGTTACACCAACTTCAAGTAACTAATATGATACAGATAAAATGCAAAACCAGAAAATGAGCCATTCACAGAGATGTTGATATAAATCTTGATTCTTTCAAGATACTTATTATTGCTCCTCCAATTTATCTTTTGTTAGACAAAAGCTATAAATATATATTGTGTTTATGGTCACCATTACGCAGGAAGTACCCAATTGATTTGATTTGATGAGGGCCTGTTGGATAGACAACAATAAAAGCCGTAATAAATTGGAAACATTGTCAGAATTACCATAAATTGTACTTTCCTGGATCGAGTTAATAGGAGGCAAGTATTCATTTAAGTATTTTCTCTCACAAAGGAAGTTTGTGTCCCAGCAGTAGAAATGTTATCGTCCTATTATAAGGTATGTATGTGCATCTATCTGTTCACTTAATATTTGTTCTTCAAACAGAAAGAGAGCTTACTGCAAAACGGAGATTTTATTTAAAAAAGATTGGCAATTCTAAAAATAACGTCGCTGGCTAGCCACTAAAGTTACAACTAGCCAGCGCGAAATTGGCAATTCATCAAACAAAAATATGGCGTTTGTAAAATAAAAAATGTGTTCCTTTTTCAAACCAACTTCACGCTTACGCTTTTCATGCAAGCGAAATTGCAAACAACCCTCATTTTGTTATCGAGCCGCCATTAATTGAACAGCGTTGAACAAACATTGGTTGAAACATTTTTCATTCAGAATTCGCATGGATAGCCACTGAAAAGTTGGCCGTCTACTCGACCAACAATACCAACGTGCCGTGTTAATTTACGCAGAGTCCAAGTGCTATTGTTGGGACTAATTGGTGCTTTCATCAAGTGTTCCGTTCAATTTGTTTAGTATATCTTTTGCAATATATGAGTTATAAGCTGATGATAAGGACTTCCAGCCTTAAGACGAGTTGTATTGTTTTGATCAATCAATCGAATGATTGATTTATTGCTACCAAAAATTGCTTGCTAATTAATAGTTCCCCGCGACCACGGCTGGTGCAATCAATCCGGTCGAAACGTCGGGCTTAAATTAAAGGTGAATTCGCGATAAATACCCGTTTACATATGTTTTATAATTAATAGTTGTTATTAATACTTTTACCTTCTCAATCTTCAACTTCTCCTCTTTGTTATTCGTATGACGTAGGTAACTCGCTTAAAAGAAGCAAATTTCACATACTTCCCAGCTCAATTTGAAATCCTACCCAAATACCATCATAGAACTTAATCAAGAAAAAAAAAATTTAACTGCCAACAGCATGCAAAACGGGAGACAAACCCATTTAAAATGTGATACCATTACACAAACGAAAAAAGAAATCAAGCAGAGATTTCATTAGGACTCAAGAGGGAGTCCCAAGTCCCAACGCGGCATAATCGATAGACTGCGGAGCACAATGGTAGCAATTTGCCGTAATTACTACAGTGGAGACCGCGCTTAACTTACCTGAGCGAACCATAGACGAAAGACGAACGCTGGAAGTAATTTAGTAAGAAAAGAAAAGTTTCTCTAGGGATCTGATTGCTCGGTTTGTAAATATATTTTATAATTTTCTCCTCCTTCTCCTTTTGTATGAATATACTAACGGACTTTTGAGTGGATGAAACATTTGCAACGCCATTTTGGTGACGTCAGATTAATCAGAGTATGTTTTCTGTGCAATTTTTGAACTTAGAACTCCTTCTAAAATTTACGCTAAAGCAAAAAGGTTTTTCTAAAATCTTTGAGACGCTTTGTTCGTATCCTCAACTCGATTTGAAGTAAAGAATCGTTTGAGTTCCTTCTTAAATTCATTTCCTGGATGACTCGGGAAAGCGGGCGTCTCGATAGATCGAATACCAACCGTGCTTGCCCTATCCATGTTCCGAACGACCAAAAAGTAAGACAAAAGTCTGTAATAGGTTTAGTGAACTCCATTTTAGACGCGTACTAACATTTCAGACTTGGAAGCGAACGGTGAGTCTTCTGTTTGGCTTACGTAGTTATTTTCTTCAATGGAGGCAAGGAATTTCCTTGTTAAATTTTCTCTATCAAAATGTTAGTCTTTATAACTATCGCAAACTATTTTAACATTACTTTATAACAAACAAGCAATTCACGAAGGTATTCGCAACATTACTCTCGAAATATCTAATCCCCACCGGATTAGGTCATTACAGACTGAGCGCATAAATAACATCTAAAAACTACCTACAACAATAGGACCAATTAATGTCCTAACAAATAGACACAAGTATAATTCATAATAACAATCAACAATAGTCCTTTAATTAGAGCATCTAACCATACTTCCTATAACCTGCTACACAGTATATAAAATTAATCAGTAAACCAACTTAGAACCAGGTTGAAAACAAGACGTGAATATTGAGGATAACAATTAAACTATGTGTTTTCTGCATGTGTGTGTATGTTTTCTAACATACTCCTCTACTTATTCGTGTAATCAGTGTACTGATTACACGAATAAGTAGAGGAGTATGTTAGCACTGTTACCTGAGGCCCAAACATGAGGACCAAACATTTTACCGAATTGCATCGTCCCCTAAACGCTGGTTTCGACGAAAGTTTTGTCACAGGGATTTCAGTTATTTTCATTTAATTTCAGTTGTATTAGTAATTCAGCTGCATCCTGTTAGACTGAAGGCCCTAACATAGTTGAGAAAAGGCTTCCCAGATGATGATGATGACTTAAAAAGCGCGACTACCGTACGAAAGAAAACTAATTTTGACAGCAAGAACAGTAGGCCCTCAGTGCTCTTCTCTTCTCCCACTATGTAGGTACTTCTGAAGCATGATCGCGTTTGCAAATGTGCATGATCTCCGATCATTTGTGTCTAGTTGAAATACTGATTTTAATATGTACAGTGTACTATTTCCTGCGAAGCGTACGTCCTAGCCACGTGACGCCTCACACTGGAATGGCGACGCCATCGCCAATGATAATAGACATAACAAAACAATGATCAATAAAGGCAGGAACAGACCATTTCTCTCTATTTGGAGCGCACGTGTCTGATCACGGGCGTGATTCAACGACCTGGGTAAGGGTGCTTCAGATGGCAAGTGTAGCGTGCTAGGACGAATGCGTGTCAATGTTCTGATTTTGAAGAGAAATTTAAGGAAAGACAGTTTTGTAATCAACATCATCAACCTACGCTAGGCTAGGCCTAATTTTCCCAACTATGTTTGGGTCGGCTTCCAGTCTAACCGGATGCAGCTGAATATCAGTATCTGACATGAAGCGACTGCCTATCTGACCTCCACAATTCAGTTAAAACTAGGTAATACGATACCACTTGGTAAGACTGGTTGTCAGACTTTTTGGACCACTGACGGACCTGCAACGACTGCCAAAGATGGACAGCCGGGACCAACAGCTTAACGTGGTTTCCGAAGCACGGAGGGAACTCGGTATGTAAGGGCGGTCACCCATCCACAAACCAACCCAAAGATCGTAAAATTAAAATTATTAATTCACAATAGGATACATTCTCCACCCATCACACACCGCTACAATAATCCGCAACTCTTAAACCCTGTTTCACAAAAGCTACGAAGACCTTTTTACTTATTTCAACAAGAATTTCCGTTCCGGCATTACCTACACGTTTCCGTCTGAAAGCACCTCATCTCGTCTATGCTTCGTCTATGGTTTGCTCTGACCGTATCGACACTTGGCAGACCGTGTAGCTTCGAAATTGGCGGTGGACGTGTTCTGCAATTTTGTTCGGAGTCGGTAAAAATACGAGGGAATCGGATTTGCATACGTAATGGCGGGAATTGTTAGCAATACCTGCAGTTTCTTGTTTGTGGTCTTGGGCAGTGGCGATCTTTTGTTTGCTTGCGAATTAGAGTCAATTACGACCAGGTTTCAATGGATCTTAATGCAAGGCTTTAACATAGAGCCTTAGGATGTCTATGGAATGCCGCTCTAGCCGTATTAAAGTCTCAATCATTTAGATGCAGCCGGTTTTTGAAAGGCCTATCAAGTTATTGCTGTATTGGTTACTCCTTATTTGTTTTCTGCATCGTTGATGATCGTGCTCATCTTAAAAAGTACTCTTAATCAAATCACTTGAGACTGACACAATTAATAAATATTAATTAAGTTCAATAATATCAATTATTAATTAAGTTCTGGAGTGGCGACCGCGAACCGGAAGACGATGCGTTGGAAGACCTCCCACTAGGTGGACCGATGACCTGGTGAAGGTTGCGGGAATCCGGTAGATGCGAGTCGCAAGGAACCGGTCAATGTGGCGACACCTGGGGGAGTCCTATGTTCAGCAGTGGACGTCTTTCGGCTGAGATGATGATGACACAATTAAAAGGCTCTCAAGAAATTCTTCAAAGTGTTGTTAACTGCTTGATTTAAAACTTCTATTTTTTTTTAAGTGTGGTGTAAAAATTGTCAGCACTACAGAAATCTAAAGAATTTAGCTCAATTTTCAGTATAGCATAGACAGGCACTATCTTCGGTAGCCAAGAAACCTTTTAATAAACGCTTTCTTTGTTGAGGACAAAGGAAATATTGATTGGTTTGTACTTATTCTTGTATCGTAACTTATCCAAGGGCAAAGTTTACTTTGACTTTATTTGCATACCTAGTAACTATTGGCTAGCCCACAGCTAGAAATTACATTTTTTTTGCTTTAACAGCAGTATCTTCTCTTTTTGCGACTGCTAACTTGTTATTTTATGTCCCATTCTAGATCAAAGACAATGATACTTACATATTTTCTCTTGTTGTGGATAACAATCATATCGTGAAAACACAAACAGTTCTTATATATCTGGTGGCAGCTCAATAAAATACCTTAATAATGGCGCTACAGCCAGCGAACAAGAATCACCCACGGCAACCTATTTTCAAATATCATTTTACCTACAAACAGAACTCCCAAATCACAGAAGCAAGTCAATTTATTGAGCAAAACAAACCCAATCACTTGAGGACCCCTGTACACCCATGTCAAGCAATCAGACGTCCTATCTAAAAAGGTTGAACTTACCGCCACGTTTACCGATCGTTTCACGTTTAACGGTTATTGGAACCGCCACCTTTCATACAAAACAATTCTGGCTTGTTTGGTCGTGAAAGGGAACCGGGGTATCTAAAAGTAAAACAAATTTAATTTTCAAAATATCCCACGTCGTCGCGCGTTGGCTTCGTCAAATGTGTTCGCTTTTGGCGCCTGCAACGTGCAGATCTGCAAAGCTATTTGAATATGCATCCGAAATACAGCCGTTGAAAAATTCATCCGCGAAAAGCATCTTTTACTTTTCCACTTTCGAGACGTCGAAACGCGAAGCTCCTTGCATATTTCACTGCCAGATTGCATTAAACTTGCTAGAAATGTGGGTATAATAAGACCAGATGTTCCAGTCGAAGGTACGTGGGAATGGAGAGCTGCACAATTGGTACAGATGGTATCTGCCTGAAGGCCAGCCAATAGCTAGATTTACGTAGAGCCATAATACCGTTATTTCGCTCGTTAGTAAGTTTCTAGGACTGCACGATTATCAATGTGGACAGATATTAAAGGAAGATAGACCTTTCGTGGAACATCGGTTCTGTGCGATAGCTTTAAGTCTCAACAGCAGCGAAAGTGGGACGCTAAAGGGCAATTTTGCAAGCGACAGGATAATTAGTAAATTACAGAGAAAGGACGTGAACACGAATGCTCATTACGACTATAGAATTAGGGGCAGGAAACAAAGCGGTAGTTGGTAGCTCCACGAAGCCTTTGTCATTGCGGAAGCCAGCTTAATTCTCACCTGCGCAAAGATGAAAATGGCGGCGTTTATTCCAGAAATGTTTTAATATTGTAAGTGCCACAATTACGTCGCCATTCGAATTTTTAAGATTAAATCAGTGAATTAACAACAAAAAGCGCTAACCACGCCGCTGACGGAGGAAACGGGTCGTTTGTTAAATGAACTTTAAATTCCGGGAGACTTCTCTGGCATACTTTCAAGCATATACATTGTAACAAAAAGCGAAATTGCATATTCAATAGAACATATTGGGCATGGCTGTCGGTCACGCCTATACATCGAAAGCGTGCCGCTCTATCCAATCCGATGACTGTTCACATGCAAATTCGTGCCGGCAATAGATATAGATAACGAAAGGTCATAGGGGATCGGCAAACGACAAATACCTATATTATCAAGACAACCTTTGTAGCCGGCTTATCGAAAGCGACAGAACTGATTTACCGATCGATAGCTGGGAGTTTAACGATTCGTAAGCGACCAAATACCGAGAGATTATCCGAGCAAATTAGAGCTAATTATAATTATACGTTCTGATCAGATCATTGAACTAAACGTAAGTGGCGACTAAGCCGAAAACTGGAGCAGACAAGATGAAATTATTGAAAAAAAACTGGTGAAGCATAATTTTATCCTCACAGCAACAGTTAACAAAAAAGTTTCAGTTTGCAAGGAGAAAATCTTCGGGTAATTTTACCTTGTTCTCGTAACACAGAGAAATCCTACGGATTACGAGCCCGATCAAACTTTAATCTACAAAAGAAGTCCGCAGACGGGAGGCAGAAAACTTCAACAAGATTGTAAATATTTTGAAATATTCTTTATCGTGTTTTATTTCAGATCTTCGGATCTGAAGAAAAACATGGGCTAAGTACTTATATAAAAGGCTTTTGTGGGAAAGTATGATTGATAGAGCAGATAAGGGGCTGACTGCCTGTCACTTAAAAAGCTTTTTCTACTTGCCTAGTGTCTGGCTCTTTTATTAAAAAAAAAATAGTTATGCTATTGAACAGAATAAACAATCAGAAAAGATTTAGCGGAGTTGCGCCAAACTTATATGGTCCTACTGCTGATGCTTCATAACACACATTACTTGCATCTTGTTTTTACATCCTCGTTAATCCAATAAGTATCATTCGTGTTTTATGCACGTACATTCAAATAAAAATAAGAAGCGATACAACACAATAATCCGTTGTCACTTCGACGTAAATAACTGCATTTCTGACATCAATTCCGATGATGTCACGGCGTCCGACGGACCGAAGGCTAAAAATGGCTATAGTCTTGTTTGTGAGGGCTAAGGACGAAGGCCGAATTTCAATTTGGACGTACAGACACAGTTGAATGGGCTCGCCGAACCGACGGCCGTTGTCATGCAAATGTGGCACCGCAATGTTTATAGCCAGCCAGTTAGTACGTAACGACTTTATTCAAATTTCGAATTTGGAATGGAATTGGGAATAATGGTTTCGATATTGTTTTTTTGGAACCGGCAAATGTAAGCATAGGTTCGGAATCAAATGATATTTTTTCAACCAGCATTAAGGCGATTAGACGAGCTAAATTAGCAACTCTATTTGTGGTGGTTCAAACTTCGTTTGAAACGAGTTCTAATCAGCTTGCACTACAAAGTGATTGTAACGTCAGTCACTGCGGGCCAAATAGCGCAAAATGAGTGGTTTCGATCGATTTACAAAAAAAGTGTTGATTGATTAAAAAAGTAAAACACTATAAAGCTAATATATTGCTTGTAGAATTATTTGCCAAAAAATCAGAATGATTGCATGCATATTAGTCTGTTTTTTTTTTGTTTGAAAGATATTTTTAGAGATTAGTTCGTGATTTTTTTTATCGAGTCAAATTTAAAGTTAAAAAAATGTTTTCAAAACACTATCATGCTAGCATAAAGGGTGTAAAACACCTCTTCACGAAGCCGAAAGGCACTTGTTCTCCCCATCATTGCAATCATTTTTTTGTTCTACACCATACTTGGGAACCTTCTAGTAACGGAGATATGGGGGGTCAAGGTTCCAACTTTTTGACAAGACTTTTTTTAAATACCAGTTATTGTTGTAAGATTTTGACTCATCACACCTCCACGACCCCCTTTAACATTCAATCCATCCATCAGCGCAATGTTGTAAGTGCGTTACATTGAGTTATACTACAAAATTTGATTTATAACCTCAAAAAAGAAAGTTGTTTCCCAGCAATAATTTTTGCGTAAAGTTACTTAGTTTGATGCACAGAATGCTTGGTTAACGGCTTTGTGATGAGGTTGTTTACACCCTGTATATCCTAATATCATATAATTATTTTTCTGGTCTTGTTTATAGCAGTGAATCATATACTTTTAGTAATTATAAAACTCGCGTTTAGCTCATATAATCGCCTTAAGTATGAACAACATGTGACGTCACATTAGCCCGCGTTTCCACTTTATCGTCACGACAGATAATCGTGTAGTTTTAAGTGTTTTGTGCTTGTGGCTTGTGTATTTCAATGGAGGTGTTCCCATACGGAACGACGCGATTACTGTCGTCCACGACTTTTGCTAAATAAAAACTAACGATAAATTAATCGTCACGACATATTGGGAACGGGGCCTTACACAGAAACAGGGTTTCGTAGTTCAGACAGAAGTTCCAATGTTAAATTCTGGGATTCAGCTGCATCTGGTTAGAATGGAAGCACCAATAGTTTGTGTGCTATGATGGATAAGTATTAAGCTCAAGGAATACATACATCCCCTTTACCGAAGCAAAATACAAATTAAAATCTATTTTCACACGACTAACAAAAAAGACGTTTGTAATTTTCAATACTGTTTTTCAGAGTACTCGTATAAGGAGCCTCTCCTTATACCCTGAAAAACCGTATTGTAAATTACAAATGTCTTAGTCAGAAAGTACCTTACTTTGTCTGGCTTGTGAACTTAACATATCATTACGGTCGATACCACAGGTAGGTAGGTAGGTATGTGACTACAATTATGTACATACTACTTTCTCCTCGGCTTAAAAAGTAAATAAAAACAATGTTGTGTTCGCTTGTCGAAATATCATTTCAATTGTTTTTTATCAATCAATGTTTATAATGTTCCACTTAAAAAAACAAAGTGATTTATGATAGCTGTCTAGGTCAATTATTTCAATCTATTATTAGTGCGAATACGAACGGAATTGAGGATATTCGATAAGTAGATGAAGACCTTTATTATCGTTAATGTAGATAAATACTTCAAGCAATGCATCGGTAAGAATGATGATGTTCTCAAATTTAAAACTATTTTCTAAATTCCTCGTAGATACATCTTTTCTCTGTTTTATATCATTGCCTCGAAAGCTACTACTATACTATTCCGCTTTACAAATACAGTCAGTCGCCTGTCGCTTATAAAGGGTGTAAAACGTGTGCGTACGCGCAGCGGAATGTTGTTGAATTTAAAGATTTAAATTATGCAGATATTTAGTGTATGACGTCGTATAATTGTGTATGGTAAAAAAAAATTTGTGCACGCAACCATTGTAGAGAAATTCACCAAAAACTGATTCCGCTGGGCGAACGTTGTCCTGGCGGAACTTTTTTCAATCCATAGACTTTAGAAGAAAAGAGATGTGTCCAAAAATTAGTGTGTATTTGTGTGTAATTGTGTATGTATGAATAAAACTAGTGCATCCATAAACTTCGGAGAAATTCAAGTTTCCGCTACGCGAACGTTTGGCCATTAGCTAGTTTTCATATAAAGCGCTTACATAGAGAACTGTAGATTTTTACATACGTTGTTTTGAATTTGTTTATATTATATTAAAAAACAGATTTAGAAAAAATCGTAGGGCTTAAAAGATAAAAATATAAACGTAAAATACGCTTATTAGGTCTTAGTTCTTAAAGTATGCACTTTGGGGTCTAGATTTTCACGTTTATACAAACCTTGTAAGTGTCTGCAACATGTTGCCAAGTATCAATGATGTTCCGTTAGTAATTAAAGAGTTATAGGACAAATTTACCATGAATAGATCACTGTTTACAAAGCAGTCAAATATCACGACGTTCTAAATTAATTGCATGGTAAAATGTATGCCAATAATTAGTGTATTCATTCAACTATTCACATGCAAAATTTCATGTCACTAAATTCAGTAATTAAAGAAAAACAATAATAATACTGACGAAGCATCGAAAACCTACATAACCCGACCAAGTTCGGATGGCTACAAAAAAGCGGCCGTGCAATATATTTAGGTAACATCCCAAAATTTACAGTATAATACCGGTATTGAATTGGTATAGGTGATAACACAATTGTTGTTTCGATTATAGGTAATTTATTTTTGTACACCTACTTTTTTTAATGTATTTGACTATGACAGAAAGTAGGTACTATTTACGTAGGTACTGTATTTAAGTATGCGCTTGAGACTTGAGATATAATCTAAATATATTATTTAAGACAAACAAAATTCATACAGCTAATTTCTATTGAAGATTTCACGGATCAGGATTAAAAAAAAATCGGAGATCGGGGATTAATTAAATATTTACCACATGTATGTACTACTGTTTAGGTAAATATTTATCATATTGTAGCTTATTACACTATTTAACCAATAGACTATAGGCATGCACGAGCGTTCCCCTTTGCAACTTTAGTGGATCATGTAGATAGTGGCGTTATTATTAAAAAAATATTTTTCATTCAAGAAATGCAATTGTATTATTTTTTCCTAACGCTTGTGTATGCAACTGTACCATATTAATAAATACTATATTGGAAGGTTAAGAACGTTTCTTGGATATATGGCACGGCCGCTTTTTTGTAGCCATCCGAACTTGGTCGGGTTATGTAGGTTTTCGATGCTTCGTCAGTATTATTATTGTTTTTCTTTAATTACTGAATTTAATGACATGAAATTTTGCATGTGAACAGTTGAATGAATACACTAATTATTGGCATACATTTTACCATGCAATTAATTTAGAACGTCGTGATATTTGACTGCTTTGTAAACAGTGATCTATTCATGGTAAATTTGTCCTATAACTCTTTAATTACTAACGGAACATCATTGATACTTGGCAACATGTTGCAGACACTTACAAGGTTTGTATAAACGTGAAAATCTAGACCCCAAAGTGCATACTTTAAGAACTAAGACCTAATAAGCGTATTTTACGTTTATATTTTTATCTTTTAAGCCCTACGATTTTTTCTAAATCTGTTTTTTAATATAATATAAACAAATTCAAAACAACGTATGTAAAAATCTACAGTTCTCTATGTAAGCGCTTTATATGAAAACTAGCTAATGGCCAAACGTTCGCGTAGCGGAAACTTGAATTTCTCCGAAGTTTATGGATGCACTAGTTTTATTCATACATACACAATTACACACAAATACACACTAATTTTTGGACACATCTCTTTTCTTCTAAAGTCTATGGATTGAAAAAAGTTCCGCCAGGACAACGTTCGCCCAGCGGAATCAGTTTTTGGTGAATTTCTCTACAATGGTTGCGTGCACAAATTTTTTTTTACCATACACAATTATACGACGTCATACACTAAATATCTGCATAATTTAAATCTTTAAATTCAACAACATTCCGCTGCGCGTACGCACACGTGTAAAACACCTCTTCACGAAGCCGAAAGGCACTTGTTCTCCCCATCATTGCGATCATTTTTTTTGTTCTACACCATACCTGGGAACCTCCTAGTTACGGAGATATGGGGGGTCAAAGTTACAACTTTTTTTTTAAATACAAGTTTTTTTGTAAAATGTTAACTTTTAACACCTCCAAGACCCCTGTACTATTCAATCCATCAGCACAATGTTTTAAGTGCGTTACATTGAGTTCTACCACAAAACATGATTTATAACCTCAAAAAAACAGCTGTTGCCGCAAAAATTATTGCTGTTTCCCAGCAATAAATTTGTCTAAAGTTACTTAGTTTGATGTACAGAATGCTTGGTTAACGGCTGTGTGATGAGGTGGTTTACACCCTGTAGAGGTAAGATAAGTAGCAGTCTCACTTACGGAGGTCCATGACGGAAAAACGACTCTCTCTTATAGAGGTTTCTGTTTCTCGCTAATAGAGGTTTTGGGAGCTTAAAATGACGGGTCCTGGCTATTACTCTCACTTATAGAGTTTTCTCACTTATTCAGTTTTCACTTACCCAGGTTTGACTGTACTGTAATTTGCTGGGTTACACTTAAGTGTAACATCATCATAATCATCTGCCTAGCCTTTTCCTAACTATGTTGGGGTCGGCTTCCAGTCTAACTGGATGCAGCTGCATACCTTGCTTTACATGGAGCGACTGTTTATCTGACCTCCACCACCTAGTTAATACTAGGAAATACGATACCTTTGGTAAGACTGGTGTCAGCCTTTTGGGGCCACTGACTACCTGTAACGATTGTCAAAGATGGACAAATGACAGCCGGGACCAACAGCTTAACGTGCTTTCCGAGGCACGGAGGAAACTCGGTATGTACGGAAAAAAATTGTTATTTGCTGGGTTACACTTAGGTGTAACATCACACATATTAACACCGAGAGTTGCCCAGAGTGCAACCAATAGTACTTCCACATATCGCCATTTATGGCGCAGTCCCATGTAATAGGAGCGGGCCTATTTCTCCGTAGCTGCTATTATCACTTTGCCGATTAACGCTTTGAACAACCCGGAAATCGAACTCAGGACCACACGCTCAGCAGACGCACTTGTGACCACGCGACCAACGAAACACTAAATACTTGAAAAGTGTAAATGATTAGGTGCGATACGTAGGTATCTTCAGTAAATGAGTAACGATATTCATCCTGTCGGCAGTTAATAACTTGACTCCGTAACATTATCTATCATCTATCTATCTATACTTATAATAAATCTGTAGAGAGGTCAATTCTGTACATGAAATATATTTACAAAATAACTATCGGGGGGTGATTAGTGATCGATACTGATGCCAAAAATGCAATCAGTAAAATTTTTGTCTGTCTGTCTGTCTTTCTGTCTGTCTGTCTGTCTGTCTGTATGTTATTTATAGAAAAAAAAACTACTCGACGGATTTTAACGAAACTTGGTACAATTATTCTACATACTCCTGAGCAGGTAATAGTATACTTTTCATCACGCTACCATTAATAGGAGCAGAGCAGTGAAAGGAAATGTTGGGAAAACGGGAGAAGTTACTTGGTTTTTTTAGCTTCCGTCGCGTGTGCAGCCTTAATGGTTAAAGCTACATAGAAATCATGTATAACGGTAATATTCCACATAAAATTATATAAAAAATATCCCAAGACAGCATATGTCTATCTTTTATAGTTGACTCACAATAACACGTGTAACTCCCGATAGCTTAGCAGTTCGGAGATTTGTTATTATTATATTTGTTTACTCTTACGTTTATAATATTCTCACTCAACCCCAATTTTGAAACTTCACGCGGGCGAAGCCGCTGGCAGAAGCTAGTTTTCAAAATAAAAGGGTAGATAAAACCGCTTTTTTTTTATTTATAGCAATAGCTTCCAACCTTTTTATGTAAGTAAATATCTCCATTACTCACCAGACTTTACACAACAAACACACCGACACACGTCCGGCCAAAAATCAAAGCTGTCTACAATTCTTGTTCAAATTAAGTAGAGGTATAACTTAAGTGCCTAGCAACGCAAACAAAACAGTTATTATAACAAGCTCGTTATTAATAACCAAAGCTAATTCACAAAGTCAACAAGCGCCATTTTGTGTCGGAAAATTGAAATAAATGTTCCATGTAGGAGTATTCCACTCTGGTTTATCAATTTTGTAGCGTTTGTTACAAATGTGTGAAATGTTGATGTCCACTTTACCCTAGTACTTAATTAATGTCTGTGAATGTCTAAGTACGGCTGTATTGGTTTATATTTACAAAAAACATTGTGTTTTTCAATTTTTTCAATGACATTCACTCGAACTCATAGCACTAGCTTATCAATTAAATCATCAACTCCTAGAAGATAAATTATTTTCCACTAAAATCACTTGAAAATTAAAACTAATACTCGGGCAATTGGACATCATCATTTTTTCATTCCACTTTGCCCCCCTAATGCGATAAATTGGTTGGGGGATAGTGGAATAACCCCTAATACAATCTTTGGAAGGATGTGAAGGCCTGCGCCCACGGCCTGTCTAGTCTACACCATGCTTTAGAACTAAAAGCTACAATCATGAATGATTCATCTACCTTTATTAGCTAATAACAAACTTAGTCCGGGAGACGAGAAGGGAAATTAATACCTTTTGTTATGCTTTTGACGTACCTACTTGTATTGTTTTCAATAGACGTAATACAGGAGCTTGTTATATAGAAGAATTGTACGAACGAAGCCTTTATTATGAATTAGATAATTTAATCAAAGGAAAGGGCTTGACTTTCGATCTATCTCTTGTAAAGTTACGCAGTCCTTGAGCGCTTGTGTTCTAATGACAATATTCAGTACTTTTGTATTGAAAACAGTAGGCAATGAAAAGACCGTAAGTACAGTCAGCAAAACAGTTAGGTTTACAGGCTAGCAATCTTCTTTCAACTATTGTAAATGGAAAAGGGTTATGATCAATCTGTTCATGTATCAATTTCATCCAAATCCTTTCAGTAGTTTCTGTGTGAAAAAATAACAAAAATCGATCTTTACAGACTTTTACATTTATAATAGTCGCAAGAAGATTGCTGTCCTGCATACCTAACTGTTTAGCCGACTGTACGTTTTGGGAAACTGTCATACGTCATTTTGACGTTCTAAAAGCGTTGATTCTCAGCATTTTGATTTTGGAAACCATTTTTTTTGTGATAGGATACTTTTAGCAAATGGGATTTTATTTGCAATAAAATACAGAACTTGCTTTGATGTAAGTTGCTTATGGCTCAAATGTGCAAATCACCAATATCATGTCTGGTCAAGGCTCACAAGGGGTACTGGTGCCTGAAGCGGTCATAGCGATAAAAAAACTAGTTTATTGCAATTTAGGGTTGGGTAACTGTCGTGCGAATATTATTTGACCTACTATGGTAGTTCATAATAATTATTAATATACATATAGACCAGTTTTGTAATCAGCTTCATTCGAAATCGGAGTATCCATGGCATATTTAAGTTCTGAACGAAACAGATTTAATAAAAATATGTGTAATAAAAGTCAAGTTCAAAGTTAAACTGAACGGTAATAATTCTTGAGATATAAACTGGGACCCGTGTCCACACTGAACTATAAAATATATTGATTAGAAAACTATTAATAAACGCGTAAAAGAAGAAAAATAGCTTTACAGCATCATTACGCAACGCCTGTAGACAGAAGTAAAGCTTTAAACAGCATAAACAGTAACTTAATGAAAAAAGCAGTCTGTCTCCGAGCCTAGAATACAATTTGGTAATGGCAGAGATTGGCAGTCAACAACACTGTAGGCTGTAAAACTTTATTGTTGGAATATTAATACTGTTTTCGCATGTTGATTAATGAACAAGAGAATAAAGAATAATTTAGTACGACTGGCTTGTTTTCAGAAAGTCGTAACAAGCGGAGTTATGATAATGACGATTTGAATGTAAAATGTCGGGTTGATATCCTTTCGATTATCGATTTGATAATCGATATGATCTTAATCCGATTAAATATTACTGGTATTGAGAAATAATGAGCACTAACACCGGTTTCTTTGAGATCTAACGACTGCTTTCTCTGCTACATTAACAAAACATCTCTGAGTCATTTCCACATTTTTATTTATGTTGATGACAATGATGGCCTTTATTGAGCTGGCTATATAGGCAGACAAACTAGGGAAAAAGAAACTTACCTACTTAGCTAAAGAATTGCAAAATAATCCCATAACTTTGACAGCTTTGATAGGCGAACTCTTGTTAAATGGAAAACATCAACGTCTCTCCATTTGCAATTTAACTTGAAAGTTTAAAGTTATATTCTCATACAAAATTGTATTTAAGCACTAGATAAATTACTTGTCTATTGTGTAAAGTTAGGCTGAAATAATTAACGCTATAACCTAGGTACTATAATACCGCGACACAATTTTGTATCAAACGTCGGGGTCAATGCCCCACAGCGGGAGTTAGATAGTTAGATACGCGTTACTGAAAATCATCATGTATTCATGACCCTTTGTGTAATAATAACGTCATACTGCAGTTTACAATTATGTTTACTTATTATGCATTTATAATGATTCAATATAAAGAAAAAAACATGTTGTTCGTTTGTTACGATTTAACTGTAAAACTACTCAACCGATTTCAAAAATTCTTTCACCATTAAAAAGCCACATCTTTACTGAGTAACATAGGCTATATTTTATCCCCGTACTCCCGCGGGAACGGTAACTACGCGGGTGAAACCGCGTAACGTCCGCTAGTAATACATAAGGACAATACTAAACTACTAAAAAATGTCGCATTGTGTATATGTCACCGTAAAATTGTCAAATACGTTATATTACAATATAACGTGTTTCTCTCTAGCGATATTGTAAATTCTCGAATTATTGTCAAATGAACATACTGCTTACAATAAAACGCATTATTTTTCGTGAAATGCATGCGATGGTAGTCAACCCACGCGGTGTGGAGGGAAGGAAGGTTCCCCCATGCCCATTGGTACCATTCTCATGGAAAGATACTGTACCATTCCTGAGAAATACCGATTAATATAACCTAACCTTAAAACACTTGGTATTCCCCTAAACGTGTTCGATATACATATTTGTAAAAGGATCAAAAGGCACGGGGCAAAAATCAGTAGGTACTATCGCCGTCATCTTTGTTTTTTTTCTCTAAATTTCGCAAAACAATTACAAAAATATTTACCAACAGCGTCAATAGGGTAGACGTCAAAAAAAAACGAATAAGTCCGTCAGGTAGACTATTAAAAAATATTTGACTCATATTTTTTCATTTGTTACGTAAATCAAAATTGACGCTTTTAAAGTTCCCAATACGTTTCGCACGCCTAGGTATAAACTTTTGATAGTTACGTCACGAGCCCCCACTCCCGTTTTGATGCGTTTAATCTTAGTCAATATTCATTGATTTACAAAAACAAAAAATGCGTGTCCATTTTTTTCAATAATCTAACTCACGGACTAAATAGATTTGTAATTTTTTGATACCTACTTCGTTCGATCACCGAAAAATCCTTGTAGTGCTGCTAAGCTATAGCTTACCAGCACTACAAGGATTTTTTGGAGCCAAGCAGTAGTACTACTGCTTACAGTAGTGCTTGTAGTAGCATTACTACTGCTTGGCTTTTGGATCGTATACAGACTACAATAAGTATTTTTTCTAACTGAACAGAATAAAATAATCTACCATAGACGGAATAAAAATTAAAATGACAATAAACATGAACATTGGACTGCACTATCGCTAAAAGCGATATCTGCACGTTTCATATTAAAAACGCGCTCTAAACTACATGTATATAAAATTAATGTATGTATGTTTTGTCCTCTATGGGTTCCTAAACCGTTCAGTGATGGGACTTCACAACTACTGTATGTATTTACATACAAAAAGTATATATTATTATGTAGTACTTATATCAATTATCTGGTGTACACGACACAAGCCTTGCTTAGTGTAGCACTAGATGGCGCTGTGTGTAATGTCCAGCGATGTTCATTTATTTTATTATTTATTACTTTGATGTGTTTTTCTGTGTACCTACGCCTAAGGTTTCTAGCCGCAAAACATATTTTTCCACTTAATAGATTAAAAAATAATGATTGTTATCAGTTCACACAAGAACAAATCAGCATGCAGTTTGAATGAATCTTTAAAAATTCTCACCTGCAGTACAAGTACATAGGAATCGATAGGACTCCATAAGATAAATTTGACAGTTATTCTCGATAAAATGAGTTTTTATGGAGCCAAAAACTCATTTTATCGAGAATAAGTGTCAAATTTATCTTATCGAGTCCTATCGATTCCTACATACTTGTACTGCTGTCACCTTACTAAATTTATAAAAAAAAAAGCGTTTTTCGATCACCGGAAGATTACATTATTAAACATATGAATACGGGTATTTATCGGAAAATTAGACGCATACTTCGTCAAAATATACAGCTCAATAACAAAACTCATGCCTATGCATATACACTAGTGTCACACTAGTGTCAGTAGAGTAGGTAAGGTACAGTTATATCACAAATTGCTTCTAAATACAGACCGACCCACTACTTGGTAAAGGTGTTTACAGATTCGCATCGTTTTCGACGATTTGTTCGAAAATGTATGTGTTTTAATGGCCTTACGCCAATTAAGAAGACTAAAAAAAACACTTTCATTATTAATAAATGAAACGTCGACTATGCTTGCAATGCAGAGAATGATCAAATCGATTCGATGACAAGAAATGTCAAAAAACGCTCAGATTACGGAACTTTATAACCAATCATTAATCATTAAAAATGGAAGAACAAATTGAAATTGATTGATGGAATTTTCTAATAAAACGCAATAAAAATACCAGGCGTTTATATCAATCGATATTATTAATGATCTGAGTTATTATTTACGACTCTCATATAAAGTTCCATAAGTCCGATAATAAAGCGGTAATTTCAAAGAATTCCTTGTAATTTTAACATTTCTTCGATCGAGTGGAACGCTAATTCTGCCATGGATAAAACATTTTTTACAGATAAAATCAGAAACATAGAGGAGCTGTCGAAATGTCATGAAACTACTTACTATACTTATACAAAGCGATAGGGACATCGAAAAGGACAAACTGTTCCCCTGAACCTAACACATGATTTTAGACGCACAAGCGTTGATAATAGTACGTCTATTACTTATTACTACACCACATTAAGTGTGGATAGAATTTTAGCCAAAATATCAAAAATCGTGGTCTTAAAAACCAAGCCACATTTTTAACGCAAAATAGAATGTTTCCCAAACGCTGTAATGACAACAGCAACCACCATTTGTTCGCTCATGAATGGAACACGAAAATATTTGAATGTCTATGGTTCTGTGAGAAGACCAAGTAAAAGGATTATGTAATTTAGAAGAAGAAGAATGTATTAATGGTTTATACTGTACTAAATAAATAAAATTATAATTTTAGCCAATGAACTAACTAACACAAACATGTCGTAGTCGTCGATTTGTCTGCAAGCGCCTTTACCAAAGATATGGACGTGACACATTGTGACATAGTACAGGATAAATAAGAGTTGTTATTAATTAGTACAGTAATGTGCATAAGGGACCGATAGCGTTACGAAAAGGAAAAAACAAGGCCGACTGTAGGTAATAATTTATTAGTTAAGGTGGAATTGTAATACGCTGAGTAAGAGAAGCATAATATATGATGATGTGGCGACGTTTGAGGAAGGCCTATGTCAAGTCCAAGAGAGGACGGACGTCTGTCCATTGAGAAGAAGAGTATTATCTGCACCATGAAGGTTAAATTCCTCTTATTGCTATAATTAAGAATTGGATTGTGATAGAAAGAAAATCAAACGAAAACCGTAGTAGCAGACTGTTGTTTGTCGTATGTTTCGTCGGAAAATAACTTCAAATGCGAAACAATTTTAATAGAATTCAGATACGCTCGTAAAGACGCCTACGTAGAAACCACCTCTATGGTTAAGTTCAGAACAAAACGTCGGATAATTGCCATAATAATGCCCTTATCATACTGCCATATTGTTTCCGTTTATACCCGTATCTTCGCTGAAAATATATAGCAAATTATATTACTCAAACGTGTTTTGCAAAAAAATGTTGCTACGAGTATTTTTCAAAAGATTGTAGGAAAAATGAAACGAATGCCTTCTATGCCTTGGCATTTCAATGAACACAACAAAACGGTTTTCCTGATATTTACCACGTAACACCGTAAGTCATATTCCTATAATTTATTCTATTAAAACATATACTCTACAAGCTATATTAAGTCACAAAATAATTTCAATACAATACCTGTCATCGTTTTATTATTTTCAATTCAGTTGAGCGTCTCTGAATAGATTCTAACTTCCAAGTTAAAGCCAGTTCTTCGAAAGACTGTAAACATCCGATCTTTCGTCAGACAAGTAATTAATTAGTAAAATAAACCGCAGACGAACCCCTCTATTACCAACCAATTACTTAAACATCGATCCTTAACTTAAACAAACGTACCCAAAAACAACATTACAACTACGCAAAAAGCGATACAACTTTTACGAAAACACTTTCCGGAATACACCGGTTTTTATAAAATTGTCATCAGTAGGTATCCTCGGAAGAAATATTTTAAACGCACGTATTCCGAGTGAAACTGCTTTTCTTTTCAGTAAAAAAGTACCAGAAATAAAGCTCAATAAACGGGGAAATATAAGCTATTGTAGAAAATTAACTAAAAAGTTAAACAAACCAATGCGTAAAACTTTGAATTTCCGTCACACACTCACTAAACTATGCACTAACTTCGTTAAATGCGACATACAAAAATTCAGCACTTTATACACTGATATATTTTCATTTTTTTTTTTTTGAAAACACTGTTTTTTCCACACGAATGCCGAAACCTTCGGCGAACGTTCGTCATACGAAACCTACCGCAACGCGACGCCTGTTATCGAACGAATGTTCCCGAACGAGGAGATCCAGTGACGCGGGCGGTGGTGCCGGCAACCGGCGTGGCACTGCGGCGAGCGGCCGGCCGCGTGGAGCCCGCACACCGCTCCGAAACAGAACCGACTTAACTCCCGACGCGGCCACGCGAAAACACCCTAAACACAAAGCCGCAGAGACGTATCTCGTATACCAACCACCGAGAACACCAATCGATGCTCCTGGAACAGGACAACAGGATCTTTCCGCCTCCGCTCCTGACCAAAAAGGCCGATACGAAAATTTTTCGACAATTCCACCGACAACAACAACCGCGTGAGACGATTGCGAAATGAAGCGTAATTTTAATAAGCAAATCGACATATTGAAACGCATCAGCATCTCGGGTTTCATTAGGCAATCGTATAAAACTCGACTTTAGCGGCACATGTGCAATAAACAGGCAATAAACGCTAAAAATATGGAATCCTTTTACCATAATTTCCTCTTTTTAAATTGCATGCGTTTGGTTCGCTAAAATGTTGCAAAGTGGAAGACACGAATGTTTATGTACAATAAAATGCGGGCCAATCTAAAGCGCACGTAGCGATAACTTTAAAAACTGACAACATTGTTTACAAGACAGGCTATGTTGACGACGAAGTGGAAATAACTCCTTAATAGCGCGGCGTAAAGGTAAGATCGGAATGGGTGTAGATCAGTTAACCACAAGGATATGGGTACACCCACTACCCGAGCCCACGCTACCACACCTGGATCAGTTGCATAATAAAACCGACTGCATAAACTGAGTCAACTCTTATTGAGTTCTTCAGTTCAAAATTACAATTACACTTTTGTAATTGCCAAAGACATCATTCTAAGGACATCCTTTCCGATCAAAATGGGTTTTTCAACCTCAAAAAGTATTGTAAAGATCATAATTATAATATTATCGATCGCTGTATAAGCGGTAAGAGCTGCTTAAGCACATATTCTAACATCAACACTTATGCTGAGGTTCCAGATTCTTGAACAATCACATCATTACCATTTGGCAGACGTCAATGGTCAGCTAATTCTAACTTTCTTACCATCCAATTACCTAGCCGATAGAACTCATGTATACTATCCATTTATTTGTACCTACGTTCCGTAACGCCGGCGGATCGGAACGATCCTGTTTCAATATTAAACACGAGACGGCTCGCATTACTGACAACACATCCTACATGTTTGCAAAACATTTCACATTTGACGTAGAAACTATCTACGCGAACGTGCATGTTTTATATGCATTTCATAGTGTAGACTGGAATAGCCGTAGAGAAAGATAACATAAAACTAGAAAAACATGCAGAATATTATATTGACTAAGAAAATCTATCGTTCATTTGGTTTCTTTCAGATCCACCTAGGAGGACAAACAAAAATCGAACCGTGTCGCCGGTGGTGTCAGAAGACAGTTGACTTTAGATTTATTTCATCTTAGTCTTTTTTGTCTCTGGCTTTCGTAAGACAGGTGAGCTTTTTAATCGAGTAAGATGAACTCTGAATGCCCTGAAGATCAAAGGAACTAGTTACACATTTTTTGGGCGGTTGGAAAGTATCTCTATTGAATTAATAACAAGTCCACTGCATTACAGAGTAATGTAGGACGCTAATATAATAATAGAATAAGTAATGCTTACATCATAAATACCAACAAACAGCCAAGCCCGACCACAACAAAAACTGAACAATTTACAGCAAACCATGTTTTTCGCATAATTGGATTCCGAGAACGCATTAACCGCGATAGTAAATTAGTGTACGGCATTTAAACTGTGTCCTCTGGATTCGCACAAAGCTTTTGACTCGTCGCACCGTGCCCGGGTGAAAGAAGTGACCTGTTCCGCTCAGTGATTCTGTGGCGTGGGAATGGTAGACCAAACTAATGCTAAAGAAGGTTTTGCATTGGCAGAACTAGGGAGTGTGTTTTTGAGGTAAATGAGGTGTTTATTCCAAACTAGAAGAAGAGAGGGGAAAACTTATCTATATCGCAATTACGATACGGTTACGATAGGAACGATACGTCGGGTCAGGTTAGGAGGAGGGTTACGTTCCCAATAATTTTCTTTTTTTTTCAAGTTCCTAACCTAACCCAGGCCAGTGATAAGAAAAGGATTGTATGAAAAATGCTTGTAGTGTCTTCTGGAAAGTTGGCGGCATTCATAAGGGAAGTTTCATCAATTAGAGTGTTGAATACTCTAGTAAATGCACCGTATGTAAGTGATCCCGGTATTTCGTACGTCCAAGTAGTCGTACGAAATACCGGCTAATAAGAGTGTGTTTTCTCGGAACTATCATTGGATCCAGTGAACTAGAATATAAGAGGAATGCTATTAACTTTCCGACGCCCCGAATCCCATCAAGAATCAGGCGGATAAATCGATTTGTGTCAACACATTTCTTGCCATAACACCGCCATGATTAACAACCAAGTTCTTTAACACGTTGACGCTTGATTACAATTTTCTTGCGCCGCCTAATCACGTCGGCTTATGAGCATCCTCCTTAACACACGTCATTAATTTTAACATTGCATTGTGCACTTTAATATGAGGCAATTAAGCTTTATTTTGCTGTACTTATTATGCATGTAGTGGGAGCGTATTGTTCGAACGATAACGGCCGTCAGCTGTTCCCCATTATGTTTTAATAAGTGGATTAAGTATGCGGTACTCGTGGTTTAGGTTCTAGTACTAGATTTTTGTTATAACATTTTTTACCCGAGTACGGCAAGGTTATTCAAATACGGGGTTTAATGATTGGTTTTTAAAGGCCACGGAAACTTGTTGTTTGTTTTGGGTTAGATCCTTCCTTTGGGAGTTTTTCCTCATGGCGAGATTAAAA
The DNA here is from genome assembly GCA_916618015.1 of Xestia c-nigrum. Classification (NCBI taxonomy): domain Eukaryota; kingdom Metazoa; phylum Arthropoda; class Insecta; order Lepidoptera; family Noctuidae; genus Xestia; species Xestia c-nigrum. The sequence continues at coordinate 11,674,408 of OU745248.1, forward strand.
TGGACGTTATTAACTTGTATTACTTCAAAAACGATACAATCAAGATGAATTTTAACAATTCTTACGACACACTATCAGGTCAGTAAAACTTTTAACAAGAGTTCAACTTTTTTCTTCACTACATCATTGGCATCATTAATATCACAATAATATACCGTCTATTTTAAATTGTCCACCACCAATTCACATTTAACAGATAATCACACACTGCCACTGAAACCGAGCACATGGCAACATTATACTAAGTGCCACATAAAGCTAACCACAGCTGCAACACCGCGTCTCATAACTGCCACCATCCATCTTTTTCTACTTCGCACACCTCTTTAACGGCTTATAATATTATGAAAATTATTCCAGCCAAAGAAAATGCAATTATGCTAAGCTGCCAGTGTCAGTCAACCTGTGGAATGAAGTTAGTTAGATTACATCTGACATCGGACCCGGTGTTCGGTCTTGACGGAAAGATAAAGGCCGAACACCGGGTTTTGTAGAAGAAATTAGAGGAAACCCGTACTTGCAATGAACTGGAACTGCTTTTACAAATCATAGCAAGGACTGTGGAGATTTGTACAAGAAAAAGGAGGCTTATAACCAGCAATGGGTGAATTCTGACTGTCGACGATGATGATGTTAGTTAATGCAAGCTTATTTAAAAGTAACTGATTACACCTCGTTTAATATTTAATTGATTGCCTACAGATTCCACCATGTCTTCTGTCATAAGTTCCTCATCCCCAAGCTATGCTGCTATCTTGTAATACGGTAGTGGTAATGACAACTCATTACGGTAGTAAATGGCAAGAAGTGATCACAAATCTACCACAACCGCTACGTTTACCGCTGCATCATATATAATGAATAATGAGTGAAGATCTCAGATTGTAGAAAGATGGTGGATGCGTTGAGAAAATATGGGTGCCGTTATATGGAAAGAAAACTAAACTTTTTTGTAGTGTTGTATGTAGTTTGTTGTACCGGAAAACGCTGCTCTGAATTTGATATATTATGTAGGTTAAACTTTGTCAGTTTTAAATGCTTTTTCAGTTACTACAGTGGGTATTGGGCTGTCTCGCAGTCAATGACATACTCCACTTCAGCTGTTTCGAGATCAGAGAGGCTTGAATCAGTTTGATCATTGGCACTTTTATAATAAGAAATGTTTATGGAGGTCTGTTTCTAGCAGTATCTTGTTGAAGCTAATGCATAGCAGATCTTATTGAACTGAGAATGGTAAAGATGTTCGTTTTGGGAAATATTACTTCTTAAAATAACCTACAATGATAACCTTATACTCCTCTGCTTCTTTTATTAACGGTCGTCATTTAATGTCTTGGGTACGGGAACAAAAAGCCGTGTGAATCGCTGCAGAGGATTCACCATTGTGTATTGTAGTTGTAACTGTAATTAAAGTGATTAACTTTAATAACATCGTCACATCGATGGGTAACCGGTATGAGGTCACCAGCATTGTGTCTGCTTGTCATGTTGATGAACTATGCGAAAAACTCTGGAGGTGCAGTTATTTTTGTGTAATTTACCTACTACAAATGAATGAGAAAAGCTTGATAGAGAAAACAATTGAACTTGTGTTTCGAGTCCAAACATCTTTTTCAAAAAGCTACAAATCACGACAGTATGAAATAAAGATGATTACTTAAATGAAGACCAAAAATTTTGCACCACAAATTAGTAGGAACAACAAAATTTTCGTAGCGGAGTTCCAACTTACCTCTTCAAAAATTAAAACATTTCTTCAAAATTATGCTATAAAGGGTTATTTCAACATTTTCAAACTTTTCAGAAGTTCACAGCGCATATTGTAGGAGACGCCGGCCATTTTCAGAAGCTTTCGAGGTGCTATCGGGCGTCCGTAGTCGCACAAAAGTTTTACGTAGTTTTTCTGACGCAAAAAAGTTTAATTGTAAGCCTAGTTTGGAACTGTGCCAATAGATGCGAATTGGCTTGCCGCCTACCACATTAGATCTGAATAACGAGAACCGCGATTCGAATAGTGTTTATACAAAACCCTTTTGCCTATTATAGCATACTTTTTATATTACAATAGACAATATGGAGGGACCAAGTCTTGGATTTGAAACCAACACAGAAAACAGTTTAGTATTGTGTTAAATCTCCTAGCTGCTACTTAATGCAGTAATTATACCTAATTTAGTCAAACATTGATCGGTCAATCTGTCACACCCGCTTATGACCTAACAGAGCATTTAATTAACACGTTCTACTAAATACTTTGCCCGTATGAGTAAGGTCGAGGTATTCACATATGGTGTCATGATCACGGACATTTAAGACGCGTTGGTATTTTGTGTCATGAGTGGCATAGCAAGTTTATGTATTAATAATCTATACCTACTAATCTTAATCTTAATATATATAAATCTCGTGTCACAATGTTTGTCCTCAATGGACTCCTAAACCACTTAACCGATTATAATAAAATTCGCACACCATGTGCAGTTCGATCCAACTTGAGAGATAGGATAGTTCAAATCTCAAATTATGAGACGCAGACGAAGTTGCGCGAGTCAGCTAGTATTATACTAAAAAGGTCAAGTTTGGAACTATAGGGTGGCCATCTTGGGAACTACTGATCCGATTCCAAAAAACCTTAAATTCTTCTATAATTCAAAATCTTCAGGTAGGATAATTTCCAATCAGAGCAGTCACGAGAAAAAGCTAACAACGTTGATAATATCTTTATAATAAAGCGTGTTCTTGTTCAACCTTCAAAACAGCAGTTAGCTCTCGTTTTCATTACTCTCAGTACCACAATAATCACGGAATCAGTAGCAATCTTAAGCTCATTGAAAGTGCAGTAGGAGTGAATTGCACAGCCCTTGATACTAAAAAGTGGGGCACGGTCTAGTCTACAACATTGCACTCGCGTTTAGTGTGGGATGAATCTGTGAAGCTTCATTTCGTAAACAAGCTAAATGTGTGATAATGCAGCAATAAATTCGTTTTACATTTTCCGACCCGATCATCATCTTCCTATCCTTTTCCTATTTTACCTGGAACACTTTTACTTTTTTAATTGTTCCATGTCAATCGTCACAGTATTTTCTCTCATTTTTTCATTTAATTCCTCACACAACATATTCATCTACGACAGATTTCAACGAAATGGCACAGAGTCGCCATGAAATAGTTCCCATTAGATGCGAGGAGAACCGCGGACAACAGCTTGTTTTAACACACATACAGTATACACTCACCAATATTCTATACGACAGACGACAGTGTATATGCTAAATCTGTACCCATTCAGAATCAAATCGATGACTAACAACCGTCGGTCTACAAAACGTAACATAATTTGATGTACCGTTGACCCGTGCAATCTGTTAGACCTTCACAATTATAGACCGTTTAGGAGTCGGTCATTATTAATATTAGCCTGCTATAATGATAGTGTTCTTGTTCAACAACTGGAACAGAATTACACGTAGCTATTATGAGATTTATTTCTGGAAAAAATTAGTTTGTCGATAAAAAAAATGTTGCTAGTCGACATAGCGTTGCCAGTTAGCGACACACTTGTAGAATTTTATTTCTGTAACAGTTTTGAGTTTCTTTAATGAACAAAATACATAATTATCAGATGAAAGTCCACGAAAAATACTTCAGAATACCACATCTCATCAAGCATGAGCAAGAGTTGTTTCTGGTCCTTCGAGCCGGATGCTTCCAATCACTTTGTCAAGCAGCCTTGAAGGTAAAAGTTTAGTTAGAAAATTAAAGTGTACCTATAGGTACAGCTTGGCAAGAAAGTCGTGAAAATAATGGTGGCGCTACTATCGTTCATATTGTAACCCTATATAGTACGACAATAACAGTTTGATACTTTGGTTTGTTTTTTCAATTTTTATTTATATTTAATGTGTACGTTGACGGGTTTTAGAAGAGCTCAGTGCTAAATAATAACAGCCGGTCAGGACAATCTTCAAGCTGAAGACGTGCTTAACTAGGTTAGTCTGTAGATGGGTGACCATCTGTCATAGAGTTTCTTCCGTGCCTCGGAAAGCACTTGTAGCTGTTGTCGTGTCATTTGTAAATCTTTACTGTGAGTCAGGAGCCCGAAAATCTGACAACCAAGTCGTACCAAGTGGTATTGTATTACCTTGTTACTGGGTTGTGGAGATTAGATAGGCAGTCGCTCCATGTAAAATACTGATATCCACGCTGCATCCATAGTATATATCCAGATTAATCTGGAAGCGGACCCCAAAATTTGTTGGGAAAAGGCTAGGCAGATGAAAATGACTTTAACGGGTTTTATACATTACTTAAACTTGAAATAAACATAAATTTCTCTGCTCGTTAGATACTCACGCTTTTGTATGATAATGCGCAAGTACGTGTGTATATTGATTTACATTATGAGGAAAATAATACCAACGATCCGTCTAAGTGCTTTTTTTCATTTTTATTAATAAGAAAGATAGAATTTTACAGATGTTTCAATCAGAATCTAAAATGTCTTCGGCTAAATATTCCACATCTGAAAGTTCTTCATTCGTGTCTGTTTCTGCTGCTGTCATCTTGCAGATTTATGACTATTTTGTCTATATCACTATACAGAGTTTGTCCCCTTTGATATTACTCTCTTTCTATTTACATAACATGTTCACATGTTTTTTTTCCAATCACCAACAGAGATGCTTGCGAACACTTGTTCAGCCACGGCCTACAACAGTAAAAAATAAAGACAGTTAAACTTTAATAAAATACTTCTTTCTAAGAATGTAAAATCTTTCTGAACTTTTTGTCTGATCACAAGTCAAAATTATCCAATTCTTTTTAGGTCGCCCTGCTCTATGTTTCTCTGGAGTGGAGTAAATGCCTTTGTTTGTATGCCCTTCTCTAGCAATTCGTCGTATGGTACTTACGGATTAACCAAGAAAAATAATATATTTAGTTACTTTTATTCTGGAAGTAACACAAAAAGTATCAAAATTATAGGAGCGTGCTTCTTTGTAAATGCACATAACCACAAAATTCATCGATGTATTTTTCAATGTAAATAATAGTTGTATAATGGTTTATACAATCTAGTGCAAGTTTAAACACACATATTACATCTGATTACTTAGATAAAAGATCATTTTACCTGACATTTCCGCAGTTCTTTTATAAACATCGCTGATATCCGATAAAATTCGTCCAGCTTCATGTTCCGCCAAAGATCACAAATAAACTTTATACATTATTTCTCTAACGGAGCTGCGAATGGTTTTTCTGTTCATATTGAACCCTTTGAGTCACCAATTTAAACACAATAACAATAAATACACGAAAAACAGCCACCGATATCATAAAATGACATTACATGTACCGACTAGACGTGACAGTAGGAGAAGTTGCCAACGATTAAATTTTTTAGTTCCGTTTCAGGACATTTTTGCCAACCTGTACACTTAATTTTCTAACTGATTAGGTATTTTCTCTTCTTTTACTATCTTGTCAGTACAGGCTTGTTGTGTCAAGGACAAGTCAACCGGAAGGGTTGACATTCAGACTATTCCTGACGTCATACTTTTGTATTACGACTCGCGAATTAGACATTGTCCTAGCAATCACAGCAAATTTTATTTTTTCCGATTCCGGACCATCAAACCGGATTGCACATTTCAGATACAAATAAAGACAAAAAAAAACCCGCATCCCTTTCCAAAATCTGCAGCACATTAGGGGACTTACATTCCTAAAAATGTGCAACCCGCATTTATTGTATTATCTCATAGCGCAATCTAAACACCGGGTGACGGGGTGACACATTGTTTAATACCAGTAATCCAAGCGAATCGAATCTGTAACGAATCGATCGATTCGGTACAAAGAACTGCGTGACTATGTCTGCAACTCTGCACATCAGCGATGATCGGTACAATATAACAAAAGAGAGTTTTATCTTTATTTTACTGTAGTTTGCTATCAGATAGACAAAATCTAGATTAAGATAAGATAGCCTTTTCTCGCCGGCAATTTACGAAAAGAAACGCCCGAACAAACTCTGAGCGTGAAAAATTCTTTTCGACCAAATTATGTGTGTTTAATCTAACTTAGGACATCGGCAATTAATGTTTTGAAGATCAATTTCTTCATCATCATCATTTGATGGTGTCCCTATTTATTTTTAGTCGACGTAGCATTTTTTCTTATGTCATACAATTATATTTAAGAGGGCTATCATATTTTTTCTTGTATGTGTGTGTGTATATTTGAGTGTTTTAAGAGTAACACTCTAATACAAAATTGTGATAAGTATTTATTTTGAGCACTCCCTAGAGAAATTATTTAACTTTCTCGGGCATATTTTTTTTTTTACTTTTGTGTGGCCATATCTAAGCAATATTAAGTTTTCATGTGTAATTATGGTTTAGGTATGGCCACAAAATAAAAAAATAAAATAATAATAATATGTTTTCTTGTATTACAGTGTTATTGTTAAAACACTGAAATACACACACACATACAAGATAAATTATGATAGTCCTCTTAATGAAAACATGGATCACATGAGTGGTCGAAATACAAACGCCATAAAAAATGTCGATTCCTCATTCTGATGTCTGTAATTATGGCGTCAGTTTAAGAATTTAACTAAAAAATAACTTAAAATAATTATCAAAATACGTAAAGAAAGAAAGTAAGAAAACGTTTATTTGACGTCAGTACAAGTACGAGTACTGGTCTCATTTTCTTGTCGGCTAGGGAAGGTTTCTTAAGCTCGGTTTGAGTTACTTGATGTTCTTACTTTGGTAATCTTAATTAATCTTTTCAGTCAAATATTTTAAACACTGAAAAAAAAGGTGAACAATGAATTAGGCTCGTCCAAAACATAGACAATTAAACAAACTTAGCAATTAATAAGTACCGTTACTAAAGACTACTAAATAATAAATTTAACTAATATTACTAAAAAAAATGACGAAAGAAGAAAACTCTTAAGAAAAACCAGAGCGTTTTAAACACTACCACAGATTCTAACCTCATTTTTCTCTAACATTTCAGGAAACCCCACAAGTCCTCTCAATCATGGCCTCCTACGTGCTCAAGTGGGAAACTACGAAGTACGAACCTCTTTTTTATAGGCCAGTAGGTAGGTTAGCGGGCTAGCACCTAATTACATACGGCCTAGGAGTTACGAATGATATGCTCCAGGCAAGGGTATACACGGAAAAAAATCTAGGTAGTTCGAAACTAGTCTGCTTGATATTGTGAACTGGAATTGTGTTATGCAATTTTGTTCTGTGGAACAGAATGTGTTTTTGCTGGAATGTAATTGAGCTAGGATTTGTAAGTAGGGATTTATGGAATTAAAAAATGCTAGACACGTCTTGGCGGCTAGGATTTGTAGGGAAATAGGGATTTATGGAATTAAAAAATACTAGACACGTATTGGCGGCTAGGATTTGTAAGGAATTAGGGATTTATGGAATTGAAAAATGCTAGACGCGTCTTGGCGGCATATATGTAAATAAAGGGTGAGGGTTTTGTGATCCCAGAATGGTTAGGCAGAACTGTGACAAATAGTACACCCACATCAGGTAATTTTTGAAGACCAGAGTGTTTTTATAAGGATTTCTCTCGTACAATAAGTAGACCGAAAAGGCTGCCCGCATAAAGGTTTTTATCGGGTCATTTTAAAAGGTAAAAACCTCTAGGTTTACGTTTACGCACAGTGTTCATTTTTGCACATTAAAAATATGCAAGAAAGTGAACGAAGTTAGCCCACGCTTTAATTCTGGTTTACCAGCAATATTTATTAAATGGTTAACCTGGAGCCGGTTAATTTTTTAACCACAGAAAATAAGACGGTATCATGAAATAGTGTAACATCGAAGATTCAAGTACTTAAATGATAATACTACGGACGAGCTAACTATAATAAGGTCAAAGAGAAAAATACAAAAAAGAAGCTACAAACTAGATCTAAAAATTTGAATGGCTGAAAATAGGAACCATAAATTCATCTCCCAGTTAAGATCTAGATTCAAATACAGGTCATCTGCCTCGATACTAAAAACAACATGCCAATAAAAAGTCTAAAAAAATATTACAAGAACTACAATAAAAATACAAAATTACTTTCATGATTTTAAACAGGACGAAAGACGCGAAACAACTTTGTACAAAAACTATTTTAATCGCTGTTAGCTCATAAAATAGTTGAATTATGAGTAAAAAGTTGTTTTTCAGAAACGCCTAAAGGATTCTTGAATAAATTACTTTTGACTTACCAACAAGACCGAGTTGTTTCAGGAATATGTCACCTGCAAAAAAAATAATGAGATTGAGAGTCTATCTAATTTTGTATGGCTTAATAAACATTTCCTATGATGCACTTTTAAACTAATTAATTTAGTATAATATTTAGTTAGTATAATATTCAAAATCTATAATAACGTTAATTATAATTTTGAAACGTCTACTTTTTTGAATATTTTTTGATTGTACTATAAACGCCTGCTACTTTCGTGTTCCCCCGACTCTCTCGAATGCCAGTCCCCTCTATTGTTGGAGAATCATCTGGGTTAGGTTAGGTTAGAACAGTGACCATTAGCGCGCGCAGCGGCAGCGGCCGCAGAGAGCTATATCCCCTCTATTGTTGGAGAATCATTTGGGTTAGGTTAGGTTAGAACGAACAGTGACCCTTAGCACGCAAAAGCGAGCGAGCGGAGCGAGCGTGCCGCGACAGCGGCCGCCGAGTGCCATATCCCCTCTATTGTTGGAGAATCATCTGGGTTAGGTTAGAACAGTGACCCTTAGCGCGCAAAAGTGAGCGAGCGGAGCGAGCGTGCCGCGGCAGCGGCCGCCGAGTGCCATATCCCCTCTATTGTTGGAGAATCATCTGGGTTAGGTTAGAACAGTGACCATTAGCGCTCAAAAGCGAGCGAGAGGAGCGATCGTGCCGCGGCAGCGGCCGCCGAGTCCCCTCGATTGTTCGTTAATCATCTGGGTTAGGTTAGGTTAGAACAGTGACCATTAGCGCGCATTACTTATTCATTACAGAATTTTGGCTGAAAATAAGTAAATGTGAAAATTAGGATAATAGAAGGGAAAATCACTAGACGGGTGTTGTGAATGGTGGGCTACTAACCAACTGTTATTGCCACGCTGTTGTATGTATTCTAATATCGCGGATAACTCTGCTTGCGCGATGTACAATTTTGTGTGACATCAGGTATGATGCGTGTTTGTTATGTGGCGTAGATGCCGCCACATTTCACGGATTACCTGTTTCAAAATGCACAACTGATAGCCGACAGAAAGTTCAACGCTCAACTTGGCTGTTGAGCATTGAGCCCCTCCATTTACCAATTAGCACCGGATCAAAACTTACACCGCAGAAGCACCAACCTAACTCAAACCATAGACTAAAATCCGGCTCAGAAACACAATATTGTTGATAGAGGGCCCGCAAACAAGGCAAGCCATTAGTCCGCGTCATAAGGCGGTGACAGACACTCCACTGAAGGACAGTTCTAAACAAGCGACGCAAACTTCTCGAGATGCTCTCTAAACACTTCCAGTGTGGCGGATAGGTGTGGTAAATATTATTAAGGAGAATCTACCTAGCAACGGTATTCGCTAGTTTGTTTAACGTAACGTTGGTATATTTTTCATCTATCATTGCATCAGTCGAGAACTCGAGATTGAGACTAGTGGTGGGTGGCCCAGTGGAACATCCGCGCCGAAAAATTTGTAAGCCGTAGGTTCGATCTACCACTGTTCTTTAGGAAAACATCATTAAGAAAGCCATGCGGCTTTCTTAACACACAACAACACTAACTGCGCACAAATGCATTAAACAAGTACAATATAAATAATAAAAGTTAGGAGCATTCCTAAAGCCAAAAATTCGAAGACATTGTGACATTAACCAGCATTGGAGCTGCGTGTCACGGGCTACCGTCCACTCCCTGTCAGAGTGGAATCCTATGACTCAGTATTTTGGAAATCGTGAGATGATTCATCAACCAAGCGAAACTGCCTGTCATTTACTGCAACGTTAGGTTCTGGATTGCTAGCATCGATTTGATTGGCGTAAATTGCTGCTGGCTCAAGTCGTCCAGTCAAAAGTATTACAACCTCCTTTTTCTTATCTCAAAATCCATTTTCCAATAAAAAAAATAAAATATATTAAATACTGGCTGGATGTATGAATGGAGTGCGAATCGTGTCGGTCGGAACGGTCGGCGGCGTCATTTCCGGTAAACGTCCGAACGAAATGGACCAGGCTGTAAATGGGGCAGCGGGACAACCCTGTCTGATGTCAACTTTTTATTATTTATATTGTACTTGTTTGATGCATTTGTACGCAGTTAGTGTTGCTTAGATTTTAATTTATACGGCTGCATGCCAACGGACTTTTGATTAAACTCTCCGGTAGTAACTTTGTGTCCCGACTATCCTTTGGCCACATTTATCAGCGGTTTGTTTGTTCAACGTTTTGCAGACGATCATGGTCATCCATCTTCCGCTGTGTATCTGGAAGCCGACCCCAATATTGTTGACGTCATACATCTATGTTTTTAAATAGCCTTAAGGCCGCTGTACACATTGGGCCAGCGTGTAAATACCTACTTGGCGGTATGTTGGTAGTTGGCGGCAATATTGGCCGGCCAACCGAATGTTGTCGGTTTTTCGTTCACCAATCAAAGGATCTTGGCGTGCTTCGCAAACAGTGTTCACACGTTGGCGTCTTATTCAGTAATCAACTAATCAGTTTGTTGTTATTCGTCAGCAAACACAGTCGTGTCGCGTGAGTGTACGTTTCCAAGTTAAGATGGCCTGGCCGAGTAATGAAACTTTACAATTTATAGAAATGTACCGAAATGAACCAGTTATATGGAATCCAAAGCATGCACGGCATAAAAAAAAAACAAAATAAGTTACCAAGCTAGTTATATAGAATATATTTATATTACTTTGATTTATTTAATGTTGTGTGATAGTCCTTTCATGAACACTATACATATAGAGAACATACAGTTGAATGTTATATTCTTTATATCTTTGTCCATTCTATATAGGTATATATTACTTATTAATTTCGTAAGGAAGTCGAATCTTAACGTAATAATTAGACGCACTGTATAAATAAATTGTCGCGGCTTCAAGAGATTCTACATATCCATCTTTATCAATGCTGATTTGCCGAATGATCAGTACACCAATGTGTAAACAGCGACATTTGGAATTCATTATTTTGGCCCAATATGCTGGCCCAATGTACACATACAGCGGCCTTTAGAAAATGCTCACTAATTTCAACTTTGCTCTCATCGGGTTCCGTGGTGTAGTGGTTATCACATCTGCTTTACACGCAGAAGGCCGCCAGTTCGATCCTGGCCGGAATCATATATCTTTTGTCGATTTAGAAAATTATATAATCTGTTTTCTGTATTATTTTTTTGGGAATTTTCTTTATTTTACGTTTAGAATTATTGATTCTCTATTTATCTTCGTCGGGGTGTAGGCTGTGTTCCCACCCAGGGTACAGGCATCTTCTGGGCACGCTCGTTCCATTATAGCCCTCATCCATGGCTTCCCATCAGGAGTGACGCAGTCAAGAGCAGGTTCACATTGTAGTAAAAGAAAAAAAGGCTAGGCAGATGATAATGGTCACTATCTGCCACCAAAAGCCACCGCGTCAAGCTAAACAAGGATTAAGAATACTTGTGTAGACTTTATTTGTCTATTTGTATCTTCCACACAAGAATCTCTCGCCAGTCGTCAATATAATTGCATGAATTGGTCCTCAATTCATAAACATGAAACCTGGAGGAGGCTCTGTAGAATTAGGATCGCCCTTTTTCAATTAGTCATTCTTCTTCTGTTACATACTCGTAAAACAACCAACAACATAATTTATTGTAGTAGACTCGTTGAGTATTGGAGGGATGCCTATCCAGTTCTTATACAGACGTAATTTTATGCAAGACGGATAAAGTTTTCCCTTACTAAGTTTTAAGATGAATGTAGCCATTTTAATCAAGAGCTAGGGACAGCAGAAATTACTTCAGCAGTGGACTGATTGAGAAAATTTTTTAGTTCACTCGTGAACATTTCATGTAGGTATTGGTATCTACATATATCTCTTTACAGAAGTTGTGTCGAATCGCATGTCTTGAATCATTCTAATGAATTGGTCTATAATGGAGGATCTTATATGAGACGACAATTCGAATTGAGTACGCTAAGAAATTCACTAAAGAAAGATCTAGATCTCTTATTTTACTTCCTGCACCACACACAAAGAACTTATTGCTCAGCTCTACCATAGACAAAAATAATAAAACAAAGTATCAATAAAGCTCCTTTGGTTGAAAACTGATCGTACAGCTTATGAAGAAGAACAGTTAAACAATGTCAACAACTATTGATCGTACTTAATGAAAATGCAGCAATAGATTGCTGATCAATTCCCGTCAAAGAGGGCGACCGTTAAATATTCATTCATATTCTGCTGCAGACCAAAGAACTTTCAATAAATTTGTATAGACAAGTAGAATCTGCTTTGGACATAAAACTTGAACTATGAATTCGAAATATAGTAACTTTTTTAACATGAATTAGGTATTTCATGATTTTATTTATTGTACGCTTTCGAAATTAAACATTTTGATTTTTAGAATCAAAATTAATTGGAACTGGTGCCAAAGGACGAGATGTTACTTCCCTCGAATCTTTCAAGGTATGGTGGCCTTTTCTTACGCCATCGCGATGCTGTCTTCGTGATACGCGTCCAGCGGGAGTGATTGCGTAACAAATACACTAACAATGGCAATGCCTTCCATTTTAAGAGGTTCAACAGCATTCATTGCGTTAATTTAAGCTGTTATAGCACATATTTTTTTCCAACCTTAGCAAGGAATCGATAAGCTGAATGTCCTTCAACATCCTCCGAATTTTGTTTTACGCATTTGGAGTACAAGTGTAACATCGTTCTTAGTAATTCAACAAACAATTTTATTTTTGTAAACACACATAAAAACTACAAAATAAATTAAATAATAAATATCGCTGGACATTACCACACAGCGCCACCTAGTGCCACACTAAGCAAAGCTTGTGTCGTGGACACTAGATAGTTGATATACTACATATATAATTTTTTGTAAATACATACTTATTATACATATAAACATCCATGACTCGGAAACAAATGTCCGTGCTCATCACACAAACATATGCTCCTATCGGGATTCGAACCCAGGACCCTAAAACGTAAGCGTCACTACCACTACGCCATTCGGGTCGTCGTAAATAGCGCTAACACTTAACGATTTACAACGGAGAGGGAGGTAGTCGACAGCTCCTCGCGCGATGGTGCTGCCACCTTCCTGTGTGACGGGAAAATGGGGAACTAACACGTCTTTGTTTTATTACTATTACGTACCGTACCACACGACAGGGTTCGTTGTTTGAAGTTACACTACAATTCTCATAACTATAGTGAATTTAAGTGTCCTTAATTCGTCGTAAATGCTGTCTATTAAATATTATGATATAATTGATGAATATATATGTCGACGCGTCAAATTAATTTTAGTTTGTAATAACTTATTAGTTAAATAATTCAGGTTAATCAAATCTATTTTAAAATCCTTTAATCGTTTAGTAGCTTTTCTTATCATTATTGTCAATTCATTTGATTTTGTAATTTTAATTAGGATTGGTATATTGACCATCTAAAGTCAATATACCAAGTTTAAAAACTAGTAATTATTAAGATGTGAGTTACATAAAATGATTTATTACCTAAACCATATTGTTAATTCATATTAGGATTTGTAAACATTAATCGGTGTGTTTTTATCTAATTTTAGTAACATTTGAATAAAATAACATAAAAACTAAAATGGCGACCATATTGCTACCTTTGATAAAAACACATCCGACTTAAAATCGAACGCTAAAATTCATTTTCAGGTTTTAAAATTACTTATAAATTGAGTTAGTATTTATCGATTTATAATAGCAATTACATTCATCTTTGTTTGATTATTGTTTATTTAAAATGTCAAACATTTATGCAAGTTCCGGTGGCGCGATCGGCCATGTTGTTTTCTTTGGTTGAGTTTAGTTGGATCGTCAAAAAGTTTTTAAATGCCCATTTTGCCGCTGGAAATTGTAGAGCGTAGAAGACTCAGGAGATCGTGTGAGTAAATTGTTTTTTTATAGTTTTAAATTGCTGTGCTTAGTAATATTATTAATTTATTAATTATTAATTAATTAATTAATTTAATTAAGTGCATAGGTTAAGTGTACGAAATTATAAAGTGTTGTTTTATTGTTTGGTGTTTTCATTATCCTGCAATGTCTGAGAATAATATCGAGAGTAGTGACGTCAGCAATGCTGACGTCACTCTTTCTAAAAATTTAAACGGGAATACTCCGCCGTTATATATTTAAACTAATATTACAAAGCAGAAGAGTTTTTTTGTTTGTTTGGTTGAACGCCCTAATCTCAGGAACTACTAGCTCGAATCGAAAAAATATTTTGGCGTTGGATAGTCCATTTATCGAGGAAGGCTATAGGCTATAACATCACGCAATAATCAATAGGAGGGGAGCAGCAATAAGAAATGTTGCAAGCGGGAAATTCACGCGAACGAAGTCGCGGGCAGAAGCTAGTAGATGGATATTTTATCCTATTAATATTATAAACGCGAAAGTTTGTGTGTATGTATGGATGTTTGTTACTCTTTCACGCCAAAACCACTGAACGGATTTGGAAGAAATTTGGCACACACCCTGGATTAACACATAGGATACTTTTTACCTTGGTAGTAAGACTCACGCGGGCGAAGCCGCTAGCAGAAGCTAGTATGATATAATTCCAGTTTTCTTGATTGACATAGAAGAAGAAGCAAGATCATAATATTTTTGTTTAGGAGTACTAATATAATATATGTACAACATTATAGGTACATCCTTATTTTTCAAGTCAAATATCTTGTGAAATAAACATAGATGCATAGATGCTTATTTGTCAGCCGTAAAAACTTATTTGAAATGTCATAGCAAATTTGAAAAAAAATCCTAGAAATGTATACTTATATTAAAATCTTAATTAAAAGGAATAACAATATGTGACAAAAATCTAACCATTTGAGAGTTTGGCTCATGTTGTAAGCATGAGCCGACCAATCAAATTCAAGTCTTTCAATAAGATGTGGTCTTTGGGAGCCTAGAAAGAAATACAGTAGGCTGGAGTTGGTCACCGACTTTAAATTATAATAAAACAGTTTTATTTGACCATTTTGAGTTTTTCTTAAATTTTTATTAGGCTTTGAACTTTCAATTAATGGCAAGTAGTTGCAGGAAAAATACTAACCTATTGAGGTCATGAAGTACCTAATTATTATATTATGCCATTATGCCATAATTAATAAAAGGACAAAATATCCTTCACAACCTACATGCCTAGAGAGCTAATCATTTTCTATTTCTGTCATTCTATGACATCTTTTTCTTATTCATTCACTAGGAACTTACACAGTGAACCTTTGCTATAGAGGAAAAATAACTTAAACGGCACTCTTTTGAACTAAGTTTTATTATTTATGGTTTGCTTTCTGTCACCCCAGATACCCATGACCCAGGGTTTGGTAGAACCTGGGTTGGAAAATTGCACTAAGCTTGTTTTCATCTTCGTAAATATGTTATTTTTAAGAACTTATTTCCACAGAAATCTTGACAGTAAGGCCACTCCCAGGACATACATAAAATTAAACAATAACATGACATTGTGATTAAATAATTAATCATGCCTCGTTCTTTTATCAAGACAGATTTTTTTTATTTTAAATGAGACTACAGTTGACTTCAATCTTGTTTTAAAAATTGAATATAGTATCTATTGCAAAGCAGGAAAGATATCAGATGCCCAAATAAAATGCCTATAACTAGAGGAAAGCAGTTAAAAATAGATAGCAATAGTATTTATATTTCTGTTTAGGAACTGCACTTAAAAGCTCAACCAACACTAGTAATAGATTAGTAAAATTTCCACGACAGGTTCTAGGAATCGTTTACGCCAAATGCTAGTCTCAGCAAAATTGTCGCTTCGCAAATTATGACGGCTTCGAGGCGTCAGCCATGAACGCTCATTACTTGTGTCATTCCAGCTGCTAGCCCAGAGCAATAATTGATTCTGATTAGGCGGTCACCCCGCTATGTTATGCCTCCGCAAACCGGTCACAAGCAACACCTTTCCAATGCCAGTAATTCTATGTAAATCCTTATTATACGTCTACAGTTAACTGAAATGGGATGAAGACTTCTTTATTAACATATTATCATGTAAACAAAACCCTTTTGTTACCAATAATCATACAAAACATTGAAATTCTAGCTGCGAAAAAATGACACTTCGATAAAGAAACATTGGAAATTTTAAAGTAGTGTTTGGATATATCAATAACACTTACGGTTTAAAATGTGTAACTAGGGTCCCACTATTTATTGCTTTAAGATTCAGGAAACACTATTACCGTATTAAAACAATAACAACAAAAGTTTAAATGCACTAGGTACCTATCGAAATTATTGACACCCTTAGGAACATAGACAACAGTTGCTTTTTTAAAACTAGGTCATCTATGCGGTCAGATGAATTTTCACTTTCAGTAGTAGTCTTTTATCTTAAGATATTTTTTTTACACATTTATGTAAGTTTCAATTTGAGAGATGTTTTACTAGGGAAAAGTTATATTTCATGCGTTGTATTCTTTTTAATATTTTACTTTTTAGGCACAAATCGTTTCCTTTGTCAAAGAATAAACTGGTTTTGTTTATTGCTGACTGGTGAATGCCACCATGAAAAATGTTACAGTAACATTTGTACAAAACGCGGATTTACAAACGTAAGATATATTCTAAATGAATGTACGTCATACTCATAACATCTTGATAAACTATGTTTTATCAAGTTTGTTATAACGATCTGTTTACACATTTGTATTATAAACATTTTTTTTGAGTTTTTTGCATTTGGCTACACTATTTTTATGTCACAACTCAGCTGTCGCAATACGTCAAAGATGGGAATGTCATCATGGTAGCTGCTGTGTACCATGGACTCACCATACAAACACAAGCAGTATAAAAATTCAGGTGCCCTTTGCGCAGCTGCGTAATCTGCGAAGAAAATCAATAACGATAGGTTTCCTGGGAAATTGCTAACTAAGATGGCGCTCATCGCTTATCAGTGAACCTACGTATCTAAGTTGCAAATTTTTGTAGTGCGTCGTTTGTAATCCAAGCGTATGAATTTCAATAATTTTCCAATGACTGAACCACACATGCTTTTTGGGGGTTCTAACCCCCAACCGCTCTTGAGTAATATGAGTGCACCACCGGGTTTGAGTGGTCATGGGTCTCAGTTTATACCTGTGCCCATGCCCCCTTCGACATCGGGACTATCGGGAGGCATACCGAGTGGCGTGCCCCCTCCGCTGCCGCCCAGAGTCGATCTGCACCAAGCTCTTGGGCAACCAATGGTGCAGAACCAGGGCTATGGCATGGGAACCTATGGTGGGATGGGTATGGGCGGAATGGGAATGGGTATGGGAGGCTATGGAATGGGAGGTTACGGTGGATACGGAGGCTACGGAATGGGAGGCATGGGAGGAATGTATGGGGGATACAACCGATTCGGAGGAGGCATTGGAGATGTCGATAGCAGGTAAATGTTTTGTCATTACCTACATATTTTGTTTGCTGTTTGACCTTCGTAAACAATTTTAGTTATCTCTTTCGCAGAAGTGTTAATTTACTTAATTAAATCAAACTTATTTTAATCTTTTGAAGACAATAGAAAGGTCAGAGGGTCGTCTGAGTTTATGAATTATATGTAGACAAAGTGATCATATTTTTTGTAAGATCTCTAGTAAATATCCACCGAGAGTCTTCGAATGCTGGACAAAGGCATTCCCCAAGTGTTGCCACATTGACCAGTCCTGTGCTACTTGCATCCTTGCATTTCGGTCCACCTACTGAGAGGCCTTCCAAATAGAGTTACTTTCATGAATCACTTCTCAATTCAGTTGTTGATAGGTACTCTTCATTGCACAGAAATAAAACAAACACATAAATAAATAAAGCCTCAGTATTTATTTATTTAAAATAGGTGCTCCAACGGTTCATACGTATAACATTTATTGTTATATACTCAAACCAAAAATCTAAAAAAGAGAGCAAATAACAGGCTTACAATAACATACTTACAGTAATAAAGTAGTATAGACCAAAATATTACAGCAAAATTTCAATATAAAATTATTATTATAAGCCTATATTGTCCCACTGCAGGGCAAAGGTCTCCTTTCCCTCCTTCCATATTTTGCGATCTAATGCGATTGTAGTCCAATCCTTTGCGAAAGAGTCTAGCTAATCCCGCCATCTTCTGGGATTGCCGCATTGTTGTTTCATGCTATTTGGTAACCACTGAGTGGTAAGTTTTGCCCAATGCTCCTTCGACATGCAGCAGATGTGGCCAGCCCAATTCCACTTCAGCCTAGTAGCTGTAATATTCAATATAAAAACTAAATAAAAAATTTGATTGTGACTTTCCCCCACAAATAAAAATGCTGTATTTCCAGAAGTTCTAAGGTATGCTCTTCCCTTCCAGGTTCATACAGATGGCTGAAGAGAGTTCCCGCCCAGCATTTGAATCCATTCAGAGTTGCGTGAACGCTGTGGGTAGTGTTGCCATGATGCTGGAAAGCACATTCTTTGCTATAACCAGCTCTTTCAGGGCTATATTAGGTATGTTTAGTTGTATGTTAGATTGTTTTTTTTTTTTCAATTAAAAATTGGGCCTGCTCCTCACCTCAATCATCGCTGATGGAAAGCGTTGTGTCAAAATCAAAACATTATCATTAAAACTGAAGACGTTCAAAAAGGGTACCATGTTTACTATTTGATTTGGGTTCCTGATATTTCGATGCTGTTGCTTGTTGTTGTTGGAATGTGTGCGAACTCAAAACAAAATGTTAATGCGGTAAAAATCCCAGTTTAAGCATTTTATTTTTTTTGTGACCATGTTTAAAGACATTAAAACAGTTTGACTATTAGCTGGATTAGGCTAGGATAAAGGATACTTTTTTCTGTGTATAGGAATATTATTATTAATATAGGAATATTTATGAACAAATATAAACTAGAGAATGACTATTTTAAGAGCAAATAAGGGTCAGTTTACACCGAGACGAGACGCAACGCAGCACTGCGCGGACATTTTAAGAGAGGGACTCATAATATACTTAACTTTTTTTACTACACGAAAAGATGTAACACGTTTCACTGGCTTATTTGAGTACTGAACTTACGCTAAGTTTGGAAATGTGGCCTCATCCAAATTAATCAATTTCTCAAAAGGTGTCAGTTCTCCATAACCACACATTTGCTTTTAAACAGGTGCAGCAGAAAACGTAAGCCGACTGAAGTCCCTATTCGCGCAGGTGTGGTCCACATTCGCTGTGGTTAGGACCCTGAACTGGATGATCAGGAAACTGATGGTCATCATTGGTATCAGGACTGAGAATGAATTCAAGGTTAGTATTAAAATTAAGTCCTGTTTTTTGTTTCAAAATAGTTACGCAGACATATGGAATACGGATAGATATGGACTACGGATTTGTTATCAATACCCTTTACAGGTAAAAACTAGGTCCACCTGTTCCTGAGAAAAGTCGGTGTAACAGACGTACAAGAAAGTGATCTTCTAAGGGTTCTTTTTTACTTTTTGATATACAGAAACCTAAGAATCAGACCCATAAATGATTTTAGCTCAAATTCTTGACAATATTTAGATTGCAAAATCTTTCAATTGATATTATATTTATTTAATCAGTAATTTCAAATAATGGTGCGGAAGGTTATCTGTGTACTTATAAATATTTATAATCCAATTATATAGGAAGATACTATAAAAATCAATGAGATTTGATCTCAGAAAATGTTTTTTTAAATTGTTTTGTAAATTGATACTTACATTGAATTTATTATTTCAAAACATTTAACAAGTTAAATACTGGTAAATAATAGTTACTATCTTTAAATGTATCTACTTAAAATATTACATCCAAGTCATTGAACTCAATTGAATGCAAATGATTATATCCATACATTCTAATTCATTTTGAAGCAAAACGACACAAAATAAAATACAGGAAATAGTTGGTATCAGTATGTTTTATCTCAATAAGTTTATCTTTTATTTCGTCTTATCGTTTGACAATGGATGTACAATTCTGTTGTATCTAAGTATACAATCTGACCTTGTCAAGATGTAATTTTCTTCTCCAAAGAAACCTGTATCTGGAAGGTTTGAGAGCCTACCTCTCCTTTCAATCACTCTTCATCATCATCATCATCGTCCACAGGCCGACTTCACCCACTGCTGGCCAAGCCAAGCTATACTTTCTTGTGCCAGCCTCATCCAGGATATTCCCGCGATGGCAACAATGTCGTCTGTCCTTCTAGGCCGCCGGCCAAATTACTCTTAGCACAAACATTTTCAGTTTTTATCAGAGGGATAAGGAAAAAAGTGAACTTTGTACACTATTCTGTCTAATTTTTCAAATCCTTCTGCTGGATACCAAACTGTACTCTTCTTTTCCCATTGATTTCCTTACTGTAAGATTCTATGCTGAGGACTTTTTATAGACAGCCTACTTTTGTGATGTTGGCTTTTTCAGTATGTGCAGTAATTTGAATGTATGACATCTACTTGGTAATTGCATACAACCTCCATAGGTCATGTGATTATAATATAACCATTTAAAAAGAAACTTGGCTATAAACAAAAATCTACAAGTTCACATAGATTAGTTACTTATCACAATAGGCGATATCTACGTTAAAGTCACGCGTATGAAACACTGATAACATTATTTTATTTTGCTCTGTCTTATTGTTATTTTTTAATCCTACGTCATGTTTCATAGATAGAGAACGTATATGAGCTAAGTAAATAACAAAGATCAAGTGATCGCTTTATAACTAGGTATACTTAACTTATGTTTTGGAGAAGTCTTGCATTTTTTATAAAACTTTCTATTTCAACACTAAATACACGCATTACGTCTGCTTTTCCCAAAATAGTAAAAAGTAATGTAAAGGACACCCCTTTGACAAGGGGGAGATTTTGACGCCCCATGTAATAGTGATAGTACTTGTGATATTGCCTCTATGTTTACTAATGAGAAATAAATAAATATCGCTGGACATTAACACACAGCGCCACCTAGTGCCACACTAAGCAAAGCTTGTGTCGTGGACACTAGATAGTTGATATACTACATATACTTTTTTTTTTGTAAATACATACTTATTATACAACATTATTTTTTGTTTATACTAAACCCGAAAAGGGGTCATTGTACTCATCATTTTGAACAACTTTTTCTATGGGACGAACCTTGAAATCGCGAAAAAAAAATCAGCTGTTCCCTACATTTTGACGAGTTATGCGAGCATAAATGTAAAGTTGTTCAAAATGATGAGTACAATGACCCCTTTTCGGGTTTAGTGTAAACAAAAAATAACCCTGTATAATATAAACATCCATGACTTGGAAACAAATGTTCATGCTCATCACACAAACATTTGCTCCTACCGGGAGCAAATGAAATCTTGTACCTTGACTTTTTTTTATACCTAATAATAAAAAAGAAAACAATAACAATTTTACAGGCCAGGATATCTAAGTCTGGAAGCCACACTCATGATTCAGCAATCATGTTTACGATCACTTTACCAGCGAGATAGCCTAGAATGTACTACGTTCTAGGCTATCTGTATTTCCAAGTTTCTGTCAATTATTTTATCTCAAAACGCATTTCCTTACTGTCTGAAGAAAGAATACGACATAAAGTCCACATCCCCAAACACAGACCCACTCTATAACAATAATCTAATCTCTCCAGGCATGGGCCGAAGCCGTCGCCTCGACCCAGCAACCAGGACCGTTGAACCAAGGCCCAAGGTCCTCCGGGTGGCCAGTCATCATGTTCTTTGGAGTACTGGCCGCTGCGCCCTACGTCGTACTCAAGATGCTGAGTCGGCTGAACAAGAATATGCAGGAGAACTGTAAGTATCATGTCCATAGCTTTTAGTGCTAAACGAAACCGGTAATTTTGGATAAATGACACAAAAAAATTGAAGTGTTACGGTACGATCCTAACATTACATTTTAGGGCACCATAACGCATTCGAAGTAGCCCGAAGAATTGCCAAACTTAAGTGGCAGTGGGCAGGGCACATTGCTCGCAGAACGGATGGCCTATGGTGCCGAAAAGTTCTGAAGTGGCGACCGCGAACCGGAAGACGTTGCGTTGGAAAGCCTCTCACTAGCTGGGTGGGCCTCGTGAAAGTCGCGTGGATCTGCTGGAAGCGAGTCACACGGGACCAGTCGGGTCAACGTGGGCAACACTTGGTGGAGGTCTATTTCCAGCAGCCTAGACCTTCGTAGTCCAGCCCTTAGTATTGTGCCGCATCTTATAACAATCGAAATACCGGTTGTGGCTTTCTACGCATAAAGGGCTTGTATATGGAAACAGGTTTTTAGACCCCAATAATGAGTTGGGCTGAAGATGCCATCAGTGAATGGACTTTAACTGTGATAGGTCATATCTCGGAAACTTGACACTTTCAAACATTTTGTCTCATACTTGTTTGTATTGATAACAAAAACGTGTCTAAGCAACACGTGTCCTTCGATATCTTTAAAAACCGTCGAAGATTATCATCCCGATTGATTTAATAGATTTTAATCTTACGTTTGTATTGACATTGACGATTTTACGGTTAAAAGTTGTAGTTCTTGATAAAGCTGCACATGTACAAAGATCTTTTGGCGCGTGATCAAAATCGGAACTAAAGCCGCTCATATCAGCTCCTGTCTAAGTCACGAGCACCAAAGGATTCTTGTACCAAATTATTCAATAAAATATTCACCCTTCCTTTCATGCTGCTCATTTGTGACATCTTTGCTTCTGGGGTTAGCATTCCTATGAAAATGTTGCCAGGGCGAAAAAGAGATATATTTCTATCTCTTTCGCTCCTTGCCCTTTTGTGAAACATCGCCAATTGTCCTCTCCTTCTTACAGTGCAAGATCCTCGGACCTGGCAGGATCCGTTACCAGCCATCACCAAGTTCAACTTCACCGCTACTTCACCCCAGGAGATGTCCTTCCAGGAGAAGCAGGTCTTGAATGTAGCCCCTGCTCATCTGCAGCCCCAGCTGTGGAACTCAGGATGGCTGATGGCTACCATAGATGGAAACACCGCAGGTCTAGTACCTGTCAACTATATCAAGCTGGTTAATCCTAATAATCCACAGTCTGAAAGTGATAGGCTAAAAAAGGCCAATGCTGAAGTTAACGCTGGGGTTAGACATGCCTCTTAATTTGCGTTGGTATAGAAACTTTTACATGCTTACTCTGTTCTGTCTTGAAATTTTGAATTGCGAATAGCTCATAGTTACTCACAAGTTCATTTTAAAAAAGAACTTGTAATGTTAGCACATTTAATTTTGTAGTACCAACGATACCCGTTTTTACTTGCTGAAAAAAAAAAGTCAATATGAATGAGTGATGAATTGTGTAACGAGAGGGCACTCACGATCTTAATAATAAATTCACAAACATTATATTAAAGAAGAATAAACGTAGTAAGCACAACATATTTATAATACCACCCAAAAGCCAGGGTGCCAAATTAATACTCGACTGACTGTCAACTTTCACTTGGAGTGGGGATTTTAAAAAAGGAAAAGAAAGGAAGAAAACTTTCTCTTCAAAGAAAAGACTGTAAGAATGCGTGCTGTTTCGGCCTTGGCCCAGTTTGACTGGATTTTTTTTGTAGTTTGATATTTCGGAAAAAGACTTGGAATAGGAAAGGATTGCCTAGAAGCAATGATATTGGTCATCAAGTACCTCCAATTTGGGTACATAATACAATTCTGTACAGAGGTTTTTTCACATTCACAACTTGTCGACTCGATAAAAAGTCCTAAAAGGCCATAATTACGAATGCGTAGGTAAGTTTTCAAGAAGGACCACATGGTATTTTATGACGTATTGGTAAAAAAAAGAAAAGGGTAAGAGTGATTTATCAACAATGTAAAGCACCAGGGTACCCCGCGAAATTCAAATCTTGCAATTTCTTTCTTTCTTTTTTGCAATTTTTATGAAAGTGTCAGGCTGAATGTTGATAAAAATATGATTCGCGACCTTGAAAAATATGAAATTACAGGCTCATAATCATTAAAATCATCAATGAATTAATCATCCTCCATCATTAATTTAATCCCATTTAAAAGATTTTTCATGAAACAGTCGTTCAAAACGTAATAATATTTCATTTCGCGGGCTTCTGTGACGCTTACGTCACTCTGCTAAAGTTTAAATTAAATTTCCAGCGACTATAATAGAGCTCCAAAGTTTTTTTTAACAGGAGTTTGTGCTGTGATATTTACAGTCAGACGAAAGATATGGTGATTTAATTTAGTAGCATTTGAGAAGAAACCAGTTTGTGTAAGCACTCATAGGATTGAATTTGGAAAAAGCAGAAATCTGCAGATATTATAATTATCATAAATTTTCATGTCGATCTTCAGGACTGGTATACTCTGTAATGGGCCATTCTTTGCAGTGATTTTGACTTTGACTATGATTATATGTGTTACCTGTTTGTACCTTTTCAACGTTTTTCGATTCAGTTATTCATTCCAAAGTGGTGTTTGAAAGTTTGTAATGATGTTTTGAAGAATGGCCCTTTTTGGAGCTTGTCTTGGGAAAGCGACCCTAACTTTGCCGCTACGGTTTGTGGTCGCTTTGGAAAACCTTTGTAGTGATTTAAAATTTTACATGTATTAGTAAATAAGTCAATGTAGTTGTGTAACGGGAGGTAGCGCGCAATTTTATACCGCTTGAACTTTGTCATGCTGTAACTTGGATTGACTTCTGAAGCTCGCAGATCCCTGCTATGCCCAGCCACGATTTTACCTATCATTTTGTCACACATTTGTGTCAAGTGTACCTATTTGGCGCACAGGGCGCGCGCTTGCTTGTCACATAATATGTGATTGTGGCGTTTAAAAGGCTAAAGTTTTATTAAATATTATCTTCAACCGGTATTAAATGACTTTAGTTAGATTAACGGTACCTCCCGTACTATTAATAGGTGTCTATGATATAATTCTATGCATTTTAAATTATTATGTCTCAAAATGAAATGGCTTTTCTTTTCTTTGGTTTATAAGCAATGGTGTAGGTGCAATAATTGTTTATTATTATTTTATAAACCTTTTTGTGTAATTAGGAAAGAATGCCATAAGCTATCTACATTCTAAATTCAGACAAAGTGACGGCCAAAATAATTTCAATTTGACCAATGTTTAATTTATTTACTTAAGTGTAACATTAATAATTTTGTACTAGTCAAGCACATAATATAATAATATCACATCTGTATTTATTGAATCAGTGTCAAATTACTTTGGCAATACTATTTTATATGAATGTATCAAAATATTGATTTCATCTTTGTATAGAAAACTAAAATCTATTTATGTCTCTTAGTATTAGGTAATTGGGTAAACGGGACATTCATTTTATGAGCGATTAAGAAGTCTACTTTTGCATTTTCTGACACCATAGTTTCTCTTAATTTTATTCAAATTCCGGCAAAATGATACTTATCTAGATAATTTTAGGACTCAATAGAACTCATCGCTTGATCTGTAGGCGATGCACCCATATGTAATCATATTAATAAGCTCTCTTATAACGACGTAAAAAAATATAATCACTATCAAAATTGTAATTGTCAATGAACGTATCAAGGACTGATTTGATGAATAAAGTCGTCATTTTTCAATATTGATTTGTTTTCTTACACTTGCAAGCTAAACATCTCACGCCGAACAAAATCTGCCACTTTTTGCTGGAGTCGTAAGCCCAGTCGTCGTCTCTATAGCTTATTCCTCTATGGCTGGCGGTGGTAGCTACTAGAGGTGGGAAAAGGGATTTTTGAAATTAGAACATTTGCATTTCGATCACTGAAATGATCCGAATCACTGATGTTTCATTTAGATCATCGGCTCAAAGGATATAAAATACCAACGTAAAACAATAACTTGTTAGTGCAAATATTTTATGCAAAAAACGACCGTAAGTATAGTATTTTATACGCAATTAAGCGTCTTAATGGTAAATAAAATAAATAAATAAATATCGCTGGACATGAACACATAGCGCCACCTAGTGCCACACTAAGCAAGGCTTGTGTCGTGGACACCAGATAGTTGATATACTACATATACAGGGTTATTTTTTATTTATACTAAACCCGAAAAGGGGTCATTGTACTCATCATTTTGAACAACTTTTTCTATGGGACGAACCCTGAAATCGCGAAAAAAAAATCAGCTGTTCCCTACATTTATGTTCGCATAACTCGTCAAAATGTAGGGAACAGCTGATTTTTTTTTCGCGATTTCAGGGTTCGTCCCATAGAAAAAGTTGTTCAAAATGATGAGTACAATGACCCCTTTTCGGGTTTAGTATAAACAAAAAATAAGGTTGTATACTTTTATGTTTGTAAATACATACTTATTATAAGTACTTACATATAAACATCCATGACTCGGAAACAAATGTCCATGCTCATCACACAAAAATTTGCTCCTACCGGGATTCGAACCCAGGACCCTAAAAACGTAAGGCAGCCTCACTACCACTACGCCAATCGAGGTCTTTTTTTACGTGCTAGGATAACGACTACGAAAATCTGTGAGAGTATGAATGATAAACATCTCATTTGGTATCTCTTTCTGACTTGCATAGATTGTAATTATGTCGTCCGCTCACTCGCGTCTCGCGAGTCTTTAATAATAAATAATATACAGGGTGTAAACCAAGCATTCTGTACACAAAACTAAGTAACTTTACACAAAAATTATAGCTGGAGAACAACTTTTTTTTTTGAGGTTATAAATCATGTTTTGTGGTAGAACTCAATGTAACGCACTTAAAACATTGTGCTGATGGGTGGATTGAATAGTACGGGGGCGTGTAGGTGTCAAAAGTTAAAAAAAAAAAACATGTATTAAAAAAAAAGTTGTAACTTTGACCCCCCATAAATTTCCGCTAGAAGGTTCCCAGGTATGGTGTAGAACAAAAAAAAATATGGCAATGATGAATGATGACTGGAGAACAAGTGCCTTTCGGCTTCGTGAAAAGACATTTTTTCGAAAAATTTTCTAAGTCCCAAAAATTTTCTAAGTCCCAAAAATTTTTTTAACCAAAAAAATTTTTTTTTCGTTTTCTTTGCTTCTCATAGCGCCCCTAAGGATATACTCCAACTCCTAAAAATCCGCCCCTAAGGCTACCCACTGACCGATGTTTTACACCCTTGTGCCTCAGTATCCCTCTCTCGCTTGCTCACTGCTCAGACGCCTCGTGGGCGACGCGCGTCGCTCGGAATGAGAAAAAGCAAAGTAATGTTACTGAACCAATCTTTCGAATCACTTTAATGATCCGGATCAGTGAGTTGATACCGTAAAGAGTTACGCCTAGTAGCTACTAGCTAGTCTAGCCGCAAGCCATAACGGGCTCGTAGTGGCCAATTCCAAAGCTTATTAGATCTCTGGAGAATGAGTAGGTATGAACACTCAATATCAAGTTTTGGCGTACGCTAGAACTCGTACAGGTATCAGTATGCTCCAGGCACCCTGTAATAATTATTATCCTTATCCTTTGTCTTTATATAAATCGTCAGAAGTCCGCACTTTGGGTCTGGCAACGAGCTATGGAGCGAAGTGCACTGCGGGCTTCAAACTTACGGACCGCGTCAGAAACTCCATACTTCTTTCCAAAACCAAAATAGCTGATGTTGGCATTACAGCTGATAGGCTGAAGTGGAACTGGGCTGGTCACATCTACCGCATGTCGGATTAACCTATAATCGGATTGGTCTATAAAGGATTGGCCTATAATCGCATTAGATCGCGAAATGTGAAGGAGGGAAGGGAGGCCTTTGCCATAAAGCGGGACAATATAGGCTTATAATAATAATAATACATATCCTCTTTAGAAAACAAGTCGCAGGCCCCGCACGTCATGCTATTATGAAAATATTGATGGGTCATGTATGAGCCTGCATCGTTGTTCGAGTTGTCGCAAGCGCTACTGAGCATGAGGTCCTGGGTTCGATTTGCGGGACGGGCAAAGTATTATTGTATTATTTGTGCCCGGTTGATGGGATTAAGCTAAATGTGCGAAATGTGGGTGTAGGATTAGATACACCTCTACCTGTAGCATTTGATGTTATCTGTGACATCAATCGTAATATGTATATTATCTGTGGTTTTTAGAATAAGAAGATAGACTCTCGTATCTCGGCATCACCACACGCCAGCTCTGTGTTTTAATTAATATTCCCTAATCCTGGTGTCCCACAATCCTCTACATGGTGTCAGAAGTTTATTTGGAACCCAGAAGAACCAAAGAAAATGCCGGAACAGGTACAAAATATCATTCTAGCTAATAACTTAAAGCCGTTAGTTGTAAATGGCGGCAAAGATGGCAAAAATGTTGCCGAGTCATGGAAGCTGTGGAAACAAAAATTCAAAATCTTCTTTGAAGCAAATGATTTACAGAAGGTCTCAAAGTCAAAACAAATTGCTATATTGTTAAATTCTATCGGTGATGAAGGCCTAGATATTTATAATTCTTTCAATATTCAAAATGAAACGGACGAAACGATAACGACTATTATTGAAAAATTTGATGGAAAATTCAATCCATGCAAGAATGTCACTGTAGAGCGATACAATTTCTTTACAAAGTACCAAAATAGCGAATCATTGGACGAATATGTAACAATTTTGAACAATTTAGCATCAGGCTGCAAGTTTGAAAATTTGAAAGAGTCGTTGGTAAAGGACATGTTTATCATAGGAATAAAGAATACTCAAATAAAGGAACAAATATTGCAAAATCAAAAAATAACGAATGTTGACGAAGCTGTTCAATTTGCAAAAAATATGGAATTGTCACAGGAAAGGTCTAGAAAATTACAGAATGGAAATGAAGCTAATAATAATTCTAGTTCACAAGTGCAATCAATTCGTCAAAGCAGAAGTACATATTTCAAGAACCAGCCATCAAAAAGAGAAAATTCAAAGAAAAGGTCAATAACTCCATACAGAAAATCGTCGGAAAATAGAAGTTCTAGTCAAAATCGATATAAGTCCAGTCCAGCACAATCTTTTTCAGCCAATTCCAGGTTCAACAACAATATTAGAAATAATTCTAACTGTAACAGATGTGGTCAGCTGCATCGGTACAAGTGTCCAGCACAAGGCAAAATCTGCAATATATGTAAGAAAATGAACCATTTCGCCAATTACTGTTTCTACAAAAATCACAATAGCAAGAAGAATGTAAGTACAATAAAATTAGTAGTTCTGAATGTATACAAAAATTGCATAGTCATGAATATGATATTCATAGTAATATTATTCGGGATTACCCTCAAAATGATTTTATTATTAATTCAATTAATTGTAATTCAAATTCACAAAATTGGAAATTAGAATTGAATGTTCATGGCAATATTATAAGATGTCAAATTGACACAGGTGCTGATATAAATGTAATTTCACTAAATACTTTAAAAAGTTTAGAAAATATGTGTAAGAAAATTTTTTTCATTGAAAAGTCAAACATAAAAGTATTTTCATTTGCAGGTCAATTGATTGAAAACTTAGGTTCTGTCAGACTTGAATGTTCTTTTGATCACAAACTATTTAAACCAATCAATTTCATAGTTGTTAAATGTGACTGTTCTACAATTTTGGGTTGGAGGACATGTGAAGAATGTGGCATTGTAAAACGTATTTTCGAACTATCCCAAAACACTTCTAAGATAACAACTAGCAAAGAACAAAGGTCATTACAAATGCTTATTAACAAATATTCAGATACTTTTGAAGGATTGGGTTGCTTACCAGGTAGTGTTAATTTACAAGTAGATACAACCGTCACACCAAAGATTTGTCCAGTTAGGAGAATACCATATGCTCTACAACAAAAACTCAAAAATGAATTAGACCGAATGGTGCGACTACAAGTCATAGAAAAAGTTACTAAACCTACTGACTGGGTAAATTCCATAGTACCTGTAGAAAAACCCAATGGTGACTTACGTATTTGTCTAGATCCTAGGAACTTAAATAAAGCCATAAAAAGACCTCATTTTCCATACCCTACATTTGATGACTTGCGGTCAAGGGTAGTGAATGCGTCAATATTCTCAAAGTTAGATGCTAATTCAGGTTACTGGATGCTAAAATTAGATCCAGAGAGTAGTGATCTTTGCACCTTCAACACACAGTTTGGCAGATATAAATTTTTAAGACTTCCTTACGGAATAAATTCAAGTGGTGAAATTTTTCATAGAGTAATGTCCGAGTTACTTGGGGACCTTCCAGGTGTTATTATATTTGTCGACGATATATTGGTCTATGGTTCTACGCAAAGTGAACATGATGAAAGATTAGAAAATGTTTTAAAAAAAGCTAAAGAAATCAATTTAAAATTTAATAAATCAAAATGTCAGTTCGGACAGTCTGAAGTTTCGTATGTGGGTCATGTTTTTAACAAAAATGGTATTTCACCAGATACGTCAAAAATCGAAGCTATAATAAAAATGCCAAGACCAGAAAACATAAAAGATCTTCAACGATTTCTTGGTATGATAAATTACCTTGGTTCATATGTACCTAACTTAGCTCATGAAACTACTTTACTTAGAGAACTCCTTAAAAAACAAAATATGTGGCAGTGGACTCCTAATCACGAAAAACAATTTACTAAATTAAAATCTCTTATTTGTCAATCACCTGTCCTAGTACATTATGATGTAAACAAACCTGTACGATTGTCAGTAGATGCTTCAAAAAATGCAGTTGGAGCAGTAATTTTTCATGGACAAAATCCTATTGCATATGCATCTAAAACTTTAAATAAGTCTCAGGAAAACTATGCCCAAATAGAGAAAGAATTGTATGCTATAGTTTTTGGTTGCAAGAAATTTCATCAATATATTTATGGAAAAACAACTTATGTTGAAACTGATCATCAACCTCTTGTAACTTTGTTCAAAAAATCACTTTCTGATGTCCCGCCTCGTCTTCAAAGAATGATGATAGCTATACAGTCATATGATCTTAACGTTTCATATACAAAAGGTACTGAAATGTATGTCTCTGATACTTTATCTCGTGCACCCATATCAAAAACTAATATAGAAAAATTTAATTTTGATGAGTTGGATAGTAATATAGTTTGTCAAGTAAATTTACTAACTTCTAATTTAGCAATTACTAAAGAAAAACAAGAAAAAATCATGTCTCATACAAAATCTGATATGTCACTCCAAAAACTAAAAGAATACTTTATGTCAGGATGGCCTAATTGCAAGCAAAAATGTGATTCAATTGTTTTACCCTATTGGAACATTAGAGATGAGATTCATGTTGTAAATGATCTAGTTTTCAAGAATCAGTCTGTCATTATACCTAAATCTCTACGTTCTGAAATTCTCTCAATTTTACATGAAGGACACATGGGCATAGAAAAAACTAAAAATCATGCCCGTGGAACTGTTTTTTGGCCTAATATTTATCATGATATTGAAATGAAAATAAAACAATGTGAAACTTGCATGACATATAGTTCAAATAAAACAAAGGAAACTTTATTATCTCATGAACAACCTTCTTTACCATGGCAAAAAGTAGCTACAGATTTATTTGATTACAAAAGCAAAAAATATTTAATAGTTGTCGATTATTATTCAAATTACATCGAAATAGCAAAATTAAATCAAGATTCTAGAAGTTATACAGTCATTAATCAAATCAAGTCAATTTTTTCACGACACGGTATTCCATTGCAATTAGTAAGTGATGGTGGCCCTCCATTCAACTCTCATGAATTTCAAAATTTCACAAAAGACTGGGATATTCAACATATCATGTCAAGTCCTCACTTTCCTCGATCAAACGGTCTTGCGGAAGTATCTGTAAAAATTGTTAAAAATATTCTCAGAAAATGTGAACAGTCAGGTACAGACTTTTATATTGGTCTGTTACAATACAGAAATACCCCAAGAGGTAATCTCAAATCACCTTCAGAATTACTTATGTCAAGAAAACTGAGAACAAAATTGCCTACTACAACAAGTAATTTAAAGCCAAAAGTAGTTCAATTTTCAAGTCATTTAAAAAATAAGTCACAAAAGTTGGAAAATAGAAAATTATATTATGATAGAAGTGCTGTATCTCCTCAACAATTTCAGTCAAATGACATAATATTTTTCAAGAGAAATCCCAAGGATGCAACATGGTCTAAAGGTGTTATTTTATCAAAAACTAACTTTCCAAGATCATACTTAGTCAAAGATAGTAATGGGACAATCTATAGAAGAAACTCATATCATATTAAGCTATTTAAGTCAAATCTGTCACAGTCAAGGTCACAAAATAGTTATAAATCGTCACAGTCAAAGGAAAATACCAAAAAAATATTGGAAAATAACAATGATAATGCTAATCATTCTGGTCACAAGTCGTCCAAGTCTTATGATAAATCGTATCAAAAATCATACAAGTCAAGTCTGATAGAAAAGGAGGATACAGAGATGCATCATTATTATATTCCTGAGTATCTATATTGTAGAAGAAAAAGTAATGAGGAACAAATTGTAAATTTAGATGATTCTTATGCATCTGCCGAGTCAAGTCAGTCATCTAATGATGAAAATCCAATACAATTGGATAAGTCTGTCAAGTCAAATGTAATGAATAAAAGTAGGATACAGTCTCCTATATTTGTAGAAGTTAATGATGATGTACAAAATAATGAATATTTGTCAGAAAATGAAATGTTAAGTCAGTCACAGTTTGGTAGTCAAGACTTACCTGAAATGTTAGATATAAGTATAAGTTCAAATACACCGGAGTTAAGATACTCATCCAGAGGGAGATTATTAAAGTCAAGAAAAAGATTAGATTTATAAAAATGAATGTAAATTTATTATGTCAATTTAATGAGTCAATATAATTCAATTTTTAAGGTTAAGTAGTTAGTTTGTCCTAATGTTTTTTACGTTCTAATAGCAATGTCAAATGTCATTAACGTCAATGTCAAGTCATGTCATAATTAGTCAATGTCAAATTTATGTCAACTAACAAATTCAGTGTTGCCTTTTTATTATAAGAAAGGGCATGTAGCATTTGATGTTATCTGTGACATCAATCGTAATATGTATATTATCTGTGGTTTTTAGAATAAGAAGATAGACTCTCGTATCTCGGCATCACCACACGCCAGCTCTGTGTTTTAATTAATATTCCCTAATCCTGGTGTCCCACAATCCTCTACACTACCTAACAGTGGCGCAGGGTGAAAATAGTGTCAGGGAAAGCCGTAGAAAAAAAAGGAAAACTGTTTTTTTTTGCTTCTGTTAACTTTTTTCTCCGTGTTAATTTTGACCTCATTTTCACTATCAGCGACACCAAAAACTACGGAAACGACACCCATGATTAAAAATCCAAAAACTTTCGTCGCCGCCATTTTTGATTTCATCTTCATTCACCAAAAGTAAGATCAGAAATGCAGAAGAGAAAAAAAAATCAGAAATCTACAAAATAAAAAAATCTAGTTGGTATCAAATACGATATCGACAATTACTCATTCTATCTCGTTCTACTAATTACATAATACATACATAATTTATTTATTTATTTTATTTATTTATTTAAACAACACATACAACTATTATTACAGGTTTAGGTACCTAATACAATAGAGCAGTTATATTTAAAGTTAAATTATTTATGTTTTGAATAAATTAATTAATTTGACAAACTAAAGTAATTGCGCAAAATGCGGCCCGTGTGAATTCGCTCAGTGTACAATTGAAGCAATCAATCTCTTGTGACACCATATTGAGTGGCGGGCGGCACCCACAGGAGCGGCGGCTGCCATACTTTCTTTTTCTGCTCCTGCCGTAAGTCCATAATCTTCGGCTTACCTAGGTCCCTACAAAACGGTAAGTACTGTCAGCCGCGAAGTCACGTGTGCTATTAACTTGTGTACGGCCTATACTATTAACTTGCACTGCTGCAAAAGGTCTCTCCTGCTACTGTTATTCGTGAACGAATGAACAACTACAATGCAAAACTTCATCCCCCCTTCACTCCTTTGTGGGTTGAAATAAAAAAAACTAACGACTTACTAACTTTGATACTTTTTGGTGACTCAAAAAATAAAAACTTTAATTAAAAACAAAATGTTGCTCGTTCTTCACCCCTCAAGGGTTGACATTCTAATAAAGCTGTTGCGTCAGCTTCCAATCATAAGCCCAGATAACAAATTTTGTACCTTTTACGTCGAAAATTAAGGATTTTTCACATACAATTTCATCCCCTTTATAAGCCTTCGGGGTGGAGTTATCAAAAACGCTGAAACACGCATAAATTAATTTTCAATCGTCAGCCTAAACACAAAATTAGGAGATCCTAACTTTAAAACTGACGGACTTTCATATAAGCTTCCATCCCCTATTTTTTTACCCTTGGGGGTAGAATTGATCAAAATCCTTTCTTAGCGGATGCCTACGTCATAACATCTACCTGCATGCCAAATTTCAGCCCGATCCGTCCAGTGGTTCGGGCTGTGCGTTGATAGATCACTATGTCAGTCAGTCAGTCAGTCAGTCACCTTTGAATTATATATATTTAGACTAGCTGACCCACGCAACTTCGTCTGCGTCACATAAGAGAGAAAAAGAAAATGAAAAGAGATCCCCGTTAATGGTCGTAGCGTGATGTTATATAGCCTAAAGCCTACCTCGATAAATGGACTATCCAACACAAGAATTTTTCAATTCGAGCCGGTAGTTTCTGAGATTAGCGCGTTCAACCAAACAAACAAACTCTTCTGCTTTATAATATTAGTATGGATTGTGTACTACGTTCTGATTAAAGAAATGCGGGTGTGTGCGCGGTTGCGTATCTATTGCTTTTAGGGTCAATCCCCACTAAAAGAGCAGCGGCGCGCAGCGGCCGTGAGAGCAAGTGACTGAGCGCGGCGCCGCAAGGGGCAGTGTGGCGCCGCGAGAGGCAGCGCGGCATCCCGAAGCGCCGCAATGAGCCTCCGCGTGGTAGCTTTGAAAACTAGGCAGGGCGGGCGGGTAGGAAATGGTTGCTCACGCGCAGCCGCGAGTCTGTCAGCTGCACCGCGGTCGGCCGCACCTCAGCTAGCTGCGCCGCGATCAGCCGCGCGGCGCCTCTTTTGGCTAGTCGGTAGAAGGCTCGTGCAGCCTCGCGACGCCACGCTACCCCTCCTTTGCCTTCAAATGACTATGAACTTTTGAATCACGTAGATAAGATTCAAAATAGTTTGTAATATTTTGCCTCAAAAAGACGCTGCCGGCCGCTGCTCTTTCAGTGGGAATTGACCCTTACTGTACTTCATGTGTAGTTGTTGCCGTGTGGTAGGGATAAAGTGGGGACACAGGGTTTCGTTACATTTTCGTCTAACGGGCATATCTCCATTATTATATTATCAATGAAAGTGCCTGACATAATGACCACGTGGCTATGGTCGCAAAAAATGATTGTTCAGAGTTCATTGACTCAAATCTAGGGGCGCTTTAATTTTAACGTTTCGTGTCGCGCCGCTGTGGCGCAGAAGCGGTGTTTGTCGTATCGTACTGCACACGGACGTTCGTTTTTCATACAAAGCGCGCGGTGCGGCAGCCGTGCGGCGCCGGTACCGCAGTGCATACCGACGCAGCAGCGAGACACAAAACGTTTAAATTGAAAGCGCCCTGAGAAAGGTGGTGCAGAAACAGGGCTTAAATATCGCACGTTGATTTTAGAAAATTAAGCATTGTAGAGTGGTGATTCTGTCACTCGACCTGTGGTTTCTTTTACGTATGTGTCATTGTAGTGTTTTCGCATAGATGAAACATTCATAAATAGTAGATTGTATCATAAGGGAGCAAAATAATATTTTTACGGCGAGGGCGCTTTTTTGAATCCAGAGCGAAGTGAGGGATTCTAGAGTAGAATCCCGAGCGTAGCGAGGGATTCTTTAGTAGAATCCTGAACGTAGCGAGGGATTCAAAGTACGTCGCCCGAGCCAAAAATATATTTTGCGCCCGAGTGATACACTCTACTTTTCATCACCCACTATGAGAAAATAAAAGGCGCCTCATATTTTATTGTAATATTGATATTTAATGAAACAGAGTAACAACTAAATTGAAATTAAGTAGTATCTAATAATAAAACAACTAAAAACTTATATTTACATTTGAGACATTTTCACAATTTTGAAAATTAATTGTTACAGTTTTATTAGGAATAGAGATTGTTGTAGATTTAATTTTATTCTGCGTGTTTGAAATAATGTCAGAATGTGGCTCATTTTGAGGAAAATGTGACGGTGAATCTCTTTGTTTGGATGTAGATGGGCGCGGCGACAGTGGCATGGATGGATTAACTGAAGGTTGCAATTTAATGTTTTCCACGATGCGTTCACATGTTTTCGCCTTGTTCTCAATGGAATCTTCTATATATCCCTCTGCTACAGCACTCGACTTCCATCCTCCATGTCGCTTGAGAACAGTTAAGTCCGCTCCAGAATCTGCCAACAGGGTAGCAGAAGTGCGACGAAAACAATGTCCTGTATATAGCTTGATATCTGGTAACTTCAAATAAGTAGCGATTTCTTGTGGCATGTAAGAAATTTTATTTTTTCCCATAACTTGTTTGAAGCACTTGCCATTTTGATAACGGATGAAAAACCGATTGGTCTTTATATCAGCAGGACGCAGGTCCAGGTATTTCTGTACAATAGTTTTGTATTCTCCTCGGATTACGAAGGATCGGCCAATTTTTGTTTTTGTGTCTGTCAGCTTTACTAACAGTAAATTATCCGAGTGATTTTCGACATCATCAACAGTTATTTTTAAAAGTTCATTGCCACGACAAGCTCCATGTACTCCGAAAATTAAAGCCACCTGTAACAAAACCGAATGTGAATAAGACAAGTACCTATCTATCGAAGTACAGGTTACAATAAAATGCGCATTTTAAAACACTGGTTATACTTTACTAATCCACCATAATATACATACATAGTTACTTACTTTTACGGCAAGAAAGATGTTGTCGGGTGCCTCATTAAGGAAAGTCTCCACGTTTTTGACTGAGAACACTTTGGATTTTTTAGGTTTAAATCCATCAGACATCCTCTTCAGATACGCTATTAATTTCGAATATGTGTCCAGTTTTACGTCGTTATTAGAACTGACTGTTGATTTTAGCATTGAGTAGGTACTCCAAAGTGTGGAAGGTTGTTTAGTTTTGGCTAAGTACTGGAAGTAGGCCAAAAACACAGATTCTGAAAAATTCTTGGCGCCTCTTGAATTTCTCCATTCAATAAAATTACCATAAGCTTTCATATATTTCTCCCGGGATTTTGCAGGTAGTAGATTATCCATCACATTTCTTGCGTCAGTTCTAATACTATCAGGAGTTAATTCTATACTTTCACTG
The DNA here is from genome assembly GCA_916618015.1 of Xestia c-nigrum. NCBI lineage: Eukaryota > Metazoa > Arthropoda > Insecta > Lepidoptera > Noctuidae > Xestia > Xestia c-nigrum. The sequence continues at coordinate 11,712,095 of OU745248.1, forward strand.
TCACTTGAAGAACACATTTTTCAAAACAAAATCATGAATTTCTATCAATCCGTGAAAATTGACGAAAACGCGGGCTATAGTTCGCGCGTTTTTAATGTTATTTCTTTAATTTTTTTGTATTCAGCCGGCGCGCGGCGCTACTATGGGCCGTCGCACCAGCCAGTCTTTATTCAAACAATATTTGCGTTCGATTTCTTGGGCGCTGAACACAAGATGTTCCAAATTCAAAAAGTGCGCGGTAAAGATAATTGCGGCGCACTTATAAAGAGGATTAAAAACTCATTACTGCCCGCTAAAAGTTTCTTATAGAAAACACCACCTTTGGGTGCACTTAAAGGCGAACCAAGTCGTCTTTTTCGAATAGATGGGATGAAAAACATGTTTTCTGATCGAGACATAAATTTTAACTATTAGTAGAGAGGAACAGTGATTCCAACAAGTTTTCAAGTCAATGTTTCGCCAGTAGACACACTAGATGACTGTAAAGAAAAGTCTCAAATATTTTTTTAGGTTTATTGTAAAGTCATATTCCTAAGTTTACAAGTAGGGTTCGGGGAATTCAAAGGTAACTTCGCGCCCCGTCAGCTTCTTGTATACCGACTGGAAGGTGTCCACCTGCAAACAATGAAATCTCGGATAAGTATGGGAAGAGTAAGTAACTATTTATGGTTGTAAATGGCCAGAATGAACCAGTATACGTTATATTGCAATCCTTGCCCTGTCATATTTTGGCAGTTATAAGATTGGTTGGGTTAAACAAAAAGGAAATCTGGCAAATGGACTTTTACTGCTAAATACATATTTTTACAACATCTACAAATACTCATTCTGGATCAAATCATTGGATCATCATCACATTGATACAGTGTATGTCCAGTTACCAGTGTACACAGAATCAATACCTTTACAAGAAAATTTGATTGCTAAGCTAATTTACATGGGAAAACCAAGGGGGCCCAAATAACCCTCACCATCTGTCTGTCCATCGGTACATCTTTTGTCTTTCCACTTTTGACCAGATTTTAAAGAAATGTTAGTTTTTGGTGCATAAGGTAAATGGCCTGCATTAGAACACAAGATGATTTTGATATCAGTATGGGAATGTTTCCGTGGGATATATTCCAACCTTAACGCAGGTCAAAATAATAGGGTAGATGACAAAAAGAATCCGTCCAGTCACAACAAACAACAGCAAATCGTAAGAAACTAGTCCGTCAGATAGATTTGAACAAAAATCAACAGTCTAGTCACAACAAACAACAGCAAGTCGTAACAAACTAGTCCATCAGATAGATTTGAACAAAAATCAACAGTCTAGTCACAACAAACAACAGCAAGTCGTAACAAACTAGTCCATCAGATAGATTTGAACAAAAATCTAACAACACCAGCAGGTCGTAACAAACTAGTCTGTCAAATAGATTTGAACAAAAATCTAAAACAAATCAAAATGATACAGCACATTGAAAACTCTTGTGACGTCACATTTGAGTGCATTTTTATCGAAAAGTGGCCTGACAAGCCCCGCTCATGATTTTTGAAGCGTTTTATCTTTGTGAAATTTTATTACTTTGTTAGAAAAACACGTATCGAATATTTTTCGTTAAAAGCCCTCTTACAGTCCACTAGCGCCGCCAATCGAAAAAATGTCATAACTCGTAAATAGAATCAAAAATACAAAATATGTTCTATTATTACTGTGGAAAAGGCAATAACGTAATTGTATAACACCTTATCAACACTTGAAATATAGCTGTTTAGCTAAATCGTGCATTCAAAACATAAACGGCCGTTTTTGTTACAAATGCACGATTTAGCTAAACAGCTATATTTCAAGTAAGAGGGCTCTTAATTTAACTGACGCCTAAACAGAAACATTTTTTTGGTCAGGGATCATCCCTATTATGTCAATAAGTTTACCTTGTGTTCAATAGTGGTCTGCTGGTTCTTGTCGAGGTGCACCTTGATGAGCTGGGAGCCGTCCAGCTTGATCCGGATACGCTTGCCCACAATCTCTGCGGGGAAGACGAGGTCCTCCAAGATGGCGTCGTATACCGAGGTCAGTGTCCTGGAAACAATGACGGCGAATTTATAAAATGGTCAATAAATATTTAGATGGCAAGACACCTTGAGCATAAGTGGTTATGCCTACTCAGAATGAAAATAGGCCTTTGCCCAGTAGTGGGTTCATATAATGATTTGAATAAATGATTGGTATTGGGGTAAATCTATTTCATTCAATTTGGTAGGTACTGATTTTGACAATGGTGCTAGTGAAGGGTACTATGAAGTGTTCAATGCAACTAAGTATAACATTGATTGGTATCCAAGCTAGTATCTGTAACTCCACTAATGTGAGGCATATTTTAGGTATGTACCAATTTGTACTAATAAATATGTCACTTTGTTTGCACAATGCAATAAACACACTTCTGATCTACTTGATATCTTGGTATTTTATAAATAAAAATGTGAAGTGGCATAGCATGTTCCCATGGCTGAGATGCAGGCCTGCTTCCTGTGTGGAGCCACAATCCACCGACACAGTGTATGATGGAAATGTGACATATAAAATCATTTTCAACTGAACTTATACTGTCATTTACGGGATATCTTCTTTGATTATTTCTGGTTTTGAGCTCAAAACCATATATAATCACGGTCAAATCAATTTAGTTTTAAACCGTGAAAGCCTAAAACAACATTTTCAACTGCTTTTATAGCTATGTGAAAATTCTAGCTAGTCATTTTTTGGCTTGGCACATCCTCATTTTGTCATTTTCTGTCTTGGTGCAGCATATCTTTTTCTTTAGTAGGTCATCATATCAATAGTTGTCATCCTCATTATCTGCCTAGCCTTCTCCCAACTATGTTGGGGTCGGCTTCCAGTCTAACCAGATGCAGCCGACTACCAGCAGCAGTTTATATGAAGCGACTGCCTATCTGACCTCTGGTACCTAATTAGTACTTGATAATATCACTTGGTAAGACTGGTTGTAGTAAGTACCCTATTGAACCGTTTTATCTTTTACACAGTCCATCAATCATTTCTCTTGGTTCTAACTCTCCTTTGTTGGGCACGTAACAACTACATTGACCATTAACATGCTCCTTGAGTGCACTGGTTTTGGTGGTGCCCAGATTCGCAAGGAGACCCTTGAAACATGAAGATCCCTTGCTGAGAAGACCCAAGTTTGATCTGCTTTAGGAGGGAGATGGGCTGGTTGCAGTGATGACCATTTACCTAGATCTGGGCCTCTTCTGTTTGTTGGCGACGCGTGTCTTGTGGCTGGGCTTGGGCAGAATCTTGCGGTCACCGACGAACACAACGTGTTTACCACTGAATTTCTTTTCCAATTCACGCACCAGCCTGATCTGGATCTTCTGGAATGCCTTCAGCTTGGGCATGGGCACATAGATGATGATTGACTGAAAACAGGGAATAATGATTTGAGAGATGTTTAAAGGGAATTGAAATTATTTCTTTTTTCAAAGTAGTGATTGCCACTGTTTTTACTAATTGGCTGTTGCTCAAGGTAATGGCTCACCTTCATAAATACTTAATAATTTAGTATACTTTGTTTAAAATATCCTGAGAAGAATATATTTATTGAAGGTAAGGAACATTTTTAAGTGCTGTCACTGTGTGTATTTTTCTTATCATGAAAATTACTAAGAAACAATAACAACATACAGGTAATACAATAGTTACAGCAATAGAAGTTCAGTTGTAATAATGTATGCTCATAAATAATTTAGTTATGTTAGTATAAGTGGATGTCTTTGTGTTGATTTACTGTTGGAAAATCCAAATGCCTAACTACCAAAGCAACTAGTGTGCCCTTTGATGAAGACCATCACTTCTACTCTGACCGACACTAAGGTTTTTTAATTGTTTTACAGGTTAACCAGGCTGGACGTGTCATTCAAAATACACATGGGCAATTTAGACATTCTGATCCAAAAAACTAGTTTCATGTGGGTAATCCACAGAAAAATTATGAAATCAATTACTCAAGAATACATAAAGTTAGTATTTCTCACCTTCTTGTTGTGTAGTTCGATTTCCTTAGCCTTAGTAATGTACAGCTCCCTAAGTTGCGCCTTCAGGTCCGAGTTGGTCTCCAACTCGACCAGGGCCTGTGAGATCGACGTCTCGAAGACATCGGGCTCGGCCGCGCTGGCTTTGATGATCTTAGTACTCATCTGCAACGTACAAACACCAATACAGAATACCACTCCAAACTTTTAGGTTAGGAAACTTTACTTCACGATTGTAACTTTATAATTCAAACTTTCACTTCATAACTCAGCCACAATACCACATACACCTTGCATTTAGGCGTTTTGTATTATTTTAACAGTAATCGTTTCAAAGTAGCACTTTCAGAAACCAAAACAACGTTGGACACCGAGGGAACAGATTTGTCACCACAAAATATCTAAGTAATCTTTACCGTTAACAATGTAATATTGTCTTAAATATATTACGTGATTAATATAGAAATAGAAACACTATTTATTTGTCTTACAAAACGCTTAAATACATTAAAATAATCCAAAATTTTGTAAGGACGGCTACCTTGAGAACTATACGGGAGAGAAAGAGATAGCTACGTAGTGTTGTCAGCATACAAACTAAAATCTGCTTGTACGTAGGAAAACAAAAAAGCTGGTAATTTAAATGAAAAATATATTTGAATGGAAGTAGGTGAATTTTTATTTTATTGAATTAAACTATGCAGAAAATTATATAATAGTATGGTTGTATTTGTTTAATTTGTTTATATGTTAAAATAATTATAAGGCAAAATGATAAAACTCTTATCAGCTTTCTTATGTGAAGCTTTTTCTATTATGCCTACTAATTTCACTAAAACATTGTTCGGGGAGCTCATACCCAGATAATATGAAAATTTTTCAGTTAGGCAATAATTGGTTTTTGTTCAGAAACCAAAACTTTTGGAATGGAGTTTGGATTTCCGAATGATATGTTAAGAAAAGAAATGTATGATGAGATGTATTCCACATTTTGAATTATTGCATTATTTGTTAGTTTGATGGTGGTGTTATCAAATTTTTGTTGCGATAAAACTGTTCTCTACACTTTAGTTCTATATGTTATAACAAAAACATTTTATTGATCTACCCATTCCTGAACTTGGGACAAAATGTCATTTCAACAACCGTTCGAAAACTACATTTTGTACCAACTAATATCTAATGTGTGTTTTGTACCATGTTTCCCATTTGTATTGATTGATATATTCCATCTCAGCCTTTGCGTAAATCTGGCAGGTAAATAATTCATCTAGTGAGAGAACAGCGCCTAGCTCTCTTGCTTGTTTTTAAAAAGATCGAAAAAAATGATTGAAATAGAACTCGAATAATTCCTTTCGAAAATAATTAAAAAAAAGAGAGTAACTTTTACTTGACATTGACATTAGACTTTTGTTGACTTTTGACAATGTTATTGCGAATATTTTGATTTTGACATGACGAAGTTTCTTGCTCCGCCTCTAGAGTCCGGCAATTTAATAAAAAATCAATTATTAATATAATGAATAATTATTGAACGCCAATAATTATATTCGCGTCATTACAAATGCAAGATCATTTTCCAAAAAATACAACTAGATTCTGCATATTCGAATTTTAATTTCACTTCCAAACAGAAATAAACTTACTCAGGGAATCGACCAATAAGTAAACAAAGATGTTAACTAATAGTGTTTCAACGTAATGGGCGGCGAATATTGTATAAACAGACCTTGAATTGTTCCCATCGCGTGTGGTTTAGCAGCTGTGTAAAATGAAACCCACCGAAAATGGGTAAGTTCATATTACTTATTGTATTAATTCTGTTCATTACATGAAAAATTAATATGGAATTGCTCTACTATTTTATTGTAGTTAGTTGTAGTCTTCCAGGATATTAATGTTTATTTTTAGCCAGAATTAAACTACTAATTCAGCTCTATTTATTGTGTTGTAATTCATTAAAAGTAAGGAGCAAGGAAGTCTTAGGGCTCTTGTAAACAAGGGCTTACATACACACAGGGCATGCACACAGGACAGCATCTCTTATTGGCTGGAAACCGTGTACATGTACAGTGGGCTGCATCAATTGGGTACCCCAGTACCTCTGGTTCCAAAATGGTGTTTTCAAGGGGGAACCTACATTGTGAAGCTGACTGTACAAGGTTAACCTGGCAATAAAATAAACCTACATATAAATACTACTGACCCCATGATGGTACGGTGTAAAGAAGTTATGACCATAAAGGCTCCAAACCCATTTCGGAATGGCTGTAGCTATGATGTGTGTTCGATGAAGTGTTCTGCCGCCATCAGACTATGAAGGTTTCTATGAAATATTCCTCCTACCTCTAGCCAGAAGTATTGGCTAGAGGGGAGATGACTCTGTCTGCACTCACTCTGCATTTGGATAAATTTCTTTTTGTCTCAAGGCTCAATGGCCTGATCCATAGGCAAAACTTCTGCAAGTTTTCAGACAGCATCATTTGCATAAACATGCAAAGTACAAGTAGGGGAAATAGCATTGTCCAAAATTTTATTTCCTGCAATAGGTATTTTAACAGGATCTGACTTATTAAGACCTAAAGTGCTTTTGTTGTCTTTTTGCGGAAACCATAGAGCCAAAATAAATGTCTTACTCACATTTTGCATGCAGTATGAATAGCCAAATTGAACAGACCTAGCCTTTGTATAAAAAATATGCTCAATTTTGCAATCGCGTTTATAAGCGCGCTTCTTTTCGCGCTTACGACGGCGCTAGACAGCTCGCTTCATTAACTCATAAAACGCGCTTCTTTTAACACTTGAAGACTCGCTATTTACCGCGCTTACAATCGCTTTAGAATTCGATCTTAAAATCGCGCTTTTAAAATTCAACCTCGTGTTTACACCCCTGTGTAGTTCTGTTCAAACTTTATTGCGGCTCTAACGGCCGAATACTGAAACGTCACTCAAAATTTAAGTAGCACTTATACCTACTTAACAGATACTCAAAACTGACGTTTGGCATTGACATTTTTTTTTCACATAAAGTTTAGGAGCTGCTCAAATGTAAATGAGTGAAGTTTCAGTATTTGGGGGTAAACATCTTACGTAAAGTTAAAGCTGTGCAAACACAATAATTAGGCATCAGCGAGGCACAGAGGACGCATATCGCCCGCGCCCCAGGCCGTTCCGGGTTCGAGCCGAGTGCCGTCCGTACTTTTTTATCCACTATAAGGCGATCAGTAGGAACCTTTCCATCAGTAGATCCTTATATAGTGGGCAAAAAAGTAGGCAAACATAGCAATCACGCAAAATTTGTCGCAGAATTTTTGTCTATCGCACTCGCAGAATTGTGCACACCAAAAGTCTGTCGTCTGCGCTGCTTCATATTTTAAAAATATGATCGAAACCGTCCAAAAGCAGGAACTGCTGGAGGCTGATAAGTATGAGTGGCTGACGATTTTTATTAGCTGTTTCTGCCCCACTTCTGGAAAATGGCTTCCGCCAACTCCATCCAGATACCCGCGTCGCCTTTTCGAACCAGCCCTAATGGTAAGCGCTCTACCTCTTTCTGGACTGGCCTCGGCGGATCTGGGACCCATTGCGTGGAGACTGATGATCATCATTCTTTTGCCTTTATTTGAATTTCTTCTTGTACCATACTTCACTATAACTCGTCATCTCATTAGACACCTTTTCTCGCCATATCATCCTTCACACAGACAGTCCATTCATCTATCGTTTCGTGAAGACTCTTGATGATAATGAGAGAAAATCATGCGGTTGTCGCTTCTAGCCTACTATGTAACATACCCAATACATGTTAAGGCGATTACATGAGCTAAACGCGAGTTTAATATTTACTAAAAGTAAATGATTCACTGCTATAAACAAGACCAGAAAAATATATGATGTTCTTCAGGATATATGCTAGCATGATACTGTTTTGGCTCGATAAAAAGAAATCACGAACTTATCTCTAAAAATATCTTTCAAACAATAAAAAACATACTCATATGCATGCGATCATACAGATTTTTCGGCAAATAATTCTACAAGCAATCTATTAGCATGATACTGTTTCAGTTTTTTAATCCAATCAATAGTTTTTTTGTAAATCGGTCGAAACCACTCATTTCGCGCTATTTGGCCCGCAGTGGCTGGCGTAACAACCACTTTGTAGTGCAAGCTGATTAGAACTTTATTCTAACAGCATTTCAAACGAAGTTTGAACCACCATAAATAGAGTTGCTAATTGGACCCTTTTATGCAAACGGGAACCATCCCACATTTTTTGTGAAATTGAGTTAAGTACACAGATAGTGGTAAAAAAATGTTTTCTACCTTCCCAAAAAATATGGTAGATTTTTAACTACTAAAAATGAAGGTTTTCACCTGTCACTTGCGGAACCAACCCATTTTGGTCAACTCTCAAATAACAGAAAAGAACCATGCTGTGTGGTTCCTCTAATTCTTCTGTATTTATATGTTAAAAATACCCATGCTACTTGGTTCCTATAGGACCCTTATGTAATCCTCAGCATGTCCATTATGCAAGCTGGAACCAAAGTTGATTGGTTCTATTTATCACAAAAAGCTTACTACTATTACTATTACTTTTCAAACTATCCAGAACCAACCGACTTTGGATCTTGTTTGCATAATGCAATTTCTCAGTCTTAAACTCATCAAATGGCATAGTTCTATTTAAGTAGTATTTTATTTCAATAGTATTCAGTGCAAAATAAAAAGATCCATACAAATATTAACTTTTGTATTCTGTGATTGCCCGTTTTTTACTTGTAACAACTAACAGTGAGCTGCAGGGTTGTTGAAAAACTATCGATGCATCAACATAATATCGATTTATTTTTTAATTTCTGTCATCCTTAGTGGGCTGGCAAGACCTTTACATTTGCATTGCGTTTACGACCTTCTTAGAGAAACGCTCGTTCGATTTTTATAATGCCTAGAACATGAGATTGGCAAAAGAAGATCCAACCATCGAAACTATCACGTTTGATCTGCAAAAGACGTTACCACTCACAAGGATATCTGCTAATGTTATTTTCTATAAAAATTGCTTTGGATGTACAATTTGGGCATTCACACAGGCAGTAATGACCAGAGCCCTATTTCATAAACGTGACAAGTTGACAATTTGTCAGTTTTTGACAAAATTGTCGAATTGTAGCTACAAATTCTGGTTCATAAACGTGAAAAATATGTCTGACTGCGACAGGTAAATAGTTGACAAAATTTTCAGTGTCAATCACGTTTCATAAAGGTCTACAATATTGTCAGTTTTAAAAGTCAGTATTTAAGAAAATTGTCAGAACTTTTTGGTCATGGTAATCGACATAATTGTCATAAATTGCGACAAATATGTCACAGGATACATTTTGGTTAAAATGATATAGCAGTATGAGGGTAGCAATAAAAATGATTGCCTTACATTATAATTTTGACTAGCCTTCTAGGATTTGTTCCGTATTAGTATTTGCAACAAGTAAAATGGACACGAAAATAATATTTTTGGGACTTATACACGACAACCGAGAAATATTTTTTGGCAATCACGCCGACGTATTGGTTGGACCAAGTATCCTTAATCGCTGTTGCTACTATTGTCTGTCGATGTTAGCACCATTTCACTGGTAATAAGTAATTCGTTAGTGAGAAGTAGCCGCTGACATGGGGCGAGGTCGCCTGTCAGAAATCTTCGACAAGTCTACAAATTTGTCAACTTATAATAATTACAATTTTGTGTTTTTCCTAAAACAAATATGTCAAGTTTTTCGCGACAAACTGTCACCTATCGCCTGTCAAGGGATTTTTTTATAAAACAGAAATATGTCAAAAGGTTGCGACAATTTGTAATTTTTCCACCACGACTTCTTTGTCAGAGGTAATGTTAAACGAAAAATTGACAAAACGTCGAATTGTCACCTGTCGCCTGCCATTGTCACGTTTATGAAACAGGGCCCTGGGCCCTATTTCATAAACGTGACAATGACAGGCGACAGGTGACAGGTGACAATTTGTCGCTGAAAACTCGACATATTTGTTATATGAAACACAAAATTGTAATTACAAGTTGACAAATTTGTAGACTTGTCGAAGATTTCTGACAGGCGACCTCACCCAATGTCTGCGGCTACTTCTCACTAACTAATTACTTATTACCAGTGAAATGGTGCTAACATCGACTGACAATAGTAGCAACAGCGATTACTTGATGCGAGATTTAGCGATTATTGTTTGTTGCAAGTACTAATACCGAATAAATGATAGAATACTATATAGTCAAAATTATAAAGTAAGACAAACATTTTTCTTGCTACCCTCATACTGCTATATAATTTTAATAAAAATGTATGCTGTGACTTATTTGTTATGTCGATTGCCATGACAAAAAAAGGTTTTGACAATTTGGACGAACCATTCATAGACGTCAATTTGAAAAAAAATACCGTTTGACTTTATGTGATATAGACTTGCTCTGGCCCACAGCGAAACCTATTTTCGAGGCCAAATTAACGGATTTAAAAAGTATTATGCATGTTATACCGAGCAACGCCAAAGATTTTTACAAAAAAATAAAAAGCAACGATATTGTAGAAGACGATATCGATGGCTTTTCCGGGGCTCTCGATTTTGAAGTAGAAGATGATGGTGGGGATGTTTAGCCACATGTAGGTGCTTACATTTATTTGTAACATTGTGGTTTCTTCACGTCAGATTTCGTTTTTTATACTTTCCTGCGTTGCTCAACGTTTTATTTTAAATTATAACAACAATAAAAGCTTAAATAAATTTTGCATCATGAAACCAAGCCACAAATTTATTTTTTACAAGACAGAACCAAGTGGTTTTTTAACCATTATTTTATTACAATTTAATAAAAAATAATATATCTGATATCCCTAGAAGGGTTTCAATATGTCACACACGCCTAACTACTTTTTTCTCCAAATTGTACTGCGCATACGTTTTGCACACTCTTTTTACTAAAGTCTTATTTTCTCGAAATTGTTCAGTTGTGGGTTGGTTCTCGTTTGCGTAAATGGGTCCAATTTAGCTCTCAGACTATCGACGCAACTAACGATTAGGTATACGAGTATTACATTTTAAAACAACAAAATTTAAAACAAATCAATCATACCATGAAATGCGTGTGTCAGTATTACAAAATACAACATAGCTCAACGAGTGATACAAGTGCTGATAATGTAATCTGCTTGTAATAGTACTCCGTGGAACATACCGAGCTTATGTGTCGCCCTAAAACACGACTTTTGAAGAGAAACTGAGGAATATCCTATACTAAAGCTCAATCTACACCGAGAATTCAGTGTTTGGCCCGGGTTCTACCTTTTTTTTTCGATAGGAAATCATCAAATGATCCCTCCCGCTCTGGGCGGACTCCCGCTCTGTCAGACTTATACTGACTAAAACCCATCCATGTTCCTTCTTAGCCATTTGCTTTCCAAGGCCCTTCATTGTCGACCGAAAAACTTGCAATTAAGTTTCGAGAGGTAACTGATCGCCTACTCTTCTTCTAAATTAAACCTTTAAGCCGAGCGAGTACCCTACAAAGCGTCATGCTAAATGATAACTTAAGAGATTTTGAACAAACTTTTGAAGGAGATCCATGGAGAATGGCATGTCATATTTTCCACGCTGAAGCCGCGTTGGGTGATGTAGCATGCCTAAATGTAATTTCGTTCCTAATACTCGTACATAGCTACTTTGGGAATACATACTTATTTTGTTACAAAGATTCCAAAAAACTGCGATTCCACAGCTAACTCGACACGCCTGTAATTCAGCCACGAAGTCTATAACACGTGCGCAGCCCGGCTGTAAACAGTACGCCCACGTCACACATTGTATCGTATACTCAATATATTTCCGCTTTAACATAGTGTACAATTTGATAAGAACTCTCCGCAGTGACCTCACTGCCGTTCTCCGGCTCGCGTGTGTTCTTTTGCCGTGCCATACTGTGAAAAAAGAAATTTGTGAGTTCTTTTTTAATTACAGTGTTTCTAGATTTAAAAATAGAGTGGTCCTTCATGATGTTCCCGACCAAATAGGTTTAAATTAAAAAGGTTGTTCCTTTAAGTGCATGTAACTGTTTTCATTGCAATTAATTTATTTCGCGTTTAATAAATTACTAGTTTAGATCGGTTTCGTAAAGTGACAATGGAGCGATATACTGAAAACGTGTACAATTTTTTTTAGAACCGGATGGTCTGATTTTATTTAAATTGAAAGACTTCATGAAGATATTCGTGCTTAGAACAACCATTACCTACTACTAGAACTCAATTCAACTTGGTACAACAATAGTAAATTCTATGTTTTCCCACACTCACGTTTCTCGCTATGTGACATTCCGTTTATTAATCGATCATTCAATCTGATTAAAACCTCCTTTTTCCTGCATAAAACTATCCTCCCTTACATCAATGCTATTTCTGAATACGAAATAATCTGATGTTTATTTTAACGGTACGGGGGCTCAGTAATTTTTGACGGCTGCGCTATTTGCTTACGTGTCGCGGGTTCAGGTTCGATGCTGGTACAACAAAACCTTATCACCTGTCTTTCTTTTCCCAACCATGTTAGGGTCGCCTTCCAGTCTAACTGAATGCCAACAGGGCCGAGGGGCCTTGCGTACCTACTTGAGAATGATGGGGCCCTTTTATAATGCAAGAGCGAGCGAAGCGTGCTCGATTTTTTTTGCATCCCGCCACGGATCGATTAGGTTTTCATGACAAACATAACGGGTGCCTGGGATAAGTTAGGTTTCTTTTGACAGCCTCTAGCTTTGCCAGTTACAGGAAATTGGGGGCCCTATAGGATCGCAGGGCTCTGGGCTAGTGTAAAGAGTGCTTGCCCAGTGGCATAGATGGCCCTGGATACGAATGCCTATCTGACAAACACTACAATATTGGCCGTAGGTTGTCAGAGTTTCAGGCTTCCGACATTCTTAAAATTGACAGCGATACCTAGCTATACTATAAAACACACAGTTAGTCCGTGGTAAAATGCAATAAAACATTTTGGCTTTTCATTCGGCAGATTATCTAAATTGATAACATTTATTGACTAATACAACACTAATCCTATCAAACTGATAATTCTTATAATTATTGAAGAGCTGTCGCCTATCACTACGTATAGGTACTTATAACTTGAATGTACTTATTATGTATGTGTAGATTATTTATTTAAACTTCATGTAAAAGAGTGGTACATAGACGGACTAAATGCCACAAGGCATTTTGTACTAGTCAACCTTTGGGTCAAATAGGACAAATAGTCTTGTGTGTGATAGATTCCAATAAAAATAAAAATAAAATTATTAAGCATAAACTAAAACACATAAATGGGTATACTAATACATATATGCATATAAAATAAACTAATATGTATATATATAAAAAAAAAACATAAAAATAGACCGAAAAACTAGAAAATTATATTAATTAGTATAACTCTAGTAAAGACTAAGAAGAAAACAATTTAATCCGACTTTAAATAGAACTTCCGAACTGCTCTTTTGAAAGCCAATTTGTTCTCAGCTTTTTTAATGGCAAGGGATAGCGCGTTCCAGAGTTTTATAGTGGAGTTAGCATAAGAAGAGGACAGTACGGTGAGAGGGAATTTGAAGTATTAGGTTTTTGGAAGCTCGAAGGCTGCGACTGTGCAGAGAACTGCCCAACAACTTGAAATAAGATTTTAGGTACTCGGGAGCGTGGATCATTCATAATCGTGAAAAGCATGCAGAGAGATCTGAGGGACCTCCTGAGCCTGATAGGCAGCCATTTAAGCTGAGAGCGGTGCGAGATGTGATCGTATTTACGAAGGCCAAAAATGAACCGAATGCAATTGTTCAGAAGACGATCCAATATGTTAAGAAGCTCTTGGGTTAGATCAGAGTAACAAACATCAGCATAGTGGATAATCGGAAGCACAAGCGACTGGACCAAAGTGATTTAGTAGCAGCGAGTAAGTGACTTTCTTGCTAACCTGAGCAACCTGCTTATTCGAACTGAAAGTATCGTCAATGTACAGGCCCAAGTCTTTTACGTGAGGTGAGAGAGGTATTACGGAGTTATCGAACATACGCGGCACCAGCCGGTTAGTGTCCAAATGTCTCAGGTTGTATGAGCTACCAATGAGGATGGCCTGGCACTTCCCGACGTTGACAGCAACCCCAAATTTGCCACACCATTCTCCAAAAGTTCGGAGATCAGCATTAAGTAGTAATAGCTAGTTTAGTCTTTTTATGTATTGGTAAAATAAATAATTAAAGTTAAACCACAAAACTAATGGATAGATTTTGATACGTTTTTTCCTCAATTTTATTTCCGGGAAGTTTAATCCTTGGTTATAACAAGTTACATAAATTAAACATTAAAAAAACCCCCGACACAGGGTCATAATTTCAAGGCTTTTTTTTGGAACGAAATTCCTTAACGCTGCTTACGAGTAGTCCGATTTAGTAGAAATCGTCACATAACGTAATGACGTATTCTGTGTGTGTGTAGTGTAATAATATAATGTTATTCCACTAGTCAATTTGATACCCTTATTGAGGGAGTTGTAAAAAAAACTGTAATTCGTCGCAGCCATTTTCGATTTGTAATTTATTATATAGTAGCGTATAGTATTCTACTAGTCCGGCTCTTTCATTTGATACCCATATTGAGGGAGATGTTGAATAATAATGTACTTAAAATCAAAATATTAAAAAATATACTTAACACACACACGCCCATATACACACCACACACTCACACACACACACACACACACACACAAATATGTCAAACTTATAACACCCCGTCGTTTTTGCGTAAAGAGTAAAAAAAAAACCAAGTGGGTTAAAATCATACCTATACAATTTTAAAGTAGCAGCTCGCTGTTTTTTCCGATCTAACATAGCAGTAAGTATAACGAATGACCAGTAAAGTAACTGTTAGCTTGCATCATCCCACTGCTTGGCAAAAGCCCTTCTCCATGTCCATGTCCTCTCCATTTTTATTATTTAGATGCGATTCTTTATTCTATTATTTAGACTTGACTGCCTTGATTTTCATTTCTTTTATTGCTTTTATACAACAACATAGCGCACTCTTTATTGCCTTGATATACCATTATTATTGTACCTATGTTAAACAAATTAATAAAAGACTTGTGACATGTCTTCCAATAACCAATACGATCAATTATTTAAATCTGCGTGTCGATGTCAATCTAGATTCAAATTGAATCAGCCCAAAATTTCGCTCGTTAGTGGACCACTGTTTACCGGTCCCGTCATAAGCATACTATCCAGCAAGTGCTCAAACGAGAATGACAATTAATACTTACGAAATTAATTGCCACATTTCCCTGACATAGGTGGTGCGGTTGAGATAACCTTTTCAATGCATGTTGTAAATATTTTGCTATCGTACCCTTCAGATAGATATCAGTCAATCACTGTGATTTCAAGCTGTTGTTTGTTTAAACCAAGTACTAGGTATCTCGCATTGAGCAAACAAAAACTCTATCAATACCATCAGCCAACATTATTATATTTCTCAGCTGGAAATAGGACTATTTAACATTACTCTACTGAGCCCCATCTACAGCCAATCTCAACCATGTATGGTAATACTTCGGAAGAACTTCGCGTTCAAGATGGCAATCTTGAACGCCAAATTCTTCGCTCTACCAGCAAGCACTCCGATTGCGTACACAGTGGTACACATAGTTTTCATATGCGCAGCCGAATGATATTGGAGGAAATTCGTAATCCATTGATTCACGTTATTTGAAAAATTCGATTCCTCAACAACGTACCTACATATAACACAATGAATCAATATTCATTGCATATTATTTAAGGTGTGTCTTAGGATGTGTTGTAAAATTACTCAGCTGCCCTCCGGCTAATGGTCCCTCGGCCTTAACTAGTTCTGGGGAAACCAAAACTTTACGGTGTAGTGGTAGGGTTAGTTAGTAGTGTAGGTCCTACACTAATTCGTGTATTTAGTAGTCGCAAGCGCAACTGTTGAGTATGAAGTCCTGGGTTTTTCCATCAGGAATTTCAGTACCAGCCACGGAGCCTGGATTTGTCCCTGGTTGATGGCAACTGGCTCGCTCCCTTACATGGGACTTGAAGATAATTGACGAAATTCGGCTGTACAATTGGGTGCACCTCTGCGGAACCCATAGGGGATTACAGGCGTGAAGTTATGTTTGTGTAGGTCCTACACTACAGCCTACGTTCAGAGAGCCCTTTTGTGTCTCGAACAAACCGTGCATGATTTTTATGCGGAGCATTTGCTATCATCGTTGCTCCACAAGGTTGATATCGCTTATAGGGAAGGTCACCTTTCAGAAGAATAGAAGTTGTGTTTGTTTACTTTGTAATTGTTACAAACAACGTATTGTTACTATATTATAACGTATACTTGGTGTTTGTAACTTAAGCGATCGAGCTCTGCTCGGATGAAAATATCGTATCGAGAAAACGAATTCTCCCAGATATGAGACCTACCTAGATCGAATATTCGCCACTTTCATCGAAATCCCTCCGTTGGTTTTTCTTAAATCTTATCTATATTTGAAAGCGGGGGATTCCCTATTCTGTAAAAGCTATGAAATTAAGGAAGTTGCACTTACCACTATGCAAGTTTCTTATCTACAGCAAACTTTCCTTTACATACGTACACCACAACTGCAAGGCGTCAAAAATCACGGTATCGCTCGTTTAACATCACAAATCCATTAAAACAAGGAAAGGGTGAGGTAATCAGTAAACAATTGTATAATCTGTCTTACAAGCTTTTCCAATTACAAGATTCATAACACTGATAGTTTATCTAGACACATTTCTGTGAAGAGACACGTTATTAAGGATGGTTTGTCATTGCAGGGCTGTAGGGGTAAAAGTTAATTTTTAATAGGAGAGAGGATGAAGGCGCTGTTTGTTAAGAAACAAATTAAATAAATATTAAATATTAAATTACACATTATGGAACGCAATAAAGTATTGAGTATTGAGTAGGTAGAGGTGGGTTTTGAGGATCCAAAGGCGAAATCTCGAACTTCTGTAGGGAAACCAAGACCAACTTATTTATTTATTTGACACTTCAAGCACAAAGTACAGAGGCGGACTTAATGCCAATGGCATAACTTATCTGAGGCGGAATGTGAAAAAAATCTCGCTTCGCTTGCTAAGGGGCAGCCTCCATGAGCGAACGAAACGAGCGGCGATTCAACGTATTTACATACGAAAATATCGCCGCGATTCTTTCTCTCGTAGAGACACGGCCCAAAAGTGAGTGTATAGAAAAACGTGTTACCTGAAAAAATCTAATTAGTCCGTCGCACAGGGTTGTCTATTGTTTGCCCGAAGATAATATGCCATAATCATCATTTTCCCGAATTTCATTTACCCGAATTTCATTTGCCCGAATCTTTCATTTGCCCTAAAAGACTTAAGACATACTTTTAATTGCCCGAATTTTAGATACCATATGATACGAATGCCATAAGTACCTATTGTTTGCCTTATTTTTATGTGCCATAATAATTATTAGACATAATATTTAAATGGCATAACAAGTATTAGACAAACTTATTTATTCTGTGCATGGTTGATGGTGGGCTAGGTCGACGGAGCCCTGCTTCGCGGGGCTCCTACTTCTGTGTGGTTTATAAAAAATAACCACGAAGGGGATGGCTTCTAACCTAACCTGTCCGAGTCGGGGTGCCCTAAATTCCCAATTGCATCCAATTTCTCTTGATATAAACAACCGTTACACACCCGATGTCGATGGCAAATTATGTTATGGCATATCATAATTATGGCATGTGATAATTAGGGCTTACAATGATTATGACAAATGATGTTATGGTAAGTGACTTTATGGGAAACAATGATTCTGGCACGTGACTAATATGGCAAATGAGAGTAGGGCAAATGAGTATTATGTCGTATGATATTATGGCTGTTGACTATTATGTCAAATGATATTAGGGCAAATAAAATTCGGGTAAACGGCGGTATACCGTGTCGCTTAGATTGTCAAAAAATATTTGACTCGTATTTTTTCTTTTGTCACATAAACCAAAATTGGCGAAGATACGACGCTTTTAAAATTCCCAATACGTCACTGTTTGGTATCATTCTTAGTGAGTTCTGACGTCACGAGCGGACTCCTGAGTTTTGATGCGTTTTATCTTTGTCAATATTCGTTGATTTACAAAAACAAAAAATACGTGTTCTTTATTTTCCAATACTCTAACTGACGGACTAAATAGATTTGCAATTTATTGATGGTGGAAACTAGCCTATTCTGTAGCTCTTAGAGGCGGCCGATACATCCTATGATTCCTAAAATTTGCATGAATGAACAAAAGTAATCAAATCTATGATTTTCACATGAATGGAATCTATGATTGTGACGATGAGGTCAATCTAGAGACAGCGCTATTTTCTTCCCCCGAGATCAGCTTTTCTCCTGGCTAGGTCTGGCTCAGGTCTATTTCAATTCCGTTTTGGAATTGCTTTCCGGATTTGGTTCCCGATTGAGAATTATCCTCATTATCATTTTTGGGTTTTGACTTTTGAGGTATATCTAGTAGCATCTAAGTTTGAATCATTTGAGCATTTTTTCAACCTCAAACAAGGTGATTGCGATGTGTTAGGTTCAAGGTTGATTGGCAAAATTTGTCAATTTCGGGTAGCTTGATTTGCTGTTCATAAATTCTGGGCCAGTCATTTATCTAAACACAACATGCGGTGTTTTGCAAAAACATACTTAATAGACAAATTATTAATCGTTCACCGTCAGAGTATGTATGAAAGAATACCGACTTATCGTCAGTTATCGGAGACGTCACAAATATGACTGAACCCTATCTAATATGACTTGACCTGCGAACTTCCCGGGTGACCTCTCATTTACACTCCTACGCATTCGGTAGTCACGCATATGAGCGCACTCCTAAATTAATTTGACGTATTTCATGTTGATCCTGACCTATCATTCGTCAAGAAGGAGGTAACAAATGTGTTGAAAAAGATGCATAAGCCTTTTAAAGTTCCGACTTTCAAACTTCAACTTTGAAAGTCGGAACTTTAAAAAAATGTCCAACTTTTAAAGTTTCGACTGCTGGGACATAACCTCCTCTCTGTGAAAGTGGTGGTGGCTGTCCCATGTCTTAGCATTTTCGGTTCTAGTGGGACATGCCGGCTCCCTCACGATGAAATCCTTCACCGTTTTGAGAGTAGTGGTTATAAAATAATTTATACAGTTCGTAAAATTCCTTTTTGGTTTCGAATCTTCGACCTGCCTGCCACCTAGATCGTAAGGCTGTCACTTCTGTAAGGCTGTCACTTCTTTCACATTCTTTTGTATGCTGTACACTAGGCCACCAGCATACAAAAGAACACCTCAAAAGAATATTGACTGCCACAATATTATAACAAGTGCACTGGAGATTGCATGATGAATTGGTGACGCTTTTATAGTTTTAAATGTAACATACCTATTGTTGCATAATATGTGTTTGTTTTTACATGCCGAATAATACTCTATGACTTCATACATAATGCGTGTTATTGCTTGAATGATGCGCATTGATTGACTGTAAGCCTGTAGATAAATTATGGGAAATGGAGAAGAATTTAACTGCCAGACGATGAGAATATCCCATCATCTGCCTAGCTCAACTATGTGGGGGTCAGCTTCCAGGCTAGCTGGCTGCAGCTGAATTCCAGTGTTTTACATCCATGAAGCGACTGTGTTCCGATCTTACAACACAGTAACTAGAGAGATGAAAGATATACATCTACAACTGACAATTCGGATCTGGATCGGCGGCGATCCTCGATCACCCTTCTACTTGCTCAGATTTATTGTAAACTAGCTTCTGCCAGCGGCTTCGCCCGCGTGAAGTTTCAAAATTGGGGTTGAGTGAGAATATTATAAACGTAAGAGTAAACAAATATAATAATAACAAATAGCGAACTGCTAAGGGGGCGTCCATAAATTACGCGAGACATTTAAGGGGGGGAGGGGGTCGAGTCAAATCTCATGTAATCTTACGTTGGAGGGAGGGGGGGTCTCGACAAATATCACGCAATTTTTTTTCTGATTGAAACAAAAATATATTATACTATTTTGGTCCATTAGAATGTATATTGTACATGCTTAAGATTTAATCTTAAGCGTATATCGTAATACGATTAAGATCATTCACTAATTCGTCCAAAAGAAAATAATTTCATTCATACTTCGACGATATACATCAAACCACCATATTTACTAATTTGAAACGAGCTATCAAGATTTTTATAACGCATACGTCAAAAAATACGTCTATAAGACGAAGAACTCACATTTTGAAAAATCTCACGTGAGATTGGGGGATGGGGGAGGGGGTTGAATAAAATCTTACGACATCTCACCAGGGGGGGAGGGAGGGACAGAAAATTTAAAGAAACACCTCACGTAATTTATGGACGCCCCCTAAGCTATCGGGAGTTACACGTGTTATTGTGAGTCAACTATAAAAGATAGACATATGCTGTCTTGGGATATTTTTTATATAATTTTATGTGGAATATTTCCGTTATACATGATTTCTATGTAGCTTTAACCATTAAGGCTGCACACGCGACGGAAGCTAAAAAAACCAAGTAACTTCTCCCGTTTTCCCAACATTTCCTTTCACTGCTCTGCTCCTATTAATGGTAGCGTGATGAAAAGTATACTATTACCTGCTCAGGAGTATGTAGAATAATTGAACCAAGTTTCGTTAAAATCCGTCGAGTAGTTTTTTTTTCTATAAATAACATACAGACAGACAGACAGACAGACAAAAATTTTACTGATTGCATTTTTGGCATCAGTATCGATCACTAATCACCCCCCGATAGTTATTTTGTAAATAT
Source organism: Xestia c-nigrum (assembly GCA_916618015.1). NCBI lineage: Eukaryota > Metazoa > Arthropoda > Insecta > Lepidoptera > Noctuidae > Xestia > Xestia c-nigrum. The sequence goes on from OU745248.1 coordinate 11,733,087, forward strand.
ATTTCATGTACAGAATTGACCTCTCTACAGATTTATTATAAGTATATAGAAGACTAGCTGATGCCCGCGACACATACAGGCGCGTAAAATTAATAACTTTGGGGTTTACATGTTTTTTGCACGGAACTTTAAGCCTTTTTCAGAAATAAAGACATTTCTATATTACATACAAGTGTCTATTGAATAATAATTGTAAACAGCTTTGTTACAATTAATAAATATTTATCAAGAAATCAGCAAAAACATTTTTCTTACATCGAAACTTATTAAATATATTAGCAAGCAAGGGCTTGTGCCTTGTACATTATGGTCCTTCGAGCCGGATGACACTTCAATTTTATTTATTTGTATAGATTATGAGTTCAAGTTCTGTGCAATATAATTGGTAACTATTTTTGTTTGCATGCACCTTCTTCAGTCGTCTTCTGTACATCTAAAACAATTGAATAAACAGTAGCTGCCATCATGCAATCGACAACAAAGAAGGGTTTGTCTGGTTCACCTTGTTCTAAGAAACATAATAAATGATAGGTAGGCTAAAAAAACACTATTGTGTAGCCTGAACAAAACAATATAACACGTCATTTATGTACATACACATATTATGTACAATACATTCTTAACATAAACTTATTTACTTAGCCCAGTATATAATTATCGCGGTTCGCATTTGCGCGACACTGTTCTAACTGAAGTCACTGATTGTTAGTGTTTCTGTTTGCTTTATTTTATGATAAAGTTTTTTTGTTTTTTTTTTTAACTTGTTATCAGTCGATTTCTTCCATATTTTTCCGATATTTTAGTAAGTATGGTTTCTTTGTCAAAAAAACTCTAATAAAAGAGGCAACATTTCAGCACTATTTAATTACCACTTTCAAAAATAAAGTCTTTGTGATTGATTAGTTAAGTGTGTGTAATTCTTGTTCATTGATGACGAGATTCTTATCACGATTCCATGAAGTCATAGCAATAGCATGCAAACTACAATTGGATGAGAAACATAGCATGCACGTTAATTAATCTTTGACGAACGCAACGATTCTTTGATTTACGAAAATAACAATAAACTTTGAAACGTTACCTTTTGAAGTGGGCCCACTGCAAACAAACTGTAAACCCCTTGTTTTTTTTTTTGTAATTTCGTATTATCCCACTCTTGGGCTAAGGCCTCCCCATTCCTTCCTCCGCCAATTCGCGAAAAGCCACTCAAGGCGGCCCGCTATTTACTCCTTAGTGTGTTGCGACCCCGTCTAGCTGTCTCAAGGCTCCAGCCCATCATTTTCACTTTTAAATAGGACCCGAATTCCAAAAATTCTTGCTGATTTAGATTCTTGAGTTAGTTACGTTAATTATGCAAAATTTCATTTCATGCCTTTCGCATACTTTAGAGATAAAACTCGTAATCTGAACTTGGGGAACCAGTGGTCGTTGGTTTTGAGGATACTGCGCTCTATTGCACGTTGGCAAACCTTAACGGCGGACGGTTTGTAGAAAAATAAAAAATAGATCGACTGTGACAATTAATAGATCAAGAAAAGAAACACGTCATATAAGTAACCATAAAATCTCTTGTTCCAGAGTCACCATGACCCCAGCAATCTTAGTGACGGGCGGCGCGGGCTACGTCGGCTCCCACACAGTGACCACCCTTCTGGAAAAACAGTCAGACCACCCAGAATTCGACATTGTAGTCGTAGATAACCTGTCCAACTCCTACAGGACTGAGGGCCAGAAGAAACCTGAACCCCTTAGGATTATTGAGGAGCTAACGAATAAGACCATACATTACTATGAACTGGATATCCGGGACAAAGCGGGATTGAGCAAGGTTTTTGAGAAAGTGAGTATAAAATTACCATGTACTAGCGGAAGTCACGCAGAGGGACTCGTGGCTAAATAATAACAGCCGCTCGGGTCGATCTTTAGGTTAAGCCGTGCTTGCCTAGGTTTTTCTGTGGATGGGCCCCTACATACCGAGTTGCCTCAGAAAGCACGACCAGTCATACCAAGGGGTATCGTATACCTAGTATTAATTGGGTTGTGGAAGTCAGATATATAATTCTGGTATTCAGCTGCATCCGGTTAGACTGGAAGCCGACCCCAACATGAGTGTGATGATTATCCACTTGTCCTGTTATTAAGGGGCTCTAAAGCCTCTAAAACTTGACCTTTAAATGTTGCTTTTAATTCGGCCTCCTTGCAGAGGTCCACCAGAAACCCAAGTGAATTGGTCGCAATCGCTTAAAATACTAGACATTCCTAGATTCAGAATGGCAATGTGGTTAAGAGAAATAACTGCTAGTTCGCCAATTAAATTCAAATAAAGACAAATCAAAATTGGAAAAATTTTAATCCTAATATTACGTCACTACATGTTTGTCGTCTTCTTGCAGCACGACATAGAATGTGTGATCCACTTCGCGGCGCTGAAAGCGGTCGGCGAGTCCGTGGAGAAGCCCCTAGAATACTACCAAGCCAACATTAGTGGAACCTGCACGCTTTTAGAGGTGAGTTTTTTTTTGCAAAAATTTGACTTCCAAAAAAAAAGGGAATGAGAACTTCTTTTTGAAGTCGGTAACTTTCATTGACTTTATTGCCACCGAACTCCGAAAGCGCTTAGTATATTTTATAACGAGGGACTAAACGAAGCCATTATATACCCGAGGTGGTTTGACTCCCGAGTTTGCGAGGGAGGCAATGAAAGCGAGGGTATATTATATTGGCGTTTAGTCTCGAGGTGTAAACTGTACTTTTCACTTCGAATGCGAGAATAGAATAGTCATTTAAAACTGAACAAATTTACACTCGACAAAAATTCTGAACTGTGCGGTCAGTTTTTTCTTCTATCCAGATCAGTCACAGATTAACCTTTGAAAACACAGCACAAACTGTCAACATTTTCGCAATGAAGCAGATCCACAGATAATTAGTACCTACATTACTGCAAAAGCAATGCCTCTGTTGCTAAACAGAGGCATTGCTTTTTAAAATCAACGATGCACACAAACAACCATAATTTTTTCTCGAGTTGAAGAGTTCAATTGTTTTTTTTTTTTTCAATAAACCGCTTTCTATTTGCATGCCAATTCGAAATTTAAATAAAACCTTTGTCAAGTTACTCTTTTGTGGCCATGTTTCAGAGTAAAAGATCGTTCCATTTTTAAATTACTTTTTACTCCCTAGGGAATAAACGGTCACTTTAATCCCGCTTCGTAGGGCTATAACGGCGTACTTTTAGAGCATGAGAAGTGAAAAGGTATTTTTAAGTCCTTTATTGTTTTTTTATTGTTTTACGCATTTTAATTGAGATATCCTACATTATTTTGTCATGTATAATACTTTGTAATACCTTACGGAATTCTGTACATAATTTATAACTGTTTGGTACTTGCACGTGTCATCGATAAGATATAGGGTATTGTTGTAGCAAACATTAAAGTTATTGATGACCTAGATACCATAGCAGACTAATGTTTTTATGACCTAGAGCTGTTTGCTCGCGTGTATGTTTGTACGAGTTGTCCTCTTTGTGTGACACGAGCATCCATAATTGACATGACGACTGTTTCAAAACAATGCAAATCTTTAGTCCGTCAGTTAGAGTAGTACTGGAAAAAAATGGTATTTTTCAACTGACTTGCAAAAAGAGGAGGTATAGGCTATATCATGACGTAACATCACGCCTGTATGCTCTGAGGGGGTACGCAGATGTGTAAAATACGAGTACATCCAGATTTCGAAAGTGTTTGTTACCTCAGAACTTTCGACTGGGTGAACCTATTTTGATGGTTCTTTTTTATTTGAAAGCTGGTGCTTCCTGTGTGGTCTCATAATCATCAAATCAGTATCTGATGATGGGATTCTGGAGAAATAGAGAGAATTCTTCACATTATAAAATGTGAAGAAGAGTGAGTGTGTGAGTCTAGTATGCCTATAAAGGCACACTAGAAGCGACTTGGTTAGTTTTAGGAAGTGTACTTTCTCGAAGTAATCCCATTTTAATTCGATAAAGATCTGATGAAGAACTTCGAAGATATGCAACGGAACTCCTCAATAAATGATAGCAAATGTACTGGGATTGCCGAAATCTCATATCTGTCTATTGTTTACACCAGTTCATAACCTAAAATCACGCTGGTACGCTGTGAAGGAGTAAGCACATGTGAACCGCTAAAAAGTGAAAAATAAAACCGACTTCAGAGAAAAAAACGCTTTAGAAGTCGGTGACCTTTGTCACCGACTTCTGAAGAGTTTTTTCTGAAGTTATTTTTCACTTTTTTGTTTTCTCTGAAGTCGGTTTTATTTTTTTCTTTATATAAATCAATGACTGCTGACAAAGATAAAACGCATCAAAACTCGGGAGTGGAGGTTCGTGACGTCACAACTCACTTAAAATTATAGCACGGCGTGACGTTTTGCGAATTTTAAAAGCGTCGTATCTTCGTCAATTTTGGTTTAAAAGAAAAAATGCGGGTCAAATATTTTTTGATAATCTAACTGACGCATGAAGGACTGGTTTTTTTCAGGACATAAGCCTATTGCGGTGACTTAGTCCTTGGGTAAATACAATGTTGATGAGATATTGACGCTAAAATGGTTGTACCACGTATATAGTACATCATTTTAATCCCTGGGGGGGTTCAAAATGATGTAGAAATTTTACTATAAAAAGCCAATGGAAGAACACAACCATCCTAATAACTTAATAATATTAATGCGAGAGTAACTCTGTACCTGTGTCTGCTATCCTCTCATGGCTTTACAGCTGAACGGATTTCTTTGGTGGAAGGGATACCGACGCACTTCAAGAAACGGATGTTTTTTTTTTAATTACCGAGCATTATTTTCTATGTCCGTTCGGAATGATGTACGGTCGAACAAGCTATTTGGTTTACAGTATAACTAACTCACAAATTACATTGTAAAATGTAAGCTTGTTCGACCCGTACTAAACACGTGGTAACCTTTTGTGTGTCGTTGTCACCCTGTATAACACGGTAAAATCAAAATCAAAGTATTTATTTCAAGTAGGCCAGTTACAGGCACTTTTGAACTGTCGAAACAAAGTTGAAAAATAAAGTCCCAATCACAAGACCTTAAAACTGTGATAGTACTGTAGTTGCCCATTCCCTAGCGTAGATCTCTCCATATACAGGGTGTTAACAGACTCATCACGAAGTCGTCAATGAAGCGGGGTCGGGGGTCGTAAAAATCTTATATTAAATACTTGTATTAAAAAAAAACTTGACAAAAAGCTGGAAGTGCCTTTCGGCTTCAGGTAGCCCGCAAAATTCAAATTTCCTTACGTTTTTTTGCAATTAGCAGGCCAGTGGTAGGTTGTATGAAGTTGAAAATGTCATTTGCGACTGTAAAACGTATGTAGTTACAGAATTATAACCATCAAAATCATCCATACAACCGTCTAAGTGCATATAAGTCGAGGAACGATTTATTCAAGGTCAAAGTCGTTCCTAGACTTATGTTAGCTGTGTCGCGGGTACTCTTTTAAATTAAAATATTGTTATAAAACACACAGGTCATGGTTTACCAGGGATAAAACGTACCTATACCTACTATTTCCTAAATACGATTCGGTTATATCCCTACATTCATTTCCCGTGAGATATTCCGAGCTCTAGCATCCAGGCCACGGGAATAGCCTAGTCTACAATAACCAAAACATTCACTTCCAGGTGATGCGTAAATACGGCGTCTACAAGCTAGTGTACAGCTCGTCCTGTACGGTGTACGGCGAGCCAGAACGACTGCCCATCGACGAGGGGCACGACACGGGGCGAGGGCTCACCAGCCCCTACGGCAAGTCCAAGTACTTCTGTGAGGAGATCATGAAGGATCTCTGTACTAGTGATCAGGTAAATAAAAGAAAAATTGGTGATGTAGCTGGTAGAGTGGCTTTAAACTTTATTTTTTTGTTGTTTAAATAACAATTAATTAAATAAATATTAATAAAAATTAGCATTTAACGGCATTCGTGGGGATTTGTTTCGTTGGTTCACTTCCTATGTTACAAATAGAACGCAAAAAGTGGTAGTTAATGGTTTCCATTCCAAATTCATAACTGTTTCATCAGGGGTGCCTCAAGGCTCGATTCTGGGTCCTTTGTTATTTATTATATTTATATTGACACTTGCTTTCTTAATTCTAATTTCTTGCTTTACGCGGATGACCTTAAAGTCTTTATCCCATTTACCCATCAAAATAATGCTTGACTGTCAACTGCTTCAACAAGACCTCAATCGTCTTGCAGATTATTGCACTAAAAACAAACTCCAACTTAGTATCTCGAAATGTTGTTGTATTACCTTCACTAAAAATAAAAATAAATTTAAATATTCCTACGCAATACACAGTGTAACTCTGGCAAGGGAGAGTTGTATCCGCGACCTAGGAATATTACTTGACAACAAACTGCACTTGGATGCACATGTTAATAAAATTGTTAATAATCCTTATCGCATGTACGGCTTTGTGATGAGATCAGCCACAGAATTTAAGCACTCTAGTACATATTTATATCTGTATCGATCATTAGTTAGGTCTCAATTAGAATATGCAGTACCTGTGTGGAACCCCTACTACAATAAATACATCGAGTGTATAGAAAGCATTCAACGTAAGTTTTTGAAGTCTAATATGCATTATCGCTGCTTTGGGAGTTGCTATCTCCCTTATAGTGAGTTACTTAAAAAAATTAATCTGCTTTCTTTGAGTTCAAGGCGTACATTTCTTGAAACTACATTTTTATATGACTTATGCAATAACTCGTATGATTGTTTAGATATTAGCAACAAGTTGTGTTATATAGTTCCCAGAACATGCCAGGGACGCGAGGTGCGCGCACGACCTGTATTTGCTACTAACTACCTGTCGTACAAACGCCGGCTTGCGTGCTCCTCTTCGTCGCCTTGCGAGCAATTTTAATAATAATTTCTGCAGTTTGGATCTGTTTGCTTTACCGCAAGGAAAGTTTAAACTCATGTTACTTAACATGTTGAAACATTTATATTACACTGTTGTTGTTCCACTTTTGCGGCACTATTGGTGGCTTTGAGTTATGTATTGTTGATAAGTACTTTACTACTATTAATATTCTTATTTTTATTGTTATAAAGCTAATCTTAAAATTTAACAAATTGTCTAGTGTGTATCTGTGGAGAACGTGGTTGATTTCACATTTGTATCATTTCTGTACCTTATTTTTTTGTTATTCTTAATGTGGAATTGTTTGTTTTCCCAAATAAATAAAATAAAATAACGATTTATTTAACAAAAACAACCAAGAAATTAACATATTATCTACGTACATTATTGGGTGTTTTGTGTGATGAGTGGCCTATTTTATTTCTTTGAAAGTTTATTTGGAAACCTCGTCTGTCGCTCCATAACACCCTCGCCTGCGGCTCGGGGGTAAATTTACACTCGACTACAATAACCCAATCTTACCCAAATTAGGTACCTACCTAATGTTTTTGTGTAATGAGAAGTTAAACGTTATGTATTAATGGTTAACATTACAGAAATGGAAGGTTATCTCATTGCGTTACTTCAACCCCGTCGGCGCCCATCGCAGTGGTCGCATCGGAGAGGATCCTGCTGGAATACCGAACAACCTAATGCCATTTATAGCACAGGTATACTTATTTCCGTAACGTGCTCGAAAACTGTCACTTTACCTGTTATTAAGATTAAACACACATTGTACACTTCGTTCACAATAAACGTTTCGACTTTGACTTTAAATACAAGCCTTAAAACTATTAATTTTAAACCAAGCTTAGGTCTTCACTAGAGCAAAACAGAAAAAAGCAGAGTAAATAAAATTTAAAGCTAGTCATTTTTTTTTCTGCCCAAAATTATTTATGTTTGGCAAAGCTTGTCTTCTCCCATAGTTCTCGATTACTCATCACCGCAATACTTATCATACTTTTAGAGCTTACTCCTTAGTTACATATACCTCATTATTATCCCCTCCTTTAGGTAGCCGTAGGCCGTCTCCAAGAGCTGATGGTCTTCGGCAACGACTACCCCACAGTGGACGGCACAGGCGTGAGGGACTACATCCATGTTGAGGACCTGGCTGAGGGTCACGTGAAGGCTGTCAAGCTGTTCCAGCAGCCTGGCTTCAGTGGCTTCCATGCTGTTAACTTAGGTGAGCAATAATTAATAAAAAAAATCCATTGCGATACAGGTTGACAAAAAAGTTAAATCACGAAGGAGAATGCATAACTTTTTTAATCGAACTCGTTACATATGCTGGGAGCGTGAAGTTTTGTTGTATAAATTTTACTTATCTATGGTTGCGCTAAAGCGCGGAAAAGAGCTGGGTTTTTGGCACCATTTTTACGTTTTGTCTGAATTTTGTGTTTTATTCTACTATTGCTTAAAAACAGTCTGATACCAGTTAATGTGAAAGAAATTTGACTCCGCCCGATATTTTAGATGTGGCGACGGAAATGACTCACAACCTTTTACCAGCAAAGTCGAAAATAATAATTATGCAACAGTTTTATAAACTACTATTACTGTAGCCTGTAGCACCGAAAGCAGTTTAAAGGTTTTTATGATCAACGAACAATGGATTGCGTGCTACGTCCGACACTCGGCTCGGACCCGGTACGGTCTAGCGCACGTCATCTTTAAGCCGTTGGTTCCAGCACTTCCAGCTGTCATTTGTTGATCTTTGACAGTCTTGACAGTCGTGACAGGTAGTCAGTGGCTCGACCAAATCTGACAACCAGTCTTACTACGGGGTGTCGGTATTACCCAGTACTAACTGGATTGTGGAGGTCACATATCTAGGCAGTCCCTCCATGTAAAATACGGGTATTTAGCTGCATCCGTTTAGACTGGAAGCCGATCGTAACATGTTGAGAAAAGGTTAGAAGATGCAGTCACTGCTCAAAACCCTCATTCTTCTGACATCTCAAATAACCTACACAACTTAAAACGACAGCCAATTACTAAACCACTTCCACCATTTCCCAGGTACAGGCACCGGTTACTCAGTCCTCCAAATGATAGCCGCGTTCCAAGTAGCGAGTGGGCGGGAGGTCCCCTACCGCATCGTAGGCCGCCGCGCCGGAGACATCGCCGCGAACTACGCAGACGTGTCCCTGTCCCACCGGCTCCTGGCCTGGAGGGCTACTAGGACCCTGGAGGACATGTGCGCGGACACTTGGAGGTGGCAGAGCAATAACCCTGAGGGGTTCAAGACCAGTTAGGGAGGTTTTTGAGGCTAGGTGACGGTTTTGGTCGTTTGTGGATAGAAAAAAATATGATGGTATAATAATATGGGTTCCGAGTTTTTAAGTGAAAACTTCTGTGGGTGCGTTGAGCACTTTTTGGGTAAACAAAAGCATGGTGCTCGTCACCTAAGCACTCGTAGCCGATCCGTTACGGCGTAGCGCCACTAGGCGTGCGAGGGACACAATCCGTAGCAGATATAAATTACTTAGTTTTCATTTGTATCGGCAGTCCCCAAAGACTTTTTTTGCCACGGAACCATAAAACGTAACGGATTATGGAAGTACGGACGCCAGCGCATCAAGCTACTACAATTTGCCAAATTTCTTTAATAGATTTTCAACTTTATCGCTGAAGCATTAGGGTCAAGGTTGATTAGGAAAATTTGACTGTTTCAGGTACCTTGATGTGTTGGTCTTAATATAGATTTAGTCTGGCTTAAATCGATTGAAAAATGACCAAAACTATTTAAATCTTACCCTGAATGCAAATTTGAGTGAGCCAGGAACTATGTCAGAAAACCAAATTCAAAACGTAGTTTAAGGTAAAGCCATTTTAGAAGTTTTAATAAATAAAATAATAGGCATTTTTTAAACCAAAAACAAAAAAATGAAATTGTAGAAATGGTATCATAGTCTACTGAAAATCGAATAATTTACATTTTTTATTACAAAATTATGACAAAATGTTAGTCTTTCATGTTGTGTTGCCATAATAATATAATTTTATACTTTTATGTAATTTTGTATATTTTTATATTTATTTAATTAATTTAGGACCAAAGCGATACCAAATACATGCCAAAGCATTTACCAGTGATTTAAAGAAAGTTGATTTTATTGAAAAATATTTATTAAAAATAATATTTTTATTAAGTTTTGCCGTGTTAGAATAATAAGTTTAATAGAAAATATAGGAGCATCTCTTATAAGTTGGGCAATAAGAGGGAAATCCAAATCCATAATACAGTTTTTACATAAGTATTTAATTTTTCGAGCTTCGAAAAAAATATTGTGACAGTTACCAAATTTTATTTTTCATGTTCTTTGACTTTCTTTCGTGTGAGAATCACTTTATTATAAAGGAAATAAACAAACAAATAAATAGGAAGAAAAAATCGGGAACACGAAAGTTGGTAAAATTTTGGAAAAATTGCTCGTCGTCGGTAGAAATTACGGACAGCTCACACGTGACCAATAAATTTTGTGTGCCAAAATTGTTTTCATAAAAAAGAGCCAAGAGCTTCCTCTCCCTCTCCATCCATCAACATTCATGTCCAACACTCTTTTACTCAAATGCGTTTCATCCCTCCTCTTTACAAGTTCAACTTTTCAGTAACAGGTGCCACTTTTAAACTTCTTCTAATATACTCATTCCTTACTTTATCCATTCTTGTCACTCCAAACATCCATCTCAACATTCTCATCTCCGCTACAAAGAGGATTTCCCCTTGTTGTCTGACATAAAAGAATCACTCTGCATAGTAACATTAAATGTAATTAAAATTGCGCATTTTTGCAGGAGATGACACAGAGGTCTTTTCAAGCTTGCTAGAATCCATATTATGTATGTAACGACTTGATTGACAGACAGACTTATAACGAACATACTGACTAGTTCAATGGGCAAAAACTAACAGACTATTTGACTGAACAGACCAACCAACGCACAGACAAACAGACAAACCGTATGACTGTGCATTAACTTACTGACAAAGGATATAACAAATAAGACTTATAAATCTGACAACGTGAACTGACTGACAAGATATGACAGAACAAACCAGCAACACAACATCTGACAACGTCAACTGACTGACAAGGTATGACAGAACAAACCAGCAACACAAACAAATGACGGACAGAACTATACAACAGGCTACGGACAGGAGTAACGTAACAGACAAATAACTGACTGATGAAATAAAAGAACAAATAAACAAATGGCGAACTGAAATAAATAACAGGCAAACAAAGACGGACAGACCTATGTAACAAGTAAACAAACGTCGGACAACACTATGAAACAGGCAAACAAATGACGGACAGAACTATGCAAATGAAAAAAAGATGACAGAAATATGTACCTAAGTACTTAACTGAAAATAAAATAAAAAATTACAAACAAATGACGGATAAGACTAGCGTAACAGGCAAATAACCAACGGATGAAATGACCGAACAGATAAACAAATGACTGTCTGATTTTAGTAACAGGCAAATATAAGCGGACAAGACTAAGTAACTGAAAAAAAATTACGTAACAGGCAAACAAATGACGGAAAAACAGACTTAAGAGGCAAACAAATAGTTGACAGAACTTCGTAATAAAGGTACAAATGACGGACAGAGCTATGTAATGGGCAAACAAAAGACGGACAAGCTTCATTATAGACAAATAATTGACGGATGGAGCTTTGTAATTGAGAAACAAATGACGGACAGAACTTCGTATTCTAACAAACAAATGACGCACAGACTTCTTAACTGACAAAAAAAATGACGGATGAGCAGGACGACTACTTTGACAGGCAGATAGGATGAACGAACCTAGGCCTGTGGCTCATCTCCTAAAACATATTAAATATGATTAAATGTTAACCTTAGGTGCTAGCTATACCAAATCTTTCGGCGTTGCGTTCGGAATTAAACTGTGAACTTATCATTCCTTGTACATCTACTTTTTTTTTATTTATAAAAAATAAGAGCTTATTTTTGTCTATTTATTTTGTAGTGCTATTTATTATGTATAATTTTATGATCTATTTGATGATCAATAACTTGTTGCTTGTTTTGTGTAATAAAATATTTATATTACTGAGGTTTTGTTTGATTTTGTTCCCGGGTTCCGGTGATTTTACCTTTATCTATTACTGTGTAGTTTTTAGGGTTTCGTACCCACCAAAGGGTTACCAACGGGACACTATTCCTTAGCTTCCGCTGTCTGTATTTCATGATCGTAATAGGTAGATAGCCGGTAGGTAGATGATGATGATAAGGATAGGTAGATGTCGCCGCTATTATTTTCATTAGCTCTGAATGTCAGCTGAAATGTGCTGGGCTAAGGCCTGGGCCACCACGGAGCCACCTTCGTGATGCGCGCCTAGATCATCTGCCCACCTCTTTCTAAGCCAGCCTCTGCGGCGCCGTCCAGCCTCAGTCATCCATCGTGGTGCGATTGACACTGGCTTGGCCACCATTAGGGATTTAAATTTTGATAACACAAAAAATAAGTCGCTAATTAATCGGTCGCCAAATATCATAATTTGTCGGTCACTGGTTCAAGTCTCCCCACCTTGGTCACATTAAGATCTCCAAAACTAGAGCACCTAGCGAAGATCTGTTTTTTCCCATAAGTAGTCGCAATTTGTAAAAGAGATAGAGTGTCGTGAACTCTTCGGTACGCTCTTGGACTATACCTTATTAATTGAACTCATTATATCGTTTAAACTAAGACCCGGCTAAATCTGTGACTTGGCGACAAGTTGGCGACTAAATATGGGAGAAGACAGATCTTCGCTAGGTACCTCAGTTTTTGAGATATAAAGGGGTTTGAACTTTTTGGACATCATCAGCACAATTTTGATTTGATCGGTCACGCATAAATCGTGTATTAATCGCGCCTGACATCTATACAAACAGTTTTGTACGAAACAAAACGATCTAAAGTGTCACGTTTCTGAGATTTAAGCTATCAAAGTTAAAATCCAATCACATAGCAACTTTAAAACAACTTTGATTTGATCAGACACGCATACAATGTGTATCCATCGATAGCTGCCATCATCATCAAATCAAAGTTGTGCTGAAGATGCTCAATGAATTTACTTAAACTTTGATACCTCATAATAATATATCTCAGAAACGTGACACTTGAGAACGTTTTGTTTCGTACAAAACTGGTTTGTATTGATGCCAGCTATCGATTGATACATGTTTTATGCGTGTCTGATCAAACCAGTTGTGCTGAAAATACCATCAGTGAATGGACAGGTCGTTTCCGAGACAGCTCATGTCTCGGAAACGTGACACTTTAGAACATTTTGTCTCCCATAAAACTGGTTTGTGTTGATACCAGTTATCGACTTATATGTATAGGTCTTATGCGTGGCCGCTACTTTGAAAAAAAAAATCGAAATGGCAAAATAAAATCCGGCCATGCTTCATACAAAAATGTTCCAAACCCTTTGGCTAAACTGGGGAGACTCCAGATCGGCCACCTATAAACCCTTAAATCTTTTGAACCAGTGACCGGCAAATTCTGCTATTTGGCGACAAATTTCGACTATTTTTTTATGTTATCAAAATGAAAATCCCTGATGGTGGCCAGTCAGTCACACTCCATCGTGTTGAGATCTTTGCCCAGCGGTCGTTATGCATGCGGCTCACGTGACCCCCTTAATCCCATTTGAGCCTGGCAGCTTTTTTGCCCACGTCTGAACAACTCAGCATTATTAATGATAGGAATATGATAGGGAACTCTTCATGCGCCAGTCCGACTCGCACACTTGAGCAAGCACTGATGTCAAAGTTAAAAAAAAATAAGGTAAGTAATAAATGAAACAATCGGAATATTTTAATTAATCTGTATTATCTAAAATTACAAATCTTTCGTAATTTCAATCATTTCATTACAACTAGTTACCACATGATTATTCAGCACATACCATTAACTTTGTCGTCTAAAAATATCAGATTTACATTTTTACATCATTCTCTAACAATTAACTTTGAGGTTATTTATCTGGGGGGGGGAGGGGGGAGGGGCAGAAAACAGTTACTTTAGGCAGTCAAGTTGAAATGCTTTTACTGACCATTTTCAAGTCATAGGTACTGGATACAATATATTATTTATAAATTATGCACAAGGCAGAGATGGGTAATAAATAAAGTAAGGTTCTTTTGAGAAGGTAAAACATGACTGTTATTGCTTATGCGGTCTACTATAATCACCAGTTTTACACATCAAGTCAGCATTACTAAGAAATGATTAAAAATTATACAGAAAAAATATGCCAAACCTACAAAATTGTGCTGAATTAGTAACTAAAAGAAACGCTAGAAGAAAAAAAATTACTTATACTAAATATTCATGCAGCATGTTTTAGAAATATTGTTGATAGATATTGTTAATTTGAGAAACATAAATCATTAAGTACTTTTTTTTCATGACATTATACGCAAGTAATTTGATAAAAAAAAAAGTAAAAACAGAACGCATAGAAAAGTTGATTTATACTTATTGTAAAATGGCGACCCTGGAATGCCCAATGCTATATTATTTCTGGATTCTAACGCGTAATACAATGGACATTCAAGTATCGTCAACACCGAAGTATTTTATAATGAAAACAGTATTTCTAAACACGCTGATAAAGAAAATAATTGCACCTATTTCAATCTAAGACAATATTATGTGAAAACTTTTACAAATCAACACAAGATAAAAAGACTTCGAAAATATTCGTTAGCCGAAAATTCCCGAAGAAAAAACCAAAATGGCGTCGGAACGGAATTACCGCGAAACTTTATTTTGTGTCGACTTGTATTTTTTCATGTTTTAATTTTCTTATTTTTTTTTTATATTTTTCAAATTTCTGAACATCTTTTGTACTAGACAAACAATGTATTGCATTGATTCGGAAATAAAACATTCTTACGTAAGATTCCAATGGAAAATTATTTCACTCATTCAACACTACCAATCAATCGTAGGTATATTATATAAAAGCTGGAAAGTATAGTTACTCAGATATGAGTGTAGGTACTAAGGGTTATAGGGCACACTTGGCCGCATCGCAGCACAAAAAAAATCTAAATAAAATGAACCATCGCACTTGCGAATATGTTAGGGCGAAGTTGGCTGCAATACTTTCAAAGGAGTTTGTCAATATTATTAATTAAGAATGCCCAGGTACCATTATAGGTTGTTTTTCAGTACTTTACAAAAATCCAAATCTATGGAAGCAAAGGTAGCAAAATCTTTCTTCCATGTTTAAGAGGAGTGATGCCCACTTCGTCCTAATATAATATGCACTTACTGTAAGGGCATAAAATGGTGTATTTTATACATGAAATCAACACCTAATATCATCTAAAAGCATTGTCGTTACACATACATATTATAGCAATACAGTATGAATGTCGACCTCGGAATTTTTAGATTAAAAACATTTAGAACCTTCTTTTTAAATAAAGTCCCTTAAGAGCCCTCTTACAGTCCACTAGCGCCGCCAATCGAAAAAATGTCATAACTCGTAAATAGAATCAAAAATACAAAATGTGGTCTAATATTACTGTAGAAAAGGCAATAACGTAATTTTATAACACATTGTCACCACTTGAAATATAGCTGTTTAGCTAAATCGTGCATTTGTAACAAAAACGGCCGTTTATGTTTTGAATGCACGATTTAGCTAAACAGCTATATTTCAAGTGTTGATAAGGTGTTATACAATTACGTTATTGCCTTTTCCACAGTAATAATAGAACATATTTTGTATTTTTGATTCTATTTACGAGTTATGACATTTTTTCGATTGGCGGCGCTAGTGGACTGTAAGAGGGCTCTTAATCAGTGTTGCTTGGAACTGCGGCTATCAGATTTTTTTTTTGTATGTTCATTGCTCCAATTTTATTTTTTGGGTTTAGCAGTCACTAAATCTACCAGAAAATCAAAAAATCAAAATCTACCAATATTATATGTGAAATGGGAAAGAAAGTGTGTCAGAAAACTAAAAATGATATATGAATTAGTGCAGTTTCGTAGATTTTGTTGTGTAAGTACATGACTGAATAGGTCCTTCAATCCTACATGTTTACAGGGGTCACCCTCATCATAGACAGGCTTAAACGTGTAGGATTGTATAGGACCTATTCAGTCCTGACCCCGTATTCATAAACGTTCGACGCGTTTCCGATTCGACAACTCGTATATCTTACTTTTTCTGGCATTACGGAAACGACCGAGATAGACATACGACTTTCCGAATCGGAACCGAGTCAAATGGTTGTGAATAAGGGGCCTGGGCAGACGTTCCTTTATCACCCCTACATTCAGGCAGTTATGTCTAAGTCCCATGTTATAGCGTGAGATCTTATTGCCATCAACGGCCAGTCCATCATACTCATTATTATTTGCTTCAAGCTTCACAGTTTATAACTAAACTTACACTATCTTCCGTGATTTTCAATTATAGTAAGCTCCCGATATTTCCAAGCTGTTGCAAGCACACTGATCTATTCGGCACTGATGTATAATAGCTCAAAAATCCAAAGTCGACATCTCAGGCTGTATTGCATTCACTAATCATCATCTGTAAGGCAACCATTGGTGGAGTGGATAGTCTAAGGCATTGATGTGGCGGAGTGATTCTAATTCCTAGTGCGTGATCGTCAACGGAGTCAAGGGGGATGCGCTCGAGAATTTGCTACGAAAAGAATATAAGAATAAAATGTTTAGATATCTTATTGTATTACAGATGCCAAAACGGTTTCCACGTTTTCAGTACATTTTGAAACCCCCAAATACAAAGTCTTCATCGGTAATTTTAGAAAAAAAAAAAAAACAGTTCTTTCTTACAACAACACTTTTTTTTTTTAATTACTGATGAAACAATTCCAGAATACGTGGTAGCGTCTGTTCCACCTTGTATATTTTACAGCTTAATTGATGCAAAGGTAAAATATTACTGACATTTATGATTTGATTATGTTTGGTTGAAACAGATTCGCCAAATTATGGTGAAATACACTAAGAAGAGTTGAAGTTCACTCAATACATAAGCATTTAAGGCATTTATATATTTAATAGAGGGAAGTGACTTAAGACCATCATCTCGTTTTTATTTATTGCAAGAACGTGGTTTTCTTTTTTTCGGACATTTTGTTCGTCAACTTAGAGCGCATCCCCCCTCCCCGTTGCACGTTAAGTGAAGGTAGCGGTGTTATTTAAT
Organism: Xestia c-nigrum; assembly: GCA_916618015.1. NCBI lineage: Eukaryota > Metazoa > Arthropoda > Insecta > Lepidoptera > Noctuidae > Xestia > Xestia c-nigrum. The sequence continues at coordinate 11,750,305 of OU745248.1, forward strand.
ACTAGTTTACTTTGGTCGTTAGGTAACTTACGGAGCAAGGCAGGAGCGAAGCTAAGAATCAAGTTGACGCCGCCAGATCAATGATTTGAGTTGAAATACTAACTATTTTGAAGTGCTGTGGCAAGCCGTGTGAATTTTGTTCTTATTTTGTGGAATTTAAGGTTCAAAATTGCGATGAAGGAAGTTGTTACAAATTCTCAAAATTTGAACTGTAAATAAGATAAAAAATGTTCTTGTTTTGAATGTTTTTCTTATCAGTAATAACGTTAATTACATTTTATACTCAAAGTCATCAGTGTTATCGCAAAATAAACACGATTTGCCAAAGCACGTATTTTTAAAGTTTAATACATATAATGAAACACATTCTGCGAACACTATAGTTTAAGGATTCTTTCATACTTATACATAAACAAATGTAAAAAAAAAACACCCAAATAGATGAGATCCTGGCCGCTACCAGTTTCAATGTGATATTAAAAGCAGTGCACAATTCAATATACAGAAAAAGAGGTTATATTCAAGCTTTTATCAAGACCAGTGTTGTCAAGAATTAAAAAAGTAAACTTATTTGGCGGCAAAACAACATTGGCTAGCCAAAGTCAATATGGCGTCCAATGCTCATTTTATTACTACATACTATGATAAACCTAATTTATATGAGTCGAGCGAAGTCGGAATATTGGTTTAATTTGGCCAGCCATTGTGTAGAGTCTGAAGGAGTTTCTGTATAATACATATTTTATATATTCCTGTATTTTTTTAAATATTTATTTTATAGCTAAATAGACACAGCCTATTATTAATTCTTTATTTTTATAATATTATATATTTTTTTTATATTGACAACACTGATTCAGTAAACTAAAGAATAGTGCGAACGGGATAATTTGTTATTCAAAATGAAATAAATAGATGTAAGTTCTTCCGTCTGAGTTAAGGTATTCACTCACACATATTCTTACCCAACTATGAAGATGGGTTATGTTTTTATTTTTTTTACAATATCTTAGGCACAGAACTATAAGTTAAGGCACAAGTCTTAAATGGCACGAAATACAAGAAAAAGTTATTTGCTAGCAAGCTAATTGGTTTACATTTTACAATGTAATTTGTTGGTCAAACTGTAAACCAAATAGCTTGCTCGACCGTACATAAAATGACTACTTTTTGAACAACTGTGTTCATTCGGTATGATTTTTGTATAGCGTCAACGTCCATTATATAATCCAGAAAAGGCTCTGTATTAGTTTCTAATTGGCAGATGCCCACAGAATAATAAAGATAATTGTAAAATTCAGGCACTTTGCCACAGACTAGATTTGACAGAATTCATGAAATAGCTACAGTAATACATGGCATGGTTATTGAAAATTAATATTGCAAACAGCTATACAAATTAAAAAAGTAGATATGTGAGTGAACAACCAACCTCTTTGGAACTTATACATCTAGTGTGAGTTACTGTTACATTGTGTCGCTCGTACATATGTTCACTATAGTCTTTAGGGCACTTGATATAAGGGCTAGCCTTCTCGCTTGATGCTGGGCATCTGGGGTGGGGGCTCGGCGAGGCCCTTCACCTGGAATTCAACCGTAAATAGTTACACATAGGGTTTAAACAGTTCTAGCAGTACACATGTGTAGAAAGAACACACATTGTCTTCTTCTCTGTTAGAAGAATTCGGACAGCAGGGGGGTAGATATAGTTCTCTGCTGCTTTCCAACATGCACTGTGACTCAAACGTCAATAGGTAGGTTACAGGTTTCGAAATAAAGAATTGAGAACAAAATGGTCACAAAAAAGGCGAAAAATTTCAGAATGTCCACTTTTTTTGTTGTGCACTGGATTTTCAACTTTCTGTATTGATTGGAGCATTGCGAATGCACCAGACCTTTCAATAGTCAAAAATGCTCAGTTTGAAATGCTCAATTTAAAAGCGCTAAGCAGTGTCTTGAAAAACAAGTTACTGTTAAGACTACGTCATCCTATTATGGGCCTCTCTCGGATTGACTTCTCTAGCTTTACTGATTTAGGGCTAATGTGGAACACTGGCCGTTGGATTTGTCCAGCTCGCCCCGTCTTCTCGACGAGTTCTGCCACGACGCCTTCTAGCTGCGTAAGGGCTGTACTGGTCAAAATCCAGTGCGCCAAACTTATCACACGAGGGCTAGCAAAAACATCGCTTAAAATCGTCACCCCAAATATATGCAGCATGCTCTCAACAAGGGGTTTTCTTTAAGGCGATTAGGCGAGCTAGATTAGCAACTCTATTTGTGGTGGTTCAAACTTCGTTTGAAATGCTGTTAGAATAAAGTTCTAATCAGCTTGCACTACAAAGTGGTTGATACGTCAGTCGCTGCGGGCCAAATAGCGCGAAATTAGTGGTTTCGATCGATTTACAAAAAAACTATTGATTGGATTAAAGACCTAAAACACTATCATGCTAGTATATTGCTAGTAAAATTATTTGCCAAAAAATCAGAATGATCGCATGTATATTACTCATATTAGTATTTTTTTTTGTTTGAGAGATATTTTTAGAGATAAGTTCGTGACTTTTTTTATCGAGTCAAATTAATTTTCAAAACACTATCATGCTAGCATATATCCTGAAGAATATCATATAATATTTTGCTGGTCTTTTTTATAGCAGTGAATCATAGTAATTTAGTAATTATAAAACTCGCGTAATCGCCTTAAGAGAAATAAAAAAAATGTTTCCGTTAACTCGACAGATGGCGTTGATCAGACTACGTTACTAGGTGCCAAAGCCAAAACCCATAAAAAAACACACGTCACAGACGCTCATTGACTGACACTTTCGTTTGCATAAGCTTCCGAATATAAAAATTAGGTCTTAGTGAAATTATGTGACGTTCTATTCTTTGAAGTAACGTACCGAGACCAGCGCCATCTATCCAGCGACTAGGGAAGAGTTGAAAAAGAAAATCCCTCATTACGACCCAAGGACACTACATGTCAGAACCACGCGGCGATTCTCACACAAATCAATAATTGTATGAAGACAGAAGTGCAAATATAACAACAAGCAACCTACACGTACTCGTATATTGAAAACGGTAAAAACCAGTTACATAAAAAAAAATTGATGTATGTACATACCATAAAATATGCTTTATCAATAGTAATTGGGCAAACTCAGATTTCAAGTGTGAGTAGTACGACTAGCAAAAAAATAGCAAGGCAGCAACCAATATGTTTTTCCGTAGTGACCACTTACTCACAAAAACACAATGAAATGGTAGTTTGAGAAGTGGGGTTTACCATCGATTGGTGAGTGGGTTTCAAGTCAAGGATGGGAATCCTCTAGTAGGCGAATGAATACATGACGCTGTGCTGATAATAGTGCAGTAGATTATTTTGGAGAAGGTGGTATTTGACACTTGGCCCAAGATCGCAAAGGTTACTTTTTTACTAAAGCTTTTTAAAAAAAACAAGAGCTCGTCGGGCCATGCTCAGTGTAGGGTTCCGTAGTTTCCCGTCCGTCAAATGCTTGCATATACGATTATACTATAAACTTATTCCAGAAATTATTTTGTACAACTTTTTGTCTTGTCCATTGTTTTTTACTTTTGGAGCGATTATTTCCGAAATTATTGGCATTATCAAAAAATGATTTTCGTAAATCCCTATTCATTTTTAAATACCTTTCCAACAATTATATCACACGTTATGGTTGAAATAAAAAAAAAAATCACATCCCACTTTACATAATTATACCCTAATAAAACATTTTTTTCCAATTTTTATATTACCACTTTGTCGCCGTGATTGATACACATATTGGTACCAAATTTCAGCTATCTAGTGCTAACGGTCACAGAGATTAAGCGAGGACGGACAGACAGACATAGCGAAACTATAAGGGTTCTTAGTTGACTACGGAACCCTAAAACACTATTTACTTAGCGCTGCAAGTTGAAAATCCAAGTCTACGCGTTATAGACGAGTTGGGATTTGCCTTGTTGCATTCTCGATGTTCGGCTTAGTACAGCTACAGAGACTGACAAATCCAAAGCGCGATAAAAATCGTTGCATTAAAATGGCTCGCGTGGAGCAAAGAATTGTATCTAGGTTCGTATTCGTATTCGTTTATTTGCATTCCACAAGGTAAAACATTTGTTAACGCACCTTACATGAATCTAATGCTGCCTCATGGTGACTCTTCAAGAACCAACAAACAGTGGCCGACATTGGCTCTGAATTGAAGAATAAGTCATGTCATGTCCCCTTCCACAGTGGGATGACATAGGCTAAGAGTACAGTACAGAACAACTCTACTTTAACCAACGTCAGATGTAGAAGACGCCATCCTTCATCAGCCTTGCCTTTACCAAAGTATGTTTGGTGAAGCGCATTTCTTGGACATGAGCAAGGCACCGTATTCCCCTCAAATAATGTATGTTTATCTCACCTTAAGCCGAGCGGCGGTCTTGAGAAACGCGGGTAGCTGCTCCTGCGACACGTTCACTTCGCCTGCGTACATGAACTCCAGGATAGCTTGCAGGTGCAGGTACGACACATCCTTCAGGATTATGATAGGGTGCTTCGACGGATTCTCCTGGAAAATTGTTACGACGTTAGTAGGGGCTTTATACGGTAGATCTGGGCATGTACGTGCAAGGGCACTTTAAATTAATAGATGGAGTTGAATTGTTTTTTTGGTTTATTTTTCCAAAAGATAATAGATCATCGATCGAGGCTCTAACTCAAATTCTAGTGAAATTATAATGACCGCAGAGGTGGCAGTAGTTCCGACCAGATGGGATGGTTAAGCACACAAGGATCGACCATTCGAACGCTGCACAATATCGATATTTGGCTATTTGTGTCCAATGTGGCATTTTTTTAAATAATTTGTTCCATGATTAGATCGAGAGCATAATATCTGTATCTATTTATTTGTCTTTAAAATGCTGACAGACATAATTGGATACGCCTAGCTGCCTATCAGTACATGATATGTTGTTCTAAATCTAGATGCAATGCAATACTGCAGAATTTACATCAAAATAAGATGCTATGCTAAATGGTATATCTGACACTAAAAGATTTTTCAATTCAAACCAGTAGTTACTGAATTTCCTGAGGTTAGCACGTTCAACCAAACAAACTCTTCTGCTTTATAATATTAGTATATTTATGCTGACAGAGATAAATTGGAGTCGCCTAGCAGTCTATCAATGAACTAGACTGGGCCACAGGAAGTCACGGTCAATATATCGTCAATTCGGCGCGACTGTACATTCGGCGGGTGTCAAGTTCCGAGGTGCTAAGTAAAACATCCTGACCGACGCATGTGTTTATCATTCGTAACCATAACGTTATGTTTTTAATCACACTGAAATTAAATACTTCAATAATCATTTTTTTGTTAATGATTTGCATGAATTCTGTATATTTGAAAGGTTTTAATTTGCTTCTGTTATTATTAGCTATTTGAGTCTCACTGCAGGACAAAGGTCCTCCTTCCATCTTATATGTACTCCCCCGTAAAATCCCTTTCATGTAATTGCTGAAAACTAAAATCAACATTGGCGACCTTAAAAAAAGCGCCGAGACAATGAAGCTCGACGTAATCCCAGAGAAACAATTTAACTGTCTTGGATCCAACAATGGACTTAATCAGAAAAATAGCGGAGGAGCTGGAAAAACATAATTTCCACTTGCCTCCTTATTAGCAAGACAGAATAAGGCCAATAGGCACAAAGGGACGTTTAAGGCTTTTCCAGTGAGGCAGAGCGGAAACGAGCTGTGCCGCGATTCACCAATTACATGGCCATGCGACGCGACGCGACGCGATTCGCCATCCAAATCTTGATGTGATTAGTGAATCGCGGCACAGCTTGTCTCCGCTCTCCTCCGCTCCGGCTCAGTGGAACCGCAGCCTAAAACTGGGATAAGCCCAGTTACCCATTAATATTAATCAATATTGCACCACAGATTAATATTTATGGGTCACAAGTTATGAGCTGTTGTTATACTTGATTTTGCTTGTTCTTGTGATATCTTGTTGTGCCTACCACTGTTGGAGAACGGTCACTTCTCAAGTTCTCATGATGATAGAGAATAGAGAAGGAATGATCATTAATCACCACACTTGAAAATAAATCTAATGTTTTCAATAACTATCAGTCAGTGATTTCTACGATTAATAATATAATTGTTTAAGAAGCCCTCTACTTCTTCAAGGTCGACATTTTGAGAAGTAGATTTCTTAATATTAATGCCATAAACAAAAATAGCCTAGAATGTTCCCACTGTTGGGACACAGGCCTCCTCTCTATAAGGGAAAGTTGGCTATAATCCACAACACTGGTTAATAGAAGTCACACAGTTACAAGTCTTTGAATGTTTGGTTGCCGAATATAGTTTTTCCATATAAACTGTTTGCCTGATGATATATTTCCTTGATGTGGAAGCTAGAAATGTGTCTTTACATAACTTATGTTCCTAGTAACCCATCAAACACAGCTGCAGTTACTCACAGCCAGGCATAGTTACTCATCAATAATGCAAGCATGGCCTCTATTTGCTGCGGTTCGAACAATCGATATTACCAAGTCTAGGCTCTTGTCATTGTAATAACCTGTATATCGATTTATAGGGCACGGCAGTATGAGAATAACATAGTAGTTTTAACAATTCTCTTTGGATGTTATGATTGATACGGTTGAAAATTGTATCAAAATTAATTGTGATTTGAACACTACATTCACATTTTATAATTTCCCTTTACGACATTCATTTTAAAAAATTGGGTACCTAACAAAAGTAAAGAATTATTTACTGACAAAAAAAAAATGTGGTGGATTCATCATTTCTCATTAAAAGTTAATTACATCTTTTTTGTTGATTTTTAGACAAAATCGGAACTTTGACCTCCAATGCTCTGTAACTGTAAGGTTCCCAGTATGGAACAATACAGAAAAAAAATGCCACGGGACGGGATGACCTTGTGCCTTCTGGATTCATTTAGGGTTTTTACAATGCAACCCTAACACTGTCCTAGACTAAACTTTTTTAATTTGTATTTAAACACAGCAAAAAATACTTCATAAAACTTGATACCGCTACCTTACGCTACCTCACCTCTAATAAACTTTTGAAGTAGGGACTACACGCTGACAAGACCATTTTGTGTGCCTTACATGTCTGGCCCTCGCACGCTAGTGTCACCTGAAATATTTGTAGAAATTAGTTATGTGGAAGACAGTTCAGAATATTTTACACGCAGGTAGAGATCAAGGCATAGTACAGACAGAGTATTCTGATTCTCAAGTTTCAACCACTGGCAACTTGAAATTCCCATGTTTCATTAGATTTTTAATGATAGAATTATCTGGCAGATTTAGACGTTGCTACAACTATCAAGCATTAACAAAACCATTCAAAAGGCTGACAATTCCATCTATTGAAGTTGGTATGTGTGGTCAGTGCCAAAAAAGTACATGGTTTGAATTTTATGTGTTCATGTTGCACTAATACTTTGACAGTGGAGCAACAGTGACAAATTATGTATTTGAGTTTTGTTTAAAGTACCTGGCCTCAGACTGTGTGAATGCATTTCAATCAATGTGACCTGAGTATTTAACCCACCAAGCAGTTGTCTATAATCTGCCCTCTCCACAGTTTTTACAATTATAGTCATCATCATTGTATGTGAATTTTCTTATTCACTGTCACCAGTTCACAAGATTTTTGATGGGAAAGTTACTAAATATTTAATTAAAGTAAACTATTATAATCTGTCTATTTAGTCTACCTTGATCAATTTCATTTTGTTATAGAAGAGGGAACTCCACATTCTTTGCAGAATAAAAACTTCTTGACACCATGTATAAGACTGTTCAAGCACAGATATCAAAACAATATTGATTGCATTAAACACAATTAAAATATTAAAGACTTCAAATGCCATTACAAGTTGTTATCACATTTAATGGCTTGATTTGTTTGATCTGAGGATTCTTTTTATAAATCAAACCAAAAATATCTACTAAATTCTGTAGCTGTATGTTAATTGTTAATTTCATGACAGTTTCAAGTTTTTATAATGTCCCAGAATCTATAGCAGATGAGAGAGATAGAATGCAAAAAATCTACAACAGCAGTTTAGGTTATAACAGTTTGTTTGTACACAAATACAACATTATTTCGTCGTACTCACGTCAGTGAAGCTTTTCTCATCCCTCAAATGCCTGAAAGATGTCACCATATTTGTCTGGAAATCATTCCATTTGAGGAAGAATTGTTGATCACCCATTTCAGAAATTTATTACACTGAAAAACACAAATAAACGCATGAACGGTGATTAAATCGACACTCTTTTCACTTGTATCGTAAAATTAGTCTGTAGCAGTATTATAATCACGCTTTTTAAAATGATACCATCACAATTAAATAGTGCACTTTATATAGTTTACCTACGTCACTAGTTGCAATAGAAATGATGCTTACCTACGATCACTTGGTTACAATTATTATTTTCAATTTTGGTCCCAGTAGACCAACTTGAATTGTTGTACAAGGGCACCGCGTTTTATTTCGAAACTATCACAAAAAGTTAAGCAATTGAATCTCAAAATAAAGACGCTGTCTCGCATAAATTAGCGACTTCTTTCTATTTCTTAAAAAATCCTTCATTCACCTAGTTGGGGTTGCCAGAACTAGAATTTAATTGCACCTGTTTGGAAAAGGGAAAAGCTGATTGTTTTTTTAATTGGTTGCAGTCTAGTCCCACTAACAACTTCTTCATAGTTTTCATTTTGTCATAACACCAAAATCTAATAAGGAATTAGAGATCACTCAGACTTGCAGACCAATTCTTTACTCATGGCCCCGGCCGACATAAACTGTTTTTCTACTGGGTTTAAACTGCACTGTTGACTGTTTTTCGCTCAAACGAATAGTTTTAGCAATGTTGTTGATTCGTCTACCTAAATGTGGTAATTCCGGAGCAGTCAACATACTTGATTGTATTAAAAATATTTTGGAGTTGTGAATAAAATGCAAAATTTAAAACATTTGTGTCTAATAAAAATTCCAGTTTTCATTTACAAAATCAAGCCAAACCATAGTACAAATTCAAAGTTTCGAGTCGAGTGAATGGAAACTACATTACCCCTTTAGTGGGTAAATTCCAACAACGGTATCCCCAATCATTCATTGGCCATCGTTCATTCTAAAACGTTGAGATGCGTTCATTCAATTTATGATTTGATGTTCCTAAGAAGAAAGCATAACTTTACGGGAATTAATAGATAGCGATGAATTTTTATTTTTTTAAATATTTTTAAACGTTCCTGTATGATATAAAGGATTAGTTTGAATAATTTGAAAACTTTCACATTTTCAAAGTCGTTAGTGCCATCTTGTGTCGAGTAGCAATCGTAATGACTTTTAATGTTTCATTAAACAGCCATCTAGCGGACATTGATATAAACTACAGCTGTTCTCGTTAAAATAAATATTGAAATGGAAATCTGCAGGTATTTGTTTGTTAAAATATTAAAATAGGTGTTGTTAAAACAAGAAGCTTCACTAACTCAATTTGAATCAAATTAAAAAAAGAAGGAATCGCAGGTTCTCATGAACAAAAGCTCCAATGGTGTGCTTTAAAATATCTACCTATTTCAAAGCAGATGTTTCATAGGGTTGAAATAAAAGCATTTGTTTATTTTAATAATACACCATTATTTATTTGACAAAAAACCGTTTTTAAAACGACACTCATATTGCATAAAGTAAGAGAGGCAAAAGGTGAATCGTAACATTTTATTATAAGTATAATAATTGTATGATATTATTACTATTAAAATCATGCGTAATAATGGTAAAATTTAGTTTTAACTTACTTATACGAGAGCATATTTTTAAACACACGAACACTACATTTAAAAGGCCAAGCGGTGTTGCCACAATATCCTTAAAACCTAATAAACTTAATTACTTTTACTAGTAAGTACGAGATTACTACCTATATACTAATTATAATTATGTAACATTATTTTTTAATGTTATTATAATAGCAACTCATACCTACTGGCCTACTGGACGAAGCAAAATTATACAAAAACAAATCTAAATCTAAATAAATATAAATACAAATATCAAAATCATTCGCTTTTTTTCTAACTATAATTGACATGAAGCAGGATTCAGTTAAATTAATAAATACACTTATATAATAAAACTTACTTTGGTATACATTTAGTTTTAAACGAATATTATAATTTAAGAAGAAAAGTCACGTCTATCTTTGAAATATTTAAGAATAGTAATTACGAAGTCCATTTGGGGTTATTTCTTGAGTGATGCAAAGCTCTTTTCGCATTTGCTTCCGTTAAAACTGGTGTTTTAGACATTAGACGCTTCATCGCCATTCCTTTCCAGAGTAGGTACTACTCTGACTAACATTGCTTCTTTCATGAACGAACCCCTTGCATTAAACAGTATAATTTATACAATTATTGCTTAAATCTGATCAATATACGAAGTGCTCTAAAAAGAGCATAATATATTTATTAAATCCATAAATTCAATAATTATTATATTCTATTAAACCTTACAATTAAAATATATTTGGTATATAGTAGCGTTACAAATATACAAAGCACATTCGAACTTAGGTATATTCTAGCGTATGATTCGTCGATCCACAAAGGAGACTGTAAATCCTATGACTAACCTACCTACAAGGTTTATAACCTTAACGAAAAGATAATAATATTGCTGCACCGATATTTTACCGATAAAATAATAATTACAATTAAAGAAAACTCGAATAGATTTTTGAATAAAAACTAAATATTTTATTTCCAATAAAATTAGTTCCCAACATGGTTAACGGGCGTCCACCGCAAGCCATTGGTCAGAAACGTAACGTAATATTCAGAATTTATATTAAGTTATAAGTACACCTAGGAGATCCTAACCTTTTTCCTTAAAAAATATTCTAACCTCTAGTCTTTGTCAGTAAAAAATGCCATGAATTTGAGCAAACAAAATGTCATTTATAAATTAACTCACGTTTTAAGAAATTAAGGTCGTAGAAAAGTTCTAAAGTTCCTACTTATGGTTTTACTCTAACACTAGATTAGCATTTAACGACTGGCTTTTGCCCCTTGAGATAAAATGCTATGTACACTGTTTTTAACTATAAAATAGTTACCTAATATATCTAGAGAAAGAAATAGAGCTTAGCAGTATATATATACGGTAAAGATAGGCAGAAATATTCAAGAAAATATTACAGTAAAGATATTTATATTTTAGACAGAAATGTCTGCAGAATCTACACTATTTCTTAATTATTATTATGTAAGTAAACCATTGTAATAGATCCTTAAAACTATTCATTGGTAGTACAATTGGAGGTTTAACTTTAAATCTTAGAGTTAAATCTAAACTGTAAGAGAATGTAAACCTGATATTTTGGTATTATAGCATACATTAAGATAAGAAACAAAATCGTTTAAAAAGATGACTAGATCAATTTTGGGTTTGCGAAAATTATATGTTTTTGGCTGAACTTTATTACTAAAATGGGTGTATATATAGTACATGAAAAGGTATGAAAAATAGTACCCGACTAGATGGAAATGCAAAATTTATCGGCTCATCGATAGATTAACAGCTAAAACAGTGCATAATAGTGAAGTCATCAAAGATCAGTGTTTTTATTGTCTTTTAAATGAAAACATTATAGTATTTCAACAGAAAAATGTTTCCAAATTGATGAACTGAATTGGCCATACTCAGTCGTATATTCCGTTCAGTCATCAAATGTTTCCACAACAAATAAGGTGAGGAAAAATAATGAGAGGATTAATTCGATTTTTGGCTCTAAAAAACAGTAAAAGTGCACGATCTCTATATGACTCTACATAATAGTAATTAAAAACTGGCTTACATTAACATGTTAGATACTAAAATATAAGAGCTGAGTACATACTAACTAGAATTCAAAAATATACAGTGTACTTTTAAGAACTGGCACTACGAAACCTTCGTTGTTGATTACCCACATTTTTAAGCTTTAAAATAATTACATTAAGGCATTATAGGACGGTTTATACTTTAAATTAAGGCAGCTAAAGGCACCTAATTAAACTAGTAAATATTTACACGTTACTGCATTGAAGTGATGGTTACTTAAAAGGCATCACTTAATGCTTCTACTCGTTGCTAGATGGCGTTGATATTAAATTATACATTCGTTGAAGCTTCACTTTGGATAAATTCCATTTTTTAGACACTAGAAAATATATTTACGATCTTAGTGCAAACGTACAGGTACGTCTACTCGTTGCTAGATGGCGTTGTACAGTTATCATTAGATTTTGACGTTTGAACGTGCATGTTTTGCAACGGTATTTGTAGTCCCCGCGGTGCTAGAATGAGTCTAGCAGGCGTCACGAGGACTATAGCGTACTCTCATTTATTCACGCCAAGGATTTTCGCAGCCTCGTCTGCGGAGGAGAGTAGCTTGTTGATGGTTTTGTCGGGGATACCGAGCAGTTTGCCGATGAGGTCGCTGTTCTCCGGGTCGTCGGCCTCTGACGAGTATTTGCGCGAAGTCATGTCTAGTTTGAGCTTCTTTTCATAAGGAGCGGAGGGAGGCGAGTTGTTGTTGTTGACGTTGCTAGGGATTTCATTGCCTGAGCCGTCGTCGTCTTGGTAGCGATATCTGTAAAGATGAGAGAAATTAGATACGTGATTTCGATGGTTTCTTAATTGTTTTGTTTAGGACCGATTGCTTTCATGAAATTATCAGTAATCAAAAGGTTTTAGATTTTGGAGTTTTCTCATACTAGATACTGTACTCACCCATTAGTAACAGCATCTTCAAGCGGCGTATTAAGCGGGGAAGCCTCCTCATCATCAGTGATTTCTTCCCGGTGCTTCTTGCGGTGTCGCAGCATGCTGTGCTTCAGGGTAAAGCGACGTCGGCACAGGTCGCAAGCAAATGGCCTCTCTCCCGAATGAGTCCGCATGTGACGACGGAGGTCCTCAGCTGACCAGAATCGACGGATGCAGAATGCGCAGACCACCTAGAAAGAAATAAGATTTTGTAAAATAAGGCTTTAGACCGAAGTTAATGTTTATGGAAGTGGACTATCATAAAAAGTGCCTGCATGAGATGTAGTTTTATAGTCAAGAATTTGAAACTTACCTTTCTGTTAGCATGGTCAGGAAACTTTCCCCTTTCATCATCATCAGCGCTTTCGCTCCTGTCACTGGCAGCATCCAAGGCTCCCTTGCTGACCAGTTGCTCATATTCCGTCGTGTGTCCCGTCGCCAAGTGCGACAGGGCTCCACTCCTGTCTCCAAAAGACGCTTCACACAGGTGGCATTTGAAGACTAGACCACCTTCATTGGTTTCTTCCACAATTTCAGCGTTCGGGGAGTCTGGTTGAGAATCAATCCCGTGTCTTGACGACATATGTTTCTTAAGAGTTTCGTGGGATGAAAAGGTACTGGTAGGACAAGACACGCATTTGTAAGGCCTTTCTGGCACTGCTCTGGCGTCGTTTATTGGTTGCGGTGGGGATACGGTATCAGGAATTGGTTCAGCAAGGACCGCTCGGGCGGAACCACCATGCTTCCTTAATAGATGGCGGTCGCAGTTCGACTTGGTGGTGAAGAGAAGTGTGCAGTGCGGACACTTGAACGGTTTCTGTCCGGTGTGCGTTAGGACGTGGCGACGGAGGGACGATGACCAGGGGAACTTGCGGTGGCAGTAGGGACACGATACTCGATTGGGTGCTAGGCTGTAAGCTGACTTCTTCTTTGGTGGCAGAGCCGTGTCTGTTTCTGATCTGGAAAGATTAATAATTCGGTTAATATAAGCTTTTTTTCGAGTGTGGAAAGTGTGCCTATTATTTAAAAAATATGTATCTGTAAAAGTGAAAGAAGATTCAACTTACTTATCATCGCTGCCAGAGTTATTTCCCTCACTTGTGGAAGCGACTAAACCCTCTTCATCTTCTTCCTCATCGCTGCGAGTAGGCACCACCGGGATAGGTAGTGGCTCTTGAGTCGGCGAGACAGAGTTAGTTCCAGACTCAGTCTTATCATTGATAATAGGAACAGGCTTGTTAATCAAGTTCCCAGCGATTTTAAGGTCGAAGTCTTTAGTCATTTCCTGTTGGCACGTAGCCATTAGGATTTCAGCGGCTGCAAGGCGCGCTGCGGTGTGATCTTCCGCCTTGTTATCCTGATCAGGTTCCTCGTCTATTACTAGGGTATCTTCTTCATCTTCCTCATTGTCGGCTACTTCATCAGAATCTCGTCGCACAGGCGAGCGTTCTGATTGTTGCAAGGGCCTTTCAAGATGGCGAGCTAGCAAAGCGAATTTCATGCGATCACTTAGTGAGTCCGGTGTTGGGTACGGTGGTGGCGCTCTCGGGGCTGGTCTTCTGACACTCCAGTGCTGAGGATGTTGTTGCTTAACGTGGCGTTCCATGTTAGACCGGAGCGTAAACCGCGCCGAACATTGAGAGCAGGAAAAGGGTCTTTCAGTTCTGTACCTCCTTTGTTTCTGCTTGGGCATCAGAACACCATTCTTTATTACCATCTTCACGGAATCAGTTTGAGGGACGAGGGTGTTATTCATTGTTGGGCGTGGAGATTCAGAGTGTGGCGAAGGTATCGGTGAGATCGATGGCGGTGGTTTCTGCTCTTCTTCCTCTGGCTCAATTTTAGGCTGACTGTCTTGGTCATTAGGGACGAGTCTGCCACCAGACATGCTCAAGCCTCGCATAATTTCTTTCTGTATGTGCTGTTTTATTTCGGCAAGTTCCTGAGAATCAGTTGGGTGAGGAAAAAACGGAGGTTGTAGTAAGTAAGGGGCGATAGGAAAGGATGGTGGCAAAGATAAACCATGGATGCCAGGAACTGTGCCAGCGTACAGCTGCGACAGCTGGGTTGCATAGAAAGCTGGATCAATTTTAGGAAGCGAGTTTTCAAAAAGTCTTTGTGAGGCCAAGAGGAATCTTGTCCTATCGTATGCTGAAGCGGCGACACTTGCTGCATCGGGCTCGAAAGACGGTCGTGGTACAGCCTTAGGCTCCTCAGAATCGGTGTCACGTTTCTTCTTACTGAGATCAAGAACATCACAACTATTATTGTCACTGGTGCTCAAGTCAACGGGAGCTTCTTCATCGTACGAATCGTGTGAGATGTCGTTGGATTTGTACGAGATTTCTGGTGGCCTAAACTCCGGTATTTGCGTCAGCTGACCGATACCCTTTACTTTAATTCGAGGTTGTGTCTGCTCTACGTCTCTTTGGATAGGCAGAGGTAGAGGCGACTCGGGTAATGGCAATGGTAGCGGTTTGGTTGTTAAGTTAGTGACTGGATGTCTGTCGGTAATGAAACTTGGAGTAAAATGCGTTAGTGGCGTATCGCGTCCCGAACTTTCGTTTCGCCTATCAATGTCAGGGGTGTGGAAGGCGAGCGATCTCTTCACTTCATCCCTTGCTAGTTTAGAGTTCACTTCATCATTATTAGGATCTTCAGACGGATGGTAAATTATTGAGCGTTTCACATCTTCTCTTGTGACTTTAGCATGTCTATTCCTTAAGTGACGCTCGCAGTTGGCTTTGGTAGTAAAAGCGTAATTACAGACGGCGCATTCATACGGCCTGTCCCCGTTATGTGTACGCATGTGACGTACTAACGCAGCCTTATCTAAAGAGGCATGAGGGCACATGTTACACTGATAAGGTCCCGGGCCCGTTCCGCTCAAGTGCACTCTATTGTGTCCTTTCAACGCTCTTAGGTTAGGGAACTTGGCAGGGCACAACCTACAGGGGAACTCTCCACGGAGCTTCATTCTTCTGAACTCTGCTGCGAAGTTGTCTTGGGTTTCCTCTTGATCTCTGTCCTTGATGATAGTGTCCGGAGGAGTAAGAACTGAACTTTCCAAAGACACTCTAGTGCCAGTGAGCCTCTCTAAAAGGCCGCCAGCTGACGTGACGTTTAATATCGATTGAATATCTGCCAAGTCGCGAGCGGCATCGATGTGTCTGATGCCGTTGGTAATATGATTATCATCGAACTTGGGAGTGAATCTGTCCATTGGTGGTGTCAACGTGCCGGGAATGCCAAAAGATCTGTTTCTTAGATCTAATTTGGCGAAGAAATCCTCCCTGCGATCTCTTTCAGGGCTGGGAATTCGGGTGGCGGAGAGGCACGATTTCCTGTGAATGTCCAAAGCTTGTCCACAGGGGAAGTCTCGGCAGCACATGTCACATCTGTAACGCTGGTCGGTCACTGACACGTGCGCGTTCCTCTCGCAGACTCCTCTGGCAATTTCTGGGAACTTTTTGCTAGAGAAATCGACGAAGGTAAGATCGTCGAAGCCATTCTTGGTGTCGTCACTGTGCGCAGTGAATCGGTGGATGTCGAAAGCGTTGACCGAGTCGAATCGCTGCCGGCACTTGGGGCACTCGAACCTTGCTGTTCTTTTGTCCATCGGGATGGGAGATGGTGAGGTGGACGCGGCACGTTTGCGTGCTCTCCTCATGTCTTCCTCCTCGCTCCTGTCAGATCGGTTGTCACTGTCGATGCTCGTCGTCCTAGTGACGCGCAGCTCCTGCTTTTCAATTTGAACGCCGTCCATTTCTTCGTCGGCCTCGATTTTAGCTTCACTGATTACCTCCTCTGTTTTGATTTCTGTAACAAAAGAGTACATGTTACAATTGATTACGGATTGTATGTTTGAATAACGCGGGGCGCTTTCTTACAATTCCAAGAAAAGTCGACAATAGATGAGTCAGGCAATTCACTTGTGCGAGGTCGCCATTTAGAATAATAATATCTAATATTATTATCATTATTGGAATCGATTCTAGCCACAATTGGCTAATAGATTTCTTACTGTATTAACTAATTATTTGTTTGTTTGTCGCTACTCGATAACAGATGGCGTTGTTTTGTTTTGCAGTAACCTATGCGCAAACAATTGGCTATCTTCTCGATCTAATCCTAATATATGTATAGTTTAGAAAAACCAGCGAATCATCGAAGTGAATCGAAACCTAAAAAGCTTTTGTCAATTTTATTCTCATGAAAACAACCTTAAACTAAGTACGATACGAATTAAAATCGCACAACAGCCTCCATCCCTAAAGTTCTCAAACCACAACAAAGTTCTCGACGTATGATTCACACTATCTTTTGTTTTAAAATGAACCGTAACTACGAACAAAAAACCGTTCTAGTTGCTACGAAATAAAGCGTATTTCTCCTTGTTACAGTTCCCGTGAGCCTCGCTGAGGCTATAGGGCACAAAAATCAATAAGACTGACACCTAGTGGGCTATAGCTAGAGAACTGTATGGTTGGCAAGCGACTGAGTCACGTAAATGCTATCAGATCGTTGTTTTGTGAAAAGTAGCGATTGTGAGATACTTTAGGGACGTGCAATGAATAAATGCGAATATTTGGCGGGTAATTCCATAAGCTTAAAGCTCGATTTTCATGATTATGGAAAGCACAATCTTTTAAGACCACTAAAAGAATCCAGACAACATTAAACAAAACAAGTGCCTACAAAACATTATATTATAGTCACTGTCGTTTAGTTGAAAACCGAGATGGCATTGTCTTGGAAGGGAAAAACATATTATAAACTAATAAAATTGTAAACTAAAACAATAAAAGAGGAAGTAAATGTTATTGACGTATTGCTGTCACTGAATGAAAAGTTACTATCGGTTTTATTTTCTGCCAAAAACATAGTGGGTCCCAAAAGAGTACCTTGAGGGACACCTAACCTCTAAGAACATTGGAGTAAAATTCACAAAAAAAAAATCACTGTCAGATTCCCAAGAAAGATACGTAGATTAGAATAAGTATATCAGATGCTTTCGTGAAATATTAGCATTTGTAGCATATATTTAATGAACGTGCTGTGAATAGTTTAATATATTTGGCTGGTAAAACACAGATTTTATTGAGATTAGTTCGCGCCAATGTGCGTTGATGAATTTGGTGATGTTCTTTTGGGGTATTTTATAGTCTATGATTTATCAAAAAGAATGACAGTGAGTTTTAAAAAAAAGGAAATACCTTATTTCTTAATATTTCGATTGATTTGTCTACTAACCGCCAGCAGAAATCAATCCCGTAGGGTCGTAATCGCATTTAAAACATTTGATATTATCGTTTAAGATTCTTGAATTAGGTAGGCACAAAGAATTTTATTCCCTACTTGCTATAAAGAAAACACACTGAATCATCTACTTATTATTATTATACTTCGGGCTTTCACTTAAGTCTTTACACAATAATGTCTATAAACTGCGTAGTACCTACCCAGACAGCTGGTTCCATGAATGGATAAATCTTTTAACCAACACATTCTATTTAAACCCATTTAAATGGCAGCACTGAAAAAGTCACTTTAGTTTTAGCAATATGGCAACACTAACACTAATCCACAGACTTGAACTATTTTTTAATTTATTTACGACATGTCATGAGCATGGTTCTTCAATGAATGTTAAGCTCAAACAGGATCGTGGTATATGACGCCAATCACATCCCATAGTAATTACCGAGCAGGACAATACTTCTGACTCATAGTACGTCAGTAACCTATATACGAGATTACTAATCAATGCATAATACCAAATAAGGTATAATATTATATAATCAATTAACATTTACCGCTTTTCGGGCGAGAGGAAAAGTTTTGCTTTTAAATATAGAAGGTTCATCAATGTCGTCAGTCAGAATAGGCATGTATATTTTTCTCTATGGTATTCATTAAAATAAAGTTAACTTTAGAGACAAAGAGGAAAGAATCTCAAATGTGGGGATCCTAAGCTTAGTTTATGCAAAAAAATGCTCTGTTGGCGCAAGTCCAAAGAAAGGAAAACAAAATACATTGCATGACGTAGGGTACAAAATTTGACACCTTCCTCCAAGAATTTCATCGTATTCACCTAAATTACATTCATAAGTCGTATATCATGACTATTTAGATAAACACATCCGTTGAGACTCGAATTACGCAGAAAATGTTCACATCACTACGTTTTTTTTTTGCATGGAGATATAAATGAAAATGTTTACAGAATTTTGGGCACACCTTTGTTATGATTTCGGGAGGTAGGTATACACTCTATAGAGGTGAATTTCGTTTGCAAATTTTCCCGGATCTGTTATTGTGGGGAGGGAGATTTGCACCCCTATTTCAACCCTCTGGCTACGCCCATGAGATTTCCCCCTAGGGAGACAGACTGCCCCAAACTAGAGGACGGTCGAGGGGCGGTATACGTGTCAGGCAAATATCTGCTTTATAAGATGAAAAAGTAGATGAGAATTGCTTGATAAGGAGCCAAAGATTTGTGTAGAACGTCTACGGTTTTGGCTAAGATTAAGTTAAGGGATAAATTATAAACACTGCTTTTCAGCCACGGTTACAGCCTAAGTTAAAACGTCTCTCGATTGTAAACTATTGTTATGAATATGCCCTAAACAGAAGCAACTTTGATTACCGTGGCATCAATTGCGAAAACTGTGCCTCGAAGTTTACACCTTCCAAATCTTGCAAAAGAGCATTTCCAGTCTACGAATCCACGATCCTAGATCTTTTATCATCGACACCTTTTTCTCAACATAATGCTACTCAGTTCACATAGCAGCAAGCTTTTGAAGAAATCATGAACATGCAAATGTATGTATCGTGTCGGGTTTTCTTAGCAATAATCATTTCACGCAATCTTGTTTGTAACTTGATGCGTGTGCG
The DNA here is from genome assembly GCA_916618015.1 of Xestia c-nigrum. Taxonomy (NCBI): domain Eukaryota; kingdom Metazoa; phylum Arthropoda; class Insecta; order Lepidoptera; family Noctuidae; genus Xestia; species Xestia c-nigrum. The sequence continues at coordinate 11,770,095 of OU745248.1, forward strand.
CATTGTGTAGTGGTGTTACACCGGACTGTAACGATTTAGCATGTGGTTCTAATGTTGTTTGTTTATCATTAATTGGGGTTTTATGTGGTCTTTAGGCTTAAGTATTTTTCAATAGATGTTAAAATGTTTGTGGTGTAGCTTTAGAAATACCTGCTTCGGCAATGGCATTTGGTATTTCAAAAACTGAAGACATAATTGCTTTTTTAAGGGTTCTTTAAATAGTTTTGATAACTAAAATAGAGTTAATTGCCAAACTATTCGAATGCAAATTCTGAAAATTCTGCACACAACAATGTGAACCACAGATTAAACGAATGCATTTCCACCAATAACCGCGACGGTGTAACTACAGCCATATTTTACGCAACATGTACGAGGAAAACAAAAGTGAAGTTTATTAGTCGCGAATGTGTCGAAATTGAAAACGTATTTATTCTCGGAAACACTCTGAAATGCGCTTATTACACGCTTTTGGCAGCACGCGTTCAACGAACCAACGAAATAAATATTTATTTGTCAACTTGGTCTTAATCGGTTATTTTCTTGTACAATAACAGGGAAAAATGACGCGAGAGCAACAAATATGGTTGATTTTTAGTCAGTTGTGGTCAGGAAAAGTTTATGCTATTGATTCATATACAAATTCTACTGACGACAATGAACAGATGAGTTCATATTGGAATGGGTAATATAAGTTGATTCTTCTTTTTTAAACTTTCACGATCAGAACACATATAAAACATGGGATCATATGGTGTCGGGATTAAATGAAAGGTAAATTCGCGATAAATACCTGTCTTCATAATATGTTTTATAATAAGTTGATTTGCCACTAAAGGTGAATGAGCTCAACGAATTTCATACAAACTTGACTAAAGTCAGGTGGGTTATATTAAGGAGACGATTCCAGGTAAATTAGCTAGCTGTAATACTATGAAGCTGCAGTAGGCTAGTACTAAAAGTTTGAAACTAGCCCTAATAAATTGTATACTAGCTAGACCCGACAATTTCTTCCTTACGTCCATAGCGAAAATATATTCTCCATCGGCGACCGGAAAACAAAAAAAGAATTCTAAATTAATATTCAACGTCCAGTAACACGTGTAAAGGGTCATCAAAATAGTACAATCACGGAATAAACACCATCCGAATTCAACGTACACCCGAGTTCAATAACTTCATATACGGAGAAAAGGTGTGACATAGAAGCGCTGGCGCACCGTGACTTCCTCCTTCCCGCTTATTCGGAATTTAAATCGACCTATCGCCATCCCGAAGTGTCCCGAAGTCAGCCGAAGGTGCACGACAATAACTCTTATTGTCTGCATAATAAGATGGTTCTCTTTCTAACGGTGGGCGGCGCATATTATAAGCTATTTGATTGATATGTCGGGGACGTCGCACAGTACCGCTGCTTTCTTCAACACTCCAATGAGCCTCAACGGTACTGAATTACACCATGTAGTATCTCCAAGCCGTCACTTATGGTGTCGCCATCGGCAATTACCTGACCATACGGGTTTGCTTTCGCAACTGTTGTTTTGCTGGGAAATTGGAGTATTTTGCACGGTATTATGGTCTAGTTAGGCTTTCCTGGCGGTAAAGTTAACTTTGTCTGTGACAACTGAGACAGCTATTGTCTAGAAATTGATAATGTGGTGCGCGGACGTTCATTTTGTACATTTGTTAGTGTTGTACTCGTTTCGGATCTCGGGGGAAACTTAATTATGGGTTTATGCAATTGGTACGACATTTTCGTGGAGATACTTTCTATTTGTCGAAGCAATTTGTCACTTGAAAAGGTGCTTGTGTTTCTTGAATTGGCAGCTGTCTTCAAACGACTACATTTCAAAGTTTCAGCAAAGAGGTTTCATTCACAAAAAAATCCGATGACAAACAATTACTAGAAGTAATGAATGAAGTAAAACAAACACGACAAAAAACGAATAAAATCAACAAAACAAAGTTCACCTCATCATCACTCTATGGTCGTACTGTTTATGGTTTTAAGATGGCGTCGTGATTAATGCAAGTCAGGAGCGTGCCTTCCGCAGTAACGGTGCAGTTATGATGCCACGTTGATGTCTGCCTTCAATATTTTATAGGACGTTATAGTTCTGTTGGTTACTGGGACGGTGGGCTAGCTCCTGGGCTGCTTTTGGTACATCCAAAACGTCTAAGCAAGTGGAATAGTCTTCATGGCGTTTTATAATGGCTTATAGCAGGATTGGCTTTAGCTTTCGATGGCTTATGTCAATCAAATACAAGTTTGACTTTTCTTTCATCTGTCTCACTGTTAGAATGTCAGGGCTTCAGGTTCCGATTTAGGGATGAATAGAAATGTAGAGTTTTGTCTTCATTTGTCACCTTTCCAATTAATGTAGTATCGGCACTGCATATCTTTTTACATCCCTTAGATAATATATCATCATATCTCTATCTTAAAGGACCTCTATCTTGAAGACAGACAGAGTCACTTTAGCATTTATAATATCAGTGTGGATTAAATTAATTGTTGCTAATTCTAAATCGTTTTTCATACAAAATATCTCGATATTTTGAAATGACTTTGACATTGTTTTCATTTCAGAGGAAGTCGCCGATTTAGTTACTTCTACTTGTTATTAGAACGATCGAGGTATCATATTCGTCATTAACGTGTTTATTAATATCTAGTGTCCGAGCTAACGCGGGCGTTTCCAAGAAAATAGAAATATTTGGCGTAGTAGGAATTTTATTAATGAATTATGCTGATCTAACGTAAGCTGGGTCGTGTTTTAGGTGTCTTGTTTCAATGCCTACGTCAAGACTTGTTTTGACATGATGGTGGAGCTTAGGAGTTGAGCCAATTAACGGAACAAATAACGTTACGTTTCTGTTAAGTAATAGACTTATGTTCTTAAAATAGAAATATTAGAGGGTTTTTAAAGATGCAAGACAGGATGAAATATTTTCCGGAAATTGTATTTGGAATTTGAAAATGGAACAATTGCTTCGATGCCTTTTTTGTTTGCGAATCGACTATTGCGTAACAATAATCGGGGTTTTCTTTCAATCGCTGTGTGTACCTCCACACTCAGAACTATTTCTCACTCAGAACTATTCCTCTATTAGGTACCTGCGAAGCACTTAATTTCAAGAGCTCTTATGACAGTACAAACAGCCAACAAAGATCCCATTGTACCATCTAGTGACGTCATTCGATAAAACGAAATCTCGATACGAAATCAATCAATCGCACGCCCAAAAATGGTTTCCACTCGATCGCTCGCTTTCTCCGAACGGAAAAGCGTCCCAATTAGGCGCATACGCAGGTCGCGGGGGCCAGAGGGAGGGGAGGGGTGAGGTACTGGGCAGTAGAGATGTGAATAATTGAATGTTAATTCGTTTAGGGCCCGAGAGATGGCGGGACCGTCGACCGTGGTTCGTGAGGTGGTTACCAAGTGATGCCACATATTTCTTGCTGAGTGCTTTGACACTGAGTTAGTTTGGATGTGGCTTGATTGATAGGCAGACAGACACGCGTATAGTTTAGTGTTAAATCTGAATAATAAAGCGCGATTTAAAAGAAAAGCTACCTTTTTTACCAACAAGGATAACTTAAGATAGGTAGATAGAAAAAAATAAGACAGGTAAAAAAAGATTTGGAATACATACTTTTTAAAGAGCATTTTTTGTACGTTTTAATATATTAGGGTCACCATCCCGTCTAAATTGCCGGGACAAAATAAAATGTTACAATAACAAAAAAATCTTCTTATAATAAAACTGTCTTGAATGTCGATAAAACCAATGATAGGTGTGTTGCTTTTATGTACCCATACACGATCATAAAGTAGTAAATTTATTTCAATTACAATGGATTTTACATACACGTGCAAGATTATTGATTTAATTAAGAGCAGGTAACACAGTTGTTACATTGACGTACTTTTTCTCAAGTTTTGTTTAAAATCATGACCATGCATCTTGTAACTTACCAAAGAAAAAAAGAAAATAACAGAAGAAATAAGTTTTTGTTCAACTGTTCCACAACGGTCATTTTTACGTCTTGGCCAGCAAAAAGCTAGATTAAAGTAATAGTCTATGCGTGTCATATTAGAGTTAGCAGTGACATATTATAATTTATAAGTACTTATAATTTTATAGTGACAATATAATTATGATCTACATGTATTTCAGAACAATGCCTTATTATTATTCCTCCAAGTATTGGGGCACTCTGTGGAGCTCAGCTTAATTTATCAGCCAGTGACTTCTATCAATTCCTTATTTGAAATTTAATTGGCTATAGGCCAGTTTGTATCTTGTTTGGCTGCGATATATTGTTATCTATGGCATAATATTACAAATCAATGTCTCGAGAGGTTTTTTTTAATACAGCACTATTTAAAAAGTGAGCAACACAAGATAATTACAAGAAATTGTAACAGGCCTTTACAGGTTTGTCATTATTTGCCGTTTTGTATTTACAAACAGCAATTAGGGCCGGAAGACGACACAAATGGGTTATCAGATAAAGTACCGTTGGTGCTACACCTTCGGCAGACGTCCTAATCGGTCAGAGGACATTGAGAGCACCTAAAATGTTTAGTGAGACATTAAACGACTGATAAATACCTATTTGCATTTGGTACTGATAAAGTAGCTGGAAATGCGAATGTTTCGTTAAAAAATTAAGAGTTGTTTTTGTTTTAAATGGGGAATGAATATGTTTTTACGTATTTTTTCTTCTGATGAGCTAAGAAATGGCACGTGTATCGATAAAACACTAGAGACGATATTAATGTGAATCATGTGTCGTGTCGTAAATTGATTCATATTTTCCTTTTAAGATGATAGTCATGATTAAACGGAAAAGGAAGTAGATTAGTAAATCTAATCTAGAGAACGTTTTGTGATTTCCTAATACTGCTACATAAGCATTTGTTCTTAGTGATTCATATGGAGTGCCGTTGAAATATTTATCTTACTCAAAAGTCTTTTTCGTGTTCTACTTTCTTTATCTAAACCTTGATTTTAACGCCTATTTGGAAAGCCTTTATTTGAAAATAAAAGCACCATGATAAATGCCAAGTAAGTACATCTAAAAGGTGATATTAGGTCATGTTTAAAAACTGAAGAATGATGAATGCAATATTTTTCTACCAACTAAGGAAATCAGACTATCTTAGTACTACGTTTATTGTGAGTTACCGAATGATGTGTGACGTAAGCAGTCAGTCATTCCACGGAGAAAACATATTAAAGCTTTGCATTGTTCCCATTTGAAGCTCCATCCTCCGTCCTAGATATCACTGAATCTATTGGTTTAAGGTACCGTTGTCTGCATGAATGGCCTTAAGATGTCTGTTGACACAAGTGTATGACACAAAAGGATGTTAGGATCTCTCGAGAGATTGCCGCGTCAGCTGAGCAAACCGAATTCCGTGTCCGATTGTCTTAATGAGTGTCTAATGAGATATTTTGTGTTATGTTTGGCTTACGAAACCCTGCCTTGGTTTTGTTAAATCTTACTGTTTGAACAGTGGGTCTTAGAGGACTTTATTGTACCGCGTGCGTAGAAGAATTTCGAGGACGGATCACTGATGGTCTGGGCAGAACTTGATCGGTATGTAATTTAGTATGTTATCTGATTTTATCGTTAAACGTGTACGGGCTCATACAGATTGAACAAATCAGATCACTTTTGTTTGAGTGAAAATCCCGTAACATTTTGTGAGGGAGATGAAAAACAGCAATGTTTATTTCAGCATGTAAGAATATTGATAAGTTGATAGATATTGTATGAACGCAGTATTTTCTAGCAACGTGTCCTCTAAGTGCCGTAAATGTTATTTGAAATAACAATTGTAGATATACACCTGTGATGGCACGCCACAGATAAGAAGAATATACTCAGTTTAATTACTTCTATTTGAAGTATCAATAAAATAGACAATAAAAATTTGCTTGCAAGCTTCGGCTACTTTACATAACTATAAATGAAGAATCCGTCAGATATGTCGCTCAATACCGGATGCCAAGTCATAAACATTATCAGCTGTTCTAAAACGTTGCAATAAAATATGAGGGTAGTCGTACAAAGGCTCGGGTGTCGAATACCGCGCGTGCGCGCCATCAGTAGTCAAGTTGCTGTCATTAAGCGTGTTAGCATCTTGTTGCACCGGAGATGCGATGGTTGGTGGTTTTAATATCAGAATAATTTGTATGAATAGAATGCTGGCTTGATATAGTGGTTATATGATTATGAATAAAACGATATAAATAGGTACTTACGTTGTGAGGTTGGCGGTTCGGCCGCGGGAGGCGCGGGGGCACTGGCAGCACCCTGCATTGCCCGCGACGGTCGACCGCGCCTGCGCCTATGATGACAAAAGAAAAAACTATTAATTTATTTTGAAAATCGATATCAATTAAGTTCATTATAAAGTCGAGATTAAAGCAGAGTCTAGACTGAAACTTTCAAATTATATAAACGATTTTTTTCAGGACTTATCCGCTTGAATATAAATGATGGTGAATGTATTTTAAAGCAGGTGCTAAGTCAAATTAAACAAAAGTAATCGAACGACTTATGTGGTTCCATTTCATTTTATTTTTATGTTCTTAACACTTCAAGTTTACTTCTTAATAATGCATAGTACCCGTATGTTTTAATTGTAAGTTTAAAGCGGTTTTATTTATTTTATCAAGCACTTGTGTGGTCTCTCTTCTTAATAGTTTTTTTATAGGTATTTATTGATAAAATAAATTTTGAAAAAGATCATTGTTAATTTAAGAAAGATCATGATCAAATAAAAATAGATGCATAAAGCTCGAAATCTTTGTTATGGTTTTCTTTACGTTTGGTGCTCGTTTGATTTAGAAAATACGGAAAATTTGATAAGAAAGTTAATAAAAAATAATTGATTTTAAGATCCTGCTTTGTTTCTCCATCTTTGTACACATAGAATATCAATATAGTAAAAGATGCATTTAGCAATTTTATTCTGTCGTCAAATAAAGTATATAATACATCTTAGCACTTGACGAATGGGTACTTATATAACTCCAAACTGAGTAACTTAAGTTAAAACATCTAAAGTAAATACTGAAAATTCGATAAAACCAGCTCGTAAGTAACAAAGAGCATTGAGTCACATGTTATCTGCGGCTTCCTGCGACACTTGACGCTAATCATCGATCGGCGAGAAATGAGGGTACCTAATCTACGTACACCTATCTGTTGGGTGGGGCTGCCAGCTCTGAGACGTGGGTTGAGACTGTCCTGTTTTGGGTTTTGATAGGTTTCTTTTTCGTGTTTTATACAAAACGTGTGTCCGACTGGTACTTGTCATACCAGACGGACATGGCAATACATAGTTTATTTATAATAAGATAATAAAAAAAAGATTATCATCGCAATCGTCTCCATTATTCTATTAGAATGACAGGTCATCTGGAAAATACTTAAAGATAAAGATGGTAATCAATAGACAAGTATTTAGATACACAATCAATTTGTTATTTGTAATGGTAAAATGATCAAAATGCAAAATTCGCGAAGAACCTGCGAAATCCTATACCAATCTATCAGAAAGATTTGGAAGTGTTGGAAAATCTGTACTGGCTATTTGAATGAATCTTTTAATTTCTTTTTAAATTATAGCCACTATAGAAGTTCAGTGCGTCTGAGTGTCTCGCCGTTTATTATAATCCAGACAATGTATGCTAATTTACCTATCGACTAGCATGATACGGATGATACCTACTAATTCAGGCATCCATGGATTGTTGTTAAAAAGAGTTATTTTTACCGTCGCTTTAAACATTCAATGCAGCGTTACAGCATGTGAAAATGAAAGGTAAATAATTATTTTTTGGGGGCATCATTATTTCTCCTAGTTTAGACGTGATATGCATTATCGATCCAGCTGTTGCAACTCACTCTGACACCCTCGCTCATCGCAGAAAAGCTTCTAATTTTCTCGTTTATTTTTTTTCAATTTTCGGACACCTTTCTTAAATCTTAAAAAAATAATCAGTGCATGCTTAAAAATGTGTTGGGGTATTCACAACACATTTTCCTTAACATCAGGAATCCAACCCACAAAAACATTTATTTTCTTGTGTCCCGTAATTTTCTCCACATCGCACTGCCACCCTACTCCGTTCGCTAGTGCAGCGCACGCGCGTCTGACCTATTATAGTCCAGACAATGCGAGCGAATAACCCGCGGCTGGTATGCGACTATGTACTTATGTATTACTAGTGCTTATTCGTTACCTGAATGCTACTCACACAAACAAACTCCAGACAGTTTTATTTCAGCAGTAAATTGATGATAAAAAAATGCTGGAATGATGAGAAAAATACAAAAAGCAATGCTTGCAACACTGTTATGACATTTTGAAATGTCATCCCAGGTGTGCCAACACTACAATCATAATTTAAAAAAAAATGATCGATAAATAAAATCATTCAAAATTGATCGAACAACAGTTGGGTCATTCTCAAAATTCGGAAGTTCAAGATTTAAATTGGCCAAAAGTGAGTTGACCGAACTATTTTTTTACGATTTCATACAATACGAGCGAATAACTCAAGGCTGGTATGCGACTAGTTATGTAGGTACTTACTTGTGTATTACTAGTGGTTACTGGTTGTCTACAGCTCTGTTCGTTACTTAATTAACTGGTAGCGTTATGCTGTATTGCTGTGTACCTAGGTGAACTGGATTTTTACTAGGTTATGCAAAGTTGTTGAATCTTTAATGTTTAAAGAACAGGGTTCGCCGCTTATTTAAACCGAAAAGCAGAGACAAAAGATTTTTCATCGTTTTATTCTCAAGATTTCAGTTTTTGACTTTGGAACAACACTTCTGCGTTCCAAAATCAAATTCAACATCAAGGATTTGCTGATTTGGATTTGGTTTGCATCAAGGATTTTTTGTGCTTTTCGATAGTTTATGTCAATCTATTTTTAACTTTTCCACTATTATTTTCGCTGATAGAATGTCTCTTTTTTGTCTAGATCCCTGCTTATTTCATATCATAACATTTAAATTCTCTAATTAACTTGTTAATTCATAATTTCTCAGTCATATCTCAGTATTTCCCTTGCCTGGAAACTTCACATCTTCTCAGCTTTCAAGAAAACGCTAAATGCACTGAAAACGACGCTCATCGGCGCCTTTGATGATCAGGATTACAGTTTACTCGGAATCGTAATACAATATTAATATTACTTATCTTGGTAGGCGGCTCGCTTTGAACTCGGAAATTGTGGTTATCTATAAGACCTGATTTTGTTCAGTCATTGGTGGATTTGATTCACCGGTTTTTGAAGTAGTGGTGGAGACATTTTGAAAGAGTGGTGGTCCTAATATTGTTTTACATTAACAGGAGCTTTTGCACTCACCAATTTTAAATAATTTAGAATACGAACAACTTTTGAAACTTTTCTTTTCGGATTCCAACTAGTTGTTGGCCTAATTTCCAATACTACTTTCAAGTAAAAAACTTATGAAGACAGTTTAATTTCAGCTGTAATTAGCGTTAATTTTGAACAACAAACTTTAAAATATTTATAAATAAGAAAAAGCGATGCTTCCGACATAATTTTGATTTAAAAAATATATCTTGAAGAGCAACATTACAGTTCAAATTAAAAATCGTTCAATTCCAATGGGGTCATTCTCAACATTCTGCAGTTTAAAAATAGCAAATAATAATATTTAAACTGATGTAATGCTTTATTTTTTTAACGATTTCCATTATTGTTACATAAATAAAAAATCATGTTCACATTTTCCATGTTCCCATTAAGAATGTAATAAAATAAAGCACCTATTGATTCCGTTATCACGAGTCACAAGGATTTCTTCATTATCAGTGTGCAGACGTGATCGGATGACTGCTTCTAATCTCTACCTATTGTTAACTAATTATTACATGTATTTTTTGTCAAGTAGATTGAGTACGTTGGTAAGGTGATTTGAATCACGTATTGATTCTTATGTAATATTGTTATGTTGTTCTGGGATCTTATCGAGGTTTCTTATGTGTCGCAAACTATGATCCAATTCTTATCCTGCCCACTGAGCCCCAAAACTTGCAGCCAAACAGTCCTCTGTGCGGCCACCGACGATGCCGTGGTGGTGGCGAAGTTCTGGGCCAATATAATTTATCTTGTTACCAATATAAAGCAGGAGTCTTATTCCATTTTTTTGGCATCCAGTTAGAATTTTATTCAAAACAGTTTCGGACAAAACGACTAATGCGATAACTTTCTAACTGTAGGTGTGTTATATTTCAGATGTAGGACCTTTTTCCTCCGAAGTATTTGCTAAAATGTGACTTTACCACTTTCTAAGTAGGGTCCTACTTAGAAAGTGGTAAAGTCACATTTTAGCAAATTCTTCTCTGTAAACAGCCTTTAATTAAAGTAAAGTGAATAATATGAAATAATAACATGTATTAGGAGATGAACAGAGCAGATTTGGTGTGAAATAACTTGGCGCATCTAACCACCGTATTATTGCGAAGTCAACGTTGCTCTTTTAACATTGAGACATTGGCTTTAAAGACTTGTATCTGATCTAAGATATTTATAGAAAAGGTGTAATTTGGACTTTGTGATTGAGTAACAAACCTCTGAATCAACTTTTAAGATCTTTTTGAAGACACCAGAAAATAAATCACTTATCTTTAATATCGATTTGATATATTATGTAGATAAAAAAAAACACCTATCACAATCAAATGATACAGAAATAAACGGCAATTACTAGATAAGCAAGTAACATCTGTCTGAATGATATCTTTTTGTCCGTGACAAAGTTAAAAAAGACTCCATGTTGAGAGGCTGGTTGACGCAATCTGCCCATTACTGCAGATGATGATAAACACTTGTCGTTAGATAGATATAGTAAGAGTTTGCGCACGATTGCGATTTGTAGAGATAAGCTGCGTTTAGTCGCTTGGACGTGAACATTTTTGGGTCTTCTTCTGGTCAAGTGTATTAAAATCATGATGATGATACTATTAGAATACTGATTTGGTAAACCCCTTTTACTGAATGAGAACTTATTTGAATGGGAATCTCATAAGAATCTCACAAGAAGAAAATTTAATAAAGTAGTCTAATAAAGTTAATGGGTATAACTTAACTTCCAAAAAATACAAGAAATTACGAAAATATGATATTTTTTTTCAACTTCCTTCAACTCTTAGTACTTTTGCCAAAATACAATGATAATGACGAAATTTCCACCATAAACAATTGCCAAACACCATGCAACATTCAATCGATAATGTTCACCGAACTTACATAATTGTCTAAAGAGTACAACACGGCTATCTCACACTTGAGATAGAAGACATTACCGTGATAATGGGCGACAAATGTCTCAATGAGAGATGAGATTGAGACTTTATCTAGCAATTACTTATCTGAGCAAGTCTCACTTGAATCATTGTTTCACAACAAGTTATAAGATCTGTTTATTGTTTTTTTCTGTTATTGATGACGAGTTGATGAAGTTTGGATGATTTTTGAGAAACTTGCGACTAAACTTAAATACTTATTCAAGCATTTCTGTATCATTGTTGTCATTGATCTATTGATGATGATCATTTTAAAAGGAAGGTTTGTACGTCTGGTTGTTAACATTTTTATTAGTTTCTGTAGAGTGTAAATTTATCTCACAATTACTGTTCTTGCAACCTGCAATATGTCTTGTTAACGAGAAACGGACATTTGTAATATCCCTAATGCCATGATAATCAACCTTGGTAGGTACTTCGATCACTGCGCATTGTGATTATACTGATATTAGCATCCTCTAATCAGTTGGAAATCCCGAAGGGTTTGGATATTTCTCTGAAATATGATAGAATGCTCAATCATAAGCGTAGCAATAATCTACTTAGATTAATTGAATGATAATGATTTATCTTTATTTATGACATGCTGCGGTCGACCATTAGTAAATAGCATGATTGCTGGAATTCAGTTGCCTGGAAAACATTAACATTACGCATGTATTTTGAGCCGTTTTTACTTCTTTTCGTAGGAATAAAATTTTGGAACGCGGAACGTTCCGACGCACGCGTTTGACTCGGGTTTTAAATCAATAAATTGCAGAATATCGCTTCTCATAGGACGATTTTATTTCCTTTGTTAAGTTGGCGGTTTTCTTTTCGGTTTTTTAAGGAATTTCTTTTAAGGTTTTTAGAAACATTAAAAACATAAATAATAAGTTAAATCCTATTCAGAATAGTATTTAAACATAAAAGAAAATGCACAACGGTGTTCTTAAAAAAAAATGTTTCTAAAATTAAGTAGACAGGTAGATAAAAAAAACACAACGTAAGCTTTAGGAAATAAGCTTAAACTGTTAAGATAAAATAACTTTAACTACACTTCGCACGCAATTAAAGCTTCACTTGAGAACACCCGACGGCGAAAGTGTTAATTTTTCATCTCGTTTTATTAACATTTACCTTTGTAATTTTTCTATTATTCTTTTACCAGGTAGTAGGTATTTAAAGTTTGTAAGAATTTTAGTACACAATCTTATTAAAATACTAATAGTTTAATACTAATAATTTAAATACTAGTAGGTATAATATATTTTTTTAGCGCAATCAGAAGATCACCGAAAATCGAATAATTTTTAAAAAGCTTTCTGGATTTTATCGTTTGCCGAAATTATTGATTTTTCACCTTCGATTGGATTTTTTTAAATGTCACGATAAAAATCGATCACTTTTTTGCATGATTGCAATCCGAAGATTTAATTAAACACTTCAAAAATCCTGTCACTTCTCGAAATAGTAAATTGGCAAACAAACATTCAAAAACACATTTGAATTACCTATTACGAACGTCCTTTTTTCACGCACTAAAGTACCTACGTAAGTAAATAAAACCTTTTGAAGAAAAAATAAAAAAACAAATCGAAAAGCAATATTCTGCAATAATTGTTTTTCTAACGCACAAGTCACCTTCGAGGGCTCAAGGGTCAAGAGACGACAAAACATTCGACTGTCGCGTATCGCACTGAGCCCACTCGATATTAATTACTAGAGGTACCTAAAACACAGGGCGACGCCCGCCGTCACAAACGATAATTTGCATCGTAATCTAATCGAAATAACTTACCCAATGGTGGATAATTTTTGCGATATCAGCCGAAGCCCGAAATTAAACGTAAATTAATAGTCCAACCACACACGAAACAGCGTCCAGTCTCTCACAAAACACTTAATTATTTTTTGAGCACAGATATACAGTCTTGGATTATTTCTATTTACAAACACTTTAAAATTTGTAAGGCACTATATTCAAGTAATTCGCGCGTCGAACGTGTGTCGCATCTCGCGCGGGAACGACAACCTCGCGCAACGAGATGTCGTCTCCTAGTGTGATCGTGTGATGAGAGTACGCACTGTCGCTCTGCTCTCGGGGGAGCAAAAGATGGCCGCCGATTGGTCGAGAGCGCGCCCGAGAGAAGGAGAGAGCGCATCTCGCGCGGGCTGCGAACGAGCGAGACAGCTAGCGTCATTCGTTTCGTCGGCCGGGCGAGATTGTCCGCGCGGTTCAGGTGGATCAACGCCGAGAGCGCGCAATGATAATAATGTGGAGATGCCACACCGAGTGGTTCCGTCATTATCGGATCTTTATTTAGCTTTATCTATACGATTAGAACAATGATGGCGGATGATTATTTTTTACCTACATACAATAAATAAAAAAATAAATAAAGTTCATTTATTTCAGACAACATGATCCATAAAGTTGAAAATTAAAATAAAAAAAATTACATAAATTGAAAAAAATCCCGAACATCTTGCCAAAATAAAAATCGGCAGTGTTATTTGCGTCACAGACAAAGATTTTATCGAATGTTTGAATTGATTTAAATATAATTAACCTATCATTGAATTTAATGATAAGTGATTCAAATCAATCAACACCCGAACTTAGTTATCATAATGAGGGCACAATAAGTGGGATAGGTACCTATCTGAAATTGTGAACAGATAAATTCGCATATTCTCACACGACTGCCCAAAACACGAGTGTTATTTTAAAAAAAGCTTGTAGATAGAATTACCAAACTCAAGTGGTTAATTTTCTTCGATTTTATCCCAACGCAGTTTTATCTTTTGGTAACAGAAATTAAATGACGCCAGCAGATAAGGATTATACTTTGTATTTAATTTTATTACCTACATTATCCGATAATATTTATTATTGAAGTAGACAGACAATGAACCTGCTGATCGATATTCAAAAGAAAGAAACGCGATCACGTATCGTGCTATCATTAAAAAGATTTCAGATAAACGAATAAATACCCGAATTTATCTAAATAAATCGTAAAAACGTGTTCTTTTTTATCTTTACTCTTTTACAAAAACAAACTTAAGTAGGTACTAAGACGATTTTTTATAAAGGCCTTTTTTGTTTTCTAGAAAAGTGATAATGCGTCTTGTTATGAGAGTCGTAAGAGCGATAACTGTCAAAGGCGTGTTGGTGGGATGACGTAAGTTAGGTGATCGATCATCCAACCAGTTAGCTTGTACCTACCTACCTATTTGCTAATACCTACTGCATGGAGCGATATAAAGCCACGCTCTGAGCTAGCTTAATCTCAAAAACGTTTTGTGGAAATAACCTCTTTTTATTTGCGAAGGTTTGAGTATCTTTCGGAAATCATTAGCTAATTATTGGTTGCCCTTATTGTTTCCAGCAAGCTGGGCACTGGTTGTCTTCGAATGCATGTAGGGTAGGTGGGGTAGGGGTAGGTACCTACTTACTATTGGGAGGTATTATTAAAACCCATTCTATTTCATCCTCAATAAACATAAAATTCATCCTCTTTGCAGAATTGTCTCCACTTTTTAAATCTTTCTAAGTTATTTATGTATGAATGCGCTCATTGGTTTAGCTAATTCAGCTGCTGTTTCGATAAATTTGTGACGTAGAGTAGAACTCAAGTATCAATGTCCATAACACAAAGTCTATAAGAAGTAATATAATGGCAGACCACATTATCATCGTTAAAACAAATGTCTTGTCAATAATTCTCATTCCCTATCAATGAGTAGGTAAATATCGTCATTCGTCTATTTAAATAGCACTTGCCCTATATTTTATTGTTTATTCATGTATCTCGGATCACTTTGACTATAACGAATTTGTTTTTAGAATATTTAAATATTCGAAAAACAAATTCGAAATTCAAAAAAGTCAGTTGATCGTTTCGCGCCGAAATTGCAGTGGCAGTTGAAAGAAAGATGGCGCTGGGGATTGCGAAAGCATCAGTTTTGCAACTTTTGCCTACTTGGTTATGTGAATTTGCATCATTTATATTAATTATTATTACACGCTTATTTCTGATGACCTTGAATAAATTATAAAGATTAATATTTTGTGTGCTAAAGCTGGAAACTTGATATCTGTAAACGGAGAACAACATTTAATATTTATACAACTTTGCGAACTAATTTTGAAAGATTCTTCTTTTAAATTCTGTGTACATATTACGTTTGTTCATTTTTTAAAAGAACACATTTTTGTATTGGATTTTTTTTCATATATTTTTTGAAATTCAAATTTCTATATCACCAAATTCAAATCTAATTAGAAATACGATTCTTCGATTATTATACAAAGCAGTTTGTGACCTAGCTACACATAATTATTTACTGCATATTTACTGTTGTTGCTTTAATTGACGTAAGACAGGTGTTTCATCTTACATTACCATTGTTCAAATAATAATAACTTCACCTACTCTGATTGTAATCCTACATTTGTGCTTCGTATTTTGACCAACAAGTTGAGGATTTATGTAAACCCGATTTCTTAATAACATTTTTCCGATCGGTAAAATTAGGCCCCGGGAATTAAAAAAAAAGATGTTTGTGCAAAAGTTCAGGCTTCAATATCAAGGCCCAGTGGTTAGTATTCGTACCTAATTGTGCACCATCTTTGAGTGAATTTATTATTTTAATAAAGAAGATAAGTAGAAAACTTCCATAATCAATCATGAAGATTCCAAAAATCATTTAAGTAATATAAAGGAGAGCTTTTCTAAGCTCCTAACTTATACAGCTTGAAAAGGCGCTCCATCGTCATGTTTACCCAAAGGAAACGATAGATTCCAATATTTTCAATACAAAAATCGGTTATTTATCAGCCGTAGTCGGTCCCCATCTGGAGCCGACCTCTGGTATCGGTCAGCCGAACGTGTGCAAACATGGCTCCCTCTATCTGTCAACACGTGGCCAACGTCTCTGTGTTGGCCGTTTTTTTTTAATTTATATTTTTTATTTGAGAGAGTAGATTAAAAAGAATGGTCGTGATACGTTGCGCATGTAGGTTTCTGTTTGCAATTCGTCTTGTATCCAGGATGAAAATTCAGTATTAATAATGTTCAATTTGCCAGCAGTCCTCTGAAGATTTTCAGCAACCTTGTAATGTGATTCCTTATAACATTTAAAGGTAGTACAAGATGCTGGGCTTTACAAGGATGGGTTCGTTTACCGGTAGAAATTATTTCTGAATTTATGTCTCACTTAGAAACTGACTCATTTTTTTTGTTAAATATAGTCAAATTAACATTCAAAATCTTTGTCCACAAATCCGATAATGAGATTGACGAAAGATCAGGCAGGAATAAACGAGTCTGTCACCGCCTCCACCGCATCGGCGGCATCGGTCCGCCATGACATCAATCGATATCGTTCACAGATAAGATGGATCTTAAACAATAAAATAAGTTGTTTTTCAACACATTTCAAGGCTTTTTGTATCTCCTAATCATTACTAAAAATTATCAGTTTATAATAGAAACAGACGTGGAAGTGATTATCAAAGAGGTGTGTTGGTTACTTTATAATAGTAATGAAGGTTGTCTATGATAAGTCTATCCTCAGGGTTGTCTGTCTATGTCTCTAAGGGCGCCGTTTTTTACAGCGACTGTCAGTAGGATTGGCAATAGCTTTTTCACTTCTCTTGCTCTAAAAGTCTCCTTTATGTCGTTCGTAGGCGACATAAAGTCGCTTTTTATGCTTTAGAGCTTAAAGGTAAATCTTCGTCGAAGACCTATGCCAACAGCCATACGAAAAGCTTCAACTTCATAGTTCAGAATCTGAGTTTTTAACAATTATACAAAATAAAATGTACGACAAATTCAAAACCATGGAGGTAAAAGTTAATAGGTTTAATGATGATTTGAATTCACAAACTTAGTGCACACGATGTTCTTAATTTAATTTACTTTATCCTCTAGAGGATAAAAACGGCTTTTGCACTCAGATATCGAAAAGCAAAAATACGCTTTCCGAGATGGGGGCGATGAAAAATTTTTGTATAACTGAGCAGTGTATAACGACCTAAGTCAGGTGTGTTACAACTTCAAATTATTTTATTTCCTCGCAAAATCGCAATCAAAGTGAAAAGTAGAGTGTACAACTCGTCCATAAAAGCCATTTTACCCTCTACTTTAATATCCATATAAACGAATAAATGTGTCGCGTAAAATGGTGCGTTTTATGCACTTATGTACAATCTACTATTAATTCATCCCTTAAATTCGAATAGTTTCGTTTTGTTCCTTAAGCGGAAGCAAAGTTGCTCGTTTCTTCACTAGACTTTTTAGCGAGCAGTAATGAGATTTGAATTTAGAACATGAATCGTTCATTGAAATCGAACGCAAATTGTATAAATTACTGGCTAGTTGGCTACGCGGGGAGGCGCGGTCACACAGAATAGATAATAGTACTGTGGTAACTGAAAAAAAAGCGCGCGATTTACTTCTGTTCTTGTAATCGGTACGAACTTAATAATATTTTCCAAAAAATGAGTTCTACGTCGAGTTCTGAAAGTGATAGTGCAATTACGCCTGAAACAATAAAAATAGAAGTTAATAACGACAAACAAAACTTATACCTACGAATTCCCGGGAGAACATTTTTTTCATAGGAGATGAAAAGTAGAGTAAATGACTCGAGAGCAAAATATTTTTCCCTCAGACGATCTTTGAATCCCTCCCTACGCTCAGGATTCAAAATAGCGCCCTCGCCGTAAAAATATTATTTTGCTCCCTTGTCATCAATCTACTTTTCAGTGACTATGTCAATTAAACACATTTTTTTTTTTCAATTAACGTAATTGAAAATACAAAAATGATTCCGTTTTTTGTAACGATATTCAACTTTTTGATGACATAAGTTGCCATTTAGATTTTCATTATCTAGAACATAATAATATAGGTACCTACTTCCGTGAACTTATTTAATATTAAAATATTTAATGGCCTAAACAGCCTCATTATTTTTTACATTACTCTTTGCTATTAAATGCAATGGATTTCGAGTAATTTTCTTCATTTTCAGTTTATAACTTATCATTCGACTTGTAAAGTTCAATCATTGAAATGAATTCTGTATTATGAAAAGCATTTCAATTTAGCTCTTTGTTATTTATTACTATTTCAGTTTGAAAGCAACTATTAATACTATTATCAGTCTGTTCTATTGAATGCCATAACTAGACATGATTAGCAGTTTGCAATATAGCATTGTCATTCTCAAATCAATAACTCGCCAGTTTGACCTCATTATTGAAAGTATCGATTTGAAAAGCTAAACTAGGTACAGCTATTGTAGGACTGCTCCGTTGGTCTCATTTTCGCAAAGGACTTGGGATTATCAGGTCGGATTTGTTTATTTTCTCAGTAGAAGTGGGAGAGGAAGGAAACGAAGGATGTATTGTGTCAGGAATAATATGAACGAAAAAGGAGTGGCGCGAAGGATGATAGGGGAGAATGGAATAGTACATTTTGATACAAGTGGAGAAAGTTTGTTATTGTAGTTCAAGGCGATATTATCACACGAGCCGTAGGCGAGGGTGTTTTTGAGCCGAGAATTGCATTAATAAATGTCCACGTGTATCAAACGACGTTTTTCAATACACTTTTGACGAAATAAAATAAAAGGATGTAAAATATTTGTGATTCATGAATTGTTACGAGACTATGATTTAAATTTTATTGTTTTCCGCGCTTTGTTTTCCACATGTTTCATATTAGGCCGTTATACAGCCTAATATGAAACATGTTTTTTTTTATAATTTTTTGAATTTATAACACAAATAAATGTTTAGTAATTTGTTTATAAAAGTAAATACTAGCTTTAAATAATCATGTTTATGTATGATATCGAATTTATAAACACAATTTGAATATTCAAAAAAGGTTTCCAAAGAAATACGTACTTAGATCGCTTTTCAAAATTAAAAAAAAAACATTCACCTCTTACTCTCTATAGTCAGAGATGATTGTTTTTTTTTTAATAATGCCTTGTACCAATTTGGACTGAGTATATGATTGTTTAGTTATCTGCGGCAATTATACTTTCCGCACACGTGTGGAAAAAGTAGCATAAACGCACGTGTGTGAAATACACTGCATTTTGAACTAAATCGTAGTGCGAAAATAATCAGTCTTCGTGGAAATGTATTGAAAAATAATAAACGGGTGCACTAAGTAACAAGGGGAAAGGGCAAGGAAGATGATGATGACAATTGATTTATGACAACAAGCTCGCTCCCTATTCCAAGAAACTTATCCATATTTGATGAAAGTCCAATGAAATCAGATGCACTATGAGGTAAATCTCTACCTAACCTTCGAAGGGCTATTACAGGCTTGTTGTTAAGTATTGAGAGCACTATTCAAACATACAGTTTAAAGTATAGGAAACTATAATTATTATCTGATAGCACTGATAGTAACGTTATTGAACAAACAACAGACGGATGAAGGAATCTTATCTTCGGTTACTCAGTGTCCATTAGCAGTTTAGTATACTTCAAAAATCTTGTCCTAAACGATGTTCCGTTAACTGATAATGATATAGACATTTCAACACCTTCTGACGTAATGCAATTCGAAGAAGGATATATAAACCTACATAATTTACTTAATAATGTAATTATTGCTTTTCAGAACGTAAAACTTACTATGGATTGCATGAAAGATGATATTGATAGAAAGGAGGCGATGTCTGCTGGGATTTTAATTTTATTAGAGATATTAGTTGATATGGAACAAGTAGATGTGTTACGACCCCAAATATATATGAGGCAAGAACTGGAGATGCTATCATAACTACATTAGATCCCTAAGTAAGTTCATACAAATAATTAGAAGACTTTGAAAACGTGAATATCGCCAACATTGTTCTAACAATTGATTACGAATTTACGTTGGAATTATGAAAACGTTTCCATTTCCCAGGAGATTGTGAGTGGTTTCAATATTGATAGGTCATTCATCATCTGCTTAGCCTTTTCATAAGGGTCGGCTTCCAGTCTCACGGGGTGTAGCTGAATAGGTACGTGACTAGTGGTTGCCTATCTGAACTCCACAACAGCCACTGGGTAGTACGATACCCCAGTCTGGTTGTCAGAATTTGGGGTATCTCAGTACCCGTAACGACTATCAAAGACCTAAACATTCGTATTCATACGACAGACAAAATAAGGAACTCGGTGTGCCAGTTTCAACAATGGATAAACATTATCCCAGTTTAGTTAGGTATAAAAGTGAAAATTACCAGTAAATGACGCGCACTAACCACAATATTAGGTGATATTGAAATCATAACATTATTTAACATTTATTCATCTGATTCCATGACGCAGTTTTCCTGAATGTAGCAGTTATTCATTCATGATACTCTACAGTCTACAGGATAACAGATGAAACCATGTAACAGGCGCATTCAATACGTCAATCATTACTCATTGATAAGGAAAAGAGTAAATTATTTAATTAGTAAACCAATTCATAAAGTCCATATGACCAAATAGGTACGTACATTCACAAACGCAACTGTGTAGGTAGGTACCTACCTGAAATTGGTACGAACGCAACCGCAGTTTCTAATGACAAATCGTGTGAGAAAACCCAAGATTTTTAGGTCCTTGACACATTGAAATAGGTAGGTGTGTAAAGTAGGAATAATACACAGAAATGTAACAAAGTTCAATACGTATACGTTGAGTGATAAGATTATAATAGGACAAATGAATAATAATTTGATAGGTGGTTATACTAAATCAATATGGATGATGAGCATTGAAACTACTGTATCTTTCACGATTTAAAAGCCCAATGGAAACGAGTACGACATTACATAATCCGTAACGTTCCTTCTTCTTACCGATGAGATTGTTTCTGTAAGACCGAGTAGGATATTTTCGAAACATGGGGGCCTTGTATACGAGGATAGTATCCTACAGAGAGTGCCCGCGTGTAGCCTTTGTTTGTAAGTGTTTTGGTCCTGGCTGGAGGCCTTGCATTCAAGGCACCCACAGGATAGTTCAATTAAGCAGAAGCCAGCAAGCCAGAAAAAAAAAAAAATAACAGCATCGCCATTTATTTTTATTATTTTATTAAAAAGATCGGTCCAGAACAATTAGATGGATGCCTCAATATCTTTCAGCATTGATATCACCTCAAAACGGATATGAAGTAAATACTATGATTGATTATAAACACGTAGGTAATTCTTATCAATACTTACCTCTGCATTGTTGGCGATATTATCAGTGACTCATTAATTTAGTGCAAGTGATCATTTTGGAACAATATTTTATCTATATTGTTTATACGACTTGGATTTATTTAGCCATTACTGGGTCAGACTCAGTATATCTTTGGCTGTAGGATCTTTTGCGCTTTAATTTACGTCCTCCAAGACAAATCTTGAAATTATTCTATTAATTACCTGTTTGATTGAAATCGCGAATAATATAAATGCGGTCCTAATATGCAACGTTGAGGAACTCTTATTCCTTAATGCAGAAAAAATCCGAGAAAAAGACTTGGACATTAAAATTGATTGAAGTTCAGGGAATGAAAATCATCTTATTGAGATAACTTAATACCCCATTAAAAGAGGTGCTTTTAGAGGCCTTAGTAGTACCTAATTAACTTAAAATTTCAACGAAAAAGGTTATCTTAAGTACGAAGAACGGTGTCTTTAGGTTACTGGTTTTCTAGTTGATATATGGCTAGAAAGGTGTTGACTGTAGAGATAACGAGTAACAGAGTTATAGAGAAGTATTGAGAAAAGAAATTTTGCGCCAAACGCTAATAAATTGGGTTATCGTCAGGAGAATGATGATGAATGTTTTTATTGTGTCATTCATGTAATAGTTGAATCGTAATTAAAATAAAATATTGTCTAAAAACAGCTAATGTCACTCAATTGAGTCATACGATTATCAATATTATATTGTCGTTAAATTAATGTTTTAATAAGTAGGTATATTACTGGGAATATATTGGTAAATTTCCTCGTGGACTCGTATGGTTTTAGCTTATTATAGCTTAATTATGTAGGCATGGAATATATTAATGCTTAATGACCAAATAGTAATAGCTAACACTTAATAAATAGGTGATAGTAATTTTATTGTTTTAAAATAATTGGTTTTAGAACAGTGTGGTGGTTGGTGTGTGGTGTGAACAAAATGACCAATAATAGGTAATTCATGATTGATATTTTATTACTCGTACAACATGAAACGTTGAGGCTGATTTCAGAAAAACAAAGAACTATAATAGGTTTCGTGAGTCGGTGATGTAATTGTTGTCATGTGCGGTTGGACAGTTTCAAAGATGCAGTCAATGTCCTCACGCGATATATGATCGTGTACGAAGTGTACAAGACAATTAAGACTTAGTTTCATTAACAATAGGGTCTATAATAAGACTTACATGATGTTTAGATAAAGATGTTTGCCTACCGACACGTTCTCCCGCCAAATCGCGGAAACCGCGCGAATTTCATTCACAAACCGACATGGAAGTTTACAAACATCGCTTCGTCAACGGAAAAAATAGATGGACGGGATGTTCGGGCATTTAGTTTACAAAATATAGACTAGGGTGGCTGCGAATCCCCTAACACAATAGATGTTAATCAAAACCGTCTTTTAGCTAATCGGTTTAGGAATATCAACACTGATCTTGCGTAATACGATTAATATTTTGAGTTTGTATTACCTATCTTTGGTACTTATAGATAATCTGTCTATAGTTCTTGATACCTAGGTAGTGATTATTTTATTTTAGAGGTTATTTTTAATAGGAAAAAACTGTCGAATAATTACTTTTATTCCCTGCCGTTTCTTGTAACCACGACATCATCAATATAATCTAATGAGCAGGAAACACAATCAACATATTTTCAAATCCAACTAATTACGAAATGGAACGAAACGAACTAGGAAGTGCACTAAACATGATGAACATCACAGTTTCTGTATCGAAAGTGAATGAAAGTCGCGTAAATACATCATTTTCATCACGCGACCAATATGGCGGAAGACTGTTGGCGCGAAAATGAATCTTTGTTTTTTTCTTAACGGCATTTATTAGCGCGGGACATTTACCGGCCAGTGTCTGTTACCGCTTGCTGCGTAGCGTTGAAAAAAAAAAGAAAATAATGTCATGCAACCAGCTGTCATGCCAATGTTATAATGTTATAGATTGAATAGCGTTTATGGTTCGGTTCTCTACGAACGTCATGTTTTGCGTGGTGCTCAGATAATTGTTTGTGGTTTTTGTCTAGTTTATAGATATCCCGTTTTACTTTTAGTTTTAGGTTGGGGAAATCCATAGAATTTAAATGTAAGGTCGAATTTCTCCAACGAAACTCAACGGGATCAGTATGGCTAAACCGTCAGTGTCATTATAAGTTATTGGAACTAAGGTTAATTAATACTGGTCTACTAATCACGTTGATTTTCCCTGGTGAAATCCGTCCCAAGAGTGATTTCGTATGGTACCATTATTGACCGAAATCAGGCACAATAGGTACCCAAGCTTAGAAGTATTGTTTATTAGATTTAAGTATCAAAGTTCTTTTTATGCACAATGTTACAGATCACGGCAACTTACGAATTGGAAAATCCTTTCTACTAGTAGGTACCTATATGAAAATATCTAGTACCATTGTACCTGCCTAGTGCAACAACCTTTTTTCTCGTGTTGGTAATTGAGTTTTACGAGTCGCGTGAGATGACCGTCAATTGATATTACCTAGATCATTTACATAACTACAACTTTTGTTTTCTTGATTTCTATTTTTCATCCAGTTCTATTACATTTTAAAGAACGAAAGACTTTATTATTTTATCTTAAACACTGTTTTAAGCTTTCACTCTACTTAAATATACAGGGTGTATTTCACCTCATCACAAAGCCGTTAACCAAGCATTCTGTATATCAAACTAAGTAACTTTCCGCCAAAAACAATGCTGGGAAACAACTTTTTTTTTGAGGTTATAAATCATGTTTTGTGGTATAACTCAATGTAACGCACTCAAAACATTGTGCGGATGGATGGATTGAATAGTACGGAGGTCGTAGAGATATTTAAAGTAAAAATCATGCGACAAAAAGTGGTATTTAAATAAAAACTTGTAAAATTCTTGCAACTTTGACCCCCTATATCTCCGTAACTAGAAGGTTCCCAGGTATGGTGTAGAACAAAAAAATGATCAGAATGACGAGGAGAACAAGTGCCTTTCGTATTCGTTAAGAGGTGTTTTACACCCTTTATTGTATTGCTTGCTTTTACAAAAAAAGCATAACAATATACATGTATAGGTACGTTGAGTTTTAAAACTTTTTATTTTATTTTATTTATTTTTTCCTTATTTTTTTGTTTATCTTTTTCATTTATTTTATTTTCTATTATCATATTTATCTCTACAGTTGATTAGGTACTTTACGCCTGAATTGGAGTTGAAACCAGTTGTCAGTTCGATACGACCTTTGAGTTAGTTATACTGGATAAAACTTCAATCTTCCATCAATTTTTCCCGCCCATTTTTGACACCCCAGCTTTTTTTCCTGCCCAGTGCAAACAACAGACAAGCTCGACGTCTAAATAAAACACTCGAACCATAAACAAAATAGTAACGATACAGACCTCTTCCGATCACATCTATCGTATGTGGCCACATTATTTGTTTGAGTCGGTATCTCCTCTTGGGTGTCAATATTGTCAGAACGGGCATTGACCCTGGTGCATCGCACGTGATCCGAATCTCCCATTACATTATACGCACCTATTTGTGATTTGTTCTGTTCAAACGATTTTTTTATACTATATCTTTTGATTCTTAGTAAAGCAAGTCAAGCAAGCAAGACTAAAAACTTAAGGGTTCATTCCGTCTAAAAATACGTAGGTTTTCGAGTTTTGGTTCTAGAAATGTCGAAAATCTTTCAATTTCTACCAGTACTGTCATAAGTATCTATTGGATGTTTTCGTCCATAGCTCAGACAAACCTTTTATTCGGTCTTTCAATTGTCTTGACGTAGGTATCTACCTATGCCAATTCATTTAGGGTCAGCGCAGCAGTTTCTGTAGTATTCCGTTTCGACCTTTGGTTTTTCCAAAAAAGTTGTTTATCACTAAAAACGGAAAACGGAAGCTTCTGCAGTTGGTGTCTTATTTACTTTATTTCTAGTTGTTACGCAGAACAGAACAGACATCTTAAGGTTTTGATTTGTTTTTAAAAAGCTAAACAAAAGTCGAGGCCAAGAAAATTTCCACACGTATCGACATAGGCTAAATGAACTCATTCCAAAGAACTAAATTAAATACAAGGCGCTGTATCAATATAGAATGACGATAAAATTCATTTGTATTGTAAAAATCCGGCTGGTATCTTGTTTGAAATTCTGATATAATTTAAAACAATAACCTGCCTTTAAGTACCTATACCTAATATAAAAAAAACGCAGACGACGACTCTGTAACCTACCTAGTGTATAAACAGCTGAAATCATACACAGAATTATGTAAAATAATCAAACGTAATAAATTACGCAAAAACTAGCTTCAAAAAAATATTTGAAATTGCTACAACCGTATTCTGGAACAATACTCATTTGAATGTCGATTCGAATTTCGAATCTCGAACTATAGCTATACCTACCATTCAAATCTTTACCGAATTCGAGCGTTCGAGACGTTTATGCTCGTCGTGCATCGCATGAGAATACGTATGTACAGCTTGGCATAAAAGTCGTGAAAATAATGGTGGCGCTACTATCGTACATATTGTAACCCTATATAGTACGACAATAACAGTTTGATACTTTTGTTTTTTTTTTCAATTTTTATTTTTATTTAATGTGTACTTTGATGGGTTTTAGAAGAACTCGGTGCTAAATAATAACAGCTGGACAGGACAATCTTCAAGCTTAAGCCGTGCTTAACTAAGTTAGTCTGTAGATGGGTGACCATCTGTCATAGAGTTTCTTCCGTCCCCCAGAAAGCTCTCATAGCTGTTGTCGTGTCATTTGTAGATCTTTACTGTGAGTCAGGAGCCCGAAAATCTGACAACCAAGTCTGTATTACCTAGTTACTGGGTTGTGGAAATTAGATAGGCAGTCGCTCCATGTCAAATACTGATATCACGCTGCATCCGGTTAGACTGGAAGCGGACCCCAAAATTAGTTGTGAAAAGGCTAGGCGGATGATGACGACTTTAACGGGTTTTACATTACTTAAACTTGAAATAAACATCAATTTCTCTGCTCGTTACATACCCACGCTTTTGTGTGATAATGCGCAAGTACGTGTGTATATTGATTTACATTATGAGGAAAATAATACCAACGATTCGTCTAAGTATTTTTTTTCATTTTTATTAATAAGATAGATAGAATTTTACAGATGTTTCAATTAGAATCTAGCATGTCTTCGTCTAAATATTCCACATCTGAAAGTTCTTCATCCGTGTCTGTATCTGTACTGCTGCTGTCATCTTGCAGATTTATGACTATTTTGTCTATATCACTATACAGAGTTTGCCCCTTTGATAATACTCTCTTTCTATTTGCATAACATGTTCACATGATGTTTTCCAATCACCAACAGAGATGCTTGCAAACACTTGTTCAGCCACGGCCTACAACAGTAAAAAATAAAGACAGTTAAACTTTTGCAAATACTTCTTTCTAAGAATGTGAAATGAAAGTAGCTATTTTAAAAAACCTTGATATCAACTGATCCAACATTATGTGACGCAATTTTATGTTTTAGTTACTTTTATTCTGAAAGTAACACAAAAAGTATCAAAATTATAGGAGCGTGCTTCTTTGTAAATGCACATAACCACAAAATTCATCGATGTATTTTTCAATGTAAATAATAGTTGTATAATGGTTTATACTATCTAGTGCAAGTTTAAACACACATATTACATCTGATTACTTAGATAAAAGATCATTTTACCTGACATTTCCGCAGTTCTTTCAAAAACATCGTTGATATCCAACAAAATTTGTCCAGCTTCATGTTCCGCCAAACAACTCAAATACACTTTATAAATTATCTCTCTAGCGGAGCTGCGAATGGTTTTTCTGTTCATATTGAACCCTTTGAGTCACCAATTTAAACACAATAACAAAAAATACACGAAAAACAGCCACCGATATCATGAAATGACATTACATGTACCTGACTAGACGTGACAGTAGGAGAAGTTGCCAACGATGAAATTTTTTAGTTCCGTTTCAGGACATTTTTGCCAACCTGTACGGGTCTGAGATCTAAGATATTTAGATAAATACAGTATTTCGTGTGGCAGAGGCGTTTGAAAATGACATTGGAGCGGAGCGTGCAGAGGCCGTGAAATCTTATAATATTCATACAGTCTTTAACGAGATAAATAAGAGATAACGTGACGCAGTTTTATTTGTCATAATTACGACACTTGTGCAAATATGGCGGCCAGAGAACATCTGTTGAGCTACCATGTTTTGATTGTTATTGAATAGTAATACATTCACCTCTTACATACCGCTTTATAAATAATAGTGCACATGTGTGCCGAGGAAATTGTGCAAACGTGAGTGGAAAATGGCGTGAATTGAAGGAAATTGTAACGGATTATTTGCTCAGACATTTTCTTTGGAATGTCACCCCGTTGTCTCACGGTTTACACGTTTAGTGAAGACCTGCTGTATGACTTTTGGGAATTATACAAAGGGAAAATTGGCCATGAAAATCATTCAAATCAAAATCATTTTTTTGCCCAATTACCACACATGCACATACCTATGTACAGAAGATCTTAAACATAAAAGTAAGTGAATGAATCTCTTATTCTTTCATTAACTCGGCGTGAAAATTGAACATACAATTAGGGATTTAATATCAAAGAAAAGTTTATTAATTTGAATCATGCGTGCAGTTTGTAAAATTAAATTGATTCCAATTTGGTATCAACTAATCAAGAAAGTTCAAGTAATATATCATCCAACTTCTCTTCAGTGAAAGAAGTTTTACACCGTAACAAACACGAGTTTATTAGATCTCGTTATTTTCACTTTCCTCCTATTTGTTTGCAAACATGTTATATTACAAACTATGTAGTTTCTTCGCACGGAGGTGCATTGTTCGACAAATTGTCATTTATACGAGTAAATGACCAATGCCAGACAGACGGACTGTGTGTAATAAAGGTACCTACTGCAGACAGAATCTGAATAAGTTTATAGTATTCGTGGTGATGTAAATAATGTGGATCTTTATGACGTGTTGTCTAGACACAGTAGAGTAGACACGAGAGAATAAACACCTCTCATAATAATATGCTGTACTTAGGTAACTATTGTTTCAAGAGCTTGCCTCCATCAGGGCTAGCATGGGCAGGGGATAAAACTTTTCTCCACCGGTTATATCCACTGACTTGTCCCTTGTCAGTGAAAATAACCGGTGGAGAAAGTTTTGGGAAAAAGGGACAAAATGAATAGGTACCTAATTGGAATAATTTTTAATACTTACCCACTACGGCGGAAAAACACGGACGATATAAAAATGCACACGGGAAATTTGAATATGCGAAAAGATTTGTGTTTTTTTTAGTTATTGCCGAGAGACAGCCAGGACCAGCATACATGAAGATTGAATTCGATGGCAAGTCCTACAAAGAACTATGTCTATTCTAAAACTGATTTAACCTTCTATGGTACAATAATGTACTTAGGTTCCTAAGTATATTCGATCGTTTGTTGTAGTTGAACTCGAAAACGGCTGCACTTGTTATGATCAACACCTGTATTGTCCTTACATTACAAATAGTTTGTTCAGAAACAAGCTCAGCGCTCGCGGCTAAATAATAACAACCGGTCGGGTCGATCTTTAGGTTAAGCTGTGCTTGGCTAGAGATGGGTGACCAACAGCTTTTGACCACCCATTACAAGCCGAGTTTCCTCCGTGGTTCAGAAAGACTGTCATTTGTAGATCTATGACAGCCGTGCCAGGGACCTAATTCTGCTATTTTAATAAATTCGTCACTCCAACACGATTCCATTCCCATCCCATTGTCATTTCTGCTAAATTCACGATGGTCGGTCAATGGTCTCGTAATAAAATTGTATTTTGCTTGCTGCGGCCGGACCCAAATAAATTGGGATAAGGGCAAGATAATGATGATTATGATGATAGAAATGCTCATTTCTTATGTGCCTTATTACAAGGTAGGTATTGTATTTTTACTTTGACACATGCTCAACTATGTATGACTTTGACAGTATCAGAATGAACCTGCCTAAAGGATGTAAAAGACATCATAACGAAGCCGAAAGGCACTTTTTCTCGCCGTCTTTGCGATACTTTTTTTGTTCTAGACTATACTTGGGAACCTTCTAGTTCCTGGAGGTCAAAGTTCCAAGTATTCCACAAGTTTTTATAATAATTATGTTTTTAATGCAAGATTTTTAAACACTCCCACGACCCCCGTACTATTTAATTCATCCACCAGCTTATTGTTTTGAGTTCGGTACATTGAGTTTTACCGTAAAACATGATTTTCACCCCAAAAAGGAAGTCGTTTCCCAGCAATAATTTTTGCGTACAGTTACTTATTATGATGTACAATTTGTACATAATGCAATTGAGTATGTTTACACCCTGTATATTTGTAACTAGATATCTGCACAGAGACTATAACATGGGCAGGTATATAAGGCAAAATCTTTGGTTGAACCTGCAGCGAAATTTTGAAAAATATTGCATAATTTCAAACTGTCGGCTCCAACTTTTGTTTGGTCTTTTTGAAGAAGGTAATTAAACTGTTACAAAACCAGCATATGTTCAAAAATAAAACAACAATTTTATCGAAGCCTGATAAAAATACCGCATAATTTTATCCCAGACCACAGTTTAGTTACTGATGGTGATAATAGAGCAATTCTCGTGGGAGCTTCCGGACGATCGACTTTGATACGATAACGAACGTGGACGACAACTGGAATTTATACATAGAATATTCATTTGTTTGCATAGTTCTCTTTCGCAACAATAGTATCTGTTACCAAGCTTAGGATTGTCACTAATCTGCAATACCCTAATTATAATATGTATTCCTATGAAATATTTTAGTTCTTTTATTCATTAAAACAGTCTGTCTGCATGGCCGTCTTGAACCATTTGGGGGCCCGGGGCACTAGAAATAATAGGGCCCTTGTAAAATGCAAAAACGAGCGAAGCGAGCAAAAATGCTCACACTGCTCATACATTGTTTCTAATTTCGTCAAAGGTTCAAAAACGATGCTGGTCAAAACTTACAGTCAAGGGCAAGCATTACAAGGACATTATCCTTGTGACAATAGCAAGGCATTAATGTTGCAGACATGTGGTTTTAAACGACTAAGGGCTGGTTTCTCAATCGCCAGTTAACTTTTATCCGAGGAATAAGTTTCATAATTTGACAGTTTT
This sequence comes from Xestia c-nigrum, assembly GCA_916618015.1. Lineage (NCBI taxonomy): Eukaryota > Metazoa > Arthropoda > Insecta > Lepidoptera > Noctuidae > Xestia > Xestia c-nigrum. The sequence goes on from OU745248.1 coordinate 11,800,910, forward strand.
CGTATGGCCTCTCTGTCAAAACGTCAGAATTACTCTTCTGATAAAAGTTATCTAATGATTAAAAAATCAGCCCTAAGTCTGAGATACGTCAAAATGGGAAGAATGCAATGCATGTGAATATTTTGTTTTCGTTTGAGTGCCAAAGGAATTAAGCTTTTATAATCTCTTTTATAACAAACAAACATTAATAACATAACATTATTAGTAAAATAAAGCCTAGAGAATGTAAAAAATCCCTCCGGCAAGAAAGTTATGGCCAAAAAACAGATTTTTTGAAAAACCGCCCCATGGACGAATTCCGCCCATTCACGAACTCAGCCTAAGTTCATCTAATCGGTTCATAATTGCGACCTGTAGAGTGTGACAAAATTTGCTTGTCACCCATATACATATATATCCCCGTAGGTGAGAGACCAATAGGTAGATTTTTTTTTTAAAGGAATTCTACCTACAAACTTTTTTATGTGTTTAGTTGCAATTTAAAGTCATCCGACTTTAAATTGCAACATATATATCCCCGTAGGTGAGAGACCAATAGGTAGATTTTTTTTTAAAAGCAATTCTACCTACAAACTTTTTTATGTGTTTAGTTGCAATTTAAAGTCATCCGACTTTAAAAAACATCCTTCAAAATATAACTAACTTGCGAGTGGAGCGAGCATGTAATTTTTAGTATCTTGCGGTCCTGCCTGGGATGAGTTAAGTTTCTTTTCACAGCCTCTATCTTGGACAGAGACAGATTCTTCTCGGTTATGCCGCAATGTTTTTGTGCATCTAGATGAATGTAACCTACATTCTATTACATTCTATTCTATCCTGAAAAAAGTAAGTCACGGGAAGCATAAAATAGTAGATCTTTCTCCTTATAAATCTTTCACCATAAAAATCTAATTAACAATCTATTATTATCATTTGTTGTCGAGTCATGGATTTATATATATATATATATATGTATAATAAAAATGTATTTACAAACAAAAAATGACCTACCTAAGTGGTATATTAACTATTTGGTGTCCACGACACAAGCCTCTTTGCTTAGTGTGGCACTAGATGGCGGTGTATGAAATGTCGAGCGATAATTACTTATTTATTTATTAGTATCATGAATACCCGAAAAATTACTGTATTTAAGACTTTTTATTTATCTTTAATACGTACTAAAACCGCAACATACGAAGCAAGAGCGAGCGAAGCGACCTCGGTACTGGTGGCACCCCGATTCGGCTCCAACTCAGAAATAACTTCTTCTTATTAACTGATTAACTTAATTGTATCCTACACTGCAATACTCAGTACCCATCTCTATCAAAATCATCTCAAATATGAGATAATAACCGACCATTTTGTTTAACGAACCTTCACAGAAGGTTCTCATAACATTAGCAAATGATCTCGTTGCTTAGGAGTTGCGAACAAACTGTATAAGATAGATAATAACGTCTTATGTTAAGATAAGCCGTTCACGAAACCTTATGAAACGTTTAACTAAATAATTATAATAATACATTGCGCTTGGTATGCGTTTGAATATTTATTCATTAGGATTTAAAGTTGCTAGATGTGACCTAGTGCGTGCTTTGCTTCGCATTGTGGGTTCCGCAATTTAATGTTACTAATCACTGCAGCATCTAGTCCACAACACTCCACTTATGCGATTATTCATGAAACAATCTTAAAAATCTGTAATTCTTGCAGTCAACTAACCACTTATTCTGTGGTTTCTGAAGACGGTGACCTCTGTTTGATTGATTTAATTTTTGTCACCGACTTCAGAATCTAAAGTTATTTTGAAGTCGGTTTTATTTTTTGCAAAAAAGTTTTTATTTTTCACTTTTTAGTGGTTCACATGTACACCTGGAAAGTTCATACCGTTACAATTGCCCAAACACGACTAGGATACATTGTCTCATTATGGAGTTCCATGACACTTGGCTTCATCATCAGATTCGATGGTAGAATGGTTCTTATCGAACGCAAATGCTACATTTGTTGCAGAAAATACCAAAATCCTATAAAATTTGAAGAGTTCCCTCGATTTCGCCAGCATTCCATCATCAGATCCCGACTTGGTGGCTATGGGACCGTGTGGAAAGTATACCCTTTCCAAGAAAAAAATATTTTTCACTTCTCATGCTCTAAAAGTACGCCGTTATAACCCTACGAAGCGGGATTAAAGTGACCGTTTATTCCCTAGGGAGTATAAAGTAATTTAAAAATGGAACGATCTTTTACTCTGAAACATGGTCACAAAAGAGTAACTTATCAAAGGTTTTATTAAAATTTCGAATTGGCATGCAAATAGAAAGCGGTTTATTGAAAAAAAAAAACAAATTAACTCTTCAACGCGGGAAAAATTTATGGTTGTTTGTGTGCATCGTTGATTTTGAAAAGCAATGCCTCTGTTGCTAGCCGCTGCAGTAATGTAGGTATCTAATAATTATCTGTGGAGTGTGGATCATCTTCATTGTGAAAATGTTGAGAGTTTGTGTTTTGTTTTCAATGGTTAATCTGTGACTGACCTGACAGAAGAAAAAAGTGTAAATTTGTTCAGTTTTAAATGAAAATTTTTCTCGCACTCGAAGTGAAAAGTACAGTTTGCACCTCGAGACTAAACGCCAATATAATATACCCTCGCTTTCATTGCCTCCCTCGCAAGCTCGGGAGTCAAACCACCTCGGGTATATAATGGCTTCGTTTAGTCCCTCGTTATAAAATATACTATTTTCTAATCGGTTGGCAAGCGACGGAATTATGCGCGAACAAACATCCGAATTGAGAACCTCCTTTTTTAGAAGTCGGTTGAAAAGGACAAAAATAAATAAAACTGGCCAAGCCATTCGTCGGTCAGTTTACAGAAAAAACTGAAATGAGTTGTGTGAAAAACTCGATAACTTTTTCATTTAACCTGCAAATTTCTTTACTTGTTATCTCTCCCAGACATTGCGATCATTTATTTGTTCTGGACCATACTTTCCATCAGTTACATTGGAGGTTAAAGTTCAATTTTTTTTACAAGTTTTTATCAAATACTTGTTTTTAAGGTAACGTTACTTTAGATACCTCCAAACCCGTTTACCATTAAAAGCGTCCATCATTAGTTTTACTGTAAAACGTGATTTTACACAAACAATCGTTAAACTTAGTTTGATGTACAGAATGCTTGTTTGCACACGGCTTCATGAAGAGTCCGTTTACACCCCGTATAGTTCTACTTCCACCATTGTCTCATTGCGATCAAAGAGTGTGTTAGCCACTTCCAAACTGTGTACATCTTCGTCGTGCTCATAGTCCGTTAAGTAGTAACAAGGTCTAATCATAGCGTTACATTTGAGGCTCATCTCGCGCTCTTTCGAAAGCCAGTGTCATGTCATTACGTCATGACCTCTTTAGTCGCAAATCATTATAATTCACGCCTAAATTCTTTTAATTAACACGTTGGCAAACCTTTTTTATATTAGTTACGGACCTAATATTTTATTGTGGCAAGTTCCGCTGCTTTATTTGCTGTGGCAATAATGCTGGTGTTTAAGTTTGGTTTGTTTTTTTTTAGGGTAGATCTGTATGGTTTTTTTTTGCGCTAAGATATTGTTTCTGGCTAAGTAGAATTTCGTTCATGGAATTGATATGAGAAATGCAATCAGTCACAGTATTCATAAAAGTTATCATATACATTTAGATGCCACTTTTGCCAATTAGTTTGGAACACTTCTAAACACAGCTATTTATCTAGCTAGAAGCAAAGAGCGAAAAAGTCTAAAGACACTAAAAAGTTTGCATTGCCCTTTTGGATTTTTAAAAATCGAAAGCCATTAAATCAGGAAAATCAATAAATTGAAAAGAAAAACTAAATGGTATCGGGAAAACGGCCGGTGGTAGGAGGCTGCGCCTCTTTTTTAAATCTTTTTTAAAGAGGTTACGTTACGACCGTGGATTACGGTAAAAATATATTAAAATATGGTATTTTTGGAAATAATAACAAATTCATTGAGTACCTACATTGATTTGGTATTATTTCCTGTCTAACTCGTATTCCCGTATTCCTCGGAGTGATAATAAATAATTGTTTAAAAGTTGTGTATGAATAGTTTTAATTTAATGCAATTGACCCATTTTCCGTGGATTTTCCCTATTTCCCATTTTGGGCACAGTTCCATATAAACTTCGTAGTAAGAATTTCCTATGAATCCTGGATATTTCAGGTCATCTGCACGATCATTTTGAGAGTCATATTTTTACTTGTACTAGGTTCTTCCAGCAACCTTGTCCACGTTAAAGAAACATCATTCGTCATTCAGCAATACTGTAGCTTCACACCAGTGAAATAATTTATGAAATTACATGAGCGGTTTCGTAGATTCCTACGTCCAAGCTCACAAACTTTACCTCTTTAGAAAATTACTAGCATTTGCTCGCGGCTTCGCTCTCACTATGTAAGTAAATTAAACCACGAGAACGTTATAAATATAGCCTATACCACTCGGGGATAATGTAGCGTACCGGTAGTGAAAGAATTTTCGAAATAGGATCAGTAGTTCCGAAGATTACCCACTGCATATAAACGTACAAACAAATTAATGACTCTTTATAATATAAGTATAGATAGTGTAGATGGTAGGTACTTCAACTTACATTTGAAGAAACGGTAGTATTATAGATGGGCCTTTTAGATCGAAAAACGATAAACCAAATCGATCGGGAATGGAAGATATTAATTATGGCGCGTATTACCAAAATACTATCTTAGTATAAAAAAAAACTCTTAATTACTAAGTAATTACTTGATTGTGTCTAGCGCAATTTGTATTAAACTAGCAATTAAGAACCTACAATAATAATTAAGTCATATTCATGTAGCCACTTAGATTAACGTTTATTACTACAGTTATGATTAGGTAAGTACTTGAAAAAGGGTTCTATTAATTTTTAATTAATATATAAAATTTTAAGACATTTTTTACATAAGTATCACATTTTTTTTTTGCATTTAAGTGTTTTTAAAGTCAAACTCTCAAATACTTACAAGAAAAATTGTGATATTTATTTCTTTATATTTATTTATTATTATCATATATTTTTTTTAATTGTGCGGCCATATTTATACCATAATCCAATATCTTAACTGATTATGATTATGGTTTGACTCTATAAGCATTCGAATACAAGAAAATTTCTGATAGCCCACTGACTATTTGGGAGAGGTTTAATATGTCCATTAGTGGACTGTAAAATTGTTTATAAATGATTGCTAACTACGATAAAGTCTTAATAATCATCATTTCAACCGAAAGATGTCCACTGCTGGACATAGGCCTCCCCCAAGTGTCGCCACATTGACCGGCCCCGGGCGACTCGCATCCAACGGATCCCCGCTACCTTCAACAGGTCATCGGTCCGCCTAGTGAGAGGCCTTCCAACGCATCGTCTTCATCTACGCTAATCTACACTAATACTATAAAGAGGAAGAATTTGTATTTTTAACCGACCTCAAAATGGAGGAGGTTTTCAATTCGTCGGAACTTTTTATTTTTTATGTATGTTCCCCGATTACTCGAAGATGGCTGGAGCGATTTGAATTATTCTTTTTTTTCTGAAAGGGTATACTTCCCAGGTGGTCCCATAATCATCAAGTCGGGATCTGATGATGCGATCCTGGAAAAATTGAGAGAATTTGGGTAGTTTTTGGAAGAGTACTTTCTTAAAGTGGGCCTATTTCAACTTGGTGAAAATCTGAGGAAGAACTTTGGAGATAGGCAACGGAACTCCTCAATAAGTGATAGCAAATGGTCTGGGATTGCTGAAATCTCATGTCTATCTATTATTTACACCAGTTCATAACATAACTTCTGAAGCTAAAGTTATTTTTCACTTTTTTGTGTTTTATTTGTGTGTATGTTTGTAATTAATAAACTCAAAAACTCCTGTGCCGATTTCAAAACATCTTTTACCATTGGAAAGCTACATTCACCCTGAGTAACATATGCTATATTTTATCCCTGTACACCCACGGGAACGAGTACTACGCGGGTGAAACCGTGTGACGTCTGCTAGTTCACAATATCTACTAGCAACGTTTGTGTATTTCTATTTGCGACAAAACTCTGAAACCTGAACGGGTTCGGAAACTAAACATTCAAACATCCTGCGTTGCGTGCATTTCATTCAGTTTCAACTATCACACCAATGTCAAATACTTTGTTTAATGTATTCTGGTAGATTTATTTTAGACCATGATCAGCATGTAATTATTCCACTGCTGGGACTTAGGGTTCATTCCTGCGCGGACCAAATGCCATGGATATCAGATCTTCAACTTTTTGGTCCTATAGCTTACCGGTTTTCTCATGATGATCTTTGAAATTAAATAAGCTCCACTAAGTATTAAACGGTGTAATATCTCATCTCGTCGTCATCATACGTCTAGCCTTTTCCCAACTATATTGGGGTCGGCTTCTAGTTTAACCGGATGCAGCTGAATACCAGTATTTTATATGGAGCGAATGCCTATCTGATCTCCACAACAACCACAACCCAGTTAGTACTGGGAAATATAGTAAATCTGTAAGCTCATCTCATTATATTCCTGTCGAATTTATTTGTCGTCGCATTGGCGCATATCTTCTTCTTCCATTCTATTATCCGTCTGTTTAGTAGCCTCATCTGCATCGTTCCTTTGGTCTTTCTCTTCCCTTTCTTTCTTAGATATATTTTTAGCAGTAAAGTTTATTAACCTAACATATTATTATGATCACGAAGACACTTCCTTTATAGATAGATACTAGATTTGAGAGTACGTGTGGCGAATACAATGGTAGACCGTACTAATGTTTTTTTTTGTTGATTTTGGCAATATTTCGTGGTTTGGCATTCAATAGAGTGAACAGTGTCGTATCCACAAAGTAAAGAAAAGTTGAATGGCTTGTGCGAAAGATGATGTTTTAGAAGGGAAGTGACTTCTTTCAGCTGAAATGCTGATGAACAAGAGCGCGAGCTAAAGGCAGTTATTTGACAGTGTAAAACTGTTTTAATATGGATTAATATTGATAATTCGCTGAACAGTGAACATAACAACGTTCAGCAGAAGAAATTCTGCACCGATCTCAAATAAATTAGACAGGAGAACAACGATGTTGCAGCATAGCAGATTCCATCAATAGGCATGGAATAATACGAGTATTAAAACCTTGTAGCTAAGGAAAACGTCATGGCCTAACATACGATTCGTTGACGTATGCATGGTTTAGCGATAGTTTAGGGAAACCTACTGAGACCATATGGACAAATGACTAATGATTAAAAGAACTACCGCTAGACCACAGACCGCCAGACGCTAGGGTAGGGTTCAAGATTGTTTTAGTTTTACCTGTAATTTTGCACAGTTATTTCCTTAGATTTGCAGTCACATTCAAGTCATTGGGGAAAGGATCAGCACCGCGTATGCCTAACACTACTTCTTTACAGTCACAACTCAAAGGATTTTGAAAGAAATTGGTTCTCCTCTCCATTGCTGTTTGAATGTTCGTAAGAAAAACGTTTGCTCGACGCTTTGAGGATCAAACTTCAATGGCACTATTTACGTACATACCCGAGTATGTAAATAACCAATCTATCTATCTTTCTTATTCCTTTCTATTAATCCTGATGCTATTTATTGAGATTGTGAATGTGATACATAATCTTCTTTGCGTGTCGATGAAGTCAAATCCCAACCAGTATACATATAGCCTCCTTCGTAGTTCGTAAGGTTCGTTTTATTCCTGGAAGTTGCAAGTGCCTGCGCAGGATGGGCAAGCAAAAAAGTGGAATCCTGCAAAGGCACTTCACGCTGGCACACATGGCCACATTATTTCTACAGCGGCCAACTTGGGCCCGCAAATGGTTAATAGATTTCCAGATTGGCCACTGCAGTTCCTGTCCAGGAGGAAGGTGTTCTGCTGGTTTGATGAAGTTAGGAGATGACCCCGCAGAACCACTTGTGGTGAAACCACTAGCCAGTCAGTAAATTGAAACCAAGGCTTCTGCTTAGGATGAGCAGGAAGTACATTTTTAATAAGTGCTTAAGTTTTACATCAGTGACAGATTTTTTTGAGACGATGGTGTAATATAGACCATCAGTCGAGAAGGTAACTCAAAGCATTTATTTCAATAAGACCAGAATACAGGCACTTTTGAAGGACAAAAACCAAAAGCACAACTTGTGAAAGTATTGCCTGGCTTTTAAAAAAACCCCATGTCTACACTGACCTAACCAAAAAGTGATTTGATATGGATAAAAACCTCTTTGGTAAGGAGCCTTAGAATCGTTGCCAAAACCAACTAGATTCCATCACTAGGCTCCTAGATCGTATCAAAAGACTATCTCCCATCAAGTTGGCTATGGAAACGTTCCTTAATCAGATGGTAGTTTCTATAACGTTTCGGGCATCTTGCCAACCTGTCAGATGTTTCTGCGTGTTGTTTATATACTCATCTTTACGACGTTTTCTTGGCTGTGTTTCATTTACAATTGTAATACTAGAATTAAGTGGTTGAGTCGGCTGTTAGTTCACACCGTATTTTCTATCAGGTGTTAAGCCGTTGATCTCGGCTGTCATTTGTACATCTTTGACAATCGTTACAGGTAGTGGGTAGCTCGAAAGTCTGACTACCACTCTTATCACATATTACCCAGTACTAACTGGGTTGTGGAGGTCAGATAGGCAGTCGCTTCATGTGAAATACTAGTATTCAGCTTGAACTGGTTAGACTGGAGACCGACCCCAACTGAGTTGGGAAAAGGCTAGGCAGATGATGATGATAATGTTCGCATTTAGATACTGTGAAGATTTTCTGTCAAAGAGAATCTAACAATTTGCAGTTTGGTGGGAAAACGGTCCTGCAGAGCTCCCTAATTGAACACATACCTATTGTATCGGTTCCGAAGGACTCCTGTGTGTATCCTATTATACGTTAAAATCATAAAAAAGAAATCTCTTAGCCCAAAACCTACTGGACATTTTCATAAGAAGACCAATACAAAAAGTTACCTACTGAAAATCCCAAGAAATTAGCCTTAGTTCTAGCTTACAGTCCATCAGTAAAATACCATACCAACCATAGATAACCGACTCACCATATACTAGTACCGGTGACCATGGACGGAACCTCCGAAATGTGTCGTACACATGCGCGCGAAAGCGACCGGATGTCTGCGCGTACCGCTCTGCGCTCGCGCATCGCTAATGCACTGTCAAACTTTTCTCTAGAGGAATTTTACGAACAATTGATACCCGAGTCTGATCGTTTGTGGAACCGATAGAAAGAGTTGAGAGGGAAACGATAATGGAGGCGGGCGAATTTTGTGGGATCAATTACCTCGTGGCTAAATAATAACAGCCGCTCGGGCCAATGTTAAGGTTAAGCCGTGCTTGTCTAGGTTGCCCTGTGGATGGGTGACCACCCTTTTTTTTTTTTTTTGGGATGGGAAATCATCAAATTACTTCTCCCACTCTGGGCGGAGCGGGAGGGAGTGTCAGACTCTAACTGACTAAAACCCATCCATGTTCCTTCCTCGCCCTTTATGTTCCGGGGCCGCGGTATCTCTTTCGAACAGGCCCGCAACCCCGGCAGGCTTCGGCCCTTGGGGCCCCTCCCATGGGTGACCACCCTTACGTACAGAGTTTCCTTCAATGTTGGTCCCGGCTGTCATTTGACTATCTTTGACAGTCGTTACGGATAGTGAGTAGCCCAAAAAGTCTGACAACCAGTCTCACCAAGTGGTATCAGTATTAACTGTGTTGTGGAGGTCAGATAGGCAGTCGCTCCATGTAAAATACTGATATCCAGCTGCAACCGGTTGGACTGGAAGCCGACCCCAACGTAGTTGGGAAAAGGCTAGGCAGATGATGAATTTTCAATTTAAATCTTATTACTTACTCATCACGACAATTTTTCAAGTAAGGCCATGATCAGCATTCTCGTCCGCTTCTGTGTAGAAAACACCAAACATCTTACTACTATTAATAAATGCGAAAGTTTGTATGGACGGATGGATGTTAGTTATTCGTGCACACACACAATTGTTAATAACCTGGATGTTAGTATAGGAAGCTGTGGTGACCCGATACTTAGCTACGTACAGTCGAGTCAGCAAGTAGGTCACATGACCACCACCGCACAAAATGCCAAACAACCCGAAAAAAAATTCTTTTTACCCAGTTAGTACAATCTCGTAGGAACTATGTATCGAACTAGGTACATGAACATGCAGCCGAAGTTGTTGGCCGCGGGAATAAGCCAGTAGCCTAGGCATAATAAATAAAGTAAAGTTTCCTGATTTTACTGAAAAAATAAATCGATACATTAGAAGCGCGCCAAATGGGGAGAAATAGGCATGACAACAGTATCAAAATGTTGCAAATCTACATAAATATTTAGTCCGTCAGTTAGAGTATTGGAAAATGATGGACACGTATTTTTTGTTTTTGTAAATCAATGAATATTGACAAAGATAAAACGCATCAGAACTTGGGAGTGGGGGCTCGTGACGTCAGAACTCACTAAAAAATGTACCCAGGCGTGACGAATTGAGAATTTTAATAGCTCTTTAGCGAATTTTACTTAGACCTAAATTGACGAAGATACGACATCTTCGTCAATTTAGGTCTAAGTAACTAAAGACAAAAAAAAATAATCTGACTGACGCGTGACGGACTAATTAGATTTTTTTTTGTCTTCTACGCTATTATTGAGTCTTCTTTTTTTTTGTCTTCTACGCTATTATTGAGTCTTATTTTTTTTTGTCTTCTACGCTATTATTGAGTCTTCTTTTTTTTTGTCTTCTACGCTATTATTGAGTCTTATTTTTCTTCGACCGTTGGCCACCCACCTAATGCTGAGTGTAAATCTCTTGCAAATCCCTTCAATACTGATAATATTCGATCCTAAATCTGAAGTCGAAAGAAAATCATACCTTCTCAATCGATTGAATCCAGCTAGCACTTATAACATCGATTACCAAGCCACTAATGAGATACCTCTGGCTAATTAACGTCAGTAATTACTCTTACCACCCACGTCGAACATGCCACGTCAGGTATACGCAGAGCACGTGCCGTTTTATATTATAATTCATTAGTGATTTTCCAGTGAAAACGAATAAGTAAGTTGTACGAACATGTTATCAAGTTGAAGATTTTATTTATTTACTACTAGCGGACGTCACGCGGTTTCTCCCGCGTAGTTCCGTTTCCTGTAAGAGTACGGGGATAAAATATACCCTTTGTTTCTCGCTGATAATGTAGCTATCCATTGCTGAAAGAATTTTTCAAATCGGTCCAGCAGTTTTTAAGTTTATTCGTTACATAAAAAAAAAATAGAAATCTTTCCTCTTTGTATAATAAGTATAGATATCAGTTGTTTTGGTTGTTTTCTACACATGTTTTCCTCGTTGGTCTAGAGGTCGCAAGCGCGACTGCTAAGCATGAGGTTCTGAGTTCGATTCCGAGGTCGGGGAAAGTGTTATTGGGTTTTTTCATCAGGAATTTCTCAGTAGCAGCCACGGAGTTTGAATTTGTGCCAGGTTAATAGCATTTGACTCGCAACCTATTACATAGGACTTAAACATAACTGGTGACATGTGGATGTACTTTTAGGGATACTTCTGCTTAATCTTAGAGGGTTAGAAAGAAAGAAAGAAAATACGTTTATTTGGCACACGCTACAAGTGCACACAGTATAAAATAAAAACTAAAAAACAAACGAAATAAATAATAAAAAAAAGGAAACCAAAAACAAATATACAAAACTTATAAATAAACAAAAAATAAAAATATAAATAAAAGAAAAAAATAAAACAGTGTGACACTGTGTGCCTGATGGCTGCGCCAAATAGGCCCAGTTCCGCAAAATGCCGGACCACTAGACTAGTGCCTGACGCTGGTTTTCATCTGGACCTGGTTACAGGCGTGATGTTATATTATGTTTATTTTTATTTTATCTTAACACTATCACTTCGGCCGCGAAAATTGATAGCTCTCCTAATTTGCATAATATAGATACAATTTATAGCCTACTACCCGATGCCCGCGGCTTCGCCCGCGTAAAATTATATACAAAAACCTTCCTCTTGAATCACTCTATTAAAAAAACTCGCATCAAAATCCGTTGCGTTGTGTTAAAGATCTAAGCATGGATAGGGACAGACAGACGCGGCGGGGGACTTTGTTTTAAAATATGTGGTGATAGTGATGCTACTCGGTAAATATGTAGCTTCTAATGGTGAAAGAATTTTTAAAATCGGTTGAGGTGTTCTTGAGTTAAATTGTAACAAACAAACGAAAAAATAAAATCAGAAAATATTTTTTTTTTCTAATATTACTTTAGAAAACCATACCATTACCCCCTTTACTTAAATATAATATGTAATAAATATATTGTTTCATAAATCACTTCCTTCCTTAATGCACTCAATAAAAACTAAAGCAATAAAACCACAAACACCACAGATATAACATAGCTTTGTTCAAAATTGTAATTGTTCAATGTTATGATGATTCATAGCAACTTAGTGTTGCACCTGTATCAAACAAGGTAAATTTAAGTATTTGTTATGAATTTGTAAAGGTGCTGGATCACTTGGAGCATTTGCCTGTAATGTAATCTGTAATGTTATAGATTCGAGCATTACATTGGTGAGGGAAGAGAACCGAGCGTGTGCAGTGGTCCACGGGAATTTTTTTGATTATTTTAATCATTTCTCGCTGACCCCACCTGTGGGACGACGAGCGGTGGGGTCAGCGGTATACTTGGTGCATTTTCGCTGACCCCAAAATGCTCGAAATCGAGTCCGAAATGTAACATTACAGATGAATGCTCGTCTCTGAAATGTAACATTACAGATGAATGCTCGTCTCTGAAATGTAACGTAATTGATGAATGCTCGTCAAGTCAGGGTGGCAGTACTGTAATGAATGCTCAAAATCGAATCCGAAATGTTACATTAGAGGTGAATACTCCAGGTGGGGGAGCACCGTAATAGGAAAGGGGCATTCGAGCATTTCCTGCAGTTCTACTCTCTAAGCCCATCAACGAAGATACGGGACTGGTCCGAAAGTAGGAAATTAACCCTCATCATCAGCCTATTAACGTCCCCACTGCTGGGACACAGGCCTCCTCTCTATAAGAGGGAATGGACTATAATCCAACACGCGGGCCCGGTGCGGATTGGTAGACGTCACATGTCTTCGAATTTATTGATTCTAGGACATGCTGGTTTCCTCACGATGTTTTCCTTCACCGTTTTGAGAGCAGTAGTGATGAAATAAATTACACAAAGTAATGCGCCTGTGTGGGTTCGAACCCACAACGTACTGTTAGTAAGTCGGGGCCGCCACTGCTCCTATTTTTTTTTTCTGTTTTGTAATCACTATGGGCGGAGCGGGAGGGAGAGTATCAGACTTTTACTTATTAAAGCCCATCCATGTTCCTTTCTTGCCCTTTATGTTCCGGGGCCACGGTATCTCTTAAGAATAGTCCCGCAGTCCCCCGGCAGGGAGCGATTTTATCCTACAGTTACGATGATCATTTTACGTTTTCACGGGCACGGTATTTTGGAAGCCCTATACTACTAAGATGTAGGTCTTTTCCAAAAAAACACCAGTTATTTCAGGAGAAAATCGCTCATGAATATTTCTAAGTGAAAACTCATCATTGTTTGAGACTTTACTTACTCGAAGTAACGCAATTAAATACAGGAAATTCTTGAGTCGGTTTTGACTTCTGCACGTTACGTTTGCCTACGACATTTGCAGTGTGGCAGTGCCCAGAGTGTCTATGTACAGAAGCCAGTATATCAAGTTACAAAAATTTGTCCAATTTCTTTATTAGGTTTTCGACTTTATCGCTTAAGCTTTTTGGTTCAAGGCTGATTTAGAAACCCTAACTTTTTCGGGTATCTTGATATGCTCGCGTCAATGGTGTTCCACTTACTAAGCTTATATTGTCACTTACGGGATATCTTCCGTGAGTATTCATTTTTGAGCTCCCGATATATCCCGTAAGTGACATTATAAGTTTAGTTTTAAACCGTGAAAATTTTTTCAACCAAAAAATTTCTCTTGGCCAACGGTATCGCACTTTTACTCTGCCGCAATCTTACGTCACAACCACAGGGATGGCCAACCTCTGCCCCTCCCAGCGGTCCTCTTGCCAACTTTCCACCTGATTCATCCGCCAGGTGGCGATCAATTAGCAATCGATAATGATCAGTTGCGCAGGCGACGAAGACCATTAACATTCCTCTCGCTGCTTAGCCCTCTGACAATTAAGTAATGCGCTTTCCCGTATCGGTTAATGCCGCTAATATGTTGTGTTGTGTAATTAGTTTTAATTGTGGTTTTAGAGTTAAATATAGAGTAGATACTTGTAGTGATTTGCCTTGAGTTAGTAAGATTTTCTTTTGTTCGATCATCATCTGCCTAGCCTTTTCCGAATCACGGAATTCACGTTGGGGTCGGCTTCCAGCAGCTGATCTGATATGGAGATACTGCCTGTCTGACCTCCATAACTCTGTCATTGCTCCATAATTCTGTCTAAAAACAGCTGTCACTGTGACGTGTTCCCATACAAAAATGTGTTTTAAACAGCTGATTTTAGAAAATCTGACTGTTATCTTTTCGGTGAACATGGACCTAACATGATATTACTGGGTGGTTGTCAGACTTGGACCTTTGTCGTCCCGTAACGACTGTGTCAAACGTCTATGAATGACAGCCGGATCAGACATGTTGGCAGATTGAATTTCGAACTCACCATTTTCCAAAAATTTAATTTGAACTACGTTCCCGAATTTTGAAAACAGCCGAACATTAAGATTCTTGAACATCAATATTAAATTAATACCCATTGCGTCTGTAGTCTGTACTTACTCCACATACGTAACAGTCGGTCTTCTTCGTTCCTCTTCGGCCTCCTTCGGGGACATTCGGGCGGACTCGAACTGACCCGGCCGGTCTAGGTCCCGATGAATATGCAACGCCATCTTTATTACGTCTTTCAATACAATCCGAAAATATACCGTGTTCGTTTAACGTTCGAATTACGAAATGTTTTGTTCGTGTTTTGATGAGATACAAGCATACTATTGGTTGCGGGAATTCGGTGGATGCGAGTCGCACGGGACCGGTCAATGTGGCGACACTTGGGGGAGGCCTATGTCCAGCAGTGGACATCTTTCGGCTGAGATGATGAAGCATAAAATTCAACTTGAATATATATATTTTTTTAATTGACTCTATTGGCTGTGTTCAGAGGTCCGTGTTACCTTGTATTTTCTTTTTTGTCTTTTGTAAAATGAAAACTGGTCAGTTCTAGTGAAAACAAGTACCATAGAGTAATCAAGTAGGTATAGAAAAAATGCAACATTAAACTGTAATTTCACACCGACAACGCAGAATTAACTTGTTAATGAGTTAGACATAAGTATAAGAGCCAATATAGACATACCAGCACAATGTGGATTTATGCAAAGTCATATTACATGTTAAAGCTGAATGTCAATCGATTCCGAAGGGTCACGGTAACTGGAGACTGCGGGAAAGTCAGTGATAAACATGTTATTGTTTTTAGAGTACTCGCGAGTAGTATCATCGTTCGAAGATACTTTAAAAGACTTGTGTTACGATTATTGTAAAACCAATTTTAAAATTTTGCAGATGCCAGAATGCGGTTGAAGAACTGCTTGGCAGACTTTGCCTCACCTATTATAGGGCTTATGGTACCCTGTCTGGCTTTCATTTGACGACACTTTAAAGAATTCATATAGAAAAAAAAGGAAAAAAGAAAAATTAACTGCTGAAAAATGAAAATTACAAAGTAAAATGTCCGACCAGTCTTTTAAAAAAAATACACTTTTACACATCACATAATGATACGTTTTAAAACTAGATAAAACACACAAAAGCGTACAAAAATTTATACCAAAACGCAAGGAGGTTGTATTTCTTTACGCGTTCGTCTCAGAACCATAAAACCAAGGCAGCATCAATGCAGTAAGTAGATTGATTCGAAAATCTAGCCAGTAGCTACCTACTGGCGAATCAATCTACTTACCGAGTTCTCAGACGGTCTGCTTTCACCCTTATGCGCTTAATTATAAGGTCGAAAGTGGTCGGTACCCTCAGTGAACTCAGTGGTACGTACAGTAAACCTCTGACGTCATACGACCCAAAAAGACATCCAGAGAGGCGCACTATCAGCAAATTAGTCATTTCGGTGAGTAGCCAAGTAGTCGGAGTCGTGGGAAAACCCGGTATTTCACGATTCCCGTGTCCAATGAGTTTCTAGCTATACAGCACAATGCCGAGATCACAATACATGACGTTCTTGGAACCGAGCGGTGGAGTTCCTTCGTCTTAGGAGATGTTGGTATAATTATATGAAGCCAGGAAACTGTTCGCGGTATTCCATTTGATAATTCTCACGGCCTTTTTTGATGACCATTGGATATTTTATTTTGTTTGGATATTATACGGTGAAAGAGTTTTGGGATAGATAAGAGAAGACGCTATTTATTTTATGACTGATACAAATAATCGATTTTTTAAAACAGACGATAAGGGGCCATCCATAAATTAAGTCACACGTGAAGGGGGTGGGAGGGGTTCTAAATTTTGTGACGTCATATTTCAATTTTTTCTTTAATGTTTCACTACAAATGTTAAAAATTAATTTAAATCGTAATAAATCTAATTTCGGAACTTGTCTTTTAATTCAATAATTTTTAAGTAAATGTTAAATTGCAAAGTATGTGACGTCACACTAGGGGCCAGTCTCAAAAATGTGGGAGGGGTCAAAAATCACGAAATTCGTGTGACATAATTTACAGATGGCCCTAACATGTATGGGTAATTATATTTATTTACCCAAAATGGTTGTGCTTGCTGGATCTCCGGATAAAACATCCAAAGAACTGAATACGCTTTTAATCGGGAAACGTATTTGCCTGCTTTATATGAATACTAGATATGACCATAAGAATTGAAAAATACCAGTACAACTTTGGATAATAATGGGAAACATGAAATAGCCAGAACGGCAGTCAATACTGCGATAAGGGCTGACGCCGATGAATCATCAATCCCAAATAAGATCCATGACGATGAAGAGATGAGGAGACTTTGTAAACGAGGCTGATATAGTAAAAG
Organism: Xestia c-nigrum; assembly: GCA_916618015.1. Taxonomy (NCBI): domain Eukaryota; kingdom Metazoa; phylum Arthropoda; class Insecta; order Lepidoptera; family Noctuidae; genus Xestia; species Xestia c-nigrum. Next base: position 11,818,093 of record OU745248.1, read on the forward strand.
TCCAGAATACTATAAAGCAGGTACAATACTAGGAACACTATAGTATAACACGTGTAGAACAATATTTCTCACGGTAGCTGTTTACCGGAATGTGCGAGATGATCTGCGGTAGGGTTGACAACGCCGCTATTGTTTAAAACTTTTTTACTATCCGTTGTGACAGAAAGTTGTGGTCATGTTTGAGCATGTGATATAGACCATCAGACGTAATCGTGAAATAATAACAGTCAACAATATTGTTTCTGATCGTAACAGTACTAGAAGTAAAACGCGTTGGTATAAGTAACCACAGTTTATTTTACAAACAGACATCCAAAATCGAGCAAACCAAAAGTCACAAGTCTAGCTTACTGTCAGTCATAATATATGCTAAGTTGGGTTCGTAACAAATATAATAGTCATAATTTTATTTTTTAACTGACTGGCCTGGTCCGTTTTGAATTAGAATGGATATAAAGTCCTAAAGTGGAGATGGCAGTGGGAACTTGACTTTTTTCTCAAGGGTTGCCCAATACGATTGTGGGTCTAAAGGAGGCCTTTGGCCTGCAGAGGGATAAATGGCTAACAACAATAATAAAGTGCATGCAGATGGAAATAGGTAAGTGTGACACAATATAGGAGACAGTGAATCATGCGCCGTGTGATGTGATAACTTATATCCTGTTGTGCTTATTAAGGAGATATCAGTCTTAAGATTAATTGATAAGATAATGATGTTATCAGAAGACGGTCCATTTTCCTTATAATAACAATATGAGTGTGTTTCGGGTAACGCATGTTTAGATGGTAAAGATTAGGTAATGAGCAATTTTTCAGATGGGATTTCCCATCAAGCAATAATTATGAACATCCTTATAAACTTTCACCCCCTACTTTAACTTTCTAACTTGAGGGGGGTGAATTTTAAAACCTTTATAAGCGTTTATCTTTGCAGTAAATTAAACTTTCGATCAAAAGTTCATGCTTAGGTAATGGATTTGATATTTTTCTTAAGTAAGGATAGGCGATATTACTGCCATCATCGCGGGAATATTCTGGATGAAGCTGGCACAAGACAGTGATGCTTAGCACAAGCAAATGGTTACACCCAGCAGTGGGTGAAGTCAGCCTGTAGATGATGATTAGTATAATGGAAGACGTAGATGTATGTGTTTCAGTTTTTGGTTAAGTAAGTAAAACGTTGTTCATCACAATGTGCTGATATTCTATCCAACCTGTGGTAACTTTGAACACGTCAATGTAGCAGGATTTATTATAATTTCGAATAAAATAAATTCGCAGCCATTCATGGTGTATGAGATGACTTAATTTTTTTGGATGGGTGATTTCCCATATCTTCTTCTTTTCTTCATTTCAAATAACTTCTCCCACTCTGGGCGGAGCGGGAGGGATCCCGCTCGAGTGTCAGACCTTTACTGACTAAAACCCATCCATGTGCTCAATATAAATCAAGACAACGTAAGGCAGGCGTAGCAATTTGTCGCCAAAAAAAATCTGTTTGATACATATTGACCGTGAAGGTGGTAAACTTTTGCTTCAAACAAATTATTATTTTCAATGACTTTACCAGAAGTTACCAGATTTTGCGTCAATGTCCGTTGCGTTTTGTATGACTGCTCATATAATCAGAATTACACAAAATTACATATCCTTGTTTGAAGCGGGACAGCCCTAATTAAATGCAGAATCAACACGCGGTTAGTATAGAGCGGCACACCTGAGCCCGGAGCTCGTAGTTGAGTAAACATTCTACTAAATAGGATATCTTGTGCACTATCTGTGTGCTAGTACGAGTATTGACATTTAGAAGAGAACTAAAACGATCTTCAGATTAAGCCGTGCCTGCTTAGTTTGATCCGTACTTCCATAGATATACCGAGTTTTGGTCTCGACTATAATTTGGAGTTCTTTTACAGTCGTTACTGGAAGTCTCTGGCCCGAAAGTCTGACAACCAGTCTTACCAAGGGGTATCGAAGGCAGTCGCCCCACGTAAAATACAGGTATACAGCTGCACCCATCCGGTTACACTGGAAACCGACTCCAACATAGTTGGGAAAAGGCTAGGCAGATGATGATGAGAAGGGGACTAAACACAGAACACACTACCAGCAGTCTTTCTATAGTTATTAGCTCTGATTTTATTGCTCTTAAAATCATCAATATTCATCATCATTCTCTTGCCCTTATCCCAATTTATTTGGGATCGGCGCAGCATGTCTTCTTCTTCCATACTGCTCTATTTTTTGTCATCTCATCAGACACTTCTTCCTTACCATGTCCTTCTTAGCACAGTCCATCCATCGTTTCTTTGGTCTTCCTCTACTCAAATACCCATCCACATTCATACTCAAAACTTTTTTCACGACGTTTTCCTCATTCCTCCGCATCACATACCCATACCACGACAACTGATTATCACAAACTTTTCAGTCGCCGGCACCACTTTCAGACTTACTCTAATATACTAATTCCTTACTTTTCCATTCGCGTACCACCACAATGTGACAGTCGTTGTGCCGACACGTTGACAGCTGGCTCAAGCACCTGAAACAGAGAGAGCATCCTAACACGGTACGCGGTCAGGTTGTTTCCCCCCTCTGTAGCCCCGTATTATGCGCGCATGACGTTTTCATTGTTCCATGACGTCCATCACATGCGCTGCACACTTCCGCCGGGAGCTGGGACCTTATCAGAAGCCGGTGGGCCTCGAAATCCTAAGCCGTCCGGCGGCCGGCGTCCTCCCCGTCGACGAGCAGGTGGTGGCGTCGAGGGCGGAGAGAAATAGCAATCTCATCTCCGCGACATGCCTTTCATTCATCCCTTTTGTGGCCCAACATTTTGATCCATACAACGCAGCAGGCCTAACCATTGTTTTATAAATTAAGATTTATAAAACAACTAGCTGACTCGCGCAACTTCGTCTGCGTCTCATAATTTGAGATTTAAACTATCCTATCTCTCAAGTTGGATCGAACTGCACATGGTGTGCGAATTTTATTATAATCGGTTAAGTGGTTTAGGAGTCCATTGAGGACAAACATTGTGACACGAGATTTATATATATTAAGATAAGATGGTTAGGCCTGCTTAAAAAACCGCTGGTTAAAAACCGCTGCCATTTTGAGAGCAGTTAAGGGTAAGCCCTTAACTGCTCTCAAAATGGCAGCGGTTTTTATTTTCGTTGCTATACGGGTTGCTACCATTTGACAAGACTGTTATACTGAATATGTGAAACTGGACTGGAAATGTAGGGAAGAAAATGTTGCGTATGAATGTGATGGCTATAAGAGCTGCCTTCGTCCCAATTTATTTGGAGTCGGTGCAGCTTTATCAACCTTCACACAACACATGTTGGACATCATATTATTTTTTCAATTAATCTGCACATAATCCGTAGTTTTAAGAATATTTGCGAGATTTCGATAAGTTGCAAGATAATATCATTTTGCTCATTGGGTTTTCTGACGACGTAAATAATTTTGCCTTATCAGCCAATTAATCGTGTTTGTTTGGAAGCTTAATGATATTAATAAGATAACCCTACTTGAGATACATTTTGTTATAAGTAAGCTCTGAGTTATCACAATATGAGTATGCTTCGTATACAGGGTATAAACAGACTCATCACGAAGCCGTCACAATGTGAGTATGTCACGTATACAGGGTGTAAACAGATTCATCACGAAGCCGTCACAATGTGAGTATGTCACGTATACAGGGTGTAAACAGATTCATCACGAAGCCGTCACAATGTGAGTATGTCACGTATACAGGGTGTAAACAGATTCATCACGAAGCCGTCACAATGTGAGTATGTCACGTATACAGGGTGTAAACAGATTCATCACGAAGCCGTCACAATGTGAGTATGTCACGTATACAGGATGTAAACAGATTCATCACGAAGCCGTCACAATGTGAGTATGTCACGTCTACAGGGTGTAAACAGATTCATCACAAAGCCGTCACAATGTTAGTATGTTACGTATACAGACTCATCAAGAAGCTGTCAACCAAGCATTCTGTACATCAAACTAAGTGACTATTCAAAAATTATCCGGCGAAATGACTTTTATTTTATGGTGAAAATCATATTTTGTGGTAGAACTGAATGTAACGCCCTCAAAACATTGTGCTGATGGATGGATTGAATAGTACGGGGGTCGTGGCGGTGTTTAAAGTAACAATCTAAGATTTAAAAAAAACATGTCAAAAAGTTGGAAGTTTGGCCCCCAATATCTCCGTTACTATGTATAATTGTAGAAGGTTCCCAGGTATGATGTAGAACAAGTACCTGTCGGCTTCGTTAAGAGGTTTTTACACCCTTAAATGGTTCCACTTATCATCATCATCATATCAGCTAAAGAGCTCCATTGATGGCCATTGGTCCAAGTCAAACTATTTATTTCATAACTATTTATATCAGTAATGTCGAACTTTAATTAGAAAAGAAAAAGACAATGCGTTCAATCTCCACCAACCCCGGTAGTCATGACTCTTCTAAGATAATTGGCTCAACACTTAATTAAAATATAATCTTTACACCACCCGAGCAATAAACAAAGCAAATGAACGTAAAGTATAAACAAATAAACAAAAGGACAATTATCTCTCATTTGACGTCGCGCGCGTGCTTCGCAGAGCGGTAGTGTACGACAAACTTATGCGTAAAACCCAACCAGTCGAAAATAAACCTTATCTTCTCAAGATAAGGTGCTGGTAACATGTAAAGTTATCTTGGTATTCGTGTATAGATGCGCACGCAGGCCGCCAACGACCAATGACCGCGCTTTCACTGTCTTCCATCTTGCGGTATGATTTTGATTTTAAAATTGGAACGCCCAACGGTCCTGTACATGATTAGAATGATTGATTTTCGGTAACGGAGAATGTGGGTTTATGATATTTCGTCAAAATTACTGTTAAATACCAGTGGACGGTCTTATTGGTTGCTGGCCCTTACAGAAAGAGCAGGACTTTAGGTACAGCTACCAGCGTCAACAAAAATAAATCAAATGTTGAAGAAAATAATGATCATTTTGGAAAAACCACAGCAAATACTAACCGTCTCACTCACGACAGTAAGAGCTGTAAGAGAAAAGTTGCATGTGGTGAGACAATTAGCCGGACAACAAGATTGGTAGCAGGGTTACTGCCCGGTGGCTGCGATGAGAAGATAAGCTAGACAGCTAGGCTGGTACCAGGATTATCAACAGCCCAACGTGGCAACTATCCACTAGTAGAAGTTCCTTTATAGACTTTGACATCTGAAAAAAATTCGGTCAAAACAGTTTTTCTTTTGGAAATAAGAAGCACAGGTTCAGGTCATGTGGCAATGTTGGAGGAGGCTTATGTTCAGCAAACGAAGTCTATGGCTACTAAGTTGATGATAATGATTATAATTTTTACCTACTTAGCAAAGACTAAATAAATGACAATAAACTTTCCCTGCAACAGATTGCACATGACCCCAAATTCGTAATAAAGGACAACATTCCAGGAACAGAAAAACCGCAGAAAACTGTAATTACATAACGAGCAAATAATCTCATAAACTATCACTTTCTATACTATAAAGATCGTCGTAGTGAAACAAAGCATAATGCTAGTAAATAATAAAAAGCGGCGGCCTAACTGCGCCGGAGTTTCGATCTCGGGCCTGCGAGCGTAACGGAGTCATTTACACATATGCACGGTCGAGTATAACTAGGTTGTTATACTTGTTATCTAGTGCGGGGTGATTATGAGATGATTGGCATGTTTCAGTTTTATTGAAAGAAAGACCAATTTTGTGAGGAGGAGAAAGGGCGACGTATAATCGGAGTCGTAGGGTAAATTCCCTCCGACAGGACATTACACTTCGCCCGTTGGACCACTTGGAGGACTCGCTGGAGGTCAGGGTAGGATAGGACAGGACACGGTAGGTGCTATAAAAAATGCCCGGGCTGGGTGAAAGATGATATATCTAGAAAAGCGGCGGATGACAACTAAGATAACATCGAAAAGAGAAGTATGTTAGAAGAAAACACACCGATCCCAAATAAATTGGGATCGGCGCAGAAGAATAATGATATTGTCTTTTCTTAGGAGAAAGGAAGGAAGAAGGAGACTAGGATGGTAGCATATTTTACAAAGCTTTGTTGTCGAAACCCTGCTGCGCTGGCACTAAATCATCTGCGATTGACGATCGTTGCTAAGTTTAAAACAAAGGTACTCGTAGTTACTGCAAGTATGGTACGGTATGGTGTATGAGCATATGATGCCGAGAAATGAGGAAAACGTCGTTGGTAAAGTTTGGACGTAATAAGAAGAGTATGTGGAGGATGGAAAGATGGAATGGCTAGGAAGGAGGTGATTGCTGAGATAATAGAGAGGCATGGAAGGAAGATATTATGCGCCGACTCCAATTAAATTTGGATAAGGGCAGGAAAATAATATGACGGGTAACACAAGTCAAACTCCTTATAGTAGGATTCCTTTCTCCCAGTAAAAAAGACAATCCAACGAGCTAGTTTGGACAGCTTTCACAGAAGGAGACGTCATGATAGTCAATTGTTTTTCAAACAGCAATCGCTTCGGGTTTTTCTGGCGCGGTACCTACCATGAACAAAGTAAATGATCTAACAGCACCGGTTACTGAAGATAATAAATCAGGAGCCAGTGAAGCATGGCTGATGTGGAAATGTCGGCTACAACACGAAATGTCGTGAAAAAATCGTGTCGTTTTCGTAACGAGCGCTGCGCCCGCGATCCCTGTCGATGTCAGTGATTTGTTGTGTGGGTGGGTTGCCAGCTTATAAAATTAATTAAAGAGGTTATAATTTATTTATTTTCGGTGGCCCGAAAGTCATCAAAATAGTCTTACCAAGGGGTATCGTAGTACCCAGTATTAGCTAGGTTGTGGCAGTCGCTCCATGTAAAATGTTGCTTATTTATTTAGTCTACAATATTTTGAGGTATTTCACATCAATCAAGATCAATGTGGAATGTCGTTTTCAATTAATAAAGCCCATGCTCATGAAGATTACTACGAATTGCTACGAAATTCGTAGTCCGAATTGCTATGAAATTCGTAGTCTGAATTGCTACGAAATTCATAGTCCAAATTGCTACGAAATTCATAGTCCTCATTGCTACAAAATTTGTAGTCCAAATTGCTACGAAATTCATAGTCCAAATTGCTACAAAATTTGTAGTCAAAATTGCTACGAAATTTATAGTCCGAATTGCTACGAAATGCGTAGTCCAAATTGCAACGAAATTCGTTGTCCGAATTGCTACGAAATCCGTAGTCCTTAAAAGAAATCCTTAGACTATGCAAATAGTTTAGATTTACCGTTATTAGCACAGCAAGCTACGACTGCTACGGAATTTCAAAGCTATCAACATAGACTATTGTTTTCCGACTAGTGTAATTCAGGTCTCATCTCAGTGAGAGGTAGTGGGCTGTAAATGCTGTAATGCACCACGCTGGTCCAATGCGGGTTGGCTGAATATTTACACCATTTTCCACAAATACTTTTAATTTCTCTCTAAAACCAGCTGTTTTTCTCACCTGCCAACACTGAATAACCGCTCGGGTGAAGATATGGCGCGCTACAATCAGGATGCGCGCGCGACACGCAACCGACGCGTGCGCTCACGCATCGCTATCTATATACGTTGTGATTGGGATAGTTATTGATCGGCTGATTACTTGCTAGTTGAAAGACATTGTCACTGAAAGAACTAAACTAATTGCCTCGTTAGTCAGAGTATGACATGACAATGCCATGGCATTGTGATTGCTAAATAGCTGATGCTAGATAGCTCTTCGGGTATTATTGACATGTTGTTATAGAACTAAACTAAGTTTAACAGCTCAAAACTTTAGCGATATCGAAAGTTTTGCCTAAATGAGATGCGTAGTTCCAGTTCAATTCTCTTATTTTCGCAGACCGAGGCATTTGGGTATTCATTTACTTACGTGTAATTTTTAGTTTATGTGTAGTATCGGAATGCCATGTAGCAGCTTTTGAAATAAGCCGAGTTGGCTAGTTTAGTTGAGACTACTCGGATTAGCTGTCTTGAACGAAGTCTTCATTTTTCGACAACTGAAAAAAAAACTGCAAAATGGCTGATAACGTAACGTGTTTTGAATTTGTTAAGTTAATTAAAACATAATAAAGGCTTATTTATATACCGGGTGACAAAGGTCGAGGTGTTCTGCCGGTGACATCACAAGGTTCCCTAAATATTTATAAGCAGTCATCCAGTGTCTGCATTTTTCATCATTCTTTGCGGGTTTTAGTATGTTTCACTGCCGCTAGTTATGTAATTGCTACGTTCACATTTTAAACTAGCTACCCGAGTTCCTTTTTAAGAACTTTAAGAACTTTTTACGACCAAATCAGATTCATTGTTTTTTAACAATTTATTGATCTTTTGTGTCTCTGGTACCTTCTGTCTGATGATAGAGGGACAGTTAGATAGGGGTTCTTTTATCTAGTATCCCCTGGGTGTTAGTCAGTAAAAGTCTGACACTGATCACTGGTCTGTGTCTGATGATTATCAAATAACTTCTCCCACTTTGGGTGGAACATGAGGGAGTCATCCGAAAAAAAAGAAAACAAATCATATATTTTTTACTTTATTTGTTTTGGGATATAAAAACATCTGAAAATAAAATTCTTTTTCGCGCCTTTATATTTATTTTCAAAGGATGACTGATGAATACTCAAAATAAATCCCGTTATTTATAACCAATCTAAATTCTTATTTAGACTTCGGTACAATCCTCGTTATCAGATAATAGGTAGAAAATATTTTGTTCAGACACAAATCTTATCGTAGATATAAGATCGGGGTATTATTTACGAATTACTGAAATCGATAAGATAATGAATTGAGACCAAACAGTTACTTGTGACAAATTCAGGTTTTCTGAAGTTATATCTATCAATTTTGTCGTGATGTGGTGCAATCATTGTTACTTTTCAAGACATGGAATTTGAGGAGCTCGTGGCTAAATAATAACAGCCGATCGAGTCGATCTTTAGGTTAAGCCGTGCTTGCCTAGGTTGGTCCGTGGATGGGTGACCACCCATTACATACTAAGTTTCCTCCGGAAAGCAAAATAAGCCGTTGGTTCCAGCTGCCATTTGTAAATCTTTGACAGTCGTCACCCGTTGTGACAGTCAGTGGCCCGAAATTAAATGAATTAGTAACAAGGGATATCGAGAGACGGTCAGATAGGCAGTCAATCCTTGTAAAATACTAGTATTTTGCTGCATCCGGGAGACTGGTAACTGATCGACCCTAACATAGTTGGGAAAAGGCTATAGGCAGATAGACTCTCAATTAGACTAATAGCAAAGTGGTGATCGATTCTATAGCGCAGAGAGGATGCAACTGCCTTCCCTTCTTGAGATTCGGTCAAGACCGGTACGAACAAATTCCGTATCAACTTTGGACACTGATAGATATTTCAGTAGGTAGTAGATATTTGTAAGGAAGTATCCGTGAATTTCCGTCTTAGTTAACTTAGGCGTTATATGGAACATCCAGCTTTAGAACCGATGTCTGTACTGTACTGGTTGTAGGTATGTGTTATATAAAAACACCCACACTGATCATTTGATGAAAACAGAATTGATGTTAAGGCGCTTAGACGAGCTAAATTAGCAACTTTATTTGTTGTGGTTCAAACTTCGTTTGAAATGCTGTTAGAAGGAATGAAGTTCTAATCAGCCTGCACTACAAAGTGGTTGTTACGTCAGCCACTGCGGACCAAATAGCGGGAAATGAGTGGTTTCGATCGATTTACAAAAAAAACTATTGATTGTATTAAAAAACTGAAACAATGCTAATATATTATTGCATGTAGAATTATTTGCCAAAAAATCAGAATGATCGCATGCATATATTAGTATGTTTTTTATTGTTTGAAATATATTTTTAGAGATATGTTCGTGATTACTTTTATCGAGCCAAATTAATTATATTATGTTTTCAAAACAATATCATGCTAGCATATATCCTGAAGAATATCATATATTTTTCTGGTCTTGTTTATAGCAGTGAATCATATACTTTTAGTGATTATAACACTCGCGTAGAAAAAGACTAGATTGTCATAATATCTATGGTGGTCATTTCGACGCTTAAACGGTTCCTACCGCACATTCAGTACGTCATTCCGAACCCATATACCATATATAGCCAGAAACATAATTGTATACCCTCATTTTTAATGACATAAATCCACAAACAGAACGCGTTAATTGACTGGCCGGGGTCAGCTGTCTCGCCTGTGATCGCGTCCGACCTGCGCGCGCATTTGAATACAATGCGCTTGCGCCGGGACGCTATGGTGCCGACAGCGCACTTGATGTGTTGTTTGTGTAGACGCTTATATTACGGACAGGAATTTATTTAGGAGTAGGTAGTGATATGTTTTTTTTTTCTTAAAACGGTGAAGGTCGTGAAGAAACCAGCTTGACCCAGAACCAAAAAATTCGAAGACATGTGACTTCTACCAATCCGCACTGGGCAATACCTACTGGGTAGTATTGCCCAAGTTCATAAAGCTCGAGGTGCTTTTTCAAGGTCAAAACCGTTCCTAGACCGTTATGAACTTGGAGCATTGTACTGATGATCTTGATGATTATAATTCTGTAATACGTCTTACAGTCGCGAACAACATTTTGATCAACATACAACCTAGCACTGGCTGGCAAATTGCTAAAAACGTAAGAAAATTTGAATTTCGCGCTTCAGCCTCAAGGTGTAAGGGCAGGAAATTCACCGAACCGACGAAAGCGAGCGAAAATAATCGGTCAAAAGAAATTACAAAGTGCAATGTCCTGTAAAAATTTGAAAACAAAATGCACCTCTTAAAAGTCACATTAAAACCTTATTCACTCACAATCTAGACCTTTTGTTATTGTTGCTGGTTATCTATACTAATCTATAAATCTTTACTTTTATACTAATACATATTACAAAGAGGTATTTATTTGTCAGTATGTAGTATTAATCTTCGGAACTTCTGAACCGATTCCAATAATTATTTGACAAACGTGAAGCTACATTATACCCGAGTGTCATGCCGGGTTACATTAAAAACATTTCCGCGTGTTAATTTGCGTACATAACCTCCCCTCCCCTCCCCCGCCTTGCGGCCTCGCTCCCGGAGGCCGCGAGAACAAGCTAGTTATAAAATAAAGCTGGAGAGATTGTTTGTTTGAACGCGCTAATATCTAGAACTACCAGCCCAATTCTTGCGATGGTTTTAGGGTATTTAACACTTATGTTTATTGTTATCTCAGAGTAAACGGAATGGAGTTATCGGAGGAACTCGTGGCTAAATAATATTAGCCGCTCGGGCCGATCTTTAGGTTAAGCCGTGCTTGCCTAGGTTGGTCTGTGGATGGGTGACCGCCCTTACATACTGAGTCTCCTCCGTGACTCGGAAAGCACGGTAAGCAGTTAATCCCGGCTGTCATTTGTCCATCTTTGGCAGTCGTTACAGGTAGTGGCCCAAAAAGTCTGACAACCAGTCTTAGGTACTCTGGGTATCGTATTACCCAGTATTAACTGGGTTGTGGAGGTCAGATAGGCAGTCGCTCCATGTAAAATACTGGTAATCAGCTGCATCCGGTGAGACTGGAAGCCGACCCCAACATAGTTGGGAAAAGGCTAGGCAAATGATGTAAATTGTTATCTCAGAAGTATTGTAGGAGGCTTTTTATTTAAGTATGTTTTGTTTGCTGTTTTATATATTTTAATATCTGTTATAATCGTCTCTTTTATTTTAGTTTTTTTATCTAAACTAATATTATAAAGCTGAAGAGTTTGTTTGTTTGTTTGTTTGGTTGAACGCGCTTATCTCAGGATCTACTGGTTCGAATTGGAAAATTCATTTTTGCGTTTGATAGTCCATTTATCGAGGAAGGCTATATAACATCACGCTATGACCAATAGGAGCGGAGCAGCAATGAAAAATGTTGCAAAAACGGTTTTTTTTTTTCCTTTCGTTTTTCTCTCTTATGTGACGCAGACGAAGTTGCGTGGGCCAGCTAGTTAATTATAATTTTAGGTGATCCTGGTGACGGTTACGCGAATTCGTAGGATCGCGAGTCGCACGAGACCGGTCAATGTGGCGACACTTAGGGGTGGCCTATGTCCAGCAGTGGACGTCTTTCGGTTGAAATGATGATGATGATGATAATTGTACTAACTGTAATTGGTTGTAACCATAACCCTTGTAACTAATTAAATAAACATCACGCTACGGTCCTTAAAAGCCGAGTTAAAAGAGAACTGGCGCGTGAAACCGCGTGTCGCAGCTAGTCTTCCATAAATAATAACAAAGACTTGCAGCCGTCACAAGAACGAGTCGTCTGTGTAATTGCATAAAGCTACTTTTCCACACGTTGCGTACGCGCTATGCAAATCTTGTGCGCCGGCGCAGCTGAGAAGCGGCGGCTGATAGGGTTGGCGAGCAATGATGGGTGTGCAGTTTTATTGAGGGCTTTGTTCGTCTTTCTTCAAAATTCTATTTTTTGTATGAAAAAAAAACTGCTGTTTCATACAAAAGTGCAATACACGTGGTAATCGATGAAAAATGTCTACCTATGTGATAACGGGATATTTCTGGAGATTATCTTCGATAGAGATCGGCTGATAATGAAGCAATCCATTGCTGAAAAATATATTCAAAACGGTTCAGTAGTTTTTAAGTTTATTTACGACAGACCAAAAATCCAAATCTTTCTAAAAAAGGAGGAGGTTCAAAATTCGGATGTTTCTATTTTTTTTTATCGTTGTTCGGGCATAACTGCGTCGCTGGCCAACCAATTTGAAATATTCTTTTTTTGTTAGAAAGGGTATTCTTTCCAAATGGTCCCATAGCCACCAAGTCGGGATCTGGTGATGGAATCTTGGCGAATTCGAGGGAACTCTTCAAATTTGACATGATAACGTGTTGCGATTTTGGTATTTTCTACAACAAGTGAAGCATTTGCGTTCGATAAGAACCATCCTACCGTCAGATTTGATGATGAAGCCAAGAGTCACGGAACTCCCTAATGAGACAATGTATCCTAGTCGTGTTTGGGCTTGTTGTAATTGTAACGGTATGCACTTTCCATGTATATCAAGCACATGTGAACCACTAAAAAGTGAAATAAAACCCTTTTTTTTGGCTAAAAGAAAACCGACTAAAAAAAAAAAAAAAAAGTGAAAAATAACTTTAGCTTCTGAAGTCGGTGACAAAAAAATTAAATAAATCAAACAAAGGTCACCGACTTCAGAAGCTAAAGTTATTTTTCACTTTTTTGTTTTTTTTTTAAGTCGGTTTTCTTTTTTTATAATATTTGTTTTGATTAGTTTTAACTTCGTTCTCGAGCCCTTATCGCAGTTTAGTAGTTATCGTGGTAGTAACAAATAGTTTTATTAATAGTTGGGCTACCTACTTAATTCTTGTTTAGGTAATAAACTTTTCAATAAAATCACAAGATTGGCAACCCTTTCGCACCAGTCGCGCGCTCTACCTCACATATTACTCGAACGATGAGTTATGCTATCGTTACAACATTAAATGTATAATTAATACTTACTTTTTACACAGCCGTAATTATATTCTCATTTCTCTATTAATCAAGGGCTTATTCAGAGGCGTTTTGAATAGCATTAGGGCGAATGGGGGCTAATGGGGGCTTTTTCTAGCTGCAGTTCATTCAATCAGAAGTCCCATACAAAACATAACATCACGCTTGTAATCTTCCTTGGTTTAGGCAGAAATGCATCAAATTTGCCCGACTTGGTATCAAACTCAAGACATAAAGGGCGAGAGAACATGGATGGGTTTTAGTCAGTAAAAGTCTGACATTCCCCCCGCTCCGCCCAGTGAGGGAGAAGTCATTTGATGACTTCCCATCCGAAAAAAAAAGCACCAGCTATTGCGATTGCGATTTATAGACCTACGAGACAGTCAGTAATACTCATGTTATATATACTTCTTAATGTTTGAGGTGTAAAGAAAAAGTGACGATTCTCTTCATTGGTTACAAAAGAGAAGATGTTACAGTGTAGTATATAATGAACAGGTATATCATCATCATCATCATCTGCCTAGCGTTTTCCCAACTATGTTGAGGTCGGCTTCCAGTCTAACCAGATGCAGCTGAATAGATACTAGTACTTAACATGGAGCGACTGCCTATCTGACCTCCACGACCCAGAACTTATTACCGGGTAATACGATACCCCTTGGTATGACTGGTTATCAAACTTTTTTCACTGATTACCTGTTACGACTGTCAAAGATATACAATTTAACAGCCGGGACCAAAGTGGACCAAAGAGAGGGTGCACGATTCTCGACTCTACGGAACGGCTACAAAAGGAAGATTTACAATACATCATGAAAAGGTACATTATAATCAATTTAGCAAGATGTGTGTAAACGTCTGCACGCGATGCTCTTTCGTTTAAGCGTTTCATTGGACTGTGATTCCTCAACGCTCTGATTTGGTTCGCTTTGCTCAATCGAAGGAAACTAGAGACTTGGATGTAATGTACCGAAAAATTACACTTATGAATGATGGATTGGTTGTTACACTGAAGTTATTAGCAACTAAGTAACTTGTGCATGCGGTTTCCTTCGCAACCAGGACGGAAAAAATGGTCGAAATATAGTCAAGGACACACAGATAGAATATGTTTTTATATTCTATCTGTGCGATTTTGTCTAATTAAACGAGTATTTAATCATTTACGAAAATCTGATTTTTGTAACTGTGGACATTTAGATCTTTAGCACAATTTTGACAAAATTAGAAGTGTAACTAATTAATCTTCAGAATCCCTCTCCCAATTTTTTGATCGCATGCACCGCAAAACTTTATTCCAGTCTTCGAACAAGATTAAGAGAAATCTATTGACGTAAGAATCATCAAAATCGGCCCACACGCGTTTACTCTCTAGAGCGCCTCAACCAATCATTATACAGTCATTATAATACATCACACTTGTCCACAACCCAAATTAAAAACCAAGCATTATGTGCAACAAGCATTATGTAACTAAGCTAAAACTATGCTGGGAAACCACTTTTTGGGTCAAATCATGTTTAACGGTGGAACCCAATGTAACGCACTTAAAACATTATGCTGATGGAAGGGTGGTGAAATATATATATACAGGGTAAAATTGAATAGATGCTACAAATTTAAATATACAATAATACGTGCTGTCAAGAAAATGTTTAAAATATCAAATGTAAAATTAAAAAATTATTGACCAGTGTAACGAAAACCGTTAAAATAATAAAAGTATCAAAAAATCTCGTCCGACTCATCGCAGTGCTCAATATAGCGGTCATTTACCTAATTTTGCCTTAATTTTTCTTATTTATTCTGCATATTACTGGAATACCGATAATTCGTACTTAAATAAAGATAATAACATCAATGGACCTTTTGAAAACGATAATCGCGTAATTTTTTTTTACGGTTTAGGTTGTAGAAAAAACAGTTTATAATTACTACGTTACTGTAACTGAAGCTCCAATTTCATTTTGTCGCATTAATTAAAATTCACCCTGTATATACATTAAAAACATATATTTATAAAATAAATAAATAGGTAATAGGTAATTTATATTGACGCAAATAAATGATTTGATTTGATTTTAAAACTTGTGAAAAAGTTGGAACTTTGACCCCCAAAATCTCCGTAACTAGAAGGTTCCCAGATATTGTCTAGAACAAAAAACGGATCGCAATGAAGGGGAGAACAAGTGCCTTTCGGCTTCGTTAACAGTTTTTGAACACCTTTTATAGACTGATAAACACATTAAGTACCCTCTTCAGTCAGGTAAAAAGGGCACACGTACTTTCTCAATAATCATTCGCTCAACGCCGTTTGATTGGCAATTCACCAGTTTTCCTTAGCTGACATCACCGAACTAAAATCTAGTTATGCGTTGCGTTATATCCTGCAAACAACGAGTGCTTCACTTTACACGATCTAATAAGCATCGATCGGTTACCAAATAGTCATGAAATGTGCACTGAAGTATTTGAGAAACTAGTACAGTGACGACCAGTAACATTACACTGTGTAGCTGTATCAAGTAGTCATATTTCAGGATGTGATTGAGACCATCAAATTGAACCATGTTCTCAATAAAACGTAATCTAATCATCATCACCTGTCTAGCCTTTTCCCAACTATGTTGGATTCGGCTTCCAGTCTAACCAGACGCAACTGAATACTAGTATTTTACATGGAGTGACCTATCTGACCTCCACAACCAAGTTAGTACCGGGTAATACGAAACCCCTTGGTAAGGCTGGTTGTCAGCTTTTTTGGCCATTGACTATCAGTAACGACTGTCAAAGATCTACATATGACAGCCTAGACCAATAGCTTAACGTGCTTTCCGAGGCGCGGAGGAAACTCGGTATGTAAGGGTGGTTACCCATCCACAGACCAACCTAGACACGCACGGCTTAATTTAAAAATCGACCCCAGCGTCTGTTTTTATTAAGGCGACGACATCAGCTAAATAAGCAACTCTATTTGTGGTGGTTCAAACTTCGTTTGAAATACTGTTAGAATAAAGTTCTAATTAGCTTGCACTACAAAGTGGTTGTTACTTCAGTCACTGCGGGCCGAATAGTGCGAAATGAGTATTTTCGATCGATTTAAAATTAGAACTTAACTATTTAATAATAATTAATCCATCAGTCCATGTAGTTTAGCATTTGAAATTTTATGTTATATTTTTAATTATAATTATCATTGTCAATAAATGGCTAAACTGATTTGAAAGAAAATTAAGAGGATTTTTTTGGTGCATTAAAGTTTGTCAAATTATGTTTTGAGTTCCATCAGTGTATGCAAAAAGGACTTCAAAATATAAAGTTTTTTTATTTGTCGAAATTATTTACAGTTTTAGAGATACACTGCTTTTAAAAACCGCCTTTTGGACCGTTTTCAAGAAACCTCCGCCTTAAGTTGCTTACTGTACTCGTAACTGTACAATATCTTTGAAACCTTTCAGATAAGTGCCACGCCCTGAAACGTATGAGGTCACGATAGTACGACAGCTGGATGAAACGAAATCACAAGTTTATTACTTCTCTACGAAAAAGTAATACTTTACAAAGGTACAATATTTTGTTAAGTATGCAGGTAGAAAGAAACTGTGCTATGCTGCGATCCTATTTGCGTGTACAGTAATTTTTAAAAGCTTATTTGTTTAAACTTCCTGCATAGCATACAAGAGCTTTTTATATAAAAAATGGCGAAATGCGGTCGTATTTTATGTCTGGGATCAAAGGCATATTTATTCTTTAATAAGTCATTTTATGTTGTCTTCCAAGGATAGTCGTTACAATTCCACCGGCCCTCATTCAAAAGGCATCCCTAACTCACGGGTAAAACCCTTCAAAGTGAGAAAGCCTACAATTTACACAAAGAAGCGCCCCCCATCCCATTTGTACTGAAAATCCATTTCACAATACACCCCGAACAGACATGGCAGCGAGATTAACGAAATGGTCTCCCTTCCTCACACCACCGCGTCCCGGGGAGAGCGATCAATACCTCGGCTTCTAATCTCACGGAATCTTGCGTCCTTGTCGCTCGCGAGATGTAGATGAACTGCCTTCATCCTGGACCGAACTTCAACCTTATGGCTGATGAATGAAGGTTGGTTTTGGGCTGGGTGTGGAAGTAAAGAGATTATGTACGGGCTATAATCTTCTAGCTATGTAGTGGTATACGGTTGTGTGGGATGGTGCCTCGTAAATGGGGTTCGCAGTGATGTTAAAAGCTGAATTAGGTACTACTGTATTGCAGTTTTCCTCTAGTATCTGTACTCGGAAATCTCTATACGTGATAGACGCATGATGTTACGGGAATTTCCGCTCAGATTCATTCACGTGTATTCCCCAGAATAGAAGGAAGTCCCAGATTGTATTTGGGTCCGAAATTGCATGAAATAATTTGCAATCATCCATGACAAAATGAACATTAATCACGGAGTACCACAGTTACTATTCACGGAGTACTTTCCGTCTTTGTAGGTACCTACCTACATACATAGTTTCTTTGTGATGACGTTAACCCTATATAATTATTAACTAAAAGATTTTTTGTTTGTTTGATTGTACCGAATAAGCTCCGAAACTACTGGACCGAATTGAACTGTTTTTCACCAATAGATAGCTAAATTATTAGGAATTAAGATAAGCTGTATATTATATTTATATCACGCAAATTAACTGAGCTATCACAATTTTTGCGGACGTAGTCGCGGCCGAAGTGTTAGTATCCTATATCTTATTTCTGTATAGATTGCGTCTGATCCGAGAAAATGGAATATTGAACGTAGATTAGATAATTATCATACTTACCTATTTACTGTTGAGTTATCTTGTATCTAAATTTTATAATGAGTTCAATAAATATACCGGGAAGTCCCCATATCACTAACATCTACAACATATAGCATATTCATAAGCATACGTATGACCCTTAAACAGAAACTGAAAATATCAATCGTCGCGGCATCTTTCAAAGGCTTTATGCTTCATTGATATCTTTGTTAATATTTAGTATACCAGTATATGTTTTTTTTTAAATCTCAGTAAAGTGTATAAATTGTCATTTCTCCCAAATTATAAAACTTCAGTCAAGGACTGTTCTAAAAATACCGTGGCCCCGGAATATAAAGGGCGAGGAAGCAACATGGATGGGTTTTAGTAAGTAAAAGCCGGAAATCATCAAATGACCCCACTCCGCCCAGAGCGGAAGGAGTCATTTGATGATATCCCAGCCGAAAAAAAAGGAATTAGGTTTATTAGTAAATTATCTCTACATATAACTTGCGTTTTTTTTAATTAAAAGCTATGGCGGATCCAGATCCAGTTACCCTACACTGTTCAGTTAGGCAGACAGACATGTAGACATGTATTTCCACGTATCGTTATCATCTATTACATAGTATTGACATAAATAAATAAAAGATAGATTAATAATATAATTAAATAAGTAAATAAATATATATGTAAACATATAATACATAATTAACATAGTTATTTTTATTTTTATCTAAGTATTTTGTTTATCCATTTTTGTACATATTATTTACATTTTTAAATATTCTAATATAAACAATAACAATTAAAAAATATAAAAATAGCATAAGTAGCCCACCAGCGCTGGGTACAGGGTCCGAGCTGCCGGTGGTCAGGGCTCTTGAGAGAGGAACCTCCTAACAATACACGCCGTGTCCAGAAGTATTGCTTTCTGAATCATGCCCTTGATCCAGCCAAGCGAGAGCCTCCTAAGATGTTGGTCGAGGCTCTTGGCTATTAAGCCATTGGCTGACACGACTATCGGCACAATGACAGCTGTACTCACGTCCCACATGTCAACAACCTCGCGAGCAAGATCTAGATATTTGAATAATAATAGTATTTGAATATCGAAGTATAATTTTTTTATGTGTTATGTTCTGTGAGGGCTAAAACGTCTTTCTTGTTTTCAAATAAGTACTTAATATAATGACTTATAATAGTAAGGAAATACCTATATAATGAGCTAATCACCTGAAAGTTTATAAATCGCTTTCATAATAATTTATAAATATGATGACAAAGGTGTGTCTTAAGTTCTGCTGTTATGACTGAAGTGATTCAGTTTTAGGAAGTACCTGACCACTTTTCAATCTACCTCTTCACTTCATTGTTCATTCATATCATCGCTCCTCTGACAGATTGGAAATACCAGTTCAATTCTTGAAGATATACAGACATACAGGGTGTAAACAACCTCATCACGAAGCAGTTAACCAAGCATTCTGTACATCAAACTAAGTAACTTTACGCAAAAATTCTGGTAAACGTTTTTTTTTGGGGTGAAAAGTCATGTTTTGTGATAGAACTCAATGTAACGCACTCAAAACATTGTGCTGATGGTTGGATTGAATAGTACGGGGGTCGTGGAGGTGTTTTAATTAAAAATGTCACAATAACAACCAGAATAAAAAAAAACGTGTGAAAAAGTTGGGACTTTGACCCCAATAACTCCGTAACTAGAAAGTTCCCAGGTATGGTGTAGAACAAAAAAATGATCGCAATGACGGGGAGAACAAGTGCCTTTCGGCATCGTTAAGAGGGGTTTTACACCCTTTATTGTGTTTTCTCTTCTTTCCTCTTATTTGCAAGAAGTACATGAGAATATAGGTGGAAATTAACAGATGATTCTGTTCCGTAGGGTGACGCTTCTGATTAGTTTTGTTCCATCGTGCTTGCTAACGTGTCCTGCCGGTCTTGTTATTGGAACATTCCAGGAGCTGACGTTATTGAAAGTGCAAAACTCGTAGCAACATTTTGGGACGAATCAATTTAAATTTATTTTTGTCCTTTTAAGAAGGAGACCTAGGAATATTTAAAATCAGACAAAAATATAATTTAGTCAGTATTTTGGCAACAGCAGGCTGCCGGGGGCTGCGGGACTGTTCGAAAGAGATACCGTGGCCTCGGAATATAAAGGGCGAGGAAGGAACATGGATGGGTTTTAGTCAGTGAAACTCTGACACTACCGCTCCGCCCAGAGTGGGAGAAGTCATTTGATGATTTCCCGTCCGAAAAAATAAAAAAAAGGCTTGGTTGTCTGAGTACGCTGGAGCATATGTACCTCTTCATTCTCTTGCCCTTATCTTAATTGATTTGGGGTCCTCTTTCATACTTCTCTAATACCTACTCGTCATTTCATCAGACACTTCCTTTCTTGCCATATCATTCTCTACATAGTCCATCCATGGTGTCTTTGGTATTTCTTCCTAAAAATGGGTATAAGAGTAAAATGTAGGAAGGTGGACGATTACCTATCTACCAACATTTTATTATCGACGCCTGCAGAGGTTATTTCAATACACCTCTTTTCCTGTGGATTTGATTTTGAATTTGAATGATGATATTAATAAGGTAAAGACGAAGTAAATGTTATGCACGTCGTATGATAGGGTATGAAATATCTGTGAAAACGTAATTTCCTTAGTAAGTAAGTACAAATAATCCACATGTTCTTTGTTCCATTCTTAACCCAGCTTATAGAGATAGAAATAAATATGGTTCTGTATCCTTTGTTCTTAAAACTAACAGACAGGGTTCAATAAGTTATGTTTCTAAGAATACCTATGACTTATGAGTACTTTTATGTAAGTATCAAGGTATATATCACTTGTATGAGTCATAATGCATTGAAAGATCATCTTTGACTCACTATCAGTAGTTGCTTATAGACATTGAATCACATAACATATCATCACGCCTATAAACCCTGAAGGACAAGGTGTACCTAATAGTAAACCCCATTTCGCCAGTTACATGTAATATGGAGCGAGCCTATTGCCATTTATCCAGATCAAATCCAGACTTCATGGCTGCTGCTAAGAAAGTTCTTGATGGAACAATCCAATAACATTTTGCCCGATCTGAGAATTAAACATATACTCAATCTATACTAATAATATACAGAGAAAAGATTTGTATTTTTTTTATTCGTATGTAACTTAAAAACCACTAAACGGATTTCGAAAATTCTTTCAGCAATGGATAGCTACATTATCAGCGAGTAAAATAGGCTATATTTTATCCCCATACTCCCACGGGACCGGGAACTACACGGGTAAAACCGCGTGACGTCCGCTAGTCGTACATATTTTTGTAATCAAATCTTTCTAACCAACTAGCTTTCATCCGTGTGTACGTCAAAAGTTATCTTACATCCTATAGTCCTAACCCGGGTCAATGGTCAAAAGTTTGTAAAGTGAGAATTAACTTTACATTTTATAATAAGAGAATTTATATTCTACGATGGTTTTTCTACAACATTTTCCTGAAAGAGTTTCCAAACAATATTCCCACTTACATTTTTCAAGCTACCAGACACGTCTCACAAAACCCACAAAGAAAGAGCCGGTGGGGGTGAAGGCTCGAATATTAATTATCGCCGCCACCCCGTCCTCTCCCTAGAGGGGGGAGTTAGGGGGTGAACTCCTGAGACAGCGCCTGGCACCAATACTCCTGGTTTAAGAGTTAGGGAGGGACGACCGGCCGTGGATTTTAATGGCAAAGTGGGAGGAAAATATAGATAAATTTTCTTTGTCTGGGCTAAGATTTATTTTGGAGGTGGTCTCTTTGTGTTTATAGGTTTGGCTTTATCAAAAGTTACAGTGAAATATATGAATTTGAACGTGGCATTGGTAGCTATTTCTCCATCTTTCATTTCATTTGTATACGCGTATAAAATTGTAATCAAAATAAGAATATTGGGACATAAGTAATTATTAATTTAGATTATAAAAAAACTTAACAAAAATCAACCTAGCTCTTGCACTACAAATAAGATTTGAACAAGAAAGCTTCAGAATGAGAACAAAGGCTTTTGTAACAAAGAAGTGTTTCTTCGCGTTTCATGGTGTCATGAGCAGCTGTTATGGGAGAAAATTAAGGGCGTCCTAAAACAACTTTAGCGAAATACTATAACTACCAACCAATACATTTTTTTTTCTATGTAGTCTGCAGGCGTAAATAATACAGGCATTTGAGATCTTTTTGCACCCCCGCTCCCCAAATAGATTTTTGTGTCGATAATTTAAATGAAAAACAGCCTTTCACGTTCATTTTGGCGTGTGGGTGAATTACTATGTTTTATGAAAAAGTCAAGATTTGAACTATATCGGTGCTCTAACATACTGAGCTAACGAGTCAGGACGTCAGTTAGACGTCCACTGCTGGCCTATGTCCAGCAGTGGACGTCTTTCGGCTGAAATGAATGAATGATGAAAAAGTCATACAATCGAGTTACCTGGAGGGTTGCATTGATGATTTTGATGATTATAATTCTGTTACTACATACGTCTTACAGCCGCGAATCATATTTAAATTAACATAACCTAGCACTGGCCTGAAAATTGCAAAAAAAAACGTAATAACATTCGAATTTCGCGAGCTACCCTGGAGCATTCACCTTAACATCGTTTGACTTTTTTATTTTTCACAATGGTTCTGATTATCGCCATTTTTAATTTGTATCACTTACATATTGATTACACTAGAGATAAATGGTTGTGAGAATTATATAAATCGACCCACGCGTTTAGTTTCTAGAGCGCCACAAAGGGTCAAACACATTTACTCTCCTAAGGTCCATGTTCACCAAGAAGATGACAGACTGATTATCTAAAACAGCTGTTTAAAACGCATTTTGTATGGGAACATATCACAGTGACAGCTGTTTTTAGAGAATCAGACGGTTATCTTTTCGGTGAACATGGACCTTAGTCGGGTAATAAAATTAAACGAACGTTACCAATCGTTGTTTTGGTCCTTGCCTAGTAAAATTACTAGTCAACAGTAAACCTAGCAAAAAATACAGAAGCTTGATCATTCTAATCTTCTTCTTAATCTTGTGTGTCAGAGTTTTATGCCGCCCAAGGACCTCAGACTTGGCTTAACATGCCGTCGAGAAATATCTCTCAGGCATGCTGGTTTCCTCACGATGTTTTCCTTCACCGAAGCAAGTGAAAATTATACAATACGCACATTATATCATTCTAATGATACCTTATAAATTATTTTAATTATTTATAAATGTTTTTTTTTTAATGTAAGTCTGTTAATTGTTTTTTTTAATTTTTATTTTTATTTGTAACACGCATTGGCGTTGTAGCTGTTAAGGTGTTATTTACATAATTTTAAACAAATAAATAAAAAATTAAAAAAAAGTTATTCAGTATATTATTCGCGAGAACTGAAACATCTGTCCTGTAATGTTGTCATAGACGGAGACAATGCCTGTAAATAAATTGTAGTATACAAGCTAAGTAGTAATAAAGTAGGCGGAATACAACGATGTCCGTGTTATTTGAATAATTATATTATTGAAGACTTGTGAGTTCTCCAGGGAACATTTGCTTCCAGTGTATTATTTTACAGTAGAGTCGAGGACTTTAATTGATAAGCCACTTTCACTACTTTCCAATTTTGCACTTTCAAACACTGTTTTAAGCTAAACTTAGCTAAGCTTAAAATGTCACTCAACAAAAAATATAATGCAAAAACAATAATCACGGAAGATATTATAGGTAAGTAAAGTGACATTTTAATTTATTTATACATTGACGAGTATGAATATTACCGACTAAACCCATTTGTATTACACGTCTACAATACGAATAGTGGTCAGTGGCTCATCAATTAAAGTCCTCGACTGTACATAAGTTGAATATAGTTTGCAAGGGACAACAACGCACCTGCGGGACTGTTCGAAAGAGATACCGCGGCCCCGGAACGTGAAGGGCGAGGAAGGAACATGGATGGGTTTAGTCAGTAAAAGTCTGACACTCCCTCCCGCTCCGCTCAGAGTGGGAAAAGTCATTTGATGATTTCTCAGCAGAAAAAAAAATTGGGACAACAACGCACAAACGGCTACCACGTATTCCGTACGTACATCATTCTGACCCCCCCCCCCCCCCCTCCAAATAGATTTTTATAGACAATGAGATAAAGAAACAGCTGTTCACGTTCATTTTGACGTGCAGTTTAGTAGAGAATAGTTTTTTTTTAATATTTGGTTAAAGGTTATATTTGGGAGGGGTTCAGAATGATGTACCGAATACGTGTAATTTTACATGTTAAAAAAGGCGTTATGATCTCCCTTTTTTTTTGTTTTTTTTTTTAGGATGGGAAACCATCAAATGACTTCTCCCACTCTGGGCAGAGCAGGAGGGAGTGTCAGACTCTTACTGACTAAAACCCATCCATGTTCCTTCCTCGCCTTTTATGTTCCGGGGCCGCGGTATCTCTTTCGAACAGGCCCGCAACATGTTTTCTCCCCTTGTATAATGCTTAAAAATTTTGAATCTATAATTTTTATGGTGTACATAAAAAATAGAATACTCTTAAGAGTATTGTATTCTTTTCTATCCTCTTGTCCTTATCTCAATTCATTAGGTGTTGGCGCTGCATGTCTTTTTCTCACATACTTACTTCTCTGTTTTCGTCGTCTCGAGACACTTCCATATTATTCTTAACACAGTCCATCCATCGTTGTGTTTCTTTGGTCTTCCTCTACTCATATACCCATCTTAATTAACACCAAAAAAAAATCATACTGATTTATTAGCTACATACATATTTTGTTGTTGGTATATAATATTAGTTGCTCTCTCATACAATGTGCCCTCACATCCCTTTCAACCAATAGCAATACTCATTCAATCTTGAATCAAATCATTCTACACCAAGAGATACAACTGAACTCCCTGTTATCACCATCTCAAGCCAAACTCACCCATAAATCCATTAAAAATTCACAACAATACGGCTCAAATTCAAATAACAAGGACGAGTGTCGTTTAAGTCATTCAAAAAAGGAATAAGAAACGAGATCGATTCTCTTAAAATGAGAAATGGTTTCCGAATATGAATCTTAAAACGGAGAGATTGAGTCTAAACTGGAATGGAGTCTACAAAACTATAGAACAATTTAATATGGAACGGGCAAAGATGGTTCTCTAGGGAAAAACCGCGTAGAGCGCACGCAATAGAAGCCCTTATTCGTTGGAATTTGAAGCAGTTTTAGCTCATTTTCCTGTGGTAACGTGTCAGTTATGACTTTATGATGTCGGGACGGTCGTTCAAGATCGATTTGCTCTGGATACAGACAACGTATAAATAATAATAGAGGTGGAAAATGTTACATGGGGTCTAAATTGCGGATTTTCCTTGTATGTATTTATGTAAGGACGCGAGTCGAGTGATGATCAAGTATATGACCTATAAAAGAGAGTATTTAAAGATTCATCCGATTTTGATGGTTCCTTGTTACTGGAATTTCACATAAGTACACCTAGTATATGAGATAAAAGTATTGTGACCTAGTTATAAGCCTTTTAAGCTTTTCGTTTTTGGTTTTAACTTCTTGTCTTGTTGGCTTTTGGTAAAATAAAGAATTTATTATATTCTTCTTGAAATATTTCCCCATGTTTTATAGAGTTTTTCCGTTGCAGAGTGTCAGTGTCCTCTGAGTTTGTTTCGGCTGCTTCTTCTCAGAGTAGTCAGGTACGAATCATCGGCCCCATCAGTTAAAATAATGACGTGTAAAAGTTTTTATAAAAACCATTTTATAGGAATAAATATGTTTTTTTCCACTTACTTATCCCATTATATTATTTACTTTGATAGCATTCTATTCAACAATTTGTGTTACATTAATTTACCTATTTCAAAGAAACAAACACACAAAATTAAAAGTAACTAAGTTAGTTTAATTATTTATTGTTTCATGAGAATATGCATAATTCGCTTTTAAATAAATCTTTAAAACCTTGTCTGCATTTTTACTAAATCTACCTATCCCATCTTCCTATCTATAATATGGATACATACACACACTCTATATATGTATACATACACACACTCTATATAATTATACATACACACTCTACATATACACACACACACAATATATATCTACCTACATATACACAGATTCAACCCACTCATTCTCCCAGACAGACGCCGACCCCTCCTACAAGAACAAAGAACATTCACGTAGCAACAACATTCATCACTCCGTAGGCGCGGCTAGGGCGGGCGAGATGCCAGGGCGGGCGGCCACTCACACACACACCCACCCTGTACACACACTAGGTGTGGGTGTGTGAGTGGAGCTGAGAAGAGTGGGTTCGTAAATAGGAGGTGTGTAGGTGGGTATGTAGAGTTAGATTAATAGTGTGTAAATGTGTGAGGGTGTGCGTGCGTGGAGAGTATTGTGTGATTATTATGGACGCAATCCACTTATTTAGAAAAAAAAAATCGTGTGTTTAGGGTTTGGATCATACACTAGTATCAGTGTTTGTATATAGGCCTTTGACTTGGATTTACATGCCATCGAGAAATCTCTCAGACAGATGTTGCAGGATTTCTCACGATGTTTTTCTTCACCAAAGCAACTGGTGGATTATACAATACGTACATGAATCCGATCTTGAAATTAAATAAAATTCAAGACTAAATACATACTTATTATACGTATAAACATCCATGACTCGGAAACAAATGTCCATGCTCATCACACCAACATTTGCTTCTACCGGGATTCGAACCCGGGACACTAAGAACGTAAGGCAGCCTCACTACCGCTGCGCCATTCGGGTCGATGATGATGATACACAGGAATAAATTGTTTTACGTCTCGTTACAGGATATTCATAAAACAGTTTTCTATCTCACTACAGTTGCCTCTCACCCATATAATCTATAGTCGCATAGTATAAGAGCTAGCGCGGCATTTAGATAACATGATGGAACGGGGAAGCGAGCTAGGCGGCGAGCTAGAACACTCAGCTGATAAGAGAACTGCAGGGTAATTCTGCATATTTTATCTATTGGCTTTTTCTAGTATCAGGAAATTAACACAACAAGTAAAACAATAACACATAATAATTATGTAAGTCAGAGTTGCTGCTAGGCTTTATACAGGGCTCTAAAAATGGATACCACATATTCCGTAAAATGGGGGGAGTAGGGATCCAGAGGTATAGAAACATAACTTTGAAAGGGATTTTATCGCTGAACTTTTATTGTATATTGCCAACCCCTTGTTGGCAATATACCTCCGTAATTAAGTATAATTTAGTTAACACAATAGAGTACTTGTGGGTACCATATTATGTGAATTCAACATTAAAATCCATTCCAAAGTTTTGTTTCCATTCACCCCTAGATCCCTATTCCCCCATTTTACCGGTTCTGTTCATCATTCTAAACCCCTCTCAAATAGAAATTCGTAACACTTGTAGCCGATCCGCTACGGCGTAGCACCACTTAGGCGTGCGCGGGGCACAACCCGTAGCAGATATGGATTACTTAGTTTTCACTTCTATCGACAGTCCCCATGTTTTTTTATTTAAATAGAAGTTTTTTTATATAATATTACACAGCTATTCTTATAGTCTGGTTAAGTAGACGACAACCTCTCTAGGTTTGAACTACGAGATGCCATTTTGAAAAAAAAACACACCTCTTTGACCCCCTTAAATCCATCAGCAAAATGTTTTAGAGTGCTACATTGAAGGCTACCATAAAACGTGATTTTTCGCTAGGGTCGATCTTTAGGTTAAGCCGTGCTTGCTTAGGTTGATCTGTGGATGAGTGAAGGTGGTCAATGTGGTCATATCGAATTTCCTCCGTGCCTCGGAAAGCACGTTAACCTGTTGGTCCCGGCTTGCTATTTGTGGATATTTGACAGTCGTTACAGTTAGTCAATTGCCCAAAATGTTTGACAACAACCAGGTCTTACCAAGGGGTATCGTATTACCCGGTACTGACTGGGTTGTGGAGGTCAGATAGGAAACGCTCCACGTGAAACCTGGTATTCAGCTGCATCCGGTTAGACTGGAAGCCGACCCCAACATAGTTGGGAAAAGGCTAGGCATATGACTTAGTTGATGTGTTGTAAACAGTTGCAGAATAAGCTTCACTTCAGATAGCATGAGTCAGGGCCGCGCCTGCGCATACGGGTTCCGGTGTTCCCTAGAAAACTGTGTACATAGGTACATCGGTAAATAACATGCTGGATGTTTTATACCGAACTATGAGTGTGCTCGTATGGGCTAATTCATACTTGGAACGTCCTGACATTCATATATATGAAGTTCATATGTACATATGAATGTCAGGCTGTTTTCATACAGGATGATGATGACGTCTTTTAACATCATACATACCTACATACAGGGTGTAAACAACGTCATCACGAAGCCGTCAACCAAGCATTCTGTACATCAAACTAAGTAACTTTATGCAAAAAGTTGTTGCTGGGAAACTACTTTTTATGGGGTGAAAAATCATTTTTTTGTGATAGAACTCAATGTGACGCACTTAAAACATAGTGCTAGTGGATGGATTGGATAGTAAGGGGGCTGTAGAGGTGTTTCAAGTAAAAATCCTACAAGAAAATCCTGTATTAGAAAAACAGATAACATTTGGAACTTTCACCCCTAATATCTCCATAACTAGAAGATTCCCAGGTATTGTGTCGAACAAAAAAATGATCGCAATGACGGGGAGAACAAGGTGCTTTTCGGTTACGTAAAGAGGGGTTTTACACCCTTTCTACAAATTCATACTTACTTGAAATACTCTGACATTCATATGTGAAGTTTGCTTTTGACCATATATACATACATATTTGTGTTTATGGAGATATATTTCATCATTAAAATCAACACACCTCCCCCACGCCTGTGATGTAACATTTCGGATTCGATTTCGAGAATTTATTTGATTCCACAATATCAGACGAAGCGGTTGTTGTGCTTAGCGCGGCAATACTAATTCGTCGGTTCTCTTCCCTCACCATTGTAATGCTCGGTCCTCTTCCCTCACCGATGTCATGGTTGACTCTGTAACGTTACAATACAGGCGAATGCTTCAAGTGATCCCGAGCGCCTTTTCTTTCGGATGGGAAATCATCGAATAACTTCTCCCACCCTGGGCGGAGCGGGAGGTAGTGTCAGACTTTTACTGACTTAAACCCATCCATGTTCCTTCCTCGCCCTTTATGTTCCGGGGCCGCGGTATCTCTTTCAAACAGTCCCACAGCTCCGGCAGGCTTCGATCCTTGCGGGCCTCTTCACTATGCTGACATCTCTTTGGGGCGCGCGTGGAACACGAACGAGCCGTCGACACGGCCTGTCGTCAAAAGGCAGACGGACGGCGAGCTGAGTGATGGATTTTCCGGATTTAACTAAATTTTCAACTGTTTTTAGTTACGTAACATGTATCGTTCGGTGCACCATGTCTGCTATATCATGCTTTAAAGATGTTAATTTTGTTTCTTTGATTTAATTTTTTGTTTTAATGTTGTTCTGTACACTAGCGATCCGAGCGGCAATCCTTCGATACATCGATATTTCTTTACTGCATAATGGAAGCTTAGAAATAATTCTCTAAATATTTGTGTAAAACACATCAAAATCCGTCGTTCATAAAAAACGTGGTCACAAGTACAGACAGGAAAAGAGACTTTATTACGAGTATAAATAAGCTTTTATTTAACTTGCCTTGTTAGTTATTTCATGATAGTCTAGTAATTCAAAAGGAAAACATAATTATTTCATTTTCACGGACACATGTTACTTCAGCCACTTCAATATTTACCGACAACATGTGTTAGAGGTAACTTTTAGAACCTCCGGGGCTTGAGGGATGTTTGCTAGGAAACATGGTGGTGTAACGGACCTCAGACACGCAATTACACTGAATTAGGAACGTGTGGGTGTAAATGGACTCTTACCGCACCCGAAAGGCACTTGGTCTCCCCCGTCATTGAGATATTTTTTTGTTCTACACTGTACCTGGGAACCTTCTAGTTAGTTACGGAGATATTGGCGGTCAAAGTTCCAACTTTTTTACAAGTTTTTGTTATGGGATCCCTCCTTTTTGCATAATTGTTTTTTTCCTAAAATTCTTTAGCATAACAATTTTGGCATAATTTGTTTTGCCATAATAATATTTTGCCATATTTTATTTTGGCATACAGTTTATTTTGGCATAATTAATTTAAAGACTAATTTGTTTTGGCCTTAATTCGCATAATATTGCTAGGCATAAAATTAATAGAAATAACGTAATCAAATTGAAGTTATTTTAAAGTATTTCAGATTGAATTAAAAATTCATGAAGCAGTGCTACAAAAGTTAGTGACAGAAACCATGCCTGCTGCATGTTGCATACTGCATGCTTGCTTGCTGCATGTTGGATATTGCATGATGCATGTTGCATACTGCATGCTTAATTGCGTGCTGTATGTTGCAAACTGTAAGTTGCATTCTGCATGCTCCATACTGCAGGCTTGTTTGCATGCTACATCCATGGTGTATACTTGTTTGCATGCTGCATGAACGCTGCATGCATGGTTTATGCTTGTTTACATGTTTGCATGCTACATGCTTGTTGCATGGATGTTGTATGCTTGTTAGAGTGCTTCTTGCAGTGCAAAAACCCAACATGTTCACAATCAACTATGTTCAAAACAAATATTTTATGTATTGGTAGCCTCGGGAGGTATTGTTTTTGTTCAAATCATCCAAATAAATTGGTAAATCTAATTATGGAATGTCTAGCCTTTATAAAACATGTTTTAATATCTTTATGCGTAAATTAGTTTATTGCGTAAGAATTGTACCTATGCTTAATAATAATTATGCGTAAGAAATTATGCGTAAATAATATTATGCGAAAATATAATTAGGGGTAACAAAAGTATGCCAATTTATATTAGGTCTTAAAATTTTATGCAAATGTATAGGGAACCTTTTTTATACATGTTTAATAGAGTTTTTTTTTTATTATAAACACCTCCACGACCCTCGTTCTATTCTCACCCTTCGGGGTTACAGTCGGGATGTTATGTTAAGTACTGGTTTGATGGCTTCTTTTCTTGCATAAAGAAATCCAGATTAGTGAAAAATCTGAATCAGATCTTTATTTGCATTGAATGTAGGTACAGGTATAAGATGTTGCACATAATTGATGAGATCGGCTACAGTCTACCTTACGGCGTGCAAATTATTACATAGATTAAAATAAACAATAACAACATATCAAAACAGAAATTAAATTGAAGTCAATTAACAATGAAATAAAAAAAAACAAAAAACTAAAAATAAGTCAATTTACAATTTGTCAGCTACATAAGTCTAACTGCATGGTTGCAAAAATAAACAATCATTATCTAGATAAACTCCAATCATTCACTGAGTACCTAGTACCTTTTGTATAAAAAAAATAGTGCAGTTCTTTACCTTACAGGCACAAAGGTACGTTTTGCGATCCTTCCTTCTATAATAACCTTAGATGATGTCGCGATGTCGGAAAAATTCGGGTGTTGCGAACTTTTTAAATTAAAACCAGTAGTGACGCTTGGTCTAGTTATTCTGAATACAACACTAGGCCATTCATAAAAACGGAACTAAAAACGATGATGATGCTTGATGACCTATTCTCTGCCAGGAAATACATGACAGAATCTTATGGCGAAAGAACCGATTGTTCCCAAAAGGATCACTGGCGGGACCAGGCAGTATGGCACACGTAAGTTACAAAGAAATATGCGTAAGTCAGATACGTCACTCGGTCTAGACTTACTGAGTACTTAGCAGGTATTGTTGACAGATTTTCCTGTAGTCGTAAGTATGCAGTTGAGTATGCGAAGAAAGACTTGTGATGCAGCTTTCCAGAAATTGGTGAAATTAAATAAATATAATATGACATCAAGAAGTCCACCAATGCTTAGCCTTTTCCCAACTATGTTGGAGTCGGCTTACAGCCCTTTTTTTTTTCCTTCCTCGCCCTTTATGTTCCGGGGCCGCTGTATCTCTTTCGAACAGGCCCGCAACCCCGGCAGGCCGGCTTACAGCCCTAAATACTAGTATTTTACATGGAGTAACTGCCTATCTAACCTCCACAACCCAGTCAGTACTGGGTCAACGATACCTCTTGGTAAGACTAGTTGTCAGACTATTTGGGCTACTGACTACCTGTAACGACTGTTTAAGATCTATAAATGACAGCCGGGACAAACAACTTCGTGCTTTCCGAGGCACGGAGGAAACTCGGTATATAAGGGTGGTCAGCCATCCACAGACCAACCTAGTCAAGCACGGCTTAACCTAAAGATCGACCTGAACGGCTGTTATTATTTTGCCACTAGCTCTTTTAAAACAAATCCGGCTGTCATTTGTAGATCTTAGACAGTCGTTACAGGTAGTCAGTGGCCCAAGAAGTCTGACAACTTGTCTTACCTAGGTGGATCGAATCGTTTCACCCATTTTTATCTGGGTTGTGGAGGTCAGCTTTGCAGTCGCTCCATTTAAAATAATGGTATGTAGCTGCATTAGGTTAGACTGGAAGCCGCCCTCGAGCCGTACTTTGCTGTCTATGGTATACTAGACTAGCTAGCTTATGGCCGCGGCTACGCCCGCATCGATCTCGATAGTAGTCCCACGGTATCATACTTCTTAGATAAAAAGTGTGTGCAAAATTTCATCCAAATACATA
This sequence comes from Xestia c-nigrum, assembly GCA_916618015.1. NCBI lineage: Eukaryota > Metazoa > Arthropoda > Insecta > Lepidoptera > Noctuidae > Xestia > Xestia c-nigrum. Next base: position 11,851,228 of record OU745248.1, read on the forward strand.
AACTTACACAAATTCAAACTTTCGCATTTGTAATATTAGTGTGATGTGTCAGATGAGTTTTAAGTTTCCACACACGTCATAGCAAATTGTGTTTACCGGATAAGAAAATTCTAAGTACCTGACTGGAATTTTGCTGTGGTGTTTTGATAAAATAATGGTTTAAAATTAATTATTTAATATTAGTAGGTACCTACATAATATTAGAAGGTACTTATTTCATATTACTCATAAAATAAATTGATGAGCAATATGTAATATCGGTGTTTTTCACCTTACAATATACCGGTTGCAGGAATAAAACTGTTACATAAATAATATGACTGGTTTGGTGCCCGTAGAGTCATAATATGACTTAATTAGGCAATGATAAGTAAATATTCTTGGCTGTGGTTTCATTCGCAAACAAAAACACAACAGGGTGGGAAAGATATTGACGCACAAAGAGTTCCTACGTGTTTAAATCCGTTGTTCAATACATTTTGGCCGTGTGGGTATTGTTCTTTTGAAGGCAACAGCTGATTTTGTATGAAATAGCTGTTTTTTTAATTCTCTCTCTCTCTCTCTCTCCGGGATCGGTCCCTCATGTCTGAGGATCGTGGTCAGCCTGAACCTGGATACCAGTATTTTTACATGAAGCGGCTGCCTATCTGACCTCCACAACCTAGTTAGTTCTTGAACTAACTGACAACCAGCCTTACCAAAGTGAGGCTGGTTGTCAGACTTTTTAGGCCACTGACTACTTGTAACGACAGTCAAAGATCTACAAATGGCAACCGGGACCAACAGCTTAACGTGCTTTCCGAGGCATGAGGAAACTCAGTATGGTGGTCACCCATCCACAGACCAACCCAAGCAAGCATGACTTAACGTAAAGATCGACCCGAGTGGTTGTTTTTTTTAGCTCTAAAACGAGCTCCTTCAAAATTCTCTCTGGGATCGGTCCCTCATGTCTGAGTATCGTGGTCAGCCTGAGGGTTGTATCGGGAGCAGATGATGCATCGGTTTCTGTCCATCGCGTCTCTTACGACCGTGTAGAATTGGAGGATGATGAGTCTTTTACCCGAACGTTCCATCTTGTACGCTTTACCAATTTCCATGTGGCTGTTCGCCGCTCCAAATGTTTTGAACATGATCGATTTTAGAAACAAATGAATGATGTAGTCGAATCTTCGAAATCTTCCATTGCCTCTAAATCTGGGCTACGGCAATTTTGGTACTTGTTGCAATGGTATGAATTGAAGCACTCAGCAATATATCAATTTTCGTAAGTTTGTATGTGTATGTATGTGATCCAGTTCTAAAGGAGCTAGATAAAATACATCACAATCAACGATAGACCCTAAGAGCAACCATACGAGGGAAAAGAAGCAGAGGCAGACCGCTAACACGGTAGAGGACGAGATTAGAAGAACACGGTAGAGAAGAACAGCCGGCTCAAATTGGAGCCAAATACTTAGCAAAAGACAGAGATACATGGTCAGCTTTGGAGGAGGTCCAAACTGAGGTCCTTACAAATGAATAAAAAACTAAATACTACATTTAAAACAAGAAACTAACCGCTAACACATTTAACTAGAAATTAAGTAAATATTGTAAATCAAGCAAGGAATAAGTAGACTTTGGAATAAATTGAAATGAATAGGCTTTTTATTTCAATTTATTAGCGGAGCTAACACAATTTTTGCGGATAACACGCGGTCGAAGTGCTAGTTTGAGATATAAATAAATATCGCTGGACATGAACACACAGCGCCACCTAATGCCACACTAAGCAAAGCTTGTGTTGTGGACACTAGATAGTTGATATACTACATATATACTTTTTTGTTTGTAAATACATACTTATTATACATATAAACATCCATGACTCGGAAACAAATGTCCGTGCTCATCACACAAACATTAGCTCCTACCGGGATTCGAACCCAGGACCCTAAGAACGTAAGGCAGCGTCACTACCACTACGCCATTCAGGTCGTCAAAATATATTTGTACACATCAAGACCCTTCAGAAATTTTAATTAAAACTAGCTCAACTGAAGATCTAATCTTCTCTTATCTTACAGGTGCTGCTTCTGCCTCGTCCAGGAGTGATAACACGCTATCAGGCTATCAATATCGCATAAAAGTCCTATCACGGCGCGGTCCACTTGTGGGGTATCTCAGAATTCCAGGCCACGCTTATCTGATGTTTTGGACTGCTGTAAGATTGGGCTTTATGGCCGTATTCTGGATAACTATGGATCTTTATAGAACTTGCTCGAGTAAGAGTAGAGGAAGCCTAAAGAAACGATGGATAGACTATGTGAAGGATGTGTGGATAGAAAGGAGGTTTGTGATGAGATGATGAGTAATTGAGAAGTATATAAGGAAGAAGAAGACATACCGACCCCAAATGATAGAGCTCTAAATCGACATTGACTGCACTACGGACAGACAGAAGGTAGCAAAAGTTTTCTACATTTTATATTTATATTTTCAATTATCAGATTGGTCGATGCAAAATAATGAGCATGAATCGTATATCATTATCTCCATGGCGTCTTAATGAGGCAGAGCTCTTCTCGCGAGCAGAGATTCAAAATCAATAACAATCGAAGTTCTTTTTTTGACATTCATTTTCAGAATAGGGCCACGTTAACAAAGTGTGCTAGTTTCCGATAATATGTCTGACATATCCATCACTTAAGATAAACTGTTAATAGTAGCTAATCGTACACGAGAAGTGGTTATCAAACGCCACCGGGCGATAGGAATTTCGTGTGCCATATTTAGTACAAGTGGTTTCCGGAATGACCTAGTATTATTAGTATTGGTTGTAAGAACGAAAATTGTTTATCATTGTACATATTCTACAAATCTAACCATATCATAAGCCTGCATATTGTATCGTTATCAGTACTGTGCAAGCATGAAATAGCTTAGTTTCAGAAAAAAAACTTATTTTCAGTGGGGTTCAAAGCATTTGGTAAAATAAATTATGTATTTGTTTTTTAGATGAATATGTACTTAAATTTAATTATGTACAATATTAACATACTACATCTAAAACTACATATAATTACAAAAATAAAACTAAACGTAAAACTAGTACCAATATATAAATATATACAACAATGTCAATATAGGCGTCAAAATACTCCTCCGCATCGCTGTCATCGGCAAACGAGCCCAGAAAACTGGCAGCATTGCCACGTTCAATGGCAATGCTAACCTTATGCTGATTTTTATTTATCAGGGTATTATCCATATGCTAATTTTTTAAAAATGGTTTTAATATGTTCAGTTACTTATTTTAAGTCACCCTGATCGGTATTTTTTTTTAATCTTCAATGTACAGATTTTTTGGTCTCAACGATTTTATTATATGTATAGATAGACTATTGAAAACTAAACATAGATAAAAAACCGGCCAAGTGCGAGTCAGACTCGCGCACCGAGGGTTCCGTACAAACCTGTAGGTATATAAGTAAAAGTTAGTAAGTTTATGATTATTAAAAAAAATATACTATGTGATGTAACTAAAAATTTAAGATTTTCGGAAATTTTCCTATATGTGTACTTTATAACGTTGCTTCATGCCAAATTTCAAGATTCCAGGTCGTCTGGAAGTATCCTTTAGGTTTTGATTCCCTTGCGAGTAGTTGCGAGTTTCAAAATATGCGGCTTTAATTGCTGTATCTTTTGATTGCGTTGACGTAGAAGTTTGATTTTGTTACAGCTTAAAGATATTATAGACTTGAGTATTTGTTAAGAATTTCAATATAATACCACTACGCGTTCATGAGTAAAGGGGTAATAAGTTTAAAATTATTAAAAATATTTTTATTATATGATGTAACTAAAAATTTATGCTTTTCGCAATTTTTCCTTTATCTGTGTTATAAGACGTTGCTTCGTACCAAATTTCAAGATTCTGAGTTCACGGGAAGTACCCTGTAGGTTTTGATTCCCTTGCGAGTGTCGAAAATTTGCGGCATAAACGGGAGTATCTTTTGATCGCGTTGACTTAGAAGTTTGATTTTTTCACAGCTCCAAGAGACCATAGACTTGAGTATTTGATATGAATTTCAGCTTGATACCTCCACGCGTTCCTGAGAAAAAAGGTCTTGACAGACAGACAGACAGACAGACAGACAGACAGACAGACGGACAACAAAGTGATCCTATAAGGGTTCCGTTTTTACCTTTTGAGGTACGGAACCCTAAAAATAAAAAATAAAAGAAATGAAAGGTCCTGAACGAAGCCAAAAGGCCCCATATCTATATCTCAGCATGGTGCTGTAACATTAAACGAACGTCACAGCGCTGGTATTCTGATAGGGCCTTATCACCCATAGAGTCATAGGCAATTCAAGAGCCAAGGTCCACAAAAACTGTAAAATATGTACTAGCTCACTCCTCAAGCAAACGAAAAATCTATCTAGGAGTGTTGCACAAACAAATTCCGTCACAAGGTAATCTTGGAGCGAATTATTGAACCATTATCGTGATAAGTGATAACGAACTAACCCGGTTGACGAGATAAAGTGCTTTTGATGTGCGCGAAGATCCATTATCAGTTTGTTCTTGGAAAGTAACGTATGTACATACTTATGTACTCCTTGTATGTAATGTAAATAGAATAGCACGTGGATGTTTCCTGGTATAGAATTTAACGAGTAGAATTTCCTGGTATGGATAGAAAATAACTTGTTACTGTAACTTCTTACTTTTTCCCGTAGTGTAAAATTGTCTGAGTGGAGACTGGCTTTGCCGGCCACTCGGGGCTCGTTCACAGCCAGGATAGTAAAGTAAGTGGTGGAGACTGGAACTAAGTAACTAGCTCATAAAATAGAACACTATCCTGTTATGACCACAACGTGGACGGCAATCTGGTGTCAGAGTTTTTATCTCTCAGGCATGCTGGTTTGAGAGCAGCGGTGGCCCAGTGGTGGCGGCCCCGACTTACGAACAGTAAGTCGTGGGTTCGAACCCAGACAGGCGCATTACTTTGTGTAATTTATTTCATCACCGCTGCTCTCAAAAACGGTGAAGGTAAACATGGTGAGGAAACCGGCATGTCCTAGAACCAAAAAATCGAAGACATGTGACATCTACCAATCCGCACTGGGCCCGTGTGGTAGATTATAGCCCTTTCCCTCTCATTGAGAGGAGGCCGTGTCCCATCAGTGGGAACATTATAGGCTGATGATGATGATGATGATGCTGGTTTGGTTTACTCACGACTTGACGTTTCTCATAAAAAACCTTGATTCCTTTGCGTCGTTCTGTAACCATTGAAATCGGAAGTTACTCTAGCTACGTATAAATTAACGTCGGGTAAAGATAAAATACTCTGAGCTGCCGTCCCCAGTCAGCACTGGCATATAACACACTAGCTATCTTTCTGAATAGTTTATTTACTATGCTCCCCTAGCTACAAGCCTAAAAGCCATGCTCGCCTTTCTTTTTTCAATTCCTTGCTTGCTTGTTTACCACTGGAGGCTTCCTCTCTTTTCTCCCTCCAAACCTCTTTATTTTGTGCGATATCTGGCCATGTTCGCCCCGCAAACAATGTCAAATCGTCACACCACATCTGCCGCTTACTTAACTTCAAAAACAGCCATAGGTTTAGTGACCTACTTACTTTTCTGTGTGGTTTCATCCTAGATCCCATATAGTAGTTGTCATAACTATACTCTTCTACTACCACAAAACACTCACAACTCTTAAGCCCTACACCTTTCAAATCAAATCGCAGAGCTGGCTACCATTGACCTATTGCGATGTGCTGTGATTTCAATATTCGTAGTGAATGGTCGGGTCACGTGGCACTGCATAGATAAGTGGAAAGTGCGTTTGGTTAGCAGAATTGTTTGTGCTGTAATTAGCAAGTACACGACCGTTCCATTCATTCACTGCGAGGCGAATTCCTCGTTAGTCCGTAGTACAAAGAAGATTAAGTACAGAAGATCAGATCTAAACGATGAGCGAAAACGCAACTTCAAGTAGACACGCTTCACGTAAAGCGAATTCAATCGCACTCGCGACTGTCATTTGTTTGAAATAGTTCGTGATTAAAGGAATTACTGATTACCGTGAAGGTAGGCGTCCTCTTCTCCGCATCGCATCAAACAGATTGTAGTATTCTTTGTATAGAAAGTCACTAATTCGCACCGTTCGGATCGCTCGAATCTGTCCAATAATACTACGATCCGTTTGATACGATGCGTCCGATGTGTACGATGCGGACAGGTGGACGCTCGCTTAAACCACAATCACTAACCTTACCCTTAGATCTGAGGCTCATCTTTTGGGATTGGTTTCCTGTACAACCGAATCAAACTGACTGTGTTACATCGTGCTACTCCTAAACTGACCTCGCAGGCCCGTTTTTGGGTCATAAAAAGACTGGTTGTCAGAATTCCGTGCTTCTATCCTAATTTCGAACGTAATGACTGTCAGAGATCTACAAACGGCCCACGGAGGCGTCTCAGTATGTTTGTACAATTGTTTTTCTCATTCAGGTCCAGACATACCTTCTGTACATCTTCAATTTGTGACCGTAGTGTACCTACAGATTCTCTCGTCATTATGTCATTCAGTTTGTACGTGAATGCTCCTGCATTCACACTTGCTACGATCACCGTTGGATGAGATTTAAAAGTCTAAAGATTAGCTCTAAAGTGGTAACAGATTTGCTTTGATTTGAGTAGGGTTTACACCGGCAGGCTTGCGTTGGGGGAGTATACGAATGTTGGAGCGTTTTATGAAGTACCTATTTAAATCTATACTGATCTATATTTATATACTTTAATATTATAAAGCAGAAGAGTTTGTTTGTTTGTCTGGTTGAACGCGCTAACCGCAAGAACAAACAAAGTTCAAATTGTATATTTGTGTTGGATAGTCCATTTATCGAGGAAGGCTTTAGGCTATATAACATCACGCTACAACCATTAGGAGCGGAGCAGTCATGAAAACTGTTACTGCAAAAACTGGGATTTTTTTTACAACGTGCTATTGGGTATTTCCACCCGGAATTTCTCAGTAGCAACCAGTCTGGATTCATGTCCGGGTGATGGCAATAGGCTCGCTCCTTATTAGACATGGAACTTAGACATAACTGGCGAAATGTGAGGTAATATTAGGTACACAACTGCCTAACACAGCAAGGATTACAGGCGTGATGTTATGTTGTGTAATTTACGCAACTTGAAACGAGTGTCAAATTTATACACATGATACAGTAACCGGTGTAAATGCCATGCAAAAATGACATTTAAAGTAATATGTTCTACGCTGCAATTTTCTTTAAAAAACGAATTTCAGGTCCATCCTCTATGATCCCAAGTTTAAAAAAAACGGTTCATTTTTCGTTCCTTCTTCGCCTGCCAGTAATAGCCGTCAATCGTTTGCCTCATTTATTTTTCTCCCACAACTTCGATATTACACAGTGTGCAGTGGTGAACTGTAGGGTGGCAGGACTGGCAAAATGCCACGGGCCCCTGGCCTGACGGGGCCCCCGACCCGAGAGGCTGTGAGCTAAAACGTGACCTAACATTTTTAACAAAATTTTGTTAAAAAAATTCAATTTTTATATAAGTACCTGCATAAAATCAATTACCTACTATCCTTTTACCTACTTAAAATCAATTACTTACCAATAACCGACGTTGTTATAAATATATGCCTATGCTTTTGAAAATTAGATATTTAACTAAAATGGACACAATGTTACTATGGGTAACTATCTCAGTGATTTATTAAAACTAAATTAAAATGTGACGAGTTTTCTTGGGGCCCCATACAATGAATTTGTCAAGGGCCTCAGATAGTATAGTTACGCCACTGACATTACACTCTGCACGTCAGAACGTTTCCATTTCCAATTGACAGATAATACCTCCTCAGAACCAGCACTGAAGCATCCAAAACAAAAATATCCCGCTACATTTCTCCAAAGCGATTCAATGGCTCCATTCACCGAGTCGATCATCGCATAACGGTAATGTTGGTCTATCAACCTTCGCCCAGCATAACCAGATCTCTTAAACTTACACCAGGTCCTTCGATTTACCTTTATTTTGATGATTGGAAAGAGGCAGGGAAGTTCAGTTGGTTTTGGGCTGTGTAAGAAGACGTGTTTTCGATTCAGCTCTCGTCCGCCTCGCTTCCGCGAAGTCTTGCTATGTGCACGTATCGTCAGTATGAATGGACGTCGGTACGATACGAAAATTCCAATGATTGCCCTCGATTTTTCAGTTGAAACCTATATATTCGTTGGGCTATGATGAAAGTGGTTAGAGGTATCAGTGGATGCAGCCAAATTTGGCTTAATTGCATCACTATGGCACTTTAACATAACCTATGTTAATAGTGATGTCTCATCAATTTCCAATTGAGCCAAATTTGGCTTGAATGCAGAATGCAATTGAAAAGAGGTTGCATTGTTTAGGACTGAAAACGACGGGCAATACTAAGGTTTGAACAAGCTGCTAGGACCTCGTCATACTACCTATACAGCCGAAAATGCTAGAGCATTCTTACTTACGTAGTTTACTTGGTTGGTCTAAAAATACCTTCACATGATGGACGTTATTTTCGGTACAAGTGGCCGGCACGTGCTAGGTATTAGGAATGCTAAGCCTATCCATACAATTTATTTCTGCATGCGAATTATCACCAATGTTTCCACGAAACCATTGTCTGCCAAATTATGTGACAGAGTATCCGTAGCTATTACCACAAATCTAAGTATACTTGACTGTCATCAAAATTTTGTGCTCTCTTTTCTTCGGTTGGGACTGTTCGTTCGTCTTAGGACTCTATTGCAGTGATAAATAAACCAGCATCCCAATTACAATCCGAATAATTTTGAAGGAAACTCGTATCACCGTATACATAAATTATGTATGTTTGAAAAAATCGCTTGACTCTTCAAAAATATTGTCAAAATGAACTGCACTTTCTTTATTGCAAATAATTACCCTTTTAATAAATTTAATTCAACATTCTAATCTGCTTCATTTGGTTTTGGTCAAACAACATACAGCGGAGTTATTTTCTAGGAATTTTGGTCATCTTTGCAGCCCATAATCAAACTATTGATCAAAGATTAGACTGTAATTCATTTCCATTGTGATTCATACGACATGATAGACTTGCGTCATCCTTATTTTATGACCGACCGCGACGTTGCAACCTACTCAAAGAAAGTCATTAAATCCTGGATCCTAAACAAATGTAGGTACTATAGGAGACTGTCAGAGGCAGCTAGATTATATTAAGGTGGTACGTTAAGGCGTTGCCCACAGGACAGGAACACGCAGAGAGGCCGCGGTGCATTGGGCAAACATTTACATAAAACATGTTCTCTGAAATCGATGAAAATTTCATCTAAGACAAGAGAGGTCAGAAAAGACAAATGAAATGTTTCCGAAGGAATAGAAGAGGCTGACAACAATACAAGAAAAAAAAAGTGTAACGCCAACCCCAAGTACAATGGGACAAGGAAAGTAAGATGATGATGATGAATCGATGATATTTCGGCAGTCCGAAAAGCTAGCAGCTTACATATGCGTTCAAAAACTGTCTAATAAACCATTAAATAAAAAAGAAACGAAAAAAGGCATTAAAACCAAAACGCACATCTCACGAAAGGAAGTTGAAAAATCCGTGCGCGCGGAAGCAGCGGCCATTGCCTCCCGACGCTGTGCCCATACTGATGGCGGTGAGGTGAGATGCTAATGATCGATCGTGGGTCGTGAGAGGAGAGGCTTTGCATACTGCGTGACTTGGTAGGCTGGCTGTAGCCGACTTAGTTGTGTGTGAGAGATCGAGTGGAGCTGTTATAGATGACAATGTTTATGATACTTCTGCAGAGTTTGTACTGTTTTGGATGGCATCAAATCAAGAATTCTCCAAGCTGACTATTGTACCAATATGGTGATTATGGAATCGTTTAATGTTGACTTTAAAATAGACTAATTCAGAAAATAGTGAAATAATTGATAGTTACTCTTGATAGTGTTGCGTTTTTCAACGCTGATATTGAATTATTTTCACTTAATTGAACGAGATCACAAGGTAGTTTCAGAGAACAAATTGATGTAACTTTGTATTTGCATTCATAAATAGTAGCCAGTATAATAATACTGTAAGCATGGCGCTTGGAAGACGAAAATTTTAATACTATCTACATTTGAAAGCTCATTTTAACGTACACAGATTTAGAAATTGCTTCATCTGCATATAAATAACATTATCATCCGTTTAAAACGCATCTCGGGTGTTAAAATTCCGAAGTGTCAAGTTCGAGCGGTCCACACTGTGATCAGAATTACGAGTGACAACGACCAGCATAAATTGAAATGCGGCGCGAAAGGGAACTGTATTTAAATGTACGATTTTCGTCAGAGTTTTGACATTTGTCTAAATGAGCAGCGACACCTTAATCCGTCAAACAAAACTGGTTACTGCTGCTGCAGCAGTAAGTAGGATGGTAGAGTAGTCCGAAAAAATGTAAAATCAATTACCTTAAGGCATGTTCATGTCTTTTAATAATATACACCACTCATTTTTAATAAGTACACAACAAAATGGGGCTGTCCATACCCTTTACTGATCATATTAATGTAGTCAAATGTAAAAAAAACTAAAATTTGTCATAAGTAATTGGTATACTCATAACTGAATGACGCTACGATGATCGGATGAAGTTAGTGGTGTATAATTAAACTTGTTGAGGTAAGTACCTAACTGTGTCCATCATAATCTGTGACAGATAAGAGCTCAATAGAAATCAGACTTTAAAATCTACATAATATTTTAGATCAACAGTGTTAGCAAAACCCCTCAAAGCCGCTACAAACATCACCTAGTAAGATGGTACACCCAGTACGAATATGGTTGCTCCTGATAGGACTGTGCCCCATCTTCTGGAGGGCCTAATAATATTTCCGTTCTCCTAAACCGTTGACGATCAGACGTTTCTGCCACTACAACCAACATGCTGCACTTACTTGACGCAAACAGTATGTTAAAGATAGATTTACGTCAACACGAAAAGAACTTTAAGAAAAATATTGTGAAAAGCATAGTCAAGATCACTCACTGATGTTCCTAACACAAATATCGTAGAAGACGATACTCCTGGTAAAAGAACAGGCAGTTCTGACAATAAGAACGGTCGCATGGAAACACCTACACCTACAATGAAAATAACGACATTTAAAAAGTAACAGGATATAAGATTACCCTAAGATGGCGCCGAACGTCCAGTACAAACGTTAAGTTAATACTCCAGATAACATGTTCGGTATTGATAAGAGATCGATCGCTGGCGTCAAAATCAATATTAGTTCACGAGATTTATTTAAAACCCGTTCCCAAGAGAGGGCTGGTTTACTCCGCTTGCCTCTTAGGTGTTACTTTATAGGAGGAAAAGAAGATAATAATATTCAGAGAGCCTAGAGAAGTGGCAATTTTAAGAATTCTAACAACGAATATCAACAGTTTGGCAGAAGATTTGTGTAATACCCATTTATGTATGATTTGTTGAAAAAAATAGCTGTATGGCGGGGGTCGTGGCAAAATATTCAGCTGTATCCAGTTTGCCTGAAATCCGACCCTAACATAGAAAAAAAAAGACAAAAAAAATTAAGAAGGCTGATGATATTCAACAGTATACGACGTCAAAATATCATAAATAAAGAAATAAATCACCTTTTCGATGATGGTGCTATTTCAGATGTAAGAGAAAAGTCTTTTGCTATTATTACATTTTTCACCAATGTCAAAATGTTTGCCACTATCAAAGTTATTGGCCGACCCTATAAAGCGACTATTAAAACATATCGGACTTGCAGACCGATGAAGAAAACCCATATAAAGTAGGCAATCAGGTGTGCCAAACAGGTGTAGCGTTTAATCCGACCGCTCATTTAATCATCATTCAGCTATCTATTATGACACACGTCACACTGATGAAAATCCAGTCAGATAATAATTTAAAAATAAATTATGAAAAAGATCTTAAATAGACACCGCGAATTGGCAAGTTTAAGGTCGACCTCAGGCTCGGTGGAATGACGATCTTCGAGCAAGGTGGCTGGTACCAACGTTCTGGATTAGAGTTATCGAGTAGCTGATGATGATAATAATGAAGATCTTGAGACAGGCAAGATAACGGTGAAAATCTTTTCAACAACACATTGCGTTATTAACGTTGTCGAGTCTGCCAGTTTTTCAAAAGTATGAAGACATAGGTTCTGAATTTTCTTTAAAATCCTTTAGATTATGAAAGAAAATGTGTGTGTTTTGGTATGCTTATCAGTATAGAAATACTTTGATTCTTAATTCTTTGCTAGGTAGGTAATGAAGAACGAGGTACTTATATTTTCTAATGACGCTTTTGTTCTGGGTATTCAGGGCACGTTTCATACTATTAATTTATTCTCACACTACATATTGCTTTTGTTAATTACTCATTCGTCTTGGCAATCTATCAATAGTTTACGTAAATGATTTCTTAGTAATTAATCAATATTCTGTAAACTTATGTTCATTCGTCTATTTCCTTTTCGCATTAGATAAAAAATTACCGACTGACCCACACCAAGGGAATTTCCAATAATGTTATTGAAACCATTTGAACTTTCAAAACCAATTTTTAATGGATTTAAAAGTAGCGACTGTTAATAAGATAATTTTCACGTAAACAACATGTAATTATATATGTATGTAATACCTGAAGGGATAGGTAAATAAGTAGGTAGTTATAGTAGAGCCACAATTCGCCAATTTCGTTTAAGTGCCATGTTATAGGGAGCGAGCCATTGGCCATCAACTGGGCACACCCCATACTTCGGGCGACTCCTTATTAAAGTTGTATTTTTTCCTGATTTTATGCAAACGTAAATGGAATTTCGTATAAGTTGCAAAATTTTGCAAGATAGTCAAAGCGAGACACATGACACGTACTCATTAGTTAGACAGTGAGGATGACATACAAGAGTCATACCTACTCCTAATCACATAGGCACACAGCTGTACAAGACAAAATCATTTCCAAGCAACAAGGAAAAGCCTCGATCCTCCAGCCCGTATAGGAACAACCGGCATCGTAAACATTGATTCCCGGTATCACATAATGCTGCATTGTGACATCTCCGCTGTTATCAATGACCGAACTCGACACTCACGCATTCTTTGCATACTCAACTATCTTGTAAGAGGAGCGCCCAAGCACGTCTGAGTGTACTTTCTGGATTCATAATCGATCATACTGACGGAAAGATTTAAATCTTCAATGAAATCTATGGGGTTTCCACAGGAATAACGTAGCTAGGTTTGTTAGATTTGGGTGAGGCATTTGAATAAGTCAATCACAGTCAGATTGCAAATAAATGTTAATACAGATAAAACCGTATAGAACTTGTGCATTTTTTAAAGTTATTTAAAAAAGACATCTATGTATATGAAACAAAAACCTACACGGTCAAAATATGTACTGAACAGCTACAATTTTTTTTAACGCCAGCAAAGAAAAAACAACGTTTTGAGATCCTGGTTGCTTCACCTAAGTAGACTTATGAACGCTTCGGTCTCTTATTTAAAAGTACATACTGGAATCTAATAAAAATACAGAATAATATATACACAATAGTATAAGGTGCTGTGTTTGAGGCTAAAAATAAACAGAACAAGGATCACACGGTTTACGTCAAGAGGGCAATAAACAAATGAAATTCTACAATATTTGGAATACTGATCTGAATACAGATCCCACCAACATTTACGATGAAGGATATTTTACATCTTAGACTGATTTATTGGGATCCTTTTTTGGTGCACTAAGTAGATTCCCGGGTGTCGCTTGAATCTCAGCAGTTATTTTACTCACACTAGGTAAATTTTATGTGCCGCAGATTGGGAGAGGACTACTCTAGCTAAGTAGTAGTACTAGTCTAGCTATAAACTGCGACAGGCTGAGTTGATCGTCACTATATTTTGTAGAATATTTCGTTCAATAAAGAGAGAGAGGAAAAATAAGAGAGAGCGAAAGGCCAAAGAAAACATGAATGGATTGTGTGAGGCGTGAAAGAGAAAACAGTAAATGATATCGTCTTACAGGGAAGAATGGAAGAAGAAATCGTGTTGCGCCGCCGACTCGAAATATAATGAGATAAGGACAGAAAAACTGTGATTTATACAATAAAATGTTTTTATATACAAATACTTTACGCATGATGTTTTTGCGGAAGATTTTGTTTACACCATAAAGCGACAGATTTTGCAGTAGGTAATCGGGCTAGAAGCATTTTCCCTATGAAATCATTATTTGTTTTCCTTAGCAGATCTGATAACGGGATGGTTGCAAGTTTGCTTCTTTAAATGCGATAATTTTAGCCTTCCAGGAAAATACGTCAACTGACCTACTTAAATCTAATCGAAAACACATACTTTGTAATGTTCTTAGTTTAGTTTTAATACATAACAATAGCAATGGCTACAAGAGTACCTAGCTAGAGGAAGACTAAAGAAACGATAGATAGACTGTGGGATGGATGATATGGCTAGAAACGAGGTGACTGCAGAGATGACGAGTAATAGAGAAAGTATGGAATATAATGTTCTTAGTTTAGTTTCAATACATGACAGTAGCAATGGTTACAAGAGTACCTAGCTAGAGGAAGACTAAAGAAACGATAAATAGACTGTGGGATGGATGATATGGCTAGAAAGGAAGTGACTGCTGAAATGACGAATAATTGAGAAAGTATGGAATAAAATTAAAGTTTCATTCCTGCTCCTCTCTTAATGGTCGTAGCGTGATGTTATATAGCCTATACTCTTCCTCGATAAATGGCCTATCCAACACAAAAAGATTTTTTCAATTCGAATACGTAGATCTTGAGATTAGCGCGTTCAACCAAACAAACAAACTAACTCTTCTGCTTTATAATGTTAATATAGATATAGATTTTCACTGGGCATTAACATACAGTGCCATCCAGTGCCACACTAAGCAAGGCTTGTGTCGTAGACATCAGATAGTTGATAAACTACATATATACTTTTTGTTTGTAAATCCATGACTCGGAAACAAAATATGTCCAATGTCCATGCACAAACATTTGCTCCTACCGAGATTCGAACCCGGGACCCTAAGAACGTAAGGCAGCTTCACTATCACTACGCTATTCGAGTCGTCAAATTACTTATCGGTAAAGAGGTTGGGTGGCACATCCATACAAGGGGACCACACGTACTCCAGCATTTATTATTAACTAAGGATAAATCTAAGGATAAAATAAGAAGTGAAAAGGAAACATTATTCAAAAGCAGATCTCCATTTAATAGTATGCGTGAGCGCGTGCCAGCACGTCGGCGAACATCGACTGCGCATTCAGATCGACTCCTGCGCATCTCGGGAGAGGTTTTGAGGAAAAATGTGCGTTTCTGTTTGTGATCTGGTTATTGAACCTTTTTTCCTCGAAATTGTAGTTGTGTAATTGATTGACATTGTTTTGTTTGGCTTATTAAAATGATGATTGTTTTAGTGAAAAGAAGGCCTAGACAAAATCACATAATAGCTGATAGTGATGATAGAAATGTAAGTAATGTATTGGATTGTCTTATGCTACCAAAAAGCTTAGGTACCTACTGCATTCTGTTGAAAATCATTGAAGAAATATTAATCGCTTTTTAACGATTGCCAATTGTTTTGATTCTTAGAAGTGTGTGTATATTTAGACACACTCTGTAAGGTCTCTCATTTGCGAGCAAGAACTTTACAGGGACGACAGTGTAAAATAATTGTACACAGTCAACACAGGCACAGGCAACACGACTGTCAAAGAATCGCAAAATAGATTTCCGCAACCAGGAATTGAAAATCAAAATGTGAGCCCGTTCTTGACAGTTGACCTATAAGGTTAAACTAATGACGCAAATCCGAGTGAGGAACATAAACAAAGTAAATAAGAAACAGTCATTAATTCTTCTCATAATAAAGAGGTTTTTAGATTCAGTACGAACAATGAGGGTCACTGAATCATAGGTCTTAAAAAGAGGGAAAAAAATGCAGAGGGAATTTCCGCGGTGACAATCACTACAGTTCCCAAAAGTTGCTTAATCAACCACAGTTTTCCGTTTAAATCTAGAACTTTGTACTTATTCTAGATAGCTATTGTTTTGTTATCGATATTGTAAAGATTCCGGTTCGATGGTCGTTTCAAATAAAACTAGAGATAAGGAAAATAAAATCTGGAGGAACAAAGGTTATTTTCCATAATATACGAATTATTATGATGATCTCAATAAATGACAATTCCGTAATAAAAATGATAAAGAGAGGAATTATCTACTTTGGCAGAAAATTACGTGAAACTATCAATGTTTTGGGAACGGCAGGTATATTCGCGCCAGCGACAAACACACGAAGAAAAATTTGTTCTCCCAAAAATATTGTCCAGATCCTTCGCAATAACTGCTAAACAAAGCAACAACTGTGAACAATTAGTCGCCACCTGGCCGCTACGTCGACAAACTATTGCAAATTTTATTCCACACGACACCAAGATTAGAGATCCGTGCTCACGTACCAAAAAAGTGTATGGATAAAAATTCGTGAGTGCCACATACATAACTAATAACTATGTAGTTTCTACAGCACAGAATAAGGACACCCATCGATTTCACCGCCGCCATTGTATTCGGATTCTGCGTATCGAAAGATCACCAAACGTGGCCCGAATGGTAATCGGGGTGAAGAAGGCGTGATGACGAAGGCGGATTCGTCGGAAGATATGTCATCTTCGTTATAATGATGCCAAAATATAAGGAGATAATCTCCCATGTATAAAATGAGGCTGTATTTCGCGAAACAATACTACTAGAGACTTATATTTATAGTTACGTGACATCCACATTTCATCAGTTCCCTAATGACATATTACATGCAACAATAGAGAAA
This sequence comes from Xestia c-nigrum, assembly GCA_916618015.1. Lineage (NCBI taxonomy): Eukaryota > Metazoa > Arthropoda > Insecta > Lepidoptera > Noctuidae > Xestia > Xestia c-nigrum. Next base: position 11,868,191 of record OU745248.1, read on the forward strand.
GAAAAAGAAGCACGTACCAATGCAGTAGCAAAAGAGTTTGGGAAAGAGGTTACGTGAGAACAAGATGTGGCATTCAGAGCAGTTGCAGTTGAAGCGAGAAGTGTCCAAGGCCTGGAAAGAGAAGTGTTGGTCGTACGGCGGCGAGATGGGCAGATGACCTTGTTGCCATCGCGGGAATATCCTGGATGATGTTGGCACAGAAACGTATAGCTTAGCAGAAGCAACGAGAGGCATATACGAGTACCCAGCAGTGGTTGAAGTCGGTCTGTGTATGATACTGATGATGAAGTTGATGCTGATGAAGTTGCAAATATTTTCAAAAATAAAGGCGTCCTTTCCAGGCAAAGAAAAAAATCAGTTTGTTAAGTAATATCGAATATTTCAAGCTTACTAACCATAAGTTTACGCAATGACTAACAAGTCCTTTAAAAAGATTCTTTATAGCAATTTTACCTGTAGGTACCGCCGTTACGGGAAGGATAGGTAACATTTGTCCCTATTCTAATGAAAACTACGTTTTATTATTGACAAAGACCGCATGCGTCACTAAGAATTAGGCATGGGTGAAGGAAGTCTAGATCCAAAGAATCCATTTCAATTTATACATCATCGCAGATCTACGTGACCGTAAGTAAGTGTGCAGAATGATGAATATAATTTATTATTGGGTAGGATAAACCTGGAACCGCCACAGAACCACTAAATGCGATCATTCCTGTGCCTACTTCGGCGCGAATATGACGTTAATGTGTGGTCTGTGTTGTTTTTGATTTACCTTTATTAAATGTTATTGAACTTGTGGTTTTATTAGCCGCATTTTTTACTCACCTTATTTTTTTTAAGTTATGCTCTTTTGACACAAATTAGGAATTTTTAAGATTGAAAGAATTGGGATGTTTAGACCATGACCTAAGTTTAAGAACGTAGGATATTGTTTTTCCAGTGGTACGATTCTGTGGGATATGGTTCAGATTTTGAGAAAGATTCTCTCAGGGAGGAATAGTGAAATAACTCAAAATGAAAACTACTGTACTTTCTGGATTATTTTTATATTAGGGTCCAGTTTCCCCCCCCAAGGGGGCTTCGCTTAGGGGCGAATAGTGGAATAAGCCAACACAGAGGACAAACAACTAGTAAGAAATAAATTTCTCTAATCAAAATTATGCTCACTAAAACATTCGGTTTTAATATTAATCATCAGAACTAGCTTCTGCTCTTTTCCTTATAGAACGAAAAGGTGCGCTTCATGAGATGCGCGTACGCAAACCGCATGGTAATCAGCCGTCCAAAAGAAGATAATGAATAAGATTTGAATGATGATCACCATGACCGCACGCCATGTTAGGTACCTGCCGAATCTTTTGTTGCCTGTTGAAGAGATACATCGAAATTCAATTAAGAATATATCATAACATCAAGCTTGTTATCCCGAAGAGATACACAGAAGTATACCTAATAGTACATTCACATTTCGCCAGTTATGTTTAAGTCCTATGTAATAGGGGGATAGGCGAGCTTTTTGCCATCACTGGGAACAAATCCAAATTCGGCTGTTACTGCGAAAATTTTCTGATAGAAAAACCCAATAACACCTTGCACGACCCGGGAATCGAAACCACAACCTCATCCTAAGCAGACGCACTTACGACCACTAAACTAATGCGGCAGTTCCCTATGCACCAGGGTGCCAATTCTGTAACTTAACGTTAAGCAACACGCCATTGACATTCTATCGACACACTAAAGAAATTATGTTGCCACTGTTGCAAAAGTGTTCTGCAAAAATTTCAATGGCGTTTCAGTGGTGTCTCAGTAGTGTGTCGATAGTGTGGCAGTTCGATAGACGTAACTGGCGAATACACTTAAAATATTTACAGACTACCGTAACTTTGGTCATCATGATGACATTGACAGATTGTAGTGAAGCAGAATACAATTAATGCAATAGTCTTTCTATGGCCACTACAGTTGTAAGTCAATGACCATAAAAAAATGTAGAATACTAAATGTCAATGATTAATCTATTGAGACACTACTAACACACAACCGACACACTATTGACAAGTTGGTTATTCTACAGAATTGGGCCCCAGTTGGTAAATAACTATATCCTCACGATAATTAAACATTCAATGACCACCTTGCAACAATTTACAAACATTACACCAATATCATGATAATCCATCTACGGGCCACAAAAATAATGAACACGAAGACACAAAAAAAACAAGTATGCAAGTATGTACACTTGCTTACATATTTTAAGTAAAGTAAGACAATTAAGTAGCGATAGAATCGCCGAATTTAAATGAAAACAGCGTATATATTGTCAACTACTTAATATATTCAGACGGAAATAAGTTGAAAGATAAAATGAGTTGTTTCTACCATTCCTCAGTAATGGGCGGCGAGGCGGTTTCGCATATATAAACTAAGATGTGGGGGCTACGTAGGCAAGGAGTCGGAATGTTAGTGGCATTTCATTGAGTATTTTTCTTTGTTTGAAGTTTCGCTTTCGTTTCCATGTTGGCCACTGAATATTGTTTTTTTTTTTATATTGTTAAGGTTGAAGTTGCTGAACTGCCAAATACTGTATTCGTCCTCTGTAGAGATATAAGTAAAATAAGGAAGGAAATGTGTGAGGATTTGTGAAACAATACGAAAAAACCTAGACGAGGGAGGATGTCTAATGTCTGTAATGCTAGAGGTTGACTGGAATGAGGAATATCTAGACAAGTGTGTGTGTATGACATAAGACCGTGCTTGGCTTTTTCTGTACTAGGCCTTTCAAGAATCCGTGTGGTCAAAATTTAAACCATTGCCGCCATCTTGTTTTTTCAAGTAGACTATTTCGCGTCTGTTCACGCATAGCGCCATCTTGAAAATATCCTACAAGTGACAAAATAACCATGAAGCAGTGCAGATCTAAAAAGTGCGTATTCTGTCTGAGGTATTGCAAAAAAGTTTCTGTTCCAAGCCATAAAACTACCTAATTGTTTCTTTTACCTTTTCCAAGATGTTATTGCAAAACCAAGGTCCGGTATCAGCTCCTCTCGAAAACATTACAAATGCAAGATAGCGAAGAGATAAATCGTCCATTCGATAATTAAATCGATAATTTTATCTAACGATGGAAGATAACACATACTTTCATGTAAGTGTCATTAATTACGATTGTTAAACAAGATAAAATATGAATTTTCTCTATAACAGATATTTTTGTTTCGTCTTCCGTAATATTGCAAGTTTTGAAAAACTGAATATTTTTAATAGAATAATTTTTTTTAAGTTTGATAACGATTCAAAAGTCGACTATATTTTAAATTATTGACACAACAAACACCACAAAAAGAACTTATTTATATTTTGACACAAAAGAGGTTAGTAATACTAAAATTTGCATTCATAAGTTTTCATTAATTTGAATTGAATTTGAAAAGAACCTTATTTATATTCCTAAATACCTCTTCAGTTCAAGTGCAACACATAACTTTTCAAGCAACAAACCTAGCTCCTAACCTAACATGTTTTTTCCTCCCGTCTCGACATGCTCAGACCAGCAGAACCACTGGCCCGTGAAGACATCGAGGGACACATATCCTGCCTTCTCCTAATGAAATAAATTACCTATAACACACCAACATAACAACCTAACCGACACTTGAGAACGTTCTGAAAAACCAACTGTATTTCAAAGAGGTAAGATAGGTTTTGGTTTGGAGGGACTATCGTCCCTGAGAGGATGAATTTGTAACCTTTTTACTCAATACATGGGTGGTTGTACGCAGGCCGCAGCTCGTGAGAACAGGGAGAAGTTCTCTCTGAATAAGTAATGCCTGCAGGTGCGGATTTGAAACGGACGAGTAAAGGGCATCACGCTATAGTTTATATTGTGGATTCTACGACTGACACTGTTTTGGCCAATGACCTGTTCGGACCTGAAGGTACTGGTCAAGACTTGTTGTGTTGGATTGGAAGACTTTGAGATTATTTGTTTCCAAATGGTTGTGGCTGTGAATGTTGAAACGGGTGTCTAGAGGGCTACTGAGATGACAACTGATAGGTAGGAAAGTTTGGAAGAAAAAGACCATCTAACAAATTGAGACGGGGCAAGAAAAATTATGAAAAGGGTTTCCTTCTATCTAAGTCCTCAAGTTTTCAGCCATAGAAGAAACTTAATTTCGGGTCAACAATCTTTTGGTTTATGTTCTCTGTATTTAAAAACAAAAGAGAAAATAACAGACACGTTATACTTACAGCCGGTGTGCGTGAATGACCAGATAAATGAAGGTAGACAAAGCAAAAGTAGTAAGCAAGGAATATATCAGATGGCAGTGTGTAGTTTCGATATAAAACATACATAAATATGAAACCCAGTACTTATTTAGCCAGTACACAATGTATCTACCTAACATTGAAGCGAATTCCATAGATTTGATAGTTAAGATAGTAAAATTTTTAAGAGCTGACGTGATGCAATCATCCAAGTCATAGGTATTTTCGTTAAGCACATGACACATACATCATATCTTCGATAAACAATAACTAATCGCCCTATTTAGATAAAAGAGTGTATAATAATTATGACGAAGCAAAAACTAAGAGATTTCGCATTTCAAGGATACGTGAGGTTGAGGAAGATTCTGGATAGGAGGATGTAAAACTAATGAGTAAATTGACGAAAGGCGGGAAAGTTGAAAATGAACTGAAAAATAAACTGGACACATAGCAAACATGGATGTAGAAGAAGATGATAAGGAGACGAAAAACCATGCTATTCAATGCCACACAGTGATTAAAACCGTACGAGTGCATATATGACAATCCATATGCAGTACAAGTTTCAACAAAACCTCTAGATTACGGAGAATATGTACTGAAATCAGTTTACTTATACTTGTAAAGTTACAACGCTCCAAAGTGGATGAGGATAAAAATCTTCTTAATCGTGTGGTTAGTGTCTAACCTGGTGTCAGAGTTTTTATGACGCACATAGGCCTCTCACTTGGTTTTAAATGCCGTCAAGAAACATCTCTCAGGCATGCTGGTTTCTTCACGATACTTTCCTTCACTGAAGCAAGTGATAATATGAATCTGTAAAAACAGAGCGGATATGTACGATGATGATGACATAGACTGTGAAATAGACTTATATTCAGTAGTAGGAAGTGTTTATGGAGGTTCTAAACCAACGTTGCGTTGCGTTCAATGTTCCTAATAATGTTACAATATTCCGAAGTGAATGCCGATGAAAATTACGAAGTAGATGCAGGTGAAATATGTATGTTTATATTCAGCTGTAGGTAGATTTTAAAGAGATTCTAAACAACCATTGCGTTCATTGTTCGTAGGTAAGGGAACAAAGAAACACGAAGAGTACGGTTATCAGTAGTTAAGTTTTACTAGGAAGTTGTAAATGCAAATGATGATAATTGCTTACAACACTCGTAAGAGAATAGATCAGTGGACTAACTATACTTGCGAATATAGTGATGAGAAGTACTAGTTGTTGCCTGTGACTTCGTTCGCGTAGACATTTTGAAGTGTGTGTCGGAAGAAATAAGATAGCCTATGTCCTTCCTCAGGATATAATCTTGCCTTTCAATACGACCCAATCTGTCGTTAGTTGTGAAAACGAATGGAGTTACTTTCGCATTTATAAAATTAGCATAGGAGTAGGTAATGGATAAGCGTTGGGAGACTTGTAAATACGGATATGTCACCGTAAAATAATTGTCAAACGAACATACTGCTTACAATAAAACGCATTATTTTTCGTGAAATGCATGCGATGGTAGTCAACTCACGCGGTGTGGAGGGGTCCCCCTTGCCCTATGGTACCACTCTCATGAAAAGTGTACCATTCCTGAGAAATACCGATTAATATAACCAAACCTTAAAACACTTTATATTCCCCTATAAAGCGTAGTCGACGGAGCCCCGCTTCGCGGGGCCCCTATTTCCGAGTGCAGGGTTTAAAGGAACCTAACTTACCTAACGGGGGGGTGCCCCAATGAGAGTTTACAATATCGGTAGAGACATTACAATCTAACTAACGTGTTCGACAATTTTACGGTGACAGATATACACGTCGAAGAACGAAAATGTTGACGATAAAATCATTGCGCAAATCTTGAAGTTTCATTTAAAAAAGGGAATTGCATCATCTGTACGCATAATCTAATCGAATTATATAGGTAGTCATCAAAAGATTGTACTATAAAAATCAAGATCCGTTTGTTCTATATTATGTCACCCTTTGATGATAATTATATAAACCGATCTAGTAATAAGGAAAAAATCTGAAATTCTGAAGTACCTATATGTGCAGACAGGACATTCATCACCTAGACCCTTGGACTCTTCCTAAGTTAGGTAAAGATGTAAAATTAACGCCTTCATTATGTAGTCTAGGTCACGCGTCAAGTTTTTAAAACAGATGTCATTCATGTTTCACGTGAGACGTAAAGGGAATCGACGCCGAGGGAATGATTCCCTTTATGGTGGTATGACCTACTTCACATCGTTGACGCATTATTCATTTAAGATAAATAAAATAAATAAATAGGTATCGCTGGACATTACACACAGCGCCATCTAGTGCCACACTAAGCAGGGCTTGTGTCGTGGTCACCAGACAGTTGATAAACTACATATATATACTTTTTGTTTGTAAATACATACTTATTATACATATAAACATCCATGACTCGGAAACAAATGGCCATGCTCATCACACAAACATTTGTTCCTACCGGGATTCGAACCCGGGACCCTAAGAACGTAAGGCAGCCACACTACCGCTGCGCCATTCGGGTCGTCAGATGTACAATTAGGTTCATCTGGGCCTTCATCCATCTTCGGGAATTACAGGCAAGTTATATAATTATGTTACGTAACTGTCTACAAAATGTAGACTACATTTTCAAAAACCATTCAGCCATTTTCTCATCTTCTTCGGTCTACCCAAATCCGTCCCTGGAATTACGAGATGCATTTGTCGCTCCAATGCGCCCGATAGCAGCATTACATAAACTGATCGAATCCCGAGATAAGTCTTACGATACACAAGATGCATCATCTGATACCAATTTATGTGAGATTTCATATTGAAACCGTTGGATATGTAATTAGGTTTATAACTGTAGGTACGCGTGTTTTTGCAAAATTTTCACATTAATTTTATCAGATCGATTCTGAACTATGCAGCTATAAAAGATCTAAATCTTTAGTAGAATCAGCAGGTTGTTACGTCATGGAAACCGATTGGTAAGTGTGGTGATGATAGCAATGCTATTTCACAACAAACCAATAACGTTATTCAGGGGGTCACTGTTCAACTACCTGATTATCAAGCAAAATTACCTATCTAAAATAAAAGTTAAGGATATCATTGGGAAGGAATTAAATAAGTCTACCAAGGTTTGTGAAAGATTCTCGGTACTTCTCGGCAATCATAAATAATAGATAATAATAATAATATAGCCTTTTATTCAGATCCATATTACAATATAAACTAACAATATACTAAAAGAAAACTTAAATTTAATGTAAACCTTATTAATCTAGTCCTTTATTTGAATTTTACTTATTTTCTGTAGATCTGTTTGCCAGTCGGCAAAGGCCTCCTCCAACCTTTTCCACTCATGTCTTTCTTGAGCCACTCTGTTCCATGTGACGCCTGCCACTAGTCTTATGTCGTCATCCCATCTTTATTGCGGTCTACCTCTTTTCCTTTTATGTTCTCTAGGATACCATCGTGTCACAAGTTTGCTCCATTTGTCTTTTCCTCTTAATCGGCAATCATAAGAATGGTAATAATCACATCATTCTGCAGCCCTTATCCCAATTTATTTGGGGTAGGTGCAGGATGTCTTCTTCTTCCATATTTCTCTATTGCTCTTTATCTCACAGCAGTTACCTCCTTCTATACATATCATTTTAACACAGTCTATCCATCGCTTCTTTGGTCTTCCTAGTCTACCGTAATAATAAAATCACCGTGTGTATCGTAAGAATAGAAAATCTTTAAAAAATACAGCCTGCCACTGCATACAAAGGATTTTATCGCAATTAAAGCCAGGCAAAATAGACACATAAGTTGCCATCTAAATGCCCTAATAACAGGTACACTTTTACCGACTATTGCAAAGCAACATAATAGTCTAATACCACAGTTTAACAAATACCTTCTGTAATAGGTCCCCGGTCTTGAAAACCAGTACTTATTCCCAGCAATTTGCAAGTCCAAGGACGAGAGTTAATAGGTTTTTGCCTGGGAGCGGTGAGGGAGATGACTTGGTCACGCTCGGCTGGGTCAGGGGACCTAGTCGCCACATCTGCCCATTTGCTACGTGGGTCATACATATTTAGCAGACATTTAATAATGTGGTTGGCTTTAGTTTAATGATGCAGTTCTGATACTATTTTCTCTCGAAAGACTTGCCGAAGAGGGTCCTTGAAAGCGGTTGTTAATCTATATTTCTATAGATACCTATAGTTAAAAGTTTGTGAGTTTCTTTGAGAGGTACTCTCCGGAGCTACGAGTAATCATCCAATTCCAAAAAAAAACGTTTCACGCGCAGAAAGCTACATTATTTGCAATTGCTATAATATCTATGTAGTCTATAAATTATATTTAAAACATGCATATTTGCCGAGCTATCACAATTTTGGCGGACGAAATGGTGGTCTTAGATTAAAATGATCTGAAGATACATACAAATGATTTAAGGGTTTCTTGGTTCATTAATTAGGTAGTGTGTAGGATCCATGTAACCGTCACGTGATATAAGGTTACCATAAGAACACATACCTACTTAAACCTATATGAACATGAGAAAGAAAACATCGATGGAACACTTCAGAATATTTAAGAACAGCTAAACGGGTCAAAGCCTTTCAGGTATGGCAAAAATTGTCTCTTAACATTGACACAAAGGATGGTAAATACAGGTTTCCTAATCTCCATACATTGTAATGAACTCATCTGAATGACATCCAAGCCTTTCACTCTCGATCCTGAAACAAAGAAACAAGAACACAGCATTTTAAGGATGACACACACAATACATAACAAATAAAATAACGCCTGCTTGGGAGCCGCAGAGATGAATCGTCAAGCATGGCTGACTCCGAGGGTCAGCCCACAGCTTTTACGATTATGAAGACAGGTTTTAATATAGACTGTACTCCGGGTCTTTTGTTTTTAGTTGTCAGTATATAATGTGGAAAGGACACCGACAACGTTAAAACAGTTCCCACTTTTTCAGTACCTACATCATTGTTACAGGAATTCATCGGCATTTTTTTTAATCTGCTGTTCCATATTATTTAGGAAGAGTAGGTCTTGTAATTTTGTAGCTGTAACAGCTGTTTTTTTTTTATGTATATGACTATATATAACTATATATGACTATATATGACTATATATGACTATATATGACTATATATGACTATATATGACTATATATGACTATATATGACTATATAGGACTATATATGAATATATGACTAGGAAAAATTAACTCAGAAACACAATGAGCGGTCGCTAAAGCTCATAAATGTTGCACTTAGCTGTGCAAAATTTGTGTTTTTGATTACGAAAAATGTCTGATCAGTATTTTATCTCTACATAAACTTTTACCTTGACTTCACTGTCTACAAAACGGAATTTAAATACGATGATAAACCAACGAATTATAATTCACATATTCATGGTTTAAAGTTCACTTTGTCTCACGCAATCATACGTACATATTATATCGTATTTAAATGCAAGTCATAAAGCAATCGGTGAAACCCGCCATCTTTTTTTTTCCCGCCAACATTATGCAGACAGTTAACCCATATTTTAATTAGTGCCGTTACATTTACGTTTATAAACGTAGACGGTATAATTATATTACTGGACGTAGTAAATAAAGTTTTTCTGGCAGTTTGTTTATTCATAAATTATGTTCAGAGTAAGTTCTGTAGTAATGAACGTGTTGTAGGTACTTACTTAAGTTCTACTTTTAATTTAACCGTTCGTGACTCTTAAGTTACTAACAACATTTATAAATCCAATAAAAGAGCAGTACTTAAGTAATTAAATATTAACTTCAATAAAATCAACATTTACGAGCTTTGAAAAACCTTTAACAATTTTCCGTATTAAGTAATCTTTTCTTATACAGGCACACGTTTTCATTTTCAGTATTTTACTGAGACTCCATACTCCATTTTAAAATGACCAGAATTACTGGCAGCTAAAATGGCGGGAAAGGGCGAGTGAAAAAATATTTTACTGTCTGCTTTTTTATTCCGCGTTCCGTTTCGTCACGCGATCACCGTGTCGGTATAATTTTTTGGTATAATTTCGTGAAATTTTGTATTTATTTCGTTATCTCCCGTTTTGTTGACGATTAATTTTGTTTTCGTTTTTATGCCACGTATTCATACTTCTTGGTATTCGAAGGAAAATATTTGAATTAAATAGGACGTTGTGGGCTGTACAGCCTTTTTCCTTGAACAGATTGCGTAAGAAATTAAACCAAAAGGCTTTGTAAAATTGGTGATAGCGACGAGTGTTCGTCATAAAAATTAATAAACGCGTTATCATTTAATTTACTAAGAAAATTGGTTCGAAACCACAATACTTACCTATAAAAATTGTGGTCATGGTGTTAGCCGGCCAGGCCGATTTAAAACTAAATGTTGCAAATACATAAACTGGTGTTGGTTTATGTAATTTGCAACATTTAGTTTACAGTTTACAGGTAGTTGTTTAGCAAAACCAATTAAGTATTATTAGGGTTCCGTAGCCAAATGGCAGAAACGTCGTCGATTCGTCATGTCTGTCTGTCTGTCCGTCCGTATATCACCGCTACTTTTTTCCGAAACTATAAGAACTACTTATGCTGCTGAAAATTGGTAAGTAGATGTATTCTATGAACCGCATTAAGATTTTCACACAAAAAACACAATAAATTTTGGGGGTTCCTCAACTGGAACTGAAACTCATTTTATTCCATCAAACCCATGCTTGTGGGATATCTATGGATAGGTCTTTAAAAATGATATTGAGGTTTTCTAAACTAAAACGCGAGAGACTCTTCCAAAGTGGTAAAATGTGTGTTCCACTCCCCCCCTGTAACTTCTAAAATAAGAGAATGATAAAACTAAACAAAATATATGATGTACAACATTACCATGTAAACTTTCACCAAAAATTGGTTTGAACGAGGTCTAGTAAGTAGTTTTTTTTAATAGGTAAGGTCAATGTGGACAAATCCGTCTGCGGGGCTATTCCGTATACACGCATTTACTACTAGTTCAAGTATAGTTACGCTTTTACTGATTCGGTTGGTTAAACGGGATCACTTTTTAGGTCGAACTATGATTCATAGATGGAGCAAAGTTGTCTACAAGAGTAAAAAAACACGTTTGAAGTTTAGTCCTGCTCCGAAGTCGATACTCAAGTGTTGAGTGCTGACGTTTCTGATATGGTAAATATTCAATTTTACAAGTTACGACTTTCTGAGTATGTATATCTTGTAGTTTAATAAGTGTTTTACAGGATTATTTCATTTGTTTTCAATAAAATCCAGTGGATACAGAAATAATTGTTTTTAAAAATATGTAACATCCAAATGGTCAAGTGGGAAAATCCGTCTAATCTCAAAGGGGCTAAACCGTCATATACCGGAATTATCCCATTGCAGATATTGTCAACCTTTTTCATCCTACCTACCTATTTTTAGTTTTTGCTAGAGCTATTTTTCTATAGAACTTTTAAATAGATTTGGTGGCTTAAGTATTTAATACTAGATTTGGCTTATGGTCAGATTATTAATATTATTATTTGTTTGTTTTCAGTTTTCTCATGATTACTAAATAATAATTATATTATGTGGGTTCCTATAACAAGGACAAGTGGCATTCTGCTGTACTGGCAGTCCGAAATTGTATATTAACTGAATATAAGGGACCGCAACTCTACCAAATTCAGATTAAATTAAAGATTTAAGTGTGTTACATAGTACTTAAGGATAAAAATCAAGAACCCTACTAATTTTAGTATGTTTCGTTGAGTATGTTCCATTTTAACACTAATTATGAATAAAAGCATTTTTTTCTGAAACTGATTTTTAAATGTGTACTTCGATTTTTAATGCAATGTGCAACATGCAGCATTGTTTAAAATTATAATGCTCTTAAACCTAATCGATTCATTAAAAGTAACCCAGTTTATTTAACCTGAAAAAGTAAACTGATGATTGATGATACTAAGTAAAAATATTTAAATTTAGTGTACCAATTTTTTGGAAAGGTTTAAAATCCCTGGTTTTAAAAATAGGCCGGATTAGCCCCCAAAAACGATTTTAGGGAATAAAACGTAAATGAAACCTTATATTTATGACGTTACAAAATATTTTTCTTCAGCATGTGCATTTACTTGTTTACAAATTGCATACTTTGATATAACGACGTCATTCAAGGAAAAAATGCTACTGGACGAATTTGCCCCAATCCTCAGGAAAAATCCGTCTAACGACCGTTTTTTGAAAAAACATTTTTAGTTAAATATGGAATGATGTTCTGTTGTTTCGAATGGATGTGTGTAAAAGACAACAAAATTCTCCATCGCTTACAACCATCAAATTTACAATAAGTAGTTATGTGTACCAGTTATAATCAACTAACTTCAACTTTAAAAAAACTATGACGGATTTGCCCACATTGACCTTACGTCAAAAATAGTAAACCGCAATTTACCTCTCATTTACAACGAACTACAAGAACTTTTATATTATGTTACTTGCTGCTACGGAGCCCTTCATGGGCGAGTCCGACTCGCTCTTGGCCGATTTTATTATTATTATACCAGTCAAATTTTCCCTCCAACTTTTCCACATTTCCCTACATCGGCACCGTACCAAAATCGATACCCATTCCACGCTATTCTCAAGCTTCGGTAGCTAAAACAGAAAAAAAGAAATTGGAAAACAAACAAGATGAGCGTCCGTCGATTGGTGGACGCGACGTTGCCGTTCTGGCATCCCGCCGAGATGCGCAGCACCTGTCTCTCTCACACTTACGGACCGGTACCAATATTTCTATCTCTGTCTTCAAATGTCCGCAGGATCGTCTCGCTTGAAGACGCAACAGAGATATTTTATCCGAAAGCTTTGAACTTCGAACGCGTCGTTCGTTTTTGTTTTGAACTGAGAACCAATGGCGGCTGAGAGAGATTCTCTTATTGCTTTTTGTTTTATGTTAAATAATGTAGGTAATTAGGTAAGTAGGTAGTTGTAGTAATTGACAAAGGGAGGGTTTGTTGAATCGAGAATTGGAATGATAAAGCGTCTAAATATAGACTACAATACAAAGACAAAGTATCGTATCAAAGATTATTGCGTCGCATCCAGCTGCTGAAAGTTCACGAAGGTTTGACTTACAGCACATGTTTACTTAGTTTGGCAATAACTTTAACATTCAAATTACTTACATTTCTACATTAAAAATGAGAGCTTTTCGATAAAAATGATACTTAAGTATAATATCGAACCTAAGAGCCCCAGGTCAAGGTCTAGTTAAGGCGATAACATGAGCTAAACGCGAGTTTTCTAATTACTAAAAGTAGGTATATGATTCACTGCTACATACAAGACCAGAAAAATACATATGTATGATATTCTTCAGAAATTCAGGATATATGCTACCATGATAGTGTTTTGAAAACATGATACAATTAATTATACTCGATAAAAAAAAAAACACGAATTTATCTCTATAAATATATGTCAAACAAAAAAAACATACGTATGCGATCGTTCTGATTTTTTGGCAAATAATTCTACAACTTTTACACAAATTAGCATGATAGTGTTTTAGTTATATATCACAATATATTAGCATGATAGTGTTTTAGTTTTTTAATCCAATCAATAGTTTTTTTGTAAATCGATCGAAACCACTCATTTCGCGCTATTTGGCCCGCAGTGACTGAACGTAACAACCACTTTGTAGTGCATGCTGATTAGAACTTTATTGTAACAGCATTTCAACCGAAGTTTGAACCACCACAAATAGAGTTGCTAATTTAGCTCGTCTAATCGCTTTAATGTCCAGATATAATAGCACAAATTAATAATAGTACGTAGTAGTAATAGTCCTTAGAATTAAAGATCAACATGAGTGAAGCAAGGATTAGAACGATGACGTCTTTTATTACCTACTATAGGAATCGCATGATTTGATGACCTAGACAAAGGGACTATCTGACGACGATGGAATAGTAAATAAGCATATGGTAAAAAAAAAATCCCTTTTTAAATATGGGTGTGACGTCATTGTTTTCGAGATCTAAACAGGGTGGGTGTAAACAACCTCATCACGAAGCCATCAACCAAGCACTCTACACCAAACTAATAAACTTTACGCAAAAATTATTGCTGGGACGACATTTTACAGAAGATTTTTACTATAAACACCTTCACGACCCCTGTACTATTCAATCCATCAATCAGCATAATGTTTTAAGTCCTACCGAAAAACGTGATTTTTTACCCCAAAATATAGTTATTTTCCCGCAATAATTTTGTGTAGCGTTACTTAGTTTTATGTAGGTACAGAATGTTTGGTTGGCGGCTTCGTGAAATCTGTTACTACCTGTATTGTTATTAGAATCTACGTATACCTACTAAGCTTTTGCGAAACTCATAAGATCTGACCCCGTATTCACAAACGTTCGACTCGTTTCCGATTCGACAACTCGTCTAACTGTCTTCTTCTGGCATTACGAAAACGAGCGAGATAGACACACGACTTTCCGAATCGGAAGCGAGTCGAATGGTTGTGAATAAGGGGCCTGCAGTCTCTTCAAACCATAATGATGACACAATCTCCCAACTCGACCACATCTAATATCACATAATAGTACAGATATCAGATCGGGGCAGGTCGATGGGTTCAGGTTCAAGGCCATGCATTGTTCTTTTGTTACCAGCGTTCAGTTCAGACTCAGAGACAAAAGCTTTGGTTATTGTGAGCAAAAAGATCTCGATCTTTATTGGAGACAGGTTTTTATTTATTTTATTAGACTAGAAGTGTATTGCCACAATTTTTTCTGCATTTATGAGTCTGAAAATAGTTCGAAATTACGATGATTCCTTATAAATAAGCCCGCGATTTTGGTCTTACAAAGTTTTCTGTTATTATTTTTTACTCAGTTTCGTGACAAGTCTTAAATTATTAAAAGGGTGAAGCCGAAGGGCACTTGTTTTCCCCGTCATTGCGATAATTTGTTTTGTTCTACTACCCAGGGCCCCGATTCTCTTATTGCAATAGTGTCACGATAGTCTTTCATCGATCTCATACTTGTTGATGAATGACAATTGCCATTTTGCTTAAAGTTCATATTCTGCTAAATTCATCATAGTGGTTCGATCAATGGTCTCGTCAATGAAAGACTATCATGACACTATTGCAATAAGAGAATTGGGGTCCTTCTAGTTACGGAGATATTATGGGTCTAAGTTCCAACTATTGACAAGTTTTTTTTAAGATGAACAAGATTTTTACTTTAAACACCTCCAAGATCCCCGTACTATTCAATTCATCCATCAGCACAATGTTTTGAGTGCGTTACATGGAGTTCTACCACAAAACGTGACTTTTCAACCCAAAAAAAGTCGTTTCTCAGCAGAAGTTTTAATTTATTACAGATGAATCATCAGATCAGTTTCTTTGTTGATCAAGCTTCTCTTTTTGTAAACATCCAATATCTATCTTTTCCACATTATTAATTTTATAATGTCAACGAATTCGATATCCACGCTCTTTAGATATCTGGCTTGAATGTCTAAAGCAATATTTCAACTAGATATATTTATTGGAGAAGCTTGACCGCCTTTCATTTTTTTGAAACTTGCAGCAATTCGACTAACCAAAGACTTACACCCGACATCAGACGCAACACTGTCTTTTCATATTTGTCTTTCGGCTTCTGTCACTCGAACTGATCACAAAATTAATGAAATTGAACGGGGAACGAAACAAAACTGACCATTCAATCTATTGAAGCGTCTGATACGTATGAATGAACCTAGGTATTAAAGTTAAGACCTACGCGAACGACCGTCAGCGCGATAGGAACTCAGGCTTTAGGCTGTGTTTCCGCCAGAGATGTGTAAAGTTGCATAAAACTAACCAATCATATAGCTAGCTTAGC
The DNA here is from genome assembly GCA_916618015.1 of Xestia c-nigrum. NCBI lineage: Eukaryota > Metazoa > Arthropoda > Insecta > Lepidoptera > Noctuidae > Xestia > Xestia c-nigrum. The sequence goes on from OU745248.1 coordinate 11,884,407, forward strand.
TCAACATTTTAAAAATAAGTTTTACTACTGGTTAGTTCCACATATCCTTCGCTACGCATCCTGGCTCATTTTATGTGGAAACGCAGTTTTAAGCTTGACTATTGTGTCGGGTCCGAGCCAAGTGTCGACCGTGCAATTTTGTATGGACGTTGCTCGGTAGCGGCTCGGAGGCGTCAGTGTGTCCATACAAAGGCTGCATTCCGTATTAGTAAATAATCACTCACAGCACTCACATCAATATTTTGCGTTCCGAATTAGATTTCACGATTATGACAGCTAAGAGTTGTCATTAGGTCATTTTTGACAGCGCTCACGGTGATGTTTATTTGGGGCATGGTCGGTGTAATTGCAAGATGGTGCATTTCATGACGTCATCTATGACGATTCAAGGGACATCGATATCGCTCTTGTGATCGCGCTCACGTAAATTCGGCTCGGACCCGGCACGGTCTAGCGTGCGTCATCTTTTACTCTGTGCAAATCGTTTGCATAAAAACTTGGACACAGTCAATAATTCAAGCAGGTTCAGACAAAATCAATAACACTTTCTAAGTACAAGGGCTGAACTTTAGACAAAGTGAAGCCGTAAAGTATGCTGTCACGCGAACTCGACACCTTTACGATGTTATCGTGCATTCGTTCCCGTAGTCTGTGAGTTGGGCTCGAGTTGGGCTTAATATTAGTTCTATAATTTTAGACTGGTCTTATTTAGAGAGATTGGTTTATTTTTGTGAATTTCTAGGGTACCCGACGGATAGCCAACCGGACCCTTTTACTAAGCTTCTGCTGTGTGTCCATCTTTCGACAGCGGGCTGTACCTCATGATCCAAGAGGTAGACAGTTCAATTTTTCACAGAATGTGTAATGTGCCGTTATAACAGAAAATAAAAAAAAATAAAGGGGCTTCCCTACTACCATGGTACGGAACTCCTCATGTGCGAATACGACGCACACTTGGCCGGCTTTAATGGCATATGAGAAACTGCTGAAAGTAGCTCCAGCAAGAAGCATAGGTCGACAATAAAAGCGATGAAGTCACCAAATCAAGTTACAGGAAAAGCTTCTATCAATATTTGACTAAATAAAGAAAACCACAGATGGGATAGAAGACAGTTGAAAGTCAAAACTTTTTACATAAGAATTTTCGGATACTAAGATTGGACAAACTAGTAAATTAAACATACTTAATCAATTGATACGAGTAACAGAGTGGAAGCAGCAGTAGGAGAAATTTGAAGCTACTGATCATAGCTCCATGAAAATACATTGTATATTCAATGGAGCTTTAATTTCTTCTTTTTATAATGTAGACTTGACGTTAAAACCAATATATTTATGCATACAACTAACAATATGTATGTTAATAATTGCGTTCCTAATAAGTCCTTAAAGTCGCCATAAAACACTTAAGTTGCATGTGGTGAAATAGAAGGTGGATCTCTTGGACAATAAATCGAAAGCCTGGCTCTAAACCATCGTTAGTTATTCGTCACTACTTTCGTAGTTACAGAGTTATGTCTTGACTATCAGCAGTTCATCTTGTTTAGTAATAGTCAATCAACTGATGCTTAAAATATAAATAAATCTGTCTGAATAAATAATGTTGGGGATGTTGGGTTGTATGTGTATACAGGTTTATTTTTATTTTGAACACCTGTATTATATGTTCATACTGAACTTAATGCTAATGGAAAAGTAAAAAAAGACTGACATAAGGTTAGTGAAGCTCTAACACTAGACACTGCTTACTGGTATAACTGCACCCAAAATAGTCAAGAAGCAAGAATCTTCTTCTGATGATGATAGCAGTGAAGATGAGAAACCCAAACCACAAAAAGTGACTTCAGTGAAGGCCCTTCTAAAAGTAGCTCCTAAACAGGAGCCTCAATAAGAATCATCAGATAGCGATGACAGCAGTGAAGATGAAAAAACCTAAGACTGCTGGAAAACCTGCACCTAAACCTCAAGCAAAATCTACACCTACTAAGAAAAAAGAGTCTTGAATAAGAGTGATGATGCCAAAATTAGCAACTTCAAAGGATAGTGAAAAAACTGCTTAATTATGCAAAGCAAGAAAACCATTTTCTAATTTGTCTTCACTACAAATTCAATGAGACGTTTCTTCTTTCTGATTGGCTGGAACAAACGCGTCTTCGATTCTCTAGCAAAAGGCATCAAACTGTCAAAACCACAAAAAAAATAGAACTTCAACAACGATAAGCTAAGCTACTGAAGCTCGTGTCATTCCTGTTAAAACTCTTTGTGCAATAGGAACTCGTGAAAAAGCTTTCAAAGCGTCAATTGTCTATGATTTCTGGACTTTTTTAATACAGTAAGTTGAAGTTACTCGTACTATTCGGCCTAAACATTTATCTAGTTCTTGCTACCAAAGATTGGAAACTAAGCGACTGCCCTGTTAAAAACAATACGTCTTTAATCTACAAGCATTGTAAAGTAACTAGTAGACCTCTTCGGATATAAATCGCCCTCATCGTGAGTAACGGTCGATTCTTCACAACTGCCTTTTAAGAAAGGGATGGTTCGTTGTGCGCCTGCGCAATGGACTGCGACGGACCTTGGAAACGAGTGGAGGTGAAAGTTTTAATAATAATAAATATTTTACTTTTATTTAAGAGTATTGAATGTAGGTATTTTAATGAAAGGCAACTTAAAACTGTATTAACTCTTTTAATCGAAGGTAGGATGAGCAAGTTGGTATTTTAAGGATCCCTAAATACAAAAAAAACTACTTTTAATTTATTTTTCTTTATCACCTATCCAAGATGTGATAGTTAATATGACAAGTAAGGAAGTGTTTTGAGATTAAGCTGAAACAGAGGTAAAGAGTCGCCTCGAAAACAATTTGCAAAATCAAAGGAGGATTACGAACGTAAGAAAATTTGAATTTTGTGGGCTACCCTGTGGAGCATCAGCTTTTAAGTAAAAGTTGGTTAAAAAAGCATATCAGCATAAAGATCATACCAGGACATTATAAGTTTTGAAAGATGACTCATCCCATAGAAGTCAGCCTTAAACATCTGTAGACCTAACTTATGCAAAAATACCTCGAAGTAGATCAACCCTAGTACCAATTAAAGTAATTGTAATAATTTCTTCAATAAAGAACGCGGTGTGAAGGGTTTCGTGGACCTCTGCTGCTATAAATCGCCCTTGCTGAGTAACGGTCGGTTCTTCGCAACTGTCTCTTGAGAAAGGGATGTTCGTAGTCGCGTGCGCAGCCAACCTGAGACGCGGCTGTGGAATGTGTAGAGGTGGATTAACCTACATGAAATCAATTGCGGTGTTTGGTTTCAAACTGTTCTGGTTTTATTTCAGTTCCTACATTATCTTACTAAAGAACATCAAGAAGCGCATTTTGAATTACATTAGGTCTATTTGAAATGTTGAAGCGTTCGCTAGGCTTGTCCTCTGTTAGGTACACGGAGCTTAAAACATACCTGATTGGCCTTTCTGGGAGTTCCTTTCTTTCTGTTCTTTCTTTCCTGTCTGTGACTATTCGTTTTATAAAGTTCAGCATCCATTCGTGCACCATGTTCAAGACTGTAGTTTTCGCTCTAGCTTTACTGAGAAAAAGGTCTGTGTTTGCTTATGTATCACATTGATTTAAATACAATACATTTATTTGCTATATGAAAAATATGGTCAAAGATTGTTTTACAATATTTAACTAGTATACCAGAGTATGGGCATTCGGTATACCTACTCCAGCCCAGAACTAACTGGGTTGTGGAGGTCAGATATAGGCAGTCGCTCCGTGTAAAATATTCGTATTCAGCTGCATCTGGTGGCTAGGCGGATACTGACGACTAAAATGCCTTTGACCGACCTCTATAGATTCCTAGGTCTACACGACAGGTGCGTAAGCGCGTCGCTTTTGAGAAAAAATGGCGGCGGCGGGGGAGAGCCCCCAGTACCCCACGTGTCACGATATACTTTTTATACTCGAATTAATACTACTTACTATCTTATGGTGGTTGTACACTGCCTTTATTGGGTATCGTGGGTTATTAAAATTATAAAGGGTCGTTATTTTTTGCGTTTTTGGCGATAATTTGCGGCCTGGGGGTTATGAATGCTTTGAGGATTATAAAGTTGTATCGATTTCATTGAATAAATGATCTCGATAATCGTAAATTTCTACTACTATTACCTATTTCTGAAAATTCAAATCTGGCAACAAAAACTTGGGAAGTTAAGGACTTTTAATAGATAGATACTTACTTGAAGATTACTTTTACAAAGTGAAGAAAATCTTGGCTGTTGACGGTGACTGTAGTTGTAGCAAGCATGAAATTATTTATTTGAATAAAGGTGCGAAGAGTTATTTATCAGTTTCAACATTGATATAGAGAAGAGTTTTAAATAATTGAGAATGACAGGTCTTGAACGTGGTCTCAAGGTACTATAATCTGTTAAATTTCTTTAATAGTTTTTCAAGTATGTCACTAAAGTATTAGGTTCAAGATTGATTGGGAGACAGTTTCGGGTCGCTAAATGTGCTGGCGTCCGTACTTTTCAGAATATCGCGAATATAGTCTACTTCTAGACGGTAATTTCACTTTGCCTTATTAAAGAACCCTGTTACTTGCAATTAATGACCCTACACTTACTTATATTAATATCTTCAACAAATAACACTCTTTGACACATCGTATAAGTGTCCAAGGACCTTTAAAAGACAGCTATCTCCCTGTCCAGAATATATATAGTTAATTTTATAAGAAGGCGGTTATTTTAACTACTTTATCGTGAGTCGTGACCAGTCGCACGCGCATCTATATTGGATTTCACTTCAACTCTACACCTGGCTAGAAAGGGTAATTTTTACTGAATTATTACTGGTATAGTGTCACTTGGTTTATTTATTGTTGGTTGCTAATAACTTTTTAATTCTTTGTAGAGAAATTGCTTGTAGACATTTTGTTGTAATATTTAGAATATTTCGCTCGTATATCGCAATTAGTTTTAACTTAAATGTCAGAGATGACCTTTGAAATTAATTGGCAAGTTTTAATCAAATGTTATTTATGTTGGCTAGTTGATAAAATGAGGTTTAAAACTTAAGACTAGACTTAAAATGTAAAAATATTGTAGGATTTGCAAATGCAGAATATTAATGATTTTGTATGCATGCTCCTGAGTTATAAGCGTAAGTGTTTGGTGCATCGTGCCAAGTGCCATAGTGCCAAGGATTCATTATTGGGGGTTGAAGAGATAGCAAACACCCCTTTGGGCTCACACATTTTAATTACATTATAATTTATTTTTGTGTTTTCAGAGAGAGAGTAATTACAGTTAGCCCATCCTTATTCCTTGCAATTTTTCTGCTGAAAACTAATTATCGACTTCACTTCTAATAATTATTTATGGAACCATAAAAATAACAGTGTTTTATTTTCTTTTGTTTTTTTAGTATCATTTTGTGTCCCACTGCTAGGCAAAGGGCTCCTCCATATCCTTCCAGGTACTCTTCTTTTGCTGCACCTCGAACCAACCTTCATGATGCGTGTCCAGATCATCTCGCCACCAAACATTTACTTCACATTGGAATAAGAAAATTGCAAGGCTGTCATTTGAAGATCGTTAACAGTGATTACAGGTAGTCAGTGCCCTAAAAGTCTGACAACCAGTCTTACCAAAGGGTATCGTATTACCCAGTACTAACTGGGTTGTGGAGGTCAGATAGGCAATCGTTTCATATAAAATACTGATATTCAGCTGCATCCAGTTAGACTGGAAGCCGGCCCTAACATAGTTGGGGAAAGGCTAGGCGGATAATGATGGGAAATAATACATTTTACGTACAAGTGGAGAAAGTTTGTTATTGACGTTCGAGGCGGTATTAACACACGAGCCGTAGGCGAGGGTGTTTTTGAGCCGAGGACTGCAATAACAAATGTCCACGTGCATCCTAAAAATGTAAATATTTTTTATATAGTGTCATGGAATTTTTCTTTTATGCACCTAGGTACACGAGTACATTCTCCTGCATAGGTACTCAGCTACCGTCCAACTCGATACATAATACATTTAATACATAACAAACAATGTATGTATCGCCTCTTTATATAAACACATGATGAAAATGAAAATATTATCACATTGAGGATCTGTGATCGATTTGTTTTGAGTTCAGCACGAGCCGAAGCAATAACACGGAGAACAAATGTATAATTATTATATGAGTTGGTATAATAGTCTCGGTTATTTGAAAAACTTGGCGGTATTTTCAGTTTTAACCTGAGATTGTTTGTGTTTAGTCATTGGAAGGAATACTCGATGTTTGTATGAAGACAATTTGTTTTTATTAGTAGGTATAGGTAGGTGTAGGTATGTGTAGACCTCATAGAAGACGGCGGGACGAGCTGGACAAATCCAACGACCACTGATCTACATCAACCCTGGATCGAAACAACTGGATGTCATTGGGAGAGGCCTTTGCCCAACAGTGGGATAACGAAGGCTAACAGTATCAGTAGGTATTTAAATCATCATCATCTGCCTAGCCATTTCCCGAAGTTATGTTAGGGTCGGCTTCCAGTCTAACCGGATGCAGCTGAATACTAGTATTTTACAAGGACCGACTGCTTATCTGACCTTCACAACCCAGTCAGTGCCAGGTTGTCAGACTTTTCATTGTCAAAGATAGAATCTACAAATAAGGACCAACTGCTTAATGTGTTTTCCGAAGCATAGGAGAAACTTGCTGTGTGTATATTGTTTGTTTGTATGCACATCATGTATGTACCTGCGGAAACAATAATTTTCTTTCTTTCTTCTTTCTATGTGATAAGTGATGGTCACCCTACTACAGCCCAAGCTATGAAAGCGCGGCTTAACCTGTAGATCGACCCGAGCGACTGTTATCTAGCCACGACCTATTTAAATTATCATCATCATCATCAGCCTAATAATGTTGCCACTGCGACACAGGCGTCCTCTCTATGAGAGGGACAGGCACCACGCGGGCTCAGTGCGGATTGGTAGATGCCACATGTCTTCGAATTTTTTGGTTCTAGGACATGCCGGTTCCCTCACGATATTTATAAAGAGTGGCCAAGAGGTTGCGACCTCGACTTACAAATAGTAAGTCGTGGGTTCGAACCCAGACAGGCGCATTACTATCTGTAATTTATTTCATCACCACTGTTCTCAAAACGGTTATTTAAGTGATGGTTATAAAAGATTGTCCAACGTATGTAAAAAAGAATGACCTCTGCTGCCCTCTGCTTTTAGTACTTAACACTAAGCGCCTATAATACGAGTAGGTCAGCCACAGTGTGTGTGTCCTATGTGAATGTGACATTGTATTGTGCTCACATAGTGTCAATGTGCTTCGAATTTAACCGGTGATTGTCTAATACAGTGGTTCCCAACCTTTCTTAGGCCAGGGACCACTTTGGTATGTTCATTGTTAACAGGGACCATATGGTCCTAGATAAACATGGACACCGACAGGATTATAACTAGGGGAATGAATCTTTAACTCACACTATACGAAAATTAGATAATGTGATGAGAACCTTTAAAATTAAGATAGTGATGGATACAAAAGCGATCGAATAGAGCTCGAAAAATTAAAAAATATATAGAATTTGGCTCTGATAGGTTCAATTAGGTTGGGTTGAGCTTGCATCTTCTGTGCAAGTTTAAAAGTACGAATAACTTTTTACTCTTTCGCGGACCACAGTCAAGGCTCCTGCGGACCACTAGTGGTCCGCGGACCACAGTTTGGGAACCAGTGGTCTTATACAAACCAGACCCTAACAATATCCTTAAAAAGTGGTGGTAGGATGTTGCAGTGAGTGCAGCTGTACTTAGGTGCACGTTTGTTCCATATGAAGTTTTACTAGCTACAGGTAACAGCTGCACACAAAGGGAATAAATACATGCTTTGTTTCTGGTTAATTCCACCAGTTTTATACAAATAGCGATGCAAAAAGCGAAGAGTTTTGAAGTTAACATGATAAGAGTATTATTTCTATAGTACAGATAAAATATCGGCAATGTGTATTTATAAAATCTCTCTCCCAACGCAAAAACAACGCAATAATCACGGAAGATATCCCGTAAGTGACAAAATAAGTTTAATCTCTCTCTAGTTCAATACTGTTTAAAAGATTATTATTTTCCTAGTGTGTCAAGTGTCCAAAGGTATCGTCTTCGTCCTCCCAAACCTCTGAGCGAGGCGAAATTGGCAAGTGATATTGTGGGATCACTTGCCATTTTCGCCTCGCAAACAAGATCAGATCGTCGTTAAAACTTTCAAATAAGGAAATAAATTTACCCAAGAAAAACACCTTTTTTCGCATTACCACATTCACGCATAATTTTTAAGGCACATTAGTGCCAAGAGGGTCACCCGTGGCGTAAACTCACCGCGCACTTCCGATGCCAGGGGATAGGGGATCAAAACCTCATTTCCGGTGAGAACCCTTCCTTTAGGGAAAGCTCGGTACAATCAGTACGTTGCCATGGTGATTATGTATGCGTGTTCTCGAAGTTTCGTCATGGGGTGGAGGACGAGACGAAACTAAGGGATATTGCAGTTAGTTTGTTCTTAAATGTCATGGTGGAATACGGATCAGAATGTAGGGCCAGAAATGGAATGAATGAAAGGCATACGGTGCATGTGGCGGAGATGAGAATGCTAAGGGGGATGTGTGGTGTTACGAGAATGGATAAAGTAAGAAATGAGTAGGTATACAGGGTTATTTGTAAAACACCAACAACCTGAAGAAAGGAAGGAATAGATTACTGACATCTTAAACAACAACATTTGTTCTACGACTTTTCCGAAAACAGACAAAAAAAAATCAACTCTCCATACATATGTCCGAACAGCTGATGGAGTTTTGCATGAGAAGTCGATATTTTTTTGCCTGTTTTCCCAAAAGTCGTAGAACAAATGTTGTTGTTTATGATGTTAGTAATCTACTCCTGCGAGGTTGTTGGTGTTTTACAAATAACCCTGTATAAGAGGAAGTTTGAAAGTGTCGCCGGTGACTGAAGTGTGGGGTAATCGGTTGTCGTGGTATGGGCATGTGATGCTGAGGAATGAGGAAAATATAGTGAGGAAAGTTTTGAGAATGAATGCGAATGGGTGTATGAGTAGAGCAAGACCAACAAAAGGATCTATGGACTGTGTTAAGAATGTCACAAGAAAAGAAATGTCTAATGAGATCACGAAAAATAAAGACGTATGGAAAAAGACGACATGCTGCGCCGTCTCCAAATGAATTGGGATGAGAGCAAGATAATGATGATGTTGTCATTGTGGAATCGTTCGGGCGAGTTGCAGGAATTCGTATTTTAAACAGCTGTTACAGGCAGTTTCTTTTAGATAAATATTCTACTTAAAGTAGAAGGCAGTTCACAGATTGGTTTATCTCGTGTCAAAAGTAAGGAAAACACTCTCAGGTCCATGTTCACCAAAAAGATGACGGTCATAAAAGTGAAGAAAATAGTTTGATGAACGGAATGCATAGTTGACGGCTTCATTATGGGTCTGTTTACACCTTGTTTATGCAAAAAGGATCCTTTTCCCAACTATGTTAGGGTCGACTTCCAATCTAACCGGATGCAGCTGAATACCAGTATTTTACGTGGAGCGACTGCCTAGCTGACATCCACAACCCAGTTAATACTGGGTAATACGATACCACTTGGTAAGAATGGCTGTCAGACCTTTTGGGCCACTGACTACCTGTAACAACTGTCAAAGATGGACAAATGACAGCCGGGACCAACAGCTTAACGTGCTTTCCGAGGCACGGAGGAAATTTGGTATGTAAGGGTGGTCACCCATACCGCAGACCAACCTAGGCAAGCACGGCTTAACCCAAAGATTGATCAGAGTGGATGTTATTATTTAGCAAGGAGCTAAAACAAAATAGCATAATCTCAATAAAGCGCACACAATACAGCTACAAAGTCAAAACCCACAATAAATCAAAAACATTCAACACACAAACTAATTACCATCTCATGGGGAGCATGGGGTGCGTTCGACTTCACGTCCGATTCGCCATGGACCGAGGGGAGTTATCAGCGCAACAATACGTAAATCAGACATGTGTGGTGCTCCCCTAACGTAACGAGCGTAATGATACAGGTGATAGTTTTGTTTTATCGATTTTGTACATGATTGGGTATTTTTTTATGGGGAGCAAAACGGTGCAATTATATTTAGACTGATCAGGGGATTTTAGTTTGCCTCTGAAAACTTTGTGTAAGTAGGCAGCTGAAAAGTATTCTGTAGATCAGTCATGAGCAAAATTACCTTTAAATTTACGACAGATTCAAATGCGATGTTTCAAATGTAAAAAATCCTACAACTATTCAAGGCTGCGAGTCCGTAGACCTCTATTACAAGCTCGATGGGTCATACTGAAACGGGAAATCGTAATTGAGAATCTTAGCACAGCACGTTATAAGGATAGGATAGTTGGAGCTTGGAGTACAGCTAACTGCGGATTTCTCATATAATTTAATATATAGGTTATATTGATTAGCTTTTTGAATTCCTAGTAAACGTATTCAATTTGGAATGTCTTTCCTAAACATCGCTTTCAAAGCGTCCCGAATTAAGTGAGAGTTCAAGAAATTTTAAGGAACGTCTTGATATAGACACGGAATCTGGGTTTGCGCCAATGGCAATGGGCTAGTCATCTATTTACGTGGGACTTAAACATAACTGGCAAAATCTTTGAGAATTACAGGTGTAATCAGTTATGTCTCCCTAGTCAACAAATTCAAGTTGGAATATATTTCTGAGGTCGCTATCAAAGCATCCCAAATCAAGAATGAGTTTAGGAAAGTAGTTTTTAAGGGACGTATTTGATGCATGAGTATAATCCCCTCTAAGTTACTCCCAAAAAGTAACATCAGAGCTTTTAAAACTCTAACAAAGAAGAACCCGACAACCTACACTTTGACCGAAACACCCGCCACTCTACCCACCCCACCTCGCGATCCGCAACAATCTACCCAGACCCACCTACCTGCCGTAATACAGCACATCGTCTTCTGGGAAGCCAAGGCGGTTGCCATGGCAACGCGCCGCATCAACACGGCTGACATCCACACGGCCGCCGGCCGCACACATACAGCCGTGTGACTGTACAGGTGACCTGGTTGGGGCGGGGATACAATGGGATCGGAGTTATCTGGAAGGCCAGTTATTTAGGTGATAATACGAGTACCCAATGCATTTGATGGGAAAGTTTAAATGTCGTTAATCGAAATAATTTCGTCCAAAACTGAATAAACGTAGAGGAACCAAAAGAGGGATAATTAAAACCTTCATCATCATCATCATTTTAGCCGAAAGACGTCCACTGCTGGATATAGGCCTCCCCTTAGTGTCGCCACATTGACCGGTCCCTTGCGACTCGCATCCAACGGATTCCCGCAACTTTCATCAGGTCATCGGTCCACCTAGTGGGAGGTCTTCCAACGCATCGTCTTCCGGTATGCGGTCGCCACTCCAGAACTTTTGCCCCCATCGGCCATCCGTTCTGCGAGCAATGTGCCCTGCCCACAGTCACTTCAGTTTGCCAATTCTTCGGGCTACGTCGGTGACCTTGGTCCTCTTGCGGATGTCTTCATTTCTGATTCGATCACGCAAGGAAACTCTGAGCATAGCAACTCCGAGCATAGCCCTCTCCATTGCCCTTTTGGTGACTTTAAGCCTTTTGATAAGGCCCATTGTAAGCGACCACGTTTCGGTCCCGTATATAATCACTGGCAACACACACTGGTCATAGACTTTCGTCTTGAGACACTGCGGTAAGTTGGACGAGAAGATACCACGCAGCTTCCCGAACGCTGCCCAGCCGAGTCGAATTCGACGACTGACCTCTTATTAGAACCTTACATCGGTAACTTATCAAGATTTATGGATCATTTTTAAGGACTGGTCTTATGTATTTCCATTTTCATTGAAATGGGGACCGTATTACCGTAACATGAGTTACTTATTCGAGGAAACGACATATGCATCTGCTTATACACTTGTCAAGATTTAGGCAAAACAAAACAACAATGATTCCATGTAGCGTTTTGTGATTCAGGGTTCTCGTACTGCCCATCGGGGCAGACTCCCAACAAATCTATTACCATGATCCCTTTGGCAGAATGTGACCATGCGGCCAATAGAGACAGGTGGAAATGGATCACAGATACAGCGACCGCTGTTGTGGGCGACCCCTTATGAACACTACTCTGTGAAGAGTGACCGATTAAGCAAAAGAAATAAGCCTGATGTAGATAGAAATAGGATCCTTTTTTGTCAAACAAATAACCACTATGATGCGAAAAGTTATAATCCTAGAGAAATTTATAAAATCTTGGTGTCCCCCTCACCTTATTCATCACAATTTGCTAGTGTGCGTGTTTGAGGTCGGCGTTTATCTGGTGCGGCCACGTCACGATGTCATATACATGTCATATAGCACACGAGTACATTAGCGAGCTGAGTAGATAGGTAGGGACCTACCCGATAGGTACTAGGGTAGGAGCACAGAAATATAGAGGAAAAGGATTTTAGGTGATTGTCTCATGAAAACAATCAATTAAGTGTTATAATGGCCTGGTATCGTGAGGAACTCGTGGCTAAATAATAACAGACACTCAGCTCTATCTTTAGGTTAAGCAGTGCTTGCCTAGGTTGGTCCGCGGATGGGTGACCACCCTTACATACCGAGTTTCCTCCGTGCCTCGGAAAGCACGTTAAGCTGTTGGTCCCGGCTGTCATTTGTCCATCTTTGACAGTCGTTACAGGTAGTCAGTGACCCAAAAAAGTCTGACAGCCATTCTTACCAAGTGGTATCGTATTACCAAGTATTAACTGGGTTGTGGAGGCCAGATAGGCAGTTGCTTCATGTAAAATACTGGTATTCAGCTGCATCCGGTTACATTGGAAGTCGACCCTAACATAATTATGTAGTTGGGAAAAGGATCCTTTTTGCATAAACAAGGTGTAAATGAACTCCCCGGTCTCGGCTGTCATTTGTCCATTTTTGACAGTCGTTACAGGTCAGTGGCCAAAAAAAGTCTGACCAATAGTCGTAAGTGGTATCGTATTACCCAGTATTAATGTGTTGTGGAAGTCAGATAGGCAGTCGCTCCATGTAAAATAGTGGTATTCAGATGCATCTGTTTAGATTGGAAGCCGACCCCAACATAGTTGGAAAAGGCTAGACAGATGATGAATAATTTGACTAGTATCGTTAGGAATAGCACGGTTTTTGTGGGCATTTTTTTTAAGGTTTTATTCTTTAGCCAGATCTAGACACAGGTCATAAGGCGCGTATCTAGAGCGTTATATCAGTTTGAACTAGTGACCTAGTTTTCAATTAAATTTTTAGTATGACATTTATGCAATGTGAGGACGTGGTAAAAATATTGAAGACATCAAATGGCTCGGAGTATATGAGGGTCATAGTAGGTGGTTCCCTCTCATTGAGAGGAGGCCGTGTCCCAGCAGTGGGAACATTATAGGCTGATGATGATGATGATGATGATGATGACGAACATACTGCTTACTATTGTAGCAGTATGTTGTGAATGTGTGTATGTGTGTGTAAAATAATGCGTTATATTTAACGCATTATTTTTAGGTAGATTGTAATCTATCATAAATAAGGCCCGAAAATTATTGACTATTTTGTGTGAAAAATCATGTTTTGAGGTAGAACTCAATGTAACGTAACGCATATGTAACGCAATGTAACGCATAAGTAACGCAAATGTAACGCACTCAAAACATTGCGCTGATGGATGGATTGAAAAGTACAGGAATTTTGGAGGTGTGTAAAGTAAAAATCTCACAAAAAAAAACTTTTTTTAGGGTTCCGTAAGTTGGGACTTCAAACCCCTAATATCTCCGTATAACTAGAAGGGCCCTAGCTATGGAGTAGTGCAGAATGTAGAAGAAAAAAATGATCGCATTGCAGGGGAGAACAAGCGCCTTTCGACTTTGGTTTTTTACACCCTTTATAACTAAATAGTTAAAGTCCTATTTGCTATTTGACCTGAGTCGCAAGTAGTTTCAATGTTTACGCAAATAGGACGCTCCGTAGATAGAGACGTGTCTAAATGTTTGTCCTATCGATTTTGTGAGCCATTATAAAAGGGGTTGAAGTAGCTGGTTAAGGGTCTTCTTTGGCCGATGTCTGATTAGAAAAACATAATGTTTACGAAAAGGTATATCTACTTAACTCAATCACGACACCTAGTTGGCTTTACGTGTATCAAAAACTAGCTGACCCACGCAACTTCGTCTGCGTCACATAAGAGAAAAACGCTACAAAAGGGAATACAATTTCCCCCTTTTTTTCAACATTTCTCATTTGTGCTCCGCTCCTATTGGTCATAGCGTGTTGTTATATAGCCTTAAACCTTCGATAAATGGACTATCCAACACAAAACGATTTTTTCAATTCGAACCAGTAGTTCCTGAGATTAGCGCGTTCAACCAAACAAACAAACTCTTCTGCTTTATTATATTAGTATAGATGTGTTGTCTTGTTAATTAAGGGTGTGTGTGTTCTATGACACTATGAGCGGTCTTATCACTAAAAGCGCTCTTTTCAAGACAAGCTTTTCATCTATACAAGTAAATAAAATGGAAGTGGCTGCTTGTTATTTCAAAATAACGGCTTTTTACTAAATCCATATGAAAAGAAAATAGGTACGGTACTTTAAAACACAAAAATTATATATACAGGGTTATTTGTAAAACACCAACAACCTCGCAGGAGTAGATTACTTATATCATAAACAACAACATTTGTTCTACGACTTTTGGGAAAACAGGCAAAAAAAATCGACTTCTCATGCAAAACTCCATCAGCTGTTCGGAATATGAATGGAAAGTTGTTTTTTTTTTGTCTGTTTTCGGAAAAGTCGTAGAACAAATGTTGTTGTTTAAGATGTCAGTAATCTATTCCTGCGAGGTTGTTGGTGTTTTACAAATAACCCTGTATATATCCTGTTTGTTGTGGCGAATGGCCCAAACGGCAGGACCGATTATGACGTATGAACCGATGTTATAAGTTCTCCGCCATCTCCACCTGGCGATCTAAGGCCTCCCTTCTTTCTTTCTACTTTCCTCGATTAAATGCGATTGTAAACCAATCTTTTAAAAAGATAATCAATCCTCTAAAGGATTAGCGACCTACGAGTAAAACAAACAACCGGTTTCCCAGATCAATTGTATTGTTACTATTAACCCTCGGAGATAAACGAGTTGGTGTCGATTATGGGTACTTCCACCGTCAGCACCCCGTCAAGGGACAGTGTGGAGATCACCTGGTTGGGGTCCAAGGCTGGAGGCAGCTTAACCTGTCTGTTGAAGGAAAGAAAGGACGATGAAATTTATTTGACCGGGGTGAAGCACCATTGAGGAAATCGGCGTGTCCTAGAACCAAACAATCCGAAGACATCTACCAAACCGCACTGGGCTCACGTTGTGGTTTATAGCCTATTCTCTCTCATAGGGAGGAGGTAGAGGGGTGTGTCCCAGTGGTAGAAAGATTACAGACTAATGACGCAAGACACAGATCATCATCATCATCTTTCTGCCCAAGTCCCATTCTATTTGAGCTCGGAGCAAAACGTTCTCTTCCATTCTCCCCTGTCAGACGTGACAGCATCATTTCCAAGGCACGCAATCATCATGATCTCTTGCCCTTATCCCAATTCATTTGGGGTAGGCGCAGCATGTCTTCTTCTTCCACATTTCTCTGTTATTCTTCATCTCATCAGACACCTCCTTTCTCGCTATATCATCCATAACAAAGTCCATTCATAGTTTCTTTGGTCTTCTTCTGCTCTTCCACATACAACACATACAAGGTACACTATCTATACACAAAACCCTGTAACCTGTTGTACTCCCGATAGACCGTGGTGTCCGCCGTCTTCTCCTCGTGACTAGCGGTCACGATCAGCGTGTCGTCTAGAACCTTTACGTTTACCTGTAAGATTAGAATATTGTTAATTATAGGTATTCAGCTTCATACGGTTACACTGGAAGCCAAGTAACATATTTCTTAATGGGCCGTTAGGCCCATTGAAAAATATGTTCACTTTATCGTTTTTTTTTGGATGGGAAATAATTAAATGACTCCCACTCCGCCCAGAGTGGGAGGGAGTGTCAGACTTTTACTTGTAGCTGTACTTTTACTCTGACTAAAACCCATCCATGTTCCCTCCTCGCCCTTTATGTTCCGGGGCCGCGGTATTTCTTTCGAACAGTCCCGCAGCCCCGGCAGGCTTCGGCCCTACGGCCCCTTCATTTTGCTGACATCTCTTTGGGGCGTGTGGAATACGAACGCGCCGTCGACACATTACGTCATAAAACGGACGGACGGCGAGCTAGCACATAGCTCACCATCCACAGGCCTGGTTATTCAGACCATTTACCAATTAAATTAAATTGAAGTGTCTGTTTTTTAATTTTAAAATAGCAGAGTTTTATAATTACTAAAAAGTATATGATTCACTGCTATAAACAAGACCAGAAAAATATAAGATATTTTCCAGGATATATGCTAGCATGATAGTGTTTTGAAAACATATTACAATAATTTGACTCGATAAAAAAAAATCACG
This sequence comes from Xestia c-nigrum, assembly GCA_916618015.1. Taxonomy (NCBI): domain Eukaryota; kingdom Metazoa; phylum Arthropoda; class Insecta; order Lepidoptera; family Noctuidae; genus Xestia; species Xestia c-nigrum. The sequence goes on from OU745248.1 coordinate 11,901,048, forward strand.
AACTTATCTCTAAAAATATCTTTCAAACAAAAAAAAACATACTAATATGCATGCGATCATTCTGATGTTTTGGCAAATCATTCTACAAGTAATATATTAGCATGATAGTGTTGTAGTTTTTTAATCCAATCAATAGTTTTTTATGTAAATCGATCGGAACCACTCATTTCGCGCTATTCGGCCCGCAGTGATTGCCGTAACAACCACTTTGTAGTGCAAGCTGATTAGAACTTTATTCTAACAGCATTTCAAACGAAGTTTGAACCACCACAAATACAGTTGTTAATTTAGCTCGTCTTATCGCCTTAACGTTGAAATTCAAAAATAAGCCTGTTCAAGTCTTGAATTATCATCTATCGTGGATGTTCAACATTTTTTCTAATTTTTTCATTAGAAAAAATGTTGACACATGGTTCATATGTTTTGGTTCGTACGAAGAGATATTAGGGAAAGGGTGATGACCGCGATTGCGATCATAACTGGCCTCAAATATAGATTGTGTACCTCTGCAGGATCAAAGTGACCGACATCAAACTGCAGCCTCAAGATCTTCTCTTGCCCTTCGCCTACCAGTAATGGGGAAGTTTTGAGGACGTCCCAAAACGTGGAGTTCCCGTAATCTGGTGCGGTGTTCCCGATGTTTGTCTCAACGATGGAACTCTGGCCGTAGATTTTCATGATGTCAGAACTGGGAGGGAAAAAAATAATTCATGTTTAATTAAACCTTTGGCGAATATTTGATGATGTAGTTAGAAATGCTTGCGGAGAACCGTCACAAATATTATATAGTTATGTGATATTCGCCAGTGGTTGCGACAACGGCTCTATTTTTTTTTACTGATGGGAAATCATCAAATAACTTCACCCACTGTGGGCGGAGCGGGAGGGAGTGTCAGACTTTTACTGACTAAAACCCATACATGTTCGTTCCTCGCCATTTACGTTCCGGGGCCGCGGTATCTCTTTCGAATAGTCCCGCAGCCCCGGCCGGGCTCTACCTTGACCATTCATTTTTGTATTTCATTTTTTCCCAGCAATATTTTTTGCTTGATGTATATGCTCGGTTCTGTTGGGTCTTCGTGAAGTGTCTGTTTTCTTTATTCCTTAGTGGTTTGAATTTTTCATTAAGTAGAACTCAAATTATTACAAGTTTGGCCACCGCAATCGATTTATTTTTAATACTGATTATGCTATCGTTTGGCTGCAACTCGCCAAAAGATACTGATCCTGGTGATTTTGCTACTTCATCATCATCATCGTTTTACCCACTGCTGGGTATAGGTCTGTCCTCTCTTTGCTCATCCCAAGCTCCACACTCTTAAAACTAATTACCTAAACTTTTTAATTTCCTGGTCTATTTTCATCATCTCCCGTTTGAATCCATCTTTCAATAAGGCGTATCCATCGTCGAAGGTAGCCAAGTCTGTCAACATTACGGGTATACTCTGCTTCTTCAGCGCCATTGACTCTGGTTCAGTTGACTCTGTCTGGCTCCGAGATCTTGAAGTCATTTTGTAAGGATCTGTACCGGAAATCTGTGATGCTGGGATTTTTTGCGTCGTGTTTTTACATTATTTTGCTTCGCGTTTTTTAGATTAGGTATTTTGATGGACGTTTTCTGTCAAATATTGTCAAGAGGGAATAGTGGACGTTTTCTGCATAGAGTATACATATAATCACGTTTTCTGTCAAATATTGTCAAGAGGGAATAGTTTACTTCTCTATGATCTTAGTTTTCTATTTTCTATTTAGGTATAGATAAACAGGTTTGGTCTTTTGTCTTACACAAAGTTCACAAAATAATATTGACATCACATCCAGTTAAAACAAATCGTAACATTTTTTCTAAATTATTTTAAACCATAAAATGTTTACGGTTAAATTCAAAATGGAATAGACTTTTTTTAATTTTACTACTTTATTCTATATTCATACTACTCCCATTATACGAATATCACCAAGATGAAAAGCATAAAGCTAAAAAATACAATATTAAAAAGGCAATTAACCTTTCACCATCTCTAAATGTCAGTGTTGCCAGATAAGTTAACGTTCCCCCTGAGATGTAGTATTTAGGCGCCGTCAGGGGGCGGGTAGGCAGATTGACAATCACCCCGCTGCTGCCATGGTGACGGCGGTCTAAACACGGCCCTATTAATCTCAAAGCTAGGGCGTGCCGAATGCGGAGGGTAACCAGAGCTTTATTAGATTCGATTTTATGCCATACGGATATAATGATATTATTATGAACTTTTTGATGTTGTGATTATAAATTAATATCAATTAGGTACTTTGTACTTCAGAAGCGTGCACTTTGATTTATCCTGGATGCTTCCGCCGTTCTTGAGGGTAATGATATTTTTGCTTTACGTTTGGAAGTACTTCTGCAAAGAATTACTCCAGGAAAGTAGTTAATTTTTCTTCTCTCTCCTTCGGCCTCCTTTGTGAGAGGATGTGTTCTATCTATAGTCTGAACGATAAAAACCAAAATTTTGTACCTTATTCATTTTTTATCAATAAACGTGATCGTATTTATCAATATTATATCAACAAAATAAATACCTAAAACCGTATTTATCTAACATCTGCCGTTATCATCGTACAATCAAATCAACAATCTATCCCTAAAAAATACAATAATAATTATTTCACCAAATGGCAACCCTAAGTGGCGAGGGCGCGAACCGCCGCCAAATTGGCGGGAAAACTCCCCGTTCGACAGATCATTTTTTATTCCGTTCGGAAATTCGGTGCCATTGTTCCGCTGATTACCAGGTGGTCAGGAAGTGAATTTTATGCTTGTATTGATTGATAGACTTTGATACTTATTTGTTGGTTATATAATATTATGTTTATTTGATTACTGTTGATAATTATGTATCAAAAACATGCTTTTGCCTGCGGTTTTTCCACACAGAAGGTTGTATAATATCCGATGGAAACGTACTGCATGAATAAAAAGTATTTGATAGATACCTACCGACTGAGTGCCAATTTTGTTTCAACCGTTATGGCGTGAAAAGGCAACATAGAGAAAAACATTTACTTATTTCGCATAAATAGAATGTAAATACTGGTATTCAGCTAGTACTTATCCCGGTCAGACTGGAAGGCTGTAAGGCTAGGCAGATGATAATAAATAGAATAATCACAGATCTGCTACCTACTCTGGCTTGCAGGGACAGAGATTTATATCTGAGTATTTACCCAAGACAAGTTTACTCTACAGTGACAACCTTAATCATAAATTTTGAACACAGACAGCTTTCATATTAATTCTACATCACCTTAATAAAACAGAAATATTACCGTTCGCCCTCTCAAAGAGATTTAATCAACAAAATACAAGATATTAAAGGGGAGGTCGGGGTAGCGTTTTTAATTCCCGTAAAACGTCACGTCATATCTCGGGGGAGAGTGGGCAAACATCGTTATACCGTTGTTACTAGGTGTATGTTTGTGTTATGTCAATATGTTAGCGTGGGTGCTGCGAACTTGGGTGGACAGGGGAATTGCGTACTATGTTTTTGTTTAGAGGTCTGGGGAGATGCAAATGTTATTAAGCCTAATGATTATGAAAATCAGATCAATCCGAGGCTAACATTTTATCAATCATTCCGATTATGTAGGCGCTCAAAAGAAAATGGTTGCCATTTGCTTTTACAAAACAGATGTGTTTGGAGGGAGTTACGGGAGACCTTTGCTCAGCAGTCGGACGCAATATAGGCCATTAAAGAAAAATGAGAATGACGTATCTTAAAAATAATTGCGATCTTATTAAGGTTAGTAGTAAGGTTCAGGTTTCCACACGAAGTTTTTTCACTGACCTCAGTGATTTCCAAGAGAGAGAAAAGATAATAATTATTACGCAACTCAACCTTATCATTATCAATAAGGTGTTACATCCATAAATTTACATTGATAATTGTGTACATAGATCAACCACGGCATTGATGCGTAATATTAAAGCGTTTTTAGTTTGGCACCAATAATTTATAATAAAATCCCAAAACCCTATTAGACAAATGCCTACTGCTTTGTTTAAAATACATAAAAAAAACATCTCATAGCAAGTGCTCCTTTATCATATCGAAATTTTTAAATGAACGTAATTAGTTAAATAGATTTCTCCAATTACGACATTTACACAATTTGACTCTTAAGTCTGAAATTTTAATTAGCAATAGGAATATTTTATTAATTTTATAACTTGCTATGTAAACACAAGTTTTATTAGGATTTATTCCAAACCAACAGTTATGTATTGTACTCCAAAAACGGCAAAACATGCAGATCTACCTGTTATTTAAGACCTTGCACATTTTATTTGATGTATACCCAACCAGCACAAATAACTGGTTAAAGACTGGACACCAGAATTTTTGAACACTCATGTTATTACAATAAAACATATTCTATTCTATTCCTTATGCATATCTTCAGGTTTTTCCGCTATAACCAAGAATTTCCCACCCAATTACAAAACAAAACATTAAGATACCTACATATTAATATTTCTATTTAATTTAGGGATCCATTCAAAAGTCACAACTTATCTAATTAATATTTAATCACCTGCAATTTAAAAAGATTCCTACCTCGTCAATTGATTACGCAATTATAATTCCGTCATTAGTGTCTTTGGTGACGTCACTTATGTCATTTAGTGACGTTCTAATTTCGTTTGAAAATGGTGTTATTACGTAGAAAGAATAATTGTTTGGAATAAATTGTGTGATTTTAAAAATAAACCCCTACAGTTCGTACCTAGGCATTAATATTTCTATTAAATTAAATGTTTTATTACTGACGATTATCACCTCATTATGTCATCATGGTATTGATTACCTATGCCATAATATTACGTCATTACATAGCGTCATTAATGACGTCACAAATATCAATTTGACGAGATTTGAGTGACGTCATGACTTAGTTTGGAAATAGAAGGCGTGGGTAATATGACGTGAAAAGATGATTCATTCGGTTATCAGTCATTGGACAAAGGTCTTGAGACTTTGTATTGTATTGGGTTTTCTTTCATTGTCTTTTATTGAGGCTGAAATGTTATTATAAACTTGACACTACTAATGAGTAATTAATGTCTTCCTTCTTCAGCAGAGTGCTGTATATAATTTCGTGCATTACGGTGAAAGCGTATCATCCAATAAAATTTTGTGCATCCAGTACGGTAAATTACAAAGAAACTTAAGATAATTTGAATTTCTAGCGAGACGTGGGGATGGCCGATGGAGTAAGGTTTTTTACATGGAGCTACTCCCTGTCTGACCTCCACAACCCCGTTACTCAATGGTAAGACTGATTGTCAAAATACCGGACCACTGACAATCTGTCACGATTTTAAATCATCAATACAAATTAACTGTACGTAATTAATGACTTCATCTAGTTTTTTGTTTAATTTCCTGTCGGGAAGTTTATCCCACCGCTGGGCTGGGGTGCTGGGGATGCGATACGATCTCACGCCGCCGCTCGCGTGTCCAGTTACAGTTTGCGCACTTATACCACCATTACTATGCGTTCGGGTTCATAGGGCGAGAATATGTCGAGTTTTTGTGGGTGAGAAGTTCAGTTTTCTTTTGTGTTACTAATGTTTTTTTCTGGCCTTCAAATAGATGCGAGTCGCAAGGGACCGGTCTATGTAGCGACACTTGGGCGAGGCCTATGTCCAGCAGTGGACGTCTTTCGACTGAAATGATGATAATGATATTCCTTTGAGGAGTAACTAGAGTTACAAACCTGTATCTATGTTCCCATGCCTCATTGTGTGTTAGTTAAAGTCGTCTTAACATTATCCTCCCAAATGAATTGAGATCGTCGCAGCATCGTCGTCTTCTAGTACCTACTCATGATAATTCTGCCCTTATCCCAATTAATTTGAATGTATTCGTCCTTACTTCTTTAGTGCCTACTGCTAAACGGAATTAGGTTTATTTTCAGAGTATTCTGTTACCATAAAACACAACTGCTTTGAGAAAGAGACGATGCAAGTGCAGAAAACTTAAATGTTTTTTTAATATATATAATATTAAACGATCATGGCCTCAATCAATCGATGTCCTTGGGATAACTTAAGGACAGAGATCAGATGGGGTTGAGGATGGAACGAGCTAAATAAAAGAAGCTTATTAACTCGCGACGTAATAGATTGGGGAGATTGGTATTATAGGGTATTTTGTGAGCTATACTGGCTATAAACTCTTAACAACCGATATGGAATACGCACACCAAACTCACGTTCTCCATAATCGAGAACCCATAGTAACACCCTGGTTCGTCCCGCGTGTTTTTGTTGATGCAGACCAATTTACTGATTGTGATGGCGGCCGAGCGGTGAGCAAATTGATGGGGATGGGGTCCGTGTGCCGTGATACCCAGCTCTAATCAGCGGTAATGAAATATTACATCGATGAGACCGCCTGGATGATATTGGCATGCTGATGGAGGTGAGACTAGAAAGGTTATTTATATTAATATTTTAAAGAGGTTTTGTTTGTTTGTAATAATCTTATCTTCCGAAATGCTGCGCCGATCCCGAACATTATTTCATTAACGGGAAGCTACATCATGTCGACTGATTTCTTTAGTCGACATGATGTAGCTTCCGACCTCTTTTGTTGGAATTCGATTGGTTGCCAACTCTTAACTACAGGGATCTTATTTCGCTGATTGGCCGGACCACTATAAGTAAATGGATTAGAGTCGCCTACCAAAAGTTTCCAGCTGCTATCAAGAAAACTTAGTTTCCATCGAAAAGTAGATAGATATTTTCAGGGATTATTATTAATCGATCGTTACAAGATACCTCGATACTTATTATTTCAACGATAATTTAATATTTGGCTTAGCCCTGATGCACAGTGTTACATGAATAAGTATCCATTATAACCTAACCTCGGCTTATATGAGCTTCCTGTATCGTCAGAGATCAGCAGAATTTGGTTTTCATACATTGATAGGTCGACGTGCGCACACGCAAATGACTCACACTTCACCAATCTCACCATGAAAATGCATTTACACACACCTAAACGAATCATCACCCATTATCCATAGCGAATGCAGATAAAACATCGAACATACTCCCCTCACAAAGGTGAGATCTCCCCAGTCGCGTGCGCGTGCGCAGATGAACTTAATCACATCGATCATTGATCCGGAGGGCGGTTGATTAACTGCTAAATGTGATGGTAAAAGGTAAAGTAATGATGTTGGTTAATGGATCAGAAAATGGAGTTATTGGCCGCTTGACTCTAAAGCTTTTGGGGATGATTGGATACCGCGTTTCTTCAATTAGAGAGAGATAGGTAGATTAGGTCGCGACAGATCGAGGAGAAGATGACGGGACGCCTTGGATGGCTTATTTCTCGTTGGAGTGGCCGACGTTGGAGAGCTCAGTGAGTGGTAGGGCGCACAGCGGCGCTCGCGCTTGGTTCTGTCCGTAGGCACGAATAAAAATATTTGCAAAAACACAGACACCAACATACTGATCAGTATCATACTAAGGCCCTGAGGCCCTACTCCCTAACGCTTCGTATGTATATTCGGATCTATCCGTCTCTCTCGCGCACGTCTGCAGATGAGTGCGAGTGAGAGATGCGGCCCTCTGTTCTCACTATATCGTGACGGTTAATTTATCGTCGGACGACTGTCGTCTCTATCTGTTCCCCTTGTAACGAGTGTTTGTCGCCAACATTTTTAATCGTCGGACAACTGTCCCATATTCCCATTGGATCGCGACCACATTTTATGTCAGTCGCTTTGTCGTTTGTTTGTCGTGACAATTTTTTGTCGTACTAGCCGTTCCCACTGTCACGACAATCTGTTGTCACTGCAAAAAAGTTGTAGACGACAGCTGATTGAGCCGTCCTACGTGTGAACATCTCCATTTAAATACACATGCCACGACACTGAAAACAACACGATTATCTGACGTCACGACCTATTTATTAAATTAGTAAGTTAGTAACCATTACACCTACCATGCACCACTTCATAATATTTGCCAATGACATTCTCGTCACACTTGGAGGCGCCACCGGCGTCGCAGGCGCACTCACGACGTCATTGTCTCGGAGGAGATCGTGAGCGATCGTAACCAGCCGCGTGATGCTCCCGGCACGAGCCATCCGCGTGCTGTCTCGCTCTAGCATCATATGTACCTAGTAGGGAATAGGGGAACTAGGTAGATATGACATTGTAGTTGATCCTAGTCAATATGTCACCTCCATAAAATATTTATGCCCACGAACCTCCCGTGGGCCCATGTAGTAGAGATGGTTAGGTCACGCAGTTATGCAATTCAACTAAGTCGGATATGAGACGAATTTACCATGATCAAGTTTGAAGAGGTGTTATCGGTTGGTTCAATTTGAAGTACAATGAGTTCCCGATAACCCGAAAAAAATGGATGTTAACCGCTTTGAAGAATCATTTCCAGTCTCCCGGAGAGCTGTCTGCAACAATCAACATAAGTCATATGAATGCTTTGATCCTTAAACCTGGGAAGTCTTTGAGCGTAATATTCATGCTTGACTTGAAACCAGGTAACCTATCTTCTTCTCTGTGTTGGTCGATATAAACTAAGATATGACTATGAGCTAATATTGGAACTGGAGTCGTATTACAAGGGTCTGTCTTAAACAAAAGGACTTCTTGGGCTCCTATATGGGGTGGAATACTCCGAAAACCGATTACAAATTTCAAATCTGTAATTTTAAAATTGTATAGGTATTTCTAACAATTTCAATTCATTTAAATCGAAAACATCCATTGGTTTCAAGAAAACTTCAACTAGGTACATTATTTCGACTCTAGTTACTTATTTGCTTGAACCTGTTTCTTACTAGGATTAAGAAAATTTTCTGTGGGTGCGCGGCTCAGATTGATGCATGTACTGAATTATATGGTAAACTTTTTCGCACCAGTGCGTGTCTTCCATTCCACCTTGTATATTTTTTTTAATTATAGCTGAACAAATTATACTGATTAGTGATTAGCCACGTCCACACTACAACTTGGGTGGGACACGATCTTGTCTCCACGCAGCACTTCGTGATGCATCGGGCACGCGCCGACCTCGTGCCGTCTCGCTCTCGCACGAGTGCCTGACCCACTCCGGAATATTAATAGTATTGGTTATTAATAATACAGGCAGGAGTCTATGGTCATTTTGTATTAATATAGCTTAAAATGCCTGGTATATGGTGGATGCTCCGAGGTGGCCCGTGAAATTCAAATCTTACGTTACGTTTTTTGCAAGTCAAGTAGTCGGTACTCCCTTGATTTTCCTAAAAGTTTTTGTCCGAAAATCATTATCCATAACACGTTTGCTATAAACTTCAGTAACCATAATGTTCAAAACACCGAAATCATGTTTTACATAACTAACTTTACTTCTAATACTATTTTGTCATAATATTGAATACTATAATAATTGAATCTCCTAATTTTACATGACATAAAGTCGTAAGTCCTAAGTATTGTATCACATAATGTGTATAATTCCGAATGGTCATATATAAATTGTTAGTCGCTAAAAAAATCCCTATAAGTTAGGTTTTAGTGACAGAAACGATTTGCTGTAAATCCGACTCCATGCAGTCTTGTCTGCCCTACCCCAAGAGTGTTATTTAAAATCGCGTAGGCGCGGAGGGGCGAGGCGGGCCGCGAGTTGAGGAGCAGGTGGTTGTAACACTCGCAGCTTCGGCTTCGGCCAGCCTCAGCCGCGGTGGTGAGCGTTAAACCTATCTGCGACGATAAGCTCGCGTGAGGCCGCCGGAGCCCAGCAGCGCCGGAGCCGTGACAGAAACCATGCCTGCTGCATGATGCTTGCTCATTTGCATGCTACATGCTTGCTTGCATGCTGTATGCTTACTTGCTTGCTGTATGCTTGCCGCACGCTTGCTACATGCGTGCCGCATGCTTGCTGCATGCTTGCTTGCATTGCAGGACAACGGCTACATACGATTAAACATTTACTTAGAATAGGACTTATGACTTTTATTGAAAACGATTTTATGTCTTTTGTATATTATTGATTGTAATACTTATGACAAACGGATTTAGGGTCTATTATATTTAGGGATTTCAACTTTATGGCATATGATATTATGTGATTTAAAGTTCGGGTAAATTAACATTCGGATGAATGATGATTATGACAAAAAATGTTATGTCATTTTAGATTATGGATTAAAAAGTTATATAATACGATAGAGAACCCAAGTAGTCATCAAGTTCATGAAAGTTTTTTACTATGTCACGGTGATGATTTGACTATGTCTGTTTTGACGATTTTGATGATTATAATTCTGTAACTACATACGTGTTACAGCCGCTAATCATATTTTAATGAACATACAACCTTGCACTTGAATGCAAATTGCAAAAAACGTAAGAAAATTTGAGTTTCACGAGCTACCCCGGATCATCCACCTTAATGAGCTACTTAAAGGATTTCGTTTTCCACATCATCATCACCATGACATAATGCCTGTCATCTCAGAAGAATAAAGTACAACACACACACACACACACATGGTGTTTTCATATATCATCATCGGCCTAGCCTTTTCCCAACTATGTTGGGATCGGCTTCCAGTCTAACCGGATGCAGCTGAATACCAGTATTTTACATGAAGCGACTGGCTATCTGACTTCCACAACCCAGTTAATCTGGTTAATACGATACCACTTGGTGAGACTGGTTGTCAGACTTTTTCTGGGCCATTAACTATCAGTAACGATTGTCAAAGATAGACAAATGACAGCCGGGATCAACAGCTATTTGTCAGTGTCAGATTGTAAAAACATTAGATTGTAATATAACTAGCGAGATTGTAAACTTTCGAAAGATTATCAGTAACTCATATACAACCCTGACTGACTTCAAACATCTACACGTTAATCTGTCTCGGAGAAGGAGTAGGTAAGTATAATTATGTGATTAAACGAACTTACCTTAAGTGAAGTTCTATCATAATTATACGAAGCTCCTTCTCCGAGACAGAGTCTCCCAACCGGTCCCTACCTTAGTTTTTCCCTAAATAGGGTATAAGATTGCTAGCTTTAAACGAAATGACATATTCACACAGTGTTGCCCGACGAGAGAACGGTCTTTATTTTATCTTTTTTTTTAGTTTTGAAATTATTGTAATGGCGCTGGTACGATTACCCATTACTACTACTGTTATTGTTATTATTATTTTGTATTTATTTTTCTTTTATTTATTGATTTTCTTTTTTAATAAATTGTATTTGTTTCGTTCTTTAACTTCATTTACATTGTTAGGATACCACTAACGGGAAGGAGACAGCTCCAACACAAGTACTATTGTAACTTACTGGGGCTGCCTCAGTTTATGTATGAGTTATGACACAATGATTGAGAAGTAATAATTATTTTTGTATTTTTTTTGTACTTTTTTTTTATCAACATTCTCTTCTTCTTCCATACTACTCGAATACTAATCATCTTGTCAGACACCTCCTTTCTTGCCATTTCATCTCTTACACAGTCCATCCATCGTTTCTTACCATTGTAACAACATCCAAAATTCATATCTTTATTCGTTTTACATCTAAGTTATCAAAAAATCAGCTCTGTACACGCAACGTTACGAACTAGACATGACGTAAAATAATAAGAGTATGTCTCTCGACCTCTAAACAGTGCGCTGAGCAATCCATCATAACTTAATTAACGCCTCTGTAATTAACATATTGCGGTGAAACTAGGAACTTAAATTACTAGATATACCATGCGTTGCAAATGTAACATGAATATACAACGTGTAACGTTAAATGCGCAAATCCTGAAAACAGTTTGATCAGAATCAATTGAACCACTTTTTAATAAAAGCCACATTTTTCAAAAAATCTTCATCAAAAATTTTTCCTGTCTATTTATTAATAGGTATCAAGCCATCACATGCGTTAACCCGCCAAAATAGATAAACAAACAAAGGCAAATGGTTGTCGTCCAATTTAAATTTTCTCATACGCTGTATAATAAAAGTTCTTGCCAGTAAAACTAAAACAGCGTAAAAAAAAACCTTTCCAAAAATTTAATGGTTGTATGTCCATTATATTTTTGGAAACGTTTTTTTTTACTCTCAGAATTAGAATTGATTTAAATCATTTAGTGTCTGGGGTTTCGCGCATTTAACGTTACAGGTTGTCGATTTTTTAAGCTAGGAACCTTAAAGTACATTGAAGAATGAGAAGGATCCACGTAAGTTTTTTATCATAGTCGAATCAATGGTATAGAAACGCATAAAGGACAAACATCCCATTTTTTTTTACTTATAGAGATTAGCGTTTGGCTTCATGTGCGTTCATTATATTCTGGACTCGTGAGCACGTTTTTCGTTCTAGAGCCATTTTAAATTGACAGCCTTGCTTATAAAAAGGAGAAAATGCAAATATCGAAAGGATGAAATGAGAAAAGGTAAAGTATGCAGCATCCTCAAAGCCTAGAAGACGTATCAAATGCATGAAATGCATGTTTTGACACATAGAAAGACAATATTATTTGTCGATCTGTTACTGGTGGTCGAATTCTTTAATCTCATGAACCGTGTTGGCTAGATACCTACCTAGTTGAAATTTTCATCATCATCATCAGCCTATAATGTTCCCACTACTAGGACACAGCCTCCTCTCAATGAGAGGGAATGGGCTATAATCTACCACGCGGGCCCAGTGCGGGTTGGTAGATGTCACATGCCTTCGAATTTTTGATTCTAGGACATGCCGGTTTCCTCACGATGTTTTCCTTCACCGTTTTGAGAGCAGTGGTGATGAAATTTTCACAGATAATGTATTTCTGTTGCTGCTATGAAAACAAATACTATAAACAGAATAAAATAAATACGTAAGTGGGGCTCCTCTCACAGGTTTGCTGGAAGAGACTTCATTTGAAATAAGCATCATCTTTGTATCTATTTTTCCATTCCTTTCTTCTGTTCTGTAATGTAGTAGTAAATAAACTGTTAAATAAATATGGTACGGAACCTTTCGGACACCTTCATTTTTCCATTTCTAAGTTAGTCATATCTCTAACTCCCCGATACTGCACTCTATCCACAACAGCATGTAATACGTCCTCGGCGCCTCCTCTCCATTTCACGCACGACCCACTTGCTTCAGATTTAGATTCTAATGCTTATTTACTTAACTCTTTATGTATTACACAATGTACCCTTAAATGAGCTTGTGACGACATTTTCTGTGGAAATACTTACAAAAATGTTACGCGTAGTTGAATTTATTGGTTTTTAACTTTTACGCTTATTTGAGTAATTTTGTAAGTGTGAGTAATTAACATTTTTTTATTACTTATAGTTAATTGTTTTGCTTTCATTATTAACAAATCTTTGCTCTGGAGTTACATTCAGGTTCAAGTTATTTATATTAAAGTCTTTTGTGATATTATTTTTTCATTTTATTTTCTAAAAGTTACCCAAAACCATGCAAGGTCAGCTGGTGTATGTACATATGTACATGTATTCAGTACATCAAACTAAGTAACTTTACGCAAAAATTATTGCTGGGAAACAACTTTTTTTTTTGAGGTTATAAATCATGTTTTGTGGTAGAACTCAATGTAACGCACTTAAAACATTGTGCTGATGGATGGATTGAATAGTACGGGGGTCGTGGAGGTGTTAAATCTTACAAAAAAACTTGTATTAAAAAAAAACTCGTCAAAAAGTTGTAACTTTGACCCCCATATCTCCGTAACTAAAATCCCAGGTTCCCAGGTAAAGTGTAGATAAAAAAAAAATGATCGCAATGATGGGGAGAACAAGTGCCTTTTGGCTTCGTGAAGAGGTGTTTTACACCCTTTGTACTGAAAACGTGGCGACCTTTTTAGCGTTGGTGTCCTTTCCACCACATATAATTTATTCGTCATAAACCCATCGACTAATACCGGTGTGACCATTTAGTCCTATGGTTCGGTTCCCAGTCATGGGTTGTGCGGAAATATACCAACCACCCAACACCTTTTTTTACTGCACATGCATACCTTATATTAACATCAATACCATCATCCATTGTATCGTATGTTTGAGAAAATTTACCCAGCAGCAATGCAAAGAACGCAATGGATGGAATCCAACAACGATTCGAAATGTGCCGGTCGTGATCCTGGGTTCTGTGAAAAGGGTCGGATAACGACCTATTGTCATTCAGGCGTCTTTGGCTCAATAAGAGGAAAACGACGTGAACTGCAAATATGGGTTCGAAACAGAAAAAATGGTAGGGCTTTTGCACACGGCAGATCGTAGACCTCCATTAATCTTAACCATTCGTTGATCCCATCATCATCTGACTAGCCTTTTCCCATTTATGTTAGGATCGACTTCCAGTCTAACCGGATGCAGCTGAATACCAGGGTTTTACATGGAGCGACTGCATATCTGACCTCCACAACCCAATTAGCACTGGGTAATACGATATGCTCCGAAAACTCGGTCACCTTGAAAATACATCAATGGGAACAGCCTAATTGAGTCATTGAGCTTGTTTAGATCTTCCAAATTTAAATAAAATACAGGAATTAAAACAACAAAAGCCAGTTAAGATTGTTTCGCGCATAGGTTTATAAGTTCATTGCCCTGTGTGTGTTTTATCATCTGCCCAGCCTTTTCCCAAATATGTTGGGGTCGGCTTCCAGTCTAACCGGATGCAGCTGAATACCAATATTATAGAGTATTTTACATGGAGCAACTGCTTATCTGACCTCCACAACCCATTTAGTACTGGTTAATACGATATAATTTGGTAAGACTGGTTGTCAGACTTTTTGGAAGACTGGCTACCTAACGACTTTATGGTAGTTTTTAGAGGAACTATTCTATTATATTAACTATTCTATTATATACTTATCTTTTATTATTAAGATCTCATGTAAAATGTACCAAAAATCACACCAATAAATGCATTTGAATTTGAAAGATCTACAAATGACAGCTCAACCAGCTCAACGTGCTTTCCGAGGCACGGAGGAAACTCGATATGTAAGGGCAAGCACGGCTTAACCTAAAGATCTGTTATTTAGCCACGAGATCCTCCATTCCGTTCCAAGTAACAGTTAAATACACCAACTTCGTGAAAGAGTAGTTCCAGTAAGGTCTATAATCCCTTAAAAGTAATTTGTTATCCCGGGAATTAGGTTACATTACTACCAAGATGAGAACCGCGTAGCCACATCCAGTTGCGTAGCAACCGGCTACGAAATTCGTAGCGCTCTAATATATTTCTAAGTCAGGAAAAAATCAGCAAAAATGCACTTCTTCGATTTTGTTTTATGTAGGCGTTCTTTCTAAAATTAAACTATTTCTACATAGATAAATACATACCATGTGTTCCTAAAGATTGAAAGTAATTAAACTGTGGATGTTCCGAAAACTCGCTCACCTTGAAAATGCGTCAACGGGGACAGCCGAATAGAGTCATTGAGCTCGTTTAGATGTTCGAACTTTAAATAAAATGCAGGGTTCAAAACAATAAAAGCTGGTTAAGATTGTTTGCGCATACTGCATAGGTTAAATAAGTTCATTGCACTGTGTGTTTCCCATCTACCCAACCTTTTCCCAACTATATGTTGGGGCTGCTTACAGTCTAACCGGATGCAGCTGAATACCTGTATTTTACAGGGAGCGAAAGTTCATTGCCCTGTGTAATTTTACTTATCAGGCACTTAAGGAAAGTCCGGTCAGAAACCCAGAAGCTTGAGATAGGTCGCACTCCAAGATGGACCAACAAAAAAAAACTTATACTAACCATGCCATGTATTTTACATGGAGCCAAAGTTCATTGCCCTGTGTGATCTTTACTTATCAGGCACTACAGGAATGTCCGGTCCGAAACCCAGAAGGTTGAGATAGGTCGCACTCCAAGATGGACCAACAAAAAAAAACATATAGGAACCATGCCATGTATTTTACATGGAGCCAAAGTTCATTGCCCTGTGTGATCTTTACTTATCAGGCACTACAGGAATGTCCGGTCCGAAACCCAGAAGGTTGAGATAGGTCGCACTCCAAGATGGACCAACAAAAAAGAAATTAGGAACCATGCCATGTATTTTACATGGAGCGAAAGTTCATTGCCCGGTGTAGTCTTTACTTATCAGGCACTTCAGGAATGTCCGGTCAGAAACCCAGAAGGTTGAGATAGGTCGCACTCCAAGATGGACCAACAAAAAAAAACATTTAGAAACCATTTCATGTATTTTACATGGAGCGAAAGTTCATTGCCCGGTGTAGTCTTTACTTATCAGGCACTTCAGGAATGTCCGGTCAGAAACCCAGAAAGTTGAGATAGGTCGCACTCCAAGATGGACCAACAAAAAAAAACATTTAGAAACCATGCCATGTATTTTACATGGAGCGAAAGTTCATTGTCCGGTGTAGTCTTTACTTATCAGGCACTTCAGGAATGTCCGGTCAGAAACCCAGAAGGTTGAGATAGGTCGCACTCCAAGATGGACCAACAAAAAAAAATTTTACAACCATGAACATGACGTCATTAATGTCAAGACTGTCATGTTATTGTTGTGGGTTTGTGGTCATGGGCTTGATTATCAGGTTGGGTAACGTGTATTTAGGTTACATTAGGATTTTTTCAGCAGCAGCATACAAGCTGTATTTGTGACCGGTTCATTGCAATGGGCTCGCCGTTACCAGCGAAATACGAAAGTACTATTCTATATATATGTCACCGTAAAATTGTCAAACACGTTAGATTATAAATAACTAGAGAGATTGTAAACTCTCGAAATATTGTCAAACGAACATTCTGCTTACAATAAAACGCATTATTTTTCATGAAATACATGCGATGGTAGTCAACTCACGCGGTGTGGAGAGAAGGAGGGGTCCCCCTTGCCCTATGGTACCATCATGAAAAGATAATGTACCTACTATTCCTGAGAAATACCGATTAATATAACCTAACCCTTTTTTTTTAGGATGGGCAATCATCAAATGACTTCTCCCACTCTGGGCGGAGCGGGAGGGAGTGTCAGACTTAATTTAACCTAACCTTAAAACACTTTAAATTCCCCTAAAAAGCGTAATCGACGGAGCCCCGCTTCGCAGGGCCCCTATTTCCGAGTGCAGGGTTTAAAGGAACCTAACTAACCTAACGGGGGGGTGCCCCAAGTCCCGATTATGGGGGCCGAGATACTTCTGTATATTCAGTTGACAATATTTCGAGAATTTACAATATCGCTAGAGAGATTACAATCTAACGTGTTTGACAATTTTAAGGTGACATATACGAGTATATATCTCTGCCTAACTCTTTGACGATGACAGACGTAATTTGTGTAATAAAGTGAAAACCCGGCCGTATGTAAATTTATTCGTGGGTAAGTACTGTTTGAGAAATATCAAACTGCAAGTTCCAATGTAAAGATATTGATTCATCTTGCAAATTCTACGAAAGTCATAAGGAAGAAATCGTGAGCAAAGAAGACAGATCTAACTATACAAAGCATTGATTTAATATCCAATTGTCCATAGAAATATCAATAAATGCTGATGAGTACCTAACATCATAGATACAATCAATTAAACATTCTGTTCACGAACGAGTTTCTACGACTAATAGAGACAAGGTGCTATACACCGAGCATTGACTTCTATTATAATAATTATAAAACAATATTAATTGAAATACCAACTTACAAGCATCATCCACAACACAACCTTTTAATCTTATTTCACGGTACTAAGACTCAAAATCGTTTGTCAATCATTTTTGCGTCAGCAGATAGAATGTAAGAAGTTTCTGATAAAAAAGAGGTTGAAAACAAAGGCGGTACTAACCTTTTTGGTGCGTGATGGTTGAGATAAGGTGGCTGGTGACAAATATATCTGTCTCAGATTTATAGAGCATCTCGTTATGATTGCAAGTGAGTACTTATAGTATGGGAGTTGGGTCACAAAACAATAACTTAGCGTTCCTTTTATATCCTAAAAAAAACCCTCTAACGCGCTGTGGGATCGGTTTTCAACCAAAATATGCTACAAGAGGTTATTTCTCTGCCTCTCCTCACCTTTTGCAAATATGAAATGATAAATTGATAACGACATTGATAGAAGGTGAGGATTGTCAGGTTTTCGCTTTTTACAGAGCTAAAACGACTGTGATATTTTAAAGGAGATCAGCCTCCATACATTTTTGGGCCAATCAAAATAAACTTTTAGATATTTTGTGGTTGAAATACTTCTCGGTAAATTGACTTACCACTTTGGTGTAATAATAAAAAATGTTTATTATGTTATACTCTATCTAAATAATATTATTTATTTTGGTTAAGTATTTACTTTTGAAAATAGCCCAGTCTGGCTAATCTCCTTTAGATGACTCCCATTCATCCCGTGCTATTTCAAATGTTTTTAGAATCAAACATGCAACATAATTTTGCTGTCATGCAAATTTTAATAACTGAAGGATCTAATAAAAGTCTTTTGATAGTCGCCGGGATTGATTAGACGCTGGTTGCTTATAAAATCTAAAAAATAATCCCATTACAAAAGTTCATACTCCCGGTCAACTACTCAGTATTCCGAACTCATGCGCAGCTCAGCTACTGTTTCCACGAAGGCGCACCGAATAAAACCGAACTCTGCCGAGATGCATTGACATTTCCATGACATTTACATGTCTAACGCATCATCAAGATATGTAGCAAACGTGAGGTTTATTCGCGAAATATTAAGGTGAATCGTGCGTTTTTTTCGTTGTTATTCATTGAAGGTTTTAAGAAGAAAGAATGCCGACTGTGACGAATTCTTTGGGTGATAATAAAAATGAGAGTTTATTGGTCTTGAGTTCAAGAACGATGGCGACCGTCAGGCGTATGAAGGGCGGATGTCGCCTTTACTTTTTTATTAGTTTTTTATTCATTTGAATGTAGATCAGCCAGCATCGTATTGTTTTAATTCCTTTAGCTAATTATCATCTGTGGGCCAAAATAATCACGATGTGGAGCGCTGACACAGCCAGAAGGCGACGCGGTAGACCTCGCAGGAGATGGCGAGATGAGCTGGACAGAACCTACGACCAGTGGTCCACATTGGCCCTGGATCGAAGGATTTGGATGTCATGGGGAGAAGCCTTTGCCCATGTAGTGGGATGACACAGGCTAACAGTAACACCTTAATAGCTGTAGTCATGCCAAACATATTTTTTAAACGCATTTATCGACTTGGGCCATCATGTAATGGTAGATATAAGTAGAAATATCGTTAATTAACGCTTGTGCATGGGGCAGAATATGTTGCATCTTACTCTGTGCTAAATAATAGTTATTTGTTATACAAGAGTGCAAAGTTGTTTTTTAACCGCGTGCTCAATGTTGATGACCGAGCAAGCGAAAGATTCTAAAATTGAGTTACGAGCGCAGCGAGTGATTCAAAACATAGAATCTTGAGCGTTAGCGAGGGAATCAAAAGAGCACAAAGTGAAAAATCTTTGCATTCGAGTGTAACACGTAACTTTTCATCCCACCTCAGCGAGGAAATGAATAAACGCAAGACGCAGACGATAAAAACGGCTTTTGCACTCAGATATCGAAGAGCAAAAATACTCTTTCCGAGATGGGGGCATGAAAATGTATTTTATTTCTTTCTTTTATCATTGGTTTCTAAAGTCGCCAAAAAAAACTCACTCTTGAACACAATAGCTATCGCTTCGATAAAGTTAGCCAGTTCAGCCAAAAAAGCGATATCTAATCAAAAGTCAGTCGGCGTCTTGCAATACCTGGTCCCTCTAAATAAGAAAGAGAGATCAGATAATGCAGGACACTGACTGTACTGTCATAAACTTAGACTCCGGTCAACAACACCGCAATAAACAGTCAAAGGTTTCGTAGTCATATTTTGATGACTTAATGGTAGAATACATGATCAGTAAGAATATAATTTAGCATCTATTTACTGCGGTGCGTCAACGCAAACTATGCCTCACCTCCTGCACTATGTGTGGCTCCACCTGTACTTTGAGAGACCTGCCCGAGGTCATCACCAACGCTGTTGAGGTGGCAGGCTAGGCAAAAATAATTTAACTTAAAAAAAGGGAAATTATCAACATGATGACGAAGCATGTACGAGGCTTCGCAAGAATAACATAACATCACGCCTGTAATCCGAAGGTTTAGGCAGAGGTCTACTTAATAGTACACCCACATGTTGCCAGAGATGTATTTAATAGTACACCCACATGTTGCCAGAGATGTATTTAATAGTACACCCACATGTTGCCAGAGGTGTACTTAATAGTACACCCACATGTTGCCAGAGATGTATTTAATAGTACACCCACATTTTGCCAGAGGTGTACTTAATAGTACACCCACACTTTGCCAAAGGTGTACTTAATAGTACACCCACATTTTGCCAGATATGTTTTTAATAGTACACCCACATGTTGCCAGAGATGTATTTAATAGTACACCCACATGTTGCCAGAGATGTATTTAATAGTACACCCACATTTTGCCACAGTTGTACTTAATAGTACACCCACATTTTGCACGTATTGTTTAAGTCCCATGAAATAGGGAGCCAGCCTAGTGCTTTGTGCCTGGTTAATGAACCAGGCACAAAGCCAGACTTCGTGACTGCTTCTGAGAAATTCCTGATGGAAAAACCCAATAACACTTTGCATGACCTGGGAATGAAACCCAGGACATCATGTTCAGCAGTGGCGCTTGCGACTACTAGACCAAGGAGGTTGTCGGCTTCGGAAGAATGCTTTTGAATTGAGCAACGAACATTCTCCAGTCTCCAGAACCAATCAAGTCTGACACTCAACGTCAAAATATTGTTACGAGCTGGGTATGAGATAAATTAATTACTACCGATTAAACAACACAATAACTTTATTAATCACAAAACAATCAAAACTCAATCACAAATACACTACTGTTTACTATTCACTTAGATATCGCACTTGTAGTTCACTTGGATTCGCTTCGTTGTGTCGCTAAAACAAGACTGCCGGTCGCGGCCCTGAGCGCTCTATTTATACTCGCCAACAGATACACCAGAATAACCACGAACATTCGAGAGGGTCATAAAAAAACACTAACAAAAAAATGGGTACGTAGGCAAAAAAATAGCAGGTACCTACTTACAAGGTTGGCATTACCTACTTGTACAAAACAAACAAATATGAACCTTATGCCCTAGGCGTACGGTCGAAATTCCAATGTCTTTGTATAAATAGGTCGCAAGTTTGTACCTACCTAACTTTAAAACTAATAATAATAGAATGTTCCCGAACTTCTAACGTACACACACTGTAATCACTGGCTTTCTCGAATGTTCTCGTAGGTCCGATGTAACACTGCCCCCTCCTTAGACATGCTCGTCCCGAGCATCATTAGTCCCGTAGTATCGCGCCAACCGGTCTACATGCACAATTTTAGGCGCACCTCGTGGTCCCTTCTGTATTCGGTAGGTGACATCGTTGATCCTAGTCACGACTCGGTATGGTCCATCCCATTTTGCTTGTAACTTCGGAGACTTCCCCTTGCTCCGCACTGGGTTATGCAACCACACCAGTGAACCCTCGTCGAAACCTCTACCGTTGGCTTTCCGGTCATAACGGGTCTTCACCTTCTCAGACATCTGTTGGCCGGACTGTCGGATATGCTCATAAACATCGTTCAACTTATTACGCAAGTCATTCGCGTAATCTGTTACGCTACATGGAGCATCAGGGGGAGTTCCAGTGATTAAATCAGCAGGTAACCGTAATTCCCTTCCAAAGTTCGCGAAGGCTGGTGTCACAGTCGTACTTTCGTGGACTGCACTTCGGTAAGACAGAAGAAACGGCTGTATGTGCTTGTCCCAATCCCTTTGCCGGCTTTCCACAACTTTCGCCAGATATCTTTCCAACGTTTGGTTGAATCGTTCCACCATTCCATCGGATTGTGGGTGGTAAGAGGTGGTTCTGGTTTTATAGGTACCCATCAATCGACAAGTCTCTTGAAATACTTGCGATTCAAAATTTCTTCCTTGATCGCTGTGTATTTCTAAGGGTACTCCAAAACGACAGAAGACTTCTTGAACTAATTTATCTGCGACAGTTGTAGCTTCTTGGTTAGGAATGGCGAAGACTTCCGGCCACTTTGTAAAGTAATCCATGACCACCAGGAAGTACCTGTTTCCGCTCTCGCTTACTGGAAATGGTCCCGCAACGTCTAGTGCTATCCGTTCCCAAGGGGCTCCAACGTTGTACACTTTTAATGCACCTCTGCTGCGTGTCTGGGGTCCTTTCACGGCCGCACAACTGGTACATTTGCGGCACCAGTCCTCCACATCATCACGACAATGGATCCAGTAAAAGCGTTCGCGAATTTTTAGTAGAGTCCTTTTTACTCCCATATGCCCTCCAGAACATCCATCATGGTAGAGCCGTAGAACATCCGGTACCTTAACTTTAGGAACAACCATTTGTAGATGACAGCTGTCCCCTCTAGCGTTTTCCCATTTACGGCACAAGACTCCATCCTTGATCACCAAGCTGTTCCATTGCGCCCAATAACTCTTCGTGATGGAACTCATCGCAGCCACATCACTCCACTTGGGTTTAGGAACACCAGCTTTGATCCACTCGAAGATCGGTTTGATGTCCGAGTCATTGTGCTGAGCTTGCTGTAGGGTCTCTTTCCATACATCGCTGAGATCCGTTCTAAGCATCCTCACGGGCACTACCTCCTTAGTCTCTTGCCTGGCACAGTGCTTACAGTCTTCAGGACAGGGTCTCCTTGACAAGGCGTCTGCATTACCGTGAGTTCTCCCACTGCGATGTTCAGTTATGAAATCAAACTCTTGGAGTAGTTCTATCCATCTCGCCACTTGTCCCTCTGGATTCTTGAACTGTAATAGCCACTTCAGTGCAGCATGGTCAGTTCGTAGTTGAAATTTACGTCCCAGCAAATATTTACTGAAGTGCTGCACTGTCTTTACTACAGCGAGTAGCTCCCGTCTTGTAACGCAGTAATTTCTTTCTGGCTTAGATAAAGACTTGCTGAAGTAGGCTATTACAACCTCCCGGTCTCCTTTCCGTTGAGACAGCACGCCCCCAATTCCAGTATTACTGGCATCTGTGTCAACTATGAAGTCATTTTCAGTGTCAGGATATCCCAAAATAGGTGTGTTGCACAGACGTTTCTTTAATTCCTGAAATGCGACGTCGCAGTCCTCGTCCCAACAGAATTGCCTCTTTTCCTCAGTGAGTTTGTGCAGAGGTTTTGCAATGTCGGCAAAATTCTTGACAAACCTTCGATAGTAGGAGCACAAACCCAGGAATGCTCTGACCTGTGTCTTGTCTCTTGGAACTGGCCAATCCTTGACGGCGACTACTTTTTCTGGGTCTGTTTGAACACCTTCCCCCGAAACTATGTGTCCTAAGAAGTTCACTTGCTGTCTGAAAAACGAGCACTTTTTCGGACTTAACTTGAGATTTGCTGTTTGGATTTTCGACAGCACTCGGTTGAGGTTTTTAAGGTGATCTTCAAATGTACGGCCCACGATGATTATGTCGTCTAGATAGACAAGACATGCGTCTCCAATCAATCCGGCGAGCACTTGCTCCATCAGCCTTTCAAACGTCGCAGGAGCGTTGCACAAACCGAATGGCATAACTTTAAACTGCCATAGCCCTTTTCCTGTAGAGAATGCAGTTTTCTCCTTGTCCTTGGGGTCTATTTCTACTTGCCAGTAGCCACTCTTCAGATCAAGTGTGGTAAACCACTTCATACCAGTCAGCGTGTCCAGTGTGTCATCGATCCTAGGCAGCGGGTAGCTGTCCTTTTTCGTGACGTCGTTCAGTCGTCGATAGTCCACACAGAAGCGCATACTGCCGTCCTTTTTCTTTACCAGGACCACAGGAGAACACCATGGACTCGATGAAGGCTCTATAACACCGTCCTTCACCATTCCCTCAATCATGGTTTCTACCTCTTTTTCTCGTGCAACTGGCAGTCTTCTTGGTCGCTGACGGATAGGTAACTCGTTACCTGTATTAATCTGATGCTGAACAAGTCCAGTTCTCCCTATGTCAGCATCATCTGAAGAGAAAGTGTTGGCGTACTCAAGTAACATCTTCTTAGCCTTCTCCATTTCTCCTTTGGTTAAATCGCAGTTTTCCAAAAGTGTCGACACGTCAAATTTTGTACTACGAACTTTATTTCCGGTAGGCACATCTTGCAATTGACGCATCCAAGCTACTTCCTCGCAAGTGCCGATCAAGGTGCCCTTCTTAATCACATGCTCTTGGTCACTTGGATTCAGTATGCGTACTGCTGAGATGTTGGTGGCCTTGACCAGAGTTCGTGCCATCTTCCATGGGAAGTCATTGTTCACCCTTTCTATCAGAACACTTCGATCTTTTTTTCCAGAATTCCGTGGCAAACAAATTGGCACAATCGTTTCTGATCTGCGAGGGAGAATAATCTTCTTCAAACAGTACACTTTCCCTGACGGTGCACCTTCCATGAAGACTTCCTCTGAACCACATTTCAGTACTCCTTGATCAACGTCGATCTCACAACGATATTTCCGCATGAAGTCCAAGCCCAAGATGCAATCGTCCACTATTTCAGCCACGATGACATACTGCTTGTAAAATCTGTCACCCAATTTTAACTCCACCTCCTTCTTGCCTCGGACGGTAATGTGCTGACCAGTAGCTGTTAGTAAATGTATACGGTCGTGCTTATTGAAGTAGTCCCCAAGAAACCGACTTGCTAGTTTAGAATTGACGACCGTGTGAGAAGCTCCAGTATCCAACGTCAGTTTGCATGGTGTTCCATTGACTTCGCCTTTGATGGTCAGGCTGTTCCCGTCATGTGCTTGCGAGATCAAGATTCTCGGGGCTCTTTCAATACCAGCCAGCACCCGCCCCCCAGTCCTGGCATTTACTCGTTTCCCTGCTGTGGCTGGGCAGTCACTTCAGCCACTCTTCCCTGCTGATCTTCTCTCGGGGTGCTGCGCTTAGGACAGCTGGACCGAAGATGACCCCTTTCTCCACATGTGTAGCACCTAGGACTATACCCCTGTGGGCGGTCGCGTACAGGTGATGCAACAACCTCCCTGACGCGGTGCGTTCGGTGGTCTTGCCTCACTGCCTCTACTTCTAAGGCATGGGCCAAGGCGTCCTTCAAGGTCTCATGATGCCCAAGTCTCACGGCAGCTCTAACTTCTAAGTCACGTATTCCATCAACGAACGCCTGTACCAGATTTCCATCAATCAGTGCAGGGGCAGACTGGTAGGCTTTCCGAACGAGTTTTTCAACTTCCAGAGCCCACTGCTGTAGGTTCTCGGCACTTCGTTGAAAACGGTCCTTCAACTTGGCACGGAATACGTGCTCCAGGTGCGCGTCGCCGTATCTGGACTCCAACGCCTCCAGTAGCTGCTCGTAAGTAACGTCCTTGCCGAGCGCCTCCAGAATAGTTAGGGCCTGGTCTCGGAGGCCCAAGGTGAGCGCGGTCATGGCTTGTGGTTTTGTCCATCCATTCGCCTTCATGACGGCCTCAAACTGTATTTTGTAAGCCGACCACGAAGATGTACCGTCGAACGGAGGCACCTTAAAACCACGCGAAGAAGGTGCAGCAACCACTGAAGCTACAGTTCCACCTTCTGTCTTCAGTTCGCTCAAAGCCCTCTGCACTCCAGCAATCTTAACTTCGGCCTCCGAGATGCGATTCTCGTGCTGGTGGACCTGATCTTTCATCACTTTCAGGTCCTTGCCGAAAGTTGCATGAAGATCCTTTATGAGGATCATCTGCTCGTCTTGGCGACGGACTTGCTCCTCCTGGCGGCGGGCTTGTTCCTCTTTATCTTGCTGCAACTGCTCTTCCAACCGGCGAGCCTGCTCCTCTTGACGGCGAGCCTGCTCCTCTTGACGGCGAGCCTGCTCCTCCTTGTCTCGCTGCAGTTGCTCTTCCAATCGGCGAGCCTGCTCCTCTTGGCGGCGAGCTTGCTCCTCTTGACGGCGAGCTTGATTCTGCAGCAGCGCCATTAAAGCTGACAAGTCTGGCGCCACTGATGCTGAAGAAACTCCAGATGGGACAGCGACTGGCCCTGACGTAGGCTGGACACCACCCGGTGTCTGTGTCGGAGAATCTCCAAACCGCCTTTGGTCCATATCCTGCTGTCGCTGACTTCTGGTACGGATACCCTCCGTGTCGTCCTTTGGTAGGATTGGCATAATTTATCTCTCACTTCTGACACCAATTTGTTACGAGCTGGGTATGAGATAAATTAATTACTACCGATTAAACAACACAATAACTTTATTAATCACAAAACAATCAAAACTCAATCACAAATACACTACTGTTTACTATTCACTTAGATATCGCACTTGTAGTTCACTTGGATTCGCTTCGTTGTGTCGCTAAAACAAGACTGCCGGTCGCGGCCCTGAGCGCTCTATTTATACTCGCCAACAGATACACCAGAATAACCACGAACATTCGAGAGGGTCATAAAAAAACACTAACAAAAAAATGGGTACGTAGGCAAAAAAATAGCAGGTACCTACTTACAAGGTTGGCATTACCTACTTGTACAAAACAAACAAATATGAACCTTATGCCCTAGGCGTACGGTCGAAATTCCAATGTCTTTGTATAAATAGGTCGCGAGTTTGTACCTACCTAACTTTAAAACTAATAATAATAGAATGTTCCCGAACTTCTAACGTACACACACTGTAATCACTGGCTTTCTCGAATGTTCTCGTAGGTCCGATGTAACAATATCTTAAACATCCCGTTTTTGTGGACCCTTGACCACCGGTAGATGTGTGGAGAGTATTTATCTAAAGGTGTGGACAAACGTTTTAGTCATTATCGCGCAGACGCAGCCGGGAATGTCGTTATTATCGTGAGCACGCGCCAGTTGCACAGACCTTAGAAGGCAATAGAAAGGGCAATAGAAGGGATCTTTGGATATAGACATTGATTATCACTAGAGAGTTTTATTGCAGAGAGAATGAGCAGACCCCTCTTTATTTTTTAAAAGACTTCCAAAAGGAGGAGGTTCTCAATTATAATATAAGCGAATGCAAAACTTTGTCGAAATCACTTTTATGTCACTAGTACTTTATCACCACATGAGGTGAAGTGTTTCAGGGTCACTAAAATGGCGAAGAGGCTGAAGAAACGACTACCAAAAGGGACATTACGAAACATATTAAATTGTTTTTGTAGGTAAGTATCTAATAAAAAGGAAAAATAAAATTAAACAATTTGAAATAATCTGAAACGGAGCAGTGGAAATAAGGTCAGACAGTTTCATAAGTCTGTGACAAGTTATTGATTGATTTGTTTCCTTATGTTAACCGCCTAAAATAAAAGTTGACATTTCTATCCATTTCTTGTCTATGGTCAGGGATGTTGGATTCATCTCTCGAGTATGTGTAGCTCAGACGGTCGTTATCTCGTCAACTGCTAGTAAACCGACGGTCACCTGACTTGAGATAACGTCCTCTTAAATTTTACTACAATCGGTAAGTATCGGGAGTTCGGGACAAAAGGCTTGGAGGTGCACTTCGCCACCGGTAGAGAAAAAAAAATGGGTAAGGAGGTTGGTTTATAAAAAAAGTGATTGCTACCTATTAGAAAACTATAATACTTTAAAAGAGACTACGACCTCTGAGTTTGTTCCGGCTGGTTCTTCTCAGAGTAGTCAGGTAAGAAATACTGGCCCCAATCTAGTTAAAAAAAATAACACACAAGCATCATTTATAATAGTAAGAATAAGTAAATAAGTTTTGAGAATGTGTACCAGTAGTTACGCTCTTGGGGTCCGAGATTCGAATCCCGGTAGGAGCAAATGTTTGTGTGATGAGCATGGATATTTGTTTCTGAGTCATGCTTATATGAATAATAAGCATGCATTTATAAACAAAAAGTATCTATTTATTATATCAACTATCTGGAGTCCACGACATAAGACTCGATGCTCAGTGTGGCACTAGGTGGGCGCTTTGTGTATAATGTATTCATTATTTATATAAATTTATTGATGACAAGTGTACAGGATTGGTGAAATTGTGCTTTATCAAATTCTGATAACCAATTCGGATTCATACAACCATCTAATCTAAGATAAACGACATTTCTAAATGGGTGCATGTAACATCACGCCTATAATATCCGAAGGGTTAACCCGAGGGTATGTAATAGGGGGCGCGCTTATTGCCATCACCCGGTCACAAGTCCAGACTCCGTGACGGTCTACTGAAAAATTCCTGATGGGTAAACCCAATAACACGTTGCCCGACCGCGCTTGTGACCACTAGACCAACACGGCAGACGATGAACGGCCCAGAAAGAACCTATACTTCTTTCCGGTCCAATCATCTAAGCTAACAGTTTTTATCAGAAGGTAAATTAAGGCATTTTAGAAAAAAGGATGGTAAAGTTTAAAAAATAAGTTACTCCATTCCAATCAGTACAATCCACATTTGTATGAGTGCCACACAGCCTTTGCGGTAAAGTCATTACACCTTCCATATCCATACCTACAGAAATAAAAATAAACAGTCGCAGAAAATAGATTCTGACGTAATACCAACTCTGCCGTCAATAGCATAGTTGCAGTAAGTATGCTTTAGGCGGTTTCGAGAAAAACGCGGTTAAAGTTTTGGTACGAAAATCTTCCATAAATCCTTTGTTTGTTATCAGATCATGACGGTTAATATCTTAAACAAAAGATGACTTCAGCACCTTTCTATTACATATTTGGAAACCAATACTGAGTAATTGAAAGACAAAATACATTCATTATTTTAGTTATACTAAGTATCTTCTAGAGGCGCTCTGTTAAGGAACACTTAGCATAAATACAGGAAGTGTGTTTTTTACTGTCTTTGTGCTAAGTAACCATATAAATCTAGTCATAAATTCATTTGATTATTTATTTATAAGTTTTATTTTATCAGGCTGCAGTGTTAATAAAACAATTAGTTATAATAGGTTTTAATAAATGTATTTGAAAAATGTTATAATGTTGTTAGATGAGTGAAGTGAGATATTCTAAACTGTTGTTGAAAATAACCTAGCAATAAAATTTAACGAATCATGACACATTTATAATAAGTAATTAACTAAATTAGTGAATGAAATAAGAATTTAGTTTAAATCACACTTCTTTCTTACAATTAGGTAGCCCTTATGATCACGTATAACAAATAACAAAATAACGTTTCTTAACTTTACTTAATTTATCCAGTCTTTTCAGTTAAAAATGGCACAATTACTAAGAATTTAATTTTCTTTTTTAATAACTCAACTCAAGTTAACTTAAGATGTATTTATTCAGTCTTCTCAATACTAACTATTTTAGAATCACAGAATATGCAAAATGAATTAAAAGTAGCTCTAAATAAAATCCTATCTGGTATCAAATCAACACTTATTGATATAACCAACTCAAGTTAACTTAAATGTATTACCTACTTATTCAGTCTTCTTAACACTAATTATTTAAGAATCACAGATGCTAATGTGAGGTGTGAATATGATGCTAATAAAAGTAGCTTTACATTTCAAACAAACTAAAAATCTTTTCTTCGGGATCAAATCAACACTTATAGATTTGTCGAACAAAACATAAGGATCATAATTATAGATACTTTAGCCGTTAATAACAAAAATTATAAGCATTTGGGATAAAACATAAAACGTTCTTCTATAACAATTGTTACATTGTTATAGAAGAACGTTTTTAAATTTAAATTAAAATATTCAGTTAATTAGGAATCAACTCCTACGAAAACAAAAAGGCAAGAACTAATCTTCAAATTCCTTGGAAAGATTCAAGGACGCATCGTCAACCGGCAAGTCAAACCAGAATTGCCTTCGGCTGGGTAACATCAAGGGAATGAGATCTTTGACAATTATCTCTTTTCGTGAAGAGGCGACATCCCTTGGTGAACTTCTCTGTTCAGCACAAAGAAACTGCTTATTTTTTAAAATTCTGGCTTGTAAAAAGTTAAAGGTCCTAAATTCCTCATCATTATGAGATTTTTTGAAGAATAAATTGAACTCTCCACGGACTACTTTAACCACAGCGAAATTCTTAACGTATTCCCGGTCTTTCATTGCACGCATTTTCTGTTCAGAATGAAAGTCACAAAATTTGTAAAAATCACGGAAATCCATTATCATAGGTTCATGCTCTCAGTATAATAAGTAACTTTATGTACGATCAGATTACGTTACTTATCATAAACGCATTATCGCATCAAACTGTCTTTGTGGTAAGTATTCTGGAACCTACGCTTAGGATCGTTACTAAGCATAAATGCAGTATCGCATCTTACTGTCTGTATTTTATGTAACCTGAAAGAGACATCTACTAAACAAAATTACAGTATCGCAACATACTGCTTTTATGACTAGATCACTAATTTAGTAAATATTGGGAAACTGCTCAGGATCAAAACAGTATATCTTCATAATGTCTTTTTGCTAGGCTCATATCCAATTGTATACAATAAAGGACTTAACATATTAGTGGTATAGATGTCATACTGTACTTTGGCCGAGGAGACTGAATAAGAACTTCTGCAGTAAGTGTACCGACTGTAATCATGCTTTGTGATGTAAAAAAAATGCTTGACTTACTGCAAATTTTTAATTGCTAATTTTGGTTTAAAAAGCGATACAAAAAAATGGGTAAGATTTAATTTGTAGATCTCGTTATCGCGATCACGGCTGTATATCTAACTCATTTTTGACAAAAACCCGACTTACTGTAACTATGCTATTGACGGCAGAACTGCTCTAGGTTAAAAATAATACACAATGCACATGGAATTGAACCATAATCTTGTTTACTATACAAATATAAAAAAAAGCAAAAATAACTGTTTGTATGTCAACTTGTCTCTAGATGTCACCCATTACATAACTAGTTTCTTCCGTTGAATTAATGATGCATTTATTTGCAAGTATATAGGTAGTTCACATAAGTTCTTAATATCTAAGGGTTTCACTATATTCGGCATTTCGGCCATACAAATATTAAAATTGTATGTCTTGGTATACTAATAGCATGCAGTACACTATTAGAAATTGGCAGTTACATAAAAATACTCATAATTTAAATTAAAATTACAACCAATTAATAAAATTAAATATAATTAGATTCATTAAAAATAATAATTTATACCTAATAGCTATCAATAATAATTATGTCATGTCAATTAAAATAGTATTTGTTGATCCAAAAAGAAACATATAAATAAAACTAAAATAGCTATGTCAAATTATGTTGTGTCAATAAAAATAAAAATAACAAAAATAATTAAAAATATTACAATGTCATTTTAATCATGGCAATAATGAGAGATATTACGTTCGTTCGTTCGACGTTCATCGGAAAGCGCATTAAGCCGTGAGTCCCGGCTGTCATTTATAGATCTTTGACAGTCGTTACAGGCAGTCAGTGACCCGCAAGTCTTCCTGTGCCAATTAATTTCCCTTCCCTTTTAACATTTTCCCCAGAACTGCTCCAGATGCTGATGATTTTTATCCGTCTTAATAATATTAAATTATAAAATGATATTTGATGTGGTATACCTATGTTTTAAATTTTAATGTTATTAACAATTATAATTTATGTATATGTGTATTCTTGTTTGTTTCAGTGCTGTCCTACTAACCCAACAACAAGTCTTACAACGAGTTTTTTTTTATTTTGTTTTTTTTTTATTCTTATTTTTTTCTTTCTCTCTTTCTTTCCTTTTCTATATACATCTCTTGCTTTCTCATTTCACTTCTGACATTGGCAGAATTGTCGACATTGGCATCGACAGCACTTGCCATAAATAAAAATAGAATAGAATAGACCCGCAAGTCTGACAACCAGTCTTACCAAGAGGTATCGTATTACCTAGTACTAACTGGGTTGTGGAGGTAAGATAGGCAGTCGCTCCATTTAAAACTGCGACTGAATCCGGTAAGGCTGGAAGCCGACCTAAACATAGTTGAGAAAAGGCTATCTATGTGTGTGTGATGTGGTGGTGTTTTTTGGTGACACTCTTTTATGGCTGAACGTATTTTGATGCGCTCACGTAGTAGGTATATGATCTGGGAGGACATAGGATGACTTTTTATCCCAGCAGTTGACCTTCGTGAGATAATTTAGGACCTCCACTGACGCACGGAACAAAAACTAGTTTATACAAAGGTAAAATATTATAAAAAGGTAAAATATTGTATGTAGAGCGTATTAACCCGGAGCTCAGGACCCAATTCTAAAATTTCTTGGAGTGGCAGAAAGCTGCATTATTCGTGGGTGCTCTAAAATCTAGTTATATCATTCAAATTAACTGAGCTATAACTACACACATCAAAAGTGTCTAGGGATCAACATATATTTTTGCAATAACTTTTCTCCTGATTGATATTAATTAAAATTTTCTTTAAGGATTCATCAAATAAAGTGTTTTCGTTTGTCACAGTAACGATAAACCAAGTCACCTTTGCATTAATAAAGAAATTTGCCATTTTCCTAATAAAGGGATTTTTGACATTTGAACCACTAACACAAAAGTTCGAAAAAAGACTGAAATAACAGTTTTCTTTAAAATTTTATTGGGTAACTTAAACAATTAATAATCCGTGTTTCTACCGCGAACACTAACAACACAAGAACATCGGTTTGGCATACTCAAAATTAGTTCATCCAAATCACGCTGTGGAATGGCCGCCCATGTTCGTTGCAACAACAAAAAAAGGTCTTCTTGCGACTGGATACCCTCCATATTCGGCAGAGCTCTTCTCTGTAGCATATCCCATGCATGCTCAATCGGATTCAAGTCTGGCGACTGAGCAGGCCAGGGCAGGACATTGATGTTAGCTGCGGCGAGAGTCTGTCTTACAACTCTTGCGGTGTGCGGTCGTGCATTATCATGCATTAATTGAAATAAGGGACCGATTTGCACTTGTAGAGGAACGATGACGTCTGATACAATCGTCTCAGCATAACTTTGAGCGTTGAGGTTGCCTCTGATCCAAATCAACTCAGTTCTTCCGCCGATCCAAATACCCGCCCATACCATGATGGTTCCACCACTATAAGGATGGACTTCCTGGCAGGATTTTAATCGCTGTTGGCGTCCAGGGGTTCTCCAGTGTCGTATACGTCTTGTATCCGGTCTCATACCAAAACGAGACTCATCAGAAAAGCACACGAAACGCCATTGTTCTTCTGCCCAATTTCTGTGTTGAGCCCATTGATATCGAATCCTACGATTGTGCATTACTATAGGTGATACCCGTAGCGGTCTTCGGGAATGAAGGTTCACTTCATGCAAGCGGTTTCTGACTGTTTGGTGGCTAATTAAGTTCCCTGAAGAGTGATGAAGCCTCACGGCTAACATCATGGCGGTTATTGTTGGAGCTCTTCGAGTTAAGATTTGAATGTATCGGTCTTGTCTCCGTGTGGTGCAGCGATACCGTCCTCCATGGCGCTCAGCCTCGGTACCAGTGCTTCGGTAACGTGTCCAAAGTCGACTGATAACACTCTGACTTGTATTCAGAGCTAAAGCCACAGTACGTTGCCGGGAACCAGCTTCTATCATTCCCACGGCTCTGAGCATTTCTTCCCTGCTTAAATGACGTCGCCGCTCCATAATAACGTTGGTTTTAATCAGTAGTAGGGAAACAGTAGCACTAATAATGTCTTCAATGCGTTGTATGTTTTTATAGGGAAAATATTGACAGCTGATTTTCATCTTTTACTCGAATTTGATTCACAGTTCCTGATTCAAATTATGAAATGCACCAAAAAGGATCCATATAAATTTATAAAATCATAAATTTATTACAAAGCCACATCTCAATCTCAAGAAATCCGCATAAAAATGCTTGATCCCTAGACACTTTTGATGTGTGTATTTTTGCGGACGAAGTCGCTGGTGAAATGCTAGTACATAAATGCAATACGAATTGAGAACATAGCGAGCCTTTCTTCAATAATCGTTAGGAATCTAGTACAAGCAAAGTTGAGCTGTTTAAGATTTAATGGGAGACGATACATTTTCCGTTTCGAGGAATTTTCTACTATTATACTCAGTAGTTTTGTACACGATTATGATGAACTAGATTTTCCTACGGAAACTTTTCTATAGTTTTCATTTCTTTTTCCGCATCCATTTTGTCCAAGCTTGCAATACGATACCAGCATCTATTGGAAATAGTGCCAGGCACATGCGATTCACATTTGTTTCATTTCTGGATCTTGTCTATGCTTTATGTGCCGAGATCAAAAGCCTATTAATAATTGATCCATGGCCTAGTTGACGTTTCCCATGACCCAAGGCTATTATCTACTCTGTGCCCAAGGGCTGGGTTTTACTTTGGCCAGAGGCTTAGTACGATTCTCAAGTAGGGCAAAGTTTTATTAGGTTTTACATCACGAATTTCTCAATAGCAGCCATCATTAGGGCACAAAACCAGGCTCCATGCCTAGATTTGTGCCCTAATGATGGCTTTAAGCACGCCCCGTATTACATGGGACTTTAACATAAGGTCAGTTAGTTAAGTACACTTCTGCCTAACTCTTCGGGGATTGCGTGATGTTATTTTATGTCGATAACAAAACGTCCAAAAGGTGACACGATGTAATCGCTTTCAAATTGTTTCATACGAGGACTTTCCAATGAGACTAATACTTCTGTCAATCTCGTAGATTTTCGATAGCTTACGTCAGTCTCATACGTTTATATATTTTCTGTCATTTTAAGTTTGCAGTATAAGGTGGCACTGCTTCCTGCGGGCCTGTTCGATACCGCGGCCCCGGAACATAAAGGGCGAGGAAGGAACATGGATAGGTTTTAGTCAGTAAGAGTCTGACACTCCCTCCCGCTCCGCCCAGAGTGACAGAAGTCATTTGATGATTTCCCATCCTAAAAAAAAAAAAAAAGGTGGCACTGCTTGTCAAAAAAATCATCGACATGTCAAACTCGGTACGAGTACATACACAGAATACGTTTGCTGTAGTGTATCAGATAGAACGTCGCTATGTTCATACGCTAGGGTTCATAAGTTCGACCTCTTTCTCGACCCACCAAAGTGAGGTGCATTGATCTCAGATGATTATATTCAATAAGGTAGTTGACCTGCACTGAGTAATTGTAATAATTCAACCAGCTCGATTGTTTATGGGACAATGGATACCATAATGACATTGCTTTCTACGGATTTTGGACTAACAATATGGAGACTGCCAAAATGTTCAGTACCTTTCTTTGGACAGTTTTTGATACAAACACTACCAATTATGAAAAACTTTAAATCATAAAGCATATTTATTTCGGTCATGATCATCATTTCAGCCGAGAGACGTCCAATGCTGGACATGGCCTCCCCCCAAGTGTCGCCACATTGCCCGGTCCCGTGCGACACGCATCCAGCTTGACAACCCGCAAACTGTAATTTGGTTAAAAAAAAAACTCTTTTACGCGTCATTATATCGTGTTATGTTTTAAAACTAGATGGGCTGGTGTTTCGTACCTGACTTATGAAGAAACAGCCGAAATAAACTCAGAGGTCGCCGCTGTCTCTGAAAGCCCAGACATTGGTCAAGTAGCATATGGGGACCATGCAGATTAGTGTCTGAGATGGGCCTTGGTGAAGTTTAGCATAATAAGCCTATAATATTCCCACTACTGGGGAACATACCTCATTTCTGTAAGAAGGAGGGGGTCGTGATCCACCACGCAGGTTAATGTAACTTGTGGTTCTAGGACATACCAGTTTCTTCATTATATTTTCCTTGATGGATCAATATATTTAAATAAATTAGCATACGAAGCAAGACCTTCCCGGAATCTATAGAATCGGGGATTATGGTGTGTTTTTAGTTCGATATGACTCTGCATATGGCAACAACCCGAGCTTACCTTGGCGTCAACCGCTGATTAAATCGGACATTATTAAGAGGCCTGCGGAGCATGCGAATTTCATACAAGCGTAATACCAAAATAATTTATAAATCAAACATATTCTTAAGGTAGTGTGTATTTATTTTGAATGGATTACAGAATATATAGGTTCCCAAACACATATTTTGAATGTACACTGATTTAAACAAGAGTTATGAGAAAAAAAAATCTATAGAACTTTTAAATTCCTTATATCTCGTCTTAAAATTATTGTCCTTTCAAAATATTTATTTGGGAACATAGATATTCTATAATACAATCGAAATATATTCACATATTCATATTATTTTGGTATTACGTTTGTATGAAAAACGCATGCTCCGCCGGCCCCTTAATGAGAACTGGGGAAACCTTTGAGGAGTTTGTGAGTGGTCTAACTGCTAATGCCATTTGAAAGTTCCATATAAACGAGGCGGGTTGATTGCTATTAACCGAGCAAATATCCAGACTTAATGGATGCCAGTGAGAAATTCCTGATTGATCCAATACCATTGCCCAAACTAGTATTAGATCCATTATCTCGGCAGCTGCGTTGGCCTACAAGTACTTAAATCTAATCACCCATTTCGGTACTTAGAACGTACAAACCTATTCATCTCACCGAACATTCTCATAGCCACAGAGTACAGTAACCAGTAAACAGAATAGCTAACAATCTTCGTAACAATAGAATGATAGAGGCTGTTGTCCTACCCGCCAAGCTGATGTGACACACTGAGCTTACGTAAAAGTGTAGTTTACTGTACGATTCGTGTCGTTTTCCATTTGTGTCGACACTGAGAATTTTCTCTTTTTCGCAAGGTCTGATGGGGTCTGTGCATTAGTTTAAAAGCCTCTAATAACAAAAAAAGAGATTTTCGTTTCATCTACAGGGTTACTGGTCCTTCGACGTATTCCTTGTAGACTTGTGACATCATACATGTTCTACCGAAATTCAGTGGTTTTAGAGTTAGTTAGATTTTTAGTTTTTTTATGAAGAATCCTAGATTAGATCATAAAATCCATTTTTAAAACGATGTATGGCGCGAATGTACTGAAATTTAATTTAATACCATAGCTGTTTATAAATTTCAGTACATTCGCGACGTAAATCGTTTTAAATTGTCTTTAAATGACTTAATTTGGCTTTTTTGGGATTACGAATTACCAGTAACCCTGTATATGTCACTAATAGGTTTAATTTTTGTCTTAGTAACTATTTTGTGGTAATTCCAAGCATTAGTTCATCCCAGAGTAGTTTGCTCCATCAGAATATAGAAAGAAGTTTCACAAGTGTCTTACCGTGACGGATGTTTTGAGCAAACATAAAATTAAACAAATCCTAAATCTTTTGTAACGCGTATTAGTTTCTGTGTATACCATAATAGTCATTTAAAAGTAATAGTAATAAGGATTACTGCTAGACAACGTTTTTGGCGTTAAGTAAACCTCTATACATTTGTGGGCTTATTATTATTTTTCTTTTGCTAGCCTGCTCTGTCCTACTCCTAGGCAAACGCCTCCCTCCACTCCTTCCACCTCTCGCGAACCTGCGCGTCCTCCTTCCAGTTTGGACGGAACATGTCCAGTTCGTCCCGCCATCTCCTTCGTGGTCTGCAGCGACCCCGCCTCACTGTGTCAGGGCACCAGTTTCCTGCTATTTTAGCCCACAGTTGGCCAGACCTGTCCTGCCCAGTACCATTTGAGTTGGGTAGTCTATTGAGCCACGTCAGCTATGTTTGTTTTGGAGCGCAGTATTGTGTTTCGAACATGATCCATTAATTTAACACCTAGTATACTGCGTTCCATTGCTCGTTGACAAACCCTGAGTTTGGACTTCTGGATGTTAGTCAAAGACCAAGTCTGTGCTCCATAGGTTAAGACGGGGAGAATACAAAATATCCATAAGTTTACGTTTCAGTGCCATTGGCAACTCTCCCTTGAATAGTTCCTTCATGGACCAGTAGCTCTTCCAGGCGTTTTCTGTACGTCTTGCGACATCTTTGTCTTGCCTTGTCTGGAAAGAGACTACTTGGCCCAAGTAAAGGTATTCCTGGACATGTTGTATTGTCTCCCCGTCTAGTTTTATGATTTTAGGCGTTTCATTACACATAACCAGTAACCTTGTATATGTGTGCTTATAGTATTCAATAAATAGCCGTTTGAATCATACAATAGATATTTACAAGCCCACACATTTGATCCTCCCCAAAACGAAGCGTGACACATTGTCATAATATGACAAACTTACGCAAATCAGTTTTACCGTTAGCTCGTCAATGTTCCCTTTGGCGTCGAGTTGCTGTCAACGATGCGTTTGTTTGCTAATTTATTGTACTACTTATGTATGTCGTATTGTGACGTTGTTATTTAATAGACTGGTGAAACGCTGCCTAAATATTGGTTTCATTAAACTTTAACTAACTACTAATGAATCTTTCAAATAATTTACGAAATCCTTATCATTTCAGATTAAAGACATATCACGTACACGCACAAATTACAGTTATGATGCTGTTTAAAAAGATAATATTATATAAATAAATATATTATAGCCGCTAACTTAAAAGCTAAATAACTGGTTGCTGTGTCGATTGCAAAAGTGATGGAATCATAGCCTTTATGAAAGTTTTAAAATAAATACTATCTAATCAGTAAGACGTTTTCTTATAAGCACTTATCATACTAATAATGGACTTTGTCATGTGTCGACATCATTGGAAAACCACCGCTCACAGTGATATCTGCGTGACGTGTAATCCTACAGACCAGCAGATAATAGAATTAGTGGGGACTGGTGGCCGAGAGTTGTCCCACGCGTGTCCCACTCCCAGCCAATTGTGCCAACTGCCTCTTGTTCGAGTAGATGAGGTGTAATGTGGGGGTTTCAAGAAACAAATGATGTGTGTCGTTAGATGTAAGAGAAACTTAGTACAGAGTGCAAGGTATATATCGCCGTAAAATTGTAAAACCCGTTAGATTATAATCTATCTAGCGAGATTGTAAACTCTCGAAAGATTGTCTAACGAACATACTGCTTACAATTTAACACATTGTTTTTCGGTAAACTACAATCTGTCGATGGAAACCGTAATATTGTGAAATGCATGCGACGGAAGTATCGCTGCCCCCATAATCGGGACTTAGTTCACCTCGATATTAGGTTAGTTAGACGACCCTGCAGATAGAAATAAACAATGCGTTTTCAGGCAAATATAAAGTGTTTTGAGGTTAGGTTACATTAATCA
Source organism: Xestia c-nigrum (assembly GCA_916618015.1). Taxonomy (NCBI): domain Eukaryota; kingdom Metazoa; phylum Arthropoda; class Insecta; order Lepidoptera; family Noctuidae; genus Xestia; species Xestia c-nigrum. The sequence goes on from OU745248.1 coordinate 11,940,294, forward strand.
GTTTTTCTCAGGAATGGTGCATTATCTTTTCATGGGACTACCAGGTACCATGGGGCAAGAAGGACTCCTCCTTCCCTTCCCCCTCCACACTGCGCGAGTTGAGTTCCGTCGCATACATTTCACAATATTACGGTTTCACTTCGATAGATTGTAATCTACCGAAAAACAATGGGTTAAATTGTAAGCAGTATGTTTGTTTGACAATCTTTTGAGAGGTTACAATCTCGCTAGATAGATTACAATCTAACAAGTTTTACAATGTTACGCTGACATCATGTCATGTTGTGATCGTCACTTGTTATCAATTACTAATAAACTTAAAGAAGGTATGAAATGAGCATGATTGTCTCTGTTTTTTAATGACGTAAGGATTTTTTTGGGTCCCAGCTTAGTTCGTAATTTTACAATGTTACACTTACAACTCGTTTACACTTTAATCATCTTATCTGTGCACGCGATAAAACGCAGAAGTAAAATAAATGTACCGGTGCCGGTGTTCTTGCAAATATCCTCTAACAAATAGGCTGTCATTTTCAATCATGGTTAAGTGGACCGATGACCTGGTGAAGGTTGCGGGAATCCACTGGATGCGAGTCGCACGAGACAGGTCAATGTGGCGACACTTGGGGGAGGCCTATGTCTAGTGTGGACGTCTTTCGGCTGGAATGATGATGATAATGATGATGGTGGTTATAAGATGCATAGGAGTTATAATCAGCCTGCTTAGAAATTGTTTACATGGAAAAGATCATCATCTATTCCATGGAAATAGTCATCATCACGGTCACAACCGTCACTCTCATCAGACAACTGGATACATAGGTATAGAAAAGTTAGAAAATTATCTGCCGAACGTGAACCTTTAAGTTTAAGAGGGCTACCACAATTTATTTTGTATTTTGGTGTTTTAAGAGTCTAACACTATAATACAAGAAAAAATGACATATTTATTTTGAGCACTCCTTATAGAATGAATCAAACTTATTCGAGCATGTTTTTCTTCATTTTGTGGCCATACCTAAACCATAATCAATTAATCACACATGTAAATGCTCAGTTTTGAGGTGTCAAATGACAGAGTGTTAGACTCTAAAAACACTCAATTATAAGAAAAAATGAGGCAAATTATGTAATGCCCCGTGAGTTTGGCCTATCAGATCAAAATTTCAGTCTCTATTCCCAACAATCAAATAACATACTAAACACACACAGTAACAAAAACACACTCAACAGACAGCAGTGTACAAACAACCCATCAATTTCACGTGTAGTGGAAAACTCAACGAAAAATAACATCCAATATGTCTGCCGTTTCCGAATATCCGAATAATGATACGGTGTCCACAATTCAGGGAAGTGGAAGCCGCATTTATCCAGTTTTCGAGTCGGGCATAAAAAGAGCGGGTGCCTGCCGCCTCCCTGCCCTCTCCCTCCCCTGGGCGCCTGGACTCCCCCTCTGGCGCCGGGGGAGTGCGCTGAATCGATATGCAAGTAAAATGTACACCTGTAGTGACCATGTGTTTGGGATTTTCAAGGAATTTTGCGGTTATGAGTTGTGTCTGTTAGAAAATCTATAATTTTCCGGCAACAGTTTTAACGATGAATGGAATCTGTGAAAAATAATATAGCTAGAAATTAGTTGTCTGATGAGATGGCAGAAATATAAAAGATGAAGAAATGCCGTGCCGACAGCAAATAAATTAGGACAAGTGCAGTTCACAATGAAATTTCACTTTCAGTCTATTTTGGATGCCTCCAATCATTTACTTTATATTTTCTTGACAGTATAGTTTTTTTCCTAGTAAGTACTTTTGGCGTACAATCGCAAAAATAACATTCTAATTAAATTAACATAAATGTAAATGACACATTGCAGACAAATTGTGGACATCGGAAACTAATAGATACTTTAATATCTATCAGAGTACTGTGTTCTCGGCTTGAAAAAAAAATACATCTCTATAAATTTGACCCCTCCACCACCCCATCTCTATCCAATCACCTCCGCAACTCATGGTCACCGCACACACCCTCAGTCAGGTGAGTCACTGCTATCTGTCCGTCAGTGTGGGTGTACGCATGTGTGTGTGTGTGCGAGACTCAACGGCGTCTGTCATTGTAGCACGAGCGAGGTAGATTGGCGTAGTTATTGGAAGGTAGTTATTAGAGCAGTTTTAATTGCAGTTAGTCAATGTTGGTTTATCGATTGGTTGGTTTAGTTGCAAGTGCAGGTTATGATGGCCTGGTGTTTGATGTTGTCGGTTTCAATATACATCACGTCTGTTTTAACGAAAGGTGTATGTAGAAGTGACCTTTCTTCTTTTTTTTACTGTTATATTTGTTGGAATTTCGGTTATGGTTTACGGTTACTAACTTCTTCGTGAAAAAAAATTAATGGTTGATGATTTTTGATGGGTTCCTCTTTGTAGTTAAAAATACGTAGATAAATACGGATTCCCTACTCGGGTGCGTCAGCTGATGTGTTTTTCTTCACGTCATAACTTAATGCCTTATGTTGTATCTGGTAGGCTTTACTCTGCCGGGACTGCGGACTGTTCTAAAGAGATACCGTGGCCCCGGAACATAAAGGGCGAGACTTTAGAACTCACATCCATTAATGCTTTTGAGAAGGACATTGACCAATAAATTGGTTACTTCTGAAGTCATTCGGATTGAATGGAGCTAAGCCTTAGAACCCAGGATGTCACTGTAGATATGAAGAAGAAGTCAGGTATTTTTAGCACTATTTGCTACCAATCCAACACACACCTATTATCCATCGGCAGTTAGGTGTTGTTTTTAATATTTCACTGCGCGGACTAGAGACACGCGCGTCTCGGGGGAGCATACACAATCATACACAGACATACACAAACATACAACACACATACGCACTAACAAGATAAACTTTGCATACGTATTGCGTAGACACACCTTTATTTAGCCGAGATATGTATGTTAGGGTGCATTTTAGGGTTTATGTTGAAGAGATATTGTTTTGTTTGTGACTTTTTATCTTGGAGGGTTAAATAGGACATGTGGGATCAATGTTGTGCGCGCCTGCGCTATTTAGAATCACCTCTGAATCACCGTTATTGTGGGTAGTGCAAATAAGAGGCTCTTGTTCAGAGGCCAATAATACGAGAACCCAAAAGGCTAGTGGACTGGTCAGAAACCCCAACATCATGAAGAGTAGTAGGTTGTAAGGGCAAGCCAAGATTTTAGGCTTAAACCTCTTGTTAGGTAGATAGGAGGGCTAATAAGAAGTGATCATTTGGTCGCATGATTAGAGGTTTCTCTATCTTAGAACTCTGGCCAATGATGGTTTGGAGTGAGTACTAAAAAGACTTCTACCCTTTCTATCTAATGAAAAATTTATATATGTCACCGTAAAATTATCAAACACGTAAGATTGTTAAAAAACTAGAGAGATTGTAAACTCTCGAAATATTATCAAACGAACATTCTGGTTACAATAATACGCATTATTTTTCGGTAGATTATAATCTATCGAAGTGAAACAGTAATATTGTGAAATGCATGCGATGGAAGTCAACTCACGCGGTGTGGAGGAGGGGGAGGGAAGGAGGGGTTCCCTTTGCCACATGGTACCACTCTCATGAAAAGATAATGTATCTACCATTCCCGAGAAATAGCGATTAATATAACCTAACCTTAAAACACTTTATATTCCCCTAAAAAGCATAGTCGACGGACCCCCGCTACGCGGCGCCCCTATTTCTGAGTGCAGGGTTTCATCATCATCATCATCATCAGCCTTTAATGTTCCCACAGCTGGGACACGGCCTTCTCTCGATGAGAGAGTGTTCAGGGTTTAAAGGAACCTAACTTACCGAACGTAGGGAGCCCCATGTCCCGATTATGGGGGCAGAGTTACTTCCGTCGCGTTCATTTCACAATATTACGGTTTCACTTCGATAGATTACAATCTACCGAAAAATAATGCGTTTTATTGTAAACAGTAGGTATGTTCAGTTGACAATATTTCGAGAGGTTACAACCTCGCTAGAGAGATTACAATCTAACGTGTTTGACAATTTTAAGGTGACATATGCATAGTTGTACTTCTTCCCCCCTCTTGGGGCTTAATAATATGACGATATGTAAGTCCTTTGCCCCCCGTATGCCGAAAAATGGCAGCAGCTGCTGTACTGTACTGCCACCGCTGCTCTCAAAACAGTGGAGGGAACCATTGCAAGGGAACTGCCATGTCCTAGAAACAGCCTCGCTCAGGGCTCCAGTACCCCTCCCTCTCACAATTATGCTAAAGCTTAAAAAATACTGTAGAATTTAGATTCTATAGATTTTTTTTCACAAAAGAAATCAATCAAAGTGAAATCGTTTGCTCCTATCAATTAGGTAAACATTTCCTTGGCAGCTGGTCTATTACCACGATTTCCACGTAGCTCGATAAAAACAGCAGACAGTCGCATATCAATCGCGACGTAACTTCATCTCGACACATTCCCATGCAAAACTGAACAGAATCATGTGGAGACATGGAGATAGTAAGAAATGGAGTAATGATTGATCCTATGGGTTTTGGTTAATACTGTCCTTAAAGATTCTCTTGAATTTATTCTCTAGAAGGAAAACACGAGTTTAACTTGCCGCAATCTCTCACCCTCAATTCACCAGCCCCACAGTGACATACAAATTCATAAATGGTCCTTCGAGCCGGATACCTTACTCTTCTTTAATAACAGACAGAATTGACAACCTGCACGCAGTGTTACAATAATCAAAATGAAATGATGGATATCCCAATGATCATATCAGCCCAAGAGTCGACAGAGGCCTCCCCCATGCGTCGCCACGCTAAACACAAAGGTTATGGAGCGTTTACCACGTACTAGAAATTTCATCTTTGTAAGACTTTCCGCTAGGAAGAGCCAACTGCTGGTTGCTTAGACACGGACATCATGTTTGGGCATCCATCGGTCACAGATGCCATTTTCAATGTTTTTATACCATGTTGCAGATGCTGAGAGACACTTTTGTTTTGTATCTGGTAGTAGATAGTTTCTGTTTCACTGAATGTTTTTAAAAAGTAGTTGGGAAAACAAACAAATCGTAACGATCAGTTACTTCATTATAAAAACAAAGGCGCGTCGCACTCCATTTACTAACATATCCATGCACAAAACTGTGTTTACGTAACTTTTGCATAATTGACGCGTCTGCGCACCTAGTAGTGTTGCGTTACTGAGAAATGCAGCATAAACTACAGATTTTTATTGAACTGACTATTACGATACAAAGTCATTCGATATACACCAGAAGATTTATTTCTAAAAGTGTTTTTTTTTTCCATCTAGCTGGTCTAGTTTCATGATAATAAATGATATGTTTCCAGGATGGATGTAAGTTGTACTTTCCCTCTGCCAAGTAGGTTGTGTATGGTTTGTTTATCAACTCAACCTGTCACTGAACACTCCACTACTGGCATCAACATCCTTTTACATTATCCCTGGACAAGCCAGCTTTTAACAATCTTCAGTCCATTTACAAACCCGACTGTCAGTCAGTGTCTCCAATTTTGGGACTGTTTGGCTGCTGGTATACACTTTGCGGGATAGACAACCTTTAGGCTTAGACCTTAAGGCATAGTTTTACCCAACTGGATCCTTCTGTCGGCTTGTTCCTCAAAGTTGTGTCTTCCAAGCTGGACGGGTTGCCTCAGATAGGCATGCGATACAATAGGCTGCGTATTTCTAGAGAATGGGCTGAAATCCACTTATCGCGCAATCAATTTTATTTTTTATAAGTATAACGTAATAGTTGCAAATATTTAGGCTTATCAAAATATATGAATTAAATATTCTAACAATGTTTATTGGAGAAATATTTAAATGTAACATAAATGGGAAGTAGAGCGGTAACGTGACGACGCGATAAATTAAGTAAATTGTAATATTTTATACCACACACGATGTTTTCACATAGCACAGAATATAGTATTTCATACGACACGAGTACTTACCGACATTTTAGCTTTTGTTGTTAACTATACCCAAAAACTCAAAGACATTGACTCAAGTACATAAATGTGAAGTGAACAAGTATCCATTTTTCATTGTGGTGGACTACGGCTAGTGTCCGACCGAAGGTCGATATTGCGACGGAATTTAGTTCAGGATTCAAATTGAATGATAAATCCAAACTAACACTTTTAAGTGGACTGCATGTAAACCACTTCTACTCCCCTTCTTCAGTAACCTTTTCCTTTATATCATTCCTTACACAATTCATCCATTTTTTCTTTGGTCTTTCTCTCCCTCCCTCTCCATCCCTCATTATTTATATTCGTCACTCTTCTAGTCACATGTCTCTTCAAAATAACATCGAAATAAAAACAATTAATGACATTTGTAGGTGCGGTAAAACTGTAGCAGACACGCCTCTGCGATGAAAAACATCTACTCACCCCCATCTCCTGGGAAATATACAGAAAACATCGCTTTTATAAACACTCAACTTTTTGTCCATGCTCGTCATTTCGTTTGAAAACTTTGATGTCATTTAATTTGTATGTAAAGCACGCACGGTTTTTCACTAACCATAAAAAAAAAACCTTTGGTGATTTTTGTGTTTTTCGAGTTTAAAGAAGAGAAAAATATAAAACACAATACTTGGCACATAGAAAGAAGAAGACCGTACCGTGAAGAGTCAACATAAATAATAATCATTATAATATATTATGCTATTATTATTATAATAATAATAGCATAATATTTTAAATCTTTTGGGAATCATTCTTGGTCGGGTAACATCCGACATTTTTATTTATTTAATATTACCTTTTTAAAAAATTACCGAAACAAAGAATCAATCAAAATTTGAGCACGAAAGATGTATGTTTTTATAAAGATATTTTTTTAACCCCTTAAATGTTCGAGAGGGTAAAATTGACCGTTCATTGCCTGAGGCTTTATCCAACCTTGGATTTATTCCACGCACGTAATGACGAGTTATTTGTTACAATTACAATTGTACTAGAATTCTTGCGTTTATTTCTAGTTATTTTAATTTTCTAGGATTTGTCAACCATCACCTTTTGACTATTGTCTTACGAAATATAAGAGATGATAAGTACAATCGATGATATTATTTTCACGTCAGTATTATTAATTAAAAACATAATCTTTGTGGAAGTGAAGTAAAAACAACCTTTCTGTTTCAGTTAACTATATTTCGGTGAACCAAAGATATATCCATTCTGGTTCACGCACTTCAATATTTCTTGATTAAAGTCTCGTTCTTCGATAGAAGGCGCCAATTGTAAGCCCCTTATCAAGCAATCCGTTTGGTCAAAAATATAGACGGAATTCGATCAGTAAAGGAATCTTCTGAAGTTCTTTTAATGGCTATAAAGAAATTTTCAGTAGCTCAGTTAAGTTTCTTGAATCGCATTTGTCTTTTATTCTCGTTCTCAGGTTGCAACAATCCTTTTATAGATTTTTCAACTACATCTTCATCGAGTTTGGGCACTTCGTTAAGACGCCTGCGAAGCATGCGTCTTTCAAAATAATTTGTAAATAAAACATATTAATAAGGTAGTGTGTATTTATTTCGATTGGATCACAAATATCTAGGTTCCCAAATATACATTTTCAATGGACACTGATTTAAACAAGAGTTATGAGAAAAATACTATTTTCTATAGAGATTTTAAATTCCTCATATCTCGTCTTTATACATTTGTCCTTTCAAAATACATATTTGGGAACATAGATATTCTCTAATACAATCGAAATAAATACACTATACCTTAAAAATATGTATGATTTCCAAAAAAAATTTTCGTACTTCGTTTGTATGAACGACGATGCTCCGCCGGCCCCTTAAAGCTGAAATATTTTAGTTATATTTTCACTTTCTGTATTTTCAAATTTTTCAAATAGTTGTGGTGACTCTGGTTGATAGCAGTAGTAGAAGAAAATATGCGAGCATTTTAATTGTTTTGTGTGAAATCGATCTGTCAGAATCGTTACTGAGGAAATCAAATGTGAAGTGAATTGTTATCAAGTTTTATTGCTTGCTTAGTTAGCAATGCTATTTGAATATATATTTTTTTAAAGAATTACTGACTTTTTGAACTACACATTTCGTTTGGTTCTTTTCTCTCAATACGTTTGTGAATCGTGTAACGTTCTGCGAATGGTTCGTATCTATATGATAAATAAATAAATAAATATTACTAGTAGTACTAATATCACTAAGCAAGGCTTGTGTCGTGGTCACCAGACAGTAATTGATTTACTACATATATACTTTTTGTTTGTAAATACATATCTACTTATTATACAACATTATTTTTTGTTTATACTAAACCCGAAAAGGGGTCATTGTACTCATCATTTTGAACAACTTTTTCTTTTCGCGTTTAGTATAAACAAAAAAAAATGTTGTATATAAACATCCATGACTCAGAAACAAATGTACATGCTCATCACACAAACATGTGCTCCTACCGGGATTTGAACCCGGGACTCTAAGAACGTAAGGCAGCCTCACTACCGCTGTGCTATTCGGGTCGGTACAGCCGCTTGGGTCGATCGTCAGGTAAAACCACGCTTGCCTAGGTTTGTACGTGGATGGGTGACGTCCTATTGCATACCTAGTTTCTTCGGTGCCTCGGCAAGGACGTTAAATCGTTGGTGGCTGTCATGACCAGATTTTCGCCAGTCGTAGTGGTCATTGGCCCATAATTGGGAGCCACACGCAAAGCTTTTTGTAGATGGCGCTCTGTACGACTGAACATATAGAATAGATACTCTGTGCAATGTACATTGTTGATATCGCTACTTGTATCCTGATTATTTTAACAAAATACTGGTAAATTAATACAAAATGTTTTCTCTGATGACTGTATCTCAACTTAAAGATGAGCTTCGAAGAAGAAATGCGTCAATTGCTGGTAAAAAGGCAGATTTGATTGAAAGGTAAGCATTTTAAATATTTGAGGTTATTTTCCCTCCTAGCTTATTTATCATGATTTGTAGACTAATTAAATGATATCTTTACAGACTAGAGGCGTATGAGCGGAACCAAAACTTTGGTACGGATTGCGACATCCAAGATGATAGCATGTATCAGTCTCCAGCCTCGCATCAATTCAAAGATATAAATGCGGATTCGTCACTTCCAAATATTACCAAGCAAGAAATACAAGAATATTTTGAAAGATACAATGCCAAGCCAAACGGGGAGCTTTTATATGAATCTCGCTATCTTATAACTGCCCGTTTTTGCTCGGACAGTGTGCACACATTTTTAAAAGGAGAATGCAAAGCTAGCATGAAAAAAGTTGCATATGTGGTTGATGTGAAATTGAGCTGTGAAGGTGTGGAAGAAAGCCATTGTGAATGTGCAGCAGGGAGTGGTATTCATGCATGTTGTAAACATGTAGCTGTCCTTTTGTGTGGTGTGCATGATATAGTGCAGAACAAAATGATTAAATTACATCAATCAAGTACTCAAACTCTTATGATGTTTAATAGACCCAAGAAATTATTTTATAACTCTCCGATTGCTGCTCAAAATTTACCCCACAAGAGAATAAAATCATGTAATTATAATCCTTTACGAGAGGAAGATATAATTAATAATTACACAGATTATGTAAGTAATTTAGCCATCGGTTATGGGGAAAGTTCTATGCCTATTTTACAGACCCTACAACCCGCTAATCCTCATGTTATTGAATGGGACCACTACCCATGTTTGAAAGAGTCTCCACATGATGTACTGTTAGAGAATTTACTTTTAAGAAATGTGACCTCTGCAAAAACTGAAGAAGTTGAAAAAAATACAAGAGCGCAGGCTGATTCTCCGGAGTGGCATGAAAGGAGATCATGCAGAATCACAGCCAGCATGTTTTATACAGTGTGTCACAGTAAAACATACAGTGACTCCTTAATAAAAAGAATTTTAGCACCTAAAGCTGTCCATACCAGAGCAGTAGTACATGGAAAAGTTCATGAACCCATAGCAATATCACAATATGAAGAGAGTTTGGGAATAATGGTAGAAAAATGTGGTTTATTCATATCAAATAAATATCCTTTTTTAGCAGCTTCTCCGGATGGATTAATAGGACAAGAAACATTGGTGGAGGTTAAATGCCCATACGCATCACGAAACAGCCTTATTAATGAAGTGACTGTACCATACCTTGAAAAATGCAATGGACAGCTTTTTTTAAGAAAAACCCATCCTTACTATACCCAGGTTCAAGGACAGCTGCTTTGTACAGGGAGAAAGTACTGCAATTTTATTATTTATACGTTTAAAGACATGAAGGTAATTTTTATTAATAAAGACGATGTGTACATAAATGAAATGTTGATTAATTTAATAAATTTCAACCTTCAAATTCAAATTCAAATTCAATTATTTATTGCATATCACATGTGTTTTACAAGATCTTATAGTTAGAATACAGTTCACATGGACCCTGTCGGGCACAACAATTTATGGTATTTTACAGTAAGTAGCATTGAAAAAAAATCGTCAAAATTAATCAAAAAATTCAAATAAGTAAATAATGCCAAAGGATAAAATAAAAATATAAAATAGAGAAATCGAATAAATAAAATTAGAGTCAGAATTATATCAGGTCATTACAATAATAGTCGAAATACCATCATGTCAACAGATAACAATCAAAAACAAAATGTCAATATAATAAAATTAAAGTCAAAATGCCTAATGTCACTAAAATAATAATCAAAATACAGTAATGACAAGCACTAATAATCAAAAATAAAATGTCAATCAAATAAAAGTCAAAATTAAATTAAAGTCATCATGCCATTAAAATAATAATCAGAGTACAACATGTTAAAAGATAATATGAATCAAATACAATATGTCAATAATACAAAAGCAAAATTAAATAAATGTAAAAGGTAGAAAAGGTCAATCCAGTTTGAAATCATCGTTAAAGAAATCATTTAATGAATAATAGCAATTTTTAATTAATAAGTTTCTGACTCGTTTTATAAATATTTTGTCGTTCTCTTCCATTCTGATGACATAAGGAATCTTGTTATATATTTTTATTGATGTTACATAAGGGCTAGTGCTGTGTAATTTTAGTTTTGATTGGGGAAGTACGAGCGTGTTTATGAATCGTGAACGTGGTGCGTATCGACGAGGCTGGTCAGAGATTTTAATAAAAAAGTTTGGATACTGTCTCACGAATTTACAGATTTCTAGAATATAAATGGATGTCAAAGTCAGAATGTCCAGTTTCTTAAAATGTGGTCTACAACTTTCATCGTTTTCAATATGAACTAATATCCTCACACATTTTTTCTGCAAGATAAACAACTCATTTATATCAACACTATTTCCCCAAAGAATTATTCCATACTTAAGCCATGCGTATGCGTAAGCGTAGTAAGTGGCTAAGGCTGTTTTTAGATCTGTTGATTTTTTGAGCTCACGTAGTGCATATATAAAACTAGATAATTTTGATTTGATTTTTTGAATGTGTGCTTTCCACGTCATATGAATATCTACCTTCATCATTTGGAGCCTGCAATCCTTACGAAATATGTTTATAAAAACTATTTAGAATTGATTAAAAAACAATAATATTATGTAAAATTTGTTTTATTTCACTTTTTCATAATACATTCCCTAAAATTACAACACATAAAACATATGAAGAATATCTTAGTTGCGATAGGAATGTAGCTATGGTCTAGGTCATTCTTTAATATTTTATAAGTTTTTGTTAATCCTATTATGCGTTCAATATGGACCCTCTTATTAGCAAGCTCCCTGTCTTTGATTAGGGTGAGACCAGGTAACTGAGATTTGCCTTTAAAAAAAGTTGGTATTTTGACTGTCACATTTCTATTTGCAAACATATCTTGAATTGTGAATCCTCTGTCGGCAAGGATGCTGTCACCACTTTGGCATTTGGTCATAAGGTCACTTCGTTCAACTATTTGTCTATCACTCACTGATCCTGCATATGCGTCAGAACAGTATGATAGCAGTCCACCAGGTGTAGCACCAACTAATATTTTCAGAGTATTAGCATGTTTATAACTACTCCATGAAGCTTGTTGTGATTTTGGGTTCTTTGGTTTTTGAACATTGATTTCAGTGCCATCTAAAATCACTCTAACATTGTTGTCATAATGTTTAAAGCTTTCTGGCATATAATACTGCACCATTTCTTTACTTGGCCAAATATTTATTCTTGTCCATAGCTGGTAAATAAAGTTAACCCACGTTATAAATATATTTGAAACAGTGGTAGGACTTACATTAAAGAATTTGCTAAGTTCAAAATTACACTTATTCTGCCTTAGCTTCATCATAGTTAAAAAGAACTGATTTTCTGTACTTAAATTTATGACATTACTGCCATAGTATTTAATTTTATGAGCCATAGGACTAAGAGTAGAGAAAACAAAATGAAACTTTTTGTATGTTTCAAAGCCTGTGTAAAACTTTATGGCTTCATCATCTTCTTTGTGTTTACTTATTGATCCAAACATATGCTCATGGTCAACTTGAGTGTGTTTTGATAAAGATGTAGTTATACTTTGTGAATCTTCTTCTTCTATTGTTGTTACAATTTCTTCACAAGCAATTTCTGGCGTCAAATCACAGTCCATTTCGTGTTCAGAGACAGCTTTGCTGGTTGAAGGCTGTGGTTCTTCTTGAAAAAGTTTCCTCTGACTTTTCTTCTCCAAACGATGCTGTCTTTCGAGAGCTGCTGGATTTTCAGGTTTCACCTCAGTAAAACAAAATATAGATGGTACAGCTGACTTCCTAAGAAACTTTGCTAATGGTTCATAAGCTGAAATGTAAACAGGCATTTATATTATCGAAACACACAGTAGGTACAGTACTAAAGTTATAATACAAATTATAAGTATCTTCCTTTTGGATGAATCAGAAAATAGGGCTTAGCTCTATATAATAGTAAATCCCTAGCAGTGCTAGCTTACCTGTATATTTGCTTTTTCCAAAATAATCTTCTTGTTTGAAATGTGCTGCACACAATCGTGCAGTATGGCTAGCTTTAAAGTTTGGGATGCGTAAAGCAGATTCCCATTGTTTTCTTCGTGTAGCATCCTTAGGGAACAGATGAATCCCTTTATTTTTGCAGTTTAAAGCAGAACAGTTAGGCATTTTAATCTAAATTAGATAACACGTGAAAGTAAAGTGTAAACAAACAAAGCCAAACAATTTTGACAATCGTTCGTTATGTCAAATCAATGACAGATGGACGGTCGATCGTGTGCCACCTAGCGTGATGAAAAGTCAGTTTTCCTCCTAATTCTGACAACCAGTCTTATCAAAGGGTATCGTATTAACCAGTGCTAACTGGGTTGTGGAGGTCAAAAGTACCTCGACTGCGTTAGCCTTGTTGTTGCAAGGATTGGTTAGGAACAAGGGTAGAATATAAAATACATATTACTTATTTATTATTTAACAGAAACATTAATTTACGTTTCCTTATGATCTCTAAAGGGTGTAAAAATACTCTTAACGAAGCCGAAAGGCACTTGCTATTCCTGCCATTGCGGTTTTATTTCTTGTTCTACACCTTACACCTACTAGTTACGGAGACATTGGGTGTCATAGTCACTTCTTTAAAATACAAGTTTTTATGTGTGTATGTATTTTCTTACTTTAAACACCTCTACGACCCGCGTACTATTCAATCCATCCACCAGCACAATCCTTTGAGTGCGTTGCATTGAGTTTTACCACAAAACATGATTTTTCACCAAAAAAAAAGTTGTTTCGCAGCAATAATTTTTGCGTAAAGTTACTTAGTTTGATGTACAGAATTCTTGGTTAACGGCTTCGTGATGAGTCTGTTCATACCCTATATTAAATGATTACTTTAAATTTCGTTCTTTTTTTAATATATCAAAATATTCACAGTTTCAACTATTCTTTTCTCAAACAGCATACATACCTACATACAGCTAATAATAACAACCCACCTTTTATTCAATACAGCTCATTCTTAACCCCAAAGAATAAGGCGTCTGTTACCCCATTCATCATCTTCCGTTACACCTCTAATCCCAACCCTTTCAATTCCCCTACACCCTAAGGGTCAAGACTCGTTAATTGGAAGGGTCACTTCTATTGGCCATCTTGACCAATCCCTGTTTTTTTATAAACTTTATACCTTTGTCCGAAATTGGTCCAGATGACCCCTGGTCGCATTTCAGTGTTATTTGAGAAGGGTCAATAGGATTTGAATGAGTGGTCAGTTAAAGGATAGGGTAATTTCGACCCGCGTGGGATTGGGAAGGATTTATTATTTATAGTTTATTCATTTCTTGAGGGAAGATGCAGAAGCCGCCGTATCTGTCATGAACAAGGATCTGGACTTCATTGGTGAGTGGTCGCGGTCCTTCGGACTGCAGATCAACCCTAAGAAGTCTCAGGCCTTGGTCATTGGCGGCAGGTATATGCGGAACAGGGTTGATGTTGCGTCTCTGTCTCCACTCAGGCTGAATGGAGTTCAGATAGAATACGCGAACAAGGCCAAAAACCTGGGGGTTATAATGGACTCTTACTTATCGTGGACTTCTCAGGTTGCCGAAGTTAGTCGCAAAGTGCACTACACATTTCATTCGTTGAAATGCCTCCAGAGCTTCTTGCCTTTGAAAACCAAAATCTCCCTTGCGCAAACTTAAATCCAGCCCATCATAGACTACGCCGATGCCTGTTATTTGGATGCCACCGAGGAGCTTTTAAATAAACTTGAGCGTTTGCAAAATATCTGTATTCGTTTTGTTTTTAATCTTAGGAAGTATGACCATGTCTCCAACTTTCGCAAGATACTCAAGTGGCTCCCAATCCGACTTCGCAGGAACTCTCGGATATTGTGTCTGCTTTTTAACATCCTCCATAACCCTAAAACACCATCCTATTTGCGGGAACGCTTTTCCTACTCCCGTCCCTCTGAAGCACCTTGCCGGTCGCATTTTAGGAACCTCCTTAAATCCCCTCCCCACTCTACCGATTTCTATTCCTACTCCTTTACTGTTCACGCTGTGCAGTTGTGGAATTCTCTTCCGCCTGATATTAGAGACTGCCATACTATTGCAGTGTTCAAAAGAAGAGTAAAAGAACACTATCTGTCCAATTCGTCATAGTTGCATAGGTATTTTATTTTTAATATATATTATATTGTAGTTTATAGTTGTGTTATATATTTTTGTCTTGTATGTATGTAAGTATATTCTTAGGTTTATCGTTTGTTTGTATGTATTCTATTTTCTCATCTTTTACACACTATGTCTACATCTCTTTTTATCTACTTTCCTTTCGCAGGTATGCTGGAAGAGATTTCTTTAGAAATAACCATCACCTTTGTACCTATTTTCTATTCCTTTCTTCTTTTCTGTATTTAGTGTGTACATAAATTGTTAAATAAATAAATACAAAATACATATTTTTCCTTTTTTCAGACTATACATATTAGATTTTTTCAATAAAGAGTATTATTCAATTATAATACAAATCATCTCATCAACTGAAATGACACAATAATCGTACCTATATTTGACGCTAACTCAATCAACCCTTCGATAGCGGATGAATTTCAAAAAATTGTAAAATAAATAAGGCAAATACTTGCACTGGCAGTCTGAGTGTCCAAAATATTGCAAAACAAAACAAAATATAACAAAATAAGTTCTCGAATTGTTTGTAATGTGCCGCTCTTCAGTTAAACTATGGTTAACAAAAGACAGATTTATGTTTGAAAATCTAAGTATTTATGTTATCCTTATCACACTATAATATTTTACTGAGGAAAGATTTGATTTTGTGTTTGTTTGTTACGATTTAACTCAAGATCTACTCGTACTTAACCAATTTAAAAATTCTTTCACCATTAGAAACCTACATCTTTACCGAGTAACAAAGGCCATAAATTATATTGATATCATGCAAAGTAGCCGAGCTATTACAATTTTCGCGGGCAAAGTGCTAGTTTAGTTTTATAGCGCTTAAACAATCAAACCAATATACAATACTCTACCGTTTGTAGTCCTCGTCCTCTTACTAGGTTTACATTTGCGTATCTTCTATTCTTCATCAGATTCTCCATAGTCAAGACGATCTTCATTACCAACTATATCCAATCGCCACTAACACGGATGTTTTACTACTTATCGCTTCTTCTTATCATACTTCCGAGGTTTGTATCCTAGAAATATCCGTCCTTCATCTTCTTCTAATTCTTTTAAACGCCTTCGCGCTCTTATTTTCAGGTGGTCAGAATTTCGACCACCAAGTCGCTATTATCTGAGACTTTGACAATATTGGAAAAGAGGTTTACTCTGTTCAACATTTCATCGTTGACTTTCATTTGTGTTATTCCGTTTTTGTTTACTGCAAATATGTTTTCTGTGTTGGCATCAGTAAAATTAAAAATATTTTTGAACATACGAGTACCTATTCATTATTAATTTTGTATGATATCGATCTTTCCTCACCAAATTGCTACTGAGGATAACGAATGTGGCTTGCAATGTCATCACAGGATTAACCGCTGGCTATGTTTTCTATACAGTTTCGTGTCCAATGTCCGTGAATCTTACGATGTCTATCGTCGTCTACGATACGCCTTAACCATAGTGTGTCTACTCTTCCACATTCTTGTTTTTTTTTGTTGTCATTGATTGGTCTGAATTCAAATCGTTCTAAATTCAACCGTTGAACAAAACCTCTCCAAATTTGAAAGCAATCTACGCTCTCACGCATTCTTTTGCAATATGATTATGCGTATTAACGGTAATCCTATGTTGCGTTAATAGACGAGTAATTACAGGCCTTTAATTAATATTGTAGTTAAAATTACTTCGTCATTTAATTAAAGAGCTAGCGATAGTATTACTAGCACATATAGGAGATAAAAAAGTTAGAAATTTGAATTTTGCGAGCTATACCCTAATGCACCTTAACCGATTCTTTATTCTACTTTCTCGACATCGTTACTGTCATCTCAGACTTACTACTACTAGACTCTACTCTGTACTAAATTAAAATACACATAATTTGCCTGTAAAGGCAGGATTCTTTCATGCAACAACGCATGAAATCTTCATACTTACTTTGGTTACATGTGCATATTTTTGTGGGCGCGAAGACCATTAGGATCTAGTTCGCGGAGTTAAAAATCAATTATTATTTTGCAATGTTGACAAATAAACATGTCAACAACAAGATTCTGCATTCCATGGCATATAAAATCATAGACTTCAGCAAAATAACGCCTGAATTCCATTAATAACGTGAGTTCAGGTGTTTTAAACCTATGAACAGATCAATTAAATTGGATCTGCAGACACATGGGAACACCATCCAAATCTTCACACAGACACAAATGGCCATCTAAAATTCATTCTGCAATGTTATTTTTATCTAAAAACCAACCGTCAGCTGCCGAAGTAACAAAAGATGAGGAGACCGTTATGCGTGCAAACTTTTAATTGCCAAAATTTGCATAAACGCTCTAAGGGACGATGCAAAAAGGTAGAAGACAGAAAGAAAGGACAGTGGGGACGGTTTATGATTGATTATAAGTGGTCATGCTAGAAGGGGAACGGCAGTATTGCAAAAGCTTCTTAATCTTGTGTTTGCATAGAAGCTTGCGAAAAAAGGTGTGAAAGGGTTGTTTTGGAGGTCCAAAGAGACTGATATTGTTTTTTTTTGTTTTACAAAATCAGTCTTGTTTTAAAAGTTAGACTACTAAGTAAACATCTAATATTATATACTTAGCTTTGAATTCATATATAATTCATTAAGGATAATTTATACCATCTTTGGATTAGGCAATCATGGATTTTTATCGTCATCTACAGCCTGACTTCATCTTTTCCTAGACGTTGATGTCTCTTTCCTTGTTCGGATCCCCATGTTCCTGTAACAGCCTCATCCTGGGTTTAAATACGATAGCAACAATGGATTACCTATTTAATAAAATAACTTTTTAGAACAAGTATGTTCATATTCAGTTGTTCTTACAACTAAACGCAAAAGATGAGCCATTTTTACAATTCTGTATTTTTTGACGTTTTAGACTTCGGGCGTTTAGTTACTTTCCTGTTAAACCTATAATAAAATACAATGGCATTTACTTATTTAAATACACAATCGCACTTTCTAAGGAAGGCTTTCGAGAGGATAAAACAAGTGAAAACACGTATTTTTATCCTCAGTGGCGGCTACAAGGAACTTGAAGAAACAAAGCAAAAAAAAAATCATAACAACTAAAAATCTTTTATCTAAAGCGTTTAAATCCTTCATTGTAATAACCGAGAGAACACGACCACTAATCCCATTTGCGACAAGTCAGCTTCCGAATCCCACGTCCAAAAAAAAACAAAGATATTTAACAATAAACGTCCAAATTACCATAAACAACGCATCATGAGACGGTTGGAACCAGTCAAAACCGGTTTTATCAGGAAATTGTCAGTCCTATAGTTCCGCGACACCGCTCCACAATTACCCCTTTTGTTTCATTTTTTACCTGCCGATCTGACCGTCTCGCATTTGGGGGGTTAGGCGATTAACAGTGAGAAGATCAAACAGGGTCATTTTTGTTTCAGATGGACGCTGGAAGGGTTGTGTCAGTTGTGTGAGGGTTAGTTATTGTGTGTTATGATCTTAATAGCCGGATGTTAGCAAAATGGGGTTTTGTTCGGTAAATTGTCATTTTTGGCGGGGCTTCTCACGAGAGCGCAACGAGAGTTTGCTTGTACCTATCTCATTTTAACTACAGTGGAGATAATATATGACTGAGATTTTTCCCGCGGCTTCACTCGTGTTAATTTAGAATTTGACAATCAATAGGGTTGGACGCTGCTTGTAATAATATAGTTCAATCATGTTTCGAAAGATAGGTGGCGCCATCTATTATCATGTGAACGTTATTGTTGTTTTTCTCGGATCCTTAAACTGCGTTTCTGTACACCTGAATGTAATTTAGGATTACAACCTAAGTAGGAATCGGCAATGAGAAATTAATGCTATGTTTAATCATAGTCACACATACTCTACCATTATATAAGTGATGGTGGTGGTGTTTATAATCAAATCTTCCACACCGTTCGTAAATTAGAATCATACTAGTACCTATGTAGGTTTCAGCAGATTCTACCAGCTAGCCACGTCCTAGAGGAAATTAGAAAAGCTATAATTTTTAATAAAATTTCAAAATGTTTTCTTTGCTGGTTCTTATAACTTGTTCAAACATTCGTCTAATTGAGTGAGTCCTTCTAACACGTTGAATTGAAACTTCAAAAAGGGTCACCAATTAGTAACTTATCGCCTGAACCGACATGGTATTACCTATAAGGCCATTTAAAAGAAATTCTCTCAAACGTTGTATAAATTGCCCCCATATTTAGTGAAACAGTCGTTTTTCTCCCCATTTTCTTGTACTTACTGATAACGAAATGAGCTTCAAAGGTGCGAATCGTTGACCTCAATAGCTTACTTATTTACCACTCTGTAAACCAAACCCGAACAATTTTCAACCTTAATGTTAGCGTATAAGAGCTACGGAGTATAATGATGTAAGTTAAACTTTGGGATGTGCTCACAGCATATGTAATTGTACACTCACTTCGTAACGATATCTTTGCAAGATTAGTTTTGCTGTCCAGCTAAACCCTATCTCCTTCTGCATAAGAGGCATTTTCCAGTAATTTAATGGTAAATAACTGAAGTTCAGTATATTTAAAACATGCACTTATCGTGGAAACATGTCGCTTTATCAGTACGCTTCAGTGGGCTCAGCAGATGTGGATTTAGTTAAAGACAACTGTCTGACTATTGATTTTTGTAACGTTTTTCTTGTTTTAACGGCTTTTAGGATAAATGACCTGTGTCTGATGGGTCATAACCATAGATCGGAATAGGTAGAGCTATTTTATGTACTTGCCATAGGTTGGAATAATATTGATATTCCGGGATTTGTTTTTTAAGTAGGTAGTAAAATCATTAAAAAAAAACTATATTCACCTTTGGGACTAATGAATGATTACACTTCCTTTCTGACGGGTAGGTAAATACTTATAAGAAGGACGGGATTAAGGATAGTATAATAGATAAACTTGATTATTAAACCACTAAAATGTTTTTACGTAACAATTTCTTACTCAAGAATCGACAATCATTTAAACATTTTTATTCTGAAGTTGTAGGTACAAAAACATATTACCATACAAATTATTTGTTCCTCAGCAAATCAAAACATTATCAAATAGAACAATTTGTATTTACAATAAAATCTTAATAAAAATAATCAACACATTTCAACAATAATTTATAATCCTTTAGTATCAGACGGAATCCCGTGGAATATCCTTAGTAACATCAATGTTAGCGATCAATCAACCTAAGTAGCTCTACCTAGTCCGATCTTTGGTCATAACAATGACGAATTTTTGTGAAAAATTTCATGCATTTTTCACCCCTTCGAGGGGATGAAGTCTTCATAATCCTTCCTTATTGCTAACCTAACCGAAGCATAGAGGAAAATCGATAAGTCGGTGGTCGGGGTCAACCATTCACGGTCGAACCCTAAGATCGACTCGAGTGGCTGTTATTATTTAGCTAAGAGTTCCTTATATTATTATGTTGGCAGCTCATGCTAGCAGTTCTTTATATGACGAAGTTTAGGTTAGCATCTGCCGGGGCTGTGGGATTGTTCGAAATAAATACCGCGGCCCCAGAACATAAAGGGCGAGGAAGTAACATGGATGGGTTTTAGTCAGTAAAAGTCTGACACTCCCTCCCGCTCCGCACAGAGTGGGAGAAGTCATATGATGATTTCCCATCCGGAAAAAAAAGATTCCTTCAGTAGGTATTCTATCTACTCATTTCTGCCTACCCTGTCATAAACATGTCAACAACAAGATTCTGCATTCCATGGCATATAATATCGTAGACTTAAGCAAAATGACGCCTGATTCCATTAATAACGTGAGTTAAGGTGTTTTAAACCTATGCTTAGTAAGTAACAGATCAATTGGATCTGCAGACACATGGGAACTCCATCCAAATCTTCACACAGACACGAATGGCCATTTAAAATTCATTCTGCAATGTTATTTTTATCTAAAAACCAACCGTCAGCTGCCGAAGTAACAAAAGATGAGGAGACCGTTATGCGTGCAAACTTTTAATTGCCAAAATTTCAGTCATATGATGATTTCCCATCCGGAAAAAAAAGATTCCTTCAGTAGGTATTCTATCTACTAATTTCTGCCTACCCTGTCAGAAACACAAGCACGATGTTACTTACGGTACGTAACCTTGATCCACGCATCATTAAGAAGCCGTCTCGCTCGTTGACTGAGCTGTGACGACTTGGTGCCACTTATGCGGGCTGATAAGCACTTTAATGTCTCAACTTAATAAATACTTAGCGAGTTACTTCTGTTAAATTGAAACCTAATGAGTTGAAATTGAGAAAATACATATTAAATTATGTGAAATCTTAATTACATAACATCAAACCTATAATCCCTGAAGAATTAGGTAGTACACCTACATTTCGACAGTTATGTAATAGGGACCGAGCCTAATTACATCAACTGGACGCAAATCCAGACTATGAGGCTGCTACAGAGAAGTTATCGCAGTAGACCCGGGAATCGAACACAGGACTTGTTCAGCAGTTGCGCTTGCTACATTTCAATTAAAACACAAAAATCTAGCATCCCAAAATATTACCAAAGTACTTAGTAAGTACCAAAAGTTCGCAGACATGACTTCACTAATGTCATTTGCGGGGCATTCTCCATGGGCATTCATCTCATTACGGAGAACTGTGAGTCAGAGACGAGATGCTGTCTGACCTTTGACTGTCTCTACGTGCTTGAAAGCACCGTATGGTAGGTAGGTATGTCTATGTAATGCCACGAAGACATTTGACATTGACATTGAACATTAGACGACACTTCAACCAACTTATCTGTGCAAACGGGAAAATATTGAACTAAAATAAATGTACCAAGTTTGACATTTCTATGTATTTTTGCTTGTCAAGCAGCGTCATCTTGAACTGCACACTTAAAGTGGTCACACTATAGCTTAGATGGATGACCTCATTGGGACGTTACGTACTGTCTGGTAGATACAGATATTATTTATTCAGTCTAGTTTATTTACCTTGCGTTCGTATTATAATTTCAAACTACTTATAAATAGAATGGAAATACATGATATGTACAAAAATATTAAAAAAAGAAAGGGCGTCAACGTTGTCAACAGGAAAAGTGCCCAGACCAGAAGGATGATAGTATTGCCACGCACGTTGGTTGGCAATGCTGATTCCGATCTAGTACCTAGACGTCTTTTGGTATCTGAAACAAAAAAATAGTAACAAATTATTTTTTAAATTAATTTCAGTTAGGCATCTGATTGAAAATCACTCAATTGGAATTTTTAATCAATTTCTAACTAGACGTGATAAATTAGAATCGAATCAGATATTACTTTGTCACAGACCACTCACTGAATAAGCCTTGATAGACCATAAACCAAGATCAGCCGCTGTAGGCCTCTGCTGCTAACGGTACAAACTACATTCTTCTTCTCCATTCTCTTACTGCTGAAGATTGCGATCACATACACTTGTGTCTCGAAGTTATGAGGTCTCAGATCGGTAAATGTTGCTTCTGCATTTGACCGCAACTGCATTAAACCTTTCGTAAATATCGATAATTCATTAGGAAGTTACATCAAATTAAATCTTGCCAACAGCCTTATAAGCAACTTCAGATTACCAGGTGAAAAAAAAGTAAAACCCAATACAAAAATGACCGTTAGACAAAACAAAAGAACGGCTAAATTCAACCCTTTTACACCACGACATGAAATCTGCACAAAATCACATTACACCCAATATATCCCAACATCTCAAATGATGAGTAGTGTTCGCCGTACATCTTCCCATCTCACAAAGATGCATCCATTGTTCGTGACCAACCAATTTGCATAACCCTGCGATGCGAACGAACAATACCACACTATCCTACACTACCTGTCGGTAATACTGACCCATTTCTAACTGTTAGTCTATTCAGCGAACGCAAAATTTCTCACTGGCCAAACAAAGACTGCCTGTATGACCAAACCCTTTTCGCGCACCGATTTTTATGGGAAATAGTTTTCTATGCTCTATTTTTTGCATTGTCCATCAACGCCCCACGGATTCGCCGTTGGCAAATGTTTATGTGATTTTAATATAATGCGAACATAATAGAATGGTCGGTATTGCTTATTATTGTTGAATTATGACCGTTATACGTCAGGCGTATGTAACAGTAGCCGATATCAAGTATTCGTTTACGTTAAGACAAGATTGTTTGTAAGGGTTGGTTTTCTAGAAATGTTTGGAACGGAAATTAAAGCTCAATTCTACAGGGAGACTCCATTTTTGCAATAATTGAAACAGTCTTGAAAAGGTCTCAAAAGTAGTAAAGTAGGTTAGTACAAAGAAAGGTTGCAATTGATTGATATTAATAGCAGCTATAACAAAACAATTGACTACTGACTATTCCATTGATCCAATGGAAACCGACAAAATAGTTCAATAGAATTTTAGAGCAACATAAAATTGTGAACTGCCATACCTTTCAGTCGTTACTCGAACGAGTATCCTCATAAAACGTTACAAATAGCTGCACAAAACTATCAACTAAATACTTTATAAAAGAGAAAGGTTATCGCGATTTTCCAAATTACCGTTGATGTAGTGCACCGTCTCGTTTTAATCGTCCATTCTTGGGCAGGGTCAACCTGGCCCGGCCGGTCCAGGTAGCCAACCCGTGCTGACCCGCACACACAATACAAAAGGTCCCCGAGGTCACAACAACCCTTTACGCCAGTTTAAACACCCCGAAATCGCTGCACCGTGAGTTATAGGGTCAGCCCTACGCCTCGAGTGACCTCACTGACCCTTCTTTAGAAAACCACCCCTTTCTTACAAGGCATTATTTGTAATCCCTTTCGCGAATCTATTTTATTGTTCGTCGTCCATTCAGTTTCGATTTTCGGACGTTTGTCTATCGGCGAAATTTTTGCGTTGCGTGAGAACGGACTAGTTTCTTTGCAAAACTGTAACAAGGACAAAGGATTCTTGGTCCTTTTAGAGTTGGATATGGGAAAGTTAGTCCGTTGTCTGTTAGACAATACAGTGGACTCTTTTTAATGATTCGCTTTGTGTTTAGCAAGGTGGTTGATACAGTTTTTGTGTTGGGTCATTTTGACCGTTGCCCAACGGATTTGCCGATAGTATTTAAGGCGGCAGTGTAACGGTTGAGAGCATTGGGTGTCTTGATGCAGTTCGGCCCAGAGCTCCTGGTGTGACTTTTAACGATGAAATTTAATGTTTTCTAGCTTCAGCTGTCCGGTGATGACCGTTAGCCGTACCTACACAGTTATCTTCTAGAATTTACGAGGCTTTTCAGCAAAAAGTTTATTAGTGTTCGTAGATATTGTACAAGACGGTCAAGTTGACCAATCAAAACTATGCAATTCTCTGGTCTGGTCTAAAGACCATAATATTTTATTTAAACTTAGAGAAACTTATAGTTTTGCGTTTTGACTGACTCTTTTGGACTGTTTGTGTATTTATTATTTTGAGTTCTCGATATTTCCACACTGTTGCAAGCGCCATGATCGCGGGTTAACTGGAGAATGCGGGTGGATGGAAAATAAATTAGAGGGTAGACAGATTTGTCTGCTCTTAACAACTTGCGCTTGCAACAACATCGAGTGCTGCACTCGAGAGCTTGACTCCTGCAGGAAGGACTGCGGTTGGCCCTAGCATCAAACATTATTTTGCGAAAAAGGGAGAGCGAGACAACTGCCCTGCAGTAGCACAATACAGGCTAGTTAATAAAACAAATAAGTTCCTAAACAATAGTTCAAAACCCAAAATACCATCAAATATGATGAATCACCTCTACTACTTTAATAAAAGTAAAAGAAAAAATATCCAATACCATTAAAAGTAGAATAACAACAAGTCGAAGGCTCTGGCCGGATGCAGCGGAAGCAGCGAGGGGTGGCGCGGGTGTGCGGTGCGGGGGCGCAGCGGGAGGGGGAGGGGGGGCGACACGGGACAGTTGGCACGTGCCCACGCGCAGGTGCCTGCACCCTCGGCAGAGTTAAATAACCTTTTGTTGATGGATTTAGTTGAGAGAAATCTTTGGGAGTTCCTTGATGTTTTTAATTGTTAAAGTTACTGCTCAACCTGAGAGTAGAAAGGCACTTCATTATGTCATGTAAGAAAATACACTGTTGACGACACAAAATAACAAAAACAAAATCGTTATCTAGCCATTCAATAATTGCTCAACTTTCGTTCAATGTGGTTTCTACTCCAGAAATGCCCACAGAATCCTTTCAGCATTAGCTGCCTTTCAATGCTATTAGTACTGTATGCTGTAATCATCTTTCATTAAAACCGAATGTTAATTATCCATTAGGAATCCCAATTCCTTACATCGAAGACGTAGCCAAACTCACTCGTTAAGCCGAAGAAGTAAACAAGAAATCAATAAAAAACAAAATGTTGCGCACTCCATCAATTTCCTCTCAACCGACCGCGCATGTGTTGATCCGTTATTTATTTTTTACTCGTTTTATATCAAGATCCAAGAGCAAAACCTGACTGCTTGACTCTTGGCCTCGATTACATTGGAGTTCGTTATTTTTATTACATAATTACTAAACTTTGATATTACATTTTATTTTTACAATATACTGGGTGGGACCACCCAGTATATTGTAAATTTATAAATGAAGAATTAATAATTGATAAAATGAAGCCTAAAAGTTGCACCAATTACAGACAAGTTGAAAGGGAATCGACTATCGTGTTACGGACATGTGATGAGGAGTGATGAATCGCATGTGACTAAAAGAGTGAAGAATATAAATGTTGATGGATGGAGAGGGAGAGGAAGACCAAAGAAACGATGGATGGATTGTGTGAAGAATGATATGAAAGGAAAAGGAGTAAATGATAGCGTGACTGTTGACAGAGGAGAGTCGAAGAACACAACGTGTTGCGCCGACCTCAAGTAACATTGAACAAGGGCTGGGAAATGATGACAAGCTGCTCCAAATAGTGACGGCATAAATGTACACATTATTTACTAACTATACAGACAGACCTAAAATAATTACTATAAAAATACCAGCTGTTGTCAGCAAATTTGATGTCTATTTGTGAGACAAAAAAATAGCCTACGACCTTTTCTCAGACCTCCTAAATATACACAAAAAAAATATATAAAAACCGATTATGACGTCTCGGAGGAGTTTGATAACAAACACACGAGATTTTTATATAATAGAAGATTAAACATGTATCAAAAGCTGAAAAGAATTTGTCCGTATCACTGTCAAACTTTGTCAGTTGGACTAGGTAGCTGATTTTAGGGTTTCCAGCGGTTCCAGGATCAATATCCAGGTTGGCCAAAGTGTTGTTCAGTTTTTTATTTGATTTTTTTAAGGAACATATAAAAGAAATTACCGCAGCATCATCAAGATTCATCATTCTCTTGCCTTTATCCTAATTTATTTGTGGTCAGCGCAGTTTGTATTGTTCTTCTTCAGTCACCTCCTTTCTTGCCATATCATCCTTCACACAGTCTATCCATCGTTTCTTTGGTCTTCCTCTTAATTTGGGGTCTGCGCCATATATCTCATACTTCACTAATTCTGTGTCCCTCACCATCTCATCAGACTTTTCTTGCCATATCATCCTTTACACAGTTCATCCATATTTAGTCTTCCTCTTAACTCTTACAGCCATCATCATTCCCTTGAACTTATCCCAATTCATTTGGGGTCTGCGCCATATCCTATCCTATCCTACTATGATCTACACTTCTACATCTACACTAATATTATAAAGAGGAAAACTTTGTTTGTTTGTTTGTTTGGTTGTAATGAATAGGCTTAAAAACTACTGGACCGTTTTTAAAAATTCTTCCACCATTCGAAAGCTACATTATCCACGAGTAACATAGGATATATTTTATCCCCGTACTCGCAGGCGTACGCGGGCGAAGCCGCTGGCAGAAGCTAGTATCTCATACTTCCCTAATTCTTTGTTACTCACCATCTCATCAGACCTTTCTTGCCATATCATCCTTTTCACCGTTCATCCATATTTAATCTTCCTCTACTCTAACACCCATCAAAATAAAATATACCACAACGTAAAGTATGTTCTATCTAGTCACTCCAAAACTGTGATGATGTAATACAACCTAGGCGTAGTATATCGGTGATGACAGCCGCTATCTGATAAGAGCTCCTTATCAATCTGTGAGTGACTGCTACATTGATTTGAAATTAATCTGTTCAAGCATAGGTCACGTTTAGTGATAAGAGAATACTATTCATATGAATAACACACTTCCCGTGACGAAAAGGCTGGCTCTTTCTTTGGCCAAAGAATTAGCATTGATATTCAATGTGGCAATATGTGGCAGGCAATGCTGCCAGTCTTTTGGGCACGTTTAGAATATGCACTCACTTAACATTGAGGTTGCGGCAGACACCGACGAAGGTGGTGTGAC
Source organism: Xestia c-nigrum (assembly GCA_916618015.1). NCBI lineage: Eukaryota > Metazoa > Arthropoda > Insecta > Lepidoptera > Noctuidae > Xestia > Xestia c-nigrum. Next base: position 11,967,935 of record OU745248.1, read on the forward strand.
GATCTGATCTTGTTCGCGGGGCGAACATGTCCAGATAACTCATAGGATAGAGAGGTTTAATTGGAAGGGGAAAGAGGGGGTTGAACCCAGCAGTGGGACACTCAAAAGGGCCAACAAAAAATAGAGTTCTAAATAAATAACGAATGAAAAAAAGTTACTCCTGATTAGTCACAAATTCAAAATATTATGAATAATTTGAAGGACAATAGTGAAAAAAAAATGGTAATGTCTTTCCTAGATATCTAGATAATAAAAAACAAAAAGCAAAGCCTAGGCCTTTCTTCAGGCAGAAACAAGAGAAGACCACCTGCTAATAAAATACCTATTAATTACTGCACTTTTTAGACTAAAGAGAAATGTTAAAAAACCATGGTAATTAGGAAGAAATATCTACGATTCCTAGACACTTTTACCTCGGCAAAAACAGGTGCTTGCTTACACCCTGTCGCGTTGCGCAGACGCAACCTTTTCTCCGGCGCGGCCCTTTGTTTCTGCGCACGAGTGGAATTAAATGCAATGCCTTTATAAAAGGACAACATTATCTTTGGACATTGTTAATAGAAGACCGCAGCTCTCTGGCCCATTATTGTAAAATGTTGCTTGTAGATTAACTGTAGGTATGCATTATGATGGTTAATTATTTCTCATTTTAAATAAAATAAATTAAATTAAATTAATGTATTGATAATAAATTAAATTTATTTATTAATTATAAATAAAATTAGACTTGATTAAATTGTAATACATTTTTGCAGGGGTGATTTATTTTATTAGTAAAATTATGTCGCTTTGTCGTTATACGTGACAATTAAAGTGATGAAATTCCTTGCCATATCCTATACTACATCACATCTTACCCCATGACATTACAGCAACAAAGATAAGTTCTATACTTACTTACAATTTTTTACATCTCATACAAACAAATGCGAATGAAAATTCAAAATACATCGCGAACAAAAAAAAAGACTTAGTTGAAACTACTGAAAAGCATAAAACAAGAACATTTTGAATGAAACAAAAGGAAACAAAAGTTAAAAAGAGACGGGGATATCGCTAACGGGCATCAAATTATAAAATACCGAAAATGGAATGATCAAATGGCCAAACACATAACCGTTCTTTTGGGCTTCGCCGCATTTGAATAAAAAGACATTACACCAACTTAAAAACAATTAGGTATCCCAAAAAATTCAGTTGGTTCCTCGCCATTCCCGGTTTACAAAACAAAGATTGCATGCAACCGTTAGAAATTAAAACTGTAACATCCTTTCATTCCTTTCATCGACGCGTTTCTTTAAGGCGGCGTCAATTTGCGCGTCATATGTAAGACGTTAGGGTCATTACGTCACTGACAAGTGGCTACGACATGCCTTAAGTACGTTACGGCGGTTAAGGCTCACAGAATGATGTGTGGGCAATTGGAGTATGTATGGATTAGACACTTGACATTCTGGTGCATAAAGTAGTACATTATGATACGAGTGGAGAAAGTTTGTTATTGTATTCGAGGCGGAATTAACACACGAGCCGCAGCCGAGGGTGTTATTGAGTCGAGAACTGCAATAACAAAATTTGTCCACGTGTAGCAAACGACGTTTTTCAATACACTTTTGAAGAAATAAAATAAAAGAACAAACATATTTTTGTCATGAATTATTACGAAATTATGATTTTAATTTTCTTTTTTTTCCGAGCTTTACTTTCGTCAGGTTGAAGGAGAAGCAAAGGTATAAAGCCGCTAAGCAGCGTAATATGCAAATATTCTTGGTTTTTTTTTTAGGTATGTAGAACACAAATATGTTAATTTTTTTTAAAGCCGTTTGTTAAATAATCATATTAATCTATGATATTCTATTTATAAACACAATTGTAATGTTCAAAAATGTTTTTACGCCGCAAAAACGCATTTTGCTCAGCCGAAATAAAAAAAAACATTTACCTCTGAATATAGGCATTGAAACAATTTAGACTAAGTATGTCACCTGTGACAATTTTCATTCCCGCACACGTGCTGGAAAACTGACCAAAAAACGCAAGCGTGCGAAATACATTGCATGTTAAACCTAATCGTAGAGTGATAAGAACCAGTTTTCGAGGAAGTGTATTGAAATAGTACATTTTGATACAAGTGGAGAAAGTTTGTTATTGTAGTACAAGGCGGTATTTAACACACGAGCCGTAGGGCGAGGGTGATGAATTATTATCATTGATAATAATTCTGCCCATAAGCAATTAAATAAGTGAATTATTCCATTTTAAACTCTTTTAAACTTTAAACTCTCATACCCAACAGTAATGACGGTAATAACACAAGAGACTACCAAATCAGGCACTCTTAGTACGTGCATCTGTTCAAAAGGACTTCATACGTTCTTATAGCTTGTCTTATTAATACCCCTTGGCTTTGAAGTATTTTTTAACTAACGGCATTCAATTATGTGACATTAATTATCGAGATCGTTTTGAAGGCGGCTTCTGATGTCTTTTAATTGAATAGTTATAATATTATGTCTTCATCTTTATGTCAATTGAAGACTGTATTTTATGAATAGTGCCATGTATTTATGCATTTTTTTTTCTTTGTTCGAGTAAATGGTTTTAAATTGAACAAATTGTGAGGAGGATTTGTATACCGTGCAGCAATTTGTGGTTTTTATAGTTTAATATTACCTACCTATGTTACCTTCTTTTATGAGATACATTATTTTAAAAAGAGAACCGCCCCGCGCGTTCTCACCCGTGACGTTCTTTTCTTACGTTTTATGCAATAAACAGGGGGCCTAAAATGGCCGATTTATCAGAATAATAATATGAATCACGAGTACCTTAAGAGTATACTACCACACTATCTTAAGAGTATGTCTGATTTTCATATTATTTTGGTATTACGTAAAATGGACTTTATGATTATGACTCTATGAAAAGTCAATTTTAAAAATAAATAACGATTTCATGAAAAACTCATTCAATGGGACGTGGCTGTAGGCTACTAAGAGATTTCTAATGGCAAAACCCATCAATAACACCTTTTGACCGGCCTGGGAGTCGAACCCTCCTACCTCTTGCTTAGCAGTCGTGCTTGCGGCCACTAGACCAAGGAGGCAGTATCCAGCCACCCTTGTTCAAAATAATCATCATGGAATCCTTAAACTTACAAACTTGATCAACAAAAGTGATCTTTACGGATAATTTGGGCAGGGTGAGAGCACGTGTCGTCGGCAGGTGGGCGCCCAGGTGCGATCGATCACAACTTACGTAATATCATCGTGGAAGCCGCATGTAACCGCAATTGGGGGTTACACCTTGTTTTTTGGTAATTCAATGTTCTTATTGGAAGCGAACGTAGGTAGTCATTATTGCTTCAATGATAAATAACGAAATAAAATGAACACAATGATTAAATGAAAGTACAAAGTCTTTAAAGTTGTTTTTATTGATGACAACAAGCTTGCATTTATTATTTAGTTACTTACTTACATAATTATAGTTTAACATTATTTGCATTCAATTCTTATTTTAAAAGTAAAATTTACAAATATACAGAAAAAGGAAACGGACTTAAAAATATTTTACTTGACTTCAAAAAACATTGGTCGTTAAACTTATTATCGGTAAGACAAATTATAGTTTTCTGTGAAGTGAATACTTAATATTCTTATTTATTTATTTATTTATTCACGTACAAACAAAATACTTAAAAGGACAATATATTGACATAGAAGATCACAAAGAAGAAACGAGAAAAAATTCTTCCATCAGACCTCCGAGAGGAAAGTCTGATAGGAAATGTAGACACAGTGTGTACAATAGTTAAACAAGAAAATTTAACATAAAACTTAAAACAAAACTATGACTATTTAATATAAACATATATCATACAAATACATACGTACACATAAAAATATTCTTCATTTGGTCTCAACTTAAACATAAAGATCAGTACTCTATTCGGTAATTTCCTCATAATGATAACATTACTGTCACATAGAATATAACATTATAAATAAGTTGTTACAACTTTGCCATAAATATTATAACACTAGTGCGCTAAATGTACCGCAATGTTGATATCATGTTACATCGACATCTAATACAGATAATATCATGTGTGACATATCGTTGTATAGTTAGCATGACTTTATTTGATAGTTAAAACGTGTAACAATATTGCAGTGTAAATTGGTAGTAAATTATTTAGCTTTGGACAATTAACTAGCATACCTAAGTAGGTTTGCTAGATAGAAAAAATATTAAAAATATATATATTTATAAATAAATAAATATAAAAATAATATGGTTGTGTTAAAAAAAATCCCTGTGAAAGACAATATAAAATTAACTAGCAGCTTGCAGGTTACACAAAATATTGATAGCTAAAGTAATTACCTGTCAATGATTAATATAATATGGGTAATGTGACACAAATTGATAAACATTTCAACTTTCTGGTGTTTTCAGTACTTACTTAGTTACGAAATACAAAGATTAAAAAAGTATTTTGACATTAAAAGGCTACACTTGACCTTAAAAAGATATTAACTTTAACACCATACTGCTTACCATTCTATAATAGGTAAAGAAAGCATTTTACTAAACTAACCTATAGGTTAGATCATTCATAGTCCAGATGCGTCTACCTGCGTAACCTTTAGATAAAATTACTTGAAATTAACTCGATAACATCCATAAATAAAAAAAGAAAATGTTACACCACAAAGTAGAGCATAATGTGAATTTTGCTTCTTCGATAATCACTTTCTTATTTACTTAAAAAAAACAACAACATTCATAGACACGAAAACTAAATATATTTAATGGAACAGCTTGTAAAAAGGCAAGAGGAAGTATTTTATCAGCATCTTAATCTTAAAGGTAACCTTAAGCCTGCGATATAAATTACCATTAAAAAGTCCTTATAGTGTTGCCTGCTTTAAAGAAAGTAATTTAGTTACTAGACACACCGACATTCTGCCTGACCAGATGCAACAGCCTTGCAATAATTAAATACACTGCGAAATAAAAAATAAAGAAACAAAACTTACATTTTAATCGTTTAAATTCTTTTAGCCTACATAGGTACTTACAATAAAAATGTATTCAATTGTATTGTAAGACAAACATGATTTTCTTTTTACAAAAAGAAATGAGGTTTCACACATTTCTTTTTTTTCTTTTTGTTGATACTTTTTATTAAAAAAACAGAGTGTCATAAAGTACCTACTTACAGTTAAAGTTAAAAAATAGTTAGGTATTTTAATAGTGACATCAAAGACTTTAAAACGCGCAAAAAACAGCAATCGCACAACTTTAAAACAAAAAAAAATCATAAGCCTATAAAAGAAAGCATTTTACCGAGCTACGCTAGGTCACTGACAGTCCAGATGCGTGCGCATCTGCCGCCGATCGGTGCTTACACCCTATGTTCCTTTGCTAAGGTGCGAACTGCGAAGGGGGATCGCACTTAGTTTAGCTTTACAACTCACGACAGTTGTCTAAGATGGCGAGTAGAATAAGAATTCAGAGTAATTTCAAAAACCTTGGTTTGTATTAGTCACATTTCGGATCATATTGTCATAATAGTAGGTACGAGCATTACGAGTATACAGGATGATTGGTAATTGGGTGCATTTCTTAAAATGGGTGTTACCTACTAGACCTAATTTGCAGCAATTTTGACCCGATAACTTGGGGTCCAAACTGGGTTGATTTTGAGATCGAACTTTAAAGTTTTTTGGTATTTTTCCACCAGTTTCTGGTGGAGACTATTGTGACAAATCTACGCTGTTCAAGATGTAAAACTGATACTTTACTGATAGCTTATGAACGAATGTATCTTTCAAAACCGCTTTTAAATATAAAGCCTTAAAATATTAGGCCTTATAATATTATTATTAAATATAAAGAATAAAAGTGTATTGGTGCATGTACCTACTGATTTTTTTACGAAACCTCGCCCTTGTTTCTCGATGCAGTTTTCTCAAAATAAATTAATGACGATCCTACTCACAACAAATCAATCAGAACCCTCCACAAACAATCATACCAACTTCCCTCACCGCAGAAATCCCACCACGCGCACGTTACCTATACGCAACTACACAATTCGATAACAAAACAAAAGTCCACACTCCACCAGTATAGGATGTAGCGCATGTCCGTTGTCCGGTCGGCCGGTCGCCGGTCGGTCGGAAGGTAACCCGAGTAGGACTCTACGAAGCCCTACACGACTTCCACTGGGCTGCGAGTATGTGTGAGTAGGCTTACGAGGGAGCCGGAATCTTCTTAGTGATCTAAGAGTGGTTAACGGAGGTATAATGTAACATTACGGCTGTTTTTGCCGAAGGGTAAACGCAGAGTAGTAAGGGTCGATTAATAATAATACTTAATACTTAGTCTTAGTTTCAATCAAAACATAAACACGCCATTATATAAAGTATTAGCTTCTGCCCGCGACTTCGTTCGCGTGAATTTCTCGCTTGCAACATTTCTTATTGCTGGACCGCTCCTATTGGTCATAGCGTGATGTTATAAAGCCTATAGCCTTCCTCGATAAATGGACTATCCCACGCAAAAATATTTTTTCAATTCGAGCCGGTAGTTCCTGAGATTAGCACGTTCAACCAAACAAACAAACAAACTCTTCTGCTTTATAATATTAGTATAGACTACACTATCCATTATTTGAGACAGAGTGAAAGACTGTGTGTGCTACTAGTATAAACTGTTACAGACACTAAGCATGATTGAATTTGGATTGAACTGTGAGTGTTCCGTACAATATTGACAAGGTTATAGGAAGAAAGATCGCGTTGATACCGCTCATATAGCGCTACCATGCAATATCTAAATCCCAACAACCCAGAAATGAACGAGGCTCATTTACATCGACCGGGCAGTGTAGAAATCAAAATGTCAAGCTGTTACTGAGAAATCCATGGTGGAAAAATCCAATAATACTTTCCCCATCTTGTGATTTGATCTCAAGTCGTCAATGTCGTCATGCTTAGCAGTAGCCAGTAGCTTTTGTAATCACTAGACTAACAAGACATAACTATTGTGATATGTCTTATCTATACTTCTATACTTTAATATTATAAAGCAGAAGAGTTTGTTTGTTTGTTTGGTTGAACGCGCTAATCTCAGGAACTACTGGTTCGAATTGAAAATTACTTTTTGTGTTGGATAGTCCATTTATCGAGGAAGGCTTTAGGCTATATAACATCACGCTACAACTATTAGGAGCGGAGCAGGAATGAAAAATGTTGCTAAAACGGGGTTTTTTAATCCTTTCGTTTTTCTCTCTAATGTGACGCAGACGAATTTGCGTGGGTCAGCTAGTAATATTATAAAGCAGAAAAAATTGTTTGTTTGTTTGGTTGAACGCGCTAATCTCAGGAACTACTGGTTCGAATTGAAAAAATCTTTTTGTGTTGGATAGTCCATTTATCGAGGAAGGCTATAGGCTATATAACATCACGCTACAACTATTAGGAGCGGAGCAGGAATGAAAAATGTTGCAAAAACGGGGATTATTTTTCCTTTCGTTTTTCTCTCTAATGTGACGCAGACGAAGTTGGTTGGTTGGTTTACACTCTGGCGAGCACCCATGCCTCCAACTCCCAAGGTGGGGTGCCAGCCAGAGCGCATGCCGCCGAAAAGCCTACCGAGCGGTAGGCCCTCGCCACCCGCTGTGCAATGGCCCGTTGAGGCCTGCGGATGGCAGTCGCATTTTCCCTCCTGTGGAGGGAGTCCGCCCAGATTGGGGCCCCATATAGGGCCATGCTCCGCAAGATGCCGGCATACAGGCGCCGGCATTTCGCCTTGGGCCCCCCCAGGTTCGGGAGGAGCCACGAGAGGGCGTCAGCGGCCTTCAACAAGCGCGTCGACAGCCCGCTGAAGTGCGGGCCGAAGCGCCACCTGTCGTCCAGCACCAGCCCCAGATACTTCATCTGGGGCTGGACCCCTATCCTAACGCCCTCCACAATTGACGACCCGATTGGCGTAGTGGTAGTGACGCTGCCTTACGTTGTTAGGGTCCTGGGTTCAAATCCCGGTAGGAGCAAATGTTTGTGTGATGAGCACGGACATTTGTTTCCGAGTCATGGATGTTTATATGTATAATAAGTATGTATTTACAAACAAAAAAGTATATAATTATGTAGTATATCAACTATCTAGAGTCCACGACACAAGCTATGCTTAGTGTGGCACTAGGTGGCGCTGTGTGTTAATGTCCAGCGATATTTATTTATTTATTTTATTTATTTAATTATGTGGGCGTCGGGAGGGCAGCGCTGCCGAGGCCCGCGAAAGAACACGGCCTCGGTTTTGTGAAGCGCCACCTTCAATCCCAGGCGGCGGATCCTCTCTGCAACCAAGGATCCGCCAGCCGAGGCCAGACAGGCCGCATCCGCGAAGTTCCTCCCCCGGGCAGTGAGGAGAGTGTCATCCGCGTAGCAGATGACACTCGTGCCCTGGAGGAGGGCTCCGCGCAGGAGCCAGTTGAACCCGATGTTCCACAAGGGAGGGCCAAGCACCGACCCCTGCGGAACACCGGACTCTGCGCCGTACCGCCTCACCGTGGCCGTCTTGTCTCTAAGAGGACTTCCCGGTCCTCCAGGTAGCTGGCCAGGAGGTCCCGCAGGTATTGGGGCACTCCGTGATATCGGAGCGCCTCCAATATCGTCGAGTGGGGGACGGAGTTGAAGGCGTTGGCAATGTCGAATGACACCGCCAGCACTCCGTCCCCCGCCTCCACCGCTTCCTTCACCTGGCCCTTGAGTAGGGCCAGCGCGTCGATCGTCGAACGCCCTCGACGGAAGCCGAATTGGGCGTCTGACAGATCCGGCCCTACCCCCCGCAAGTGGCTGTCAAGCCGGGAGGCGACAATCCCCTCAAACAGTTTACCGACCTCATCGAGCAGGACGATGGGCCGGTATGCCGAGGGGGAGTCCACTGGGCGTCCCGCTTTTCGGAGGAGGCATAGTTGCCCCTCCTTCCACAGTTTTGGGAACCTCCCAGTCGTAAAGCACGCGCTGAAGAGGTCCCGAAACCTGTCCGCCATTTCGGAGGCGGCGATCGCAACCACCCGTGCGGGGACGCCGTCTGGTCCGGGCGCCGTCTTTTTTGCGCGGAGGCTGAGAACCCCCGCGTATAACTCCGCCACTGTCACCGCGGGGACATCCTCCTCCTCCGGCGAAGCCGCCCCTTGCGGGGGATCCATCGTTGGTGGGGTGAAGTCGGTCCTGCGCGGAAACAGGGACCGGACCACCCCATCCAGCAACGCTGGATGTCTGATCCCTGTCGAGACCCTCCAGCATCTCGGCCCTCGCCGAGTCCTGTGCAGCACCCATTGCAGACTTGAGGACCGTCGTCGCCTCTCGGTAAGAGGCGTATAGGCGGTCCTCTTCTGCCCGGTCTCGGTTTTGGGCGCTGCGACGTCGGCTCCGCGTGTAGGCCCTTCTGGCCGCCACGCAGGTGGCCCGGAGTCCCTCCAGCTCCTCCGTCCACCAATAGACGGCACGACGGGGAGGCGGACGGCGAGACCGGGGCATGCTGGAGTTGCACACCTCGGTCAGGGACCCTCTGAGCTGGACCGCAGCGGCGTCTACGTCCAGGCCCTCGACAGGGGGCGACAGCCAGTCCTGGAGGAAGGCTGCCTCCTTGGCTGCCTCCCGGTCCAGGCGGGTGAGTGCCCACCGCGGGAAGGGAGATTGCCCAGCGCGGGCCATCCCCCTCCCGAACTGCTGGGTGGAGATGTCGAACCGTACATATCGGTGGTCCGACAACGTCTCCACCATCTCTACCCGCCAGTTGACGACGCGGGTGGCCAGTGCAGGGGTGGCAAACGACACGTCCACCACCGACCCACCCTGTTGCCGCACACACGTGTGGACCGCCCCCCTGTTGAGGAGGGACACACCGCTTGAGGCCGCCCAAAACTCGACGGCGCGTCCCCGGACGTTGCAACCTGTGGCCGGGTTGCCCCAGGCCGTCGTCTTGGCGTTCAGGTCGCCCAACATCAGAACTTGGCGTGGCGCCGCCCTCCCTTTGACTGCGGTGAGGATCTCGAGGAAATCCTCAAAGTCCGAGAGAGGGCGGTTTGGGGATCTTCGGTAGTATAGTGGTAAGTATCCCCGCCTGTCACGCGGGAGACCGGGGTTCGATTCCCCGCCGGAGAGCCAGTGTGACGTAGTGGGTGCAGATGATGAAATAATAAACGTTTCTTATGCGACTTGGTAGTTTATTATTGTAGAAATCCAATATACAATATGGATATACTGGTGGATACCATTATATCTATGGTTTTTTAGAACTTCTTCATTAAATAGAAACTAGCTGTGCTAGTTAGAGTAAACACTCAATACCCTGATACCAGGAAGAAACTTAGGAAGATGTATATCGTTACATAATTTTGGTAGGACTCATGATAAAAATGGCTGTGCAGTCAATGCGACAAGCCAATTTTAAATTCGAATTTTGAAAGGACTGTTACATTTCTTTCTTTGAGTACAAGTAAGTACTATGGAGGTTTTTTAGTCGTCGTGGAGGTTTTACGTCCACAACACTGTAAATGAAACGACATCGTTACAAAATAGACCCCCACCAGGGCCATGTCTCCCCAGGCGGCGGCCACGTATCCCGGTCCCCTCTCTAAGAGCGAGAGGGGAGGGGAGTCTGTGGAAGACCGCGCCACCAACGCCACCAAGCCGTCCCGGTCGCCCAGCCAACGGCCAGGGACTGAGTAAGGTTCGGCGACCACCGCCAAGTCCACCAACCACTCAGCCATGGTCTGCATCAGCAGATCCTGGGCTGCCCTGCAGTGGTTGGCGTTCGCCTGGAGGATGCGATGTTCGACCCTATCCATCAGTCGGACATCGCACCCCCCTCCGCAGCCGTCGCAGGAAGACGGAGTCAGCGGCAGCAGCAGCGGGCCTGGTCGGTGCCAGCGCTTTGCCACGCTTAGGGGGAGGATTGCACTTCCTCCCCTTCATGACGTGGCCTGCCAGGCGGCCACTGGCGGCACACACCGCGCAGTGCGGCGTGGCGGCCTCGCAAGAGACGGCTTTGTGGCCGTTCTTGCCGCAGCGGTAGCATGTGTCCGTCCTATCCACCGTGGACGGACACATGGGCCGGGTGTGACCGATGCCGAAGCACCGGAAACACCGCAGTGGCTGGTCTTCAAGTGCCCGGACTGCACCCGAGCTGAAGCCTACTATGAGCCGTCCCTTGGCAAAGCTCAACCCAACCTAATTGAACCTATCAGAGGCAAAATCCAACTTTTTTTTTTCGAGCTCAATTCGTTCGCTTTTGTATCCATCACTATCTCAATTTTAAAGGTTCTCATCACATTATCCAATTTTCGTATAGTGTGAGTTAAAGATTCACTCCCCTAGTTATAATCCTGTCGGTGTCCATGTTTATCTAGGACCATATGGTCCCTGTTAACAATGAACATACCCAAGTGGTCCCTGGTCTAAGAAAGGTTGGAAACCACTGCTTTACAGCTACCTTCTCATTAAATACTGATTTGACACATGGCTCATGATCAATGCAGACAATGAAATGTCTGGAAGCTTAGTATCAACATAAGCAGGGTGATAGGATCTGTGTAGTAAGACATTAGACAATGGGTAACATAATTTTATCAGTGTATCAAATTCATTGAGTTAAACGTTGTGGAGTAGACGATGTTTTCAAACGTTTAGAAGCAATGTAATAGGACTTTTTTGACTTAATAGGATTTATTCTTGCATTGTGATAAAAGAATGTTATGCAAATTTTGGACTTCATCATCATCATCTGCCGGACCAACGGCTTAACGTGCTTTTCAAGGCACGGAGGAAACACAGTAGATATGTAAGAAAATAAACATACAACTCATAACAGACATTTGAACTCACATGACATGACGTTTATAAGTGAAAACTTCTTCAGGCGCGTTGAGGACTTTTTGGGTGAACAAGAATAATGGAATTCGCGTGGCCGTCATCAAACGCTTCGTGCGCGGGACTCAACTCGTAGCAGATATAGATTTCTTAGTTTTCATTTCTATCGGCAGTCTCAAAATGTCACAAATGTCCCCTGCATGTTTTTTTATGTACTTAAGTAAATTTGAATTCATTTTAACAAGTTAGAGACAAACAAGTTAAAGCCTACATTTAGTAGCTTTTTTTATGTTTTCTGCAAATCAACAGAAATTAGAATACAAACTGGGTTTTAAACACCATTTACCTATTCAATTTCTTAACGAACATCCTGTATTACAATACTAAAAAGCAACAAAATGATTATTTTATACAGATGCATGCTAAACTATTGACATCTACCGGAAACTAAAAGGAACATTTCTGAGAAATTAACGCAAAATGTCACAGGTTAAAAAACTGAGACTAAATTAGGGTTTTAAAAAACGACTAAAATAAATTGATCTTTAGCCCGGAAACTTCTGTGTCAACTTAGAGGTCTTTTAAAATTGGCTCTTTGTGATTTTGAAATCAAAGAGTTCCGTTACTAAATAGTCCTATTAGGACGTATTAACATGTTGTTTTAAATAATTCTTTTTTTTTCTGTGAGAAAAAAGTTAACTGTTGATTTATGCTAAGCTAATTAATGTGTGTTGCATGTTTTCGATGCTTTGATCAAATCTACTTGTATATGGGTTATGTTAAAGAGGTTGTTATAACTTTGTATTTAATCAACCAAATGAAATATTCATTGTATAAGTAACAAACACAGATATAGATGTAACAAAGCTTGTAAGAAATGACATAAAATGGTGGGAATGACATGGTGACATGTCAATTTTGACATATTTCCTGGAACTAGATGAAGGCGAAAATGATAAAGTTTGGCTAATGTAAACTAATACAACATAGTCATTCGCGTTGTCAATTTTATCATAAAACAACCAATCGTCGATTCAATTCATTTTCAATCAACTTTATTTTAAAAAGCTTTTTAATTTTAATCAAATAACACAAAAGGAAACTATTGTTATAATCACAATTTCCTTATAACAGGTAAAAATGACTAAAGCTTATTATTTGTCCGCCATTTGCATTTCGTTTCCATTAAACGCTCCAAAATGCCGTGAGTGACAAAACAGCGGAAGTTCTGATTTCAATCGACTAAGCTTTCAATAAAAACTATTACTAATGGTTGTCGAATTGTTAAACTGTTTTTTTTTCAAACCCCAATTTGTAGTATTTTACGAGACGAGATAATGCTACCGTTGGACTTTTAGAAAAATCTTGAATTGTCTGCGCCTTCTGAAAAAGTGACAGTAATGGCGCATTTACATTAAGTCGGTTAGACCGTATTCGGCTGCAGGCCGTATTCGGTCACCGACTAATATAAACAGGTATTCGTTTGGCCGTATTCGGTTTGGCCGTATTCGGTCGAGCCCGTTGTCGGTGTCGAGTGCGCCGTGCCGCGCCCGTCGCCAATCAAGTCGCCGAATTCGGTTAACCGACCAATGTAAACAACTCAATTTAGGTGAGCGTTTCAGTTAAACCGAATGCGGCCGCCGCCTTCGGTGACCGACCTCAAACCGACCTAATGTAAATGAGCCATAAGGACTCTTTTATATTAGTGAGATAACTGATGCCCGCGGTTTTGCCCGCGTTACAAATTCTATATTAAAACCTTCCTCGAGAACCACTCTATGCTTTGGAGTACAGCATCGAAATCGTTGTAGTTGTTTTTGAGTTTATCGCGAACAGACAGATAGATAGACGCGGCGGAGGACCCTGTTTTATAATAATTATGTAGTGATTTAGGTACCTAGGTACTATGTGCTTCCGATTTAGGCTGTTGCCAAGTATAGCTTGTAAGTTCAGTTAGTTACCTACACAGAAAGTATCTACTATTATCTGGATAAAAATGATAAAACGATATATTTTAAAAGACAAATCGGAAATTGCAGATTGTAACAATTGTTTCCTTTGACCAATTCAAAATTACATTAGATCGATTGATCACGCGGGATCTGCCTGAGTGGGATGAGTTTACTAAAAAACCAGTGTTCACAGTTGACTGTATCAAATCGGCCAAATAGGTTCCTTGTCATATTTTGTTTTGTATTTGTAGGTAAACGGAAAACGATATATACTTATATGTGTAGGTAGTTTCTATTTAAATTCCCTTAATCTCTTTAAACCTGCAGACCTTTTTTCCTGTGAAAACGCATGATTAGTTTTATACCAGTTTGATTTTCATTGGTCTAATTGGATGACAAGAATGATTCGGTTCACAAATAAATGGTCCAATATGTTCACCGCAAATACCACGAAACAGTTATAATATCGAAAGCTGTATCCACTGTAGTTTTCCCCGAGACTGGTCGAGTTAAGTGAGATGTACAGCTTGCCAAGTTGCACTCTCCGACAGTTAGCAAGCTATGTAGCAATTTGACGCCACGCTGGGCCACTGGGTGCCAATCTGTAACGCATCACAGATCGCCTGAATACCTATATATGGCTATCATAGTGTGACATCTCATTTGTGTATTTCTTAAGCAATGGAACTGAAAGTGGTGGTTTGGTTCGCACTGATGCAACTAAGTATCGAGTTACAGTAACTTGTCTAACTTATAAACTAGATTTTACTTAGCTGTATGACCACATTGCAGAACAAAAACCTCTTCATATTCAAATAAAGAACAAGCTGACAAGTTCCTACCATTATCTATTTCGGACGTCCGAATCCAGTGTTCCAATTTCGTGAAACACTTGAAATGACAGCTGTCATTTTGACGTTTCAGGTTCAATAGTTAACCATTCAGCTTGATTGGTCTACCGGTGGTAAGTACTACTCAACTACAGTAGCAAGAGGTCCTGGATAAGGAATTTCTCATTTGATGGAAATAGGCCCCTGCATGCATTACGTGGTACTGAGTCATGACTAGCAAAATGTAGGTACTTAGCAGAGAAAACGGTCATAAAGTTTTCAATTAGAAAGAAAGAAAAAGCATTTATATTAGCTCAAAAGGACAAAACACACGAAGACAAAAAAATGGTTTAATTGTAATTATAACTAATAAAAATAAACACACTTAGTAGAGAAAAAAAGTAAAAATAAAATAAACAAAATTGGTCCTGTGCGTGGCCAAAAGGCTCCCACCTCAGCATTGGATCATTTTAAAAAACTAGATCTCGTTCAAACCAATTTTCGGTGGGAGTTTACATGGTAATGTACATCATATATTTTTTCGATATAGAGTTTCAGTTGAAGTATGGGGACCCCCAAAATTTATTGTTTTTTTTTTCTATTTTTGTGTGAAAATCTTAATGCGGTTCACAGAATACATCTACTTACCAAGTTTCAACAGCATAGTTCTTATAGCTTCGGAAAAAAGTGTCTGTGACATACGGACGGACAGACAAACAGGCAGACAGACATGACGAATCTACAAGGGTTCCGTTTTTGCCATTTGGCTACGGAACCCTAAAAACGTCACAGCACTGATATTCTGATAGGGCCCAATTTCAAGATCCAGAAGACAAATCATGAAAGGATGTTGCCACGCCATTAAAGAATACCTCAGTACAGCTCCATCAATGAACCTTACATAATAACAGCAGTATAATTAACAAAAAAATATCTTTAAAAAAAAACCTGCTTCAATGAAATAATCCTTACAATATCAATCTCGTGGTGTAACGAGGTACATTGACATCGCAGGTGCGCGCGTGCGCAGCACCTTGCGTTCGCTCATGAGATTCAAATGAGATTGTATTGTCTCGCGAGTCTCGGTGTCTCAGAGTCTCGGGCGTTTTTATTGAATGTTTTACGGTGTAATCGGTAAAATAATCGTCTAAATGAAGTCGATTATGTGAAGTGTTTAGTTGTAATGTGAATGTGTCTTTTGATGGAAAGCCGCTATTATATCGTTAATAAAATAAAATAAAGAAAGTACGAAATTAAACTGTTATTTACTCGTAGTTCTGCTATGGTTTAACTATTTAATCCGTTTTGATTTGGTGAAATTAGAAAATTAATTTTCAGTTTTTATTTTTGTCAAGAACAATAGAATTCTTTTATTAAAGGGAATTAGACGACGGGGCTTGGTATCACCAATAACAGTGGAAAACTCAAAAACGTATTACCGTAGGTACCACCGAAAAGGTTAATATATCAACCCTGCTAAAAAGGCGTCTTGTCAAAACTACGTGGGATCTCATAATTGGATTAGTACTAAGGTCCATGTTCACCGAGAAGATAACAGTCTGATTATCTAAAAACAGCTGTCAATGTGACATGTTCCCATACAAAATTGTGTTTTAAACAGCTGTTTTTAGATAACCGTCCGTCATCTTTTTGGTGAACATGGACCTAAATTGGTCACCAACAAATTAACACAACAGGGAAAGATGTACCGGAAGAATATCGAGCACGTTTCCCTAATTATGTTTAAGTCCCATGTCATAGATGGGGAGCTTAATGCCATCAACCGGGCCCAAATTGAGACTCCGTGGCTACTACAGAAAAATTCCTGAGGGAAAAACCCAATACCACTTTACTCGACCGAAGAATAGAACACAGGACTTCAAGCCCAACATTTACGCTTGGAACCACTCGACTTATAAGGTAGTCGAGACCAACAAATGAACAATAGACATGATGACATCGACAGTATAAAAATTAATAAAATAAATAAATAATTATCGCTGGACATTAACACACAGCGCCACCTAGTGCCACACTAAGCAAAGCCTAAGGTCGTGGCGATAGTAATTGATATACTACATAAATATACTTTTTTGTTTGTAAATACATAAAACACACATAAAAATTACAAATCTATTTAGTCAGTTAGAGTATTGGAAAATAATGGACACGTATTTTCTATTTTTGAAAATCAATGAATATTTACAAAGATAAAACGCATCAAAATTCGGGAGTGGGGGCTCGTGCCGTTAGAACGCACTAAAAATTACACCAAGGCGTGACATAATGAGAATTTGAAAAGTGTCGTACTTATCTTCGTCAATTTTAGTCAACTTAACAAAATAAAAATAGGGTTCAAATATTTTTTGATAATCTTACTGACTGACAAATTAGATTGTTTTGTCTGCTACCTTATTCTAACACTGTTTTTAAGCTAACGCGGTTTAAAACTAAACTTATATTGTCACTAACGGGATATCTTCTTTCTTTTGACGACTCGAATGGCGTAGTGGTAGTGACGCTGCCTTACGTTCTTAGGGTCCTGGGTTCGAATCCCGGTAGGAGCAAATGTTTGTGTGATGAGCATGGACATTTGTTTCCGTGTCATGGATGTTTATATGTATAATAAGTATGTATTTACAAACAAAAATGTATATATGTAGTATATCAACTATCTAGTGACCACGACACAAGCTTTGCTTAGTGTGGCACTAGGTGGCGCTGTGTGTTAATGTCCAGTGATATTTATTTATTTTAAAATAAAAAATATGGTTCAAATATTTTTGATAATATAATCTAACTGACTGACGAATTAGATTGTTTTGTCTGCTACCTTATTCTAACAATGTTTTTAAGCTAACGTGGTTTAAAACTAAACTTATATTGTCACTAACGGGATATCTTCTTTCTTATTTCTGTTGCAAGTGCCGTGATCGCGGGTTGTCCGTCGAAATATCGGGAGCTCATAATAAATATAAAATAAATAAATAAATATCGCTGGACATTACACACAGCGCCATCTAGTGCCACAATAAGCAACGAGGCTTATTTCGTGGACCCCAGATAGTTGATATATACTACATAGATACTTTTTGTTTGTAAATACATAGGTACTTATAATACATACAAACATCCATGACTCGGAAACAAATGTCCATGCTCATCACACAAACATTTGCTCCTACCGGGACTTTAAGATCGTAAGGCAGCCTCACTACCACTACGCCATTCGGGTCATTCAATCATTAACAATCACGGAAGATATCCCGTAAGTGACAATATAAGTTTACCCTATTCTATCCTGTACAAGCAATAGAAGACTTGCAATTTAACTTAACCAATGCAAATGGATAACATTCTTCGGATACGCGCCATAGATCAATAAGAACCTAATAAGATTCAATCACCATTGTCTCACGTTTTTTCATACTAAACCACTAGTTTTTATTGAAAGCGATATGCGATTGTAGTATGCTTGAGTTTTTATTGTGAGGCGATTTGAATTCCCAATCAATTGCACTTCTGGTCGATTGATTTTTAATCGCTCGATTAGCATATTAACTAAAGGGGTTTAGGCTACCCATGTCTAATCAGCATTGCACATTGTTAACCAGGGATTTTCGAATAGGCAACTCCCACACTGTCCCTAACCAACCAACCAACTAACCAACCCAACCAACTCCAATCAACCAACCCATCAACCGACTCGTCATCATCAACATTTTCCAGCCCTTATCCCAATTTATTTGGGATCGGCGAAGAATGTCTTCTTCGTCCATTCATCTCTATTACTCATCATCTCAGCGGCGGTCATTTCCTACCATTGGAACTCCTTCCAACAGTCAAAATCTATACAGGTTAAAAATCAGCTGTTCCCTACATTTATGTTCGCATAACTCGTCAAAATGTAGGGAACAGCTGATTTTTTTTTCGCGATTTCAAGGTTCGTCCCATAGAATAAGTTGTTCAAAATGATGAGTACAATGACCCCTTTTCGGGTTTAGTATAAACAAAAAATAATGTTGTATAGTGGGCGTGGTTGGTTGCCAACCAGAACTGCACCAATGTAATGAACCCCTGTCCGAAACCAGAGAATTTTTCGAAGCAAAATTCGTTTCCTAAACTATTCCAAAAGCGCCAAAATAACTTCTAAATCTGTTAAAGCTAAGCTGATGCCCACGAACGTCGTCCGCCAGTAAAAGTCCCGTCAAAATCGGTACAACCGTTTCGGAGATACATTCAGTAAAAAGCTGATATTTTGAAATTACATACAGAAACTTCAATTTTATTTATTTGTATAGATATAGATCAGTAGCCGCAGCGGGTAGAGCACAGGTAACTGCACAAATTCAACTAGTTGATATTGATGAACGGATGGCTGATGGGGCTGAAAAGTTCTGGAGTGGCGCCCGCGAACCGGAAGACGATGCATTGGAAGACCTCCCATTAGGTGGACCGATGACCTGGTGAAGGTTGCTGGAATCCGTTGGATGCGAGTCGCACGGGACCGGTCAAAGTGGCGACACTTGGGGGAGGCCTATGTCCAGCAGTAGACGTCTTTCGGCTGAAATGATGATGATGATGATTGATGTAGAGCAAGGCAAGAAAGAAGACGGGAATGACGAAAGCGTTCATTTATAGCAGATTTTCTAAGTACTCTTGATCCATACTTTCGAATCATTCCCACTAGTTCTACTACAATCACCATAAACTGTCCCACGACTTTGTACCACCTGAAATTGTAGGAGTAGTGGGAGTAAAAATCTGTAATAATATAGGTCCAACAGTAGAAACAGTTGCAAAAGTTGCATCATCATCTGTCTAGCCTTTACCCAACTATGTTGGGGTCGGCTTCCAGTCTAACCTGATGCAACTGAACAACAAAAAACAAAATAATGGTACATTTTGTTTTTACATGGAGCGACTGCCTATCTGACCTCCACAACTCGGTTAGTACTGGGTAGTACGATACACGTTGGTAAGACTGCAAGTTGTCGGACTTGTCAAAGTCAAAGATCTACTGTTGATCTTATGACAGCTGGGACCAACAGCTTAACATGCACGGTGGTATCTCGGTATAGGCTTAATCTAAAGATCGACCCGAGCGGCTGTTATTATTTAGTCACGAGCTCCTCGTGCAAAGTTGCATACTACAAACAATTTGCCATTTTTTAGTTCGCATATTGTAATTAAACATTAAAAACTGCAGACAATAAAATGATTCAACAAGTACTCGTGACTCACACGTCTGTCTGTCACGGCGGTCGGAATGTTTTGAATATTTTTGTATTAATCTCCCCTTCGCAGACTCTGAGTCATGCGCGTACGCATATATACGCATAATACGAATTTAGTAATTAATTTGTTGTGGTTACGGTTCATCGTATGATTGGAGCTGTTGAACGTTGAATGGAACTACCTATGTATTGAATGTTGCATCGTTTCTGATAGCAAAGCTTCAATGCCTGCAATCTATACTAGAATAATAATTAACAACTGTTTGTATACATACAGGAGGTAAACATCGGAACTACTGATCCCAATTCGAGTATACTTTCAGTAGTAACGGGAAGCGAACATAATTCCCGAGTGCCATAAACTACTTACCTACATTTAAAACGTTCCCGTGCGTTAATTTCCGTACCTACTTATTTAATGGGAGCGAAGTCGGGAGCAAAAGTTATAGTGTCTAAAAATAATTTAAGTACCAGGCAGACAGGTAGAGTAGAAGTATTCATCATTCTCTCGCCCTTATCTCATTTTATTTAGCGTTGGTGCAGTATGACTCTTCTTCCATACTCCTCTATTTTTCGTCATCTCATCAGACACTTCTTTTCTAACCATATCATTCTTAACACAGTCCATCCATCGTTACTTTGGTCTTCCTCTACTCAAATACCCGTCCACATTCATACTCAAAACTTTTGTCACGACATTTTCCTCATTCCTCCGCATCACATGCCCATACCACGACAACCGCTTACCACACAACTAAGTACAATGGGTTTGGATTAAGAGAAAAGCTTTATTTAAAATTATGGTTGAACAGTGATGTTGATTGTTGAGTTCTTATTTATTTATTTAAACTTCATGTTTGAGTGGTACATAGGCGGACTTAATGCCACAAGGCATTCTCTACCAGTCAACCTTTGGGTCAAATAAGACAGTATTGTGTGTGATAGAGTAAAATAAAAATACCTTTTAAAGCATAAAATAAAAACACATAAATAGGTATACATACTAATACATATATAGGCATATAAATAAACTAATATGTATTAACAAAAAAAAAAAAAAAAGACCGAAAACCGACAAACCTTATAATAATTAATATGACTATAATGAATGCTGAGAAGAAAACAATTTGGTCGGACTTTAAATAGAACTTCCGAACTGCTCTTTTGAAAGCCAATTTGCTTGCAGCTTTTTTAATGGCAAGAGGTAGGCCATTCCAGAGATTTATAGTGGAGACAGCATATGAAGAGGACATAAAACCAGAACGGTGAGAGGGGTCTTATTGTAATGATAAGGAGGAACCTTAGGAACATAGATACTTGTGTAATAAGTAATTCATGTTTTTTAGATATTGTCCGAGTCGCATAGAGCGATTACGTCAAGGAGAGGACTTTGTTCTTTCGCTCAGAGGATAAGGAACTACTTACTATAAATAATAATCACCATGACCTATTTTATTTATAAACTACTTACTTATTTAATAGTTTATTGTTATTCTTGGCCAGTGTATCATGCATACGCAAATTAAAGTAATTTACAGAGGCTGCTGTCCATGGAGTTTCTTGCCCGTTCTTCTCCATAGATCTATCGCCCCTACTGCCGAAAACTAGGTTCAACTTTCTTACTTAGTGACCGATCTAATATTGTAAAACGTTAGTCAATGATGACTGAAAATTTAAAAGTAAGTACCCATAAATGGTTTAAATAATTAAAATAAATGTTTTGAGTTCCAATTTTTGTAACTTCCACATAAGATAGCTGATATATACTCGTACTTAAAACAGCCAGACTGACAGACGCCACGAATGTAAAAAAGCGGCCAAGTGCGAGTCGGACTCGCCCATGAAGGGTTCCGTAGCAGCAAGTAACATAATATAAAAGATGATGTATAAAAAAACTACGTACTAGGTCTCGTTCAAACCAATTTTTGGTGGAAGTTTACATGGTAAGTAATGTACATCATATATTTTTTTTTAGTTTTATCATTCTCTTATTTTAGAAGTTACTGGGGGAGGGGGGGGGGACATATTTTACCACTTTGGAAGTGTCTCTCGCGCAAACTATTCAGTTTCCAAAAAAAATGACATTAGAAACCTCAACATCATTTATGAAGACCTATCCATAGATCCACACGTATGGGTGTGATGAAAAAAATTGAGTTTAAGTTGTTTGTTGTATGTTACCCCCAAAATTTATTGTTTTTTTTTTCTATTTTAGTGTGAAAATCTCCATGCGGAACACAGAATACATCTACTTACCAAGTTTCAACATCACAGTTCTTATTGTTTCGGAATAAAGTAGCTGTGACATACGGACGGACAGACAGACAGACATGACGAATCCATAAATGTTCCGTTTTTTCCCATTTGGCTACAGAACCCTAAAAATACGAGTCAAATTAAGTGGGTAATTCACTCGATTCGGTTTCCAGTCTAACCGAATGCTACTGAATACCAGCATTTTACATGGAGCGACTGCCTATCTGATCTCCTCAACCCAGTTAATACTGGGCAATTCGATACCCCTTCGTAACACTATCAGACTTTCTGCCAACTGACTGTACCAGTAATTACTGTCAAAGATCTACATACGACAGCCGGAATCGTCGACTTGACGTGCCTTCCGAGGCACGAAGGAAACTCGGTATGTAAAGGGTGGTCACCATTCCACGGACCAACCTAGGAATGCGAAGCTTAACCTGTAGATCGAATGTTATTATTTAGACTCAAGTTCCACAAAACCACCATCGACACTAATACTTCTTTCTCTTCATGTTTTCTTTCAAAACAAATCGGTAAAAATCGTCCAATAAACTTTGACATTTGAGCAAGATTCCTGGTCGTAACGGCCACGAGGGCTCCCCATCGGCTAGATACTAGCAGATAGTGATGGGCAGTTAAATCCCGCAGCTGCCGTGTGCCGTGTGCCGCCCACCTGCCGCTCATACGGATTTCCCGGACGATGACCCAACACTAGGGGCTAGGGACGTTGCGTATCGAGATTATTGGAGTTTGTGTTGCCACATTATTGTTGATAGTGTTTTTTTTTTCTTATATGAATTTGACGAGTTGTTTTTTTTTTTCTTATTGTTTGGGTGATTCGTTTGCTGGCAAGTTCTTTACTAAAATCTAATTAGGAATTTGCATTACATGTTACAAATCATATTTCAAGATCCTTTGGTGCAGAATACGGACAGATTTATTTCCAACTATGTAGTTTTAAGCTCGCGGCTTCGTCCATGGGTAATTGTCCCACGAAATCATAAATTAATCCAGGTTGTAAACTTCTACCAAATTTTATCCAAATCCGCTCAGTACCTTTTGCGCAAAAGAGTAATAAACATCCAGACATCTATTATCCATACATTCTCAACTTTCGCATTTATAATTTATGTACGATTGCTTTTCTAGTATCAATCAAATTGTGAACCATCCCAATTTTAACAATTATGAAAAAAGGAAAACATGGAAGGTCTACATGAAAAAGGTCAACAAGAAAGATAATTTATGTTGAGTGTGATAATAGAAATACAAAATACTTTAAAAGCTGTTAATAATTGTATAGACCACAGAGTTAATGCAAGACCCCGAAAACGAGATAGCTATCTACCTTTAATTCTTTGTTTCCAGACATGACACCACCAGCTTGCAAGCCATTATTTTTATCACAAAGAACATTTCACCGAAGCGCGAACATATCGATTTAATAAAAATGATAATAATATCATTATGTTAAATGAAACCTCATTAGTCTTTACTGCCATATTCGTTCATTTGCGAAAAAAAAACCAAATACTGTTTAAGAAACACATAATTAAGAAATAAAAGCCATAAAAAATAAATTTCGTCCTTTATAAATATTAAATTTCGATCACCATAAAAGCTAATTTAAATAAAAACGAAGGACATTGTAACTTTTGGAGTCTTTGAAGTCACTATGGTCAAATTAAGGTCTCTGGGTCAGATACGGTAGTTTTTGACAAACAACAGGTGCATTTAATAATATATATTCCAGGTGTAAATTTAACGAAAACATTGACATGTATTAAAGTCGATTTTTACTTACTGATTAACTGTAAGCTGGTTCTCCATAAAGGGTTGCGAAGGCTACGGATTTAAAGGTGTGTTGCATAATTCTGGATGACTCACCAAGAGTAACCTTTTCCTTGGCTATGCTGGCTTGGCTTCCAGTCTGGCAGACTTTGGGACTCCGAAAAAACCAGACTGATAAAATTTTAGAGGAGACGGCTGAGGTTTTACTCAGTTTCTATAAGTAATAGGAAGATACTCATGTTTGTCTTGGTATGGACATGGACATGAGGAAGGATGAAATGCACGTGACTAAAAAAATAGTGATAGACATGAATGTTGATGGATGGAGAGAAGAAGGCAGAATGAAAGAGAAAGGAGTAAATGATGCTTTGACTTCTAACAGGGGAGAATGGAAGCAGAAAATTTGTTGTACGAACCCCTAGTAGAATGGGCCAAGGGAATATAAAGAGGATGATTCCCGTGTTTTAGATAGAGACGGACGACGACAAAAATCAGGATTATCAGGATTTTACAAACGCAAGAGTAAGTAGACTAATAGAATCAGGGTCTTTAATTTATTATTGAAGAGTCCAACAAGAATATCCTTACAAGCTTCCAAGACCGTCCTGAACCTTCAAAAATACCACTAGAACGCATAAACAACAATTATTCTTATAAGAACGTAAAAAAACCCATTAAATTCATAGCTCATCATCCCGATTTGGACAAACAAATCCTCGGCAACAAAAAACGTTAAAAAGCCGCCACTCCGCCAGGTAGCGATCAGCTGGGCAGCAGGTTGTTGCGGACGTGCGCGTGCGACGAGATGAGAGGCGCGTCTGTGTGCGCCGACAGATGCTGCGAACATCTGCCGCGGCGCGTGCGCAGGTTAACGGAGGAAAGAGTTTTGATACTTGGCTTGTTGATGAAATCCTTAATCACTTGTAAAAGATGAAACTAATTTTGCACACTGTTAACTTTACTGTTTGATGTGGACTATTAAACATAGATAAATGTATAGGAACTGGTTCTCTGACCTCACCATGATCATAGCATCTCAGCTAAAACGAGTTCTCTGCTACACGGGGTCTCTGCTGTTTGTGTATGTGAGTCTAAAAGTAAGTATGGCTCTTCTTCAGGCATTTTCGGGATGTCGGGAACCTTATTTCTGATTCAATCTTATTTGTTGTCATGTTTTTCTAGACAGAGCAGTTCTTTCAGTAAATATTGTTTCTATGGTTAATATTTCTCTACCAGTTAAACAAACTGCAAATACCAATTTGGTTTCGGGATCACTTAGGAGAGAACCTTTTCAACAAGATTGAAAATAATTGAAATAAGGATTTCGTTGGTTCATGGGAAACTACGTCTTCATTATCAGTGATATAACGGCACTTAGTCTAGGCAAACTCTTTTGGTCTATATAAAGAATTATCATCATCATGTTTCGACAGCACGGTCGGCGCTCTGTTGTTCCGGGTCTCGCTATTTGTGTAGGTATGTGTATTTAAATGATTGTAAACGCACCCACGATACAGGAGAAATTCCTAGCGTAAACATGTTTTCTAAACTTAGCCATCCTTGTTCCATCTACTGCTATGCAAAGGGTTCCTTCCTTTTATTCTTCCTACGTCCACGCAACTCTGAAGCAGGTCTTACCCGTGATCTTCTAAATTCATCCCGGCTGCCAACACCTTGTCCTACAGTCTCTCTTTGACTATTCAGTGAGGGCTCTCTTACAAAAGTATCAAGATGAGTGCGTCACGGTCGCTCATCGGTCAGCTGCTTCGCAGGCAGCGCGCGCATCTCGCGTCTGTCTGTCTGTGTGTCGGTGAGGCTGCACACCACTGGACAGAGCATGAGAGGGTAGCGGGGAACAGCATAGTAACATTAGCAACGTAACTGGAATTATGTTTTGGATATGTGTTTTCCCGGAAGTGCTTAAGATTAGGCCCTAAACGTGATGATCTCGCTGGATTTTTATGAAGGGGTGGGCACCCCTTAAACAATTATTCTAACAGATAATAACAATACTATCGTCATTAATCTAAGTCCTTATTTAGAACGTTGATATTTATGCTGCAGACATATCTATGGTCATACGTTAGTGATATCGGATTTTTCCACCAACATCATCTCAGTAGCAACCGGCTAGATTTGTGCCTGGATGATTGATGACAACAAATACCCCCCCCCTCCCCTAATCTCCCCCCTCAACTTAAACATAACTGGAAAAATATGGACATACCTCAGGTAAATCTCTGGAGTTCTAACTAACCCATCGGCGGACAAAAGCGTCATTATTATGATGCTATGATAAGAAGCCCAAGATGTGTAAGAAATGGTTACCGTCAATGATAACCTTTGTACTGAAAACACCTCATTTTACCCGATCTCAGCAACAACAAAGGTGTAACCCGCTAGCGCTCACAACTCGCGCTACAGTGAGTCACCACGACATTGACCGCGCAGTCTCTCTATAATTACAACGTTACATCTCATGCGCGTGCGCGTGCGTCACTCGTCCACCTTTACGTTACCGCTTACCGCAGTTATGTCAACGAAATGCGATAATAACTAGAGTTAGATAGCTGAAAGATGTTCTGTGATAGCGGGGAACAGTCAGCTGCCGTCTGCTACTAGCCAACTGAGAAGTAGAAACAAAAGAGAATCAACTCTTTATAATTATTAAGAATTTTGTTCTTACTACTAAAGTACAAAAAAAAACTGTTGATTCTGGTCATAAGGAGTAGAAAAATATCTTCTTTTATCTTTTTGTGCCGTGCTTGGTGTACCCTTCACTTTCGTACCTTGAAATCTATACTCGGATCAAACTGAAAAAGCCAAACTGAACCTCCTCGAAATGGCTTCTTCGACGTATTTCTATTCAAATTTAGAATCATTTAAAACGAACGAAACGTTAACTATATCCTGTTTCAAATTAAAAGAATGTTTAAAAATAATTGTAGGAAGTAACAAAAAGTATCTCAAACAGTCGATATCCTGTTGGCCCGTGCCATAGACAAAAACTGAGGTTATGGCCAGTTGCTCGTCTGGGATCTATGGTTCTATTTATTTTACTTTTTTATTCAATTGTGAGATTCGATGCAGGAGCTAGTTGATTAATAGGAGGGCACACTATTTCAATCTTAGGGTTGAACCGACGATTCATTTATTGCTTCTGTTTAAAAGAGCCGGCGCACAGTGGGTCGAAACGATGATTTTAGTGACTTAGGGATCAATTTCGTTTTTTAACATTTTTTTTTATGCGGATCGATAGAACTCATTAACCTCAATAATAACTGTTCTGATGCGTTTTTTCCTAAACTGGCTCCTTTGGGTCGAAAAATGCATTTTGTTATTTTTTTGTATGGAGCGGGTCAAATTAAATTAAATTCCTGCTGAGTGGCGAGTGATCCCGCTTTGAAACTATATTTTTCTTAAAGCTTGTCCAGTCTGCTATCATTTGATGCTTTGAACATTTGCCTAAAGTTGCAACACTGCCAAATAAATGGATCGAAAAAAATGAAAATATACATTGAATCAAAAGCTTCATTTTTTATTTTCGCATGTTCTTTTAAGTTATAATTGATATAGAATAGTAAGTCAAAGCACTTAATAATACACAGAGTTACTTAAACACCAACGACAATACATGAAAAGGTGCCAAATTTGCTTGAATTTACTAAGTACGTATTATTGAAAAACGTGGATCTATTCATTTCTATTTGTTTATTTAATGAGCTTACAAAATCTTTAAATTAGATTTAATACTGAATAGTAAATAAAGACACATACAAATACAAATTTACTAAAGGTAAAAACTTAAAACTAACTAAACAACAACAAATTTACTACTTCCTTTCAGTCATGAACTCATGACGTACAAGCTAATAAAAAAAAAACAAGAAATTTACAATCTACCAATAAACTTATTCACTATCGCTTAGCTATCTTGTAAATTATATACATCAATAAAATCTAAATAAGATTCTGAAGGAAAACTCAGCAGAAGCTCTTTGACTTTTGGAGAGAGAACCATTCTATTTTCATGCTTAACTTCTACTTGGTGGATTCTTGTTGGCTGACGTCTTTCTATTTCTTCTGTAATGTTACCCTTTATAGTTGCCACTGTTGTCTGGGTTTCTTTGGTAAATTTAAAACATTATCGGACGACACTAGAAAGTCGATGATGGTCGGTCGTTTTCCCAAATAATTGTTCCTTCAGATTGTTGAGGCCTTATACGTACTAGAAACTAGACTGGCAAAATAGTAGAGTCATGATCACTCTGTCTCAGTCGTTTGTTTGTAATTGCTTTGACCTGAGGCTCCATCAAAGCCCCCTTTTCTTATAAGCAGTAACCCTGTTGCCGAGTCCAAATCCAAAGCAATTACATCTAAAAGCCTAGAAACCGTCAAATTGAGTAATGCTTGCAGTTTAATAGCAGCTCGTTCTTCAGTTATGGTGATGTCTTCTTTCCCTGGATAACATTTTGATTTTGCTTGCTTGATTTTATAATAAGAAGGGTATAAATCAGACCCATTTTCACTTGCTGCTTCTCTTAGGCTTATATATTGCCACTTACTTAATTTAAGTGAAACTAATAAAGCCAGTGTCTTATCGAGTGAATATGTACAACTGTTTGTGCTTAAGTTGCACTTAAACACTGCTTCACTTTTTCTATATCTTCGGGGTGATTTAGCAAATGGTTCATATTTTTCCTACATCCTCGTTTCCAGTGTTTCTTAAACTAGCAATTGTAGTATTTGTTTATTTGATCAACGCGTCTTCGTTTTTGCCTGGAGCCTAATTCTTCGAAAGGTTTTCGAGGTGTAAATGTAGATGTTGAAGCTTCTGTAGTAGCTGGTGGTAGGTTTCAACATCTTCAATATTACACATCTCGAGCCTTTCCTGTTCAGTGTTCACAGTTTCAGGTATTACTCCTTGGGGCCAATTATAAATATACACGTTTTTCAATAATACGTACTTAGTAAATTCAAGCAAATTTCGTTTAAAAAAAATCGACTACTCATGCAAAACTCCATCAGCTGTTCGGAAATATGTATGGAGAGTTGATTTTTTTTTCTCCGTTTTCGGAAAAGTCGTAGAACAAATGTTGTTGTTTAAGATGTCAGTAATCTGTTCCTGCGAGGTTGTTGGTGTTTTACAAATAACCCTGTATATCAATAAATAAACAAATAGAAATGAATAGATCCACGTTTTTCAATAATACGTACTTAGTAAATTCAAGCAAATTTGGCACCTTTTCATGTATTGTCGTTAGTGTTTAAGTAACTCTGTGTATTATTAAGTGCTTTGACTTACTATTCTATATCAATTATAACTTAAAAGAACATGCGAAAATAAAAAATGAAGCTTTTGATTCAATGTATTATTTCATTTTTTTCGATCCATTTATTTGGCAGTGTTGCAACTTTAGGCAAATGTTCAAAGCATCAAATGATAGCAGACTGGACAAGCTTTAAGAAAAATTTAGTTTCAAAGCGGGATCACTCGCCACTCAACAGGAATTTAATTTAATTTGACCCGCTCCATACAAAAAAATAACAAAATGCATTTTTCGACCCAAAGGAGCCAGTTTAGGAAAAAACGCATCAGAACAGTTATTATAGAGGTTAATGAGTTCTATCGATCCGCATAAAAAAAATGTAAAAAAACGAAGTTGATCCCTAAGTCACTAAAATCATCGTTTCGACCCACTGTGCGGCGTTATTTTACAAAGTCCACGAAATTATTACGCACGACAACCAATCAAGCTATACAAAACCAGTTAATGCGGATCTCTCATTGTGCGGAAAATCTAATATAAAGCAAGGTCATGTTATACTGGCAATGTTTAGTTTGATGTGTCGCCCTATACTTATACCTAAGATATATGACGTATAGTACGCGCACGACCTCCGAGGAATCGGTGGCTACCTAAGCTACCTTCGAAGAATGATTTCAAAATTTAGTTCGCGCGGAGTGCTAAATTGTGAAATCATTAATTCTATTCACCACCGATGATTTAAGTTAGCCACCGATTCTACCGAGGATTATAAATTTGTAACTGGTGTGTGAGATTTAGAAAATAAAACACCAAATCCACACCCGGGTTTAACTTAACGAAAACCTGTTGTACCAATTAGGCACAGACCAATAATGAGTCACATTCAGGATAAATTAATAATATTCAGGTTGATAAAACAAAGAAAGTAAGAATAGACTAGGCAGCCAACCTCGATCTTAACGTCTAGACTTCTTGATGACTCAGCATTCTATTTCTACACTTATGTCCATGGCAGATCACCGATTGACCGCATCTAACGCCAGCAGTTTGTCTGTCTACCTGTTAGCCCGTCCGTCAGCGGGGAGAGAACAATGTGATGCTACAAAAAAAACTGGAGAAATTAACGGAACCACACAAAAACTCCGACGACAGATGCTGACAAAGGGTGTACAGGTGAGTGCTTAAGACTTTTAGTACATGAATTAATTCTAATTAAAATAAAAGCTATTAAAACTGGCTACTTACTTAAAAACGATTTTTTAGGTGATTTCATTGGAGGAAATATTTAACAAAAAGGATGAAATGGCGACAGGTCACTGAAACAACTTTTGACTCACGGATGCCCCTCTAGTTAAAGGCGAAAATATACAGGACCGTGATTAGACCTGTCGTACTGTATAGATCAGAATACTTGGCTATGAAGAAGATGGATGAAAAACAATTATATGGATGGATATCTGGAATGACAGGAATGGATAAAGTACATAAGGATGCCGGATGCGGGAAGGGTGGATGGATGTCGTAGGTATGGATTGTTACAGAAAAAATAAAAGGAAGTAGTTTGTCTTGATATGAACATGATGTATTTATGGGGGATGAAACGCATGTGACTAAAAGAGTTATGGACATAAATATTGACGGATAGAGAAGGAGAGGAAGGCCTATGAAAAAATGAATGGATTGTGTGAAGACTGAAACGAAAGATAAATGAATAAATGATGTCGTGAGGTCTGACAGGGGAGAATGGAAAAAGAACGTGTTGCGCCGACCTCAAATAGAATGGGACGCAGGAAGATGATGTAAAAATAATTGACGGAAATATGATTGTTGTAACAGAGTATACGTATTTCTATATACAGAAGACAAGTCAAGTCTACCATTATAAGTAGATAGACCGAAACATATCTTTAGTTACAGCAGCCCTTTGGAATGTCAGCTCCTCTTCCAACTTTACCAGACCTGTATCACACCAATAGCTACTCATCATTCGTGGTTTTAAACGTTGCACTAAGGAATATCAGATTAATAAATCATTTATCAACACTACCGTCACTACCAGTACCGGAAGTCAGTCGGTGTCGGCACGAGCTACGGACCGGTAAAAAGTAGTCGATTGTATTACCTCGATCGACGAGCACCATAGACTACCGCCTTCTTATTGTTGCATCTTAAAGCGTTACTAAGGAGGCGGTGATTAACAAATTGGTGAGGTTAAAAACCAGGACATGGCTATATAGCTATACATTAAGTTAGTACGTGGGTATACTAGGTGTTCTAACTCAAGAGCAAAGAAACGATGTGTGGACTGTGTAAAGGATTATGTGGTAAGAAAGTAGGTGTCTGATGAGATGACAAATAATAAAGAAGTATGGAAAGAGATATGCTAAACAGTCCCTAAATAAATTGGGATAGTACAAGGATAGGAGAATGATGACGGGTAGATGTTCTGACTATTCAAATTTGAAGATCAGCCTCTACTGGTCATCGTTTTGTGTGGTAAAAAAATATGGCAAAGTATTACTTTGGCAAAACTAATTAAACTAAAATGGTTATGCCAAAGTTATAGTAGGAAAATGAACATTACGAAAAGAAGGGATCCCTGCCTAATTTGGTGTCAGAGTTTTTATGCCACCTGTTATCACCTGTAGGGCTCTGACTTGGCTTTATTTTTTGGCCATCGAGTAATATCTTTCAGGCGTGCTGATTTCCTCTCGATGTTTTCCTTCACCAAGGTAAGTTATGAAAAAAAGTCAGAGGTGCGTCTCTTGGATTCGAACTCCAGACCTATAACTATTCCATCCACTGCTCCCAAACTTTTTTTTGCTCGTCCTAGCATTTCATACTATTTCAGAACTGATTCAAGACAGTGACTCGCTCTCTTGAGACTATTAAGACTTCTAGAGTCTATCATTAGCCAATCATTAACTTACATTAATTACAAAATGAACAAAAGACACTACCGGGACCGCGTCCAAAATTAAAAGAAACACATCCATACATCCTTGAACCCAACAATTATTGCCAAAATTAACAAAAGACATTAATGCCCGGCAGGCAAACCGACCACGATATAATTGGTAGAGAGTTGCACATCTGTCGAGACACTTTCCCTTGTTAAGGACGTAATATGCATGTCACCGTAAAATTGACAAATACGTTATATTACAATGTAACGTGTTTCTCTCTAGCGATATAGTAAACTCTCGAAATATTCTCGGAAGTATCTCTGCCCCCATTATCGGGATTTGGGGCACCCCCCCGTTAGGTTAGTTAGGTTCCTTTAAACCCTGCACTCGGAAATAGGGGCCCCGCGCTGCGAGGCTCCTTCGACTACGCTTTTTAGGGGAATATAAAGTGTTTTAAGGTTAGGTTATATTAATTGGTATTTCTCAGGAATGGTACATTATCTTTTCATGAGAGTGGTACCACTGGGCAAGGGGGACCCCTCCTTCCCTCCACGCCGCGTGAGTTGACTACCATCGCATGCACTTCACGAAAAATAATGAGTTTTATTGTAAGCAGTATGTTTGTTTGACAATATTTCGAGAGTTTACAAAATTGCTAGAGAGATAACAATATAACATGTTAACAATTTTACGGTGACATGCATACTATTCGGAAATGTTGTTTAAAAAGATGTGTTCTGTGTTTCCAGAATGTGCAGATACCCTGGTTGTGTTGCGACGGAATGGCGTGATGAAATGAAATATTTCTTGGGCCAGGAAAATGAAAAAACAGTTCTACAAGTTCTACAAATACGCAAAATATAATTTTGAGGTTCTATAGGAATTGACGAGACCGGCTGATCAACATGTATGGTAAAACTAAAAAAGAGTCATGAATTTCAGTCATCATCGAGAGGGCTTGTGTTGCCTTTCGTTTTGTATAACTAACTTACGTATAACTGTTAGTTAATATGCCTCTTAGCTATCGGTGTTTCTATAAACAAAGTTAAACCTATCCGTGTCACATAACTGTCACTTTATTCATAAAAAGTCAGAGAAAGCTTATCTGTGACGTTTTGTTTCTATCGGTCGGTAAACAAAATGTGAAACAGACAGAGATAGCAACCTACCGATACCTATCGGTAGGTTATTGAAAATAGCCGTAAGTTAATCCTGATAAAAGTTATAGCAACAGAAAACGCTTTGCGTAACTAGTCTAGGATTTCAGATGCGTACGAGTATTTTAAGAGAATCTTATTTCATTTATTTTGTTCAATTTGTAATTACAATATTTTCATGATTCATTTTATTGAACAAAATTTAAAATTCTTAAAATAGACTTTATGGTACTTAATGGTTACAAAGGAGATAGTTTTTTTTGGGCCCACCTGGTCGTTGCATTTATTATTCATAATAACACCAAAAAAAAGTAACCATTTTACTATGGTTTTAAAGGAAATATTACGTAGAAATGAAAACGGAATCTTAAAATCATAATAAATAAGCTATATTATGATATTTTTTTGCGAGTCAAATCATTCCTGTTGTGGTCAATGTCATTTGACAGCAAATACTTACGTGAATAGGGGCGTTTTTCTGTTTACTAAAAAAAGTACGGTACCTATCCGTTGGAAATCATATGTGTTATATAATTATTATAGAATCAGAAAGAATATAAAAATAAATATTATTAAACTATGAGCATTTTTAATGCCATTTTTATAGGTATACACTAAAATCGCATAGGTGGTTTAAACAATCAACGTGGCATGAAACGTTATAAACCCACTTTTTTTGTGATTGACAGACAACTTCATTATTTTGACATTTACTTTTTCTGTTTATTTTGGTTTTCGTAAGTGTTTTTGCAGATTTTTCGCATTTATTCCGGTTAGACAATGCTAAGCTAATTAAACCACTGGAATCTAGAGGTTATAAGGAATAAATCAATGTAAGTTTCATTATTATATGCTAGAATTTATGTGGGAAACTAATCCTCGAACAAAAAAAATTGTCTCCTTTTAAGATTTTTTTTTAACGTGATTTTTTACGATTCTGCTAAAGCGGCCATTTTAGACCCCTAGATATGTCATGTCAATCAGTCTACGTAGGTTCTAAGTTTGTCAACCCAGATTTCTCGTAACCGTAGCCAGTTGATACTCGTATTTTAACAGAAAAACTGTTTTAATTTCTTATTGGAACTAAATTCTGCTATTATATTATCACGCCTGATGGTTTAGGATGACGTGAACATCAAGCACGTTTCAAGATATAAGCACACATAATCTGGTAATTTTACTACTACTTACGTCTTTATTTTAAAGAAAAAAGTGCCACGTCCAGACAAATCTACTCCTTTTTTTTCGGGTGGGAAATCATCAAATGATTTCTCCCTCTCGGGGCGGAGCGGGAGGGAGTAAATCCATCCATGTTCCTTCCCCGCCCTTTACGTTCCAGGGCCACGGTATCTCTTTCGATTTGTCTGGAAATCTACCCTTTTTTTTTTTGGGATGGGAAATCATCAAATGACTTCTCCCACTCTGGGCGGAGCGGGAGGGAGTGTCTCTTACTGACTAAAACCCATCCATGTTCCTTCCTCGCCCTTTACGTTCCAGGGCCCCGGTATCTCTTTCGAACAGGCCCGCAGCCCCGGCAGGCTTCGGCCCTTGCGGGCCCTGGAAATCTACCCTAATTGGAGAATTCAACGAGTGTTAACACGGATACCAAAATAAAGTAGTTATTCCATTAAAACAAAAAAACGTAATCATAGACATCTCTTCTTTCTCTTCTCCTCTTTTTTCCTTCTCTCTGTTCTTTTTAACATATTTTGTAGTTTATGCTTCGTTTTGTCTTTATTGTTTTGTTTTCTTTAGTTTTTAAAGTATTTGGTTTATTTTTTTTCCTTATGTTAACCCAATACCTTTACCTATGTAAATACCTATGTTTAACGAATAAAGATTCTCATTCTGGTTCTAAATATCTATCCCGAAGACCAAAGTACTTGTCCCACTAATCCCACTAATATTTTATAATTACTTATGAAAGTTCTCTGAGCATGGATGGATGTTTGTTCCTCTAGCTCGTAGAAACTACTGAACAGATTAAAATGAAATTTTGTACTTAGATAGTTTATAACCAGGACTTTTTATCCCGGTGGTACGATTTCGTAGGATAATTACCGAACTCAACGCGAGCGAAGCCGCAGATATAAGCTAGTCTATATCAATACTAATATAATCATAATATTATAATGAAGAAAGATTTGTATGTTTGTATGTTCGTAACGAATTAACTCAAAAACGACTGGACCGATTTGTATAATTCTTTCGCCGTTGGAAAGCTACATTCACCCTTAGTAACACAGGCTACATTATTTATCCCCGTACTCCCACGGGAACGGGAACTACGCGGGTGAAACCGCGTGACGTCCGGCAGTTTTAAATATTTTTTACCGATTTTCTTGATAAAACCTCTAGATAATAATAAAGCAAAGCAGGTATTACCGGTTCCTCGTCTTCTATTCAATAATCTACCAAAAAGAACCAAGATAAAATAAATAACTCAGATAAAGTCTGAAATCTCAACAGTATTATACACATCAACATTATATACTTATGTCAACCTCGCCCGGTAGAGGGGACTGGATGCTGCGATCTCGAGCCACGCCCCTCGCGAGATCGACCAATCAGAAGCCAGCATCTCGCTCGACGTCTCTTATGTACAGTATGCTTGTCAATTGAATCTGATGTTGATAATGTATGAGAGGGGAAAATTGTAGGTAGATAAGGTGATAGGGAGAAAGGAGAAATTATAGGGGCAAGTGAGACAGAAGGGAAATTGGGTGGTGGATATTACCTACTTACGTATTTTTTCTGTAGTTTTGATGTGCGAGGTTAGTAGGTTAACGAGAGCTTCCATAATTATGTCTGATTTTTCTTACGTTTTTTGCTCAGTTCTGAGTCAGGTTTTATGTTGATTAAAATGTGATTTTCGGCCGTAATACACATGTAGGTATTTACAGAATGATTATTATTAAAATAATCAATACAATCCTCTTATTTCTTTTAATCCAATTAAATAACTTTATCATGAAATAGTCATTCTATGGAGAGAGGTGTATTAGTGATTTGAATGATTATTAAGTACTTAATCAATATTTATCATGACAGTGACCTGAAAAAGTAAAAAACGTAAAAAAAAAAATCGTGGGCTACCCGCACCCTTTCGAAATCCAACAACGCGCTTTTGATTTAAGTATTGCTTAATGTTAATTATTTATTTATTTAATGCACAATGTGCACAACCAATTTTACACGCTGAGCTTAAAACTAGTGAGTAGGTACGGTCGAAAAAGCTATTTGGTTTACACTTTACAATGTAATTTGTGGGTTAAACTGTATACCAATTAGCTTGTTCGACCATACATAGGTTACGGCGCAGCAAGATAACTTAAAACTAATATTGCAGAGTATCTTTTACTTACTGAGATCATTAGGTTTACATTTAAATATTACTTATATTAATTAATCATAAATCTAGCATAACACAATAATTATGCAATGTAACACAATAAAAATAAAGCCAATATTTTTTTCATGTCGTACATGAACTGCAATTAACGTCAAATTTAAAATCATATTATTTCTACAGTTACCTAACTGTTGTTGTATAATAAAATAAACAACACGGTAACAACCGCTGGAAAGTTTGACTGCGGCTTTTTAGCCGACTGCGTCAGAACGAGGGGTTATTTTCAAAGAAGTTTCGTGAAACAAGTGCTAGTTACTTACTTATAACTGACCTGCGGTTGTCCACACCACGTAAGCAGATGATGTCGTTTCGAAACCTATCGAAATTACACTTAGAGTACCTACCTATTGGTAGGTAGGGTTCCCATGCTCTATACCAAAGTATAAAAAAGACAAGTAGGATATCTTCATATAAACGCACCGCGCTCGGCTTGTATGTGTGCGTCATACTATCTTTAAGTCGCCGCACGCACACTCTAACAAAATCTCGACCCGTGTCTTACTGCCGCCAGTCGAGACTTGCACACCGCACAAAGTTCGCGCGTCACGGCTTAAAGGCATACGTAAATAAATAAAAAATGGGTGATTATCGCAGGAGAACCTATTGCTGTGTGTATGGGTGTCTAAATACTAACAGGAAAGGTTAGCAAGTCGCTTGTTCTAGCATATAATTTATTATTGATGCTGAGATTCCTAGTTATTTTTATGTTGAATTAGTCTTCTATTAGACAGACGAAGTAGGCAGGTCTACTTTCCCACTAGAATGTTAGGTACTTGATCTGACAATAGATTCCCGTTGAGTTATGCCGATTTCTCATTATTTTAGGTAGGTATACCTACCTAAAATACTGAGAAGTAACTAAATCCGTACTTAAAGTTAAAAAATACGTAATTTAAAATGATTGACGAATAGGGTTGACGACAAAAGAAATCTAATTAGGTAGTCCGTCAGTTAGATTATTAATAAATATTTAACCCGTAGGTATTTTTTCTTTTATTACACAAACCAAAATTTACGAACGTGACGTAGTATAATTTTGAATGAGTTCTGACGTCACGAGCCCGCACTCCCGAGTTTTGCTGCGTTTTATCTTAGTATTGACCATTGATTTACAAAACCAAAAAAATACGTGTCCATTATTTTCCAATAGGTACTTACCTTCTTACCGACGGTGTCGGCGACGAGACTCTTTCTCCACAGCAGGGTGCAAGTAATGGCCATACGTAAAATGCATCGTGAGTCGTTTTAGTTTTGAATCAAAATTTTGTGTTTTGATAACTTGTGATAATAATTTTATGTCGTAAATAAGTTTTTTTTATGGTATCTTATTGGAATCTTCATAGTGTTGTGATGAATTAGCATCATCACAATTTTAAAGTCCAATAAGACCAAGAAAAATGTAATTTAAAGTTTTGTGTCACTTAATTACGTAACTTGAAAAGGTGTTTTTTTGTTAATTAAGATATGACGTTGAAATTAGTGTAAAAACGTTGCACTTGGCTTAAAAACGATATCCATGCAAAAATCATGTAAATCGGTCCAGTAGTTTAGGAAATATAAGGTAAAACAAATAGGTAGTAAACATTGTGTTCAGCGTAAATTTTACACTCTTTGTTGTAGAATATTTTTTGATACTTAATAGTCTAAGAGACATAGTTCATCAGAACAATGTTTTGAATGCGTTACATTGCGTTACAATCGTTTGAAAGATAGACCCATCCAAAATGTCCCCTCCCCCTCTAAATTTTAAAATAAGAGATTAAAAAAAAATATGCTGTAGATCTCAATGAAAACCAGACAAAACATTTCTAGGCACTGAATTTAAATATAGCTAAAAGTGACAACCCTGAGACAGCCAAGTACGGTAGGTAATTATAACGCGGATTGAGCTATAGATGCACTACTGCTCCTGTTTTTATACTGTGTCTATACTACGCTTTAGATAGGTAGGTACTTGGGTGATTAAAAATGCTGATTGGACCAACACCTACTAACTTAATAATAAACACAAAATAGAAAGATCGTTGGATTTGAAATGGTACAATGTAGAGATGGTTCCTAACCTATAGTAATGCGACCGGATTTGGATAAAATTTGAAACAAAAAAATCCCGGGAACGTAGGTAACGTTCCCGTCGGACAATAACTGAACTCTACGCAGGCGAAGCCGCGAGTACAAG
The DNA here is from genome assembly GCA_916618015.1 of Xestia c-nigrum. Classification (NCBI taxonomy): domain Eukaryota; kingdom Metazoa; phylum Arthropoda; class Insecta; order Lepidoptera; family Noctuidae; genus Xestia; species Xestia c-nigrum. The sequence continues at coordinate 12,006,819 of OU745248.1, forward strand.
CTAGTTTTTACATAAACTTAATGTTTAGGGTTCCGTAGCCAAATGGCAAAAACGGAACCCTTATAGATTCGTCATGTTTGTCTGTCTCATGTCTGTCCGTCCGTATGTCACAGTCACTTTTTTCCGAAACTATAAGAACTTATGCTGCTGAAACTTGATAAGTAGATGTATTCTATGAACCGTAAGATTTTCACACAAAAATAAAAATAAAACCAATAAATTTTGGGATTCCCCATACTTAGAACTGAAACAAAATGAAAGAACTGAAAAAATTATACTAATATATTTTTTTTCTAAATTGAATAGTTTGCGCGAGAGACACTTCCAAAGTGGTAAAACGTGTGTCCCTTCCCCTGTAACTTCTAAGATAAGAGACTGATAAAAGTATAAAAAATATATAATGTAGGTAGGAGTCAGAACTTCCACCGAAAATTTCATTCAATCTGTTACGGGACCCTTTATGGGCGAGTCCGACTTGCACTTGGCCGCTTTTTTTTCCAGGAATCATATCCACCGTGTTCTCCCCATACCTAGTTTCCGAGAAATTGTGAGTAACCGAAACCGTCATTACGTAGGTATTGCTCATAGGGTTGAGTTGTGTTGGGAAACAATTTCTCTCTGCAGGTAATAACTACCTACACATGAGTCTGTAGTTGTTACACAGGTAGGCGAACACCAATAGCCAGAAAGAGCTTCAAAGTAGTCTTATCATTTACCTATGTAATTTTCACGGATTAATAAACTATAGGCTTTCATCATTGCCCATCACCCTTTTAATTAATGGTCATCTCATTGCATTGCCTCCTCATCCAACTTGTCGACTTCGAATAAGTCAAGTCAAAGATACTTTTACTGCCATCTATTAATATAATTTTGAACTGTCAACAAGGTTTCTTAGGACATCACAGGTGGCACTGCTGAAGATTTCAACGTGGAGTTCTGCTACTCGACACAAGATGGCAGTGTTTTAAGTGAACATTTTGAAATTATTACCTATTTAATATTTACATTAAATCTGATAGCACAGACGATCAAAATTAATTTAAATAATTCTAATTAAAAATTACAGTTCTAATAACATCCAAATAAATGGTAAAATTGTAGATAAAAATGTTAAAAGACTTTTAACGCGCGGATATTTGAATGAATGACCAAGCAATCTTCGGATTTCAAACTTTTCGTTCATTTTTCATATTTTCGGACTGAATTATCAATAGCTAGATTTTAAATTTTAATTATGGACTATGGCTAAATAAGATTATTTTATAAATTATGACGACGGAAAAAACAGGAATTTACCATTGGAAGCTGGGCGACATAGCTCTTGCACGACTTTGTAAAAAAGTTTACTCAAACGTGCAAGTTGTGAAAAACGAAGAGGGATTATTTTATGACGACAAAGGTAAACATTCAATTGTTTCAATTTAGACAATTAAAACAAACGCAATGTTTATATTTTTCTAGTTAGGAATGAAGACTCTGAATCACTTGGGATTTCCCGGCATTATTTCTCTCAGGTGTAATATTTATGAATACTCGCAGATTTCTTGGAAGAGCTTGAATAGAAAATTATTCTAGGCACATAAATATTGCTAAATGTAAAAGACTAACAGATAACAAACTCCTTAAATCATTTAGACAGCTATATGTAGATCTAAAGGTGAATTCTTCGTTTCACTTCATCACTGTTGTCCGCATAGTGCCTTTGCTGCTCTACCTTTGATGATCGCGACTACATTCACCACGTATGAGTAGTCTGAGTGCTGAGAATGACTGGAGACATGATTGTCTATTAAGTACTTAATGTACTGTAAAAGAGTCAAATGTCCTGAGGAAAGTGAGTATGAATATGGATGGGTTTAATAGTAGAGGAAGACCAAAGAAACGATGGATGAACTGAGTGATGGATGGCAAGAAAGGAGGGGTGGGTCGTCTTAGGGGTGGAGTTGTCTGATGAGATGAAGAGTAATGGAGAAGTATGAAAGAAGACATGCTGTGCCAACCCCAAATAAATTGAGAAAATGCAGGAAAATGCTGAAAAAGGTTGGAGGGTCAATAATACGTGGAATAATCAAAGAAAAATGTTTAAACTACACAATCGCATATAATGCAGCTCTAAAAAGCCCAGTAGATTGATTTCAATTACAACTTGAATATTCATCTCTCGTATCTTCTACAGAACCTACATAATTAAAATAATTCTCAGTTCTAGGCATATCGGCCAATGAAGATGACTCTATCACAGTCACTGAGGAGTTATGCTACTATGTGGAGACCTGTAACACTAAGAACAGGTTCTGGATACCATACACCAGTCTGCACCTGGCTGGGAGGTCTAGACCTTTCTACGGACCAGCACATAAAGCACCTAAGATCTCCCCTCCTAAAACCCCTGCAGTCCCCAGAAAGGTATGTATAAACTTCAGAAAATGTTGATACTATAGTATTTTTATTTTTAGGTGTTGCCAGTTTGCTAGTCAAATCTATAAAGTTTTGTCTGGTTTTGAGGGTAGGTGTTATAAATTATTCACATCTTCATTTGCATTCCATAATGTAATGATAAGATCTTATAAAGTGCAAAGCTGTGTGCAATTAAAGATACTGTAGGGCACAGCACAATGTACCTACCACTTAATATTTAAAATAAAATTAAGATCAATAAACCATTTTGAAATACTATAATATTTCTTATTTTATGCTGAGTAAATAAATAAAAGAGGATGAGCAGTGAAGTAACGGTTTTATTTACCAAAGACCAAACCGCAGTGGAATAATTGCCTTCTTAACTGAAAAGCATCGAATCAGTTAATTTGTAACACATGTGAACTGTTCTTTAAACATTATTCTACAAATTACATGATTAACTACAATCTTAATCTAGCTTTACATAACACTTTTCAGAGAAAAATAAAAGAAGACCTGACTGTACCTCTGAACGTAAAGCTAAACACCCAAAAAGAGCCAGATCTCAATGCTACGTACGACGTAATACACACTCCACTGAAACAAGGCAGATATGAGAATGCCTTCAAAGAATTCATCCGTCGAGGCAAGGAATCCCTTTTTGACCAATACTATGAATACTTGCAAAGTGACATAGACACAAACATTAAGTGTTTGGACTATCTGATGAATGTAGATGCTAGTACCGAGGATAAGTTTGAGATGGTCATCAAGAGTATCGTTTCAGAGAAAGAAATTGAGAATTATTTGCATCAGTGTTGGAGATACAACTTTGTTCGTAAGCATACGGATAATATTAAAGATGCATCTGATAGTTCTGTGAGTATATTTTATGATTTCCTTTCATTTTCTTACCAATTGGGTTGTGGAAGTCAGATAGGCAGTCGCTCCATGTAACATAATGGTATTTAGCTGCATCTGGTTAGATAGGAAGTCGAGCCCAACATTGTTGGGAAAAGGCAGATGAATGATTTTCTGAAAAAAGGTATATAATTAAAAGAAATATTTTAAAATATTTCTTAAAAAAACATTTAAACATAAATAAAAAGAGGAGCGATCAGGGCTCCAGAGAGAGGAACCTCGTAACAATACAAGCCATTGGCTAAAACGACTATCGGCACAATGATGTCACATGTTTGATAACCTCGCAAGCCAAGTCAAGATTAAGTATAGTTTTAATGTCTCTATTTATTTTATATACTTACAATATTTTATATACAATATTATTTCACATTTTTAAACATTCCAATATAAAACACATTAAACTAATTATATTATTATTTAAACTGTGGGAAGACTGCCTCATTGGTCTGAAAGTCTTGAGTTTGATGCCCATTTCAAGGTAGCAAAGCTTTATTGAGTTTTTTCATCAAAAATTTCACAATCGTAGACCAGTCTAGATGTCTGGTTGATTGCAAAAGACTTGCCACCCTGTTACAAGGGCTAAGGGCTAGGGACTTTCATAAAGCAAGTTGGCTTACCTTTATAACTTACTACCTGATACCCACGGCTTCGCCCCGCCCGTACAAATTATATACTAAAACCTTCCTCGAGAACGACTATCCATTGGTTAAAACAGCATGAAAATCCGTACATTAGTTTTTGAGTTTATCGCGAACAGACAAACAGACGCAGCAAATAACTTTATTTTATAATATGTAGTGGCTACTCCACATGATGTAAGGGTTTTGACCAGTGTGCTTACCTTATAGAATTGTCGTCTTGGTGGTCCGAAGGCACGCCACTGAGGGCAAGCATAGGGCGGGACAGCTGGAGATCAGGGTGTACTGGCTTGAGAGAGGCATATCTCCAGCAAAAGATGTCGTTTTTTTTTTGTTAACCTGTACTGTCCCACTGCTGGGCAAAAGCCTCCCCCTATTCCTTCTATGTGCTCTTTTTCCATATGTCATCTCGCCCACCTAATTCGGGTCGGCGTCGGCGGCGCCGTCCTCTTCCGGCAACCATCGTGTGGAGGAAGACTTTTGCCCAGCCAGCCATCGCGGTTATCTTGCATGCGACTGCCGTGACCCGCCCAATCCCATAGCCTAGCAGCCTTCATGCCAACGTGCACTATGCCCGTTTTGGAACACAGCGTGGTGTTTTGAAAATATGGATGATTGATAGATTTCTTTGATTACAGAACTCAACATCGCCAGTAAAGGCCGTAATTTCCCTGCATACTCCTTGGTGCCTCGTCTGCGGTAAGAGAGACCGACTCAGAGAATGTCCCAACTGTCCTTCTGCCTTCCATCTAGCTTGCAGGAGGGAATGGCTGATCACTATATTGCGTATGTACACTTATTTTAAAATTACTAGGACTGATGACCATGTATGTAATGAGTTGGAAAACATTCACTACCTTTGCTTTTCTTCATATGAATTATCCACATCAATGGCTTGGTTAGACTTACCAATTAGAGCCTCGAAGTTTGCGATGTTTTCTCAAAACTTTCTTCTTCGGGACAACAAGAGACGTCATAAATTAATTCCATTCCCCTCGGAAATATTAGCCTTATGAGGAACCGGTAGGCGCCATACACTTATGAGAGTACCCTCAAACTACACTTTTTACTAGTAGTTTATGAATTTGTCAAGAGCGAGGCTTTTGGATAAATATTATTACTGTACAGTTTATTTATTTAATTACATTAATTCAAACATAAAAGTACAGAGGCGGACTTAATGCCATAAGCATTTTCTACCAGTCAACCTGTAGGTGATGGAGAGGCAAGCAGTGGTAGGTGTCATTACTGAAAATCAGAGAATAATTGAATAATAATAGTTATTGTTTTTTTTTTAATTGCCTTTCATTGTTTCACAAATATGTATATTCGCTAGGAATAGTGTGGTGCCCAGTCTTCCAGAGTCCCAGACGGACGGCGTAACAAATTTTACCCGACTTCTTGAATCTTTCCCTAATCTGAAATCTTGCAATATCTCGGTAACATGACTACCCAACATCAGATGGTCCGTCCGTATTAGGAACACTAACGATTTAAGGCAAGCCAAGATCCTTGGCCTAGAGGCCAACTTCATGAGACGTCAGCTAAGATGTTGTGGGCATGTCTCTAGGATGCACGAAAACAGACTGACGAAGCGCATCTTCTGAACTCCAGGAAGGAAAACTATACGCGGTGGTTAGTTTTACGTTTCAAATATGTTCAGAATAGACACTTCATAGGTTCCGAAATTAACCCCTAAGGGTGGTAAAAGCAGGCACAAAATCGGCCCGAATGGAGACATCGTGTGTGCAGGTGCCTTTAAACTACTTTAAAGAGACCAGCCATCTAGAGCTGTACCCACAATCAATGGTTTCCTGACATGTCCGCTTTGTGCACGTAGTTGTTAAAGTTGGATATGCTAGCCACTTTAGAACACATGAAAGAGCAATACACGAAAGCTCTCACCCACCTAGAAAGCCATCAAATGCAGTTGCTGTGGGCGAAATCGGCTAGATCGCGTCATCATCCAACATCAATTTAAAATAATAATAAAAATTGTTAATTCGTTATGCGCCTCATCATTTAAGCATAGCAATAACGCTCTCTTCCAATACTCCCAGATCGCAAGAACCCGCCGAAGAAAGAAACAAAGCCGGTGACCCTGATTGAGAAGATACTGTCCAGTACGCGCACCATATGCTCTGTAAAGAAAGAGAAGGAGAATCTCGAACTATGTCCCAGTTGCATGTGGGGACCTAGAGTTGGGTAAGTAACAATTATTCTTCAATTTGTTTTTTTATCTGCATCTTCAACTAGCAGAATTAGGGGGCCCTCCAGCTAGATGGACAAAGCACTACTAAAAAGCCAACGAAATTTTGCAATTTCCAGGTCAGTACCAAGTTTGTTGTAATGGGGGTTTGTTTTGATTAAACTTTGAATTAAAATAAAACAGTAAAATGTGTTTAATATCCTTGCAACTGGATTTATTAGATAGATCATTTTATGTTTGTTATATTTTATCTTATTTTTATTTTTTATGTGTGTTTATTTGACATGAATATTTACTTGTGACTGTCATGACATTTAATGATTTGACATGAATACTTAGTTCAGTATTTTATAATTTTTTACTTTAGTTTTGTTTATTTTATGTGTATTTGAAATTTCGTATTTTTATTGACATTCGAATTTGAATTGTAAATTATTATTTATTTTGTGAATGTGAGGACCTTTGGGGGAACTTTTTGTTGTTTTTTTTCCACGACTGTCTGGCAGTTTGAGTACTATAAGCGACCTACCCAAATGTCCTTTCTTTGGAATTGTTCGTCGTTTCGTTGAGCTCCTTGAGTTAAAAGTCGAGCTACACGATAACTGACAAATGCTTGCACTGACTGGACAGGTCCACTCAAATCTGTATGGTTCTTTCTTCAAAAGACCATCTCAGAAACTAATCTGCATAGTTATCATATGAGTTGAACAAGATTGTCTGGACTTTAAAAGAGACTATGACCTCTGAGTTTGTTTTGGCTGTTTCTTCTCAGAGTAGTCAGGTTCGAAACAACGGCCCCATCTAGTTTTGTAAAAATGACGTGTAAAAGTGTTTGAGAAAACCTACTTGCTGGATAAATATCATTTATCATTTATGCCATTTTTGTTTGAATATATTGTATTAAATACCCAGTGCTAAGCAGGCGCTTCATGTCAAATTTTGGTATTCAGTTGCGTCCAGTGAGACTGAAAGCCGACCGCAACATGTTGGCAAAAGGCTAGGTAGATGATGATGATGTTTGAATATAAATTCTGGCAGTAGGCACCGCGGCTAAAGGGATAATCCTTCAAAGTTAGTTGTTAGCTGTGTAGTATACCCACATTTCGTTAGTTGTGTAAATGTGTAAACCCCTGTAATTGAAGGCGAGCATCTTGTCACAAACCAGTCCAGACAAAAGGCTGCTAGTGAGAAATTCCGGTTTACTCATAATTATTTAAACTTATACTACTACTGCATAATATAATGTTATCCTATCATTCCAGCTACGACGACGTGGTGTGGCACAAGTTGGGTCCGTGCCCCTGGTGGCCGGCGCGAGTGCTCACTCCAGGCGCGACGCCATCTTGTCTACTAGCCACCCGCCATTCGCCGCACCACTGGCCGCTCAAGTACTACGGTAAGTTTCAATGTCCAGTATGTAGCTGAAGGCGGAGGGACTCTGATCCAGCCTGTACTATTGCTACCCACCTCAGCGACGCCCTAAACCAAGGTTCGTACCCCACAGAGGTTACCCTTAGCGCGTTGTCGCTTAGTCTATTAACTTTAGGCCCCTGGCTGGAGGCCTTACTCCCAAGGCATCCACAGGATAGTCTGGTTAAACAGATGCCAGCCTCATAGGTTGACCTGCGAGATGTCATTCATAAAAATAAAAAATTAAGGCAGAGGTATGATAACTGCCTACCAGACGAACACGCAGAGGATGTTTGGATCGTAGCAGGTGTGTTCTTGAAGCTCCGCCAGTGCGCTTCACACACTTGGTGCGTTCTGTCGTCTCGCTCCGCTAGAACAGCTCACACACTTAGTGTGTTTTGTCGTGTCGCTCCGCTAGAACAGCTCACACACTTAGATCCATGTTCACCAAAAAGGTGACGGGCGATTATCTAAAAACAGCTGTTTAAAATACATTTTTGTACGGGAACATGTCACTTTGACAGCTGTTTTTAGATAACCAAGCTGTTATCTTCTCGGTGAACATGGACCTTAGTGTGTTTTGTCGTGTCGCTCCGCTAGAACAGCTCACACACTTAGGTCTATGTTCACCAAGAAGATGACAGACTGATTATCTAAAACAGCTGTTTAAAACGCATTTTTGTATGGGAACATGTCACAGTGACAGCTGTTTTTAGATAATCAGACGGTTATCTTTTTGGTGAACATGGACCTTAGTGTGTTTTGTCGTGTCGCTCCGCTAGAACAGCTCACACACTTAGGTCCATGTTCACCGAAAAGATAACAGTCTGATTATCTAAAACAGCTGTTTAAAACGCATTTTTGTATGACAACATGTCACAGTGACAGCTGTTTTTAGATAATCAGACGGTCATCTTTTCGGTGAACATGGACCTTAGTGTGTTTTGTCGTGTTGCTCCGCTAGAACAGCTCACACAATTACGTCTATGTTCACCAAAAAGATGACGCTGTGATTATCTAAAAACAACTGTTTAAAACATATTTTTGTATGGGAACATGTCACAGTGACAGCTGTTTTTGGATAATCAGACTGTTATCTTTTCGATGAACATGGACCTTAGTGTGTTTTGTCGTGCCGCTCCGCTAGAACAGCTCACACACTTAGTGTGTTTTGTCGTGTCGCTCCGCTAGAACAGCTCACACACTTAGTGTGTTTTGTCGTGTCGCTCCGCTAGAACAGCTCACACACTTAGTGTGTTTTGTCGTGTCGCCACGCTAGAACAGCTCACACACTTGGTGTGTTTTGTCGTGTCGCTCCGCTAGAACTCACACCCTTAGTGTGTTTTGCTTTAATTATTATTTACCTTTCGCATAGGTACCTGTTTAATTTTGAGGGCCTGAAGGTCGCAAGCACTACTGTCAAGTCGGAAATATGAATAAGTGGTTTCACCATCATTTCAGCCGATAGACGTCCACTGCTGGACATAGGCCTCCCCTAAGTGACGCCATATTGACCGGTCCAGTGCGACTCTCATCCCAGCTGATTCCCGCAACCTTCACCAGGTCATTGGTCCACCTAGTGAGAGTAAATTAGTGGCTTGTATATGCGAATTATAGGTATACTATTACGTACACACCTTTACCCTTGCATATGGGTTCACAGGCGTAAGTTTATATTAATAATTATGCAGGTACACTAAACCACTCCTGGGGCGAAGTATCCCGTATGAGCCTCTTCCTGCCCTCCCACGCAGACCACACTCCAAAGGATGAAATGCTCGCAAAAGCAATGCTAGATGCCTGTGATGACTATATTTCCGTCTACCTTACTTAGTAAGTATTTTAGCTTCATATTTTTACTTGTGTAATTGACTTGCATGTTTTTTATTCACCTCTGGTTTCTGAAAGATTGTTTCGGTCTACACTACTGCCACTACTAATATCAGCTGCCAAAACAATTGAATGTTAACTTATACCAAACACTCGATGTTTATTGCTACCCTTACTAGATGTCGCTATATTATATCATATCACTGTAATTTCAGAATAGTATAGGATCCCGCTATACAACGACCTTCACCGAGATGCTTATTTAATGAGACGTATTTTTTATGTTATTAAATATGCCAATAAATATATCCTATATGGGTTGCCTAACAAATTTCAGTCCAGAGTATTTTTAATTAATAATTTAAAAACATTTTTTTTTAAAGATTGCACCGGTGTGATTATTAAATAAATTTGATACCAATCGAAAGTTTGAAGCCCATAGAATATGCAAACGTTAGGTTGCCTATTTTTTTCCGGTCACAACCACGGGTTGCCAGGTGTAAACAGGTAAATCTATAGGTATTAGCATTTTGCAACGGTCTGATTATTGAATCAAACTTAGATAAAATGAAAGATTATTTCATAAGGAACACGGTGGTATAGGGTTGCCTGCGAAAAATCAGTCCCGAATTAGGGTTGTCGAATTTTAAATAATAAAATATCACTGCGAGTGAATGTGTGTGAGAGAGAGGTCCCAGACCAACCATCCCACGCGGTAGAAAAGGACGCAGCGTAGCAGCTGTTTAAAGTCCGCCCATTTAAAGAAGGAGAGTGCGCATGCTATTTGTGCTTGGAAATGAAAAGGATAGCGATAGACTCGTATATGCTGTGCATTATTTTGGAGTAGTTAATTATTAATATACAGAAATAGTTAATTATTTTTTTATTTTTTAATTAATTAAAGTCACATCGGTTTTTTATTTCTGAAATCCGAAAACTGAAAATTTGTAGTTCCACAAAAATTTTTTTGCGGGAACTGTTTTCATTGGTAAGTTTATACGGAACCCTCGGTGTGCGACTCCGACTCGCCCTTCCCCGGTTTTCTTTCTGTCGCTTTCGATGACACAGATTTCATCGGTCTAAACTTCAGGCTTTTTGTAGGTACCTATTTCTAATTTTATCACTAATTATGGGGTACATTTTTCCTACTAGTACTAGTACTTTTTTTTTGTCCCTTTCAGCGACACGCTTTCTCGCCATCTATATAATACTATATCTATGACTCCAAAATAATGCACAGCATATTCGAGTCTATCGCTATCCTTTTCATTTCCAAGCACAAATAGCATGCGCACTCTCCTTCTTTAAATGGGCGGACTTTAAACAGCTGCTACGCTGCGTCCTTTTCTACCGCGTGGGATGGTTGGTCTGGGACCTCTCTCTCACACACATTCACTCGCAGCGATATTTTATTATTTAAAATTCGACAACCCTAATTCGGGACTGATTTTTCGCAGGCAACCCTATACCACCGTGTTCCTTATGAAATAATCTTTCATTTTATCTAAGTTTGATTCAATAATCAGACCGTTGAAAAATGCTAGTACCTATAGATTTACCTGTTTACACCTGGCAACCCGTGGTTGTGACCGGAAAAAAATAGGCAACCTAACGTTTGCATATTCTATGGGCTTCAAACTTTCGATTGGTATCAAATTTATTTAATAATCACACCGGTGCAATCTTTAAAAAAAAAATGTTTTTAAATTATTAATTAAAAATACTCTGGACTGAAATTTGTTAGGCAACCCATATAGGATATATTTATTGGCATATTTAATAACATAAAAAATACGTCTCATTAAATAAGCATCTCGGTGAAGGTCGTTGTATAGCGGGATCTTAGACTAGAATAGAGGGGAAAGTTTTGAGACAAATTCACATTCAATTGTTTTTACTAGTTAAAGCGATTTGACAATAGTTGACCAAGTTTATAATTAGTTAGTAACAGGGTCATACCTCCTTAAAAAAAAAATCGTTTATTCATGGAGAGAAATCGTAATTTTAAAAAAACTTGTGCCAAGCTGTAAAGCTGTTTGTTATCAGATGTAGCTCCCATATTAAATATTCTACTTTTATGTAACAACCTGCAGGTACTTTTCCATCAATATCAAGAAAACTTAACATTAACTTGGTGCGATATAGTGAAACTGACAGCCTTTGGGAGCGCTTTAGATGTCCTTTCAGGACAAAAATCACTCAAGTACCTGGTACTACCAATACCAATAGTTTCAACTCTATTTTTATTTACATTACACCTCATAAGGACCATGTGCTTATCATTTTGAACAACTTTTACTCAGTGGCGTACCCCTTACGCACGCCAATAATACGGCAAGTTCATTAGCCGAGCAAAATGTTCAGAAACCCTAACATTGTGAAGAGGAGATTGTAAAGCATGCCTAGCTTGTAAGCTGGTTTGAAAGTACCACCACTACTTTAACTATAGGATGAATCCTGAATCGCAAAAAACCTAGTTTTTATATCTTAGACCCAGGTCTAAGACAACTTGACGACACGAATAGCGCATCGGTAGTGACAGGTTCGAATCCCAGTAGCAGCAAGTGATGAGCATGGACAATATTTGTTTCCGAGTCATGGATGTTTATAATGTACTAGCTGACCCGCGCAACTTCGTCTGCGAGTGAGGGTTAGTTTTTTTTTTATAAAAAAGTATCCTGTGTTACTTCTAATACCTCCAAGAATATGTGTACCAAGTTTCATGATGATCGGTTGAGTAGTTTTCGCGTGAAAGCGTAACAAACAAACTTACACTCACATTAATTTATAATACACATTATTATCATTATAGGATAGGATAGGATGTATGTATATTATAATAAGTACTTATGTATTTACAAACAAAAAGTATACGTGTAGTATATCAACTATCTGGTGTCCACGACACAAACCTCGTTGCTTAGTGTGGCACTAGATGGCGCTGTGTGTCATGTCTAGCGATATTTATTTAATAAAGCTAGTGTTTCAATTAATTACTTTATTGATTTATGAAGATTGATGAATTAATTGATTCAGTAACACCTAGTCTCGTTTTTTTTTTTTTATATTGGATAGTAAATTGGTCAACTAATATAAAAGTTTGCATGTGTATGTTTTGTATTGACCAATTCTGGTTTTCAGAAACCAAAGGGTTTTTTGTTGTAATCTCTGTTTGGACTCCATTTATTAGTGGTTCTATTGTGAAGAATTTTCCTTTTATTATTTTTTTATTTTTTGGATGTCATGTATTTGTGTACCCAGCGGTACCTATATTTTAAATCATTGTAATATGGTCAGAATTATTTTTAAGTTTTACCAAAGATTAGAGTAAGACTACTACTAGATAATAAACATAAGTGCAAATAAAGTAAATAAGTAGTAATAATTTAAAAAAAATATATATTTTTAAGCAAAAAGACTGAGATAGTAGTAGTTTTATACATAAGGCATTTATCGTTAGTTAAGTCAAGGTATAATGGGTGTAAAGACTCATCACGAAGCCGAATGATTCCGTCTAAACGAATAAATTGCATGATACTTTGATTACGAAGATAATTTTGCTAGAGAATACCTTGCTAATTTAATCAACGAAAATCGTGGTAGGTATGTAAATTTGTACGTGAGTGAATAAAATATCTTGCAAAAATGACTTGAATGTTACTTATCTGCTTAGGCATGATCACATTTTATTATCAATAAATTAAAATCCACGATAAAATTATGACGAAAACAGATAACAGCAAATTGAAAAACGTTTAAATATCGATCAATCATATTTAGACAGGAGCTTATGATAATTTTAACTTTATTTACAACAAAGGAATAAAATCATTCAGAATTATCTTTAAAATTTAGATAAAGATGAAAGTGTAATTTTGTTTTTATTTTATCAATAAAGTGGTTATAAATCTTAATTATATAAATTAGGTTTTTATTTTCCCCTGTGTGTAGTCTGATAATATTTATCAGTTTGGAAATGTCATGACTCACTTTTACATTCGTAATTACCTACTCAATTGTTCTATACTAGTATATGTTGCAATTTGATGTTAAAACTCATTTTAAATCCGTTTGGATAATGAATTAGAATAACAGACTGATGCGTTCTACATATAAGTTCATATCCAAACCTCAATAGCATCAACTGTAGATGGAACGGATGTACGGACTAGAGTTGTTGACAAAACTGCCCTACCACCTACTGCATCTATAGTGAAGAACCAGAATAGTGAGCAATGAATATACAAAACAAAAATAAATCAGGGTGTATTTCACCTCATCACAAAGCCGTTAACCAAGCATTCTGTATATCAAACTAAGTAGCTTTACGCAAAAAATATTGCTGGAAAACAACTTTTTTTTTTAGGTTATAAATCATGTTTTGTGGTATAACTCAATGTAACGCACTCAAAACATTGTACGAATGGATGGATTGAATAGTACGGGGTCGTAGAGATATCTTAAGCAAAAATCATTCGATAAGAAGTATATAAGTATTTAAAAAAAAAACTTATCAAAATCTTGCAACTTGGACCCCCAATATCTCCGTAACTAAAAGGTTCCCAGGTATAGTGTAGAACAAAAAAATGATCAGAATGACGAGGAGAACAAGTGCCTTTCGTATTCGTTAAGAGGTGTTTTACACCCTATATAATTATTGGTCAATCCTTTTGGACGACAATAATTAAGCATACACGTACAGATAATATTTGGATGCAAACTTGTGCACTTGGTCGTAGTTGTTAGAATACAGACGACAGCACATCAAGCTAAAACGATCTGTCTTTATTTGATTAATTTTCAACTATATTGCTAAAACGTTAAGTTCAAGGTTGACTGGGAAAACTTGACAGCTTTGTGTTGCTTGTGTGGCGTCTATATACCAATAAAAAAAAATGTTTTTTGAAATCTCAAAATGCAGCCTACCTAATCGTTTATAAAGTCCAAAAAAATAAAACAGATAAATACATTATTTACACATTTTATTCATCGTTTTTACAAAATAATACTTTTATTTAATCAACAAGTTTGAAGCAACATCTATGTGATTTCCAGTTGACAATGTTTTGTACTTATAAAATTATATTTTCAACACTATGTTACATACGAATTATTTTACATAAGGCTGCACCCAGAGACGCTTTTTTCCTCAACAAAACGTTTCTGAGTGCGGCTGATAGTGCTAATTTTAACATTTATTAAGATTAGCACGGGGTAAAAATGGTTTTAATTTATTTTATTAATGGTGCTGACACTTACGGCTCCTTACTTCCATCACCGCTCCATACAAATCAACTTTTTTGTAATCTAAACACAATTTCAGTTTTGCATATTTATATGGGACGCCAACGAATCCTTACTCCTTCGCTCCTGTAGTACCTATCCTAACAGATGCTGCAGGAGCGATATACATTATTCTTGTTACCCTATAAATACCTATTAATTGCTTCTAGAACTTTTGAATATCAAACCTAAAAGTGAATTTCACGAATTCTTTTCCTTAGATTCGCACTACCGCGAAGAAAATATCATGTACAAAACTTGATACAAAAACCGTGACACATCTCACGGTAGTGCTACCTAAAAGTTGACATCACGTACACATTTCGTCATTGATTTGTTTTGTTAAAATTTTGGGCTAAACTAATTTTAAACCCTAATATCATCAAATAAAGCCACATGGTGTGCACATTATAAGCTTCATTTCCACTACGAGGATGCCACGAAGCCCGAATTTGATTTATCTGTAACATACCAAACTGTAAGACAAAATCACAAAATTTTGCCGTTGTCATGCAGTTATCTTGCAGTTATTTATTTTATCGTTGCCTTTATTCGTTAAGTTAGGACGAGTTAGACAGGTTACGTTCGAACGGGATGGCGGGGTCTAGTGAGCAAGGATTCCCCCATCCCCTCCGTGTTAGGCGGTGTCAATGTTCTGTTCTGCTATGTTTGCAGTAATGTTAGCTCGCAGTGGAAAAGACTATATCTGTACACTATCTTAGGTCCATGTTCACCGAAAAGATTCAAACAGCTGTCACTGTGACATGTTCCCATACAAAAATGCGTTTTACACACCTGTTTTTAGATAATCAGACCGTCATCTTTTTGGTGAACATGGACCTTAGTTTATCTACGCTTTAAGCATGGGATTTAGTACAAAAACGTCAATTTAAAATACGAATCATTATTGTTTACTGGGACTATTTCGTTTTCGTTCTAAGGAACTCGCACTGATTTTAAATTATTACTATATTTTATTTTACCTGCATGATATAGCCCGTTGTTTATGGAAGAGGTAGGTAATACTAAATGCCTGAATATTTGCCAAAAAATGATGATTGGCCAAGGAGCTCTAAAATTTAGTTTAAAACCCCGAGTCAATCAATCCTTTAGAATTATCTGCACTTTAAATACCTACTCCAAACATAATTAGGTTGTCTCAAAATGAACATTTAAGTTACATTTAGCGAAATTATCAATTATAATCCCATTATACCGACCATCATTATTATAAATTACATAAGGCAAAATGGCTGACACAGAGGACCACAGAGAACATTTATTATTTTCTACAATTTCAAAACATGCATTATTTTACTTAAAATTATTCAATCAAAAACTATTATTATAGTTCTACACTATGCGCACACTCGCCCTATTTCGCAGCATATTTAATTTTTTTTTAAATAACCGCCAAAATACAAAAATAGAACACAAAACAAAATTTCAATTTTTTATATTGTTGATTATTTGAATTTAGAAGGTGTTTTTTACATAAATAAAGCTCTTTAAATGCAGATTATTTTAGTTTACCATTTTATGTTATTGTACTGTGTAATTAAAAGTAATTCAGCATACATACAAGATCACAGACAAGAAGTACAAAAATATTAGTATAAATGATTATATTTAAACGCACCCGGCGTTATTTAGAAGCATTTTATATATATATATATATATGTATTTAGCTAATTTATTTTTATAATTTTATCTACTAACATTCACACTAGCCTAGAAAAATAAAGTTTGGCAATCTAATTTCTGGCCTGTTTTACGGAACTTGGACAAAACAGCCAAAAAATTAATAACTTACAATTTTATTAATTAAGTTCAGTAAGTAGGTCTAATGTAATCCCAATTAAGCACCTCTATTTGTTGAATCAGTTCAGATTCCTATCCTCACACAAATCAAAATTATTGAGTATATATATAAAGTAGAAGAAATGGGAGGAGTTAATAATCAGTTTGTGATTATTAACTCCTCCCATTTCTTCTACTAACTCATCAACAGTACAACCGAAAATTTTTATTCGTAGAACTTTAAATTAGATTTGTTTTTGTGTGTTTTCTTTGTTTTAACTCGCGCCGGTATTATCCTCTCATAAAAGTTGTCAGCAGAACTTACCGGAACCTCTTTAGATATTTTTTTATGTTAGTCTTACCAAGTTTGCAAAAACCATGTTATTGTTTGCATGCGCGTATTCTGCGAACGTCTGTAGACATTGTAATCGCGTCTTTTTTTTCGAGATAGGAGTGAAAAAACAATATTACGATCACGCGCTAAAAGACCCAAATGCAACTATGTTTTAAGTCATTATTGACGTAAATTTTTGACTAAAAACCGGTTTCGTTTTTATCAAGCGTTCTACTTTCTAGGCACAGGATACTCTTACCATTTTATTTTCTATAATTTTAGCACTGAATGATTGAGCCGTATCGTGTGTCCGTTTTGAATTAATTTCGATGCATTTAAGTTCAAACTTCCGTTATCATAATTACGTTTACAGGCCGATAACAAATCTTATTATTTTATTCGATTTTTTAAATATTCCTCATAGATAATCACCATATTTAAACATACATACAAGGCGAAATTTTAAAAAAATAACATTGAATTTGCTTTAATTGCTTGTTTCTGAGTAATTCTCTTCAAACAAGAGATTCCAACAAAGCATCATATAACAAAATATTATGTCTAATTTTTTTTAATCTTTCAAGTCACCTTTTCCACCTCCGTCAAAAAAGCGAGTACTCATCGACATTCTGTAAACACTCAAACTTGTTTGAGTTGCTAGCCCCACTCGTTTGAGTTACTAGCTCGACTCGTTTAAGTTCCTAACTCCACTCGTTTGAGTTGCTAGTTGCACTCGTTGTTGCCAGCTCTATTCGTTTGATTTGAGTTGCTAGCTCCACTCGTTTACGTTGCTAGCTCCACTCGCTTCACACCGGTAGTGAGAGAAATACTTGAAAGTTACAAAGGAATGTAAATTGTATGCCATCTTCAATTATAATGACGTGTGACCTTGTCTTGTGAATTAAAATAGTTTTATAGATACTTGAGACTGTAAAATGTTTATCGCGCCATAGTTAAGGATGGATACTAAGTAAATATTAGAATTATAAGACTAAGACCACTTTATGACATACAGTCAGAAGATATTTATTTACGCGAAAGAAAACAACACAAGATAATCATAAAATGTATTGAAATATAAACTTTTCAGCACATTTAAGAATAGAAAAGAGATTGATTGATTTTTGTGAAAGAGCTCAAATTATTTTACCTTTTTCCTGCTCAAATTATTACTGGCAACTTTACGCGCCTATTTGATTTATTAAAGCCCTAATCCTATCACTAAGTGACACCAAATGAATGCGTATTATTGTCCTGTTAAAATTTCGGCTCTCGATGAGAGTTGGGACTGCGACTTTAGTACCTGGCTACCTTGAAAAACGAGTAATAGGGTTGCCACTTAAAAAGATAGAGATTCTGAAATAAATTCTCCCAAGTACACAAGACAGGGAAACCATTTGTAATAACTACTGAAAACCTACAATTGAAGACGGCACACAATTGATATCCGGAGTAATCCCGATATAGTAGAACAACACTATCTTAACCTATCTGTAGGAGAATCGGTTATCAATGAACGTTTCACACGTACACGATAGCTTGAATATTAACAATTTCTGTTTTATCATTAACACTGAAAACGGGATATTTGGTGGACACCTAAATAATTACATTTGCAGTAAGAGTACCTTTAAAGTGAGGTACGGACGTTTTTTTTTTTACGATTTTAGAAAAATAAACTGTTCCTTTTATGTTCAAAAACATCGATTAGGTTGTTGAGTTTCTGAACACAAATAAAGCCAAAATGTGTCGATACTTTCATCCACCATTTACAATATTCACATAAAAAAAAATATAATACATTCTTAATTTACACGTTTTGTTCAAGACGACGCCCAACTAGGCGTTCACACCATTAAAACATTAGGCCAATCACTTTACGGAGTTCTGTATGGGAAGGTTCGCACAAAATCATAACCGGACTTATGAGGTTCTTTATATGCTGATTGGCTAGATAATATTAAATCTATTTGTGACCGTATATTGCAAAATTAAGGTGGCTTATAGTTTTACTGGAAATTTTGTTTCTAAGTGATTAATTTGAACTGAAATAAAAGCAAATCTAATAACCGAGATATACTTAGGTAAACTTTTACCTTGCCCTAATAAGTATCTAACGCTACGTTAATTAAGCTTTTTTTTTAGTTGCTTCTACTAATTTTTAGGGGTTTTTAAAAAAGAGCTAATTGTGACTTTAGCAAAATCGATAACCGTATGTTTTAAAGAGTTTAAGCATTTAGTCAGTTGATTGTTCATAATTATCAAGGAATTAAGCAATTAATTCACTTGCTTTTTTTACATTATTTTTTACATGGAATTAAAATACATAACTGCCATTTTTCTGTTTAACTTTAGTCTCTTAAATAGTTTCAGTAGAAAACTGGCAGAATTAAGCATAAATTGCAACTGCTTACAAAATCTTTCTTTTTTTACTAAGATCTCGAACTGTAGGTAGTTTGCGCGGCGCGGCCGCAAGTCGTACCTCGCCGTCCGTCGCCCGCCCGCTCCACCGCGCGGCGGCGTGCGTGTCTTTTGCCTTGCGTTCATTTCATTCGTTTTCGAAGCGGCGGTGATCAGCGTAAGAAAATGGAATTCCCGAGTTGTGGGATTTGTGGTAGAGAACTTTGATGTTGTGAACATAGGCGTGAAGGGACAAAGAAAGCTTGTATCGTCAATTGAAAAACGTAAAGACGGAAAATTTACAACAGTATCTGAAGAGAACATTAAGTTGCACTCAAAGTGCAGAGCTTCATACATAAACGAACATTGCATTCAAAGTACGGCAAAAAAAGTGCGGCAGGAAAGACAAGCCGATGATAGTCCGTTTGACTAGGGTGGAGTCTCCTATTATCGGCCTCCTCCTAATATCGGCAGTTTCGAGAAAATGGAACATAACTATAATAATATCTCTTAAATCATAATAGTTTTAATGCAAAAAGTGACTCTATATCCATCCGCATTACCTCCAATATTTTGATGCGGGTGCATCAATATTTGAACGTTCAGCTGGCAAAAGAGCACGCGCAGGTGTGGACGTGCGTCGTTTGGTGTCATTGCCGACTTGCCGAGTCAAATCCCTGAGTGGACGTATTGCGAGGATAAGTATTTGGAGGGAATTAAACATACCTATGGTGTTATCTTTTATTTTTTCATGAAGAATAACAGTCAAAGTATCTTTTAGATAACCATGTTTTTACATTTATTTGTCTATTTTATTAAATAATAGCGGGGCCGAGATTAGGGATCTACACTGGTCAGCAAATAAACCGAGCCACCCGCTACCTAGGAACTGTGATTCGATTTTCTCAAAAAGTATAAAACTTACAACTATCAAAGTTATACCTACAAAAAGTGCGTTTCATGGTGATTACAATGACTGCAAATTAATTCGTGTTTTTGCAACTTTTTTCGATTAATAATGGATACAACACCTCAGGAAGCGGCTCAAGCTGTAGCATTACTTCAAGCAGGCATTGCGCAACGTGAAGTCGCTCGAAGGCTTCGAATCAGCAGATCTTCGGTGCAACGAGTTTACAGACGATACCTAGAGACTGGAGCATTCGATCGCCGTCCAGGTACGGGCAGACCTAGGGCTACATCAGCAGCAGATGATCGTTATATCCACCTTACTGTTCTGCAAAATCGCCACCTCAACGCAGTTCAAGTCCAACAAAGTCTGCGTGACGAACGCCAAGTGGTCATAAGTTCAGATACCGTCAGAAGAAGACTTGCTGAACGGAACCTGACCCCAAAAAGAGCTGCAACAGGCCCAGCATTAACGGCAGCACACCGTCGAGCACGACTTGAATTTGCTCGAGAGCATAGGGATTGGACATAGAGCAGTGGAGTAATGTACTCTTCACTGATGAGAACAGGGTGAGTCTACATGGAAGTGATCGACGTCAGAGAGTATATCGTCGCCCTGGAGAACGTTATTCTCAGTGTTGGATCGAGGAAACTGTTGCTTATGGAGGAGGATCTGTAATGGTCTGGGGCGGCATCTCGTTAATAGCACATACACCGTTAGTTTTCATCGAACCGACGGGCCGTACACGTGGACTGACTTCTCATCGCTACATTACTGAAATCCTTGCAGACCATGTGGTACCTTACGCAGGATATATCGGACAGGATATGCAATTGATGCATGATAATGCACGGCCTCATGTTGCTCATGTGGTGACCCAGTATCTACGCGACGTCAGCATTCGTACGATGGACTGGCCAGCTCGAAGCCCGGACTTGAATCCGATAGCAACACTTATGGGATGAGCTGAAACGTCGGGTTCGAGCCCGGGTACCTGCTCCAACAAGGCTTCCAGAGCTGCGAATCGCAATTGAAGAGGAGTGGAATACAATTCCTTAAGATTTTATTAGTTATTATCAGTTATCCGAGCAAGGGGAGGGAATACGGAATATTGATCAAAAATTCTTTTTTTTTGATTTTATCTTTGTTTTTGGCTCTATTTATTTTTTCACTTTATCATTACTAAGGATTGTCATGACTGGAAAACGACTCTTCTTTGTAAAATCCTTAATAAACACTGAACTATTGTTTAAACCCAATGAGTTTCCTTTCATTTTTAACCGACTTCTAAAAAAGGAGGAGGTTCTCAATTCGGATGTTTCTATTTTTTTTTTTTATGTTTGTTCGGGCATAACTC
The DNA here is from genome assembly GCA_916618015.1 of Xestia c-nigrum. Lineage (NCBI taxonomy): Eukaryota > Metazoa > Arthropoda > Insecta > Lepidoptera > Noctuidae > Xestia > Xestia c-nigrum. The sequence continues at coordinate 12,028,314 of OU745248.1, forward strand.
CGTCGCTTGCCAACCGATTTGGAAAATTCTTTTTTTGTTGGAAAGGGTATTCTTTCCAAATGGTCCCATAGCCACCAAGTCGGGATCTGATGATGGAATCTTGGCGAAATCGAGGGAACTCTTCAAATTTTATAGCATAATGTGTTGCGATTTTGGTATTTTCTACAACAAGCGAAGCATTTGCGTTCGATAAGAACCATTCTACCATCAGATCTGATGATGAAGCCAAGAGTCACGGATCTCCATAATGAGACAATGTATCCTAGTCGTGTTTGGGCTTGTTGTAATTGTAACGGTATGCACTTTCCGTGTATATCAAGCACATGTGAACCACTAAAAAGTGAAAAATAAAAACTTTTTTGAAAAAAAATAAAACCGACTTCAAAAAAAAAACAAAAAAGTGAAAAATAACTTTAGCTTCTGAAGTCGGTGACAAAAAAAAATTTAATCAATCAAACAAAGGTCACCGACTTCAGAAGCTAAAGTTATTTTTCACTTTTTTGTTTTTTTTTTTGAAGTCGGTTTTATTTTTAATCACCATGAAACGCACTTTCTGTAGGTACAACTTTGATAATTGAATGTTTTTTAGTTTTTGAGAAAATCGAATTAGAGTGCCTAGGTAGCGGGTGGCTCGGTTTATTTGCTGTCCAGTGTATATTATTGATAAATCTCTATATCGGCCGGGTGGCCGATGTTGGGGTAATGCATGAAAATGTTAAACCACATGTTTAGCTATTTTATACGTTAGCAGTAACATTAATAAGGTCAAAAATGAAACAACAGCTCAGTTTGATAACTAGATCCTAACATCGGGCGCCTCAAAACGAGTTTTATCAATTACGGCCGATATAAAGGGAATTGGTGCGTAAAAACGGCCACCTTAGTATGGGTACAAACAACGTGAGGAAATAAGAAAAAAAATTGAAGAGAATAAAACGGAGAGAGAGAGACAAAAACAGGAAATGAGAATAAAAAATAAACCCGCCAAAGAAACAAAAGTAGTAAAGAAGAGTTGATTATAGGACAGAAATCGCGAAACTGACCTCATTGATTTAGCTTCGCAAGACAAGTTTGGAAAAGGAGAAAATTCTTTGTGCTGGCTCTGAAGAAAACCTAATTAGTGATGTTGAAGAAGATGAAAACAAAAATATTGGATGCGACATATGCTACAATGGTTCCACTTAAAGTATACAGTCCATCGTGGGTGAATTGATGTGGCCTAAGAAGATTCTATTAGAAGGAAATGACATCAGAGTCTTAAAATTAAAATAAATTCTGTTATTATAAACTAAAGATCGCAATGATTCAACATTCCTAAAAAACAAATAATGAAAGGAACTCCAAAAAAAATTATTATACATAAAAATAATTACCAAATAAAGTGAATAGAAATTTAAATAGTGCATTTAAAAAAAAAAATAATGTGATGATAATTAATAAAAGTGATTTGTACCTGAGCTCAGTTGAAATATAAAACCTTATATTTTTTTTTGTAGTTTATTCATATTACTTCACTTTAGAAAAGGTAGGCCGATATTAGGGTCACAGACGGCGGATATTAGGGTGTTATAGGCCGATATTAAGGGAAATCGCCATATTCGGAAAAAAACATCTATATTATCAAAAATAACAAAGAATTCATAATTTTGCGAATATAGTAATGGAGTTTCAGTATCCCTTTACCCAAAAAGACACTGCAAGAAAGCAAAAGCTATTAATGTAAAAATTACAAGCAGTCAAAGTCCAAAAAAGTTGACATGGCCGATAATTGGTGTCACCACCCTACCCCAGTCTACCCTATTTGAGCAAAAATATATTTTTATCAAATTTATGGTGGAAGCAAGATTTAAAAAAAACATATTGCGTCAAACCAAACGCAAGCAACATGGGTCGAAATATTGAGGGAAAAAACAACCACCCATACAAATTGTGCGGTCATCTGATAGGTAGCTACTTTGATACTTATGGGAGTTACTTTATTTTTTTTTCTCATACTTCGACTCATGTTCCTGGAAAAAGGTTGTTCAGTACCTATGACCCGTAGAATCATTCAAATTCGGGTATACCTACCTACCCTTTATTTCATTCTCACAAAAATTGCTTCTGCGCATTCAAGGTCAGCGCTCATAACTCGTTGCACGAATTATATTCTAAAACTAATCGAAATAGGTTCAGCAAATAATTTGAAATACTTATAGGTATTTTTTTACCTATAAATAAAATAAAATAAAAATGTTTTATTTTTGACCAGAGATCCCTATTTATAAACACACAGTAGGTATACACAAACAAATAAATATTTAGGTACTATATTTCAGACCATTTATACTAAACCTTAATGGATTAAACACCTAATAAAACTTTTACATGAATCACTCCTTCGTCAGTGGTAGGTACCTACCTGTGCCCACGCTCTGTCTCTCTCTTTCGCACAGGCGACGTGCAGAGCGGATCACGCGCACTCAAATATGAACTTAACGCTCTTAGTGATAAGGTCGACCACTTATAGCATTCCATAAAAAATCTTAAAAAAATTAAGATGCTGTTATTAAATTTGTTTAATTTTAACAATAAATATTTATGTGATAATATTGTTACGTAATTAAACACTTTTCATTTAGTTATTTTTTTTGACTGAATGGATAACGCAGCAATTACTGTTATGTCACAATGCATTTAAAATATAACTTTAAATTTATGACCTATTTGACTAAAAACACGCTAACAATGATTTTTCTTCATCAGCAGACGGTTATATATAATTACCTGTAAGTAATGAATGAAAACATGGGAAACCGTGTTTTTTTAATATAAGTACGTTGCCTGCACTTTTTTTGATTAATTTGTGTACATGCTCTCACAGACCCTTCATTATAAGCTATTTTCAGTTTCTTTATCAAGTTATAATTTTCGCTGCGAAAAATGGCATTATTAGGTTTAATGTCCGTTTTCGCGCAATGCTCTTTCATGATTTGCTTAATTTTAATTTATTACGTAATTAAATAAACAGCTCTACAAAATATATAAAAAGAAAACAGTTATGAATTAGTGTAAGGTCCCACCTTAACTTCCCTGGCCTACATTGAAATAAAACATATTGAAATCTTTATTTCTCTCTCTCTTTGACATTTTTTATCTCATAACACAACATGTTATCATATGAAAGTTTCGCCAGTGCGAACGCAAGCAAGGCATACGATATCTGAATCATTAGCTAAGCTAGTGTTGTTCCAACAGTTCCCAATGCTTAATTCTTTACTCTTTTTAAATATATAAACAAGTGAGATTGTCTAAGCTAAATCAACAATGTACAGTACATATTGTCACTTACACATAGGTACAAAACTAGGTGTCTAATCACCGGGGCCGAGGATAAGGGCGGTCACTGCGAAAAACAGGAACACTAAACCACCGATTATGGTCACTGTGGAAAAGAGAGAAAAATATATAGGTTAAAACAATATTCATTGAAACTTAGCGATTACTTTACGATTAAATATTTATTATTTTCTCATTCGATTTTGAACTTAACTATAGAATAAATTTGTAACTTTATGTGCTGGCGACGGTACTTTGTCAATAGGCGAACCTCTGTCATGCATAATATATGGTAAAGACAGTTTTGATGAATCTTCAGAAAATTTTAATTTACTGCCTAGCAATTAATAACCCGTAACACAGGCAACCGAAGTAAAAAAGGAGTGCACAAAAATTTGGAACAGCTTTACGAAATATAGAAATAGAAAACCCAGTAATCATGTTCGTACGTATATTTTTTTTTCGTTGGTCCGAAGAAGCCTTCAAAACTTTAATCTGGTCTATCTTAACAATAGACGGTAGTATCCAAACAATGTTGTTAACTATATTTGTTTATTCGCGTTTAATAATCATCATCTGTAAAGCAAAAAACCCGAAATAACTTTCATGGCATCCGGACGTTTGCCAATGACGCCGACTTGCGTCATTACTGTTTACGTCTTTCAACTGTTTTTTCGTTGACAATTTTATTTTCATCAACATGGAATCCAGTTGGGAAGTTATGATATAATATTTCCCTTGATTTTATTCGAAGAATCACTTTTGCACAATTCTAGTGCCAACAAATATCAACATTTAATCCTTTTAATTTTCTTGCCCGTGTTTGAACTCGTTTTATCTTGCATTCTCGCTAGTCAACCGCACTCTCGTTTCCCTCATATCATTCCTCACAGAATGTCCATCTTTTTGTCTCTTATATGTATTAAAAAAACAAGCTCCAACTCACCAGTCCTAACAGAAATCTTGGAGGCAACCATTCTGCCGCCTATCACAGCGAGTCCCGTACACAGGGCATGTCCCAGCGAGCCGCCGACGACCACGCCGTAAGCATTCTCCCTAGTGGCTAGGACGACCGTAGCCAACTGCGACCGATCTCCCCACTCTGCGAGGAAGGTCAGGGAAGCAGCTTGGAAGAAAACCTTAAGGAGAGCGTTCCGTTTCCGCCGCCTTTCGACCTGTCCTTGTTCTAACATGTCTAGGGTTTCTTCTTTTTCGTCCTGGAATTTTGAAAGGTCGTTTAGTGGGGGAAATGCAGTTGCAAGGTTGGGGAAAGAATTGGGTCTAGATTTTTTTTCTAAAGGGCACCGGTTTGTACTTTAAAAGTTAAGAGTAAAACTACTACCATCGCTGGCAACTGGCAATCTAACATAGTATCGTCATATCGTGACATATTAGGTCACGTTGGATCTTACTTGACTATACAACTTTGTCGCCTTTTACAACGTGTTTGGGAAGAATTGGGAATATAAAAAAGGTACACAAAATAAGGTTTTACATTTTTTGTTTTTTTTTTTAAAGTGAATCTCTACCACACAGAAAATGTAAAGACAATATTTTTACAATTATTACTCATACTATTCTTATATTAGTCCAGAAGTACTTGTAGGACTAACTGTAAATACAGATAAGTACATGCTAAGCGAGACAAAAGGCTGAAACGGTATCAACATTATTTATGAATGAATTTATTTTAAAAAAAAAGTTGCAGTGGCTATGGTGACAAATTTTTCGAACATATTTTTCATGGTCATAGGATAGGATTGTTTTGTAAATCTTTTGAAAATGGAATTGTATAGTGAAAAAACGGTGTATTTAAGCTTCAGCTTTTTAGTGTGACTTTACACTACAGTCAAATATTTGTAAAATAGGGATGAGATGAGAGAATCAAAATGCATAGATTTATACATTCCAGGCTTCAAATATGCAACAGATTGGTACGCAAAAGTGGCAGCGTTATTTGTTTCCAATTAATTTTGGGGCTGATTTTAGTGAAAAAACTTTCGAATGTTTCTTTTTACACTAACCAAAGAAACAATAATAGACTAGTTTTATTTTAAACTCCTGTGCATTTTATATAAATATTTGAAGCCCAAAGCAAATAAGCTCGCCCAGAAAAATGGAATCCCTTTTCATATTTTAGTAACCTTAAAAAATTCAGAATCGAAATCTAATTTTTCTGGTCAGATTAATTAACAAAAGTATGAATGAAATACCAATACGCGCACTAAAGCTGGATATTACACAATCAAAGGTTAACAAATTCAATGTTTTACTAATTGATGGTGTAACGTCCGCCGAAACAACATTCTAATCAAATGCTGAATTCCTTTGCATATTCAATTCAATTTATCAAAGCCTTTTTAAACGAAATAATGATATGGTCTGTGCGTAACAGAACGAAAAAAATAAGCTAAGGCTAAAAGAAAAAATAACTAGGTGTCATTCGTACTGCCAGGCATAATGACGTAAGATCACCCTCTGCGGTTCTGATTGCGTCGAGCTGCCCGCTTCAGGCTCCCCTGGGGACTGTGGGGCACTCTTCGTGTCTCTTGGTACCGAAGGTCCCGGGCTTTGGGAACCAGCGGTCACGACCGACGTCGCATCAGGAGACATCGATCGCTCTTTATGCGCATCCTGCAGTGTCATACTTTTTAATCTTGTACTGGCAACGTAGATGAAATTAATCTCGATGTTCAAATATAAATCGTTATTTTAGAAATTGACAGATACAGAAAAATAGATTTGGCATGTAAAACCGAATCATCTTCGAAAAGTAGTACTGGCAACATTTTTGACTCGATTTTCAAAAAAATCCCTTCCCCTTTGTTCATAAAGAAAAGTGCGTTCAGTGATCCTGAGTGCCAGTATAACTAGGTCAATAAAATAAAGAAAGGAATTCAACATTTGCAGCTAGGTTAAATCAGAAAAGAATCTACAAATACTAAAATATCTCAAAAAAACACTATCTTATCTAATAAACGCAGTCCTGTTTAAAGTAAGATTTCGTCGGTGATAAATAAGTATTTGATTCGACTGAATTGACCTTCATTTAAATAACGATTAGTGAGTTATTATTCGACCTCATTGCTACCGTCATTCTATTGTGTTTAGACTCCGTTTCAGCGTTATCTGAAGAGGAATGACTTTGAAATGATAATAATTTATTCGCAGCTAAGTCGATGACTGCTTTCATTGGAACCACTCGACCATAGTAGGTACTCGTGAAATGATGGGATTAAGTAAGTTTTGGTTCTACCTGCAATAAAAATCAATAAAAACTTAAAAAGATCGTTCCGTTTCATTCAATATTTTGAAGATGACCCAGACAAAATGTTTGTTTATTACTAAACACGTTCGATGACAATAAAAATGTAGGCACCATTACTTAAGATAACTTTCGTAGATACCTAGATAAGAATATCATTTTATTTTGATACAGATCATGTAAGATAGCAAAGATATTAAGTCAGATTAAAGGATAAAAAAATTACAGTGTGTCATGAAGCGATAACATGGTTTTAAAAAATGACGTATCAGAGATTTGGGTGCTAGATAAAATAACAGTAGGTAACAATTAGCAATTAATTATTTGTGCTAATGACTATTAAATAATTTGATCAGGTAAACTTTCTTGCTAGTACAACAAGAGACTAATAATAGTTTCTATGGAGTTTCTTGCCCGTTCTTCTCCAAAGAGATCTACGCTCTCGAACGGGCAACTACAGGTCGGTAGTTTCACTTGTTTGTATAAGTATTTTTTTGTATTCGACAGTTCAAAAGTGCACGTAACTGGCCTACTTCAAATAAATACTTCAATTTTGTCGACCATCAAATCGGGGATAAGTTAATATTTTAGGTTGTGTTGTTGAAATTAGATGACTAAAACCAATTATTAATAGAATACGACATAGACAACGTCCAATTCGCGGTATTTAAAAAAAAAAAGCGAAATTGTGAAATTTTAGAGTGCGCATTATTTTTGACCAACGCCAACTATGCAACTATTGGTAATCCATGGTAACAACTTGCTAGTTCCTATAATCAATTATTGTCGCAAAAGTAACGGTATTGACTCCTACGCAATGAAGGCTTGAATTAACTGTGTCTACTTTTTTGAGCAATAAACTGCTGCTATAGAAAAAAAAAAATGGTTATGGCCAAGTACTGAGAATAATGTCAATCATTATTGTCTATTATTTTAAGAATTTTACTTCTACTACAAATATTAAACGCTGAATATTTCACAACTTTGAAAGGCATGTATAAAATGAAATAATTAAATAACGATTAATCAACGATTATAATAATTATCGGCATGTCCGATATGAGGTTAGATTTAACAAAAGCCGCAAAATCGATAAGCGTGTGAATCCAACATTCTGATTTTAGATTTCCCAAATTGTTAATATAATAAATTAGTAGGTAGCATTGAAACGGTATAAAGCCTATGCCTCAGTACATAATAGATCCAATTAATTAGGCGCAACTCGTTTCACTTCTTTTCATAGTTGTCTCACACCAGGCTCCTTATTCACAACCATTCGACTCGATTCCGAACCGAATCGAACGTCTAAGATATCGAAGATGTCCTCCAAACGCTATTCACAAATCCGAAACCGAATAATTTTGACAGTTCAATTCGATAAGAAGACTCGAATCTTTCCGACAGCTGTTTAATATCGAGAGTCATATCGAACAAAATAACCATATTTCCAGATTATTTCAGTAAAATAAAAATACCTAACTTTTTAAACACTGCCTGAAGTAATTAAATGAAGTTTTATTACTGTCCAGTGTTGTTTGTGTTTTATTACTTGTTTTATTGACCGAATTTTCATTGATTTATCCGCATTTACATAAATTCAATGTGTTTACAAAAATGTGTTATTCGTTCTAAATTTCACTTAACAAGCAAGAATTGTATACCACTGATATCAAATACTTTTTCAGTAATTTTTCCTTCTAACAAAAAATAAAACTTTATTTTAAAAAAACACCGTTTCCGCTTTGCCAGTTTGACAGAAGGCTGTTTACAAAGCTGGTATTATTCGAAATAAAGTTTAAATTAAAATAAATATTATTTTATTTCAATAAAATCATTTTGATTCGTTGGCTGTCTATTAAAGTTACTAGCTGTATATTTCCTTATATAAACAGAACGAAATATTCAAATAAACCAATTTTATTTACTACTTATCATTTTCTACCACGGTCATCTATTTACTACCATTTTGTAGCGTTCCTCATAAACACAATCTCAATCGGATAGAAAAAAGCGCATCCGTTCGGATCTGTGAATAGCGTTTTGACAGTTCTTCGGTTCGGAAATGAGATAGTCGAATATGATTCCTTACCGACACGAAAATGTATCGAATGGTTGTGAATAAGGGGCCAGGACCATGTTCCGACCCGAAATATGAAAAGAGGGTTCCATGCTCGCTAGCGGTGTGACCGGCACTTTTATTGTACCTATTTATTTGAAATCATAATATTTCGTCCCGTAGTATGTAATCCGACAATTCAAGCAAACCTCGTATTGCGCCTCCGAAACAATGACTATATTGGTCGTGAAGTGTTTATTTTGATAAATAACATTCTATCTATCGAGGTCTTTAGCACATCGCAAGTATACAAAACAATCTTGTTTTGGCAAGTGTAAGTACTTAAATTCCTACGAAAAAGGGGAAGGAGATTTCAGTAAAGATAAAATTCATAAAAATAATACTATTATTTCCGTACAGTACTTTAAAAAGATCATTGTATGAACTACGTTAAAATTGCCACTCGTCTAGATTTCACACCGGATCGATATTCTCAGTATTTTTACCTAGTCTCCCCTCAACCACCCTAAACACAAGCTAAAATCACATACCTGATCTTCTCTTCTTTTCAATTCACTCTGAACTTCTTCTAATTCTTCTTGTCCCTCATTTGGGTCCATTTTCCACCCGTCCCTTAACATTTTAATACCAAATATCGCGAATAATATAGCACTGGCGTAGTGCGTATATATTCTCGGTATGACGGTCGCTATCCATCCAAATGCTGCTGACAGGATCGTCATGAAGACCAGTGCTGATATGGCTCCAGCGAAGACTATTACTCTGGGGTGCTTCATGGCCATTATTGCAGCTATGAAGAAGGTTTTGTCGCCTAACTCGGATACTATGACCACGGAGATAGACGCGAGGAATCCTTGCAAGAAACTGCCGCGGATTGCTGATCTCTGAAAATAAAGAAAAAGCGGCATGTTAAAAATGTATTTTGACAAGTAATAGTTTTTAAGTCATCAATTAATTTACACTTCACTTCACTACAGCTTCTGCCCGCGACTTCGTTCGCGTGAAGTTTTGACATCGCAACGCATTGCCTGCTCAACGGAAGCTTTTTTCCCGCTTGCAACATTTCTTATTGCTGCTCCGCTCTTATTGGTCATAGCGTGATGTTATACAGCCTATAGCATTCCTCGATAAATGGACTATACAACGCAAAAAGATTTTTTCAATTCGAGTCGGTAGTGTTCCTGAGATGCTAATCTCAGGAACTACCGGCTCGAATTAAAAAAAGCGTTCAACCAAACAAACTCTTCTGCTTTATAATCTTAATATATATAAATCTCGTGTCACAATGTTTGTCCTCAATGGACTCCTAAACCACTTAACCGATTAAATTAAAATTCGCACACCATGTGCAGTTCGATCCAACTTGAGAGATAGGATAGTTTAAATCTCAATTTACGCAGACGAAGTTGCGCGAGTCAGCTAGTATTAGTATAGATTACACTTCCACTGGCGGAGCATACACATAAAACATGTTACAATTTGTATTTCTCTGCTCGCCTCTCTCTCTCTCTATGTATCTGCCCTCTCTTTCTCTCAATCTCCCTCTTTCTCACATTACTTAGGTGAAATCTTTATCAGGTTTCTCTATTATTAGACAAACATGTTTATCGCTAGCTTCAGTTATTGTTTTCTTTCGAGTTAGTAATTAGTAATTCAGAAAAGAATATGGATCTAATCAATTCAGTCAGTTTTAAATCAAATCAGAGGCCCATGGGCGGCCATAAGAACCAGGTGAGGGACCAACCACAATATAAAGAAAGAAGTCAGTTTTTAATCAAAATCAAGCTGCATCGTAGAAAATGGCCCTTGGTCTATTACTTATGTGCAACACGAAGCATGTTGTATAACAAGTTAAGTAAGCTCTCGCTTTTTATTGACGTATAATGTTAACTCATTGTCATAAAAGGGTATACGTGGCCCGTCAGACGACTTTAGCGAAGAATTTGCAGTGCATTAGAAAGTTATATCACAGGTCTCAGGACTTCAAGAACCCAGACCGGTTTATAGCAACAATTTAAGCCATTTTATTGTGTTTTTTAAAAACCTGATGCAGCTTCTATCATACCACTATGTGCCAAAGGCCCATCTTCTAAACACACAATGTATTAATTTGTCCTTTTTTACATATTTTACAAATTAATTAATTTAAGCCACAGAAAACGCCAATTAACAAGATATACTATAGACTACATATTAATCTAGACTTAAATCGATATTAACGCAGAGAAAGCTACTGGCACTCACTTGCCGTACAAGACCACGTGCCAAGCAAAATACGTTGATAGAAAATATATTAACTATGGGGAAGTCCTAAGGCTTTCCGCAACGATTCTAATTAATTCATCAATCATATAAGTGCAGTGACGTAACTTTATCGAAGCAGGCCAATGTAGATATTGATACAAAATGTATCTAATGCACATGGTGGCTCAAATGAATTTATTGGTCACGTTTGTAATCAATGGCACTCTTGGGTGTCGTAGGTCATTCAAAATGGACAGCTATGGGAACTTGGGAAGCCTACATTAATCAATCGTCTGCATTATAGCTGTGTTGAATGAATTCCGGTCGCATTTATACAGTCTACCGGTGTTGCTTTACATTTGAATCCTGCAAAGCAACTTCTCTCATCTTATCTAGAAGATCAAAGTCTTTTCCCTTATCGTGCGTACCTAACCTGATGCCGCAGTTTTTATGCCGCCCAAGGGCCTTAGACTTGGTTTTACATACGCAGAGACATATCTCTCAGGCATGCTGGTTCCCTCACGATGGTAACATAGTAGTGAAAAAGACGTTTAAATGTGTTAAACTGGATTCAGAAGCAAATAACCGCATTCCGTCAATAGCCAAGTCAAGCTACGGGCTGATTTGTTTGGCCTAGCCACTAGCCAACAGACTCCTCGTACAGTAACGATAATACACGCTAAAATATTGACTTATATAATATCTACTGCTATTGCTTCGCAATGTGGAAACAGGATTATTTCAGTCAACTTAAATAATTTCAATTTCTCTTTGTTACGCTTGATAATAATGAAGTACACGTTTGATAATACACATTAGGTATAATGCGTTTCTTGCTTGTTTAGTCATAAACAGTCAGTGTTTTCCGTGTATGATTAGTCTATATTAATCTTCTGTTATGTTTTTTCAACCATATCCGTGCAGGTTTTCAAGGGATTCCGTAGTTGTGCTGAGTTGCATGAGGTTACTGGCTACCTATTATTACGGCTGAGTATTAAGCGTAGGCCACACCGCCTGCTAGCGACGAGCGAGGTATCGTTTCACCTTTTTTTATACTGTGATTCACACCGCGAACTACCGAAAGAGCCGAAACGAAGTATGAGAAGAGGCTCGCCCGGCTCGCTCGCTAGCTGGCGGCGTTGCCTGCGCTTTAGGCTTTTGCTTGACATCCTGTCAGATAAGATGAGGCGAACCTAGAAGAATGGAAACTGCAGTGTCTAAATTATAATTAATCATTATTTATGACACTGCAACATTGTCTAACATATGTAATTTTGAAAGAATGATAGGGTCAACGTCGAAGCTACAATTTAGTGTTTTAACGACACAATAGTTTACGATTCGTTGTTTCCTGTTCTTGATCATCATTATCATTCTCTTGCCCTTATCTCAATCCATTTGGGGTCACCGCAGCATGTCTTCTTCTTCCATACTTCTCTATTTAATGTAATTTCATCAGACAACCCTTTTCTTGCCATATCATCTTTTAACACAGTCCTTCCAACGCACAAATTCAAAACTTCACAACATTATCCTCATTCCTCCGTATTACATGCCCATAACTTGATCATAACCCTATGAATGTTGGAACCGCTGCAGCGTAAATGCACTTTTTCTGACTAACAGCTTGATGTAACTACCACCCGGATGGAAACTATTTATGCATGAGAGCCCAAATTAGTTTCAGCATTTTTAGGGTCAATCTTAGTTTAAAAACGGACGCGGAAAACTACCGGACATCATTTTTTTATATCTCTGAAAACAATACGAGGTTACAAGATTTTTTACTAATCTTGTTTTATATTTGCACGTACTGCTTCTACTTTTATGGTTGATAACATTTAAATTGCCGTGCACTAAAAAGATATCACAATAAAATAATAAAATTAAGAACGGAGTTAAGTGCCGTTTTGAAAATGAGAGGTGTGTTACTTTCCATTTTGCTCAGTAGGCTTGTCTTTTGAATGTATTGGGGTCGTTTATAACCTGAGAAAGAACATCCGAAAATAGAAAAACTCGATAGTTACGAGTCAAACTCGAATCGTTTTGTACAATCGTTTATGCAAGTGGAGCTACTACAAGACATTATCATCATCTTCCTACCCTTGCCCCATGTTACTAGGGATCAACGCAATAGGTTTTCTCTTTCATTTTCCACTGTAAACCACGACGTCATTTACACGCGCAACTAGGTACATCATACTATACGTTTTCTTGAATTTGCACGTGTTGTAGAGTGATTGTGTCTTGGCAGTCTAGCTTGTATAGGATATTAATAGCGCAATCATTAGTGCCGTAGCAATACACATTTGAAGATTTTGTTATATAATCATCATTGTTATTGTTCTATGAATGGTGGCGTATGCTCTTAGTGTAAATGTTCTCATGTGAAGTGACTGAGAATGAATGAATTAATGGGTTGGGTTATGTTTCCCACGAATAAAACTAAGCAGCCACGTGTGATCCCTTATCCACTGTCTGGTGGTCCTGGCTATCATTTGTAGATCTTTAACAACGATTACCAAACTAAGGAGCCCGAAAGTCTGACAAGTATTTTTGGAACTGAGATAAGCAGACCCTCCATGTAAAATGCTGGTATTCAGCTGCATCCGGTTAGACTGTAAACCAAATAATTTGGAAAAATGCTAGGCGAATGATGAACCATGCGAGACGTTGTCTAACGTAGAAGAAGCTATATGTATTAAATAAGCGTGAATGGAAAACAAGTGCGGTAAACTGCGGTACAATACAAATCAACTGTGACGTTGTCAGTTTGTACAGTTAACAAAAGATAACTATGCAGCTTACTACAAGTATATACGTACTCAAAACCTGTGTAGAACGGTGCTAAGTTTGCTAAGTCTGACATCGCTGTAGTGTTTTAATCATACACCCATGTCAAATAATACGAGGAGAGGCGCTAACATGAAACTGCATACACCTCTATATCAAGGACAGGTCCCACCTCCGGACAACGATCTCAGGAGACTGTTCCAGCAACTCCGTAGGCGACTTCATACAACGGTCTGCGCCTCAGCAAACGTAGTCGAAGCACTACAAAACCGTGCAATCCGCGCGAGTATTTTCCCATGATTTGGGACAGTAAATAACAGCATTAGCATATGATTTTAACGGTTGTACGATGTACAGAAGAGTGGATGTATTGTAATATGATAGAAAATATTTCGCATGGAACCACAATAACCAAGTACAGAACACAAGTATTGTAATGAAACACATTTGCCCAATATTAAAATAAGAGCTATGTATTTAAATTAGACACTTGAAATAATGGTGGTTAGAGTGTTACAAAAAGAATTGCTTATTAATAAATACTTCAATAACATTTCTGAAGCGTTACATTATATGAAAATATTGAATTCGGCATATCCTGCTGAATCACCGCCAAGCGCTGCCCATAAAGTAAAGCCAGCGCTGGCTTGTCTGAAGACTGGCACAAGCGTTACTGGCTTTGTGGAAATCGGGCTTTACAGGAAAGAATCTGAGATCAAAAAATGCGAAAAAAGAGCACGATCTGGGCTCTGGCATTATGATGAAATGACACAAGATAATAATTATGCCATCGTAGCAGGTGGGGAGAAGCGTAACCGCGGATAGTTTCGAAATGTACGTCAGAATCACGGGTGTACTTTTCAGATCAGCCCCTGTAAATGATGACGACTGATGGTCTCCTATTGAAGGAGTACAGCTACCTAATACGTTTTGTGTATATGTTTTTGTTGGAGATCCTAAAATAAATAAATGAAGACACTGACAGGTCAGAAAATTTGACCTTAGTACTTCGTTCTGAAACTGTGTGCTTGCTTTAAATAGTACGCAAACAGTCAAAAATGTCAGTTTAAATATAGTGGAATTTCCACAGCGTATCATGTCATAAACTCATGTTGGTAAATATTATACTTTTATTATTGTTTACCGCCATAGCGTGTTGGTGGTTTGTAAAGAAGCGATATCCGCATATTTAAATAACTTCATGTGACATTGACATCGGAAAATGTCGTCAAAATTATATATTTATAGACCCTGGTCACGGATCAGCGAACACAGGTTGACAACTTGTACTACCGAGTTAACTGAGGTTCTGCCAGTTCTATGCTATAAGTAATAAGGTTGAAAGCCGTCGAACGTCATTGAAATCGGTGGTACATACGGGAAAATAGTTAAATATGCAGGCAATAGTCCGAAAACTTCAGTCAAGTGTACCTTCGAACCTTCCAAGAAAGGCGATTCAGTCTTTAAGAAGGTTTCATGATCTGTGAAACTACGTAGAATATAATTGTTATCTGGGAGCTCCTATTCTTAGGTAAAAGATTACATATCAAATCTTCTTTGATAAGAAATTTTATCGTGTACTAATGATGTCTGCTGTAACTTCAGATAGGTACTTTGTAGTGATACAGATAATTTGTGAACTACACATGAAAGAGTGTCTAAACCATGTCTCATTTGAACTCAAAAAGAACAATAATGCAATATCCTGTTGAGTTTAGATTTTGCATAATTACTAAGAGATGAATCACTGCGGTATAAGAGCTAGCTAATGTGGCTGATTAAGATCTAAGTAAGCAACAACAGACGATTTTAACCCCCTTACATTATGACAATATCGATATCATTGTCTTATCGAACCGCGTCATTGCCCGATTGGAGTTTCGTCAGTATCATGAGGGTATCATATCTCCTAGTACTGTATATTTTCACGTGTGCCAATACTCTTTAGGACGTCAAAAAGTTATTTATCAAGCATCCGTGACTGATAAACATCTTGCCACTCTATCAATGCATGGTATATCACCAGGAGGCTAAGGTTTAGAGAAAAAATATTCGATGGACATATAAAATATAAGTATCTGAAATTCGCAGATGCTATTAGGGAAAATGCAAATTATTTTGCTACTCTAGACGTTAACCAGTCACTGTCCAATGAGGACAAAAGACAGTAGGAATATTCGTTAATGAATCTGCCCTGGAGTATAAATGTGGTGCTGTCCAAATGATGGGGCACTTTATATGTATCCTGCGTTTCCTGTTGTTTGTTCATTACAGGAACTGAAGGCGCTAAACTAGTGGTTCAGTTCTGGGTCGACAAAATTTAGACCGCCATCAACACGTTAAGAAGAAGTAGGAATAAAACATTTAAGCTGAAAAGGGAAACTTCAGTGTGTATAGGAAAATATTTAGGCATTGAAATACATGACAGTCGAACATCCAAAAGATATAAAAGCATCAAAATGATTAACATCACGTGTCCACGTGCCATTGTCAAGGGTGAATAAAACGAGACAGTATGGCGAAATCACTGACGTCAATCTAATGCGACGGGATTTTGATGGCTAAGGAAGTACTTGGACTTAATGGAACATTTACGATGACGCATGATAATACATACATACTTAAGGCTAATGCTCCAGGGTAGCCCACGTTTCAAGTTTTCTTAAGTTTTTTTGCAATTTACAGGCCAGTGTCAGGTTGTATGTAGATTAAAATATGATTCGCGACTGTAAGACGTATGTAGTTACAGAATGATAATCATCAATACAACCCACATAGTTCATAAAGGTCGAGGAACGATTTTTTCAAGGTCATCAACATACAACCTAGCACTGGCCTGCAAATTGCAAAAAAACCTAAGAAAATTTGAATTTCGCTGGCTTACCCTGGCGCTTTCACCTTAAAGGCCAAAACAAGAATAAAATCTGCGTCAATCTCAGTTATAATTCTCTATCTATCAAAAATGCTAGTCTGATATAATTCCATTTTAATTGAGTACACTACGAAAATTCAGAATCACCCCTTAAGTGACCTTCAGTCGAGGTCACGTGGGCAGTAAAATTCGTCCGATTAAAGATAATTGTTCGGAAAAAGCCGGTGGAACGGTTTTGTGCGTGGATTCGTGATACCTTCAAATATTGTTAGTGAAACGAACGCTATTCCGCGTATGACATGAGTAAATTAAACTAAAGGTATGTATATTTTAATTATGTGTTACTCTTGTTATTTCTTTTACATTTTAGATCGTCCAGGTTTTTGACCCCAAAAATTCGAAAAATATGATCTACATTGCATTTCAGACAATTGTTTTATTAAAATGTCTTTGTTGAGATCCATGGTTTTCTTCATTTCTCACTACCTAGTAATTTTGATAGTAAAACAGTAATGCCCATAGTGGAACCCGCGAACATCTTATTTCTGAGCATTTGCAAGACACTTATAGTTGAATGAATTTATCTGTAAAATATTTTTTGGTAAGTACGTATTTTAGTAACCCTAACTATAACTAACACGATATTCTTTCCTTCTCCACTTGGGAGAAGAATTTGCCCAGCTCGTGCGTTATTAAAGAAAAACTCAATATTAACTAAAAGGTTTTTTATATTTTAAGTGTACGAGATTGCGATAGGTGCTTAATTAACTACTTCCATCCATTTAATTACTACTAGCTGCCAAGGCAGCCAGTTCTCACGTGTAGAATACACATAGGACTATACTGTAGATAGTATACAGTTTTAAGGTTTTATCATTCCAACTGTTTTAGAAATCACTCGTTCACTTAATGTATGCACAGTGAACTTTACTCATCTTCTGCCTTGTCTTTTTTTTCTAACGTTGGGGTCGGTTTCAAGTTTAACCAGATGCAGCTGAATACCAGTACTAGCACACAGTGAACTTTTAAAATATAATTAGAATTAACGAACACTAGGTGGTTACAGCAGTATACAGCAATTGGCATTAAGAATTACGTATTGTAACCGCAAAACCTATTTAACACAACCCATACTCATTATTCTTTGATACTTGTTACAACATTATTTTCATCACCAAACCATTCGACAAAAAATCATGAACACGCCATGGTGAAAGATGATTGTGTAATAGTAACTTTTGCAATGCGTAGACCTATATCTTTGGCACATAGACAATGCATAACAGACCAATCTGACCGTAAAAGCGATATTGGAACAACTCTGAAAAGTTTATGGTAGTCATTCCTCAAGAAATATTGAGAATGAAAATTTGAACCGAGATCAGGCAGGTCCCACTTGTATCCTTTATTATGTACTATAATATCAAGCTTGTAATACTCAGAGTTAGTTAGAGATATACGTTTAGCACACCCACTTTCGCCAGTTGTTTCATCGTCGTCACCATGTTAGCCGAAAGACGTCACTGCTGGACCTAGGCCTCCCCCAAGTGTTTCCCGTGCGTCTCCTTCCAGTGAATCCCCGCAACCTTCACCAGGTTATCGGTCAACCTAGCGGGAGGTGTTCCAACGCAACATCTTCCAGTTCGCGGTCGCCAGAACTTTTCGGCCCCATCGGCCATCCGGTGCGCGAGCAATGTTGCCCATTGCCACTTAAGTTTGGCAATTCTTCGGACCACGTCGGTCGTCGGTAACCTTGGTTCTCTTGCGAAGTCTCATATAATAGGAGGCGAGCTTGTTTCAAGCGTTGCTCTCTTATATTTTCATAGAAAAAAGGCACGAACGCATTAAAATTGTTCGCATTCAGGCCTTCCGAGTCGATGTATTATCGAAGTAACAACGTTGGGCGTGCAAACAAATCAGCTGAGATCGATACGATAACATTCAAGTTCATGGCCCGATATATCCGAGGTAGACTCGTAAGTTTGCTCCGCACTCTACTTTAGTGTAATTTTTATTGGTCCGTCCTTTTTTATAGCGCTAGCGAGTCATTTTTCTGGTCGTATGTGTATTTTTTTGTGAATTTTATTGTTGCTTAGTTTTCCCGTTATTCACCATAGAGATCTACGGTTTGGAATAGGCAACTACAGCATTTTCACGGTTTTTATGCCTTGTGACGGGGACTATAGCCATAGCTACATTTCTTTGTTTTGGCAGGAAATTCAAAAGTGCCTGTATATAGGCCTACTTCAAATGAATGATTTTATTTTATAAACGACTACTTTCTGCTAAGAGCAGCGGTGGCGGCTCCGACTTACGAACAGTAAGTCGTGGGTTCAAACCCAGACAGGCGCATTACTTTGCATAATTTGTTTCATCACCACGTCTCAAAACGGTGAAGAGCAGACATTGTGACATCTACCAATACGCACGGGCCCTGCGTGGTAGATTATATATAGCCCATTGCCTCTCATTGAGAAAAAGCCGTGTGCCCGCATCCCAGCAGTGGGAACATTAAAAGGCTGATGACGATGATGACTGTCTTCTAGATAAATTATCCGATATCAATGATCGGCACAGCTGTCCTCTTGAATGTCGCTATTTTATTAAGAAAAAAATATAGTCTCCCAAAATCAGGAAATTAATCTCCTTCGTAAAGAGAAATATCTCAAAATTATTTCCTTTTAGATGTACCTGCGGTTACAGGTGCGGACAAACCGATCGGACCGGACTGCAGACAGCAGACTGACAGATAATGTACACACGGTGTCACATCTAGTTGTACATTTCCAGTATAACATGGCTTTGCTTTGTATATATTTCCTGTGCAATGAGAGATCCAAGCTGAAGCTAGGCCAACTTCCTAAGCCGTCGTGCGTACTGAAACATCTGCACAACCAGTTCTCGGTAGGACCTACATCTTTAAACCTAGCTGCCCTAGCAAGACTACAATTTATCACACCAAAGGCATTTACTAAAGTGACGTCACGCGACTGCGACTTTGACAGTTCACGTGAAAATGGTAAAGACACGTGTTTCATTCCTATACATTTCACTAATTTTCACTAATGCTAGGAACTTCATTGACAAGGCTACTCTTTAGATTATTAGACTATAGGTAGTTATTGCTCATTCAATAATTTACCTCTTCACTTTCAGCTACTTAAGGTTTGATTTTTATACATATGGCCCGCGAGCTTTGTACGCAAGAAATTATTTTAAAAACATTACTTCCCTATTTGAATCGTAATTCATTTACAATTTCAAAGAGTTTTAGATTTTTTTCACGGAACCCTTAAAACCTTTTTCTAGAACCAAAGTAACTAGCTATTTCTTACTACCAGCTATCTGCCTCTTAAAAGTCAGTAAAAAACTGTTTTTTGAAATTACAAACAGACACTTATACACAAATATTTTTTTGTATAGATTTCAAAATCAGTAATGAAAGAAAATACGTATAATTTGTTGTTGTAATATTAAAAATTATGTTTCAACACTGTATTTTGGCAAGGCCGAATGGTGCGTTTAAATTTAGTAAAAGCTTCTCTTCTCTTACGTCAATGGCAGGCACTTTGCGATTAGACTTTCATGTTTACATGTGTTTTACGACACTTGCCTACGTTTATGGGGTTTAGTTATGTAGGTACCTTTTTAATTAAATGAAGTTTCAACTATTGGGTATGGTTTTTTTTTTTCAAATAATATTATCAGTCAACAAGATTTATCTGTGTGACATAATCATCACAACAAAACAAAGTAACAGTATTTGGATAATCAATCTTCATATTTTGGCTGCTCACAGATATGTGG
This sequence comes from Xestia c-nigrum, assembly GCA_916618015.1. Classification (NCBI taxonomy): domain Eukaryota; kingdom Metazoa; phylum Arthropoda; class Insecta; order Lepidoptera; family Noctuidae; genus Xestia; species Xestia c-nigrum. Next base: position 12,048,690 of record OU745248.1, read on the forward strand.
AAACTCATACCAGTCTGACCTTAACTGACTAAGGTATACTTGTTTCACATACCACAAAGAAATTGAAAGCGTCATATTGATATTTTGGCTACATACCTGCAATGTGTCAACCTAAATGCGTACCGAACGTTGGGCGCCAAACAGTTGTCAATCAAAAATGTAGAAAGCTGCAAATATATTATTTATTCATTCACGAAGCGCCTTTAACTATATATTCTAAACAGCAGCGCGTTGTTATACCAACGCAATTAGTCCACTAACCGACTGAATACACACGGTTAACGCGCAAATTATATGAATAAACCAGCGCAGATGAAAGACCGTCTTCGGAGTACTTCTTATGCGTAATTTTTTTTTTAAATAGATCGCTTAGATAGAACTACATCGTTTAAAGCACATGAATACGCGGTACTTTTCACCAGTTTGTGTGCGTTGTGCAATGCGGACAAAAAGTTTCCGCAAACTGCCCGTCGTATGCGCAAGTCTTTACTGTGCCAATACCACATGAGTATGTAAACGGAACAGAGTATAAGCTTCCTAACAACGTTCAAAATTGTAACCTATTTTGGTAGGGTTGTCACAACAGGTGAAGATAAATTAATCGAAAATTTACTTACCTATTGTACTCCTTGGGATAGTTAAAGTATGATATATTTTTTATTAATAAATAAAGTGTTTACATTAAAATATTCTAACTTGTGACAACCCTGAGATTATCAACTGGCTGTGACAGCGTAAACCAGTTTTTCCACTTTTGCCGCGTACGCGACAAGCGGCCAGTGGTCACGCACGTGGTGCAACCGATTCACGCGGTTGTATGAAGCTTATATCTCTAATGTACTCTGTGCCAATACCATAAATTTATAACGTGATTACTAGACCACCAGCGAAGAAGGCTATTCAAACAAAAGTGCAATACCTACACGGTCAAAACTGAGCAGCTGCTTTTTAAAAACCAACGAGAACGGCGGAAAAATGAACTGTGCAAGATGGTTCGTTTAGATAGTCAGTTCAGTGACTTTTGACTTTTACTTATATTCCACATCCAGTCAAACCCCCAGTCCCTATCTCCGGGCATGACTCATTAACCTTCTTCAACAAACTCCGGATGTTTCATCAAATCCCTAAGATCAAAACATAGATATAACAATGGGTTTCGCAAATACAGACAATCCTTTAAGCCTAGGCGACGCCACTTCAGACGTTCACAAGTAACATTATTCTATTTTGTAATGGCAAATAAAGATTGTCTTTTACAAGCTACTTTTTAAACATTACTGCTCTATTTTATAGTAGATTAAGGTAGCAGAAGTGGCACGAGTCACCAAAGATGACAACTTACAACATATGAACTAAATTTAAATATATTGTGGAGCCACTAGGGCAGCTACTAGGCCATAACACGCGATCATCATTAACTTACACTTGCAACATGACTTCTTCCCCACTTCTCTATTACTCGTCATCTCGTCAGACACCTGCTTTCTTCCATGTCTCCCTGTACCAATACCATTCATACTCATAACTTTCCGCAAGACATTTTCGTCATTCATTCGCATCACATGCCCATACCACGACATCCGATTACTACACACTTCTTTTCAGTCACCGGAGGCACTTTCAAGTTTCAGACGTTTTCTTATGTACTCATTTCTTACACAGAATGCTAAGGGCGATGTGTGCATCACCCTTAGCATTCTCATCTCAGCCACATGCACAACTCCTGATATGACGCATTTTTCGCTACATACAACGCAAATATTAGTCTGATGATGTCACATAAAAAAGTACGAAAGGGTTATTTTTACATTTCAGGGTTACAATCTATAAATATATCAATGGAAAACAATTTTCTTCCGTGTGAACTTTGCAGTGAATGCTGCAATAGTATTTGATATGATTTTTACCAAAAAATAATACAGCCAAGCTACATAAACCGTGCGAAGTCGGGACTGATTGCTATTTTTAACATAATATCATGACAAGGCAACAATTCATGGCTCTTCAAAACGATGACATAATAATTATGATGAATTCTGGTTTATTAACCTTTGTTACCTTCTGTTCCATTGAAGAAAAACTCAGATTATAATTACAATACAATATCAGCACGCGTATTAGCGTTCATTTGACAATTCTCCACACTTTGTACAGGTAGTCCTATTGTTTGATTGAAATATTTTGAAACTGTTGATAATTTAATTAGTAATACTGCTACCATGTAAATATTGGTAAGTACTTCATAATGACTCAAGAATACTTTGAAATAATAATGACAATACAAGTATATTTTGTCTTACAATAGAATAATGGACAACTGTTTTTACAAGCAATTTTAGTGTCTGTATGATTAGGTCCAACATTAAGCGCAGGCCACACCGCCAGCTAGCGAGCAAACGAACGAGCCGGGCGAGCACCGTTTCACTTCTTTAAATATCTCGGTTCACACCGCGAACTACAGAAAGTGCCGAGGCAAAGTATGAAGCATAGGCCACACCGCCAGCTAGCGAGCAAGCGAACGAGCCGGGCGAGCATCGTTTCACTTCTTTGAATGTCTCAGTTCAAACCGCTAACTACAGAAACTGTCGAACCAAAGTATGAAGCACAGGCCACACCGCCAGCTAGCGAGCGTGCGACCCGGGCGAGCATCGTTTCACTTCTTCAAATATCTCGGTTCACACCGCGAACTACAGAAAGTGCCGAGGCAAAATATGAAGCATAGGCCACACCGCCAGCTAGCGAGCAAGCGAACGAGACGAGCGAGCATCGTTTCACTTCTTTGAATGTCTCAGTTCAAACCGCTAACTACAGAAACTGTCGAACCAAAGTATGAAGCACAGGCCACACCGCCAGCTAGCGAGCGTGCGACCCGGGCGAGCATCGTTTCACTTCTTCAAATATCTCGGTTCACACCGCTAACTACAGAAAGCTTCGAACCTAAGTGTGAAAAGAGAAGAAACGATGCTCGCTCGCTCGCTAGCTGGCGATGTGGCCTGCGCTTCACGAGTATTTAATAACTGCCGTGTGGATTTGAATGCGTTTCGAACAATGACGTAAGGTTTTTGTATGTCAATTCATATATACGCAATGCCTAATTTAAATGCGATGCACATACTTTATTGGTGCTTTTACTTAAAAGATTTTGATATTTTGAGAATTCAACAGTGAAGTCCAGACTTTAGCACTAAAATAGGTAAGTTATTTGCCAGTTCCATTTGTGAAAAGATTATAATGATTAGAGTTTTCTTTAAGATTTCATGATTATAATTAACAGCCTTAGTTAGGGCTTCGCACTAGACTCTTGACTGTCTTAAGACAGACTATTTTTCGACTAGTGCGAGCGAGACAGACTATTTATTCGTATAGTAATTGTCTGTCTTAAGACAGTCTTGTCTCTAGTCTGCGAAAACCCTTAGCCATAAACATTCGTAAAGTTAACTACAGACAATCCAATTATTATTGTAATGATTTTGCAACTTTAAAAACTATCGTTTGTTTCGGCTGTTTCTTCTCAGAGTAGTCAGGTACGAAACACCGGCCCCATCTAGTTTAAAAAATAAGGACGTGTAAAAGTGTTTGTGAAAACCAATTTGCAAAATAAATATCATTTATCATATGAAAAACCTAAGCCCACCATTGGTAGAACTACCATATAGTGCTGCTACAGTGTTGCCCTCAATGAATGCAAAGAAATTGATAAAAACACCCATTTACTTTAAACAAAGGTATAATATTTTCAGCCAAGTATACTGCGCGCTGCGTCACCTAATCATGTTTCAGTCTGCATGATTCACGTTTATTTTACAATAATATTGTACTGTTTTCAATTAATGAATCGGAATCTCTTTGTCACTATATTAAATATTATCAGGTTGATCTATAACGATGACCTACTGTTACAATGGTTCCAAATGGTTAATTAACCTACCTTTAAATGAAATGACTTCATCTAGTAATCTGTTCTACCAAATTGCTTTTATTCTGACCTAAAGTATTAACCTCAAAATAATGTTTGAATCACTACATATTATAAAACAAAGTTCTCCGCCAACAATGTGCCTAACCTGGTGTCCATAGTTTTATGCCACCCATCCCATGGGCCTTTGTTTTGGCTTGACATGCCGTCGAGAAATATCTCTCAGGCATGCTGGTGTGGTTTGCCCAAGATGTTTTCCTTTACGGAAGGAAATTGACCAACCCACAATACGCATGTACATGAATCCGAAAAATCTGAGAAAACACGAAAGACAGTATACCCTCTGAGGTATAATAAAGGACCCGCAATACCTTGAATTAGTCAGCCCTATAATCTAGGACAATACCTATAAAATAGGTTTTCTGATAGCGTCTCATATCAATAGAATAAGTGATTTAATCGATAAGAAACATGTCTATTAATTACAATTAGAACTACTAGTTTTCCAAACCTTTTCCCAACAAGTTAGTTTATAGCAGATTTCCAGTATTTTATCTGGCTTTCATCTGCCCTGGGTAACACGATACTCATCGTTAAGACGAGTAGACGGTCAGACTTGGACTTCTGGCTATCGATCATCATATCAGCCCGGAATCACCTACTGCTGGGTATAGGCCTCCTCCTACCGTTCTTCCCGGTTCTGTGCGTCCCTTATCCAGGTTTTTCCCGCGACGATATCGTCAACCCAACGAGGTTTTAGGACGGCCTCGGGTTGTTTTAGCCCAAATTTGGCCCACTCGGTCAAATCCGACATGCTATCCAGACGACAATCAAAGACCCTCAAATGAGAGCCAGGAATCAACAATTACTGACTGGGTAAACATTAACAATTAAAATCTCTTCAATAAACCTGCGCCGTCGCATGCCAAATGCTAATGCGTTGTAACGAGCACAAAACAACATCCCAGGCATATAATTATAACGGCCTTGTGCTTATCCTCAAATGTACTGGAAATCGATAAAACATCATTTTCTTTGAAACAGGCGCTTAAAAAAGAGAATTAACCTTTAATTCAAAACCTTTTAAAAATGTTTAATTTTAGTCGCATCTAGCTGCGGAAGTTGGCTGAGTAATACTGAATAGCATGATGTAGGTATTTATGAACCCTGCGAAATATTTAGGTCAGTAGGTTTAGGGGCAAAATTTTAAGGTAACAGCAAATTAATAAAAAAAAATACATTATACATTATAATTGTAGTGTGTTATAAATGTTTTTACACTAGTTACTAGATAGATAGTAGTAGCCTCCCCCTTGTCTAGACATTGCAGTCCCACAGCTGGGCAAAGCCCCCCTTTCCAAGTCCTTATAAAATAAACAATAACGTACGATTTAATCAGATCGGTTTTTTTTTCTTGTTGTTTTGGTTGATTTGATTGTTGACTCATTTCATTCATAATAATTTAAGTGCCGGCCTATCGTTTTATTATTTACTACTCGCCAGGCTATTGACCCACCAACCTACTATTTTAATTTAATTGACATTTGTGTAAAGATACCTTATAGATATGAAGGAACTCAAATAATTTACATCATTTTAAAGATTGATATATTTTTGTATGCTTTTGATCAAGAATCTAACCTGCTGCTGAGTTGTATAACCAGAAACTTTTTGTTTTTGTAAACACGGTTAAATTCTTATAAAATGGCTTCCCATTCAAACTATTTCAAAAGCGTTGTATGTTGTGGAAAACGTCTCATAAATCATGCCATTCAAAACAACGTTACAAATCCTTGCTAAACCCACTTTTATCTTAAATTGCAATAATTAAACGTTATTCGTTTATATTTTCACAATACCGATAATGTTATACCTTGCAGTCTTTGATCATTATTCACTGATATTACTATCATAATACATTACGACAACTCACTGAATTAACCATTACTCAATGTTGATATAGAAACTTAGCCTTATTGAAGAATAATTAAACTGTTTGAATCGTACTATAATATTAGTGAACAAACCTGCACAATCAAATCCGTCAACCACGTCCTGATATCAGGAGCCTCGGTTGAAACCTCGGGCATCATCGTTGTTGAAAACTCCATGATATCGCTAATATTCATTTTTAAAAAGTAAACAGGCTGTTCGCCTAACTTCCTTTGCACAAATAAAACACTGTTTGGTTCCCGCCAAAAGTACGAACTGTCACATTGCGCGTCGAAGAAAGAGTGTTAATAAAAACTGATAAAAGTATCATTTATACATCTAGATAATATAAAATATTTCATAAAAACATTCGTCATGGACGGAGCCAGTAGTTCGAGTTGGCGCGACGATAACACGCGACCGTGCGGCTCGTGATTCGCGCGACGACTACGTATAATATAAACGAACTACCTTTAGCAGAAAACTAAAGGCACAGGAATAAACAAGTAAGTCCACACACTTATAAATTTCTTAAACAAAATCAATTTGAGTCTCTGCCAGACTGTATTTTAAACTCTCTGCCTATGGATTAATTTTATTTGTCAATGCTTTGATAAAAGTTGGCGTGATCAAATATTATTTTTGTCCATAATATTTTCGCGCGCAGTTTGACGTCAGACAAACTGTCTGCGAAGGTGGAGAGGAAATTGTGAATTAGATTTACATGGCATATCAGACTGTCTGGCTGACGATAATATTTATTTATTTTCTGAAACTAATTATTAAAGCAATAACAATGTGCCAAATCTGTAATAGAACGTGTATTTTGTCAACGCCTATATCAGCTATTGAGTATCAATGACACGAGGGCCATTTAGAGGTGTCGGTTAACTTGGTTAGTTACGTTTTTCATTGAAGTTGTATCGAAGGGTGTGTATGGGATTTCCATACGGACTGACATGAGCTATTGAGCGCTCAACGTGCTACGTTAACGTCATTTCTGATTTCCCAACATTTCCCTTGTTTTCTTTTATCGTTTTGACTTTAAGATTTTTTTTCTGCCCTTGATACGCAATGGGTTCACTAATTAAACACGCTGCAGCTCTTTTGTTTATAAAAGATTTTGATGATACATTTTTTTTAAATACCATGCTGAATATTAACATAAAAAGGTGAGCCCACCTTTTAATGTATTTTGGAATTCAGCATGATATTTTAATAACAATCCTGACAACTATGCATAATATACCGAATGAAAATAGAATGGTAAATGTAAAACAGATCGTTTATATGCCTACTACCAGTATTTATAACCCGCTTCGGGTTATTTTAGTCCGAGAACTCGAGAAACAGCAGATGTTTGTAAATATTCGCAAATTTTACGTCCTATGTATCCGAGATTTGACGATTTTATAAAAACGGAACCCTTATAGATTCGTCCTGTCCGTCTATGTGTTCGTCCGTATGACCGTATGTCACAGCCACTTTGCTCTGAGACTGTTGGAACTTACAGTTTAAATTTGAAGTGAATGAAAATATACAGGGGTGTCCCTCCATATATGTATGTTACTAAGGGTTGAAATATATGATTAAGTAAGTAAGTTGTGTCCCTGAACCTTAACTTCTACCTTAGCCCGAGGCCCCGTCAGTCAGTTTGTTTTATTGAGCTCAGGGACGGTATTTAGCTGATTCATATTGATGAAGCGTAAGTTTACCATAATACAACCATTACAGTATCTACCGGCTTTTGGCAAGGTCTGTCTCAAGTACTGCATAGTTACTCGAAGCGCGGTAACTCTATGCTATGACAGGAATATGACTCCGTTCTATGGAACTTGACAATTTTAAGGACTTCATTGAAATAAAAAGCTTTCAGTTGATCTCACTGTGTAGGCGTCAATCGCGAAATTGACGTTAGTTATCTTTGGTAATTAGTACCTTACCTTTATGTTCTTATATGGGTATTTTATGATTATGATACGCAGTACGTCGTCAATTATAAGCGTAAACAAAGTTAATAACACATTTATATGTTAATTAACATTTATCAAGGCCAACAATAACGTGTTCAGTGTTATCTAATATATAGAACTAATGAATAATATCCGGCTCGAAGGACCAAAATTTATTCCTTTTTTTGTTTGTTGCTTACCTAGTGTTTTTATTTTCACTGTATCGGTTGTTTGTATTAACTAAACTTGTATTAGCTACACATTGGCAAGGCACAAAATAAAATTTGCTTTAACTATTTAATTTTATTTTGTGCCTTGCCAATGTGTAGCTTATACAAGTTTACCATAGAAAACTAGACTAATGTGCTATAACTTTTAATGATTTTACCCACGATGCAATGAACTTAATGCAACTTGCTTTACTAGGTTCTTCCTAGTTAACCAATTATCAGTTTTATCTCATGATAAGCAAAGATAACGGTTGTCCTGAAGAACTAACACATACAAATAAAACTGATTAGGAACCCAATTGATAACCGGACTGAATGTGGAAGTATTGCAATAATATCAATACTAATGAGAGTCATATTTTATGTTCCTACGTTTTCACAGTAACTATGGAATTGTTGTCGTGTTGATAATTAAGGGCTGTAGAATATTGTTGTGCTTACTTTCCTCTCAGAAAATTTAAGACTTGTGAGTGAAGGAACCATGATTTATATATTAATATCTGGCTCGAAGGACCATATATTAATATAAATATAGCCACCATATATTAATATAGATATATTAATATAAATCATGGTTTCTTCACTCACAATTCTTGCATTTATCAAGCTTTGCATTTTTCACTGATGGTACTCAGCAGTTTAAAATCAAGAAAAACCCTGCATCCCGATGAATTCGTAACCCTAAACACACAAGGCTGCAAAAGCCTGGCGAGTCTCCGTTTTATGATTTTGCTGCTCTCGTAATGTTGGTTGTGGCTTTCGAATAATGTAAGTAATTTTGGCTAGTAAACAAAGCTACCTCCCCGATGAGGCACCAGCCTTTTGTACAGGTATCGTGCCTACAAACTATGGCATGGCATTCGATGCTGTGCTAATCAAAATACTCAGCCATTACGACCCCTAAAAATTAACCAGTGACCGTTATTTGGGGGAGTTAATTAATAAATGGATCGTTGACACGAAGGGCCAAAATGAATTAGTAAGTCTTAAGCCTATCGCAAATGATGCTACCAGGATGACGCGACAGGATTTCATGACACATATTGTGATTCAGCAATATCAAAATGTCTCGGGTTCAAAAGGTTTCGTAGACAGCGTCTCCATTAATGATCTATGCCTAAAGAACAGGTAGGGAGAATCTATTCACCATTACAATAATAACTCAACTTTTTTACACAGTAGTTGTAGTTTCAATAATGGTGCTGAGTTTACTATAAGTTGATCAAAAACTGTGCCATAATTTTGGTGCAAGCGTAGGAGTAGTTACTTCTCTCAAAGTTAGAACGATATACCTTCAGCACATCAGTCTTTTTCTCTGTGGATTCTGTAAAAACCTCGCATAGTACGCTTCTCCGCAAAAATCGTGATAACTGTCATTACCACAGTTGAGTTCTTTAATTTTGGGCACTAAGTAGCATCGCGTACAAAAGCCGTATTCAGCGGTCATTCTAAGGGCGCCTTTCATTACTTTACCCGAAGGTCATTAGTTACCATGGTGATGGTTTGATACTTGCGTATACACACAGCGCCTTCAAGTTCAAGGTTGTCGTAAAGAATCGCGATACTATCACTGTGCACGATTTTGAATTCTATTGGTTTGCGAAGTTGTTTTTCAGCATGATTTAAAGATGATTTAGTTTAAATCGTATATGTATTTGTTTTGAATCGAAAGAACTTCATTTTCCCGATATGAGTAGAAGATAATTTTTTTAATTATAAATTCTAGAATATTTTCTTCGTCTCTCGCAACTAATGGTATTGATGCAGTCCAAAACGATCATTGTATCGCTCGTCTTAGTCAAGACGATTAACGATCAACGTTAGACTAATGTAAAATGACCTTCTCCACAGGCGTGTAGCGAGTTACAAGTCTGTCCCTCATCTCTCTATTTTTGCACGTACGCCACCAAGGTGAAACGGATACCTTCGAATTACTAACATTGATGCTACCGCGTGCTGCAAATCTAAATAACTACATCTATGTCTATACCAATTACGTAGGTAACATCGATCCGGCTCCAAGGACCAAATTCTCTAAGGCATTAGTAATAATATTTTCTTCAAAATAATCATAATTTAGCAGGGTATTTTTATAGTTTTATTAGCCGCTATGACAGATACAGATTGCTTTACTTTTTCATTCCAGTCTGTAATCTATCTATCTATCTGTTTAGTTGCCGTAATCTAACAAAAAGCTCTTACAATAAACGGCTTGGCAAAACAATGGGTACCTAATCCCTATCATATAATAATCCATTACTGTCTATTCGCTTGATATAATTCATTTTACTAAATCTAACTGAAAATATTAGCAGCTAAATACATAGTATACTTCGACATGGTTCACAGGACCAAAATATCACAAGATTATTATACCACTTATGGACTATCTTGGCTATAGTTCAGACCGGTCAGTACAAGGTTTTGGGTATAATCGCTTATTCTGACTATTCTGGACCTATTACCTAACTATGTGCGTGCGTGCGCTATCGTTAAAGCTCTGCCCAGATATAAATCTTAACTACTAGTTTTGCAGTCTTATGTAATTGAGATGTTTAAGAGCTTTGCATTTCTATTTTGTCCATTATATTTTTAAACATCGTCGAAAAAGAAGCGTCTTAAAAGCTCTTTTATTAAGTAGATAAATAAAACTATCAGTTTTGCGCTGATCGCAACATCTATATTCTTCTATCAATGTGGATATTGATTTCCCACAAGGTTGTGAATAAGACCGGTACTTATCATGTTATCACAGTCTGTCATAAATTCAGAAAAAATATAGAATTTGGCTCTAAAACTTTCATAACACTACGCGCCTACTGCCTAGGTTTTTCGCACAATAACCTAGACAACGATATTGGCTATAACTTTTCATAGTTCATAATTCTTCGAACTTAACTAGCAACTACTTTTTCCCCAGTCTCGCCTTCTACTTCTAGCTTTCACATAATGAACTTAGAAAGAACAGTCATATTGTCTTACAATTAGCTAAAAAGGAGGCTTGCTACCCAATTTTCTCAGTGAAATTAATACACGAACACCTGTGTCGCATACAACGGCAATCGTACGTATGCAAAAACAAGTGTGACACTCGGGGACTGCCGCGGTAAAGCTATTGCATAGCATTTTTATCGACTTATGCAATTATAATGATTTATTTATTTTATTTTTCCGCTTGTTGCCGGCTCGAGGAGCCGAGCCTGAACATTCAGTCTGCATTTGGTCCTCGCATATCTTCAGTCTGCATAATGGTTACAAAGAAGGTCTAACACCAAATGTATACAACCTACAACTCCTAGTTAAAGTAATACGGCAATATATTAAAAGAAAACTAGTTTGTCATTGTCATTATCTGACATGGCGTGGCATGGGGTGTTAGGTTATTTTCGTTATGGAATTTCTGGATTCGGTCTCCACGCTCAAGAGCCGCGATAGAAGCTATGCAATAGCTTAAAAGACAGATTCTTCTAAAATTATCCTTCACAAACTTTTTTATGCTGCACAGAGAGATCGTACAGCAGTACTGCCTACCACAGATACTCAGCAAGACTACCAATTAAATGACATGCACGATGCAGACTTTAGTTGCATAAGCCGAAGTAACAAATTAACCCATTTTCCACTAAAGTATACAGTTTCAAAATAACCAAATCAAAGTTGGAATATAAAACAATATGAGAGGTACAGAAGCACGTAAAGCGGTCATCTGTTAGGTCGGGAGCGGTGGACGCCTCGCCTTACTACGAGTATTACCGGCCAGACGGCCTAGGTTACGAGATGTTTGTATTTGTAAACAAGTTATCTATTAATAGTTTAATACGTTCACCCGTTCGTTCGTTCGTTCCACTGAGCATGAGGCCCTGGGTTCTATTATCGGGTCGGGGAAAGTGTTTTTGTGTTTTTCCATCAGGAATTTCTCAGTAGCAGCCACGGAGTTTGAATTTGCGCCCGGTTGATGGCAATAAGTTCCCCCTCTATTACATGGGACTTAAATATCATTTTTATTTTATTATTCAGGGAATACAGGCGAGATGTACTTAGTTTATATTAAGTGTTTCGTTCACACGTTTAATATTAGTTTTGGAGTTGTATTTATAATGCTCGCGATAATTATTATGACTAAGTTTCACCAATGAATAGTAAACGGGTCATAGACGCCTAAAGTATGTTTTTAAACCGGGAAAAGTTAGAAGTTTGTTCTCCAATACATCCGTAACTAGAAGTACGCTCACGCTGAACCTCATAGCGCGTGAGGCAGACTTATTCTGTTGTTCTCTGGGTGAATTCACAAGGCATGATTTGTTTAATTTAGTTATAAGTAACAATTAAGTTAAATTAAATATTAATTAAGGCGCATTTACCGCATTGGGTAGCCATAACAGTAGATGTATTGATAATGTGTCTGTGTTGATAAATAAATTAAGTAAATAAAGTTTCCCACTTTAGGTCCAGAACAAAATATGATCGCAATGATGGGGAGAAGAGTACCTTTCTGCTTCGTTAAGGGTTTATTTACACCCTTTAAGTTATTGAGTCAGTCAGTGGCAGTTATAAAAAAAAAAAACATACGTCTTGTAATTTTCGCTACTGATAATACAATTGCTGAAAATGTTAGAATTTTAAAACAAAACCTCCTGACGTAACGTTGACTTTCACTCGGTTTCAGTTAATTACATAACGGATAATGTCAATATCGATTCGATGAAGAATATAATTAGTTTTATCGAATTATATCGGTTACGTGACTCGGTTATCAGAATTACTTCATTCAAGTGTTACGGTTTGCTAATTGACTTTTTTTTGTTTTCTGTCAATGTCAACAGATACCCTTAAAAATAGTGATACGGATTTTTCAAATATGACATTCATATGAATTTCAGACACTCAGAATCTGCATGGTCCTCATGTGAGTTGATCAAGATTATGTCTGGACTTTAAAAGAGACTATGACCTCTGAGTTTCTTACGAAATTGTGTTGCAAATATAGTCCAACTAAAATGTTTTTTTTTTGCAATTCGACTAATATTTTTTAAGATATGCACGGACAAACATATATACTTCTGTTTGTTACATGCTGGTATTGATTATCATACAAAAAAAATGCAATTACATACATTCGGGTCGAATTCATAACCCTACTTTTTGAAGTCTGTAAAAAAACTAGATGGCTACGTCATTTCTAATTTTGACCTAGTGTTCAAAGATCAGCAGTACAAGTACGTAGGAATCGATAGGACTCGATAAGATAAATTTGACAGTTATTCTCGATAAAATAAGTTTTTATGGAGTCAAAAACTCATTTTATCGAGAATGATTGTCAAATTTATCTTATCGAGGCCTATCGATTCCTACGTACTTGTACTGCAGGATCCATGAACAGATACTCATCTATTTAACGAAGAATTCCCCATAGATGTAAATTAGCGAGGTTTTATATTTACAAGGAAGACGACAAAATTAGTGCTTATTAAAATTAGTAAAAGTTCACCAAAATTTATCCCCATTTTATCGTGAAATTAGTACCAAAAATTTAGTGACCCGGTGGACGGAGCCCCGCTCGGAGCTCCTACTTCTGAATGGTTTATAAAAAAAAATAACCACGAAGGGTAAGGCCCTTCTAACCTAATCTATCTCTCGGGGTACCCCAAGTCGGCCTAGGCAAAACGAGTATGTCATCAAACACATCATTAAAATTTGGTGCTACTAAATTTGGTGATCATATCATTTTTTTAGGTGATGGATGTAGTCACAAAGGTATATTTGGTGGTCATTATATTATCCCCCATAATTAAGTGTAGGTAGATCTAGATAGGCACAAGAAATTAACGACTACTTTTGAAAGAGTCCGAGAGCTATGATATCACGGCAATGTTATCGCTTATCTGAATGTGTCGAGTTTCTTACATAGTTTACAGGTGTTTATTGTTTTCCTGATATACTGATGCTGCATACATAGTCTTCCACTAACTGCACTACTTGTACTTACTTTTTATACTTTGGTCATTATTCTCAAGGTTGTGAGAGAAAATCCCACATTCGTTTTTGGCAAGAATTAACCTCTATATTTATTTTTACAAGTAGGCCATGTAAACGCAGTTTGCATGAAACCCTTTAAACTTCTTACCTTGGTCTCAATTTATAAAAAAAAGGCTAGTCATTATCTGAGCAAGGTTGCTTTAATTACCTTTTTGTGCAAATATTGTTATCTCACTAGCTACCTAGCTTGCGAATATTTAGAAATGATGAAGCGGTGATTGTGACTTATAAACCTAAGGTAAGAAGCCCGAGCATACTTCTGCCCTTACCAGTTACCACTATACTTCTCTATTAAGGACTACGCACACTTATTCAGCTCTATTCAGCTTTTGCCCATAGAAAACAACGATTTTGCATGAGACGCATCGCGACCAAAATCGTTGTTTTCTATGGGCAAAAGCTGAATAGAGCTGTATAAGTGTGCGTAGTGCCTTTTTCGTCATCTGATCAGACACATTTTTCTACACTCAACGCACAACGTTACATACAGTAGTAGTCAGTTCAGTTAAAAACAAAAAATACCTGTTTATTTATTTAAATCAAAACCTCTTTTATTTTTTGACTAAAATAACATTGGACCACTACAGCTTTTGACGTTTGGGCATATTATGGTTTCCAACTGTATTAGCGCGTTCACTGACGGTCTGCCACTTTTCACCCATTAGTTATAGGGTAAGGCTGAAATGTAGTTGACTCAGTGAACTCGATTGTAACTAAACTACGGAGTACCGATCGTCTGAAAGCTGACCCAACTTCTAGGAACATGCCTACCTCTTTCGCCGTATCCCAGTAGTTCCATTATGGGGATTTTTTCCTGCCAATAGTTCCATGGAACTAGAATACTCATTCACCTAATCCCATTAGTTCCATTACGTACACTTGAATGGTAACAACCGGATGCTCCTGGTAGTCTCGCTGACTACCAGGAGGCCAGAATCATAAAGGAGGTACTTACTGTATATTGTTAATAGGAATCTCACAATCAATCTAATACTTCTTCAGGAGTCTGGGCATCTGGTAGTTTGTGAGACTTTACTAACCTTGTTTCTCATCTCCTAAATTGTCTTGGCTTTCTCTTCTTTTATTTCAGTTAGAGTGTTACCTGTCGGGATATTTTTGTTGCCAATGGGTAACAGTGTGACATAACATGGTGTATCTGAACGGCAACATGGTGTCCTGACTGCACCTATTAACCAAACTCGACGTAACGGTGTTCGAAAGCGTCAATAAGCAATATTTTGCAAATACAATAAACTCTCAGATTCGACTTAAAGGAACTCGTTAAAAAGGGAACCAATCTTATATGATCCCATGTGGCCATCGTATGTGACCATCGATTTACCTAACTCTAACTGTACCGGAACTACTGAGACTAATTTTATCTTGCATAAACAGAATGCCAGTTCCATGGAACTGGGAGAAAAAAAACCTAGTAGTCCCATAATGGAACTAGAGAATGGAACTACTGGGATACGGCGGCCTCTTAAACCGACATCTAAACGGGAGGACGTTATGTATTAAACCAGCATTTTTTTTACGAAAATCATCAATAGACAATAAAGATACCTAAATGAACTATGAAACAAAAGCTAATATAAAGACAAATGCAATTTCTAAAAGATAATAATTTATGCCATCTACTTAATTGATCAGAATTGGTCATTGTCTTATTGTAGAAATTGTAGTAGGTACCTACGATTCCATTAGAAACAATACGGACCTAAGTACTTCTTATCGACGATGACCATAATTATTATGGACACTCATTATTATGTTTTATTTAGTTCACCTAGGTTTCTATCTACAATGAAACCATCGATCATTACCTTACCTGTTTAGTTCTATGTATATAGTTTCTGGTTTCAAGGACCAAACAGTTTTCAAAGGACCAAAAAATCTTATCCATCTACTCGTACTTTTTTTTTACTAAAAGTTTTTTAACGTATTTTCCATGTCTTCTAATAATAAATCTGATCATGCCATATTGAAGTTTTTTGTTCCAACTAAAGTCCACATCGTACTTTTTGTAACACTACTAAACGTATAACTACAATAATAAATCATCATATCAACATCGAAAGAACTTACATCAAGCAAATTTACTACGTACTTCAATTTTCCATACGTTCAAATTACACCTCACATTCTTTGACAGCTGTATGTAATGGCTATAACGTCATGTAAAATCCTAGCCCAGTGCATAGCCTAACTAGTAACACACCTAACCTAACTTGTAAACAATTACTTTTCCTGACTGTGCCTACCTATGAATAACATTTATGTAAGGAGGCTATTGACTTTTTTTCTCACGGTTCCCAGGTTTTTTTCACACGAGTTTTTTTTTGCAATAGGTAACCCATGTACAACGTCAATAACCTCACTTACCTTTACTATAATTACAGAATACAACCTACGCGTACATATAATCATAAGTTCGTCGATTACTGCCACAAAAAAAATAAGTGTCATAGATGGGATGTAGCGTTACTACGTGCTTTTTTGTATTAATATTTATTTACTACCACTAGTTTTTGTGAATAACTTCTTTCATCTTAGTGATTCTCAATCATTACTTATTATTTATTAGTATAGTCGGCGAGTGAGCTCTGAGGAATCGGTGGCTTACTTAAATCATCGATAGTTTTATTTCAAGTACATAATACCCTCATGGATTTCATAATATAGTACTCCACGCGTACTAAAATCATTATATGAGGGGATGATTTAAGGGGCCTGTTACAAAAAAATGCAAACTTTCCTCGATGAAATTGTATGATTTTGCTTCGTTGCTTGAACTAATAATTAATTGTTCAACAGGGATCGTTATCTCTACTACAGTAATCATAAAGCGAATTTTAGATAAATTTTTTATTTAGTTAGTTATCATCATTCTCCTGAGGCATGTTTTGGTAATAACCGTAATAACTCACGGAGACCTAATTTGGGGGCCCTAATATGTAGATTCTGTTGAATGTAGACCATCACATTTTTTTTTCATATGACATATTTCTTGATAATCATGATGACGTGTATGAGAATCGGCTCAAGCGCAAAATGTCTCTTTCGCAAAATGTCGCTTGGTAGTAAAATGTCTCTTTCGCATAATGTCGCTTTCGCAGAATGACTTGTTCTCAAAATGTCGCTTTCTCACAATGTCTCTTTCGCAGAATGTCTCTTTGGCAAAATGTCGCGTTAGTAACTTAGGAAAAAAGACCCCCCTACCAAAAATTGTATGAGCCTGTATCCCAGAATGTCCAGGTATAAAATCATGTCATTTAGTGAAATCTTCATTAACAAAAAAAAAGTGAATATTGCTCAGCAGTTTTGAGGGGTGCCCCAAGTCTCGATTATTGGGGCAGAGATACTTCCGTATGTTCAGTTGACAATATTTCGAGTTTCCCAAGGAACACACCAAAGCAGTATATCAGCCCGCTTACAGCATTTCTATGTCGTTTTAGCATTTTGAGTTAGCTCTATGATATGAATGCCGTGAGTTGACTACCATCACATGCATTTCACGAAAAATAATGCGTTTTATTGTAAGCAGTATGTTCGTTTGACAATATTTCGAGAGTTTACAATATCGCTTGAGAGATTACAAGAATAAGAATAATTAGGAAGAATAAGAATAATTTATTAAAAAAAGTAGATATTACAAAAGTGTCCATTTAGGTGCAGTAGTGTTATTTCTTAAACAATCTAACGTGTTTGACAATTTTACGGTGACATATACACTCGAGAGCAATGAATCCGGGTCACTTAAAGAATCCTAAAAATCTCGGAAACTAAAAATGCTAGGTTAATGCAATAAATTGTATTTAATAGACAATGTAATACTCCTTAAATGAAGGTATTAAAACTTCTTAGTTATTGTAAAGTTATATCATAAAAAATCAAATTTGAAAAAGGGCCACTTTCGAAGATGGAACTACGAAATTACAGCATTTGGTTTTGCTTTTGTTTGTAATCTGTCATATATGTGGGTACATAAACCATGTTGATAGTGCTCTATATTCATTATTCAAGCTGAAATTATGTCGCTTACGCCTGAAGAATGCACCAGAATACTTACAATGCTGGAAACCTACGGTGGTGGGTCTGTACTTGTGTGGGCCGGAATTTCTTCTGAAAGTCGCACAGAGCTGGTGATCATAGAAAACGGCTCTTTAACTAGCGTAAGATATGTGGAAGAAATCCTCAATGATCACGTTGGTCCATTTATGGTCAATTTAGGTGAGGATGCTATATTTATGCATGACAATGCCCGACCTCATACAGGTAGGATTGTGAATGACTACCTTCAAGAGATGAACATTACTCGTATGGAGTGGCCAGCGCGCAGCCCGGATATCAACCCGATCGAGCATGCTTGGGACGAGCTAGGCAGATGCGTAAAACAACGAAACCCTCCCCCAATCACGCTTCGTGAGCTCAAAATTGCTCTCACAGAGGAATGGGAGAATATTCCCCAAAATCGTATAAGGAACTTGGTGTACAGCATGCCAAACCGCGTAAACGCAGTAATGGAAGCACGAGGAGGCAATACGAAGTATTAAAATTCAAGAAAATCGTAATAAAGTTCAAAAATTTCATGTTTCCTATTTTTGTTTTAAGGAGAGATCAGCAGTTTTTTTCTTTATGTAATTTTGTGTTAATAAAATGTATGGTGACTCATATTTTTTTTACTTTCATTTAAGGAGTATTACATAGTCTATTAAATACAATTTATTGCATTAACCTATCATTTTTAGTTTCCGAGATTTTTAACATTCTTTAAGTGACCCGGATTCATTGCTCTCGAGTGTACATACACTACAATATACATAAAAAAAAACAATTTAGCCGTAGTGACAAAAACAACTAGGCTTTTGTTGAAAACTGCTGAGCAATATTCAGTTTTTTTTATTTGTTGTTAATGAAGATTTTACTAAATGACATGATTTTATATCTGGACATTCTGGGGTACAGGCTCATCCATTTTTGGTAGGTGGGTCTTTTTTCCTAAGTTACTAACGCGACATTTTGCAAAAGAGACATTGGGAGAAAGCGACATTTTGAGATCGAGTCATTCTGCGAAAGCGACATTATGAGAAAGCGACATTATGCGAAAGAGACATTTTACTACCAAGCGACATTTTGCGAAAGAGACATTTTGCGCCTAAAACTGAGAATCATTAATTATTTATTAGATCGAAGTCTTTGGCCAAAGGGTAAGCATATAAAAAAAGTATTTATGCATTTTACCTATTCATATATTAAAAGCCAATTTACGTTATAAAAGGTTTCATATTGCAATCTGGTCAAATTCAAGAGTGTGCTACAGATCATCAATTCAGTTTGATGGTCTGTAGCACACCCTTACATTTGACCAGCATGCAAAGCAACATCTCGTATAGGTACATGTTTTAATTATTTTTCTTGTATATGTACATGTTTTTACGCTTATATGAATTGTATGGATATTTATTTAAAAAAAAAAACCTTTCAAAGCTGCTTTCAATTGCTCGCCCGTCATAGTTTCGTGCTTTTTAGATATCTCACATAAAACATTGCACCTTTGTCAACGCCCAACTGATTCCTAAATAATTTTGCTTTTTTTAGTTTAGTTTATTTTTGAGTTTACAGATAGCATAAAAACATTGCGCGAATATTTCTACCTATTGATAATTGTAAACATTCCTGAAGCAGTTCTCACGAAATCTGGGTTCATCGACCTATAACTTGAAAACATAAGTATAAGTTTTATCTCAAGCCAGGATCCCACAACCCATTAGGTAAACGATTAGCATACGAGTATCTTAGTTTAGATCCAATTTAAGAATAAAAATCTTCAAAATGTATTCAAATTCAGGGTACAATGTTCTCCATAACGAGCCTTTAAGTACACCGTTTGAATTCACAATCAAATTATTTTGTTAAAATATTGACCCAAAGAAAAGCGCAGTCTTTGGGAACTGCCGATAGAAGTGAAAACTCGTAGCAGATCAGCTATGAGTGCTACGAAAAGCGTACGTGGCGGTCACGCGAGTTCCATTCCACAAATAATAATAGCATCAAAAAGGCTTTATTAAACGACTGCCCCAAAATAGGAGTGTTTTGTTTTAGTTCTGTGATTTTGTCTCTGCATTGGTACACCACATTGTATATGTGGTATATAAATAACACTCCGTTTGCCCCTAACAAAGATTCTATGTGACAGAATTTCTGTGACATAGAATCTCTGGGAAAACGGATGGTTATATTAAACTGCCACAAACTAAAAACCCAACCTTCCTGCTACTGGTGTCGATTCTGTTGTGCACAAACTAAACTTAATTTAGGCTATTGCTATCTTTTACTAAAAGGAAGTGCGCGAAAAGGACGGCTATAGGTAAGAACTAAGTTAGAAATATTTAACTAGTTTAGCCCAACACCCAACCGACTGTATATCAGTCTGATATAATATTGACCACTTTTCTTTTGATATAGCTGCGTGGACTGGGCACGTCTACTTACACGTGTCTGTATAATTTTAGTATATGGCTTATAGCTATACGAATATAGCACATGCACACGCCATGGCAAAGTTTAGCTAGTCAAGGTCGACGGCCAGGGTGCGCCGGACGTTCTTAAGTATTGCCAGTATACCTACCACCCGTGGCTCTTTTACATAAAGGTCTAAAGGTAACATCACACCTTTAATCCAAATGGTTAGGGCGAGATGTACCTATACACCATTATTTTTAGGTCGTTCTGGGACCGAAAGCCATAAACTCGATCATCGAACTCGGAAAATTTGCGGTTGTTTTTTTTTTAAATAACAATAAAAAAAAATTATAAACAATATAATATGTATTTTTTTTAAATTGGTCCCAATCGTTTTAAGTTCTAAGACCAAGTTTATGGCTTTCGGTTCCAGAACGACCTAAAATTGACCGTGTATAATACCTGTCAGTATTATGTTAAGGCATATTTAGGTTCATGTTCACCGAAAAGATAAAGGTCTGAATATCTTAAAACAGCTGTTTAAGGGACATGCTCCCCTACAAAAATGCGTTTTAAACAGCTGTTTTTAGATACTCAGACCAAGGACCTTAAAGGGGGGGGGGGGGGGGCAAGCCTATTGCCATCATCATCGCGGGTCGGCTTTCAGTCTAACCGGGTGCACTTGAATACCAGTATTTTACATGGAGCGACTGCCTATCGGACCTCCACAACCTGTTTAGTACTGGGTAATGCGAAACCACTTGGTAAGACTGGTTGTTAGACTTTTTGGGCCACTGACTACCTGTAACGACTGTCAAAGATCTACAAATGACAGCCGGGACCATTGGGACCAACAGCTAAGCCTTTTAAGCCTCGAATCCAATCGGACAGGAATCCAGGCATCGGGCTTTTACAGATTTGACGTGAGTATTATTTCCCGGACACCAACTTTGCCCAAACAGTTAACTGAACCCAAGTCCACGTAATTAACAGTTGAATTTGCACTCAAATAGACCAAGGAGGCAGTTGAGGAGTCTTATTTTCTTCTATTATATCTCAACTAGCTGACCCACGCAACTTCGTCTACGTCACATAAGAGAGAAAAACACGAAGGAAAAAAATCCCCGTTTCTGCAACATTTTTCATTCCTGCTCCTAATAATCGTAGCGTGATGTTATATAGCCTTAAGCCTTCCTCGATAAATGGACAATCCAACACAAAAATATTTTTTTAATTCGAGCCGGTAGTTCCTGAGATTAGCGCGTTCGACCAACCAAACAAACAAACTCTTCTGCTTTATAATATTAGTATACTCGTAGATGCTCTTACCTTTATGCTGCATAATAATAATTCATACAAATTAATGAAATTATAATAACTGATAAAAATTAATAAAAAAGAATGTAAAATAGACGTAAACAACATAATTGAATAATCTCATGATATACTTACATTAAAATAAATAAACATAATACTAGTAATATTTTCAATACTAATAATATTTGTTTAACAAACTTGCAATCCAGTATACCTAGTCGCTGGATGTTTGTTTTGTCTAAACTACATATTATGTTGCCGTGCCACCGGGTTTCATGTTGAAACTTACAATAATGTAACAACTAAATGTACACTTGATTGCAATGAAGAGTTTGAGCATTTTCCAAAAAGACACGAACAGTTTTAAAACCGTAGTAAAATTAAGACAAGCCATTTTCTTGCGGTTTTCCTCAATACGGTAAAGAACCTATAAATTCATATAACAATGAGTGCTACACCTATGTACTGACTGAATAAATAATACTTTACTGTGACTAAGAGACACATAAAAAACAATGCGAATATGTTGTCTTCGTAAAAAGTATAGATAAGTGTTAGAAGTGAGATCATATTTTATTTATGTTATTTTGCACCTACCGACTTTTGTATTTCGTCCTACTTGACCGGAGCGGAGTCGAGCTATTAAAATATTCTCACGTAGGCACCAAAATCTCATTACATTATGATCATCATCTACACATATACTATTTCTAGTAAGTTATGGAATCAGGCGTGACTTTGCGGAAAGACATGACATTAAAAATAATATAGTATGAAAAAGGCAAAGAGCAGCAGCAGTACACCAAAGTTCTCGACAGCCATCCTAGAAAGCCTGCCGGGGCTGCGGGACTGTTCGAAAGAGATACCGCGTCCCCGGAACGTAAAGGGCGAGGAAGGAACATGGATGGGTTTTAGTCAGTAAAAGTCTGACACTCCCTCCCGCTCCGCCCAGAGTGGGAGAATTCATTTGATGATTTCCCATCCGAAAAAAAAATGCCACCCTAGAAAGCCATTGAATGCAGTCGCTGTGGTTGAAATCGTACAAGGCGGAAACGGACCCTTCAGGACTTCAGTAACTGCACGCAAAACTAATTGCTGGTATATGACTTTAATTTGAAGTGAAAAATCACGTTTTACAATGGAAACAATGCACTCAAAACATTATGTTGACAGATGCATGCATGTACGTGGATCGAGGAGGTTGACAGACTTGTGGGTAGCCTACTCCCTCTCAACGAAAGGAGGTCTCTTGACACAGCAGTGGGGAAATTATAGGAGGACAGTGCGTAGAGAGCAGCGGTGGTCCAGTGGTGGATAACAGCCCATTCTCTCCGATAGAGTGGAGGCCGTGTGTCCCAGCAGTGGGAACATTATAGGATGATAATGCTAATGCTTATGCTATAACAGTTCTAAGCTTTGGTAAAATTTCTGGGATATTTACGTGTTCGTTTAAAAAAAAACAGCAACAAATGTATAACATGCTACGTTTCGAAGAATCGTGTGAAATGACGAGTTAATTTCGTTTGAACATTTACTGTCCACTGGTTTGTGTCATTACTTGGTTTATGGAATTGCTAATGACTTTAATGAGTTTTGTCAAGGTGAAGAGCTTTCCTGTATTTCGAGATACACGACCAATGTCTGTTTTTTTATTCGATGTTAATCTAGAAAGGAAAACAAATGAATTCAATGAAAATTGTCCATCAACACTTAATGATCAAGCCAAAGGCCACTCGAACATTGCCTGTTAGGTAGACAAGCCTTTTTGCAGGCAATCTTTTCTATGGATATTTTTACAGCGGGCATACTCAGTGCATCCGCGCGAGTCCAGATACACCCTTAACTAGGTACTGATCTTAAAATAATACCTTCTAATGTCATTTTAAAAGTAATCCACCTTCAAATAAGTCATGTCTATAAATTGTGATTTTTCCCGCACACGCTACCAGTAGCGACATCTGTTAGACGACGCGTGAACGTTTATCGCGTGTAAGTTTGCAGATAACCGTAGCAATCGTAGCTGCGAAGCCACGCGCAACTTCGTAGTACTAATTCTATGTAGTTCCAAATATCACCACGCCCTTTTTTACTGCGCAGACGACGACAACAGCGCCACTAAGTAAGTCTTGTTATTTATAAAGCACTGTGTCAAAGGGATGGGCACATGGACAGAAGCATTTACTTGCCCTTTAATATGGCTGAGAATCGGCATTGTCAACGACAAAAACCAGGGCCAAATAGGCTCTTTGGTTTACTAACTCTGGGTTGGTGACTATGTTCCCTCCTAAACTTGCCTAACGCGTCGCATGGCAAACGATCACCAGTGCGTTTCATCCTACCATTAGGTTTGATAACGCTAGTGGGGCGGACGGCACTTTCTTACAAGCTTGGCTTGTCGTTATAACTGACTTCTTCATGATGTTGCTTCCCCTAGGGGGCCTTTAGGACCACCACTGGCATGACGCCACTCCATTTGGTTAGTAGGAGTTAGACTTCACGGTCAATCACGGTGGTGAATGTCCAAGATTTTTTTTAAACTGAAAATTGAGATTTACTTACGTTCAAATTACAGATCGGATGTGCACATCGATCTTTAAAATAAAATCTAATAAAAAACTGTGGTTCGGTGTCCGTAATAGCATCTGCCATTTGTCCATGCTGGTTTATCCACAACCTATACCTAAACCATCGTTTACAGTTGGTTAGTAACAAAGTAAACGAGACAATTGAAGTAGGTCAAGTTTTAGTAAAGTTATCCAGATTGACCAGAAGCACAGTCAAAATAGCGTTTATTCATTAAATTATTAGTATTTTCTGTCAATCAATATTTTTATATAATAAGTGAAAAAGAAACAGTCTGCCCGTAGCGGCAGAACAAATAGTACTACCTACAGCGCCATCTATGCCACAACTGAAGAACTAAAATCAAAATTCTTAATCGTGTCGATAAAGTTATCCGCGGCTGAAGACTTTACTTATAAAACACAACTATCGGATAGTAGCTCACCAGAGGCCCTACTCCCTAACGTTTCGTCCGTATATTCTCTATCCGCCTCTTTCACTCTCACTCATCTGCAGGCGTGCACGAGAGAGACGGATAGATCCGAATATACGGACGAAGCGTAAGAGAGTAGGGCCTCAGACACAACACCCGTCTGGTGGGGGATAAAGAACTTTACACACTTTATACTTATCGTCCGCGCCAAGAGCAGCTATAATTTTTGTAAACAAAGAATTTCTACCACAAGGCAAACAACATCAATCGATCGATCGATCGTGATGGACTCAAATTATAATAAGTACGTGTAATACAAAACTAACGAGCAATATCATAGGTCGGTTATATTTTGGCGATATAAAGCGCTGTCGTCTAATGTTTTGTGGTACTGGAGCGCATTTGGCATCATGAACGCAAACATTTACGTTTGCGGATGATACTGCAATAATTTTTCATGAAAAAACATGGAGCGATGTCGTTTCTGTGGCCCAGGAGGGACTCAAAAAGGTTGCTACCTGGCTGCAGGACAACTTGTTGACCTTAAATGTAGGAAAAACGAAGTCAGTGTGTTTTAGTATCTCTGCCCGGTCTGCACCTGACAAAGAGCTACAAGTTAAACTTCACACTTGTGGCAGTGTCACTGGCGAAAGATGTCTCTGCTCGCCAATTGAACAGGTTCCTTGCATTAAATACTTAGGAATCCTAATTGATATGGACATCTGACATGGAAGTGTCAAATTGATGCACTTGTGAAACGTACAAGAAAACTCTCGCACATATTTAAAAAATTAAGGTCCATCGCAAAGCCCGAACTGATTCGCATTGTGTACTTATCCTTGTGCCAGTCAGTGTTAAGTTATTGCGTATCGGTCTGGGGAGCGGCAAACAAAACCCTCTTGTTAAGGCTGGAACGAGCTCAACGAGCTATTCTAAAAATTGCTTACAAAAAAACCTGGCGTTACTCTACTGATGCTTTGTACTCAGAATGTAGTGTACTTCGTATAAGGCAGTTGTTTATCGTCTCCATATTGCTGCGATTCCATAGACATGCTAGAGAATTGGTCATACAGTCATCCAGAACATTAAAATGGTATCGACCAAGAGTACACTCATGTTTTGCACGCAGATCCTTTGCATTTCTTGGGCCCTACCTCTATTCCAAATTCTACTCTTACAATAAAACTATACTCACCTTATCGTACAGCTCTCTTAAACATGCTATATTTAAATGGCTGCATCCCAAAAACTATAACGAAACAGAACACCTTTTGTGTATACAGTCGTAATATAGTAACAAACCATGCACGTACTCACCCACCAAATACACCACACCCACTCATATACAACATACATACCCTAACACCCACCACACTTCACCATTACACACACACACACACACGCCCATACACACACACACACTTCCATTTATTTTTATTTTTTTTATTACTATCAATATTTTTTTCTTTTGTTTTTTTTTTATTATTGTTTTATGTACTTTAATAGTTTTTTTAATATGCTAAATCAAAATTTTTCTATTTACTTTTGTCATTAATTCAGCTAAAGCTAACCTGTTACCTTTACTTGGGAAGAGACTGGACCCCACGACACAGGGTATCCTAGTGTGGAGTCCAGGGAATTTGTAAAAACTTAGCGCTTAAAGATCATTGTCTTCTGTACTAGTTTTTAATATTGTACCTTGTTATGCGAACTGAATAAATTTTATTATTATTATTATTATTTGGGCCGCCATTTTGAAGTAAGATCACGCTGACGCTGTCATTTTTTAATTTGATTCAAAGGTTGCGAACTTTTAGCTTCTCGTGGCGGGGACTATAAATGTCAGTTAACTTTTCACGGGTTAACGTCTGAAGGGAATTTGATGTTTGGTACGCAGGTTGACTAGGAAGACTTAGGGCGATTGTGCACTACAAGGAATTTTACTGTCCGGCAGTCCGATTTTTTACGGTCCGAAGTAGGGCATGCAAAACCGGTTTTCCGGTTTTGCGCAAAACCGGAAATCGGCCAAAATTTCACGATTTTTGAAAACCGGTTTTGAGAGCCAAAACCGGAGCTCAGCTCCGGTTTTCCCATTATTGTGTTGGGCTTAATGCCCTTGTATTTGTAGTGGAGGCGGTTTCCTTGGTCGAGGATGCGTAGTAAAATTGAAAGCCTCAACCAACTTGCACAGTAATAAAACTTTATTGTAGAGAGCACACAGAACACGTCGTCACAGTTTATAGGTTTTGAGGCAAGAAGGAACAATGTTGCCATGAACATGAAAATTAAAATAGACATCAGTGTTGTCAATAAACAGAAATTAATTACCTTAATGTTACTACTCTTAACAATTGAGTAACAATTAACATTTTGATTTTATCAACATTTTTTTCGAACATCTCAAAAATAATATACGTATCTTTAGATGAGAACATTGTGTCAGTAACAACCGATGGTGCGAGTGTGATGGTAAAGATGGGAAGATACATTAAAGGACATCACCACATTTGTCTCGCTCACAGTATCCAGCTAGCGGTGATCGATACTCTGTATAAAAAAGTAGCGAACCCGTACAACGTGCAGCAGCGTCTATTCAGGCATCCCCTACACACACACAAGACGACTCTGAATCAGAAAGCGATAGTGACGCCGAACGAGCTGAAGATCTCAGTGGAGGTTTAGAAATTGAAACCCCAGCTGTTACTTCACATCCAGAATTGTACAGGGAAACAATCACAAAAGTTCGCAAACTGGTCAAATCTATAAGAAAATCCCCTCTAAAAGCTGACGCATTACGGGTCTATGTCTTGGAGGAACACAAAAAAGACATACAATTGCAACTAGATTGCCGCACACGATGGTCAAGTATGTATGATCGGAGTGTTTTAAAAAATTAAAAACTCAGTCCTCAAAGCCCTGATAGATTGGAAGACTGAGATATCTTTTTCCCAAGAAGAAATTCGAACTCTGAAATTTACAACAGCTTGAATGTTGTCAAACTCGCTGGTTCTGTCCTTGTGCCGACGTGATGCTACGCTGCACACAGCTGACACAAAATTAAAATTTATGTTTAAGAAGCTTGACTAACAAAACAGCTTTTTGAGTCTCAAGCTAGCGACTTATTTGAGAAGTCGCATAAAGCAAAGACGTCTCCTTCTAGCAAGTGTTTTACACTCTCCGCCCAAGATGATGATGACACATTTCCCAAACCCAATGGTGCTGAAATAACTGAAAATATTATCAACTTGTTGCAGCAGCTAAAATATAAACCCGAGGACACAGACACCATCACCGCAGTACTCACCGAGCAGTCCATACCTTCGCAATCGTCATCATCTGACGCTGAAGAGCTAACTTTTCAAGAGCAGCTAGAGAAGGAATTACACAAATGCAAGAGAAAGAGAACCCCCAAAAATTGGTCAGATTTCGACCTGGCTGGGTTCGTAAAAGTAGAGCAAGCCATGTATGAAAGCGGAGGGCATCGGGGTGTGTATCTCACCGAAGCATATAATTATTTATTATGTGTTCTACCAACAAGTGTTGAGAGTGAAAGGGTGTTTTCGAGTGCTGGGTATTTCTGTAACAAAATAAGAAGTTCGCTGTCTGATCGAATGTCAAAGAACAACAGCGATCTCTTGAAAACAAGTGATTTATG
Organism: Xestia c-nigrum; assembly: GCA_916618015.1. NCBI lineage: Eukaryota > Metazoa > Arthropoda > Insecta > Lepidoptera > Noctuidae > Xestia > Xestia c-nigrum. Next base: position 12,077,188 of record OU745248.1, read on the forward strand.
CTTTATTTAAATAAGTATACATAGTTGATTATTGATCTCTTTTTTAGTGCAATATGAATCATATTATAATAATGTTATTTTGTAGTTCGTCTTCAAAGTTACAAAAATGTTGATTTTTTTGGTAATTGTGGGTGGCTGCGTTTAATATTTGAAGATGCTGATTGTGTTTTCTATGTTTAAAATATATTATTTTTGATAGCAGACTTAATAGGTACCAAAGATACTAAAAACTTACTTGTTGTTGATTTGATCTCAGTTAATTAATCTTAATACTATTATAAGTTCATTGTTATCTGTAAAATTATTATGGTTTGGATTAAAAAGAAATGTATTATACAATTTTGTTTTATTTGTAGACTTAGTGGGTATTTAAAAAAAATGGTGTTTCTTTTTAAATTATACTACATTCGATTTTTTTTTGCTAAAACCGGACCTAGCTCCGGTTTTCGGTTTTGGTCCCAAAAAAACGATGTTCAAAACCGGTTTTGATGACTTTCCGGTTTTGCATGCCCTAGTCCGAAGTGGCATGAAAAAAACGGATGATTGGCTTGTGCACTTGTCCGTCTTTACTCGGATGATACGCCTCAGTTTAGGGTAGCTCTGTCTGTGAAATTACTCTGAACGATGAGTTTCTTAGAACGTCGGCAGTTCCGTTCCGGAATGGGGAAAAGTAAAATGTCGGACGGTAAAATTACGTATAGTGCACAAACTAGTATATTTATTATATGGCGTGCCATATCGGACCGTAAAAAATCGGACTGCCGGACAGTAAAATTCCTTGTAGTGCACAATCGCCCTTAGAATATTTTTATTCCAGGCAGTAAAATGCCCGTGGGATAACTTGCGACCTCGACGCGTGCGAACCCTGAATTGTTACAGAAAAATATACCCTTAAGTTACTTATCTGTACTTATGTCAACAAATCTAAATAACAAAAAGCTTAATTACGTAAAAATGTTTTTTTTTTTTATTAGGTATAAAAAAAATTTTCATTCAATATTTATGCCTTTGTCAGACTTCCGTCAAAAAAAAAATTTTTTTTACTGCCTATATTGTTCCACTGCAAATGCCTCCCCCATAGCCTTCCACTGTTCTCTCCGTTAAATTAAAACCCTTAAATTTGTTGACAAAATCTGATTCAAATAGCGGTGTTATAATTTTCCGCAAACAAAGGTCGCGGGAACAGCTGGTGCTACATAAAATGACCTCAAGTTAAACGTTCACTTTTACTAACAAAAACTTGGAACAATACAAGTTGTGTCTAGGTCTTCGACATTTTTATGAGTTCCTTGACCCAACCTTGCTGCCAAACAATCTTTATCTCAATTAGGTATTATTATTGCAGTCAAAATAACAATACAAGTGACGCGTCAAGTTTTATCTCTAATTTGTCGTAAAAATACAATAATTTAATGTTAAAAAATGAACATAAGAAACACTGATCGCGTAAGGGATTTGCAACATTCGGCTCTGCGCCCAAAGTTCAAAATCACACAGCATGCAGTCTCTTATGTTACTTCATATTTCATTTCCACTAGTTATCGAAATATTTGAATTAATTACTTACTTCATTACTTGCTCATGTACAGGAACTTTAAAATTATCTTACTATTTTAGGTTTTAATTATTGATAAGTATGCTTATCTGTTTTGCTCCATAATGTAACATACATATAACCAGTTTTAAATTAATTATTATCAATGCAGGTCACGTTAATCTATTAATAATCATTCAAAATAAGTGTTTATTTAATTAAATTAATATGTGAGCCTATATCAAATAAAATATTTTGATTTTGGAGAAATTGTCCGGACTGTACAGAGGATACAGAGCCACCTTTAAGGTCATATTTGCATGTGATTTTGTTTTATCCAAAACTATCAGTTACTTGTGAGTTGTGCATACTTCATGAGTTTATTTCATGAGCTCTACAGATTGATGCTTTAAGGCTATTGGTTGGCCTTGGTTCTTGTCAAAATTAAAAAAAAACGAACATTCATTATTATATGTATGCTCCGCACAGTGCCTACGTCTTTAACAACACGCTTCGATACGCTCCGTCACTTACTTTTTGGACTAGGTATTTAATGCTACTTATTTTTATATCGGAACTGATGTAGTTTATAATTGGTAACTGGCACCTTCGTTCTTAGATTAAAACCTCCTTTGTCAACGAATTCGACATTTAAAAAAGTAAACATACCTCTGTAGTGGAAGCCACGGTGGGGTTGGGAGAAGGCTCCACAGGAACATGGCCCTGCGCCATCGTGATGGCAACTGTCCCCATGAAGACTGCCACTGCTAAGCAGAGCGTCCTTTTCTTCAGCATCTTGATTCTGTAAATATTGTTAATGGTTAATTAGTATATTTTTAAACAAAAAATTGTTGGTGTTTTGTCATTTTACAGATTCCTAGCTGTTTCCCGCGATTTCATTCGCATGGACATTTTGATATGTATGTGCGAGACTAAAAATTAGCCTACGGTCTATTTTCAAACCTAACAAATATACACAAAAATATAAATGAAAATGGTCAAGCCAATTGGGAGGAGTTCGATAAAAAACACTGTGACACGGGTTTTTTTTTTTAATATTAGATTAGATAAGGCAAGTACTAAAAACTCATCTTCTGCAAAGATTATCGCTCCTATCCGCTCGCTATTATGGAGTTTCTTGTCCATTTTTACTACAGTACTTTCAGTTTTTATATCTTGTGACTGGGACTGTAGCTACATTTAATTTTCATATTTGTTACGAAAATTCATAAGTGCCTGTAACTGGCCTGCTTGAACTAAATGCTTTGATTTCCACCTAGCCTAAAGCGTCCGACATTACTTTTCCGCCTTAACATAGGTACTGACAATGTGTATATTTTAATTGCGGTAGAGTAATATACTTACAGAAAGTGCATTTACAAAACTTAACATACAAAAGTAGAAAACAATATAAAATTTACGTTACATAAACATGTTGACAGTGTAGAATAAAAACTAGTCTATGAATAGATAAAAGAGTTTATTTGTATCCTTTAATCTAACAAAGTTTTTGTGGTATTCTTATAAAATTATTAAAACCAGTTGTTTGGATAAATTTCGATCTCCCTCTTTAAAACCTTGATGAATAATAATGAAAATATGAATGGGCTTCCTATATACATACAGGGTGAAAGGGATACTGATGCTCAAACTGTTACCACATACCCACATCATTTACGAACCCGGGAGGGAGTTAAAAAAAAAACAGAAATTTTCATTGGTTTTTTTTTAATCTGCTGTTTTCCTACAATATACCTTCACGATCAATATGTATGTAACAGCTGTTTTTTTTTAATGGTTTGAACAAAAATTGTTTCCAAGAACTCGGTAGATGGCGTTGAACTGACTACGTTACTAGGTACCAAAGCCAAAACGCTTGAAAAAACGCTCGACACATACGCTCGTTGACTGACACTTTCGTCTCCATAAACTTATGAATATAACCATTAGGTTCAAGTGAAATAATGTGATGTTCTGTTCCTTGCAGTAACATACCGAGACCAGCGCCATCTATCCAGCGAGAGAAGAGTTGAAAAAAAATCCCTCATAACAGCGAACCCAACACAAGTGCCTTTCGGCTTCGTTAAGGGTAATTTTACCCCCATTTACCTATAATGTTCTATGTGAACTATTCATGATACTATTATTATTAAAAAGGAATGCTAGTCGAAATTTTTCAATACTAGATAACAGAATGAAAGACGATTTAACAGATCATATATGTTCGCTATTTGCTTTGTCTAGTTCAGGGCTGTCCAAACAAAGGCCCGCGGGCCGCATGCGGCCCGCGGCTTGTTTTCATGCGGCCCGCGACACACATTTTAATCACAAAATAGTTTTGGACACAAATAGTTTAGATAGTATTATTCGTTGTTAAAACATGTACTCAATACTTGGTATAATTTATTTATCTTAAGTCTTGCAACATTCCATTCGCATGATCACTTAAAAGTGAAGCTACTTTTAGTATTATTGGGGGAATTCCCAGAAAGTATTTTGTTTTTGTCGAGTGAGGATTTGTTGTTGACCGTATTAGTTAAGTTTGTGCTTCCACTTAGTTCGTATCGGAACTTCTTACTTACACCGCTTTGAATTTTACACATTATAATAAGTAATTAGCAGCAGTTTTGAAAAAAATACTTTACTAACTGCATTATGTCTACGAAGAAGCGAAAATTAAGTGATGAACATCGAGATTAATGAATCGAGAATGGATTTTTTTAAGATCCTTGGCGACCGTTTCCCCAAGCTAAAAAAATTTGGCTTGAAAATGGGATCGATGATGGGCAGCACTTATTTATGTGAAAGTGCATAAATAAGTGGTGCCAATGAATTTTATAAAATCCAAGTATAGATCTTCACTGTCAGATAAATCTTCTTCATGCAATGCGCCTGGCAACAGCGAATGTTGACGTGGATATCGATACTATTGTTAAAGATAAATTAACGAAAAATCAATAAACATAGAAAGACAAAATTATCCTGTATTTTATTTACTTGACAACTGAAAATATTTTTCTGGCCCTCCAGCTTTTGTATGAAATTTAATTAGCCCGCGAAGGTGTATAGTTTGGACAGCCCTGGTCTAGTTAATAGCCCTATTAACGTTATGGCAATGACTTACTATAAACATTATGAGTTAGCGCATTGAATTTGACGCATTATCTATTCTGTTAAAGCTAAGCTGTATTTTAACCAGATTATTGTAGAAATAATTATGCATTTATTAGGTACTAGTATTATGTAGTACCTATTTATTTACGATTATGATACACTATATTATTAAGACATAAAAAATCTTATTAAAAAAGATAATTTTCTCAAAGTCAAGTCAACAAATATTTGATCAATAAAAGTAAACTTGTGATTGGTTGACAAAACAAAACAATCAAAATGGTTTAACAGAGAAGATAGCAAATAAAGTAATAACTAAAGTCGTATTACAATATTTTAAGAATTACAAAAAAAAACATACCAAGTATTGGAATATTTTCACATTAACAGCACCTATTTCACATACCAACACACTACACAACACAATCCACAGGTATTACCGTTGCTTTTCATAAGCCATTTAATTTATTTTTATCACTAAAACATTGCCATTTTAAATTACCTACATTACACATAGTTTCCAATGTTAAAACCAACCAAGCCTGACATTAAAGAATTTATATTTTTCACAGCATTATTGACTGCCAGCAGTGGATGTTTTTGGCTGATATGATAATGATATAATTAGATTTTTAATATAGAATTAAATCAGCCCTTTTTTTTGCTGTCTATAATTTAATGTTTAAAACTCTTCATAAAGTTTTATTATTAAATTAAATTTAAAACAAGTTAGTTGCCAATTAACAGCAAAAGAACCCATAATATTATGTAGATAAGGAAAAATAAAAATGTTGAAAACAGGTTTTGTTTGTAGTTAGAACAATATTAAACAAGTTTAGCATATTATAAGAATTTTCAAGGGTATTCGAGAAGCAATGAATCATCTTTCTTATTAATTTTATTGGTGCCAGTCATTCGCTTAGGGTTTTCCTATATTATTGGTGCACTTTGCAAATTATAAATTCAAAATTAAGTCTGTTTGTCTGTTAACCTTTCTCAGGGTTTTTTATTCTATCAGGCTGGTTTTCAATATAAAGCGATGATGCGGCCTAGGATGGAACATGCTTGCTTCTAAAAAACCAATTCACTGAAACTTTGAAACAATCCATATTTCAAGGTCTATGTAATGTTACAGTCTGACAACTTGGTTTTTATAGTACCTTTGTTGATTCCAATCAAAACCACCAGGTCCGATAAGCTAGTCCATCTCTCTCGCTGGAGTTTAGATAGGTTGTTGCTTCATGTAAAATACTGGTATTCAGCTATATGAGTAGAGGTGGACCCTAACATAGTATGGAAAAAGCACTATGCACCTCTATCAACCTCTTTGGAAAAACAATTATGATGTTATTCTAACTATACTTAACACCAACAATACTTTAAGCTGCCATTAATTAGTAGAATGAAAATATTGTGACTGTTGTGGGAACAAACATTTTATATTAATTGGACACTTGTTGCCCGGCAAGGCCAACACTACAAAAGTTACTGTTTACACAGTTTCAGTAACAAAATACTAATTACCATAGAGACAGTTTAAAAAAGAGATTGTAGTAAAATAGTTTTTATTCACCAACTTTAATAGAGGAAAAATTAACTTAGGACTTAATGTTAATTGATAAATTCCCATTAGTGTGAATTAGTAGTAAGCTGCTGATAAACTGAGTAACATAATAAAATAACAGTAATTTATTTATCATTAAGAAGAAATGGTTTGTACAGGTGTCATTCTGAATTTCTACTTTGATAACTATTGGCAGTGTTAACAATCAGTTTCTTGCAGTGTCTTGAATAAAAATGTTACAAGACCAAAAGGGAACCATGAGTTTATAATTGGATTCATTACCTATATAAACATATTCCTCACAAACTAAAAAGCCACAGCTAAAAGTTTTACAGTAATTTCTTGAAACAATAGAGAAATTGTATTTGAGCCTGGTAGGTGTATCCAATTGTTTCTAACATCAATATGATTTGAGCCGCACCATAACATGATTACAATAATTATGAAACAGGTACTAACCTACTCACTAATGATAGATTGCAAAAAAAAAGAAATTTAAAAGTGTTTGAAAAACCTAGGTAAGTTTTCCAAACACTTTTAAATTTCTTTTTTTTTAACTAGGTAAAGCCAGTGTTTCGTACCCGATTACTCCGAGAACAAACAGCCGAAACAAACTCAGAAGTATGTCTTTCGAGTCCAGACAAAATATTGGTGAAGTCCAGTGAATCACAAAACACGAAATAGATACCTAGGCACGGTACCGAGCGCAGTCAATCTATGTTTCTTGCTTCAACGTTTATCGACTAGGAACTAGCAAGGCATGGCAATTTGCTATCGAATACCTGAATAACCTATTAATCGATTTGAATTCTTCCACACTTTAATAGAATTTGTGTAACACGCTTTGAAACGTCACCCTCGGAACGTTCGACCGTCGACGTGAATGTCAGACAAAAGTACTTACATTTTATTCTTACTTTACGCGTAGTCAATCCTCAAAAGTTATAATAAAAATAACTAACAGTTATCCTTATTTCATATCGGTGCCAATTTATAATATTTCAATACACGTTTTTTTATAATACAATTAACATTTTGGCTACTCTAAATCGAAATAAACTTGATCGAACTGACGTTTCAGTTGTCATGACTTCAGTGTCATCAGTTGACCGAGGGTGCATTCCGTTTTTGTTGTTAATCACTCACAAAGCTCACATCAATATTTTGCGTTCTGATTTAGATCTCTCGATTATGACAGCTAGATGTCATCTGATCATTTGACAGCGCTCACGGTGATATTTATTTGGGGAAAGGTCGGTGTAATCGCAAGATGGCGCTTGTCATCTATGATGATTCAAGGGACATCGAAATCGGGCCACAATAATTCGGAACGGGTTTATGGACGCTCAAGTTCTTTGCAGACCAATTCGGAACGCGGACCATGTGTAATGTTGTCATGTACTTTCACCGTGTTCAGAAATCTTATGAAGGTCCATGTTCACCGAAAAGATAGTGGTCTGATTATCTGTAAACAGCTGTCACTGTAACATGTTCCCATGAGTAAAAATGTGTTTTATTTATACAACTGTTTTTAGATAATCAGATTGTCATCTTTTTGGTGAACATAGAACTTAGTCGTTACACAGGGGTTGAGGGGTCATGAAGTCAGGAGACCCCCGATCGCTCCTACGGAGAACCTCAAGTGGAGTAAATATAGTTACCTTATTTGTAATGTAATAGTTTTTAACCGTTTGGGTTTGTCCCAGTCGTACGTACGTAAGTGGTATCGTATTCCCCAGTATTATCTGGGTTGTGGAGGTCAGATAGGATAGGCAGTCGTTCCACGTTAAATACTGGTATTCAGCTGCATCTGGTTAGGCTGGAAGCCGACCCCAACATAGTTGGGAAAAGGCTAGGAAGATCTTGCAGATGAACCGTTTGTGTTTGAAACTCTGCAGCTATGGGGTGTAAGTGCTCACTGCCTTTTTATTGAATTTTCAAAATAAGCTTTTTGAAAATTCCTGTGTTTATTATTTACGGTTTGATATTATTAAAGTACCTATGAACATCCCATGAAAAGAAAAATAAAAATAGCAGGAAACAAATGGATATTTCAGAACGAAATTTTTTGCGTTTAGTTTATACATGTGAAAACGTAAAATCCATCCATCCATTCGTATGCAGGGCTGATATTGGGCCTCAGGCCCTGCAGCAGGGTGAACAACTAAAATATCGGCCCTGCATTTACACACACAATGCGATTGGCAGTGTCCACAGAACACATACAGTGTCCCTACAGGCAGGGCCCTGCATGCAGGGCTTTGAATAGGAGCCTTTAAACATGGACCTAAGACCTTTTTTTATAGGTCCATGCCTTTAAATAGCAAACGAACGCAAACTCAGTTTTAGTGCCCTGAGGTTGAGCAAAACTAAACGAAACGCTGCAAAACATTGCATCACGACTCACTATTTACTTTCCCTATGTTCCGAATTGCAAAAAAAGTGATAATATCGCGAATCCGACCGAATTTAGTAGTAACAAAATATGAGGCTACTGAGTAATAATTGTGACATTGCGCGTTGGTCGGATTCGCGATATTATCACTTTTATCGCAATTCGGAACGCAGGGTTAAGTGTCTTTCAGGCTGTCAACTGTCAAGTGTCAGTCATTGTCAGACAGACAGACGTTCATCAAAGTTTGAGGTTAAGTGAAGAGGGGACCAATGTATTCATAACAAAAATCAAAAAACGACCAAAATGCCTCTTGATTACCGAAGATTCAACGGCCCTGAAGACAGTATATCATACAAGCGTTTCACAAAGGGTTATTTGAAGACATACGATGAACTTTACAAAGAGTTACTGGATGATAAAGAAGTTCGTAAAGATGGGCGCGCTTTGTCCGAAGCGCGTAGCATGTGTATGTTTTGTATGTACTGGTTTAACTTGAATGGCTGTTTCTATATAAGAATTGGGGTTTTAACTTGAGTGTTGTATTTCAGTCGCCAGGACAGACATGGTGTCACAGGCAAAGGGATCCTCGTACGTTGAACTGAGAAAAACAAAGGTCGTTTGTTCTGTGTTCGATCCGCGGGAAATTCCCCACCAGAACGAATTCAGGTATTGTTAAAATTCTCACAACATAGGCTCACTAACTACAAAAAGATCACACTGTTTAATAAAAGTTTAATAACTTTCTTAGAGTGTAATAGTTTATTTTAGTGTTTTATGTATTTATTTAATTAATATGGTTTATACACTACAACTGCATTGCTATATAATACTATCTTAGAGATAAGTGTATTTTCTTCCTACCCTCATCATTTCATTTCAATTTTCAGTCAACTTGGCCAAATATTCTGTGAGGTGAAATTCGCGCCATTTTCGTGTCCGCGTCGGCGACGGCCGCACGTTCCCGATGCTGAAGAGAAAGCTCTGTCAGTGGCTTTGAGAAAAGCCCTGGAGCCTACTGTGTGCAGACACATGTTCCCTAACTATCAGGTAAGTGTTCGTCATAATTATTGCCTTTGCCTGGTTTGGGGGTTGGAGCAGCATGTCTTATCTTCTGATACTTCTCTAATACTGGCTATCACAAAGTCCATCCACAGTCTCTTTGGATTAAAATAAATTAAGAACATTAATTTGAGAGGACAGTACTAGATATACTGGAGGATTTTTGAGGCAGTGCCATTAGCCCTACTGTCTGTGTCTATCTGTTTACCACAGCATTTAATGCTCATTTTTATGTTTATTGAGAATAGAAGCTGTGTAGTAACTGTAGGTATTCTGAACACAGGAGTTTTGCACAGGCAACACTGAAAAAAACAAGTTTTTATAAATTCATCATTATCAGCATGAATGTTCCCCCCACTGCTGGGACGCAGGCCTCTTAACTACGAGAGAGAATAGGCTATAATACACCATGTGGGCCCAGTGCGGAATTGTAGATGTCGCAATGTCTTTCATTTTTTTGGTTCTAGGACATACCGGTTTCCTCATTACCTATGTTTTTCTTCACCGGTTTGAGAGCAGTAGTAATGAAATAAATTACATAAAGTAATATGCCTGTCTAGGTTCAAACCCACGACTTACTGTTTGTAAGTCAGGGCCGCCACCACTGTGCCACTGTGGCTCCTGCTACTTTAATTCATAGAATAAGTAGTTATGCTGACCTGTTCCAATGTCAATGTCCCATGTTCTAATGTCATAAGCTAATGAAAATATTTACAAAGATTTTTAAGAAACTTCATACTTATAACCATTCCACATAAATACTAAAATGCCTTCTCATTTACAGGTTGATGTCTTCATATACATTCTGGAAAATGATGGAGCGTGTCTGTCAGCGGCAATCAATGCTGCTGGCCTTGCCTTAGCAGATGCTGCCGTCCCAATGTATGACGTCATAACATCTTGTTCCGTCGCCATAGTAGGGGATAAGATGTTTGTAGACCCAACAGAAGCTGAAGAGAACTTCGCTCTAATAAGCCCAGAGATTCACACTAATCACGGAGTATTAACATTATCAATGCTCTCCGAATTAAAACAAATATCAGACTTCACACAAGTAGGATCCATGGATGTTGAGTGCGTTGCGCAAGCGATGGAAGTGTTAGAAAAAGAGTGTGCAAGACTTGTGCCAATAATGCAAAAAGTGCTTGTTGCAAATGTTTTTAAGTGTTTCGAACAACGGAAGCGGTTAGAGGAGGAAGCAAATGAAAGGGAACAGCTTTTAAACGCCAAGATGGAGGAATGGAAGAAATTATTAAATTTTGCATGAGATTTGCTGTTTGAGTTTTATTTTACTTACCAAATGATGTAAGATGCTAAAGCATGATAGCTACTGAAATAGTTCAATCAAGACATGTGTATGTTTGTTTTAGACTCACGATATTTCACTACACTTGAAGTACTTACAGATGTAATCCCGTAAGTACTTATTTAAGTAATGTGTATGTTTTATCTTGAGGTGCATGCACCCATCACCTACCCACTACTTACTCAGTTTGGGTACTTGCGGTCTGTCATAGTGTTTTGTAAACTTTCCATAACAAGTAGGTAGTAGATGCACTCTGTCTACAGCTCTTTTGGCTTCTGTGGATACATTAATTGTGTCACATGTGAGTGTTGAGCCCGCAGGTTTCTTAGATCAAAGTTGTGAAATACTTTGTTGTCTCATGAACTTGAGAGGTTTCCTAGTTGAATCCTTTCGTCGTGGAAAGATGCCTAGTCTCAGTGTGAGTGTGCTTGTTAACTCTTATGGAGCCATGGGCACTACTAATTTTGCACTGATAGCTTACAATTATTATATTGGTCTGAAAGAGTGGCGAGATTCAAGATTTTATGTGGTTCTTACAGAATACTTGTATTGTATAACGGGCTGGTGTCCGCAACTTCACGTCAAGGCGCGTATTTTGTCTACGGGTACACAGAATACTTTCATGGTGAACGAGTAGCAGGTCTGGGCTTTGTTTTGAACCTGGTAGCGAATAAGTTTGTTCACCAAATGAAATAATAGTACTCTAGCTTTTAATGGACTTCCTCTAGTTGAAAATCTAAGAGCCCCAACACTCATTAGCATTCCAGTAATTCTGTAATAAAGTGCTGTCCAAAAGTACCAATGAAATCTGAAAATATAGTTCCATTACTACTAATTTTTATAGAATTTGAATGTAGTTACATAAATCAGTAGTACATATTGAAAAGGTTAGGTAAGGAAAGTTGTAGTGTGTTCATACAAATAACCATCCTTTAGACTTTTTCAATACTTTAATGAGAGAAAGGTTGGCAACATCACTTCACATAATATTGCTCATGAGAACTTAGAACTAAAAATTAATAATAGTGCTTTAATCTTCTGGCTTTTCCGGAGGAGGCCCGCAAGGTTGAAGCATTCTTTCCATGAGGTTGAATTTCACTCTTGCTTTTGACTCGTTTTCAACGATAGCAAAGTAACTTAGCAGATCAGGATGACCCATGTAACTGCAGCACGAATCTCGGTGCTGATTGGTCAACCACTCATATTTCGTTGTATCCGCATGTCCCGTCCCGATGTATTTGCTCTGAAGATGCTCAAGTTGGCTGTGTATATTGTATCTTTCACCCATTTTTACTATCACTGCAAAATAAGTTTTGAGGTTAGACTTTGTAAATACTGCAGAAATTCTCTTAAAATTTTAATCTTTAACACATTGTGATTAGATTTACCAGTTGTTAACTGTTTTCACAATTTTTGAGTTCGCTTATCGGCAAATGTTTACAAATCCAAAGAGGAAAAGCTCAAATAAACGTCAAAGTCATTGATGTATCTGGAATTCTGGATCACAGATTAGATATTATTATTATATCTGGCACAGAGTATATAATCACTACGTTAATATCTGGATGCGTCAGCCACAGATTAGATATTAGTAGCGTCAGTCAACTAACCGTCAAAGCAGTGTTACCAACCCAACTGTTTTAACAGTAGATTTGCTGTTTTCACATTGATGTCTATGTTTTCTGTTGCATTCCTATTTTCTACTGTTTTTCAACTAGCGTTCAGCGCCACCTATTAAACTACTATGCAAACATTTTTTGATAACCACTACGTAGTACGTACTAAAACGCGATGACACTACGTGGAAGTATCTTCTTTAGTCGGGATTCGAGGGAGTTTCAGACCACAATACACCGTGACTTTTTAGTCGTCTTACAAAAGCGGCCCACTCAATGTATCCGACATAAAATACCTCTAGGCGCGATTATTATTTTTTTATCATTAAGTAGTTTAAGATAATAGGTACGAAGAAAAATAAATAATACATTAGAAATATGAAACACCCTGTTAAAAATGTTTACAGAGTACCACAGATTAGATATTAGTAGCTAGCAAACTACTTTTATTTGAAGACACAGGTCAAAGACCAGCGTCATTTTTTTTAAATTAGTTCCTGACGGAACAGGCTAAGGTCTGAGACCATGCAGCCTGGTCATCAGCATTTTCTTGAGTAACGACTAGCGTCAGTCAAACTGATGTTTTTTTACCGAATGAAAAGGTGTGGTGGCAGAGTAAGTATAATAAACTTTGCTATAAGCCAATGGGGATGCACGACTGTGGAACTAATGGCGCTAGCATAGCTGGTTCCAAGCATCGTCATTGATTGAAAATCAAGGAATGTCATTTCATAAACTAAACTTATATTATCACTTATTTCCTATTCGAAAGAGATACCGCGGCCCCGGAACATAAAGGGTGAGGAAGGAACGTTGATGGGTTTTAGTCAGTAAAAGTCTGACACTCCCTCCCGCTCCGCCCAGAGTGGGAGAAGTCATTTGATGATTTCCCATCTTTAAAAAAAAAGGGATATCTTGGGGTCTTCGGGATAAGTTTAGTTTTAAACCGTGAAAGCCTAAAACAGTGAATGTCATTTCATATTTTAAAATACCTTGACCTCATTGGTCAGATTGAGACCAGTGGCCTATTTCATATACGTGATAATGACAGGCGACAGGTGGCAGGTGACAAATCAACATTATGTCAATTTTTCATTTCATAAAAATTACCTATGACAAATAAGTCAAAATTATAATGTAAGACAAACATTTTTATTGCTACCCTCATCCATACCATTATATAAATGTGAAAGTAACTCTGTTTGTCTGTCTGCTACCTTTTCACGACAAAACGGCTGATCGGATCGTAATGAAATTTGGCAAGGAGATGTATTTCAACCTAGGGAAGGACATAGGCTATATATTATCACGCTAATTACTTACGGGGGTGAGCAATATTGCATTTTGTCTATAGTTTTCAACTGTTTGACAACTGACAACTGTCATAACATGCATTGTAATAGAATAACTTTTTTAGACAAATTGTCACGAGAACAAATAGCCCGTCGGTGACGGCAACCGCCTTCCGAACAGTGAGTCGCAAGGTCAAGCCCAGTACAGAAATAAAATACTTTTTGATTTTGTGTAATGCTGTACTTTGGTTCCCACGTTCAAAAACCACCCGGTTTTAACTTTTTGTAACAAATTATTTTGTTTTTTTTTAAAACTTACATATTTCGAAATCATTCTTTTATACATATTTTTTTAACACTAAAACGACAGTTTGGGAATCATTTATTTCAAATAATAAATCTGTAAAAAAACGCTTAAACTGTTAAAGGATCGCACACAGATTCCTTTTTCTACTATTTCTTAAATTTTCGTCTGTCTGTGTGTCTCTACGTAACCCTTTTACGTGTAAATTTTAAAACCAATGTGGTTTGAATTAATGCACAAATTATTATTGTGCATAACTTACAGAAAGTTTTGATTTTTGTTTCGGTGCTCTCCATCAAAAGATATATGACTTTAAAGTTTTTAAGGAGAACTTATCATCATGATCTAAGGATACATGCAATGACATCTATGAAACCAAAATGGTACTAATGAATAAAAATCTCAAGATAGAGGAGAAGAGAATAGTCAACATCACCCTGCTTTAAAAATCTATAACAAAGCCAGTACAGTGTCTGTTCGACCGCTTTCCAGGCATATGTTTTAGCAGTTTAACTTCGTGCTCTATAAATGGCGTTGTTCATTTGACTCCATTTTTTTAATCACGGTGTTATGATTTTCCGTGAAAGAATAATACTGGCATTAGCCCGTGTCAGATGTCTTTTATTTTGTTTTTTTTTAGGATGTGAAATCATCAAATGACTTCTCCCACTCTAGGAATGACTTCTCCCGTGTCAGATGTCTCAAGTTTGGTTTTTTGGAAGAAGTTCTCAATTCAACGCCTGTTTTTCTTTATGTGCCTATATTATGCCTGAGCAATACTCAAATAACCGAATGATGAAGTCGCACGAGACCGGTCAATGTGGCGACACTTGATAGGCCTATGTCCAGCAGTGGACGTCTTTCGGTTGAAATAATGATTAATGATGATAATACAAATGGAGTAGGGTAGGACACCTAGCAAGGCGCGGTGATGTCAGGTGGAGTAAAGCTGTTACCAAGTGGCATTCTAGAAATTCAAACAGAAGTTTTGGTCGTCCAGCGGTGAGATAAGCAGACGATATTGTTGCCATTGCGGGAATATCCTGGATGAGACTGGCACAAGAGCGTGGAGCTTGGCACAAACAAAGGGAGGCCTGTACCCAGCAGTCGGTGAAGTCGGACTATGGATGATGATGATGATGACGCATAACTTTTTCCAGAGAAGTCCGATTTTAATGATTATTTTTATTAAAAAGTGTGTTTAGCAAAGTTTGTCCCATTTTTTATTGAAAATAGTTGTGTTCGAATTCATGTGCGTATTGTATAATCATCGCTTGCTGAAACATCGTGAGGAAACCAACCTGCCTGAGAGACATTTGGCATGTTAAGCCAAGTCAGGTCCATGGGTAGCATAAAAACTCTGACACCAGGTTAGGCAACAACACGATAAGGAAGGAAAAATCACTTGCTTCGGTGAAAAAAGATATCGTGAGAAAACCACAGCATGCCTGAGAGTTATTTCTCGACGGCATGTAAAGCCAAGACAGGGGACTTTGGGTGGCATAAAAACTCTGACAAGAGGTTAGGCACTAACCACACGATAACGAAGAAGATCGTTTTGGGGCTTATTTCGTAAACCTTTTTGACAACTTTAGACCTGTCTGAAGTTTGACTGTGATCAGTTACAGCAGCTATATCGTGTGTCGGCTCATTTCATGCATCTTGATATAAACTTTACACCTAGCTAGAGTATGAGTATTATCGGAGGCCTGACGATGGAGACGAAAGGCAGTCACAAGAGGTCCGCAACACTTCAAATCTGCTCTATCGTGTTTAAGGCTCATTTGGTGCATCTTGATAAGAACTTTAAACCTAGCTGGAGCATGACTGTCATCGATGGTCTAACAATGGAGACTGAAGGTAGTAGCAAGAGATCCTCAACAGTTAACAGCAGCTAAATCGTCATTTGGCTCACTTAATGCACCTTGATGAGAACTTTAGAAATTGCTAGAATATGACTGTCATCGAAGGTCCCATGAAGGAGGCTTGGAGACGAAAAGAATTTGCAATAGGTTTTCAAGAGTTTACAGCATCTACATCGTATTGTGTTGACCTGCCTGGAGTATGACTACCATTGAAGGTCTGACTTTGGAGAAGGAAGGCAGATGCGAGAGGTCCGCAACAGTTTGAAGCAGCGTTAACCTGTCTCGGCTCATGTCATGCCACTTGATGAGAACTTTCGAACTAGCTGGAGTATGATATTGTCGAGTGTCCAAGGATAGAAACTTAAGGCTGTCGAGGGAAGAGTCCTTATTTGTAAAAACATAAGTTGAATATTTTGGCGTTTAATGTAAACCGATTCGAGAAAAAATAAATTATTACTGACTTCAATCTGTACTAATATTATAAAGCTGCAGAGTTTGTTTGTTAGGTTGTTTGAACGCGCTAATTTTAGGACCTGTTGGTTCATCTTACGCAGACGAAGTTGCGCGGGTGAGCTAGTACTGCTATATTTCCATTTTAATAAAAATGTATGCTGTGACGTCATATTTGTCGCAATTTACGACACTTATGTCGATTACCATGACAAAAAAGTAATGTCAATTTTCTTAAATGCTGACATTTTAGAACTGACAATTAGACCTTTATGAAACGCGTTTGACACTGACAATTTTGTCAACTGTTTACCTGTCGCAATCGGATATTGTCACGTTTATGAAACAGAATTTGTAGCTACAATTTGACAATTTTGTCAAAAACTGACAAATTGTCAACTTGTCACGTTTATAAAATAGGGCCCAGCTATGGTGGCCCCATCTACAATTAGCTTGTAACGGTCTTCCCCATTCGGAGACCCTTGGGGGGCAAAAGTGCTCTGATACTGGCCATGCATCAAGTGAATCTAACACCAAACATCATGGTCGTTTTTACAACTAACGATTTCTAGAGAGCAGTCTTGGTTCTCTTGTTTTTTAGAGTACTTTCTAGATTTCTTGTTTGCGACACAAAATGAAATCAGCTGTAGCAACCAACTCTTTAGCTGATTCTTCTATGACATACCTTTTGTCGCGTTGTAACGCGAATGTGAATAAAATAATTATAAATAATAGAAATTACATGGCAATACCAACGCATTGTTACTCTGTAATGACAGATGTTTATCTGTGGTAAGGTCCACAGAGAAAGAGGTTATAATAAGATCCCGCCAAAAAGCAAGTGTCGTTGCCTGTGATGCGATGATCTTTGCCGGCGTGTTCTGCGGTTTACAAGTAAAAGTGGAACTGACGAGTCGCTCGTCAACAGAGTGCTGTGTGAAAGCTAAGTAGCCCCCCTAAGTTCCCCCTGAATTGCGCTAAGTAGAGCTAAGTTAAGTAGCCATAAGTAGCTTTTGAGTAGTTGCTATTATGAGAGTAAGCATGAGGCTAAAGTTGTTAGCTGGTGGCGGTGCTTGTAGATCATTAGATATAATGTAGAACAAGTAACGCTGTACTGATCGAGCCTGTGTCGAGCTGGCCTCATGGGTAGCATGCGGCAGATCGACAAGGCAGGCTGATGAAAGCCACCTGTTAAAAGAGCCTGTGTCGAGCTGGCCTCGTGGGTGGCACGTGGCAGATTGACAAGGCTAACTAATGAAAGCCACCTGCTAAAAGAGCCTGTGTCAAGCTGGCCTCGTGGGTGGCACGTGGCAGATTGACAAGGCTAGTTTATGAAAGGCTCCCCCCTAAAGAGATATTATGGTACGTACCTACTGATAATCTACCGAGCGTGCAGCTTGGCAAGTTTGGCTTATGAAAGCTTAAAGGCCTAGAGTTGGAATGGACGGCCATGAGGGTCAGATCCTGAAAGAACTGTAGAGTTAAAAGTAAAGTAAAGAACTGTAAGAGTTGGGGATTCCTAGAGGAGCAGTAGAGGGCAAGGGTTGGCCAAGAGAGGGTCTGAACGAATGCAACTGCTTAGTGGGGATTCCTGGGGCAGGAGAGGGCAAGGGTTGGCCAAGAGAGGGTCTGAACGAATGCCACTGCTTAGTGTTGGGGACGCCTTGGGCAGTAGAGTGCAAGGGTTGACCAAGAGAGGGTCTGAACTAATGCAACTGCTTAGCGTTAGAGAGCCATGGGCAAAAGAGTGCGAGGGTTAGCTAAGAGAGTCTGAACCTAAGCAACGAAACTAGAGTCGGGGATGTATGAGCTATACAACCCCTTATATCCTTAATGGTGCATGAGTGTGGCGCTAACGCTTATTTCTATTTACAGCTTGAGAAGAAGTGGCATAGTCACGGGCCGGATATACCGCCCTGATCATGCTTCCTTCTCCCCGCCCATGGTACAGAAGTAGTTAGTATCAATGGGCATAAACACCTACAGATGGTGAACAGCAGCGGCTAGCAGCTCGCTGAAGGGTGCGGCTAGAGATGGTGAAACAAGCTGTGGAAGGAAGGTGAAATAAGGAAGAGAACAATAAAGCGAGGTACGATACTCAAAGTATTTATTACCATGATGAGATCATTATATTATTCGTGCGCCTGCTAATGTAAGCGAACCTAAGGCACGATTATATTACATACCCCATATGGCTTACATAATAGAGCAGGGGCGTCACGACATGGTGGAGATGCTGGGATGTAAGAACATTAAAGAGCTTGAGGAGCTTAGCTAACCATCTATGCTATGTTATGTTTAATATTGCTAGAGTGAACTGCCATTCAGATGCAGTTTGACCATAAATATATATTGTTTACTTTTCTATTGTCACAGCAACGTGACCTAGACAATTAGTATGAGAATAAGTTTATCCATACTACAAGAACTGTATGATGCTCATCCATATTTCACCTTCTTCTGCATTCACCTATTTACATGTATGAATCACTTGCATTTCGGGTGGTGGTGCCCTAAGTATAATTTGGGCAGCTTGTATAAAAGGAAAATGTAACAATCATTTGTTTAAACTATTATGATTGCAAGCTCATGATAGCAGCTTGCATGTTGAATGTTGAAATGAGTGCTTAATAATCCCATGTAAGGAAATATTATTAAACAAACAGAACGCTATTTGTTTAATTACTATCTAATGAAGCTGAGATGAAATAAAACTGTTGTCTAAGTTAACAATTTTCAACAGCCTTAGAGAAAAAGAAAATCTTATAAGTTTATATCTGAAGCCGACAAGAGATGGCGTTGGTGTGATTTTATGATTACGACCAAGTGATTTTGTGTGCAATGATTAATTAGACGTGCGATCATTTATTATGTGATAATATGTTATTAATTCATAATTTTGAATGATGAAAATATAAGTTAGAGATATTATTGATCATTTTCGTTGAAAATCGATAACCTGACAACTTTTCAATGTCTGCGGTAAAATAAGCGGGTTTTGTAAAATTATAAATAAACAGAATGATATACAAATAAAGTGAGAATCTAAAGCCACTAACTATAAGAGAGTTGATTATAATAATCAAGTAAGTTGTGACGACTTCATTTCTCTTGCAGTGCTTAGTAATACTTTCAGTGTGTGTTACTTGTAGTGTTTGTTAACAAGACCGGTAAACATGACTGTAAACTTTGTGTAAAGAATAGTGAAATGTTACTAATTGCAGTGTAGTACATACATAGTCGTTGAATTACTCGAGGTACCTGATATTTTATTCAATGGGTTTTTATTTGAGTAATGTAAGAGATCAACGGATCGATATTGATTAACGAATTTGGAAAACAATAGAAATCTATGTCAGTTAGGGTAACGACTACCCCTGAGTAGATAAATAACGTGAATTGGGTAACATTCACGCTTTTATATTGATATTGTCGCTTGAAAGATGATTGTGTTAAATGACGCTAACAATCATGTAATGGTAAGATAAATACATGAAGTATTTACTTGTTTATTGTCATAACGTATGAGATGATTTTTGCTATATTAAATAGGATGTTGTAAAGATATTCTAATTAATAAAATGTACAACTTGCATTTGCAGACAACTGACAATTGTTATTCACAATTGTGTTTTAATGAATAACTAAGAATAGTTATATGTGTTTAACAAAGTCTTATATTATTTACTGAGGTGTGTGATTTGCTTGAATTACAATCGAATTGTATTCTGCTTTTAGCATATCATACATTTATTAATGACAGAAGACATAAAAGCTATAGCGGTAAATGGTGTTCATCCATTTTACTTAATCACTTGCCAATGATAATCAATGATATTAAGAGGTACTCTGACCTATCCATGACTCTTTCATTAAGTGATACGGAATAAAAACAAGAGCAGTATTGTTGTAGCTACAATTACCAAATTACTAAACAGATTTAAACAATTTTGTCTGATTTGATTTGATCTGATTGAATTGTGACCATCCTTCTGTGGACGAAGTAAGCTCCATGTCACAAGTCCAGCTCGAGGCTGAATAGAACCTTGTTCGTGAAATGAAATTACGATTGCAGAATAAGACATAATCAGCAAACGTTAGTTGTACAGAATACCATAAAATGTTTTGTAAAAACTAATCAGTGTGTGTTCAGTTGTATAGTACAACTGTAGTGGTAACAGGTATGACAATTTTGGCTTATTATAGTTGATGCAACAGTAACGTAATCTCTATTTGTTGATATATATTTGAAGGCACGGCAACGCTACTAGAGTACTTTATTACTTCAGAGAGTATTTTATTACTTCACTAGAATTCATTTTACATTCGATCACGCTGCTGCAGTGTCTCGAGTGTTTTTAAAGAGAAAAAGGACATAGAAAACGACAATATCGTATTGAATTAAATAGGTATTGTTTTGTAATTAAATAATTTGTCTTATATGGGAAAAATTACTTGCGAGTCCTGTAACTTTAATGATGAACTATGTACGGCACGACAATATTCGAATGCCCCCCCGGAATTATTGAGCCTTACTTTAAAGATAAAGATAAAGAGAAGATAAAGATAACTTTATTTTGCAATTTGATTAAAAACTTGGTTCCTTTGAGCTTATCCGTGTGCCATAAATGTGAGATTTTTATTAAACTTATTGAAATACCACATCAGAAAACATGGGTTTTATGAATCAGCACTACTACAACGTCAGAGTCATACTTATTACTTAATTAATATTTATTAATACTCTGAGTTTTTGTGATAAAGTTGCTGATTTTCGATACAGTAATTTAGCTTTGGTAACAAAACCACTGCTTACTGGAATCATTGTTCATATTCAAATAATTCTCAATTTGTTTAATTAAGCACATGCAATGTATTTGTGAAGAACCATTTTCTAAAATTGGATCAATTTTCTATAATAGGAGTCAAATGTCATAGTTGTAGAAGAGCGATAGAGATGTCTGTACAAAACTGAATTATAATTTAAAAGCCACTAGCTACAAGTCTGTGTAGCTCTAATGGTCGTATGCTGAGCATGAAGTTCTATATTTTTAATTACTGAGTCTGGCAAAATGTTATCGGGTTTTTCAGTAACAGCCACTGGCTTTGTGCCGGTAGATGCCAATAGGCATGTTTCCTAAATATGACTAAAACATTGCTTCCAAAATGCGGGTAGTACTGTTAGGTACACCTCTGACTAACCCTTCTGAGATTACTAGGCGTGATGTTATATTATTTGTCTACATAACTTGAGTAAGTTATAGGGACATACGTAAATTACTGAAAGAGATTATGTGAGCTAGCCTACCTTTATACAGTAATTATGTTTTAACCGACTTCCAAAACGAGGAGAGGAAGGAGGATTTAAAAGAGAAAAGGTCTCTGTTATAGTAGTTTTGTGTAATAGAAAGACTATTACAATTAAAAATAATAATAATCCTGTTCTAAAAGAGTGTCTATGTGATAAGTTTATCACTACGACTATAACGAGCGTTAACGTACTTACATGAAGGAACGAAGGAAATCTATGCAAACGTATTACCAAGAGGAAAAGTTAATTAAGTCAATGGAAGAGAAGAGAGAGAGTTCTTGCAGATTATGAATCGCTACAAGACCAAGTAGATATCTTGATTGGCAACGATTACTGCTTCTCGCGCATGATGATTGAAAGAAAACTACTGAACGACAATTTATACTTAGTGAAGTCTGAATTCGGCTGGATAAGTACTATCTGGGAAAGAAACTAAACCAACAGAGTCGCTATTGGTAATTACTTACTTTCAAAGCTAACAATGAAAACAAAATTAGACCCACCAGACTAACCTATTGACCAGGGTAATATATCATTCCTATGGGAACTTGAGTCCATCGGAATTAACAAATCTCTGAAAACTAATAGAGAAGAAGAACCTGTTAATAACTTCAATAGAATGACTGTCGACTAGTATTGTCGAAGGTCGATGTACTGTTGCCTGGCCCTGAAACGAATATTCTCCAGCTTTACAATCATATCAATATATGGCATAGCTTACGGAAGACTGAGGTGAGCTTGGTAAAGCGCTTATATAAAGAAATCTTTAAGACATATCATGAGACACTTAAAGATCAAGTGAAAAACGGAATTATAGAAATAATACAAACACCGGCTCAGAATGGAAAACATTAGGATCGTGTACGATGCCTCAGCGAAGAGCGGCGAAGGCAAAAGCCTTCATCGATGCCTGTACTGTGGACTGTTAATGTTGGAAGACTTAACAGGCCTGATTCGATTTCGACATCACAGAATTGCGATAACAGCAGACGTGGAATGGCATTCCTACAGATTGCATTACACGAGGCAGACAGAGATGTGACATGATTTTATGGTTTAAAGATATCACTAAACCAGTCACTAAAAATAAATTACAGTGCATGAGATGTTGCAGAGCATCCTTTGGCATAATATTGAGTCCATTTATCTTAAATATAATAAATGATCTAAATAGACCACAACTACAACTAAGTGAAGATAATTTGCAGATGACATACATGTTGACAACTTCATCACAAGAACCTCAACAATAGAGGAAGCCGTAGAATTGTGTCGAACTACCAAAGATACCTTTCAACAAATCTCAATGAACATAAGAGATTGGTGTTCCAATTCAAAGGAATTTATGAAACGGATACCGGATACAAATAAAGTTATTGGCGCTATAATCTTACGACTGAAGTAGAATCTAGGACAAGACACACTAGAACTCAAGTTCGACGTCAACACAGAAGCAAACAATAAACGAGGTGTATTAAAGGTCATTGCATCAATCTACGACCTGTGCCGATTTGCCACTCCAAACACCAGCAAAGTTATTCCTACAAGATCTGTGGAAACAGAATATAAATGGGCTGAGATATTTCCAGAACGATTACATGACAAATGGAATAAGATAAGGGAAGAGTTATGTGAAATACACAAGATATTCATACCCAGATATTATGTAACAGATACAGAAAAATACCTGTTACATGGCTTTATTGATGCTTCTTTGAAAGCATACGCAGCAGCAGTGTACATAGTGAACGAAGAAAATATACATTTCAGCATAGGAAAATCCAGATTAGTACCAATAAAGGATCAAGATAATCTTAAGATGCCACGCTTAGAACTACTGGGAGTACTCATAGGAAGTAGACTCATTTTTGTGATGAAACAATTCAAGATAAAACTAATGCAAAGAATGAATCATAAGATATGTTCCATCAGAATTAAACCCAGCCGACGTAGCAACCAGACCTCCCACATTGAATAAAGACAGAGAGATATGGCAGCAAGGTCCAGAATTTCTATTGAAAGAACCGAAGTGGTGCCCGCGGACCGCGACGAAGAGACACTTTCTTTTCCAAACTGTGGGGAGGGTCCGACGAACGGAGAGAGTGCAGAACTATTCAAGAAACGTGGAGTGAAATCATCACTACACCAAAAGAAATAGACAACAAAGACATGCCAAGTCATAGGATCGAACAGATCAAGAGACAAAGAATGCTTTCCATTAGAGGTCCTGGAGATAGTAATAGATTTAAGCTGCAATCTAAGACTGTTCAAAGACATCGTTGGGATATTAAGAAGGTAGCATGAAGAATGCTGACTGGTCATCGATGAACGATACCCAATATTCATACCTAGAGAATACGACTTTACCAACGACATTATAAAGAGAACACACGAAGAGAATGATGTCGGAGCGGACACGTTAAGCCTGAGACAAGATTATTGAATTCCACAAGGAAAAGCTCAAGTATTAAAAATCATAAAGAAGGCCGAGGTGCGTCAAACACGGTAGACCATTTAAGTTACCACCAACCCCAGCCTTACCAGCAGAGAGAGTAAACTATAGTGCACCCGTCACTTTCACGGGAAGAGATTACATGGGCCCACTCGTAGTGAACGAAAGGGGTCCCAACGAGAGATGGATTTGCCTTTTCACATGCTACGCAGTGAGGGCAATTCACTTAGAAGTGGTCAAAGACCTCTCTGCCGAAGAAGGACTGCTAGCCTTGCGAAGGTTCATAGCAACAAGAGGGGTACCGACTCTTATTACCTCCGATAACGCCCTCCACTTTAAACTAATAGCTGAAATATTGTCAAAGGAATATTCGGAACATGGGCGTAGCCACACTGGGGCAAGCTGGGGCGCTTGCCCCACCCTGGCTCTGACCTATAAATTGCCTAATTAAACAAAAAAAAACCGCTAAAAATTTTGTACAGAATATGCCCGTGGATGTGCAGTTAGTCAGTGCACATGCAAAACTCATACACGAAAATAAAAAAATTGTAGCCTCTGTAATTGATACAGTTTTTTTTTTGTGGTACGCACGATCTGCCATTAAGAGGGAAGGAACTTCATGAAGGTCTATTTGAAGATCTAATTAAACTCAAGATTGAGTCTGGTGATAAAATCTTAAAAGAGCACGCAGAATCATGTGCAAAGAATGAAACATATATGTCGCCTCAGATTCAAAATGAAATAATAAATATTTCTGGAGATGTTATCAGAGATGATATCATAGACAGTGTGAAAAAAGCACAGGGATATAGTATTTTGGCAGACAAAAGCCGTGACATAGCAGGCAAGAAGCAACTGTCAATCGGCATCAGATTTTTTGACGAAGAAAGAATGGTGATTCGCGAAGAATTTCTAGGCTTTGTCGAACTGATTGCTATGGACGCCAAATCTATTGCCTCTGCCATAGATAATTTTATCACAAACGTGAGCCTGGATCTAGAAAAGTGTGTGGGGCAAGGCTATGACGGGTGCTCCACAATGTCGGGTAAAGATGGTGGCGTTCAAAAACTGCTACGAGAAAAATATAAAAAAGCCCTATTTTTCCACTGCGCCAGCCACAAGTTAAATTTAGTGGTTCATGATTTAAATCAAATGGCCGCTATACGTAATGCGATCGGCACAATAAAAGAAATAATAAAATTCTTCCGAGAATCGGCACAACGCCGTAAGCTCGTGCCAAACATACCAATGCTCTGCGAAACGCGCTGGTCGCAAAAATATAAGTGCATTGGCATTTTTTTAAAGAAAATTATATTAAAATGATCACGGCCCTTTTGACGCTTTCGCAAGAAAGCAACAGTGCAACAAGACAGAAGAAACACAGAGAAAATTTCGACGAACACAGCGGCAATTTCATAGCCGAAGCTCAAGAGATCGCTAATGCTCTAAAGATTGATTTGTCAATGCCGCGTATCGCAAAGAGACAGACACACCGTCCAAATACTCCAGCAGAAAGTCCTGCCCAGTTTTGGAAACGATCACTGATTATTCCCTACCTAGACTCGCTGATTATGTCATTAGAAGATCGTTTCGCGGAGAGTAACTTACAGGCATATTCTTTGATAACCTTGCACCCATGTCATATGTTGCTAATGACCTGCGACGAGTTTTTGAAAAAAACAGAAGCTATCTGCGAGTTTTACAAATTAAATGATACTTTCCCAAGCGAGGCTGAAATGTGGTATAATTTGTGGGAAGAAAAAAATACGGAAATTAATGCATTGAAGGAGATGGGAGTGGCGGATCTGATCAAGATTTCGGAAATGCAATTTTATCCCAGCGTAAAAACTGCGCTCGCTATTTTTCTTGCCCAGCCATGTACGACCTGTACAATAGAGCGATCATTCAGCACATTACGGCGGGTCAAAACGTGGCTTCGGTCAACCATGAGCGAAAATCGTCTAGGCGGCCTGTGTATGCTAACTGTGCTCAGAACGAGGATCACCGAATCAAAAATTATTTCTAGAAGAAGTGCTAAATAGGTTCTGCCAGAACCCACGCCGGCTTCTCTTGAAGTAATATTACTTATGAAGTTAGTTAAAACTTATGTTTATAAACACCGACTATTCATATATAAAACTACAATATCTATCCTGTGTGTAATTGTTTATTTTCTGTACCTGAAAATATAAACCTCTAAATTTACAGATTAACAAATTGACATAGGCGCAGAGCCCAAACGGCTCAAAAAAAGTACCGGGTGTGGGGGGGGGGGGGATAGCTTGACTGCTGCCCCACCCTGAGCCCAAGGCTGGCTACGCCCATGATTCGGAAGGAATATTGCGTAAAGATTCGTTGGAAATTGATTCCACAACTAGCACCTTGGTTCGGAGGCTTCTACGAAAGACTTGTAGGAATAGTCAAGAATTACATGAAAAGAACTGTACCAAACGACTCACAGCTTGCGACAGTAATCAAAGAAATAGAAGCAGTGATAAACACACGCCCACTTACCAACGTAGATTCAGAATTGGATCAGATCATAAAACCGGCAAATTTCCTTAACTTAGGAAATGTATAACGATGGAAACATCCAATACACATAAAGAAATAATAAGAATTGTAACTAAAACCGAACTAGTGAAAGGATGGAGGAAAGCCATAATAATGATAAAAGAATTCAAAGAAATGTTTACAAACCGATACCTACAGAGCCTAAAAGAAAGGTATCGACATTCTCATAAAGAACCGAGAAGTACGGTTAAGGTAGAACCTGAAATCGGTCAAGTTGTACAGATTAAAGGTGATACAAAGAATCGAGAAGGATGGAAAGAAGGGATAATATCATCCTTACTCAGAGGAGCAGATGGTCTGTGTAGAGTAGCTAAAATCAAAATACGAGACAGGGATTTACCCGATCCATAGCCCACATCTACCCGCTGGAGATGGATAAGAATGAGATAACTGAATACGAGACTAATAACACATGCGACAATGCAACGAAAGACCTAGAAATGGTATGGGAATAACACCCAATATTGGAAAGAGACCCGATGAGGCTGCCATGGAGACCACAGTTGAAATTATAAGTGTTCGCAAGAGAAAAGAAGGGTCGGAGGATACTCGAGTGAGCGATGGGTCAGAGAAACAATCCGACAGCAACACTCCAGTTGAAATACCTAACTCGAATGAGGAAACAAAACCAAGAAGCGCGGCCACTAGAGCTTTTGAAAAGATAAAGAGTGGACGCGCAACCTCCTAACAATACACTAGCCGAGCCTTTGGGCCGGGAGTGTCGCGTTGTAACGCGAATGTGAATAAAATAATTATAAATAATAGAAATTACATGGCAATACCAACGCATTGTTACTCTGTAATGACAGATGTTTATCTGTGGTAAGGTCCACAGAGAAAGAGGTTATAATAAGATCCCGCCAAAAAGCAAGTGTCGTTGCCTGTGATGCGATGATCTTTGCCGGCGTGTTCTGCGGTTTACAAGTAAAAGTGGAACTGACGAGTCGCTCGTCAACAGAGTGCTGTGTGAAAGCTAAGTAGCCCCCTAAGTTCCCCCTGAATTGCGCTAAGTAGAGCTAAGTTAAGTAGCCATAAGTAGCTTTTGAGTAGTTGCTATTATGAGAGTAAGCATGAGGCTAAAGTTGTTAGCTGGTGGCGGTGCTTGTAGATCATTAGATATAATGTAGAACAAGTAACGCTGTACTGATCGAGCCTGTGTCGAGCTGGCCTCATGGGTAGCATGCGGCAGATCGACAAGGCAGGCTGATGAAAGCCACCTGTTAAAAGAGCCTGTGTCGAGCTGGCCTCGTGGGTGGCACGTGGCAGATTGACAAGGCTAACTAATGAAAGCCACCTGCTAAAAGAGCCTGTGTCAAGCTGGCCTCGTGGGTGGCACGTGGCAGATTGACAAGGCTAGTTTATGAAAGGCTCCCCCCTAAAGAGATATTATGGTACGTACCTACTGATAATCTACCGAGCGTGCAGCTTGGCAAGTTTGGCTTATGAAAGCTTAAAGGCCTAGAGTTGGAATGGACGGCCATGAGGGTCAGATCCTGAAAGAACTGTAGAGTTAAAAGTAAAGTAAAGAACTGTAAGAGTTGGGGATTCCTAGAGGAGCAGTAGAGGGCAAGGGTTGGCCAAGAGAGGGTCTGAACGAATGCAACTGCTTAGTGGGGATTCCTGGGGCAGGAGAGGGCAAGGGTTGGCCAAGAGAGGGTCTGAACGAATGCCACTGCTTAGTGTTGGGGACGCCTTGGGCAGTAGAGTGCAAGGGTTGACCAAGAGAGGGTCTGAACTAATGCAACTGCTTAGCGTTAGAGAGCCATGGGCAAAAGAGTGCGAGGGTTAGCTAAGAGAGTCTGAACCTAAGCAACGAAACTAGAGTCGGGGATGTATGAGCTATACAACCCCTTATATCCTTAATGGTGCATGAGTGTGGCGCTAACGCTTATTTCTATTTACAGCTTGAGAAGAAGTGGCATAGTCACGGGCCGGATATACCGCCCTGATCATGCTTCCTTCTCCCCGCCCATGGTACAGAAGTAGTTAGTATCAATGGGCATAAACACCTACAGATGGTGAACAGCAGCGGCTAGCAGCTCGCTGAAGGGTGCGGCTAGAGATGGTGAAACAAGCTGTGGAAGGAAGGTGAAATAAGGAAGAGAACAATAAAGCGAGGTACGATACTCAAAGTATTTATTACCATGATGAGATCATTATATTATTCGTGCGCCTGCTAATGTAAGCGAACCTAAGGCACGATTATATTACATACCCCATATGGCTTACATAATAGAGCAGGGGCGTCACGACACCTTTTAGTATTCTATCAAAATTAAACTTACCAAAAGGAATATTTTCCGCAGGCCAGGAAAGCCCGCAAAATTCAAATTAGATGATGCATGATGATCTCAGAATAATTACTAAAGTAAATATTCGAGTCTGTGTCTGTGCTTCTACTCTGTGCTCAACCAAAGAGTCATTCACAGTCATCCACCCATCATTGCATTCACCAAAAAAAATAGAAAAATCAATTTGTATTTGTAACATTAAGCCGTGCTTGCCTAGATTGGTCTGTTGCAATCCACTTGGTGACCACCACAGAGTAATCACGTAATACCACAGATTAGATATTAGTTCGCTATTATTTTTTGACTCCTTAAAAACTCATTTTATCGAGAAAAACTGTCACATTTATCTGATCGAGTCCTATCGAATCCTACGTACTTGCAGTGCTGTAACGACCACGGGAAAACTACTTTTCTTCTATACCTTCATGCTATGGGGCTATGCAGTATCCCCATACTGCTGCCACGTAAAAAAAAACGATAAACCTACTTTTTAATATTATGGCTTGGATATGTGTTTATTCGCACAACAATTTGACTTTTTATCAATGTTAATTATGTTGGTTTGGTTTTTATGAAAAAAAAATGCATAATAGATAGTATCATAGATATCTAGATATCTTTATAAAAATAATTCGCGACGAGAACTGAACTCTATTCAGAAAACAGCGTTAAAAGTGTTTTGATGATTGGATTATTCGTTTGCGTAAGTGTATTGTTTCTGAAGGTATAAAATGATACTTTGAAGGTGATAAAATAAATTTGGGTAGATAAAAACACTTTATTGATCAATTCCCGTTACTTTCTTGACAGAGCAGTATTTAACTGGTAGTAATCCCGTGATCATGGAGCTGGCAAACATGTCGAAATATCGGGAGCTCAAAATGATGAATAATCACGGAAGATATCCCGATAGTAGAAACTCTTAATAATTTACGTAATACAAAATCTAAATATTATGCAAATATAAAAACTTGCAACCATGATAATGGCATTTTGTGGCTCGAAACTATCCGAACGTGTTATCGATTGACACAATAAAAAAAACAACTCAAGAATTCCAGGCGCCATTTTCAAAGTTTGATCGATTTCAATTTTACCACAGTTACGCGAAGAAATTTACTTTAGATAAATGTATTTTTAAACAGATTTAATCATGAATAAGACACCGAAACTAACTGATTTAAAAGAAACCGAAGTGAAATTGCGTAAGCAAGCTAAAACACTATTACGTCAGAAAACCTCAGAAGTCTTCAAAAAACAAACACATTTGTTTATGCATGAGAAGGGGATTACTAAAATTGTAAGTATCGCATTTACCTATTGACTGATGGCTACTATATTCAATTGGCCGTATGTTCTTCGGCTCATTTGACGGTTTATGTTATTGAGTTTTTAGGGACTTTTTTGAGTTTTTTACGACTTTAAGGTTTAAGCAGTTGTTCATATATTAATGTTTTTATACCTTTTCCACAGCCTGTTCCTAAGAATCCAAACCACTTAGTATACGCCTACTATCACAGTAATCAGTTAACAAAAATCGAAAACCTAGAACATTTTTATAACGTCACCCATCTACACTTACAATGGAACAAAATTACCAAAATAGAAGGTTTAGGCGCAATGCATCGTTTAAAAAAGCTTTACCTAGGCAACAATAAGATCAGCGTAGTAGAAAATTTGGAAGGGTTGAAGTATTTGGAAGAATTGCATATAGAAAAGCAGAATTCAAACACTTCAGACTCCCTATGCTTTGATCCAAGGACCGTCATCTTTATTGGTGTAAGTATGACTTGGCAGTAAGAGAAGTGTTGATTGGCCGCAGCGCCGAATTTATGTTTCACCTGTTCCAGAAAAATATCCGCGTCCTCTTTTTGATTACCCCAGGGCCTCCACACTATTAAATTCGACCCTGATTGGCCGGCCGGAAGACGGCGGGACAGGCTACATTGTTGCTATCATGGGTAAAACCTGGGTGAGACTGGTATAGAAGCGTGTAGTTTGGCACACATACATAGAGGTCTGGACCCAGGAGTGGGCGAAGTCGGGCTGTGGATGATGATGATGTCTTGCCAAACTAAACTGCAATGTGATTTCCTTTGTAAACTTTTGTGAAAGCTATTTTGCTGGTGCTTTGGTCTGGTAGACACAAGTGCTACAAGTGTAAGAGCAAAAGAGAGAGCAGTAGTGCAAGTGCTCAGTGAGCATAATAATCCTGCGGTCGATTTCGCGGACATATAATTTTATTGTTGTTGTTGTCGTTCATCAACCGCTACATATTTCAAACTCTCTTGGGAAATAGGCTCACCCTCTATTTAATAGGACATAGCAGGCGAAATGTGGGTAGGGACTAGTGCACTCACTAAAAAGTGGTCAACCAATCAGCGTGCACGGTATAGTACATAGTCTGCACTAGCTCAAGTTTCCACTTTGTTAAATTTTCGCGATAAACAATTGTTACTTGGAGATAGAACCTTTTTCATAAAAATATGAGTTCCAAAATGCCATGTTCGTAACAACATGAAATTTTTATCAGAATAGTAGGAGAAAAACACTTTTAAAAGTTGTTAAGTATTTGTTGACATGTTGGAGCTCGTGACTAAAAATCCACATTAGACATATTAGTATTAAGTTTCAAGTCCTATATGCTCTAAGTAAAAACCCCACCTGAGTCCTACCCTTCGGAGATTACGGGCATGATGCTATTGGTTTAATTTCCAGGCTACCCTAAGAATACTAAATGTATCAGAGAACAAACTGGCGGACATGTCATGGGTGAAGTCTCTCAGACGACTAGAGGTGCTTGAGGCAAAGAAGAATTTGCTTCATGATTACGAAGTAAGTATCCGATTCAATGATAATTTGCGACTGGAATATCTAGCATGTGCATTACTCAATTCATACCTGTTGGCTTATAAGCGAACAAAAAGAACACTAATGCCTTAGTGGTTATGACCCTGACTTTGGCCGTGACAAGCACAAATGTGGCATGCCTTTGACTTATACTCGTATGTAGGACTACCGTTACCACTCAGGCATCGCACGCAACATACTCGTATCACCACCGCATCGTGTCGTGTGGCATCACTGTTACTTGTCAATTATTTGTTTCATCACCACTGCTTCAAAGACATGTGACATCTTTCAGTTCACACTAGGCCCACGTGGTGGATACAGCCTACTCCCTCCCAAAAAGAGGTAGCCTGTGTGGCAGCAGTGGGAACATTATCATCGTCATTCTCTTGCACTTATCCCAATTAATTTGGGGTAGACGCAGTATGTCTTCTTCCATACC
Source organism: Xestia c-nigrum (assembly GCA_916618015.1). Lineage (NCBI taxonomy): Eukaryota > Metazoa > Arthropoda > Insecta > Lepidoptera > Noctuidae > Xestia > Xestia c-nigrum. The sequence goes on from OU745248.1 coordinate 12,109,607, forward strand.
TCTATAATACTCGTCATCTTAACTGACACCCCATTTCTTGCCATATAAACCCGAAATTTCTGGTAGGTAATTAATGCTTGTATGCTCTTTAGACTGTTGCTGATAGCTTGTGCACGCTGGTGAGTTTAGTGGAAATCAATTTTACTGGCAACCCCATGACTAAGAAGCATCGGTATAAAGAGACAATCATCGCGAGGTGTTCACAACTACGTATGTAAACCCAATTATTTATAATGTTTTGTCCTCTGGTTTTACAGCTACGTTGCAATATTTTTTTTTAGGTAATTTCATCCACATTGACATCTATCTTCTTTATTGCAGGCGTACTAGATACCATAGTCATCCACAACACATCAAAAACCTTCATGCAAAACTTTGACAAAGTAGTCCGCCTGCGCCAACTACATGCGAAGAACAAAATTGAACAGAACCGCCATGGGGTCGACGAGTTCTTCTATCTGAATATGGTACCGGGACCGAGGGCTCAAAGCGCCCTTTATATGAACGAACCGTTTGACCATAAGCCGAAAGGCAAGTAATTACGCTTTTTAATAGTATAACAGGAACTATTTTAGTTTTCTGGTTATTATTAATCCACGGTTGTCACATCTAAAATTGTTTTTTAGCATATCTTGTAATCTTTCTTTTTGGGTTGAACAAAAGATTAGAATGCTTTTCCTTGTCACCATGACGTGTTGTAGAAACACGATATTTTAGATTCTTCCTATTGAATACTTATTTACCATGTTTTTGTTGCAGTCACTGCTATCGATTCTACTTATACGTTTATGCCACGAGCTTTCTGGCGAAATCGAACAGCGCCCTCTCCCCGTGAGGGCTATGCGCCACCATTGGAGGCCCCACCGCCACCTAAACAGCCTTTTGAAGGTGCTCCCATCAAAGGAATATTGAAGAAACCTATGCCAATGAAATTTATTTAATTTTATTATTGTAACTAGTATTTATTTATCCAAATCAGATATGTGCCTGATTAAATATGTCTTGATATAAATTTATTTCTATTGTAATTATACAAATACAGGTATTTTATGTCCTGAGTCAGATTTTTACGTGATTAATTTGTGTGATGGTTTCTTTGCTGATTGTTAATAATTCATCATCACGTTTTTTCAATTTGAATCTCTACCGAGCACAGCTTGTGCTCCGCAGACTTTGCATCCGGCAGCGGGTACAGACCGCAGCAGTGAGTATTAGTAAGGTCCCGTTCCCACTTTGTCGTGACGATTATTTTATCGTTGGTTTTACGGCCTGGCCAAGAGCGGCGCAAATCGCGGCGCGACTAGTTGCGACCATGGTACAATAATATATGTTTTATTTGACCATGGTTGCGACCACTGCGGCGCGGCGCGGCGTCAGCGGTGGACGTAGAGAACATTATAAAAATAGCCCTATCAAAAGTGGTACGGTATTGCCATGAAATAAGTGCGTTATATCATTCAGTCAAGAACAGGAGCGCACCTAGTTAACCAGAAAAGAAGACACCGTGAATTATACTCTCTTTACATACATACATTTTTTTTTCTTAGTACGAGGGCAAGCATATAGCTTATAATTATACTCGGCTGCATACATGAACGCTTATTCCGTACTCATTTATATAATCTCAACGCGCGATATAATCAAAATTATTTGTTTCGGTCCACCGATGCTGTCGCGCGCGCCCTAAGCTTGTACCGTGATACTCGTCATAGACTACATTTGTTTCACTCGCGCACTGCGCAGCACGCCGCCACCACGTCTCTACCTGCGCCGCAGGTTGCGCTGCAAATCGCATTGCCGGTAGCTGTGACATCATAATAACGTTGTCTATCATTTGTTTTCGCCGCTCACCGCTTGTCGCACCGCAATTCGCGGAACTCTTGGCCAGTGGCCAGGACGTTAGTTGACGTTGAACGACAGTTTTTGTGTCGTACTATATGTGAACACCTCAAATACACAAGCCACGGCACCTAAAACTACTAGATATTCAGTCACTACATAGTGGGAACGGGGCTTTATAATAATATAAGTTACACCGAGATTTGGTTGAGCTGGTCGAACTTCTTGCCCTCTGCGTGCGTGGTGCGCGTACGGTGGAGCGCAGGTGGCCCAGATTTCAGGTCATTAATGTCTTGTGATTCGGTCACGTACTCAGGTATAAACAAGAACCTCAAAAATATCTGATCCACTTCTGTCTTTCAAATTGAAAATAGAAATTTAATTTTTGGCCATCAGTGTTTATTTATATATTATTCTTCAATAAACTCGGTTTTATTCACCATATTGCTGCGAAGCTTAGTGTGCGGCTTTAGAGTATGTGGCGCACTTTATTCCCAGCAAAACGAGAATTTCAGTTGAATTTGTCTATGGATCACTACAAACTGTCGTTGTCAAATCAACCGTCAGCCATGAGCATAATAATAATCCGTCAGCGTCGGCCGTCGTAGGGATGGGCAAGTGACAAAAATATATCGATATTTATCTACTTTCATGTCGTAAAATTCGAATTATAAAATTTTGAACAAGTTTATATTGACATACTTTATAAACTCAATGCCGAAATAGAAAAAAAAATCAATAAAACAATGTTTATAAATCGAACAAAATAATGTTTTAAAGTATTTTTTTTTTACCATTACGATACAGACTAAGAAGTTAAATCACGAAGGAGAATGCATAACTTTTTTAATCGAACTCGTTACATATGCCGAAAACGTGAAGTTTTGTTGTGTAAATTTTACTTATCTGTGGTTGCGCTAAAGCGCGGTGAGGAGCTGGGTTTTTGGCGCCATTTTTATGTTTTATTCATTCATTGTCTGAATTTAGTGTTTTATTCTATTATTGCTTAAACAATGTCTGATACCAGTGAATGCAAAGGAAATTTGACTCCGCCCGATATTTTGGATGTGGCAACGGAAATGACTCACAACAGCAAAGTTGAAAAAGTTATACGATGTGTCTTACTTTTTGAACTTTGATCTTTTTTTTAGTAGATATCATATCATACATCGCAATGTATGAAAGAAGATAAAAAGTTGTATAAAACTGCACATAATAAAGTATTAAACACTCGTGTGATACTATTACAAACCTCGCTCCGCTCGGTTTGTAAACACACACTCGTGTTTATTACCCCTCGTTATGCAACAGTTTTATAAACTACTATTATCGTTGCGATATTTTTAAATAGTATCCATAATAGGTAATATGCAAGAAATACAAAAAACTCCTTTTATTTATTAAAAATCCTTGTATTGTTGCTTATAAACATAATGGTGCGCTTGTTTAAGTTTCTAATACATTACTTAATTTACAATGTATTGTTTCATGTAGCATGTTTTTGGTGAAACGGAACGCACTCTCAAAACACGGCGTCCTCGATAACAGCGGTAGTGTCATTAAAATTGATATATCAAAAAATTACTTTTAGTTGAAATGAAGGTAAAGTTGCAATACAATTTTATTATTATATCGTTATCGCAATTTTTGCTTGAATTAAGCACATACAATTAGTAAAATTACTTTATTAAGGCCAAAAAAATGGATGTAAACAAGGTCGATTTTGATAAATAACGTCATAGTATAGTCGCGACAATCACGGACGTTTGAGCTGTCATAGAAAATTGCAGGAATTTAGTTTTATTTTTAAGCGACAAGCAGTAGTTGAAATTAACTTTTAATACTTCTCTTGGGTTGATAATAGTGTAATTAATTGATTGAAGTTAAGAAGTTAAGAAGAATACATGCGTAATTATTCCCTATTATCAAGTGAAAAATATTGATGTATCAATATATCGCCAGTTTTCGCATGATTATTCATTTATATTTCCAAAGCATCCAAACTTTGTAAAAAATAATAAAAGAAAACAGTATTTTTAATGATGCTAGACCATAAATAATTTAATACAATTTTAATAAAACCTAGCCCCTTATTCACAACCATTCGACTCGCTTCCGATTCGGAAAGTCGTATGTCTATCTCGGTCGTTTTCGTAATGCCAGAAGAAGACAGATATACGACTTTCCGAATCGGAAGCGAGTCGAATGGTTGTGAATAAGGGGCCAGTAGTCATCAGATATGGACACGAAACCAAAGTTGCGAAAAAAAAATGGAATTTGATACGAATTCGATATTCTAAAATAAATATCAATTTTCAATAATTATATCGGGATGAAAAGATATCGACGATAAATATTGATAACTAGCTGACCCACGCAACTTCGTCTGCGTCACATAAGAGGGAAAAAGCTACCTACTACTTCTACATTTTTTTTTCATATAAGAACCTTCTCCTGACAATAACAAACACAACAAAAAAAGAATCAGCCAAATCGGTCAAGCCGTTTTCATGCTATGTCATGACAACGGAAAACGGGTTTCATTTTTATAATATAGATTGAATGGAAAACCATCGATATTTCGATTTATCGATAGTTTTTGTAGTGATTATATACTCTGTGGTTTTTGTCCATGACTAGGTCGTCGGCTGTCAAATTTGAATATTCGTCTGTTGCTTGTTGTTATTTTGTAATTGCCTATTGTTTATTGTCCGCAAACTAGCAATTTTAAAACTGTGGAAACGTAATTTTGAATAAAATGAACGAAGAAAAATTGAGCGCTGATAGAGTACCTGAAAAGTTCGCAGAATGGCTTCTGTCAATGGGTTGTCCACCGGATAAAGTGCCTTCCGTAGATAAACTTGCCGAGTGAGTCTTTCAATCTTTTTGTATATAGTAATATATAGTGGCGGTACTTTCATACAAACATAGTCTTGCTCTTTTATCTTACTAATTTTCATGGGGGTTTTTGATCTTGCTTGGCTTGCCGTATCTTCGGCCACTAGGCACGCTTCTAATATCATCCAACGTTGGTAACACAACTATTGAATTTGTGAGAAAGCGTCTTACAGGACATCAGTCATTTCGTACCCTAATTAAAAGTAAAAGTGCCGCCTGGGAGCTATGGCTGGCCAGAAAAAAAAAAACAAAATAACAATTTTTTTTATCCTGTGTCTGCTGTTTGTTTGAAGGTACAAAAAGATATTTTAGCAATCAAGCTCTTTGTTCTGCGTTTAAATTCAAATTATTTGTTGGTTTCGTTAAGTGGTAATCTGCTGTGTGAAGGAATGAAGACAATGAAAGGAGTAAAGTTTTGAGTATGAATATGGATGGCTGTAAGTGTAGAGGAAGACCAAGGAAGTGATGGATGGACTGTATGAAGTACGATATGACTAGAAAGGCTGTTGACTGCTGAAATGCTTTTTTTTCCTGGGTAGGTGCACAAAAGTAAACACAAATGTTCCAAAATCTATATTAGGTTTTTCTAACAGGTTTTGTCATTTCTTAGGGTGGGTGTACTACTAACAAACCAATCAAGCAACGTTTTGACAGTGATTTTGATTATTTTTGATGTAGTGACTCAATTATTACATCAATCATTGCAGAAAAATGATTAAATCCTCGTCCTACCATAGAATCATGTGGCTTCTTCAGCAGCCTCAGATATAAGAGCTGTTCACAGTTCTTTTGTAAGGAATACTCCTTCTCCTTTATGGTTCCCCAAACATAAAAATCTGAAAGAGTCGTCCAATGCAACGGCCAGGAAACGCGGCATAATGGGCAGTAGCCCCATCATGTTGGAGCCACATCTTGCCAGAGCCAGAGTTTTAAGTTCATTTTCTTTGATAGATTCCAAGTCAGTGACATTTCTTAGAAACTCTACGTAATTGTCAGCATTTAGGCAGTTGGGAATCTCAATAGAGCCATCAGCTGAATGTTAAAAACACCAGCCCACATGTTTAATGAGAATTCACTTTGATGTGTCACTTGTGTGATTCATTCCATTTTAGGGTTCCATTGTCAAATGGCGAAAATTTAACCCTAAGGTATAGATTCACACTCCAACTGGATTCTGGATTTTTTTGACAATATTAGCTCCTCTCTTGCTCATTTTATGATAAAAACATTTATACAATATGAAATTAGAGAACCCAGCCAATGAAAATGCGGGGTTGCTCTCATGCCAGTGCAATTGATTTTTGGAATTCAAAACTCCCGCTCTTGTGTATTGGACTTCATCCATCCAAACAATTTTTTGAAGCAGTTGTGGGTTATTTATTAGTTCTTCACTACAATTCTTGAGCAGTGGTTGAGTGGTATTATGCCTTTGGACTTAGATGGGAGTAGGTAGTAGGCATGCAAGAAACTATATCTTTTCCACAGTTACACATTAGCTTATAGGATACACCCACGATTTTGCCCACGCGCAAGTGCGACGTGGTCTAATTCCGATGCCGATGTCACAAAATCTCATGTGTAGGCGGTGTGTGTGTCAATGTGCCGCGAGAGACGAACCAGACGTCGAGCGCCAATAGGTGGCCCGCGGCCACCGTAAGCGCGGGCCTGTGGACGGTGAGCTATGGGCTAGCTCGCTGTCCTTCCGTCTTATGACGACAGGTCTTGTCGACGGCTCGTTCGTGTTCCACGTGCGCGTCCAAAAGATGTCAGCAAAAGGAAAAAGTATCCAAGGCCAAGGCCTGGCAGGGCCGGCGGGACTGTTAAGAAATACCGTTGCTCCGGAACGCAAAATGCGAAGAAGAAATATGGAATATCAGCTTGATGTTGAGCTGAATATTCGTACGGTATAGTCAAAAATCAAAATCGAAGCATTTATTTCAAGTAGGCCAGTTACAGGCGCTTTTGAATTGTCGAAACAAAAATGAACATTAAATGTAGCTACAGTCCCAGTCACAAGACATAAAAACTGTGAAAGTACTGTAGTTGCCCATTCCCTAAAGTAGATCTCTATGGAGAGAAGAACGGGCAAGAAACTCCATAGACACTCTTTTAAATCAAATTATTGTTACAAAATCTTGGTTACATCATTCATCTTGAGATGGTAAATTATGTGAGACCAATGTAGCAAGATGTGCATGTTAAAGGTGTCCATAGTAAAAACATCATAATTCTTTCAAATAAGCCATGGCAACTAAGAGATGACCAGTCACAACTGACAGCGCCCGTTTACGAACATGACGCATTGATCAGCATCATTCAGCTCGACCCTTTTGAAGGGAGCTAAATGGTCCGACACACACGCCATCATCAGCGAGACATTTGAGTGAGCATGACATACTCTCAACCGCCAGGGCACATTCAAGTCAAAAACTAAAGTAGGTTTCCAGTGAATGATAGCTTTCTAGTACATCATAGTACTCACACAATATGTGCTATGCGATTATATAATACTAACATCGAATCTATACAATGCAAAGATAGTTGTACAATCTTCAGCAGCTCCAACAATACCATTTAATGCTATCAATTTTTGCGCCCCTGTCCTTGTGGAGCAGGACCAGCATTGAGCCAAGCATTTTTATCAGCGATATAATCGCTCAACTTGTAATATGCTTGCTTACATAGTGTGCGTTTAATGCATGTTTTAAATTTCGTCTCATTCAGTTCAAGAATACTTTGTGGAATTTTATTATAGCATCTCAAACAGTACCCCATGAAAGATGAGTCTACTTTAGCGAGTCTAAAGCCTGGCTGATGTAAAACTTATTATTTCAGTTAATATTAACACATATAAAAGGTTACAGTTTGATTTGGTAACATTATTGTATCTGTTACATCTAAAAGTGTTTTTCTGTTGAAACTGTTTTGAAAACAGTGTTAACAACACATTATTACAGTTACAGTTTGAGTCCCTGTACAATACCTCCCTCTCTCCTCCTCCTTGCGTCGTTTTCCTCAATGCTGAGGTTCATGACCTTCCTTCGCAAGCAAATGACCTACAATAAACAACACAAAAACTTAACTTAACTTTAACTGTGTTTAAATCATGTATGACAAATAACAACTTAGGTATCCATAAATAACAGTTCAATCTCTTTGATAGATTCGTTATTAAAAAAATGGTTTTACTATCATTTTGTTTGCACTAAGAGGCAATGTAAGCCAAATTACGACCCTTTCATACTGCATAGCTCAATTAAATTTAAATTAAAGGAATTATTTTTTTTTTTTTTTTTTTTCTTCTTTTGTATCTGCAATCAGTCTTGTGTACTTTAAGCAGATGTGGTAGGTGACATTCGGCAGTTGGAGTGTGCTCTCCAGCGAGAGCAACTACTCATATGTGTAGCATATATTTATGCTACTCAAGAGGATATAGACAGTATGTCTTTTCTTTTGAGACGTTTTTGGTACGTGCGTGTTGTCAGTCCAGCAGCCAGTTCATTTGGATGCCTCTCCAGTCTTTCCAAGTATGTTTTGGTTATGGCCAAGATTTCCTCTTTCACCGAATTCATCTGAAGTTGGTTGTGTATTTCAGCATTTGTAATGAACCAAGGCCCATTGTATATACTTCTCAGAATCATATTTTGCATTCGCTGTATTATAGAAATGTTAGAGTTACTACAGCTCCCCCATAGCTGGATACCGTACATCCAGACAGGCTTTAGAATGGTTTTATATATAAGGAGTTTGTTGTCAGTCGATAATTTGCTGTTCCGCCCTAATAGCCAGTGTAGGTTTTTATAACGCAAGTTGAGCTCATCTCTCTTGGTCTTTATGTGCTGCCTCCACGTTAGGCGGCGATCGAGGTATAGTCCTAAGTATCTGACACAATCTTTATGTGGTAGTAAGTTGTTATTAAGCTTTACTGGCGGACAATCACCTCTGCGTAGCGCAAAAGTGACTTGTACTGACTTAGATGGGCTGACAGATATTCGCCACTTTTGGAGCCAGTCCGATATTTTGTCTAGACCTTTTTGCAGCGTTTGTGAAGCAATTGTGGGGTCACGGTTGCTAGCCAGAATTGCCGTATCATCAGCAAATGTAGCTGTAGTCACGTTGTCCTCTGCTGGCAAGTCTGATGTATACAACGTGTACAGGATTGGCCCTAGCACTGATCCTTGAGGGACGCCAACCTTTATTTCAAAAAGTTTCGACGTTGCCTCTGCTTCTTTGACTTGAAACAGTCGATCCGTTAAGTAACTCTTCAGTAGCTCATAGTAGTTGTGAGGAAGAGAAGCCTTTATCTTATAAAGTAGGCCCTTGTGCCATACGCGGTCGAAAGCCTGTTGAATATCCAGGAAGACTGAGCAACAAAACTCCTTTTCCTCCAGCGATTTCCTAACCCTGTCGCACACTCTGTGAACCTGTTCGACGGTGGAGTGCTCAGGTCTGAATCCAAATTGGTGACAAGGTATGGTGTTATTTTCCTTTAATACTGGTTGTATTCTGTAGAGCAGGAGTTTCTCAAAGATTTTTGACAGTACTGGTAGTAAGCTAATAGGCCTGTAGGATGTTACCACATTGGGAGGTTTGCCTGGTTTATGCACCATGAGTATCTGTGAAACTTTCCATTCCTGTGGAAAGTACTGCACTCTTAGGACTCCATTGTAAAGCGTCGTTAAAAACACAATGGCTTTTTTTGGTAGTTGCAGTAAGACTTCCTTCGTGATTAGGTCAAAGCCTGGGGCTTTTCTACTACCGAGGTTTTTTATTGTAGCCCAGACTTCTCTGGCAGTGACGGGCCGCGGCGGAGGTGACATTTGAAAAACTTGACTTAGAAATGAGTTTATTTCTTCTTCAGATACGGCGTTTGTTGCCTCGTTAGGGCGGAATACGTTTGCCAAATGCTCAGCAAATGTATCAGCCTTTTCTTGAGGTGTTCTTGCCCAAGCTTGGTTCCTTCTGAGAGGTGGTACAGCTACCTGCGGTCTGGTATATCGCTTTGTGAATTTCCAAAGAGAGTAATTGGTTGAGGCTGAAGGAGAGAGTGATTCTAGCTGGGCTTCTAGGGTGCTATCATGCCAGGTTTGGAGTAATTCTTTTAGCTTGCTAGCAGACTTGCGGAAATTGTTCTTGTCTTCATTCAAGCCACTTTGGTGCCATATACGTCGAAGTCTCCTTTTTTCAAGCAAAGCTTCTTTTATTTCCAGGGGGTAATCCGAAGATTTGAATTTACTCGAACATTGAGGAGTACTGTTCCAACATGCTTCCTGGATTATATTTGTTATATAATGAGTAGCAGTATCTATATCATCTGGGGTTTTTAAAGCTATTTTTAGCTCGATGTTATCGACAATGTAGTCCCTAAAACACTCCCAGTCTGTGTACTTATTGGTTAATGTCAATGGTCTTGCGATTTCAATCAGTCTTGAACTTATTGTTAATAATACCGGTGTATGATCAGATGATGTATCATAACACGATTCTGGCTTAAGATAGTTCTTAGACAAACCTTTGCTAATGAAAAAATCCAGCAGATCTGGAGTTTTTTGTGAGTCGCTCGGCCAGTATGTAGGTTCAGCAGTAGAAATTGCAGACAAGTTGTTTTCTTGAATGCTCAGTTTGAGTTGTCTACCTCGAGTGGTAATTAGCCTCGATCCCCAAGATGTATGCTTCGCATTCCAATCACCTCCTGCTACAAAACGGTTACCAAGTGACATGAAGAAGTGTGAAAACATAGTGTCGCTAATTTTATGTTTCGGGGGGCAGTAAACAGCCGACACATTCAGACACCCATTATCGTCTTCCACGCTTATTGTTGTAGCTTGGATGTAGTCGGTTTTATATTCTGGCATTAGGTGATGTTTGATCGACTTTTTCACTATCACTGCCGTTCCAGCATGGGCCGTCCCATCAGGATGATTTGTCACGTAGCATTGGTAGTCTGCAAACTTGACATTAGTAGCTGAGGTGCAATGTGATTCAGAAATCAGTAGAATGTCTAGCTTATGCTCTGTCATTAAAAGCTCAACTTCATTTTTTTTTGGGGTTAGCCCATTTATGTTGAAAGTTCCAATTCTTAAGGCAGTCATTTTGTCAGTTTGTCCACGAGTTTAGTTATGAGACTCATTAGAGTACTCATTTGGTGTAAGATAGAGTCAAACTTCTCAGATTGTTTTAATAGAAATTGCTCGAGTGTCATACTTGTGTGCGTAGGGTTAGGAGTGGTATGTCGTAATGTCTCTGCATAACTTGTGAACTTGGTACCAGGGATGGTTTTGCCAGAATCGCCGTTTTGTTGAGAGGGCTGATCAGCAACATGCTTATTAGGTGCTAGTTGGCGAGACTCGACTGATGGAAATGCGGTCTTTTTTGTTCTTCGGGCTAAAATTTCTTTATAAACTGCACAACCTCTATAGTTAGCGGGGTGCGGGCCTTTGCAAAGTGCACACAGAGCAGGTGTTTGGCGATCAAGCTTCTGGCATTCAGAAGTCTTGTGCGACTGCCCACATTTAACGCAGCGGTAAGGGCGCATACAGTAGTTCTTTGAGTGGCCATATTGTTGGCAGCTCTGACACTGCACGATCGATTTTCTTTTCCTTAGATCTTCTATGACTATAGATTGGTGGTATATATATTTCAGGTCCTTTACCGCTTTGTTGTTTGGCCCAGGAGCCAGATTCACAAAGAATGTAGAGGTTGGTTTTTTTTCGGGGCCGTACTTAGCATTGATAATTTCTCCAGTAACTGTATTTCCTATGGCCTCAATTTCTTCTCTAATAATGCTAGTGGGCGTTGATGGATGTAGGTTGCGAATTACTACTCTAAAGCATCTCATATCCTTTCTGTTAAAAGTATGCCCAATGAGTCCATTTTCCCTCACAAGAACAATCAGCTTTTTGTAGGTGTCAATGTCCACACTACTAATTCTTAGCTGATTTCTATTTACAATCTTGTAAGTGAATTGTCTTCTTTCAGCAACAGTCTCCAGAAGTTCAGTCAATTTGCTGACATCTTCTATCCCGTAAAGGATGATTGGTGGAGGTTTGCTAGCTTTTTTGACTGGTTCATCAGGTTCATTTTGGGTCAGGTCAATAGACAGGCCGCTGAAGCTATTGGCTGTTTTAACTGCATCTGGAGAAGGGCTGCTTGACATTTTCCGTTTTTTGGAACTACTTTTAGAGGGTACTCTTTGCCAGGATGGAGGTACTGGTACATTATTAATCGCCCTAGTATTAAGGGGCTCAACATCAATATTTTCTATGGATGGTTTGACTGGTGGGTTATTTCCAACCGAGGAAGATCTTGGTCTTGCCAGGAACAAGCTAGGATGGAAAGCTTGTTGTACAAGTTTCTTGTTACTGCTGTAGCCAGTAGTATTCACCAACATAGGAGCCTGGTCACCTACTCCTGTGTCGTCTTCGGTAACATGATCCATAATTTCTGGGGTAATTTAAGTTTTTATGTGGTAATACTGGATTGAAGATGGCAACAGTTTTGACACTGACATTTTATAAAAGATTTGAAAGTGTCAGAAAATTATAAATCTAAATGTGGGTATAATTTTTTCACTGATTGAATCTGATTTTTGAACTGATGTTTGAATAAGGTTTATGTCGTTTTTAGGATATGAAATCACTAGATAACGATAACACAGTTTCCGAAACACTTTAACTACACTTTAATAATGTTTTAGGGCACAACTTCACAGTATTTATCACAAATCGCGAACTTAATTGTGGAGCGTATGTGCTTCTGACAACTGTTTGACAGCAACCTCTAATCACAACTCAACTCACTCAACTCAAATTAATGGAATTACAAATATTTTTGTAACAAAGCCTTTAAAGTACTACTTCTTTTGTTACATTTGATCTGTTAAGATATGTTATTGTAAGTCTAATTATTATAACTAATTAAAATTGCGTACTAGTGAATAAAAAGAGGTTGAGATAGTAAACTCCAATTTGGCGATAAGTTTCCAAGTCCCGTATGGTCTAGTGGCTAGGATACCTGGCTTTCACCCAGGAGGCTCGGGTTCGATTCCCGGTACGGGAAAATCTTTTTGAATATTATTTCTTCAATATACTGTTTTTGTTTGTATGCTACTGAAATCTTTTTTTGAAAACCAATGTTTTAATTTAATTAAATAGTTCTGTATTTTTTTGGGTTTTTTTTTTTTAAAGTACTTTATTTAAAACTAGGATTAATTCTTCGAAGGATATCACCTCTACATCGCGCCAGTAATCTCCGAAGAGTTGAGCAGAGTTGTACACCTATGTACCTAATAGTACCTACACCCACATTTCGACAGTGTCAAAAAATTACAAATCTATTTAGTCCGTGAGTTATTTTATTGAAAACAACGGACACGTATTTTTTGTTTTTGTAAATCAATTAATATTGACAAAGATAAGATAAGACGCATCAAAACTCGGGAGTGGGGGCTCGTGACGTCAGAGCTAGCTAAAAATTATACCTAGGCGTGACGTATTGGGAACTTTAAAAGCGTCGTATTTTCGTTAATTTTGATTTACGTAACAAAAAAAAAATACGGGTCAAATATTTTTTAATAATCTAACTATCAGACTAACTAGATTGTTTTGTCGTCTCCCCTATTATATCAAAGTCTAATATAATAAGGAGCGAGTCTATTGCGATCGCGAAAGGCTCAGTTTGTCTAGTGGTTGCAATCGTCACTGTTGAAATAATACAGGCAAAAATAACTAAGGCAAAATTTAAAATCTCTGCCCTTTCTTATAAGAGGGCCGTCTATTTATTACGTGAGACGATTTTGGCGATTTTTCGACCCCCCTCCGTTCCCCCTTGGAGAGATATCGTGAGATTTGACTTGGCCCCCTCACCCTCCCGAGAGATTTATCAAAATGCGTAGTTTAGTAGGAATACGATAAGTAGTGTTTGATTGTGTTGAAACTAAGACAAAAAATGCTTCATTAAAATCTTTCAATATTTATTATTAAATATTGTTGCGTAGGATTTAGCCATAATAATTTTGGTGGAGAAACGTGTTTCTTAAATTAATTGCCTAGAATTCAAGCAATTTTTCACTGATTCTTGCGGGAAAAAAAAATACGTGACATTTACCGAGATCCCGCCTCTCTCCCACGTGAGATTGGGTGAGATTCGGCTCGAACCCCTCCCCCTTAAATACCACACGTTTTGAATAGAATGGACGCCCCCTTAATAGGAAGCCCCGTTTGATATAACAAACCATATTGACAAATTACCCACACATATGAAAGAAGCACCAAAAATTAAATGCACAATGGTATGTAAAACAACAACTTTGCTATAATATTAGGTTTAGGTTCTTAAGAATATAATTAAATGTTACTTTATATAGTACTAGCTAATGCCCGCGAGTTCGTCCGCTTAAAAATTATATACAGAAACCTTCCTCTTGAATCACTCTATCTATCAAAAAAACCCGCATCAAAATCTAATCTATCAAAAAGATCTAAGCATACATAGGGACAGACAGACACGGCGGGAGGACTTTGTTTTATACTATGTAGTGATTTTTGCTTATACCAATCTTCACATTCCTCTATGAACCTCATCCATGATTTAACTTTTGACCGTGTGACGTGACCGTCACCTAACGCTCCGTAGCATTCGGCAGGATCGGCTACGAGTTGCAGTCCCTAAAGTGAGCCCCGAATGGTTTTTTTATTAATAATAATTTATGTAATTTATATTTGTGCTAGAATGTGCCGCGGCCAGTACTATATGGTGTGGCGCAGTTTGATGGAACATGTGGAACCCAAGGAGACTATCAGACAGAAGAGGCTGCAAGTCTTCTGCAATGATGTCCAGCGCTGCCAGAAGAAGAATGCTTTCTGCAAGGTTTGTGATTTAGGTTTAGCTGTAAAAAATATTCTTCATTTAATCGTTTATTCTGTATTTCCCTTTTTAAAACACTAGACAGCAGTGGAGAAGGTTCCATACAACTCGATTCTTACCGGATTCCCTTTGAAAAAGTGGTGGATGGCAGATGCTTTGGGGACTGTCTTAGGCCTCATTAGTGCATTGCGTTGCGTCGTCGTAAGGTATCAACGCATTGGACGCCACACCTGCGTTGCGACAACGTAAGAGGTCGCAACACTCGCAAAGCAACGCACTAGTGATTGAGAAAAACTCACGTCGTTTGTCCGTCTAGCAGTGGAATACGGGGGAACGTGGCGGGGGGTGGGTCTTCTATAAAGTTACGATGCGTTACGTGGGTGGGAGGGTGGGGGGTGTATTAACTACGCGTTACGTCATCAGGGTTCCGTTGCCAAATGGCAAAAAACGGAACCCTTATAGATTCGTCATGTCTGTCCGTATGTCACAGCCACTTTATTCCGAAACTATAAGAACTATGCTGTTCAAACTTGGTAAGTACATGTATTCTGTGAACCGCATTAAGATTTTTACACAAAAAAGAAAAAAAAACAATACATTTTGGGGGGTTCCCCATACTTAGAACTGAAAATCGAATTCTCAGCTTAATATGAATAAATGACTTTTGATTTTCACAGCCTGATCCAAGTGTGATCGTGCCTGAAGAACTGTCACTATGGAAACAACAGACTGAGCTAAGAGAGAGAGTAGAAGATGCAGAGACGAGAGTACTGCAAGCCAGCCAGGAGTTGAACCAGCTGGTTGATAAAGTTTCCAGCAGATGTAAGTAGTTTCACTGCTTTTCATTATTACAAGATATCTGCATTGTGTTGTGCTTGACAGAAGAAATCAGTACCTTGCCCCTCTTTTGGTTTTTTGAGATGATAACGTCTTATAAATCGATTGACACCGGCTGCACGCACGAAAAAGTGTCACACCGTCACGATCCAGCTATCAACTCCCAGCCAAACCCACAGTGTTTCCCTTTATAATGTAGACACGCGTACTCCACAGGTAAATCAACAGAATCCGCGCTGCATAGCGTGATCTCTAGGATCGAATGCGCAGTAGAACACAAATGCTCGTCACTGGCCGTCTTCATTGACATAGAAGGCGCCTTTGACAAAACCATCTTCCATAGCATCAACGCAGCCCTCGAGAAACACGGGGTGGACCCAACCCTACGAGGCTGGATCACAAATATGCTCAGACTGAGAGCGGTTCAAGTAACGGTAAACGACACCACTAGAGCCATAGTGGCGAAGGGCTGCCCCCAAGGTGGAGTCCTCTCACCACTACTGTGGAACCTCGTAGTAGATAGCCTCATCAACCGCCTAAATAGCAGTGGCTACTACACGGTGGGCTATGCCGACGACCTGACTATAATAATAAACGGCACACATGAAAACACATTATGCAACCTTATGCGCCAGGCCCTAAGGATAGTAGAAGACTGGTGCAAGGAACACGAACTAGCAGTGAACCCCACCAAAACCGAACTCGTCCTCTTCACAAAGAAAAGGAAGCTGGCAACGTTGCAACTACCAAACTTCTTTGGGACAACCCTAAGCCTATCGACTGAAACCAAATACCTGGGTATCTATTTGGACAAACAGCTTAACTGGGCAAAACACACGGATTACATCGTCACAAAAGCCAGTATATCCCTCTGGCAATGCAAGAGGCTCCTCGGGAGAAACTGGGGCCTAAGCCCCAAAATCACTTACTGGCTATACACCACAGTTATCCGACCAATTATCACATACGGGTCTTTAGTATGGTGGCCCAGGACCAACCTAAGTACGACCCAAAAGGACCTTGAGAAACTACAAAGATTTGCCTGCGTGGCAATCACCGGCAGCATGAGAACATCACCAACTGCTGCCCTACAGGTGATGCTGGGGCTACCACCCCTACACCTCGTCGTAAGAGAGGAGGCGGCCGTAGCGATTATCAGACTCGAGTTAGCCGGCACCCTAAGTAACGACTCTAGAATAAAACATACACGCATCAAAGAAGATGTAATCAAAGAACAACCGATGATGGCATCCCCTACCGACAGAACTCTGAAAACTCACAGTTTCAAAAAACACTACAATATAGAGCTCATAGAGGAGTTGTGCGACTACTCAGGCACAAGAGAGCTAAGAATCTACACTGATGGATCAAAAACCAACGATGGGACAGGCGTCGGGGTGTTCTCCGACGACCTCAACATTAAAATATCAAAATCCCTTGGAAAGTTCAACTCTGTCTACCAAGCAGAGTGTGTAGGCATTATCCAAGCAGCACACGCCATAGAGGCCAGGGAGGTTACGGATACCAACATTCGTATACTCTCCGACAGTGTCTCAGTCCTTCAATCCTTAAAGAGTAACCAGATCACGTCGAGACTAATTTTGGAATGCCACAAGGCCCTAGAACGAATCACGGTGTTGAATCACAACACGGTAACGCTGCAATGGATTAGAGGGCACAGTGGATCACTCGGCAATGATGCGGCCGACGAACTTGCCAGAAGAGGATCCAGCACAAAACCCTACGGACCCGAACCCATTGTCCCCATTCCCTTCAAGCAGCTGAGGAACTGGTTAAAGGATCACACCCGATTACAAGCAGAGAAATGGTGGGCCTCGGCACCAGGTTGTAGGCAATCCAAGGAGGCGATGCCATCCTTGGATCCAAAGCTGACCAGGCGCCTTCTGCGCCTGGACAGAAACAGCCTGCGTCTGGTGGCGGGGACCATCACTGGACACTGCTCGCTGAACAAACACTTCCACACCCTAGGTATCACTGACAGTCCCCTGTGCAGAGCGTGCATGGAGGCGGAGGAGACGGTAGCGCATGTGCTCCTGGAGTGCACAGGCGTTAACAAGATACGCGAAGAGACCCTGGGAACACCAGGATCACTTGCAGATGTCCTGAGGAGTACGGGAGGTCTAATCTGCTTCTGGAGGGAGGTGGGCTGGTTGGAGTAATCGGCCACCATGGCTCACGCACAATGGTCCATTTCAAGGACTAAGTGCGGAAACCTAAAACCCCATGATAGATAGATAGATGTAGACAAGGAATAAAGAAGGATTTTTCGAAATTCAACACTTAAGGGAGTTAAATAGGGGATGAAAGTTTGTGTCAGTCATTTTTAAAGTTAGGATCTTAAAATTTTGTCTTTGGGTTGTAATACGTGTCTAAGCGTTTTTGATAATTCCACCCCCAAAGAGTTGAAAATTGAAGTTGTGTTTAGGAAAGTCCTCATTTTCGAAGTAACAATCACAAAATGTATAATCTAGGCGTATGGTTGGTAGCTGACACACCGGGTTTGTCAGAATTTCAATCCTTAAGGGGGTGAAAAGGGGTATGTTTTTTTTTATTAAGTTAAAATCACGAATGTCATGAAAAATTACGCACGTAAAATGATCGTCCTTAAACCGACTTTACAGACACCCGATCTCTCCCACTCGCTCACCCAAAATGTTAAATACAACCTACCTAGGTTGTTACTCTATCATTATCATTTGCCTAGCCTTGGCATTCCCCAACTACGTTGGGGTCGGCTTCCGGTCGCTAACCGGATGCAGCTGAATACCAGTATTTTACATGGAGCGAATGCCTACCTGACCTCCACAACCCAGTTAATACTGGATAATACGATACCACTTGGTAAGACTGGTTTTCAGACTATTTGGGTCACTGACTACCTGTAACGACTGCCAAAGATGAACAAATGACAGCCGGGACCAACAGCTCAACGTGCTTTCCGAGGCACGGACCAAACTTGTTCGGTTGTTACTCTATAATATTTATAACTAGCTGACCCACGCAACTTCGTCTGCGTCAAAAGTACTACCTACCTACTACTACCTACTACCTACCTACTACTACCTACTACCTACTACTACCTACTACCTACTACTACCTACTACCTAGTTACAACTACCTACTACTACCTACCTACTACTACCCACCTACAACTACCTACCTACTATTACCTACCTACTACTACCTACCTACTACTACTTACCTACTACTACCTACCTACTACTACCTACCTACTACTACCTACCTACTACTACCTACCTACTACTACCTACCTACTACTACCTACCTACTACTACCCACTACCTACCCCTACCTACCCACTACATACCGACGAAAATAATTAAAAAAAAAAAAAAAAAAGTATCCTATGCCCTTCTCCTGGTTCTAAGCTACGTCCCCACCAATTTTCAGCCAAATCGGTTCAGCCGTTCTTGAGTTATAAATGGTGTAACTAACACGACTTTCTTTTATATATATAGATTATTTAAAAAAAGAAACCCTTTTTACTATTCAGTATCACACCGCAACCTAGCCCGCGGGCGGGTCCAAGACGTGCAACGCCGCGCCTGGTTGCTGCAACAAGTGGCTGAAGAATTGCGCTCCAAGAAGTATAACCTTGAAGAGGCGCGAGGTATCGCCGATTCGCTGTGCAGCGTTGAGAACTGTGGAGATGTAGAGGTAACTACATTGGCAGTAATTAATAAACATAATATACGAGTTCAGAGTTCATTATTTTATTTGTCAGAAAAATGAGTGTACATACACAAAAGCATGCAAGATGTTAAGTACGTACATCACAGAAAGGATCACAGTCATATTTTACTTTAACGACGCGGCGTACAAATATCTATACTAATATTATAAAGCAGAAGAGTTTGTTTGTTTGTTTGGTTGAACGCCCTAATTTCAGGAACTGCTGGTTCGAATTGATAGTCCATTTATCAAGGAAGGCTTTAGGTTATATAACATCACGCTCCGATTATTAGGAGCGGAGCAAGAATGAGAAATGTTGCAAAAACGGGGATTTTTTTACTTTCGTTTTTCTCTCTTATGTGATGCAAACGAAGTTGCGCGGGTCAGCTAGTGTATACAACCTTGTTTTTTGTTTATACTAAACCCGATAAGGGGTCATTGTACTCATCATTTTGAACAACTTTTTCTATGGGACGAACTTTGAAATCGCGAAAAAAAAATCAGCTGTTCCCTACATTTTGACGAGTTATGCGAACATAAATGTAGGGAACAGCTGATTTTTTTTTCGCGATTTCAGGGTTCGTCCCATAGAAAAAGTTGTTCAAAATGATGAGTACAATGACCCCTTTTCGGGTTTAGTATAAACAAAAAATAACCCTGTATAATAAAATTTGATCAATTATTTTATTAATTGTAATTATTAAACAAACAAAAAAAATACAATAATTTATTACGATTACAATAAATTACATACGCGATGCGCATCAAAAACCGTCAAAAAACGTCTTGAGGTCATAGTCTTCCTGTGAGCCTAACGACACCCGTTCTGCTAATTATTGTGTGGAATTTTAACAAGGGACTACACAGTTATAATATGAGTTCAAAGGAAGTTTTTTTTTAGTAAATGTTAACATTTTGTTTTAAAGTTCGACGTTTAAAAGTGCCTGGTAATGGGTCTATTATAATTGGTCTTTGACTTGATTGTATTACGACGTACAGCACAGTACTGACAATTTTGTTTTGATAAATCTGTATTTGTATGATTCAAGAGTAAGCTAGACAAGGTGACATCTCGTCGTCAGAACATTCAGCCGGCCGCTCTGTCCGCGACCGTCGCTTCGCAGGCCAGCAATGGAGACCTCAATGATTCTGGTAAGTGTTCATGTTAGCTATCACTATTGGCTCAGTGAACAAACTTATTAATTTCTTTTGCACCTGTCTGTCTGTCTGTTCATGATCAACTCAAAAACCACTACACCGATTTTCATGCTGTTTTCACCAATGGATAAAGTGGTTCTCGAGGATGGTTTTTTAGTATATACATAAGCTAGTTATGGTATAAAGCCACTGAACCTATGAACTTTAAACAAACTTCGATCATTTTGTATGATTTGTGCCATTTATTGCCCACCAGCTTCTGCCAGCGGCTTCGCCCGCGTGAAGTTTCAAAATTGTCCCATGGGATCTTACTACCGGGATAAAAAGTATCCTATGTGTTAATCCAGGTTATAAACCATCTGTTTGCAAAATTTCATCCAAATCCGTTCAGTAGTTTTTTCGTGAAAGAGTAACAAACATACATCCATCCTCACAAACTTTCGCATTTATAATATTAGTAGGATATATTTGGGATAATGGAGCTCGTGGGTAAATAATAACAGCCGCTCGGACTGATCTTTAGGTTAAGCCGTGCTGAGCTAGGTGGGTTTGTGGATGGGTGAAAAGTCATTCATACCCAGTTTCCGGCCTCGGAAAAAACGTTAAGCTGTTGGCCCCGTTTGTCATTTGTAGATCTTAGACAAGCGTTACACCGTCGAGGCTTCGTCGAGCTTCATTGTCTTGGCGCTTTTCTGGTGGACACCACTGTTTATGGCTTTCAGGACTTACACTGGTTTGGGAATAGTGTGGTGGGCTTGTCCAAAAAAGCCGTTACGGTCTAAGTCAGTGGCCCAAAAAGTCTCACCAAGGGGTACCCTATCGTATTAACCAGTACTAACTGGGTTGTGGAGGTCAAATAGGCTGACGCTCCATATAAAATGCTAGTATTCAGCGGGGATATGGCTAGGCGATGATGATTTTTGGCATACTGGTTGAGTAAAACTTATTATAGTAAATAGATATTATTTCTGTTAACAGAAGAGCAGATAAGCTCCCTGGTGAAATGCGGCGGGTCCCTCTGGCCGCAGCTGTGTGAGCGTCGCGCCGCGCTCACCGCCGCACTGCATGCGCCGACAGAACATGACGCGAATGAAACTAAGAAGTAAGGAAGATCCGGATTTTTTCTTTCTTTACGTTAACGTTTTGATGAAGATACGACGCTTTTAGAATTCCTAATACGTCACGCCGTGGTATAACTTTTAGTGAGTTCTGACGTCACGACCCCCACTCCCGAGTTTTATTTATGTCTATAATAATTGATTTACAAAAACAAAAAATACGTGTCCATTATTTTCCAATACTGTAACTGACGGACTTAATAGATTGGCATTTTTTTTGATATTGTCGTATTCTAAATTATCATTCCTTAAACAAGAGAACAGCGGTGGCCCAATGGTGGCGGCCCCGACTTCGTGGGTTCGAACCCAGGCTGGCGCATTACTTTGTGTAATGTATTTCATCCCTACTGCTCTAAAAAACAGGTGAAGGAAAAAGTCGCGACCTCGCGACCCTTGGTTGGGCAGTAACCAGCAGCCATTGAGTCTGGATTTATGCCCGGTTGATAGCAATCACCCCCAAATACATGGGCCTTGAAACAATATTGTTCAATTGTGGATATACATACTATTAGGTACATTTCTGCCGAACCCTTCGTGGATTACGGGCGTGATTTTATGATAATTTACCAAAAAATATCGATTAACTTAGACATAATATTCAACAGGATAACTCCTCAATGGGTACTAGCTCACACAGCGTCACTTTTATGCACGATGGGTCTCAACGCGATCAAGAACAAGGTGCACACTAAACACACGCAGAAGAAACTCGCTGTCTCACTCACACAACTTAATGTAAGTGTTCTCTCTTTCTTTCATAGTACACTGTTGGGCTAAGGGAATATGTATACATAGTTCGTTTAGACTACTACTTTAGACTCTAAATTAAGCCTTAGAGCAAGATTCACCTATCCGACCGACATTACTTTGAGCTTTGCTAACAATAGAAAGCGTGTCATACGAATGTGAACTTTATGCAACATTAATTAACTATCAGTCGAATGTTGCCCCCCGATGCTACCTCGAGCCAGCCCTTCCCCAGCGACGGTCTTAGCAGAGGTTCGTACCCCACAGTGCCCTTACCGCGCTGTGATATGCTGAGTTCATAAGTTTTACACCCCTGGCTGGAGAACTTACTCTCAAGGCATAGACAGAGACATATCCGGTACTGAGACGGCGTGGTGCTTTCGTGGTGCGGGGGTTGCTTCCTCGCCTTCTGTGCACCCGCAGTTAGCAGTGGCATGGACAGGGTGGGAACAAGACATGCGTCACGTCATCACCTCGTCCCTCGCCACACCACTGCCCGACGCCTCTTTTATTTGTCCCGCGCCTTAGTGCGTATACACGTAGCACGCTGGCTACCGGTGCCAATAAGCGCCGACCGTCGCCGACAGGTTCCGACCTGCTTACGCCGTCAGAAGTGTCGGCGCTTATCGGTGCTGGGTTGGCACAAAGTATAGAAACTGCCTACGCGGACCGGTGCCGATAAGAGCTTGCAGATCGGTTCCGGCAGCCCGAGTTATACGTGTCTACGCCCTTATAGGTGGACCAGAGAGATACCAAATCGAAAAAAGAATTGCAATATTGTTGTCCACACCGTCATACGTGACGTTCTATCCTCAGGAGTACATGTCGGGCGCGTCGTGCGAGCTGCTGGTAGTGCGGTGCGAGCGTGCGCGCGCGGAGGGACGCGTGCGCGCACTGCGCGAGCTTCACGACGACGTGACGTCACGCCGCGCTCTGTTCCACGTGGCCGCCGGTACTGCGCCCGACAGGCAGGCCGCCAAGCAGATTGCTGTTATTGATAAGGCTATTGTGAGTGCCTTTTTATTTCTTTGTTTATACAGAATATAAATAAAATATCGCTGGACATTACACACAGTGCCATCTAGTGCCACACTAAGCAAGGCTTGTGTCGTGGTCACTAGATAGTTGGTATACTACATATATACTTTTTGTTTGTAATAAAACATACTTATTATACATATTATAAACATCCATGACGCGGAAACAAATGTCCATGCTCATCACACAAACATTTGCTCCTACCGGGATTCGAACCCGGGACCCCAAGTACGTAAGGCAGCCTCACTACCGCTGCGCCATTCGGGTCGTCAAATGAATGAATGAACAACAATGAATGAATGAGAATGTTGGCAATCGCAAATACATGTCAAATATTTCGCTGATTTGATGAATTTGGCAATATTACTGTATGAAAATGAGAAATATGACTAACTAGAGAACTAGAATATTGATTATGAAATGCAATCATTAATATCTTAACCACTAATAGTCAGTTTTACATGTTTAAACAGTACTTGGAAACTTTTCAAATGCCTTTTCCACACCTAAAACGGTCGCAACATCAAATTCAGTCTTTTAATTGCAATTCACTGTTAATATTCTGGTTCACTAGTTAGTCATATTTCTTATTTCATAGGTGAATAATTGACAGCTATTTGTGAGGTTGCCAATTTTAATGATGGTTGCTCTGAAATTCTTTGTTTAGTTTTGGAGCTGAGAATATGTTGTATTGTTGTTTAAAGTTACTTGGATCTTTTATCCTTGTAGCGGCCCACTTGTATGTGGATTTCATTATCGATTGAGTACGGTGGAACAAGCTATTTGGTTTACAGTTTAACCCACAAATTATATTGTAAAATGTAAACCAAATTTCGACCGTACATTACATACAGGCTGGTTCCATACTATCAGCATCATACAGCCCCTTAATATTTTATTTAATCTTTAATTTTATTATTTGTTGTTATATTAGCATCAGAAATAAATCATTTGTGAAAATTTCAGTTGTCTAGCTATCACAGTTCATGAGATACAGCTTATACAGCCTGGTGAACGACAGACAAAAGGGTCCCGTAAAAATGGTACTTTGTCATTTTTAACCGACTTCTAAAAAAGGAGTCTCAGTAACTCCGTCGCTAGTCAACCGATTTGAAAAATTCTTGTTTTGTTGGAAAGGGGTATATTTCCAAATTATGGTCCTATAGTCAACAAGTCTGGATCTGATGATGGAATCTTGGTGAAATCGAGGAAACTTTTCAAAATTTTTAGGATAACGTACACCGATTTTCTACAACAAATGAAGCATTTGCGTTCAATAAGAACCATTTTACTATGAGATCTGATGATGAAGCCAAGAGTCAGGCACCGGAACTCCATAATGGGACAATGTATCCTAGTCGTGTTTGGACTATTGTTGTAATTGTAACGGTATGCTCTTTCCATGTGTTACAAGCAAGCACAATGTGACCACTAAAAAGTGAAAAATAAAAACTTTTTTGCAAAAAATAAAACCGAATTAAAAAAAAAAAGTGAAAAATTCACACAACATTAGCTTCTGAAGTCGTGACAAAAAAAAACAATCAAACAAAGGTCACCGACTTCAGAAGCTAAAGTTATTTTTCAATTTTTTTTTGTTGAAGTCGGTTTCTATTGACGGAAAAGTTTTTATTGACTTCTTTCAAATAAAACTGATTCTCAGTCGACTTCAAATTCAAGAAATATTGTAATTTAAAGCACTGAATAACTTACGAATATTACAGGTAAGCAAACGAGATGAGCTGAAGCGCCTTATAACGTCACTCGCTATAACAGAACGCAAGATACAGAATGTACGAGAATGTCTCATCACGGTGTTCAACAGTTTCCATAGCGACGCCGAACAGAGGGAGAGCGACCGATTTGCAGGTATGTACTGCAGACAGAAGGTTTTGTTATAAATGTTAGATATACCTGTTTGACATTTTGTTTACCGACAGACGAAACAATACGTCACAGAAACGTAACGTTAATATTTATCCGTGGTGCTAGGCAACTGGGCCTATCCCAGTTGTAAACGTCCCTTTGTGCCTATTGGCCTTGTTTCGTTCTGTCTCCTGCTGATATGGAGGGAAGTGGAAATTACAGTTTTTTTTCCTACTCCTCTGCTATAATTTCTGATTAATTTCGTTGCGGGATCCAAGACAGTTAAATTCATTCTCTGGGACTTCGTCGAGCTTCATTGTCTCGGCGCTTTTCTGGTGGTCGCCACTGTTGATGCTGGCTTTCAAGAGTTACAGTGGTTTGAGCGTGTGTGGCCGGCTTGTCCCAAAAAAACGTCACAGAAAACTTCTTTGATGTTTCTGTGAATAAAGTGACAGATAGGTGACACGGATAGCACGGTGCCACCGATAACTATGAGAGTGCATATTATTAAGTATTAAGCGACAGTTATACATAAGTTAGTTATTGAAAACGGCCTTTAGCCGATTTCTAATGCCGATAGTTTTAATAAAACACGTTCCTACACAAATGACGCATCTCCTCACTTCGTTGGCATCGCGCATCTTCGGTGGAGACCTTATCTACTGAAGAGATGCTTATCTCCTCTCCCGTACGTCGCCGCGTTGGTCGATTCCAGGCCTTACAGCCCACTCTCTCTAATAGAGAGGAGACCTGGGGTGTCTATGACGTCATTCCAGTGTAAGAAAGAGACGGAGCTATAGAGGACGTCTACCGCCATCTCTTCCTCACTCTAGAATAAGATTAAAACAATCTTGCATTAAGACGACATGGGAACAGGCAGCTGATGCTCATGTGTCAGTATCTTTTGGCGCTTAAAGTTCGTAAGACTCGATGAACGAATTTTTCACGCTCAAAGTCCTTTTTCGACTCTTATGAACTTGGAGGGTTATATTGATGATTTTGATGATTATAATTCTGTACCTTAATACGTCTTACATTCGCGACTGATATGTTTATCAACATAAAACTTAGCACTGCCCTGAAAATTGCAAAAAACGTAAGAAAATTTGATTTCGCGGACCGCCCCGACGCATTCACCTTAACACATAATATCGTTTACTTGTTCAGGTCAACTGTCACTCCCACAAGAGTCGGTGTCAACTCTTCGCCAATTCTACGAGGAGAGGCGTGAGAGGCACAGGAACAAGGTCAACCTGAGCATGGACTTCGATACTTCGGAGAACTGCTCCTATGATGCTGCAGGTAAACCAACACAATAAAAAAAAATATCTTATCTTATCTTACACCATAGAGCTATAGTCACTACGTACGGCCAGTGACCACGCACGCCGTCAGGGTCAATTCACACCGAGACGCGACGCTGCGCTCACATTTATTAATAAAGTGCCTCAAAATATAACTTTATTTACTACACGAAAAGATACATTTCATTACCATGCGTCTCGCGGCGGCGCGCAAAATCACTGGCCTCTTCCAGTATTGTCGCGCCGCATCTCGCCTCTGTGTGAACTGACGCTAAAGCCCTTAGCCCACATGAACGACTCCGCTACCCACCCAACAAAAATAATTCAATTCAAATATGGGCTTTATGTATTCGCTTTTAGACATACTTTACATTGGCATTGAGGGCGGTAAGCCCGCTGACAGCGAGCTGTTTGATAATTTATGTTGCCAATGTAAATTATTACTTAAAGGTGCAAACCTAAAGCCCATTTTTGAATTATATTCTTTTTGCCGAGTGGGAGCGGAGTCGTGTAACTGGGCTAATACCTTAAGACGTAAAAATAACATAAATATGACAAATTTTTCAATTGAAAATGCAACTATGCGATGACATTTCGGATAGTTGCATTTGTATTTTATTCGGATAGGTGCAGCTTTTTTTCGTTTTTTTTTGACGTGTTTGTGCTTCTCGGTTACACTGTTCAAACCAAATACGCAGTTTGGATACTACAATTACTTAGCCGCAACGCCACCTCCAATGCTTTAACTGTGAGCGACCAAGTCCTTAAAATCTCTCATTAGAATGTAAAGGACTAGAAAGTAACAATGCAGGTTACCACGACGTTTTAAGAGAGGTTATATAACGTCGCAAATAGCTGTCCAGTAACCAATACTTCGCTGTTTTGATTAATTTGGGAATTTTACTGTATGGAAATAAGAAAAAATGGCTGATTAGAGAACTTATATTGATTATGAAATGCAATAATTAATATCGTAACACCGAATAATCAGTTTTCGATGTAAAAAAAGTATTTGGAAACTTTCTAAATGCCTTTTCGAAGGTTCCTGGTGTGAGATTCCGCTGGATGCGAGTCGCACGGGACCGGTCAATGTGGCGACACTTGGTCCAGGCCTATGTCCAACAGTGGACGTCTTTCGCCTCGGTCGTCAGTTATAAAAATTATTTCCTTTAAAAATATTTTCCTGCCGATGAAAATAACATTTGTTTTTCAGAAAATCCGAACCCAACATTCATTGATGAGCTCAAAATCTACTTGAAGAAGTTTAAATTGGAGAAAAATAGAAAATTGGTTTTGGAAAGGTAAGCAACAGACCAATTTAGAGATACCATTTTTTTCTGATCCAGTTTAGGTGCTGGTGTAAATACAGTCACTTAAGACTATTCAGCTCTGCCTCTGAAATGGCAACACATCTTCTGTGCCATTGATGTTGCAAATAGGTAGCGATGACAACTTACATCAGGTGGGTTGCCTAACAGTATGCAACAACAAACAACATGACATAGCATTTTGTTTACAAAAAGGCTTGGGAAGAGATGTTTTATACATCACACCTATTGTGGTGGGAACTGCCTGTAGGTGGGAACTGCCTGTAGGTGGGAACTACCTGTAGGCGGGAACTACCCGTAGTTGGGAACTACCTGTAGGTTGGAACTACCTGTAGGCTGGAACTACCTGTAGGTGGGAACTACCTGAAGGTTGACACTACCTGTAGGTGGGAACTACCTGTAGGTGGGAACTACCCGTAGTTGGGAACTACCTGTAGGTGGAAACTACCTGTAGTTAGGAACTACCTGTTAGCATCAGCGACCTATTCGAACTTCGGGCTGCCACTCCGTGGCTGCCACTGAGAAAGTCCTGATGGAATAACCGAATAACAACACGCACTTGTTACCACTAGACCAACAAGGCAGTCAGACAAGTACGGATACTTTAGTTTAATAACCCTCGTGAAACTCCGATGTCAGATGTGTCCAAAATCCAGCTGAATGATAAAAGTCAAGTTAACGATGACATGAAATAAATATTAAAATTAATTCCATCAGTTAAACAACGATACAGTAACCGTTTAACAATTTTTTTTTTTATTCAATAGGCTGCCTTGTAATAAATTGAAATGCCATTACACACACATCCATTCTCGCATTCTTCCAGTGGCGAAAAAATCTGGATATTCGAAACCCTCCAAGCGTCGATCGACAGACTCCACTCGAGTTGGCAACGCGATGACGTCACGTGCTCGCTAATGTGTCCGTCTGTTAGTCTCTCGCGCAATCTGCTGCGACTCATACAAATGGTGAAGAAGAAGCAACACTTGGAGGGAGTGGTGAAGGCGCTGGAGGGAAGTCACAGGAAAAATGTGGCTATAGGTAACGTTTTTTTGTATATTTCTTGTTTACTATACTTGTTTCTTGTTCACCCTAACTTGCTACCGCCCCATTTTTCTTTTAGAAGAAAATATTTTTTCTTGCAAACTACTAGCTTCCCTTTAAGGTACTGCTCTAGCTAAGTTTTTAATAAAAAGAGAATGACCTTAAAATCTTTACCACTGTTTGAATACCAATACTATTTCCACCATTGCTTTTAGATTTCGTCTAACTCCAAATTATCACACTTCCAGATATATCATCAGAAACGGAAGAAGAGCAGGCAACTATAGACAAAATAAAGAAGCGACTCAATGAGAATCTCATCAGCCTCCAGAAAACCTCGAAAACCCTTGACTTAGGACAAGAGAACCTTCAAGTATGGTCAGATAATAATTTGAAGAAATATATCTCTGAGAACAGAACTCTTGATGGAAAGTCGTTTAAGGAGTATGAAGCAGAGTTCCGAGAGAATTTAAATCTTAATATTTGAAATGAAAGTGACAGGGCTCGCAAAAATTAAGTGTTCTGACGTTTTAGCAATATACAGGCTAGTGTCAGTTTGTATGTTGATAACGATGTCGCGTCATGCTACGACGCGTCATTATTTCACGATGCGACGTCGTATCGTGGGAATCTATCAAAACAAGTACCAATAAATCCGCAGAAAGTAGTTCGTATTTCGCTGTTAAAG
Organism: Xestia c-nigrum; assembly: GCA_916618015.1. Lineage (NCBI taxonomy): Eukaryota > Metazoa > Arthropoda > Insecta > Lepidoptera > Noctuidae > Xestia > Xestia c-nigrum. Next base: position 12,139,047 of record OU745248.1, read on the forward strand.
CACAATAATAAGATAAGCAGTAGGTTGACTTAAAACATAGATTCCCACGATACGACGTCACATCTTGAAATGATGCCGCGTCGTAGCACGATGCGACGTCGTATCGTGTTTATGTGTACGACCCGTAAGGTCGCAACCAAAAAGTTAGAAAGCAATGTTGATTGTATTGTACCTTGTGTATTAAATGTGATTATGTTCATGATTCGGTTGTTTTATTTAAATATTGATATTGTAATAGTAGTTTATCTACCCAAATATCATAAACCCTCTCTAATGCGTTCAAAAACCATAGGCAATGACCAGCATTACCAACCTGCAGAAATAAACGGAACTGTAATGAACTCATAACGCAACTGAAAACAGTAGGATAAGAGTTTAAATTTGGAACAGGTGTCAAATTCAAGTGAGTGTGCTATTCTAGTATCTACATTAAATCAGATATCGATACGAAACCCCAATTCAGTATGATTTTAATTATAAATCGCACGACATTTTGATCTCGAGTGACACAAGAATAGTGACTTTGTTCGTTTGCCTATGATTTAAAAAAAAATACAGATATCCGAAACGCCGCCATTTCGAGTTGTCATCTGTTCGTTAGCTTTTTATTTCCAGTTACGAGTAGACAAATTTTCTGATAAGTTCTTTATTTCTGTCGAAAATGAGTGAGATTGACTCAAAAATTGACATGAACATTCCGGCATATATCGTAAATGCAGTGACGAATGCAACTATTTGCTTCTGTATTTATGTTCAATTTATTTTTTATTGCATTACACTGGTAACAATGCAGGTCATTTCCCTATGGTTCCTGAACCCATCATAGAGCCCTTATGATATTTGGGTAGATTAAGTAGTGTATGCAACTATACATAATTAGGCATTACAACACTCGTGTGATGCTATTATGAAACTCGCCTTCGGCTCGTTTCTTAAACCCACACTAGTGTTGTAATGCCCTTCATTATGCACAGTCGCATAAACTACTATTATGAGTTTAATTTGGAACAGGTGTCAAATTCAAGTGAGTGTGCAGAGTGTGCTATTCTAGTACCTATCTACATTAAATCAGATATCGATCAGTGACGGATTAACCCTTAATCAAATTAAGCAATTGCCTAGGGCATCACGCCTGGGGGGGCACCAGAAGAAGCACAGAAAAAAATCCGTCCTTAGGGCATCACGTCTCCGGGGTTGCGGGCCTGTTCGAAAGAGATACCGCGGCCCCGGAACGTAAAAGGCGAGGATGGAACATGGATGGTTTTTAGTCAGTAAGAGTCTGACACTCCCTCCCGCTCCGCCCAGAGTGGGGGGGGTCATTTGATGATTTACCATCCTTAAAAAAAAAAAAAAAAAGGGCATCACGTCTCATACAGAGAAGATTAGCATGGCCCCTGCGCAAAGATGGCACACAAAATCGTGAAGCATTCCACATTTTTCGCGTTCGTTGAGGCGGCGAGCCGCCCATTATCTGAACGCGCTTCAAAAGGTGGTAGCCGTGAAGTATCGTGGGTACCGCACGATAGCCCGCGAGGCGGCGGCGGGCCTGCTTGCCGGATTGCCGCCATGGGATCTGGAGGCGATAGTCCTCGCGCGCCTACACGAATGGCGCGCGGAGGCGCTACGCCGGGGGCACACTCCGCTGCCGTGGCAAATCACCGTTCAGCGGACAGACCTCCGATCTCATGGCGACATGGAGAGAGCGACTGTCACAACCCCGTGCAGGGCACGCCGCGATAGTGGCGATAAGTCCCCTCTTTTAGGAGTGGCTTGAGAGACGCCACGGCGTCCTCACCTTCCGCCTGACGCAGGTCCTCACTGGACACGGATGTTTCGGGAGGTTCCTGTATCGAATCGGGCGGGAGGAAACGCTCAGGTGTTTCCACTGCGAGGATCGACCGGAGGACACGGTGGAACACACGGTGGAGGTCTGCCCTGCGTGGGCGGAGCAATGCCGTGTCCTCGTAGCGGCGATCGGCGGCGGCGACCTCTCGCGTCCGGCCCTGTTTCAATCCATGGTCCGGAGCGAGACGAAATGGGAGCCTCTCGTCCCAGCCGCCGCGGGAGCGCAGGCGTCGGAGGCAATGTGGTGGCTACCGGCCATCGTAGACGTGGGCCTGTGGACGGTGAGCTATGGGCTAGCTAGCCGTCCGTCCGTCTAATGACGACAGGCCGTGTCGACGGCGCGTTCGTGTTCCACACGCGCCTCAAAGAGATGTCAGCATAAAGGGAGGGGCCGCAAGGGCCGAAGCCTGCCAGGGCTGCGCGACTGTTCGAAAGAGATACTGCGGCCCCGGAACGTGAAGGGCGAGGAAGGAACATGGATGGTTTATAGTCACTAAAAGTCTGACACTCCCTCCCGCTCCGCCCAGAGTGGGAGGGCTGATTTGATGCTTTCCCATTCGAAAAAAAGGGACTCACGTGTCGGGCGAGGCGGCGAGCCTCTTTGCCGGATTGCCGCCATGGGATCTGGAGGCGCTAGTTCTCGCGAGGCCTGCATTAATGGCGTGCGGAGGCGCTACGCCGGGTGGAAACTGTCGCTCAGCGGACAAACCTCCGGCGTGATCTCATTGCGACATGGAGAGAGCGACCGTCGCAACCCCGTGCAGGGCACGCCATGATAGTGGCGATAAGTCCCTTCTTTTAGGAGTGGCTTTAGAGACGCCACGGCATCCCCACCTTCCGCCTGACGCAGGTCCTCACCGGACACGGTTGTTTCGGGATGTTCCTGCATCAAATCAGGCGGGAGCAAACGCCCGGGTGTTTCCATTGCGAGGATCGACCGGAGGAAACGGTGGCGCACTGCACCGTGGAGGTTTGCCCCGCGTGGGCGGAGCACCGCCGTTCCCGTAGCGGCGATCGGCGGCGGCGACCTCTCGCGTCCGGCCTTGGTTCAATCCATGGTCCGGAGCGAGACGGAATGGGAGGCCGTCACCTTCTTCTGCGAAGCAGTCTTGCTAGCAAAGGAGGTGGCGGGACGCCGGAGGAAGAGAACCTCTCGCCCCAGCCGCCGCGGGAGACGCACCGGGCGTCACCGGCTACCGTAGGCGTGGGCTTGTGGACGGTGAGCTATGGCTAGCTTACCGTTCATCCGTCTTATAACGACAGGCCGTGTCGATGGCGCGTTTGTTTATTGTTTATTTTATTTAGTCAGTAAAAGTCTGACACTCCCTCTCGCTCCGCCCAGAGTTTGGTGATTCCATCCGAAAAAAAAAGCCCCAACAGTCCCGCAGCCCCATAGAACTTAACCTACTACATTGACGAATTGAGGAAGGAACATGGACGGGATTTAGTCAGTAAAATTCGGACTCTCCCTCCCGCTCAGCACAGAGTGGGAGAAGTTATATGACGATTTCTCAAACTGAAAAAAGGGCATCACGTCTCACTCTCACGTCGCCAAAAACCACACCAAAAAAAGTTACTATGACTAACTGAAAATTCGCGCATTTTAAGTTTACATAGTGTCTGACCTAGACTACTACTAGACCTTTTGGCGATTCTAGTTGACATTCGGATAGGGGGCCCCACAGGCTTGGATTGCTTAGGGCATCAAGTAGTCTTAATCCGTCACTGATATCGATACGAAACCCCAATTCAGTATGATTTTAATTATAAATCGCACGACATTTTGATCTCGAGTGACACAAGAATAGTAACTTTGTTCGTTTGCCTATGATTTAAAAAAAATGACAGATATCCGAAACGCCGCCATTTCGAGCTGGTATTTGTTCGTTAGCTTTTTATTTCCAGTTACGAGTAGACAAATTTTCTGATAAGTTCTTTATTTCTGTCGAAAATGAGTGATAGTGACTCAGAAATTGCCATGAACACTCCGCCAGATATCGTAAATGCAGCGACGAATGCAACTAATAACCTGTTACCACAAAAATCAAGGGCCAAGTAACAATGCTGGTCATTCCCCTATGGTTTCTGAACCCATCATAGAGCCCTTATGATATTTGGGTAGATAAAGTAGTGTATGCAACTATACATACCTAATTAGGCATTATGCACAGTCGCATAAACTACTATTTTTTATGATATTTTTTATCGTTGTGAAATGACTCCTCCCACTCCTCGGAGCGGAAAGGAGTGTCTGACTTTTGCTGACTAAAACCATCCATGTTCCTTCTTAGCCCTTTGTGTTCCTCTTTAGAACAGTCCCACAGCCCCGGCAGGCATGCATGTGGATATCTGTATTGCACAATTTGCACATTACCAGCGGTCGCGGCGAGTTGCCATCTCAGAGAGGTAAAGCTATTTCTCATAATCATAACGTAACGTAATCAAGTTAGTCGAGGTGTATCTTAGTACACCCTTATTTCGCCAAGTATGTTTTAATAGTTGGCGAGCCTATTGCTTTCATCCGGCCACATATCCTGACCCCTGGCTGCTACTGTAAAATAGCTAATGGAAAAACCCAGCAACGCTGCCCGACCCGGGAATTGAACCTTGTACCTCACGCTCAGCGGTCGCGCTTGCAACCACTCTTTAAACGAGGCAGTCACTTCCATTCCTTCCAGTCATCCTTCAAATTAGTGTACTTCTACAGACGAGTTCCCTATATATCTGCAGCTGCACGAAGGTAATGGATGATTACCTGTTTTCACATTAGGCGATAACGGTTCACGGCACCATTTAAGCCCCTTCGTACACAAGGCTACGCAAATCTTCGATACTAATGTTGTATACCACATTAGTATCAAGTCGCAAGTATCGAGTAGCGCACGGTCCGTACACACGACATTGAATCGCAAGACTAAATGCCTATTCAGTCGCTAAGCAGATCACACTTTTCCCAAAATGTCAAAAATCTAAATGCCATCTTGAAAATCGACTGCGACTTATGTAGCGATGGTCTCGTCCGGTAAGTAGTGCGCGACTAGCACGACGCGAGGCGCGGGACGAATGTCGGCGACGCGACTCGTGTACGAACTTCAATGTATTTGTATGGCGGCAGTCGCTTGAAGACTAAAGTCGTTGAGTATCGAAGATTTGAGTAGCCTTGTGTACGAAGGGGCTTAGTGTTAAAGGTTGCACTAGTTGCGGCCTCGTTGTGGCCATATAGCACGCTCTCACCACCGCTCTCCGACTCTGAACTGAGAACTCTGTCGGGCAGGATACCATATCGTGCCCGACAGTTCTCAGTTTAGTGAGATGCACGATTCATAGTGAAAGACGCGCTTAAAAAAATACGAAAAGGCCTTTGAAAACTTAAGTTTTGTTAAACCAATTACAAATAGAACTTATTGAATGTTTCGATAAATTGTACTTTGTCAGTAGGTACCGACTTTGTTTTGGAAATTTGGCACATCTTTTATTACTTACTAGCTGACCCACGCAACTTCGTCTGCGTCAAAAGTACTACCTACCTACAACTACCTACTACTACCTACTACCTAGCTACTACTACCTAGCTACTACTACATAACTACTACTACCTACCTACTACTACATACCTACTACTACCTACCTACTACTACCTAACTACTATTACCTACCTACTACTACCTACCTACCTACTACTACCTACCTAACACTACCTACCTACTACTACTACTACCTACCTACTACTACCTACCTACTACTACCTACCTACTACTACCTACCTACTACTACCTACCTACTACTACCTACCTACTACTACCTACCTACTACTACCTACCTACTACTACCTACCTACTACTACCTACCTACTACTACCTACCTACTACTACCTACCTACTACTACCTACCTACTACTACCTACCTACTACTACCTACCTACTACTACCTACCTACTACTACCTACCTACTACTACCTACCTACTACTACCCACTACCTACCCCTACCTACCCACTACATACCGACGAAAGTATCCTATGTCCTTCTCCTGGTTCTAAGCTACCTCCCCACCAATTTTCAGCCAAATCGGTTCAGCCGTTCTTGAGTTATAAATGGTGTAACTAACACGACTTTCTTTTATATATATATAGATTTACGCCCAAAGTTGTGTTAAAATTGGCAATCAAACGAAGCTTTGGTAGGTAGCTCGTAACTTTTTAATGGCTTTTATTTTACTATTCTGTTTCCGCACAGACAAAATTATGTTAAACTTTGTTATTTACAGTGTCAAACAGTGGAATAATTCCCATAGAAATCCATAAAAAAATGTAGACTAGTGTCACCTTATAATATTTACATCAGAAAAGCTTCTGAAGATACAGTATCACAAGCCAAGTAACATTTTATGGCTCTTACAATTTATTTAGGCGTTTATTTTATTACAGTTTTATTTTTGGTGTTAAAATTAAAATAACGTATTAAAACTTGGTTTGTTCGGTTGTGTAAGATTACGCCATGTGTTTCTCATGACGCCGTGATGTCGGACAGGGGAGAATGGAAGAGGAAAATGTGTTGCGCCTAGGGCATACTATCCGGATATCCGTCGTATAAAATATTCGGATATCAATGACATTACTATTCGGATAATATGAATAAAAATAATCATTTTTGGTTTATTTTTTGGGCCCTTCATAGCAGAAGTTTTATGTCATAATATTATTTTGCATACCAGCTGACAGCATAAACTACATTTCGCAGAAAATCCATTGGCAGACACTCATTTATCATACGTTCAAAACTCATAATTTTGTAGGTCAGAATCATCTTTAGGCATATATTTCATATGCATAAGAATTAAAAGTGTCTTTCTTTTGGCATACATTTCATATGCATAATAACTACCAGAAAATTCCTGAAATCAGTTGATTGTGAACACTTGGTTTCTATTTCCCTGTAAAAAACAGGCAAAAATGCAACTAAGTATATAAGCATGCAAGCATGCAGTATGTAAGCAAGCATGCACCATGCATACAGAAGGCATGCAAACCTCTAAACAAGCATATGCCATGCAGCAGCAAGCATGCAGCAAGCATACAGCATAAAAACAAGCATGCAGCATGCAAACAAGCATATAGCATCCAAGCAAGTTTGCAACATGCAGCAGGCACGTTTCTGTCACGGCTTCGGCGCTGCGGAGCTCCAGCGGTTTCACGCGAGCTTATCGGCGCAGATGAGTTTAGCGCTCACCACCGCAGCTTCGGCTCCGCGCCTCCGCGCCTACGTGATTTTAAATTACAGTCCAGGAGTTGGGCAGACAGGGCACGCCACGATATAAGTGGCGGTTGAGGAGTGGCTGGAGAGGCGCCATGGCGTCCTCACCTTCCGCCTGACGCAGGTTCTCACCGGACACGGATGTTTCGGGAGGTACCTGCACCGTATCGGGCGGGAGGAAACGCCAGGGTGTTTCCACTGCGAGGATCGACCGGAGGACACGGTGGAGCACACGGTGGAAGCCTGCCCTGCGTGGGCGGAGCACCGCCGTGTCCTCGTAGCGGTGATCGGCGGCGGCGTGCTCTCGCGTCCGGCCCTGGTACAATCCATGGTCCGGAGCGAGACGGAATGGGAAGCCGTCACCTCCTTCTGCGAAGCAGTCATGCTAGCCAAGGAGGTGGCGGAACGAGAGAGGGAGAGAGGCTCTCTTCCCAGCCGCCGCGGGAGACGCACCGGGCGTCGGGGGCCACGTGGTGGCTACCGGCCACCGTAGATGCGGGCCTTTGGACGGTTGGCTATGGGCTAGCTAGCCGTCCGTCCGTCTAACGACGACAGGCCGTGTCGACGGCTCGTTCGTGTTCCACGCGCGCCTCAAAGAGATGTCAGCATAAGGCGAGAGGCCCGCAAGGGCCGAAGCCTGCCGGGGTTGCGGGCCTGTTCGAAAGAAATACCGCGGCCCCGGAACATAAAGGGTGAGGAAGGAACATGGATGGGCTTAGTCAGTAAAAGTTTGACACTCCCTCCCGCTTCGCCCAGAGTGGGAGAAGTCATTTGATGATTTCCCATCCTAAAAAAAAATAAAAAAGGGGTAGGGCAGACAAGACAACGTGGACTCGGTTTCGGTTTTCGGAGCGATTCGTTTCTGTCACTAACTTTTCTAGCACAACATATTGACTTCAGACAACATTTTAATTTTAAATTAATGTTATAAATGCTATTTTATAGAAATGTCAATAATGGCATATAAAATTATTCCAAATGAAATTCTGCCATCTTCATACCTAGTATGCCAAGTGAAATTATATGAAATAATCGTCGCTCTGAATAAACATTATTCGAAACGAAATTATGCGGAATTTGAACATTGCCAAAGGTAATTATGCCAAATAAAATTCTGCCATCTTAAAAGTATGCCATTGTAAATTCAGACATACAATCATTAGGCGCAAACAATAATTATTAATATTTTTAAATTAAGCCTTTAAAATATTCGTTAGAAGAAAATTATGCCAAGTGTGTTATGCCAAATGAATTTCGGAGCATCAAAATTCTGCCAGATAGATGGCACTCATTATTTTTACGTGTTGGAACATGAAATGTGTTGTTGCACAATTATTGCGAAAATTGCAACACAGAACTGAACTCCGCCACCATGTATTGAACGCATCGTCTGGCATTAGTTGCAGCTCTAAATGAATTTTGTAAGGACATGTTCGTTTACGTCGTATTGTGGTCTGGTGTATGTGCTAGATTTTGAAGCATATTGATTAATGGAAACACTGATAGACTTGAAAAGAACGACACTTGGTTTTCTAGCTGTTCTTCTTTGAATGTTTCTCTTGGTATTGGATAGTCCATTTATCGAGGAAGGCTTTACAAGCTAAAATATAATATCACGCTACGACCAACAGGAGCGGAACTTCAATGGAAAATGTTGCAAAAACTGGGAAAATTCATTATACCTACATAGACCGCTATCACTCTTATGTGACGCCGACGAAGTTGCGCGGGTCAACTAGTTTCTTATATTATAGTGCCAGATTTTTTTGTTGAACTATTAAAAACTTACCTACGAGTCCTATTACTACGGATACTATAACGAATAATGATGATGATGACGTCGCACTTATACATTTACACCAGCAAAGAACATCTGAGGAATCTCTGTCAATTGAAGTACAATTAAGTAAAAATATCGAAAAACCCTTGCAAACAACATCTATTGCAATTCCAAAACAAAATGAAGACTTAGAAACTCCATGCCGAATACAAATTCATAGCAGTCTACGATAGAGGAGGTCCAATAAGCCATTATCTAAGGCAAAAATAAATATGACTATCTTGTGACCCTTTCTCCAACCAGCGTGGAACCTGAAAGGGCGTTATCGTCAACGGGTTACCTGGACAGTAAATTCAGGACATCTAACGACTCGATATTAGATAACTTGAGAGCAATTATACCCAGATAACATTTTTTGGTAGCCGGTACGAAACAAGTCGACACTAAAGAGTCGACCTACACAACATTTTTGGTCGCTGTTACGACTATGTTTCGGTCGCTGCGACTAAAGTGGGGCACTTCTCGACACGGTAACATTTTGGTTTTGAAGTAACGATGCGCCGACTACTTCAGAAATCATTCGTTCATTCGTCAATTATCTTCATTCTTTGCAATCTACAAGAAGCAAGTAAAATGTCAAAGAAAAGTCTTCTGTGCAATATGACACAAATTGAAAAGTTCGCCATTATGTTATTATTTTTACAGGGTAAATTTATTTGAAAATTGATTAGTTTTAAATGTGTTGCGATATTAAGATATTAGTGGGGAAAAAAATTGTCGACTTTAACAAAATACATTGAAAATCATCGATGGGCTATCATATAATTGAAATTTAACCAGTTGAAATGTTTACATGGTTTTCACTACAAGTTTTGTTTGTTTTCTGGACTCCAGACTTTTTAGTTTAATCAAACTGTACAGTTTTTATGCTAATAGTATGATATTTCATAAAAAAAAATACATAAACTTGAAAAAAAAAACATTTGTTTTAATAGTAAAATTATTCTAGTCGTATTTGGTAAAAAAGTTACGATACTGCGTCGACTTGCAGACACAAAGTTACTGAATTTATAATATGGTGTCTCTCACTTCTTCGCTTGTTGAAAACTCAACGCAATGTGTATAAAATAAAGTCGACACAAATCCGCACATATTGTGTTGACTCATCGACTACAAATAGTTACTGTAACACGTTCCGGTCAAACTGTGTAGACACTTTTACGACACATATTAACCGAAACGCACACAGTCGCATTGTTTCGAAACAATAACGGAATTTGGTCAATTTGTTGCTGAAACAAATATTTTGCGACCAAAAAATGCTATCTGGGTATTTAACTCCTTCGATTCGTTAAGAGATTTATTTTAATTGTCTCAATCCCAATCAGTAGTTTCTGATATTAGCGCGTTCAACCAAACAAACAAACTCTTTAGCTTGAAAATATTAGTGTAGATAATGTAGTTCTGATTTAAGGATTTTTATTAATTTAATTAGGTACTTTAAATGTATAAAAATTGTTACAGGATGTGACTCATGTGTGCTATTTTATAACTTGTTTTGTTCAAAATCAAAATCAAAATATTTTATTTCACATAGGCCTGGATGGGCACTTATAAAAGGTCGAAAAAGGTGCACGGTTCGCGTTGGTCGATTCCATGGAGAAGAACCGGCGAGAAACTCCATGGTTACTCATTGTTGCCTACTTAGGTATGATTATTTTATTTTTGCCATGGTTTGTTAGACTGATTACTAAATATATGATTGACGATATTATGCTTAATTTTAATTTAATCACTACTATCCAAAGTATCCGTATTATCCGGATTTATCCGGTTAACGTTAATCAAATATCAGAATTATCCGAATACTAAAATGAGCGGATAATCTCGGAAACTTGACGCTTTAGAAGATTTCGTCTCAGATAAAACTTGTTTGTATTGATACTAGCTATCGACACGTATTATGTGTGTCTGATCAAATCAAAGTTGTGCTGAAGATTCCATCAGTAAATGGACTTTTTAACTTTAATAGGTCATGTCTCGGAAACGTGACACTTTAGAACATTTTGTCTCAAACAAAACTTGTTTGTATTGATACCAGCTATCGATTAATATAGGTCTTATGCGTGATCTCCGGTCACGTTTCATACAAAAATGTTCCAAGCCTTTTCCCCATATACTTATATCAAAATTGTGTAAGTACTTACAAAATAACATTGTTCAATAATTCAATACCTACACTTCCTCGATAACGGCGCTTATCGCACTACGATTAGGTTCAACGTGCTATAGGTACACGTGGTTTTTTTCATTTATCACAATGTGTGCGGAAATACTGCAGTTCTCAGCCCCATGAACATCGCCTGTGGTTTGGGTAACAACGTGTCCCTACAAATATATCTACTATATTTTGTTTCCTCGTGTGTACTACATAATATCGATTCCCGTCACGTTTGCGGAATTTCGCTAGCTAGTTTAAATTGATTCATTAATAATTTTCATCACAAAATTGTGAATGTGATACTCCTTATCGTGTTAAATTGAAAATCAATCATAGTAAAAGCAGTCAGTTGAGTTGTTCCAATTATATTTATCGTACAGGCAATAAATGGTAACATGCTCTATGATAAGCCGCTCTACAAAGGATAAAACTGTGTAAAGCTGTGTAACCGCGGGAATGGTCGAGATTTAGGGTTACTAACTCTCCTCTTGAAGGCTTCTGGAAGGAAAAGACTGTCCTGAAGAAGAGTCCTGCGTACTGAATAGGTACCTCACTTGTAATGGTCCAGTATCCGACCTTATTCCTGACTGGATACTTGATCCAACTCCGCCCGATTATTATTGAGTAGAATCAGATCCCTATATAGTTTTAAGGGTTTACCTCACGCCAACGACCTTGAGCGAGTGGGATGAGCTTAGCTTAGCAATAAATTATAAACCGGTTACGGAAGCCGGTGGTCAGGGCTCTTGGGAGAGGAACCTCCTAGCAATACCGTAGTGCCGTGTCAAGAAGTACTGCTTTCTGAATCAAGCCCTTGATCCAGCTGCCGAGCGAGAGCCTCCTAAGATGGTGGTCGAGGCTAATAAGCCATTGGCCGTCACGACTATCGGCACAATTACTGCTGTACTCACACATCCCACATGTCGACAACCTCGCGAACATCTAGATATTTGTTTTTTTTTTATCTGTCTCTGCTTTCACGAGGTTCTCATGCGGGACCGTTATATCAACAATAATTATGCGATGTTCCAATTAATCTATCACCACAATGTCAGACCTATTGGCAACAACAGTCCTGTCGGTGGTGATAGGTCGATCCCAATACAACATGATATTAGGATTAACGAGAACTGGGTCGGGCGCTTACTTATAGTATGGCACTTCTGATTCCACAAGGTTGTACTTCAAAGCAAGTTGCTGTTGGATAATCCTGGCAACAACGTTGTGTCTATTATGCAAGTACTCTCCGTTAGCCAGACTAGAACACCCAGAATTAATGTGTCGTATCGACTCTCCAGGACGGTGGCATATGCCCAACATATGTCAACCGTGCCCTCCTTCACAATGTATTTGCGGTAGTTATTCGTCATCATAACTTCGTCCATTATAGGACAAACAAAACCTTCGGTTTCCCCGAAGAGGTCACCAAAACGTAGCCAGGATACGGACGCTAAAAAGTCTACATCAGTGCCATGTATGGCCCGGTAAAAGCGCTTGCGCCAGTTCTCGTTAGCCAGGGAGAGCGGGGTGAGGACTTTGTCCACTGAGACCACATCTCGGTGCATCCCTACTATGTAGTTCAATCTTGATGTTATTCGGAGAGTTTGGAGTTGCAAATTGTAGGCCTAGAATTAGTTATGACTACAGAACAGTTTGTCCGTTACTGAACTGGAAGTCGCCAGGATAGGATGGACTGCACCACTTCCGGTTCAAATGGCATTCCAGTCATCCTTAATGTCTGTTTTAACAACAGGCGTTACTTAAGGAAGTCAGGTAGTCCCATGGAACCCAAGAATTAAAGCACTTGTCATGTATTCATCGACAGTCTATAAACTTCAAACACCAATTTTGTGAGCGAAAATTAATACACACATTGACAAAAACTCCATTATGTTTGCATCTCAAAATGGATGTAGGAATGGGTGCCGTGGTACTAAGGAACTACTCTTCATCGACATGCGCATTAGCCAACAGGTCCGTCGATCCTACAAGGATCTGTCAACATGTTGGATAGTATTAGAAGGCCTACGACTCGATGCTCATACATGGTTCATGAGAGTTATGAGGGTGCTAAAGTTGTACAAAATAGATGAAACTCTTCGCGCTTTCCTCGAGTCGTGTATGTGGCAATGGAGGACGGTTCTTCCATAAACAGGATCCAGGGGAACGATGAGCCTGTATGGATTGTTCTGTCAGATTCTGTCTTGCCCTGATCAGGGCAAGACAGAACCAAAGTGGACTCAGAGTGTCGTCCTGGAATATTCCCTTTTTAATCCATACAGGCTCATCGTTCCCCTGGATCCTGTTTATGGAAGAACAGTCCTCCATTGCCACATACACGACTCGAGGAAAGCGCGAAGAGTTCCATCTATTTTGTACAACTTTAGCACCCTCATAACTCTCATGAACCATGTATGAGCATCGAGTGCTCTAAGCACATTGCTGGAGAATTCAGGACTAGGCAGACGGAACTCAATGCACTGGACAGGGGAGTCCGTACACTGCTGACTGCAAACCGAATGCATCATACACGACCATCTACGATGAGTCTGTCCATCCAGCGGAAGAGCGGAGGTCGAGGCTTTTACGCGCAGACCCTCCACAATCGCGAGGTGTGCAGTCTCATAGAACATTTTTTTAAACCGAGTCGGGTATACATAGAGATGTGGTTCGCAGTGGACAAGGGATTCACTCCGCTGTCCATGGCTAAAGAGAACGGGCGCAAATCTGAAATGTATACTTCCTTGCAGTCATCGGTAGTTAGTACCGATGACTGCAAGGAAGTATGGCAAGGCAAAGAGCTTCTCGGGCGCTTCTATCCGGCTATTCATGGGCCCGATGTAGATAAATTCTAGCGTCTTTGTTCTGGCTACACGTTTATATAACCTCTTTGGGGAAACTGAAGGTTGGGTCTGTACGATTATGGACGAAGTTATGCTGACGAACAACTACCGGAAATAAATTATGAAAGACGGAACGGTCGGCGTGTGTCGAGCATGCCACCTTTCGGGTGAGTCCATCAGACATATTAATTCTGGTTGTTGTTGAGTACAGGCACAACCAAGTAGCTAGGATTATTCACTAGCAATTTGCCTTGAAACATAAAAATGTGGAATCGGAGCTACCTTACTAGAAGTATGTTCCCGAATCAGTTTTCGAGAAAGACCATGTCACGTTTTACTGGGATCAGTCTATCATTATTGAGAGAACGATTGCCGCCAGTAAACCTAAAAGAGTGACGATAGACTGATTAGCGCACCGTGTAATGATAATAATTGATGTTATAATTTCGCATGGCGAGAACTTCGTGAAATCGGAGAAAGAGAAACAAATAAATTATCTTGACTTAGCACACGATTATCGCGATATGTGGAATGTGAACTCTGCAATTATTGTGCTTATTGTTGTAACGGCCAGTGGCGTTATGGCCAAGAGCGACTGGGCCCTCTTTAGGCGGTTAAATCAAGGGCCTGATTCAGAAGGCAGTACTCTTCAATAAGGCTCGCATTCTGAGGAGGTTCTTCAGCGCTTGCCACCGGTAGCTTAGGCGTTCGTCCCGACACCGGCGAACCTCTTATTTTGACGTGAAACGTCTTTAAAATCAGTACACGAGGACCATGTCAGAAAACCCGACCGTAACGTAACGAATTGATGAGTGTTGGCCAAAACGCGTAAGTGACATATATTCCATGGCGCTTAAGACCTTTGGGTCGCGAATTTTTAAACGAGCCGCATTACATCGCTTCTCAGCACTTCAAGAATTCCATCGCTTTATTGTACTTGGCACCACTAGACGCCGCGCGCCGCAAGCTTGGTGCTCCGCTGAAAGCGTTTTATTATTTTAAGTCGTTTGAATTGTACTGTCAAAAATGACAATGATTTTAATGCCAAAGAATGCTTGCAATGCTTTATTTGCCACAAATGGTATGAATTGTTATTATTTAGGTACATGTTCACGGAAAAGATAACAGCCTGATTATCTAAAAACAGCTGTCATTGTGATGAGTTCCTATACAAAAATGTGTTTTAAACAGCTGATTTTGGATAATCACAGCGTCATCTTGTTGGTAAACTTAGAAGCAAACACAAAGAAACAAAAAGCCTACCTAACCGGCAACATGAAGATGTGAGAGTAGGCACAAATATAGACCAAATATGCACCAAGTCACCGACACAGACCAGTTTTTTTTTTATATTGTCAAAGGTTTTTCTGGTGAGTTTTATTTCAAGAAGTACTTAGGCCTTAGTAAATTGCCGCGCTGACGGTTGGTAGCATACGAGTACGCATTGTGTTCTATATTGCACCATACGGCGACGCTGATTTCAGTGGTGCGTACGGTACTACACGACGCATATTCTGCGCCTCGCTTGTCAGCGCCGTGTTCGTCGGTCGACTTAGAAGCATGGAATGGGGACTATCACACATGAATTCACCGCTAGGGGCGCTCGTGTAGAGTAAGGTCTTCCGAAACGTCAGATGTCATAGATTGTTCACGCAATGCGCTTTTTTTTATTCAATATATAGATGCTCTGTGATTCACGTATTTTTCCAAATATTCGCAATTGTGGTCTAGATTGAGCCATTCCTGATTATGAATAATGACTTGAAGACTTTAAGCAACAAGTTTGATTTTCAACATCTAATTTGTTAGTACTAGGGAGAAGGTTTTTTTAATGTTTAATGTTTGCTTATCTTTGGGGCAATATTGTAAATATGAATCTAAAGAATGCACAGGGCCGGATTTAGGGGTCCAGAGGCCTCGGGGCAACAAAGGAATGGAGGCCCCCTTGCCCCAAATTATTTTTCAAATAAAATGAACAATTTTTTTCAGTCGAGTTTTTCAATAAATAATTTATTGTGAAACCAAGTAGATTCGTCTTAGTATTTAACGAACACATATAAATATAATCGGAAACAAGAATTATTTGAAATTAAATTTTAGTGTTAACGAACGGAACCTTTCGAGCTTTTTTTGCCGAAAAATCGTTGATGATTTCGCTGAAATCCAGTTCTCGGAGTAAATCGCTTTCAATGCTCAGGAGAGAAAGCTTTGATAGACGGTTTTGTCCCATCGTGGTACGAAGCCTATTTTTTATAATTTTCATTTTTGAAAATGAGCGCTCTCCAGTGCAATTTGATACCATCAAAACCAAATACATTCTCAATGCAATTTCGAGGTTTGGGAATGTAGCTCTGAAATTTTGATCTTCGAGAATTTGGTAGTAAAATAGTTCCGGCGATTGATCTTTTCCATAGTCCTTTTTGTATGAATCAATCAAAGTCACAAATTGAACCAACTCATTACCAAGACTAGGCTCTAAATCATCCGTATACACTTTCACCAATGCCTCTGCTGCAGCGTGCAAATTTTCAGCATCCATCTTCTCGATGTGATTCAGAAATCCAAATCTCGAATTTTTTGCAATTTCTTGCATATGCAGTAAAGTTCGTGAATAATAATTGATGGCATTTAATTGTGTCACAATAATAATTATTTGCCTATCAAACTGCATACCTTGCTGCATAAAAAAATATGAAAAAAAAAATTACCAATTAGTCAATAATAATTGATTTGTTTTCATTTAAGAATTGAAGAACACCAATTGTTCACATACTGTAATTAATTTATATGTATATATATATATGTATAATTATGTATATTTTTTTTTTTAATGGTCGAGACACGGAGTGAACAAATATAGATCAATGATTTCTGTTTCTGTTAATATTTAAGATTGATATAATCAAATAATCATGTATGTATAAAGTACTTTAGGCTGTAGGTAAAGGTAAAAGCGAAAAAAAAATATCAAAGGAAAAGATGTTTACTAGGTTTACTAGTTGAAATTTGAAAAATTTTTTTTTTTCCGAAGTCTCTATTGTGGAGGCCCCCTGCTTGTGGAGGCCCCGGGGCTTTCGCCCCGGTTGCCCCCCCCTAAATCCGGCCCTGAATGCACAAGGCACAATATGCAACAAAATAAACTTTTTGACGTGACAACGTCTTATAAATTGGTTTGCCGGGTGACACTTCAAGAAACTGCGTTACGCTCCGCTCACGTTATGCGCTCACAATGAGAGCGAGTGAGAGGCACGCGTCCGAGAGAGAGAGTGAGAGAGATAGGCATACACACCGGTTCATTTCATCCTTCTTCCTACTATACGAATGAATATTCACATTAAAATTATTTTACCACTCAAAGTCGTTGTCACGTAAAACTTTCGCCCGTATACCGACTTTACAGGCAACCAATTTTTATGAAGTAATTGGTACTTTAAAGTATCAAATAGAATGAATGACAGGACCTTACTCGCCAGTGACGCCATCTAGTGAAATCAAAAACAATAGGCCTCTTTGTAAAGTTACTGACAACGATCAGCTAAATGCCACGCGTGCGCCACAATAAGAAAATAATTAATGATTTTTTGTCGTCTTCACGTATCTTTTCAAATAATGTAGAAAATTCGCCATATTTGCCTTTTCTGCATTTTTTTAACCGCTCTTTTTAAACCGGTTCAGAGCACGTCTACCCGTGCGTGAGAGTGGCCAGTGATACACTCTTAAGAACAGTGGCGCCCGTCGCCCGCAAGAGCGCTTGCTCTTGGTGCGCGTTGATGCGGGAGGCATCAACGCGCACTAAGAATATTGGAAAAAGCAAACCAACTTGATACATATTTCACATGATGGTGGTCATTTTTTTATCGTGGTATACATTTTATTTTTTTTATTTTTTTTTATTTGTCTTTGTGATTTAATTGAATACAGTAATGTGCAAGTAATCCTATAGCGGACGTAATCTAGATCAAAGTGTGATTTATATAATATTTTTTGTTCAGAATTTAAACGGGCTATATCCAGAAATAAAACACAATAAAAAACGACACGCTTA
Source organism: Xestia c-nigrum (assembly GCA_916618015.1). Lineage (NCBI taxonomy): Eukaryota > Metazoa > Arthropoda > Insecta > Lepidoptera > Noctuidae > Xestia > Xestia c-nigrum. The sequence goes on from OU745248.1 coordinate 12,157,032, forward strand.
CGATCGTTGGCGTGATCACTCAGATTGTGCTACATTTAATTAACTACTAGCTGACCCACGCAACTTTGTCTGCGTCACATGAGAGAGAAAAAGCTCTCAAAGGGAAAAAAATCTAGTTTTTGCAACATTTTTCATTTATGCTCCACTCCTTCCTCGATAAATGGACTATCCAGTTCCCGAGATTAGTGCGTTCAAACAAACAAACTCTTCAGCTTTATAATATTAAATAAAGTATAGATACTTAATATGTTTTGGATGAATATCCGAATCTCCGATATCCGGCCAAACAAGTATCCTTTCGCAATGGCAGCATAGACTATTGATTTATCATATACCTTATAGGTATTTTTTTTTTAGTTTATTTAATAACAGGATTAATTGTCTTATAAACGTTCCCGTCACGAAGCCATCCGACAATCACTCTATTCATCAAAAAAGGTAACGCTACGCAAAAAATACTGTGTGGAAATTCACGTTTTACTGTAGGACTCAATGTGTCACAGTTAAAACAAAGGCCGCAAACTAGGAATGAACATTCACTAAGGGCACCCCCTGTGGGGTTCGGACCTCGGCTTGATTATTAGGGGAATTTAAAGCTACAGGCCCAGCGGCGCGGCGCGCGGCGCGTGGCGTGTTTGATCGATAAGCAAGGGTCGGCCGGTACAGGGTCATTTGATCATTTCCGACCCGAAAAAAAAGGGTCGGGCGGTAGCAAAAGGTCCGTTGGTTTAAAACATTGTGCATTGAATAGGTAGTGCGGGGTTCGTGCAGTTATTTAAAGTGAAATTGAGACATTGAGACGGGGAGAAGAACTGCCTTTCGGCTTCATTAAGGGTATTTTTACACCTGTTATAATTGGTGCCTAACTGCCTACCTACCTATAACCTAGCTATTATACGTTACTACCGAGTTACCGACCCTAACTGCATACGGATAACGGCCAAGTTTCCGCGCTTTGCTTTCGACAGGTTGAAGCAGAAGCAAAGAACAGCCTAATGTTTTTATTTAATTTTAATAATCATGGTTTTTGATGATATTCTATTTAAAAAATTAACGCCGTAAAGCCGCATACCTCTTTGGCAAGATTTAAAAAAAAACAATCACTGCCGGCTCTAGGCATTGAACCAACTTAGACTAAGCATAGTGTAGTGATTTTCATTTCACGTGTGGATAAAATGTCAAAAAACGCACACGTGTGAAATACACTGCATTTTGAACCTAATTGTATTGCGAAAAGAACCAGTTTTCGAGGAAGTGTATTGAAAAAAAAATTGTTACTCGGTCGCCTGTCAGCTACGGGTATGGAATGACGCACGGAGTCACGACTCGAGCTCAATTTCAACCTCCACATTTTAAAAATACGTGTGCCTTATAAATTCGTTTGAAAGAGCTTCGAAAAATTATATGAAAAAAAGACCCCACTTTATAGCTCTAAAAATAAAAATATAAAAAAGAACGTCGTAACTGCGAGCTATTTCGAGATCTAAGATAACGTATGTTTGAAACTACCGCAAGGCATTATCAACTTTTTGACGTTAAGTATAAAGTTTATTTTCAGTTGTCGTCTACGTTGTTACATGATTAGAAAGATCGAGTTGGGAAGATGCCTTTTTATAAAATGAAGAGTTTGGAATAGCAGCGTCAGCGTGGAACGAGTTCTGAGTAGGTAGGTATTCTTACCTAGTTTTAACAAATACAGAGATTTTTGGAGAATGATAATTTTAAACTGTATTCAGCTACATCCGGTTAGACTAGCTGACCTCAAAATAGTTGACAAAAAGTTAGCTTTATAGGTCTAGGCTAAGTTTTTGTTGATATCTACATGTAGATCCAGGATAGAATCAGTAAGCTAAGTCACTTTATGATGAAAATAGGCGTACCTACCTGTTTGAAAAATTAAAACAAGCTAAAAATGGTTACCTACCTTCCTAAGTGTTACTGAGAAAATTAAGTTACAAAATTATTTAACAAAAAAAAACGAAATTCAGTTTTAGTTTTTTCCTCCTACTTTATTTTTGTAATACGAATAATTCGTGTTTTTTTTTCTTATATTGTAGGTACCTACTATACAGGCCACTCTGTATTTTAATAGTACATTTTGATACAAATGGAGAAAGTTTGTAATTGTGTTCGACGCCGAATATACACACGATCCGTAGGCGAGGGTGTTTTTGAGCCGAGAACTGCAATAACAAATGTCCACGTGTATCAAACGACATTTTTCAATAGACTTTCGAAGAAATAAAAAAAAAGAACAAAAGTCATTTTGTCATGAAACTATGATTTTGTATTTCTTTTTTTCCGCGCTTTGCTTTCGCCAGGTTGAAGAAGAAGCAAAGGTATGAAGCCAAAACAGCCTCATTTTTTTTAAATATTTTTGAATTTAGAACACAAATAATTACTTACCTAAATGTTATTTTGTTCACAAAAGTTTATTTATTTATTTTAATAATCATGGTTTTTGACGATATTCTATTGTATTTTAGAATTTCTAAAGAATGTTTCTAACATTATTTAAATATTCATAAAACATGAACGCCGTTTAGAGTTAAGACGCATACCTATCTCTATGTCGAGATTTAAAAAAGAAAATCGCCGCCGACTATAGGCATTGAAACAATTTCGACTAAGTACCTATAGGTATAGTTATTGAAATTTGCCACAGATGAAAAATAACTTTAGCTTCAGAAGTCGGTGACCTTTGTTTGTTCGATTTACTTAGTTTTTTGTCACCGACTTCTGAAGCTAAGTTATTTTTCTCTTTTTTGTTTTTTTAAGGAGGCGGTTTTACTTTTTGTAAAAAGTGTTTTATTTTTTACTTTTTAGTGGTTCACTTGTGCATACCCCTTCACAGCGTAGTGGCGTGATGTTATACATATATTAAACTGGTGTAAACAATAGATAGACATGAGATTTCAGCAATCCCAGTCCATTTGCTATCATTTATTGAGGAGTTCCGTTGCCTATCTCCGAAGTTCTTCATCAGATCTTCACCAAATTGAAATAGGACCACTTTGAGAAAGTACTTTTCCAAGAACTACCCAAATCACATCAAGTGTGCCTATAAAATTTGAAGAGTTCTCTCAATTTCTCCAGAATCCCATCATCAGATCCCGACTTGGTGATTATGGGACCACCCTTTCAAACAAAAAAAGAATAACTCAAATCGCTCCAGTCATCTTCAAGTAATCGGGGAACATACATAAAAAAAAAAAAAAAAGAAAAGTTCCGACGAATTGTGAACCTCCTCCTTTTTGAAGTCGGTTAAAAATACAATAGAAATTGATTGAGATTCTTGATAGATTTCAAATTATCTAAATAATATTTTTTTTAATTCCGGAAAATTTTATGGGAACAGAAAAAAGAATATTTTTAATTAAATTAATGTTAAGCGTAAAACCTGTATTAAAAAAAAAAACAAGTTTCGTATCAATCACTTTTACACAACATGTGTCAATCAATAGCACAAATAAGTTTTGTATGAGACAAAATCTTCTACACATTCATACAGGTTCACGAATAGCTTTTGTAGTTATGGCGAGATTGTTATTTAGATGGCTTTCATCTCGGAAACGTGACTCGTTTAGCGTCGTGAGCTGTTGTCTCATACAAAACTTGTTTGTATTGATGCTATTTAGTTATTTATAACCTAACCTGCCGGTATAAAACGTGGCCAACTAGCACTACCTTTGTAAAAATAAAATAAAGTGTAGACCGTACGTACTTAGGCATGCCTAATAATTCAAAACAACTTGTACTTAATAAAAAAATATATCTACTACCTTTTTTCTAAATAATGTCAAAAACCAAAGTAGTACCTTCTTACTTGAATGTCGCAGAACAGTTGGTACTTTAATCGATCGCTTTATGTGTCAAATCGATTGATACCGCATTCATTAAAATCAGAAGAAGTTTTAAATTCCATCCTGTATACTCTCTGGCGGCGACCGTTAGCCGTATTTCGTTCTCGCTGACGTAATGACCGACCGTCAGCGCTTCAAGAATTCAGGCCCAAGTCGGCCCAACACTTTGGTGATCAGCCGTGTTGTCAGACTAATCAATGAAATGGAAAAAGCATTAGCTTGATGGTTATTATCACTTGGCAGAAATTATTATAAATTGATTTTGAATGTGCCTTATCTATCATAAAATAACGAAATTGAGTTATTGATAAATAGGTAAGTACTTAGCTTTTATCACCATATAAAATGGTTATCGGTTAATTAAAATGTTAACATTTTAATTGATTATTTTAATAAGTAAAATAAGATAATACAATATCAAGCAAGATACTTACTCGCCCAATAAAAAAGATATAGGTACTTGTGATCTACTTTCCAGTTGTCAGGTCGAGGTAATTGTCGTTCCTACGTATTCTTATTTGAATCGTATTATACAATACGATTCAACGTTACGTTTTGTTACAACGTTTTGTTACATTTAAGTGGTGATTTATACAAATCACCACTTTAATGTAACAAAACGTTTCTTGAGTGGTGATCCAAATCATGACGTTTTAGATTGGTGATTATGGTATGATAACACTTTTGTTTGCAGTTTTAATTTCGTGACAGTCAACAGTCAAGTATGTAAGATAACTGGCTCAAAATCTTGTATTGAAATGACATAACAAATATGACAGTTACTGTTTAACGTGTTGTCGTGTTGTTGTGTAAAATAGTATACTTTATAACGAGGGACTAAACGAAGCCATAATATACCCGAGGTGGTTTGACTCCCGAGCTTGCGAGGGAGTCAATGAAAGCGAGGGTATATTAAATTGGCGTTTAGTTTCGAGGTACAAACTGTACTTTTCACTTCGAGTAAGGAAAAAATAGTCATTTGAAACCGTACAAATTTACACTTGACTAAAATTCCGAAACTGACCGATCAGGTCAGTTTTTTCTTCTATCAGGTCAGTTACAGATTAACAATTTAAAACACAACACAAACTCTCAACATTTTCGCAATGAAGATGATCGACACTCCACAGATAATTTACCTACAAAACTGTAGCGGCTAACAACAGAGGCATTGCACATACTTTGCAAAATCAACGATACACATAAACAACAATAATTTACCTAGCGTTGAAAAAATCATTTGTTTTTTTTTTCAATAAGCCGCTTTCTATTTACAAGCCAATTCGAAATTTAAATATAAAACCTTTGATAAGTTACTCTTTTAAACGTGACGTTGGCTTATCACAAACCGTGCGAAGCCAGTAAAAAAAAACTCTTTTGTTACCATGTTTCAGAGTAAAAGATCGCTCACTTTTTTAAATTACTTTTTACTCCCTAGGGAATAAATGGTCACTTTAATCCCGCTTCGTAGGGCTATGTTGGCGTACTTTTAGAGCATGAGAAGTGAAAAAGAAAATGTTATACCTCGCGCGTACAATTTTTTTGTATTTTTACGGAGCCTTTTGTCATTTCGAGAACGTTTTAAAAGTTTATTCCGAAATTAATGCCTATGTACTGAAAGATTGACAATTGTGGTAATTAATGTGAATTTTTCCCCTATTCGTTTTTGAGACATTACATAAAAATATTTTGAACTTATGGATATTGTGGGACGTATTATCCATCTAGAAGCATGGACAAATTAATTATATTTTACTAGACCGATCTCTGGTGATCAATCTAACCAAAGTCATACCATACCCAACTGGGGATTATTATTATTAATGCTGAGCCCGGGGTGTCGGGTGAACCCTGCCACCCTACTGTCAGCAACTCCCACCCACCCCGAGCCCACCCGTAGCTTTTGTAGACAGGGGGTAAAACCGGCGCGTATCTCCCTCACTTCGTTCTCCTCCTGAGAACGCAGACTTTACACGTATTTGTTTCATAAAAGGTGGAATATGACTGAATAGTCTGAGCCCGTTTTGATCCAAAGTTGATCTCGGTTTGTTCTGTGGCGCATTGTAGATTGCGGATAACTAGTAGGTACTAGTAGACAACTTCTGCCGGTGCTCAGAGAGAGTAGGTTTCGATGATTGTAATAGCACACAGTTTACTGGTCATTGGTAGCAAGTGTAACACGAGAATCGTTCTCAACGCTACGACATAAAGACGCGATTGTTAGTACAGACTGCAAGAGTCAATATTTTGGTTTGAGTGGGAGTTTGTTAGTTTTAAATGTACTTTAGCCGTTGTCAATCATCTCATCTCATCAGGGCCCTGGGGCCCGTACCACCACCACCTTCTTACAGCTGAAATACTTTAATGTCACAGATTATGAACCCGGAATTCCAGACTGCTTTTAATATAACAAGTTTTATTTTATCTAAGAAGGTCGCCTGTGGTTAGGATTTCATATAAATACAAAAAAAGTAGGTAAATTGTCATCTCTTATCTTTCTGATAAAAGAGAATAAGAAAAGATTTAATAGGTACCTTACCTACACACTATGCGCCATTGTTAACCTACCTACAGTACAGAGCTACAAAAATCTCACTCTATTAAATAAAAAAAGATTATCACAATAGTATATTTTACACAGATAGGTATAATGCAGCATAGCTCCTTTGACGCTTGAATTATATTGTCTGAAGGGCGCTGTTGGTGAAAATTGTGAAACTGTCCGTGGAAATTGTACTGATAAAACGAGTATATTTAAAGATTTAGTCATATATATGGAGAAGATGAGAGAAAGGCGACTAACCTAAGGTTTACAAGGCAGATGTAAGTGGTAACGCCGGGAGGAGACACTAGAAGGACATACACTGACCTTATTGGTGAGATTCTTCAGAAAGGTCAGGTTTGAAAGACTCAGACGTATTCAATTACAGTAAACAATTGAAAAAAAAAGGTGGAATAAAAATAAAAGTATAAAATTGCTCTCACCGCTCCGAGCATAAAATATTTTATCTAGAGCTTCGTACCAGTATAACGCAGACACTCTGCCGCCTACCTCCCCCGGGTGGGGAAGTAGGCAGGGGAGGCATGAGAGGGGGCGGCTCAACTTTGGTTCACTCAGGTTCTATCGTACGGATTCGCTCGCAAACTCTAGCACCCCCAGGGATCAGACTCTAACTCTACAGGGTATAGAAAAATCTATACTGCAAAAGTTTTCCTTGAAATTTCTGTCTCTGTATCTAAATACTTTCTAGGGTCTGGTTGGGTTAGCAGAAGTATAGTCCCAGTTTAAAGTTAGCTTAGCTGTATCTGTATATCCTACCCAAATATTTGACTCTTAATACCAGGTAATGTTGTGGTCGATAATTACTTTTTCTCAGTATTTCAGTTTTACAAAATTAACTGTAGACGAAACACTGTTCAATTTCGAATGATATCCAACACCACCAAACATTTAATTAATTTATATTATTATCGATCGCATAATGCGTTCATTACTAATCACACTGCAAAACGCATTTCTAATGAAATGCGTTTTGCAGTGGTTATTAGAAAAACACGCTATAACCACTTCAAAACCGCTTTTCATTAATAACCACTTCAAACTCGCTTTTCATTATTAACCACTTCAAAACCGCTTTTCATTAATAACCACTTCAAAATCGATTGTCATTGGTTGGTGGCTCTGTGGTCTATTTATAGTGGTGGCGAACCACTACAAAAAAACAGGGTAATAATTATGCGTTTCATTAATAACCACTTTAAACATTTTGTAACTAATAACCACGACGATGGTGATTTATTTTGTGATTGGTGCACAATAAATGCAATTATCGCTTTTTAACTTTAAGGAAGGAAACTAATGTCAATTCTGAAAATAAAGTTAAAAATAAACACGACGTGGCTGTTAAAAAACAAAACGTGACCAAAAATACGTAAGTAAGTAAGCAATATGTAATCATTTTTCCTTTTCATTAAATAAGGAAAAATCGGTATTTTATACACTCTGCATACATTACATAGGTAGGTAACTAAATACAAGAACCGGTACCTATTCATCACCGGTGTCTGTGTGATGTAATACCTACCTACTTTAGGTAATTCACAGACGTCAGAGAATATAAAGTCTGTCATAACTTGTTACGGTACCTACCTATCTTATACCTATCACATATTCGGACTTTGTCCCATTAGAGTTTTGTATGTTAAATGAATACCAACCTATTGATTTTTTGTTCAAAACTTCGAAGTGAACGCGTCATCCTATTCGCTATGGCCCATACCAAACGATACGCTCGAACTCTTAATGCCCCCTGCAAGGCCACCCCACGTAGGTCGACCGTGCGTGCGTGGGTACACAGTACACACACAAAGTCGCACACACACTAACATAATACAACACAAACCCACACAACTCGGACGCATGTGAGTATGAGACCACAGATTAAAATAAGTCTGAACTCCGAACACAGAGTTCGGAATTTGAGAAGTTTCGACCGAAGTGCTTGCTTTGAATTTTAGGAGGATTTACGGATACCTAATTATTAAAAAAAAAAAACAGATTTTAGGACAAAAATCTTATTATTATATATTATTATATTGGTGTACGAGTTTTACAAATTATCAAGTCTTTTAGAACACGCCGAGGAGTTGGTCGACTCTTCAGCGTCACTAGATATCTGACCTATTTTTAGGTCAATGAACCAGAATTCAGTATGGCACTTCTGCAAGCCATTGGGACAATAATTTTCCTGTTGACAGCGATGCGCTTTTTGTAATGAACACTTCTTTAGCACATTTTGAGTAAGTAAACAAAAATCATGGAACACTCGTGACCGTCACCTAACGCTTTGTAGCACCAGCAGCTGATCGGCTACAAGTATTTACTTCTATCGGCATCCCCAAAGATTGCCACGCGTGTTTTCTTAATTCTTTTGTGCTAAATTAAAAAAACACAAGTACCTATGTAATCTCTTATTTCTTCTTGAAAATTATTTGAGTATAATTGCAAGTACCTATTGTAAAGCAGCTCGTAGACAAGTAACAACAGTCGTTCGAGTGGATCTTCAGGTTAAGCCGAAAATTACCGATGATCACCCAATAGGTATAATCAAAATATAATTTACGATTTGAATTTAGAGTACGAAAATTCAGGCACAATGAGAAATACGAAACGGCGTAGGTACCTATCTACTCATCTATATTCGACAGTTTCCGACACTTTTTGGGAGAGATGACACTGTCGGGTTGGGAGAGTGCGTAGGGAGAGGGCCTTTGTCCTTGGGCTTTTCGCCGAAAAAGGACGGGTATGGTAGATTGTGTTATTTCGGGGGCTGAGGGCTCCCGAGTGAGTCCCGACCGAGGCCCAATATTGATCCCATCTCTATCTTTCCCCTTTTAATTCAAATTCATACTTACAGGCTGAGATTGGCGTATTGTGGACTAACAAGGACGTGGGGAAACTTTTTTCTTTCAGTATTTCCCTATTCTCAAGGTCAAAGCAAAGATTACTATATTTTTTTTGTAAATAAAAGGAAATAGAAGTGCGCGGAGAACATTGAAATGCATTTTTATGCCTTTTTACAATAAGTACTAATAGAATGAAAAAATGAATGCATTTAGCAGGCATTGGTCCCGTATCGTATTATTTTTCCAATAATCAATACTAGGTACATGTGAATAGTGTAGTGAGTGACCCAGCGAGCTCAATTTATTTGGTATTTCACACTTTGCACACAGTTTCAATTTAAAGAAACCTACACTGAAGAGTGAGCGGAGCGAGCTCAAAAATGGAAGTACCCTATATAAGCTAGGTAATCCTCCGCTATACTTTCTGATTAATTTCGTTGCGGGATCCAAGACAGTTAAATTCATTCTCTGGGACTTCGTCGAGCTTCATTGTCTCGGCGCTTTTCTGGTGGTCGCCACTGTTGATTCTGGCTTTCAGGAGTTACAGTGGTTTGGGCGTGTGTGGCGGGCTAGTCCCAAAAAAAAAAAAATAATAAGCTAGGTAAGCCTTTCTTTTAATCTTATATTTGGAAATAAAAGGTACTAGTTGACTTACGGATAACACATTTAAAGGACAAAAGGAACTTCGTACTTTTTAACTAGATTTTCTTTTGACCCTTCATTAAAAAATAGGAATAACATAACGAACGACTACTGTACTTTGTACGTGCATTGTATAGATTCAATGTTAGTATTATTATAATCGCATAGCCCATAATATTGTGTGAGTACTATGTACTAGTAAGCTATCATTCACTGGAAACCTACGGCAGTTCTTGACTTGAATGTGTCCTGGCGGTTGAGAGTATGTCATGCTCTCTCAAATTAATGTCTCGCTGATGGTGGTGCGTGTGTCGGACCAATTAGTTCCCTTCAAAATGGTTGAGCTGAATGGTGCTGATCCATGCGTGATGTTGGTGAACGGGCGCTGTCAGTTGTGACTGGTCATCTCTTAATCGCCATGGTTTATTTGAAAGAATTATTTTGTTTTACTATGGACACTTTTAACGTACACACCTTGCTACATTGTTCTCACATAATATACCATCTCAACATGAATTATGTAACCAAGATTTTGTAATAATAATTTGATTTAAAAGAGTGTCCATGGAGTTTCTTGCCCGTTGTTCTCCATAGAGATCTACGTTAGGGAATGGGCAACTACAGTACTTTCACAGTTTTTATGTCTTGTGACTGGGACTGTAGCTACTTTAAATGTTCATTTTTGTCTCGATAATTCAAAAGTGCCTGTAACTGGCCTACTTGAAATAAATGCTTTGATTTTGATTTTGAACGAAGACAATCCGCTCTGCAAGAGCGAGCAAAGCGAGCTCGAAAATTTTCACACTCAGTCTCGGACAGGTTTGAATTGTATCGACAAGTTCAAGGTTGAACATAGAGCAGGCTGCGAAGGCGAAGTCATTTTGCCGTACGTATATAGTCAGTTATTTAATGTCTTAATTACAGGTTTGTACATCTCCTATGTCAGAGAGTTTATAATGAAAAGCGAGCGAAACAAGCTCGAATATTTCACCTTGTAATTTTGAATTATTCTGTAGTAACCATTCTGTTGTTTGACCAACCTAGGAGGCCGCTTCGCTCACGCCTACCACTGCAGACTGACTAAATATCACAGTATGCTCTGTATTATTACGCTGCCAAGTGAATGAATGGATTTAGTACCAGATAAAGTAAGAAATGTTTTTAATCAAATAAACACTTTGACCGATCCAAACATACGCGAACAACATTTCTATATATTTAGTTAAATGGAGTGCTGTATTTACCCATATGCTAAAGCGCGATGGCTACAGCCAATCCAAACACTAACGGTATTTATATTTATTATGCAAATTTTGCTCGCCTCGCTCGTTTTTAGGGTTCCGTACCTCAAAAGGTAAAAACGGAACCCTTATAGGATCACTTTGTTGTCCGTCTGTCTGTCTGTCTGTCTGTCTGTCTGTCTGTCTGTCAAGACCTTTTTTCTCAGGAACGCGTGGAGGTATCAAGCTGAAATTCATATCAAATACTCAAGTCTATGGTCTCTTGGAGCTGTGAAAAAATCAAACTTCTAAGTCAACGCGATCAAAAGATACTCCCGTTTATGCCGCAAATTTTCGACACTCGCAAGGGAATCAAAACCTACAGGGTACTTCCCGTGAACTCAGAATCTTGAAATTTGGTACGAAGCAACGTCTTATAACACAGATAAAGGAAAAATTGCGAAAAGCATAAATTTTTAGTTACATCATATAATAAAAATATTTTTAATAATTTTAAACTTATTACCCCTTTACTCATGAACGCGTAGTGGTATTATATTGAAATTCTTAACAAATACTCAAGTCTATAATATCTTTAAGCTGTAACAAAATCAAACTTCTACGTCAACGCAATCAAAAGATACAGCAATTAAAGCCGCATATTTTGAAACTCGCAACTACTCGCAAGGGAATCAAAACCTAAAGGATACTTCCAGACGACCTGGAATCTTGAAATTTGGCATGAAGCAACGTTATAAAGTACACATATAGGAAAAATTCCGAAAATCTTAAATTTTTAGTTACATCACATAGTATATTTTTTTTAATAATCATAAACTTACTAACTTTTACTTATATACCTACAGGTTTGTACGGAACCCTCGGTGCGCGAGTCTGACTCGCACTTGGCCGGTTTTTTCACTCTGCATTGATTTTGCTTGTTCTTACGCATGAGTTTAATCTAGTAGACTACGTTGGACCTGTATCCTGTTTCTGTGAATCCGAAAATAATCAAACCTATCCTAGCTATCTCAGGCGCGGTGACGAATTTTTGAGCTCGCTTCGCTCGCTCTTACGTTTTCTACATCAACCACCGCTCCCGACAGGAAAACTGGAACCGTCCGCGTACCTACTGTCTGTAGGTATCTCACAATTCAGAAACGAGGATAACATAATTACCTATGCAATCCGTGACCAACCTGAAACGGTAGGTACCCTACTTCCCAAGGACGCAAGCGAAACGAAACGTCGACACCCGATTTGATCACAACCATAAAACGCCAACTCGTAAATCGACACGAGTCGTCGACTCGTCGTACTAACACGAGTCGTTGACTCATTGTACATACCTAGCTTCCTACCTACTTTGTTAACAATCCACGTCAGCGTTAGCCCAAGGTCAGGCGGTATAGCAAAATACACTGATAAGCCACATGATAAAGACCATATTGGCAAAGCAATGTTACGTAAATTATATCGGCTGCCATTCTGCCAAGCAAAAGATTGACTGCCTAGCTAAAGTTTATTATTATTATTACCTACATTCGATATCTCTGTGTCGATATCGATACGGCATAAACCCAACGCGAATGGCACAAAACAACTCAATATAATAATACTAAAACGTTATGCCTATTATGTTGCCTGCTGCAGAAAGAGAGAGACTGTTCGCTTGACTGCTCACGAACCGGTTTTACCGGTGCTTGTCCGACCCATGTACGCCGCCGCGGTGGGAGGCCCGCTCGATAATGTCCAACAACAACAGCAAACTACGGAATGAACCTTTTTTTCTTTTCTCGTATTGTTCGAGAATTGAAACTTTCCATTCTTTTCCCAGGCAATATTTAAAAATTACAGACAATTAGGTACCTACTTACTATGAAATATGCCTACATGTCTAGGTCCCTTGATCCTATTTCCTAAGTTACTATTTTAGAAGGCAGGTTTTAATTTACCTACTGCAAAATGTACTAACTTAAAATACTACTTAAGTACTAAGATGAGGTAAGTAGGTATGTAAAAACGAAGAAGAAAACTACATAACACCTATTTAGCAATCGTAATTAAACTTTATTTTTATTTCGGTTATTCAATCAATCAATAGGTACAATCATAGTAGGTAATCAACAAGCGAAGCGGAGCAAAGCGCATTGTTCCGGCTTAGCCCACTTGGCTCAATTATACATTCCGTGACTCAACGTTTCGGCTCGATCCGCAACCAGTATTATTATTACTTTCGAGGAAGCGTTCTGCATTGCTTACCACTCGAGCTACAAGCCGAGCGAGAACGCGAGCGAGGTCATTACGGACAAAATGGGGGCGAACCATTCCGATAATATACCACTATGTTGCCCGGAGAGTTATTTATGCTTATGTTGACTGTCGTCTCTTACGGAACGAGCAACAGAGGCAGGTATATCGACTATCGCCCGGCCTGCTTAGTTAGACAGAGAAAGAACACACCACTGCCGACAACCGCTAGGAATTTGCCAGCCGACCAATACTGGCAGTCCGCCATACTGGCATTGGCAACCGCGTCCCGCGTCTGCCTGCGAGTGAAAGGAACAGAGTTACGTTCTACCTCGGTAAACTGAGTGCGTTTCGAATTTTCGATCGAAAGACGTAGGTCAGCTACTTCAACATTACTAAAGTATAATTTACATAATTGGTTTACACTAATAATAATTGTAAACTTAACCTGTTTGACGCAAAATGTCAGTGAGTAAAGCTGAATGCATTCAGTGGCGATCACCGGGTTTTAGTGGAACACTTGATTGACTTTTTTGACAGCGCTCGTTTATTTGGCCGGCCATTTTGTATTTTCATGCAGAAGCGGAGTGACAGAACTACAGAAGTTAGCGGAAAATAAACTATTTGCATTTTCCCAGTGTATGTTATAGTTTTCTCAAGGTTAACATATAACACGTGAAAACCGAAATCGGTCGAATATGTTGTTGTCTTCGTTGCGGCTTGAATAAATCTGAAAATTGGATTGGAACGTTACGTGTTGGATTGTGCCGGATTTAAAGTGTTGTTTGTGTGAATATGAACTAAAATACGCCGATAAATGTGTAAGACGCGGCCACAATTTCATCAATAACTGGATAATGATCGTGAGTATACTTAATAAGATTTACTTAAATAGTTTTGTGGCATGAAATTCTGTGTACTTACATTGCTAAAAGTTGTTTGTGTCAATGTTATTTTAGTTCATTTTCAAATGTTTATGAGTTGAGATAGGTACCTACATTAATTTGATATTGTTTGAATAATGTTCTAATAATTTAAAAAAAACTGGCAATTTGCAATCGCGTGAGGAACTTTTAGTGTAGTTCTAATTAAATTCTTTACTTTTGACAAACAGTTCAACTCAGCAGACCTAACCTCAACTGCAAACAAAACAAACTTTATTTTACCAAGCTTATCAGTTAGATTGTTTTGAAATTTGAATGTTTTGAACCTATTGTTTTTGTATTAAAATGTGTTGTGTTTATTTACTAACAAAAACTATCTGTGAATGAGTTTATAACATTATTAATTTCAAACTACCAAGCAATGAAAAATCCAACATTGATAGCTTAATAAATAATTAGAATAGGTTCCAACCTTGGCTATTAAATAACTTACCAGATAACACAAATGTCATCAAATAAGACATTAAAAAAAAACAGAAAAGTATGACCAAAAAGGATACATTCTAAGGATGTTATTATACTTGTTCACAGGTATCGTAGATGATGGCCACTAAGCATGAATCTGTTATTTCCTCACCGCCTACAAACAATGACACAGGTTAGTTTCTACAAATTCCTCCTGTAAGCTTTTTTATTTATATTTATGCTTTTTTTACAGAGATATTAGTTAGAGAATTTAGTTGGTGTACTGTATACCGGGCTGGTATGTAGAGTATGATTATGGTTGCTGTTGAATATGCTTGTTGTTTGTTTCTTTTAAATATTTCCAGTATTCAGTTTATGTATTATAACTGGCTTAAAGCACCTATAATGGTGCACTAGGACCAAGTGTGGAAGCCAAATCCCCAGCATAGAACTGGCTTGTAGCCCACAATCCAACTCAATTTTAGCTTGTCTTCGCATTTAGACTATGGTAACCATCTGTCTCACTTTTAGTCCTACCTCTGGACTTGCCTATTTTGGAAATTGTTACCATTTTTAATTAATAGAGAAGATAATAAAGAAATCTAACTAGCCCGTCGGATAGATTACCAAAAATTACTAGACACACATTTTTATCTTTTTGCACATAAGTAAACATAACTGGAAGACAAAACGGTGTATCGAAAACTCGTGAGCTGTGAGATTTCAGTACATTTTTTACCAGAAAGTGACACAAGCCCCCACCAATCAACGCATCTTTGATGCGTTTTATCTTCATCTGTTTTATTCATTTGATAAAACAACAAAATTTAAGTATCCAATATTTTTAGAAAATCTAACTGACTGAAACAGACTCATATTTGTTGTCTAATTGTCTCACCAATAACAGCCCACTTGCTCCGTATAAGTTACCTGAGCTGTTAACTATAGGTACATATTGTTAAGTGTTGAGTTTCTTAATCAAATGCTTTTTAGCAGGATTGATTTAAATCAGTGATATAAATCGCGATTAAAATCAAGTGATTTTTTATAAAAATCAACAATTTAAATCAATACTTTTTACTGCAACCAAATGTTCCCTTCTTCGGGGGCTTCACCCGACAACAAGCGATTTTGTTGTTGCCTTTCACAGGAGTATTATTCAATAAACAAGTACACAAAACAACCCCTACTAAAATACATAATATGAGAAGAATTTGATTTAATCAAGCAAGCTTTTTCTGATAGGGTAAAAAATAATATTTTCGGCATTCAATTTGGTGCACGGCTAATTAAGAAATAGATTTAGCACCGAGAAGGCAGCCAAATTAGTCTTTCTTTTGGAAAATCTAAAGCAATTATTTTCCTTGTCCATTAAAATGATAGTACCTACTTAAATATTATGTATGTTGTCAAGTATTTTATTTAATTAATAATTGACCTCCAAATTAAATAAGATAAGAATGTAAAAAGAAATCAAAATGCTTTTTAGTTAATAGGTTACTTGAGTGTCACACAAATTTAGTTAACGTAAAAATGGAATTGTGGCTAGTGACTTTCATAATAAGGCATTTAATTGATATTAAAATGTAGTGATGCGCCCCTGCTTTGCACGTTTTTTACGACTGCACAAGAAACTTAGATCTCTTTTTTGTATTAAATTATTATTAAATGTTTAATGTATTAAGTAAGTTATAAATATCAGTCGCTATAAATATGTCGCATGTGTGTATTATTTATCATAATTGATACTTGAATGCGTCATACTTTATTTTATTGATACTTGAATGCGTCATACCTTTATTATTTGATAGTTAAATGCGTCACACTTTATGTAATTGGTACTTGAATGCGTCATACTTCAGTTATTTGATAGTTAAATGCGTCACACTTTATTTAATTGATACTTGAATGCGTCACACTTCAGTTAGGTATTTGATATTTCGATGCGTCATACTTTATTTTATTGATACTGAATAATAGAATAGGAAATAATTTTATTTTGCAATTATGGGTAATACAATAGTTCATAAGACGTATCAAAACTCGCCGTATTTTACTATTCAGCATGCAAATATTTAAATTATATAGGAAACATGTTCTTACATTCAAAGACCAGATCGAATATATTATTATTATTACAATTATCATTAAATTACTAAATATCTGTCGATAATTCATAGGAATCTAAACCGTCGGACGATACCTAATTGATTATACTTGATTGTGCCAGACTATAGTTAGTTGTTAATTGAATACGTCAGAGGTTAAATTAAAAGTAATAATAGGACACACTTAAATGTTTATAACTGACACGTGCCAGAACTGCCAGCATTTAAATTGACCTATCTTGAAATCGTAAAAAGAAATGTACCTACCTATTTTGTTTCCTGTTCTGAATGAATCACAATTTGCGGAGCTCATTAGTTATTTTTACAAGACACGGTTTGAACCAAGGAATGTCGTGATACGACTACATTGTGGTCTAAAAGAAGCTGTGGTTACAAATATTGAGAGGTGTGTGCTTAGATGTGTTGGTCCATGTTGAGAGAATGTATGAAAGGCGACACACAAAACGTAACGCTGGAGAATGGCATTGCACTGCTGGTCGCTTTCTGTAGTTTGGGTCTTGTTTGAGAAAAAGTCTTTTTTCTAGTATTGTACGTTGAATACTAGACAAACCGCGTCATACATGGTGTAAGGGACATCTACTCTCAAACTGTTACCAGTATTCAGCATGTTATTCTAGACATCCAAGTATGACCATGTCTCTTGTTAAAGTGGCTACCCATCCGGCTGAGCAGAGCATTGCGGGCTTTGACAACCCTTTTTTCCCTTCACACACCCACTTCTCCTTCTTGTCACTTCTCATTTTCAAAATGAATGCTCTGCGCACCTCCAATAACTGTCTTCTACGCTGTCCTCCTTCGGCGCTTATAGGCGCCGGCGCCTCACAGTAGTCTGGAAATCGAGCTCCATACTCATAGAAACTTACAAGTGGAGAAAAAAAAATGTAATGGCTCTGGTATACCTCCTTTTACATGATATTAACGTATGGATGGTACAAGTCACACTACGCGTGAGAAAAAAAATGTTTAAGTTTTTTTTGTATGGGAGAAAACCCTAAAAGTAAGTTTTTTCGAAACTTAATGGAACTGTTAGGCTGGTGCTCACACGAGCTATAGTCCCATGTACGGCGATCAAGATGACATACAATTCATATACCTTTAGGCGTCGCTTCGCACGTAGCAAATTTTTGTCATTTTGAATTTTCGACTTGTGAGTTTTGAAATCTTTGCCGTGGTTAAATGACGTTGCCGATCAATTTACTTATATTATAGTTAGATTTAGCCTGCTAATGACCTTTATGATGACAATAATTAAAAAAGACTTTGATTGTATAGGTTTCTTTGGCCATTCCAAGAACTAACAAATTTGTTAATTACCGTGATTAAGGTTGAAATATAATTAGATACTAATGACATGAGCATTAAATAGCTCTAGCAGGGCTAAATGGGCCCTAGTCACAATACAATTCTATTGTCTGTAATTTATGTAACTAATTAGAGAATAGCGAACGATAATGAGGGTAGTTGTATAAAAACAGGACATTTGAGTCTAATTTTATCAGTAGCTCTCAGTACTTGGGCGCGCTAACTTATTACCTTATATTTGTTATTGTGCTGTGATGGAAGGTTTTGATACCAGTTTGGACATTTTCGTGTTTGTGGCAAACAACAGTCGTTTTTCACAGTCCAATGTTTTATTTGAAGCTTTTGAGAATACTGTTGAATTGTCGTAAAATGAAAAGCAGGAATTGAAACAATTCTGTGTGTAGAGTTATGTGGGTAACATGAGGAAGAAATGGATCTCGTGTAATCGCACGAGACACACGTATATAAAAAAGTATGAGACATGGCTGCAAGAGACCATTAAATGGCCTGAGGTCGTGAAGGAAAAAAATACTACTTCTGTTGTGTCGCTAGACCAGCAACCATGTTCCAGTTCTGACTTTGGTCAGATCTTTGGTCTTTACCTCTATTACACAATAGAATTGCATTGTGACTAGGGCCCATTTGGCCCTGTTAGAGCTATTTATTGCTCATGTCATTAGAATCTAATTAAATCTCAACCTTAATCACGGTAATTAACAAATTTGTTAGTTCTTGGAATGGCCAAAGTAATCTATACTTATCTATATCTTTTTTAATTATTGTCATCATAAAGGTCATTAGCAGGCTAAATCTAACTATAATATAAGTAAATCGATCGGCAACGTCATTTAACCACGGCAAAGGTTTGAAAATTCACCTGTCGAAAATTCAAAATTAAAAAAATTTGCTACGTGCGAAGCGGCGCCTAAAGGTATATGAATTGTATGTCATCTTGATCGCCGTGCATGGGACTATAGCTCGTGTGAGCACCAGCCTAACAGTTCCATTAAGTTTCTAAAATACGCACTTATAGTGTTTTCTCCCATACAAAAACAAACTTGAATATTTTTATTCTCACGCGTAGTGTGACTTGTACCATCCATACGTTAATATGATGTAAAGGGAGGTATACCAGAACCATTTTTTTTTAATTCCTCACTTTAAGTTTCTACGAGTATGGAGGTCGATTTCCAGTCCACTGTACGCTGCTCCGGTAGCCAGTGGTTCTACGTGAATACGCACATTACGCACTTCGTAATTATTTTTTTTGTTTTTTTGGCGCTGACTCATTTGTAAATAACATTCATTAGATTTAAGTTTAAGACAAAAAGATTATTTTTTGGATTTCAGTTTATTTTTTTGTCGGTTCAATTTTATACTAACTTTGTTGTCAAAATAACCATTATTTAATTTTATCCGTTGCTCGTGTACATTTTGTGCTTTGTTCTTGGCGAAGTATTTTATCTGCTGAGATTACAATTAATAGGTAGTACGAGTATCTGATTTTCTGCTATGCCATTTTTAGATTGTTTCATTTTCTAAGGGGTTGTGACGTTCCAAAAAAAAAAAAACTCGTGCCGGAGATACACTACTTTCGATTTCTGTTCACTGTTATTCGCATTTTACACGATTTTTTTTGTATTCAAGGTTTTTTTTTCTTTAACTGCCTGTAGTATGAGCGAATCATTCATCATCATAAGCCTTTTCAAGTTTATTGAAGGCCCCGAGGACCAGAAATCTTGAACGAAACTCCGTTTTTGTACAACCATTAATTTTCCTTAAGAACCTTTTACACCACAACCATCTTTCCATACTTCATCATGAAGAACGAGAGACCAACCACTAGCAGAGGGCGTAAATTCACGCCTCCCCATGTGTTGTAATGTACCTAATTCCATCTTTCGTCTTGCTAGAAAAGAGGTTTGTTCTTGCTATCCTCGTTTTTTATGGGAAGCCAGGGTTCGATATTATCACGATAATATTTTTTTAACGGATTAATTATCCATGCTGATTCATAAGAGACCAGTGAAATTAGCTCAAAAATAAGGGTTTGGTTACAATAATTCGCATAGAGCTAAAAATTGGTACGAATGTTGGGAACACTATTACAAATTAAATATCAAAAGTCCCCATCGATCCGACCTTTGCAAATAAATATATTCAAGGTCAAAGGTCATTTAAATGTTTTATTTTTATTTTTCAGCCAAACGGTTAGTTTTATCATAAAAATATGTTCGACAAAATGCAATTATAAAATTTTTAACTGATTTTATGCTTTTTCCTAAGAATTATAATTTTAGAGATATAGCTGTTCAAAACTTGTGTTTTTCTATCACATCTTTTTGAATATCTCAGAAAAGGAGATTCTTAGGAAAAAGTTTAAGATCAATATTATTATAGATAATTGCACGATCTACAATTTGGTCGAACATATTTTCATAATAAAACTAACCGTTTGGCAGAAAAATGACCTTGACCTTTGACCTTGTATTTTTTTGTTGCAAAGGTCGGATCGATGTGGACTTTTGACATTTCATTTGTAATAGTGTTCCCAACATTCAAATTTTTAGCTCTATGCGAATTATTGGAACCTTGCATGTCTAATTTGAGTGGGCTATAACTGGATCTCTTTATTTTGTTTTAATTAAATGTTGATGAAAAGGCCTGTCACAATTTTTCTTGTATAAATTAATTTGTTTACAAAGTTGCGGCCACGCAGCCACGCACGGCACATAGTCGACACAAAGATGTCAGAACTCACATGACCGTGCAAGTTTTTATGGATACTTGTAGCTGAAACTATAATTAGCCTTTATCGTCCTCATCGCTTGAAAACAGAGGGCCCAAAATGGCAGCTTTAGCAGATTCATAATAGGATAATTATATGAATTACGTCACAATAAGGTAGATGACAAAAAAAATAATAATTAGAAGAAATATAATTAGTCCGTCAGAGTCCGTCAGTTAGATTATAAAAAAAAATTGGACCTATATTTTTTCTTGTTATTTAACATTTACGAAGATGCGACGCTTTTAAAAATCTTAAAACGTCACGCCGTGATATTATTTTTAGTGCGTTCTGACGTCACGAGTACTCAAGAGTTCACATTGCACTCCCGAGTTTTGATGCATTTTACCTTTGTCAATTCTCATTCATTTACAAAAACAAGAAATAGGTGTCCATTAATTTCCAATACTTTAACTGACAGACTATATAGATTTGCAATTCATCCATGATGGAAACTAGTATATTCGTAAAATGGTCACAAAGTGACAATTCATTATATTAACTGAGTCTGTGACCATTTTAAGAATTTTAGGCCACCAGGCCTTTCAAGTGAGCAGTTGGCACCCACGCGGCCCTAGTAATACCTCATTTGACAATTAGTTTTAATCACATTGATTTTTAATTAAGTAGCAGCTCTCTTATCTTGGTGAACAGGAAACAAACAGAAAATCGGTTAGAATAACAATGTTAGAATAACCATTGGTTCCCAAAGTGATCCAGGCGCCCAAAGGTCCACGAGTGACGAGGACGAGACGTTGGCTTGAAAATAAATGGGGTTCTCAATTTATAAGTGGGGGTCTACGAAAATTAACCTGATTTCGATACTAAAGAACAAAAATGTTGGTTTGGCTTTATCTATCAATGTAGGTTGATAATAAACTACTCCAAAAAGTAAGAAAAAAACAATATTGTTCCGGTGATGACAGGTTGTATTTTGGTGAAAATGTATTAAATAAATAAATATCGCTGGACATTAACACACAGCGCCATCTAGTGCCACACTAAGCAAAGCTTGTGTCGTGGACACCAGATAGTTGATATACTACATATATACTTCCTTTTTTTTTGTAAATACATACTTATTATACATACAAACATCCATGACACGGAAACAAATGTCCATGCTCATCACACAAACATTGCTCCTACCGGGATTCGATCCCAGGACCCTATGAACGCAAGGTAGCTTCACTACCACTACGGCATTCGAGTCGTACGCCGTTCGAGTGTATTGAAACTAAAAAAAAGCATTTCGAAGCTAAAAGTTCTAATTTTCAGATTTTTTAGCAAGAAAAATCTTAGTAGCTACGGTCCTCATACAATCCTAACAGTGCGAAAAAATAATATTGCAATCTTGCTTTTCTTTTTCGTCCATGGGGTTGAAAAAAATGCAGCAGTGGGTCTACCGCAACCAGAAAATTAAGTGATCTACAAGAAAAAAGTTTGGGAACCTGTATAAACTAATGGTCGATAAACGGACGATACCGAGTCGTAAAAAAGTATAAAATCATATTTTTAATTGATACTGAGAATTAGCACTAGCTATTATAAAGCCAAATTATAATAAACAACACCCCTAGAACGCCAAATTTTACCGATCTCAAACTAATTTACCTAGAAATAATCGATTATTAATTTTACAGTGACATGAAAAAAATAAAAAATTGTTCGCTGTGATTCAAAAATATAAAACCCAATGAGTTTTTTTTAATGCACTACATGCGCCGTTTTAAATTAAAAAATAATGATCAATTAACTAAGTTATGAGAAATATTATACGGTTCATACTTCTACAAAATCGATTCAATTTGATAAAATGCAGGAAATTAATGTAAAGCCGACGTTGATTGTTACTGGCACCACTGTTAAGTAAAATTAAACGATTCGCATTGGTTGATTCTACCAAATCAATTGACAAGTCAAGTGTCAAACCTGTCATAACTTCTAATATGTAAAATCGTGTCGGGGTGTTTGTAATCGAACTCCTTCGCAACGGCTTCACCGATTTTGTCAAAGGAGTTAGTTTTTTTTTTCCGGATTAACTTCGCCATTTCGTTTCTTTCAAAGTACACACATAAAACGTATATACTAGCCATCGATGAATAGCTGGTTTCAATACAAACAAGTTTTGTATGAAACAAAATGTTCTTAAGTGTCACGTTTCCGAGATAATAATGAGCTTTCTAAGTTAAAATCCATTCAATGGATAGCATCGTCAGCACAACTTTGATTTCATCAGACACGCATAAAACGTGTATCACAATTTTTATACTGAGATAAATCTTCTAAAGCGTTACGTTTCCGAGTTTTAAGCTATCAAAGTTGTGATGGTAGCGATCACAACGCTATATATTTCGGAAACTTGACGCTTTAGATCATTTTGTCTCAAACAAAACTTGTTTATATTGTTGCCAGCTATCGATTAATGCACGTTTTATGCGTGTCTGATAAAATTAAAGTTGTGCTGAAGATTCCATCAGTGAATTGACTTTAACTATGATAGCTCATATCTCAGAAACGTGACACTTTAGGACATATTGTCTCATTCAAAACTTGTATGTATTGATACCAGCTATCGATTAATATAGGTTTCATGCGGTGCAGCTACTTAAAAAAAAAAAAAATGGCGGAAAAAATTCCGGCTACTTACACTTCTTACAGAAATGTTCCAAGCCCTTTTTTTCCGGATTAACTTCCCCCATTTTGTTTCTTTTTTCAATGTTTACACATAGAACATAAATATCATATATCTGATAATAGCTGGTATCACTACAAACAACTTTTGTAGGAGACGAAATGTTTTCAAGTGTCACGGTACCGAGATAACTATGAGCTATCAAAGTTAAAATCCATTCACTGATAGCATTCTCAACACCACTTAGATTG
The DNA here is from genome assembly GCA_916618015.1 of Xestia c-nigrum. NCBI lineage: Eukaryota > Metazoa > Arthropoda > Insecta > Lepidoptera > Noctuidae > Xestia > Xestia c-nigrum. Next base: position 12,180,867 of record OU745248.1, read on the forward strand.
GATCAGACATGCACAAAATGTGTTTCAATCGATGACTGGCATCAATACAAACAAGTTTTTCTGAGACAATATCTTCTAAAGCGTCACGTTTCCGAGATTTAGCTATCAAAGTTGTGCTGGTAGCGATCACAACGACATACATTTCGGAAACTTAAACGTAGCAAGATAAAATCTACCGCTGATGTTTCATACAGTCTTTATGTAAACTATGTAGTTAGTATGGATATGAAACCTCACTCTTCAGGAGCTCTAGACTAAACCGGTTATGAGATCAAGAGGCACAGCGATGAGGCTAGCAAGCTGGTTTCGCCGAGATGGTATAATAGTTATATTAACTTCACTGCATACAGGCTTCAATGCTAAACTTACAAACACGAAAGATATGTTCGTTGTGGGAAAGACATGAGAGTTCCACACTATCAAAGATTTTAAGTTTTTTGTTACAAATCCGTGCCGTAAATAATTGTTGACTGAGAAAAAAGAAATTACAAGGCATAATAGCTCTATCCCTTTGGATCCCTTTTCTCCGTATTTGAAATCACCCCTTCAAATGACCCCTTCAGCTCTGGGCGGAGCGGAAGGGCGTATCAGACTTGTACTTGCTAAAATCCACCCATGTTCCTTCTTAGCCCCAAGGCCGCGGTATCTTTTTCGAACAGTCCCGCAGCCCCCGGCAGGCATCGGATCTTGCCAACCCCTTCCCGTTTGCTGACATCTCTTTGAGGCGCTCGTGGAACACGAACGCGCTGTCGGCAAGGCCTGTCGCCATAAGACAGACGGACGGCGCCCCGAGGCCCCTTGAACTTAGATTTTTTTGATTGGAGTGCGAAACACCCTAAATTGAAGATGTAAAATCTACGGGTTTTCAATAGATGGGCCGGGATTGAAGCCATCCCTGGTATGACTAGATTGATTAATCCCATTTTCTAATTTTATAGTTACAGAATTTCTTTGCAAATAAAATGCAAAGAAATTCTGTAACTATAAAGTCTCTTATTGCCATGAAAGCATCAGGTAACTCGCCGAAAATGATATAGCTTCGCAAGTTTTTTTCTATTCCTAAGAGTGTAGTATGGTAGTAACATTTGCCCTTTATCCACAAAACCAGTGGACGAGTCTACTAGGAGTACGGAAAGTTGAGGGTAGATTTCAAACAAGAGCCGGCAAAAACTTATTTTCAGGAGTAGGTGGCAAAGTACGCGTGGTTTATATACTCGTATATTAATTTTGCTCGACTTACAACAGCAGGGCTAACCGCAGTTTTTAAAAAAAGCTACAGAAAAGTATTACATGTAACGGACAAACAAAGAACTTAATTATGGAGTTCTCAACTTCGCACCTGCCATACAATCTCCGCACCTGCTTGTAAAGCAGACTAAGCTGAAATGCTACGTTGGACCGATTTCTATCTCCAACAAGGATTTTCGTTGCCTGAAATTCTGGGATAACTTATCTGTCTTCCCAAGCGTTTCCCCCGAAGACAAATCCCGCCACAAAATGTTACGCCCGTTCTCAAAATTCTCATGCCAAATTCTACTTTATGCTGCATGATTTTGGGGCCAACTTCGCATTCTCGACGAGAAGTCCTTTCGTTGGGGATCTATTTGAAGTATGTTCTGTAGGTTTTAGCGTGAACTTGAGACGACTTCGGAGCGGGGTCCTCCCCTAAGTGTAGGCTTGTGTCCGGGGTTGCGGGCCTGTTCGAAAGAGATACCGCGGCCTCGGAACATAATAGGCTTATGTATGTAGCTATGTGAGGCTATGAATGCCAGAATAGTAGTACCCCTGGGTGTTTTGTTTTTTAGACCTGGCTGGCCATATTCATTGCTGGTCTACACTAGTTATATTTTGACAATTAGTAGCGGTGACCCAGTAGTGGCGAACAGTAGTCGTGTGTTCGAACTCAGGCAGGCGCATTACTTTGTGTAATTTATTTCATCACTATTGCTCTATAAAACGGTGAAGGAAAACATCGTGAGGAAACCGGCCGCGGCATGTCCTAGAACCAAAAATTCGAAGACATGTGACATCTACCAACCCGCACTGGGCCCGCGTGGTGCATTAAAGCCCTTACGCAAAATATGCGCTTTGACTTGGAGTTGCGGACGCCAGCCCGTTGTATAATACAATTCACAGTATTGACGATTCGGCCATCTCGATTTTTCCCCAACTAATTTGCTTTTTCCAATCAAAGTTACCGCGTCGTTTTTCACAGACCAGAATAATAAATCCATCCATCAGCACAATGTATTGAGTTCTAAACATTGAGGAGGCCGTCACAAATTCAGGTTATCATAATCGTCCCCGTCACAACATTTTGAACATATTTTGAAGGTCGTAGATCATCAGGCAGCGGAGATACAGGTGTCCAGCCAGCTTGAACTCAGGTTGGCTGGCCATTAGGTTTTTATTGATTTCTCGTAAACCCTTGCATGTGACGCCATAAATCAAACGTTATTACTGTCACACATTACGTCACCAAGTTTTAGTAAAGGAACCATATTCGAAAACGCTTCCGTTATTGAGATTCGGAAGTGCCAGCCAAAAGTTTTATACGTAAATTCAAGATAGCTGGCACAGATTTTTGCATTTTTCTACTAAACCACTGTACGTATCACAAAACTTTTAGCTCGATGCCTGTCACAAACTTATGTGACGCCCGTTGATATGCAAAAAGTCGTCAAAATCACTTCCGTTACCGAGATTGAGAGACCAGCGAAAAGTGTTTTTTCAAGATGGCTGGACCCGTTTTCGATAGATTATCTAAGATTCTGTAGCGTCACAAATTTTGACATAAGGGTGTTTAGCCGTCACATAAAGTGCCCTATTGACCTAGTAAAATGCGAGCTATTTTGAAGATTTGTCCAGCCAACCTGAGTCACATGAGTTTGTCAAGTTTCATCCGTATCTAAAATTCTAAATACAAACAAGTCAAACTGATGACTTCAGTAAAAATAATAACCGTAGCTTTGCTTTCTTTGTCGGTTCTTACTTGGTTCAAATTCTGGTCTATGGCATAAAAATGGTGGCCTAAGATACTTGAACTGAAATTCAAGTAGTTACTTGAACTCAAGTATTTACTTAAACTTAAGTTATTGCATAAACTCAAGTATTTTGGACAAGGATTTTGAAGTTCGGATTTTTTTAGGGCTGCGAAGCCAAAAGGAAAGGTTAGGTTATGATTGATTTGAGCGTTCTATGTATGTTTGTATTAACGAATGTTCCACCGTAGCGCCTAAACTGCTATTAATCCGATTTTGTTGAGTAAGATGTTAATCGATTCGTTACTATGACCCGTGTAACTAGGCTATATTTTATTCTGTAACCGAGTTTTTTAGCGGTAGTATACAACACAAATTCTTGTTGACGTTATAAAAGTGGTAATTTTTATTAATTCGGTCTGCTAACACGACGGAATCGATTTATCCCCACTGCCTGGCCACAAGGAGTACATCAGTCATGTCAGTGATGATAGATCGATCTTACCGCTTGGCTACGAGTCTACGACTCATAAACTCAGTGACACGAAATTTGTGACAGCGAAAAACAAAAAAGAAACAAATTGCTTGCAACGTGACGGTACTGATGCGAAGGAAATAAAAGTCGCACGCGCGAGTCGCTTGATGCAAGTTTTGTCGCAATGTGCATCCCCTGAGGTCGTAACGAACGATAACGATTCTACAATAGTGCCTAGGCCAGTCTCGTGTGATGACCCTTGAAAATGAATCGTGCATTGCAAAAGTGGCACTTGGGAAATACTACGCATCGGGTCTTGGCGTCGTGCGTAGTTTTTAACAGTTAGTAACAGTATTTCAGACGAAGTTTGAAAGACCACAATAGAGTTGCTTATTTAGCTCATGTAGTCGCCTTAAGTACTTGCCTTATTGCAGTATCGGGTCTTGGTAGTACATGACGATTAATCACACTTAAATGTATATATATGTCACCGTAAAATTGTCAAATACGTTATATTGTAATATCTCTAGCGACATTGTAAAGTCTCGAATTATTGTCAAATGAACATACTGCTTACAACAAAACGCATTATTTTTCGTGAAATGCATGCGATGGTAGTCAACTTACGCGGTGTGGAGGGAAGGAGGGGTCCCCCTTGCCCAGTGGCACAACCCTCATGAAAAGATAATGCACCATTCCTGAGAAATACCGATTAATATAACATAACCTTAAAACACTTTATATTCCCCCTAAAAAGCGTAGTCGACGCGACGGAGCCACGATTCGCGGCGCCCCTATTTCCGAGTGCAGGGTTTAAAGGAACCTAACTAACCTAACGGGGGGGTGCCCGAAGTCCGATTATGGGGGCAGAGATACTTCCGTATGTTCAGTTGACAATAATTCGAGACATTACAATATCGCGAGAAAAAACACGTTATCTATCTATCTATATATATAAAAATGAAACCCGTTTCCCGTTGTCACGACATAGCATGAAAACGGCTTGACCGATTTGGCTGATTCTTTTTTTGTTGTGTTTGTTATTGTAAGGATAAGGTTCTTATGAAAAAAAATGTAGTAGTAGGTAGGTAGTAGTAGGTAAGTAGTAGTAGGTAGGTAGGTAGTAGTAGGTAGGTAGGTAGTAGTAGGTAGGTAGTAGTAGGTAGGTAGGTAGTAGTAGGTAGGTAGGTAGTAGTAGGTAGGTAGGTAGTAGTAGGTAGGTAGTAGTAGGTAGGTAGTAGTAGGTAGGGAGTAGTAGGTAGGGAGTAGTAGGTAGCTTTTTCCCTCTTATGTGACGCAGACGAAGTTGCGTGGGTCAGCTAGTATTGTAATATAACGTGTTTGACAATTTTACGGTGACATATACATCCAGTCAAAAAAGTATCTGGTATGGATGATTTGTTTATGGTTCCAATATTTTTTTTGTTGTTCTTAGATTGGCACAACTGTTTTCCATTTTGGTGGGGAGTTTGAGTTACATCTGTTATTAGTGTGTAATTAAAAACAGTGCTGTTTTAGTTATATCTAGTGTATAAAGCGAATTTCATAATGGACAAAAACATCGAACAAAAAGTTGGTCTTAAATTTTGCATCGCTAATGGAATTTCGTGTTCGGAGTACCTGAAAATGTTACAGAAGGCTTACAGTGAGTCGACTTTATCAAAAACACGTGCTTATGAGTGATACAAAGAGTTCAAAAGCAGGCGAGATGTGATGGAAGATTTGCCTCGCTCTGGTAGGCCATCAACGTCTGCAACTGAAGTTAACATCGCAAAAGTGAAGGAAATATTGACTGAAAATTCTCATTCAACTTTGAGAGAGATAGCCGCCGAAATTTCTGTATCTCACGAGTCGATCCGTACCATTTGAACTAATCGTTTGGGTATGAAAGTGAGGGACCGGAACAAAAATTGGCACTTTAACATTTAATATTTCGTTAATGGAACACTAAAACGATAAATAGTATAAGCAACCCCTAAGTCATTTTAAAATACCTATTCAACGATACCCCACACATTGGGGTAGACGACGAAAAAAAAAATTGTTCCCCACAAAAAAAAAAACAAAATTTTATTATACCAGTTTTAATATACACACCTCAACAAAATTTCAGTTTTCCAATACCTACTAACGGTCTCTTAGCAAAACCTCGGACGGACGGACGGACAGTTCGACATGACGAAACTATAAGGATTCCTTATCAGGACTAACCCTAAAAAACCAAAATATTTATTGCAGAAAGGTTGATAAATACAATAATTAAGTTGAAGGTGTTAGTCGAAAAATGAGTATTTTAGAACTGCTAACGCTGTGGTAGAGCCATGAGTCCAGACGTTGACCAAGCACTTTTGCTATCAGCTATACGTGACGCGATTTGCGGCGCCAGTTAACCGACCACCAGCTTATAGATAAGTTTGGAATGTAAAGCGATGAAAGCAATGTATAAAAATTAAGAACTTGTAAACTTAGTCTTACATGAACTTCTGTAAACTTGGTCTTAGTAATACTGTTATTTCGATATCCACAAAGTCTTAGTCTTATTTTCGTCTCCGAAACGAAGGTTGAAAGAAATAAAGAAAGAAAGAAAGAAAGGGAGGTGAAGCGTAACTCTGGGCCGATGACAAGCTTTCAGTGAGCATCTTTAGTGTAATATTTTTTTAAAGGGAAAAGGTCTGCGTTTTTAAATACTTAAGGTTTTAAATTGTTTTAGTCTTAAGGGTTCTTAGGCTGCTTTAAGGGTTCTGGAGTGTTTTCATAATGTATTAGGGATTCTTAAGAGGTTTCAAAATCTTTAAGTGCTCTAATGGATTTTAAAATTCTTTTAATGATTCTAATGAATTCTCAATGAATATCTACTTTTTTGCGTTGATTTAGACGGGACTTTTACTGGCAGATAGCTGATGCCAAAATGACCACCTATGACCTAAGGTCCATTTTCACCGAAAAGATAATGGTCTGATTATCTAAAAACAGCTGTCACTGTGACGTGTGGGAACGTGTCACAGTGACTGCTAATCGACAAATAGAGAGGCTTTAAAATCTTTTCCTGATCACTTGTACTCGTATATTTAAAAATATATTATTATTGTTCATGAACGATAATATCCCGAACAGTACTCGGCTCGACTGCTTTTAAACAAGTGTGTGTGTGTATGTGTTCTAAGGCCACTTTTCTTTTAGAATAAGAATTGGGGTTCCGTGCAAAACAAGCCCTTGAAGTTGGTGACCTTTGTTTTATTGATTTAATTTTGTGTCACCGACTTCAGAAGCTAAAATTATTTTTCATTTTTTTTTTGAAGTCAGTTTTATTTTTTGCAAGAAAGTTTTTATTTTTCACTTTTTAGTGGTTCACATGTGTTTGGTACACATGGAAAGTGCAAACCGTTACAATTACAACAAGCCCAAACACTACTAGGATGCATTGTCTCATTATGGAGTTCCGTGACTCTTGGCTTCATCATCAGATCTGATAGTAGAATGGTTCTTATCAAACGCAGATGCTTCACTTGTTGTAGAAAATACTAAAATCGCTGTACGTTATCCTATAAAATTTAAAGAGTTCCCTCGATTTCGCCAAGATTCCATCACCAGATCCCGACTTGGTGGCTGTGGGACCATTTGGAAAGTATATTTCCTACAAAAAAAAAAAACAAACTGACGGATAGACAAATGGACAGACAGACGGACAGAGTCAGACAGACGGATAGACGAGACGGACAGATAGACAGACAGACAGACAGACCGACTGACAAACTGACAGATAGACAAACGGACAGACATAGACAGACAGACAGACGGTCAGATAGACGGACAGATAGACGGACAGCCAGACGGACGGAAAGACGGACAGACATACGGACAGACAGACGGTCAGATATACGGACAGCCAGACGGACAGAAAGACGGTCAGACAGACGGACAGACAGAAGGACAGAATGATGGACAGCGGAGTCTTAGTAATAGGGTCCCGTTTTTACCCTTTGGAGTTGGTCTATGTCACATGAAGGAAATTAAAAAACTAATTACTTTTTAACCCCGACGTAAAAACGATGGGGTGTTATAAGTTTGACTTGTCTGTTGAAAGGTGTATTAGTCGGGAGTGTTCTTAGCTATGTTTGATAAAAATCAGTCCAAGATGGCGGCCGCAACAAATTGATGGATAATATATTTATTCAATAACTCCCTCAGTATGGGTATCAATTTAAAAAATTGTGAATTACATTTTTTTTTCACAACTCTGTCAATATGGGGATAATGAAAGAGCCAACACCAAAAACCGGGATGCGTATCATATAAGTTGTTTTTTTTTCTTTATAATTATTTTTCTTAATATTTTTTTTCTTAAATTAATTTATTGCATTTTTTTTATTAATTGTACTGTAAATGGATTGGGATTTTTTTTTAAATATAATGTAAGTGTATTGGGATTTTGCCTTATTTTGTAATATTATTATTATTATTGTGAAAAAAAACAAGAGAAACCCAATCCATTTACATTATGCATTTATCCCAAAAAATATATAAAAAAAACCCAATCCATTTACTCTCTAATTAAGTAAAAAAAAAAACAAAAAATCCAATCCATTTATATTATAATTAAAAAAGAAAAAAAACAACGCAAACATAAATATTATTTAAAAAAAAAACAGTCGAATTGAGAACTTCCTCTTTTTCGAAGTCGGTTGAAAAGAAACCCCACCCTGGAGTCCACCTCCGCCTGCCTTTCTCTCCCAACGCCGCCGCGCCGCTTTAAGAGCCCTCTTACAGTCCACTAGCGCCGCCAATCGAAAAAATGTCATAAGTCGTAAATAGAATCAAAAATACAAAATGTGGTCTATTATTACTGTGGAAAAGGCAATAACGTAATTTTATAACACATTGTCACCACTTGAAATATAGCTGTTTAGCTAAATCGTGCATTTGTAACAAAAACGGCCGTTTATGTTTTGAATGCACGATTTAGCTAAACAGCTATATTTCAAGTGTTGATAAGGTGTTATAAAATTACGTTATTGCCTTTTCCACAGTAATAATAGAACATATTTTGTATTTTTGATTCTATTTACGAGTTATGACATTTTTTCGATTGGCGGCGCTAGTGGACTGTAAGAGGGCTCTTAATGCCTGTAGCACACCTCCGCTGCAAAACTCATAGGGCGAAACCGCAATAGTTTCGCTGTGAGTTGTGAGTGTTTGGCGGCGAAACAGGAGCGAAATTCTCTGTTCTAACTAGAGGTTGCAATCGAATATTCGAATATTCGAATTATTCGAATTTCCTTTCCAAATTTATATTCGAATAGTAAATAAAAATAAATTCGAATATTCGAATACTAGCAAAAATGTTACTTGTCCAAAGTCTATGTTGGTAGAACAAGCAAGTTCATGCAAGCGGCTGACGCCCCCCACAACTATGCAGCTGACGATTTCAGCCAGTTTCAGTCGACGTAAAGGCGCGATCGAGCGGAACAAAGGCTCCAAAGTATTTTCAAGAGACCTGGCTATTGGGCAGAGCCAGCTCACGAAACTGAAGACCGACGATGGCTCCGCCAAACCGGAGCTACTGAGGGAGATCGAGAGCTTCTATGGACAGTTGTACACGTCAACCAGCAAACCCATTGTCGACCTAGCAAACGATCCAAGAGTTAGACTAACTCGACACTATACCGAAGACATCCCGGACGTCAGCCTGTACGAGAAAGTGTGGAAAACCGGTACTTAAGGCCCTTCAGAAGCTGTTCAATTCCGTCATACTCGAGGAGAAAACGCCAGAGGCATGGTGCTGGGGTGTGGTGGGGCTCTTCTTCAAGAAGGGTGACAATGCCCAGTTGAAGAATTACAGGCCCATCTCACTTCTAAGCCATGTCTACATTTCTACAAGTTGTTTTCAAGAGTCATCACGAATCGTCTCGCGTGCAGGTTCGACGATTTCCAGCCACCCGAACAAGCCGGTTTCCGAAAAGGCTTTAGCACCGTGGACCACAAACATACGCTTCGGCAGGTTATACAGAAGAGCGAAGAGCATAAGTTGCCTCTCTGCTTAGTGTTTGTGGACTACGAAAAAGCCTTTGATTCGATCGAAACCTGGGCTGTACTGCAGTCTCCCCAACGGTGCCAAATTGACTATCGGTGCATCGAGGTGTTGAAGTGTTTGTACAAAAACGCCACCATGTCAGTCCGACTTCAGGACCAAGCCTCGGAACCTATCCTCCTGCAGCGAGGTGTGAGACAGGGAGTCGTCATATCTCCGAAACTGTTCACCGCTGCACTGGAGAATGTCTTCAAGGTTCTGGACTGGAGAGGGCTAGGCATCAACGTCAATGGCGAGTACATCACTCACCTTCGGTTTGCCGACGATATCGTGGTCATGGCTGAGACCATGGAGGACCTCAGTACAATGCTCGATGACCTCAGTAGAGCCTCCAAAAGAGTGGGTCTAAAAATGAACATGGACAAGACGAAGATCATGTTGAATGCCCATGTCACACCCATTCCTATCAAGATCGGAGACTCTACACTCAAAATTGTAGACGATTATGTATACCTAGGACAAACGGTCCAGTTAGGTAGGTCTGTCTTCGGTCAACCGTCGAATCCGACTCGGCTGGGCAGCGTTCGGGAAGCTGCGCGGTATCTTCTCGTCCAACTTACCGCAATGTCTCAAGACGAAAGTCTATGACCAGTGTGTGTTGCCAGTGATTACATACGGGACCGAAACGTGGTCGCTCACAATGGGCCTTGTCAAAAGGCTTAAAGTCACCCAAAGGGCAATGGAGAGGGCTATGCTCGGAGTTTCCTTGCGTGATCAAATCAGAAATGAAGACATCCGCAAGAGAACCAAGGTCACCGACGTAGCCCGAAGAATTAAAACTAAACTTAAGTGGCAGTGGGCAGGGCACATTGCTCGCAGAACGGATGGCCGATGGGGCCGAAAAGTTCTGGAGCGGCGACCGCGAACCGGAAGACGATGCGTTGGAAGACCTCCCACTAGGTGGACCGATGACCTGGTGAAGGTTGCGGGAATCCGGTGGATGCGAGTAGCAAGGGACCGGTCAATGTGGCGACACTTGGGGTAGGCCTATGTCCAGCAGTGGACGTCTTTCGGCTGAGATGATGATGATGATGACTTGCAAAGTTGCAGTGTATAGGTACATTGGAATGCATCACATTAGTTAATTAAAAAAAAAATGAGTTTTCATCGACAATTTTTTGTTTTATAATAGACGAACTTGTGACTTCTTTTGTTGATTATGTAAGTAATTATTACGCCAGGTTTACTTATCTACATGGAAATATAGTTCCTAAAGCAATTAAAGCAGTATTTTAAGTACTTTTTATGTTTTTGGAAAATATTCGAATATTCGAATAATATTCGAATTGCACTGAAAAAATATTCGAATATTCGAAAATCAAAACTATCGAATTTTTGCAACCTCTAGTTCTAACATGATGTCGCTCATTTGCTCAGGCGCCATCTACATCTCCGCTCTGTCGGCCGCTATTTTGGAGCGGTTCCGCGTGTGACTCGAACGCGTCTGTAGCAATCGACTGTTTATGAGAGCGAAATAGGAAAGATAGATTTGAAATTTACTGAAAAACTTATACAATATACAAGCAGTGAGAAATAGACCAGTCTTGTACTACCACAAAAACAACACAACCTCCGTACCATTCAATCCATTCATCAGCATAATGTTTTAAGTGCGTTACATTGAGTTCTACCACAAAACATGATTTATAACCCCAAAAAAAAAGTTGTTTCCCAGCAATCATTTTTGCGTAACGTTACTTAGTTTGATGTACAGAATTTGTGATGGGCTGGTTTACACCCTGTATACTAAGAACACAATGACACAATGTACACTCGCACGAGTTGTACGCGACCGACCTTTAGCGTGACAGTAATAATAATTCAGGCCTTAGGAGGTTAGAAAGTGCTACAACACTGGACCCAGGGTCTAAAGAAATTTCCCCTTCTTTATCCGTACTCCTTATCGTGTCTGGATTTCTGGAGTAAGGAGTATGGATCTCCACTTTTTTATAAAGATTGCTGAATAGGGGAAGCGCGAAATATTACGTGTTTGTCACCGTGACTTGACGCCAACAAGTGACAAACGCGTGTGTCCCTGTCCTTTGGCGTAGTCCGAGACGTAAGTCTTTTTGCTTGAGGCCGCGAATCAGGACAGTATTGATATACTGCCCTGATTCTCGGCCTCGGTGTTCTGATGACCGATGAACTGAAATAAACTTCCTTATCTGCAGAGATTGCATTTATTTTAGCTGTAAATTCAGATGCATTGGCATACATTTAAAATGCTAATTATTATCATAAAATATGCAATCGAGCATAGTCTACGGTATTTTTGCATAACGTGTTAGTTTTTATTTTAGCTAAGTAGATCTCGCTTGAGCAGGTGATATACTTGTCGCATATCACGTGATTTGATCATTACATGACATCTCAGCCAATCTAACATATTATTCTAATCGCTACAGACCTTGGCGAAACGTGGTAACTTGATAGGTAAGTCTAGACCTGACTCTAGACCGGCGGATAGTAAACGTCTACGAACTTATAAGATACTTATATCATAATCGTGTCTTCTAAGATACTTATATCATAATCGTGTCTTCTAAGATACTTATATCATAATCGTGTCTTCTAAGATACTTATATCATAATCGTGTCTTCTAAGATACTTATATCATAATCGTGTCTTCTAAGATACTTATATCATAATCATATCTTCTAAGATACTTATATCATAATCATATTCGTGGCTACATAATAACAGCAGCTCGGGTCAATCTTTAAGTTAAGCCCACGACTGTCTGGCAGTTTGAGTAAGAAGCGACCTACCCAAATGTCTTTTCTTTGGTATTGTTCGTCGATTCGTTGAGCTCCTTGAATTATAAGTCAAGCTTCACGATAACTGACAAATGCTTGCACTGACCGGATAGGTCCGTGTGGTTCTTTCTTCAAAACACCATCTCAGACACTAATCTGCATAGTCTTCATAAATTGAACAATGTCTGGACTTCAAAAGAGTCTATTAACCTACGAGTTTGTTCCGGCTGTTTCTTCTCAGAGTAGTCAGGTACGAAACACCGGCCCCATCTAGTTTTTTTTTTTAAATGACGTGTAAAAGTGTTTGTAAAAACCTACTTGCAAAATGAACATCTTTTATCGTTTAAAATCGCCTTGCAGTATGACGTAAATCAACAGCTATTTGGCACACCTGTTTCTTTTTAAATACCAAATTGGCTTGCGTTTGGCCACAACTCACTTGACGACGCGTTGATGCGGCTTAGGGTGGATCACACTTGCCTAGAAGAAACCAATTCACTCGAACGTTGAATAGATCAGGGAACAGAGAAGCAGTTCCACAGACTGGCGGTTCGCACAGTAAATGTGGAAGCGCTATGCTTGTTACCTAATACCTGTCAAAGAAACCACGACCATCTGTTTATAATAGCTACCTAGCCAGCTATCACCTACCTACCTAGCTAGCTAGCTTGCCGACTTAGCTAGCTAGCACACCACGACGCTAGCTAGCTAGGTAGGTAGGTGATAGCTGGCTTACCCATAGTAAAGTTACATCCGCAGAAAAAGTTTCAGCGTTTATAAAATAATTTAGTTCTGGTCACAGGCTCTCTCTCTAAAACCACTGTGTAGGGACCAGTTGGCCGTAGACAACGTAATTCTGATATTATGCCCGAAGATCCGGGTAACCGACTTCAGGTAGCTGTCGGATACCCGGTTCCTCGGTCGGTATTACCGACCCGCCCGGTCTTTAATTAAGGTATTATCAGAATGGAGGCCCCGGCTATATAAAAGGTAAACGCTACATAGAGACATTACCTTTTAGTCCACGTCCGAATTATTATTTGGGGTATTAATGTTTTTATTAATGTTTTCTTCTCTAAATTGACCAAAAAAGTAAAAACAAATACTTTACAATTTAGTAATTAAGAAAAAGAAAAAAATATATAAAATGTGTTCAATAATTTGGCAAGTAAACACGCCAAAAATCTTAAATAGTTACATTAAATAAATCAATCATAATTTCAAGGTTTTTCTTTTTTTAGGAACAAAGTTTCTTAACGCGACTTACGGGTAGTATGATTTAGTAGAAATCGTCACGTAACGGAATGACGTATCGCGTATGCTGTGTGTGTGTGTGGGAAAATAACATAATATTTCTCATTCCCTTTCAATATAGTGTAAGTACATTATTCTTAGTCAAGCCCTTTCATTTGAGGGAGTTCTTGAATAAAATTGTAATCTGCTATTTTGTAGCTATGTTTGATAAAAATCAGGCCATCTTGGACTAATTTTTATCAAACATAGCTAAAACACTCCCGACTAATTCACCTTTCAAACAAAAATAACAAAATCGGTTCATTCGTTCGGGAGCTACGATGCCACAGACAGACACACACACTCAGACACGTCAAACTTATAACACCCCTTCGTTTTGCGTCGGGGGTTAATAATAATTAAAAGTTTATTTACCTTGATCAACTCTTCTGAATAACGAGAAAAAGTTTGCTTGAACTGAAAAAGTTTTGCTTATTCATTTGATTTTCAACGTAGTAGTTAAGGAAGTCGCGGAACCAATTGGTCCATCGAAATATACTTCGTGTCTGCTTTCGTAAAATACTATATTCAAAGTAAAGAAAAATAGAGAACTAAGTAATAAGTACTTTGTTATATAAAACTGACTTAATAATAAATGTTAATGTACTTAGTTTGATCAAAGCATAGTATTATTAGAGCCCGAAACAGCCATTACTTGATTAAGTAACAACCCACAAGTTTCGTTTTTGGTCACCCACCATTTCCCACCGCCGGACACACTTTTATGGACCAGTATTTCTGTCGGTCCGCCCCTACAAAGTCGTGCAGATCAATAATATTCTAGATATACGTACTAGGTACTAGACTTAATTATGTCCATTGTAACCCTCACTGTTCAGTAACAGCTGTAGGCTAATTTAGGACCTAGTCGCAGGTGATAAGGTGCAATATACTGTTTTAGGTTATGTTGCGCTGTGCAAAAAGGGTCACAGTGGAATCCTTTTGTATTCCCCTGTCGGTTCTTCCTTCCCGCTTGCCTGGGGCTTACAATAAACCCTTTTTGGTTCATATCAGTGTCGTACAACGCTAAACTAAACCGCTTTTCGGTTGAGGGTAAACTTTCTACCCAACATCAGAGCAGAGGCGATTTCATTTCGGTGATTCAATAAATGGCCATATTATGGACCTAGAATTTTGCCGTTCCATTCCTAATTCAAGATAAACTTTTCGGAATATTCCTCCATGAACATACAAATAAAGATATACTTACTATACCGAAAAACTAATATATTCTTAATCTACTTTCCAGATGACGAGGCCGTTGATTCAGCAGGCTCAGAACAAGAGGAAGAAGACGTAAAACCTGCGAGTGATGTCGCGGACATTCTAAAGAGGCTCCAGTCTACAGGTGCCCTCATCAAGAAACCCAAGCAAGAGTACCGTTGCTTCACGTGTGACTTAGACTTCCGAGATTGGGAGCAACTAGAGAAACACTTGATTCAACACGTGTCCCTGCCCTCTGTGGTACTCGACAAGCTGCCTTCCGACGACGAAGATGCCCCTCCATCCGGAGATGAGAACTGGTCCGATGAAGACGAAGAGCCAGCCCCACCACAGACCCCCCAGAAAGTCACACCGACTAAAATTGACATATCACAACTACTCAAAAAGACTGGCATATCCCTCAAAAAGCCGGCTGATAATGAGAACAAGAACTCCGATTCTGCATTGGACAAACTCAGTGGATTAGGGTTCACTATAAAGAAGAGTACAACGCCAATTAAAAGTGAACCAGAACAAAAGACTAACAACGATGTAATGCAAAAATTGGGCAAACTCGGCGGTATCAAACTAAAATTAAAATCAGATGGAAATAACGCGAATTCGTTCAAAGTGATCAATGGGCTCAAAGATTTTGATGCGTCAGATAATGAGGATGAGGGAAGCGGGAATGACGAGAGCAGAGAAGAACCAGACTTTGATGAGGATCCGGATAAGTCAGGCGAAAACGATTCCGAAGGCGAAAATGATCAAACACCGCCGAGTACTCGTAAAACATCAGAAAGCGATGATTCGGAAAAATCTGCAAAATCGAAACCGACCCTAAGCCCATTGAAAAATTTACAGGGGATGTCTATAATTCAAAAGAAGGATCCTCCAACGCCAACTAAAGTCCTAGTTCAGCAACCGAAACCGCCTGCGAGACCGGCGGTCAAACAGACTCCGAAAAGAGGAGCGAATCTTCCTATACCTCCCAAAGATAACACGCTCATTACTCTGCAGACTAGATCCCCTGCTACCCCATCAAATGCACCTACCCCAGAAAGACGGGAATCGAGCGCAAGCCTGGAAAACATTGTAGTCAAACAAGAAGTTGAGACAGTCGAAACGCAGTCATCAAACGTTCCTATATTTTCCAGCTCCACTCAGATTAAGTCAGAGAGATCTTCTCCAACGCCGACTGATGGAGGATCCACTCCAATACTAGCCACTGTGAAATCTGAACCGGACGCTTTAGCATCTCACCAGAGCGCGCCGCCAAGCGCTTTAGCTTTACATTTGTCCTCCAATACCACACCACTCCTCCCAGTTACCAAAAAGGAAGAGCCAGGGGTGGTAACCGTTATAGAGATAAATGGAGATTCTAATGACGAAGATGATGACTGTTGTGTGGTGTCAGCGACACCGGCACCGGACATTAAACCTGTGGTTCCTAAAACCGAACCGACTCCGAGTCCGACTGTGACGTACCCGCCACCAGCGTATCCGACCACGCAGTCTAGCTACAGCTCCTCAGGCATGCTCGGCACACGCCTTACCGCCCCGTGTTTAGAAAAGCAACACAACTTCAACTGGAACGCCCCAGATTCCAAACCACCTTTGGATATGCTCGAAAAAAGCGCTGATGACATATTCGAGAGCCTACTCTCAACATCCACCAAAAAAGAAGGCATGTCTATATCAGATGCCAGTGAATACATATCCTTAGACACTTTAGGCCCCCAACATTCGTGTGAAATATGCAACACTAGATTTACCGACATTTCTTTGCTGGAAGAACACAGAAGGAGGACGGGTCATACAAAAACGTTAGTTCTTCCATCACCAACGTCCACACTTATGCCATACAATTCGAATTCAAATATTCTGTCTAGCTTACTACCTGTAAAACTAGTAGACCAGGTTGGAAAGTTATCTACAATGGGAGGTACTGGACCAGGGTTTACTCATCAGCAAAATGTCATGATCAATATTCAAGCGTATCCTGGCGCCGGTGGCATGATGATGAATCCCCAGGGAGCATACAACAGTTATCCTGGCCAGCCTGGACAGAATGTGCAACCTGATTATGGCAACAATATGTATGGTCAACAACAAACGATGCCTGGACAATATCCAGGACAGGCTTATATGGGTCAAGGAACTGGTTATGGACAGTTCCAACAGCCAATGCAAAAACCAGCGGGCTACCCTGGTGCTATGTCACAGGGTCAGTTCCCGCCTTCGTCATCTCCTTACTCCGTGGCTTCCCCGCTTCACGGTATGCAGCAGGCCGTATATAATCAAGCACCTAGTTCTGGCGGAATGAACACTCAACTGGGTCAAGCATTAGGTCAAATGGGTCCACCCGGGTCATCCTACGTGCCTTCCTCGAGCCCGGGAGGAGCTATGAAACCACCTACAGGTGGCATTAAGATCCAGAATGTACAAACCTTCCAAACCGGGCAGACGGTAGGCATGGGTGGACCAGATCAGATGGGTGTACAAGCACCAGCACCCGGCCAAATGGTAGGAGGACAAATGCCTGCGCCAACCCAAATCAGAATGGCACCTGGCGCGAATATTACAGGTACAAGACCACGCATGGCCACTCCTAGAGGCCCTCGACCGGGAATAAGGCCAGGCATACAAGTACATGCTCAAGTTCGGCAGCAGAAACCAGGAGTGCGAATGCCGATGAAGAGGCCAGCGCCCATGGCCGGTGGGCCAGGTCAAAAACGACGCACAGATATGTTGCTACCAGGCAAGCATGACAACGAAGACTGTCAGGTCATGGCGATGCAAAAACAGAGGGAAGGCTTGCCGATGATACAGAGTGTGCAAGGAGCGAAAGACAAACTTAATCTAGGCAGCCAAATATCTATTACAAAGAAGACTGTGAACAAAGAAGCCAATGCCATGGCAAACGTGTTAGCATCGCGAGGCATTAGCGTTAAACAGAAGCAGAAGAGTCGTTCGCCGACTCCAGAACGTCCCATCCCGCATATCCCGAACCTAGGCGCTGGGATGAGCATCAAACACACGTCGAAGTCAAGCAACTTCTCCATACCAGAGGCTAAAGTCGGTGGTGGTATGCTTTCCTGTAAAATATGCAAGAAAATGTTTGGAAACCACAACTCTCTCTCTGTCCACATGTCCAACGCTCATCCTCAGAGCAAACTACCAGTCTACAAGTGTGATGAGTGTCCGGCTTCATATCCAAAATCCTTACAACTACAACATCATAAAAGGATATTCCACAATGTCACCGGACCTAACAGAGAACTGGGATTGCCCGTTGTAGATTTATCACAGGAAGAAAACCTCAAACGGCTGAGTAGTTTAGGCATATATAGTTTTATACCGCTAGCGAATAGGGAGCAAGCGGGAGGGTGTTTCGGTATACCAGTAATCTCAGTACACAATGTACAAAATGGAATAAATAACAGTTTGCAAGCTTTAGGAGCTGACGGACTATTAAGTTTAGGGCCTCTTAAACCTTTACCTAACTCATAGACTGTGTTAACAGTAAGTTTTGTGAAGAAAGTTGTGTGAAAGTGGCAAACTGTGATTTAATAGGTTTTGTGTAGACATTTGAAACGGTCACAAATATTTTGTAAAAGACTATTTGGTTAAGTGAACTCGAAATAGTTTGTTTTTCTAATGAGTGAAATTATTTGTAATTTATATTTTATTCATCTATAACTGTCACATCATTATCATAATTCAGTTAAGTTTAGTCAGCGCAACCTGATCTCTGTTCCTTTCTTCTTTTTCTTTGTAATGCAGGGCCCACATATCTAGGGGCTTACCCATTAGGTCGGAGCATGTTTGAGTTAAAATTATTCGTTCATTCATGATCTCAAACAGGTTGTTACATGTTTTTTCCTGTACATGGCTGTTAAAGCAACAGGTTTTTTGTATGCAGGAAAAAGGATGCTTTTCCTACAATGGCCAGTATTTTTGTACGGTAACGGCTTGGCTTGTAATGTAATTTTATACAAAAACTAAATTGTAAAAATCACAAATAAAATATAATGTAAAATTTCACTAGCTCCGATCTAAGGCCTGAATTACTGTCACGCGGACGGTCGGTTGCGTACGTCAGCGAGAAAAACAGTAGCAAAAGGCGCCGCTGACGTCAGCGCGAATATAGAACACACGGGCTGCTTTCCGAATTATGAAATAATCGCTCACAGCGCTCACATCCATATTTAGCGTTCCGATTTAGAAATTACGATTTTGACAGCTAAGCGCTGTCATCAATTCGGAACGCTCGTGAACGCGTTCACAGTGATCATAACCCCAAACCAAATGTTTCAATTCAACAAAGCCAATTTTTGAAAATGGAAGTTATGTTGGTTTAGCTCGTTGGCTATGTTCACTTGAATACTCACGGTTGCAATGACTGAATTGAATAGTTAGTTACGACTCACTAAGGTCCATGTTCACCGAAAAGATAACAGTCAGATTATCTAAAAACAGCTGTCACTGTGACATGTTCCCATACAAAAATGTGTTTTAAACAGCTGTTTTTAGATAATCAGAGCGTCATCTTTTTGGTGAACATGGACCTAAGTTCATAACAAAACAACACAACCTTTGACCACAACTGTCATTTTTGACAGCGCTCAAGGTGATATTTATTTGGAACATGGTCGGTGTAATCGTAAGATGGCGCATGTCATGACGTCATCTATGACGATTCAAGGGACATCGATATCGCGCTCACGGTAATTCGGAACGGGTTTATGGACGCTCAAATCGATTACAGCATAATGCGGAACGCGACCAATGTCAGCGCGACCGTAATTCAGGCCTAACCAGTTTCGGGTTTGAGCCAAAGGCGAATGTTTGATAATGTTACGATTGACGCACTACTGTCAAAATAAAAGTGTGAATAGAGCATTGGTTAGTCTAAGCACATGATAAGTAACGCATATATTATATATCTCGGTCTCAAGCTCGACCTCGTCCCGTAAATCAATTATACTATATTTTTAGATATTTTAAATATTTAAGCAGCTCATCAGTAATTCTTAATTCTGAAGACTCAACTGACATTTCATAGGGTTATCAACCATACCTACGCCACAGAGAGTATAAAAAAAATAGATTTATTTGTAAAAATATAATAGTCTTTATTTTATGAACAATACATAATAGTGCCTTCTGTTCGAAATTAAATACTACTTCAAGCGTTCTGAGGTTCTCTGAAATACTATATTAGTCTAATTATCTACATATTGAATTATTAACGAAATTAAAAGAAAGAAACATGATGATATCATCATTATTCTTCTACCCTTATCCCAATTTATTTGGGGTCGCCGCAGCATGTCTTTTTTTTCTATAACATCATATTCACAATCGAATATTGCACAATCAAAAAAATCAAAACCCAGTTCTTTAAACCCCTGAACCAAACCGGGGATAAAAAGAACATAAATTACTTCTGTCAAATTGAGTCTTCTAAAGAAGAACGGTCACGTCCCATATAAAAAAAACCCAGATCCGACAGAAAAGTGACATATCTCAGTTTTTTTGTTATTATTTATATAATCATATTATATAGTTTTTATATTCGAAATCAATGGCTAACACCAAAATATTGCCTTATGTTTTTGTTCAGGGTTTACACTAAAAAAATACAAAATGCCTACTTATCTACACAATTCGTAATGTATGTAACTAAATGACGATAAATAGTTATGGGATGTATCCAGGAGACCTGGATATACAGCTGTATTATATAATTTTTTGAACTCCTAGTACAACATTCAACTTAGGATTTTTTTTTTAAGGTTGTTTAAAATCATCTAATGACATCTCTCGCCCTTGGGTGGAGCGAGAGGGCGTGTCAGACTCTTACTGACTAAAAAATTCCACCCCGTTCCTTTTTGTACCTACACACACACGTGACCGATTTTATACATACACACAAATAACATCCTATACTTACGAATATTTTTTTTTTTAATGGATCCCATAACTACTTACGTCATTTAGTTACATATATTTACGAATTGTGTAGATACGTAGGCATTTTGTACTTTTTTAGTGTAAAGCCTGAACAAAAACATAAGGCAATATTTTGGTGTTAGCCATTGATTTCGAATATAAAATCTATATAATATGATTATATAAATAATAACAAAAAAACTGAGGTATGTTACTTTTCTGTCGGGTCTGGGTTTTTTTTGCCTGTTCTTCTTTAAAAAGTCTATTTTGTGTAAGTCCCTTTTGTTCCTCGCAATGTTGCCAGTATGACTGCTAACATTAATTTAAAACATTAGTAGTAATCTAGAAATGTAAGGACGAACATTTTATTTGCTTGCAATCCATTGGGATATTTCATAACTTTAAAAAAACTTGATTTTAACAAGGCATTTGGGGTTTCAGAAACCTAATAATGAATTAATACGGCTGTCTTTATTAAATTCACACATGACATGCAGAGTAGTAGACTTCTTGTCGTGATTATTTTCTTTAAAAAACACGCTTTCAAATAGCATATTTGTTTTGTTCCACTACAAATGTGTATTATAACTCTTTCTTAGTCTGTCGATGGCACTCTAAATTGATTGAGCTACTAGTTTGGTGCTTTCACCAGCGTCCACCAGTTTCTGTATTGAAGTAAACAACAGGACAAACAACAGGACTCGCAGGACACCTTAACTTAAGTACCCGTCGTTTGTGGAATATAACTAATACATGATTATATATGCAAAAATAAATGCCCTCCAACATACGAACCAAACTGCCTTGTTAAAATTCATAATAATGTATATTCACATAAATCAAAATGGCTGACATTAAGCTGTGAGTAACCATTTACGTATTTTTATACTTAATAATAATAATGTATACTTGAAAGTAAATACACTGCTAATGTCCGATAACTATGTTATAATAATAATTATGTATTGTAATATGGTTCTGAAACTTGACGTAGCGTAAGTAATGGTACCTAGCTGCGAAGGGATCTGTTTTAGCGCTTGACCAAAATCGAAACTTGTCAATGTCAGCGTCACTGTCAATGTCATTTAAGTGTCAAAAGATCTTAACACTTTAATTAACTCATCTGTGCAGGCGAGAAAACACAGAACGAAAAAATGTACCAAAGTTTGAAATAATTGTTTTTTTCTTGACAAGCAGCGCCAACTTGAACTGAAAAATGCTCACATTGTATAGCACAAAAACGAAAGTCTTATGCCGAGAACATGTTTAGGTCCCGTTCCCACTATGTCGTGACGATTCATTTATCGTTGGTTTTTAGTTGGCAAAAGTCATGGCCGACAGTTATCGTATCGTCCTGTATGTCAGCACCTCCATTTAAATACACTAGCCGTGAGACTTAAGACTACACGATTATCTGTCGTCACGACATAGTAGGAACGGGGCCTGTATATGTTTTAGACGTGACATGTAATTTTTACCCGACTACTTGGTGTAGGAAAAAGGTCTTTAAAGTCAAATATATTACCTAACCATTTGACATTGTTATCCAATAACAAACAAAGCGTTGATCAGAACGTAATTTTACTTCATAATCCATGCAAACAAAGCTTTGTTTAAAACATTATTTTACTTTATAATTTTGGGATCCCATGGCAGTTTATTACTGCATTTATTTCAAAAGATATAAGATAGTATTTTGACTAGTGGTCAAAACTTGCTACTCGAATGCGGTTTCCATAAAACCTAAATCTTAATGTTATATATACTTATTTGTTTTTGCATGCGTACAACAGAATCGAATGTAAAATGTAACATGTATTAATATTTACGACAAAGGTTGTTGGATTTTCGACCCATAGCCCAGCGTCGAAAGTGAGCGATCCGACAGCGCATCATTTTTTTGGGCATTTGTTTATGTATCACCTAGACTTAGTGAAAACAGGCATTAGTCCTATAACGTATACGGAATTACTATTGACTAATGAATCAAAAAACGAAAAATCAAATCACTTTTATTTGCAAAATAACCAGCTTTGGTTGCTGTTAGTAGGTACGGTCGAACAAGCTATTTGGTTTACATTTTACAATGTAAGTTGTGGGTTAAACTGTAAACTAACTTGTTCGACCATACAAGCAAGGGCGTAGCGAGGTAGGGCAGGGGGGGCTGCTGCTCCGCCGCTAAAAGATGCCAAATAATGCTCGCAAACCGCAATGTAATATTACGTAAATGCCTATTATTAAAAACAAAAACAAAGTTGATTCTATCGACGGGCGAATTTTATGAGATTGTACAATGAAAGGTGGATTCTAGATTTGTTTTTCACTTTTAAAGTAATGTGTCTCATCGCTCATGTAGCATTTACCTTAGAGTATTCTGGTTTTTCTACGCCTGCCCCCCCTAACAAAATTCTAGCTACGCTCTTGGGTAAAAGTGTAACGAGACATGGAATTACAGATGTAATTTTTTGCATTGTAAGACTACTTGGAACACACTTTTTTAAATAATTTTCTTAATAATTTCTAGTACTACAACTAATGTAAGGAGGGTATGGCATCGAAAAGGATGTATGTGGCCTAAATTACGGTTTGATTGTATACAAATACTCAAACAATATCAGGATGTAAAAGTAATTATTATATGGTGCGGTATTCCTTTTTACCCAAAATGATCTGGTAATACCAATGTACCGTATGGTAAAATTATGTACTTATTACTTAATCTGTCTTTAATCTTTATTGAGTGTCCTCTTTGATGTTCTGTCTATGTATGTATGTAGTATGAAGAAATTGTTTACCAAAGCTGACGTGAATTTTCCATGTTAGAGCATTTCCTAAAACAGCTGTCGAAAATGACAGTTGAGATTTGATTATTATTATTTTTTGTATTAAAAATTTAATTTCCTTGACTTCACTTCTCACTTACTGATATGTGTATGTAAAGTACAGTTGTATGGAAACATGAAAAAATAATGCTGTAGCATTTCATAAAACAGCTGTCGAAAATGACAGTTGTGATTTGATTATTATTATTATTTGTATAAAAATTTAATTTCCTTGACTTCACTTTTTCACTTTCTGATATGTGTATGTAACCGTACAGTTGTATGGAATTTTGTTGTTCACTATTGAAGCTACATATTGACCCTAAAACGTTGATGAAAAATTGTATAAGGCCTTATGATTTCGTTATTCGAAAGTTGTGCAATGAACCAATCTTTTTTATTCAATTTGACTTGAATTCAGTACCTTAGATTTTTCAAGTTTTAGAACAATAAACTCAATGTCATTTGATTCAGATCAAAATCCATTTTAACAAGAATGACGAATATTAACCCAAAAATAAACTTACTAGGTACATAATTATTATAAAGTGGCTATTTTAGTATCTAAATATCAGTAAATGTAAATAATGTAAGATTCTGAATTCAAGTAGACTATTTCTAGTTTTTAAGGATACTGTGTACTAATGTCTTTACACAAATAAAACATTTATTATATTAGTAGGCTTTGTTAAAAATGCGCGTTCTTAGTGCATTGTGTAACTTTAATATAAGAAGAGATTATTTTTAAGTTAATTAAAGCGAATGATTGAAAGTTTTGTATTTGAGTTCTATTTAAATGTAAGTATCTACTTTGTGAGAAAAGTTGAAATATGGAAATGATTAAAATTACCTTTATGAATAACTTTGACTGCGTTTTACTTATTATTCCTTACATAATATACATCAATATATAATAAAGAAAGAGATATGCCCGTGAGACGAAAATGTATCGGAACCATGTGTCTCCATTTCGCCCCTAATACTACACAATCATGCAGTTTAGTAAAAGCAATAGATACCTACGCAGTCGCGCACACCCGCATTTCTTTAAACAGAACGCCGCCGCCGCCGGTTATTGAACTATCGTTTGGTGAATTTTACATTGCTTGTCCAGTCACTTAGCGACAAACTTAGTAAACAAAATTCTCTACAAATTTTGGTAACAAAAAATTTTATACGGTGAACCGTTTTCGAGATAGAGGGCGGAGAGCGCGCGGTCACAGCATCACTTCAGGTCAACCGGTGCCTCCGGTCGAAAACGCGCCATAGGTATAATGTTGATGAACTTTAGTTAAATCAATGATTATAAATATTTGTCAATTTTTAATTACTATTAGGTACATTATATTTTATAATTTTTTCCTAACCTATCCACTTTTTATTCAGTATTAATTTATTTAACAACACTTACCTGCCCCATGACCTGCCCATGTAATTGCAAAATTGTTAATGAAAATATAGGAATTATATTACAATTATAATCTAATTAATATTAATAACTTCTTACATGATGAAAAAAAAAACAAATAAAAATCTTTTTATTAAAAAATATCATTCAATACGTACGTACGTATGCTAGAGAAGTATGATTGTGCGAAGAAATTAATAGAACGAGTGGTGGATAAAATGATAGAGATGGGTGATATGAATGATCAAAGTGTAAATGAATGTTGGAATGAGATGGCTCGGTGTATAAGGAGCGCAGCAAAAGGTATTTTGGGAGAGACGAAAGGAAAGGGCACGATAGACCGGGATACATGGTGGTGGTCGCCAGAGATACAGAATGTGCTGAAGGATAAAAAGAAAAAGTTCAAAGAATGGCAGAGTGTTGGAAATGAGAGTGCTAGTTTGAAAGCTGAAAAGAAGCGTGAGTATGATGCTCTCAAGAAAAAGGCTAAGAGATATGTGGCTATAGCGAGAGCAACCAGAATAAACTCTATGACACACTGGATAGCCCAGCAGGCCAAAAGCAGTTATACCGGCTTGCTAGAGCTAGAGAGAGAAAGGCGAAGGATGTTTGTCAGGTTAAATGCGTAAAAGACGAAGCTGGAATGGTTATTTCGGATGATGAGAAAATTAAGGATAGATGGAAGGGTTACTTTGAAAGACTAATGAATGAGGAGAATTACTGGAGTGGGGTACTCGAAAATAAACCAGTGAATGAGGGATTAGTGAGAAAGGTTATCGTGGATGAAGTAAGGATTGCAGTAAATGGAATGAAGAATGGTAAAGCATTAGGACCGGACGGAATACCGGTTGAAGTATGGAAATTATTGCGGATGGACGGATGGACGTGGTTAGCTTTATTCTTCAACTAGCTGACCCGCGCAACTTCGTCTGAGTCACATAAGAGGAAGAGCGGGTTACAGAGAGTGGGTCGTAAGCACCCATACCTAATACAATTTTCAAAGAGCACATCACACACATCCTTCCGCATAATGAAAATGCGCTCCCGCTACATGATCATTATTTTGCTGCGGAGTTATTTAAAACGGTGTATCTCCCAAGATATGCATTGAAGTCAATTTACGTACCCAAGGGCAATTTGGTTCAAAATCAAATACTTGTGATTAAAAACGTATTTATTTGAATAAGAATAAATTGCCATGTTTACAAAAACAGCTTTAAAGGCTTCTATTGACAGCTTTACATCTTCATATAGGTACTTAGACACTCGATGACAGTCATACTCCAGCTAGGTCTGCAGTTCTCATCAAGGTGCATTAAATGAGCCGCAACACTATATAGCTGCTGTAAACCGTTGCGGACCTCTTACAACTGCTTACCATTTAAAATTTCAAACTCTACGTCCCTACGCGCGCTATGACGCCGTGTGTAAGTGCACAACCTCTTCAAAGCTTAGAAACCATCAAATGCGGTAGGTATTAATATTTTACGCTGACTTTCGAGACATTCCAATTTTAAAGAGTATTTACAATTTTGCACCAAATTTTTATGTGAGTTCAACCTTTTTGGAATAAAATCGGATTGGATTTTGAAACATGTATCAAAATAACTTGTAGTTTATATCAAAATCTCGAAGGAGTATTGATATCAAATTCGAAACAAATCACCGCCAAAATAACTTTCTACCCCTTTTTAACCCCGTTAGGGGATGAATTTCAATGCAATATGAAACGCGTCCATCAATTCTGTTAATATTGTTGATTGCAAAGTTTGAAGTAGATTGGACCAAGGAATCACATTTTCCCATACAACCTTTGCCCCCCCTTTTCACCCCCTTTCTCAAAATTCTTTCTTATCGTATGCCTACGTTATACAGAAAATACACTCTCCAAGTTTCAGGTTACTACAATCGCGGTTTGGGCTGTGCGTTGTTCCATCAGATAGTCCTTCAGGACAAAGCATTTTTTATTTCTAGATAGTAGGATTTGTACTCGTTTGTAATGTATTTGTAAGTTTTCCAGCTTTATGTCTTATGTAAAATAAAAAATAATTATTGGCATCAAAAAATGATTTGTGTAAATTAGCCATTTTCTGGCTATTTCCCCTACACTGCCCTGCTGAAAGTTTATTTTTTTGCGATTTCTGACTTTTTGAGTACTCTAACCTGGGTTGGTTTGGAAGAACTTCTTGATTAGTGTCGGAAAGAAGATCGATTGGCATCATAAAAATTGTTTTATGTAAAATGGCAATTTTCTTGCGAACTGTACTTTCTTTTTTAATTACATCTGTGAACGGGGATAAACATTTTGTGAAAAAATTACGGATTGTTACCTAAGACCATTTTTGTGTAGCTGCAGCCCCCTTACTGCCCGGTTCACCGTTTCCACCCTGTATTACCAACTACTTATACCGAGGAAAGCCGATTTTCTTGAATTCCGCTATTTTGGGCGTATTCACTTCAAAAATGAAATTTCAAGAAAATTGAGAAATTACATTTACCTGTATTAGATTTGAAGTATTTACATCAACTTTTAAAGGTTTCCACTTCAATGGATTTTATTTTATAGGTGTATGAAGTTGATTAATTTTAAACACAAAACCCTCTTTTTTACGTCTCTGGATGATTTAAAAAAAAATGCTGAAACAGGTATTTCTTAATTTTTAATAATAAGTATTTACTCTGAGTTTCATGAATAGAGCAATCTAAATTTTTTTTTTCATACAAACTTTACTCCCCCTTTTCACCCCCTTTTTCCAAAATTTTCCATAATTTCTATAGCCTAAATGTTATTCTGGGTTTATTTAAATAGATTAGTGAAGTTTTCATCAAAATCCGTCCAGCAGTTTCTACGTGATGCGCGGTCAAACAAACAAACAAACACGAATTTTAAAAATGGTTTTAATATGTTTAGTTATTTATTTTAAGTCACCCTGATTGGTTTTTTTTTTAATCTTCAATGTACAGATTTTTTGGTCTCAAAGATTTTATTATATGTATAGATATAGATAAATTGTTGCTGGAAGAAGCCATACCTGACGAATGGTGTAACAGTTCGCTGGTGCCCATTTTTAAAAACAAAGGTGATGTGCTGGAGTGTAACAAGTATAGAGGAATAAAGCTAATGTCACATATGTAGTATGAAAGTTTGGGAAAAAGTTATTGAAAGGCGACTGAGAGAAGAGAGTGAAATTTCACAAAACCATTTCGGTTTTATGCCTGGTCGGGGTACGACGGATGCCATATTCGCTATCCGCCAGCTGTGCGAAAAATATAGAGGTGCACATAAAAACTTGCACATGGTGTTTATCGACCTCGAAAAGGCATACGACCGGGTACCACGTGAGGTTTTGTGGTGGGCCCTTAAGGAGAAAAGTGTGCCTGGGAAGTATGTACAGTTGATCCGTGCTATGTATAGTCGATGCAGAACCCAAGTACGGTCTACAGCAGGCACTACCGGCAGCTTCAATGTTTCAGTCGGCTTGCACCAAGGGTCGGCTCTAAGCCCTTACCTCTTCCTTGTGATAATGGACGCTCTTACGTTCGACATCCAGGAAGAGGCTCCCTGGTGTATGCTGTTTGCCGACGACATTGTGCTAGTTGCCGAGAGTGGTCTAGAGGTCCAGAGCAGATTGGAGGTGTGGTGGCAAAGACTGGAGAATGTTGGCCTGAAATTAAGTAGAACCAAAACGGAATACTTGTTTTGTGATTTCGGCGGTCTCTCCAGTCCTGTGCCCATAACCCTTGCCGGAACGCCCATACCGGTCTGCTCCGATTTTCGGTACCTCGGGTCGCTTATTCAGGAAAATGGCGAAGTAGACCGGGACGTAACGCATCGGATCAACTCAGGATGGATGAAATGGCGACAGGTCACTGGAATATCTTGCGACCCACGGATGCCCCTCATGTTAAAGGGGAAAATGGACAAGTCCGTGATTAGACCTGTCGTATTGTATGGATCAGAATGCTGTGAAGAAGATGGATGAAAAACGATTGCATGTAGCGGAGATGAGAATGTTGAGGTGGATGTGTGGAGTGACAAGAATGGATAAAGTAAGGAATGAATATATTAGAGGAAGTTTGAAAGTGGCACCTGTTACTGAAAAATTGAAAGGAAGTCGTTTGGCTTGGTATGGACATGTAATGAGGAGGGATGAAACGCATGTGACTAAAAGAGTGATGGACATTAGTATTGATGGATGGAGAGGGAGAGGAAGGCCAAAGAAAAGATGGATGGATTGTGTAAACACTGATATGAAAGAGAAAGGAGTAAATGATGCCGTGACGTCTGACAGGGGAGAATGGAAGAAGAAAACGTGTTGCGCCGACCCCAAATAAAATGGGACAAGGGCAGGAAGATGATGACGTACATTTATTTTTATTGAAAGAAAAATATGGAATAAAGGGTACAAAAACTGCGACCTGAAAAAAAGAAACATAATTAAGTTCAACACACAACACAGGCTGAAGTCGCGTAGATATTTAAAATTAATTTAACTAATCTTATTAGCCAGATATTGGTTGTCTGGAGCATCTTTTATAAATTTGCCAATATCGTTAGACGATAAAACCTTTGATTTCTTGCTTCTAAATCCATCGGATAGTCTCTTTAGATAAGCTGACAAATTAAAATTGTATGTTTTTAAGTCCACTCCATTCTTTGTTCGGACTGTAAGTACTTTTTAACATTGAGTATATGTCACCGTAAAATTGTCAAACACGTTATATTACAATATAACGTGTCTTTTCTCGCGATATTGTAATGTCTCGAATTATTGTCAACTGAACATACTGCTTACAACAAAATGCATTATTTTTCGTGAAATGCATGCGATGGTAGTCAACTTACGCGGTGTGGAGGGAAGGAGGGGTCCCCCTTGCCCAGTGGTACAACTCTCATGAAAAGATAATGCACCATTCCTGAGAAATACCGATTAATATAACATAACCTTAAAACACTTTATATTCCCCCTAAAAAGCGTAGTTGACGGAGCCCCGCTTCGCGGGGCCCTATTTCCGAGTGCGGGGTTTAAAGGAACCTAACTAACCTAACGGGGGGGTGCCCCAAGTCCCGATTATGGGGGCAGAGATACTTCCGTATGTTCAGTTGACAATAATTCGAGACATTACAATATCGCGAGAAAAAACACGTTATATTGTTATATAACGTGTTTTGACAATTTTACGGTGACATATACATGTCACCGTAAAATTGTCAAATAAGTACGTTATATTGTAATATCTCTAGCGATATCGTAAAGTCTCGAATTATTGTCAAATGAACATACTGCTTACAACAAAACGCATTATTTTTCGTGAAATGCATGCGATGGTAGTCAACTTACGCGGTGTGGAGGGAAGGAGGGGTCCGCCTTGCCCAGTGGCACAACTCTCATGAAAAGATAATGCACCATTCCTGAGAAATACCGATTAATATAACATAACCTTAAAACACTTTATATTCCCCCTAAAAAGCGTAGTCGACGGAGCCCCGCTTCGCGGGGCCACTATTTCCAAGTGCAGGGTTTAAAGGAACCTAACTAACCTAACGTGGGGGGTGCCCCAAGTCCCGATTATGGGGGCAGAGATACTTCCGTATGTTCAGTTGACAATAATTCGAGACTTTACAATACCGCGAGAAAAAACACGTTATATTGTAATATAACGTGTTTGACAATTTTACGGTGACATATACACCACAAAGAGCTAGGTTTGTACTTGGAAGATAATTCTTTAAAGTACGCCATGAACACATTTTCGGAAAAAGACTGCGTATTCTTGTTGTTTTGCCATTGGTGTCGATTCTGTTGTGCACAAACTAAACTTAATTTAGACTATTGCTATCTTTTACTAAAAGGCTGTGCAAGAAAAGGACGGCTATAGCTATGAACTAAGTTAGAGATGTCAAACTAATTTATGCCTTGCGCTTCACCGTGTTTTTTAGTCGACATGTTTTTACGTGCACCCTTCATTTGTATGAAAATATTAGTTCGAATTAAATTTGACAGCTCTAAATTACGTCCGTCTCTTTCTCGTTTTATTCGTGAGAAAAGTATAGTAATAGCCTAAATTAAGTTTAGTTTGTGCACAACAGAATCGACACCATTGTATGAAATTTTGGTACGCTAATAGATATTTGTCCTTGGAGTTTTCAGGTAGTACTTTCCATATCGTTAAGGGCTGCACATCTTATATCGGGCGGTGTACAAAATAAATCATTTTCTTCATAACTAGTAGGTACTTGTAGACATTTGAATTAATAAATAACTATAAGTAATTTTAACAGTGAAAACGAGTTGTGAATTTTTTTAGCAATGGCGGGAATAATTAATCAGTTTTCCTATGCGGGCGCATCTAACAATGGCGATCGGCCATAGACTAAAAGAATGAGGTTTCTTTTTTTTGGCGTTAATAGCGTTTTAGCCACGTACGAAATGGGGAATTCAAAGTTTTATTTAATACAGAGAAAACAAAAGTTACATTTGAGTGAAAGTTTTATTTATTAAAAACTTATAATTATCTATGTAGATACGAAGTTGCATGAAATGAGCAAGCAATAGGTACATTGATTTATTTTCAACACACTTGCTCATAAAGTGGCTCTAATTTCACCGCAATTAGGCACATAATGACACCTGTAATCAAACTGTGACTTTTTCATTGCTATTATTCACAAGTGAGTTACAGGGTTTTTTTTATTTTATTGGTTGAATTACTTTGTTCTTAAAAAAGTTTCGATTTTTTGTAAAAGATCGTGTTCAATAGTACAATAGTACATTATGGTACAAGTGTGTAATGTTGGTGATTCAACCAATAAAATAAAATAAAAAACCCTATACCTCACTTGTGAATAATACTAAAGGTTGAGAGGTTGAGAGTATGTCATGCTCTTTCAAATGTCTCGCTGATGGTGGCGCGTGTGTCGGACCACTTAGCTCCCTTCAAAATGGTTGAGCTGAATGGTTCTGATCCATGCGTCATGTTCGTGAACGGGCGCTGTCAGTTGTGACTGGTCATCTCTTAGTCGCCATGGTTTATTTGAATTAATTATTTTGTTTTTGAGTTGTATTTTATTTTTGTTTTGCTATGTTAACGTGCACATCTTGCTACATTGTTCTCACATAATATACCATCTCAACATGAATGATGTAACCAAGATTTTGTAACAATATTTTGATTTAAAAGAGTGTCCATGGAGTTTCTTGCCCGTTCTTCTCCATAGAGATCTACGCTAGGGAATGGCAACTACAGTACTTTCACAGTTTTTATGTCTTGTGACTGGGACTGTAGCTACTTTAAATGTTCAATTTTGTTTCGACAATTCAAAAGTGCCTGTAACTGGCCTACTTGAAATAAATGCTTTGATTTTGATTTTGATTTAACTAATAATAGAACAATGAAAAAGTCACAGTAAGATTACAGGTGTCATTATGTGCCTAATTGCGGTGAAATTAGAGCCACTTTTTGAGCAACTGTGTCGAAAAAAAATGTTATTAATGTAGATATAGGTGCTCTTCCAACGGTTACATATTATTTTTTGGGTGAGCGTCTCTAGAAATTCAAAAATTAATAAAACAAAAAACTGACACGGAAGTGTCCGGCGCGTCAGATATTCAGAGATGGATTAAATGTTTACAGCGCCCTAGCCCAGCACCTCATCAGCCCCCCTCTAGTTGCCATCTTACGAATATTATAAACGCGAGTGTAAATTAACACATAAGTACTATAGTTTTTGCTCTACTGACGTCTGTGAAACATCAGCAAAGCCAAAATTATCGACAACCTTGCGAGAAAGATCTAGATATTTCAATTGTTTATCTTTCACTGCTTCACGAGGTTCTCGTCATGCGGGACCGCCACCACCGATCACCACAATGTCAGGCTTATTAGCAACAATAATCCTGTTAGTGATGATAGGTCGTTTCCAGTACAACGTAATAAATATTACCACAAATGAGTACTAAGTCGGGTACATACTTAGGTATACATAGTATGGCACTTCTGTTTCCACAAGGTTGTACTTCAAGCATGTTGCTGGTGGATAAGTCTGGCAACGAGGTTGTGTTTTGTTTATGCAAGTACCCTCCGTTAGCTAGACGAGAACATCCAGAAATAATGTGTCGTTTCGATTCTCCCGTGGTTGACATACGTCAACCATGCCAACCTTCAAAACGTATTTCCGGTAGGTAATTATTCGTCACCATAACTCCATCTATTATTGCAAAGACAAAATCTTCGGTTGCCCCGCAGTGTTACATCGGGTCCATGTAGGGCCCGGTAAAAG
Source organism: Xestia c-nigrum (assembly GCA_916618015.1). Lineage (NCBI taxonomy): Eukaryota > Metazoa > Arthropoda > Insecta > Lepidoptera > Noctuidae > Xestia > Xestia c-nigrum. The sequence goes on from OU745248.1 coordinate 12,214,133, forward strand.
CGCCCGTGCAGCTCTTTCGCCGCCATACCTCCATGCGGTCATTAGTGTCTAATGCGCTGGTCTCATTAGCCAGGGAGAACGGGTGAAGGCTTAGGAAGTATTCCCCGAGACTACAGACTGCAGATGGTTGAGCTAAGTCTTAGCTTTAAATCAATTATTATTTACCCTGAGATGATGAATGCGTATTGAAGACTTAACTAAGCCATCCAGCATCTGGTGCAAGTCGTGCAACGTTCCAGCCACTATGACAATTTCATCTGCAAATCTCAATTGCCGAGCCGCAGATCTGAATACCACGTCCTTCCTAGTTCAGCGCCTTAAAAATATCCTTTGGTTTGTTCGTGAACAATTTCGCGGAAACTCACCCGCCGACGTGGGATCCGTTTGCTGGTTCTGAGTTTGCACGGACATTGAGAGGCGTTTTTATAAAAACTTTCAGCACTAGGATGTATCACACACAAGTCTACCTACCACCATTTCACCTAAAAAAGTCGTTACAAATAACAGCCGTAACGTAACCAACAGCTTAATATGCATTCCCGTACCTTCCTACAGTACCTACACATAGGAGCGGATTTGATACGTTGGCTGCCCTAGGCCTACGAAAGATTGCCGCCCCCCTATGTGCTGAAAAGCATGAAAAATTAAATAACTATCTAGCGATTAAATTAACTTTGGAATAAACTAGTAAGCAAATATTCAGCAACACTTCTAATAATATAATAATATATTAAATTTTCTTTTTTTGCGGGATGCTTTTTTGAGTTTTTACAGGTAGGCGCGTTGGCAACTATTAAAAAAAAACCGACTAAATTTTGCCGCCCTTGGCCCGGGCCTACTCGGCCTATAGGGAAATCCGCCCCTACCTACCTACATAAAACAGTTGTCTAACACGCAACATCCACCCGGTTTCGCTCGTCAGCCAAACTTGACAGTCATTAGAGGGTTCATGTTTTAAGATCATAATCTAAAACCAATGAACTTGAGGCTTCGTTCGTGGGCGTAGCCATTTTGTAATTAAATGGCGGTAAGTACCTTGCCTGCCGGCTCCATCTGCTCATATTAAGGAACCTAAACAGGTGCGTTTGCACAGAGAGCAGCGGTGGCCCAGTGGTGGTGGCCTCGACTTACGAGCAGTCGCAGCAAAGACGAAGACTGGCGCGTTATTTTGTGTAATTTATTTCATCACCACTGCTCTCAAAACGGTAAAGGAAAACATCGTGAGGAAACCGGCATGTCCTAGAACCAAACGGTGAAATATAGCCCATTCCCTCTCATAGAGATGGGAACATTAATAGGCTGATTGTGATGTATTTGCGCACACACTTGTGCAAATAACATTTCCTGGCTGACCTGGCTGATTGTCGTCGGTCTAGTGGTTGGAAGCGGCACCTACTACTGAGGATGAGTTCTTAGGTTCGATTCCAGGGACGGGCAAAACTTTATTGGGTTTTTCCATCAGGAATCATTTCTCAGAAATGTGAATAGATTACTACACGTAGTCACAGGATATGGAACCAAGATAAATACTTGATATTATGTTATCTACACCAACAAAACTGCACACGTGCGTCGTACGATGCTGTAATTATGGCCGTTATTGACTGAGGTCGTCAGTCGTCACCACACTGGGAACTGCATCCAATTGATAATGATATCTACACACTGGGGTCCGAGCGGTCAGGCGGCCAGTGTCACACTTGAAACCGTCCTTGATGTACAGATACCACAGCATATCAAGCTACTAACTACGAGTACAATTTGACAATTTTCTTTAATAGTTTTTCAAACTTTATTTCTTCAACGCTGATTGGGAATATTTGATAGTTTCGGGTAACTTCAAGTGCTGTACCTTAAAGATAAGGAATCGGTGAAGTCCTGAATTCCTTGACTGAGTAGGTAGGTATTGCCGTTAATTGTAACCGATTCTGAATGTGATTCACAATGACAACCATTGATTTGAATGATTTAAATAAAAAAAACCCTCCACAACGTGTGAACTTTATGGAAATTCACCAGGATTTGTACACGTGTGATCGATATCTTATCATTCCGCAGGAAAGTAGTAGGTACCCACCGGGATACAAAGGTAGATAAAAAGTTCTAACTTAGGTCATGACTTCTCGAGAAACCCTCTAGCCCCAGCCGCCGCGGGAGACGCACCGGGCGTCACCGCCACAGCCACCACTTGGCCTCCGGCCTCCGTAAGCGCAGGCCTAGCCGTGAACGGTGAGCTATGGGCTGGCTCGCCGTCCATCCGTCTTATGACGAGAGGTCGTGTCGACGGCGCGTTCGTGTTCTGCGCGCACCTCAAAGAGATGTCACCATAAGGAAGGGGTCTGCAAGGGCCGAAGCCTGCCGGGGCTGCGGTACTGTTCGTAAGAGATACCGTGGCCACGGAATATAAAGGGCGAGGAAGGAACATGAATGGGTTTTAGTCAGTAAAAGTCTGACACGTGCACTCCCTCCCGCTCCGACCAGAGTGGGAGGAGTCATTTGATGATTTCCCATCCGGAAAAAAAAATCATTACGGGAGCAAAACCTATTTATATAAAATCAAGGAATTATTATTACAACTACATTATTTTTCCAAAATACCCGGTAAAAGTTTACCTCAAAGCTGGATAGATGGCGGTGAGATCGAATTGAATCGCGCTATGGTTTCGTTACCGCGCGAGGGTTATAAGACTTGAGGGGATGTGCAACGTGAGCAAGGCTACATTCCTTGATTATTTCTCATATACCATATTTTTTGGCAACCCCTCTCACGAATGTGATGGGTATTATAAACAAAGGGTGGATTTATATAGGTTCTGGCTGTCATTTTGTAATTAAGAAATTATTATGCTAGGTTGTGCATTCATACATAAATATTTTGTTTAAATTCTTGCTGCAGGTGCTGAAAACCTCAAACGGCGCAAATACAATAATTTAATTGGTAATTATCTGTTTGAGCCGTTTGGGGTTGAAACACTAGGGCCATGGGGTCCAAGTGCCCACCTAGTATTTCGGGAAATCGCCAAACGGTTGGTCGACTCTTCACGTGACCAGAGGGCGGGACTATTTTTTGGCCAAAGAATCAGCATTGCCATCGAACGTGGCAATGCTGCCAGCCTTCTGGGCACTTTTCCTGTTGGCAGCGATGTGGACGAATTTTTCGATGCCCTGTAACCCTTTTTTGATATTTGTACATATTTTTTCTTTCTATTATAATGTTAGTGTGTATATATTGTAAATAATGATTACTCTAATAAATAAAATCATATAATTCGTCTAAATCAGCAAAATGTTAAACAATTTATTGTAAGATTTTCAAAATCATAAAATTGAAAAGGAAGAAATTTCGAAGATATCTTAGGTAAAATAAAAATTAAAAAAAATGCGGGTCAGACGTCCTTGTGGACTGCTTATAGAAGTTAAAACTAAGTAATCTATAACTGAGGGCCTACTCCCTAACGTTTCCTCCGTATTTTCGGATCTATCCGCGTCTCTCACTCACACTCATCTGCAGACGTGCGCGAGAGAGACGGATAGATCCGAATAAAAGGACGAAGCGTTAGGGAGTAGGGCCTCTGGTACGGGTTGTGCTCCGCTATATTGTGGTGCTACGCCGTAGCGGATCGCTCACGAGTGCTACGAAGCGTTCGGTGACGGTCACGCGACATACATGATTGCCTCGCAAAGCAGATTGCGTCGACGCCGATGTTTATAGCGCCGCTAGTCCGCCACATGGCGCTGATCGCCATCATATTCTCCGGAGTAAGTTCCCGGTGAAATTCAGTTCATCATTTTCATTCTGTTGCCCTTATCCTAATTGGAGTAGGCGCAGCATGTCTTCTTTTTCCATCCTTCTCTATTAATCGTAATCTCATCAGACACGTCCTTTCTAGCCATAAATGATCCTTTACACAGTCCATCCGTTGTTGCTCTGGTCTTCCTCTACTCAAATAGCCATATACATTTATACAAACATTTTTCCCATTCCTCCACATCACATGCCCTTAACATGATAACCAATTACCACACAATTTCAGACTTCTTCTTATTTACTTACTCATTCCTTGTTTTATCCATTCGTATTACACCATTCATCCCCCTGAGCATTCTCATCTGGGTCACATGGCCTTTCATTCATCCCTTTTGCCACCCAATATTTTGAAATTGTGTAATTCTTCAGTTATTCTTATAATTAAACAAGCAAAACTGTGGGAAGAAGCCGTACGACGAATGATGACGTGGTTATGGCTACAATAGAGAAGTTTTCCAAGAGTTGAGAAATATTTTCACCGAACAGCGGTAACCTAAACACGGCAGAAATAAAAACACATGTTTGTTTGTTTGTCCCCGATGCCTTCTAATTTACAAGAAGAAACGTAGAAGAAAAAAGTGTATTTTTTGTGTTTTTTTTTGTGTGTGTTTTCTTGTGGTATCGACCACAAGACTAAGTACAACAAGTTAAGGGATGATAGCTAAAAGTATTTAAAACTGTAGCGCAGCTAACAACGCCTCTCACCAGATACAGAATGGAAAGCTGTTGCTATGCAAAAAGTGCTTAGTAGGTAATTAAGCTAATTTAGATTTGGTTTATAAGATAATAAAGTACTAGTTAGACAGATGATCTGGTGAGGGCTGCGGGAATCCGCTGGATGCGAATCGCACGGGACCGGTCAATGTGGCGACACTTGAGGGAGGTCTATGTCCAGCTGTGGACGTCTTTCGGCTGAAATGATGATGATAAAAAACACATTTCATGTAGGGTGTACACAAACAATGGCTAACCTCCTGTCCTGGTCTATTTGCGGTTCCACATGCACTTTGAGGGACCTGTGCGAGGCCGCCGGTGGCAGAGTTCTGGTCAAAACTAATTTACTTAATTAAAAAAAGGGAAAATCCTCGACACAACGAAGAAGAAGAACAAGCAGTCTTAACCCTAAAAGCAACAACCACTGGATGGATTTCAGGAAGAGGAGAGTACAGCAGGTATCGAATAGATCGCAATCTATTCTATACATATAATAAACTAGCGGACGTCACGCGGTTTCACCCGCGTAATTCCCGTTCCCGTGGGAGTACGGGGATAAAATATATCCTATGTTACTCGTGGATAATGTAGCTTTCGAATGGTGAAAGAGTTTTTAAAAACGGTCCAGTAGTTTTTAAGCCTATTCATTACAACCAAACAAACAAAGTTTTCCTCTTTATAATATTAGTGTAGAAAAGTAAAAAAACTGTGTCTGTACATTGAATAGGTATATTTAAAAAAAAACAATTGAGGGGGGTTTAGAAACAGTAATAGAGCATGAATCCACAAAAAAAAGTCTGTCTGTTTGTCTGATTGTTTGTACACGCTAATCTTCGGAACTACTAGACGGATTTGAATGTTTTTTGTTGTATACATAGATATTAAGTCTAGGCAACATATGAATATAATTTATCTTGGAAATTTTAAGAACCGCAACAGACCAGCTTTAGTTAGGCTGGTAGAGGAAAAATGACACCACAGCAAAAATTGTTCCACGTGATGAGTATTTTCTGCTGAGAGAATAAATTTGAAGATCTGGGACACCTGTTGTGGAACTCCAAGAGCCCAGCTACACCATAACACACATTAAAATGACGTCTGCGCCAAAGTTGTTCAATCTGATGAGCACTCTCTGTTGACTTATAAAAAATCGAAGATCAGAAACATCTGATGTGGAAATTATTGCAAAGCTATCACTAATTTCACTGTATAATTATAAAATAACATAAAGAGGTACTTCCAGTATCTCCACGCGGTGAAGGCGGTAACAGTTTAGGACTAATTTTCGATGACGATGGTGTATCATTGAAAGACTCTACTGGCCAAAACTTCCATTGATTATTTTATTTCATCGAATAAATATGCCTTCAGGCTTATGTTATTTGAGTGTTTAATTTCCTTTTCCATTTATCTTCGTGACTCGGTAGCCTACCCGGTAACGCAGGGGAGCAGTCACTTAGATTTTAATTGATCAGGTATCTTTACAACAAAGCTATAACCATGCCTAGAAAGAGGTAAAATCTTTCCCAATGTGAGCTAAAAGATTGAGGATCGTAAGATCCCAAGAATCTACCGAAGAGCGCCAGGAGAGACTTGATGCTGTTTGAGAACATCAGGCTGCAACTTGCTCCGTGGAAACCTTTCCGGATCGCGAAGCATGCCTTCGATCTCAGCGTATTTACCCATCTATATCCTGGTCTCTAGAGACCAGTGACGAATAGATGCGTGACTGACCGCTGATCGTGAATGTCATTGTCTCGCGAGTCGGAGACGTTCATGGATAGAGAATTGCGCTTGAGTTCTCAGCGTATCTACGCATCTGCTTCTAGGTCCCTAGAGACAAGTGCGGAACGTGATGCGCGACTGTCCGCTGATCGTGAGCGACATGCATTGTCTCGCGAATCGGAAACGATTTCCGATAGAGAATCACGCTTGAGTTCTCAGCGTTATCGCACATATACTAACAGGTCTTTTGAAACGAGTGATTAACGTGATGCGCGACTAACTGCTGCTCGAGATTATGATGCATTGTCCCGAACACACACACAACAAAATATTCATAATCAGTTAGAAAGTGAGAGAGAAAGAAGAAGTGCGCGATATCATCTGAAGAATCGGATGTGTCTCAAGATATGCTCGTAGGGCTTGGCGACCTTCCTTGGGTTGATAAGGAACGGAGCGTATTTACATATACTCCTATGGTTGAATACGCCACATATTCCGCCATCGGAGGTATGGTTTAAAATTGTACTTTTTGTGAAGAAAGAAAAAGTTGTTCAGTTTGATAGTCTGTAGCACACCCTTTCATATGACTATACCCTTTTTTTTTTTTTTTAAGGATGGGAAATCATCAAATGACCCCCCCCCACTCTGGGCGGAGCGGGAGGGAGTGTCAGACTCTTACTGACTAAAAACCATCCATGTTCCTTCCTCGCCTTTTACTTTCCGGGGCCGCGGTATCTCTTTCGAACAGGCCCGCAACCCCGGCAGGCTTCGGCCCTTGCGGGCCCCTCTCCTTTTGCTGACATCTCTTTGAGGCGCGCGTGGAACACGAACGCGCCGTCGACACGACCTGTCGTCGTCGTTAGACGGCCGGACGGCTAGCTAGCCCATAGCCAGCCGTCCACAGGCCCGCATCTACGGTGGCCGGTAGCCACCACGTGGCCCCCGACGCCCGTTGCGTCTCCCGCGGCGGCCGGGAAGAGAGGATCTCTCCCTCTCTCGTTCCGCCACCTCCTTCGCTAGCATGACTGCTTCGCAGAAGGAGGCGACGGCTTCCCATTCCGTCTCGCTCCGGACCGCGATTGAACCAGGGCCGGACGCGAGAGGTCGCCGCCGCCGATCGCCGCCACGAGGACACGGCGGAGGTCCACCCACGCAGGGCAGACTTCCACCGTGTGCTCCACCGTGTCCTCCGGTCGATCCTCGCAGTGGAGACACCCGGGATGACTATACCCTTTCTGTTACAGTTTGTATAGACGGCCTAATCGTGGATCTCAGCAATATGCGGGTGGGATGCAGCGTCCAAGGTGCAAAAATAAACAGTATCAGCTACGCTGATGACATGGCGTTGCTGGCGCCGACGGCAGCTGCGATAAATTAAATGCTTCGGGTCTGTCAGGCGTATGTTGCCTTACACGGACTTGTGTATAACGTTAAGAAGTGTGAATACATTGTCTTGTTTTTTTTGTTCAACGGCTTGAACGTCTTGAAGGTCAAAAGAGTGACAACCATTCAAATATCTAGGGTATTTTCTCACGGACAATGTTAATATTGAAAGAGAACGTAGGGCACTGGGCGGTCCGGTGTTACATGTTGGCCCGAAGATACGCTGGGTGTAGCAGTTTAGTAAAAGCAACACTGTTTAAGGCATATTGCCATTGTTTTTACACGGGTAATCTTTGGGTCAACTATACCAAATGAATATTGAATGACTTACGCGTACAATACAATAATATTTTTAGGATTCGTGTGCAGCGCTTCTGCTATGTTCGCACAAAACCGAACTATTCCGATATAACCGAAAATTCGTAAGAAAAAGGCGTCGCTGTTGTTAAGGTTGTGGGCGAGTGGCAACAGCATCCTAAAAACTATGGCGGAAAGTATCGACTCTCTGATTTTAGTAATCAGAGAGTTATTTGTCCGAAAGTAATTTGTCCGAAAAATAAAGAAAATTATTATTATTACAAAACGTCTGTAACGATGCCTAACCTGTCGTAGATTCCCAATCATTAGAGCAATTACGTAAGACCCACGTAATCCCTATAAAGGGGGATTTAAACATAATTGGGCGAGCCATCTGCCAGTGTAACAAAAATAAAATATTGGTAATATAATTAATGAGTCGGGTCTGAGATCGTTTCTGCGAGTATGAAACCGTTCACCTCGCGAGCGAAGCCGTAGCTAGAAGCTTGTGAATGAAAAGAAGGAGGAAAACGACAACCTACGCTGAAAAGCTCCAGTCTCCGCTTGTCCGATAAGTTCGCCACTTCTCAAAGGTATCGGAGTCGATCAACACATCAACACTGACTCGACCAGGGACACAACGCGGTGAGTTTGTTTTCTTTTTTATTAATATTTATTTGTTAATATTTATTTATTTAAACTTCACGTACGATAGTAGTACATAGGCGGACTTAATGCCACAAGGCATTCTCTACCTTTGAGTTAAATATGTCGATAAATGATAGGGTAGGTACTAAATAATATCTAAAAATATACTTCTTGTTTTCGATTTTTTTTACACTCGAATATTTTGTTTTCTGTTCTCTTTAAAATATTGTTTAGTAAGAAGTTATTTGTTAAGATGTAATCTAATATTAATTATGAGACAGTATATAGGTTAGGTTTTAATAAGGCGTATTATCAGTTCTGCTCATGTAATAAACCGGCAAAGATTTATGAAAGACATGTGTTTCCTACGAATAAAATCTTAGAAATGTGGCGGAATGTCGAGTCATCTATGTTTTTTTTATTTGACCAAGGGTTATAATATTACTAGCTCGATATAATTTAAATTATCTTAACCTGATTTGATTGATTGCAAAATTGCCCTGCTCTTGATCTCGATCACACCTGATGGAAAGCTATGGATTTATGGTCTAAGTTTTTTGGCTCTAGGATAAAATGATGACATTTTTTCATACCTTCTGATAAAAGCTTTTTAAATGCAATTAATTCTATAGTCTGAAGAGAGCTATCGATTTTATTTAAATAATATCTAATCTGTGGACTAAATTAGGCTGATTTGCACTGCTGATTATTTTCCCAAATCTTTGATAATACTGTTGTAAGTAATTCTCCTTCCCTTTATCACAATTTAATTTATGGCGTGGGTGCATCAGGAATATGGTACTTCCATACTTCTCCACGCGAAGAAAGGACGTGGTGCCTTTCTTTATTTGGTTTTTTTTTCTTCCACACAGACCATGCATCATTTCTTTAGCCCACCCTACTCTTACTTTATTAGTCATTAGTCATTTATTCATTAACAAATAATTGTATCTGAATTTAAACACAAAAATAACACAAGTACAGTAAGACAATTAGGCACAATTTATTAAACAAATTAAAGTAAATTAAATTTGATTTCCCTAAATTCAAACATAAACCGGCAATTTAAAAATAATCAGTTTACAATTCATCGATATGTCGACATGTAAATAAAGCAATAATAACATTCAAAATAACAACAATAGAATAAGTAATAAGATATTAAATTGATAGATTGATTAAGTCAATTAATAATACTAATATTACATTTAAAGTTAGATCAATACATCAAGATGAACAAACTCCATTGAAATTAAACATGGTTTTTTTTCAATAAATATAAATTACAATTCAATAAAATTACAGCTCTTGTACCGAATATAGACACTTATTCAACAGGAATTCCTTTAGTTTTATTTTGAAGGTGCTACTGACAGCAATTTTTATGTCCAAGGGTAACCTGTTGAATAATTTTACGGACTGGTATCGTGGACTTTGTTTAACAATTCCAAAGTTATGACTTGTTACGTTTTTATTCTTCAAGTCCAGTCTACGGGTGACTTCTCTTATGTGCCGTTCTTCTACTGTCTCATAGTTTTGAATGTATTTGGCCATATTGCTTAAAAGTACCAGTACATAGAGACTTGGTCAGTATTGTGTCAGTACTTTCAGTTCAAGGCTTGACTTGTCCTTATAACCAAATCAAATTGAAACAAAAGTAATTTACCTATCCAAATAAGGCTAATAGTCAACACTTTTTGAACGCCAAAGATTACAAGAGACTGCCACCAAAGCGCCTACCCTTCGCCACTTTCTAGTGTTGCAGCTAGAAAACAGAAGTGGTGTAACAGACATCCTTGGAATACACCTATCTGTTAGGTTAGAAGGACCAGATAATACTGTGTAATATAATATCAACTAAGCATACATTACCTACATAAAATTATTGCCACATGTCAGCTAGCAGGCAGGCATGTAATAAAAAATATATACTCAAGCATAAACAAAGGCGTGTATAGCGTCCCCGTTTGTTTACACGTGTAACATGAGATTATACATAACATAATTATTTCTATTCATGGCTTCAGTCTATTTATTGTTGGCCCCTAGGCACGCCACTATAGCCATCCACATTTATACTCAAAACTTGCTTTATATTTACGTCTTTACTACATGTCAACCGATTTCACACAACTTTTTTGTCATTGGTCAATTTCAGAAGGAAGTATGAAAGTGCACCGATAAAAAAAAAGTTCTTTGTATTTATGACCTATCTGCGACAAAGCAAATCAATATTAAACATTGAAATTAAATTTGAATGCCAGCTAGATTTAAAAATACCCCTTTCCACTTCTCTTGCTCTTAAATGCTCTATGTTGTACTAAATTGGCCATTTTTCTCGCACTCAAAGTGAAAAGTACAGTTGCACCTCGAGACGTAACGCTATTTTAATATACCCTCGGTTTCATTAACTCCCTCACACGCTCGGGAGTCAAACCACCTCTAGTGTATTATGGCTTCGTTTAGTCCCTCGATATAAAATATACTATTGCATATACTCCACCACTCTTGTATGTACATGAAGTTAAATCTATATGTCACCGTAAAAGTGTCAAATACGTTATATTGTAATATCTCTAGCGATATTTTAAAAACTCGAAATATTGTCAAATGAACATACTCCTTACTACAAAACGCATAATTTTTCGTGAAATTAATGCATGCGATGGTAGCCAACTCACGCGGTGTGTAGGGAAGGTGGGGTCCCCCTTGCCCAGTGGTACAACTCTCATGAAAAGATATTTTACCATTCCTGAGAAGTACCAATTATTATAACCTAACCTTTAAACACTTTATATTCCCCTAAAAAGCGTAGTCGACGGAGCCCCCTATTTCCGAGTGCCGGGTTTAAAAGAACCTAACTAACCTAACGGGGGGCTGCCCCAAGTGACGATTATGGGGGCAGAGATACTTCCGTATGTTCAGTTGACAATAATTCCAGAGTTTACAATATCGCTAGAGAGAAACACGTAATATTGTAATATAATGTATTTGACAATTTTACGGTGACATATAATAAAATCGTTGAGCCCACGTAAAAACTGCTGGATGGATTTGGATTTTGAAAACTTCACTAATCTACACTCAGAATAACATTTAGGCTATAGAAATTATGAAAATTTTTGGAAAAAGGGGGTGAAAGCTCGAATGAAAAAAAAAAATGTTCTAGATTCATGAAAGTCATAGTAAATACTTATCATTTGAAAAAAAAAATCATCCAGAGACGTAAAAAAGAGGGTTTTGTGATTAAAATTAATTAACTTCATACACCTATATGTATAATAAAATCCAACGAATTGGAAACCTTCAAAAGTAGCTGTAAAAACTTCAAATCTAATACAGGTAAATATATTTTCTCAATTTTCTTGAAATTTGATTTTTGAAGTGAATACGCCCAAAATAGCGGAACTCAAGAAAATCGGCTTTCCTCGGTACAAGTACTTGGTAATACAGGGTTGAAACGGTAAACAGGGCAGTAAGGGGAGCTACTTTAACCGTTGAAAAAATCCATCCTATATAATATACTAGCTGACTCGCGCAACTTCGTCTGCGTCTCTTAATTTGAGATTTAAACTATCCTATCTCTCAAGTTGGATCGAACTGCACATGGTGTGCGAATTTTATTATAATCGGTTAAGTGGTTTAGGAGTCCATTGAGGACAAACATTGTGACACGAGATTTATATATATTAAGATTACAAATAAAATAATACTACGAAGAAAATGTAGTCTATACGAATTTACATAAGACATAAAGCCGGAAAAGTTACAAATACATTACAAACGAGTACAAATCTTACTATCTACAAATAAAAAATGCTTTGTCCTGAAGGACTGTCTGATGGATCAACGCACAGCCTAAACCGCAGATTGTAGAAACCTGAAACTAGGAGGGTGTATTTTTTGTGTGACGTAGGCATACGATAAGAAAGTATTTTCATTATACCCACAGAAATATTAAAAACAGTTGCAATCAACAATATTAACAGAATTGATGGACACGTTTCGTAATGCATTGAAATTCATCCCCTAACGGAGTTAAAAAGGGGTAGAAAGTTATTTTGGCGGTGATTTGTTTCGAATTTGATATCAATACTCCTTAGAGATTTGAAATAAACTACATGTTATTTTGATACATGTTTCAAAACCCAATTCGATTTTACTCCAAAAATGTTGAACTCACATAAAAATTTGGTGCAAAATTGCAAATACTCTTTCAAATTGGAATGTCTCGAAAGTCACCGTAAATATTAATACCGCATTTGAAGGTTTCTAAGCTTTGAAGAGGTTGTGCACTTTAAGACACGGCGTCATAGCGTAGGGACGTAGAGTTCGAAATATTAAATTGTAAGAGGTCCGCAACAGTTTACGGCATGTATATCGTGTTGCGGCTCATTTCATGCACCTTGATGAGAACTGCAGACCTAGCTGGAGTATGACTGTCATCGAGTGTCTAAGTATGAAGATGTAAAGCTATCAATAGAAGCTCTTAAAGCTGTTTTTGTAAACATGGTAATTTATTCTTATCCAAATAAATACGTTGTTAATCACAAGTATTTGATTTTGAACAAAATTTGCCCTTGGGTACGTAAAATGATTTCAATGATTATCTTAAGAGATACACCGTTTTAAATAACTCCGCAGCAAAATAATGATCATGTATCGGGCGCGTGCATTTTCATTATGCGGCAGGATGTGTGTGTATGTGCTCTCTGAAAATTGTATTATAGGTAACGACTGTCAAAATCTACAAATGACAGCCGTTCGACGCACGGAGGAAACTCGATTTAATAATATAGCTGGACATGACACACAGCGCCGTCTAGTACCACATTAAGCAAGGCTTGTGTTGTGGACACCAGATAGTTGATATACTACAGATATACTTTTTGTTTGTAAATAAGTACTTAAACCCCAAAGAATTGCTAAACTTCAGTGGCAGTGGGCAGGGCACATTGCTCGCAGAACGGATGGCCGTTGGGGCCGAAAAATAATGGAGTAGCGACCGCGAACCGGAAGACGATGCGTTGGAAGACCTCCTACTAGGTGGACCGATGACCTGGTGAAGGTTGCGGGAAGGTTGGTGGATGAGAGTCGCAAGGGACCGGTCAATGTGGCGACACTTGGAGGAGGCCCGTGTCCAGCAGTAGGCGTCTTTCGGCTGAGATGAAATACTTAAACGTATTATACATATAAATCCATGACTTGGAAACAAATCTCCATGCTCATGACACAAACACTTGCTCCTACCGGGATTCGAAGTCAGGACCCTACAAACGTAAGGTAGCCTCACTACAGCTACGCCATTCTGGTCGTCTAAGATAAGTAAGGGTGGTCACCCATCCGTAGACCAACCTAGGCAAGCACGGCTTAAACTAAACATCGGCCCGGGCGGCTGTTATTTGCTAATTTTCCTGTACAATCCATAATTACACCAAGGTCAGGTACCCCGGACGTACGTACGACGGAGGCACGTGTTTGCCTCTGAGACGTAACATTATTTTGTTTCATCACCCTCCCCTATTTATATTGTTTCCGTTTCAAATTAGAAGAGTTTCAAACACTTCCCGTTATTTGCTTTCCTCGTGACTAATACGTTAAAGGTTCAAGAATAGTCAGTGATTTTTTGAAAGGAGGTTTAATTCTAAGTTATCTTAGTAAATACATAGTTACAGTTCTTTCCTTGGTTTGGCAAATTCATGCTCTTGTCCCGTTCTACTTGGTGTCGGCTCAACACGTTTTTTCTTCCACTCTTTCATATTTGTCTTTCCCTTACATATCATTCCTCCTTATACCCATCCATCTTTTCTTAGGTCTTTCTCTCCTCTTCCAACATTAATATTCATCTCTTAAAAATAAAATGTTAGATGTAGCATGTAAAATATTGGGACTTCATCATCATCATCAGCAGACTATTAATGTTCCCACTGCTGGGACGCAAGCCTGTATGAGAGGGAATGGGCTAAACGGTGAAGAAAAACATGCGTGAGGCAACCGAGATGTCCTAGAACCAAAAAAACATGTACGTTTGCCTGGCTCGGCCCCACAGAATCTGCCTTTTAGGTGTTCACCAATGCAATGTACTCGCCTCTAGGAGTATATGTACCGGTTTCTTTTTCAATGTACCTCTGTACTTTTGAAGAAATTTGCAAAATAAGGGGGCCGTGCTGAAAACGTTTGGCTGGCACGGCCCTCTTTTATTGCGTGTAACTTGAAAAACATAACGCGCATTAAAAAGTTTCTTAATCTCAAGGAATGTGCTCTGTTGACGCGTTATATGTACCGCAACGGATATTCTGAATTCGTAATAACAAAAAATTTACAGATGTTTATAGGGGGCCGTGCTGAAAAATAAATAATTGAGGAAATCTCCAAAGAAGACAAATAACCTGAGCCAAAAACTATTAAAACATAATTAATGGGTGGCAAGTAACATATGTACCGCATTGGTTTCTCATAAAACTTGCTAAATTTGATAAATAAACCAATGTTAGTTAATTCAGCACGGCCCTCTTCATACGCCTATATCTTTTAAAATATGACATGTTTGCTTACAAAATTCGACTTCCTGAATCATCTAAAGAAGTTCATTCGTTCCAAATAAGTTGCGATACTGCTGTATTGGTACTATAGAAGATAAATTGGATCGAAAATATCATACATTACAACGAATGGGGTGACCATGAATCTACGTGAAAAAAAAAGGATTAAGGAACTGCTGATATATTGAGTAAATCTATACTTAATATTTACGAATATTTACGTACGTCTGAAGAAATACTATTTATTTGTTAAATTATGCACTTGCTTATTACGTTCCTTAACTTTAAGATAGAAAATATTAATTGGACAGGGATTATTTTTTAATAAAATACATATTTACTGCGTGGGAAGAGGCACAAGATGCCATAGGAATCTTTTGTGACCTTTCGAAGGCATTTGATTTCGGAAATCCCGAAACCCTGATCTTGAAACTTGAGCATTACGGTTTAGGTAAACTTGCGCTTAGTTTAGTAAAGTTGTATTTGAATGATAGACAGCAGAAAGTACAAATAAATGGTGTCAATTCAATGGGTTTAAAAGTAAAAATGGGTGTACCACAAGGTTCGATTCTGGGTCCATTCCTCTACTACTAAATGAGGAAAAAGCTAAGTGCATTCGATTTGCCCTACCAAATATCAAAAGTAGTGATTGTGACATAATGTTGAATCAAGAGAAAACAGTTTTCTTGGGAATTGCGCTCGATTCAAAGCTACAATGGGTCCTCATTTAACATCTCTTGCAGGACGGCTGAGCTCAGCAGCATATGCTGTTAGAAAGATCCGTCAATTTACTGATATTGATACCGCGAGGCTAGTCTATTTTAGTCATTTTCATAGTATTATGTCATACGGTATTTTACTATGGGGACATGCGGCAGACATCGGGTATATATTCATTCTGCAGAAAAGAGCCATCAGAGCCATATACGAATACGTAGACGCGATTCTCTGAGAGAACTGTTTAAGGAAATTAATATCTTGACAATACCTTGCCAATACATCTATGAAAACAACATGTATGTTAGGAAACATCTGCATTTATTCATTAAAAGAGGTGACAGACACCACTATAATACTAGAAATAGGGACCAACTCGTTCAGCAGGCAGGTTTCAAGCTTGCTAAAGTAGATTCATCTTTCATGGGGTACTGTTTAAAATGTTACAATAAAATACCTCCTCACAGTCACAACTGAATGACACGAAAAAATCTTGTATGAAACGCATAATTGATTCCCATGTTAAGTTATTGTGGAAGCTGCGGAAGATTGTAAAATAATATTATGTAATTGCATAGCACATTTGTGTGAGTTATATGTACTGTAAAGCCACCACTTACATTTAGTTATCTTTTTTTTCACTTGAATATGCCGTGAATGTCATACAATGTATTGTAATATTAATATTATTTTAATGTAAGGTTTAGTCAATTTTGATTTGTTGGAAACGTTTCTGTTCTATTAAACCTTTTAAGCTATGTAATCTTTCTCTTTGAAATATTAAGTATAGATTTACTCAATAAATCAGCAGGTCTTTAATCCTGTTTTTTTTTCACGTAGATACATGGTCACCCCATTCGTTGTAATGTATGATATTTTCGATCCAATTTATCTTCTATAGTACCAATACAGCAGTATCGCAACTTATTTGGAATGAATGAACTTCTTTAGATGATTCAGGAAGTCGAATTTTGTAAGCAAACATGTCATATTTTAAAAGATATAGGCGTATGAAGAGGGCCGTGCTGAATTAACTAACATTGGTTTATTTATCAAATTTAGCAAGTTTTATGAGAAACCAATGCGGTACATATGTTACTTGCCACCCATTAATTATGTTTTAATAGTTTTTGGCTCAGGTTATTTGTCTTCTTTGGAGATTTCCTCAATTATTTATTTTTCAGCACGGCCCCCTATAAACATCTGTATATTTTTTGTTATTACGAATTCAGAATATCCGTTGCGGTACATATAACGCGTCAACAGAGCACATTCCTTGAGATTAAGAAACTTTTTAATGCGCGTTATGTTTTTCAAGTTACACGCAATAAAAGAGGGCCGTGCCAGCCAAACGTTTTCAGCACGGCCCCCTTATTTTGCAAATTTCTTCAAAAGTACAGAGGTACATTGAAAAAGAAACCGGTACATATACTCCTAGAGGCGAGTACATTGCATTGGTGAACACCTAAAAGGCAGATTCTGTGGGGCCGAGCCAGGCAAACGTACATAAAAAAAACGAAGACATGTTACATCCACCAATCTAGGCCCGCCTGGTTGATTGGTACTTAGGCGGACTTTATACCAAAAGACATCCTCTACCAGTTAACCTTTGAGTTAAAAAGGACAACGTTGTGTCATAGTAAATGATAAATGATCTTTACTTAGCAAATTCTTTTTCACAAACACTTTTACACGTCTTTATTTTTTGATCTAGATGGGGCCGGTGTTTCGTACCTGACTACTCTGAGAAATAACAAACTCAGAGGTCATAGTCTCTTTTAAAGTCCA
The DNA here is from genome assembly GCA_916618015.1 of Xestia c-nigrum. Classification (NCBI taxonomy): domain Eukaryota; kingdom Metazoa; phylum Arthropoda; class Insecta; order Lepidoptera; family Noctuidae; genus Xestia; species Xestia c-nigrum. The sequence goes on from OU745248.1 coordinate 12,231,755, forward strand.
GACAATCTTGTTCAACTCACATGAGAACTATGCAGATTAGAGTATAGAATCATCATCTTCCGGGATTGCCCCGTACTGTTACTTAGGGCCGTCGAAACACGTGTTGTTTTCCATACTCCTCAGTCAACCAACAAGCTAACATATCATCATCATCATCAGCCTATAATGTTCCCACTGCGGGTACACGGCCTCCTCTCAATCAGAGCTAACATATACTCCTTATTTTTTCATATCTTTGATCACACATTAATACATCCATCGTTTCCTTGATCTAAAAATAATGACATATTTTTGAAAATACACACACACATACATAGTTCCGATACTTATGTTACACATCTATATAAATAAAAATGAATTGTTGTTCGTTAGTCTGATTAAAACTCGAGAACGGCTGGGCCGATTGAGCTGACTTTGGTTTTAAAATGTTTGTCGTAGTCCAGGGAAGGTTTAAACGGTGAGAAGTAGACAGGTAGGTAGGTAGGTAGTAGGTAGGTAGGAAAAAATGCATTGCAACGCATGCCGGGTACAGCTAGTCTATATAAATAAAAATGAATTGTTGTTCGTTAGTCTGATTAAAACTCGAGAACGGCTGGGCCGATTGAGCTGACTTTGGTTTTAAAATGTTTGTCGTAGTCCAGGGAAGGTTTAAACGGTGAGAAGTAGACAGGTAGGTAGGTAGGTAGTAGGTAGGTAGGAAAAAATGCATTGCAACGCATGCCGGGTACAGCTAGTTTTCAAATAAAATTGATTTAATTTCATTCATTACAATATTAGGTAAAAGAGTATAAATAACCTGTTCATGTATTCGTTGTTTGCTTTGTGTCATTCTAATTGAGATCATAGCAGCATGCTACGACTTACGACATTCAAAGAAAAAAGAAAAACAAAAGAAAGATAAAAGAATATTGTTTTGGTTTGACACGGCTTTCGAAAAATGATCATGAAAAAATCTTGTACGTAAATTATTCGACGTTGAAGTTGCTATTTAGCTATAATCGTAGCCTGTCTAATAACACTTTTACCCTCCGCGAATCTGACAAAACATAAGAAAACAATCGCCATTATTATCTCGGCTGCTAAGCTACCTGGCTTAAAAATGGTTGACTTACAATTTTCATGTTAATATCTCTACATGAGATTACAAGATGTTTTTGAATGCCCTTTTGCAACAAAACATTCAATATTTAGCGATTCGAATTGATGAGATATCTAAAGTCTGAGAATAGATATAATTTGTTTTAATTTAACTGTTTTTTGTTTCTAATATAATCGAATTTTAAGTTCTATATGTTTTATCAAGGAAGTTTACGAGCAGTCGCTCAAACTATTTCTTACGATATTAGATTGGCTTTAATTAAAAAAAAGCCTACTTTTAAACGAAATATTCTATCTAAATAAACAAGTTAATAATAACCCTAAAACTAAAACCAACACCACAAGCTTCTACAACAAAAATGGAAAAGAACTTGACTTAAGAAAACTTTATTAGTAATCATAAGGTATTGCTAATATTCTTTCCCTTTTAATTAGTCAAAAATGCACCTGAAATTTCAACAAGCATCTCACATACACACTATCATGTCAGCAATGGTTGAAGTGAACAAAGAAAACTTTTACATCTCCATACTAATGAAGGCTACATGAAGTCAGTCGTGAAGTTGCATATTATTGATGAATTGCTTTCCTATTTTCCCAGGTTCGAAGGCGAGCTAAAAATAGCATCTGTGGGGTGGGCAGAGACGTGCTGCGCATAACAGCAATTGGTCATACACCTATCGATCGAAATAAGCGCATGCGATATTTAGTTGTCTGCGGATCCCATTCAGTGCAACGTTCCGGAGGCGAAAAAATCAAAAATGAAGGTCTGTGCTGTGATTACTTGCAAATACTGCCTGGAGGAGCGTGATGGAGAAGCTGAGGGAGTAGCCTTTCATCCGTAAGTAGAAATTCTTCATTTAACTTAAAAAAAACAGCCTGAAAGTTACGATTCACCTTTCTCGGCGACCATTAATCTGTTGCATTGCGATAGCTATACATTGCCGTTGATGTTCGCTCTCGACGTTCCTCGCGCTATCACAAAGGGCAGTGTATCACGCTGAGAGCGATAGCGACGTGAACTCGAGGCACGTCCCATGGTGAGGGTCGAAGGCTAGAGGTGCCCCCATCATATATTTATGAAGAAACTATCGATAAAGACAACGTATTGTGTTCTATTAAAAGTGTTTCTTGTGATTTGTGCTGTAGTGCGATGTTTTAGCATGTTTTATGCGAATTTTGCAAACAAAGGATCTGTAATAGTTGTGAGACGCCATATTTCGTAATATTTTTAGGTTATAGTGAATGTAGGTCATTCAAAGTTAAAATATCAAACTGATTAGTGTGGTTTTGAATTTGGAATCAGCGTCAAAGCATTCTTTTCCGTGCAATAGAACGATCTGGCAGTTCAAGTGTTCTTCTTTGTTTAAAATCGTGAGTTGCTACCTATTAAATTTTGGAGAAAAAAATTGACCTACAGAACAAAGAGATCTCGTCTGCGCAGGCTCGTATCGAAATCTACTTTTAGACAAATATGGCGACATTGGCTTCGATCGCTATATTTTCAAATTATTTTAACTCTTCGTGAAATAAGGCCCACATTAATTGTGTAGGTGTATCGTTACACCTAAATTTGGCAAAGCTATAATTTACTCATCTTTACCAAATGTTGAACGGTATTGGTACGTGCTACGACTCGTAGCGCTGCGTAGTGCGTAGTTTTCGTAGCAAAGCTTCGTAGCGGAAGGCCTACGGTGCTACGAACCTACGCCATATGAAGACTGAAATAGCATAGAACGATTGGTTATGAGATAGTTTAAAAATTTACACTAAAATATAAACCATTGAGGATCGGTTATGTAACATATAGTTCCGTATGGGAACCGCGGTCACGAGATTTAGAGCCCAACGTATTCCTTTGTCTAACATAGTCGTTCTTGGCTATTGAAGACGGTACTATATACAAACAATGAAAAACAACAATTTTTAAACAATATTAGGTGACGATAACATTTATTTGTTACAGTTTCCCGAAAGACAAAGAGGTAAAAGCGAAGTGGATGGCTATGACAGGTCGCGATTTTGAGCCGTCGAATACCGACTACATTTGTGGTCGGCATTTTAGAGAAAGTGATTATATCGTAAAGAGGTCTGGAAAAAAGTATCTGAAGACATCTGCCATACCCTGCGAGTACGTCGTTTACCCTACCAGCTACTTTGTGAGTATTTTTTTTTAAATTAAGAAGTTTGGCATGTCCCACAACAGTGAAGACACGTGACCTCTACCAATCTGCTCTGGGTCTGCATGTCTGTTACAGCTCTAGGTCTGTGTCTTAGCAATGAGGTCTAATGATCTTACTAGCATATGCCCGCGGCTTCGTCCGCGTTCAGTTCAATAATAGGCATGACGATAGTATCAAAAAATTATAAATCTATTTAGTCAGATTATTGAAAAATAATGGACACGTATTTTTTCTTTTCGTAAATCAATGAGTATGATGATCAATCATCAAAACTAGGGAGTGGGAGCTCGTGACGTCAGAACTATGTAGTTAAATTTATACCGAGGTGTGACGTATTGGGAATTTTAAAAACGTCGTATCTTCGTCAATTTTGATTTACATAACAAAAGAAAAACTACGGGTCAAATATTTTTTAAGAATCTACCTGACTTTTTCTGATTCTTTTTCCATTCTACCTGAATTAGATTTTTTTTTGTCGTCTATCCTATTGTCCGACGGGATCAAACTACCGAGATGAAAAGTATCCTATGTGTTAATCCAGGTTATAAACTATCTGTGTGCGAAATTTCATTTAAATCCAGTCAGTAGTTTTTGCGTGAAAGAGAAATAAACATCCATACATTCTAGCAAACTTTCGTCGTATTATAATATTAAGTAGGATTATGTAGAAATCTGTATTAATAGATTTTAAATGATGGAACTTTTAAAGTCAGGTGAGTTATCTAGGTACTTAATTTTTTTTATAGTCAAAGACGTTCAAGGAAAGTGTGGAGTGGGCTGTCGTATTATGTGTGGGCTTCCAGGAAACCTCTGGGTTTCTTATTGTGAGTCAGGGTAAAAACCGGATAGGAAGAGCTCCAGACAAAATACCCACTAGCAATCGGCATCGTATGGCGTAATTCTTTTTGAAAAATTATGTTTTAATAAAGTGTTTACTTTTATATTGTATTTGTAATCGAATAAAAAGGGAAGCCTTAATTTTTGAGGATTTCTTTTAAGCATATTTATTTTTTGAAATAACACCTATGTCTAAAAATTTTTGGACATCAATCTGACGTACTAATTCCATTTTTTGATATCTTCCCATATTCCACACAAATTCTTCTCTATGTTTTAACTAGTCTACACAAAATCTCCAACGAAAACAATCATTGGCCATAAAAGTTAAATTTAAAATCACCCACGCCACAGAGGGCACATCTCTATTGGCAGACTCCGCTAGATACATCTACGTGAGTACTATAGTATGTCTGCTGTCTGGTCAATCCCTCGCAGTACCAGCACTGTGTGTCAATTGTAGAACGATGTGCCAACATTACGCGTTAATAGATGCACTGGTTTACTACTGTTCATGTGTTCTGTGTGTGATTTATTTCTCGTGTTTGTTTTGAGTGCTGTGTGAATAAGGTTAGTGCTGACAGTTCTTGTTCTACACCGTTATTTAATAGTCGTTTTAATTATTTAAAGGGCGGATGGTACTTGTGAAAATGAGCAACTTTTACTACTGCCTACATTTTTTCGAGATATATATGAAGCAGTTGTATTTTTTCTCGAGATTTCACAGTCGGTTTCATAGTAAAAGTTTTTAATTTTTCAAGAGCACTTGAAGTCATTAAACGACTAAAAAATAACGTTGTATAAGTAATGGTATATTTATTATAATTTAGGCGTGTAGAGGTAGGCATATCTGTGACGCAGAAATGCATGTGACTAAAATAGTGGTGGGATGGAGAGGGAGGAGAAAGCCAGAGAAAAGATGGATTCATTATGTGACATAAAAGAAAAGGGAGTAAATAAAAGCGTGACGTTTGACAGGGGAGAATGGAAAAAAAACGTGTTGCACCGACCTCAAGTAACATTGGACAAGGGAAAGTATATGTTAGTATGGTTAAGTAGGGTGTTGCTGTAATTATTGTTTTTGTTTTTTGAATTTATTATACTTCACATATTTATATTTGCTTGTTTACACTTTATTTATTTTTATTCTTATCCGTATCTGACCGTGGCATCACTCTGGGCTCTATCAGAATACCAGCGCTGAGACGTTATTTTTTAAATGTTACAGCACCATGCTGAGATAGGGGACTTTTCGTCTCGTACAGGACAAATTTTGTTTGTATGTTTTTAGGTTTTATACTTTTCTCATTATGTTACTTTTTATTTTGTTATAATTCAACCATTTTTTTTTATTTTGGTGTGTCCCTGACTAATGTTTTTTTCTTTCTTTCTTTTAAGTTAATTATAGGTAAACTTTTGCGGATTCTGGGCACGATGTTATGTTTATTGATATGAAACTCTTAAAAAAATACTCTTAAAGTATTAATATGCTGTTTCATTGTTTTTGTATGTCAATATAATCAATTATTTTAAACACAGACTAATTATTGACATTATTTGCACACTAACTCTATAATAAAAATATCTACTAGTATCAAGAAGGGTTACAGGACGTCAAAAAACTTTTTTGCAAAAAATAAAACCGACTTCAAAAAAAAACAAAAAAGTGAAAAATAACTTTAGCTTCTGAAGTCGGTGACCTTTGTTTGATTGCTTTAGTTTTTTTGCCACCGACTTCAGAAGCTAAAGTTATTTTTCACTTTTTTGTTTTTTTTTGAAGTCGGTTTTATTTTTTGCAAAAAAGTTTTTATTTTTCACTTTTAAGTGGTTCACATGTGCTTGATACATGGAAAGTGCATACCGTTACAATTGCAACAAGCCCAAACACGACTATGGTACATTGTCTCATTATGGAGTTCCGTGACTCTTGGCTTCATCATCAGATCTGATGGTAGAATGGTTCTTATCAAACGCAAATGCTTCACTTGTTGTAGAAAATACCAAAATCGCAACACGTTTTCATATAAAATCTGAAGAGTTCCCTCGATTTCGCCAAGATTCCATCATCAGATCACGGCTTGGTGGCTATGGGACCATTTGGAAAGAATACCCTTTCCAACAAAAAAAGAATTTTCCAAATCGGTTGGCAAGCGACGGAGTTATGCCCGAACAAACATAAAAAAAAAAATAAAAAAAAAAAATAGAAACATCCGAATTGAGAACCTCCTCCTTTTTTAGAAGTCGGTTAAAAAATTGTGCACATTGCTGTCAACAGGAATAGTGCCCAGAAGGCTGGCAGCATTGCCACGCTAGAATAAATAATAATAATAATAATAAATGTTTATTCAAACCCTTTTTACAATTGATCTTATTCTAAGAGTACATCAGTAGTGACTTAAAGTAGGAGATTAGACATTGGTTTACAATTTCGTTAGGTATCATTGCTAGGGCTTATATTATGCAAATCAAGTATAAGTATCCCTGACTCCGAAACTAAGCATAGCCTGTATCTTCAGAGCCAGTGGTTCCTTCTTGTGGTCTTTTCAGCCGTTACAATTTAAGTTGAACAGTAAACAAAAATGGAATAACATTTTTTTTTTCTTTTTTAATTTGAGATAAAAAAAAAAAAAAAAAAAAAATATCCAGCAAAGATGTAATAATAGTAAATGTAAAAGGGTTATCTACTAGGTACCGAGATGTTTTTATATTAAGAAGTGTATGAAAAAAGGTGGAAAAAAGGTGATTGCCATGGGTGTGCGTAAGTGTTCGTGTATGGGTGAGTGTGTTTGTGCGTTTGTGTGGGGGTGTATATAGTGTGAGTTTGTGTGGTTTGTGTAGGGGTGTTATGTGGAGCTGTGATCGAAGGTAACGTGTTACGAAATACGCGTGAGTAATTTTTCAGTTTCGTCGTATGTCAAATATAGCAAGTAATTAGTAACTTTTCTTTTTAGGTTAAATAAGTTTAACGTGTGTATATTTAAAGATTTGTTTAAGCTGTTGTATAATTTAGATGCTAAAAAAGAGCATTGTCGTGTCGCGAAGCTTGTTTTAATTTGAGCATATTTACAAATAGGTTTCCCGCTACGCACTGTTTTATTTTTAGCGTGTGGAATAGAGGCATGTTTCCTGAGTATTATGCGTAGGATGAAGAGTTTCCTAACAGAGAGACAATTGCAGTCTTTATATAGAGTTAGTGTTGGGTATCGACGAGGTTTGTGGGTCATAACTTTTAATAAAGCCCTTTGCGCTCTTTCGAGGCCCAACATCGCAGTTTTACCGGTGCCACCCCAAACGGGGATACAGTAAGAGAGAATAGACTGGCACAGGGCAAGGTATACCAGTCTCATCGTGTCCATATCGGCTACATCGCGAAGGTTTTTGAAAATGTAAATGAGACGCCTTAATCGGGTTTTTAATATTCCCAAATGCATGTGCCAGTCCAGTCTCTCATCTATGTGTACACCCAAGTATTTGGTATAGGATACCAACGTAAGAGGGAGACATGTACAAGGGGAGGCTGAATCCTGACATACGTGTGCTGTTAAAGAAGATTCCGCAGCCCGGGGTGCGGATTTAGCGGTGATTCTAAACGCAATTGCTTTTGTTTTGGATATATTGAGGGTCAGCAAGTTAACGGAAAGCCAGGCCATTACTGTTCTAAGTGAGGCTTCAGCGTTGAGTTTAGCCGCTTTCCAGTCGGTACCGTAGGCAAGTAGTACAGTGTCGTCTGCATACATAAACGTGTCACAGTATTGTAGTTTTAGGTTGCATAGATCGTTTACATATAGCAGGAAGAGTGATGGTGAGATAATGCTACCCTGCGGAACGCCGTAACTTAAAATTTCCTCGCTGCTGATGACCGACTCAATTTTAACGCACTGTCTACGATCGGTAAGGAAGTCTTGAAAAATGTTTAGTGCATTTCCCCGTATGCCGACGGCTTCCATTTTGCGGATAAGGATGGGAATAGAGACGGTATCGAAGGCCTTTGATAGATCCAGGAAAATGGCAAAACTTTTCATCCTGGAGTCCATTTTTTTTGTGATTTGATCAGTTAAGTCTGCTACGGCATCCTCCGTGGAGATACCCGGTCGGAAACCGTATTGATTTGTTGCAATTATGTCATATTTGCGGAAAAAATTAACTAAATTGTTGTTTAGGATGCGTTCCAAAATTTTTGAAAGTGTTGTCAGTACGGATATCGGCCTGTAATTGGATGCGACCTCTCTATTCCCGTCCTTATGGATGGGGTGAACGAGGGCCTTCTTAAATGCACGTGGGAAGGTACCTGTATTTATAGCGAGGTTGCATATGTGCGTGATTGGCGGTATAAGTGTGTTTTTACACATTTTTATGACTTTTGACGATATGCCGTCCCATCCGACTGCGCAATCCCCTTTAAGAGACGTAATAATACGTTCTACTTCTTCGTGATTGACTTCTAGAATGACTAGAGAATTAGGTTGCGAGTTGGAGTTTTCGGGCAAGGGAATGTTGTGGTTGGGTGTGATTTGCGAAGCCAGTTTTTTACCTATATTGACGAAAAAATTATTGACCTCGTTGGCGGATGCAGTGGGATCATCTTTGAGTTTCAAGAGTTGGCGAGCGGGTTGTCTGTCTTGTCGGGTATGCGTAATTGTTTTAATGACGTTCCATGTTGCTTTTGAGTTGCCTTTAGCCTTAACAAGTTCGTTTTTTTCGTATTCCCGTTTCAATTTACGTAGTACTCGGTTACAAAAATTTCTGTAACGTTGGTATGTGATTTTGAGGATTGTGTTGTCAGGGGATTTTTTTAGTTTTTGGTGCATTTTGTCCCGGTTCCTTATGCATCGTAATAGGCCCGGTGTAATCCAGGGCTTAATTGTTCTTTGTCTTTTTGGGACACAGATTAGCCTTGTGTGTTGTTTGATCACTGACGAAACAGTTGATATGAACATATCTGTAGCCCTATTTGTATCCGAACATTCTAGTACTGGTGTAAAATCCGTGTTTTGGAAGGAGTCTAGAATAGATGGATAGTCAATTTTGTTACTGGATCTTGAAGGGTCGACTTTGGGTTTCCCCATGTCAAGGCATAGTATAATAGGAAGATGGTCCGTCACAGGGGAGTCTATTACCATTGTCACAGCCATTTGCTTCGTTCTTAGTAGAATATGGTCGAGGCAGTTGTTTTGTCTGGTAGGAATATTATGCGTCGGTAGTAAACCGAGAGACGCTGTGAGAGTAAGGTATTGATCGGATAGTCGATCTACATTATTGGCTTTTATATCGATGTTAATATCTCCAATTAGGGCTACGTTACTGTTTAGCGGTAGAGGATGTACTAAATTGGATAAGCTATCCAGGAAGTTGTCGATATTTTTATAGGATGGGGAGCGGTAGATGGAAATAAGACATAAGTCATTGTTGACATGACATACCAAACAATTGGCATCGAGAAATTGTGGTTCTGAAACCTTAACATTCAATTGGCTTTTGGCGTAGATCACTACTCCGTCATTTTGTGATGTGTGGCTTGATGTGGAGAAGGTAATGTATCCATCTATTTTTGGTAACGGACCAGCGACCTTTAACCAGCATTCTGTTAGCACAAGGATATCAAATTCAACGTTCGTAAGTGCAAGTGTAGATATAAACAAGTTTAGGTTTTTCTTGATACTCCTTATGTTTTGATGAATGATTTTTATGTATTTATTTGGGTTCTTAAGTAGAGTAGTACACCGATCGGGGGGAATAAGAGCTGATTTGGCTATACTGAAGGAGTCAATTTCGGATATAATATCGATTGTGTCAGTCATTGAAATGTTTAAGACAACAAACGCGGGTGATATTGTGACGCGACGAAGCTGGAGGGTGAATACGGATTTTGTTGATAAGCTTTGAAGTTGGTAGGTTTGTACGATGGCCCTGGGTTCTATTTATTTTAGTGACGTGAGCGGGAGTTGTGAGTGTTGTGGTGTTTTTGTGTTTTGTGTACATTTCTGAGACGGGGTGTGTGATTAGTGAATGTTTGGTGTAGTGTATTATTGGGTGAGAGGAATGACATGGCAAAGTTCGTTTAAGGATTAAAAAGGTTACACGGTCTAGTCATTGATTGTTTTTTATGTCAAGTAGGCTTTGTTCAGAGTTGATGATGAATTGTTTCGTACCCTTCTCCTTTCGTAAGTAGATTTTAGAGTTATTGACCCAGCAGAATTTAAATCCGTTCTGTTTGGAGAATTCACGGGCCTGGAAGAAGAGCTTCTTTCCTGATGGTGGGAGGTGTTCGTCTACATAGAAAGGTTGTTTATTTCCAGGCAAACCAATGAGGTGGGTGTTGAGTTTCTCACCGAGATCACGCGCCTTGTTATAATTCCTTACTGAGGACAGGACGTCATATTTTCTTTGTACGCTAGAGAATTCAACGACGATATTTCTGGTGGTGCCGGGTTTTGCTGGGGCTCGGTATATATCCCGAAGATCGCCAGACTGCAGCGGTGTTTCGAGAAGGTTTCCAATCTTTGTCACAATAGTGGTGAGGTCTTGCACATTTTCGTTTTCCTTCTGCGGGACATTTCGTATCTCAATGTTTGCGCTACGGGTTGAGTATTGTAGTTCGTTCAGCTTTTTATCGAGAGTAAGGAGGTAGTTTTTATTTTCTTTGTTTTCCGTTTCGAGCGATTCCACGCGGTTCTTTATTGCTTCATACGACTTGTTGATAAAATCCATGGAGCGCTCGATTTCCAGGTTCGATTTTTGAATATTTTTGCACTGGGATTTTAGGTCGTTTATGTCTTGAGCCAGCTTTGATAAAAAGGAGTCGTGTTCGGCTTTCCATGAATGAAGCATGTCCATTATTTCTTTTCTAAAGTCGTCCAGGAAATGCTTAGGGGAACCATCAACACGGGCTCGTTTGTGCTGCCTGGTGGTTATATAAGGCGTTGAGACGATTTCCTTTTGAGTAGATGGAATATCCGAGTCAGAGAGGGTTTCCGTCGGTGGGTTTGTTTTGCTTGAAGAGGGAGAACGTTGGACTCGGAACATCGTGGTACAGCTATTTATAGCTGGTAGAAGGCAATTAAGATGTGTCAAATTAAGTGCACTGTTTCAGCTTTAAGCTGTCGCATGTGTGCTAGATGACATTTTTGTCTCTTTTTGTTCTGAACGATGCGCCTACTTACGCATTTACTTCAAAATCTATTTTAAAAATAGATTAGTAAACATTAGTTCTAGTTTTCTATCAAATATATCCAGTTAGCACTGTCAACAATTTACATCTTACAATTTACATCTTACAACAATACTTAATTTATTCGCAAGGAATTACTTTGTATCAATTGAAGCAAATAATGCCTAAACACAACAATTAAATTAAAAAAACCTAATACGTATTAGGTATAAAAAGGGAACAGCTCATCGGTTATCTAATAATCTAATATAACTGTCAATGGGATACGACTGGCGGCATCACTGATTGGCAACACTATTATATTTAATTAAATAATTATATTGAAAATAAATTACTTATCATTTAACAACACTAAGGCCTCTGGCAAGCCAGCCCTTGGGTTACGGGAAGCGTCAACTAGCCGTTTTGAAATTTTAAAACGAGGCAAAGTGTTCCCATACAACGTGGCAATGCCGCCAGTTTCTTGGGCACATTACCGCCTGACATCGTTGAGGAAGAGTTTTTCGATGCCCTTTTATGGTTTGTTGTTAGTTTATTAATTTTAGTTAAATTTAAAGTTTTATTAGTTTATGGTTAAATAAATATTTACTTTTATCATTTTCTATTAATTTCTATTTTACTTTCATAGTTAAGTAATTTTTTAATTTTTATTAAAAAAATACAATATAAAAAAAAGAAAGAACTAATCAGTTAATGAACACTCTAAAATAGCTTTATAGGCTACACCAGAGCCTCTCCTCTGATCGTGAGAACATAAATTATAACAGTTGATTAAAATGCTTTCAACACGTTTATTTTAGCCTGAAGCTGTGAACTTCGAGGAGTCAAACGAAGCGTTGGCTTTAAAGGAAGAGCCACAAGAGGCAATAGTGGAGGAAGAGGTAGCTTCAACCGCAGACGATATCTTTTTTGAACAGCCATCCACGAGTCGTCGGAGCCGCGACGAACCAGACTCAACATATACTGAATCTTGGGAACGTTTTTTAGTAAGTTTTGCTAAAATTTATACAATGCAGCTGTGCGACATGCTGCGCGCGTTTTCTTAAGATTTAATTCATATAAAGCTTTTTAAAATATTTTACAGTTCCGGTTTTTATTTATAAAAAAATGTTTACAAAATAAAACACCAAAAATGAAAAATAACTTTAGCTGCGGAAGTCGGTGATTTCTGTTTGTTTGATCCAGTTTTTGCCACTGACTTCTGAAGCTTAAGTTATTTTTCACTTTCTATGCATTAATTTTACTTGTTAACTATACATTTCATAGGAATAGGCTTCCCCAATAACATGGAACTTAATTATAACTCGCGAAATTTGGGGATATTATACCCGTAGGGGGTATAATATCCCCAAATTTCGCGAAAGCATACAGGTGTGATGCTATGTTTTGGAATTGTCTAAGAAATACATATACAGGGCGACCTGAAATCGCAAAAAAAACAGCTGTTTAGTACCAGTTAGGCGGACATGCATGTACTGAACAGTTAGGCGGACATGAATGTACTGAACAGTAAGGCGGACATGAATGTACTGAACAGTTAGGCGGACATGCATGTACTGAACAGTTAGGCGGACATGAATGTACTGAACAGTAAGACGGACATGAATGTACTGAACAGTTAGGCGGACATGAATGTACTGAACAATTAGGCGGACATGAATGTACTGAACAATTAGGCGGACATGAATGTACTAAACAGCTGATTTTTTGTTCCCGATTTCAGTTTTGGTCCCATAGTAAAAGTTGTTTGTTATCATAAGAACAATCAGGTGTTTCAGTATCGTACACTTATTACCAGTCACCCTACATACGAGCGATTACAGCAATTACGACAGATTGCTATCTGTACTACTCCAAAGATCAGCAGCAGATCTTCACTAAATTGAAATGGGACCACTGCGAGATAACAGCAGTCCAAACAAAAAAAATTATTCACCGAAATCGATCGATTTTTTTTTTCTTCGCCTATATTGTCCCACTGCTGGGCAAAGGCCTCCCTCATAGCGTCCCACTCTTCACTCCGATCGATAAATATAAACAACAACAAAATTGTAAGTGATTTGAGAGTTGTCCTTAATTTTATTATTATCCCATCATCCGATCTTGACATAATTATCAATAAGCCATTTTTTTATGAAAGGAGACATTTTTTTTGCTCGGGGATTAGGCCTCCCACATAAATTGCAGCATTTAATCATGAAACTTACATTGATTTCTTCCATATAACCTCTAGATTGCAATGGTTAAATTAGCTAAGCATTGTCTAACCGGAATAAATGTGGAAAATCTGCAAAAACACTTACGACAACCAAAATAAATAGAAAAAGTAAATGTCAAAATAATGAAAAAAAGGTTTATAACGTTCCGTACCACGTTGATTACCATCATACCATCTATGCGATTTAAGTGTAAACCTTTAAAAAAAAGCATTAAAAATGGTCACAGTTAAAAACATTTATTTTGGCATTTGGTAATGTGCTTTAATGTGAAGGTATTCTTAATCTTGTGGGATATCGACGAGTTAGAAAGTATATGAAAAACAAAAATAATATTGTCACTTACGGTATACAAGTAAGTGCCAATATGAGTTTAGTTTAAAACCCTGAAAGCTTAAAATAGTGTTTATATGATAAACATTGAATGGGCCTATAAAATTTGAGCGTTGCCCTCGATTTCCCTGGGATACCAACATTAGATTCTGATTTGGGAACAATGGGACCACCACAAGAGTGTAGGTTATCGAAAAAAAAAAATATGAATTTGAAAATCGGTCCGACGATATTGGCGGAGAAAATATACATACAGTTGAACATAGAACCTCCTCCTTTTTAAGTCGGTTATGAATATCACATGCGGACGGAAAATTAGAAGTATAGTTGTTATAGTAAAGCAAGGAACTGTTTAATTAATCAATATTTATTTTTACGATAAAAATACCCACAAAAATATACCAACAATGTATAAAAGTAAAAAAAAGAAAAAAATATATATATATTAAATATTCGAATGGAAATTTTAGAGGTTTCCATCCAATTCATCACGCTAATAATTATTTTTTTATATGACTCTCAAATATACCTTAAGTATTCATATTTAGATTTAATTTTGTTTGCTACATTTAACAACATTAATACAAACTACTTATCTTTGGTTTTAGCCTGGGCACCACTTCAGCCTGCTGCCGCCATATTTGTTTAGCAGCGATTGTGAGGTCGGGTCCAGCCAGGAGCGGGATGTGGGCGTACGTATGTTTGGTTGAACGCACTAATCTTAAGAATTACTGACTCCTACCAAGTGTTATCGTAACCCAGTATTAACTGGGTTGTGGAGGACTGATAGGCAGTCGCTCCATGTAAAATATGGGTATTCAGCTGCATCCGATTAGACTGGAAGCCGACCCCAAGATAGTTGGGAAAAGGTTACGCAGATGATGATGATTTAATTTAATCCTACTTCCTACTAATATTATAAATGCGAATGGATGGATGTATGAATATTTGTTACTCTTTCACGCAAAAACTACAGAACGGATTTGGATCAAATTTAGCACACAGATAGTTTATAACCTGGATTAACACATAGGATACTTTTTATCCCGCTAACAAGATCCCATGGGACAGTTATCAAACTTCACGTGGGCGAAGCCGCTGGCAGAAGCCAGTCCTACTAATATTAAAATTATAAATGCGAAAGTTTGGATAGAAGTATGGATGTTAATTAAAAGTAGCGATTGTGATATAGTATTGAATGAAGAGAAACATGAATTCGTAGATAAAACGGTTTTCTTGGGGATTACGCTTGATTCAAGGCGGCAATGGGGTTCTCATTTAACATCTCTAGCGGGGCGACTAAGTTCAGCGGCATATGCTATTAGAAAAATCCGTCAATTTACTGATGCAGATACCGCTAGATTGGTCTATTGTAGTTACTTTCACAGTATAATGTCTTATGACATTTTGTTACGGGGACGGGCTGCAGACATTGAGTCTATATTCATTCTGCAAAAAAGAGCCATCAGAGCCATAAACAACCTGCGTAGGCGCGATTCACTGAGGGAACTGTTTAAGGAAATCAACATCATGACTGTACATTGTCAATACGTCTACGAAATCTGCATCTTTTTGGTAAAAGAGGTGACAGACACAATTGCAGTACTAGAAATAGAGACCACTTAGTTCAGCCAGGCTCGCTAAGGTAGACTCGTCTTTCATGGGGTATACTGTTTGAAATGCTATAATAAAATTCCACAAAGCCATTCTTGAACTAAATTAAACCAAATTTAAAACATGCATTAAACGCACGCTGTGTAAGCAAGCATATTATAAATTGGACGATTATATCGCTGATAAAAATGCTTGGCTCAATGCCGGTCCTGCTCCACAAGGACAGGGGCGCATAATTGGATGACACTAATTGTATTTTTGGAGCTGCTGAAGATTGTCCAACTATCTTTGCATTGTATAAATTCAATATCTTTAGTATTATATAACCTCATATCCCATATTGTGTGAGTGCTATGTACTAGAATTCTATCCTAAAACCTACGTTTTTATTTTTTGACTTTAATGTGCCCTGGCGGTTAAGAGTATGTCATGCTCACTCAAATGTCCCGCTGATGGTGGCGCGTGTGTCGGGACTCGGGTCATTTAATTCCCTTCAAAATGGTTGAATTGAATGGTGCTCATACATGCGTCATGTTCGTGAACGGGCGCTGTCGGTTGGGACTGGTCAGCTCTTGGTTGCCACGGCTTTTTGTTTTTTAATTAATTATTTTATTTTTGAATTGTTTTTGTTTGTTTTTACTATGGATACTTTTATCGTGCATATTGCTACATTGTTCTCACATAATGCACCATCTCAACATGAATGATGTAACCAAGATTTTGTAACAATATTTTGATTTATAAGAGAGTCCATGGAGTTTCTTTCCCGTTCTTCTCCATAGAAATCTACGCTAGGGACAACTACAGTACTTTCACAGTTTTTATGTCTTGTGCCTGGGACTGTAGCTACATTTAATTTTCATCTTTGTTTCGATAATTCAAAAGCGCCTGTAACTGGCCTACTTGAAATAAATGCTTTGATTGATTTTGATTTTGAATATTCAATCACACCAGAACAGCTGAATGAATCTGGATGAAATATGTTACAGAGATAGATTATAGTCTTTTTTCTCACACACATACATCTTCTACGCGGACGAAGTCGCGGGCAACAGCTACATGTATAAAGAGTGTGTGTTCGTATGTTTGTAAGATTGGATGTGAAGATGAAACGACTGATCCGTTTCCGATTATTTTACTAACTTAGACTCACACCCACATTTCGCCATTTATGTTTACGTCCCAAGTAATAGGGGGCGAGCTTATTGCCATCAATCGGGCGCAATTCCAGACTCCGGGGTTGCTACTGAGAAAAATCCTGATGGAAACCCAATAACAATAGGATACACGACAAAAAACAAATGGAATTAACACTGTAGCCCACATTGACAACTCCGCTCCCACCAAACAAAAAGAATATAATTCAAATATGAGCTGTATGTAGTGATTTTTAGATATACTTTACATTGGCAACATAGATTAGCAGTTAGCTCCAGCGGGCTTACCGCTGTTAATGCCAATGTAAAGTATATCTTAAGCGAAATAATTAAAGCGGAGTCGTGTAACTGGTCTGCCATTTAGACCGTCAAAAGATATTTGACCCGTATTTTTTCTTTTGTTATGTAAACCATAATTGACGAAGGTACGATGCTTTTAAAATTCTCACTACGTCACGCCTTGGTATAATGTTTAGTGAGTTCCGACGTCAGGAGCCCCCCCACTCCCAAGTTTTGATGCGATTTATCTTTGACAATATTCATTGACTAGCTGACCCACGCAACTTCGTCTGCGCCACGAAATCCCCGTTTTTGCAACATTTTTCATTCCTGCTCCGCTCCTAATGGCCGTAGCGTGATGTTATGCAGCCTAAAGCCTTCCTCGATAAACGGACTATCCAACACAAAAATAATTTTTCAATTTGATCCAGTAGTTCCTGAGATTAGCGCGTTCAACCAAACAAACAAACAAACAAACTCTTCTGCTTTATAATATTAGTATAGATTTACAAAACAAAAAAAACGTGTCGATTATTTTCCAACTGACTGACTAAATAGATTTGTAATTTTTTGATACCGTGACTTGTGAGCGTGCCATGTGTATGCACAGAACGAAGCGTTGTTTTGCGCTGGCTGCACTTTATTGTTCTCAGCGCTATCTATGTCTTGGTTTTCTATTTGGTCGGAGGCAATAATATGTTACCCTTTTATTTTCAGTCAGCTATAAACCCCTACCCGGCGGTCGACTTGGGCCCGCATCTCCAACATTTGCCTTTACCGCGTACTCCGGAGCCCCCACACATAGCCTTAGATGAGGACACTCAAGAAAGTGAAGCCGAAGTATCACCAAGCTGTCAGTTAGACACAATCAGGCAGATAGTCTCTAAGCGTAAATCCAGTAAGAAGGTAAGATGATCATCATTTATTATGCTAGCACTCGCAGCGATTTTAATCACTGGTACATTTCAAAATGGCGTCCACGCAATATGACATTGATTTCTGGCTAGCGATATCTGAACCCAGCTGTGCAAGCTACAAGGATATTTTGGCGCTTAAATGACGTTTCCAAAACGGTGCTGTTGGTGAATATTTAAACTAGTTTTCAACGTGTTTTTAAGTTTTTTTTTTCAGTGTCCCATAGCTAATGTTGTTAAATGTTTTTTTCTAGTTATTTCGATACGGCAGTTTTAACCTGTGAGCCACCAATCAATTTTGTATTTATCACCCTTGTATGTATTTTTTTGGTATCACCCCCGCATCCAGCAGGTTCTCCCTTGCGATACCCAGTCGTTTTGCAATGCCTAGAGAACGTTTATGTTGCCCAGTTTTTAAACGACTTCCAAAAACGGGGGTCATCAATTCGTCTGTTTTTGTTTGTTTCTGTGTATGTTCAGCGGTATCTTCGCCAAATTAGAATGTTAGATTACCAACAAATATTTGACCCGTATTTTTTCGTTTGTTATTAAAACCAAAAGTGACGAAGATACGAAACTTTTGAAATTCTTAATATGTCACGCCTAGGTATAATTTTTAGCGAGTTATGACGTCAAGAGCCCCCACTCCCGAGTTATAATTATAATAATAATAATAATTTATTTATTTCAGACATAGTCCATACAGAATATAAAAATCCAAAACACATGTAATTAAAATAATCAATAATAAAAAAAAAACAATGAAAACAAAAAACAACAACAAAAACAAAAAATACGTGTCTATTATTTTCTAATAATCTAACTGACGGACTAAATAGATTTGCATTTTTTTATACTGTCGTCATGCGTATTATAAAAACAAAAAAGAACTATCGTTTTCGGTTCACGAAAATGATAGTTCTTTTTTGTTTTTAAGAATATTATTTCGTGATGGTCCCGTTTAAATTTGGTGAAGATCCGATGCTGATCTTCGGAGATATAAGTAAGATAGAGAACTCTTCAATACTTGGCAGCAAATCTATCGTGATTGCTGCAATCGCTTGGATATTTATTGTTACACAACATCATCACGTGACATTACGAATGTATGCTCTGAGGGGGTACGCAGATGTGCACAGTCAGATAATTATGTTGATTGGGATAACCCTATAACCATGGTACCTATGTATTGTTAACAATGTAAAATAAATGCTTAGCAAATATTTGTATAGGGTATTACAATTAAAAATGGAAAAAATAAAAACCCTTTTTTGCAAAAAATAAAACGGTTTTATTAGGTTTAGGTAGGTTTATATTTTTTTTCATCCGTTAGTTGACGTGTGTTCGTGCTTATTCGACATAACAATAGCCCATTGTCTGCTGAGCCCTTTAGTTTCGTTGTAAAAAAAAACAACATCAATCCTTAAAATATTTATAATAATTAGTCACTCTTATCACGAACATTACAGAAAAAAATCGAAACATCTCCTTATTTATAGCACATCCGCTCAGTCCCTCTTCCAAATATAACCCCTTAGCAACACCCTATGAGCGACCCTCACCGGCCCAAATAATTGTTACTTAACAGATAATCCATTATAAACATACTCATCGTGTTTCTACAATATCTATATCCATACTTAATATTATAAAGCATGAGAGTTTGTTTGTTTACGCGCTAATCTCAGGAACTACCGACTCGAATTGAAAAATTCTTTTTGTGTTGGTCCATTAGTCCATTTATCTAGAAAGGTTCAAGGTTATATAACATCACGCTGTGACCATTAGGAGCGGAGCAGCAATAAGAAATGTTGCAAAAACGGGACAAATTTTATTCCCTTTGTGAGCTCTTTCTCTCTTAGGTGACGCAGACGAAGTTGCGTGGGTCAGCTAGTAATATTATAAAGAGTGAAAGTTAGGATGAAGGATCAACGAGGTAATCTGAGATCATAGTCCAATAGCCATGACGACAGTGTACAATAATAAATATCGCTGGACATTAACACACAGCGCCACCTAGTGCCACATAAAGCAAAGCTTGTGTCGTGGACACTAGAAAGTTGATATACTACATATATACTTTTTTGTTTGTAAATACATACTTATTATACATATAAACATCCGTGACTCGGAAACAAATGTCCATGCTCATCACACAAACATTTGCTCCTACCGCGATTCGAACCCAGGACCCTAAGAACGTAAGGCAGCGTCACTACCAGTACGCCATTCGGGTCGAACAAAAAACAAAACAACGGGACAGTATAAAAAAATAACAAATCTGTTTATTCTGACAGTTAAAGTATTGGAAAATAATAGACACGTTTTTTCGTTTTGATCAACGAATGTTGAAAAAAATAAAACGCATCAAAAAAAGATAAAACTCGGGTAGGCGCCTCATGACGTCAGTACGCTCAAAAATTTTTACCTAAGCGTGATGTACTGAGAATTAAAGAAAATAATAATATTAAAATAATAAAATTAAAATAGTAGTAAATAGGAAAGTTAATATAGTAGTAGGTAGGGTGGGTAGGGTAGTAAATATTTTTTTTGGTTTATTTTTTTTTTTGAATTTTTTTTTTCTTCGTCGATTTTAATTTAAGTAACAAAAGTAAAAAATCGGGTCGAATATATTTTTACAATCTAACTGACGGAGTAATTAGATTTATTTTTGTCGTGTACCCTATTTTAAAATATCTTTGACTGATTTAACGTTGCAAGTATTCATGAACGCAATGAATAAGTAGGATATGTTTTTTCGACATTGACGAAGTCACGGCAGGGGCAGAAGCCAATCAGACATGAATGACATGCAATAAATTGCTTAACCTTTTTTTGCCATGACTGCAAGTGTGTGCAAGTTCAAAAAGATTGGGCAAAAATTTCTTAGGGCACGATCAAAAAAGTACGGTTTACGCAGTTCCGGACACTGGAATTAACTTGTACTTAACTTTAAAAAAAGTTTCATTTAAAATCTAGCAATTAATATTATTGCATTAAAAAACTGTACCGTGATCCGAAGTCAAATGCCAGCCATCGCTTCCGCTTCCGATTTTCTGTCTCTTTTCCTCCTTTAACGCATATATCGCCGCCCCTTTCGCTCATCCCACCACCACAGGCAACGTGTTCTCGTCGAGAAGTTAGTTTATTTTACCTGGCATTGACGTTGTTGTTTTCGCTTCAAACAGACATGCACTGGTGAGCTCATAGGTTAATTTATATTCTCAATTAATTTTTAAATACTTGGGAATTAATTTCAATAATTATTTCCAAATCAAGTTTTCTTTCGATAATATTTGCATTTATTATCTGTGTTGCATTCAACATCATTCAATACGTGTGCGTACGGTACATCACTAAAGTTTATAGGGGCAGTTGATTTTAATCTAACGTCTACCGTCCTGAGCTAGATAACTATTTTATTCCAGTTCGAATATTTTATAAAGATCATATAATTTGTACTGTGCAATTACGTATTGTTTAGAAAATTGAATATTGTGTGTATTGTTTATCAGTGCACGCAGATCTGTAGAATCTTTTTCCTCCACTGTGTTGGTGCGTTGTTCAAACTATATAACTAAAATAACGGTGTAACCGTTCGTTAATTTTTTGTTATTTTCTATACCCTATCTTTTGTGTCACTTTGATAATTTTATCGTCGTTTATTTTAAAATTCGATTGAATGTTGGTGTTCCAATTTTAAATTCCTTATCACGTAGGTGCATAATATTATTCGTAATTTGTAACTTTAGTTAATGCTTTGCTTTTAGTTTAACTATATACTGAAATAATTATGAATGATCAAGAAATCAATAATGTGGATCCAAAGGATCAAGCAAATGTTTCTAGACTTCTTTTCCAATAGCAGTGATTCGAGTAGCAGTTCCGAATCCAATACAAGTTCATCATCTGCAAAACGTTACCGACGCAAACGACGTAGGTATCGTTTGCATACCAATGATAAATTAAATAAGGTTTTAGCAGAGGTTAGTGAGCCTAAATCGAAATCTACTCATGAACATAGCCATATTTTTTCTGAAGGTGATCAAGTATACAATAATGATTTCATCGATGATAATATTAGTAGAAATTTGTATTCCTAGACTAAATGAAAATGAATTAAATTTTTCTCTATCAATTGGAACCAAGTTAAAGGACCCTGATGTGTTGAAAACGCCGCCATTGTACCTAGAGCTTTTAAAAAATATTCAACGGTTTGATGATGTCGAGTGGCAAAATGTGAGATATGCGGAAGTACAGAAAAATTACCGTCACACCCCTGGGTTTACAGAATTAGAGGCAAATGAGGAAATGAAACGTTACGACTTGTCTCGCACCACTACAAATACTGATAACGCTTTTACGTCTATTAGTAACGCGTTAATAAAACAGAAGGATCATCTTGAGAAGGAGCTACGCGGTTTTCTATTTTGGGCAAAGGCTACGCCTGACCTGAATTATGAAGCAATTCATAAAAAGACTGAGGACATTTTTGTTGCGGGTGAGTTTTCAAAGATTTCTAATGATGCCCTTCAGTTGGTCGGTGGCCACAGAGCTGAGATCATTCAACATAGAAGGGAAGCAGTCTTAGTCTCGGTTAAAGATCCTTTACATAAAAGCAAATTGCGCAAGATACCCCCTTTATGTAGTAATCTTTTCAACGCGGAGAAGTTCACGTCATCCTTGGAAAAAATGGGAGATTCTCGTGAAATATTTTGGCCTCGATTTAAAGACCGCGCTCCTGTTACGCAGACCGATTTAAATACTCCGGGTCCAACCACTAGTACATCTAAATACAATCTACAATAATCAATCTGCTTACAGGGCGAGCAACGCTCAGCCCTCTCATACTAAGCCGCGTGGTGGTCGAGGGGGAGTATCAACTAATAGAAGAAACTACCATCGGCCAGCAGGGTACAAAAACTCACGAGCTAGACAAAACTCTCCCTCATCCCACCGGGATAGGAGAGGAAATCGGAAATACTGACTCACCGAGTCTTTTCCGTGCCGGCCAGCAGAGGCATTACCGAGAAAGATGGGAGGTTACCGTATCCCATTTTCGAATCGACCTCCGCTTCATTTGTCCGAAATATGCAGCAGTCGGCATGCCACACGCGATACCACAGAAATGACAGCAGAGATAGAAAAGATGAAGGCAGAAGGCGTGCTAGTTCCTGTTCCAGTATCCCAGAGCTTTCTATACCGCATGTTTCTCGTTCCGAAAACAGACGGAACTATGAGACCGATATTCGATCTGAAATTGTTTCGTCCTAACATCACCATTCAGACTGATAAATGTTCAAAAAATTCCAGCTTTTGTTCAGTCATACGATTGGCTGGCAAAGATAGAAATTTCACAAGCCTATTTTCATCTTCCAACCCGGAAAACGCACAGGCGTTTCCTACGCTTGTTGTATCGCCAGGAATTACTGGAGATGACTTGCCTGCCTTTCAGGCTGAGCTCAGCTCCAAAAAACATTTGCCTCCGTGACCAATTGGGTAGCCCAGATACTCCGCCAAAAAGGAATCAGGGTGCTGGTATATTTAGACGATTTCTTGCTTGCAAACACCAACCCCTTTATTCTCAGGGAGCAAATAAATATTGCTTTGCATATGCTGCAATTTCTAGGCTGGAATGTAAACTTCGAAAAATCCGTGCTCACACCAAGAAAAAGAAGTCTAGAATACCTGGGTATTGTGTGGGATCCGTGGTTTAATCGCAAGTTTCTCCCAAAATCAAAATGCCTCAAAATACGAACGGCAATTTTAAAATTATTGGAAAGTCGTATGATAAAGCTCGTAGATCTCCAAAGTCTCGTAGGCATGCTGAATTTTGCGAGTTTCGTGATACCTCGGGGCAGGCTCAATTATCGTCAGCTTCAAAAGCTTACCATCCACAATCACAGCCCACTTGTGACTCTCAACGAGCAGTCGAAATTAGATCTAATATGGTGGCTCGATCATCCAGAAGAGTACTCCCGGATATATGTTCCCCAGCCCACGCTGTATATGGTAACAGATGCCTCGGCTATAGCTTGGGGCGCTCGGATTCACAACATGAAGTTTTCAGGCGATTGGCTTCCTGCGGAAAAAGACATGCACTCGAATGTGAAGGAACTTCTCGTCATTTACAAAGTTTAGAAAGAGCAAGGTCTGAGCCTCCAATCTACCGCCATACACTTGCAATGCGACAACAAAACGGCTGTTTCTTACTTTCGCCACGAAGGGGGGACAAAGTCACAAGATCCATTGGATTTGATGTACAGTCAGCAAAACAGTTAGGTATGCAGGCTAGCAATCTTCTTACTACTATTATAAGTGGGAAAGGGTTATAATCAATCTGTTTGCAATTTCATCCAAATCCTTTCAGTAGTTTCTGCGTCAAAGAATAACGATTATCGATATTTACAGACTTTTGCATTTAAAATAACCGTAAGAAGATTGCTAGCCTGCATACCTAACTGTTTTGCTGATTGTACAAGATTTTCTTACTATTGGACTTGTATCACATAGATCTAACAGCATTTCATATCCCCGGTATATACAAGGCCGAAGCCGATCGGCTCTCTCGCTATCGCCCAACACCAGAGTGGTACCTTTTACCCCAAGCCACTACTCTAATATTTACCAAATGGGGTAACCCGATCATAGACTTATTTGCGACTCGATTCACTCGCGTGGTTCCCAGGAATTGCACTCTAGATCACAACGACCCTGGAGCGGAATTTCACGACGCCCTGTCACAAACCTGGAACTATCCACTCGCATGGGTCTTCTCCCTCCGTTTCTAATACCGAAGGTCCTTCAACATCTACATTTTTGTCGGGGAATATACCTCATAGTAGCACCAAGATGGGAGAAAGTCTTTTCTCGTCCAGATCTACGGAGCCGGGCAATAGGACCTCCCTGGACAATTCACAACCTTCACCGAGTTCCGGTAGATGCCACTCCGGGTTACCCTCCTCAGAACATACAAGAGATGGAGCTGGAGGTTTGGAGATGTGGGGCTGGGGCAACCAGCTAAAGGATTGGACACCTCAACAAAGAGACCTCCTTTTAAAGAGTTGGCGTCCTTCTACCATTAAAACTTACAAACCCGCATGGTCTAGGTGGATAAAGTGGTCAGAGCAGAACAATGTATCTAAATACAAGCCCACGGGTAGCGAGCTAGCGAGATTTTTGGCTGATTTATTCTACAATGAAAATCTTTCTTACAATACAATCCTAGTCCATAAGTCGGTAGATTCTACTCTTTCCGATCCAGAACAGTCCTAGAGTCTGAGTAACCATCCCGTTGTAAGGCAGATATTGAAGTCGACCGCTTTATCGAAGCCAACTCCAACTAAAGCCCCGGTGTGGGACATTGATTTAGTTTTTATTTTTTTGTCTAAGATAGATCCTAATATAAACAGCCTTTACCTATTTGATTGTTTGCTAGAAATGCTGCCGCTATTTTGCTACTCTATTCTGGAAGAAGGGTGCACGATTTAACCCTTCTTAGAATTAATCCTGAAAACTGTATTATCCATAGCGATTACGTTATCCTATGGCCAATTTTCGGATCTAAGACAGATTCAGCCAATTATCGTCAATCTGGTTGGAGGTTTAATGTAAACATTAAAAACAAAAGTTTGGATCCAGTTCATGAGGTTGATCGAAACAGAAAAGAATCTGCTGACTGTACTCGTACAAACACCTCTTTATAACGACATGCGGTCCGCCAAAAACTGCCTCCAGATGTGTAATTTCTGGTTGGATTAAAAAATTGTTAAAGGACGCGGGAGTAGAAGCAACCGCTGGTAGTTTTAGAGCTGCAGTAGCCTCTAAAAGTTGGATTGAGAATACGCCGCTAGAGGAAATTCTTTCCAAGGGAAACTGGAGATCACATAAAACTTTTAAAAAGTTCTATTGTCGACAGTAAGTACAATAAGATGGAGACAATAATCAGACTGTAATGCCAATTTTTCAAGCTGTATGATTATAATATGATTCATATGATTCTCATAGAATAATGTATTAGTTTAATATAAGAGAATCAGATTCAATTATTCTTTTGAATGAATATTGAAATTTATGTTGTGTTAAAATTGAAATAAAACTTCATTTATTTAATACAAGTTTTTATTTTATGTTAATCCACTAAATATAATGATCTATACCTATTGTTAGTAATACATTCATCTGATACGCCATCCACCACCACCAGGCGATAACAAACATCCCTCATTATATATTAGACTTCGGATCACGAGATAAAATAAACTAACTTCTCGACGAGTAGACGTTGCCTGTGGTGGTGGGATGAACGAAAGGGACGGCGATATTTGCGTCAAAGGAGGAAAAGAGACAGAAAAACGGAAGCGGAAGCGATGGCTTATCTCATTATATATTAGACTTCGGATCAGGTAAGTATTTTAATAAACGTTTTATTTTCAGGTAAAACGTCTTCATTATAGGGTTTACCTTGACCATAGAAAATTGGAAACCGTTTGGCTTTTAGAGCTTATCTCAGAAACATCACAGACTCCTCTCTCAGTCTGTCTCTAGGGAATATGCATGCAAGTTTTTCTTCACTTAAATCAATAAAATACACTATTTTCAACCCAAAAAAAGTATTAAAGGTTGATTTGAACTACTGCTTGTCACTCAAAAATAATAATAAACTCCAGCAATTTTCTATGACAGTTCAAACGTCCGTGATTGTTGTGGCCATAATGTGACGTCATTTATCACAATCTACCTTGTTAACATCTATTTTTTTGGTCGTAATGAAGTAATTTTACTAAATTGTATGCATGCTTTATTCAAGCAAAAATGGCAATAACGATATTATAATGAAATCGTATTGAAACTATACCTATATTTCAAATATAAGTTTTTTTTTGACACATGAATCTTGATGTCACTACCGCCTTAATCGAGGACGACGTGTTTTGAGAGTACGTTCCGTTTCACCAGAAACATGCTACGTAAAACAATAAATTGTAAAATACTTAATTGATGTTTTAGAAACTTAAACAAGTGTACTATAATGTTTTAAGCGCCAATACTTTCATTTAAAAAAAATAAAAAGAGTTTTGTATTTCTTGCAAATTCCTTATTATCGTATTTGCCGTCTGGCAATAGGGTTGCCCCCTACTGCATGAGACGTAGGTAAACATAACTGGTGAAATTTAGTTGTTTTTTGTTTATTAGGTATAGGACATCCCTGTGGCTAATCCTTCTGGGATTACTGCCGTTATGTTCTGTTATCTCAAAAACTGGAAGCATTCAAATCTCTAATAGCTAGCCTTAAATAAACTGCGAAAGGACTGTGGTTTGTACGCCATTTTGTTTTTCCAATACAATTTCACAAATGTCATCCAACAGCGCTCTCCTGTCAATGTCATTCAACAGCCAGAACATCCTTGTAGCACTGTAATGCTCTACACAAGAGGATAACGATGAACTACGCTACGCCCCTCGCGTTGTCGCTCACGCGCATGTCCGGGCCGTCGCATTCTTGAGTTCCTGTTATCAGCGTAATAGGAGTACACTCAATTTTTCATTTTCATCAAATTCACTTGAGCGCTTTTTTCAAATTTCTCAAAAGAGACGTAAAAAGCAAAACCCTCGTTGGTGCAAAAAGAATTTGTGTCAATGAAATTTTTTTGGACAGAAACATTAACTCGCTGACCACGGAGTAGTAACCAAATGGAGTCAGCACAACGTATGTTAAGTTGCACTGATATGGGCTTTTTGGTTTGACTACCAATAACGTTGTAATCTCATGATTGATTTTTTTTATTTTTTATTTTTTTATTTACTGTAATTGCCTATATTAGTGCACCTTTATGCATCGTTGTAGTATCATTTGCCCAGTTCAATGAAATCAAATCTTCGTAACTACGAGCATATTCCCTAATTTTTCTCAGTTGTGTACATTAGCCCACCATTATCATTGCGTCTCATTGTTTTATATTGTTGTAGCTTATCGCCGCGGCCCTCGCCGTGGTTGATGAGGCAAAAAGCCTCAACCTCAAACTACAAAACGGATCAATGAACGATCACGATAAGGCTACTGCCTTAATCGCTCTGCAAAATAAACAGATTGCCAAACTAACTATTTTATACAAAAGACAAAGAAAGAAACTCAAAAAGATTTCAGCTGTCTTACGTGAAGTAAATATTTCAATTTATTAAAAAATATTACATATAATATATCACCTTTATTTTAATCAGGTTTAGTAAACATGCTTAAAAGATAATGCACACAACAGTCAATCGTAGCACGGAGTAGTAAGCAGTTTGCCTGTGATTTTGTTTATTTCGGTAATTTGCCTACAATCAAAGTAAATTTTAAAATGTGAGCTGCATGGGAGCAAATGTGTCATTCATATAATTAAACCTCGATGAAGTCGACGTCCTAGATTTAGAAACTTTCACTCAAATATAACTGTTAAATGCTTTTACCGTGTTATTCAAGCAAGATGAAATTGCATACGCAAAAGGAGATTTAGTAAATATTACTTTAGTTTTATTTTTCACAACTAGATCCAATAAATGTGTTCCTGTTTCGTTATTATTTTATTTGGTGATACGAGTATTGGTGCATCACCACTTCGCTTGTCTGTTCTTTTAAACTAGTCGTCAATGAGAGGTTTTCTTTTAGTGAATTAAAAAAAAATAGTTTCCGTGAACTCGATAGATGGCTTTGATCCGACTACGTTACTAGGTCCCAAAGCCAAAACGCTTGAAAAAACAAGTCACATACGCTCGTTGACTGACACTTTCGTTTGCGTAAGCTTCCAAATATAACTATTAGGTCCAAGTGAAATTATGTGACGTTCTGTTCCTTGCAGTAACGTAGTCAGATCAACGCCATCTATGTAGCGAGTAGGGAAGAGTTGAAAAAGAAAATCCCTCATTAGACACCTATAAAAAAGCATGCGAGTAACCCTCTGTCTATGATTCAACCCCTTCCTTAGACAACCCATAGGCAAAATGGATTTGCACGTGTAGGTACATTAAAATTTGTACATCCCAGTGACAGCCCTGATTTAATACGGGATCAACATTCTAGTCATTTTATTGTTTGCGATCATCATTACAAACTGACTTTCTGTTTGTTTACTCCTCCGTGTTTGTACCTACTATATAATAGATGTTATAGGCAGGTACATGGTTTTCTAATTTTTTTTAAAGCGGCACTTTGTATAATTTTATAAGACACGATTTTGTATAAAGTGCATAACGTGAGCTGTTATGTACGTAAAAATGCCGAAAGTATTGGCTTAACAGTTTAGCTGTTAGTGCATTATCTGCTAGAATATGTCACCGTAAAATTGTCAAACACGTTATATTACAATATAACGTGTTTCTCTTTAGCGATATTGTAAACTCTCTAATTATTGTCAACTGAACATACGGAAGTATCTCAGCCCCCATAATCGGGACTTGGGGGCTTGGGGCACCCCCCCGTTAGTTATGTTAGGTTCCTTTAAACCCTGCACTCGGAAATAGGGGCCCCGCGAAGCGGGTCTCCGTCGACTACGCTTTTTAAGGGAATATAAAGTGTTTTAAGGTTAGGTTATATTAATCGGTATTTCTCAGGAATGGTACATTATCTTTTCATGAGAGTAGTACCACTGGGCAAGGGAGATCCCTCCTTCTCTCCACAACGCGTGAGTTGACTACCATCGCATGCATTTCACGAAAAATAATGCGTTTTATTGTAAGCAGTACGTTCGTTTGACAATATTTCGAGAGTTTACAATAACGCTAGAGAGATTACAATATAATGTGTTTGACAATTTTACGGTGACATATACATATATATCGGCATCGTCTCCCAACCAGGGGGTTCCATACTGTTTTAAGGATCCCCATTATAACAAAAACTCTACTCGTGACTTCTCTGCAATAATTAAAACTTAACTTCCGAGATATCAGGCGCGATGTCATCATACAGAGTGTAAACAACCTCATCAGGAAGCCGTCAACCAAGCATTCTGTACATCAAATTATGTACATTGCACGGAAACGACTTTTATTTTTGGAGTGACAAATCATGTTTTGTGGTAGAACTCAAAGTAACGCACTCAAAACATTGTTTTGATGGATGGATTGAATAATATGTGGGTCGTAGAGGTGTTTAAAGTAAACGTCTTACAGTAAAAACTTTTGTTTAAAAAAATGTATCGAAAAGTTGGAACTTTGACCCCCAATATCTCCGTTTAGAAGATTCCTAGCTATGGTGTAGAAAAAAAATATCGCAATGACGGGGACAACAAGTGCCTTTCGGCTTCGTAAAGAAGTGTTTTACATACCCCTTATGTTGTATTTTGAAAATAACCCCGAGACTTTTTTCACCATGTTGTAAAATTGCCACTGTAGGTAATAGTGTTGGGAAACGATTGCTAATTATGTAGTATGGGTTTCTCTCTATCTTGGATACTTGTTTATATTTAGTAAGTATAACACTAACGCTTTGTGTTTTCTATTTCAGTAAGCTTCTTCGACGGCTACAAGGCGGAGTATTAGATTTAAGTTTCACCACTCTTTTCTCCGATAACACTACAGACCTTTGCTCAAGTAGGAGTATTGTGTGTTTTTTTCGGTCTTCACGACCACCACTGTCACTTTCTTGAGCTGTTATTAATAAGAAGTAGATGGTCAGAATGACCTTTGATGTATACGAGCAAATGTGAATGTCGTGTCCCCGCTAATCCTAAAAGCAGTTGACGGGGCAAAACCTGGCTCAGTGGATAATTCCTGAAAAGTCGGAAAATATTTTATTACGCCTGCGTTTAATTTGAGTCGTGTTAACGGAGAACCGGGCTTATATAAAATAAAAAACAAACAAGTACAAATTCCACTACACAAATAAGACTAGAAATAACCTCATAAAACATTAGTTGAAAAGCTCCTTCAAATGCAGGGAAAATACTAAAGATTTGATTGTTATCTATTACTGAGCTTAGGAACATATATCTACATGAGCCCTGACACTGTTAACTTAGAATAAAGGTAGCTATAATATACCTGTTGTTAGTTTACACTGCATACATTTATATTTATGTACTGGCTGGAGTCTGACTGTAAGAAGTTCTGACAAATACAATGAAGGAAAAGCTTTGGGAAATGCTGAAGCATCAAGCTATCGAAAGATAAGAACATCGAATTAAACAAACCATGAGCGGTATTAAGACTAAAGCCATTTATACAACATATCTATCTACTCCTAACAAGCTTTTGATGTTAACTATTAAATAATTATAGTTATTACTATTAATAATAATAGTTACTACTATTAAATAATTATAGTTATTACTATTAAATAATAATAGTTATTGATAAGAAGATGGCAGACTCGCATTAGGCTAGAGGGCCATGTAAAATAAAATCGATGTTTTTTAATTGTAAGGGATGACAAAGCGAGATGAAAACGTCCTATGGTATTTATTTTGTCCATTAGAAGATTGGAAGTTTATTTTTATAAATAAATACCTATATTAATTAAATTATAATGCTGAAAAGATCACGTATGAAAAATCTTGGATTTTGGAGACTGGGAAAAACTAAATTATTAAGAAAGACATCAAAAATTTTAATGTTTGGAATCAAATCTTGAAACATTTAATAGGTGATTCGTCTATTAAATATTTTATCCTGGAATTGTTGGACCACGTTAGAAGGAATTAACACTCTTCCAGGTAAATATCCAATTGTGTAACTTGGTAATCTATTTGTCAGAAACTTAGTCAAGAAAAAAAAAATAAGTATGAAAAGCAAATCAAGGCCAATTTTTAATTGCATCATTATTGTTGGATTAAATGGTCCTATAATTCATGAAAATTAAATTATTGAGTAGGGTGTCCGGTAATTAATGGATAACCTTGAAATGGCTTATAGTAGAACCTATGGACATTCAGAAAGAAATACGAAAAAAAACACCACAAAAAAAAAACATCCTCAGATGTTAGGACTGCCTAAGAATCATTAGGAGGGTCATTTGTTCTTCTTTTCTACATTAATAGCAATACATCACTAAGTATATAAGACACAAACTTACTTGAAACCGACATTAATTTAAAGTTATTGGTCAGTTATGAATGTATGCATTTTTTTTTACTCAGGACTGTTTAAACTTTGTAGTGTGCTGTCCTAGTGTAAACCGGCCCTAATTAACATTTATGAAGATCAAGTGAGGGTAGTTGAATAAACGCCTTCACTTTGCTGTCGCGGTACCTACAATACTTCAGTCTCCCCGCGACCACGGCTGGTGCAATCCGGTCGAAACCTCGCCGCGTAGGGCTTAAATTAAAGGAAAATTCGCGATAAATACCTTTTTTCATGTTTTATAATGTGTTCTGATCGTGAAAGTTTAAAAAAGGCAATTCCTTTAGCTTAATTGTTTTTTGTGATCAAAGAACTATTTGATGATATTGGTAATTTTGCTCATAATTACACTGATTTTAGACGGTTATTCATGTTATATCATTATAATAATCTTTAAATATTGGTTTTTCCGAGTGTTGTCAAAGTTTTGTTACCATAAAATTATTATTTTACAGGTTCCGTAGCTAACTGATGTTGATGGAGTAGGTAGCTTCATAATAATAATTTTAGAGTTACAAAACATTCGATATATTTTTATTGTTGTTGGGTACGTTCTGGCAAAAACTGTATTCTTTCCTCCGTGTTAGGGTCAAAGAAGGTATCCATAACTTCTCGCAAAATTAACGAAAGTTTTTTTTTTTTCAGGATTACAAAAATTATGATAATTTTAGTAGATGGCAACACAAGGAAGGACCTTTATAGAAACGATTCGTCCAGAGCTGTGGAACTGGAACAGGGTCCCTGTAAGATAATCTCGCTTAACGACGGACTAACTTAAGGACCTACTAGGTATACAATTATTGAAATTGTTGAATGTATAGTGTACACTCAATGTTTTACCTATTAACGATTCTTAAGGGTACCTGTACCCGATTGTAAATAATATTTATTGGTGTATTAAAATGTGTGAAAATGTCAATTGTCTTAGTTTATTTATTGCCTAACCCCCGCTTCAGACGGCACCGCTTTCTGGGCCCACAAAACTCCTGTCTTTCAAGCAGAAACCAACCATGTTCACTTAGGCCTCTCCCCATGGCTGCAAGTTGTTTAGATCCAGAAAAGTCTTATGTGGAGCACTGGTCGGTGGTTTTGACCAGCTCGTAACATGCTGCTCAAAAAACTGCTAAGGTGAAGTCAGATTGGGCTGGCCACGTTTGCCGGGTGCCCCATGAGCTGTTGGCCAAAATATCTACTTTCTGGAGCCCTGACACATCAAGAAGGCGGTGCGGCAGACCTCGTAGAAGATGGCCGGATTTTCATTCATTACCTAAAGATTCATTGCAATACCAACCATGACACAGGCACACCTTTACAGCGGCGAGCATACGTACTCGACGAAACAAAAATAACAACTCAAACAGGATAGTTATGTACAGACGCCTGCATGTCAACCTACCTCTCGAATCTGTCAAATTTTGCCAGTCAAACGTGAACCTACTTTGTGATAAAGTTGAAAATCTTTTGCAGAAGACAGATTGTGGTAACTTGGTGTGCTGGCGTCTGTACCTACATTGATTGAGTATTTTATGCACAGTAGTGCACCGGCATGTCCAAGAACCAAAAATTCGAAGACATGTGACATCTACCAATCCGAACTGGGCCCGCGTGGTAGATTATAGCCCATTCCCTCTCATTGAGAGGAGGCCGTGTCCCAGCAGTGGGAACATTATAGGCTGATGATGATGATGATGATGATGATGAGTGGAAGATTGCGGTTGAGGTCGTAAGGGGGACGCACCAGGTCGCGAATCCTATTGTAATCAACATACAGCCTAAAACGGACCTGCAGATTGCAAAACACCTTAGAAAAAATTTATTTCGCGGGTTATCCTAACCCTGACGCTTCAATCGGGTGCAAATCTAGACTCTGTGGCTGCCACAAAAAAATACTGATGGAAAACTCAAACATACTTTGCCAGACCTGCAATGGGAATCGAGCGCAGGACCTCTTGCTAAGCAGTCGCACTTGTGACCACTAGACAAACGTGGCAGTCACCTTAAGGCCCCTATCCCACTATGTCGTGACGACAGATAATTGTGTAGTTTTAAGTGTCGTGGCTTGTGCATTTGAATGGAGGTGTTCACACGTGGTGTTTACACGATTACTGTCGTTCATGACTTTTGCCAAGTAAAAACAAACGATAATTAATCGGCATAGTGGGAACGAAGCCCAATACGTAAGGTAGGTGAGTACTTAAGTAGGTAGGTACGTAGTAAGGTATTAACTAACAAGGCTGAAAAGTAGTTTTTTGAAAGTAACTCAGTTTATAGGTACCATTAAGGTATTCACACAGTACTGCTTCAACTAAAAATCATTGGTAGTAATTTCAATATGGCAATAACTAGTCCATGGACCAGACTATGATCTGTAAAATAATCATGGAACTAATAATTACTGAGATAGAATTGTTAAAACTCGATTTGAAATGTCCATTCGATTATTAATAAGTACTTATAAGTATTTATTCGCGCCGACCATAGATAATTCACTATATAATACAAGATAGACGCGCAACTCTGGTTTTCGTTTTTAAAACGGTGTACCTAAACTGTTAGATGGCGCTGTTAGTTTATGTTCAACCAAATAAATACAAAAAGTAATTCTTGACTGAGGACTGAAACTTGGGAACTATTATTCACAAGGCAACCGCTGTCACCACCAGGCTATTTCACTGACAAGTTGTCTAAAATAGCTGTTCTGATTATGTCAGTTGTAAGCTGTCAAACAGTTGAAAAGTTGGTGTCCCCAAACATACAGATGGCAGCACTATCTATGAAAATTTTGTTTGAAGCCAATGTATGGAAGTTTCACCCATCTGGCGCCTGGCGCTGACTAAGAATTAAAGTTTTCAAATAATAAAATTGCGCTTCTGTGATTCTGTGTGATAAAAAGTATTGTTCATTATTCATACTCGGAAAGTAGGTGAAGACTCTGAAGTGGCCTGGTGAGGAGCGGCTTGAAAGTAATACTTTTCAGGCCCCTTATTCACAACCATTCGACTCGCTTCCGATTCGGAAAGTCGTATGTCTATCTCGGTCGTTTTCGCAATGCCAGAAGAAGACATATATACGACTTTCCGAATCGGAAGCGAGTCGAATGGTTGTGAATAAGGGGCCTGGCCTATATTTTTTTAAATTTTTAGGCCATTTCTGTGGTCTAAAATTTCAGTTACGAGTGTTTGTTCGGTTCTAAATAAAATTATTAAGAATATCCAGTGCGAGTGAAGAGTTTGACGTCGAGTAAAGAGCAAAAGACATAATAGATAATCTTTTGTCTCCAAAATAGCGGAAGATTTACATAAAAACTTACTAAACTTGTATGGACTGGAGGAATAAGAAACATTTATTGGATGTTTTGTACTAGATTGACTATTTTCTCGCACTCAAAGTGCATATAGGGTGAGTTTGATGATTATAATTCAGTAACTACATACGTTTTAAAGTCGCGAACGGTATGTTTAACTTCATACAACCTACCACTGGCCTGCTAATTGCAAAAAAACGTAAAAAAATTGAATTTCGCGGGCTACCTTGACGCATTCACTTAAAAAGTTTCTCTTCTTTGTTCCTTTTTTTATTGTTTCATTTTTATTGTCAAACATCTGGAGCCTGAGATTTTTTTAACAAAAAAAAAAACAGGCAGCATATGTTTTGCACTATTGTTCCGTAAAAAGAGTGTGCGGACCAATGGACCAATAGTAGTAAAGGTGGTAAACAGATGTGGACATCGTGTGCACGGTATTGTTGTTTTAAAAATGAGCAGATTTCGTCCGTTTAGATTACGTTGGGAGTTGTGCGAACACTTGTGCTACAGCGCCCAAGGGCGAAATACAAATGCAGATGTAGCACCAAGTCGTAGGCCTTCATATTATAATCTATCCAACATATCGACAGATCGCGCGATCGAGGAACCTTTTGGTTAACGGCCATGCTGGCTGATGAGAAATAACTCCTCAGTATTTGGCTCCGCGGGACTACTTAATTAATGGAGCAGGTAAGGTATATATTGTTAGAAACTGCGGTAGCGACCCAGGCTCTAAGGATGCCTGGAATTGATATGCCAGGCGAATACTATCGAGCCCAGGGGTTCCCAAACCTTTTTGGTTCGTGGAGCATTTACAAGTTTGGCATTTACAAGGTACTAAGTTGACAGGTACAAAAATTACAACATCCACAATATATTGACACTCAAGAATAATCAAATCAAATTGGAACTGTCGCAAGCGAGTTCAGTGAGACTCTTTTTCTAGTGTGAAATGTGATGGATTTTATGCATGGAAAAAACTTGGATTCACGCAAAATTCTTGACATCGTCATTTTTCTTCTTGGTCGTTCACTCTTGACAGAGTGGTCGTGGTCATGAGGGGTCACTCACAGCAGGCTGCGGTCGCTGCCTTCGCCATCCTTTTGCATCGATCTCTATTGGCCGTATGGCGAGTACATTCTGCCAGAGGGTTTGGTGACAGTTTTAATGGAGTCTGTCCAACGGGTTGGTGATCGACCACGTGGCCTAATGACTTCGACTCTACCCTGGATTACCAAACGCTGTAAGGAATCATTGTTTGTCATTGTTGAGCCAGAAGTTATCGGTCCCGGTGATTTCCAGTTCAGTAACAGATTAACTGCTATACAAAATTGGTTCCATTCCATGTCTGCTTTTTCAATATTTTTAAGCTGCAAAATCTTTTTTTACAGAATGATAAATGTCACCACATTCGCACAAATAGTGCTTGTAAAGAAGCGTGACCGCAAGGGCACGCTATTACAAGCGGAGATACGCCCATAGAAGGGGTGTTTGGGGCGTACAGTAGTACGGCTATAGACATTAATGGCATAGACTAATAGTCAGGTTACCTCCGGTGTCCATCATAGAGAATAACCAAATTATCTGTGTAGGCGGGAAAACACAATACTAAAATAAAAGTACCTATTTTGACATCCTGATGCATTTTTTCTTTACAAGCAGCGCCATCTTGAACTGCACACTTGAGTGGTCATACTGTAATAAATGAACTAGACTTTTGTAGTTCATTTATTTATTGGTGAAAGCGTCAGGGTAGCCAACGAAATTCAAATTTTCATACGGTTTTTTACAATTTGCAGGCCAGTGCTTGGTTGTATAAAATAAAATATCGTTCGCGACTGTAAGACGTAGGTATGTAGTTACAGAATTGTAATCATCAAAATCATCAATACCTACAACCCTCCAAGTTCATAGGTTTTAAGGACGATTTTTCAAGGTTAAAGTCGTTTCTCAAGCTTTGTGAAGTTGGGGGGCTGAATTGATGATTTTGATAGTAATAATTCTGTAACGACACACATCTTACAACCGCGAACAACATTTTAATCAACGTACAAATTAGCACTGGCCTGCAAAAAATATTGAATTACGCGGGCCACCCCGCGAAATTCAAATGCCAGTGCTAAGTTATAATTATGTTGATAAATATATCGGTCGCGGCTGTAAGATGTACTTATGTAGTTACAGAATTATAATTATCAAATCCACCAATACAACCCTCAATGTTCCGAGTCGATGTACGACTTAATAATAACTTTTCTCAATCAAAGTCGTTCAAATTGCTTCCTCTTCGGCCCGACTGGAACGAAAACGTTCCACCTGTCAAATTCCGTTGAGTCCCGCTGGAACGTTTTCGTTCCACCTCGTACCGTCAAGTTCAAACCTTATTTTCATCACGCATATGGCTCTAAATCGAATGCGGAAGGTTTCCTTCTGTGGCCAGATAAATAGTCGATTCAATGACAGCAATCTTTAGTAACACTAAACGGGGCAACACTTTTAAAAATATAAAAGAAGTTGAAAAATGTCAGTGCAAAAAATGGTCGTCGGGCCATACGTTCGGGCGTGGTATTTATTGTGTTTTAGTGGGTGTTATTGTGTAAAACGTTGGTAAGTAAGTGTTTATTATGTTACAAGGGCCTATTGCAACTTTTTAGATAATCATTTGCTTGAAACAATGTCCCAAAATTATTTTATGAGCCAACAAAGTTTTCCTAATTTCGATTTCGTCAGCCGTCATTGAATGTATAATTGAAAATATGAATTTGACTCACCTATAATGTAAATATGGTCTTGGAAACATTAGTAGCAACGTATAATATAGTGATAATTCATTATTTCATTTATTCGAGGCATATATCTGCAGATATATTTATATTTCCACTATTTTCTAGTGAAGGTCAATGTCAACCGCCAGACCAATTCGGCGTAACTGTTTTTGAATCAGATTAGATTTGGTGTGAAAATCATGTTATAAGTGGATGTATTATAATTACTTAGTATCTAATGCAAGTGTGTATCTAATTGTTTGTTTGAAACAATACCAAAAACTACTCTTTTGAAGAAACAAAGTTATAGTCGGCGTCGCCTTTGTTTGATAAGAATTCTAATAATTCTCAATGAATTAGTATCTTTCTAAGGTCTTAAAAATCGTCAAAACTAATGATAATTCATAATTTCATATATTCCTGGCGTATTTATTCTATTTTTACTCATATTTCGATGTTTTCTAATGTTGTTGTTTATATCACGTGACTGCCAATATTCAAACATGAGTATAACGACCACTAGACCGTTGGTCAAGTCGACAATAGTTTTCGATAGTATCGATAACTTTATTTTACAAAGTAAAATATTTCTGGGAGGTATTTGCCCAACAGTCGGACAGTACCTATGGGTTGAGAAAAAAAGTAGCATAGTAAAATCAAAAACATTGATCATTTCAGAAATGGAACGACGGTGAAAGGTGGTGACGTGCCCTACAATTTGGAGGAGCTGCTGAGGGAGTGTGGACGACGCAAGACGACGCGTTAGACCGGAGTACCTCGAGTTGGACGTGTCTGAAGGTATATGATGAGCCGGAATTCCTCGATGACTTGGAGAAACCGGCTTGTGAGGTAAATTGTTTTCATCATCTTGATTTAAATTACTGAATCTGCTGTAATGAGACAAGTCAGTGATATTTCTGGGAGGTCTTTGCCTGTGGGATGGTATGGGTTGAGACAAAAAAGTATAGCATAGTAAAAACAAAAATATTATTTATTATTTCAGAAATGGAACATCGGTGAAAGGTTCCCTACAATTTGGAGGAGCTGCCCACTGTGCTGACTCGAAGGATGAGGGCTCGAGTTGGACGTATTTGAGGATGAGTTGGATTAGTAGGAAGTATCCGATGAACCGGACTTCCTCGATGACTTGGAGAAACCGGCTTGTGAGGTAAATTTTTTTCATCATCTTGATTAAATGACTGCTGACTGCTGTAATGAGACAAGTCAGTGAGACTATGAGACAGATTGCATAGACTTAATGTATTTTGTCAGTTATTACAATTATATCTATTCATATAATAAAATTGAAAATAATTATAGAAGTATCCGTTGTTGAGTTTAGCATGTCTTTTGTCTGCATATTGTGCTGTGAAGAGTGATTGTTTTGTTCTGTATGTTGTTGTTATTTTGTGTGAGATGATGAATGAGATCTGTCGCATATACTTGAAATTGTATTGTTTTGATACAAAATAGGTGTTTTCTCAGTTATTACAATTAGATTTTGTTATCTTCCAGCAATTCATCATAGTTACTCCCAGCGATCATTCAGATTTTTTGCCCACTCAAACCACTCGTACTAGTCGCCTGCGTCCCGCGCGCTTACGTCATCGTCGATAACGCCGGGCCGCCCCAGCCGCACGTGTTGTAAACAAAGACGATTTATGAGCTTGTTTCTGAGAAGGTTGCACTTAACGTTTTTACTACAATGTATTTCGTATGAGTGTATAATTTCAATGATTTGTTTCATTGTATGAATGTGAACATTGAGAATTTTTAGCTTATTAGACGTGTCTGTTGTTGAGTTTTATTTTGTTTGAGGTGTTGTGCCTTGAATTTTTAAGTGGCTCGGCACAGATTCTCGGACTATACGCGGCCTAAGGAGAGATGCCCCCACTATGCCCTTATTTTTTTGAGTCAAAATAATTGTAATAACAAAAATCTTTCATTTCATAGGCTGAGCCCGTCACGCGCTCTGCGGCCGCCTACGCCTACCCTTCGGAAGATGAGGCTAATGCTCGTGATGTGTAAGTCATAATTTTTTGTGTGCTCAACTTTTTTATGTGTTTTGTTTGTATAAGAATGATGTCTACCCAAATATTTATACCCATACGTAAAAGTAATAAATAGTTTTTTATTCCTTGCATACTCCCTATTGCGTAAAACATTATGCCAATAGTTACATGAGATACCTCATGTTTTGTTTGTAACAGAATTATGTTTCCTCTAATTTTTTTATTATTATGTGAAAATATTCATTTTTATTTAATTATTACGTGAATAACTTGCACAATATGATAAATTAAACATGTAGATCTATATTGTATTTTATTTTCCTTACTGTCCTTTTATTTTCGATAGGTACACATATTATCGATAATGTAGTGGTGTGTTCCCCACCCTACAGGATGTTTGTTATCAGAACAAATTTTATGACCACTTGAAACATAAATATTTCTTATCTTTTCCATGACAGGACGGAATGTGTGTACAGAAATAGATTTAGCACCTTGTCCTTGTTTGCTTCCAAATAAGATTCTAGTTTGAAAACCTAAATTATCGAGTGGAAATAGGATAAATCCTTCTTTTTTGTTTTTTCGTATTCAACAATATTCGTAGTATATTTTTTCGATTCATGATGAGAAATCAGTTGAAGAAGGTATAGGTAGTATCCTAAAAACATTTTATATTGATATCTGTTCATAATAACACGGATGATCGTTTACAAAGTCATGCGTTGAACGGCATAATTCCAA
Source organism: Xestia c-nigrum (assembly GCA_916618015.1). NCBI lineage: Eukaryota > Metazoa > Arthropoda > Insecta > Lepidoptera > Noctuidae > Xestia > Xestia c-nigrum. Next base: position 12,272,476 of record OU745248.1, read on the forward strand.
TATGACAGTTCAACTTATTAGAACTTTGAATTGGAATCTTGTAAGAATTTTGTATGTAAGACTCCTAAAAAAACACTGTCATTATATTACATGTATATTCGTTATATTAGTTCTAAAGTTTCGTGTAAATTGATTCAGTAGTTTTACCAAAACAAAATAAAATACGACTACAGATCTAATTGCGACTAGTTCTCTCATTCTTTATGCTATTTTTAATCCTAAAGTAGTTATGAAATAACTGTTTATATTGTAACACAAGGCCTCGTTATTCAAGAACACGAAACTGTTTACAGTTTGAGATAAGAGTTAGTAGAACTCGAGCTATAAGCATTATTGTCGGCGCGGCCACTTGACGCGCGCGATGACGTAATTGAGAGGCCGAGTTGGGGGGGGCGGTGTCATATTTCTGACGGCTGTCAACAGGTTAAGAATGAAATTGTTTGTGTTTTTAAAATGGCTTAAAAATTATGATATTCAACTTCCTAGATGTCAAAAACTGTTGTGAGTTGTTTTTACAATCAAATAGGACTTTTTTGCCATATTCTTTTCATCAAAGAATAATACTTCCATAGACAACAAAAAGTAATATTTTATTTTTGGCAACACTCACTTTCCGCCATCATTGAGAAAATCGGCGTACTAGAAGCCGCGTTGCGTGGTATTGAATTTATTAATTTGTGTAAATAAGTTATCTAAACCACCATGGGAGTAAACGTGGAAACCATTTCTGCTGGAGATGGTAAGTTTTTTTTTGCAATGTCAAGTTTAACCGGTAGTTAATGTCATATTGGAAGAAAAAAAACTATCACTTTTCTCGCGTTTTCCTGCATAATTTACCTGTATTTTAACTTTAACTGATCAAGTGAAAAAGATGTTACTAGCAATAATTTAAAGTTGATTCTTGCTCGTATATTTAAGTAGTTACTGATGTTTTACTTCATCTCTATTTTGCGGTCATCTGAGTGACGCCTTGGTCATATCATTACTATCGCCAGGTAATTTGCACAATGACTAATCTGTTTTCGATTACTACTCATTTTCATATTTATTTTCGCCATTACTAGCTAATAAAGACTAGTTTAGCGAGACCTCTAATATTTACGCTACATACAGACACAGGGTGGGTAGGGCTTCTGCCAGCTTCTATAGAAAAAGCGTGGGAACATAACACGTGTGAAACTTCTGCATAAATTCCAACACTTATCAATTCCACCCAAAATATCAAGACAGTGATACATAAAATGCCCTTTAGTAATTAAAGTGGTTATCTATTTATGTAAGTAGAGATAAGTGCCAGCATGTGTTATCAGAATAAACATTATGTACATATTACATTAAGTATACAGGTTGTTTGTCATGTCAGCCGTTTCCCTTGGTTTAAAATATTTTGCCCCAAAGTCTTGTCTCTGTTGCCAATGAAAATCCTACAACCAAAAGTCTACCCTAAGGTTTCATTATCATTAAGATAATAACTAATACATTGGTCACTATTGTTGCTCATAGATAGATGAAAAATAATAGAAAAAGTCTTGGGTATTTGATTATGATGATATTTAAGACTATCCTTCAATTATTTGGCACTATCCCAAAATGCTTCAAGAAATAATAGGAGTGAAATGGTAAAGTTACTCTTATGAAACCAAAATTCTGGGCCCCACTCAATTTCGGTAGCTAAAATGAGACAAACACAAATTCAAAAAATAGAGCAGTACATTTTACCTCTTAACTAAGTAGTTTTTAAATATATTTTCCTCAGACTCTACCTACCCCAAGTCTGGCCAGACCGTGGTCGTGCACTACACAGGTACACTGACCAATGGCAAGAAGTTTGACTCCTCCCGCGACCGTGGCAAGCCTTTCAAGTTCCGCATTGGCAAGGGAGAGGTCATCCGAGGCTGGGATGAGGGTGTTGCCAAGGTAAGGAATTAATTATTAAGCATATGGACTTGTCTTGTTAAAGCACTTTCATACAACTGTTAAGAAAGGACAGCTGTGATTTACCCTATGAACTCGGAACACAAACATACGTGCCTTCCATGACACTGCATAATTTCACCTAGCATTTTGTCACAATTGTCATTTGGCATACAGGGCACGGGCTTGCTGTCACAATAAGTGACAATGATGTAAAATGGTTTAAATACGAAAACAGTTAAGTCTGTGGGTTAGGTATTTGCTCATTAATGAAATTTACTGTCATAATACACAGTGCTGTTCTCGACCCAGTACAGCACTAGCTAGCCGAGAATAGTACAATCTTAACAGCAAGTCAATACAGACCAGGGTGAGGCATTTATTATACTAAGACAGCATCAAAGTGTCAGAGCTGGGTATAGAGACACACCCAAAATAATTGTGTCTATCAAAAAGATGTAAACACTGACAAGAATTCATCTGATTGTCAACAATTTGTGTTCCATATTATTGAAACAATATTTTGCCACAATGAAGTTCATAAGTCCATGTTCACTGTTCACCATAGATCATGATCTGATTATCTAAAAACAGCTGTTTAGCACATTTTTGTATGGGAACATGTCAGTAACAGCTGTTTTTAGATAATCAGACTGTGATCTTTTCGGTGAACATGGACCTTAGTGTAATATGCTTTCGGGCTACAAATTGATACAAATATTTTACCTCAAAGATTGCAGACAAAGAAATTAATTCGTGTATCTAGGTTTACTGTGATTTATTTTGAGAAAATTATCATGTAATTCTTTATTATCTTTTGATTTCTAAATAGACAGCCAAACCCTGTCTTATTTAGGTTATCAATGTACTATGCAGTACCATTTTGCAAAATGTACCTATGCCATATCTTCAAACCTGTTTTCCCCTACTAGTTAGGCAGGGGCGTACCTAAGTAGTTCCCCCACCTTTCGAGTTGTGATAAATACTGTAGAATAAATTATAATTACCATCAGTGTATTTATAATTATACTAATTTCTGTTTATTTCACTTAATCATATTCTGAGTTTTAGTCCTAGTACAAAAAAACAACAAGGCAAGGCATTAAGTCCGCCGTTGTACAGTGTTTACTTGTGCATAAACTTTAATAAATAAATAAATAAATAAAATAGATATGAGAATGATTGGAAAGTTTTAAAATGAAAATTGTCTACTACCATGCCACTTACAATGCCAAATGTGGATTGTTGTTTATTAAACTGACTGCACATGTAGCTTGTTTGATTCCTTTACAATTGTGTTGAAAATAAACAATAATTATTGTATAAACAAGGATGTTGGTCATCATTAAAATAAGAATGTAAATATTTCTTTCCATTTCTTGTTTTTTTTTTTTGCCTTTTAGTTTCAAATCAATATATTATTATCTGCTGTCAAAAGTCTTGTTAACTCTTTGGTTAGTTGACCAAAGACAAAAATAATAGGACAGTTTCTTCCAATGCATTCATTATTTGTATTCTTCTTTACAGATGTCGGTGGGTGAACGCGCCAAGCTGACCTGCACCCCGGACTTCGCTTACGGTCAACAGGGCCACCCTGGAGTCATCCCTCCCAACTCCACCCTCGTCTTCGATGTGGAACTCCTGCGCCTCGAATAAAACCTTAATGCAACCACCTACTTATAATTAACTTAGACATTATTTTTTTCAACTTGCAAACTTCTTTTTACCTAATAATAAAAAAGAAAACTTAATTACGTGGGTACAGAAAAAGTCTAAGAAGAACCACTCTTAACTGCCAAGATCAAACTGTCAAATCTCCCCATTTGATGAATTTACTTAGCTAGAATTGGAAGAGGGAGTTTTATGTAATTTTTACGATATAATTTTAACTAAGATTCTGCACAATAATAACTTGTGTCAAACTGTGTTTTATATCTTGTGCAACCATTTTTAAGAAATAAGAACTTCAATATTATTTATAAATGGAATTTCACACTTATTAACGTCAATTACAATTAAATTTTTACACATTTACTCTTATCACATGCATGGGCAGTCAAAATATTACAAATCCATTCATCTATAGCAAAATATTGATGTATTCTTTCCAATTAGATACAATTGTGCATGAACACTTAGCTCATACGACATTCCTTATGCATTTTGGATTAATAGAATCGTGCAATATTGTCTAATAGATGTCTAATAGTCACATTTAGAAGTCTTGTCACTCTTTAATCACAAATTATGATGGAGAAGTGTAAGATCTTGATAGAATAAGGCCAAATCGAACATGTGCGTCGAAGCTGTATCCCAAAACTGTATATATTGTATGCACAAGTACTAACTTGAGTGGACTCTCATTCTGGATGTATGGTAGGTAAAGGTGATTTCAATGATAGCTTTATCTTATAACTAAGATGAATAAACTTATTGTGGAAATTTGTGTTTTTTTTTTGATGACCCTATCCTGTCCTGAGAAACAAATATCACCACTACATATTGTAAAACTAACTCCTCCGCCATGTCTGTCTGTCTGTTCGCGATAAACTCAAAAACGATTGCACTAATTTGCGTACTGTTTTCACCAAAGTATTGAGACGATAGGGAGTGGTTCTCGAGGAAGGTTAGTATATAATTTGTACGCGTGTGAAGCCGCAGTCACCAGTTAGTCAATTATTCACCATTACAAACACAAATGCTGAAATGGCTAATATAATAAGTAGTCAAATCACCTTTCACAGAGGTGCTTCAAACAACACCTGTGCTGAAAGCCGCATATGGCCAATTTCGATAACTTACTAGCCGGTAGGTTTGTTTGACATTTTGCTTACTGGACGGTTAGAAACAAAACGTTACAGAAAAGCCTTCTTTCAGTTTTTGAGAGTTTTCTATGAATCAAGTGACAGGTGACACGGATAGGATGTTTGTTTATAGAAACTCCGATAGGTAGTTACGGAAGGAGGCACTTTAGCCAACGTAATACGTAGGTAAATTATAGAAGACGGCCGCTAAACAATACGTTAAAAACCATAACCGATCGGAAAGGGGCATGTATGTTTACCCTCTTATAGTTACCTACTATACTCTTTGATGCTTACTAAATACATTCTTCGGCAATAGTATGTTTGTTTATGACGACACTACTTGAGAATTAACCGGGTTGTCGTTTGATCACCGTCCGTGCCCCTGTGCGCCCATGTCATTTTCCTTATTTCAGTACTGTTTATTTATAATTTATGGGGCATTTTGTTCATCAAACTAAGCAACTTTACGCGAAGATTATTACTGGGAAATGTTTTTTTTTTGGGGTGAAATATCATGTTCTGTCCTGTGGTAATCATGTCCTGTGGTAGAACTCAATATGACGCACTTAAAACATTGTGTTGATGGATGGATTGAATATTACGGGGGTTGTAGTTGTTTGAAGTAAAAATCTTCCAATAAAAACTTGTATAAAAAAAAGACTTGTTCGAAAGTTGGAAATTTACATAAATAAATAAATAAACTGTGACCCCCAATATCTCCGTAACTAGAAGAATCCCAGGTATGGTCTAGAAAAAAAAAATGATCGGAGTAACGTTGATAACAAGTGCCTTTCGGCTTCGCCTTCGTGAGGTATTTTACAGCGCCTGCCAAAATATTCTGGGCAATTTGTGGCGTTTAACAAAAACCGAAGAATAAGATTCGTGAAGGAATTATTTAATGTTGTGGTGGGGTTGTCTATTGTTTGCCCGAAGATTATATGCCATAATCATCATTTTCCCGAATTTCATTTGCCCGAATGTTTCATTTGCCCTAAAAGACATAATATATGACATACTTTTAATTGCCCGAATTTTAGATACCATAAGATACGAATGCCATAAGTATTGTTTGCCTTATTTTTATGTGCCATAATAATTATTACACATAATATTTAAATGGCATGTTAGGCCGTGATCTAACCAATACGCAGCGTGCGGGGAAGCAGATAAGAAAATTAAACAGTTAAATCAACCTTGACAACTATTTATTGATAATTACATCTAAAACACTCACAAGTAAAGTTTAATCACTTATATCGATTTGGATTGAAAAATACATGTCCTGACGGGACGGCCATTGAACAGAGAGAGAGAAGGTGAGGTGTTAGAGCGAGACAACAAACCTGTCACATCTGTCAAAAAATTTTATGGCATAGACTCAAGGCTTTCTGCCTCTCCAACACTTCCCCTTGCCATAAAATCGCAAAGATATCATAAGTAAAAAAAAAAAACAGGAAAAAAGCACTACCATACAACTCTACACATCAAAGCTGCATGGACTCTACATTTCCCAGTCACATAAACTTTACATATACATTTTACATACATGTTGCAACCCTAAAATAACATTTTTACACATCAAATTAATATACATAATGTCTATAGCCTTATTTACCTATATCATAATATCTAACACATATTCATACCCTTTACAAACTTTTCATGTTTTATACTACTTAATGGTTTAGTTAATACATCGGCAAGCATGTTTTCAGTACATAAATACTTTGCTTTTATGATATTATCTTTAATTAAATCTTTCATGTAGTGGTACCTAATATCAATATGTTTCGTTCGTTTATGACAAAACTCTTTTACCTCTAACAAACGTAATGAACTTTGATTGTCATTGTATAACAAAACAGGAGCTACATCTTTACTTATTATTTCTAATAATAGATTTCGAACGAAACATATATCTTTACATACATCAGAAATAGCTAAATACTCTGCTTCCGTTGATGAGAGAGCTACGCAACGCTGTTTCCGACTTTCCCAATTTATGACATTTCTGCCCAATTTAATTATGAAGCCTGTATAAGACTTTCGATCCGTCACGTCGTTTGCCCAGTCAGCATCGGTAAAAGCAGATAAAGTAAAATTTAAGTTACTATTTGACACAAATAATAAACCTAAATCTATTGTTCCTGCTAAGTAACGCAAGATTCGCTTGGCAGCTTGCCAGTGAGTTACATCAAAACCGTTATTAAATTGACTGAGCTGGCTACACGCAAATGCGATATCCGGCCTCGCACAGACCGCCAAATACATGAGGCTACCAATTAACTGTCTATAGTTATACCTATTGTCATCTAGAGTGGCTTTCTCAGGTTTTACTAATTTACAATTCAAAGATATAGGTGTTTTAACAGGTTTGCATTCTGTCATGCCAAAACGATGTAATAGCCTCTTTATATACTCAGACTGATCAAGTTTCAGAGTACCTTTCACTCTATCCCTTGTTACTCTCATTCCTAAGCAATTTTTAATTGAACCTAAGTCTTTCACATTAAACTGACTTTCTAATAGTGACATTAGATTCTTTTTATCTAGATTTCCTTTATGATAAAACAAATAAAAATCATCAACATACAGTGATATTATCATGATATTTTTATAAGTACCTTTTACATACACACAAGGCTCACACTGAGTTTGCCTGAAACCATTACTAATTAACAAACAATGAACTCTTTCGTTCCACATTTTGCTTGCCTGTTTAAGGCCATAAATGCTTTTTAATAGTAAGCAGACTTTTCCATCATTATTATTAAAACCAGTAGGTTGCTCCATGTATATAGTCTCATTTAAGTTTCCGTTTAAAAATGCGGTGGTTACATCTACATGGTCAATTTCTAAATTTAACTCTACAGCTAATGAAAATAAGATTCTTAATGATGAATGGCGAACAACTGGTGAAAATGTATCTTTATAATCTAGACCATACCTTTGCGTAAATCCCCTGGCCACAAGTCTAGCTTTGTATTTTTCAAAATTACCAGAGGAATCGTATTTTAATTTAAAGACCCATTTACACTGTACTACATTTACATTAGATGGTCTGTCTACCAGTTTAAAAACATTATTCGCAATCAGAGAGTCATACTCTCTCTGCATTGCCTCACGCCATTCTGCAGAGCTTGGACTTGTGATAGCTTCATCATAACTTTGAGGTTCTACAAGATTATCAGCCAAAAAATTCAATTCCAGATCATAACCACTATATTTCTGTGGCTTAACAATATTACGCCTATTGCGTAACACATACGATCCACACAAGGAGCCTTCGCTCACCAAACCTGGCTGCAGGCCCTCGCCCACCAAACCTGGTTGCAGGCCTTCGCCCACCGAGCGCTGTGGCAGGCCCTCGCCCGCCGCATAGCGCCGCGAGGACTCGCCCGCCGCACAGCGCCGCGAGGACTCGCCCGCCGCACCTGGACCGCTAGCTGACACATCAGCCTCTGCCAAGCCCTCTGACCCGGACTGACTACAGTGCGGACTCGCCCGCGCCTCATGCTTAGCGCAGCTCGACTCATCTTCGCTGCCTGTGCAGTACTCATCTGAAATTCGAGAACACTCATTACTATTTTCCTTATAACTAATATCACAGCTGCTATCACTATCACTATTTTTACCTAAACTATTTATCACAGATTCCTTCCTATTATTACAATTATCAATTCCATTACTCTGCACATTAATTACTCCTGGGTCATAAGGTAATTCATTAAAATTCAATTTATAATTATTTATGTCACTGTGATAAAAACTCTCCTCTAAAAATTCTACATTCCGTGCAATAACAACCTTCTTTGGATTCTGGGGGTCCATCAGTCTATACCCTTTGCTGGTCTCAGAATAGCCCACAAAAATATACTTCTTACTCTTGGCATCCAACTTCTGCCTTTTTACTGAAGGTACCAATGCATATGCCACACATCCAAACACACGGAGGTGACCAAGGCTCACAGTCCTCCCGGTCCACACCTCCTCAGGAATCTGACCACACAATGCCGAGCTAGGAGACCTATTGTACAAATAAATTGCCGTGCTCACGGCCTCTCCCCAATACTCCTTACCTAGTCCAGATCCCTGCAATAAGCACCGTGCCTTTTCAATGAGCGTCCTATTTAATCGCTCAGAAACCCCATTCTGCTGAGGACAATACGGTACGCTTGTTTGATGCAGTATGCCTTCCTTCCTCAAATAAGTATCAAAACGGCTACTAACATATTCACCCCCGTTATCGGAATGTAGACATTTTACTACCTTGCCCGTTTGCTTCTCCACCATCACTTTAAAATCAATAAATTTTGACATTACCTCTGACTTTTCTTTTATTAAATATCCAAACACCTTCCTAGAGTGGTCGTCTATAAAGGTGACCATATATCTTGCACCTCCCAAACTGCTAGTCTCCATCGGGCCACAGACATCAGAATGCACGAGCTCTAAAAGATCCTTGGCTTGCTTGCCCTCTCCTGTAGGGTATGGCTTTCCACAAAGCTTCCCCTCAAGGCAGGGTACGCAGCCTCCCGCAGTGTCACCATTATCCTGAAATGATACACCAATATTAGATTTCTTCAGAACACACATGCTTTTATAATTCAAGTGGCCTAATCTTTTGTGCCACAAAGCCTGCCCAGCAGAAGCACTAGTACACACGGGTCCCTGCTGAGTCCCTTGGCATCCACTATCCAAGGATTGAAGAGAGAACCCTCCATCAGTGTGCAATTTGTCACCACCCGTTAAACCTTTTAACCTATACAGACCATTCTCGCAATAACCCTTTGCTATAGACTTGCCAGAGGTTTTACACAAGATTTGACAGCCCCTAGTGTCAAATTTAACATCATAGCCACTCTCAACTAACCTACTCACCGAAAGCAAATTTGCAGCTAGCTCTGGCACAAATAATACATTAGATAACCTTACCTCATTTTCTTCATATCTTAATTTAGTATCACCAATTGCCTCACAATTCAATTTTAAATTATTAGCCACCGTGACATAATCTTTAAGGTTATTTTCATTCACATTAATTAAACAGTCTCTATCCCAAGTCATGTGAGAAGTGCATCCACTATCGATGATCCAGTCCTTGCAGCCTCGAACCAGAAATGCTGCAGCCAAGTTTCCATTCTCATTGTTCTTCTTCCCCTCGTCCGCTTTCTTCTTATAACATTTTGCTTGTACATGTCCCTTTTTCTGACAATAGTGACATATTATTGTTTTACTCGACTTGTTTTTCTTGAAAGTGGACTTTGACTTAGACACCAGCGCTGTACCACCGTTTAGCTCATTTTTACGGTGCTCCTCCTGCAACAATCTTGCTTGAACTATGTCTCTGTTTAGTTGTTTGGTCATCCACAATGTCTCGAGATTGGAAACAAGCGAGTCATACTCTTGAGGCAGTCCACTAAGTAGTATCTCAGTCACTTCCTCATCTTCAATCACTTTACCAATGTTACTAAGCTGCTGTACAATTGTTGAAACTTTCTCTATATATTCGGACATGGAAGAAAAATTACTGAACTGGATTTGATGCAGCTGTTTAAGTAGTGAAACACGACGGAAAAGACCCTTGTCTTCAAAAGTTTGTGCCAGCCTATCCCAAGCTTCCTTGGCCGACTTACACGTTCGGACATACTGGAGCAGCGTAGGTTTCAATGATATACATATACGAGCAAAGGCACGTTTGTCTTTTACCTCGTCAACCTCGCTGCCTTCGATGACGCCCCACTGGCCCTCTAAGGTGAGAATCATTTTTGTAATAAATTTCCAATTCAAATAGTTGGAGGCCCCTTCAAGTCTTTCAAAATGTGATGGCGGCAGCAATGGTGCTATGCCGGTCCCCATCGACGTGGCCGCATTATTTCCGGCCATTTCATATCCAATCGGTGCCGATCCAGATGCCGGCTCATCTGCCATGATTTGCTTTTATACCCACGCACGTTATTTTTACGTATTAGTAACTTTTTACTTATGCAATCTTTGCTAACACTGGGCCGCTTAACCTGTTAGGCCGTGATCTAACCAATACGCAGCGTGCGGGGAAGCAGATGAGAAAATTAAACAGTTAAATCAACCTTGACAACTATTTATTGATAATTACATCTAAAACACTCACAAGTAAAGTTTAATCACTTATATCGATTTGGATTGAAAAATACATGTCGTGACGGGACGGCCATTGAACAGAGAGAGAGAAGGTGAGGTGTTAGAGCGAGACAACAAACCTGTCACATCTGTCAAAAAATTTTATGGCATAGACTCAAGGCTTTCTGCCTCTCCAACATGGCATAACTTCATGGTTGACTAATGTTTTACCAAAAGTCCATTGACAAATTTTCATTTTACAACCAACGTTTCGTATACTATTTATTTCAGATGCAACTTATTCCGCAAATGTTTTATTTAAAAAATATTCGGTTTACAAACATTTATTTGGCAAATACCTACTTCTTATGTCAAATGCATCAGATCATAGATATAAGCTCAATGCATCAGATGATATATTTTATATTTTATTAATTTTTCATTTTTTACTCAGATACATTTGGACAAATCACAAAATGTTTTACAGGCCAGTATTTTTTTATTTACTCTTTTTTAAGAAAAAAAATAACAAAAGGAATACTCCATGCATGCAGCAAGCAAGCAGCAAGCAAGCAGCAGGCATTCAGAAAGCATGCAGCAAGCGAGCAGCAAGCATGAGTATGCAAACATGCAGTAGGTATGCAACATGCAGCAGGCATGGTTTCTGTCACGGCTTCGGCGCTGCGGGGCTCCAGCGGTCACACGCGAGTTTATCGTCGCAGAGGGTTTTAACGCTCACCACCGCAGCCTACGCGGGCTTAAATTACACTCTAAGGGTAGGGCAGAAAAGACTACGTGGAGTCGGTTCTGCAGTGATTCATTGAACTGTCAAAAAATTGTGCTTAAAAGAAACCAAATTCATTTATTTTCTGTTATTTTTTTTTATATGGCACAATCAATTTGTGTAATGTCTTTATTTCAAGCATTGTTTTCCGAGATAAAACGAAAAAATAATGAATTGTTTGTCAAATAAAACGTTATTAAATAAAAGTTAATCCGATAATTATTTTGCGAAGTGAATTATTTGTTAAATTTGTAGTTGTATACTGATGAAATGAAATGAAAAAATGAAAAATCGTTGCTTGTCAAGTAAAAGTTTGTGAATTAATGTTTGGTGAACTGACTGGTCACCGAACTTCATAGCTTGATTGTGCTACACCTAGATACTAATACTAATATCTAACCTGTGTAAGGCTACACTAGTTTTCTGTATTTATTATCTATGGTCCCCACGACTATTTTTATTGGCTAGTAGCAGACACAAGAGGTCCTTACACTAGTTAAGGTCAGATAGAACAAAACAAAAGTCAAAAAGGTTTGACTTCGACAATAAATTTATTGAGAGTTAACACCAACAACTACTTAAATTATTGTTTGTATAAATTGTTATTTATATTTGATATCTAGAGGCATACATATAATTGGAGTAACATAGTGATGATATAGTAAGCACCTGAGTTTCATTGGAAGAACGGCGCAAGTATAGCCACCTAAAAATGTTTGCCTGGCCTACTTCATACACAGTGCCTCTCATTGAGGATACGCCTCGTTACCGAATTGGGAATAAAAAACCAACAGGAGCCTTCCTTAGATGTTAGCTCGTGTAAAAACAACCAGGGCCTCGATTCTGCTATTACAATAGTGTCAGAGTAGTTGATCATTGATTTCATAATGATCAAGTTCTGTCAAATTTTGACAAGTTTGTTAATTCTACTATCATAATGGCACCTTTATGACTTTTCAATGGTCAACCACTGACACTTCATTGAAAGAAATGTCATAGAATCATAATCTCGTACATAAAATCTGGCATGAATAAATATTCGCATTTAGTAGTAGATTTCGAAAACCATTTATACTAAGGGTTTTATAATAATGACAACACGACAATGCCATTAAAACACAATTTTATTACGAGACCATTGACCGACCATTGTGAATTTAGCAGATTGCGAACTTTAAGCAAAATAACAATGGGATGAGTATGGAATCGTGTTGGAGTGACAAATTTATTAAAATAGCAGAATTAGGCCTCAGAATTGAAACAGCAGGATGGTTGAATATATGCGTTTTATTTAGGACTGACATTAACGATGTTACAGTATAAACTTGCAGTTTAGTCTTCTAAGTAATAATTACGTCGATTTTATTTAGAAGTGACTGCTCGCTATGAGCTCCAGAATAGAATGAATCTGGAAAGGAATCGTTTCTGCCTGAACGTAACTGTTTCCCACTACCAGAGCACAACCCCACTAAGGCTGACCCCACATTTGGCGTGCGCGATCCTCGGGCGTGCGAGTAGCGCGAGCGCCGCGCGCGCGCTGCGTGAGCGTCGGGTGTTGCCGCCGTGTGACGTGCATGCAGCGTGCGCGCAACGCGCGCGCGGCGCGCTCGCGACGCTCGAGACAGACGGCGGCGGGGATAGCGGGCGAAGGGGTAAGAACGCGACTCGAGCGTCGCGAGCGCGCCGCGCGCGCGTTGCGCGCACGCTGCATGCACGTCACACGGCGGCAACACCCGACGCTCACGCAGCGCGCGCGCGGCGCTCGCGCTACTCGCACGCCCGAGGATCGCGCACGCCAAATGTGGGGTCAGCCTAAACCAACGGAAATTCCAACTCCGTGTTGCCGGTAAAATAATGTGCCAACTTAGTGTTGCCAGTAAAATAATTTAAGTGTGTATCAAGTGTCGCGACACTTCCGCGAAATGTAAATATTGTATATAGCAACATTGAATCTTTATGGTAAGCAACTTCTATTTTTCTGATAGTCTTTGTTTTATAGAAAACGTCAGGTTCTTGGCGCGCGTTATTCTCAAATATCAATTCATTACTGTCTAGTAAAGTTTCATGATCACTCTAAGTACAGCTAGTGCGTAGTAGCGTGTTAATCTGAGTAGTCAGTGTTATCAAGTGCTGTGCAGCCTATTTCGAGAGAAACCTAGATTGGATAGCTAAGTGTCTTAAGTTTATTTAATCTCACACAATACATCTATGATTGTATATATGAGTCCTTCGGGGACTGCATGGACCTTATCAGGTTACCAACCATAGTAACTGATTTATAGGGCTCTTAATACTCATCAGTGTTGGGCTCCGGCCACTTCACCACATAAGGCGGGTTCGCTGCCAAGGAAAGAGCCCAAATGTACTCCCATGCCATAGCTGGGACCTACCGGTAGAAGAGGCGAGCTCAGGCTTGTATTTAAGATACGAGTGAGCGCGGTGAGGGACGCAGGGACCCTCTCCGTGGTGCCATAGCACTAAGCCTGGTCACCATAGTGACATATATATAAAGGTCGAGGAAATGTATAGTAATAACAATATGTGAATGAACCTAGGACACTTAGATCATGATATCATTAAACCCCCAGGTGGTGAATACAGACAGGCGAGACGGGGAGAAGGTTCTCCTTAACTGTAGGACTGGACACGGATGGCAAGCGAGGCACTACACATCCAAGGTATGAGTCACAACATACTATACTTGCACTCTATTAGACAAGTTAGAAACAAGGCAATGATGTAAACTAAAGTAATGCATTATTAAAATAAGTATTTCGTTGGTCGCATGAATAGGTGTATATGTTTGGTGTACATCATCATGATAGGACTTAACGACATGGTGGAGATGCTGGGATCTGAGAAGAATCCATAAAATTAATAATGCAGTGAAAAGGGTTAAATAGAAAAGAATAGCTAAAAAATTGCAAGTTGTGACTCATAACTCGTAGCGCCATCTGTGTCCAGTGAAGGAAACTAATTTGAACAAGAAAATTTTTTCTTATGCTAAGGTTTTTCCCGCGCGCGCGCGCGCTTTCGTTTACTTTGTGATATTTGCTAAATGTGAGAGAGATTTACTGAGTTTGGAGTGAAAATTCTTTACAATTGTCGTCAGGTGAGTGTCTGACAAGATATTTTAAGAGAATTATTTGTTTTCTATTGTCTGATGATGAAATTCGTCAAAGTTGTGCACGGCAAAGTTTTATTGGAAAAGTTTAGCTTAAGTTGGTTCTAGCCTTCAAATACGTGATCAAAGCTAGTGAGAAACAATAATTACGTCTTGAAATTGCTGATTTTTCTCGCGATAACTAAATTTAATGACGAAAACATTTCACTAATTATATAGCCGTGAACGGCGAAAGTACGTGCTCAAGCAAAGTGTAATTCCCGACTTTGGGGTTGTTACACAGCATTTTATGCCTATGTCGTAATTAATTTACAAATCTGAGAACATTATAGAAATTTTATCAAATTGTAACATAGTTTGCTCACAGGTACCTACATAATGATTGAGCATCATGTCCACAATTTTCAAATGTAAACCCATGAAAACGCTTTCCGTGTAGGTACTAGCGTAAAACGATACATACTCTGGCTATATCTGGCTTTTGCTCACAGATTTATATCCAGTATGGAATAGTTTGGTTGAGATGGAAAAATTTCAAAATTTTAGGCCTTACCCTATTGATACCATAAGGTATCAATTATTGATGATTATTAATGAGGAGTTTCATTTTATTACTCTATGTTACTGTTCAGATTAACTAAATACCTATATGAGTAAATATGCAAGATATGTTTAGACAAACAAGTTTGTTTCAATTTTGATTTAAATTACATATTCATTTGCAATGAAATTATCTAAATGAAATCTATTCCATATGACCGTTGTGTGGAATAATGTGGTATGCTATAATTGATAAACTGGTTTGAAACTATGAAGTTCACGGTGAAAATTAAAATGAATCATTGAAGTGGTTATATAATTTGATATTACTATGAATATAATAGCAATGAATAGGTACCTACATATGATTTAAGGATCTCACTAATATATACCTATACAGTTTTTTACAAATAATGTTTGAAGATTTTAATTTTCACTAGAGATGCCACTAGTTTTATCTTATTTAATGAACACCAACAACTAGCATAACTCCAGTTTAATGGTGATTATGCATCCTTAAATCATGCTTACAGTTATTTCAAGTGAAAGAATAATGGCAGGTATCTATTACAATATGTAGATCCTTGTGTAAAGTTTATAGGGTGGATTATTTAGGTGTGAATAAATATTCATCTTAAATTAATCCTTCTTTATTTAAATATTTGCTCTTTATTGCGCAAATGGACAGGTTGATATAAAAAAGGCAGACTTAATACCATAGGGTATTTTCTACCAAACAATCTTAAGGAATGCCGATGAAGTTATGATAGTGTAACAATCAAATAAAGTATATTATGCCGATATTATAATTATATTCTTGTTTATATAATAACAATAATATACATATCTAGTATATATTAAAAACTAATTTTCAGAATTATCTCATAAATAATGGAAGCAATACTTATAAATCGTTTATCCAAATTTATCGAAGAAGTGAAATCTCTATCAGCTCAAGCTAAAAATCTCAATGATAACTTGAATGAGGAAAACTTAGACACAGCCAAAGTTGTATCAGCTAAACTGAAATCTATCCTGTCTCGTTTCTCATCTGAACTATATAATTATTTCAATATTTGCAAGACTCCTGATCCGGATGAGATATCTAATTTCACTACTTATCAACTACAAGGTGAAGACAATTTGGCCGAGCTGGAAACAAAATTAAAATCAAAATGTGAACAACCAACAACTTCGGCAAAGGAAGCTGAACCGTCAACATACAGCAAGCTACCAGACTTAAATCTGCCGCAGTTCAGTGGTGACTTGTTGGACTGGCACCAGTTTTGGGATCAGTTCAATTCAAGCATCAACCGAAGAAAATTAAATGATGTAGACAAGTTATTGTACCTGAAGAGCTCCCTTAAGGGGAATGCCGCCAGATTAGTGGACGGATTCAACACCACTAACAAGAGTTACCAAATTGCCATAGACACTCTAAAGGCTAGGTATGGGAAAGAACATGAAGTCATCCATGCACATCACCGAGCACTGAACAATGTGAAACGTGCTGAAAATTTTGATGATTGCCGAACTACATTGGACGAACTTCAACGACACCTTAGAGTTCTCCAATCCATGGGAGAAAACATAGATACAAATCAAATGAGATTCCTGGTCATGGAGAAGTTCCCTGTTGATATTATCTACGAAACCAAGATGAGACTTGGTTCCGATGGTACAAAGTCTGTAGAAAGCGTCCTGGAGCATCTGTCTTTGATAGTCTCTACAAAGGAGGAAGCAAGGAGGATAACTCAAAAACCTTGTATGAGCAATACGGTCGAGGCCCCATACACAACAGAGACATTGCACATCAGGGACGCAGCAAATTTGGAAAATCCGGGTCCTTCAAGGAATAGTTTTCCAAATAGTACAAAACAGTATAAGAGACAGCCGAGTAACTTTAAATTTAAGACGAACTGGAACTCAAAAGACAAGAAACATGGTAAAAGGAAACTTGATCACAAGAAAGAAGGGAGAACTGATAACACAGAAAAAAGGATGAAACGTTGGCATTGTATTTTTTGCGGAGAAGATCATCTCAATGTAAATTGTGACAAAGTTAGAACCATTGATGAGCGAAAGGCAAAACTGAATGATAGATGTTTTAATTGCTTTAGAAAAGGACACACCAGGTTTCAATGCCGTCAAAAAAGGAAATGCGAATACTGCAGTAAATACGGGCTTCATAATCAAGCATTGTGTCCCAATAAATTTAAAGGAGCAAAGGAAGAGAAAGCATCCACCAGTGCAATGCACATAAACGGAAAGGAGACTGTATTACAAACAGCTGTAGTTAAGGTACAAGGTCATGGTAACATCACAAGGACTTGTCGGATTTTGCTAGACAGTGGAAGTGGAAGAAGCTACATCACTGAAAGGATGGCTAAGGATCTGAATCTTCAGGCAGAAGAACAAAACAATCTAGCGGTTTTTACTTTCGGATCCAAAAGGCCCTATGAAATACAAAGTCCGTTAGTTAAAATAAGTATACTGATGAGAGACTACAACGAAAACTCTATTCGCCAATGTAGTGCCAACCATATCTCAAGGAGTGCCATATCCAGCAGATCTTCTTGGCTGGAGTCCAGATCAAAGATACAAATTAGCTGATGATGGCTCATTATCTGACCGGATAGACATATTACTCGGAAACGACTACTATTACACGTTTATGTCAACACAGAAAATAAACATTGGGGAAGATTTATACTTGGTTGAATCGGAATTTGGTTGGATATTCTCTGGTAGGACATCGAACAAACCAATTGATAGATTGTCAGTCCTAACATACTTTCAGTCATCTTGCGAAGTTGGTTGTAACCAACCTGACCTGCCGTTAGATAACGGGAATCTACAGCGCTTGTGGGACCTAGAATCCATAGGTATTACCGATTCACCTAAATTGAACAGAGATGAAGAAGCCATCAGACATTTTAACGAGACCACAGTATACAGAAATAATAGGTATTATGTTAGCTGGCCATGGAATGACTCTGCAATGGATTTGCCAGCCAACTTTGGATTGGCGTTCGGACGTCTGGTCAACTTAGTTAAGAGACTTGATTCAAGCACTTTGATGACGTACGATAAAACTTTAAAAGAACAACTGGATAAAGGAGTAATTGAAGAAGTTCCGGTGAAGGAAATAGTGGACCATGCTGTTCATTACCTGCCTCATCACAATGCCACGGCACTCGGAAAATCTTTAAGGATAGTCTACGATGCTTCAGCCAAAACGAAAGGAAAAAAGAGCTTAAATGAACATCTTTACTGTGGTCCCCTGTTGTTAGAGGACTTGACTGGTTTGATCATCAAATTTAGATCATACGCAATTGGATTGGTAGCTGACGTTGAAAAGGCGTTTTTACAGGTTGGCCTCAATGAAAAAGACAGGGACGTAACCAGATTTCTATGGATCAAGAATATACAGGAACCAGTAACCGAGGACAATATTGTTCATTTAAGATTCGCACGTGTACCCTTTGGTATTGTATCTAGTCCATTTATACTAAATGCCACTATAAAACACCACTTGACACAGGCTGAGAACGAAAGGGTTCGAAAACTCGCAAATGACATTTATGTAGACAACTTAATAACAGGAGCGAATAATACCGAAGAAGCGTTGGATTTGTACCGGAATACGAAAGAAATGTTTGAGCAGATATCCATGAATATGAGGGAGTGGAGTTCCAACTCCAAAAACTTCCTGGACCACATTCCGGACGCATGTCCTGACAAAACGGTAAAATTGTTAGGTCTAGATTGGAATATAGAGGACGATACCCTGAGTATAAGGGCAAAGGTCAATGAGAATAATAAATACACAAAGAGAGGTATCCTGAAAACGATAGCAGCTGTCTACGACCCCTGCGGTTTCACCGTGCCCATTATGCTAGCAGCCAAAATTCTTTTACAAGACTTGTGGAAGACGAAGGCGAAGTGGGACACTGCTTTAGAAGAAGAAACCGTAGACCGCTGGAAGAGGATTCTGGAAGACATGAAAGACGTCGAAAATGTACGTGTACCCAGAAGATCTACTATCCTTAACGCTGGAAACGCAGAGTTGCACAGGTTGCACTGCTTCACAGACTCCTCGATGCAGGCTTATGCTGCCGTGGTTTATCTAGTACAAGGAAATTCCATTAACTTTTTGATAGGTAAATCGCGGCTGGTACCAATCAAAGACCAACAGAATTTGAAAATTCCGAGATTGGAGCTTCTTGGAGTTCTTATTGGGAGCAGACTGATCAAATATGTCCTCAAATTCTTACAGCTGAATGTCACTCGACAGACATTATGGACGGACAGTCAGATAGTAATTGATTGGTACAATTCCGACAAACTTCTTGTGCCATTTGTAGCCAGGAGATTGGAGGAAGTGAAGCAGAACAAAGACCTCATAATTAGACACGTACCCTCAGAACTGAACTCTGCCGATGTAGGAACCAGACCGTCTGCTTCAGAAGAAGAGAGATCAAGATGGCTGTTGGGACCAAAATTTTTAAAGAAAAGGCATTCAGAATGGCCAATCGGACCATTTAGAACAGTTTCTCTTCTGGCGCGGGAGGGTCTGCCAGACGCAGAAAGTCTACAAATAGATATAAGACCAGATGAAGAATTAAGGGCAGAGACGATTCTAAGTGAACAGTTACAAGAATCACGAGAAGAACTTCCAGAAGAAATGAAACCGGAAGACAGTATAATATTAAAAGAAATTAAGAAAGTACAAGCAGAACATTTTCAGGATGAAGTGAATGGCAAACAGACCAGTCTCAGTCGGAATCTGGGATTATTCAAGGACATCGACAACATATTACGTTGCAAAGGCAGACTTAAATATGCCGAATGGTCGTTTGACAAGAGGTATCCGGTGATTATACCTAAAGATTGTGAATTCACTAATAAAATTATAAGGGAGACACATGAGAAAAATTACCATGTTGGTGTCAACCATACACTGAGTATAATACGTCAAACATACTGGATACCGCAAGGCAAAAATCAAGTTAGAAAAATATTGGGAAAATGTTCTCAATGTTTGAAACATGGTGGTGGACCATTTAAATTACCATCTACACCTGCACTGCCACATGAACGGGTTAATTACAGCAAACCATTTACATTTACCGGAACTGACTATCTTGGGCCTGTACTAGTTAAGTCAGAAAAGGGAACAAGCAAAAGATGGATATGCTTATTCACTTGTCTTGCAGTTAGGGCTGTACATTTAGAAGTGGTTGAGGATCTATCGGCTGAAGAAGGTCTACTCGCTTTAAGGCGAATGATTTCAACCAGAGGTGTTCCGACTCTCATCACTTCTGACAACGCCTTGCATTTCAAACTGATCGCTGATATAGTTGCCAATGCATATTGCGTAGAAAATAAAATAAAATGGCGATTCATACCAGAACTTGCACCATGGCACGGTGGGTTCTACGAAAGATTGGTAGGACTAATTAAACACTGTATGAAAAGAACACTTCAAAAACACCTTTTAAAGGACAGTCAACTGCTAAAAATGATAAAGGAAATAGAAGCAGTAATAAACACCAGACCATTAACGTGTGTTGATACAGAACTGGAGCATATTCTGAAACCGTCCGATTTTCTTCAACCCGGCAGATGTGTCACTCTAGAAACTGCAGATAATGATGAGTTATTACAAGGCACGTCAACAAAAACCAATTTAATTATGGGTTGGAGAAAGGCTCGGGTAATGTTAGATGAATTTAAAGAATTGTTTCAAAATCGCTACTTACCAAGCTTAAGGGAGAGATATAGTCACCTACACAAACAACCACGCGTGACTTCAAAATTAACTCCAAAAGAAGGCCAAATAGTTCAGATGAAGGGAGACAAAAACCGTGAAGGCTGGAAGGTAGGAAGAATAGTTTCTTTAATAAGAGGTTCCGACGGTTTGGTTAGAGTCGCACGAGTGAAAGTAGGGGAGACTATATTTACGCGCTCCGTTGCGCATTTGTATCCTCTAGAAATAGAAGACAACGGACGACCGGATATAATAACTCAAGGCAAAGAAAAGCTAGAATCTCGTCAGTTACTAGAAGAAACTTCAGAGGACAAAGTAGTATTGCCTCATGTTATCACAGAAGGAAATGTTACTCAGAAGGAAAAATCTGTTAATCAGGAAATGGATGAGGAAATGATAAATGACAGAGTGAGTGTCACAAGTAAAGAACCAGATCTAGAGATTGAGAGTGCTGATACTACTGATAGGGTTCAAAATGAGAATTTGAGAGATGATCCAAAGGATAGGATGGATAACGATTCCATGAAAGACAAGGATACGTCGACTGAGGAGGATCGACCTGAAGAAGTAAAACATAAACGAGTTGCTGCGGTCCGAGCCATTGAGAAGATAAGGGAGTGGACGCAGAATTTAATGACAACTTTACTTTAAACGTTCCCGGCGGGAGTGTCGCGACACTTCCGCGAAATGTAAATATTGTATATAGCAACATTGAATCTTTATGGTAAGCAACTTCTATTTTTCTGATAGTCTTTGTTTTATAGAAAACGTCAGGTTCTTGGCGCGCGTTATTCTCAAATATCAATTCATTACTGTCTAGTAAAGTTTCATGATCACTCTAAGTACAGCTAGTGCGTAGTAGCGTGTTAATCTGAGTAGTCAGTGTTATCAAGTGCTGTGCAGCCTATTTCGAGAGAAACCTAGATTGGATAGCTAAGTGTCTTAAGTTTATTTAATCTCACACAATACATCTATGATTGTATATATGAGTCCTTCGGGGACTGCATGGACCTTATCAGGTTACCAACCATAGTAACTGATTTATAGGGCTCTTAATACTCATCAGTGTTGGGCTCCGGCCACTTCACCACATAAGGCGGGTTCGCTGCCAAGGAAAGAGCCCAAATGTACTCCCATGCCATAGCTGGGACCTACCGGTAGAAGAGGCGAGCTCAGGCTTGTATTTAAGATACGAGTGAGCGCGGTGAGGGACGCAGGGACCCTCTCCGTGGTGCCATAGCACTAAGCCTGGTCACCATAGTGACATATATATAAAGGTCGAGGAAATGTATAGTAATAACAATATGTGAATGAACCTAGGACACTTAGATCATGATATCATTAAACCCCCAGGTGGTGAATACAGACAGGCGAGACGGGGAGAAGGTTCTCCTTAACTGTAGGACTGGACACGGATGGCAAGCGAGGCACTACACATCCAAGGTATGAGTCACAACATACTATACTTGCACTCTATTAGACAAGTTAGAAACAAGGCAATGATGTAAACTAAAGTAATGCATTATTAAAATAAGTATTTCGTTGGTCGCATGAATAGGTGTATATGTTTGGTGTACATCATCATGATAGGACTTAACGACATCAAGTCTGTTACACCTGCAAAAGTTAACACTCGGCTTATTAGCATGATAATATAATTTATAACTTATTTAAATGTATTTCAACAGCAACTTTGTCTGCGCCGATTTTGTACCTATTATACTATGATCTTTACAATTCTCCTCCAACGTTACTCTCATCTCATACTTATTCAAATTTTAATCAATTTAAGAGGATTGGTTTCCACACTTTCGAGAATAGTAGGTACATGACGTAGAATAGTAGGTATATACACATACATTTTATCCGTTTTTTTTAAGTAGGTACCATGTAATATGGGGCGAGCCTATGGCCAGGGGGAGAAACTTCCATACATTGGCTTCAAACAAAATTTTCATAGATAGTGCTGCCATCTGTGCGTTTAAGGAAACCATCTTTTCAACTGTTTAACAGGTTACAACTGTCATAACGAGAACAGCTATTTTAGACAACTTGTAATTGAAGTAAGTAAGCCTAGCGGTGACAGCGGTAGCCTTGTGAATAATAATTCCCAAGTTCGAATCCTCAGTCAATAAATACTTTTTTGTATTTATTTAGTTGAACGAAAACTAACAGCGCCATATAACAGCTTAGGTACACAGTTATAAAAACGAAAACCAGAGTTGCGCATCTATCTTGTATTATTATAGTGTATTATCTATGACTATGGCTATTACAATCAATCGGGCCCAAATAATAATAACAATAACATATGACGTCTTGATATTTGGTTCCTAATTTTGTTTATAAATAATTTATTTAAATAGTTTTTAAATAGTCTGGAACCCTTTTAATATATTCAATAACTAAATTATTACCGCACAAAATAAAATGCAGCCCATAAATAAGCAAAAACACAGAAGAAAAACCTAATCAATAATGACGTATGTCAAACCAAATAACGATATTGGAAATCCAGTATTTAATTCAAGATAATGTTGACGAGAGCCGCTGCTCGACGCGCACGCCTACCGCCTCCGGACCCGTCGCTCAGCTCCGCCTCGCCGCCGCCGGAAACCAGCCCCATCGTGAGTGCTGTGACACCGGCCGTGGCAGTTGCGTCGAGTTCGAGCGACGAGTATTTCTCTCCGCCCACGACGCCACCACCTGTTCGTCGACGGGGAGGACGCCGGCCGCCGGACGGCTTAGGACCTCGAGGCCCACCGGCTTCTGATAGGGTCCCAGCTCCCGGCGGAAGTGTGCAGCGCATGCGATGGACGCAATCAAACAATGAAAACGTCATGCGCGCATACTATGGGGCTACAGAGGGGGGGAAACAACCTGACCGCGTACCGTGTTAGGATGCTCTCTCTGTTTCAGGTGCTTGAGCCAGCTGTCAACGTGTCGGCACAACGACTGTCGGATCAGGTGCGAGTCATCCAACGTAATCGTATGTTGGATGACACCGTACTTGATCGCTTGCGAACTGAAATGCATAGTAGCCATGTCATTGCCACGCCGCCCTCGCAGGCTGTGGTTCCACCACAGTCAACCACAATAACAAATCGCGATGACGACGTGAGTAGTGACATGATTACTAATATAGGTACCCAGTACAGTGAGGATATGAGGAGTGCTTTGGAGGGTGCGATTCGAGAATATCGGTTCATGACACCAGAGCTTAGACCGCGTTTACCTCGCTTGCCCATGCATAACAAAAATAGGATGCTGGTGGCTGTTCTGGATTCGCAGTTGTCAAATTATTTTGATAACTGCGAAGACCTCACCGATGTTCACTCAGTCCTGTATTGTGCGGCCGTAGCGGCATGTCGTGTAGCTCGTGTCAAATTTCCTGATGACAGAGGTACACGGCCAAAACCAGCCGTACCGGCATGGCAGTACAGGATTGAACAACGTATTGGTGGGGCCAGAGCACTCATCGGCAAATTGATCTGCTTCAGGGAGGGCAATACTCGCCCTAGAGTGATGCGTTTTGTGAGGCGGGCGTTCTCGGGGACTGATATCAATCCTCGAGACTACATGTCCCGTGTCACAGAGCGCATCGACCTCCTGAAGCAGAAAGTGTATGCATGGGCAAGCCGTATACGTAGGTATAAGCGGCGGGTGGATCGATGTGAGAACTGGCCATCCAGTATCAATAGACACTGCATTGTCGTTTTAATTTTGTACCTTAGTTACCATATAACAAGTGTGTCAAGATAAATAAATCTTTTCGGTCATACGTATATTTTAATGAATTAATCCTCACAATTGGTAGCAGAGCGTGGTTTATTCTGCAAATATGAAAAATGGCATCCACGAGTTATCGTTATATAGA
The DNA here is from genome assembly GCA_916618015.1 of Xestia c-nigrum. Lineage (NCBI taxonomy): Eukaryota > Metazoa > Arthropoda > Insecta > Lepidoptera > Noctuidae > Xestia > Xestia c-nigrum. The sequence goes on from OU745248.1 coordinate 12,297,394, forward strand.
ACTGTTGACCAAGACAAATTATGACACTTGGTGTTTGCAAGCACAAGCGGTCCTAATAAAAAATGATTATTGGGATATCGTAAGCGGCGAGAAAAAGTTACCACCAGCTTCGGATGGGGCGTCGAGATCGGCGTTCAACAAAGAGGATTTGAAGGCAAGAGCTGAAATCTTACTTTTATTGTCACCGTCTGAATTAAAACAAATTAAACTCTGCGCGACATCTAAAGCTGTATGGGAAAAATTAAAAGCTACTTATCAAAGCACAGGGCCTGCAAGAAAAGCCACATTATTAAAACAGTTGGTTCTAAAGCGAATGACTACAGGAGAAGATATACATGACCACATAAATAATTTCATGGACATCGTGGACAAACTCGCAGATATGGATATAAAAGTACCTCCAGAACTGCTTAGCATAATGCTTCTCTACAGTTTGCCAACAACATTTGAAAACTTTAGAATAGCTATCGAATCTCGAGACTCCCTGCCTAATCCTGAGAATCTAAAAATAAAGATTCTGGAGGAATACCAAGCAAGGAGTGGAAATGATCAGCCTGAAAGCTCAGAAGCATACCAAATCAAGAAAAACAGGAAAAGATTGTACTGCAAGAGCTGTAAAAAGAAAGGCCACACTATCGAGACATGTTGGGGCAAGGAAAAAAATACAAATGAAAAAGAGGACAGAAGCAAATACAATTTTAACGTTTGTCTGAGCACCGTAAATTCAGACGCTGATAAAACTGTCTGGTGTCTAGATAGCGGATGCTCATCACACATGTGCGGTGACGAATCGATGTTTTCTACCATGATCCCTGAAAATGGCACCCTAAAATTGGCGTCAGAGAAATATACCAGTAGAATTCAAGGCAAAGGAAGAGTTACAATCAGTACCAATAAACATGGCTACAATTTCAATGACACCCTATATGTTCCTGATATATCAGTAAACCTTTTATCCGTCGCCAAGATAACGGACAAAGGTAATACGGTAATTTTTGAAAAAGAGAAAGCCCATATCGTAGAAAAAACCGGCAAAACGATACTGACTGCTCGAAAAAGAGATGGACTCTACTACTTTGAATCTGGATGTAAAGCGACTGCAAACTACACACCGAAAAAGGACAGTAACATTATGGAATGGCATCGCAAACTTGGCCACATAAACGAAATAGATTTAAAGAAAATGGCTAAGGATAATCTTATGTATGGTTTAAATTTAAATAACGAAGACATGGAAACATGTGAGACCTGCATCAAAGGCAAATTGTCCAGGTTACCGTTCGTAAGACATGATGATTTATACACAATCGATAACCTGAAAATAATCCATAGCGACGTTTGTGGACCTTTTGAATGTGACACACTAGCAGGATCAAAGTACTATGTTACTTTCACAGACGACTTTAGTCGCTATTGTCATATCTATTTCATTAAAAGAAAGAGTGATGTATTCAACGTTTTCAAAGAATACAAAAATGAAGTTGAGACGTTCCATAACAAGAAGATAAAGAACCTGCAGACGGACAATGGCACAGAATACCGAAACAAGGAGTTCGATGACTTTCTCAAATCGCATGGCACAAAAAGGAGATTGACCACAGTTTACACCCCTCAACAAAATGGGATTAGCGAGAGGAAGAACAGATCCTTACTAGATAAAGCCAGATGTCTGTTAATCGAGGCCAAGGCACCTAAAAAGCTCTGGGCGGAAGCGGTAGCAACCGCAAACTACCTTATTAACCGTAGCCCTTCTAAAGCACTGAATGGCGAAACTCCGTTCAAGAAATGGCTAGGCCGAACACCATGTGGACATCATCTTTACGTGTATGGCAGGAAGACCTTTGTTTTGAAAAAGAACAAGCGAGGCAAACTGACCCAGAATGCCAAAGAAGGCGTATTTATGGGGTACTCAATGACCTCAAAGGCTTACAGAGTGTACATACCCGAAGACGATGATGTAGTGATAAGCAGGGACATAAAAGTAATAGACAAAATGTATTTCGAAAATGACAGTCAAAACTATGATAAACTTATTAAAGAAAAGGAACACTCTCGAATACCTGAAAACAAAAACAATGATAAAAGGGTACAACAAGTAGAAATTGAAATAACAGATAATAAAAAAGACAATATGTTACAAAATTTCAATGAGCAAGAAGATAAAGTTTCTTCCGTAGAAGAAATAGAATTTTACGATGACGCATCAGAAGTTGTAGAAATACCTGAAAATGGGAGGCCGCAAAGAGAGAGGCGTCCACCCACGTGGACCAGAGATTTTATACTGGACCAGACTGAAGAAAATCACCTACTCTCGGAGATATCCTATATATCCGATGGAAATGAAGATGATGAATACTGGCATGATGCTATAAAAGCCGAGATTAGAGCACATGTTAAGAATGGAACCTGGAAAATAGGAAAGAAGAACAGTGACATGAAAGAAGTGGACTACAAAATGGTTCTAAAAAACAAAATAGGACCTGACAACAGTATCACAAAGAAAGCAAGACTTGTAGCACGGGGCTTCACTCAGCGACCAGGCGTTGACTACAACGAAACATACGCTCCTGTAGCTAAACTGAGTTCGATAAGATCTGTTGTTGGAATAGCCATGGAAGAAGGTTTAAAGTTGAACCAGATGGACGTTACAACGGCGTACCTGAATGGTGAACTAGAAGAAAAGATAGTCATGAAATATCCTGACTATTTAGAAGAATATCTGACTGAAATCATGGTTGATGAAAGCAAACAAGAAAATTTAACTTTGTACAACAAAACAAAGACTATGCTGAATGACATAAAAAACAATCGAAAAGGGAAAGTTTGTCATCTCATAAAAGCCTTATACGGACTCAAACAGGCAGGGAGGCAATGGTACAAGAAACTCGACACAGAGTTAAAGAACATAGGTTTCAAAGCATCAGAAGCTGACCCATGTCTATACTTACTAGAGAAAAGAGGAGTTAAAGTCATAATAGTTATCTATGTCGACGATTTATTAGTTGCCTATTCGTGTCCTAGAAAGCTCCAAGAAATAAAAGACCTGTTAAATACGAAATTTGAGTTAAAAGACTTAGGAACGCCAAAGCGACTTATAGGGATAGACGTTATTTATATGAGAGATGCAATCAAACTAAACCAGGAGAAGTTCATCGAAGACACTCTTAAAAAATTCAAAATGGAAGATTGCAAGTCCACGTCTACACCCATAGAACCAGGTCTCAAACTAGAAAAAGAAGGAAGAGATGAACGGAACGATCTACCCTACAAAAATTTAATTGGCACACTCATGTATCTGGCAGTGGCAACTCGGCCTGATATAATGTTTGCCATTAGCTATCTCTCTCAATTCAATGATTGTTACGGAGAAGAGCATTTCAAATGTGCAAAAAGAGTGCTGCGATACTTAAAGGGTACAAAAAGCGTTGGTCTTATATTCAGAAAAACTGGCGAAGATTTACATGGCATGGCTGACGCAGATTGGGGCGCATGCAAACTAGACCGAAAGTCTTTTTCGGGCTGCCGTTATAAATATGCTGGAACGGCTATAAGCTGGATATCGAAGAAGCAAAAGACTGTGGCGCTATCGACTGCCGAAGCGGAATATATCGCCTTGACTGAAGCTGCAAAAGAGGCCATTCACTTGAAAAAATTATTCAAAGATCTTGGGGTCAACTACGAAAGCATAGTCATATCAAACGACAACCAAGCTGCCCTCAAGTTAAGTCAGAACACAATGGTCACTCCCAAGTCCAAGCACATTGACTTGAAAATGCATTTCATACGAAATTGCATAATGGACGGAGTGATACAGGTCAAGTATCTGCGAACCGAAGATATGGAGGCAGATATCTTAACCAAAGCCTTAGCCGGCCCGCGGCTGTTGAAATTGCGGAGCGGTTTAGGAGTTTCCTGAACTCCTGATTACCACGACGATGCCGTGAAGAGGAGTGTGAGAACTGGCCATCCAGTATCAATAGACACTGCATTGTCGTTTTAATTTTGTACCTTAGTTACCATATAACAAGTGTGTCAAGATAAATAAATCTTTTCGGTCATACGTATATTTTAATGAATTAATCCTCACAATCGATACACTCAGAATCGCACATTCCAAAGAGATGAAAGGTGGGTTTATAGGGCTTGGGAGCGACCGGACCAAGATGTGGCTGACACGCGCCTACCGGATGATGATGCAATGTGTTCGTTCTGGCGCAGCATCTGGTCGGTGCCTGTCAGCCATGCTGAGGGTGAATGGACTCGGGTGGTTGAGCGAGCGTGCGATCCAGTACCAGAAATGGGGGCAATTACTATCAGCCCCCAAGACGTAGCTTGTGCAGTCCGTCCGTTGCCTAATTGGAAATCTCCAGGGCCGGATGGGCTGCACAATTTCTGGATAAAATGGTTCACAAGGTCGCACGCTCGCCTGGCGACCCTGTTCCAGTCAGCCATAGAGTCGGGGTCACTACCAGAGTTCCTGACAACAGGTATAACCCACCTGCTCCATAAATCGGGTAGTACTGCGGAACCCAAAAATTATAGACCGATTACCTGTCTCCCGACGGTCTATAAAGTTCTTACATCCATTTTGAGAGCTAAAATCACTAAACATATTGACGAAAATTCTGTTATGTCAGCTTCTCAGAATGGATGTAGGAACGGGTCCCGCGGTACTAAGGAGCTACTTCTCATTGATATGGCCATAAGCCAACAGGTTAGTCGTTCCCGAAAGGATCTGTCGACATGTTGGATAGACTATAAGAAGGCCTATGACTCAGTGCCACATACATGGCTCATGAGGGTGCTAGAGTTGTATAAAGTTGATGCAACTCTGCGCACCTTCCTGATGTCGTGTATGGGGCAATGGAGGACAGTCCTTCGCTATCCAGGATGTCGGCAAATTCAGAGGAATAGCGAGCCGATAAGGATAGAGCGAGGAATATTTCAGGGCGATAGTTTGAGTCCACTTTGGTTCTGCTTAGCCTTGAATCCTCTTAGCACACTGCTGGAGGATTCAGGTCTAGGCTATCAGTTGCGGAAAGATGGTCGGGTTATATCTCACCTCCTTTACATGGATGACTTGAAACTCTTTGCCACAAACGATTTTCAACTGATGGAGCTACTGACGGTAACTGAAACCTTCAGTAGCGCCATCAGGATGGAATTTGGTGTGGACAAATGTGCGGTCATGCATGTAAAGCGAGGAGAGATTGTGGAGTCTGTGGGAACCCAGCTCTCAGATTCCATAAATCTTAGATCCCTTTCAGCAACTGAAACCTATAAGTATTTGGGTATGTCGGAAGCGCTGGGCATCAATGTGGCTGACATGAAGTAATCGTTGAAGGAGCGCTTCTTTGGCCGCCTGAAAAAAGTATTTAATAGTCTTTTATCGGGCGGAAATAAGGTGCGTGCCTTCAACGGTTGGGTCATGCCAGTTTTGATGTACTCTTTCGGCATACTCAAATGGACTCAAACCGAACTAGACGCCCTGGATACGAAGGTCCGTAAATTGCTGACGGCATTTCGAATGCATCACCCGCGTTCTTCAGTTATGAGACTGTATATCCCGCGAAAGTGTGGGGGTCGTGGCTTTTTAAACGCTAAGACTCTCCACAATCGCGAGATATGCAGTCAGGGATTATTTCCTAGAAGCCGACGTGGGGATGCATCGAGATGTGGTCGCGATGGACAAGGGCCTCACCCCGCTCTCCTTGGCTAAAAAGAACTGGCGCAAACCTATAATACTTACTACTGATGACCGCAGGAAAGAATGGCAGGGCAAGGAGCTTCACGGGCGCTTTTACCGGGCTCTTCATGGGCCCGATGTAGATTTTCTAGCGTCCGTGTCCTGGTTACGTTCCGGGGACCTCTTCGGAGAAACCGAAGGTTTTGTCTGTGCAATTATGGATGAAGTTATGATGACGAATAACTACCGGAGATTTATTGTGAAGGACGGTACGGTTGACATATGTCGGGCATGCCACCGTCCAGGCGAATCAATCCGTCACATTATCTCCGGATGTTCTCGTCTAGCTAACGGAGAGTACTTGCATAGACACAACCTTGTAGCCAGGATTATCCATCAGCAACTTGCTCTAAAATACAATCTTGTGGAATCGGAAGTGCCCTACTATAGGTATGTGCCCGACCCAGTTCTCGTTAATGGCAGTATCACACTGTACTGGGATCAATCCATCATCACTGACAGGACTGTTATAGCTAATAGACCTGATATAGTGGTGATGGATCGATCAGAGCGGCGCGCAATGATTGTTGACATAACGGTCCCGCATGATGAGAACCTCGTGAAAGCCGAGAAAGATAAACAAATCAAGTATCTTGACTTGGCTCGCGAGGTTGTCGACATGTGGGAAGTGGACTCAGCAATCATTGTGCCGATAGTCGTGTCAGCGCATGGCTTAATTGCCAAGAGCCTCGACCAACACCTGAGGAGGCTCTCGTTGGGCAGCTGGATCAAGGGCTTGATTCAGAGAGCGGTACTCCTGGACACGGCCCGTATTGTTAGGAGGTTCCTCTCTCTGGAGCCCTGACCGCCGGTAGCTTGGACCCTGTTCCCGATACCGGTGGGCTACAATTTTTTATATTTTTAAATGTTTTTTATATATTTTTTTATATTAATATTTAAAAATATAAAGACTTTGTTAAAAAATGAATAAAGACAATAACAATAAATAATAATAGAATAGCCTCAGAGAATATTTTCTAAAAGCCGACGTGGGTGTGCACCGAGATGTGGTCGCAGTGGACAAGAGACTCACCCCGTTGTCCATGGCTAAAGAGAACTGGCGCAAACCTGTGGTACTTACTACCGATGACCGCAAGAAAGAATGGCAGGGCAAGGAGCTTCACGGACGCTTCTACCGGGCTCTTCATGGGCCCGATGTAGATTTTCTAGCGTCCGTGTCCTGGCTACGTTTTGGTGACCTCTTCGGGGAAACTGAAGGTTTTGTACGTGCGATTATGGACGAAGTTATGTTAACGAACAACTACCGGAAATATATTATGAAGGACGGGACGGTTGACGTGTGTCGGGCATGCCACTGTCCGGGTGAGTCCATCAGACATATTATTTCTGGTTGTTCTCGTCTGGCTAACGGCGAGTACTTGCCCAGGCATAACCAAGTAGCCAGAATTATTCACCAGCAACTTGCCATGAAATTTAAGCTTGTGGAATCTGAGGTACCGTACTACAAGTATGTGCCCGACCCAGTTCTTGTGAAAGACCATGTCACGCTGTACTGGGATCAGTATATCATTACTGACAGGACTATTGTTGCCAATAAGCCTGACATAGTGGTGACAGACCGATCAGCGCGCCGCGCAATGATAATCGATGTTACTATCCCTCATGACGAGAACCTCGTGAACGCTGAGAAAGAGAAACAAATGAAGTATCTCGACTTGGCACACGAGGTTCGCGACATGTGGAATATGAGCTTTGTTATCATTGTGCCGATTGTCGTGACGGCCAATGGCCTGATAGCCAAGAGCCTCGACGAACATCTGTCGAAGCTCTCTTTAGGCGGATGGATCAAGGGCCTGATTCAGAAGGCAGTACTCCTCGATACGGCTCGCATTGTGAGGAGGTTCCTGTCTCTGCAACCCTAACCACCGGTGACTTGGACCCTGCTCCCGACACCGGCGGATCCCTATTTTTTATATTTTTAAATGTTTTTATATGTTTTTTTTAGAATATTTAAAAATGTACAAAGTAAGATATATAACGAATAAAAGAATAATAATAATAGGCTGCTACTAAGAAATTCCTTATGGAAAAATCCGGGAATCGAACCCAGGACTCACGTTTAGAACGGTACCCGTACACGGCCGATTGTGCGCACCGGTTTAGCAATGTATGATAGATAGGAGAAAAGTTGTGTACTTTCGCCCAGCAGTTGGACGATATAGAACTAATTCTTAGCTCAGTGGGAAAAGGACAAGAAAATGAAACCACAGATTTACAAATATAAACATTTTATAACAAACATCATCGTATTCCAACCTTACATTTAACACTTAGTGCCAGGCGAAGAAATTAATAGGTAGCCATTTTGTATTATCTTGTTATTCCTATGTTACATCTTCGAAATAAAAGCTGTCAAGTGAAATGGTTTATTTTATCTCACATCAAAGCTATGACCTAGATACCGTGACAAATGGCAATGGCTTACATAGAATTTCGTATTTTAACAAAGACAGAAGCTTAAGGCATGTATTCCACCAAAGCGGAACCGAGAGGTGACATGCTGAAACCGATCACATTGGTTAAGCGGCCGGTGGAGCGTGCGTAGTTCATACAAACGTAATACCAAAATTATTTGTAAATCAAACATATTCTTAAGGTAGTGTGTATTTATTTCGACTGGATTACAAAATATCTATGTTTCCAAATATATATTTTGAAAAGACAATGATAAAAAGACGACAATATTTTTGTCATAACTCTTGTTTAAATCAATGTCATTTAAATTAAGTATTTGGGAACCGAGATACCCTGCAATCCAACACGCGGCATGCTCCACGGGCCTTTGTTGTCGTTGTTCTCGCCCTGTGCATGCCACTGCTAACTGCGGGTGATCGAATGGCGAGAAAGTGGCGCCACGCCATCTCAGTATCAGTCGCGCCACACCTCTTCTATACATTTTGTATGAAATATCAACGAAGTGGCGCCACGCCACCACCTCGCCAGCGCCGCGCCACCGCCATACACTACTTGTATATGACCCGCGCTTAGGTCTACATCGCAGGTTTTGTCTCTCCAGCGATTCGTGGAATTTTGCACATTTCCTCTCCGCTCCGCTCATCTCCGCTTTGGTGGAGTGCGAGCCTTATGGTAACTTATAACGTGTGTATGTCCGAAGCAAATATAGTTTTGACTGTTCCATCGTGATTACCGCTGACAGATTGTCACTTTATCTAGGCCCTTTTATTTTAAAATTACAAATGATCAGTAAAAAATAACTTGGGCAATTTTTCTTTAGTCCTTTTAAAAATATTGACTGTGCACAACTGTCAAAATCGCAAATTTATGATCTTTATTTCTGTAAGTATAAGGTTGTCACTGACAAGTGTGTCAAAATAACAGGGGTCTTTATTCTCGTTACCGTAAGGATGATGTATTGCAGCTGTTAGAGGTAAAATAAATTTGAAAGGACTGTAGAGAAGTTACTTGGAACCTTTTTTGTAAACCTTGACTTGAGTTGTTGTTTCTAACATCAATTAACAATAATAACAATACAATGAAACATCAAATAACATATTTTTCTACAAGCATTTTTAGAATAAAGGCTTGATAATCATAATTACAATATATTAAAAATTAACAAGGGTATAAAGTTAAGAACACGTTTAAATAATCTAATAATGGTCAATGAATAAAAAAGCGCTAAAAAGTAAGAAAATATGGTATTACAAGGATCTTTTGGCTCGTGGCTTAAATCGGAACTGTCGCCACAATCTTGTTTTTTTTTTTAAGTGTGAAAACTTCTTTAGGCGCGTTGAGCACTTTTTGGGTGAACAATAATCAAGGAACTCGCGTGACAGTCACCTAACGCTACGTAGCACTCGTAGCCGATCCGCTACGGCGTAGCATCACTAGGCATGCGCGCGGCACAAAAAATATAGATTACTTAGTTTTCACTTATTTCGGGAGTCCCCAAGACTGCCCCTCAAGTTTATTTGTTTTTCAATAGATTTACACAAAATGGCGCTCTTTCAACTTCATCTAAGCGCCAAAAGATCTTTGTAGCACTGTAAGTAGGTAATTGAGCGATGTTCCATTGTGCGTAAGATATACTATAGACAACTCATATTATATTGTAGATATTTAAAGCTAGACATTATACCATCACAACACATATTTATGATTTTTGTTAATGTTAATATAAAATACTTTTATGTTATAGTAAAATCGGCAAAAGAGTTAAGTATGCGACCTCTGACGATGCAACTTCAATGTGACCATGATTTAAGGGGCCGGCGGAGCATGCGTTTTTCATACAAACGTAATACCAAAATAATATGAAAATCATACATATTCTTAAAGTAGTGTGTATTTATTTCGATTGTATTATAGAATATCTATGTTCCCAAATAAATATTTTGAAAGGAAAATGATATAAAGACGAGAAATGAGGAATTTAAAATTTCTATAGAAAATGTATTTTTCTGATAACTCTTGTTTAAATCGGTGTTACATTCAAAATATGTATTTGGGAACCTGAATATTCTGTATTCCAATCAAAATGAATACACACTACCTTAAGAATATGTTTGATTTACAAATTATTTTGGTATTACGTTTGTATGAAATTCGCACGCTCCGCAGGCCTCTTAAGTGACACGCTCAGCACCTTCTCGTTTAAAAGTTTTTTTAATTAACTTGTCTTGTTAAATAATACAGGGTGTAAACCACCTCATCGCGAAGCCTTCAACCAAGCATTGCGTACATCAAACTAAGTAACTTAACGCATATATTTTTGTTACTTACCTTTGTTACTTACTTATAACGTATTTCGATAGGAGTCAATGTAACGAACACAAAACATTGTGCTGATTGATGGATTGAATATTATGGGCGTGTGCAGGTGTTTAAAGCAGAAATCTTAAAAAAAAAACTATGTGAGAAAGTTGGCACTTTGACCCCTAATATCTTCGTAACTAAAAGGTATGGTGTAAAACAAAAAAATATAGCGCAATGACGAAAAATATGCACCTTTCGTCTTTGTTCAGAGGTTTTTTACATATTGGTTTTTTATCGATCTTTCAACTTAATTTCAAACCAGTTTCCCCACAGCCGATTGGGCTATAATTTTATACGCACGTTTTTGTGCTGGTGACAAAGTATTTCTATGACAGACTTGGTTTGAACAACTGTTGTTATCAGTATTGAGGCCCCTACAAAGCACTGTATGCAGGTCCCTGCCTGCAGGGACACTACCAAATTTGTATTGTGTGTATGCATGCAGGGGCGATATTTTAAGGCCCTGCAGCAGGGTGAACAATCAAAATATCGACCCTACATGAATACATAAAGGGTGTAAAATACCTCTTCACGAAGCCAAAAGACACTTGTTCCCCCCATCATTGCGATCATTTTTTTGTTCTACACCATACCTGGGAACCTTTTAGTTACTGAGATATCGGGGGTCCAAGTTACAACTTTTTAACAAGTTTTTTTTTTTAAATACCAGTTGTATTTGTAAGACGTTAAACACATCCACGACCCCCGTGCTATTAAATCCATCCATCAGCACAATGATTTAAGTGCGTTACATTGAGTTCTACCTTAAAACATGATTTATAACCTCAAAAAAAAATTTGTTTCCCAGCAATATTTTTTGCGTAAAGTTTGATGTACAGAATGCTTGGTTAACGGCTTTGTGATGAGGTGGTTTACACCCTATATAATACGATTCGCAGTGTCCCTGCAGGCAGGGCCCTGCATGCAGTGCCTAGAGGATTTTAACTCATAAACATAGACAAAAATAGATAAATGGATTTATTTTCATTAAAACAAACGCCTAGCTCTTTTGCCCATAGTGCTAACATTTTTTTTTTAAATAATAGACAGAAGGCCGCTACACACAATCAGGGTATTTCAATAATAACTACATTATACTCATTTTATATTTAACATCGATTTAAGCTCGGACTAGAACAATTAATAACAAAACTTGACACCCGACCTCTTTTTCTCTTTCACCGAATTTCAAGTTTAATTTTTTATTTTTCTAGTTATCAAGTCCTTTTATACAAAATACTAATTAACATCACATTATTAATTATCAGTTACAAAACAATACTTATGTAAAACATCGAGTTAAATATTATGTTACATTTTAAATACACATAGATTAATTATACAAAAATTAACAATAATTTTAAATATTCAACTCATGTGACCTAATCCAAATAAATACCAGGACAAATTTATAAAAAAAAAACTTTTTTTTTTAAATTATTGTGCACTTTTTATTGTTGCCAGTTTTTTTTTAGATAAATATTTGCATTCAATTTGAAAAAAAAGCGTATCATGTCACACCAAGATGTTTAAGATTTTTTTTAAATATCACATTTTATTAATAGCTGCCTATCTACAAGGATTATCAAGCGAAGACATTTAGAGAAAAATCTAAGGGGACATTTTAAAGCTACACCGATTATTCTAAAGATTTGCAATTTTGCAGCCATTTTTTAAAGGAGATAGAGATTTTTTATTTTACAGTGAATGGACGAAATAGAAGATAAAATATAGATTTATTAATTATTGACTAGGGATTTAAAAAAAAATACAATTTCTCAATATTAGGCCACGTTTTTTTTGTATCTGTGTGAGCTCAACTTGTACTATTGTCTAGTTTTCCTTGTTTGTTCAATTTTTATTTTATTTTACACAACGTGCTTGTAATGATTGAATAATACATGCCCTATGGCTCCTACACACTAGCGAGCGCCACAACTTCTAGAGAAGCTATCATGATGTAGTAAAGCAGCTATGTGCCAACTGGACGAGCTGTTAGCGACTTTATTAGCAGTTACATAGCTGCGGCATGGCATAAGATGATAATGAAGACTCAAGCGGCGAAACGCCAAATAAGAGAGTGAGTGGCGTAATTATATTTGTTGACACGGAATATGCTTGAGTTGATCAGAACGAGATTTAGGCACGTAGCACGCATACTTAAAATCATGTCTGTAATGTCCATCTTAAGCCTTAAGACACCTGCGGAGCATGCGTATTTCATCCAAACGTAATACCAAAATAATGTGTAAATTAAACGTATTCCTAAGGTAGTGTGTATTTATGTCGATTGAATTACAGAATATCTAGGTTCCCAAATATATATTTTGATTGGACACTGATTTTAACAAGAGTTATAAGAAATAATAAGGTTTCTACAGAAATTTTAAATTCCTCGTATCTCGTCTTTGTGTCATTGTCCTCTCAAAAAATATATTTGGGAACAGAGATATTCTGTAATCCAATCGAAATATATACACACTACCTTAAGAATATGTTTGATTTATAAATAATTTTGGTATTACGTTTGTATGAAATACGCATGCTCCGCAGGCCCCTTAAAGCGAGAATGACGTCATTCATCTCGTTTCGATGCGATGCACACACAACTAGACACCGCATCAGACAGATTATTCACATATATTTTCTTATAAACGTCATCTCTCAGTTCAACCTATAGAGGTTGTCGTCTACTCTAGTTAACCGGACTATCCTGTGGGTATGTTACCGTAAAATTGTCAAATACGTTATATTGTAATATCTCTAGCGATACTGTAAAATCTCGAAATATTGTCAAACGAACATACTGCTTACAACAAAACGCATTATTTTTCGTGAAATGCATGCGATGATAGTCAACTCACGATGTGTGGAGGGAAGGAGGGGTACTCCCTTGCCCAGTGGTACCACTCTCATTAAAAGATAATGTACCATTCCCGAGAAATACCGATTAATATAACCTAATCTTAAAACACTTTATATCCCCCTAAAAAGCGTAGTCGACGGAGCTCCGCTTCGCGGGGATTTCCGAGTGCAGGGTTTAAAGGAACCTAACTAACCTAACGGGGGGTGCCCCAAGTCCCGATTATGGGGACAGAAATACTTCTGTTTGTTCAGTTGACAATAAATCGAGAGTTTACAATATCGCTAGAGAGAAACACGTTATAACACACGACACACGCACGTTAATTTAACGTGTTTGACAATTTTACGGTGACAGATACATTGAGCGTTAGGCTTGCAGCCTAACGCAGCGCAAATTCACTTTTTAAAACTCATGGACATTTTATGCTTTATCTGACCAGCTCAAGCATATTTCACGTCTTTAAGTGCTGTCACTACCGAAATATAGTGTAGGAGCCGTCAGGCTTAACAAGCGGAATGCTTACCATACAGTAGAATGATAGGAAAACAACTAACACTCATTTCTAAGTTAGTTTAAAACTTCTTGGTCTAAAATAGACTTTAAGAGAGAATAGGTAGATTGTTTCTACTAAAATAGATTTGGGAACATTAAAAGAGTTTCTAGCTATTAGTAAGCGAATTTGTGTCAAAGATATTTTCAATGAACGTTGTTTATTTAGATTTTTATTTCACTATCCTGTCAGTATCTTTTGTTTTCAAACCCTTATAAACACAAAATGTATGTTGTAAATCATTATATCAATAAGGTACGTCAAATCAAAGGAAGAACTATTCCTTGGAATAGGTTTGTCCTTGAAAAAATCGCTCCTTGACCTTTATGAACTTGGAGGGTTGTATTGATGATTTTGATGATTATAATTCTGTAACTACACTCGTCTAACAGTCGCAAACATCATTTTAATCAACATACAACATAGCACTAGCCTGCAATTAGCAAAGAACGTAAGAAAAATTGTTTTTTTTTTAATACAAATTTCACTAACAAATGTCAAAATAATACAAATTTTGGTATTACGTGGTTAATATAATTCTCGTATCGATAAATACTCAGGACCGTTACACACAACACTAGTACTGCTCCATAAAGGTCGTAAGTACAAGCGAGAGGTCCGATAAAAAATATTTATGACTTTGCGTTTGTAATGGTCCGAGTATAGAAGGTGGAAGGGATTACCGCATAGAAACTATTCAATGGTTATTAAAAAAATAACTACTGTTTTATTTATACATTTTGCATTTTGTGGTTTATAGGAAAAAGTAGTTTTTTTAATAATCGTTGAAAAAATTCTGTGGGTGTTTCAAGATGATAATTATACTGATATACGTGGTAGCCGTTTTAGTGGCAGCGTTGGTATCTCTTCCACTTTGTATTCGTCCTTTAGCGCGTAGCACCGGCTACGCTAGCAGGCTACTACGACGTAGCAATCTACGGCGTAGCATACTGCGGCGTAGCAAGCTACGGTGTAGCAGACTACGGCGTAGAACGCATTTTCGTTGTTCAAAATTCCATAGCTCTATTGCCGTTTTACTGTAATGTCATCAGCGCAGCGCAGCGTAAAATTACTGATTTTTGAAAAAACAACGTTCATAATAAAACAAGATTTTTCCCAAGTAGTGCCAATGCTAAATGATTTGGAATGATATGTACGTATCTGAAACTTTACACACGATGTACATGTTTTTCTACTTTTTTTTTTATTAAAATGGTTTATGAAAATAGTTTCAAAGGATCTCTTGACAAAATATAAAAAAGCGAGTTTTTATTTTTTTATTTATTCATATTTGATAATAGGTAGGAAATGCTGTAGCTAGATAACTTCTTCACAAACAATTGGATTTTAGCTTTTAAGCCTAGAGATGGGAGAATACCTAGAAGTGTAAAAATTGACATTTAAGACGATTTTGAAACGATGTGTAGTAAATCGACTAAAGTTTTTAAATCGATTTTTATCAGCTCACATCTATTTTTTTAATTTTAAATACTTGCTACCCTTATAGGACGGGGTATGTATCTAATTCTCATTAGAACCAAGAGTCGTTCAAATTGCTAGGTTTAAAATATTTGGCATTCGATTTGGCGTTGTAGATGATCATGTATATAATATTCTATGTAAATAATTTATATTTGCTCTATATTTTTTACAAAAACAGAAAATTAGTAGATTTTTAACCTCCTTTTAGAGATACGATAAATAGCTGAGCCGTATAGTTATGGCGAAAAGCAGCGTTCCAATATTACATTGTTTTTTTACACGGTGCACCCAAATTTTTTTTTTTCATACCAGTTTATCTGATTATTTAGAAAAAGCGCAGAATCGTAATTGTAATATTATGTAAAAAAATATTTTTTAAACTGATTTAAAAGAAAATATTACGTATTGGTGCTATCACATTATGTGTTAAATGTGTCTTAAATAAGTGTTAACTTTAACGGTACTTGTGCTCATTTTCACTAATACAAGGTTAGTTAGTTTGGATTCAGGTTAGTTTTTTTATTTTGTATTAAAATGCGATCCGTTACGGCGTGAAGCGAATTTAGTATGTGCATGACGAAATAATTACAACTATTTATCCCAGCCCTTAAAATTGTTTTGACACTTTCAATATATACGACATCTTTGAAAAAATTTAGTAGTTTTTTTTTCGGATTTGGTAACGTATTTTGTTGAACATAACAGTCGAGCTGTTACTGCTCGTAATCGGCTCGTAATCGGCTCGTATCGACCGGTAAACTTCGTTCGGCATCTTCCATCGCTAAATCATGTTCGGGTCGGCTAAGCATTCTAGCTTTTTCTCGAACGTATGTCAAATTTATAGCCGACCATTTTGCCCGGCCATGCCGTATCATCGTGGTGAGCTAAACATGTGTCGTGTGCAAAACCAACCCTTGAAGGAAGAATTGAAAATATTGCAAATATTCATTTCAGTGGCTCCATGTAAAATATAATTTCATAATATAATTCTGCTTTATTCAGGTAGACTGGACTGGCTAGGTCCATGATGATTAATTTTGTCTGAAAAGAATCCATTTCGATGATTGACATGACCTTACTGCAATGGAATAAACGTCCATTTCGATAGACACATTCGGTAGGTTTTATCGTAGCTAAGTCGATTTATTCAACCCATTGAATTTCGAAGTGGGTATCATGTTAAAATACCGCTTTAGGGCTGCTACATACTTATCGGGGTCGGTATGATTCTGAACAGCTGGGCTTAGCGGCTAAATCGAATATACTTAAGTTCGATAGAAATCGCTTGGCTGCGCTCGAATAATTTATCTCCGTTTTCTGTGACGTTTTTGCATAACTATGTTCAATTGTGCGAGTCGACTCGACCATGATTTGGCGATGGAACATTCCGAATTAGTGTGCCGATCGGCAACAAATACTGCCAAAATGAATGTGTTGACCCGAAATTGTAAGAAACATAAATTACTTTTTCAATTATTTCTTCGTTAACATCCAATGATTTTTTTAAGTTTTCTTTGACAATTCCATGCAACAATGTAAACCAAGTGTAACTATAACTTCAAAAAAGTCAAACTATACAGAGTTCATAATTAGAAAAGGAATCCTCATTTCAAATTCAAATGTCAACAAAACAAGATGGCGTCGAATGTGTCAAAACCTCGTGACGCTAGAAATTCGTTCGGATATTGGGACGGAGTGGCGGTTGCGTTCGGAAACAATTATGGAGTGGCTGGTTCTTCTTCCTGATGGTGTTTGGCGAGGGCTAGGAGTATCATCGTCAGTTGTTTTCTGCTTATTTTGCCTTCACTGCTATACTCGACACCTTGGAGGATCGTTTCTTCAAACTCTAGTAGGTCTTGAGCGTCGTAGTCCTGAAACATATAAATCAGACTCTTAATATTTTGAAAAATAAGCATAATAAAAAATAAAAAATTATGAGAGGGGTGGAGAATTGTGAGGAGCTCTTGGCACAATAATAAAAGCCGCTCGCATCGATCGTTAGGTTAAGCCGTATTTGCTAAGGTTGGTCTGTGGATGGGTGACCACTCTTATATACCGAGTTTCCTCCGTGCCTCGGAAAGCACGTTAAGCTGTCATTAGTCCATCTTAGACAGTCATTACAGGTAGTCAGTGGCTCAAAAACTCTGACAACCAGTCTTACCAAGTGGTATCGTATATCCTAGTATTAAGTGGGTTGTGGAGGTCAGATAGGTAGTCGCTTCATGTAAAATACTGGTGTTCAGCTGCATCCTTTTAGACTGGAAGCGGACCCCAACATAGTTGGGAAAAGGCTAGGCAGATGATAAGGCAGATGATGAGAGGGGTGTGGGGTGTAAACAGACCCTTCATGAAGCCATAAACTAAGAAACTAAGTAACACCGTAAATTTGTTTTGTGCGAAAAGTCACGTTTTAAGGAAACGCTCAATATGTATAACGCACTCAAAACATTGTACAGACGGATGCTTTGAATAGTAGAGGGAAATAAACAACATTTAAAACACTAAAAAACGAGTGAATAATTTGGAAGTTTGGCCTCCAAATAAGTATTACCAGAAGGTTTGAGGTATTAGTCCGGGAGGTACCGGTGCATTTTAAGTAGTGTTATTACTGGGAATCAATTTTTTTTTGAGGTTATATATGATGTTTTGTGGTAGAACTCAATGTAACGCACTTTAAACATTGTGCTGATAGATGGATTGAATGGTACGGGGACCGTGGAGGCGTTAAAAGTCAAAATCTTACAAAAAAAACTTGTGAAAAAGTTGTAACTTTGTCTTTAGGTACGGTGTAGAACAAAAGATGATCGCAATGATGGGGAGAACAAGTGCCTTTCGGCTTCGTGAAGAGGTGTTTTACACCCTTTAGTTAACTTCATACTAAGCTTAAAAAAGACGTCAGCTGCGTGGTGGAGAAGGGATTGTGCGTTAGCCGCCGCATGAACTTGTGAAACGAAACGCCGGATAAAAACTAATAGCGATCTATCACCAAGTTAGAGTGTGTGCGAGATTGCCTTTATATTTTTATAAAGCGTTGGTGATTTTAATTATTGATCAGGCGTTTCGTTTCACAACTTTTCGTTTCACAGCGGCTGACGCAATATCCCCACTCCATCATGCAGCTGACGATATTTTTTCAGCTTTGTAGGTATGACCTAAACTATTTATGAAAACGTTCAGCCGGCGAACTATGACTTAATTTTTTAATTATTTTCACAACTGCAGGAACCTCTCAATTCTACACCCACCGCCACTTGAGCAGCTGACGGTTGGTTTACTTATTGGTAACTTAAGATCAACCTTCGATGACGGTAGCTCCCGGACTATATTGTCCATTAGAAAAGAAATGATCGCTATGACAAAAGCACGAAGGCTTAATTTCGGATTGAATTGAAAGAGAAATGAGAATTCTAGAAAAAGAAAGTTTCACACAAAAACACTAACCTTTTTAACTAATTCTAATAAATCCTTGAGAAATCCACGAAGTTCTTCGTTCTCGATGGAGCCATTGTTATCCTGAAACAGTTTCAATGGATTCGTTACATAACTTAAATTGAGGTTTCTTTAAATTAATTTTGTTATATCTGAGTTGCAAATATAACTGTTTTTCAAGTTCTACAACTTTTTAGGGACATCAAAAATTATTTTATATTTTTATGTTGTTAATTTCCTTGGGTGTATCTAAAAAAAAAAAAGAAAAATGTAGTAAATCGAGCACACACATAACTTAAAAAAAATTACACGTGTGTTTTTGTTTGTTGTACACAGTGTTAGGGAGACCAACGCGCATACTGTGACTACCAATTGAGTATATGACTATTAGTGTTGAAATCCGTTCCCAATTACAAAAAAAAATGCTGTTTCAAACATTTTACCTGCGTTTATTGCACCTGCCCGCATGACCGCCGCGTAAACGGGTTTAGTCGACGAAGAATCGTCAAAATTACTGTCAAAATACCAAGCGAGCTAGAAAGTGTCGTGTAGAATCATGTGATAAATTCACGGTACAAGAAACAATTTACGCATCGGTTTTCCTTTCTCCCTTCAGATTATAATATGGCAAGTTCGGCATAGTTATAAATACTCCACTATACATAAAAAAACTCAGTAAAAGCCTTCAACTTTTCTATTTTTGGAGCACTTTCCCTTTTATCGAAAGTGTTCCACAAATAGGATGTTTTCCCCGAAAAATACCCTTTACAAAATAATAATAAAACATCTTACCCTATCGTATAAAGAGAAGACCCTTTCAATGTCGTCCTTGGTAAGTTTTGTAGCGCCCTGACAACATAAATAACATTTATATTAGTGCAAACAAAATGTGAAAAATTAATGTACGACTAGTCCCATACTGGGCATCTCTGTTTTATAATACTCGTACATTGAATGATAATTTTTATTCATACGTACACAAATAAATGAAGCAAGTATAGTCATTATGTACAAAAAAATAAATAAAAAAAATAGAAGCATTATATAAACTTTTAACATTTCACATTGCACTAAGTACCAAAATAAGTTCTTTTGAAAAATAAGTGGACAGTTTGAAAGTTAATATTCTATTAAACAAACTATTTCATACAACCAGACAGATTTTTTTGGTGTATCTATTAAGAAAATTAAGTGACGTGCATTTAAACGCTGTCCAACTAGCATATCTCCAAAAAAATAGTGAAGTAATACCCAATCCTCAAGATGATCAAAATAAGAGATCTTCATCAAATATTTACTGAAAAATCATTCAAGTAGGTTCTTGTTGTGTCATGGGCATAATTTGGAGCCAGCGTGGGCCAGCGTGCAAATGCATCGTGAGGACTCACCTCTATGCCCTCCTAGGAGTGCAGAGTGCAGACATAAGCGTTAGTGTTATAGGATAGACAGACAGACAGACAGGCAAACCAATCATAGTAACGTGCTCATTTTAATTATTTATCATTTTAAATTAAAATCTTTATTACAGAGTATTGAAATTCTTGAATAATATGTATTATTCTGAGTTCAAAATTGTTTTGAGTTAAGTCGTTTGTTTTCAGTAAAGATTGGTAGATATGGTTTATGTTGAAGTAAAATTGCTTAAAATTGTACATTCAGAGCTTCTTGTTCTATCAAGAAGAAAAAAAAGTGGAAAACAGATCATAATTTTTATTTTTAGGCTAGTTTCCACTATCAATAAATTGCAAATCTATTTAGTCCGTCAGTTAAAGTATTGGAAAATAACGGACACGTATTTTTTGTTTTTGTAAATCAACGAATATTGACAAAGATAAAACGCATCAAAACTCGGGAGTGAGGGCTCGTGACGTCAGTACTCACTAAAAAAAAATGATACTAAACAGTGACGTATTGAGAATTTTAAAAGCGTCGTATCTTCGTCAATTTTGGTTTATGTAAAAAAAGAAAAAATACGAGTGAAATATTTTTTGATTATCTAAGTGAAACACTTATTCGATTTTTTCAGTTAACAAGCCTTGTTTTCGGTCACGGCAGCTAATCAGGTAATATTATAGTGTACTAGCGTGAGTGGCACTCTCTTTTCCGTCACTCTCATGGTCCGATGTGACGGCAAACCGACACGACTGGAGTGATATTAGGCGCAGGCCCAGTATCATATCGCCACTTTGCAATATTCCGGACTGCTACTGGAAAATTTCTAATGCCAAAACTCAATAACACTCTTTGCCCGACCTGGAAGTCGAATCCAGGACCTTAGTGGTTACGCTTGCGGTCACGAGAGTAACGGCAATTAAATCTATAGACATAACATCTATAAAATTATGCTCTATCTCCAATCTATATTTTACGTGGCAAAAGTTACTTATTTGTATTCAATTAAAAGGCCCGCGGAGCATGCGTAGTTCATACAAACGTAATACCAAAATAATTTGTAAATCAAATATATTCTTAAGGTAGTGTGTATTTATTTCGATTGGATTACATATTTTCTAAGTTCCCAAATATATATTTTAAATTGACACTGATTTAAACAACAGTTATGAGAAAAATAAGTTTTCTATAGAAATGTTTAATTCCTCAAATCGCGTCTTTATATCATTGTCCTTTCAAAATATATATTTAGGAACATAGATATTCTGTAATCCAATCGAAATAAATACACACTACCTTAAGAATATGTTTGATTTACAAAAAATGTTGGTATAACGTTTGTATGAACTACGCATGCTCCGCTGGCCCCTTAAGTACTTTTATGATCAATGTAGGTAGGTGTGTTAATGTATAGGTACGAGTATATGAGCGTAATGAAAATGTAAAATGTCTAGGAAATGAACATTTATTATTTTAGGAGTTTTATTGTATTTTTTTATTATTACAAGCAAAACTAAATGGAAAGGAAATTAGTGCATACTATATAACTAAGATAATGACACGATCTACCAATTTTCTATCAAAGGAATGCTGCAAAGAACTAATATGTGGACCCAGTTGTTATTTAACACCGTTAGATTTCTTGTTGTTTTCCGAAAATGTAAAAATTTAAAAAGTATAATAATAAAATCTAAAGGTGCTAAAAAACACTTGATCTTCTATGTTCGAATTCAAGCATGAAGGATGACATGAACCGCTGAAATGTTTCAATATTTATTATTTATGCATTGTATGCGATTATTTTTACATAATCTAACCTCATATTAAAATACAAAAATGAATGAATAATTCACTCTCATCACTTTTGAAAAGGTTGGACAATAATAAAAAAAAATAATGCCCACTTCTATTCTTTAGCTCTGCATTCTATTTACTCTATGGTTTCATTGATACGTGTTAGCAATATGGCGGCGGGATGAACAGTGGCGGGAAATGAAACGTCACTCACCTTGAAGACTTGTCGACACAGGAAGTTTTCCTTTACGGGCAGCAGCCTGCAACATGTGATCGTAATATTAATGACAGTCAACTGAGCGGCGGTTTGCCGCGGATTATGATCCAGCCTATAACGTTCTTTTTGTTAGGACTAAAGTGGAGAGACGGAGTTATAGAGGACGTCTAGCGCCATCTAGAACGAACGAACGAACGACTCGAATGGCGTTGTGGTAGTGAGGCTGCCTTGCGTTCATAGGGTTCAGGGTTCGAATCCCGGTAGGAGCAAATGTTTGTGTGATGAGCATGGACATTTGTTTCCGAGTCATGGATGTTTATATGTATAATAAGTATGTATTTACAAACAAAAAGTATATATGTAGTATATCAACTATGGTGTCCACGACACAAGCCTTGCTTAGTGTGGCACTAGATGGCGCTGTGTGTTAATGTCCAGCGATATTTATTTATTATCTCTTTCCTACTCTGGAATAAGATTGCAACAATACAGTTTTATGACGTGATTCTAGGTGAAACAGTACTATTTATTGACTTTCTTTCTAAAGTCCAGTTCTCCGATCTTTAATGACACCACATTGGTATTGCGTATCATATTGAGTGAATGTCACGTTACGTTACTACAGTTATGGCTCAGTGCTCTTCGCCTCAGCACTTGATTCCATTTTTATCGAATAATAAGCGGCTTAGTTCACCAATTTGATGTTCTCGATGTAGCGAATTTTCGAAAATCTGTGAATGTATATTTGTTTCTTTTTTAAAATAAAGGAATGTTTCCTAGGAGTAAAATTTGTTATCTCCAGTATTAAGAGTACTTTCCCTCCAGGTGGCATTTAAAAAGAGAGGAAGCCAGCACAGCTATTTTTATACAGGTATAAAAATAGGCTCAGAGCACGTTCTCTAATTTCGATTGATGTGTTGTGTTCTTAATTAATTCTCATGAAAAAAATGCATTTTTTTCAAAACAATATATTCGGGTAAGTAACTAGGTTTTAAATATTACGTAGCTAGTAAACACATCGGCTTTTGTTTTTTTAACCTTGATAATGATAAGGTATTTAATGAGATATCTTAATGAATTAATAAGCCTTCGTAAAACATTAATAAGTGATCTTTGGAATCATGATTGAATTAGATTATTACAAGCAGAAATCAAATTCAAAATTAAATGCTAGTATTATATAAATCTTTGGTTGCAGCCCAATGACAAACAAACAACACTGAAAAAGGTCAACAAAGAAAAAAGTACTTAAGCATCCATTATGTACATATTTTTTTCAGAAAAAGGTCCGTCAAAGGAGTTGGTAATCTATAAATGAACGTACTTACACGAGTGGTCAACTTTTGAGCGGCTTAAGTAGAATACTTAAAGCTTGGGGACCTCCATTATCTACGCTTAGAGCTGCATGATATAAAGGAGACTTGTCTCTTTGAATATATCTGTTTTATGTAGAGAGATTGTTTTATATTTATATGTGTTTCGATGGAGGTTCACACCTCTCATGAAAGTGCCAATGTGACTTTTTCAATTCAGCAACTAAACACATAACATTTGCAACGTGCGCGATATGCGCGTTTTACTACGCTCGGTGGAAAATAAACAAACATCCATGCTTAGTACGACTCTCATTCTGACGCCGCCAGAGAATATAGTAACATCAATATAATATAAGAATCAATGCCACTTTTCGTTGTAATTTTATAACTCAAGAACGGGCTCACCTATCCAAACCAAATGTTCGGCTTTGTTCGGACTATTTAGTAGATGGTTTATGTGAAGTTTGCACAAAATCGGTCGAGCGGTTCTTCACGCACACGAAGTTGCGCGGGTCAGCTAGTACTATACAGGGTGTAAACCACCTCATCACAAAGCCGTTAACCAAGCATTCTGTACATCAAACTAAGTAACTTTCCGCAAAAATTATTGTTGGAAAACAACTTTTTTTTTTGAGGTTATAAATCATGTTTTGTGGTAGAACTCAATGTAACGCACTTAAAACATTATGCTGATGGATGGATTGAATAGTACGGGGGTCGTGGAGGTGTTCGAAATCTTACAAAAAAAAACTTGTATTTGAAAAAAACTTTGTCAATAAGTTGTAACTTTTACCCCCCAAATCTCCGTAACTAGAAGGTTCCCAGGTATGGTGTAGAACAAAAAAATGATCGCAATGATGGGGAGAACAAGTGCCTTTCGGCGTCGTGAAGAGGTGTTTTACACCCTTTATGGCTTTATAATACCGTGATGTTTTCCGATATTAAAAATATAACATTACAAGAATTAGGCAGAGTTGTAATTATTGACACGCATTTCATCAGTTATTTATTTATTTATTTATTTATTTATTTACACTAAACATACAAATACCATTACAGGCTTGACCCAATGCGATATTATCATCTATCACCATCACTATTATTATCTTTTAGTTCCACGTAATAGGGAGTGACCCTATTGCCGTCTATCGACACTTATTCTTCCACTGACCATGGAACTTATTGCATGCCCGTTCTTCTCCATAGGGATCAACGCTAGGGAATGGGCAACTACTGTACTTTCTCCAGTTATTATTCCTTGACTGCGACTGCAGTCTTGCTTTTTTTTTTGTATTTTTGACATTCAAAAGTGCCATATTGGTCTAATTGAAATAAATGCTTTGAGTTTGAGTTTGAGATACTTCTCGTACTTTGCAGTAGCGTTTGCGACCAACGAGACAATACAATTGAAGTACCACTTAATTGATGTACCAATGCTCTTGAACGCTATTTAAATTCACTTAAAACTTGCTAACGATTCGACGAGTAGTTCCCACACACGTTCAATTTATTCCTGGACATGACGTAGTTCAGAATTGGGGATCAATACGGGATTTCCCATTTAATCTGTTTGGGGACGCGCATAGCTTCCGTTAATTAAAATTTATTTTAAAAGTTTTCGGACGTCGACCCGTTCGGACCCGAATCACTGGAATATCCAATGATCAGATTCCGGATTGTTTTTGGAATGGGGCTGAAATAAATTTGGCCTCGTTTATATTGGCCTAATCTGATGAACCGAGTAATTTTAAAAGTCACGTAGTTCAATTTTTACTGGCCTAAGGCGTGATTTACCCTGCTTAGGCAGTATCCTTATCTGCTGGTGTTTTTATTGAGGGGATGCATGGCAAGTTCTTTATTCATAACAAATAAAGGGTATAAATAGACTCTTAACGAAACCGAAATGCACTTGTGCTTTCCGTCATTGCAATTATTTTTTTAGTTTTACACCATACCTGGGCCTCAATTCTGCTATTGCAATAGTGTCAGAATAGGCGATCATTGAAACGAAAGAAATGTCATAGAATATTAATCTCGTACATGAAATCTGGCATGAATAAATGTTCGCATGATGGGAATGGAATCGTGTTGGAGTGACGAATTTATACAAATAGCAGAATTAAGCCCCTGGGCCCCGATTCTGCTATTACAATAGTGTCACAATGGTCTATCATTGATTTCATAATTGTTGATGAATATATGTATATATAGCATAATATGTAAAATGACAAAGCTCCATTGTCATTTTGCTATAAAAAATCGTAATCTGCTAAATTCATAAATAAATAAATAAATAAATCAATTTATTGACACACACAAGTTACAAATTATACAAGCAAGAAAACCAAAACAATGAGCATACTAAAAGGGGTTACTAGAAGAAACCGTGGGCCCCAAACTAGGCACAGCCTGTATCTTGGTGGCCCAATTCAGACAGTAAAGGCAGATTGTGTAAGTGACTCTTCAGCGTGACGCAGCACAACAGGGTAACAGTTAAATTGAAAATTATAAATAAATAAAGAAAATATATATAAGTACCTACCTAAAAATAACAATCTTATAATTTTATAATATCAACCTATCTAAATAAATAAATGAATATAAAATAAAATAAAAGCGAAGATGAACATACAAAACGGTCTAAAGTCATAAGTTCAATCACCATTATTAATTCAAATTAAAATTCATCATTCGGAAAAAAAAAAGAAATACATTAAAATCATAAATTCATTCAATAAATCAATCAAACTAAAAACATTAAAATCATAAATTCATTCAATAAATCAATCAAACTAAAACTAAAAACATTAAAATCATAATTCATTCAATAAATCAAACTAAAACTAAAATAACTCATAACAGTGGTTCGATCAATGGTCTCGCAATTGTGTTAGAATGACATTGTTGTTTTGCCATTATTATAAAACCTGTTAATAGAAATAATTTTCGAAAATATACTATCAAATTTTAACAGTTATTCTTTCAATTGAGTGTCAGTGGTTGACCATTAAAAAGTCATAATGACGCCTTTATATTAGTAGATCACCAAAATGAACAATTATGAAATCAATGTCACAATGGTCTATACCATTGTGACACTATTGTAATAGTAGAATTGGGGCCCAGGTAGTTACGGAGATATGGGGGTTAAAGTTCGAACTTTTTTTTTTTAATATATGTTTTAATAGTATTATTTTACTTGAAATACCTCGACGACCCCGTACTATTCAATCCATCATCCATCAGCACAATATGTTGAATGCGCTAAATTGATATTTCACCCCAAAAAAAGGCGTTCCCAGCAACAAATTTTTGCGTAAAGTTACTTAGTTTGATGTACAGAGTGCTTGGTTGACGGATGTGTGGTTACATCCTGTATTTGTATGGCCTACAGGTAGTTGTTCCGGGTCTGGCTAATATGGCATAACTGAGTTCGTTAGTAAACGCGTCAACGAAACAGGAGAAATAGCAAAGCGGGGCAACGTTTTCAAAGGAAGAAAGAATGAAGTTGGGCTGGACACCTAGTGAGGCGCGCAAATGGTAGCTGGAGTAAAGATGTGATAAAGAGGCGTCCAAAAAGGAAAAAGAAGTGTTGTTCGTCGTATAGACGACTTCGTTAAAACCTGCATGAGGCTGGCATAAAAAAACGTGTAGCTTGGCATAAGTAAAGAGACTTAACGAAAGTTTTTCACCTACCAGTGAATGATGATGACGATTTTGATGATATACTAGACTACCCATTAAGCTTTCTTATTCAATTAAAAAACTGCAACAAATGTCATAAAACGGCATTACTCACTATGTATTTTTTTACTATCTTATCAAATTGCAAATCCTATGATTACAGCACAATATTGTCGGATTAGTACATTAATTACTTTTTAATCGGTTCTGACATTTCAAGATTATAAGCTTAATTGTTTTTCCCCTACAACCGTGACCTTGTTTACGTCATATTATCTATTTGATTTTATTTTTATCTTAATCGTGTTACGAATAGATAGTATTTTTAAATACTGTATCGGTAAGTCTGATAAATTGATATTTAGATACGAAATGTAGGTGAAACAAAAATCGTACGCAAAAGTTGTTTTTCTGTAAATAAAGAGTGTAAATAAAAAGTTCAAACTCGAGCAAGCACATCAAGCTGCGATAATCAGAGTTTTTTTAATAGATTTATTTTCAACTTACATATTAATTCCATTAGGTTCAAGGTTGATTGGGATTTGTCAGTTTCGCGTAGCTTAATTTGCTGACGTGGGCCTTTGATAAAAGAATTATACTCACTTAGCCATTTCTGATAATTGTAGTCTGCCGTCCTTGTTGGAGTCAAATACTTGGAGCTGTCAAACAAAAATAGATTAAAAAAAATGGATTTGGATAAATCTTGTTACATATAGATCTTTCTTTTACGGAGGTATTCTTCAGAGCGCACCTATTTTTAAACGCAACCATCTAAGCGCAACTATATGAATCCTCAAATCGCAGTTATGTTACGCCTCAAAGCGCAACTAAATTATTCCTCAAAGCGCAACTATATTATTCCTCAAAGCGCAAATGGTTCCGTTTTGAGGAATAATATAGTTGCACTTTGACCGTTGCGCAACTAATGGTAGTTGCGCTCAAAAATTCAAATTCGAAATATATGTTATTCCTCAGAGCGCAACCTGAATAACCTGATGAACCTGCTGCCATGATTAAAAAATGGAGAAGGGTATGATGGATCCATTCATTATATCGATAGACAGTTTTAAATCAACTGTCCTAATTGTTTATTTATTGAAACGGACTACCAGGCAAACAGTAATTTACTGGAACTAAGTGTTGGTCATTACTGACCAAAAGTTGCTTCATTCATTCAATAGGTTCATTGATATGACATACAATTTTAGATGCAGGGCTTGATTGTGACACCTACATGTCATTTAATTTTTGTTACATCGAAGGCATAGTCAGAAATGGCGGGCTCTTTAAGACGGTGTTCCTGCTTCTGGGACAGGCCACACCCCATGAGACGGATTGGGCCATAGTTTTTCAGGCGGGCCCAGTGCGTGTGTAACAATATTTGTCACTCGGGCCCAGTACGAATGTAACAATACTTTTTACTTGGGCCCAGTACGTGAGTAACAATATGTTTTCACGCGGGCCCAGTACGTGTGTAACAATATTTTTCACTCGGGTCTAGGTCGCTTGTAACGATATTTTTCACGCGGGCTCCGGACGCTTCATACAGATAAAATAATTTCTATAGATTGGTAGTACTTTAAAAATAGACTTTTATAAAAGGAGGTAAAGGAGGTTCTTGACGAAAAGCCATGGGGGAGGCCTTTGCCCAACAGTGGGACAGATCAGGCTGACATAAAAAAAAGGAGGTAAGACCAAGCCAATCAAAACATTGATTGGCTTCCTATGGAATTATAATATACACTCGAGAGCAATGAATCCGGGTCACTTAAAGAATCCTAAAAATCTCGGAAACTAAAAATGCTAGGTTAATGCAATAAATTGTATTTAATAGACAATGTAATACTCCTTAAATGAAGGTATTAAAACTTCTTAGTTATTGTAAAGTTATATCATAAAAAATCAAATTTGAAAAAGGGCCACTTTCGAAGATGGAACTACGAAATTACAGCATTTGGTTTTGCTTTTGTTTGTAATCTGTCATATATGTGGGTACATAAACCATGTTGATAGTGCTCTATATTCATTATTCAAGCTGAAATTATGTCGCTTACGCCAGAAGAATGCACCAGAATACTTACAATGCTGGAAACCGGCCGGAGTCAGCGCGATACAGCCAGGACTGTCGGTGTGTCGCTGTCAACAGTACAAAGAGTTCTCCGACGTTACGAAGAAACTGGTTCTAACCTACGCAGACCAGGAACGGGCAGAACCAGGTGTACCACAGCACGAGAAGACCGATACTTGGTGAACACCATGCTTCGAAATCGCTTTCTCACAGGAACTGAACTCACAAATCAGTTTCGACGCCTCGGAGGAAGTAACCCAAGTGCATGGACAGTAAGACGTCGGCTTGCTGAATCTAACTTAAAACCCCTTAGACCTGCAAACGGCCCTAAACTGGAGCGTGGGCATCGTATTTCAAGACTAAGATATGCCCAGAGCCACGTAAATTGGAGTATTGAAGATTGGTCAAAAGTTATGTTCTCCGACGAATCAAAATTTATGCTCTACAAGCACGATGGAAGACACAGAGTGTATCGAAGACCAGGGGAAAGATTCAAGCAAGCATGCATCGAAGAAAAAGTAGCCTACGGTGGTGGGTCTGTACTTGTGTGGGCCGGAATTTCTTCTGAAAGTCGCACAGAGCTGGTGATCATAGAAAACGGCTCTTTAACTAGCGTAAGATATGTGGAAGAAATCCTCAATGATCACGTTGGTCCATTTATGGTCAATTTAGGTGAGGATGCTATATTTATGCATGACAATGCCCGACCTCATACAGGTAGGATTGTGAATGACTACCTTCAAGAGATGAACATTACTCGTATGGAGTGGCCAGCGCGCAGCCCGGATATCAACCCGATCGAACATGCTTGGGACGAGCTAGGCAGATGCGTAAAACAACGAAACCCTCCCCCAATCACGCTTCGTGAGCTCAAAATTGCTCTCACAGAGGAATGGGAGAATATTCCCCAAAATCGTATAAGGAACTTGGTGTACAGCATGCCAAACCGCGTAAACGCAGTAATGGAAGCACGAGGAGGCAATACGAAGTATTAAAATTCAAGAAAATCGTAATAAAGTTCAAAAATTTCATGTTTCCTATTTTTGTTTTAAGGAGAGATCAGCAGTTTTTTTCTTTAAGTAATTTTGTGTTAATAAAATGTATGGTGACTCATATTTTTTTTACTTTCATTTAAGGAGTATTACATAGTCTATTAAATACAATTTATTGCATTAACCTATCATTTTTAGTTTCCGAGATTTTTAACATTCTTTAAGTGACCCGGATTCATTGCTCTCGAGTGTATTTTAGTTAATATACCATGGTATCGGTGTATTCAATGAGTTTGTCTTCAGACACGTCGTTGATTTTCTTTGCCTCCTTCAGAAGATCTCGCAGAAAATTCTGTAAAACAAAAATGATGTCGATGATACTAAAAACTTCGAAAGGCAAAGTTCCAATAGGTGACAACAAAATCGAATTAGTGCGTCAGATGGATTTCCTAAAAATATTGGACACACATTTTTCTTTTTTCACATAAATAAACAATGAAGATACAGTACGTCGAAAACGTGCTCAAATGTGACGTCACATTTCAGTACAATTTTACCGGAAAGAGGCGTCACAGAGTCACAAGCACATTCTCACGATCTTTGATGCGTTTTATCTTCATACATTTTTATTAATTTGATAAAATACAAAACACGTATCCAATATTTTTCGATAATCTTACTGACGAATTTAAACAGAAACATATATTTGTTTTAGTCTGAAATCATCCCTATTGGAATATTAACAAAACATAGTGTTCTCCATTCACGTTTAAATCAAGGAGTAAAATATGTAAGTATGTAGTAGTATTATTGTCACGTAACTAGATAGAAAGAAAGAAAAAACATTTATTGCCCGCACAGGACAACAGACATCAAAATTAAAACTTACACAGAAAAAACAAATATACATTTAAAAATTAAAAGTAACGAATCTCGTCCTGTACGAGGCCAAAAAGCTCCTATCTCAGCATGGTGCTGTAACATTAAAAAAAACGTCACAGCGCTGGTATGGCCTTCTATCTATGTGTTGGTACCGGGTCCACCCTTTATAGCAGAACTTTTTATGTCATAATATTATTTTGCATACCAGCTGATGGCATAAACTTCATTTCGCAGAAAACAGTTTGGCAGATACTCATTTATCATAGGTTCATACTCATAATTTTGTAAGCCAGAATCATCTTCAGGCATACATTTCATATGCATAAGATTCAAAAGTAGAACCATCTTATCGCAGAAAGTTCACAGTCAGAATCATCTATTGGCATAATTTTCATATCGATAGTCTTTAAAGGCAGAACTATCATATCTCAGAAAGTTTAGTTAGAATTATTGTTTGGCATACATTTCATATGCATAATAATGGAAAGACTCATCTATCATATCACAGAAAATTCATAAAATCAGTTGATTGTGAACACTTGGTTTTTATTTCCCTGTAAAAAGCAGGCAAACAAGCATATTATATCGTGCATGTATACAAGCTAGCATGAAGCAAGCATGCAGCACGCAGCATGCAAGCAAGCATGCAGCAGGCAAGCAAGCATGCAGCAGGCAAGCAAGCATACAGCAGGCATGTAAACATCTGAACATGCATATACCATGCATACAGCATGCATGCAAACAAGCATGCAGCATACAAACAAGCATGCAGCAATCATGTAGCATGCAAGCAAGCATGCAACATGCAGCAGGCATGGTTTCTGTCACGGCTCCGGCGCTGCGGGGCTACGGCGGTCCCACGCGAGCTGTTCGTCGCAGATGGGTTTAACGCTCACCACCGCAGCTTCGGCTTGCTGGCCGGCTTCGCCGGCCAACCTCAGCCGCGGCGGCGAGTGTTACAACCACCTGCTCCTCAACTCGCGGCCCGCCTCGCCCCTCCGCGCCTACGCGATTTTAAATTACACTCTTGGGGTAGGGCAAACAAGACTACGTGGAGTCGGTTTTGGAGCGATTCTTTTCTGTCACTAACTTTTCTAGCACAACATATTTACTTTTAAGATAATATTTTAATTTAAAATTAAGGTTAAAAATGCTATTTTGTGGCATTGAAAAATGGCAATACTGCCAAATAAAATTATTCCAAATGAAATTCTGCAATCTTCATAGTATGCCAAGTGAAATTATATCAAATAATCGTCGTTCTAAGTAAACATTATTCTAAACGAAATTATGCGAAATATGAACAATGCCAAAGGTAATTATGCCAAATAAAATTCTGCTATCTAAAAGTATGCCATTCCAAATTCGGGCATACACACATTCAGCCAAACAATAAGTATATTTAAAAAAAAATATGCCTTTAATATATTCGTTTAAAGAAAATTATGCCAAGTGTGTTATGCTAAATGAATTTCGGAGCAACAAGATTCTGCCAGATAGATGGAACCCGTTGGTACCTACCTCAGATTTTCTAACCATACTGCGCCCATCCCAAATGAATTGTGATAAGGCCAAGAGATTTATCATGACTTAGATACATCTTTTATTGTCTCTGCAGTCGTTGTCGTAACACAGCTACTTGATCGATTATGGTGTCATGCGGTAAGAAAACTGGGAGTATAAGGCCCGGACTCCCCTAAAGCGGCAAGCGACTGTGTGGAGATGTACAAAGTGGAGAGGAGAGGAGATGTACAACGCGGAGAGGAGAGAAGATATACAAAGCGGAGAGGAGAGAAGATGTACAAAGCGGAGAGGGGAGAGATGTACAAAGCGGAGAAGAGAGGAGATGTGCCAAGCAAAAGGGAGAGGAGATGTACAAAGCGGCAGAACACTGTTCACCGCACATATTCTCTCCTCTCTGCTCAACCGTTTCCACTAAAGCTAAGCGGACATGAGAAGTGCAAATAAGTAAATTATATGGGGGTTTACAACACATCTTCTCTCCTCTCGTTTCGTCTCCGCTTTGGTGGAGTCCAGCCCTAAGACAGGTAAAGCAAGGAATAGTTTGTCGTCCGGCTTAAAACGGGAAATTACCTTCAGTTCATCAGCTTCTATATACCCGCTGCCATCAGTGTCATATTCTCGCCATATCTGAAAAATGAAATTTGTTAAAGGTCTGTTTTATATTATTTCATGATAAGGCTTTAAATTATACATATAAAATAGAAATATAGCCCGGAATAACGAATTTGATGGCCTAAAATAAAATGAATTAGACAAAGTAGTCGATAGCTAGAAATCCTTTTTTGGAATGTCAGACCTTGTTCAGAAAGAATGAATTCCCCACGAATGTACGTGACAACGCATATGCGCGTTGGCGAGGTGTTGAACGCCAATACATTGTATCCACAAACGTAATTTTCATATTATTTTGGTATTACGTTTGTATGAAAAACGCATACTCCGCCGGCCCCTCACGTTCAGAAAAGTGTAGGTACACTACTTAATGGCGCTCCGTCTCAAAATCCACATAAAGCATTATATGGATTTATATGAGGAGGTTCTGAGGTGGACTTACCTTCATAAACTCTACACTGGACTCCAAGGGATTGTCGAACCTGAAGAGTAGAAGAAAGTTCTCCTCCATGGGAAGTAGTTGTGCCAACTGTAACAACAGATACGGATGATTGAAGTTATCGTTTAATCAACCAGGTAATCAATTAAAAGGTAAACTACAGGGTGAATTTTAATTAATGCGACAAAATGAAATTGGAGCTTCAGTTACAGTAACATAGTAATTATAAACTGTTTTTTCTACAATCTAAATCGTTAAAAAAAAGTACGCGATTATCGTTTTCAAAAGGTCCATTGATGTTATTATCTTTATTTAAGTACGAATTATCGGTATTTCAGTAAAATAAATAAAAAAATTAAGGCAAAATTAGGTAAATGACCGCTATATTGAGCACTGCGATGAGTCTTTTTGATACTTTTATTATTTTAACGGTTTTCGTAACACTGATCAATTATTTTTTTATTTTAAATTTGATATTTTATACATTTTCTTGACAATACGTATTATTGTATATTTAAATTTGTCGTATCTATTCAATTTCACCCTGTATATTGTGGTAAGAGTAACCATGGAGTTTCTTGCCGGTTCTTCTCTGTAGGTCTGGGTTTATGATTTCATAAATCTTGGGTAGCATATTTTAACTTTATACGAAAAAACAAATTCAATTTATAAATACAATTTTCAGGCACTATTATGAATTGTTACTTTATTTATTTTATTTTCGCCTGATTATTAGACTTAATAAACTTTGTAGGAGGGCATAGCAACAAGGCGCCCGCGCTTTTTAGCAGCGAGCGTAGTAGGTTCGCACACGCACGCAACCGCTCGCCTCCCCACGCCGCTGCCCTGTGCACGCGCCAGTCCGGCTCGCATCACTGTCGCATTCGGTCACGTTTTAACAGTTTTTTTCAACCAATACAACTTATAATGTGATTTTTCTTGTTTTATAACCGTGACTGTGACAATAAACTTTATTTGTGCACTATACATCGTCTACTCGATTAATTAGTTACCTGCCCCACTACAACTGTAATTAGACATGTACACAAGTGCTTGTGCACTCTCTGTTCTATTACTACAGTCCAGAGAGACAGCAATCCAAACGGCGAGAGATCAGGACCAACAACGACACTAATTTCCAACTTTGGGCTGGTGCTAAAACCCGGTAAAGTTGCTTTCAGACAAAGTTATAATATATAATCATAGAATAACAATATCGCGCACCAAACATTGTTATGGACACGTTCACACTACTGTACTACGGTATACAGGGTGTAAAGCACCTCATCACAATTCCGTTAACCATGCATTCTGTACATCAAACTAAAAACTTACTAACTTTACGCAAAAATAATTGCTGGGAAACAACTTTTTTTTTTGAGGTTATAAATCATGTTTTGTGGTAGAACTCAATGTAACGGACTGAAAACATTGTGCTGATGGATGGGTTGAATAGTACGAGGGTCGTGAAGGTGTTAAAAGTGAAAATCGTACAAAAAAAAAACTTGTATTTCAACTTGACAAAAAGTTGTAACTTTGACCCCCCATATATCCGTAACTAGAAGGTATGATGTAGAACAAAAAAAAATCGCAATGATGGGGAAAACAAGTGCATTTCGGCTTCGTGAAGAGGTGTTTTACACCATTTATTATTAAGTTTATGCTGTGCTATATCACGCGCCGCCCTCTTCGTACTCCCTCACCCCCGGCCGTACCTCAGCACTCTTCAAAGATCGCGGTCAACTGAGCTTGCTATTTACTACGAATGCTTGCGATAATATCGTTATGCGAACGCCATGCTTTATAGTGTAGCATTAGATCCTTCATTGCTATACTATATAGCACAATAGATAGTATAGCGTCGTTTGAAAGCAGCTTTTCCCGAACAGGAAGGCTTTTGGTCTATTCGTTTCTAAAAATATAAGAGCTCGTGGCTAAATAAAACAGCCGCTCGGGTCGATCTTTAGGTTAAGCCGTACTTGCATAGGTTGGTCAGTGGATAGGTGACCACCGTTACATACCGAGTTTCCTTCGTGCCTCGGAAAGCACGTTGAGCTGTTGGTCCCGACTGTCATTTGTCCATCTTTGACAGTCGTTACAGTCAGTGGCCCAAAAAGACTGACAACCAGTCTTACCAAGTGGTATCGTATTACCCGGTATTAACTGGGTTCTGGAGGTCAGATAGGCAGTCGCTCCATGTAAAATACTGGTATTCAGCTGCATCCGGTTAGACTGGACGCCGACCCCAACATAGTTGGGAAAAGGCAAGGCTGATGAAAATGATACGAAGTTTAAAAATAAATGACTGCAGATATTTACCTCTCGGATGTCAATCTTGCCATCCTGGTTGTCGTCATAAGCCTCCATGAAGCATGCCTTCAGCTCGACCAGCATTTCATCCGACACCGCCTGCGAAAGAAGAGAAAAGAGCTTTTAGCTAAGTCACTGATCACTAAGAACCTCTTTGTGTTCCTGTGGATAAATGTTTTAAATCAAATTGTACATGGATATGGCGTGTGGCAAAAAGTATAATAGTAATGTAGGAGGTGCCTGGTTATCAGAACTACGTCGACATCTGCTTTTTTTAAAACCAATTTCCGTAGACAATTTCAATGCAAAGCCAAAAGATCCATGCAGCACTGTACTCTTCATTCTTGACACAGGTGTTTATTTAAACTTAATTGTAGTAGATACAACATTGGTACATAGGCGGCCTTAACGAATTCAATCAATTGTATTTTCATAATCACTTACGAATGTTTCGCATTGAAAATCTTTGTTTTATAAAATTACGTCATGTTATCTGTAGGTCAGTCAATTTCTATTGCTTTCCAATTGATTCCAAACTATTATGAATTGAGGCCTTCACAACAAGCCAGCTAATAAATTCTCGCTATCCATTAATTATAAAACACTACAGAAATAACCTCAATACCGCACAATAGCGTAACAGGGTAAAAGTCTAACACTAAATCATGGATCTCTGTTATATAAATGTAGGTTTTACTTCCGTAGTTTCCGTTTTTGTTGCAGCAGCCATTGTTAAAAGAGTCTGAATGGGAAGCAATTTTAAACTTAGAACGCCGCGCACCGTTCGCGTCGCCCAGTTCTGTCTGGATTTCGAATTAAATTCAGAATTTCATGTTTTGAAATATGAATTTCGCGCTTTGTTAAAATGAATACTGGCTGAATAACTTTTGTGCTTTGGTCTACTCATGTTGTAACAATGTAATATTTTTAGTCTGTGGAAAGGAATATGGCGGAAATGCTAGGAACATTTTAAACTTTTTACGTTATGTTTGTGACAATTTTTGTTTCTATTTTTTTTGTGAGTGCATTTTTAGAACTTAATAAACAGTGTTGGTATTATGTAAAATCTTTATGCCTAAATACCAGTGTGTGTGCTAATAATTCTTCTCCTCCTTCACGTCTTGACTGATTTTGAAGATTTCAGTTGTCCAGAACACCATGGAACAACGTCGGTTTGAGTTAACAAGAGTCTACTATTTAACTATAATAATGTCATAAATATGAAGTTATTTTCATTTTCAAATATTTTGATATTAACATTTGTAGTACAAAACAACGTCGCTCACGCTTTCGCGGTACGCAACGGATTTTAATGCAGTTTTCAGTCATCATCATCATCTCAGCCGAAAGACGTCCACTGCTGGACATAGGCCTCCCCCAAGTGCCGCCACATTGACCGGTCCCTTGCTAATCGCATCCACCGGATTCCCGCAACCTTCACCAGGTCATCGGTCCACCTAGTGGGAGGTCTTCCAACGCATCGTCTTCCGGTTCGCGGTCGCCACTCCAGAATTTTTCGGCCCCATCGGCCATCCGTTCTGCGAGCAATGTGCCCTGCCCACTGCCACTTAAGTTTAGCAATTCTTCGGGCTACGTCGGTGACCTTGGTTCTCTTGCGGATGTCTTCATTTCTGATTCGATCACGCAAGGAAACTCCGAGCATAGCCCTCTCCATTGCCCTTTGGGTGACTTTAAGCCTTTTGATAAGGCCCATTGTGAGCGACCACCGTAGTTTTCAGTAGATAGAGTAATTAAAAAATTATATTTGGGCACCAGTTTCTCACAAATGTATACCCGTGTTGTTAGATTATACAACGTGTAACGTTACATGCGCAAAACCTGAAAATAGTTTGATCAAAATCACGAGCAGAATCAATTGAACCAATTTTTAATATAGGTCACATTTTTCAATACAAATGTTGCCCTGTCTATTTATTAATAGGTCAAGCCATCACGTGCGCAAACCCGTCGAAATAGGTAAACAAACAAACATACGCGGGGTACTAATAGATCTTGCCATTAAATCTAATTGCCAGTAAGACCAAAACAGCACCCCGCTTTAATTTTTTTTTAAATATTTTTTTTTCTCTCAGTTTTAGGTCAATTGAATTAAAAATCATTTGGGGTGTCTGAGGTTTTGCGCATTTAACGTTACACGTTGTATAATTAATGTTTACTGTAACGATTGTGATGAGAAAATAAACATATTATTTACTTTATAGTTATTTATTCAAGAGGAAGGTTCAACCCGTTCAATGTAGCATACCTATACATGGAATAGGTATGCTACATTGAACGCGTGCACCTTATAGACTGTAACAAAATAATGCTTATTTATTTTAACAAGTAACCGAAACAAAGAAATAAATACAACGGTACGTAATAATTTTGATTAGGTATGATTAACAAATACTCATAATTTCCGCAAAAGTAGGTTGATTGCCATGTTTATTGTAAGTAGACAGAAAACAATATTTCGCAGAAAGATATCTATCAGCGCATTTGTCATGTATTATTACTTATTTATAAATATTATCACATTGGTTATGATTGGTAGCAATAGATAATTACTGGTATCTAGTAGATAATCGCACTTTTGTCAGCTTGGCGGCATCGCGCGTGAACAAATAAAAAGGAAGTTCCTAAATGGCGAGCGCACTGCAAATTACTACAAAGGATGATTACTGGCATGATTGTGTTTTTTTTTGTTAGAGCGTCACAATTCCGAGATATAGGCTGTCAAAGCTAAATACAATCTGTTGACTGATGGCACGATTAGTACAATCTAGATTTTATTACACAGGCTTAAAACCTGTATCAATCATTGGCTGGCTAAATACAAACAAACCTAGTATCTAAAGCGACATGATTCCGATACTACACGAGAGATTGGAACCAACCAACACAGAAACCGTATCGTCGCCCGTCGTCGTCGCAGTAATCAGTAAAGCAATAATCAGATATCTGATGCAATAGCCATCAAATTCACTAGAATCTAGATATATGGTATGTGTGCGTCATTAATAAGAGTGCATCGCTTAAAAGGCCACTTCGCGATTAACCTCAGACAGTATCAGCCCAAGCAGCTTTATTAAAACCGGAATAAGGTTCACTGTCATTTTTACAGGCATGTCAATGACAGCTACCTTCTTGTAACAAAAATAGACATCACTCTGATTTTGACAGCTATGTAAAGTCAGAGATAAAAGGATTGTATACGGATTGGATACGGTTTTTAAACATTTGTGAAATTATTTGTTTCTTGTTCTATAACTAGCTGTGCGCCGCGACCTTTGTTCGGTTGAAATATATAAGAGTATAAGAATTTGAGTTTGTTAACAATATCAAGGGTTTTAATTCTATTGCACGGACCCCTAATTGTTGCTTTAAGTAAATTAATCCCTATAACATGCGGTTTATCTGCCTCTTAAAATCCCGTCACAATCGGTCCAGCCGTTTTGGAGATTAGCTAAACAGACAGACAGAAAAAATATTTTTTGCCCTAGTACAGCACATACTCGTATATATTCATTTGCATTCAGTAAAAAGCGGTCATTTTAAAGCACATTGAGGAAGAAGCACATTTGAGGCACATCAATTTTATATAATGCTATGGAAACAGTGGAAACATGTAGCACATTACGAAAAATCTCTCAGATTAACGCC
Source organism: Xestia c-nigrum (assembly GCA_916618015.1). NCBI lineage: Eukaryota > Metazoa > Arthropoda > Insecta > Lepidoptera > Noctuidae > Xestia > Xestia c-nigrum. The sequence goes on from OU745248.1 coordinate 12,337,160, forward strand.
ATTATCCGAAAAGATAATTCCATTTCCAAGGTTTTCTACTGGTTTTAGATAATTATTTTACAATAGTTCCAACAAAAAATGTTAACAAATACAGGGTGTAAACCACCTCATCACAAAGCCGTTAACCAAGCATTCTGTACATCAAACTAAGTAACTTTACGCAAAAATTATTGCTGGGAAACAACTTTTTTTTTATGAGGTTATAAATCATGTTTTGTGGTAGAACTCAATGTTACGCACTTAAAACATTGTGCTGATGGATGGATTGAATACCTAGTAGAGGGGTCGTGGAGGTGATAAAAGTCAAAATATTACAAAAAAAACTTGTATGTAAAAAAAAAGTTTTCAAAAAGTTGTAACTTTGACCCCCCATATCTCCGTAACGAGAAGGTTCCCAGGTATGGTGTAGAAAAAAAAAATGATCGCAGTGATGGGGAGAAGAAGTGCTTTTCGGCTTCGTGAAGAGGTGTTTTACACCCTTTATTTAATTCCTTCTCAAACTACGCACGTTTTTATTATAGACACCTGTAATACAAGTAAAATTAAATTAAAAATTAAAAAAAATCCCATTTTGTGGTAGCAGCCATCTAGGATTTTAAATTTATCATAATGTATACTAGTCAAGCCCTTTGATCCACCGTAGATGCGGACCTGTGGACGGTTGGCTATGGACTAGCTAGCCGTTCGTCCGTCTAATGACGACAGGCCGTGTCGACGGCGACGGCGCCTTCGTGTTCCACGCGCGCCTCAAAGAGATATGTCAGCAAAGTGAAGGGGCCGAAGCCTGCCGGGGTTGCGGGAGTGTTCGAAAGAGTTACAGCGGCCTCGAAACATAAAGGGCGAGGAAGGAACATGGATGGGTTTTAATCAGTAAAAGTCTGACTCCCTCCCACTCCGCCCAGAATGGGAGAAGTTATTTGATGATTTCCATCCGAAAAAAAAGCCCTTTGTTTTGATACCCATATTAAGGGAGTTGTTGAGTGAAAATGTATTCCGCCATTTTGTGGCGGCGGCAATCTTGGACTGATTTTTATTAAACATAAGTAGCTAAGAACACTCCCGACTAATTCACCTTTCAAACAAAAAAAACAAAATCAAAATCGGTTCATTAGTTCGGGCGCTACGATGCCACAGACACACACACACACACATACACGTCAAACTTATAACACCCCGACCCCGGGTTAAAAATCATTCAGAGAAATAACCTATTAATAACTTATTCAATGTAACATGACTTTACGCTTTATTTTCATTAAAAACAGTATTTATCGATTAATTGTAAAGGTCTATCTTACTGCAAATTTTTGTCAAAAAATCCATTTAAATTATTTTTTATTACAAGTTTATCCTGTTTGTTCCAAATTGGATGTGAATTGGAATGCCTTGTTATCTATTCTAATTACGTTACTCAACAATTTTCAAATATTTTTTTGCCATCTGCACCAACCATAATCACATTTTCATGAGAAAATTTTACAGAATAAAATAATAAGTAAAAATAAAAAAGTTTATTGCTTCAACTTAGATAACTTATTATGTTTACAATGGAGAGAATCCTTTTAAGCAAGGAGTATGCTTGTTTTAAGATGCTCTGCCCCTCCCCTGGTTATATTAAAGTATATCAGTTATTGAAACTGATCACGACATTAAGTTAATTTATACAAATATAAAAATATAATATATATATATATATATATACAGACCATTTGTCAACAGATATTCATTACATTATAAACTAATTTGTTAATCCAAAGATCACAGTGATCGAGCCCAAAACACCGCTTAGCCGGCTGATACTCGTTTATTTTTAATAACTAGAAAGTTTTTTTTCTGAAAGTAGTCAGTGGCCCAAAAAGTCTGACAACCATCAGTCTAACCAAGTGGTATCGTATGATCCAGTATTAACTGGGTTGTGGAAGCCAGAGAGGTAGTCGCTCCATGTAAAATACTGGTATTTAGCTGCATCCGGTTAGACTGGAGCCGAAAATCTATTTGTTCTAGCACATCAATAAAATATAATTAATATTTCAAAGACCGTCGACGGACTCGAAACTCATGCTCGGCGGCTCGATAGAAAATAATTGCTAAAAACGGTCTTAAAACCATGGAACGGTTCTGTCTTTATTTTTTACGTACGTCGTTGAGTCATATTTTCACAGTTAATCCAAACCTTTTTGATTTCACTATTTATTTGTTATTATCTTCTAAAACCAGTATTAGTAGGTTCGTGATTACTCCGATACAAATAGACAGTGTGCGCGCATTTTGGTGTAGAGCCTTATGCCCCCTATTATACAAGGTGTTTAAATTCAGAAACTTTACGTAAAATATAACAGCGTGGACGACAAAAAAAACCAAAAAGTCCATCAGATGATTATTAAAAAATATTTGACCCGTATTTTTCACGCCTAGGTTTTTTTAGCTAAGTAGTACTAACGTCACGAGCCCCCACTCCCGAGTTTTGATGCGTTTTGTCTTTGTCAATATTCATTGATTTACAAAGGACTAAATAGATTTGTAATTTTTTGATACAGTCGACATGCCTATTACCTATTACCGGGGAACGATATTTTTTGGGGTGAAATACATGTTTTAAGTAACGCAATCAAAACATTGTGATGATTAATGCATTAAATAGTAAACGAGTCACGGAGGTATTTAAAGTAAATATAGTAGGTATTTGAAAACAAAACTTGGTAGAAAGTTGACCTTCAATGTCTCCGTGACAATACAAGGTTAGTATGGCCCAGGACAAAGGAAATAATTGAAATGACGGGAAAAACAAGCACCTTTTAGCGTCATTAAGGGTGTGTTTCATCCCTTAATAGGAATTGAACAAAACGATCGAAATGTGGCTGTACTTTTAGGCTGGATTAATCTTCAGAAAAATATTGTCCCTATTTCTAGACAGCCCTCCAGAAAAATACAGACATTATATTACAAATTTTAGAGGTAGAGAATGCCTTTGGCATTAAGTACGCCTGTGTACTTTGTGCTTGAAGTGTTAAATAAATATTATGTTTTGCTCTCTCTAGAACGAAGCCCGGAATCGAGGGCAAATTCGGGGAAACATTTTATCCATGATTACCAATATTTTTATCTATAATCACACTTTATTGATACCAATAATTTTCGATAACTTAAAAAAAAAACAAATATTTATGATGCAAAAATAGAATACCAGGTTGATAAGACAGTTGTAGATTGCCTGTGATTACATGTAAAGCGGATTACTGAAATAAAGATAAGTAAGTATGTAAGTTGGAGTGGCGATCGCGAACTGGAAGACGATGCGTTGGAAGACCTCCCACTAGGTGGACCGACGACTCGGTGAAGGTTGCGGGAATCCGTTGGATGTGAGTCGCACGGGACCGGTCTATGTGGCGACACTTGGGGGAGGCCTATGTCCAGCAGTGGACGTCTTTCGGCTGATATGATGATGATGATGAAAATATGTAAGTTGATTAGTATCATTGCCGATGTGTCCGTACGCGAGCTCCGAATACTCCGCGCGAACGAAATTATGAAATCGTTCTATGACGGTATTACGCACTTGAAAAAAAACCACCGATGATTTGAGAGCCACCTACTCGTGTGCGGGCTAAACACTATACATAATATTTGCGAATTGTTAGGTGGAAGTGCCAATGCTAGCGAAAGAGGCGGCGGAACGCGAGAGGGAGAGAAGCACTTGTCCCAGCCGCTGCGGGTGACGCACCGAGTGTCGGTCACCGTAGACGCGGGCCTGTGTACGGTGAGCTATGGGCTAGCTCGCCGTCCGTGTCGACAGCGCGTTCGTGTTCCACGCGCGCCTCAAAGAAAAAAAAACACACAAAAACTTTTTAACAGCGGAACGTGTTTTCCAAGGAAAAACCAATCCTCTCGAACTTTGAAAAGATTTAGATTATATGTTGTATGTAATTGTTACAATACCATTAAGCAGGAAATACGACTTCGTACAACAACTGTCGAAATACGAAACAGATGTCGGGCCTGCATTCGCAACATAGGCCAACAATTTGAGCAGGATTTGTAACAATTATGAAATAAATGTTAAAAATGCAATTTTGTTTTTTTATTTCAAGTAAATCCCACGAAAAAATAGAGATACGAGCCAAATTTTACCTTATAAGTATGAGATAACAGATTTATAAGTTTGTCAGGTATCATTTAAGAAAAAATATTAAAAATAAAAACATATTTTTGAATATTATTAGCCTTAGGTGAGTCGATTCTCAATTCTAGCGATTTCACAAAGTTGTTTTTGTAGCCATAAGAATAGCTGTAACATGTACAGCTTTAATTTAAGTTTTACCTTTGCGAGTGAATTAAAAAAAACTAGGAGACTAATGTCACTAATTTTGCATTTAAAAGTACTCTTAAACAATTCGCATCGAAATAAAATTAAAATTCAGAGTCTACGCCTTATATATATTTTTTAAATTTGTATTTGAATGTAAAATTTGGGTCTTTTTTTAGTAACAATGGCAAGTCGAAAAAAAAATTCCACAGGGTATGAGGGGTGTTAAGGGGTCTGAAAGGCTAGCATATGACCCCTTCTGTCGACCATTTCAATTTGGCACACGATGCACCAAACACCCTGTATATCCTCCTAAGTGAGAAACCAATAGGTAGATTTAAAACAAAAAAAAAGGAAAGTGTAAAATAAAAAAACTTTCTTTTTACAATAAAAGACCGACAAAAAAAAACCTTATAGTCCCGAAAATAAAATTTTTGTGGTTTTTTTTTTGGTAGTCAGTTTATTCTTGCCTAATTGTGTTTGGACTTTGGTGTTCAGTCGAATGAGTTACTACTATCTATTTACTACAAATGACCCACTTACTTATTTATGACATTTCAAACTCAAACTCAAACTCAAATCATTTATTTCAATTAGACTATTACGGCACTTTTGAATGTCAAAAATACAAAACTAAATCAAAGCTCACAGTCACAAGGCATAATAACTTGAGAAAGTATTGTAGTTGCCCATTCCCTAGCGTAGATCTTTATGGAGAAGAACGGGCAAGAAACTCCATGGACACTCTTTTCAATCAAAGTATTGTTACAAAATCTTGGTTACATCATTCATGTTGTGATTATACATATATGTGAGAACGATGTAGAAAGACGTGCACATTAAGAGTGTCCAGAGAAAAGATTAAATCAACTTAAAAAATAAATAAATTAAAATTAATCGTGGCAGCTTAGAGTTGACCAGTCTCAATTGACAGCGCGCGTTCTCGAACATGACGCATGTATCAGCACCATTCAACTCAACCATATTGAAGGGAATTAAATGACCCGACACACCCGCCACTAAGCATGACATTCTCTCAGCCGCCAGGGCATATTCAAGTCAAAAAAAAGATAACTAAATGTAAAATGGTGGCTTTACAATACATAGAACTCACACATGTGGGATGCAATTATATAATATTAAGAGATGGAATCTATACAATGCAAGGATAGTTTTACAATCTTCTGCAGCTTCCACAATAACTTGACTGGGAATCAATTAGTTTGCTCCTATATCCTAATGTAATCCCCCAACTTATAATACACACTACATAGTATGACATAGTGTGCGTTTTACACAAGATTTAAATTTCGTCTCATTCAGTTGTAGAATGTGGGGAGGTATTTTATTGTAACATTTTAAACAGTACCCCATGAAAGAGGAATCTACTTTAGCAAGCCTGAAACCTGGCTGAACTAGTTCGTCCCTATCTCTAGTATTATAGTGGTGTCTGTCACCTCTTTTACTGAATAAATGCAGATTTTTTCTAACGTACATGATGTTTTCATAGATGTATTGACAAAGTACTGTCATGATATTAATTTCCTTAAACAGCTCTCTCAGAGAATTGCGTCTACGTAAATCATATATGGCTCTGATGGCTCTTTTCTGCAGAATAAATATAGACTCCATGTCTGCAGCCCGTCCCCATAGTAAAATACCGTATGACATAATACTATGAAAATAACTAAAATAAACTATCCTCGCGGTATCAACATCGGTAAATTGACGGATTTTTCTAACAGCATATGCTGCTGAGCTTAGGCGTCCTGCAAGAGATGTTAAATGAGGGCCCCATTGTAGCCTTGAATCGAGCGCGATTCCCAAGAAAATCGTTTTATCGACAAATTCTAGTTTCTCTTGATTTAATACTATGTCACAATAATTAAATCAATTTGTTTATGATAAACTAGGTATTAAAAGAAATGAATGCGTCAAGTTACCAGCATGTTTCATGATTAACAATAATCTATTAATTATCAGTGATGAACAACGATAAATTAAGGTTTATAAGAGATTATAATATTTTTTTCGAAATATCGATACCGATTAGATAATGTCGAGGAGAATAAGTGCCTTTCGTATTCGTTAAGAGGTGTTTTACACCCTTTATTTAGTCCGTCAGTTAGAGTATTGGAATAAAATGTACACGTATTTTTTGTTTTTGTAAATCAATGAATATTGACAAAAATAAAACGCATCACAACTCGATAGTGGGGCTCATGACGTCAGTGCGCTCTAAAAATTATACCAGGCATGATGTATTGAGAATTTTAAAAGCGTCGTATTTTCGTCAATTTCGATTTACGTAACAATAGAAAAAAAAATGGGTCAGGGCTACTTTTTTTGAACGTTCAAGCAGCAGTTATTCAATTTTTAATAAGCGACGAAACATTTACAAACGTGGGTGTAGAAATGTACAGAATCGTTGGAAACAATTTCCGCGTCGATGTCTTTTACACACTGTAGGTAATAAAACCGGCCAAGTGCGAGTCGAGCCACGCGCAGTGTAGTCTACCGTAGTAGCTCGGTATCACAATATCGAACGATTAGCTGTTGTTCTTAGACTTATAATAATTTGATAGCGTTTTTTTATTTTAGTTTTTCAATGCAAGTGAGAAGCAAGCATCAACTTCATCTTAGTCAATTTAAAGGATTTATTCCAAGGATTTTGCATTTGGTACAACATTATCCAACACCAAAGTTCAACGACTATTATTGCTAAACTAATTAAGTTATCTTGATTGCTATAATTTTCCTTTAAAGTTCATAAAATGCACTAGCATCATATTTTTTTCCAGATTCGTCAAACCAGCAGTTTAGCCCTTACCAGAACAGAAAGCACTTTTAATAATATTAACAATAAAACCTTTATTTTCAGGGTATCGATTTTTTTTACTCTATAATAATAGAAATTGTTTAAAAAAATCGACACGATAAATATCAATATATCTTTTTCACTTGCCCATCCCTAAAACGAATGACGGGTCTTGACGGGCGTGACGTGACATTGACATTTTGACAACCATCGATAATTTTTCGTTTTGAAACAGTCGCTCGATGTACACGATTTTGAACGATGTTATTGTTAAATAAATAAATAACTATTACTAAAACAACTTACAATTTTCAGGCTACTTTGGCTTATAGATAAATACTTACAGACTAACATATATATCATAATAATATAATATGCGTTAGTGTATAAACTTATAACTATGTTAGTAAAACAAACTTCACTCAAGCACTATCTTTGTGCGATCGTCTGACACTTGTCCGCGGAAGCGACGGAACATTACACATTTACAGGCCAAATGTCCTCTGCCATGATGAGGTGCAGGCAGCGTGTATATACACGTACCACAAACGTCTTGAAGTTGACGTGGCGGCGCGATTCAAGCAACTGCACCTTCGGCCTGTACTTGGTCCTTTGGCACACGTACTCCACGATGTCCTCGGCTTTGGTGGTATAGTGTAAGCGGGAAATATACACGGGAGTGTTCGGCTGAGGCTGCTCGAACAGGAATGTCGGGTTTGATAGGAGCTGTGCCGCGGCGGTTTTTTGTTGGTTTTTTGTCGGCGCTTCTTTTCCTGGGCCAGTTGGTGTATATTTCGTAAATGGAGCATTAAAACGAAAAATAGTATATGGTATAACCTACAACATTTTAAAAGACCTATGCAACGAAATATACCCCACATGATGCGGAAGACGACGAAAAAGATTTCATCCCAATGACCCACTCTAAAACCCGTTTTGTCGGCGTAATTAATATACATTTACAGCTTTCTAGTACTAATAGTCTATTAGCATACATACAAATAAGAAAATAATATGAAATGTGAATCAAGATTACGGGGTGACAATGAAAACTCCTAATCAAAACTCCCAATAACACCATGTTCGCCCTGGGGATTAAATCTGCGACATCAAGAACAGCAGTAGCGCCACGAGAGAAACGAATTTATCTTCTTCTCCTTCTTTATTTTTCTTCTTCTTTTTTTTATTCAAATTCGTTCAAAAATAGAATTAGATATAGACTTAACTCTCGTGACTATTCACATAGACTTTAAGTCCCTAAACACGTAGGTACTACTAAAGAAATTGTTTTTGCAAAGGAAAATTACATTGAGAGTTGTGGAGATCACGACATCGTTGCTACGCCGTAGCTGATCGTAGCTCACCGCGAAGCGCGTATTATAGTTATGCCCACCCAGCTAGCTAGTCGGATTTTTCTACTTGATTAAGTAAAAAATATGGATACCTTGGATACTATTACAATAAGTATTAGAGACCCATTAAAATATATCCTTAAAATTATTTATACAAGTAATATTAAATTTAAAATTTAAAAACCCCCGACACAATGTACTAAAAGTTTAGCAGATAATAATGAGTAAATCGCCATTTTGTGGTGACAACCATCTTTAATTTTTAATTTTTCATAGTGTATAGTATTCTACTAGTCAAGCCCTTTCATTTGATACCCATATTGAGGGAGTTGTTGAATGAAAATGTAATCCGCCGTTTTGTGGTGGTGGCCATCTTGAACTGATTTTTATCAAACATAGCTCCCGAAGAACACTAATTCACCTTTCAAGCAAAAAAATCAAAATCAAAATTGGTTCATCTGTCCGGGCGCTGCGATGCCACAAACAGACACACACACACACACACACACACACACACGCACACAGACACGTCAAACTTATAACACCCCGTCGATTTTCGTCGGGGGTTAAAAATGTTATACGTGTTGTTAAATAAATCGGTGCTATCTGACTTGTTGTTGACTTCATCACTGATTTGTTGTTTTGTGATAATTTTTAATCTAATCAATGCGTTTGCTTTTTAATTTCACTATAAATACTGGCTTCTTGAGAAAACAGTTAATACTTACACTGTCCTCAAAGAAGTCCACTTTAGAGTTTTGTGGAGCAAGTCAAAGTAAATATTGAAAGGTAAGTTATTTCTTTTACTATTTATTTTGGTCTAAAAACTATTGGCTTGCTGTGGTAGAATTAGGGCGATAATTTTAACATTTTAATTATGCTAAGTACTTTAAGGCTGTTGTAATTTTTTTAAGGAAATTATTGTTTGAATTATGATTTGGTATTTGAAATGTCATCTTACTAAGGTAATGTTATAATTCCAGATGAAGAGCGTATTCCTCGTGGTGTTCTTGGCAGCGGCAGCTACAGCTGCAGTAGTCAGCAATGTAGTGCCTGACGTGGTGAAGCTGCCTGACATGGCTGACGGAGATGAAGTGGCTGACGATGACTTGATCGAGATGCCAGAGGTGTTTGTGACTGACTTAAATGAGCTGGTTGACGCGGCTGACCTGACTGACGACGCTGAAGACACTGCGGTAGATTCTAGTAACCTGAGCCAGGGATCCATCGGTTCTTCAGATGTGCTGTATTATGAGTAAGTATCCACGGACAGAACATGAGCTAATTAACTTTTAAGTAAAATAATGAAGTTGTAAGAGAATATGGTATGGTCTAAGGTAAGGTTAGGTTGATTTATATTCCGGGTATCCACGGACAGAACATGAGCTAATTAACTTTTAAGTAAAATAATGAAGTTGTAAGAGAATATGGTATGGTCTAAGGTAAGGTTAGGTTGATTTAGCAAGAAGTTAAGGTTCACAGCATGAAATAAGCACCGGGCAGCTCAAAATTTAGATATGAATAGTTGTGCTCATCGAAATTCTAATTTCGATGAGCACAACAAAATGTTCGTTTTGCTACACTTTCCTGACTGTCTGCATTTGTTGTTTCCAGTCGCGAGCACAGGGTGAATGGCGTTGCAGGTATAGGGGTAACACGAAATATATTAATCCGCACTAACCGACGGTTAACTGCGATCCGGGTGACCCGCATTGAGAACTCACCGCCCGCAACCCCATCCGTCGTGAATGGAGGAGTTGGAGCCTCCTTTGTCGAAATCCGGATACGAGCAGCTCTAAACCAAGGATTCCACTATAGGGTTCAAGTCTATGGCAGATAATGTGCTCAAGATTCGGCTTGGGCGCGATCGGTTAAGAATTTAGTTTTTTTTTTGGTATTGAAGATATTTTTGCAAGAACAAGACTTACAACATATGCTTTTTAATGTTTCGTAAATAAATACATTTCAACCTATGGTACTGTTTTAATTAATAGCCATATCACACAATTCCTTTACAATTCATGAAAAATTATGTGTGTTTAAGGTAAAGTTTTCTCAAAAATTAACATAAAAGATACGTGTGAAAAACTTGGAACGAGGACCCCCTGTTGGGGTACAAGTTCCAAATTTAACTCCCAATCTAGATAGAGATTACGGTCACGGAAAAATTCCTACTCTTTTTATTAGAGTATCGATGGCAAAAAGTTCATTTATATTTGGCCCAAAACAAAGCCACGCGAACCCGACTCATTGATGCCGTAGAAAGATTATCAATAGCTGGTGATAGGGCTGGTGATAGGTGATAGGGCGGTGCTTTTGCGACATTTCAGCGTCTGGGGCACTGAGATGTAGCTGTGTATTAGATGGCGTGAGGTGCCGCATACACACGAACCCCGATCTGCAGAGATTGTATTTGCTCCAGCCGATTTGGGTTCGAAGCCTGGTTAAAGATTTCGATTATAGAAGTCAGCTACCGTAAGGCGTGCCCAAATGAAAGGTTTTCTGATGGATCGTTGAAATTATCAGGAGGTTTAAACTGCTCCCGCCAGAAATCGTTTCTAGCTGGCTCCACACACCCTAGAAAACTTTTACGACTTTTCAGCCTCTCGACGCTAATATGCTACTTATAATTCAAGAAGCAAATACAGGTACCAGATAGATTAAATTTAACAGATAACCAAAAGTTGATTTAGCATGAAGTTGAGAGGATGATGTATGAAATAGGTCTTAGGTAGCTTAGCGTTGAGCCATGACTTGTGGTGCTCCTCGGATTTAGATGCTTAATTTTGTTACACTTTTTGACGTATGTATATTGTTGTGTTTCCAGTAGCGTTAGCAGGTTCAACGGCGCTGCGGGTGTTCCCATACAAGAGATGTGGTAATCCGCACCAAACCGTCGGATAACTAAATCCGGCTGACCCGCATTGGGTCTTCACAGAACGCAACCCCATACATCTTCAGTGGAGGAATTGCACACAATCAGGTCATAATCAGGATACGATCCTGTAGGCCGCGGATTTCACTACAGAATTCAAGTCTATGGCAGATAATGTGCTCAGGGGTCGTCTAAATAAATAAAAACATTTGAACCTATGGTACTGTTTAATTCATTGTCATTTTCATGGAATGTCTTCAAATTATTATTCAAGTAAAACTACACATGTGCATGTAGAAAGATAAAAGTCTGATATACACTAGACACACACAAACATGTTTCAGCGTTTTTATAATAAACAGTAAAATTATCGACAAGTTCTTAAAGTTACTGAAACAAGATTGAAGATGTTAGTTACAAGTTTGTTGTGAGTTTTAGTTTAATTCTTTCTTAGGAAAATCATAATAAAATAGTTTTTATCTAAAATTGTATCTTTCCTATTTGAATCTTCCAGGAACACGTACTGAGTCCGCGTGGTGGGATAGATCCCGCTGCGGAAGAAATAGAGGAAGAGGTCTCAAAGCGTATCATTAAGCCATGGATTACTCCTGGCCTGCTGAGGTGCATACGTCACAGGGGGAGAAGTTGGTGGTAGGTAGGTCTGGAGTGGAGCGAACCTGCGAGACTGAGCGGAGCGTAGGGGAGAGCTGGCGAGCAGAGCGTTGCAGCCAGCAGCCTGGCTGAAGCCTAAATCAGGGGCGACGGCAAGTAAACTTTAGAGTAGTGTTTTTTATAGTGGGAACAATGAAACCATGTTCTGGGAATGTTTTTTTTCTTTTACTTTTACTCTTATTGAATTAGATTGTAAAATATTTTTGGAGTTCTTAAAGTGTTTTAAATCTTAAATGTCCACTCATTAATTTTAAGATAAGATAAGATAATTTTTATTTGTTCAAAACATGAGTATACACGCACATAGCATGCAAGATGTTACATTAAATTATAATGATTACAGTCATGTTTTGCCTAAACGGCGTACAAATATAAGATGTCAGACGCTACACAGCATCAAATGATTTTAAATTGGTCCATTACACACAGCAAAATAACAATTAACCGTAACTTAAAAATAAAAAAATACAATAAAAACAATCAAATAGTGTCATACGCTGATCATCCTTCCTACTAATATTATAAATGCGAAAGTTTGTGAGGATGGATGTATGTTTGTTACTCTTTCACGAAAAAACTACTGAACAGATTTGGATGAAATTTTGCACACAGTTAGTTTATAACTTGGATTAACACATATAATACTTTTTTTATCCCGGTTGTAAGATCCCATGGGGAATCAAGCTTCACGCGGGCGGAGCCGCGGGCAGAAGCTAGTAGTAAATAATACATAATAAATTATCAAATGTCAAAGCAATTATTATTAACTAGCTTCTGCCAGCGGCTTCGCCCGCGTGAAGTTTCAAAGTTGTCCCATGGGATCTTACTACCGAGATAAAAAGTATCCTATGTGTTAATCCAGCTTGTAAAGCATCTGTGTGCAAAATTTCATCCAAATCCGTTCAGTAGTTTTTGCGTGAAAGAGTAACAAACATCCACACATACATCCATACTTACAAACTAAATTAGGATGTCAAATTAATTTGTCAGTTAGAAATTCGTCAGTGCTGTAATAGATTTTCTGTAACAGTAGGTTTTTTAATCTGTTAACGATTTTAATGGATTCTCAAAATTTTATATGGGTGAATACTTCTCAAAAACATGAAACAGGAACCGCAAGCTGGCAAATACTAGTCACACATCTAAACTCAGAGCTTTGAGTGTTATTATGGTATAGATATAGCTACAAAATTAAAAAAATAAAGTTTTATAAATAAATAAAAATAAATAAAAATCATTTTAATTCGAGTATCACAGACTCATAGATAATCACAGAAATTCATACAGTCACATTACATAATTACACAATATTTTCAATTTATAACAATTTCATCCATTAGATTCAATCAAATTAAATACACATTAAAAATTAAAGAAAAAATAAAAAAATAAATAAAAATACAAATAAAAAATAATCATAATCAATTTAAAAATAAAATTACATATTAAAATCAGGTCCAGTTAGTCGCATCAGCCAACCACATGTCGCATGCAACAGTGGGAGATAATGGAACAAACAAGCCTTCCCGCGAGCGCGGCCAGCATACTGTTAGCGCTCCCCCGCACTAACACTAATTATTATTTCTCTCGGGAGTGTTCTAAATAAACATCGATTTTTTTCTTGTATTTGAGTGTTTGAAGATTCAAATACTCAAATACAAGACAAATTGTGATAGCCCTCTTAAAAACTGGTCAAGTTAGTATCAGATTCTATTGCTTAGAAGTAGCACCTGCGACCACTAGGCCAACGAAATAAAATGTTTTGTGAAAGATGTATAAAATATTAATTCAGTGACTGATTTGGATTTATTAGTCGATAAAAAGAAGCTTAATTACTGGAAAAATAACAATATATATAACACCGTAAAATTGTCAAACACGTTATATTACAATATAACGTGTTTCTCTCTAGCGATATTATCAACTCTCGAATTATTGTCATCTGTACATACGGAAGTATCTCTGCCCCGAAAATCGGGACTTGGGGCACGCCCCCGTTAGGTTAGTTAGGTTCCTTTAAACCCTGCACTCGGAATTAGGGGCCCCGCGAAGCGGGGCTCCGTCGACTACGCTTTTTAGGGGAATATAAAGTGTTTTAAGGTTAGGTTATATTAATCGGTATTTCTCAGGAATGGTACATTATCTTTTCATGAGACTTGTACCACTGGGCAAGGAGGACTCCTTCTTCCCTCCACACCGCGTGAGTTGGCTACCATCGCATGCATTACACGAAAAATAATGCGTTTTGTTATAACGCTAGCGATAATACAATATAACGTATTTGAAAATTTTACGGTGACATATATACTTTTTTAAAGCAGTTAGGTTCTAAAAGTGATACTTAGCCTATTGAAGTTTGGAATACGTTACATTCAGTTTGCCACAAACCGTTATTTTTCAATAATTTTAAAGTTTTATGATATGGAAATTCATTAAAACACGTAAATTAGGTTGAAATGTATTTATTCATAGAACATAATGAAGTATTTATTACATCGTGTTCTTGCAAAAATATCTACATTACCTACAAAAATAACCAGATTCTAAACTAAACGCGCCGAAGACGATTTCTTATCTGCCGTAGACTTGGACACTGTAGTGGAGTCCGCGGCTTGGAGCTGATCGTATCCTGATTGTGACAAAAGATGCTCTAACTCCTCCGCTCACGACGGATGGGGTTGCGTTCTGTGAGTTCCCAATGTTCCTCAGCCGTATCGCAGTTATCCGGCGGTTTGTACGGATTGTTATATCCCGCGTTATCGTATGACCCGAGACGGCGTTAGCCCTGTGCTCGCCACTGAAAACACAACAAATGCGGATAGTTAGGAAAGTGAAGCAAAATAAAGAATTCAATTTCGAGGAGCACCACTAAACTTAACTAAACTTAGAGCTGCCCGAAGCCTATTTCATGCTGTGAACCTTAACTTGTTGCTAAATCAACCAAACTTTAGCTCAGATGATGACCATCGTCTCACTTACAGCTTAATTATTTTTCTTACAAGTTAATTAGCATATGTCCTGCCTGTTGATACTAACTTGTATAGCCGCACATCTGAAGAACCGATGGATCCATGGCTCAGGTTACGTAGAGAATCTACCGCAGTGTCTTCAGAGTCGTCAGTCAAGTCAGCCGCGTCAACCAGCTCATTCACGTCAGTCACAAACACCTCTGGCATCTCGATGAAGTCATCGTCAGCCACTTCATCTCCGTCAGCCATGTCAGGCAGCTTCACCACGTCAGGCACTTCATTGCTGACTACTGCAGCTGTTGCTGCCGCTGCTAACAACACCACTAGCAATACGCTCTTCATCTGGAATTATAACATTACTTTGGTTAGGTGACATATCATTATACAGCACCCCCAAATTACTAAGTATAATTATAATGTTATTATTATTGCCCTGATTAGACCTCCGGAAGCCAAGGGATTTATTTTTTTCTTTAATCGACTATATTTGGGCTTAATTATAAGCTCTGGGTGCTAGGAGTCTAGTTCATCTGTAGATCGAGATAAATAATAATAGAAAACACTTACCTTTTCAATACCTTCTTTGGCTTGATCCACAACAGTCTAAAGTGAACTCCTTTGAGGATAGAGTGAGTATAAGCTGTATTCTGAATTAGCCAGCATTTATAGTGAAATTAGAAAGTAAACGCATTGATAAAATTATATCTGACCCACACTGCGGCAATTTAACAACTAATCAGTGATGAAAGGAACAACAAGTTAGATGACACCGATTTAATTTAAAGCAACAGCTGCAGTAGTCAGCAATGAAGTGCCTGACGTGGTGGAGGTCCCTGACATGGGTGGCGGAGACAAAGTGGCTGACAAGAACTTGATCGAGATGCCAGAGGTGTTTGTGACTGATGTGAATGAGCTGGCTGACGCGGCTGACTTGACTGACGACGCGGAAGACACGGTGGTAGATTCTCGACGTAGCCTGATCCAGAGATCTATCGGTTCTTCAGATCTGCTATTCCACAAGTAAGTATCCCCAGACAAGACATAAGCTAATTAACTTATTAAGAAAAATAATAATGTTGTAAGAGAATATGGTCATCATATGAGGTAAGTTTAGGTTGATTAAGCAAGAAGTTAAGGTTCACATCATTTTGCTACACTTTCCTGACTGTCTGCATTTGTTGTGTTTCCAGTAGGACGCACAGTGCGAACGCCATCGTGGGTCAAACGATAACACGAAATATAACAATCCGCCCGAACCGCCGGAAAACTGCGATCCGGGTATTACGCCTCGGGAACTCACAAACCGCAACACCATCCGTCGTGAATGGAGGACTTGGAGCCTCTTTTGTCACAATCAGGATACGATCAGCTCCAAGCCGCGGATTCCACTATTTGGTTCAAGTCTATGTCAGATAATATGCTCAGGAGTCGACTTGGGCGCGTTGAATTTAGTTTTTGTTTTTTTTAGCAAGAATATAATATTTACTTTATAATGTTTCATTAATAAATACATTTCTACCTATAGTACTATTTTTATTTAATGCCGTATGATAAAATTTCATCAAAATAAACGATAAATAAAGTTTTGCGATAATACTGAATGAAGTCAAAAAATCGTATAGTAAACGGGTAATGGAGATGTTGAAAGTAAAATACCATTAAAAACAAGAGCGAGTTGGACTCGCACACTGAGGGATCCGTACAAACTTTTAAAGGACAAACTTAACTTTGCTGTTCGATCTCACGAAACGATTACACCAACCGCAATTAATTAGTTTGTAATAGTAAAATTGCATATTTTTTGTTATAAAGAGGCCTGCGGAGCATGCGCTTTTCATACAAACGTAACACCAAAATAATTTGTAAATCCAACATAATTATTTATGTTGTGATTGTGTGTTGATTGGATTACAGAAATTTTGAATGTATACCGATTCCACACACAAATTTTGAATGTACACCGATTTAAACAAGAGTTATGAGAAAAATAAAGGAGATCACTCAGATAAGGCTATTTTCGAAAGGGCCGGCCAATCAAAATAAACTTATTTGGATAGAGCATAACATATTTAACATTTTTTATTTTTACGCCTAAGTCGTAACTCAATTTACCGAGAAATTATTTAACCACAAAATATCTGAGGTACCCAGATTGGGGTATTATTTTTTTGCCGGTCACCTAAAACAAACGCAATTATTAAATAGAGCTGATGAAAATAAACATTAGTCATTATTACGCCTAAGTCGCAACTCCATTCACCGAGATGTTATTCAACCACAAAATATCTCAGGTCACCCAGATTGGGGCATTTTTTTTTGCGGCCAATTTTTTTATTTTTTTTATTTCTATAATATAATCAAAATATAAGTAACGGGTTGACATAGAATTTTTCATTTTGGTTAAAAGCAAGGTAAGTATTATTACTTTCAGCACAACTATAAAGAAATTGTCGAAGAACAAAAAAGTTGAAAACAAGTTTTCACGAAAATCTGCCCATATTCTTTTATTATGTTGACTCAAGACCAATTTAATTTAAATACACCTAATGCGGACTATAAAACTCAGTATCTGGTATAAATTTCAATTTGCTAGATCTATTCGTTCCTGAGAATATCGTTGGTGACAGACGGACAAGAAAGTGATCTTATAAGGGTTCCTTTTGAGCTACGGAACCCTAACTAGTATTAGAATAAGTAGGAACTTTGATTTCCAATATCTCCGTAACTAGAATTTTCCCAGGTGCAGACTGAGTAGCAGATACTGCACAACTGCACTCATAATAAATTAACAGTGACAAAACAACAAGCCGGTTAATAAATATCCTAACTTATATATTCGTTTGGGGGTTCCAGTTGCCATCAAACTGTAAAGTTTGGCCAGTAAAAAACTGTAAAAAATAACTTGTAATTTTATGAGATTAAATTAAATAAAAAAATAAAAATAAAAACAAGTTGGGTGACCTGGTGAAGGTTGCGGGAATACGTTGGATACGAGTCGCACGGGACCGGTCGATGTGACGACACTTGAGGGAAACCTACGTCCAGCAGTGGACGTGTTTCGGCTGAAGTGATGATGATGATGACGATATATTCGTTAGTTAATGTTCTTTTCTATTACTACCTACTTACATAAACATAACGTGCTTTACATTTGTAGCTGCAGCCTGCAAGTCAAGTCATACATCCGTCCGCTGCCGCTGCCAACCGTGTACTGGCGGTGAGATTGGTAACTTTGTCGACGAGACATCGGCCGGCTACGTCGACAAGAAGTTGATGATGCGTTAAAAAATCGGCGCCAATGATGGGCTTGCTGACTGCGGCAATGATGAACTTCCACGTGTAAGGTCTACGTAGGTTGAGATCCAGTTGTAGTGTCTTCTCACCATACGTTGGAATCACTGTGTTGTTCGCGGCATACAAACAGAAATCGGTTGGTGTTGCGTTCCCGCCTTTTCTCTTCGGTATCACGGATACGTTGGCGCCAGTATCAATTAAGAAAGATAAACGTGAGTTCTTGTCTGTGATAAATAGGCGGTAATATGAGTTGCTTGCGCCGGTTCCCGCCTCGGCCAACGCAGGTGTTAGTTTTCCGAGCGGGCGCTGCTGTCTGTGTAGCTACACGGCCGCGTGCACCTTCTCGCCTCTTTGCCGAACTTGCGATGGTAAAAACAGATCGCTGATTGGTCGTTACGCGCGCGATCGTGATTGGCCCGGCTCGACGAGCGCGATCGTGAGTGTCGCCTGTTAAACGGTCTGCGTCTATAGCTGTGTTGTTGTTGCGATTGATTTGCCTTCAACTCGGCAATTTCTCGTGTGAGAGCGTCGATCTTCTCTTCCAGTGACGTAGATGCATGCGAAGTGGTGGGAGTGGAGCTAACTGCCGCGACGGTGCCGTATGGTTGCGTCTGCTCGAGGATCTTGTCAGCCATCACCGCCAGCTCGTGGATGTCTGATTTCTTGGCGATATTATCGCTGACAGCGAGAACTGCTCGAACGGATTGCGGCAAGTGGTTTGTCCACATGATTCGTAGCGCTGAGTCGGAGATATTGTCTGCGGCGAGGTTCTTCATTCGACGTAGCAGCTGCGAAGGCTTCATGTCGCCGAGTTCCATCTCAGACAGCAATCTTTGTACTTGCCGCTGTTCAGATTCTTCGTACACTTGGAACAAACGACTCTTCAGTGCGGCATACCTTTGATTTTCCGGTGGGTGGAGAATGATGTCCGCTATTTCATCCAGGTCTTGCCTCTCGAGGTGTCCGATAACGAGCTCGTACATGGCTTGATCACCCTTCTTCTGCGGAGACATGATGGCTTCAAATTGCACAAACCACAAGCGTATTCTGTCACGCCAGATGGGTGGAATGCGCAGCGACGTCGACACACCTGATACTTCTGGTTCTCCTTCGTTAGGCATGGTGAATACTTGATCTGGAGGTCTTCAAATAACTATCACGTCGGGGTCACCACTGTAGCGCTTAGGTAGTGTAAAATGATACTCCAGATGTAGTTAAGAACGTAGGTATAATCAAGACTAGAATAGCATAAAATAAACAGAAATATGTACAGATCTTATAGCAAAATACATAGGTTCAAGTAGTGGATTTCCTGAGATGTATTTACAAAATGTAGTTACTAAATAATACGTGTGGTGGCGCGCGGGTCGTAGTTGTGTAGATCGCTTTCCTTGCGGGCGCTAAACTGCGCCGCGTATAAATATCCCCTCTCCGGGCGAGGGGCGCCAGTACACGGTTGGCAGCGGCAGCGGACGGATGTATGACTTGACTTGCAGGCTGCAGCTACACATTATATATATGATACGACACCTTAAAAATCCCCATAGCTTTAGGAAGAGCTGTAGCAAAAATGTATTTTTTTATTGAATTAGTTTTTAAAATGTTTTTGGGGTTCTTAAAGGGTTTAAAATCTGTAATGTGCTCTCATGGATTATCAAAACTTAAAAATTGACAAAGGCGTAAAACAGTGTGACCCGCTCTCTCCCAAGTTATTTACTAGCACTCTCGAAGAGGTATTCAAGAACCTAGCAGACCTATGGTCTAGTAAAGGCATAACACTCGGTTGCAAAAACCTCACTAACCTTCGTTTCGCCAACCGATACTTTTCAATAATTTTAAAGTTTAATGATATGGCAATTCATTTAAACAGGTGAAATAGGTGGAAAAGTATTTATTCAGGAAACATAATAAAGTTTTTCTTACATCTTGTTCTTGCAAAAATATCTACATTACCAACAAAAATAACCAGATTCTAAACCAAATGCGCCCAAGACGACTCCTTATCTGCCATAGACTTGAATTCTGTAATGGAATCCGCGGCTTGGAGCTGATCGTATCCTGATTGTGACAAAGGATGCTCCAACTCCTCCACTCACGACGGATGGGGTTGCGTTCTGTGAGTTCCCAACCCGGGTCACCCGGATCGCAGTTATCCGGCGGTTCGTACGGATTGTTATATCTCGTGTTATCGTATGACCCGAGACGGCGTTGGCCCTGTGTTCGCCACTGCAAAACACAACAAATGCGGATAGTTAGGAAAGTGTAGCAATATGAAGAATCCGATTTCGAGAAGCAGTACTAAACATAACTAAACTAAAAGCTGCCCGAGGTCTATTTCAAGCTGTGAACCCTAACTTCTTGCTAAATCAACTTTACTTTACCTCAGATGATGACCACAGTCTCTTACAGCTTAATTATTTTTCTTACAAGTTAATTAGCTTACGTCCTGTCTGTGGATACTTACTTGTACAGCCGCACATCTGAAGAACCGATGGATCCATGGCTCAGGTTACGTCGAGAATCTACCGCAGTGTCTTCAGCGTCGTTAGTCAAGTCAGCCGCTTCAGCCAGCTCATTTACGTCAGTCACAAACACCTCTGGCATCTCGATCAAGTCATCGTCAGCCACTTCATCTCCGTCAGCCATGTCAGGCAGCTTCACCACGTCAGGCACTTCATTGCTGACCACTGCAGCTGTTGCTGCCGCTGCTAACAACACCACTAGGAATACGCTCTTCATCTGGAATTATAACATTACTTTGGTTATATGGCTTATTCAAGAAATGTACCTACCCGTTAATTACTCAGTATCATATTATAATGTTATTATTATTGCCCTGATTAGATCACCGGAAGCCAAGGGATTTAATTTTCTCTTTTTATCGACTATGTTTGGGCTCAATTGTAAGCTCTGGGTGCTAGAAGTCTAGTTCATCTGTAGACCGAGGTAAATAATAAAAGAAAACACTTACCTTTTCAATATCTTCTTTGATCCACAAAACTCTAAAGTGAACTCCTTTGAGGATATAGTGAGTATAAGCTGTATTGTGAATTAACCAGTATTTATATTGAAATTAGAAAGGAAACTCATTGATTAGATAACATCTGACCTAAATTACGGTAAATATCATCCTTATGACAACGAATCAGTCACAGTGAACAACAAGTTTGATGACACAGATTTAATTATGAAGATACTGTTTGTGAACTACAAATAGTATGTTCATAATTTACTCGTGGGATAACATTAATAACAATTTTGAAGGATAAAATTTTAATGGGTCTTTAGTATCTTATTTTATTTATTAGGGACAAAACATCAGTTACATGTTCAGGTTTAAAATTATGAATTCTTAAATAGATATTTAAACACGTAACCCACACCATTGTCCACGGATTAATAGATGAACAAATAAATAGTGGAAAGATACATTTGGATTTTATAATTGGAATAAATTTTTTAATGTTAGATTAAGATTGTGATGAAAGAATATTTATAGCCAGTGTTTTAAACTTACTAGAAAGAGAGAATATATCTATGTCCATGAGGTGTGTGTTATACAGGGTGTAAACCACCTCATCAGAAAGCCGTTAATCAAGCATTCTGTACATCAAACTATGTAATTTTACGCAAAAAATATTGCTGGGAAACAACTTTTTTTTGAGGTTATAAATCATGTTTTGTGGTAGAACTCAATGTAACGCACTTATGACATTGTGCTGATGGATGGATTGAATAGTGCAAGGATCGTGAAGGTGTTAAAAGTTAAAATCTTGCAAAAAAAACTTGTATTTAAAAAAACAACTTGTCAAAAATTTGTAACTTTGACCCCCCATATCTCCGTAACTAGAAAGTTCCCAGGTATGGTGTAGAACAAAAAAAAATCGCAATTATGGGGACAATAAGTGCCTTTCGGCTTCGTGAAGAGGTGTTTTACACCCTTTAGGTTTCCACTAGTTGACAAAGAGGCACTCGTGCCATGGCATTGGTCCTGCATGGATCCACAATATCATCACAGGTAGCCGTATTATTTGACTTTATCTAGTTGAAAATCCGACAAGCTAGCTTGGTGGGCATAGCTTAGTGATCGGCTACGTCGGCGTAGCAACGATGTCGTGATCTCCACAATTCTCAATGTTTTATTTATTTGTTATAATTTTATTCTCCGGGGACGGCGTTAAATCTCTTCTTACCCTACCGTTCTTTACACAGACCATCTCCCGTTTCTTTGGTCTTTCTCTACTGTTGCAATAGGTACTAGAGACCTATTAACATATTATCCTTCAAAATTGTTATTATTGTTATCGCACGAGTAACAGTTATAAACAGTATCTTTAAATTAAATCGGTGTCATCTAACTTGTTGTTCATTTCGTCACTTGTTAGTTGTTATGTGGATGTAAATTACCGCAATGTGGGCCAGATGTAATCTTATCAATGCGTTTACTTTCTAATTTCACTATAAATACTGGTTCCTTCAGAATACAACTTATACTCACTGTAAACTTTAGAGACTTTAGAATTTTGTGGATCAACACAAAGAAAATATTTTCAAGGTAACTGTTTTCTATTCTTATTTATCTCGGTCTACAAATAGACTAAACTTTTAGCACAAGTTTACAATTAATTCTCAACATAGTCGATAAAAAGAGAAAATTAAATCATTTGGCATACTGTGGTCTAATCAGTGCAATAATTTTGACAGTATAATCATGCTAAGTAATTTACGGCTGTTGTAACGTTTTGCTAGGAAATGATTTTTCGAAAATTTGTTGGTAATTAAAATTCAAATGTAACGTTACAATTTCAGATGAAGAGCGTATTCCTCGTGGTATTGTTAGCAGCGGCAGCTACAGCTGCAGTAGTCAGCAATGAAGTGCCTGCGGTGGTGGAGGTCCCTGACATGGCTGGCGGAGACGAAGTGGCTGACAAGGACTTGATCGAGATGCCAGAGGTGTTTGTGACTGATGTGAATGAGCTGGCTGACGCGGCTGACTTGACTGACGACGCGGAAGACATGGCGGTAGATTCTCGTCGTAGCCTGATCCAGGGATCTATCGGTTCTTCAGATCTGCTATTCCACAAGTAGGTATCCCCAGACAAGATATAAGCTAATTAACTTATTAAGAAAAATAATAATGTTGTAAGAGAATATGGTCATCATCTGAGGTAAGTTTAGGTTGATTAAGCAAGAAGTTAAGGTTCACATCATTTTGCTACACTTTCCTGACTGTCTGCATTTGTTGTGTTTCCAGTAGGACGCACAGTGCGAACGCCATCGTGGGTCAAACGATAATACGAAATATAACAATCCGCCCGAACCGCCGGATAACTGCGATCCGGGTATTACGCCTCGGGAACTCACAAAACGCAACACCATCCGTCGTGAATGGAGGACTTGGAGCCTCCTTTGTCACAATCAGGATACGATCAGCTCCAAGCCGCGGATTCCACTATTTGGTTCAAGTCTATGTCAGATAATATGCTCAGGAGTCGACTTGGGCGTGTTCGGTTAAGAATTTAGTTTTTTTTTTTTTAGCAAGAATATAATATTTACTTTATAATGTTTCATTAATAAATACATTTTTACCTATAGTACTATTTTTATTTAATGCCGTATGACAAAATTTCATCAAAATAAAAGATAAATTAAGTTTTGCGATAATATTGAATGCATTCAAAACATGGAATAGTAAACGGGTAAAGGAGATGTTGAAAGTAAAGTTACATTAAAAACAAGAGCGAGTTGGACTCGCACACTGAGGGTTCCGTACAAACCTATAAAGGACAAACTTAACTTTGCTGTTCGATCTCACGAAACGGTTACACCAACCGCAATTAATAAGTTTGTAATAGTATAATTGCTTTTTTTTTGTTATTAAGAGGTCTACGGAGCATGCGTTTTTCATACTAACGTAATACCAAAATAATTGGTAAATCCAACATATTCTTAAGGTAGCGAGTATTTATTTTTATTGGATTATAAAATATTTAGGTTCCCAAACATAAATTTTGAATGTACACCGATTTAAACAAGAGTTATGAGAAAAATAAAGGAGATCACCCAGATTGGGCTATTTTCAAAAGCCGGCCAAGCAAAATGTACTTATTATTTGGATAGAGCATAACGTATATTTTTTTTTTACGCCTAATTTGTAACTCAATTTACCGAGAAGTTATTCAACCACAAAATATCTGAGGTCACCCAGATTGGGGTATTATTTTTTTTGCCGGTCACCTAAAACAAACGCAATGATTAAATAGAGCTGATGAAAATAAACATTTGTCATTATTACGCCTAAGTCATAACTCAATTCACGGAGAATTTATTAAACCACAAAATATCTGAGGTCACACCGATTGGGGTATTTATTTTTCCGGCCAACTAAAATAAACGCAGTAGTAACAAAACTTATGGATTGCAACATTTTTTGTTATGCTAAAATAGTATAATAGTAGTATGTAGTATAGTAGTAATTATTACTTTAATAAAAAACGCTACTGGTCAATAATCAAAGAAGATCTGTCAATCTCCAAAAGCTCAAACTCATTGATGTGTTTATCCTGCCCATCCTAACCTACGGTGCTCAGCCTAGTCACTCAACTTATTGCAACAATACCGCCTTGGTGGCTACCAAAAAGTGACGGAGCATTCGGGGTCTAAAGAGATTACATAAAATATGGAACACAATGGTGCCCTTAAAACACGAAATAAAGATGTGGGCAAAAATGCTGCCAGGCTAAAATGGGATAGGGTAGGTCCGGTGGGCCGCAAGCACAACAACCGCTGGGCAAAGGTCTCAACACGATGAGTGCCTGAGGATAGACGGCGCTGCCGAGGCCGGCCTAGAAAGAGGTGACGTGATGATCTGAACGCGCATCGCGAAGACAATGTTTCAAGATGGCGCAGGAGAAGAGCGCATGGAAGGCTTTTACCCAACATTCAAGGTTACTGAAAAAAATATGTAAAATCTATACAACACAAATGCATAACGTGTCCAGATCATCAGCCTGAGGATAAAGACGTCGCCAAGGCCAGTCTAAAAAGAGGTGAGTCGTTCGGATACTGCGCTGCGTTGCTTTTCGGTAGACTCCAAGGTGGAACTTTTGCAATAAATCGAGTGACTTGGTCTGAGCACCGTAGGTTATAACGGTCAGGATCAACACTTCGATGAGTTTGGGCTTCACGGTAATCGGCAGATCTCCCTTGCTCATCGACCAGTAGCGTTTTTTACCGTAGTTGTCATTTGTTTCGTACCATACGTGTATCCGAACGCACACGTCTTGACATTTCGAGCATCTGACAGCTTTTTTTTGACGTTTTGTTGTCTTGTCGTGATCCATTACGAGTTCACATTGATTTTGTTGATTGATTGAGATAATTACCGAATCTAAGAAAATCTCCTTTGTTTGCAAGATTTTGGTTGTGATTAATCGTTGATTAGACGAAACGCCCCTAATTGTGTATTAAACCGGGCTTATTTGTTAATTGTCCGCGCCGATTTGAGGTTAGCTTAGCCCGCGTGTGAAATTGAATAACTATTAACAATCGTGAAAGTTGACGTGTATATTTGTGCAGTTGAACTATTATTGTGCTTCGTCCAGACGTGTTATACGCTGCTGGGGCAGCGTCTGTTGAAACATAGTCGGATCTGGTGAACCACTCGACCACACTTCACTTTACACATACCCACACAGACATACAGTACCAGAGCCGGCTTGATCAAGGACTAGTCATCCCCTTCAGCCCACCGGCACCAGGTAAGTTACCTTCATAAGGGCATTTGATTTGTCTCCGCGAATCGCGGAAGGTTCGGTCATACCTTGCCCTGGGTTTGGACCGAACATTTTGGTAGCAGAGCGTGGTTTGTGAACAAGACAACCTACCTGTGCCTGATCGATTGGAAGTCTAGAACATTGAACTGATTTGTTGCCGTTGTCAGCCGGGCTCTCACATTTAATTAAAATTAATTGCATTGGCACACATAAGTACCCCCTTTCTGTTGTGCTGGTAATATAAGAATATTGTGTTCAGTGTATTGGTAGATATATGTGTGCTGTGATAGTTTAATATTGTTGATTTATTGTTGTATTGTATTTGACTTGGTTGAAATCATAATAAGGTTTGGTTGCAATGGCCTCACTGAAGGCTGTAAAGGAGGCGGCCGCTGGTTTGGTCTCACAGCTGAGATGGTTCACCTCAGCTGCGGCCACAGTTGAGCGTGTGGACCTAGAAGAGGTCACGCTTGCTCGATTTGAGCAGTTGAAGGAGAGACTCAGCGTTGTGGACTCTACGTTCACCCGTTTCAACGAGCTCATCGGGGATGTGAGTTTGGAGCTGTTGGGCCAGGCAGCCCGTGACAAGGTTGCTGCGGATTATGACCAGATCTTGTCACTGGGGGATACCTTGACTCTGCGAGCCCGGGAAATTTTGAAGAGCCGGATGCCTGTCCAGGCCAAGCAGGAGGCCTCGGTTGCTACGGCCCCCGGCCTATTGAGTAGACTGCCCACTCTGGAGCTGCCACATTTTGATGGTCGCTTGGACCACTGGCTGGGCTTCCAGAACTTGTTCGACAGTTTGGTTGATGCGCGCTCGGATCTCAGACCTGCCCAAAAGTTGGCCTATTTGTTGTCAGTCCTGGAAGGTGAGGCCCGAGCCTTGGTGCAGCACTTGTCGGTGACGGATGCAGCCTACCCTACCGCTTTGGAGCTCCTCTCCCGGCGGTATCAGAACAAGCGCTGCCTGGCTGATGTGCACATCGGCCAGATTTTGGGCCTACCGGCCATTGCCAGCATGTCGGCGTTGCGCGCCGACCTATTGAACCCATTGGTCTCGGCGACCAACGCCTTGCGACGCTTGCAGTTGCCGGTGGACCAGTGGTCCTATCTGTTGGTGCACATCGTTCTGCGGTTGCTCCCCGCTGACTTGAGGTCCCGCTTTGAGCAGAGGTATGGTGGGGATAGTTCCACCCATCTTCCACCCTTTGACGACCTCCTCAAATTCTTGGAAGACGAGTGTCGCTTCATGGACAACACTTGTGGTGCAACGGGGTCGCGCCCATCACCTTCTAGGCCAAGAGACCAGGGACGGACTAGGGCCAAGGGGCCTGTTGATAGTCGCCCCGCCCCACGTTTTGCTGGCACCCGGAGTCGTCCTGATTGCGACTATTGTAAGGCCACGGGACATGATATGGCAAGATGCCCGGAGTTCTTGGACTTGCACGTGGCCTCCCGTCGCCGAATTGCCAACGCACGCCGCTTGTGCTTTTCTTGTTTGGGGGCTCATTTTCATCGGGACTGCCCCGAGCCCCGCCCGTGTAGAATTTGTAAAGGCGCTCACCTAGAGATTTTGTGCGCCAACGCGAACCGCTCTGGCAGACCAGCTTCTGATGGGGGTTCGCGCAGGGGAGGGTATGACGGCGACAAGCACCGGGCCTCTGGCACGCCGGTTGGGAACCGGGTAGAGGCCCGCAATTTTGATGACCAGACTCCACCCCTCGCGCAAGCTGAACGGGAGCCGCGCGCGCGCCATTTGGTCTCCCCTCGCAATGGTGATCGGGAGCCGCGCGCGCGCCATTTGACCTCCCCTCATAGGGACAATTGCACGGCGGCTGCTCGGCAACAATGGCCAGACCAGCACCGCTACCTTTCCCCTCCGCTGGCGGAACGCCCCCGGTTGGAGTCGCGCCCCCTGCCCTTCAGGTATCCGGTGGGATATGCCCTTCCGGCGATGGCGAGCGGCTCGGGGCACCGCGCGGACGAAGCATTTGAATGCTACCCTCGTCGTGAACGACGACAGCCTGGACGCGGCGATCGGTCGCCGCCCAGGCATCGCTAGGAAGTTGGCGCCTGCCCCGCTACAGGACCCCCCCAGATCGAGACGGTTTTGTTGCCAACGGCCTCGGTCAAGGTCTGGGGACCCTTGGGTGACTCGATTGTGGTCCGTGCCATTTTGGACACGGGAGCCCAGGGTTGCCTTTTGTCTTCTTGGTTAGCGGGACAGGTCGGCCTGAATGTGAACGACTTTTCAGGCAAGATTCAGGGAATTGGCGAAACGGCTGTCACCACTGTTGAGGGAAGGACCTGGTTTGAAATCACCCCTGTGAGTTGTCCGTACCCTAAAATTGATGCTCCTGCCCTTGTTCTGCCGAATATATTGGGCAACCATCCCCAATGTCAGTTACCTTTGGATGTTCTACGGTTGACGTCAGGCCTGGATTTGGCTGACCCCCGGTTCGATTCCCCTTGTACGGTTCATTTGCTGTTGGGCTCCGATGTGCTGGGGAGAATAATGTTGGGAAATATGAAGGTCTTGCAGCCGGAGACCCCACGGCGCCACGGGAGGGGCTTGGTGGCTGTCTCAACCATCTTTGGCTTTGCAGTGATGGGCCTAGTGTTGAAAGTTCCCCCTCCACCTGAGCCTGATTTTGTGTTGACATCCGGTTCCGCTCTCTCTGACGCCGTTCAGAGGTTTTGGGAAATTGAGGAGCCCCCTCAGGTGGCCCGCTTGAATCCGGAACACGAGGAGTGCGAGTTGTTCTTTCAGAACAACACCGGTCGACTCCGTTCCGGTCGGCTTGTAACCCGGCTGCCCTTTGTTGCGGTGCGACCACCTCTCGGCCAATCCAGATCCACGGCCGAAAAAAGATTGTTGGCGATGGAGCGTCGCATGAGCAAGGACCCGGTGCTGCGGCAATAATACGTAGATTTTATGCGTGAATACGCGGACTTGGGACACATGTCGGTGTCAAATTTAGATTGGCGCTCGGTTGAACATTTCTTCCTTCCGCACCACGCGGTCCTCAAGCCATCCACCGGTAAACTGCGCACAGTGTTTGATGGGTCCGCGCGGACTTCTTCCGGTGTCTCGTTGAATGATTGCTTGCATTCCGGCCCCAAATTGTTGAGGGATCTTTGTGACGTCATCACGTCTTTCCGTCGTCATCAAGTAGTCTTTGTGGCCGACATCAAAATGATGTTCCGGCAAACGGTTATTCACCGGGATGACAGACGTTATCAGTTGATCCTGTGGCGGGAGAACCCCCAGGACCCCATGATTGTATACGAGCTCAACACGAACACGTACGGCCTTCGATCAAGCCCCTTTGTTGCTATTCGTTCGCTTTGGGAGCTCGCGGACCGGGAGCGTTTGAGGTTCCCTCGAGCGTCCGCCATCTTGAAAACGGACCTTTACGTCGATGACGTCTGCACTGGAGCTCCCACAGTTGAGGAAGCTATCCTGTTACGTGACGAGTTAGTCCAGATTTTGGCTTCCGCTGGCTATGAGTTGCGTAAATGGGTGTCCAACTCGCCAGCGCTATTGGACGGAGTGTTAGAGGATCATAAGCAGGATCCTCACTTGTTTGAGAACGTTGACAACCCCGCCATGTTGGCCGTCCTCGGCGTTCAGTACCGACCAGTCCAAGACACCTTTACCTATGATGTCGACTTGGAGTCACCAACCACTTGGACTAAACGACTGGTGTTGTCTACTGTTGCAAGGACCTTCGACCCTAACGGTTGGATCTGCCCGGTATTGTTTTGGGCGAAATGCTTCCTTCAGCGCCTTTGGACCGCTGAACTCGGTTGGGACGAGCCACTTCGGGAAACCCTGTTGGAAGACTGGCTCCAATTTGTATCCGCACTTCCTGCGGTCAACGAGGTCGCGCTACCACGCGCCATCCTCCCCCCTGGGGGTTATACTGCTACCCTTCATGGGTTTTGTGACGCGTCTTCCAACGGTTATGCCGCCGTTGTTTATCTGCGTACCGTCAGCGCGACAGGCCAGGTGAAGCTGTCACTGGTCATGGCCAAGAGCAAGGTGGCCCCCCTCCGCACGGCATTGACCATCCCTAAGTTGGAGTTGTCAGGGGCGGCGCTTCTTGTGCGACTACTGAACCACGTGGCGCATACGTTGGGTGGAACTGTGGACATTCGGGCTTCTTACGCATGGACGGACAGTCAAATTGTTTTGTGTTGGTTGAAGACGTCCGTCCACTCTTTGGAGGTTTTTGTTGCAAACCGAGTGTCTCAGAGTCAGAGTTCTGAAACGTCGTTGATTTGGAGGCACGTGCCCGGAGACTTGAACCCCGGCGACGTAGCCTCACGCGGGTGCATGGCCCCCCGTTTGATTGCTCACCCCCTTTGGTGGGGACCGGCCTGGTTGACTCGCCGCGAGGATGATTGGCCTCGAACGCCAGTCTTGATGTCGAATCCTTTGCCCGGACTTAAGGTGTTCGCTGTTGGGACAAGGGACCCTCCGTTTGACCCGGAAATTTTGTTAAATCGGTACAGCTCCCTCGACAAATTGTTGAACGTAACCTCGTGGATCAGGCGCTTTGGTCATAACTCTAGGAATCCAGGGGACAAGCGCCTGTCACCGGTTCTCTCTCCTCAAGAGCGACAGGAGTCACTCCTCCTTTGGGTCCGCTCTGTGCAGGCCGCACACTTTGAAGGGGAGATAGAGACATTGAAGGCGGGTAGGGTCAAGTTGTCGGGAGCCGTCAGTAAGTTGAATCCCTTCGTGGATAACACGGGTCTTTTGCGTGTTGGAGGACGGCTGAGGCACTCTAGTCTTCCTTATGGGGCCCGTCACCCGCTTTTGTTGCCCAAGGAGGGCCATTTGGTTAAATTGTTGGTGACCGATCGTCACATCAAGAACTCGCATGCCGGTTGTAATGCTCTGTTAGCCATTTTGCAACGAGAGTTTTGGATTTTGTCGGCTCGTCGTACCATTCGTAGCATCGTCTTCCGTTGTATGCCGTGTTATCGGACTAAGGCCTCCACTATGCAGCCCCTAATGGGAGACTTGCCGGCTGATCGTGTCAATGAGGCGAGGCCATTTGCTGGCGTCGGAACGGACTTTGCTGGTCCCTTTTCGGTGAAGACGTCCACCCTTCGTAATAGTAAGATTGTCAAGGCTTATTTGTGCGTTTTTGTCTGCCTATCAACCAAGGCAGTGCACCTGGAGCTGGTAACCTCCCTCTCGACAGAGGCCTTTGTAGCAACTTTGGATAGATTTGTGTCTCGCCGTGGGTTGCCTTCTTTGATTAGATCTGATTGCGGTACTAACTATAAGGGTACAAGTAACTATTTGAAGGAAGTATACACCTTCCTTAATGAGAGCCAGGTTGACATTGGTAGTAGATTGGCCCGCCGAGGGGTCACTTGGTTGTTTGACCCGCCAGCCTGCCCCCATTGGGGGGGTATTTTTGAGGCCGCGGTGAAAGCGGCAAAGGGACACTGGCGAAGATTGTTGGGAGACACCGTTCTCACCTTTGAGGAATTAACTACGGTATTTTGCCGCATTGAAGCTGTGCTAAATTCGCGCCCGTTGTGCCCGCTTTCTTCGGATCCGAACGATTTGGAGGCTCTAACACCGGGCCATTTCTTGATTGGACAGCCACTTGTCGCCCTGCCGGAGTACCCTCTTGTTGATGTGAGCCAAAATCGGCTATCGCGGTTTCAGTTGGTGCAACAGCTCGCTCAGAGCTTTTGGAAGCGTTGGAGCTTAGAGTATCTGCACATCCTCCAGCAGCGCGTCAAGTGGACGGACAAAACTCATCCGCCCAAGATCGGAGACCTCGTCCTGGTTAAGGACGCCAACCTCAAGCCTTTGTATTGGCGCCGGGGGCGCATTCTTAATTTGGTGGCTGGCACCGACGGGGTTCCTCGTTTTGCTGAGGTTTTGGTAGACGGATCAGTCATGAGGAGAGCGGTCGCAACTTTGTCAAGACTTCCAATTGATTAGCGGACGGGTAGGCCCGTCCGGGGGGGGTAGATGTTTCGTACCATACGTGTATCCGAACGCACACGTCTTGACATTTCGAGCATCTGACAGCTTTTTTTTGACGTTTTGTTGTCTTGTCGTGATCCATTACGAGTTCACATTGATTTTGTTGATTGATTGAGATAATTACCGAATCTAAGAAAATCTCCTTTGTTTGCAAGATTTTGGTTGTGATTAATCGTTGATTAGACGAAACGCCCCTAATTGTGTATTAAACCGGGCTTATTTGTTAATTGTCCGCGCCGATTTGAGGTTAGCTTAGCCCGCGTGTGAAATTGAATAACTATTAACAATCGTGAAAGTTGACGTGTATATTTGTGCAGTTGAACTATTATTGTGCTTCGTCCAGACGTGTTATACGCTGCTGGGGCAGCGTCTGTTGAAACATAGTCGGATCTGGTGAACCACTCGACCACACTTCACTTTACACATACCCACACAGACATACAGTACCAGAGCCGGCTTGATCAAGGACTAGTCATCCCCTTCAGCCCACCGGCACCAGGTAAGTTACCTTCATAAGGGCATTTGATTTGTCTCCGCGAATCGCGGAAGGTTCGGTCATACCTTGCCCTGGGTTTGGACCGAACATCATTATTAATTATTTAAAACTTGGGTATAGAACTTGGGTGGTGTAATAAAAAAATGTTTATATCATTAAGCTCTATTTAATTACTGCTTTTATTTTAGTGGGCCGGCAAAAAAAATATTACCACAATCTGGGTGACCTCAGATATTTTGTGGTTGAATAACTTCTCGGTGAATTGAATTACGACTTAGGCGTAATAATAAAAAATGCTTAATATCTTATGCTCTATCGAAGTTTAGAACTTTTGAAAATAGCCCGAAAATGTATGGACATTTTCGGGCTATTTTCAAAAGTTCTAAACTTAGGCTGGGTGATCTCCTTTTCTGTAGAAATTTTAAATTTCTCATATCTCGTCTTTATATCATTGTCCTTTCAAAACATATATTTGAGTACATAGATATTCTATAATACAATCGAAATATAAGTAACTACCTTAAGAATATGTTTGATTTTCATATTATTTTGATATGTTTATATGTTTGTATAAAAAACGCATGCTCCACCGGCCCCTTAAACAATATATTATACTGCTTTCAGTTTTTGTCCTTTACGTGTGTTGTAAGACATTGCTTCTTGCCAAATTTCGTGATTCTCAGGTCATCTCAAGTCAACGGGAACTATCATATAGGTTTTCGACCCAAAACCTAGAGGGTACTTCGGGTTGACATAGAATTTTTCATTTTGGTTAAAAGCAAGGTAAGTATTATTACTTTCAGCACAACTAAAAAGAAATTATCGAAGAACAAAAAAGTTGAAAACAAGTTTTCACGAAAATCTGCCCATTTTCTTTTATTATGTTGACTCAAGACCGATTTAATTTAAATACACCTAATGCGGACTATAAAACTCAGTATCTGGTATAAATTTCAATTTGCTAGATCTATTCGTTCCTGAGAATATCGTTGGTGACAGACGGACAAGAAAGTGATCTTACAAGGGTTCCTTTTGAGCTACGGAACCCTAACTAGTATTAGAATAAGTAGGAACTTTGATTTCCAATATCTCCGTAACTAGAATTTTCCCAGGTGCAGACTGAAAAGGCAGATACTGCACAACTGCACTCATAATAAATTAACAGTGACAAAACAACAAGCCGGTTAATAAATATCCTAACTTATAATATTCGTTTGGGGGTTCCAGTTGGGTGACCTGGTAAAGGTTGCGGGAATACGTTGGATGCGAGTCGCACGGGACCGGTCGATGTGACGACACTGGAGGGAAACCTATGTCCAGCAGTAGACGTCTTTCGGCTGAAGTGATGATGATGTTGACGATATATTCGTCAGTTAATGTTCTTTTCTATTACTACCTACATAAATAAACATAACGTGCTTTACATTATATCGATGATACCTTGAAAATCCCTATAGCTTTAGGAAGAGCTGTAGCAAAAATGTATTTTTTTTAATTGAATTAGATTTTAAAATGTTTTTGGGGTTCTTAAAGGGTTTAAAATCTTTAATGTGCTCTCATGGATTTTAAAAATATTTTAATGATTTTAATGGATTTTCAAAATTTTATATGGGTGAATACTTCCCAAAAACACGAAACAGAAACCCTGAGCTGGCAAATACTAGTCACACATCTAAACTCAGAGCTTTATGGTTTAGATATAGCTACAAAATTAAAAAAAGAAAGTTTGATTATTTCTCTCGGGAGTGTTCTAAATAAATATCACATTTTTTCTTGTACATCGTGTTTGAAGATTCAAATACTCAAATACAAGAAAAAATTTGATGGCCCTCTTAAAAAGTGGTCAAGTACCCAGTATCTATTGCTTAGAAGTAGCACCTGCGACCACTAGAGGACAACGAAATAAAATGTTTTGTGAAAGATGTCTAAAATATTAATTCAGTTACTGATTTGGAATTATTGGTCGGTAAGAAGAAGCTTAATTACTGGAAAAATAACTTAAAAAAAAATATATATATATATATAAATATATATATATATATTTTTAGGAGAGCAGCGGTGGCCCGGTGGTGGCGGCCCCGACTTACGAACAGTAAGTCGTGGGTTCGAACCCAGGTAGGCGCATTACTTTGTGTAAGTTATTTTCATCACCGCTGCTCTCAAAACGGTGAAGGAAAACATCGTGAGGAAACCGGCTTGTCCTAGAACCAAAAATTCGAAGACATGTGACATCTACCAATCCGCACTGGGCCCGCGCGGTAGATTATAGCCCATTCCCTCTCATTGAGAGGAGGCCGTGTCCCAGCAGTGGGAACATTAAAGGCTGATGATGATGATGATGATGATATATTTATATATATTTTAAAGCAGTTAGGTTCTAAAAGTGATACTCTATTAGTCTTGAGTGCGTTACATTCAGTTTTACCGCAAACCGATATTTTTCAATAATTTTAAAGTTTAATGATATGGCAATTAATTTAAACAGGTGAAATAGGTGGAAAAGTATTTATACAAAATAAATACAAAATACAAAATAGTTTATTGCTTCATAAGTTAACATAAAAGTTTAGTGTATGGAGCTTCCCTTTAAGCAAGTAATGCCTGTGTTGGGAAGCCCCGCTCTTTCATAGCAAAGCAATACAAAACTGGGTATTTACAACAAAAGAAAACAATAGGTACAGAAGTTTGACATTAAAAGTAAAAAGAAAAGTATAAAATAAAATAAGATTACAAAGTTACAATTTAATTTTAAACCTAAGAAAATCTTGCTTGCAGGTGTGTGTTCAGTGTTATGTAAGGTATTGTGTTGTGTATGAAGGATAGTAGTGTTATGTTGTGTGTGTGCGAGTGTGATGTATTTCATTTGATGGATGTCATTAGGGCGTGTGTTTTGTGTTATTAGTATAATTTTACTTACTTATGTGTGACAAGTGATCATATGTGTGCGTGTTGTGAATTTGGTGTTTAGAGGTATAGTTGTGGGTGTGTGATTATTACTACTTATTTAATATTTACTTAATGTGTTCCAAGAGTGCCTCCGTGTCATCATAGGTTAGTGATCTTATCCAATCTATTAAAGTTTTTTTACAGTCGTAGTATTTTTTTGGGTATATGTATATTTTCCTGTTGATTTTGTTATACAGTAAAGCCGATCGCTTATTGTATTGTCTACCGGCGAATACAGTTTTTGTATGAGGGATTTGTACAATTAGGTCTTTTCTTCTTCGAGCTGTTATGCTTGAGTCATATTTTAGGGATTTATGTATTTTTGTAATAGTTTGGATTACGTATAACTTACGAACTGAGAGTAAATCACTAATCTGATACAGGTTTTCAGTAGGGTGTCTTAACTTTTTAAAATACATTATTTTAATTAGGGCCCGTTGGGCGCGTTCGACGTTGATAAAAATAGTTTTTACTGCCCCACCCCAGATGGGGATGCAATATATTAGGACCGACTGGACCAGAGCTATATATATCTCATTTAAAATATTTCTGGATGGGTTTCGGGCATTGTTCGTACTTATTTTCTTTGGTGCGATATGTCTGAGAGTTTTGAATATCCAGCTTAATCTTCTAAGTCTATTCGTGACTTGCTCAAGGTGGGGATACCAGGATAAACGTTGATCGAGTATCACTCCTAGGTACTTTGTCTGTGAAACCTGTGAAATGAGCGAACAGTTACAATGTCTATTATTAATGTCACCGCATACATGAACTTTTATGTTAAAGTCTTTACTAGGTTGTGTTTTTTTGCTAATACTAAAACAAATGTAGTTCGTTTTGGAAGTATTAAGAGTGAGTAAATTGATGTTTAGCCAGTTAGCTACTTGGGCCATTCCCAACTCTGCCTTTTGTTTCACATCGTGCCAGGAGTTCCCTGAGAAAACTATCGCAGTATCATCAGCGTATGAGAACACCTTCGCGTTATTGATGTTCATGTTGCAGAGGTCATTGACATATACCAGGAAGAGTGTTGGGCCTAGTACACTTCCCTGTGGAACGCCGAATGATACATCCGCTTGATCACTGGTAACCCCTCCCACCCTAACTTTCTGTGTTCTTTTCGAGAGATAATCTTTTAATAAGTTGAGTGCTGTTTCCCTTATTCCAGCCTTTTCCAGTTTTCGCACTAAGACAGGGACAGAGACGGTGTCAAATGCCTTCTTGAGGTCTAAGAATACAGTTAAGCATTTATTCCCACAGTCAAGTTGCTCAGTAACTAAAGAAGTCAAAGCAGTAACTGCATCCTCAGTGGATAATTTTTGCCTAAAACCGAATTGCGAATTGGATAATATGTTGAATTTAGTTAAATATTGCATTAATCTATGATTTAATAATTTTTCGATAATTTTTGAAATACATGGTAAAACCGATATAGGTCTGTAGTTATTGACATCGTCTCTGTCCCCCCCCTTGTGTACTGGGGTGATAATGGATTGTTTTAGCTGATCAGGGAAAACACCTTTTTGGAAACACAGATTAGTCAGGTGGGTTATAATGGGAACAATTACAATTCTAGAAAATTTTATAAATTTTGTGGGGATATTGTCCCAACCAGGGGCACTGTCAGACTTAAGGCTCATCAATGTTTCATCAACTTCATCAGAGTTGGTGTCTAGAAGAACGAAGGTGTTTCTTTGGGACGGTAAGTTATTTATTTGTTTATTAGTGTTAGAAAAATTAAGCTGGATTTCTTGAGCTAACTGTTTACCTATACTTGCAAAATGATTGTTAATAAAATTTACTGACTCTTGTGGCGATACCTTTATATTTAGTATTTCAGAGTTATGATTTTTACATTTATTAGAATAAGTTAGATATTTAATATTTTTCCATAGCAATTTATTGTTCGTAACTGAATTTGTGAGTAAGTCTCTTTCATATTTTCGCTTAATTTTTTTAATTAAATAATTACAATGATTCCGGTATCTCGTATAGGTTATTTTTAAAATGTCATTGTGTGGGTCAAGTCTAAATTGTTTTTGTAGATTATTACGATTTCGTATGCAACGTAGAATACCAGTGGTAATCCACGGCTTAATTATACGCTTGCTATTTGGTACCGTTTGTATAGTAGTGTTATTTTTTAAGGTGTGGATCAGTTTATTAATGAGAAGATTAGTCAATAAATTAGGGTCATTACAGAAGAGTAATTCAGATAAATTTTGTTGTTGTAAATCTTTCAAGGCCTGTTCATAATTTAGAATAGTAGTAGTTTTGTTAGGAATATGAATGTTTTTTAATTTAGTTAGAGACAGAAAGGTAGTATTATGGTCGGTAATTGTGGTTTGTAAAATAGCAATAAATGGCGATACCTTTTTCCTTTGAATTTTTATCATAAAATGATCTAGGCAGTTCCTTTCTCTTGTAGGTAATACATGTGTAGGATACCATACAGTGACAACATATTGAGATAATTATTTCTAATATTTTGCTCACTATTCGTCTCCGATTCTTTTGGTTTAATATTGATATTTATGTCCCCCGCTACGATGATATTAGTGCATGCAATTAGTGTATCTAAGTGAGCGCTAAGAGAGGTCACAAAGCTATCAGTATTAGTATTAGAAGGGGAGCGGTAAATACACAGTATAATATTGTTAAGTATCTCTAACTGAAGACAAGATGCTTGAGATAGCTCTATTTCTTTTACTTTGGGTTTTAGGCCTTGTTTAATATATACAACAACCCCATCATTTTGGTTTAACTGACGTGACGTAAAGTAGGATTGATATTTTTGTAATTGGGGAATAGGTTTAAGAGCATTAAGTCTACATTCCGTAAGAATAATGATGTCAGTTTCGAAGTCAAATGTTGAGAGGGTAAGCACAAAGTCGTCAAAGTTGCAGTAAATGCTTCTTATGTTTTGGGAAATAATAGTAAGGTCGTTTTTGTTTATGTGAACATGTTTATTTAGCTCTGAGATATCACATTGGACAGTACGGGCAATCTCGATGTTATCTATCTCATTTACAGTTAATAAAGTGTCACCCATTTAGATTGTAAATGTTCAGAATTAATGTGTACATAAGATTCGTGTGTAAGCTTGCGATGGCACATAATGAAAGCTTTTATTTGTGTAAAGAATATACAGATACATAATTTAAAGTATGTTAGTTTCAGATGTAGGTATGTAGCGAGTATATAATTGTGATTAGGATAAATGTAAAGGTAAGAGTTTGCATAAAAGTTTGCAAAACTATTTGAGTTTAAAGCTAAAGCGATATCAGCACACTGCAAGTAAGTAACAATAAGGTAAGTTAAAAACAATTTTAAAATAATGATTAGCAGTAACATTATAAATATTTTAGTTAGGCAACGTGTACACTTGTAGGTTATAGTAATTAGTCATGTTTTCACTAGGAGTTGATGTATTTGCTCTTCACAATTAACGGTTATGGTGGGTGAGGCTTCATCTTTCTTTATATATACTTTGCCATACGCAGTCCAGCAAAACTTATAAGCCCCCGATTTGGTTAGGTCACGGGCGAGAAAGTGTAGGCGGGATCCTTTCGGAGTTAAGTGTTCTGTTATGAAGATAGGGGTATCTTCTAAAGTTTTATATCCCAGATGCTTACAGCATAATTTAGTTTTACTTTTTATATTGAAGGCCTTACCCAATTTTAAGATTTCAGTCCTCAGAAGAGTGGAGCCAGTTTCCACAACTATAGGAGTATTTTGTTGAGAGGAGTTTTTCCCACGTACTCTATAGATGTCCTTCACGTCATATTTGGTAATATTGAAGTTTAAGTTGCGGGAGAGACACATGACCATTTCAATTAGGTCTTCTTTATTTTCATTGTTTCTTCTTGGCACATTCTTTATGACAAAATTAGTTTTACGACCTCCCATAATCAGGTCTTCAATTTTGTTTTCCAGAACAGTAATACACTTTTTGTCTTCCTTAGACTGGTGCTCCAACTGATTGATTTTATTTTTGAGGTCCTCGTTTTGCGCAGATAAGTAAGAAATTGAGTTTTCTATATTAAGGTTTGACTGTTGTATTTCTTTTAGAGTAGTAGTCATTTGTTGAATCTCGTTGCCGTGTTTGTCTGAGAATATCGTCATCATTCTACGCATTTCAAGCATAAATTCTTCCAGCTGTTTACTGAGCGAGTCTTCCATGTCCTCCGCTCTTCTCTTCGTTCGTTGAAATACGTAATTTGGCGGGGTTTTGCATTCAGATCCCATCAAGTTAATGCTTGTATCAGAAAGGGATTTATCCATTTTGCCCGCCATTATTACTTTATTAATTGGGCCTGCTTACTAGGTAATGTAATAAATATTTAGATTTTACCTGCGCTTCCAATGTTATTGTTTTTATTTCTTTCGTCGAGTCAGGCGCTGCGCTGGTCACAATCCGTCACAATCACAACAAGTCCGTCAGCAGCGGCGCGAGAGCGGGATGGCAATTATTGAGGTAGCTCTCTTTCCCGCGGCTCGAGGTGCGGGGCGCTTCTGACGCAGCGGCGGTATCGGTTCTCCGGACTATGCGGCGCAGAGTTCTTACAACAATCTTATTTATCTAGTTGCAATAGGAACTATTATCGCAGGTAGAGTTAACTTAAATTTGTTTAGAACTTTAGTAAACACGTCTGCACTGAACAACGATTCGGACGAAAGAGGAATTTATTCAGGAAACATAATAAAGTATTTCTTACATCTTGTTCTTGCAAAAATATCTACATTACCAACAAAAACAACCAGATTCTAAACCAAATGCGCCCAAGACGACTCCTTATCTGCCATAGACTTGAATTCTGTAATGGAATCCGCGGCTTGGAGCTGATCGTATCCTGATTGTGACAAAGGATGCTATAACTCCTCCACTCACGACGGATGGGGTTGCGTTCTGTGAGTTCCCAACGCGGGTCACCCGGATCGCAGTTATCCGGCGGTTCGTACGGATTGTAATATCTCGTGTTATCGTATGACCCGAGACGGCGTTGGCCCTGTGTTCGCCACTGCAAAACACAACAAATGCAGATAGTTAGGAAAGTGTAGCAATATGAAGAATCCGATTTCGAGGAGCAGTACTAAACATAACTAAACTGAGAGCTGCCCGAGGTCTATTTCAAGCTGTGAACCCTAACTTCTTGCTAAATCAACCTTACTTTACCTCAGATGATGACCATAGTCTCTTACAGCTTAATTATTTTTCTTACAAGTTAATTAGCTTACGTCCTGTCTGTGGATACTTACTTGTACAGCCGCACATCTGAAGAACCGATGGATCCATGGCTCAGGTTACGACGAGAATCTACCGCAGTGTCTTCAGCGTCGTCAGTCAAGTCAGCCGCTTCAGCCAGCTCATTTACGTCAGTCACAAACACCTCTGGCATCTCGATCAAGTCATCGTCAGCCACTTCATCTCCGTCAGCCATGTCAGGCAGCTTCACCACTTCAGGCACTTCATTGCTGACCACTGCAGCTGTTGCTGCCGCTGCTAACAACACCACTAGGAATACGCTCTTCATCTGGAATTATAACATTACTTTGGTTAGATGGCTTATTCAAGAAATGTACCTACCCGTTAATTACTCAGTATCATATTATAATGTTACAAGTATTGCCTTGATTAGATCACCGGAAGCCAAGGGATTTAATTTTCTCTTTTTATCGACTATGTTTGGGCTCAATTGTAAGCTCTGGGTGCTAGAAGTCTAGTTCATCTGTAGACCGAGGTAAATAATAAAAGAAAACACTTACCTTTTCAATATCTTCTTTGACTTGATCCACAAAACTCTAAAGTGAACTCCTTTGAGGACAGAGTGAGTATAAGCTGTATTGTGAATTAACCAGTATTTATATTGAAATTAGAAAGGAAACTCATTGATTAGATAACATCTGACCTAAATTACGGTAAATAACATCCTTATGACAACGAATCAGTCACAGTGAACAACAAGTTTGATGACACAGATTTAATTATGAAGATACTGTTTGTGAACTACAAACAGTATCTTCATAATTTACTCGTGGGATAACATTAATAACAATTTTGAAGTATAAAATTTTAATGGGTCTTTAGTATCTTATTTTATTTATTAGGGACAAAAAATCTGTTACATGTTCAGGTTTAAAATTATGAATTCTTAAATAGATATTTAAACACGTAACCCACACCATTGTCCACGGATTAATAGATGAACAAATAAATAGTGGAAAGATACATTTGGATTTTATAGTTGGTTTAAATAATTAATGTTAGATTAAGATTGTGATGAAAGAATATTTATAGCCAGTGTTTTAAATTTGTTACTAGAAAGAGAGAATATATCTATGTCCATGAGGTGTGTGTTATACAGGGTGTAAACCACCTCATCAGAAAGCCGTTAATCAAGCATTCTGTACATCAAACTAAGTAACTTTACGCAAAAAATATTGCTGGGAAACAACTTTTTTTTGAGGTTATAAATCATGTTTTGTGGTAGAACTCAATGTAACGTACTTATGACATTATGCTGATGGATGGATTGAATAGTGCAGGGATCGTGAAGGTGTTGAAATCTTGCAAAAAAAACTTGTATTTAAAAAACAACTTGTCAAAAAGTTGTAACTTTGACCCCCCATATCTTCGTAACTAGAAAGTTCCCAGGTATGGTGTAGAACAAAAAATTATCGCAATGATGGGGTGGGTGCCTTTCGACTTCGTGAAGAGGTGTTTTACACCCTTTAGGTTTC
Source organism: Xestia c-nigrum (assembly GCA_916618015.1). NCBI lineage: Eukaryota > Metazoa > Arthropoda > Insecta > Lepidoptera > Noctuidae > Xestia > Xestia c-nigrum. The sequence goes on from OU745248.1 coordinate 12,379,420, forward strand.
CACTAGTTGACAAAGAGGCACTCGTGCCATGGCGTTGGTCCTGCATGGATCCACAATATCATCACAGGTAGCCGTATTATTTGAATTTATCTAGTTGAAAATCCGACAAGCTAGCTTGGTGGGCATAGCTTAGCGATCGGCTACGTCGGCCTTAGCAACGATGTCGTGATCTCCACAATTCTCAATGTTTTATTTATTTGTTATCATTTTATTCTCCGGGGACGGCGTTAAATCTCTTCTTACCATACCGTTCTTTACACAGACCATCTCCGGTTTCTTTGGTCTTCCTCTACTGTTGCAATAGGTAATAGAGACCTATTAACATATTATCCTTCAAAACTGTTATTATTGTTATCGCACAAGTAACAGTTATAAACAGTATCTTTAAATTAAATCGGTGTCATCTAACTTGTTGTTCATTTCGTCACTTGTTAGTTGTTATGTGGATGTAAATTACCGCAATGTGGGTTAGATGTAATCTTATCAATGCATTTACTTTCTAATTTCACTATAAATACTGGCTCCTTCAGAATACAACGTATACTCACTCTGTAAACTTTAGAGACTTTAGAGTTTTGTGGATCAAGACAAAGAAAATATTTTCAAGGTAACTGTTTTCTATTCTTATTTATCTCGGTCTTCAAATGGACTAAATTCCTAGCATAAGTTTACAATAAATTCACAACATAGTCGATAAAAAGAGAAAATAAATCTTTTGGCATACTGTGGTCTAATCAGTGATGTAATTTTGACATTATAATCGTGCTAAGTAATTTACGGCTGTCGTAACGTTTTGCAAGGAAATGATTTTTCGAAAATGTGTTGGTAATTAAAATTCAAATGTAACGTTATAATTTCAGATGAAGAGCGTATTCCTCGTGATATTTTTAGCAGCGGCAGCAACAGCTGCAGTAGTCAGCAATGAAGTGCCTGACGTGGTGGAGGTCCCTGACATGGCTGGCGGAGACGACGTGGCTGACAAGGACTTGATCGAGATGCCAGAGGTGTTTGTGACTGACGTAAATGAGCTGGCTGACGCGGCTGACTTGACTGACGACGCGGAAGACACGGCGGTAGATTCTCGACGTAGCCTGATCCAGGGATCTATCGGTTCTTCAGATTTGCTATTCCACAAGTAAGTATCCCCAGACAAGACATAAGCTAATTAACTTATTAAGAAAAATAATAATGTTGTAAGAGAATATGGTCATCATCTGAGGTAAGTTTAGGTTGATTAAGCAAGAAGTTAAGGTTCACATCATTTTGCTACACTTTCCTGACTGTCTGCATTTGTTGTGTTTCCAGTAGGACGCACAGTGCGAACGCCATCGTGGGTCAAACGATAACACGAAATATAACAATCCGCCCGAACCGCCGGATAACTGCGATCCGGGTATTACGCCTCGGGAACTCACAAAACGCAACCCCATCCGTCGTGAATGGAGGACTTGGAGCCTCCTTTGTCACAATCAGGATACGATCAGCTCCAAGCCGCGGATTCCACTATTGGATTCAAGTTTATGTCAGATAATATGCTCAGGAGTCGCTTGGGCGCGTTCGGTCAAGAATTTAGTTTTTGTTTTTTTAGCAAGAATACAATATTTACTTTATTATTTTTCATCAATAAAAACATTTCTATTTCTATAGTGCTACTTTTATTTAATGCCGTATGACAAAATTTCATCAAAATAAAAGATAAATTAAGTTTTGCGATAATATTGAATGCATTCAAAACATGGAATAGTAAACGGGTAAAGGAGATGTTGAAAGTAAAGTTACATTAAAAACAAGAGCGAGTTGGACTCGCACACTGAGGGTTCCGTACAAACCTATTAAGGACAAACTTAACTTTGCTGTTCGATCTCACGAAACGGTTACACCAACCGCCATTAATAAGTTTGTAATAGTATAATTGCTTTTTTTTTGTTATTAAGAGGTCTACGGAGCATGCGTTTTTCATACTAACGTAATACCAAAATAATTTGTAAATCCAACATATTCTTAAGGTAACGAGTATTTATTTTGATTGGATTATAGAATATTTAGGTTCCCAAACACAAATTTTGAATGTACACCGATTTAAACAAGAGTTATGAGAAAAGTAAAGGAGATCACCCAGATTGGGCCTTTTTTCAAAAGCCGGCCAAGCAAAATGTACTTTTTATTTGGATAGAGCATAACATATTAAACATTTTTTTTATTTTTACGCCTAATTCGTAACTCAATTTACCGAGAAAAAAAAATCAAAATATCTGAGGTTACCCAGGTTGGGGTATTATTTTATTGCCGGTCAACGTACGTAAAATAGAGCTGATGAAAATAAAAATTTGTCATTATTACGCCTAAGTCGCAACTCCATTCACCGAGATTGTTATTCAACCAAAAAATATCTGAGATCACCCAGATTGGGGTATTATTTTATTACCGGTCAACTAAAATAAACGCAATAATTAAATAGAGCTGATGAAAATAAACATTTGTCATTATTACGCCTAAGTTGCAAATCCATTCACCGAGATTGTTATTCAACCACAAGATATCTGATTTCAGTTATTAAACCACAAAATAGCATAATAGTAGCAAAACAAAAAATTTTTCTATCCATAAATTCTGTTTAACTAATGCGTTTTTTTTTTAGTTGGCCGGAAAAATAAATACCCCAATCTGGGTGACCTTAGATATTTTGTGGTTGAATAACTTCTCGGTGAATCGAGTTACGACTTAGGCGTATTTATAAAAATTGCCTAATATCTTATGCTCTATCGAAGCAATAAGTTTATTTTGGTTGACTTTTGAGAATAGCCCAAAAATGTATGGAGGCTGGGTGATCTCTTTTTCTACAGAAATTTTAAATTTCTCATATTTTTCGCTTTATATCATTGTCCTTTCAAAATATTTATTTGGGAACATAAATATTCTATAATACAATCGAAATATTCTCAAGGGAGAGAATATGTTTGATTTTTATATTATTTTGGTATTACGTTTGTATAAAACACGCATGCTCCGCCGGCCTCTTAAACAATATATTTACTGCTTTCAGTTTTTGTCCTTTACGTGTGCTGTAAGACATTGCTTCTCGCCAAATTTCGTGATTCTAGGTCAACGGGAACTATCATATAGGTTTTCGACCCAAAACCTGGAGGGTACTTCGGGTTGACATAGAATTTTCCATTTTGGTTAAAAGCAAGGTAAGTATTATTACTTTCACCACAACTAAAAAGAAATTATCGAAAAACAAAAAAATTGAAAACAAGTTTTCACGAAAATCTGCCAATATTCTTTTATTGTGTTGACTCAAGACCAATTTAATTTAAATACACCTAATGCGGACTATAAACCTCAGTATCTGGTATAAATTTCAATTTGCTAGGTCTATTCGTTCCTGAGAAAATCGTTGGTGACAGACGGACAAGAAAGTAATCTTATAAGGGTTCCTTTTAAGCTACGGAACCCTAACTAGTATTAGAATAAGTTGGAACTTTGATTTCCATTATCTCCGTAACTAGGATTTACCCAGATGCAGACTGAGTAGCAGTACTCATAATAAATTAACAATGACAAAAGTACAAGCCGGTTAATAAATATCCTAACTTATGCGTTTGGGGGGGTTCCAGTTGGGTGACCTGGTGAAGGTTGCGGGAATACGTTGGATGCGAGTTGCACAGGACCGGTCACTGTGGCGACACTTGAGGGAGGCATATGTCCAGCAGTGGACGTCTTTCGGCTGAAATGATGATGATATATTCGTTAGTTAATGTTCTTTTCCATTTCTATCTACTTACATAAACATAACGTGCTTTACATGATATCGATGATACGACACCTTGAAAATCTCCATTGCTTTAGGAAGAGCTGTAGCAAAACTGTGCTATTATTTCGCCAGTTCTGTATAAGAACATAAGGAATGTAAACAGAGATTATGGTCGTGGAGAAATTCCTTATCTTCTTCTTATTGTATCGTTGGCAAAAAGTTCAAAATATGTTAAGCCCAAAAATTAGTCACGCAAACTCGACTCACTGATGCAGTAAATAGATCATCAAAAGCTCAAGTGATCAGGTGATGAAGGCTAAGATGGAAGGTAGGCCGTTGTCTGTGGAGAGACAGCACACACGAACGTAAGGTCTGAGTCCCCTATGGACCCCCATCTGTAGAGATTGTCTTTGCCCCGGCCCACCTGTGTTCGAAGGCTGATTACAGATTTCCAAGTTGGCCACCGCAACACGTGAACAAGGGAAAGGTTTTCTGATAAATCGTTAAAGTTGTTAGGGGTTTAAACTGCTCTCGCCAAAGATTGTATCTTGCTTTGATGGCGTTGAAATTGTCTGGGTTAGCTGGTCCCATACAGCCAAGAAAACTTTTACGACTTTTCAGCCTCTGGGGCACTGTAGCTTTGTCCTCTGATTAGGTCTGGCTTTAGTTCTAATGGAAAACCCAATAAAACCGTGTCCGATCTTCTATCTTGTGGATCGAATCTGGGACCTCAAGAACAGAATTAGCGCTTTCGACTACAAGACCAACGATTCAGTCAAAGCACATTTCAATTTAAATTCGATCAGCACGTCGTCAATTATAAGCATCCTGATAGGTAGTCACGCATTTGTCTAGGGCCTAGACTGTCGGCCTAGACTGTAGGTCGACAATAATCTGTTATTTAACATTGAATAATTAAAACTATTGAATAATATCCGGCTCGAAGGACCAAATTTTTATTCTTAGTCCCCATGAACATTTGGCAGAGATAAATTCGATAAAAAGTTACTGTCCTTAAATTGCTTATATTAAACAGGGTAAAAAAAACTCGTCACGAAGCCGTCAACATTCTCTTCATGAAAAATCTAGTTTTGTGGTAGAACTCAATGTAACGCACTCAAAACATTGTGTTGGGGTGTGTGGATTGAGTAGGATGGGGGTCATGGAAGTGTTTAAAGTTAAAAAATATACTTTTTTAATCTTAATTTTCTAAATACAATTTTGAAACTTTGACCCCCAATATCTCCGTAACTAGAAGTTAGAACAAAAAAATTATCGCAAAGACGGGGAAAACGACTGCTTTTTGGCTTCATTAAGAAGTTTTTACATTCTTTATGTTGGTACTAGCTGTTGCCCGCGACTTCGTTCGCGTGAAAATATTGATTGGTCATGTGTCGTTGGTCAAGTTGTCGCAAGCGCTACTGAGCATGAGGTCCTGGGTTCGATTTCCGGGACGGGCAAAGTGTTATTGTATTATTTGTGGCCGCTTGATGGGATTAAGCTAAATGTGCGAAATATGGGTGTAGGATTAGATACACCCCTACCTAACAGTGGCGCAGGGTGAAAATAGTGTCAGGGGAAGCCGAAGAAAAAAAAGGAGAACTGTTTTTTTTGCTTCTGTTAACTTTTTTCCACGTGTTAATTTTGACCTCATTTTCACTATCAGCGACACCAAAAACCACGGAAACGACACCCATGATTAAAAATCCAAAAACTTTCGTCGCGCCTATTTTGATTTTTATTTTGACTTCATCTTCATTCATCAAAAGTAAGATCAGAAATGCAAAAGAGCAAAAAAAACAGAAATCTACAAAAAAAAAATCTAGTCGGTATCAAAAATCTAGTCGGTATCAAATACGATACCGACAATTACTCATTCTATCTCGTTCTACTATACATACTTTCTTTTTCTGCTCCTGCCGTAAGTCCATAATCTTCGGCTAACCTAGGTCCCTACAAAACGCTAAGTACTGCCAGCCGCGAAGTCACGTGTGCTATTAACTTGTGTACGGCCTATACTATTAACTTGCACTGCTGCAAAAGGTCTCTCCTGCAGCTGTTATTGGTGAACGAATGAACAACTACAATGCAAAACTTCATCCCCTTTACCCCTTTGTGGGTTGAAATAAAAAAAAACTAACGACTTACTTGGGGGTAGAATTGATCAAAATCCTTTCTTAGCGGATGCCTACGTCATAACATCTACCTGCATGCCATATTTCAGCCCGATCCGGCCAGTGGTTTGGGCTGTGCGTTGATCGATCACTATGTCAGTCAGTCAGTCAGTCAGTCAGTCACCTTTGAATTATATATATTTAGATTATTAATATAACAAATGAAACAGCTGAAACTGTTGAGAATTCTGGATTTCGCGGCATCGTTGCTACGCCGTAGCTTATTTGTAGACCACTGCGTAGCGCGTAAGATAAGATAAGATAAGATAAGATATTATATTATATTTTATTAGCTATGCTTCTCTACCAGATAGAGCTGGTATAAGGGACCCATTGAAATTATTGTAATTTTTAATATCGTTCAAAATTGTCATAAATGAGTAGGGGCTACAAACAGTACCTTTATTATTAAATTGATGTCATTTAATTTTTTGTTCAATAAATCACTGATAAGTTGTAAATTACCGAAATGTAGGTCAGATGTAATCTTATCATTGCGTTTGCTTTCTAATTTCACTATAAATATTGGTTCCTTCAGAATACAACTTATACTCACACTGTCCTCAAAGGAGTTCACTTTAGAGTTTTGTGGATTAAGTCAAAGTAAACATTTGAAAGGTAAGCGATTTTTTTTATAACTTACTAGCTGACCCACGCCACTTCGTCTGTGTCACTTAAGAGAGAAAAGGGCTCACAAATAAATTTTCCCCCGTTTTTGCAACATTTCTTATTGCTCCGCTCCTATTAGTCATAGCGTGATAGTATATAGCCTTTAGCCTTCCTCGATAAATGGACTATCCAACGCAATAAGAATTTTTCAATTCGAACCGGTAGCTCCTGAGATTAGCGCGTTCAACCACCTAGAACTTAACAATTCTGATCTTAAACCAAGTCGTTAAAAAGAGAAAATTAAATTCTCTGGATTGCTGTGATAGAATAATGGCAACAATTATAACATTACGGGCTTTTGACCGCGTCTTCGTTCGCGAGGAAATTTTCATGGGTAAGTTCCTCCACGAAATAGCCTATGGCCTGATTAATACTAAGACCTACCAAATACCCACAAAAACAATGGTTTAGCAGTTTTGGAGGAAAGTCGATAACAAACACTGTGACACGAGATTTTACATATTAGATAATTATGTTATGTAATTTAAGGCTGCTGTAACTTTTACAAGGAAATTATTTTCGGAATTACGTTCAGGTATTTGATATGGAACCTAAATGATGTCATAATTCTAGATGAAGAGCGTACTCCTCGTGGTATTGCTAGCAGCGGCAGCAACAGCTGCAGTAGTCAGCAATGAAGTGTCTGACGTGGCGGAGCTGCCTGACGCGGCTGACTTGACCGACGGGGCTGAAGAAACTGCGGTAGCCTCTCGGCGTAATCTGAGCCTAGGAACCATCGGTTCTTTAGATCTGCGGATGTACAAGTAAGTATACACAGACGGAAAATAAGCTAATAAACAAAAGAAACCCCTTGTTAGAGAATATTGCTCATCATGTGATGTACCTATGGTTAATTTGATTAGAAATGAAATAGGCTTTGGGAATTTCCAAGCTTATCCATGAATAGTTGTGTTCCTCGGATTCAGATGTCTCATTTTGCTGTACTTTCCTAATTAACTGCTTTTGTTTTGTTTCCAGTGAAGAACACAGGGCGAATGCCATTGCGGGTCAAACGCTAATACGAGATATAACAATCCGCGCGAACGAGCGTATAAATGCGATCCGGGTTACTCGCATCGGGAACTCACAGAACGCAACACCATTCGTCGTGGGTGGTGGAATTGGAAACTCTTTTGTCACAATCAGGATACAATCAGCTCTAGGCCGTGGATATCACTATCGCGTTGAAATCTATGGCACATAATGTGCTCAGGAGTCATCTTGGGCGCATTCGGTGTTTTTTAATGCATTATAGATACTTTTGCAATAACAAGATGATTGTATATGATCTACGAGTACTTTATAATATTTCATAATAAATACGTTTCCTACCCATGGTACTATTTTTGTTATTGATTAATTGATGAAAAATTGTGCTCTCAAAACGTTGTGCTGCTAGTTGCATTGAATTGTAAGCGGATCATGGAGGTTTAAAAGTAAAGTAACTTTAAAATCTGATAGACAAATAAAAAAATGACAAAAAGTTGGAAGTTAGACTTCTAATATCTCCGTAATTAGGTTTCCAGATGCAGAATGAGTCTCTTAACAAGTTACTTACCCTCATGATAAATAGTCAATTATAAAAGTACAAAATGATTGATAGGTATCTTATCTTACACAATATTCGGTAGTTGTTTTACTTTTCCAGTCCTACCTACTAACATAAACACTACGTACACTACATAATATATTTGAGAGTACACCTTAAAAACCTCCATAGCGTTTGGCAGACCTGTAACTAAAATGAACTAATATTTCGCAAATTTGTGCATACGAACGTAATTGGAAATATTACGGTCACCGAGAAATTCCTAATCTTCTTAGCGTATTGATGATGTAAAAGTTCAAATATATTTAGCCCAAAGCATAGCCAGACTTACTGATGGAGGAAATAGATCAACAAGAACGCAGGTGGTACGTCTGCGGCGGATTTTCCGTCTTGGGGATCGAATCCGGGACCTCAAGCAGCGCGTTAGAACTTTCGACAACAAGACCAATGAATCACTCCAAGCACATTTCAATTCAAATTCGATCAAATCATCACTTATAAGAAACTACAAAGGTTATAACGCTTTTACATGTTAATTAACATTTATCATAGCCAAATTTGACTTGTCAATATCTAGTATTGAACAATTAGAACTATTGAAAAAATCCGGTTCGAAGGACCAAAATACATTGTTTTTTTTATTGTGCAGATGTTTTACGCTTAGATCTCACGCACGACTATTTGGCAGCGATAAATTCAGAAAACAGTTATTAGTGGCGTTAAGTTCCTTAGTAAATATGTAGATACAAAAAAAAATACGTATGAATCAGCTGATACCGTATTTGCAAAACATACGTTGAGAATTCTGGAGATCACGGCATCATTGCTACTCCGTAGCTATGCCAACCGAGCTAGCTTGCCAGACTTTTCTACTTGATAAAGTAAAAAAAATATTACAATAGGTATTTGTGAATTATTATCATTTAAATATTATCCTTCAAAATTGTTGGTAATGTTGTCGCTCGTTAGTTACAAACAATATCTTTAAACTAAATCGGTGCCATCTAACTCGTTGTTCACTTCGACCCTGATTAGTTGTCATGTGTATGCGAAATAGCCAATCAGAATCAGATATTATCTTATCTAGAGATACGATAATAATTTATCTGATCTACATAGTTAACGGTTACTTGTTAACTCCTTAATTTCACTATAAATACTGGCTTCTTCAGAATACAACTATACACTGTCGCCAAAGGAGTTCACTTTAGAGGTTTGTGGATCAAGTAAACATTCGAAAGGTAAAAAGTGATCTCATTTATTAAATGATTTGGTCTATAAATAAACTAGACTTCTAACACCTACAGCTTTTTAATTTTTCAGTACAAAATTTTAAAGCCAGATAGGCAGTCATGTAAAATACTGGTATTCAGCTGAATCCGGTTAGAATGGAAGCTCACCCCAATATAGTTGGAAAAAGGCTAGGCAGATGATGATGGCTTGCGCTGGTAGAATCATGGCAACAACCATAACATTATAATAATTATGGAATAGACAGAAGTGTAATTGGGGTAAAAAGAATTAAGTGTGCAAAAACTTAAATGGAAATGGGCAGGACATATGCTGAGAGAAAGGATTGAGAAATGGACTAGACTAATATCAGAATGGTACCCCAGGGATGGTAAAAGAAGTAAAGGTAGACAAAGGAAACGCTGGGAAGATGATCTCAAAGGAGTCGCCAATCCAGAATGAACCAGAATTGCAAGAGACAGAGACAGCTGGAAGGCTTTCGAGGAGGCCTTTTTTGATGGACAAGCTGTTGTTTGAAAACGATCGTCAGTAGCAAATCTTAAGAAATAGTCCTCCAGCAGTTCGATGTGAAGCCAAGAAGAGTGATGCTCCTTGGATTCAGATTCCTCATTTTGCTGCACTTTCTTGATTACCCACATTTGCTGGGTTTCCAGTGGCGAGTCCAGGGCGACAGCTATTGCGGGTTTTACTGAAACACGAGAAGTAACAGTGCGCAGGGACCGCCGCGCCGTATAACTGCGATCCGGGTGACACGCATTGGGAACTCACTGGTTGCAACCCCATCCATTGTGAGTGGAGGAATTGGATTCTCCTTTGTCACAATCAGGATACGATCAGCTTTCAGAGGCGGAAATCACTATAGCGTTGAAGTTTATGGCAGATAATGTGCTCAGTAGTCGTCGTGGGCGCATTCGGTTAAGAATTTAGTTTTTATGTTTCATAAATAAATACATTTTAACCCATATGATACGGTTGTTTTAATTGTCAAAATATAATAATTCTTTATAAGATACGAATACGTTTGAGGTAAAACTAAAATAATGTGCCGATAGTTGCATTAAACAGTAAACGGGTCATGGATGTGTTTTAAGTAAAGTAAACGTTAAAAAGTAGTAAGTTCGACCTCCAATAGGTGCGTAACTAGAAGGTTCTCTGATTCAGACCGAGTAGCAGATACTGCACCACTTACTTATGATAAAAAACACTGATAAATGTAGCGAAACCAATTGATAAATGGTATCGTACATAATTGTGAGTAAGGTTTAGTTTTTTTTTATATTGAAGAGATTTTTTAGGCTTAGGTTTTGCGACTATGAAACTGAGACGAATTCAAAAAACACTTAATATTGGCCTTACATTCCTTAACTTATGGATACTACTAAACATTTAAATATGAACCAGCTGAAAAATTACGTTGAGATGAGTGCAGATCACGGGATCGTAGCTACGCCGTAGCTGATCGTAGCTCAATGCGTAGCACCTAGCTACGGCACTGCTCTAGCTGGTGTGGCTTTTCTACAAAATAAAGTCAAAAACATACAGGTCCCTTGATACTACAGTAAGTATTGGAGACACATTTAAATTCATATTTCAACACAAAGGTACTGCTAATCTCGTAAAAAAAATCTTTTAGCACAGTATGCAGAACACACACTGTGAAATATTAAATATCAAATAAACAACAAAAAAAAAACTTACAGTATTTAAAATGTTTTCATTACATTATACATATGATTATATTATCTTTTATAGCACGAGTAAGAGTTACAATCAGTCTTTATAGTTAAATGAGTATCATCTGACTTATTGTTCACTTGTTCACTTAAGTTATTATGTGGATTTAAATTATCGAAAGTTTTTTTTTGTCAATATAAATACTGGCACCTGTAGAATACTTATACTCATACTATCCTCAACGGACTTCACTTACTTTTGTGGATTGACTCCAATTGATCCCAAACTAAATCGATTACAAGGAAGAAAAACTTTTAGCTTGCTGTGGTAGCGTCAGAGCAACAATTTTAACATTATAATAATTAAGTAATTTAAGACCGGTTAAAATTTTCATGCGGGAATTATTTCTTGAATAATGTTGGAGTATTCAATCCAACAAAAGTAATATTATAATTTCAGATGAAGAGCTTACTCCTCGTGGTGTTGTTAGCTGCGGCAGCAACAGCTGCAGTAGTCAGCAATGAAGTGCCTGACGTGGTGAAGCTGCCTGACATGGCTGACGAAGACGACGTGAGTGACGAGAACTTGATCGAGATGCAAGATGCCGTAGTGACTTACGTGGATGAGGTAGCTGACGCGGCTGACTTAGCTGACGTGGCTAAAGAGGCTGCGGTAGCCTCTCGACGTAACCTGAGCCAAGGAACCATCGGTTCTACAGATGTGCTGGTGTACGAGTAAGTTTCCTTAGACAGAATATAGGGTAATCAGCACTACAGCCCCCATTTGTAAGAGATTAAGTTCATCATTTGAGGTGTAAAGTTACATAATACATATGTTGATTGTGCAATAAGTTAAGCTTTATAGTATGAAATAAGTCTCAGGCAGCTTAATGTTTAGCCATGACTAGTGGTGCTCCTCGGATTTGGATGCTACTTTTTTCTACACTTTCCTTACTATCTGTATTTGTTGTTTCCAGTGCCGAGCACAGGGCGCACTCCGTCGCTGATAAATCCTTAACAGATGAAAGAACAATCCGCACGAACTGCCAGGTAACTGCGATCCGGTTGACCCGCATTGGATCCTCACAGAGCGCAACCCCATCCGTTGTGGGTGGAGGAATTGGAAACTCTTTTGTCACAATCAGGATACGAACATCCCAAAGCCGCGGATATAACTATCACTTTGAAGTCTATGGAAAATACGGCTAAGAATTTAATTCCCTTGTAGAAGTTTTTGCAAGAACAAAATCTATAATATGTATTTAATAATATGTTTCATAAATAAATAACTTTCAACTTATGGTTCTGTTTTTATTATTAAATTTAAGAAATATCACGTTTTGCGGTAAAATTCAACGTAACGCACTCAAAAATTTGTGCTGATAGTGACGTTGAATAGTGAATGGATCATGAAGGTATTTAAATAAAACTTGTGTAACTTTGACCTCCAATATCTCCGTAGAAGGTACCCAGATGCAAACTGAGTAGCAGATACTGCAACATACCTACACACGTAATAAATAAATACTGATAAACCTACAAGCCGATTGATAAATTATCTTATCTTTCATCATCATCGTCTTTCTGCCCTTTTCCCATTTTATTTGAGGTCGGCGCTACACGTTTCCATTCTCCCCTGTTAGACGTCGCGGCATCATTTACTCTTTCATCTTATCTTACATATTCGTAAGTTATTTTACTTTTACAGTACTAACTACATACATAAACATAACATTATATCTATGATACTCGTATTATCTATATCTTATCAATCTGTATCTAAAATCTGCATAGCCTTAGGCAGAGCTGTAGCAAAAATGCACCAAAATTTCGCCGGTTTCGTAAAACAACATAATAAGGTACATAAATACAGATTACGGTCAACGAGAAATTCCTAATTTTCTTCTTTGCGTGTTGATGGCAAAAACATAGTCATGCGAATCCAACATAGTGATTAGGAAAATAAATCATCAATAGCGCAGGCGACAGGGCATGCGGTGCAAGATGGTAGGTGGACCATTGTCTGTCAGGAGACGCGCCATACGCACGTGGAGTCTGCGTCGTCTATGAATCTGCAGAGATTGTCTTTGCTCCGGCCCACTTGTGTTCGAAGTCTGATTACAGATTTCCAAGTCGGCCACCACAACACGTGCCCAGGTGAAAGGGTTTTTTATGGATCGTGGAAGTTGTCAGGGGGCTTAAACCGCTCCCGCCAGAAATTGTATATTGCTGTGGAGGCGTTGAAATTGGCTGGGTTAGCTGGGCCCACGCACCCAAGAAAACTTTTACGAATTTTCGACTTCAGGGGCACTAAGACGTAGCTGTGCATTAGATAGGTCGTGGCTCACTTGACAAGCACCGCACCAACACCGCTCCAACCCAGTAATTTACTTGCCATTCAAATTAGAGCATTAAATCGTGTGTCGCATAACATATTTTTTAATGTCCATATGAAAAAGCTTACGGCGGGTGGTCAACGCGCTTGCTGCTACCATACGATTCGGCTTGCGAGCGGCTCGGGATCCACGCGTGGCCCGCGCGCTGCTAGCGAGGGGACCGTGCGCCGCAAGCGAGGGGACCGCGTGCTTCCACCTCACTGACGACGCGTGGTAAGCGCGCCGTAACCTATATTCGAGGCGACGCCGGGCAGGAGCTGTGCTGGTGCGGTACTTGTCAAGTGTGCCACGACCTTAAGACGTGAGCTTGTAGCTTCGTCCTCTGAATACAGCTGGCTGTAGTCATAATGGAAAAACCCAGAAACACCATGTCCAATTGTCCGTGTTCGGGATTGATTTCGAAACCTCAAGCACATATTTCCCACCAGCGAATCAGTTGACGTACGAGACCAACGAATCACTTAGGACAAGTAGGTGGTTCGTAATTCACATGTACATGTCAATTAACATTTATAAAGGCCGACAGTAACGTGTCTAATATATTGAATAATTAAAACTATTGATAATTAATATCTGGTTCAAAATTAACTGTTTTTTAGGGTTTCGTAGACAACTAGGAACCCTTATAGTTTCGCCACGTCTATCTGTCCGTTCGTCTGTCCGTCCTCGCTTAATCTCTGTGACCGTTAGCACTAGAAAGCTGACATTTGGTACTAATATGTGTGTGTATCAATCACGCCGACAAAGTTGTAAAAAAAATTAAAGTAAGTAGGAAAAAAAATATTTTATTAAGGTAGCCGCCCTATATATAAAGTGGGAAGTGATTTAATTTTAATTTCAACCCTAACGTGTGATATATTGTTGGAAAGGTAGTTATATATATATGTCACCGTAAAATTGTCAAACACGTAATATAACGTGTTTTTTCTCGCGATATTGTAATGTCTCGAATTATTGTCAACTGAACATACGGAAGTATCTCTGCCCCCATAATCGGGACTTGGGGCACCCCCCCGTTAGGTTACTTAGGTTCCTTTAAACCCTGCACTCGGAAATAGGGGCCCCGCGAAGCGGGGCTCCGTCGACTACGCTTTTTAGGGGGAATATAAAGTGTTTTAAGTTTACGTTATATTAATCGGTATTTCTCAGGAATGGTGCATTATCTTTTCATGAGAGTTGTGCCACTGGGCAAGGGGGACCCCTCCTTCCCTCCACACCGCGTAAGTTCCTCCACAACGCATTATTTTTCGTGAAATGCGTTTTGTTGTAAGCAGTATGTTCATTTGACAATAATTCGAGACTTTACAATATCGCTAGAGATATTACAATATAACGTATTTGACAATTTTACGGTGACATATATATGAATAGGGGTTTACTGAAATCATTGTTTTGATAATGTCAATATTTTCGGAAGTAATCGCTCCAAAAGTAAAAAACAATGTGTCCCCCCCCTCTAACTTTTGAACCACAAGTTTAGAAAATATTTGAAAAGTAGAACTTTATAAGGACTTTCTAGGAAAATCATTTTGAACTTGGATGGAAACAACAGTTTTTGTACAAAAAAGACAAAAGGTTGTACAAAATAATTTCTGGACTAAGTTTGTAGTGTTTTTTTAACTTCGTTTACATATTTTCTTATCCTGAACGTATCTTTTTTCAGAACAAAAAAAGAAATATTAAACTCGGATTGGATTGAACCCTTATTGTGACGGACGGGAAACTACGGAACCCTACACTGAGCGTGGCCCGACACGCTCTTGTCCGGTTTTTTTTGCATATTTTGTAGGCTTAGCTCCACTGACTACTTTGCAGAGAAGAATTTAGAAAATATATCGGAGTCACGTTCCTTAATTCATATGTAGGTACCTACTACTAACTGTTTCTGCAAAGGAAAATTACTTTGAGTTATGGAGATTACGCCGCGGCTTATCGTAGCTTTTTGCGCAGCCCCTCGCCAGGCATAGCTTCGCGCAACGCACCAAATAATGATAAATTAAAAACATATGGCTACCTTGAATACTACTTAAAAGAATAAGTACTGAAGACCCATTCAAAATCAAAATCAAAGCATTTATTTTAAGTAGGCCAATTACAGGCTCTTTTGAATTGTCAAAACAAAGATGAAAATTAAATTTAGCTACAGTCCCAGTCACAAGACATAAAAACTGTGAAGGAACTATAGTTGCCCATTCCCTAGCGTAGATCTCTATGGGGAAGAACGGGCAAGAACTTCCATGGACACTCTTTTAAATCAAATTATTGTTACAAAATCAAATAACCCATGGCAAAGAAGAAATGGCCAGTCACAACTGACAGCGCCCGTTCAGCTCAACTATTTTGAAGGGTACTAAATGGTCCGACACATGTGCCACCATCAACGAGACATTTGAGTGAGCATGACATACTCCCAACCGCCACGTAGGTTTCCAGTACATAGTACTCACACAATATGGGCTATGCGATTATATAAATATATTGAATCTATACACTGCAAAGATAGTTGTACAATCTTCAGCAGCTCCAACAATACCATTTAATGCTATCAATGTTTGCGCCCCTGTCCTTATGGAGTAGGACCAGCATTAAGCCAAGCATTTTCATCGGCGATGTAATCGCTCATCTTGTAATATGCTTACATAGTGTGTTTTTAATGCATGTTTTAAATTTCGTCTCATTTAGTTCAAAAATACTTTGGCAATGAACCGTCATAATGCCAATATCCTTAAATAGTTCCCTTAGAGAATCACGCCTACGAAGATTATATATGGCTGTGATGGCTCTTTTCTGCAGAATAAATAAAGACTCAGACAAAAATATGTTACGAAAAAAATAAATTCAATGTCGCTTGCGTCCTCTGCGTTTGGTTCCATTTATTGGGGATAAGCCTATTACCGTGACATGGACTGTTTTATTTGTTTGGTTAGGTTCTGATTATGGGATCTATGACAAAGTAACGGAGCAGTTGAATTCTTAGGAGCAAATTTACGGTACTCGGCCCAATCTTTTATAGGCTACCCGGATGTTTGGGTCACCTACCATAACGTCGTTATTAACCGACTTCAAAAAGGTGGAGGTTCTCAATTCAATGTTCCCCGATTACTCGAAGATGACTGGACCGAATTTTTTTTTATAGGTTGAATGGGTATATTTCCCATTACCATCAAGTAAGGATCCTGATGATGGAATCCTGGAAAAGTAAAGGGAGCTCTTTAAATTTTATAGGCACATAAGAAGCGATTCGGGTAGTTTTAGGAAATGTACTTTTTCGGAGTGATCCCGTTTCAATTTGGAACAGATCTGATGAACAACTTCAGGTATAGGCAACGGAACTCCTCAATAAATGATAGCAAATGTACTGGAATTGCTGAAATCTCATGTCTGTCTGTTGTTTATACCAGTCATAACAAAAAATCACGTACGTTGTGAAAGGGTAAGCACATATGAACCGCTAAAAAGTGGAACATAAAAAAACTCTTTTGCAAAAAAATAAAACCGACTTCACACAAAAAAATTGAAAAATAACTTTAGCTTCAGAAGTCGGTGATAAAAAACTAAATCAATCATACAAAGGTAATTATCTCTTTTATGTGATGCAGACGAAGTTGCGTGGGTCAGCTAGTCAGTGTTCTATAATATTTTTTTGTTCTATCATCAATACTTTCCGCAGCGCATGCGATGAAAGATATTTTCCGGCTAACTATAATAATAAAGGGGTTTTTACTCAATTTTTTTCCAGCAATAAATATAGTCTATATTAGTAAGCGATAATGTAGCTATAGAACAGTAAAAAAAATGAAGTCGGTCTAGTAGTATATAAGTTTACTAGTTATATACAAAAATTCGAACACAAATCTGTTTTCTTTATAATATTAGTATAGATGCAATCTTGTACTTATCTTTTCAACCATTAGTATTATCGCAAACCGATTTATATCGTCTGCATTAATAATCAAAGTCGGGGTTATTTATTGCGGTTATTTACTGGATAACTGATAATATCGTCTTATCATTAGCAATGCTGGTATAAATAGTGGTTTCTGCAGAAGGCAACTATAGTAGCAGTGAACTCAAAGGAGTCAGCTGAAGTTTTTCAGACTCAAGTCGTACTCACATTCAATACAAGGTAAGTCTTTATTTATTTATTTTATTTGGTTTATTTATTTTATTTGGTTTATTTATTTTATTTATTTTATTTATTTTATTTATTTTATTTATTTTATTTATTTTATTTATTTTATTTATTTTATTTATTTTATTTATTTTATTTATTTTATTTATTTTATTTATTTTATTTATTTTATTTATTTTATTTATTTTATTTATTTTATTTAAGGTTAACCTACAATTGTTTACACTATACATTTCATTTAAAAGTACACGATATACATTTATGAGTGCAACAATTACTTACAGGCTAACACCACATGCACTATTTTATTCAAATTACTTAAACATTAATATTATAGCAATTAATTGTGAATTATAAATGTTAAAATTAGTGTAAAACAAAACAGATCTACAAACCTAACAAACAAATCAAGAGATCAAATTAAATTAAACATAATATGTTGATAATAATAAAAACGAAATAACAGATTTAAAACAAATTATATTAAACTAAGATTAAATATTTGGTCATCAAATTAATAAGTTATTTAAAGTTAATTAACATAAAACATATTCATTATCAAATTGGAAATTCATGTAATCTAATTGTCCGAATAATATTCAATTATTATTCTACAAAATTTTCCTACGCTATCGTGGTGAACGTCAATCAGGTCACTACAGCTGTTTAGGATTTTACACATTCGCGGTATTGGTGAGTTAGCACCCAAGACAGTTCTACGCAATGGCTGGTAAAGCGGAGTGATGGGATTTCTAGGATAGCGGGTTGGGGCACGAAACTTGAGGAGACCTAGTAACTGTGGACAGTCTATTTGCTTTCTGAGTAGCTTGCATACAAACAGGGCATCCATAACTTCTCTTCGAGTCTAAGCAGGCAGCATCTTGAAAGTTTGCAGACGGGACACATAGGAGGGCAGCTGCTTGCTTTTCCCTTTGAAAAAAGCAAGGTGCCAAAGAAATCGTTTCTGGACTCTTTCTAAGAGAAGTTTATGGGTTGCGTAATGTGGTCTCCATACGACACTACAATACTCCAGTATGCTCCGGACCAGGCTATTATACAACAGTATTTTAGTGCTGACCTGCTTGAAACCCTTGGTATTGCGTAGTACAAATCCTAACATTTTGGAAGCTTTTTTGACGATATTTTCGATGTGGGGGATAAAAGTAACTTTCTTGTCAAACAACACTCCTAGATCCCTTATAGTTTCTACTTCTTGAATACTGTGTTTTTCTATAAAGTAGATCGAATTAACGGGATGAATCTTTCTAGAAAAAGAGATGTGGTAGCGTTTATTGAAGTTCAATTCCATTTTGTTGTTCTTACACCATTCAATCACTCTATTCAGATCATCTTGCAGAAGCTGCATATCATTTGATGACTCGACCTTCCTAGCAAACTTTAAGTCATCCGCGTACAAAAAACACTCTGAAAAGTGAAAGCAGTGGGGAAGATCATTTATAAAAATGATAAATAAAATGGGGGCCAAATGGGAACCCTGTGGTGCACCGGAAGTCATGTGATAATTGTTGGTAGAGCGAAAACCATTAACCACTACATAAAATTCACGGTTAGCGAGGTATGATTCCAACCACTTCAGCAAGGGACCCGTGATACCATATGTTGCCAGTTTTCTTAACAGTATGGCATTGGAGATTTTATCAAATGCCTTACTGAAATCGGTGTATATCACATCAAATTGCTTATTTGAGTCAATAGTTTCTATGAGGGTCTCTGTGAACGACGTTAAGTTTGTTGCAGTAGACCTTGACACAAAGCCATGTTGTTGATCGCAAAGATAAGGCTTAAAATGGTGTTGGATATGGGGACAGATCATTGACTCGAATACCTTAGCGAAAGTAGACAGAATGGCAATGGGTCGGTAGTTTGAGATAGTCTCTTTATTATCCGACTTGTGTACTGGAACAATTTTGTTTTTTTTCCACTCGGATGGAAAAGTTCCGGTGACCAACGACTTCTTATATATTTTTAGGAGTGGAGAGACCAAAACTATCGCACAGTTACAAACAAATATTGGCGGGATTCCATCAGGTCCTGCGACTTTGCTGGTGTTTAAAGATTGCAGTTTTCTGAGTAAAGAATCCACATCCAAGTCTGGGGGTGTTAGGCACTGGCTATTAGTTTCCAATGAACTGAGGTAGCTTGAATTATTTTTAAATTCTGTATTATTTTCAGGGGTGTAAACAGATGAGAAGTAATTACCGAAAAGGTCACAGATAGTCGAGCCATTAGACGTTGTAGTCTGTCCGTCAGTCATTGTCATTGGATAAGCACTAGATCCTCCGCGTTTAGTCTTCACGTGATTCCAGAATAGTTTGGGATTATCTTTGATTTCTGATTCTAGGTTATTC
Organism: Xestia c-nigrum; assembly: GCA_916618015.1. NCBI lineage: Eukaryota > Metazoa > Arthropoda > Insecta > Lepidoptera > Noctuidae > Xestia > Xestia c-nigrum. The sequence continues at coordinate 12,399,387 of OU745248.1, forward strand.
ATATAAAGACTGAATAAAGTTTTAGCTAAATGTTGACAGCGTTTTGCAATTAATTTAAGTTCTATTTCATCTAGCGGGTTTTTGTATCTCTTGAAACGCAATCTTAGCCTATTTTTTTCTATTTTTCTTTTAGTGTATTTATGATCGATTTATCAAACCATGGGGGATAACGACTGGACGATGGCTTACAATTTGGAACAAATTTATCTATGGCCGTATTTAAAACGTCATAGAATACGTCCACCATGCTGTCCACATCATTTTGGTCTTACTTAGTTTGTTACAGTAAATGCAAGAAATGTTTCTATTAATTGGTTTTATTATTTAACTCGTAATGTCCCAATATTGGACAAGTCTTCCTTTTGTTTTCTCTTTTGGCCGTGCATATCCGGCTTGTTTATTTTTTTCTAAAAAGAGATATTAGCAAACGCTCGTTCGGAATTATATCTCAATTTTCACAACTGCCGTCACGAACTTTGGAACCTAACCCTGTTATCGACTCTAAAATGAAAAATGTCAAAATCGACTTGTAATTATAGATGAAGAGCCTAGTCCTCGTGGTCCTGCTAGCAGCGGCGGTGACAGCTGGAGTGGTCCACAAGGACTATGTGGACGCTCCCGAGATGATAGTGTCGCATGAGGACGTCGACGTGAGCGACTTGCGCGAGCTGCTGGCGCCGTCTGCAGTCGCCTCTCAGAGCGACCTGAGCGTGGGCACCATCGACATCGCTAGGTCGTCGCTGCTCGCCAGGTGGGTACTACAACACTGACACAACATGTTGCGGGGCAACACGATATCCCGTACTATGACTGCTCGACTGATTTTCTGTTTTCTGTCTACTCGTAACATTATAATTTGGTGTGTTTTCAGAACCCAGCACATTAGGGGCGCCATTAACAACGTGGTGCACACTGTAGATGTCACTTTCCGCACTAACCGTCGGATAACTAGGATCGTGGTGAGGCACGTGGGGGCCAACCAGGGCGCCCGCGCATCCATCAGGTCTGGAGGAGTTGGAAATAACTTCGTTACAGTCAGGCTTCAGTCAGCTAGAAGCCGCGGCTTCAACTACCAGATCGAAGTCTATGGATAAAATAAGTCAATAAGTCTATGGAGCGTAAACTGCAAGAGGCAATTGACTCAAGGAGTTATTCGATGTACTATGTTTGTGTTATATTTGAAATCCTCTTTTATTATTAATAAATGTTTTTTTCTTTTTACTTTTGTTTTATCAATCACCAAACACGTCACGTGGCTCTACTATACTCGCTGCCAGTTATGATCGTAATAACGGTCATTGCCCTTTACCTAATCTATCTCTGCATACGAACCAAAACAATGAACCACGTATTGTTTTTCATAACAAATAAAATAATAAATTAGCACAAGTAATGTAGTAAAAGTTGAATCTATACTAATATTATAAAGCAGAATAGTTTGTTTGTTTGGTTGAACGAGCTAATTTAATCTCAGGAACTACCCGCTCGAATTAAAAAAATATTTTTGCGTTGGATAGTCCATTTATCGAGGAAGGCTATTGGCTAATTATATCACGCTATGTATAATAGGAGTGCAGCAGCAATAAGAAATATTGCAAACGGGAAAAAAGCTTCCGTTGAGTAGGCGATGCGTTGCGATATCAAAACTTCACGCGAACGAAGTCGCGGGCAGAAGCTAGTATAAAATAATTCGTAAATCGATAGGTCTTTGTTAACAGTCATCACTCCACTTTCCTCATCTCATTTCTTTAGTTAGTATTCCATAGTCCATTTTAATATAGTATACATTATTGTACTAGTCAAGCCCTTTTCGTTTGATACCCATATCAAGAAATATGTTAATTCACCTTTTAAACAAATATATCAGAATCGGTTCATACGTTCTGGAGCTAGGATGCCACAGACAGACACACACACACACACAGACACGTCAAACTTACAACACCCTGTTGTTTTTGCGTCGGGGGTTAAACAGCTTCCATTGTAAAAAAGAAAATGGTCATCTTTTGTGGTAAAGTTAGGTTGATTTAGCAAGAATTCGAGAGAAATGAAATAGGTCTCAGGCAGCTTAAAGTTTAGCCATGAGTAGTGGTGCTCCTCGGATTTGGATACTTGATTTTGCTGCACTTTCCTTATTTTCTGCATTTGTTGTGTTTTCAGTCAAGAGCATAGGATGAACATAGTCTCAGGTCATAATATGATAACCTCGTTACGGCGATCGGCGGCGGCGACCTCTCGCGTCCGGGCCTTGTCCAATCCATGGTCTGCAGCGTGATGGAATGGGAAGCCGTCACCCCCTTCTGCGAACCAGTCATGCTAGCGAAGGAGGTGGCGGAACGCGAGAGGGAGAGAGCCTCTCGCCCCAGCCGCCGCGGGAGACGCACTGTGCGTCGAGGGCCACGTGGTGGCTACCGGCCACCGTAGACGCGCCTGTGGACGGCTAGCAATGGGCTAGCTAGCCGTCCGTCCGTCTAACGACGACAAGCCATGTCGACGGCGCGTTCGTGTTTCACGAGCGCCTCAAAGAGATGTCACCATAAAAAGAGGGGCCCGCAAGGGCCGAAGCCTGCCGGGGCTGTGAGACTGTTCGAAAGAGATACCGCGGTCCCGGAACGTAAAGGGCGAGGAAGGAACATGGGTGGGTTTTCGTCAGTAACAGTCTGACACTCCCTCCCGCTCCGCCCAGAGTAGGAGAAGTTATTTGATGATTTCCCATCTGAAAAAAATAAAAAAGGCAGAAAATATAATACTAGTATATGAACAACGATACTTAACTATTATTATAGATAACTTTACGTTTGACTTATACTAACTAAAATAACGAATAATGACAAATGAAGAAGCCAACGTTAACGATTCTAGTCCTAGTAGTTTGGCAAAGGACAGATCTTTGCTAATGGTCGAGTAAGAAAAGAACCATTAGGTAGACGTGGGTACGCATGCGTACTGCTCCATCTGGTCCGCTGTGCAGCCGTTCTTCACGAGCTATAGGCCAATGGAGTGGAGGAGTTTCCGATTTGATAGATGAGTTTCCACCAGCCTAAACGAGTGATATTGACAGACGTCAATTCCTCATCTGGGACAGCTGTCAGGGGTTCTAACGTAAGAAACATACCTGGCGAAAGTACTGAGAAGTCACTGGTGCAGGTATTTATCGGGTAAAGGGGTCTGGAGTTAAGCATTGCTTCGATTTGCACGAATAACGTAAAGAGTTTGTCTAAAGTCAGCGATGAAATGAATCTAAATCTCCCACACGCCACCGAAATGTGGGCTGGAGGGGGGATTAAACTTGATTTCGATAGTTCTGTTATAAGTAGCATCCTGCAAAAACGATGAAAGCTCGCGATGAGCACCAACGAAGTAAAGAAAAAAAGAGTACATTTACTTTCTTTGGTGTGTACCCACACACCAAAGAAAGTAAATGTACTCACCGAAAGTAAACGAAATGAACTAATTATCTACCAGTAATAACCGACGTAAAAATACTAAAAAATCTTACGATACCAGCACTGAGCACAATAGCACACAACTTTAAACAACTCACGAGCCGTCAATCTGTGACGAAAAAAACAAACAACCCGAACGAGTGCGCGGAGGGGATTGCGATCTGCTGCATCTCATAGTTAGGAGGTCTGTGTCCCAGCAGTGGGACGGCTGCAGGATGATTGTGTATATTATGTGATAGGGTTAGGGTAGGGTATTATGTTTCTATCCATATAAACCAGAAACAACTCAAAACTCTTTGGCTGCTGCAAAGCTAATAACAAATCGGGCAAAGTAAGTGGTGCTCAAGCCAAGAATCGAACAAGTCCATTGCTTAGCAGCAGTGCTTGGTAAAAGTGGCCTACAATATAATTATACGGAGACTGATTTTAACCTTATGGAACTATAATAAAAGGATTAGTATTCCAGTGGCTGTATTTTTGAAAATAACTCACACCAATACGATGAAAAATACGGAATTGAATGCGCACAATGGTGCATATCATAATGATTTTGTATCAAAATTGGAGCAGGATTTCCAAAGTTACGATAGTGTGATGACGTCATGCGGCAATTTTGATGTCCGATTGCGGGCAATGCGGAGTGTTATTTGAAGTGATTGTGTTTAAATATTATTTTCACATTTTTCTTTTTCAGCTGGACCCAGAAAAGCCATCCTTTTTTCTATTTGTTATTTGAAATACTTGGTCGTGTCAGACGGCTACTTGTTCTTCGAGTCTGCTACCACTGGTGGTGGAATCCACTAAATAAGTGTCATCTGCCACAACAAATATATCAGTATGTTTTGCAGAGGAAAAAAACATTATTTTTATCGAGTTACTATTTTTAAGACATGCTGATAGCAAAAAAAAACATTGGTGTGACTTATTAAATAAAGAACATTTATAATCATGCAAGTACTTTTCCCTACTTCCAGTAGTATTATAGATACCGATTTATATCTCCTGCATTAACAATCAATGTCGAGGTTATTTATTGCTGTTATTTGCTAGACTAGCTTTTGCCCGGATCCTGTTGCTTATGCCAGCGAAATCGCCCGGGGACAAGAAAATAACGAATCTTACCCACCTGAGCAACACATACCGTTTGTTTCCTTTTGCCATTTAAAACAGCTCCACAAAAAGCACAATTTTAAACTATACCTCCGATGGCGGAATATGTGTCGAATTCAATCATAGGAGTATTCGTAAATGCGCTCCGTTCCTTATCAACCCAAGGAAGGTCGCCATGCCCTACGGCTATATCTTGAGATACATCCGATTCTTCAGATGATACCGACATTCTGTTCAAAGAATGTCAAAGTCTTCGCGCTCTTCTTCTGTCTCTTCATGCCATACTCCAGCAATTCTTTCTCTCTCACTTTGTAACTGATTATGAATATTTTGTTGTGTGCGTGTTCGGGACAATGTATGATAATCTCGAGCAGCAGTTAGTCGCGCATCACGTTTATCGCTCGTTTTAAAAGACCTGTTAGTAGATTTGCGAATACGCTATGAACTCAAGCGTGATTTTGTATCGGTAAACGTTTCTGATTCGCGAGACAATGCATGTCGCTCACGATCAGCGGACAGTCGCGCATCACGTTCTGCACTTGTCTCTAGAGACCTACAAGCAGATGCGTAGATACACTGAGAACTCAAGCGCAATTCTCTATCCGTGAACGTCTCCGACTCGCGAGACAATGCATGACGTTCACGATCAGCGGTCAGTCACGCATCGATTCTTCACTGGTCTGTAGAGACCTGGATGAAGATGCATAAATACGCTGAGAACTAAGGCGTGCTTCGTGATCCGAAGAGGTTTCCACGGAGGAAGTAACAGTCTGATGTTCTCGAACAGCATCAAGTCTCTCCTGATGCTCTTCGGTAGATTCTTGGGATCTTATGATCCTCAATCTTTTAGCTCCTTTGGAACATTGGGAAAGATTTAACTTATTTCTAGGAATGGTTATAGTTTTGTTGTGAAGATACCTGACCAATTAAAATCTAAGTGACTGCTCCCCTGCGTTACCGGGTGGGCTACCGAGTCACGAAGATAAATGGAAAAGGAAATGAAACACTCAAATAACATAAGCCCGAAGACGTATTTATTCGACAAAACAAAATAATAAATTTGAGTTTTGGCCAGTAGAGTCAATTTTTCAATGATACGAGTATACCCTCGTTATCGAAAATCAAACCTAAACCGTTACCACCTTTTTATAAGTCAACAGAGAGTGCTCATCAGAATGAACAACTTTTGCTAAATCATCATTCCTATATGTGTTATGGTGTAGCTGGGCTCTTTGAGTTCCACAACAGGTGTTCCAGATCTTCAAATTTGTTCTCTCAGCAGATAATGCTCATCACGTGAAACAATTTTTGCTTTGGTGGCATTTTTCTATCTCTTATAGTTTAGCTGGTCTGTTGCGGTTCTGCATCAGGTGTTCAAGTTTCCAAGATAAATTATATTAATTTATTTTTATTATTATATTATTACAATTATAGCCTCGTTACTCTAGGCAACATCCAGACTTAATATTTATACACCAAAAAATCAATCAAATCCGTCCAGTAGTTCCGAAGATTAGCGTGTACAAACAAACAGACAGACTTTTTTTGGATTCGTGCTCTATTACTGTTTCTAAACCCCCCTCAACTATTTTTTTTTAATATATTCAATGTACAGACACAGTTTTTTACTCTTTTATTATATGTATAGATAAAGATAACTGATAGTATCGTCTTATCATTAGCAATGCTGGTATAAAATAGTGGTTTCTGCAGAAGGCAGCTATATGAAGCAGTGAACTCAAAGGAGTCAGCTGAAGTTTTTGAGACTCAAGTCGTACTCAAATTCAATACAAGGTAAGTCTTACTTGGTTTGTTACAGTAAATGCAAAAAATGTTTCTATTAATTGGTTTTATTATTTAACTTGTAATGTCCCAATATTGGACAAGTCTTCCTTTTGTTTTCTCTTTTGGCCGTGCATATCCGGCTTGTTTATTTTTTTCTAAATAGAGATATAATTCCAAACGCTCGTTCGGAATTATATCTCAATTTTCGCAACTGCCATCACGAACTTTGGAACCTAACCCTGTTATCGAATCTAAAATGAAAAATGTCAAAATCGACTTGTAATTATAGATGAAGAGCCTAGTTCTCGTGGTCCTGCTAGCAGCGGCGGCGACAGCAGCAGTGGTCCACAAGGACTATGTGGACGCTCCCGAGATGATAGTGTCGCATGAGGACGTCGACGTGAGCGACTTGGGCGAGCTGCTGGCGCCGACTGCAGTCGCCTCTCGGAGCGACCTGAGCGAGGGCACCATCGACATCGCTAGGTCGTGGCTGCTCGCCAGGTGGGTACTACAACACTGACACAACATGTTGCGGGGCAACACGATATCCCGTACTATGACTGCTCGACTGATTTTCTGTTTACTGACTACCCGTAACATTATAATTTGGTGTGTTTTCAGATCCCAGCACATTAGGGGCGCCATTAACAACGTGGTGCATACTGTAGATGTCACTTTCCGCACTAACCGTCGGATAACTAGGATCGTGGTGAGGCACGTGGGGGCCAACCAGGGCGCCCGCGCGTCCATCAGGTCTGGAGGAGTTGGAAATAACTTCGTTACAGTCAGGCTTCAGTCAGCTAGAAGCCGCGGCTTCAACTACCAGATCGAAGTCTATGGAGCGTAAACTGCAAGAGGCAATTGACTCAAGGAGTTATTCGATGTACTATGTTTGTGTTATATTTGAAATCCTCTTTAATTATTAATAAATGTTTCTTTCTTTGACTTTTGTTCTATCAATCACATGCTTTCAGTTAAGATCGTAATATCGGTCATTGCCCTTTACCTAATATCTCTGCAAACGAACCAACACAAATGAACCAAGTATCGTTTTTCATTACAAGCAAGTTAAATTAAATTAAAATTCTTAATACCCCTGGCACGTAATGTACAAGTTAAATCACTATCACTACATATTATAAAACAAAGTTCCCCGCCGCGTCTGTCTATCCCTATGCATACTTAGATCTTGGTTTTTGATGCGGTTTTTTTAACGTTTGTTTTTTAACGATTTTTAATAGATAGAGTGATTCAAGAGGAAGGTTTAAGTATATAATTTATACGCGGGTGAAGATGCGGGCATCAGCTAATAGAAAATAATTCATGAATCGTTAAGACTTTGTTACCAGTTATTCCTCCACTTTCCTCATCTCATTTCATTAGTTAGCATTCCTTATTCCCCTTTTAATATAGTATTAATTATTGTACCAGTCAATCCCTTTTTAATATCCATATTGAGGAAATTGTGAAAAAATATGTAGGTTAGCCGCCATTTTGTGGCGGCGGCCATCTTGGACCAATTTTCATCAAACATAGCTAAGAACACTCCCGACTTATTCACCTTTCAAACAAAAATGTCAAAATCAAAATCGGTTCATCCGTTCGGGAGCTACGATACCACAGACACACATGTACACGCACACAGACCCGTAAAACTTATAACACCTCGTCGGTTCTGCGTCGGGGATAAAAATGTTGAAGAACACGGCTGATGACCATTCAAGACTTGAATATGCTTACTTTTGTTTTATTTGCCAAGACCCTGTGCAACCGTGAAGTTTGGGGTGCAAAATGAATGGATGGTGAATAAAATATTCATTTATCATTATAATTTTGGCGGATAAAACGATGAAGATATCGAAGGATTATTTGGTGTTAATTTAAAAAAACTGCCATTCACAACTGAACTTGCAAACAGGCTCAAATGGCAGTTCCATTAAGCGTCCAATCGAAGAGAGATATAAATGGAGATCGCGGTATCGTAGTCGAGTGTGCTACGCCGTAGCTCACCGTAGCACGCCGCGTAGCGCGTCGTGTTATGAGATGTGCTAGCTGGTCAGTTTTCGCTAGACTATAATTAAAAGGATTCTTTGTACATTTTCCTAGTTTCTTCTTTATTAGTGTTATCGCACGAGTAAGATATAAAAACATACCTCTGTAAACAAATCGGTGTAATTTGTCACTTCGTCGCTGATAATTGAAAATGTAGGTCAAATCAATGCGTCTGCTTTCTAATTTCACTATAAATACTGGTTCCTTTAGAATACAACTTAAACTCGCACTGTCCTCAAGGGAGTCACTTTAAAAGTATTGTGGATCAAGTCAAAGTAAACATTGGAAAGGTAAGTGTTTTCATTTTTTATTAAGATATTTAGATCTAGAAATGGACTATACTTGGCAATTCAGCCCAAACAGGGCTTTAAGTCAGAGGGCTATGAACGGCCTTAAAATTCTGACACTAGGTTGGTTAGGCTACTAACCACACGATAAAGAAAGACTATATATCATTATCGCATATATAAGCACCTATCAATACCGATTTACATTTTTTGGATTAACAATAAGAGTCGGGGATATTTATTATGCAATGCAGGTATAAATACTGCTTCCTTCAGAAGGCAGGTATAGTAGCAGTGAACTCGAAGGACTCAGCTGAAGTGTTTGAGAATCAAGTCGTATCGTCCCATTGACAAGGTAAGTCTCAGTCAGTTACATTAAATACAATCAATCGTTCACATTAATTGTTTTTATTCTTCAACTTGTTTTGTCCCAACACTGGGCTATTTTCGCTCTTTGCTTTCTCTTCTTCCTGTGCGTGACGATATCCGGCTTGTTTATTGTGTCAACATAAAGCTATCATTCGAAACGTACCGCAAAAGCAAACCATCGATATACTATAGAACCTGACACTGGCATCTAATGGGTAGGCTTTAGCCTGCCCATTTTCCATTTTTAATTTTAGATGTGAGGGTGATTAGATTGTGGGATGCAACATTTGTTGGTACTCTTACGCCTTCCCATCTTCCGAGTTCATCGTGCTGTGCAGGGGCTGCCGCTGCGGTTGCGGAGACTGTCAAGCGGCGTAAATATAGTAACCTTATTGGTAACTGTATTTTCGAGCCGTTAGGGGTTGAAACTCTAGAGAGTCCGAGTGATCATAGCCTTTTAAAGGAATTTTCAAAACACTTGGTTAACACTTCTCGTGACCCTAGGGCTGGCTTTTACATTGGCCGAAGGCTTAGCATTGCCCTACAGTGTGGCAACGCTTCTCTCTTGAGGACATTAACAGTTGACAGCGTTGAGGAGGAAGTTTTTGATGCTATTTTTCAAGTTATTAGTTTTAGTTGGTAATAATGGTTTATTTTAATAGTTTTGCATATGAAAAATATCAAAATCGACTTGTAATTACAGATGAATAGCCTAATCCTCGTGGTCCTGGTAGCAGCGGCGGCGACAGCAGCGGTGGTCAGCAATGACTATGTTGATCCCGAGATGGTAGTGACACATGAGGACGTTGACGTGAGTGACGTGGGCGAGCTCCTGGCGCCGACTGCAGTCGCCTCTCGGCGCAACCTGAGCGTGGGCACCATTGGCAATAGCAGGCTGCTCTCTAGGTACTACAACACAACATGTAACAGGGCAACACATACCCCGTACTAAGACTGCTTGTCTGTTTTTATGTTTTCTGAATACCCGTAACACTACAATTTGGTGTGTTTTCAGAACCGTGCACAGCAGGAACGCCGTTAACAACGTGGTGCACACTGTAGATGTCACTTTCCGCACTAACCGTCGGATAACTGCGATCCGGGTGTGGGACGTGTCACAACAGGGCTCCACCTCGTCCATCAGGGCTGGAGTAGTTGGAGGTAACTTCGTCACAATCAGGCTTCAATCAGCTAGAAGCCGCGGCTTCAGGTACCAGATAGAAATCTATGGAATACTAGCTTCTGCCAGCGGCTTCGCCCGCGTGAAGTTTCAAAATTGGGGTTGAGTGAGAATATTATAAACGTAAGAGTAAACAAATATAATAATAACAAATCTCCGAACTGCTAAGCTATCGGGAGTTACACGTGTTATTGTGAGTCAACTATAAAAGATAGACATATGCTGTCTTGGGATATTTTTTATATAATTTTATGTGGAATATTTCCGTTTTACATGATTTCTATGTAGCTTTAACCATTAAGGCTGCACACGCGACGGAAGCTAAAAAAACCAAGTAACTTCTCCCGTTTTCCCAACATTTCCTTTCACTGCTCTGCTCCTATTAATGGTAGCGTGATGAAAAGTATACTATTACCTGCTCAGGAGTATGTAGAATAATTGTACCAAGTTTCGTTAAAATCCGTCGAGTAGTTTTTTTTTCTATAAATAACATACAGACAGACAGACAGACAGACAGACAGAAAGACAGACAGACAGACAAAAATTTTACTGATTGCATTTTTGGCATCAGTATCGATCACTAATCACCCCCCGATAGTTATTTTGTAAATATATTTCATGTACAGAATTGACCTCTCTACAGATTTATTATAAGTATAGATAGAAGATAGATAAACTGCAAGAGGCACTTGACTCAAGGAGTCATTCGATGTACTGTTCGTGTTATTGTTATATTTAAATCCTCTTTTTATTAATAAATGTTTTTTAACCGACTTCTAAAAACGGAGGAGGTTCTCAACTCGGATGTTAAATTTTTTTGTTTATGTGTGTTCGCGCTTAAGTTTGTCGCTTCGAACCGATTAGATTTTTTTTTTGTTGGAAAGGGTATATTTTCCAAATGGTCCCACAGCCACCAAATCGGGATCTGATGATGGGATCTTGGCGAAATTGAGGGAACTCTTCAAATTTTATAGGATAACGTACATTGATTTTGATATTTTTTGCAACAAATGAAGCATTTGCGTTCGATAAGAACCATTCTACTATCAGATCTGACGATGAAGCTAATAGTCACGGAACTCCATAATGAGACATTGTATAGAAGTCGTGTTTGGGCTTGTTGTAATTGTAACGGTATGCACTTTCCATGTGTACCAAGCACATGTGAACCACTAAAAAGTGAAAAATAAAAACAATTTTGCAAAAAATAAAACCGATTTACAAAAAAATAAAAGTTATTAATAACTTTAGCTTATGAAGTGGGTGATCTTTATTTGATTGATTTTTTTTTGTCACCTACTTCAGAAGCTAAAGTTATTGATAACTTTTATTTTTTTATTTTTTTTTGAAGTCGGTTTTATTTTTTCCAAAAAAGTTTTTCTTTTTACTTTTGTTTTATCAATCACAAAACACGTCATGTGGCTCTACTATACTCGCAGCCAGTTAAGATCGTAATAAAGGTCATTGCCCTTTACCTAATATCTCTGCATACGAACCAAACCAAATGAACCAAGTATCGTTGGTCAAAAAACAAAAAAAAACGTTGAAGATCACGGCAGATGACCATTCAAGATTTGAACAGGCTTGTGAGGTATGCAGTCTCAGGAAATACCGTCCAGCAACCAACGCAGCGTGGGGATAGCGTCTCAGTGGACAAAGGCCTTACCCCGCCATTACTAGCCACAAGTCTATAGTATTGAATACTAATGACCGTAGGGAGGTATGGCAGAACAAGGATCTTCACGGACGCTTTTACTGGGACCTACACGGGCCCGATGTAGACTTCTAAGAGTCCATATCCTGGGTGCGCCTTGGTGATCTCTTGGGGGCAAGTTTAAACATGTAAAAGTTGAGGAAATACATTTACAAGCAAATAATTTTGATTAATATCCGAAATGTTATCAATGGAGGACAAAAACGAAGAAGATATCGAAAACCTGTTGGTCAAATTTCTAATTCCAACAATAACAAATGAAATACCAAAATCCGTTAAAGACGAAATAAACGCGAAAAACTTTAAACAAAAATATAAAAATTACTTTTACAACTGCTTAAACCATGGAAAAAATCCGACAAAACACTAAAAAAAGAAAAACGAAGCAACCTGTATAATACGTTGACTAGAACCGGCTCTAATGAGCGCCCAATAGTAAATAGCAAGTAACTCAGATGTAGTTCGTGACACTTACTGATGGATGTTTACGGCTATAATATTTTTTCTTGTACGAGTACCTACATTTTGTTATTTTTTGTTTTGTTTTTTACTTATGTATGTTAGTTATAGTTTAATATCGATTAAGCAGTGATGTTTTTAGCGAATGTGAGTACCAATACAAACCATGTCTGGTTTAATGGTACAAAATTAAAATTACCTGTATAAAAAAATATATATTAATAAATATATAAAAAAAAAAAAAAATGATAGTTAAAAAAAACTACAATTTACAACTGAACGTACAAATCTCAAAGCTCAAATGGCAGTTCCATAAAGCGTCCAATCGAAGAGATATAAATGGGGATCGCGGTATCGTAGTCGAGTGTGCTACGCCGTAGCTCACCGTAGCACGCCGCGTAGCGCGTCGTTTATGAGATGTGCTAGCTGGTCGGTTTTCTCAAGACTATAATTAGAAGGATTGTTTGTACATTTTCCTTGTTTTTCTTTATTAATCTTATCGCGCGAGTAAGATCTCTGTAAATAAATCGGTGTAATTAGTCACTTGTCACTGATTAATTAATAATGTGTGTCCAACGTAATCTTATCAATTCGTCTGCTTTCTATTTTCACTATAAATACTGGTGTCTTCAGAATATAACTTATACTCATACTGTCCTCAAAGGAATTCACTCAACAGTTTTGTGGATCAAGTTAAAGTAAACATTGCAAAGGTAAGTTCTTTAATTATTTTCCTTTATTCAAATTTTAACAAACTTTTTACATTTTTAAATAAGAACATAAAAATATAAAAAAAAACATTTAAAAATATAAAAAGATGTGGCCCACCGGTTTTGGAAACAGGGTCTAGCGGTCAGGGCTTCAGAGAGAGGAACCTCCTAACAATATGACCCGTGTCCAGGAGTGACGCTTTCTGAGTCAAGCACTTGATCCAGCTGCCTAACGAGATCCTTCTCAGGTATTGGTCGAGGCTCTTGGCAATTAAGCCATGGGCTGATACGACTATCGGCACAATTATCGCTGAGTCCACTTCCCACATGTCGACAACGTCGCGAGCCAAGTCAAGATACTTGATTTGTTTATCTTTCTCGGCTTTCACGTGGTTCTCATCACGCGGGATATTATCAACAATCCCCGCCAGTTATATGTCAACAATCATTGCGCGCCGCTGCTCTGATCGATCCCTCACCACTATATCAGGCCTATTGGCTATAACAGTCCTGTCAGTAATATTAATTATTTATAACTAACATATTTTGATCTTGACATGGACTATACTTTGCAATTCATCCCAAACAAAGTCGATAAAAAGAAAAATGAGTAATTTAATCAGTGCAAAGATTTAGACACTGTTATTATGCTAAGTTATTTAAAGCTGTTGTAAGTTTTCATTCGGAAGTTATTCCTTGGATAAAGTTTAGGTATTTGATATTGCCTCTAACAAAAGTGATGTTATAATTCCAGATGAAGAGCGTACTCCTCGTGGTGTTGTTAGCAGCGGCAGCAACAGCTGCAGTAGTCAGCAATGAAGTGCCTGACGCTGTGAAGTTGCTTGACGTGGCTGATGGTGACGATGTGCCTGACGGGGACTTAATCGAGATGCCAAACGTGGTTGTGACTGATATGAATGAGTTGGCTGACGAGGCTGACTTGACTAACGTGGCTGAAGAGACTCCGGTAGCCTCTCGACGTAACCTGAGCCAAGGAACCATCGGTCCTGATGATTGGCGGGTGTACAAGTAAGTTTCCACAGAATATAAGCTAATGAACAAAACTCTCCATTGTAGGAGAATATGGTCATCATCTGAGGTAAGTTTGATTTAGCAAGAAGTTGTCTTGTATAAAATAGACTTCGGACAGCTTATAGTTTAGCTATAACTAGTAGTGCTCCTCGGATTCGGATGCTTCATTTCGCTACACTTTCCTGACCATCTGCATATGTTGTGTTTTCAGTTTCAAGCACAGGGTGAACGCCGTCGAGGGTGTGGTAACAAGAGATATAACAATCCCCACAAACCGCCCGATAACTGCGATCCGGGTGACCCGCATTGGGGCCTCGCAGAACGCAACCCCGTCCGTTGTGAGAGGGGGAATTGGATACTGGTCTGTCACAATCAGGATACGATCAGCTCCGTACCACGGATTTCACTATGGAATTGAAATCTATGGCCGATAATGTGCTCGGGTCGTATTAGGCGGATTTGGTTAAGAAATTAGATACTTTTGGTATTGTAGTTAATTTTACAGGAACTAGATGTACGATATACTTTATTATGTTTCATAAATAAATACATTTCAACCTATGGTTCTGGTTTTATTAATTGTTACATTAATTTAAAAATTACATTTGCATGTAGAAAGAAAACAAAACACTGACACACAATGCTTGTTACATCGTGTTTTAGGTTATCGTTACCAAATTGTAAAAATTAACGATATAGAAAAACTTAAAATGTCACTTACGGGAGATCTTCCCTGACTATTGTTTATTTTGAGCTCTCGTTATTTCAACGCTGTTGCAAGCGCCATGATCGCGGGTTAACTGGAGAATGCGGGTGGATAGATAAAATTGTTAAGAGCAGACAAATCTGTCTACACTCTTTTTATTTTAGTTGTCAAGTACGTGGAATCCAGTTATCACTATATATCATCAGCGAGAATCATAACAGCAGTATTAGCCAAGTGGCGTTACCGTTGGACAGGCAAGTCCAAAGTCTCGCGTTCGAACCCAAGCCACGCACTTTTGATTTTTCGACTGTGCGTATTGTATAATTATCACTTGCTTCAGTAAAGGAAAACGTCGTGAGGAAACCAGCATGCCTGAGAGATATTTCTCAACGCCATTTTAAGCAAAGTCAGAGGGCCATGCACGGCCTTAAAATTCTGACACTAGGTTGGTTAGGCTACTAACCACACGATAAAGAAAGACTTTATATCATTATCGCATGGATAAGCACCTATCAATACCGATTTACATTTTTTGGATTAACAATCAGAGTCGGGGATATTTATTGCTGTTATTTACTAGATAACTGATAGTATCCTCTTATCATTATGCAATGCAGGTATAAATACTGCTTCCTACAGAAGGCAGGTATAGTAGCAGTGAACTCGAAGGAGAGCTGAAGTGTTTGAGAATCAAGTCGTATCGTCCCATTGACAAGGTAAGTTTCAGTCAGTTACATTAAATACAATCAATCGTTCACATTAATTGTTTTTATTCTTCAACTTGTTTTGTGCCAACACTGGGCTATTTTCGCTCCTTGCTTTCTCTTCTTCCTGTGCGTGACGATATCCGGATTGTTTATTGTGTCAAACTAAAGCTATCATTCGAAACGTGCCGCAAAAGCAAACCAGCGATAGACTATAGAACCTAACACTGGCATCTAATCGGTAGGCTTTTAGCCTAACCATCTTCCATTTTTCATTTTAGCTGTGAGGGAGAGTAGTGTGGAAGCAAAATGTGTCGATACTCTCCTGTCTCCCCATCTTCCTAGTTCATCGTGCTGTGCAGGGGTTGCCGCTGCGGTTGCGGAGAACCTCAAGCAGCGTAAATATAGTAACCTTATTGGTAACTATATTTTCGAGCCGTTAGGGGTTGAAAGTCGAGACTCCGAGTGGAACTTGAGAGTCCGAGTGCTCACAGCCTTTTCAAGAAATTTTCCAAACACTTAGTTGACACTTCCAGTGACCCTAGGGCTGGCTTTTACCGTGGCCGAAGGCTTAGCATTGCCATACAGCGTGGTAACGCTGCCAGTCTCTTGCGTTACCAGTTGACAGTGTTTGTTTTAATAGTTATGCATATAAAAAATATCATAATCGACTTGTTGACTTTGCATCAAAATTGACTTTACAGATGAAGAGCCTAGTCCTCGTGGTCCTGCTAGCAGCGGCGGCGACAGCAGCAGTGGTCAGTAATGACTATGTCGATCCTGAGATGGTAGTGACGCATGAGGACGTCGACGTGAGTGACGTGGGCGAGCTGCTGGCGCCGACTGCAGTCGCCTCTCGGCGCAACCTGAGCGTGGGCACCATCGGCCAAAGCAGGCTGCTCGCTAGGTACTACAACATGTTACATGGCAACACGATACCCCGTACTAAGACTGCTTGTCTGATTTTCTGTTTTCTGACTACCCTGTAACACTACAATTTGATGTGTTTTCAGTACCACGCTCTTCAGGCCTGCCATGAGCGGCAGGACACATGTTGTAGATCTCAATTTCCGCACTAACCGTCCGATAACTGCGATCCGGGTGAGGCACGACGGGACCGTACAGGGCGCTACCACGTCCATTGTGGCTGGAGGAATTGGAAGTAACTTCGTCATAATCAGGTTTCGATCTGCTTTTGGCCGCGGCTTTAGATACTTTATCGATGTATATGGACGACGATAAAATGCAAGACGCAATTGACTAAAGGAGTCATTCGATGTTCGCGCTATTTTCTTCTTTTTTAATAAATGTTTTTATTTTTATTTTCTTTTGTTTTATCAGCACGTCACGTGGGTTTACTATTATCAGCAACTGGTAATACTGCCAGTGTGGTAAGAGTTATGACGCCCCGAATGGCGTAGCGGTAGTGAGGCTGCCTTACGTGCTTAGGGTCCTTGGTTCGAATCCCGGTAGGAGTAAATGTTTGTGTGATGAGCATGTAAATTTGTTTCCGAGTCAATACCTTATACCTATACCGTACCTATACCTTATATACTTTTTGTTTGAATATATTTACAAACAAAAAGTATATATGTAGTATATCAACTCTCTGGTATCCACTACACAAGCCTTGCTCAGTGTGGCACTAGATGGCGCTGTGTGTAATTTCCCGGGATATTTATTATTTACTTATTTATTAGTTCTAGTCATATCTCAAGTCCAGGACACATCGACACGACGAATAACGATAATAGATTATTAGGGATAAAAGTAAAAGCAAATCGAGTTGTAATTAAAAGAAGTTGAGATGATATTACGAGTATGTAGATGTTAAGAAAGTTAAAATGGAACAACAATATACATTCCTCTCTTAGCTGACGAAAAAAAACCCAATGAATATTCCTGTAGCGCACCAACCCAACCTCCTTAGGCCAGGTTCCCAACCTTTCTTAGGCCAGGGACCACTTTGGTATGTTCATTGTTAACAGGAACATATGGTCCTAGATAAACATGGACACCAACAGGATTATAACTAGAGGAGTGAATCTTTAACTCAAACTATACAAAAATTTGACAAAAGCGATCGAATTGAGCTCGAAAAATTTAGCAATCATTTAGTAATTTTGCCTCTGATAGGTTGGGTTGAGCTTGCATCTTCTGTGTTAAAAAGTACGAGTACGAATAACATTTTAATCTTTCGCGGACCGGAGTCGAGGCACCTGCGGACCACCAGTGGTCCGCGGACCACAGGTTGGGAACCAGTGCTGTAGCGCAACAGGATTTTGGTGCAGTCATGCATGTGATGCGAGGGGAGATCATGGAATCCGTGGGAAATTACCTCTCGCATACCATACATCTAAACGGAAACAACGGTTGATTCCTGCCGGTTTTGGTGCATTTTTTTGGCATACTCAAATGGACTAAGATGATCACGATATTGATATACTTACATCTTTCCCGAATAGAAAGGCCCGCGTACGGATGCGTTACCCACGGTCATCAGTGTTGACACTGTGTCCTATGGAAGAGGGGATCGTGGCTTTTTAATTGCTAAGACCCTGTGCAACAATATCAATAATTTTTATTATCAGGCATCTTAAGGCCCATAGATAAAATACACAAAATAAACAACATAAAAATAAACTAACACATATGAAATCTAACTTATAAGCTATGAACTATCTCCCACGAAGTGGCGGCGTCGTGTTACGCTGTGCGGTGTCATGTAGCCTGCCGCGAAAACGTCGGTAGACAACCAAAACTCTTCCTTGAAAAACATGTCGAGATATTGTGTCGGAACTCGCACCACAAACGACTTGAAGTTGGTGTTGTGACGCGGCTCTAATCTCTCGACCCTCAAGGTCCAGCTAGTCTTCACCTTCATGTACTCAACGATCTCCTCAACCTTCGTGGAGTGATGCAGTCGGGACACATACAGCAACGTCGTTGGTGTCGCTGGACGCAGCAGCATATTTGGTCCTGACAGTCCAGTACCGCATTGATTGCGACAAGTAGGCTTCTTCCTCTTCTTCTGAACTAAGGTGAAGCCGTCCTTATCACAGTCCTGCTTTGCTGGACAGCGCTGTACCGGATCCCTCGCAAGGTTTTCACAGCGACGGTTCTGCTTTCCCCCTTTCAGCTGCTTAGGTTGAATTACAGCTGATTTATTTGAGGCAGCAATTGCGGCGTAAGCTTGTTTGGGGGACAACGTAGCTACGCGTGTCGTATTCTCTGCCGGAGCAGAGGGGCGGGGGGCGGCGGGGCACGGTGCATCGCCCTCGCTGTTAACAGGTGACGACGAATCCAATTTCGCCGACGCAAAACTGCTGTCCGAAGCATTTTCTGCACCACGACGCGTGTTTATGTTGGCATCGTCATTTGTCCTACTTTCCGAAACCGCACTGCGTAGCAACACTATGTCGGCACGTAGTTCATGGATGGTATTCTCAGACTTCTCCAACTTACACTGCACCTCGGCCAGGCTTGACTTCATCGATGTAATGTCCTTTAACAGCCTGGTGACGTCTACCTGATCGAAAGTGACGGGAGGTAACTTATGTAGCTCCTTCGCCACGAAAGTTGGCACGTCGTCAGGGTCGGTCACCTTTAGGAAGGTGATGATGTCTTGGACGCTTTTCTCAGTACCATCTCTCCTCCGAGATGGCATTTGATCAAGCTTCCCAGCCGACTGGAAGAGTAGCTTCTTGCCCGCGCTGACGTCGTCTTCTTTGAAGCTCGACTTGCAGATCTGCATGATGCTCACCTCGTCCATAGTATCGATAGCATTCTGTATGAATGCTAACAGTTCGTTTACAATAAGTTTTTGCGAACTCATTGCGAAATAACAGGCAGCAGCTAATGCCGCACACCGAGCGTACAACTATGAAAACACGTCCGTATTCGAAAACGCATCGCACTGCACTGCAACTGTGGGGTAAGCAGTCTCAGGGAATAGCCTAGCCAACGCAGCGTGGGGTTTCCCCGAGATTTGGTCTCAGCGGACTAAAGCCTTACCCCGCCAATATTAGACGCAAGTCTATAGTTTCGAACATTAATGACTTCTGGCATCGCACCCCTGCCATACCTCCCTATGGCAGGGGTGCGATGCCAGAAGTCCTCCACGTGTGCCCGGCAGCTGTTGGTTCCTCTCGATACGTCTGGAGGACACAGCAGCCGCTGGGCCGGTGCACCCCGGGCGCGGCAGTGTCCTTCCTTTATTTTCCTACACTCTAACTGACGGAATAAATGGATTTGCAATTTTTTGACACTGTCATCATGCCTGTAATTCATTAACTGTCAGCGAAGTAGACACAATAGTTAAACAATGGCGTCAAATCGAAACGGTTAGGCTTGACAGATCATGGGATAAGCAGTAGGTTGTAATGTATTTATTTATGAAACATACACTAAATTAAACTGATATAGACTTGAACTCTATAGTGAAATCCGCGGCTTGGAGCTGATTGTATCCTGATTGTGACAAAGGAGTTGTTAACTCCTCCACTCACGATGGATGGGGTTGCGTTCTGTGAGGCTCCAATGCGGGTCACCCGGATGGCAGTTATCCGGCGGTTCATGCTGATTTGTATATTTCGAACCACCGTGTGACCCACGACGAGGTGCACAATATGATCATTACTGGAAACAACAAATGCAGATAGTCAGAAAAGTATAACAAAATGAAGCATCTAAATCTGAGGAGCACCACTCATCATCATCGTCATCAGAATATTAATGTTCCCACTGCTACTGCAGCTGGGACACTGGGTTCTTCTCTATGAGAGGGAATGGGCTATTATAATTGATTTTTTTTAAATTTAATTTATATGTGTTTATTTTAATTTTATTTAATTTCATTTATTGTAATTTCATTAAATTTTAGTTAATTTTATTTATTTAATTTTAACTTTATCTTGATTCCAATTTTTGTTTTGTTTTGGTTTTTATACAGATTTAATTGTCATTTATCATTTTGTTGACAGACTACAGACTACAGAAAACCATAGCTGAGTGTGAGTACATTACATTATGTACTCATCTGATTCTCAATAGACACTCAACGACAAATAAGTAGTGCATGATGTGCTTACCTGTAAGAGGTTGATACACTTGTCTGTGATTCTATATAACATATCTTGTATCTTTGAAGCAGTGTATTCAATTGTTGGTGAGCCAAATAAAAAATAAATAAATAAATAATACACCACGCGGCTCTAGTGCAGATTGGTATTATGTCATATGTCTTCTGATTTTTTACTTCTTGGTATTGCCGGTTTCCTCACGATATTTTCCTACCGTTTTGACAGCAGGAGCACCAAGCTTAACTGTAACGCAAAGCCCGAGGTCTATTTTATACAACTTAACTTGTAATTTGAAAAACAGCTGGTGTCCGCAACTCCACGTCAAAGCGCGTAACTTCTTGCTAAATCGACTTTACCTCAGGTAATGACCATATTCTCTAACATTGGAGGCTGTTTTGTTAATAAGCTTATGTTTCGTCTGTGGATACTTACTCATACCCCAGCACATCTGAAGAACCAATAGATCCATGGCTCAGGTTACGTCGAGAAGCTACCGCAGTTTCTTCAGTCATGTCGGTCAAGTCAGCCGCTTCAGCCAGCTCATTCACGTCAGTCACAACCACCTCTGGCATCTCGATAAAGTTCTCGTCAGCTACTTTGTCTCCGTCAATTACTTCAGGCAGTTCCGCCACGTCAGGCACTTCATTGCTGACTAGTGCAGCTGTTGCTACCGCTGCTAACAACACCACGAGGAGTACGCTCTTCATCTAGAATTTTAACATCACTTCTGTTACATGCAACATCAAATACCTGAACATTATCTAGAAATAATTTCGGCATGAAAAGTTTTACCAGCTTTAAATTTCAAAAGTTTTAATATTAATTTTATCAACTACGTTAATTATCAATTGTAATATCTAGTCGAATTGTAGACCAAAATAAATAATAAATGAAAGAACTTACCTTTCCAATGTTAACTTTGACTGGATCCACAAAACTCAAAAGTGGACTCCTTTGAAGACAATGTAAGTATACGTTGTACTCTGAAGAAGCCTGCATTTATAGTGAATTTAGTAAGCTACGCATTGATAAGATTTCATTTAACCTACATTTTGAATTAATCGACTAAACAACAAGTTAGATTTAATTTTACAGATACTGTTTGTTTTAGAATAGCGGTGGCCCAGTGGTGACATCAACGGCCACGTGACTTACGAACTGTAAGTCGTGGGTTCGAACCCTGGCATGCGCATTACTTTGTGTAATTTATTTCATCACCACTGCTCTCAAAAAACGGTAAAGGAAAACATTGAAAAATAACAAACTGGCATGTCCTAGAACCCAAAATTCGAAGATGTGACCTCTACCAATCGGCCCGCGTGGTGGTTATTATTATTTATATTTATTCCTGACTTGTGCGATAGCATAAATAACAATACCACCGCCGGACATCTCATAACATGACGCGCTACGCGGCGTGCTACGGTGAGCTACGGCGTAGCATACTCGACTACGGTACCGCGATCTCCATTGATATCCCTTCGGTTGGACCAAAAAATACCACGATTGGCCCGTTGATGCTTTTTTGCGATCTTTCAATTGTTTGAAAGGTATAATGTGGTGAACAGATGTCACTTAGAAAGAAATAAAAAGTATGACGTTTCATAATTCTTTAAAACTATTAATTTTGACCTGTCAGCCGGTTTTCGTCCCTAATGCGTTAACTCATTAAATATATAATTTGACGACCCGTATGGCGTAGTAGTAGTGACGGTGCCTTACGTTCTTAGGGGCCTTGGTTCAAATCCCGGTAGGAGCAAATGTTTGTGTGATGAGCCTGGACATTTGTTTCCGAGTCATGGATGTTTATATGTATAATTAGTATGTTTGTTGTATTTACAAACAAACAAGTATATATGTAGTTTATCAACTATCTGGTGTCCACGACACAAGCCTCTTTGTATAGTGTAGCACTAGATGGCGCCGAGTGTAATGTCTAGCGATATTTATTTATTTATTATTAGTTAAAAATGTATTAGCAAATCTAGTTGTAATTCAAAGTAGATGAGATCGTTTATGAGTAGATGTAAAGAGAGTTAAAATGGAACAATAATAGACTTTTCTCACTTAGCTGTGTCTGACAAAAAATTCCCAATGATATTTCAGAATTTTAGCTACAGTCAGAGAGATGATGGAATCTGTGGGAACTTAACTCTTGCATAGCATAAAAGCGAAAGGAAAACAACGGTCAACGAATCATGCCGGTTTTGATGCATTCTTTCGGCATACTCAAATAGACTAAGATGGAACTTGATATACATATGTCACCGTAAAATTGTAAACACGTTATATTACAATATAACGTGTTTCTCTCGAGTGATATTGTAAACTCTCGAATTATTGTCAACTGAACATACGGAAACTAAGTATGTCTGCCCCCATAATCGGAGCTTGGGGCACCCCCTCGTTAGGTTAGTTAGGTTCCTTTAAGCCCTGCACTCGGAAATAAGGGGCCCCGCGAAGCGGGGCTCCGGCGACTACGCTTTTTAGGGGAATATAAAGTGTTTTAAGGTTAGGTTATATTAATCGATATTTCTCAGGAATGGTGCAGTATCTTTTCATGACAGTGGTACCAATGGGCAAGGGGGACCCCTCCTTTTCTCTTCACCGCGTGAGTTGACTACCATCGCATACAATTCACGAAAAATAATGTGTTTTATTGTAAGCAGTATGTTCATTTGACAATAATTCGAGAGTTTACAATATCGCTAGAGAGATTACAATATAATGTGTTTGACAATTTTACGATGACACGTACATATTATATCCTGGATAGAAAGGTCCGCGTAAGGATGAATTAAACACGGTCGTCAGTGATGACACTGTCAATGTATGTGGGGATCGCGGCATCGTAGTAGAGTGTGCTACGCCGTAGCTCACCGTAGCACGTCGCGTAGCGCGTTGTGTTATTAGATGTGTGCTAGCTGGTCGGCCTTGCTCTAGACAATAATTAAAAGGATTTTTTAACACAGGGTGTAAACAACCTCATCACAAAGCCGTTAACCAAGCATTCTGTACATCAAACTAAGTAACTTTACGCAAAAATTATTGCTGGCAAACAACTTTTTTTTTGAGGTTATAAATCATGTTTTGTGGTAGAACTCTATGTAACGCACTTAAAACATTGTGTTGATGGATGTATTGAATAGTACGGGGGTCGTGGAGGTGTTAAAAGTTAAAATCTTACAAAAAAAACTTGTATTTAAAAAAAAGCTTGTATTTAAAAAAAAACTTGTCAAAAAGTTGTAACTTTGACCCCCCATATCTCCGTAACTAGAAGGTTCCCAGGTATGGTGTAGAACAAAAAAATAATTGCAATGACGGGGAGAACAAGTGCATTTCGGCTTCGTGAAGAGGTGTTTTACACCCTATATATAATTAAATCTGTGCTATCTAAATTGTTATTTATGTCCACATGGTCACTGATTAATTGAAAATGTAGGTCAGATGTAATCTTATCATTGCGTTTGCTTTCTAGTTTCACTATAAATATTGGTTCCTTCAGAATACAGTTTATACTCACACTGTCTTCAAAGGAGTTCACTTTAGAGTTTTGTGGATCCAGTCAAAGTTAACATTGGAAAGGTAAGTTCTATCATTGGTTATTTATTTCAGTATATAAAACCGACTTCAAAAAAAAAACAAAAAAGTGAAAAATAACTTAAGCTTCTGAAGTTGGTGACCTTTGTTTCATTGCTTTAGTTTTTTTGTCACCGACTTCAGAAGCTTAAGTTATTTTTCACTTTTTGTTTTTTTTTTGAAGTCGGTTTTATTTTTTGCAAAAAAGTTTTTATTTTTCACTTTTTAGTGGTTCACATGTGCTTGATATACATGGAAAGTGCACACCGTTACAATTACAACAAGCCCAAACACGACTATGGTACATTGTTTCATTATGGAGTTCCGTGACTCTTGGCTTCATCATCAGATCTGATGGTAGAATGGTTCTTATCAAATGTAAATGCTTCACTTGTTGTAGAAAATACCAAAATCGCAACACGTTTTCATATAAAATTTGCAGAGTTCCCTCGATTTCGCCAAGATTCCATCATCAGATCCCGATTTGGTGGCTATGGGACCATTTGGAAAGAATACCCTTTCCAACAAAAAAAGAATTTTTCAAATCGGTTGGCAAGCGACGGAGTTATGCCCGAACAAACATAAAAAAAAAAAAAAAAAAAAAAAAAAATAGAAACATCCGAATTGAGAACCTCCTCCTTTTTTAGAAGTCGGTTAAAAATTGGGATAGATTTTACAATTGATCCTTAACATAGTCGATTAAAACAGATTTATTTTGAGTTGCTGTGGTATAATTATGCTAACATAGCCGGTGTAACTCTTCATGCGGAAATTATTTCTTGAATAATGTTCAGGTATTTAGTATGGCATCTAACAAAAGTGATGTTATAATTCCAGATGAAGAGTGCACTTCTCGTGGTGTTATTAGCAGCGGCAGCAACAGCTGCAGTAGTCAGCAATGAAGTGCCTGACGTGGCGGAACTGCCTGACGTGATTGGCGGAGACGAAGTGGATGGCAGGAACTTAATCGAGATATCAGAGGTGGTAGTGACTGATGTTAATGAGCTGGCTGACGTGGCTGAATTGACTGGCATGCCTGAAGAGACTGCGGTAGCCTCCCGACGTAATCTGAGCCAAGGAACCATCAGTCATATAGATGTGCTGGCGTACAAGTAAGTGTCTACAGACAGAACATAAGCTAGTTAACAAAACAGTCTCCATTGTAAAAGAATATGGTCTTTATCTGGGGTAAGATAAGGTGGATTTAGCTAGAAGTTTAGTGATGTGAAATAGGTCTCAGGCAGCTTAAGTTTAGCCATAGCTAGTGGTGCGCCTCGAATTTGGATGCTTTATTTTGGTACACTTTCCTGACTATCTGCATTTGTTGTGTTTTTAGTCAAGAGCACAGGATGAACGCCGTCCCAGGTCATACGATAACACGAGATATAACAGTCCGTACGAACCGTCGGGTAACTGCGATTCGGGTGGACCGCGTTGGAGCCTCACAGAACGCAACCCCATCCGTCGTGAGCGGAGGAATTGGAGCATCCTTTGTCACAATTAGGATACAATCAGCTCCAAGCCGCGGATTTCACTATCGAGTTCAAGTGTATGTCACTTTAATTTAGTGTGTGTTTCATAAATAAATATATTTCAACCGATGGGGCTGCTTTTATTAATTGTAATATCATTTAACTTTAAAATTAATTTTCAGTTAAAACTACACATGAGCGTGCATGTGGAAAGTTATTGGTGATGCCATCTTGCCGATTTTGGCCACAAGGCCTGCATTCAATAGCTTTCTAAGGCGTTTTTCGAGGGCTATATCGGTATTAATATAAGTTTGTGAGTATGTAAATACAGGGTGCAAACCACCTCATCACAAAGCCGTTAACCAAGCATTCTGTACGTGAATCATGTTTTGTGCTAGAACTCAATGTAACGCACTTAAAACATTGTGCTGATGGATGGATTGAATAATACAGGGGTCGTGGAGGTGTTAAAAGTCAAAAACTTACAAAAAAAACTTGTCAAAAAGTTGTAACTTTGACCCCCTATATGTCCGTAACTTGAAGGTATGGTGTTGAATAAAAAAATGATCACAATGATGGGGAGAACAAGGGCCTTTCGGCTTCGTGAAGAGGTGTTTTACACCCTTTAGATTCTATGTTAATTACTGTTGGGATTATGTGTGTCTTGATGTGTGCGGGGCGCAGCGGGTCTTTTCAATGAAGATCTTTATTGTTTTTACTGTGACTCGATTTAATAGTACTTATATCAAATTACAAAAAAATATTATTTAAACGTATAAGGACGGCGCGAACGCGCGGCCGCCCAGAGACCTCTTGAGAACAAGTGTGTTTTTCGGAAACGACGATGCCATGAGGGGTCGGGGGGGGCGCGCTCATTCAGTGTGGAGCGCGCGACAGATGAGTTGTCCAGAGTTGTCCGCTGCGGCGCACAGATGACGCCAGCAGTCATTTCTGAACATACCGGCAGCCTTGGAAGAACTATTCCAACACGAAGAACAGGATCATGATGTAGGGAGCGGGCAGATTTTTGAGAAGGCCCGCCGTATAGTCCCGTTGCAGTACGGATGTCAGCGACGCGAGAAATTCCGTCGTTCCCAGGGAACACTTGCATAACTCGCCCCAATTTCCACTTGAAAGGCGGAAGCCTATCCTCTTTGATAAGGACGAGGCTGTCTTGAGCGATGTCTTCATTGTCGGCCCTCCATTTCACACGTTGCTGGAGTTCGGACACGTACTCCTTGGACCAGCGTTGCCAAAAGTGTTGCCTCAGCAGCTCCACTCGAGCATAACGCCCAAGTTGTGTAGGCGTGTTGGTCGTCAGGTCTTCGCAGGCCGGCGCGGTCAGCGGTCGGCCGATCAAGAAGTGAGCTGGAGTCAGAGGAAGGTAATCGGTCGGGTCGGAGGAGAGAGGGGACAAAGGACGGGAATTGAGGACGGATTCAATTTGAGTTAACACAGTTTCAAATTCCTCGCGTGTCAGTCGCGCGTCACCCAGTACACGCCGCAGGTGGTACTTGCAGGACTTGACTCCTGCCTCCCACAACCCGCCAAAATGAGGACTATAAGGGGGTATGAACGTAAGACGAATTTGATTTTGATTAGTAAAATCTACGATGTCATTCGAATTTTCAAAAATGACTGCTAATTCTTTTTCAGCACCTACAAAATTCTTTCCATTGTCTGAAAAGATTTGATTCGGCTTACCGCGACGTGATATAAAGCGTTTCAAAGCTAAGATATAATCTTGTGTGGATAGGCTACCAACTAATTCAAAATGTATGGCTCGAGTGGTAAAGCAAATGAACAAACAAATGTATGCTTTTATTAGCTTGGCACCTCTGCCTTTGCGGTCCGATATGAGCAATGGCCCTGCGTAGTCGACGCCACATTGCATAAAAGGAAAGTTTGGTTCTAATCTTTCGGATGGTAAGTTACCCATAATCGGGGTCAATGTCCTACCTTTCATACGTGTGCATGTAACGCAGTTATGTACTACCTGCCTAGCCAAATTTCGAGCTCCCAGTACCCACCACCGTTCACGCATGGAGTACACTAGAAGCTGAGGTCCTGCGTGAAGTAATTTTTTATGTTCATACTCACACAACAACCTGGTAAAACGATGTTTACTACTTAACAATATCGGGTGTTTCTTATCATAACTAAAATCAACCGCGTTGCCTAACCTACCACCTACACGAATAATATTTAATTTATCTAAAAATATATTTAAACCTGCTATCTTATTAAATAATTTATTTTTATGGTTTAACGGTTTATTATTTTTAAGGTTGTAATATTCATCACTAAATGACTGTTGTTGAACTAATTGAGTCAACACAGTAAGTGCTTGTTGTAGTTCGCCTACTGATAACGAACCGGTTTTACGGCTTCGACCGTCGTCGCCGGGAGTGAGCGCACGCACATTATCTATGAATCGTAACATATATGCACAAGCCCGTTGTAAACGATTAAACAATGAGAAGCGGTCAAAGTCAACCACTTGAAGAGACTGATTACAACTTAAATTAATTATAGTTTGTGATTTAACTTCCGGTAATTCGGTGGTTATTATTTCTTCATTATTATTCGAGAATATAAACGTGTTAGGTTCACGTAAAAACGTTGGACCGGTCCACCATATGTGATTGTTATTATATTTTAACGATTGTAAGCTAGCTCCTCTTGTTATGAGGTCAGCAGGGTTCTCGGTACCCCTAACGTGCCGCCATATGATGTCGTCAGTAAGTTCATTGATTTGAACCACACGATTTTGAACAAACGTTTTGAGTGAGTGAGGGGGCATACGTAGCCATCCTTGCACTATGGTCGAATCTGTCCAAAAATAAACCTTATCGAATGTTAAACGTAGGGAATTTTTAATTTTATTAAATAACTTCGCTCCTACCAGCGCGCCGCATAATTCGAGCCTAGGTATGCTTACAGTTTTTATAGGTGCTAATTTGCTTTTTGCGCACAATAGATGCACAGAGATAGGTATAGAATGGTCGCAGTTATCACAGCAAGATCTTATGTACGCGCATGCACCGTATGCCTGTTGAGATGCGTCTGTAAATATATGCAATTCTTTATATCGCGCATCGGTTGTTGTTATGCAACGAGGGATCTTAATATTACGTAAATATTGCAGACTAAAAACGAAATTATGCCATGTATTTGCTACTTTAATGGGAACTTCTTCATCCCAATCTAGTTTTTGAAGCCATAAATTTTGTAACAATGTCTTTGCTGTGATGACTGCTGGTGCCAGCAAACCCAACGGATCATACACCTGTGAAATGATTGATAACATTACACGTTTAGTGACGATTGAATCACTTTGAGTGAATTTAGTAAAATGCAACACATCACTTTCTGTGGACCAGCCTAATCCTAATGTTTTAGATAAATGATTGTTACCTATGTTAAGATCTTTAGTACTGTCAGAACATACTTTGTGACTGAATGTCCACTTATGTAAAGGGAAACAACCCTGACGCAACACTGCTGCCGTTTTATTACATAAATCTACGAGTGAGTCAAGATCATCATCACCAGTGATCAAATCGTCGACGTAGAAATCGTCATTAATTGTTCTAGCGACCAAATCATTTTTACATTCCCGTGCTAATTGCTGCAAGCATCGCATACTAAGAAAAGGCGCTGATGCAGTGCCATACGTTACAGTTAACAAAGTATATAATTTTAACGGTAAATCAGGATTTTCCCTCCATAAAATTAACTGTAAATTATGCTGATCTGAATCAATTAAAATCTGCCTGTACATTTTTTCAACGTCGGCGCAAGCGACGTATTTATACTGTCTAAACCTTAATAAAATTGAAAAAAATATCATTTTGTAATGGCGGACCAATGTATTGTATATCATTTAGAGATTTATTAGTTGACGTTGTTGCGCTCGCGTCAAATACAACGCGTAATTTTGTCGTGACACTATGTTCACGATAAACACCGTGACGCGGTAATATGTAATGTGGTTTATTTAGTAAATCGGTAACATTAGATACCGGGGACATGTGACCCAGTGCCTCATATTCTCGCATAAATTCACAATATAATTGTTTGTAGTGTGGTGAACGATTTAATTTTCTTTCAAGAGATAAAAACCGATTCTTAGCTATGGTGTATGAATCACCTAACATATCGACAGATTCCTTCAAAGGAATGCGCACGGTGAACCTACCGTATGCATCACGCTTTGTGGTCTCTGTAAACAATGTTTCACAATATATCATAATATATCATAATATCTTTTGATAACGCAAACGATAAATCGGGTAATTCTTCCAACTCCCATTACGCAATTGAGAATCAATGTGAACAAGATTACATTGAACTTGGTTTCTTATAAACGAATGTGTACTACGAATAGGGCCAGAAATGATCCACCCTATTTTCGAGTCATATAACGTAGGACCCGAAGCGAGCTTTATTTTCTTACTATTTAATAAGTCCCAAAATATATCCGCGCCTAAGAGTACATCAATATCAGACGGGACACTAAACTTGGGATCTGCGAGCGACATATTTTTAGGTATACGTATGCACTCGCATCTAACGTTCAACGAAGGTAACTTTGATGTTATTCGAGGTAAAACTAAGCATTGGATTTCTGTACTAAAATCACTAACTTTAGATTGTATTTTTATTTTGCAGGTGTGAGAACTTTTAGAAACGCGTGCGCGAAAATGTCCTACACCTGTGATGTGAACAGTGGACTGTATAATCGGCAATTTTAAACGATTGCATAATGATTCTGTAATGAAGCAATTCTGACTACCGTTGTCAAGAAGAGCCTTTACAGTGTGATATTGGCTGTCAGCATCAGGAACATCGATAAGAGCCGTCGATAACAATACCGGTTGTACCGCGGCGCTGCACGTCAGCGCATTACGCTCCGATTGAACCTGCGCTTCAGCTGTTGACATAGGGCGCGAACTTAACGTGGACGCGTTCATCCCATGAAGTAACGTATTATGTTTCCCTTGACATAATTTGCAAGGGCCATACGAACAATCATTTAACGGATGACTGGAACGTATACAATTTTGACATATCTTTTTATTATTTACAATTGTAAGCCTATCTTGCACCGACATATTAAGAAACTGCGCACACGAGTACAGATGATGGTTATTACCGCATAATTCGCAAACGCGCTTCTGTTTATTGTTATCCGTGGTTTGTTTACCTTTGGCGACGTAAGAATGCGAGTGATGAGGTTGACTTGATGGTTTGTCTTTTTTATGAGAACCTTTGGAATCAACATTACTTTTCTTAAAATTAACCATTGACAACATATCTGCACGGTTTCTCAAAAACTCCATTAAATGATGTAGTTTTATTTTATCACCATTTAATTGAGACACCAGTGAACCCGTATGTGTTTCCCACTCGCGTTCGGTGGCCGGGTCAAGCTTTTCTACAACTAAATAAATGATAACGGTATCCCACGTATCAGATGGTTCGTCTAGAGATTTTAGTGCACGTAAATTTCGTAAAGTTGAATCAATAAGTTTTCTAATGTGTTCACTCGATTCATTTTGAAGAGGTTTGAATTTAAACAACGATTTCAGATGATTTTGCACCAATAAACGATTATTATGAAACCTGTTTTCCAATAAATTCCACGCGTGAAGGTAGTTTTCGCTTGTGAACTCTAATGCGCTGATGACTTGCGAAGCAGAACTGCTAAGTGATGACTTAAGATAGTGGAACTTTTGTATGCTATTTAAATCATTACGATTATGAATCATGGTAATATATGAGTTTCGATACTCAAACCATTGATCAAATGAACCGTCAAATGCAGGTAATTTAATATCTGGTAATTTTATTGACGAAAGATTTGGATTACCACTACCTACATTTTTAGATTGATTGTCGTTATCGCTTATCAAACACTTCGCGGTAGCCGTAAGACGAAAATATTGCTCTTCAAATGTTTCCCGATAATCTATCTGTTGTAAATCTATTTGCTCAATTTCATCTTGAATTGAATTAAATTGTTTATACATATCAGAAATTGACTGGATTCGTAAATCAAGTTCCTTTCGTGTAGTAATATTTAAAGAATCTACTTTTTCGAATTTTGAAAGGAACTTCTCGAAAAGCGTCAGCCTGCCCTTTAGCGTGCTTCGGCTTCTTTTTAATTGACCGAGCTTTAATTTGAGATCTATTTTAACGGGATCCTGACTAACATCTTGAAAAGCTTCGTCGTCACTCATTTTGGCGGTTGTAAAAGGCAAAAGTACTTACAATATTCCTGCACAGCACGTGCCCACGGCGATGCCCAACTAGGCAACTGGATAACGCACGACTGAAACACGAGAAATATCACTGGTTAACCCTTATTGCTGGAAAGAGGAGAGGATCGGACGGGATACGATACCATTCCGGACCGTGATTCGCTACCTTTCCCACGATGCACTTCGGATCTTCATGTGACGCCAAGATGGCTGCGTCTCGTGTTCTTCTAAATCCGGCTCGAAGGACCATATGTTGGGACTAGCTGTTGCCCGCGACTTCGTTCGCGTGAAAATATTGATGTGTCATGTGTGAGACTGCATCGTTGTTCGAGTTGTCGCAAGCGCTACTGAGCATGAGGTCCTGGGTTCGATTTGCGGGACGGGCAAAGTGTTATTGTATTATTTTGTGCCCGGTTGATGGGATTAAGCTAAATGTGCGAAATGTGGGTGTAGGATTATATACACCTCTACCTAACAGTGGCGCAGGGTGAAAATAGTGTCAGGGGAAGCCGTAGAAAAAAAAAAGGAAAAATGTTTTTTTTTGCTTCTGTTAACTTTTTTCCCCGTGTTAATTTTGACCTCATTTTCACTATCAGCGACACCAAAAACCACAAAATGACACCCATGATTAAAAATCCAAAAACTTACGTCGGCGCAATTTTTGATTTTTATTTTGACTTCATCTTCATTCATCAAAAGTAAGATCAGAAATGCAGAAGAGAAAAAAAAACAGAAATCTACAAAATAAAAAATCTAGTTGGTATCAAATACGATATCGACAATTACTCATTCTATCTCGTTCTACTATACATAATATATTTATTTATTTAAACAACACACACAACTATTATTACAGGTTTAGGTACCTAATACAATAGAGCAGTTATATTTAAAGTTAAATTATTTATGTTTTGAATAAATTAATTAATTTGACAAACTAAAGTAATTGCGCAAAATGCGGCCCGTGTGAATTGGCTCAGTGTACAATTGAAGTAATCAATTTGTTGTGACACCATATTCAGTGCACGAAGCGCGCGCGTCAGCGGCGCGTACTGCAGCGAGTTGGTGCGAGCGGGCGGCACTCACAGGAGCGGCGGCTGCCCTACTTTCTTTTTCTGCTCCTGCCGTAAGACAATAATCTTCGGCTTACCTAGGTCCTTACAAAACGGTAAGTACTGCCAGCCGCGAAGTCACGTGTGCTATTAACTTGTGTACGGCCTATACTATTAACTTGAACTGCTGCTCTCCTGTTGCTGTTATTCGTGAACGAATGAACCACTACAATGCAAAACTTCATCCCCCCTTTTACCCCTTTGTGGGTTGAAATAAAAAAAAACTAACGACTTAACTTTGATACTTTTTGGTGACTCAAAAAATAAAAATATTAGTTAAAAACAAAATGTTGCTCTTTTTTCACCCCTCAAGGGTTGAAATTCTAATAAAGCCGTTTTGTCACCTTCCAATCATAAGCCCAGATAACAAATTTTGTACTTTTTACGTCGAAAATTAAGGATTTTTCACATACAATTTCATCCCCCTTATAAACCTTCGGGGTGGAGTTATCAAAAACGCTGAAACACGCATAAATTAATTTTCAATCGTCAGCCTAAACACAAAATTAGAAAGCGATGAATGAAACCAAACTTTTGCCACTTTTTAATAGCAACAGGACATGTAAAGCGGAAAAATAGTATAATCTGTTCTCGAAGGAAATTAGAGATCCTTTTTTAAAGGTAGACTACGGATTGAGACTAACTTTCCTATTTTGCTCTGAATGTTTAAAATCTTCCAGTAATACGTACTGGTCCCGCGTGGTGGATTGCGTCCTGCTGCGTGTCACAGCTAGGAGGTCTGTGTCACAGCAATGGGACAGTTGTGGGATGATTGTTTTAATAAAGTATTTTTGATAGTGAGTCGTACCAATACAATACAAGTTACTAATGGAATGCGCATACTCGTGCAAAAACTCGTGCGACGACCTTTCGTTCAAAACTTGTCGCGAGATTTATCTGTGTAGATCTAGAAAATTTTATAACTTGAAAAAAATGAAAAATATAAATCAATTGAAAAAAATAAATCAAACTAAGTAAATACGAGTACGTAAATCTCGCGACAAGCTTTTGTGTCTTATAAATTGTGTAAACGTTTCAAAGGAAAAGTTCATTTTATTCTTTTTAGCGCATTTGAATAAAAGCTTGTTTTTGAAAGAGTTTTTTTTCTTTATATTTTTTTGAAGATACGAAAAAAAACAATAATTCGGTTATTGTGTCAAAATAGCTTTATTTTGACACAATAACCGAATTATTGTTTTTTTTCGTATATAACCGAATTATTATCATTCAAAACGTGCCTGCAACTGCAACTTATGGCGATAGACCTTGCACTGTATAGATCCTTGCACTGTCATCTACACTAATATTATAAAGAGGAAAACTTTGTTTGTTTGTTTGTAATGAATAGGCTTAAAAACTACTGGACCGTTTTTTAAAATTCTTCCACCATTCGAAAGCTACATTATCCACGAGTAACATAGGATATATTTTATCCCCGTCTCCCACGGGAACGGGAATTACGCGTGTGAAACCGCGTGACGTCCGCTAGTCTAATCTAAAATGAAAAATGGAAGATAAGTAGGCTTTTAGCGTGAGTTGCAACATGTGTACGATACTCTTGCGCCTTCCCACCTTACTAGTTCATCGTGCTGTGCAAGGGCGGCCACTGTTACTGTGGAGAACGTCAAGCGGCGTAAATATGGCAACCTTATTGGTACTTATATTTTCGAGCCTCACCGTTGCTAGGACCGTAGGGTCCGAGTGTTAGAGCACGCCACGATAGTGGCGATAAGTCCCCTCTTCGAGGAGTGGCTGGAGAGGCGTCACGGCGTCCCCACCTTCCGCCTGACGCAGGTCCTCACCGGACACGGATGTTTCGGGAGGTACCTGCACCGAATCGGGCGGGAGAAAACGCCCGGGTGTTTCCACTGCGAAGATCGACCGGAGGACACGGTGGAGCACACTGTGGAGGTCTTCCCCGCGTGGGCGGAGTAACGCCGTGTCCACGTGGCGTCGATCGGCGGAGGCGAATCCATGGTCTGGATTGAGACGGAATGGGAAGCCGCCACCTTCTTTTGCGAAGCAGTCATGCTAGCGAAGGAGGTAGCGGAACGTGAGCGGGAGAGAGCCTCTCTTCCCAGCCACCGCGGGAGACACACCGGGCATCGGGGGCCACGTGCTGGCTACCGGCCACCGTAGACGCGGGCCTGTGGACGGTTAGCCATGGGCTAGCTAGCCGTCCGTACGTCTAATGACGACAGGCCGTGTCGATGGCGCGTTCGTGTTCCACGCGCGCCCCAAAGAGATGTCAGCATAAGGGGAGGGGTTGCGGGCCTTTTCGAAAGAGATACCGCGGCCCCGGAACATGGATGAGTTTTAGTCAGTAAAAGTCTGTCACTCCCTCCCGCTCCGCCCAGAGTGGGAGAAGTTATTCGATGATTTCCCATCCGAAAAAAAAGGGTCCGAGTGCTCACAGCCTTATTAAGGAAACTTCAAAACGCTTAGTTGACCCTTTACGTGACCCTAGAGCTGGCTTTAACAATGGCCAAAGGCTTAGCATTTCTATACAGGCAGTGTGGTAATGCTGCCAGACTCTTGGGGACAAAAGCCAACTAAACCTGTAAATAAAAACAATAATATTTTATATACATACGAGTATTTACAAAGTATCATACCAACTAGCATTATATAAAATCAAAAATCTGAATAAAATATTTATAAAAACTAAGTTCAACGTACAAACACATATTTGTATTAGTTATAGATGATATTTTATCAGCTGACCGGCGTAGCTATGACGCGCCCTTTGTTCTAGCGGCGAGTGCGCCCGCTACGTCACCCGAACTGGTTGCGTGAGCGGGACGGGATTATCATTGCGATGTGCTCTGCTTGTGCGCGCGCGCCCGCCGCTTCGCCAGTATGGGCAGTATACTAACCGTTGCGATTTAAAACATAGCTTCGCCGCGCTCAATATATATTATTGAATGTTCTGTGGCTTACTTCCGTGCTTTCTATTCTTCCTCTGCCATTCCTTTTTCTTAGTGGAACTCTTATGTGTGTATGGAACTGTAACCTGTGTCTGTGCAATAAACTTTCTTCTTGTGTACTTCGGACTTTTCTTCATTCCTATCTGCACTCATCCATCCTCATACCCACCACCACCACAAACCTACAATGGTACCATTATAGAAGCTAACCTAGCTACCTGCGTATTGACATAACTATTGTAGTTACGTCACGCGATCTAACTATGACAAGTCATGGTAGACGTACTCACGCGCATGGTGAACCGGGGGGCGGGAGAGGCGCGGGGATACAAACGTCGACTCGCGGCTCGTTGACTCATTCTAGTCGAGCGGCCATTTAAACGGCAGCATAGGTCGAGCGCGCGCGCCTCTATATCGACAACCATTGCGTCACGCTATTGCAGCTTTATCAATTTCCTGAGATATAAACTTGTTTCTATAACAAGAACAACGCCCGTTTCTATAATAATCTCCCAAAATTTAATATTTGTGTGTGCGAGAGAGTGGGTGAGTATGCAATATATGTTTTATTGACTACGCTGCTCTGCTTGACGAGTAAAATTAAACTGTATTATTATAACATTCCATAATTGGGCAGTCGTGTAATAAACCTTATAATTTGACACTTTATTTTATTCATAATAAAACCAATAGAATAAGCAACGGATGGTATTGTTAAAAAAACTGTTTTGTACTACTAACCGCATGCCAGTAAACGTAAATAAATACACGATACCGACCCACTGCGGCGCACGCCAGATGGCGCGCTGAACAAATGTTTTTTGGTTGACTCATTGGGAATGGTTTATTCCAAATCTGATCCGAAATCTTATCCCAGTCGCTGGTTAAATAATTTTATTCCAAACCTAACCCTATTCCTAATCTGACCCGTCGTAACGTTTGTTCGTTTTGTCAACAAACACTTAACACGACCGGAAAGAGTAATTTCTAATGTGTTTTCTAGTTTCGTTTCCAATTTATTATATTAATTGATATTACCTATGGCTGAAGAAATCATTACGGGAACTTTAAAAAGGATTAATTTGTAAAGTAAATCGGTAATATACAACACAACAAACAGGCTACTGGCAGTTTCACAAAGCATTCTAGAGGTGTCAATAGAGATCATGTTATCCGCGAATAAACTACGCCATAGCTCATCGCTTCTTATCAATATTATCGCATGAGTCAGAAACGTTATCTTTATTATCAAATTGGTGTCATAGACAAGTTAAAACTTGTTGTTCATTTCGTCACTGATTATCTGTTACGTATAGGTAAATTACCGAAATGAAAGTCAGATAATATGAATTTATCTATACACTTATAATAGTCGTTCATACAGAACTCAAGTTATACACAACTTACATACTGTCCTCAAAGGAGTTCACTTTAGAGTTTTGTTGTTCAAGTTGAAGTAAACATTGTAAAGGTAAGTGTTTTTTAGAGTGGCTGCATTTGCCAACACAAAAAAAAGGTGTAAAAAATAACCATAGACACACAATTTGTCTATTAGAGTGGCGTTCGATGAATAGAAAGAAAAGTGTTGGTTGTCCAGTGGCGAGATGGGCAGACGATACTGTTGGCATTGAGGGAATATCCTGGATGAGGCACAAGGGCGTGGAGCTTAGCAGAGAGACCTATGCCCAGCAGTGGGTGGAGTCGAGCTGTGTATGATAAGGCTCATCATCTGCCTAGCCTTTTCCCAACTATGTTGGGGTCGGCTTCCAGTCTAACCCGATGCAGCCGAATACCAGTATTTTACAAGGAGTGGCTGCTTATCTGACCTCCACAACCCAGTGAATACTGGGTTATACGATACCACATGGAAAGACTGGTTGTCAGACACTGGCTACTTGTAGCGACTGTCAAAGATGGACAGATGAGAGCCGGGACCAACAGCTTAACGTGCTTTCCGTGGCACGAAGGAAACTTGGTATGTAAGGGTTGTGTTACATATTGAACCCTTCGCTGTATTAACTCTTTATTTAGTCTTTACCTAAGTGACATTAATATATATTTAACATAAACCAATCGGATGATATGATCCTGTATTTAAGCTGAATAGCTTGTTTATAAGAAACTTGTTAATACCATTAATCATATTTGTTTAGCTCATCACCAAATTGCTTGTTACTGTTTATCCAAAATAAGAAATTACTAAGTAACCTTTGGTCCCTCATTATCATTATATTTAAACTAGCTGTTGCCCGCGACTTCGTTCGCGTGAAAATATTGATGTGTCATGTGTGAGACTGCATCGTTGTTCGAGTTGTCGCAAGCGCTACTGAGCATGAGGTCCTGGGTTCGATTTGCGGGACGGGCAAAGTGTTATTGTATTATTTTGTGCCCGGTTGATGGGATTAAGCTAAATGTGCGAAATGTGGGTGTAGGATTATATACACCTCTACCTAACAGTGGCGCAGGGTGAAAATAGTGTCAGGGGAAGCCGTAGAAAAAAAAAAGGGAAAAATGTTTTTTTTTGCTTCTGTTAACTTTTTTCCCCGTGTTAATTTTGACCTCATTTTCACTATCAGCGACACCAAAAACCACAAAATGACACCCATGATTAAAAATCCAAAAACTTACGTCGGCGCAATTTTTGATTTTTATTTTGACTTCATCTTCATTCATCAAAAGTAAGATCAGAAATGCAGAAGAGAAAAAAAAACAGAAATCTACAAAATAAAAAATCTAGTTGGTATCAAATACGATATCGACAATTACTCAATACATAATATATTTATTTATTTAAACAACACACACAACTATTATTACAGGTTTAGGTACCTAATACAATAGAGCAGTTATATTTAAAGTTAAATTATTTATGTTTTGAATAAATTAATTAATTTGACAAACTAAAGTAATTGCGCAAAATGCGGCCCGTGTGAATTGGCTCAGTGTACAATTGAAGTAATCAATTTGTTGTGACACCATATTCAGTGCACGAAGCGCGCGCGTCAGCGGCGCGTACTGCAGCAAGTTGGTGCGAGCGGGCGGCACCCACAGGAGCGGCGGCTGCCCTACTTTCTTTTTCTGCTCCTGCCGTAAGACAATAATCTTCGGCTTACCTAGGTCCTTACAAAACGGTAAGTACTGCCAGCCGCGAAGTCACGTGTGCTATTAACTTGTGTACGGCCTATACTATTAACTTGAACTGCTGCTCTCCTGTTGCTGTTATTTGTGAACGAATGAACCACTACAATGCAAAACTTCATCCCCCCTTTTACCCCTTTGTGGGTTGAAATAAAAAAAAACTAACGACTTAACTTTGATACTTTTTGGTGACTCAAAAAATAAAAATATTAGTTAAAAACAAAATGTTGCTCTTTTTTCACCCCTCAAGGGTTGAAATTCTAATAAAGCCGTTTTGTCACCTTCCAATCATAAGCCCAGATAACAAATTTTGTACTTTTTACGTCGAAAATTAAGGATTTTTCACATACAATTTCATCCCCCTTATAAACCTTCGGGGTGGAGTTATCAAAAACGCTGAAACACGCATAAATTAATTTTCAATCGTCAGCCTAAACACAAAATTAGAAGATCCTAACTTTAAAACTGAGGAACTTTCATATAAGCTTCCATCCCCTATTTTATCCCCTTGGGGGTAGAATTGATCAAAATCCTTTCTTAGCGGATGCCTACGTCATACCTGCATGCCAAATTTCAGCCCGATCCGTCCAGTGGTTTGGGCTGTGCGTTGATAGATCACTATGTCAGTCAGTCAGTCAGTCAGTCACCTTTGAATTATATATATTTAGATTGTTTATTCCTGACTGAGAAAATGATCGCAGAAGGAAGTTTTGTTTTTATTTTGTATGTCCGTCCGTGCAAACAATAGACACATTTTATTATGATTATGCTTACAAAGGTGTGTAATAAATAAGTAAACCAATTTGAGAGGTACCTAGTTTTATACTCGACTACGACTAAAAGAGGATTATGATTTTAGCAGTCTATACATGTATGTATGTTTGTTTTACGTATGTTCCTCCGTAACTTCTAAACTATTGTCACGAGCTGGGTATGAGATAAATTATTTACTACCGATTAAACAACAGAATAACTTTATTAACCACAACACAATTAAAACTCAATCACAAATACACTACTGTTCACTATTTGGTTAGATATCGCACTTCTAGTTCACTTCGATTCTCTCGTTGTGTAGCCGAAATCAAGACTGACCATCGCGGGTCTGAGCGGTGTATTTGTACTCGCCAACAGACATAAAAAATAACCACGAATATTCTAGAGGGTTATAGAACTGCTTTATAAAATACACTAACAAAATAATACGTAGGTAATAATAAGCTACTTGTACAAAACAAACAAATATGAACCGTATGCCCTAGGCGTACGGTCGCAATCCTAATGTCTTTTCTTAGATAGGTCGCAAATTTGTACCTTCCTAACTATAAAACTAATAATAATGGAAAGCACTCGAAATTCTAACGTACAGATACTGTAATCACGTGCTTTCTCGAATGTTCTAGTAGGTCCGATGTAACCGATTTTGATGAGTAAGGTGTCAATCGATTTGTTATTATAGCCCGGGTGACATCGGCTACATTTTAACCACTGTCAACTTTGCCTTGTAAACTCCGAATTTAAATTGACCGTGATTTTTTTGTAGTCTGATTTTTTTGTGGTAGTAGTTATACCACACCAATTCTAGTAAAATAATAAATTAAAAAGTTTAAAATAATGAATATTCTATATTGTACAATGAAAAACTTCCTTTTTTTTGTTACAGATTACCAAACAACCCGTTGTGTACCTCAAAGAAATTTTGAAAGAAGTATGTAACTATAACTACAAAAATCCACACAAGAACATGTGGGAACTGAAGCCGGAATACCGGTATTATAAACAAGAACCGGCTGTTGAAGCCAACGATGATAAAAATAGCTCTGATAGTGACTAAAGTGAGCATTATAGTCACACTAATATTATAAGTATGACGACAGTATCAAAAAGCTGCCAAGTGCGAGTAGGACTCGCCCATGAAGGGTTCCGTAACAGCAAGTAACATAGTATAAAAGTTCTTGCAGTTCGTCGTAAATGCGGTTTTCGATTTATGACGTATTAAAAATAAACCACTTACTAGATCTCGTTCAAACCAATTTTTGGTGGTAGTTTACATAGTAATGTTCATCATATTTTTTTTTTAGATTTGTCTTTCTCTTGTGTTAGAAGTTACACACATTTTACCACTTTGGAAGTGTCTCCTGCGCGTTTTTTTCTATTTTTGTGTGAAAATCTTAATGGGGTTTACAGAATACATCTACTTACCAAGTTTCAACAGGATATTTCTTATAGTTTCGGC
Source organism: Xestia c-nigrum (assembly GCA_916618015.1). NCBI lineage: Eukaryota > Metazoa > Arthropoda > Insecta > Lepidoptera > Noctuidae > Xestia > Xestia c-nigrum. Next base: position 12,440,752 of record OU745248.1, read on the forward strand.
AAAAAAATGGCTGTGACATACGGACGGACAGACAGACAGACAGATATGACGAATCTATTACGAACCCTAAAAATTGCAAATCTATTTAGTCCGTCAGTTAGAGTATTGGAAAATAAGGGACACGTATTTTTGGTTTATGTCATTCATCATCATCATCATTTCAGCCGAAAGACGTCTACTGCTGGACATAGGCCTCCCCCAAGTGTCGCCACATTGACCTGTCCCGTACGACTCGCATCCAATGGATTCCCGCAACCTTCACCAGGTCATCGGTCCCGCGCACGCGCATTTTACCTAGCTAGCTTTGTATTCATTCTCATTCGTTTTTAGTTTTATTGCCTAACTGTTCTCTTGAGTTAAATTGTATTAGTGTTTAAAGTAAGTAATAAATTAATTTAGTCCATAATTAATAAAATAATCATTCAGTGTACTGCAAAAACCATATTTTCGTCTACCCGCATAACGCTCATAATTGCTTGAAATGGCAGTTTGATTCCTGAGTGTGGCAAGCGAATTATCGGTCGGATGAAGTACGCCCGTAGTTCATCTCTTCTTATCAATATTATCGCATGAGTCAGAAACGTTATCTTTATTATCAAATCGGTGTCATAGACAAGTTAGAACTTGTTGTTCATTTCGTCACTGATTAACTATTACGTAGAGTTAAATTACCGAAATGAAGGTCAGATAATAATCTTATCAAAACACTTATAATACTGGTTCATACAGAATACAACTTGTTCTCACACTGTTCTCAAAGAAGTTTACATTAGAGTTTTGTGTCAAGTCAAAATAAATATTGTAAAGGTAAGTGATTTCTAGCGTCGTTGCATTTGCCAACACAAAAAGAAGTATGCATTTACCATAGACATACTATTTGTCCATTTGAGTGGCGTCCGAGGAATGAAAAGAGAAGTGTTGGTTGTCCAGCGACGAGATGGGCAGACGATGTTGCCATTGCGGGAATATCCTGGATGAGGCGGGCACAAGAGCGTGGAGCTTGGCACAAGAGCGTGAAGCTTGGCACAAGAGCGTGGAGATTGGCACATTAGCGTGGAGCTTGGCACAAGAGCGTGGAGCTTGGCACAAGAGCGTGGAGCTGGGCACAAGAGCGTGGAGCTTGGCACAAGAACGTTGAGCTTGGCACAAGAGCGTGGAGCTTGGCACAAGAGAGTGGAGCTTGGCACAAGAGCGTGGAGCTTGGCACAAGAGCGTGGAGCTTGGCACAAGAGCGTGGAGCTTGGCACAAGAGCGTGGAGCTTGGCACAAGAGCGTGGAGCTTGGCACAAGAGCGTGGAGCTTGGCACAAGAGCGTGGAGCTTGGCACAAGAGCGTGGAGCTTGGCACAAGAGCGTGGAGCTTGGCACAAGAACGTGGAGCTTGGCACAAGAGGGAGGCCTATACCCAGTAGTGGGTGAAGTCAGGCTGTAGATGACGATGATGATGATACTATTTGTTGCAGATTGACTACATAAAGAAGAAGACAGTTGAAGACAAAAGTTAAGGCCGACAAAGATGTAGTTCTTGGCATGCTGTTTGCTTTACTTGAGAAGCATCAGTATAATAACATTAAAGATTTACAGAAGAAAGTTTTGTTTTCGTCTTGTATGACCCAAAAGTGCAAACAATAAAGGGTGTAAAACACCTCTTCACGAAGCTGAAAAGCACTTGTTCTCCCCATCATTGCGATCATTATTTTTGTTCTACACCATACCTGGGAACCTTCTAGTTACGGAGATATGGGGGGTCAAAGTTACAACTTTATGACAAGTTTTACATTATTACAAATGCTAGATAAGTAAACTACTTTGCTATTATATTTGAGAAGTGCTTTTATTGGAAAATATAAAAGAAGGGTTTAAAATCATTCTATATTGTGCAATGAAATGCTTCTTTCAATTTAAAGACCCTTTTTATTTGATAAGATTGCAAGTGATTTGGGTAATCTTATGACACCGGTAGCTCTTGCATGTTCAACTTCAAAAGTTACAAAGTGGAGTCTGAGCATCATCTATACTATAAACTATATACTATATTAATATTATAAAGCAGAAGAGTTTGTTTGTTTGTTTGGTTGGTTGAACGCGCCTATCTCAGGAACTACCGGGTCGAATTGAAAAATTCTTTTTGCGTTGGATAGTCCATTTATTGAGGAAGGCATAGGCTTTATAACATCACGCTATGACCATTAAGCGGAGCAGGAATGAAAAATTATTAAAAAACGGGGTTATCTTTTCTTTTCGTTTTTCTCTCTTATGTGACGCAGACGAAGTTGCGTGGGTCAGCTATATTTTAATAAAAAGGTCAATGCAGTTAACGTGCGCTACGTCTTACAAAAGTAGCGTGTCAAAAATAACAAATAAATTATTGAAGGACAATGCCAAATCACGGTTGAAGAAAACAAATGATGATCCGAAAAAAAATATGTAGAATGAATGCATTGGCCAAACGAACATTGGCTAAAAAGCTCAAACACGACTCAGCTTCTTTGGTTAATAAACAACCGGCAGCAAAGATGTCTAAAAAAGGAATTACAGATACTGCACCAGTAATCCCAACACTCAATGCGTTGCGAAAAATCAAGTACGAAGAGCGATAAAGAACGTGGTTCCACGATAACGTCATTCTAAAAATTCTAACGATGGCTGTGACCAAACCTATTTTTTTTTACCAGATACAATTTAAAAAAATCGGTTCCCATTCTTTACTAAAGTCTAAACTACGGCAAACTAGGCATGATATGACTAACAATAAATATAAAAAAGTAAAAGTGAATCCTCAAAAACAAATCAAACAAAAAGATTTAAATTTTTCCAGTGATTCTATAATAAGTGAAACATATAATCGCCTGAAAAAAGATTATGAAATACCTATAAGAAAACGGGAATGTAGCTTTGAAGGAAAGCTCGGGTTATTTCAATACATGTGCCTTCGATTCAGCATTTTATTTCTTAGGTCAAGTCTGTATTAGAAGTTCAGCTTTCAAAAGCTTTATGAGTAAATTAAAAGGAGATTGCGTCAATAATTACATTTTTATGCTTTTGAACGAAGCACATGATATAGAGCAAAAATACAACGGTAATCAGAAATAATGAAATTATAAATGTAATTTTTAAATGAAAATACATAATTTTCTTACAATAACTATTCTCTAGAAATTGATTTAAGTACCTCTAAGAAAATATGTTTACATTCTGTGTCATATATTCAGGTCAGTTAATTTATAAATGTAATTTTAGTTAAGAAAGTTTTCTATTTATCTCGCTGACTTTTATTTTGTTGATTTTTTGACGTGATAACGTCTTATAAATTGATAATACCAGCAACACTCATGAAAAATAGTAACGTTCCATATCCATAGTAACGTTCCATAGTAACGTTCCACCCCCTTTTTTGTATTACATAAAATAATGATTATGACGTTATCACGTAAATCTATCGTCCGTAAACCGACTTTACAGACAACCAATTTTTTTTTTTTGCCTTTGCGTTGATTTTGAATACGGAAATTTTAATCGATTTGTGAATTTTACAAAGTTGCTACAGGCATGCCTTAAGCTCTAAGCCCACATAAACGACTCCGCTGCCACCCAACAAAAAGAATACAATTCAATAATGGGCTTTATGTATCCTCTTTAGATATACTTCACATTGGCATTGACGGTGGTAAGCCCGCTGACAGCGAGCTGTCTACTAATTTATGTTGCCAATATAAATTATAACTTAAAGATGAACACGCAAAGCCTATTTTTGAATTATATTATTTTTGCGGGGTGAGAGCGGAGTCGTGTTACTTGGCTAAGACCTTTAAGGTGGATGCTCCAGGTTAGCCCACAAAATTCAAATTTTCTTACGTTTTTAGTAATTTGCAGGCCAGTGCTATATTGAGTGTTGATAAAAATATTGCTCACAACTGTAAGACGTCTGCAGTTATAGAATTATAAGCATCAAAATCTGTAACTTCAGACATCTATATAATTGAAGTCGGGGGAATAACTTGGATGAGGCTGGCACGGGAAGAAAAGAGAGGCCTAAATCCAGCAGTAGGTGTGTTCCGGCTGTGGACGATGAATCTATTTTATTCTGACTTTTTTTATATTATCTTAGGTTCAAGGAACGTATTTAATGTTTGTTTTAGTTTAAATGTTAATTATGTTTTATTTTATTTTGATTTTATCTTGATGTTTTGTTTTTAATTCAATATTTAATTTAATTTAGTTTTTTTAAATTTTGTTTTAATTTCAATTTTGCATTTTAATTTTAATCTCTAATTTAGATATTATTTTGATTGTAATTTCAATTTTGATTTTAATTTGACTTTGATTGTATTTTAGTTGATTTTAATTTAAATTTGTTTGTAATTTTGATTTTTAAAATGAATTTAATTTGAATTTTATTATGTATTTAAGAAGATAGCTCAGTTTGAGTACTTAGGCACTCATCTGGTTTTCAATAGACTCTCAAAGACAAATAAGTAGTGCATGATGTGCTTACCTGTAAGAGGTTGTTACACATCTTGTCTGTGACTCTATTGAATGTATCTTTGAAGCAGATTTGGTGAGCCAAATAAATAAACTAAAATACAATTGCTAAAAGACTTAGTCAATATTAATATTTGGTAACAAAAAATCAAAAAAAGGATGTAACAAGTATGTGTTACAGTTTGGTTTTCATTCTGTGCAATATGATGTTTACCTTTACTTGATGAGAAGCTCGTTGCTAAATATTAACAGCCGCTCGGGTCTATCTTTATGTGAACCCGTGCTTGTCTAGGTATGTCTGTGGATAGGTGACCAGCCTTACATAAAGAGTATCCTCCGTTCCCCGATAAGCACGTTAAACCATTGCTGGTTAGCCGATACTTGTGTATCGGCTGTTATTTGTAGATCTTTGATAGTCGTTAAAGGTAGTCAGTGGCCCAAACAGTTTTACAGCCGGTCTTAAGAAGTGGTATCGAGAATACGATTCCACTAGGTAATCCCAGTACTTACTGGGTTGTGGAGGCAGTCGCTCCATGTAAAGTACTGGTATTTAGCATCCGGTTAGACTGGAAGCCGACCCCAACATAGTTGGGGAAAGCTAGCCTTTCCCCAACTATGTTGTAGATGATAATGATGTGTAGAGTAACTTTTTGATTGACAATTAATAAATTTGTGCCATAGGTTTTAAATATATTTATTTATATGAAATAATTAAATGTTAAGTTGCATATTTCGTTCTTGCAAAAATATCTACAATACCAAAAACAAATCTAAATTCTTAACCGAACGCGCCCACGACGACTCCTTATCTGCCATAGACTTGAATTCTGTAATGGAATCCGCGGCTTGGAGCTGATCGTATCCTGATTGTGACAAAGGATGCTCCAACTCCTCCACTCACGACGGATGGGGTTGCGTTCTGTGAGTTCCCAACGCGGGTCACCCGGATCGCAGTTATCCGGCGGTTCGTACGGATTGTTATATCTCGTGTTATCGTGTGACCCGAGACGGCGTTGGCCCTGTGCTCGCCACTGAAAACACAACAAATGCAGAAAGTCAGGAAGATGTAGCAAAATCGTCCAACTTCGAGGAGCTATTCATGGTAAAACTTTAGAGGAGCGAGCCTTATTTTATGCTGTGAACCTTAACTTTGGCGAAATCATCTTTGAAAAGCCATCAACCTAACATTATTCTCTTACGACTTGGGCTGTTTTGTTAATTAGCAATGTATGTATGTGAATACTTACTTGTATAGCCGCACATCTGAAGAACCGATGGATCCTTGGCTCAGGTTGCGTCGAGAATCTACCGCAGTGTCTTCAGCGTCATCAGTCAAGTCAGCCGCGTCAGCCAGCTCATTCACGTCAGTCACAAACACCTCTGGCATCTCGATCAAGTCCTTATCAGCCACTTCGTCTCCGTCAGCCATGACAGGCATCTCCCATGCGTCAGGCACTTCATTGCTGACTACTGCAGCTGTTGCTGCCACTGCTAAAAATACCACGAGGAGTACGCTCTTCATCTGGAATTTTAACATTACTTCTGTGAAATACCATGATAAATTTCACGTCATAATTCAACACCAGAGAAACGATTGATGGATTATGTGACAAATCGAGAAATTTGGGAGGAAGAAGTAATGCTGCACCTACATATAATACAAATTATATCTTATTCCAGCACAGGAAGCCAAAGGTTTTTTTCCCTTTGTATCGACTAAGTCTTTAGTTCATTCCTAGGCCAAAACAAATACAAAATATAATTATAGTCACTTACCTTTACAATGTTCACTTTGACTTGATCCACAAAACACTAAAGTGAACTCCTTTGAGGACAGTTTGGATATAAGTTGTATTCTAAAGAAGCCAGTATTTATAGTAAAATTAGAAAGCAAACGCAAATGATAAGACAATATCTAACCCAAATTCCGGTAATTTACTTTCACATAATAATATGACAGCAAATCAGTGACCTAGTAAACAATAAGTTAGATGACACCGATTTAATTATAAAGATAAGCTGTGTATCTCTTACTTTGTACGATTACGTCAATAACAATGACACAGGAAAATGAAATTTAAAAAAATTACAATGGGACCCTAATATTATAAATATTCGAATATCTCTGGGTGTTGAAAATCCGTTTTGTAGTTTAAAGAGCTAAGCATACATAGGGACACACAGACACGGCGGGAGACTTTGTTTTATGATATGTAGTGAAGTGATACAGGCAAAGAACGATTGGATTGGTGTGTTAAAATGCCTCAACAAAGGTGCCATCCTCAAAAGCAAACAAGTGAAAATTTCTGACTATTGTTACCTAAAACCATATCATCGCGTTGACAATAATTGGAGTTCAGAGTGCTACGCCGTAGCTCTTTGTAGCAGACTGCGTAGCGCGTAGCGTTATGATATGTATTAGCTTGTAGATCCTTACTATACAACACCCAGAGTTATTCGAATATTCATAATGTTAGGGTATAGCCTTCTATCATGTTAATCACTATCTCGAAGATAAAAAGGCTTGGGATTAAGCTGCTCCAATTTGCTCTGTGAATGTTGAAATTTCGGACTTCGCTTGTTTATTATTGATTCCTTTAACTTTATACACTGTGACATTGAATGATTTGACATGAATACTTAGTTCAGTATTTTATTTTTATTTTATTTTTTTACTTTACTTATTTTTATTTTTTATGTGTGTGTTTATTTGACATGAATATTTACTTGTGACTGTCATGACATTTAATGATTTGACATGAATACTTAGTTCAGTATTTTATTATTTTTTACTTTATTTTTTGTTTATTTTATGTGTTGTATTTGACATTTCGTATTTTTATTGACATTAGTTTTTGTAATTTATTATTTATTTTATTTAATAATTGTGAATGTGAGGACCTTGTGGGTCACTTTTTGTTGTTTTTTTTCCCACGACTGTCTGGCAGTTTGAGTACTATAAGCGACCTACCCAAATGTCCTTTCTTTCGTATTGTTCGTCGTTTCGTTGAGCTCCTTGAGTTAAAAGTCGAGCTACACGATAACTGACAAATGCTTGCACTGACTGGACAGGTCCACTCAAATCTGTATGGTTCTTTCTTCAAAAGACCATCTCAGACACTAATCTGCATAGTTCTCATGTAAGTTGAACAAGATTGTCTGGACTTTAAAAGAGACTATGACCTCTGAGTTTGTTTCGGCTGTTTCTTCTCAGAGTAGTCAGGTACGAAACACCGGCCCCATCTAGTTTAAAAAATAAGGACGTGTAAAAGTGTTTGTGAAAACCAATTTGCAAAATAAATATCATTTATCATTTACCATTGTAATTATTTTTTTAATTTTCCTGTGTCGTTGTTATTGACGTAATCGTACAAAGTAAGAGATACACACCGCTTATCTTTATAATTACATCGGTGTCATCTAACTTATTGTTTACTGGGTCACTGATTATCTGTCATATTATTATGTGAAAGTAAATTACCGGAATGTGGGTTAGATATTATCTTATCATTTGCGTTTGCTTTCTAATTTTACTATAAATACTGGCTTCTTCAGAATACAACTTATATTCAAACTGTCCTCAAAGGAGTTCACTTTAGAGTTTTGTGGATCAAGTCAAAGTGAACATTGTAAAGGTAAGTGTCTTTATTTTATATTTATTTGTGCCTAGGAATGAACTAAAGACTTAGTCGATAAAAAGGGAAAGAAAACCTTTGGCTTTCTGTGGTGGAGTAAAATATCATTTTTGTTATATGTCGGTGCAGCATTACTTCTCCATCCATTCTCTATGCATCAATCGTTTCTTTGGTGTTGCATTATGATGTGAAATTTATCATGGTATTTCACAGAAGTAATGTTAAAATTCCAGATGAAGAGCGTACTCCTCGTGGTATTGTTAGCAGCGGCAGCAACAGCTGCAGTAGTCAGCAATGAAGTGCCTGACGCATGGGAGATGCCTGTCATGGCTGACGGAGACGAAGTGGCTGATAAGGACTTGATCGAGATGCCAGAGGTGTTTGTGACTGACGTGAATGAGCTGGCTGACGCGGCTGACTTTACTGACGACGCTGAAGACACTGCGGTAGATTCTCGACGTAACCTGAGCCATGGATCCATCGGTTCTTCAGATGTGCGGCTGTACAAGTAAGTATCCACAGACAGGACGTAAGCTAATTAACTTGTAAGAAAAATAATTAAGCTGTAAGAGACTATGGTCATCATCTGAGGTAAAGTAAGGTTGATTTAGCAAGAAGTTAGGGTTCACAGCTTGAAATAGACCTCGGGCAGCTCTTAGTTTAGTTATGTTTAGTACTGCTCCTCGAAATCGGATTCTTCATATTGCTACACTTTCCTAACTATCTGCATTTGTTGTATTTTGCAGTGGCGAACACAGGGCCAACGCCGTCTCGGGTCACACGATAACACGAGATATAACAATCCGTACGAACCGCCGGATAACTGCGATCCGGGTGACCCGCGTTGGGAACTCACAGAACGCAACCCCATCCGTCGTGAGTGGAGGAGTTGGAGCATCCTTTGTCACAATCAGGATACGATCCGCTCCAAGCCGCGGATTCCATTACAGAATTCAAGTCTATGGCAGATAAGGAGTCGTCTTGGGCGCGTTCGGTTAAGAATTTAGATTTGTTTTTGGTATTGTAGATATTTTTGCAAGAACGAAATGTACAACTTAAAATTTAATTATTTCATATAAATAAATACATTTAAACCTATGGCACAGTTTTTATTAATTGTCAATCAAAAAATTACTCTACACATCATGATCATCTACGAGTACCTAGCCTTTCCCCAAACATGTTGGGGTCGGCTTCCAGTCTAACCGGATGCAACTAAATACCAGTATTTTACATGGAGCGACTGCCTCCACAACCCAGTTAGTACTGGGATTACCTAGTGGAATCGTATTAACGATACCACTTCTTAAGACTGGCAGTCAGACTTTTTGGGCCACTGACTACCTGTTACGATTTACAAAGATCTGCAAATAACAGCCGATATTTGTAGGCTTAACGTGCTTTTCGGGACACGGAGGATACTCTGTAAGTAAGGCTGGTCACCTATCCACAGACCAACCTAGACAAGCACGGCTTCACCTAAAGATCGACCCGAGTGGCTGTTATTATTTAGCAACGAGCTTCTCATAAAGTAAAGCTAAACTTCATATTGCACAGAATGAAAACCAAACTGAAACACATAATATTTGTTACATCCTTTTTTTGATTTTTTGTAACCAAATAATAAAAACATTGACTAATTCTTTTAGCAATTGAATTTTAGTTTACTTATTTGGCTCACCAAAACTGTTTCAAAGATACATTCAATAGAGTCATAATCAAAATCAAAATCAAAATCAAAGCATTTATTTCAAGTAGGCCAGTTACAGGCGCTTTTGAATTGTCGAAACAAAGATAAAAATTGAATGTAGCTACAGTCCCAGTCACAAGAAATAAAAACTGTGAAAGTACTGTAGTTGCCCATTCCCTGGCGTAGATCTCTATGAAGAAGAACGGGCAAGAAACTCCATGGACACTCTTTTAAATCATATAGTTGTTACAAAATCTTGGTTACATCATTCCTGTTGAGATGGTGCATTATGTGAGAATAATGTAGCAAGATGTGCACGATAAAAGTGTCCACAGTTAAAACTAACAAAAACAATTCAAAAATAAAATAATTAATTAAAAAATAAAAACAAAAGCCGTGGCAACCAAGAGCTGACCAGTCCCAACCGACAGCGCCCGTTCACGAACATGACGCATGTATCATCAGCACCATTCAACTCAACCATTTTGAAGGGAACTAAATGACCCGACACACGCGCCAGCATCAGCGGGACATTTGAGTGAGCATGACATACTCTTAACCGCCAGGGCACATTCAAGTCAAAAAATAAAACGTAGGTTCCCAGCGAATGATAGCATTCTAGTACATAGCAATCACACAATATGGGATATGAGGTTATATAATACTAAAGATATTGAATTTATACAATGCAAAGATAGTTGTACAATCTTCAGCAGCTCCAACAATACCATTTAATGTTATCCATTTATGCGTCCCTGTCCTTGTGGAGCAGGACCGGCATTGAGCCAAGCATTTTTATCAGCGATATAATCGTCCGATTTGTAATATGCTTGCTTACACAGTGTGCGTTTAATGCAAGTTTTAAATTTGGTTTCATTTAGTTCAAGAATGCTTTGTGGAATTTTATTATAGCATTTCAAACAGTACCCCATGAAAGACGAGTCTACTTTAGCGAGTCTGAAGCCAGGCTGAACTAATTGGTCTCTATTTCTAGTACCGTAATTGTGTCACCTCCTTTACCAAAAAGATGCAGATTTTTTCTGACATACATTATGTTTTCGTAAATGTATTGACAATATACAGTCATGATGTTAATTTCCTTAAACAGTTCCCTTAGAGAATCGCGCCAACGAAGAGTCACAGACAAGATGTGTAACAACCTCTTACAGGTAAGCACATCATGCACTACTTATTTGTCTTTGAGAGTCTATTGAAAACCAGATGCGTGCCTAAGTACTCAGCTATCTTCTTAAATACATAATATTTAAATTAAAACAAAGTTTAAATTAAACTTTGTTTTAATTTCAATTTTGATTTGCATTTTAATTTTAATCTCTAATTTGGATATTATTTTGATTTTAATTTTTTTTTATTGTTATTTTAATTTTGAGTTTAATTTGACTTTGATTTTATTTTAGTTGATTTTAATTTGTTTGTAATTTAGATTTTTAAAATGAATTTAATTTGAATTTTATTATTTGCAGATCTTTGTTAATCGTAACAGGTAGTCAGTGGCCCAAAAAGTCTGACAGCCAGTCTTAAGAAGTGGTATCGTTAATACGATTCCACTAGGTAATCCCAGTACTAACTGGGTTGTGGAGGCAGTCGCTCCATGTAAAATACTGGTATTTAGTTGCATCCGGTTAGACTGGAAGCCGACCCCAACATGTTTGGGGAAAGGCTAGGTAGATGATCATGATGTGTAGAGTAACTTTTTGATTGACAATTAATAAAAACTGTGCCATAGGTTTAAATGTATTTATTTACATGAAATGATTAAATTTTAAGTTGTACTTTTCGTTCTTGCAAAAATATCTACAGTACCAAAAACAAATCTAAATTCTTAACCAACCGCGCCCAAGACGATTCCTTATCTGCCATAGACTTGAATTCTGTAGTGGAATCCGCGGCTTGGAGCTGATCGTATCCTGATTGTGACAAAGGATGCTCCAACTCCTCCACTCACGACGGATGGGGTTGCGTTCTGTGAGTTCCCAACGCGGGTCACCCGGATCGCAGTTATCCGGCGGTTCGTACGGATTGTTATATCTCGTGTTATCGTGTGACCCGAGACGGCGTTGGCCCTGTGTTCGCCACTGAAAACACAACAAATGCAGAAAGTCAGGAAGGTGTAGCAAAATCGTCCAACTTCGAGGAGCTATTCATAGTAAAACTTTAGAGGGGCGAGCCTTATTTTATGCTGTGAAGCTTAAGTTTGGCGAAATCATCTTCGCAAAGCCATCAACCTAACTTTATTCTCTTACGACTTGCGCTGTTTTGTTAATTAGCAATGTATTTTATTTATTTATTTAAACTTCATGTACAATAATGGTACATAGGCGGACTTAATGCGACAAGGCATTCTCTACCAGTCAACCGTTGGGTCAAATAAGACTGCATTGTGATAAAGTACAATAAAAATAAAATAAACATGCCATTTTGCGAGAATAAAATCAAACACATAAATGGGTACCTACATACTAATACATAAATAAGCATATAAAATAAACTAATATAAATTAAAATTGTTTGTATGTGAATACTTACTTGTACAGCCGTACATCTGAAGAACCGATGGATCCTTGGCTCAGGTTGCGTCGAGAATCTACCGCAGTGTCTTCAGCGTCGTCAGTCAAGTCAGCCGCGTCAGCCAGCTCATTCACGTCAGTCACAAACACCTCTGGCATCTCGATCAAGTCCTTATCAGCCACATCGTCTCCGTCAGCCATGACAGGCATCTCCCATGCGTCAGGCACTTCATTGCTGACTACTGCAGCTGTTGCTGCCGCTGCTAACAATACCACGAGGAGTACGCTCTTCATCTGGAATTTTAACATTACTTCTGTGAAATACCATGATAAATTTCACATCATAATGCAACACCAAAGAAACGATTGATGCATAGAGAATGAATGGAGAAATAATGCTGCACCGACATATAACAAAAATGATATTTTACTCCACCACAGAAAGCCAAAGGTTTTCTTTCCCTTTTTATCGACTAAGTCTTTAGTTCATTCCTAGGCACAAATAAATATAAAATAAAGACACTTACCTTTACAATGTTCACTTTGACTTGATCCACAAAACTCTAAAGTGAACTCCTTTGAGGACAGTTTGAATATAAGTTGTATTCTGAAGAAGCCAGCATTTATAGTAAAATTAGAAAGCAAACGTAAATGATAAGATAATATCTAACCCACATTCCGGTAATTTACTTTCACATAATAATATGACAGCTAATCAGTGACCCAGTAAACAATAAGTTAGATGACACCGATTTAATTATAAAGATATGTGTGTATCTCTTACTTTGTACGATTACGTCAATAACAACGACACAGGAAAATGAAATTAAAAAAATACAATGGGACCCTAATATTATAAATATTCGAATATCCTTGGGTGTTGAAAATCCGTTTCGTAGTTTAAAGATCTAAGCATACATAGGGACAGACAGACACGGCGGGAGACTTTGTTTTATGATATGTAGTGAAGTGATACAGGCAAAGAACGATTGGATTGGTGTGTTAAAATGCCTCAAAAAAGGTGCCATCCTCAAAAGCAAACAAGTGAAAAGGTCTGACTATTGTTATATTGTTACCTAAAACCATATCATCGCGTTGACCATAATTGGAGTTCAGAGTGCTACGCCGTAGCTCTTTGTAGCAGACTGCGTAGCGCGTAGCGTTATGATATGTGTTAGCTTGTAGATCCTTACTATACAACACCCAGAGTTATTCGAATATTTATAATGTTAGGGTACCAGTGTAATATTTTTTTAGATTTTCCTGTGTCGTTGTTATTGACGTAATCGTACAAAGTAAGAGATACACACAGCTTATCTTTATAATTAAATCGGTGTCATCTAACTTATTGTTTACTGGGTCACTGATTAGCTGTCATATTATTATGTGAATGTAAATTACCGGAATGTGGGTTAGATATTATCTTATCATTTGCGTTTACTTTCAAATTTTACCATAAATGCTGGCTTCTTCACAATACAACTTATATTCAAACTGTCCTCAAAGGAGTTCACTTCAGAGTTTTGTGGATCAAGTCAAAGTGAACATTGTAAAGGTAAGTGACTTTATTTTATATTTATTTGTGCCTAGGAATGAATTAAAGACTTAGTCGATAAAAAGGGAAAGAAAACCTTTGGCTTTTTGTGGTGGAGTAAAATATCATTTTTATTATATGTCGGTGCAGCACTACTTCTCCATCCATTCTCTATGCATCAATCGTTTCTTTGGTGTTGCATTATGATGTGAAATTTATCATGGTATTTCACAGAAGTAATGTTAAAATTCCAGATGAAGAGCGTACTCCTCGTGGTATTGTTAGCAGCGGCAGCAACAGCTGCAGTAGTCAGCAATGAAGTGCCTGACGCATGGGAGATGCCTGTCATGGCTGACGGAGACGAAGTGGCTGATAAGGACTTGATCGAGATGCCAGAGGTGTTTGTGACTGACGTGAATGAGCTGGCTGACGCGGCTGACTTGACTGACGACGCTGAAGACACTGCGGTAAATTCTCGACGCAACCTGAGCCAAGGATCCATCGGTTCTTCAGATGTACGGCTGTACAAGTAAGTATTCACATACATACATTGCTGTAGGCGACACACGCCACAGCTGTAATTTCTTTTGATTTATATAAATAAAACTTAAACTTAAGTTAATAATAAGTTAATTACTTTCTAGATTTAACTAGATTAAGATTTAATATTGTAACAAATAACAATATCGTACTTTTTTGTGTTTTCAAAATAAATAAGGCAACGTGCGCGGGCTCTTTCAAATTTAATTGCACATTGTTCCGCCAGATGGCGACTCGCAATTTATGATGGTTAATCTGTGGCAAGATATCGATTTTTTAGCATAATCTGTTTTGACAATTATTAGGTGTTTAGAATATTGCTTTTTTTTTACCCTGTTGAATTTTCTTTGACGAAGCTCGCGAACGGCCATTTTTTCCTGTGCACATAATTGTTTTATTTCTATCGCCTACAATCGTTGGTCCATCGAGCCGATCTAGTAAATACCAGTGATAACATAAATAACAATGTTCAAATCACCAAATTTCGATAGAAACCCGCGCACCCGGGAACGAAATAAGCTTCATGAACGTTTGGAGTGCGCGTCAGAACACGTGCTCATGAAGCACGAGAAGAAATTATTACCAGCGCGCAGCGCGCAGAGCTTAAATGTGCCACCACTAACTAAGGTCGAGATCGAGGATATTCACAAACCAGCATCAACGAAATCTAAGACATCATCCGAAGCCCGGCGTGCGCAACTTGTATTCGAAGCCGCCGAGGCGAAGGCAAAGATACAGATGGAACTCATTGACAAGAAGCTAGAAGCTGACTTGGCCATCGTTGATAACGAAGACAACCCGTCACAATCGTATCAACAATCCGCAGTAGAGGAGTGGTTGGACAATAACCACACCCCGCATCCTGATCATTGTCCGCAGCATGCGACGGTTCCGGAACCACCGCTGGCAGCTAATTTTCCCACAAGCCATGCACCCAACTCCGGTCAGCCTGTCGACAGCATCATGCAGCTAGCTCAGGCACTGAAAGAAATTATGTCAACGTCAACAATCAAAGCAAGTGACAACAATGAGAACCGTCTACTGACAAGGTTATCTGCTCCTAAAGAGTTACCTACATTCAGTGGTGATTGTTTGGAGTGGCTTCACTTCCTCAATGCTTATAAAGAATCAACTGAAATATGCAAGTTTACAGAAGTGGAAAATCTGTGGAGACTGCGTCGTGCCTTAAAGGGTGAAGCCAAAGAGGCAGTGACAGACCTACTTATAGGCAATACATCACCAGATCAAGTATTGGCTGCCTTGAAGTTAAGGTTTGGTCGTTCCGATATGGTCATCATGAAGCTAACTGAACAAATTAAGAAGTTACCAGGTTTGCCAAGTAATTATCAACAAGACATAGTCAACTTTTCAATAAAAATTAATAACAGTGTTGCTGCTATTCGAGCCATTAACCAACATGACTACCTCAGAAGCCCGGAGCTATTGTTAGCAATTGTTTCAAAATTACCAAGTGTGTTAGTAAGCCGATGGATGGATTATGCTTTCAAGAACCTAGAAACCGGTAAGACAAAGCTTGAATTACTAGCCAGTTTTCTCAAACAGGAGGCAGAAATTATGGCAGTTGTTGGCATCACACAGCCTCGTGAACTCAAGAAGTTGGAACCAGACAAACAAAGGAAGTGGTCATCTGATAAACAGCATCAACAACATAAGTCATTACTACTTACTGCCTCAGTTGAACCGGAGAGATGTAATTTTTGTAAGAAGTCTGCACATCCACTACCTGACTGCCGTGTCTTCAAGCGAGCGATGAGGAAGGACCGTTGGAGATATGCGAAAACCAACTCTTTATGTTTCTGTTGTTTGCTAAAGAAGCATGACAACCAAATATGTCCGGCACCAGTGTGTGATATAGATAACTGCAAACTGCCTCATCACAAACTTTTGCATTTTAGCAAGCCTGCTGCGTTGCCCACACAGCCTAACGATGAAAAAGACAAGCCAAAAGAGGATGAAGCGTCTACAGTGGCGCACATTGCGACGTCTACGGGTCAGCAACAGAGCAGCTGCATTGATGATGACAGCACAGGGACACCAGCTTCTGTTGCTCTAAAAGTTGTGAAGGTGCAACTCAAAGGACCAAACGGTACTGTAAGCACTTATGCATTACTAGATGATGGTGCATCTATTTCTATAATTGATAAAAATTTAGTTCAACAATTAGGTCTCAGCACCATACAATCTAATTCCATTAAATTAGTTGATGCATTTGGCATCGAGGTATTGCAACCAGATGCTCCTAAAGTATCTGCAAAGATAAGTGGCCTGAATGATAAGGAATATGATGTTTGTTTCCGTCAGGTAGATAGTTTGAAACTACCTATGCAAAATTTGTCATTCATAAATAATATTAACTGTGAACATTTATGTAATGTAAAACAATATGTATGTAAGGAATGTGTCACGCCTCGCCTACTGATAGGTGAAGATAATTATTTTCTTATAGCACCTTTAGAAATATTACATAATAATAATAAACATGACTTGTATGCTACGAGATGCCGTTTAGGATGGTCCGTTCATGGTTGCTATGGTCGCACTCACTCTCTCATGAATGGGCACGTATTACATCTCGCTCACTCTGAAACACAAGTAAGTAACTCTGAACAATTAAATGATTTAGTAAAAAAGTCATTTGAACTAGATTCTATTGGAATTTCTACTGTACGCCGTGAAAATACGGAACAGCTGAGAGCTGTACGTATACTAGATGAAACATCACGTGTAGTAGGTAATCAGTGGGAGATTGGTTTACCTTTTGTAAAAGACGATTTTGTTATGCCCGAAAGTTATAACTACGCGCGGTCACGACTACAGGGTTTATTGAGAAAATTTCAGGCAGATAGTGAGTATGCTGAGAGGTACAAAAGGGAGATGCACAAACTCTTTCAGCAGGGCTTCGCTCGAGAACTGCAGGTACATGAACTTTCAGCAAGCCACACTTGGTACCTGTCGCATTTTGGAGTGCAAAACCCAAACAAACCCGGGAAATTGAGGTTAGTATTTGATGGTGCAGGGAGGGTCCAAGGAGTGAGCCTAAATGATTATCTACTCACGGGACCTGACTTGTATAGCTCTTTACTTGGTATAATGCTACGATTTCGCGAGCACAAGTTTGTTTTAATTGGAGACATTAAGGATATGTTTCTTCAAATAAAAATTCGCGCTGAAGACCAAAATGTTTTACGATTTCTATGGCAAGAGAGTGTAGACACCCCTTTAAAGATATGCGTTATGCAAAGTCTTATTTTTGGTGCCACATGTTCTCCCTTTATTGCACAATACATACGCAATAAAAATGCATTAAAATATCAAGATTTGTATCCTGAAGCTGTTGATGTGATTGTAAACAATCATTACATGGATGACTGTTTACACTCATGCAACACAGAACTAAAAGCTATTGAGTTAATTCGTGACATAACAAGTATTCATAAAAAGGGCGGGTTCGAGATAACGCGTTGGTCGAGCAATAGCAAAACTGTATTACAAAGCATCGCACCCGACGCGCTCGCACCTACCGCGTTGGAATTCAAACTCGGAGCTACGAACACAACTGAGCGCACACTCGGGTTGATGTGGCATCCTAACAGTGATTCATTTGGTTTCAAAATTTCACTTGATCGTATACCAGAGAATATATTAAATGGTTCTGAACCGCCTACTAAAGCTAAAATGCTAAGTATTATTATGTCCGTGTATGATTTGCATGGATATTTGACTCCTTTTATTATAAAAGCAAAAATAATATTTCAGAATGTTCATCGTAGCGGAGTCGACTGGAATTGCCGCATCCAAAAGGACGAACACTCTCTATGGATGGACTGGTTAAACGATTTGCAACAGTTGGCGTCGCTGAGTATTCCGCGTTGTTATTTGAATGCAGGCGAGTGGACAGCATGCTATTCAGGCGCGCAATGGATGACGGACTCAAGTAAGTGTCACATTGTAGATACACAGATGCACATATTTTGTGATGCCTCAATAAAGGCGTATGCAGCTGTTATCTATTGGCGTCTTGTGCGCTCTGACGGTTGTGTGCTAGTATGTTTTGTTGCCGGTAAAAGCAGAGTAAGTCCTCTGCGCCCTGTGTCGATACCGAGGTTAGAACTGCAAGGAGCACTGTTAGCGGCCAGGCTTGCCAGTACTGTTCAAAAGGAACATAAGGATTTGCAACCAACCAAACGTTTTTATTGGTGTGATTCCAGTACCGTGCTGCAATGGATACGCAGTGATCCTCGTAACTACAAGCCGTTTGTAGCTCATCGTCTGGGTGAAATAGACGAATTGTCTAGAGCTTGTGAGTGGCGCTATATACCGTCCAGACTGAATGCTGCTGACGTCGCTACAAGAGAGGACGCTCCTCCACTTGCATATTCGGACGTTTGGTACCAAGGTCCATCGTACTTACGACGGCCGGAGGCAGAGTGGCCGCAAGACCGTAAGTTCACCAAGCCGTCCGAAGATGTTGTGTGTGAGGAACGAAGCATTCACGTCGTGGTGGCTAACAATTCTATATTATCTTTGCCTAATGAAGATAATATCTCGAGTTGGATCACACTGGTGCGCGCCACCGCAAGAGTTTTGCTATTTATTCGAAAATGTCAACACAAAGCCACACAACTTGACCTTCTCATGATTAAGGAGGCAGAAGATTTATTAATTAAAAAATGTCAACAAGATTGTTTTGCTACAGAAATATCTTGCTTAAAATTAAAATGTGCTTTACCTCGTAGTAGTCGTTTGTTACAGTTGTCACCGTATCTTGACGAGATGGGCAACTTGCGTGTTGGTGGTCGTATTGACAAAGTTGTCGGTATTGAGCACTCAACATGCCGACCAGCTATTTTAGATGGTAAACATAGAATTACACATTTACTAGTAGAATATTATCATAAAAAGGCACTTCACGGAGCTAACGAACTTGTCGTTAATAACTTGAGACAACACTATTGGATTCTGAGGCTCAGACCAACTGTTCGGTCAGTTTCGTCACATTGTTTGTTTTGTCGACACAGGCGTGCTGCGCCCCAGCCACAGCGCATGGCTGACTTGCCAGCAGCCAGACTACAACATAACAGACGTCCATTTAGTTACACAGGTGTAGATTTCTTTGGTCCTTTAGAAGTCACTGTGGGTCGCAGACGTCATAAAATGTATGGAATGCTGTTTACCTGCCTCACTGTGAGAGCAATCCACATTGAGCTGACCGAAGATTTGTCTGCTGACTCCACCATCATGGCCCTTAGGAGAATGGCAGCTCGACGAGGCTTACCAACTGTTATCTACTCAGATAATGGAACCAACCTCAGAGGAGCTGATGCAGAATTAAAGCGGTGCCTGGCTGATCTGAACACTAATGCGATTCGCGAAGATGGCTTAGTACGTGGAGTAGAATGGCGATTTATTCCTCCAGGTGCTCCTGAAATGGGTGGATCTTGGGAGAGGATGATCCGCACAGTCAAGTCTTCCCTTAAGGTTATTTTGAACGAGCGGGCTCCGCATCCCGATACTTTGTCTACATTGTTAGCGGAAGTGGAGGCATTAGTAAATAGTCGTCCTATAACTTATGTGTCAGCAGATCCTAACTATCCAGAAGCACTTACTCCTAACCATTTTTTAATAGGTGTGCCCTCAGCAAGTTCTCCATTCGGCAGGTATGACGATTCTGATCTGTACTTAAGAAAACGTTGGCGAGTGGCTCAGAGGCTTGCAGACATGTTTTGGAGTCGCTGGACTAAAGAATATTTGCCGACTTTGCTGCCGCGACAAAAGTGGACTAGTGAGGCCCCTCAATTACAGGTAGGTGATTACGTAATCCTAGTAGAACCTAATCTTGACCGTAGCTGCTGGCGTCATGGAGTAGTGAGTGCGACCATTGCGGGTTCGGACGGACGCATTCGAGTTGTAGATGTACGTACCCGGACAGGGGTATTACGTCGCCCTGTGACACGTGTCGCTCTATTGACACCACGAGACGATAGTGCTATTAGGAACTAGCACTAAGGAGGCAGAATGTAGGCGACACACGCCACAGCTGTAATTTCTTTTGATTTATATAAATAAAACTTAAACTTAAGTTAATAATAAGTTAATTACTTTCTAGATTTAACTAGATTAAGATTTAATATTGTAACAAATAACAATATCGTACTTTTTTGTGTTTTCAAAATAAATAAGGCAACGTGCGCGGGCTCTTTCAAATTTAATTGCACATTGTTCCGCCAGATGGCGACTCGCAATTTATGATGGTTAATCTGTGGCAAGATATCGATTTTTTAGCATAATCTGTTTTGACAATTATTAGGTGTTTAGAATATTGCTTTTTTTTTACCCTGTTGAATTTTCTTTGACGAAGCTCGCGAACGGCCATTTTTTCCTGTGCACATAATTGTTTTATTTCTATCGCCTACAATTGCTAATTAATAAAACAGCCCAAGTCGTAGATGGCTTTGCGAAGATGATTTCGCCAAAGTTAAGGTTTACAGCATAAAATAAGGCTCGCTGCTCTAAAGTTTTACCATGAATAGCTCCTCGAAGTTGGACGATTTTGCTACACCTTTCTGACTTTCTGCATTTGTTGTGTTTTCAGTGTCGATCACAGGGTGAACGCCGTCATGGGTCTCACGATAACACGAAATTATACAATCCGTACGAGTCGCCGGATAACTGCGATCCGGGTGACCCGCGTTGGGAACTCACAGAACGCAACCCCATCCGTCGTGAGTGGAGGAGTTGGAGCATCCTCTGTCACAATCAGGATACGATCAGCTCCAAGCCGCGGATTCCACTACAGAATTCAAGTCTATGGCAGATAAGGAGTCGTCGTGGGCGCGTTCGGTTAAGAATTTAGATTTGTTTTTGGTATTGTAGATATTTTGGCAATAACGAAATGTACAACTTAAAATTTAATTATTTCATATAAATAAATACATTTAAACCTATGGCACAGTTTTTATTAATTATCAATCAAAAAGTTACTCTACACATCATTATCATCTACCTAGCCTTTCCCCAACTATGTTGGGGTCGGCTTCCAGTCTAACCGGATGCAACTAAACTACGAAACAGATTTTGATGCGGGTTGTTTTAGCAGATAAGTGATTCAAGAGGAAGGTTTTGTTTATAATTTTACTCGGACGAAGCCGCGGGCATTGGCCTGTAACTAAATAAACAAATATTGCTTGACATTACACATAGCGCTATCTAGTGCCACACTAAGCAAGGCTTGTGTCGTGGACACCAGATAGTTCATATACTTGATGTATAATTTTTGTTTTTAAATACATACTTATTATACATACAAACATCCATGACTCGGAAACAAATGTCTATGCTCATCACACAGATATAATATGTTCCTACCGGGATTCGATCACAGGACCCTAAAACGTATATATCTTAATTAGGGATACCAATAAAATATCAAATCTATTTATGGACTATAATATACAGAGTGTAAAGTGACCATTCTAGGAGCCGTTTACCAAGCATCATGTATGTATGGTCGAACAAGCTATTTGGTTTACATTTTCAATGTAATTTGTGGGTTAAACTGTAAACCAAATAGCTTGGTCGACCGTACATCGTGAGGAAACCTTCATTTCCTTTAACCAAAAAATTCGAAGTCATGTGATATCTACTAATCCGCACTGGTTTTTTTTTTTTGGTGTAGGGCATCTCGCAGTTCAGTCTTTAATCCGCACTGGGCCCGCGTGGTGGATTACATATAGCCTTGTCCCTATCATAGAGAAGCGAGGCCCGTATCCCAGTAGTGGAAACATCAACTTGCATTGCATCTACATCAAAATAAGTAACACCACGCAAAAATTGAGCAGCAGTGGCCCAGTGGTGGCGGCCCCGACTTACGAACAGTAGTCGTGGGTTCGAACCCAGACAGGCGCATTATTTTGTGTAATTTATTTCATCACCACTACTATCAAAACGGTGAAGGGAAACATCGTGACGAAACCGGCATGTCCTAGAATAAAAAATCGAAGACATGTGACATCTACCAATCCGCACTGGGCCTGCGTGGTAGATTATAGCCCATTCCCTCTCATTGAGAGGAGGCCGTATCCCAGCAGTGGGAACATTATAGGCTGATTGATGATGATGATGATTATGACGCAAAAATTATTGCTGGGAAACGACTTTTTCACACTCAACATTTTGTGCTAATGGATGCTTTGAAATTTGAATAGTAAACAGGTCATGGAGGTAATAAAAGTAATAAGGGTTTCGTGCCTTAAAAGGTAAAAAAGGAACCCTTATTAGATCACTTTCTTGTCACTCTGTTCGTCTGTCTGTTCATTTGTCATCACCGATTTTCTCAGGAACTGGTGAACCAAGTTTACCTCAAAAGAACTTTTGTTTCCGAGTCATGGATGTTTACATGTACAATAAATAAATAAAATAAATAAATACAATGTTTTATTGTTTCTCATACAATTGTTCTACATCACAAAATTGAGTAGTTGTTTGTAAATACATAATAAGTATGTATTTACAAACAAAAAAGTATGTGTGACACAAGCCCTGCTTAGTGTGGTACTAGATAGCGCTGTGTGTAATGTCCAACGATATTTATTTATTTATTTTTATTTAATGGCATCAGACCGGTTCGGTCAGAATCTTTATAGTTCAATCGATGACCTATTACTTGTCATATTATCATGATGATGATTTTTGATTTGATTTGATTTATATGAAAGTAAATGACCGAAATGTAGGTTAGATGTAATCTTATCAATGCGTTTACTTTCTAATTTCACTATAAATACTGGCTCCTTCAGAATACAACTTATACACACACTGTCCTCAAAGAAGTTTACTCCAGAGTTAAGTGGATCAAGTCAAAGTAAATATAGGAAAGGTAGGTCGGTTCCGTAGAATGAACATAGAGCTGGTTGAAAACTAATTTACCCTAAATAGAGGGTGTAAATAGATTGATCAATATCGAAGCTGAAAGGGACTTGTTCTTTCCGTTATTGTGATGTTTTTTTGTTGTTTGTTTGGTTAAAGTTCCAACATTTTCACTTTTTTTTTTAAATACTTTCTTTTAGATTTATCACTTTACTCCGAATACCTCCATAACACATTATAAAATGCATCCACTAGCACAATGTTTTGAGTGCGTTACACTGCGTTTAAACGTAAAACGTGAATTTTCACCCAGAGTCGTTTCCCAGCAAACATTAGTTACTTATAGTAACTACTGTTGTAGTTACTTATTTTGATGTACACAATGGTTGGTTGACGCTGAAAAGTCCGTTTACACCCTGTATAGTCGATAAAAGGAGAAATTAAAACCTGTGGATTCATGTGGTGGAATAAAAATATCATTTTTATTTGTAGTCTACGCAGCATTACATCTACTCCCATACTTCACTATTAGTCGTCATCTTATGTTTTATAGCCTTATCATTTGTCACAAGCCCATCAAAAGTTTATTTGGTGTTGAATTATGAAGTGATAGTTAAATATTAGTAATGTAAACATTCCAGATGAAGATTGTGCTTCTCGTGGTGTTGTTAGCAGCGGCAGCAACAGCTGCAGTAGTCAGCAATGAAGTGCCTGACGTGGCTGACGAAGACGATGTGGCTGACGTTGACATGAACAAGATGCCAGAGGTCTTTCTGACTGACGTAGATGAGCTGGTTGACATGGCTGAAGAGACTGCAGTAGCCCCTCGATGTGATCTGAGCCAAGGATCCATCGGTTCTTCAGATGTGCTGCTGTTCAAGTAAGTATCCACAAACAGAACATCGCTAATTGACACCATTATAAGATCATCATCATCGTCATCATCATCATCAGCAGCCTATTAATGTTCCCACCAATGCTACGACACAGGCCACGATTTGAGTAAAAATCATGTTGATTTAGAAAGAAGTTAGGATTCAGAGCATGAGCTAGGCTTTGGGCAGTTTAACGTCCAGTCATGGAATAGTGGAGATATTCGAATTTGGATGCTTAATTTTGCTACTTTTGTCAGGCTATTTGCATTTGATGTGTTTCCAGTGCCGAGTACAAAGCGAACGGCGTGGCGGATCATGCCCATCTGAAGGAGATAACCATCCGTACGAACCGCCAGATAACTGCGATCCGGGTGACCTGCATTGGGGACTCACAGAATGCAACCCCATCCATCGTGACTGGAGGGATTGGATACAATTTTATCACAATCAGGATACAATCAGATACAAACCACGGGTTTCACTATAGCGTTCAAGTCTATGGCAAATAATGTGCTCAGGAGTCGTCTTGGGCGCATGTCGTAAAGATTTAGAGTATTTGTTTTAATTTTGTACATAGTTTTTCAAGGACAATGTGGACAGTATATGTTAAACCTTATAATTTTAAACTTATTATGTTAAATTTTTTCCCTAAACTGTTTTCACTACCATTTCAAGATAGATCAATAACGACAGAACAGATAGTTTTCAATTACATATCTATACTTATAATAAATCTGTAGAGAGGTCAATTCTGTACATGAAATATATTTACAAAATAACTATCGGGGGGTGATTAGTGATCGATACTGATGCCAAAAATGCAATCAGTAAAATTTTTGTCTGTCTGTCTGTCTGTCTGTCTGTCTGTCTGTCTGTCTGTCTGTATGTTATTTATAGAAAAAAAAACTACTCGACGGATTTTAACGAAACTTGGTACAATTATTCTACATACTCCTGAGCAGGTAATAGTATACTTTTCATCACGCTACCATTAATAGGAGCAGAGCAGTGAAAGGAAATGTTGGGAAAACGGGAGAAGTTACTTGGTTTTTTTAGCTTCCGTCGCGTGTGCAGCCTTAATGGTTAAAGCTACATAGAAATCATGTATAACGGAAATATTCCACATAAAATTATATAAAAAATATCCCAAGACAGCATATGTCTATCTTTTATAGTTCACGTGTACACGTGTAACTCCCGATAGCTTAGCAGTTCGGAGATTTGTTATTATTATATTTGTTTACTCTTACGTTTATATCATCACGCTATGACCCACATAAAACATAGGATACATTTTATTCCGGTAGTAAGATCCCATGGGACAATAATCAAACTTCACGCGGGCGAAGCCGCTGGCAGAAGCTAGTTTTTTAATAAACGTTTTCGGATGCACTGTTTTAGAGTTTCACGGTTTTTCACTACACTTAAAGTAGGTTAGTAGGTTTTTCGAGCACCCGATATTTCGACGTAAAAATACATATTATGATCGCTGGAATACTGAAGAAGTATGCGGGTGGGACGAAAATTATTAATATTGAGCAGACAAATCTGTCTACCTGATTCTCGCCTTAGTGTTCTTGGATAGCACGTGTGTCTAGAACTTTAGGGTGTTTTTTTATTATTCTTGTTTTTCATTGTTGTTATTTTCGTGTCTTGTTAGTCTATAAGTGTTTTGTCCTTGTATACGTAAACAGGTTTGTACTATTTATCCTATTTTAATCCCTTTCTCAGTCACAAGATGGATATAAACAAACCGCCCGACCCTGATCCCCCCGATATTCCAGCCCGTTCACCACCTCATTTCCCGAATACCCTATCACAATTCGCAGATGTTGTCTGCAGTGTTACAGAGATGGATATATCCCAATCCCAGGTACAATCTTCCCGCAAACGTCCCGGTAACAACGAAGATACCCTTATAATGCCCACCCCCCCAAACAAACAACAGAAAAGCCAAATTGGACGCGCCAAATATTCGGCAATAGATAAAGCTCCTTTTGTCGTCCACGTCTCCCGTGTAGAGACCCAACCCAACTCAGGCACAACTTTGCACCCCGTGAATTTCGGTAAATTTTTGATGCACAACAACATCACGAACATTGTCCGTGATGGAGTTAAAAAGATCGGTAGAAATCGCGTGTCAGTAGAATTCGTTTCTCCCCAGGATGCCAACTCATTCTTGGTTAATAGTTTATTAACCAAGTACAGTTATACTGCCTCTATCCCCACATTCAACATAACAAGGATGGGAGTAGTCACAGGCTTACCCTCAGACTTATCTGAAGAGGAAGCCATCTCATATTTAGATGTGCCCGCAGGTTGTGGACGCATCCTTTAAGTTCGTCGTATTAATAGAAAAGTCCAGAGAGACGGGGAAACTGAATGGAAACCCACTGAAACCTGTGTCATCACTTTTGATGGACAGGTCTTACCCCAAAGAGTCTACTGTTGTTACACAGCCCTTTCTGTAGAGCAGTACATATTTCCCACCATCCAATGTCGCAAATGCTGTCGATTCGGACATGTGGCTAACGTATGTAGGTCCAAACCACGCTGCAGCAAATGTGGCCATGATCACCCAGGTGATGGTTGCAACATTTCTGAGGGCGAGGCCTTCTGTATTCTGTGTTCGGGAAATCACTTTGCTAATAGCAAGTCATGCCCCGAGCATGGTAGACAGAAAGCCATTAAAACCGTTATGGCTGAGAAATCCATATCATATGTTGAGGCTAGTAAAATCATTCCAACAGCTTCCCGCAATTACGCCAATATTGCTAAAACTCCGATCTCTCAGTCATATCGCAAGACAGTAACCCTTAAACCTAAATCCCATGCCCCTCTCTCCCCGTCTTATGACAAAGCTGCTCACCAACATATAATTAATACCCCTCCACCTTCACAGCCCAATGGCTGCGCTCTAAACAACAATATCTCTTCCAACAATACTACTTCTTCCATTATTGATATACTTATAAAACTTATTCCTATCATAACTTCTTCCTCTACTGCTAATACGCAGTCACCGTCCAACGTTGCCAACCAACTTATAACTCTTCTTTTAGACATTAGAAATGGCGTCTCGCCAAGTATTTCTTCAATGGAATGTGAGGAGCGTGTGGCATAAAAAGCACGACCTCATATTCCTTCTAAATAAATACAAGCCTTTAGCTTGTTCCATAGCTGAGACTTGGCTCACTCCAAGTCTTAGCTTCCGTATGCCACAGTTTAACATTGTCAGATGTGACAGATCTGATGGCTATGGAGGGTCAGCTCTCCTAGTCAACAACCGAGTCCCCCTTTTACCCTATACCTTACCTCCACTTACAGGTGAAATGAGTATTGCCGCAGGAAGGGTAGAGGGCATCACAGTGTTTTCCATTTATATTGCACACCCTCGCCCAGATTTTTTAAGAATTTTACAAGAAATTTTGTCCAATGTTCATGGCCCGCTACTGGTCATGGGCGACTTTAACTGCCACCATTATAGATGGGGGTCTGAACGCTGTGATGCCTTTGGTTTAGCTCTAGTAGATATCTTGGATGACTTAGATCTCTGCATCCTAAACGACGGCTGCTCGACACGACGATCCCTTCCAGGTCAACAAAAGAGCTGCGTAGACCTAACATTTTGTTCGGTTGAGTTAGCAGCATCAACTCACTGGGAATGCACAACCTTGTCGCATGGTAGTGACCACTACCCTATAGTCATATCTTTGCTTAACAAATTTTATTTAGAAAAAACTTCCCCTCCACTTTTGAAATATAACTTGTCCAAACCAGACTGGTCAAAATTTGTGTCATTATCTATCTAAATATATATAATTCAAAGGTGACTGACTGACTGACTGACTGACATAGTGATCTATCAAATAAGTATAAAATTAAACTGTATTATTATAACATTCCATAATTGGGCAGTCGTGTAATAAACCTTATAATTGACAATTTATTTTATTCATAATAAAACCAATAGACTAAGCAACGGCGGATGGTAATCTTCTTCTTCTATCTTCTATCTTCTATAATTCAAAGGTGACTGACTGACTGACTGACTGACATAGTGATCTATCAACGCACAGCCCAAACCACTGGACGGATCGGGCTGAAATTTGGCATGCAGGTAGATGTTATGACGTAGGCATCCGCTAAGAAAGGATTTTGATCAATTCTACCCCCAAGGGGATAAAATAGGGGATGGAAGCTTATATGAAAGTCCCTCAGTTTTAAAGTTAGGATCTTCTAATTTTGTGTTTAGGCTGACGATTGAAAATTAATTTATGCGTGTTTCAGCGTTTTTGATAATTCCACCCCGAAGGTTTATAAGGGGGATGAAATTGTATGTGAAAAATCCTTAATTTTCGACGTAAAAAGTACAAAATTTGTTATCTGGGCTTATGATTGGAAGGTGACAAAACGGCTTTATTAGAATTTCAACCCTTGAGGGGTGAAAAAAGAGCAACATTTTGTTTTTAACTAATATTTTTATTTTTTGAGTCACCAAAAAGTATCAAAGTTAAGTCGTTAGTTTTTTTTTATTTCAACCCACAAAGGGGTAAAAGGGGGGATGAAGTTTTGCATTGTAGTGGTTCATTCGTTCACGAATAACAGCAACAGGAGAGCAGCAGTTCAAGTTAATAGTATAGGCCGTACACAAGTTAATAGCACACGTGACTTCGCGGCTGGCAGTACTTACCGTTTTGTAAGGACCTAGGTAAGCCGAAGATTATTGTCTTACGGCAGGAGCAGAAAAAGAAAGTAGGGCAGCCGCCGCTCCTGTGAGTGCCGCCCGCTCGCACCAACTTGCTGCAGTACGCGCCGCTGACGCGCGCGCTTCGTGCACTGAATATGGTGTCACAACAAATTGATTACTTCAATTGTACACTGAGCCAATTCACACGGGCCGCATTTTGCGCAATTACTTTAGTTTGTCAAATTAATTAATTTATTCAAAACATAAATAATTTAACTTTAAATATAACTGCTCTATTGTATTAGGTACCTAAACCTGTAATAATAGTTGTGTGTGTTGTTTAAATAAATAAATATATTATGTATAGTAGAACGAGATAGAATGAGTAATTGTCGATATCGTATTTGATACCAACTAGATTTTTTATTTTGTAGATTTCTGTTTTTTTTTCTCTTCTGCATTTCTGATCTTACTTTTGATGAATGAAGATGAAGTCAAAATAAAAATCAAAAATTGCGCCGACGTAAGTTTTTGGATTTTTAATCATGGGTGTCATTTTGTGGTTTTTGGTGTCGCTGATAGTGAAAATGAGGTCAAAATTAACACGGGGAAAAAAGTTAACAGAAGCAAAAAAAAACATTTTTCCTTTTTTTTTTCTACGGCTTCCCCTGACACTATTTTCACCCTGCGCCACTGTTAGGTAGAGGTGTATATAATCCTACACCCACATTTCGCACATTTAGCTTAATCCCATCAACCGGGCACAAAATAATACAATAACACTTTGCCCGTCCCGCAAATCGAACCCAGGACCTCATGCTCAGTAGCGCTTGCGACAACTCGAACAACGATGCAGTCTCACACATGACACATCAATATTTTCACGCGAACGAAGTCGCGGGCAACAGCTAGTTGGAGGATAAAATTGATGTTCTTCCAAATTTAAATTCAAATTCAAATTTATCAGACCCTTCTGGTCACTGCCATGCCAAGAGCTGTTATGAGGGTTTCGTAACAGCTATTACCTCCAGTGCAGATTCCTGTTTTCCATTGAAGAACAGTGCCCGCAATAAAATACCTTCACCCCCTTGGTGGGATCCAGAATGTACTGCGGCAGTTAGGGTTAGGAACGAGGCTGAGGTGTGCTACAATACAGATATGAGTACACAAAATCTGTTGACATACTGCCAGCAAAATGCCAGAACTAAACGCCTTCTCCGTAAAAAGAAACGTTCTGGCTGGGTCAAATTTTGCTCTTCTTTATTCCCCTCCACCCCAGTTTCAGTTGTCTGGAAAAGCATAAATAGATTTAGACGCGGATGTTCCCCAACAATCTCTTCACCAATCACTAGGGAAACAGCTGAACATTTTTTTGACAAAATAGCTCCACCTTATGTTCCACTTTCAACAGAATGCCAAACCGCGCCCCTGCTCAATGTTACAGAGGATCCTCTTGATGCGCCATTTACTTTGGAGGAACTGAATGTGGTACTCAAGCATGTTCGTGACTCAGCTCCTGGTATTGATGGTGTGCCATATTCATTTATAACCCATTCAGGCGAAAAGACTAAAATCTACTTTTTAAATATTCTTAACTTCTGTTACACTAATGGGTGGGTCCCTGATCAGTGGAAGTTACAGGTCATCATTCCTCTATTGAAACCAGGCAAACATGCAGATGATCCGAATGGCCTTAGACCAATTGCTCTTTCTTCAGTTCTAGCCAAATTACTGGAACACCTTATTAAGAATCGTCTGGAGTGGATAGTCGAATCGAGAGACTTGCTGCCGAACCACCAATTTGGTTTTAGGAAAGGGCTTAGCACAATGGACAGTGTTGGTATTTTAGTTACGGATATACACTTGGCCTTTTCTAGAAATAAATCCATCGTTGCTTCGTTCCTCGATATCTCCTCTGCATATGACAATGTTCTCCTTCCCGTACTCAGGCAAAAATTGCAACAGCTGAGTCTTCCGGCTAAGATGATACGATGCAT
Organism: Xestia c-nigrum; assembly: GCA_916618015.1. NCBI lineage: Eukaryota > Metazoa > Arthropoda > Insecta > Lepidoptera > Noctuidae > Xestia > Xestia c-nigrum. Next base: position 12,471,608 of record OU745248.1, read on the forward strand.
ATGTGAACTGCTACTGTCCCGTTCATTGGTTCTGAGAGTCCAGGGCGAGGAATTCGATAAAAGACAGACATGGAAGGGACTGCCGCAAGGCTATGTCCTCAGTCCCATACTCTACAATTTATATACGGCTGATATTGGATCCTGCTTAAATAATAATTGTCAGATGTTACAATACGCCGATGACATTGTATTGTATGTGTCAGATTCTTCTATAACTGACGCGGCGTCATCTCTATGCCTCTCACTGGATTCTTTGAACCATTGGCTTTTAAGCCATGGGCTGTCATTATCTGCACCAAAAAGTTCGGCAGTAATTTTTTCTCGTAAAAGACACATCCCTCTTATCTCAGTAAACATTTTAGGCCACAATATTCCCATAGTTAGTAAAGTCAAGTTTTTAGGCGTTATTTTAGATTCAAATCTAACTGGCAAACATCATTTAAATTTCTTAATCCAAAAATGTGAACGAATTATTTCAGTTTTAAAAGTTCTCGCGGGTGTTTGGTGGGGTGCTCACCCCTACACCATGAAATTAGTATATAATGCCTTAGTTCGTAGTGTTTTAGACTATGGAACTTATCTATTAATACCTTGCAACAAAGGTGCTTTGGCTGGGCTGGATAGAATTCAGTCCAAGTGCCTTCGAATCATCTCAGGTTGTATGAAGTCCTCTCCCGTTAACGCATTGCAGGTCGAATGTGCTGATCCTCCTCTAACCCTCAGACGTCAATATCTGGCCTCCCGTTTTGTGTCCAGACTAATATGTAGATCATCTCACCCTCTTATAGGTAGAATGAACGAGCTAGATACGTTATGCAGAAGCTCAAATTACTGGAAAAATAAAGAAATCCCTTTAATCCTAAAATCCTTCAGACTAATTCTAAATTTAGTAAACCCGATCGCCCAGTTTCCTAGATTACCCCTTTTTAACTTTTCTTATGAAGTTTTAAGTTATATCCCAAAAATTTTCTTTGATATCGGTATTTTCAAAAAATCTCCGTCAGCGAATTCGACTTTCAATGCGGTGGTGGGCGAGAGATGGAATAATTTCCAAGTATTTTTCACTGATGCTTCGAAACTAACCGATCTTAGTCATACTGGCGCTGCGGTCTACTACCAGAACTCCAAAATTATACTACAGTTTAAATGCCCTAAGGAGTCTTCTGTATTCACTGGTGAGTGTGTGGCTATACTGGAAGCTTGTCTTTTTATAGAGTCACACCACAATATTCAGAAAGCCGTTATTTTTACAGATTCCCTTAGCTGTTTGCAAGCTTTAGTTCAAAACCCTTTTAAAAGTAAATTGCACAGTTCCATAATCCTCAAAATTAAAAACACTTTACTATCCTGCGCTAATAACCAAAAGGATGTTCAGCTTGTTTGGATACCTAGCCATAGTGGCATTAATGGTAATGAATGTGCTGATGCGTTGGCTAAAGATGCTTGTTCATCTTTTTCGTCAGATCTCACACACAATACTCATCAGGGTTACGATCTATTGTCCCTTCCAAGACTGAATCTACAGCGGTCCTGGCAGGAGCAGTGGAATATGTCCAGCAAAAAGAAAGGTAGCTTCTTCTACGCTGTGCAACCGACCATAAAACCTAAGCCGTGGTTCTTTTGCTACAAAAAAGTATCGAAAACTATGATCTCAGTTCTTTGTAGAATCCGCTTAGGTTTTTGTTGCACTCCCGTCTTCTTACACAAAATCCATGTCCGTGACTCCTCTCTCTGCGAGTGCGGGTTGGAGGAAGGCACCCTGGATCACATATTTTTCGAATGCTCCAACAACATACCACCTCTAGACCTGTATAGCCGTCTCTCTAAATTTAAAATCCCTCTTCCCATTAATTTCCCCTCCCTTTTAACATATTCCTCTCCTGAACTACTTGTGGCGCTGATGATTTTCATCCGTCACAATAATATAAAATTGTAATTATCGTTTTCCCATAAATTCTGTGTGTGGTTGTGGTATACGTATATTTTAATGTTCTAACATGTATATTATGTATGTAATTTTATTTTTTTTGTTTGTTTCAGTCCAGTACTAACCTCACAAGATCTACGATAAGTCCAATGTATTGACGATGATTTTTACTAATTTCTTCTTACTTTTTTCTTTTTAATTAATACACACTTGCCGTTCCAATTCACTCTAGACATTGGCAGAATAGTCGACATCGGCTTTGCTTGCCATCAACAAAAAATAGAATAGAATAGAATCTGTCTACCTTCGGATGTTCTTAACTATTATTAATTTTTATTTGTGATTATACAACACTCAATTACGGTTTAATAACTGTTATTTTAAATTAAATGATAGTGTTGGTGACCATGTCATTTTAAAAATTAATATCTGAATTCAGTAATTACTGGTGTGTCTTTTATTCGTTTTTAGGTTGGTTCAAGTATTAGATTATCTGGGATACATGTGGTTAAACAGAGGTTTTCTTGATAATAATGTAGTTAAATAAGGGACCCCTCGAGAAAAATAAACAGCTTGAAGGTTTATACAGAAACTTTCAAAATAAATATAAAGGGTGTAAAACAACTCTTAACGAAGCCGAAAGGCACTAATTGTTTTTCCCCGTTATTGTGTCATGATTTTGGTATATTTTTGTCTTAAGTTTAGTATATTTTTAAAAAGATTAAAATGGCAACACCGGTAACGACTGTATCTCGTCATATTTAGCTAGAGAAGGGGTAATGTAGTGGGGTAGAGAGACTTGCTTGGGTAATAATTAGAATCTGTGTTCATTCTTCGGCTAACCTCAGCGGTGTAAAGACTACTAGTCGAACCTATGTCCGATATTTGATGAATATATGAATTGTTGTATATTGTTTGTATAACACGTACGTGAAGTGATTAAAAGAAATATACACGAGTGTTGATTGGAGTTAAAGTGGTTTTATTATACTTCACAAGTGGGATACACCAAAAAGGTATGTAAAACTTTTAATATGAATTGCTTGATAATTATATGAAAAATAAAAACCGTTACACGCTCACTTTTGAAAAATTTATGAACTATGAGGCATTTAATTATGAGAATGACTACCTACAATGTTTAAACATACAATGCTAAATGGTTTTTGCTATGATTATAATATCTATCTTAAATTTTAGATTTAAATTAGCAACATTTGCACATGTCTAATTTGAGATTATTTACAAGCACTCTGAGGTCAGTAACTTATTATTCCTACTTTAGTAATTATCATGATAATTATTCTGCTAAATGGATAATTACACATGCTATGAGACATGCTATGTGACTTTGCTAGATATTTGTTTGAGTGGACATGTTTCCCACTGGATACTAAGCGAGACACTGGTTGTTTGATTATGTTAGGGGGCGTACCTAGTGACTTCACTGGATATTTGAGTGGGTATGGTTCCTACTGGTTTTTGAGTGAGTCACTGGTCGTCGGATTATGTTAGGGGGCGTACTTAGTGACTTCACTGGATATTTGAGTGGGTTTGGTTCCTACTGGTTTTTGAGTGAGTCACTGGTCGTCGGATAATGTTAGGGGACGTTCTTAGTGATTTCACTGGATTTTTAAATGGATATGGTTCCTACTGGTTTATTGAGTGAATCACTAGTCGTCGGATAAATTATTGTGAATGCTTAATAGCTTGAGTTCTACCACTGCTAGTGCTTTTTTTTTAAAAACTTAATTCTATCTGCGGCTTCCTCTGATAACATGTAGTTTACCGTAACCACCTCATGCAGAGTTCTTATGATAGTAGTTTATTTACATTTTTATGTATTGAAAGTATATGTGTACTGCACTTGATCAGGGCAACTCTATGATAGTGCCTATTGCTATTTAATTAATTAAACAACACATATTTTGATAGACTTTCTCTAATGAGTTTCTAATGGTAAACAATGAATTAAAACAAAGGTTATTATAGTAATTTGTTATTTCCTATCACTGTTATGAAATACCTTATTTCAGTTTTCTTTTAGTGTAATAAGCGAGCTCCTGAGTTGTTCGCTGGGTTGAGTGGGCCATGTATGGTCGCTGGATAAGTTAGGGGGGGGCGATGTATGTTTGCTCACTGGTTTATCGAGTGAATGTTTTCCACTGGATTATTGGGTGAGCTGCATACACTCGTCGGATTTAGGTAGGCTATGTTCGCTTATAAAACTTACATAAATCTTACAACATTTTGATACTACGTATATTGATTTAGAATGACTTTTATTTCATTAAATATGAAACAGATTATGGCGATGAATATTGTATATATTTCAGAAAGCAATGGCATCTGGTGACGAATACGGTACGCCGCCTGGTACGCCTTCAAGGCGACGTGGGCGTGTGAAAAAGAAGTCTAGGCGAAGAAGGAGTCCTTCTTCTTCGTCCACATCGAGTAGCGAGCCTGTACCAAGGAAGTCACGTAAAGTTACAAACCGCCTTTCTACTAAAGATGTTCTGAAATTATTGGCTAGCTGTAAGGGAGAATCGAATAAGACCTCACTTTCTCTAAGTAACAATAACTTTAACAATGTGTTACCCGAATTTGACCCTGCAAACAGGACTCAAACCATTGAATGTTGGCTGAGAAAAGTTAACGAGTGCGCCACTATTTATGGGTGGGATGACAAACAGACTATTCATTTTTCTTTGCAAAAATTAGCCGGCTTAGCAAGAAAATGGTTTGAGTCCTTACCTACAGTAATCTACACTTGGGATGAGTGGCAAGCAAAACTCCGAAAAGCGTTTCCAAACGAGGAAAATTATGGACGCCTTTTGGAGGAGATGCTGAACCGCACTTCTAGACAAGACGAAAGTCTGCGCGAATATTTTTTCGACAAATTATGTCTTTTAAATAGATGTGAAATTGAGGGTAAAAAGGCTGTCGACTGTATTGTTTATGGTATAACGGACCGATCTATTCGTAATGGAGCACAAGCGCTTAATAGTTCTGAACCTGAAGGTTTGCTTAACTTTTTATGTTCCCAAAAATCACAACCGATAGTCGATAGTAAATTTAAAAACCGTTCATTTCGAACAAGAAGTAATCCCGGTACTAGCTCGAACTCTAACATTCAAGATTCTGCCTCTAACTCTATTATTTGTTATAATTGTCGATCTAGTGGTCATCCTTATCACAAGTGTACAAAACCAATATTAAAATGCAAACGGTGTAATAGGATTGGACATGACAATGATGGTTGTAAATTAGTACCATTTAACACCTCCAATTCTAACTCTGTTCTTGAAAATAGTTCCGAAAGGAAAAATTTAAAAATAGACACAGGACTAAAAAGCAATGATAAGTTCTTTAAAACCGTCACTGTGGATGGCCATACTCTAGGTTCTTACATTGATTTTGGTAGTGAGTGTACACTCTTAAGTAAAACCAACGCGGACTCTTTGAATTTAGTAAAAGCTTTCGATGGCATTCCAGTGGTACAAGGATTTGGTCAGTCTTCTGTCATCCCGTTGTACAAGTCATTCGTTACTGTGAAGGTCGACGAGGTTGAAACCGAGGTTGAAGTACTGATTGTTGACGATACACACATGCAAACTGCTATGATTATAGGACAAAATTTCACTGAGTTACCTGGTGTCACTGTTCTTAAAGATAGTCGAAAGCTAACTTTTTACAAAAGTCCCTGCAGTGATTCTCAGTCTAGCAATGATTCTAGTTTAAAACTTCATGTTTCTAACTCAGCTCAAATTCTTAGAATCAATGTCATCCCCGTGTATACCGGGTCGATCGTGTAGTCGGATTTCACAGGAGATGTATACGTCGAAGGTTGTAATGCTGTTGGGCCAGGGAAAGAATATCGTTTACTTCAAGGCGCTTACCATATATGTAATGGTAAAGGCGAAGTAGTTATTTCTAATTTGTCTCACCATGCCGTAAGTTTAGAGAAGGATACTTTACTGGCCAGAACAATACCTTTTAGCGAGCAAAAAACATGTCAAGTCAATAAAATTCAGGAGACAAAGTCAATAAAATTCATCCCGTAAGTGACAATATATGTTTAATAAAATTCAGATTGACATTTCAACTTTAGATCTTTTGGACAGGAATGACATCAAGACTGGTCCAGCCCTTAGTGCTGAACAGTCAGACAGACTTTATTCCCTTTTGCAAAATTATCGCGATTGTTTCGCAACTAAATTGGATGAGATTGGTTGTGCGGTTGATGTCGAGATGAAAATTTATCTTTTGGATAATAAACCAATCGTATACCGACCGTATAGATTGTCCCATGCCGAACGCGAAACCGTTCGTGAAGCTATAGATGAACTTTTACGACTTGACATCATCCAAGAATCGAAATCCGACTATGCAAGTCCTATCTTGATGGTTAAAAAAAAGACTGGAGAGCAAAGGCTCTGTGTGGATTTCCGAGCTTTAAATAATAAAAGATCGCTTCCCTTTGCCTCTAATCGAAGACCAAGTTTCAAATTTAAGCGGTAATAGCTTCTTTACTACTCTTGACCTCGCCTCCGGTTACTACCAAATTCCAATGGCTAAAGACAGTCAGCATCTAACTGGGTTTGTCACGCCCGACGGCCATTATGAGTTTAAAAGAATGCCTTTCGGGTTGACAAATGCGCCGGCTGTTTTTCAGCGTATGGTAAATAAAATATTAGGTAACAGACGTTTTGAATATGCATTGGCTTACCTAGATGATGTGTTGATACCTTCAAGGAGTGTTGAGGAAATGTTTCAGAGGTTAGAGGATGTCCTGAATCTTTTTCGTCAAAATTGTCTGACTCTAAAACTCTCCAAATGTCGCTTTTTTGATACCACCGTCAGTTACTTAGGGTACGACATCTCCTCGCAAGATATTTGGCCTGGTGAGGCCGAATACCTTAGCTTACCGCTTAGGGAGTTCCCCACGCCCCGTAATGTCCATGAGATTCGTCAGTTCTTGGGTTTGACCGGATTCTTCCGTAAATTTATTAAGGGATATGGAGAGGTTGCGCGTCCTTTAACATCCTTATTAAAGAAGGACTCTGAGTGGCGATGGTCTCATGCTGAGGAGCACGCTTTTAATTTTCTAAAGGAAAAGCTTGTTCATCGACCTGTTTTAGCACTTTACGACCCTAAACTCGAAACCGAGTTACACACAGACGCCAGCTCTCTAGGTATAGGAGGCATTCTCATGCAGTGGCAGAGAGATTCAAGGGTTTTAAAGCCTGTCGCTTTTTTTAGTAGGCAAACAACCCCCGAGGAAAGGCACCTGCATTCCTATGAGCTGGAAACGTTGGCCGTAGTGTGCTCGTTAAAGAAATTTCGGGTATATCTTTTAGGGTTACATTTCAAGGTTTTTACGGATTGCGCAGCTTTGAGAACCACAATGACTAAAAGGGATCTGATTCCACGGATAGCAAGGTGGTGGCTCCAAATAAGCGAATACGCATTCGACATTGAATATCGTCCGGGTATTCAAATGTCGCATGTGGATGCATTGAGCAGAAACACCAAGCTACCCGTGGACCCAGATAATAACGAGTTCGTCTCTGTGTTTACTATTGAGAAACAAAATTGGATCTTAACTTTACAAATAGCAGACCCAGACATTTCTCGAATCCATAATATTCTAAAACCTGAAGACGATATTGAATGCAAGGATATTAGGAAAAAATGTCGTTAAAAATCACGCAGTGTATAGAAAGGTTGATGATCGTCAATGTCTCGTTGTACCACGAAGTGCAAGGTGGCAGATATGTCGTGCTAACCACGACGATATTGGTCACCTGGGTTACGCCAAGACTCTTGAGAGTATTCGCCGCGATTATTGGTTTCCCAAACTAAGAAAGTTTGTCAAGAAATATGTCGCAGCTTGTTTAAAGTGTGCCTACCATAAGGATACCTCTTCAAGACAAAAGTCAGGTCATTTGTACCCAATAGAAAAGATAAACATACCGTTTCATACGATCCATATAGATCACCTCGGTCCTTTTGTTAGGAGTAAAGATGGCAATTGCTACATTCTTACAGTAGTAGATGGTTTTACCAAATACGTCTTTGTCAGAGCCGTTAGGGATCAGAAGACTAAGAGCACAGTTAAAGTTCTTCAGAAAATCTTTTATGACTTTGGAGTCCCAGCCCGAATTGTGTCGGATCGCGGTACTAGCTTTACATCTGCAGCTTTTCAGACCTTTTGTGACGCTCACGGTATTAAACATGTCCTTAATGCGGTCGCTTGTCCCAGAGCTAATGGCCAGGCAGAAAGGTTTAACCAAACAATATTAAATTCATTAGCTGCCCAAAACGCTTTTGGTCATGAGCGTGAATGGGACAGGTGTCTGGGCAAGCTCCAATTTGGCATCAATAATACTGTCAATGCGACAACCCGCAAAACTGCGACAGAAGCTTTGTTCGGATTTAAGTTGCGCGATGGTTTATTAAACAAACTTGATATTGGGAATAATGATAATGGGAACAATCCCGATTTGCAACAAATTAGAGAAGAAATAAGTAACAGTATCGCGAAAGATCAAGCTAAGCAGAAAGAAAGGCATGACACGAATCGTGCACCAGCTCCTACTTACGAAATAGGTGACTTAGTAAAAATTGCAAATAACAACCAAAGTACAAAACTCCTGTCTAAGTTTGTGGGTCCTTATAAAATAACTGAAATATTAGGGAATGATCGGTACAGAATATCTGACGTTCCTGGATTTAATAAAAGAGGTAAACCTTATGATACCGTTATAGCCGCTGACAGAATTAGGCCCTGGATACACGTAAAAGCTCTAGAAATACATAACACTGATAACAGTAGCTCTAGTGAGCGCAATAGTGATTCCGAATAAAGATCAGTCATAGTTAGGCGGTAGAATAGTTACATAACTTTGAATGGAAAAATAATATTTTGGTTACTTAATTTTTATTTTTTTTATAACGTGTTTAATGTTTAACAATATTTTTTTTTGTGTGTGAATTAATCATTATATAAGTTTTTACGATAGTATAATTATGTACCGATATATATATGTAAACACCTATAGTTAAAAGATACCAAATGTCATGATTTAATTTAAGTTATTTTAAATTTATATTAGTTCATAATTTATATAAATATGATTTAACGTTAGGATTTAATATATTTAAGGAAATTAATCAATTAGCAGGCAGCTTTATAAAGTGTATTACTTTGTAGTAGCTAAATAGTGCATTTGTAACAAAAACGGCCGTTTATGTTTTGAATGCACGATTTAGCTAAACAGCTATATTTCAAGTGTTGATAAGGTGTTATAAAATTACGTTATTGCCTTTTCTACAGTAATAATAGACCACATTTTGTATTTTTGATTCTATTTACGAGTTATGACATTTTTTCGATTGGCGGCGCTAGTGGACTGTAAGAGGGCTCTTAAAGAAAAATAAAACAGAAAGTAAAAGAAATATGTTTTATTACTTAGACCTACTTTAAGGTACATTTCCAAGAAACCATTGTATGTGAGACCATAGTGACACGACTCACTTGTCGCTATGGTTGACCGGGCGACACGACATATTTTATAAAACAAATGAATTTGACAGTGGTATTAAGAATACCACTGTGAAATTCATTACTTCAACGACGAATGATGATTTCAATGACTTTCCATCCATCGCTTGTTTGGGCTTGCTCCGTACAGTACGGAGCAAGCCCAAACAAGTGATGGATGGAAAGTGTAAGGACGGTAAGAAAGGAGGTGTCTGATGAGATAACGAGTAATATAGAAGTATGCAAAAAGAACACATGCTGCGCCTACCCCAAATGAATTGTAATTAGGGCAAGAGAATAATGATAATATGAGTTTCATGAAACTGAAGTTGACAAATTGGGACGTGGTGTGAATGTTTACAGCTAAGTGACAAGAACCTTTAAATTAACGCAGATCCACTATAGATTCCTATTGTAACATTGTAACCGTGTCCCCAAGCCGTGTGTACTCTGAATGTGACATTATTGCTCCCAACCCCTCCACTCTTGATCGATAGACGTACTTTCTGTGAGGTACCTACAGGTGCCGCACGGATGGCAGATATTATTATTCTAGATCCCACACTGATACGTATATCACGATGAAATCCGTTAACAGGTCCCGCGGAGTAAATGTTACTGAAAAGAAAAAGTAGTCGTGGTCAAGAAGAAATGGAGTTTAGCGGAACAAAAAGTAATTCCGATGTCGTATTAACAATGTGATTTTTTTAAGTTTAAATTTTAGTGGCGTTGTGCGCTTTTTGGGATGGGTAAAAAATGTTAAACTCGCGTCAGGTCACGTGACCTGATCGAAAATTCGTAATACGGAGGGAGAACGGTTAGTCAAAACCAACCTTATGCAATTAGGATAAAGTTTATTTTGGATTTCTCGGTTTTTACCCCTACTGGCAGACCCAAGGACATGCGCATCCGCCATGATTTTTTTGAACAACTCGTTGATACAAAAACGTGTTGATGACAATATTCCTCGTGGCTTATTCTACTTTGATGAACTTTATGTGAAAAGAAGACTAGATTATTTTCTAGATACGCACTTGTACACAAGTCTATCCGAGGAGCCGATGGTTCCCCAACTTTGTTGACGTTGAATAGTCACCGAAGTCTGCGCCAGCCTTTTAACCGCGTCAGCCAGGACATCCACGTCAGGCACAACCATCTCTGGCATCTCGTTTACGTCCACGTCAGCCACATCAGGAACTTCATTGCTCACTACTGCAGCTGTTGCTGCCGCTGCTAATAACACCACGAGGAATACGCTCTTCATCTGGAACAAAACAAAGATATAATATTGCTCAGGACCAATTGGTCAGTCACACAAAACAAAGTATAAAAAAGAAAATTACCTTTTAAATTGTATGTCGGCCTGATTCTGAAAGCTCTAAGGTCCTTTGAAGACAGTGTGAGTATAAGTTGTATTCTGAAGGAGCCAGTATTTATAGTGAAATTAGAAAGTAAACGCATTGATAAGATTATAAGTTATCTGAGCTGTTGTTTTAATAAATCGGTGTCAAAGTAAAAATAACTATTGAAATGACAGCAGATAGCAGGGGAAGTACTGTTACTGCGATACATTTTTAATGAAAGTGGCATTTATATGGAATTTATTAGAGTAATTATTATTTACAATGTATACACACTAACATTATAATAGAAAGAAAAAATATGTACAAATATCAAAAAAGGATTACAGGAATTTATATGGTATTTTAAATTTGTAAATGAGTTTCTGTTCGGATCGCGAAGCACGCCTGCGTTCTCAGCATATTTACGCATCTACATCCAGCTCTCTAGAGACCAAGACAATGCATGCATTGTCTCGCGAGTCGGAGACGTTCACATACATAATAACATAAGCCCGAAGGCTTATGTACTTGATAATAAAATAAAATAATAAATGGGAGTTATGGCCAGTACAGTCAAATTTTCAATGATATACCATCGACATCGAAAATCAGTCCTAAACTGTTACCACCTTCAACGCGTGGAGGTACTCCCTGCTCATTTTTTTTTATAATTATACGGTGAAATTAGTGCTAGCAGTGAAATTGATAATGTTAACCAGCGCCTGTAATTCACGATGTCGAGAAAAATAAAGATTTAGTGATTATGATCATGATTATTATGATTATAGCTTTGCAATAATTTTCACATCAGATGTTTCTGATCTTCGATTTTTTATAAGTCCACAGGAAATGCCCATTACACCGAACAACTTTAGCTAAAACGGCATTCCTAATATGTGTTATGGTGTAGCTGGGCTCTTGGAGTTCCACAACAGGTGTTCCAGATCTTCAAATTTGTTCTCTCAGCAGAAAATGCTCATCGCGTGGAACAATTTTTGTTACGGTGTCATTTTTGTATCTCTTATAGTTTAGCTGGTCTGTTGCAGTTCTGCATTAGGTGTTCAAGTTTCCAAGATAAATTATAGCCTATATATTGCCTAGACTTGATATCCATACAACAAAAAAAACATTCAAATCCGTCCAGTACTTCCGAAGATTAGCGTGTACAAACAAACAAACAGACCGACTTTCTTTTTTGGATTCGACCTCTATTACTGTTTCTAAACCCCTCCTTTTTTTTAGGATGGGAAATCATCAAATAACTTCTCCCACTCTGGGCGGAGCGGGAGGGAGTGACAGACTTTTACTGACTAAAACCCATCCATGTTCCTTCCTTGCCCTTTACATTCCGGGGCCGCGGTATCTCTTTCGAACAGTCGCGCAGCCCCGGCAGGCTTCGGCCCTTGCAGACCCCTCTCTTTATGCTGACATCTCTTTAAAGCGCGCGTGGAACACGTACGCGCCGTCAACACGGCCTGTCGTCATTTAACGGATGGACGGCTAGCTAGCCCATAGCTAACCGTCCACAGGCTCGCGACTACGGTTGCCGGTAGCCACCACGTGGCCCCGTGTCGTCCGTTCGATCCTCGCAGTAGAAACACCTGGGCGTTTCGTCCCACCCGATTTGGTACAGGTACCTCCCGAAACATACGTGTCCGGTGAGGACCTGCGTCAGGCGGGAGGTGAAGACGCCGTGTCGCCTCTCCAGCCACTCCTCAAATAGCGGACTTATTGCCACTATCGTGGCGTGCCCTGCACGGGGTTGCGACAGTCGCTATCTCCATGTCGCCATGAGATCGCGCCGGAAGTCTGTCCACTGAGCGGCGATTTGCCGCCTGCGGAGTTTCCCCCCGTTGTAGTGCCTCTGCGCGCCATTCGTGCAGGCGCGCGAGGACTATCGCCTCCAGATCTCATGGCGGCAATCCGGCAGGCCCGCTGCCTCGCGGGAGATCGTGCGGTACCCACAGACCATCTCTACGGCCACCACTGGCGCATTCCGAGGGCCATGAAAGCGCATGGCCTCGGACTTGTGCAGTGCCACCTCGAGACCCAGTTGCCGTACTTCCCCAAACAGTAACAGTACTTCCCCTGCTATACTAGATAATTATAAACGGTGTCATTTCAATAGTTATTTTTACTTTGACACCGATTTATTAAAACAACAGCTCAGATAACTTATAATCTTATCAATGCGTTTACTTTCTAATTTCACTATAAATACTGGCTCCTTCAGAATAAAACTTATACTCACACTGTCTTCAAAGGACCTTAGAGCTTTCAGAATCAGGCCGACATACAATTTAAAAGGTAATTTTCTTTTTTATACTTTGTTTTGTGTGACTGACCAATTGGTCCTGAGCAATATTATATCTTTGTTTTGTTCCAGATGAAGAGCGTATTCCTCGTGGTGTTATTAGCAGCGGCAGCAACAGCTGCAGTAGTGAGCAATGAAGTTCCTGACGTGGCTGACGTGGACGTAAACGAGATGCCAGAGATGGTTGTGCCTGACGTGGATGTCCTGGCTGACGCGGATAAAAGGCTGGCGCAGACTTCGGTGACTATTCAACGTCAACAAAGTTGGGGAACCATCGGCTCCTCAGATAGACTTGTGTACAAGTGCGTATCTAGAAAATAATCTAGTCTTCTTTTCACATAAAATTCATCAAAATAGAATAAGCCACGAGGAATATTGTCATCAACACGTTTTTGTATCAACGTGTTGTTCAAAAAATCATGGCGGGCAGTCCTTGGGTCTGCCAGTAGGAGTAAAAACCAAGTAATCCAAAATAAACTTTATCTTAATTGTGTAAGGTTGATTTTGACTAACCTTATTACGAATTTTCGATCAGGTCACGTGTTCTGACGCGAGTTTAACATTTTTTACCCATCCCAAAAAGCGTACGACGCCACTAAAGTTTAAACTTAAAAAAATCACATTGTTAATACGACATCGGAATTACTTTTTGTTCCGCTAAACTCCATTTCTTCTTGACCAAAACTACTTTTTCTTTTCAGTAACACGCACTCCGCGGGTCCTGTTAACGGATTTCATCGTGATATACGTATCAGTGTGGGATCTAGAATATCTGCCATCCGTGCGGCACCTGTAGGTACCTCACAGAAAGTACGTCTATCGATCAAGAGTGGAGGGGTTGGGAGCAATAATGTCACTTTCAGAGTACACACGGCTTGGGGACGCGGTTACAATGTTACAATAGGAATCTACGGTGGATCAGCGTTAGTTTAAAGGTTCCTGTCACTTAGTTATAAGGGATACTTTATAATCATACTGTTTCCCAATTTATCTGCTTCAGATTCGTGAAAGTCATTTCATCATCATTATGGTCTTATTAATTTCGGCCTTATTAATTTCGGGTAGGCACTGCCTGTCTTCTTCTTTGCCATACTTGTATTTTACTCAGCCCATCCTTTGTTTGTTTGACCTTCCTCTACTCTTATACCATCATGAAATTCATTTGTTATAATATTATATGTCGTGTTGCCCTATTACTGACTGCGCTCGCCGGTCAGCCGGATAGAAATCGGTTGCGTCTCTATGATCTGACATTGTGATGGTATCTCCTTAAATGTTTCTTAAAGTAGGTCTAAATAATAAAACATATTTTAATTTTACTTTCTGTTTTATTTTTAACCCCCGACGCAAAATCGATGGGGTGTTATAAATTTGACTTGTCTGTGTGTGTGTGTGTCTGTGTCATCGTAGCGCCCGAACGGATGAACCGATTTTGATTTTGTTTCTTTTTTTTGTTTGAAAGATGATTTATTTGGGAGTGTTTGATTAAAATCAGTCCAAGATGGGCGCTACCACAATCGGAGCCACGAAACGTTCCGTGCCACGTTGATTGTTCAAACCATCTATGCGATTTTATAGCAGATATGATTACCAATGGGTAGGTACCGTACTTTTTTTTAGTAAACTGAAAAAAACGCCCCTATTCACGTAAGTATTTTCTGTCAAATGACATTGACCACAACAGGAATGATTTGACTCGCAAATATATAGCATAACATAGCTTATTTATTGTGATTTTAAGATTCCGGTTTCATTTTATGTAATATCTCGTTTAAATACTATTGTAAAATAGTTACTATTTTGTGTAATGTGAATATTAAATGCAACGACCTTGTAGACCCAAAAAAAATGTTCTCTTTTCCAACCAAACCTTACATTCATCAGGCATATTATTAATGTTTGAAACGTGGGATGAAACGCATGCGACTAAAAGAGTACATAGCAACCGAGCAACCGATAGGAGCATGAACGAGGATCGTGTATGAGAAGCCGCTTCCTCTAACTCCTAAATTACTGATAGTGACGAAGCTCTGCCCTAGTCCTCCTGTTTTGATGGTCGGGATAGCATGCACGGTGTTACCTACTTACTCTATTCATCTGAATCGATGTGATTTTGAAATTCATTGATGGTAAAAATACGAAATAATTTGAAAGCGATTGTCATTTGTTTTGGAAATCAAGTTCTGATAATACTTACATTTATAATTTTATCTACCCAAATATCATAAACCCTCTCTAATGCGTTCAAAAACCATAGGCAATGACCAGCATTACCAACCTGCAGAAATAAACGGAACTGTAATGAACTCATAACGCAACTGAAAACAGTTGCGTTATGAGTTTTAAATTTGGAACAGGTGTCAAATTCAAGTGAGTGTGCTATTCTAGTACCACCTACATTAAATCAGATATCGATAAAAAAAAAAAAACCCAATTCAGTATGATTTTAATTATAAATCGCACGACATTTTGATCTCGAGTGACACAAGAATAGTGACTTTGTTCGTTTGCCTATGATTTAAAAAAAAAAGACAGATATCCGAAACGCCGCCATTTCGAGCTGTCATTTGTTCGTTAGCTTTTTATTTCCAGTAATCCAGTTACGAGTAGACAAATTTTCTGATAAGTTCTTTATTTCTGTCGAAAATGAGTGATAGTGACTCAGAAATTGACATGAATACTCCGCCAGATATCGTAAATGCAGCGACGAATGCAACTAATAACCTGTTGGCACAAAAATCAAGGGCCAAGTAACAATGCAGGTCATTTCCCTATGGTTCCTGAACCCATCATAGAGCCCTTATGATATTTGGGTAGATAAAGTAGTGTATGCAACTATACATAATTAGGCATTACAACACTCGTGTGATGCTATTAAGAAACTCGCCTTCGGCTCGTTTCTTAAACCCACACTCGTGTTGTAATGCCCTTCATTATGCACAGTTGCATAAACTACTATTACTACGTCTTCTTATTTCTGGTGCAGCAAAATATTATAAAAAATACTTCCAATGATGCTCGTCTTTTGTATTGCCACAGTCACCTTTGGTTTTTGGGACGAACTTTGTATGAACCGTGAACGGTCTCCTTTCGGTGAAACGTTATCTACTTATCTATGATAGCTCCTTAAAGTGACCTAGTGATAGTATTGATACTGTTATCAGAAAAGCAGTGTTTTTATTTACATTGTCATCAAATTTGATTGTCAACAATAAGATAATCTAATTAAATATCTATCGTTCTATCTTAATTACATTTTCATAGAATTTCAAAACGAAAATAAAATGTACAGGCAGCGAGAAATGCCTATTGTTCAATACCTAAACCAACCGGACGTTCCGATCGTCAAGGTTAAGCAATACCGGTAAAATGGGGGGAATAGGGATCCAGGGGTGAATAGAAACAAAACTTTAGAAGGAATTTTATCGCTGAACTTATATTGTATATTGCCAAGGTACCTTTATAATTAAGTATAATTTAGTTAACACAATAGCGTACTTGTTGGTACCATATCATGTGAATTCATTTTTAAAATCCATTCCAAAGTTTTGTTTCTATTCACCCCTGGATCCCTATTCCCCCCATTTTACGGTACTTGACGACGTCGCGTTGCTCCATGGACCATCATAACATATCTAGTTTCCAATGTCCTCCATTGTTTTCTTGGTGCAAGTCAATCCTAGCTGTCATTTGTAGATCTTTGAGAGTCGCTACGAGTAATCAGAAGCCAGTACGTCAGAGAACCAGTCTTACCAAGGAGTATAGTATAAGCCAGTTAGTAGGTTGTAACGGTCAGATAGGCAGTCACTCTTATAATGTGACTAGCTTCGGCCTGCGACTTCGTCAGCGTGAATTTCTCGCTTGCAACATTTCTTATTGCTGCTCCGCTCCTATTGGCCTTGCTCGATAAATGGACTATCCAACGCAAAAATATTTTTTTAATTCGAGGCGGTAGTTCTTGAGATTAGCGCGTTTAATCAAACAAACAAACTCTTCAATATTAGTATAGATTTAGTGGCATCTGGTCAGACTTGAAGTCGACATCAACGTAGTAAATGTACAATTGTAAATATGGTCCGCTCCCATAGAGAGGAGGCCGGTGTCCCAGCAGTAGGAACATTAATAGGATGATGATGATGATGATGATGATGATGAGATTGAAAAGTAGCACTTGCTGTGGTCAGTTCAAGGACAGGGGTGACTGGGTTGAGATACCGCGGCCCCGGAACATAAAGGGCGAGGAAGCAACATGGATGGGTTTTAGTCAGTAAAAGTCTGACACTCCCTCCCGCTCCGCCCAGAGTGGGAGAAGTCATTTGATGATTTTACATCCTAAAAAAAAAAAACTGTAACTGGGTAACTGGGTTCACAAATCGAGAATTATCCATAGTTCGGACAGTACGTAAAGCTTATGTTTTTATTTAAATCTGGCTTGGATCGGGCAGTCGATGCAGGTTACCATCAATATGGTGCACTGTCGATACGTGGTACTATCGATTTGGTGTACTGTCGATGTAGCGTACCGTCGACTAAGTGCACTGTCGATTCATTAACCCATCAATAGAACGTTGTCGATACAGCGACCGTCGATGTAGTTACAGTCGATATTATGAACCGAACCGGTTTTTAGGGTAGGTACATTATACTGTGTTCCAACAGTCAATCCCATTCAAACTGTTATCGTTACTGATTCCAGCTTCATGAGGCGCGGGTTGAAAATAATTATAATTTTACTATTGTCACTGAATGTACATGCCGTGAAAGCAATTAGCAATATTATGATAAAAACATAAGATTACGATCTTATCGTCTTTTCGTTAGTTGTAATAAAATACAAAGACTGGCTTCTCTTCGGAAGTATTTTTATTATATTGCGTTGCATTTGAAACATCAAGACGTAGTAAAATTATAAAAGGTATGTGTTTTTTTCTGTCATGATCAAATCAAGACATTTTTTTTTTGGGTGGGAAATTTTCAAATGACTCCTACCACTCTGGGCGTAGCGGGAGGGAGTGTCAGTCTTTTAGTGACTAAAACCCATCCATGTTCCTTTCTTGCACTTAACGTTGCCCCCACGGTATCCCTTTCGAACAGTCCCACAGCTACGGCAGGCATCGGCCCTTGGGGTCCCTTCGTTATGCTGACATCTTTTAAAAGCACGCGTGGAACACGAACGCGCCTTCGACATTCGACTTCGTCGCACTCTCCATGTCGCCATGAGATCAGGCTGGAGGTCTATTCGCTGAGCGGTAGTTTGCCGCGGCAGCAAAGATTCCCCTCGGCGTAGCGCCTCCACGCGCCATTATGCGTGCGACGACTATTGCCCATAGATTCCATGGGGGCAATCCGGCTAGGAGGCTCGCCGCCTCGCCGGAGATCGTGCAGTACCCACAGTCCAACATTACGACTACCACATTTTGGGGCGCGTTTTGGTAATGGGTGGCTCTCCACCTCAAGAAACGCGCCCACACCGGGGCCCCTTGAAGGGCCCCGGTGGACCGCACGACCCCGTGTAGACTTATGGTTCGATACAAATGACAATTGCCATATAACAATTGTTGGTGAACTTTTGCTATCAATAAAGTCCACGCAAACATGGCACTCATCAAACCAATATCACATCGTTTCAGGTAAACCGAGAAGATAAAGAAAGTATTTTTATAATATTTCGTTGCAATTGACACATCAAAACGTAGTAAAATAATAAAGGTAAGTGGTTTTTTTTTATCGTCATACCTATTTCTTTCATGTCCAAAAATGGACTTGAGGTCCAACGTTGGCGAAATATTGCGCTCATCAGAGGTGAATAAAGTAGGTCACACCATGCATGCTATCTCAACCATCAAAACAGGAGGACTGGTGCAGAGCTTCGTCAACAATAAAAAAAATAGGAGTTACAGGAAGCGGCTTCTCATACACGATCCTCATTCATGCTACTATCGGCTGCTCAAATAGTTAGGGAAATGATTACAAGAGGTGAAAAGTATTGTTGCGGGCCTGTTCGAAAGAGATACCGCGGCCCCGGAACATAAAGTGCGAGGAAGGAACATGGATGGGTTTTAGTCAGTAAGAGTCTGACACTCCCTCCCGCTCCGCCCAGAGTGGGAGAAGTCATTTGATAATTTCCCATCCTAAAAAAATAAAAAAAATAAAAAGGTGAAAGTATTCTAAGTGTCAAAGAGTGTATTTGACGTATTTTATAAAGTACGTAAAATACGTAACAGAAACTAACTTGTAAATCTAAAATACCTTAAAATGTGCGAGTAAAGCCAGTTCTATCTAAAAATATTAGTATCTTTGTTTTATTTCAGATGAGGAGCGTATCCCTCGTTGTGTTGCTAGCAGCGGCATCAACAGCAGTAGTCAGCAAAGAAGTGCCTGACGTGGCTCATGGAGATGATATGGCTGACGTGGACGTGAACGATATACCAGAGGTGGTTATGACTGACGTGGATGAGCTGACTGACGCAGCTGAGAGGCTTGCGCAGAATGCGGTAGACAATCCATTTGTTCAGAGTTGGGGTACCGTTAGCTACACAGACAGACTTTTGTACAAGTGCGTATCTAGAAAATTACTCATTTTAGAAATTAGCCTTTTCTTATTAAGTTCCAAAAAATACATAGAATAAGCCACGAAGAATATTGTTTTTAAGACAAACATGTTACACGTGTTGTTCTGAAAAGAAATTAAGTTTAATTTTTTTCTGTTTTTTTCTGACCACGACTATTTTTTCTTTTCAGTACCAGGCACTCCGCGGAACCCCTTAACGGGATTCATCCTGATATAAATATTGGTCTTGTAGGATTTAGAATATCTGCCATCCGTGTGAACCTCTGGGGGCCCTACCAGAACGGTCGTTTATTTATCAAGAGTGGTGGACTTTTTAACAGTTATGTCACTTTCGAAGTACTCACGGCTTGGGGACGCGGTTATGACATGTCAATACTAATCTATGGTACATCAGTGCTCATTTAAAGGATCCTGTAACTTAACTATAAAACTTGACCACTAGAACTTGACAATGGTCAAGTTGAAGTGGTCAAGAAGCAATTTACCTGCTTCAGTTTTGTGAAACTCATTTCATCATTCACTGACCCTTATCCCAGTTCATTTGAACTAGGTAAAGCATGTCTTCTTCTTCTATACTTCTCTTAAACTCGTCATCTCATTAGACTCCTCCTTTTTTGCAATATCATCCATTACAGAGTCCATCCTTCGTTTGTTTGGCCTTTCTCTACTCTTATAACATCGAGAAACTCATTTGTTATAATAAATCACAATGTTACTGACTGCGGTCACCAGTCAACAGCAGCGGCGAGTGGTAAGAGAAGACAGTCATGTCGCTATGGTCTGACATTAAGATGGTATTTTTTTTGAAAATGTAGCTTAAACTAGGACTTATGAAACCAATTAAAAACATTTTGTTGTTTACTTTCTGTTTTATTTTTCATTAAATTGCCTAATGAAGTTTATGACTGCAACGAAATGGTTGAGAGCAATTTTCGATTTTAACAGTTTCTGTATAAACCTCTATAGCTTTCTCGGATTGCATAGACCAAGAACAAGATCTGAAATAATCCTTATCTGTCGTAACAAATGAAGTCTGTTTAGAATAGAATAGAATAGAATACTCTTTATTATGTACACCACAAAAATATAAATACAAACATTTTAAACACTTTACAAGGGGTGACACAATGGGCGGTCTTATCGCTAAAAGCGATCTTTTAAAGACAACCTTTGATTAAGATCTAATTAGTGGATAGATGTCAGATAACAAGTCTTACCACTATCTAGTTATACGTGGTGCTAGGCAACTGGGCCCATACCAGTGGTTAACGTCCCTTTGTGCCTATTGACCTTGTTTCTTTCTGTCTCCTGCTGATATGGAGGGAAGTGGAAATTACGGTATTTTCTTACTCCTCCACTATACTTTCTGATAAATTTCGTTACGGGATCCAAGACAGTTAAATTCATTTTCTGGGACTTCGTCGAGCTTTATTGTCTCGGTCGTTTTCTGGTGGTCGCCACTGTTGATTCTGGATTTTAGGAGTTACAGTGGTTTCGGAATAGTGTAGCGGGCTTGTCCCAAAAAAAGAACCAGTCTTACTAAAGGGAAATTGTGACACACCTTGATAAGATTGGTTGTCAGCCTTATCAGTGTCGGTACTATGTTACCCAGCTTTAACTGGATTGTGGAGGTCGGGAGATGCTGCATTCGGTTAGACTTAAAGCCAACTCCAACATACTTGGGAAAAGGCTAGGCAGATGATGATACTCTTAGGCTAACTTTCGCTAAAAAAATAAAAAATCAAAATATTTTATTTCACATAGGCCTGGATGGGCACTTATAAAACGTCCAAAAAGGTGCACGGTTCGCGTTGGTCGATTCCATGGAGAAGAACGGGCAAGAAACATGGTTACTTTTTTCAAATCATTTGGTATTACAATATTATGATGTTTCATTACAGCATTAATACTAAAGTATGGGGGGACAGCGTAGGCCCGACAATAGGTCGTTGCTTGCTATACAAAAAATGTAAAACAAAAGGAATATTTAACAAAAGTTAAACAGATCCGGGACCCGGGGAGCTATTTACCAAGGCTACTCTTACGGCCGTTCATGACTTTAAATGCGACTTGCGACATAACTAGAGTCAAAGACACGCGCGTGCGTCAATTGTTCTTTGGTCGTCGCCACTTGAGGTGACTTGCGGCATGCTTTCAGCAACTACTACCTCCTCAATCGCTGAGGGATGAAATTTTTTATAAAATCCAAACACTGTTCTTCTTCAAAATAACTTTATTGGTACACAGTAAAAACATAAACCAACTCGCTTCGTAGCTGAAAGATGACTACCGTTGAACCACTGAAGAGTCATATGCAGGATTCCCAGCAGTACCTGCTAAACGGACTATTAACGATATTTTGACGCCATTACGGTGTCGAAAGTCAAAATTGAGCTACGTATTGAATATAACTGTAAGAACAATATTACAAATAAAATATAAGATTGTTCTGAAAGAACAAGTCAAAATTAACATAATTTTTAATTATAAAAATGAACGATAATATTAATTTGACTTAATTCAAACTTCCGTAAATCAACAAGTTTTGATAGCATTCACGTACTATTTTCAAAGAATGTATTTAAAAAACGCACAATATTTAATAGAAATAAATATATGAAACCTTAGAAAAAATTGCTAATACAAACGGTATCGTGGTTCGTGGTTAAAATTTCAATAGCCATGTGATCTATGGATGGTGGGAGTAAGTTTCTTTACTATATTCTGGTGGTCACTATCAGCATTTAAAACAGTAGAAGAGGTATAAACGTAGGATCAAAAATTATAAAATCATCTCACAACCTCAAATATTCTTCATGATAAAATATAAAATGATATTATAACTTATCACGGCCCAGAAACCTCCAATTGTCAGGACGCTAGATTTTTGTGCAAAAGTCATTTGTTTGACATGAATGATTTTCTTCTCTTGGGCTTCGCCGCACTGAACTCGATAGCGGCAAACCCAAAAAAAAGTTGATACAGGGTCTAGCTACGTCAGTGTCTGGATTTGACAACAGACAGACCCTGTGATGTGCTAGGAGACAGATCCTCGCTCAGCTCCTGGCACAAATATTGCACCGTCTCTGTGGTTCCTTTATAATTTTCGAGGATATCGAAAGCTCCGGTTAGAGCTCGTACAACGTTTCTTCTGGATTTCCTTTTATTTTTCTCAGCCTAATCGAGGTATCATAACCACAAATTGTCATAAACATTGCTGATTATAATACCCCAAAACAACTCAAGACTACAAAAAATTATTTAAAAAACTACAAAAATTATACGACGACCCGTATGGCGCAGCGGTAGTGAGGCTGCCTTACGTTCTTAGGGTCCCGGGTTCGAATCCCGGTAGGAGAAAATGTTTATGTGATGAGCATGGACATTTGTTTCGGAGTCATGGATGTTTATATGTATAATAACTATGTATTTACAAACAAAAAGTATATATGTAATGTATCAACTGTCTGGTGACCACGACACAAGCCTTGCTTAGTGTGGCACTAGACGGCGCTGTGTGTAATGTCCAGCGATATTTATTTATTTATTTATTTTATTATACAATAAAAAAGTTATGAATGCTTGAAGGTCAAATTTTGGAAAAATCACAACAGGTTTAGTAATTAGTAAAATACCTCCTCTGTTTGCGAATTTGCTATAGTGGGTCCAGATCCAGTCACCCTATATACGGTCGAATTGAGAAACCACTATTTTTTAAGTAGATTTCAAAATAAACACGTCACCTTTAGGCACCGGCCACACAGAACAGACGCAAGGCACGGACCCGTCGCAGTCGCGGCGCCCGTTTAATCTACTTGCTTATAAAATGTATACAGGCGTCGCGACGTAAAACATACAGAAAAAACGGGACGCCGTCACGACGTTAACTCGTCGGCGTCCTATTGGAAAACATATAGAAAGGACAAGGCGCGGGAAGGGCGCGGGCCTGCACGGGCGCAAGCGGGGGAGCGGAAAGGGTGCGGAGGGCAGGTTCTCACAGCGCTTGCCCGCTCGCCATTGTGCATCTTGCGTCGGAGTAGTTAGAAGAGAACGTTACGTGACGTGACGTCGTGACGGCGCCCTGTCTGCGACGGGTCCGTGTCTTTTCTATATATATGTTAAAAAAGTCGCGACGGCGCCCTGTTTGCGACGGGTCCGCGCCCCGCCCTCGTCTTGCGTCCATTCTGTCTGGCCGTTGGCTTAAACTTTTAATAAGACGTGATGGACAAAGTAAGAGTGTAGACTCAATAAAATATAATCAAAAGCAGTATTTATATGTGATCGAATTGATGACAAACAATAAGATAATCATATTATGTCATTATCGTTACATCTTAATTACATTTTCAAGGTCTTTAAAATCGAAAATAAAATGTACAGGCAGCGAGAAATGTTCGTTACCTTAATCGTCAAGGTCAAGCAGTACTTGCTGAGACCAGTCCATGGACCATCGTTATATACTGTGGCGAAATAAAAATTAAAATACTGGAAACCAGCACACTGAAAATTATAGTAATTTATTTAAAGAAATTTAAATACACCAACCTATGATAATAATTAAAGTTTGCTCAATAACAATTAGAGAAAAAATGTAATAAAATTCACTGACGGTAAAGGCCGATATACTAATTTACGATTAAAATTAAAACAAGCTAAATAACAATAAGTGAAAACTTATTAATAAAAATTTCTGACGAAAAGGAATATGTTATTAGAATAATTAACATACCTGACGAAAGCTTCTGATAAGAGTAATAATTTGGGTAATAAACAATAAATAATTGTGTAATGCTAGATTATTGATATAAGTTTAAATAATAATATTTAAATGTAAAGTTCCTTATGATCTCAGTAAGTTATAGATTATCTGCAATATTATTTACTAGTTTGAAGTTATCTTGCTGCGCCCTAACAGGGTCATGTACTCACTAATTGGTTGAGCATTAAATAAATAAATAAACCATTGATGACAAATGGTGATGTTTTAGAAAATTTTGTATTGATATACAAATAAAAAAAAATGCAAAAAAAGTCGTTTTAATAAATGTTTTATTTCTACTACACAACCATATCTAATTATTAAATTAACAGCACATATTTCAGATTTCGTCCTATGGAAAAAGTTGTTTTTTATCATGAATACAATCACGTGTTTAAGTATCGTACCCTTATTGCAAGTCATCCAAAAAATAAGTGGGTAAAATGGCACTTGCTGTGGTCAGTTCAAGGATAGGGGGGACTGGGTGACAGGTTTCTCAACAAATTGAGGATACTTTGTGGCCCGGATAACACGTAAAGCTCCTGGTGTATGCCGTAGAGTTATTAAAAAAAAACTAACAACACAATGCGACGATGCGTTGAAAGACCTCCCACTAGGACCTAGTGGGAGGTCTTTCAACGCATCGTCGCATTGTGTTGTTAGTTTTTTTTCTAGGTGGACCGATGATCTGGTGAAAGTTGCGGGAATCCGGTGGATGCGAGTCGCACGGAACCGGTAAATGAGGCGACACTTGGGGGAGGCCTATGTCCAACTGTGGACGTCATTAAAAAACTTGTATTTAAATAAATAAATATCGCTGGACATTAACACACAGCGGCTCCTAGTGCCACACTAAGCAAAGCTTGTGTCGTGGACACTAGATAGTTGATATAACGCACATTTACTTTTTGTTTGTAAATACATACTTATTATACATATAAACATCCATGACTCGGAAACAAATGTCCATGCTCATCACACAAACATTTGCTCCTACCGGGATTCGAACCCAGGACCCTAAGAACGTAAGGCAGCGTCATTACCACTACGCCATTTGGGTCGTCTTTGGGTCGTATTTAAAACAAAACTTATGAATACGTCGGAATTTTGACCTGTTCCGTAACGAAAAGATGGCTATAGGAAGGAGATTCTAATGACGGTGAGTATTATTGCGTTTTGGCTTCGTGAGAGTATTTTTACACCCATTATATCATGGTAAGCCTAACCCATTCCAACTGTTATCATTACCGATTCTAGGTTTACGAGTCGAGGGCTGAAAATAATTCTAATTTTACTTTTGTCACTGTGTGTACATGTCACGAAAACAAATTAGCCAAATTATGATAAAAACCTAACATTACGATCTTATCGTCTTTTGCATCAGTTTGAATACAGTATAAAGACGAACATTTTCGAAAGTATCTTTATTATATTTTGTTGCATTTGAAACATTAAGACGTAGTAAAATTATAAAGGTAAGTGTTTTTTTTTCATCATCATACTTATTTCTGTCATGTCCAAATCAGGACTTGGGTTCCAACGCAATATGGCGCTTATCAGACCAATATCACATCGATCCTGGTGAATTGAGTAGGTAACACCATGCATGCTATCCCGACCAGGAAAGCAGGAGGACTGGGCCAGAGCTTCGTCACCGTCAATATTGTAGGAGATAGAGGAAGCGGCTTCTCATTCACGACCCTCATTCATGCTACTATCGGTTGCTCAAATAGTTAGGGAAATGATTATGAGATGAGAATAGGATTTTTTTTCTTGTGTTGTCATACTAGGTACTCTTTTAGTTATTCATAAATATGCCTGATCAATATAAGGCTTGGATGGTGAAACTTTTGGTGGTCATAATTGATGGTGTGGTGTTCCTTAACTTTAAATTTAACAAAACTCGTATTATTCCAGATGAAGAGCGTATACCTCGTGGTATTGTTAGCAGCGGCAGCAACAGCTGCAGTAGTTAGCAATGACGTGCCTGACGTGGCTGATGTAGACTTGAACGAACTGCCAGAGGTGGTTGGGCCTGACGTGGATGAGAGGGCTAATGCGGCGGAGAGGCTGGCGGAGTCTGCGTCAGTCCCTATACCTTACCAAAGTTGGGGATCCAGGGGCATCGGAGATAGAACTTTGTACCAGTACGTATCTAGAAAACAATCTATAGTGCTCGCCACGAGGAGCTATAAATTTTCTAAACACACATTCGGATTCGCAACCTTTGGATCAAATCCAAAAATTACAGCGTCAGCGTGAACTTATTTAAAAAAGGCGGCACAAATCTTTACGCAGTACCACAAAACATTAGACGACAGCGCTTTATATCGCCAAAATATAACTCGACCAAGTGAAATTGCTCGTTAGTTACGTATTACACGTACGATAATTTGAGTCGATTGAATTTGGGAGTATTTCTTGTTGATTAAATTGTCGCTACGTATCTTGGTAGAAATTATTTGTTTACAAAAATTATAGTTTCTCGTGGAGCGGACTATATATTTAGTCTTTTATTTTAAGTTCATTAAAATAAAATAAACCACGAGGAATATTGACATTAACACCTTTCTTAGTAATTATTTGCATTTCAAATAGGATATCGGAATTGACTTTTATTTTTATTTATTTTACTTTTTGCTTCCGATGAACTCCATTATTTCTAATCACGACTATTTTTTTCTTTTCAGTCAATTACACACCGCACAACTCACCCCATTTAATCGTGATATAACTATCAGTGTTGTAGGTAGAATAAATTACATGGTTGTAACACCTACCTACCACCATATTGTAAGTTTTTCGGTAATTGCTGGAGGGCTTGGGACCAATCGTGTCACTTTCAGAGTAACATTGCCTGTGAATGGCTCGTACAGGGTAAACATAGAAATCGCTGGTAGATAAGCACTCATTTAAAGGTTCCCGTAACTTAATTATAAAATGCACTTTACAATCACACTACGTTCTAATTTATCTGCTTTAGTTTCGTGAAACTCATTTCATCATTCTGTTGCCCTTATTTCAATGCATTTGGAGTAGCTGCATCATGGCTTCTTTCAAAATTAAAATCAAGTATTTCTTATAGGCCTAGATGGCCACTTATAAAACGTCAAAAAAGTTGCACGGTTCGCGATGGTCGTTTCCATGCAGAAGAACTGGCAAGAAACTCCATGATTCATGCCTCTTTTCTTCTTTTTCTTGATGTTCCTTTTACTCGTCATTTTATCAGGCCACTCCTTTCTTGCCATATCATCAGTTTGGCCTTCCTCTACCATCATCTTCTTATATCATCGTGAAACTCATTTGTCATTGTAAAAGCCGTGTCACCCTGTTACTGACTGCAGTCGCCGGTCAACCGCAGCAGCAAGTGGTAATAGAAGTCAGTCGTGTCGCTGTGATCTGATGGTTTCTCCTTTGAAAATGTACCTTAAATCTAAGTAATAAAATATTTTTTTTGTTTACTTTCTGTTTTATTTTTCTTTAAGTGACCTAAACAAGTTTATTACTTCAGTTAAATGGTTGATAGAATATTTAGATTTTAACAGTTTCTGTATAAACCTTCAAAGCTATTTCTTTCTCCAAGAATAAAATTAAAAATGAACTCATCTGGAAAATAGACTTATCGACATTACTTGCTGAGTACACAAGCAATAGTGGTAGTGAGCTGTCCATGTCTTTTAAACGAAGAGTAGCTTCAGAGGCCTCAGCTCCATGAACCAATAATGTCTATGTCCAGGAGTGGGCTGTCATAGGCTGGGTTAACAGCGATGGATCTCTAATGTTACCCCAGAAATCTCCTCTGTGCGCCTGCTGAGCATAAGGTGCGATTCCCGGGTCAGACAAAATGTTATTGGGTCTCTCCGTCAAGAATTTCTGAGAAGCAGCCACTTACTCTAGATCTGTGGTGTTGATGGCAATAGGGTCGCTCCATATTACGTGGGACCTAAACATAACACTCGAAATATGGGTGTACTAACACATATGCCTAACCCTTTGGAGCTTATAGGCGTGATGTTATGTTATATTTATATCTTTTATATAAATGATGATGATGACTACCAGAATCTAGTAAAGAATCTATCTCACAGCATCCATAGATCACATGACTGTTGAAAGTTTAAGAGGGATATCACATTTTTTTCTTGTATTTGGGTGTCGTAAGTGTCAAACTCAAATAATTTATTTCAACTAGACCATTACGGCACTTTTTAATGTCGATAAAACGAAAAAAAGCGAAGCGAAGCACAGACACAAGGCATAATAACTTGAGAAAGTACTGAAGTTGCACATTCCCTATAGCGTCTAACTCTAATACAAGAAAAATAGAGATACACATCAACACTGAAAATTTAGATGTGTGATTATGGTTTAGATGTGGCCACAAAATTAAAAAAATAAATGCCCGAGAAAGTTTAATTATTTCTTTATGTAGTGCTCAAAATAAATTTCTAAATTTTTCTTGTATTATTCGACTCTTAAAACACCCCAATATAAGAAACAACATTAACCGCGAACAATGGACATGCACTTTTTATGTCAGCAACTTCTTACTAAGGTCACTAAGCCGTTTAGATATGGCCACAAAATAAAAATAATAAATGCCCGAGAAAGTTTAATCTAAATATATATGTATACTAGCGGACGTCACGCGGTTTCACCCGCGTAATTCCCGTTCCCGTGGGAGTACGGGGATAAAATATATCCTATGTTACTCGTGGATAATGTAGCTTTCGAATGGTGAAAGAATTTTTAAAAACGGTCCAGTAGTTTTTAAGCCTATTCATTACAAACAAACAAACAAAGTTTTCCTCTTTATAATATTATTATATTAGTGTAGATAATTCAAAGGTGACTGACTGACTGACATAGTGATCTATCAACGAACAGCCCGAACCACTGGACGGATCGGGCTGAAATTAGGCATGCAGGTAGATGTTATGACGTAGGCATCCGCTAAGAAAGGATTTTGATCAATTCTACCCGCAAGGGGATAAAATAGGGGATGGAAGCTTGTATGAAAGTCCGTCAGTTTTAAAGTTAGGATCTTGTAATTTTGTATCTAGGCTGACGATTGAAAATTAATTTATGCATGTTTCAGCGTTTTTGATAATTCCACCCCGAAGGCTTATAAAGGGGATGAAATTCTATGTGAAAAATCCTTAACTTTCGACGTAAAAAGTACAAAATTTGTTATCTGGGCTTATGATTGGAAGCTGACGCAACGGCTTTATTAGAATTTCAACCCTTGAGGGGTGAAAAAAGAGCAACATTTTGTTTATAGTTAAAGTTTTTTATTTTTTGAGTCACCAAAAAGTATCAAAGTTAGTAAGTCGTTAGTTTTTTTTATTTCAACCCACAAAGGGGTAAAAGGGGGGATGAAATTTTGCATTGTAGTTGTTCATTCGTTCACGAATAACAGCAGCAGGACAGAACTTTTGCAGCAGTGCAAGTTAATAGTATAGGCCGTACACAAGTTAATAGCACACGTGACTTCGCGGCTGGCAGTACTTACCGTTTTGTAGGGACCTAGGTAAGCCGAAGATTATGGACTTACGGCAGTAGCAGAAAAAGAAAGTATGGCAGCCGCCGCTCCTGTGGGTGCCGCCCGCTCGCACCAACTTGCTGCAGCACGCGCCGATGACGCGCGCGCTGCGTGCACTCTATATGGTGTCACAACAGATTGATTGCTTCATTGTACACTGAGCGAATTCACACGGGCCGCATTTTAAGCAATTACTTTAGTTTGTCAAATAAATTAATTTATTCAAAACATAAATAATTTAACTTTAAATATAACTGCACTATTGTATTAGGTACCTAAACCTGTAAGAATAGTTGTATGTGTTGTTTAAATAAATAAATAAATAAATAAATTATGTATAGTAGAACGAGATAGAATGAGTAATTGTCGATATCGTATTTGATACCAACTAGATTTTTTATTTTGTAGATTTCTGTTTTTTTTTCTCTTCTGCATTTCTGATCTTACTTTTGATGAATGAAGATGAAATCAAAAATGGCGCCGACGAAAGTTTTTGGATTTTTAATCATGGGTGTCGTTTCCGTGGTTTTTGGTGTCGCTGATAGTGAAAATGAGGTCAAAACGAACACGGGGAAAAAAGTTAACAGAAGCAAAAAAAACAGTTTTCCTTTTTTTTCTACGGCTTCCCCTGACACGATTTTCACCCTGCGCCACTGTTAAGTAGAGGTCTATCTTATCCTACATCCACATTTCGCACATTTAGCTTAATCCCATCAACCGGGCACAAATAATACAATAACACTTTGCCCGTCCCGCAAATCGAACCCAGGACCTCATTCTTAGTAGCGCTTGCGACAACTCGAACAACCATGCAGTTTCACACATGACCCATCAATATTTTCACGCGAACGAAGTCGCGGGCAACAGCTAGTTATTTTATGAAGTGCTCAAAATAAATTTCTCAATTTTTCTATATTAGAGTGTCAGACTCTTAAAACACTCAAATACAACCAAAAACTAGATAGCCCTCTTAACCGCGAATAACGGACAAGCTACCGTTTATGTTAGCAACTTTTTTCAAAGTGCACTAAGCCCTAAAAGCCAGTCTTTATAGACACACCCAATCAACGCGCGTGTTGCCTTAGCGACTGAGTAGGTAGTACCTAAATGCTGGAAGCATGCTGCAGGTCACCACGAATTGCAAAAAGAACAAGTGACGCACGCGCGTGTTGTTGACTTTAGTTGTGTCGCAAGTCGCACGGGAACGGTCAATGCGGCGACACTTGGGGGAGGCCTATGTCTAGCAGTGGACGTCTTTTGCTGAAATGATGATAATGATGATGGGGCGTAAGAGTAGCTGTCTTGTTTAATAGCGCAGGTTAGCGGCTAAGCTGATGATGACATAAATATTTAATTCACATCGCACATCATAACAAACAAACATCACGAATTTATAAAAATAACTTATTTATTTAGAAAAAACTTACAAAAACATTATTGCTATTATAGTCCGCATGCGAGGTCGAGGAATCGGTGGCTTGCCTAAATTATCGGTGGTTCCATCTCAAGCACATAACACATCATGATTTTATGATCACTTTTCTTGAATTTATATTATTCGCCCCTTGCGAATAATATAAATTCAAGAAAAGTGAACTTTAATAAATTACAAAACCATTGTATGTTTGCACTCATCATCATCTGCCTACATAGGTTGGGGTTGGCTTCCAGTCTAACCAGATGCAGCTGAATGCCAGTATTTTACATGGAGCGACTGCCTATCTGACCTCCATAACTCAGTTAGTACGTGGGAAATACGATAATCCTTGGTAAGACTGGTTGTCAGACTTATTGCACAGAAGAAAAAAATCCGATGATTTGAACAAGCCACATCATTCCTCGGTACTCGCATGGAGACTATAGATATAAAGTTAAATACATAATTATATCATACGCCCGGTATAATATAATTACCACAGATTAAAATAATCTGCAACAAAGTAGTCAAACTTTCTAACTATTTGCGCATCCAATAGACGAGTAGACGGTGATAACGTAGTCGAAAGAACGACCTCGTACTCCGAGGATATTAACAGTAACAAAGCTGCGCCCAAGCCCTCCTGCTTTGATGGTCGGGATGGCATGTTGGGCGGTCCCAGTGCGTGTAACTTGAACTGCAGTTATATTGGTGTGTGCTGCGCCACGGACAGTGACGTCATTGTCATGGATTATGAAGGAAGCAGCGGCGACAGTGTGGACAACCCTGTGAAGTTACACAAAAAGTTTGCAATTATTTAAATTTTCAATCACTTTTCAGCACGTCGATATCAATTGACGAACCAAATGGCGTAGTGGTAGTGACACTGCCTTACGTTCTTAGGGTCCTGGGTTCGAATCCCGGTAGGAGCAAATGTTTGTGTGATGAGCATGGACATTTGTTTCCGAGTCATGGATGTTTATATGTATAATAATGTATTTACAAACAAAAAAAAAAATATGTATTATATCAACCATCTAGTGTCCACGACACAAGCTTTGCTTAGTGTGGCACTAGGTGGCGCTGTGTGTTAATGTCCAGCGATATTTATTTATTTATTTAATTCAAATAGAGTCAGCCCAAAAGTTGGCGACGAGCTGACTTGGTGGCTTTCAGAAGCCTCCATCTGTGATGTGCAAACAACAGGACAGGCCAGACAGTCAGTGTTCCATTGCTTGTGGAGGTAGCACCATATTGTACGCGTTCCGTAATGCACCACGTGAAATATTTAGCGATAGTTCGAACGGGTAGCGATAATATCGTTTAAACTTACGGGTTTTTGGTACAAGTTCACATTCAATTGTTTTGCTAGCATGTTTTGCTGTCACTGTAATCATAGTCCTACGAACGCTATCCTCGCTCACAAATGTATAACGCATAATCAATATACATAATAAAATCATTGCCACTTTTCGTCGTGCTCACCTATCCAAACCAAATGTTTAGACTTTGTTCGGACTATTTAGTAGATAGTTTATGTGAAGTTTTGCACAAAATCGGACGAGCGGTTCTTCACGCAGACGTAGTTGCGCGGGTCAGCTTATGTCATAAAAGTTATGGGTATATATTCAGATAGTGGTATTAGGCAGGCCCGTTGCTCGCAGAACGGTTGGCCGATGGGGCCGAAAAGTTCTGGAGTTGCGACTGCGAACTGGAAGACACAACTGTCGGAAGACCTCGACATAGGTAGATCGATAATCTGCTGAAGGTTGCGGGAATCCGCTGGATGCGAGTCGATGGGTCCGTTAAATGTGGTACTTGGACTGGACATAGGCCTCCCGCCTATGTCCAGTAGTGGACGTCTTGTGGCTGTAATGATGAATTTTGATATGTTTAGATTTATGGTACCAACCTAGCCATCAGCCTATCATCAGGGCCGATGACCCCGACAGTCAGACTTTGTCTTTCGTCTGGCACAGTCCTCAGAGGTACGCCGGTTTCGTCATAGTCGTATTTTTCGACCTCTGTATCTTTAGCCACGTCAAGTTCATTGCTGACGACAGACGCGACTGCTGCTGTTGCTAACAACGCGATGAGAAGGAAGCTATTCATCTGGAAATAAAAACCCAAAAGAAAATTAAGGTAAATTTTGGTATGTACGTTTTCGCGAAAACCTAAATTTGCTCATATTTTGTATTGTGTTGACTCAGGACTTTGATTTTGATACATCTAGTAGGGACTAATGACTTCAGTATCTGGTATTTTCAACTTGCTAGATCTATCCATTCCTGAGTAAATCGGTGGTGAAAGACGGATTCCATTTTACCTTTTGAGTTACGGAATCCAAAAAATGGTAAATAATCAGTCTAAAGTCAGATAACCTATTCAAAAACGCAGTAGGTCGAGTGGACGCGCAGGTCCCGCCTGTATGGAATCAGTTTATTAAAGAACCATACAACATCTGTAACTTATAAGCTATTTAGAAAGTTGACTACATGGGATCAGGGGTGCGTTAGATCCTGCCGGGGTTGCGGGCCTGTTCGAAAGAGATACCGCGGCCCCGGAACATAAAGGGCGAGGAAGGAACATGGATGGGCTTTAGTCCGTAAGAGTCTGACACTCCCTCCCGCTCCGCCCAGAGTGGGAGAGGTAATTTGATGATTTCCCATCCCAAAAAGTTTGATAGTTTCAATTTGTTTCAATCTCCTTCTAGACAAATGGAATATATTATAGATTTTGTACGTCGATATGACGAATGACGTAGTGCAGTTTCAAATGCTTATAACTTAGTATTTTTTACAAATATAAAAAAATATATTTCACTTTGCTATTTCTGATGCTAATACGCTTCGTTTAGAGTGTTAACAAAATCATGCCCCTAGTAGACGCAATAGTTAAACAATGGCGTTTCGACCGAATCAGTCGGGTCCACAGACGACGGTATAACTGGCGAAATGTGAGTGTACTTGTTAGGTATACCTTTTTCTATTCACTCGGGAATTACAAGTCGTGATGTTTTGTTATGAATTTATTTTCAAAAACGGAACAAAACCAAGAAGCAATAAAATAAATTGCAAAGAAGTTGATCGTCTTTTGGTGTAGCAGAGGTCGAACAAACTGACATTCTCTATGAAGACACCGACGGAAAAGTCAGAAAAGTATCAATGGGTTGACAATCTCCATCAAAACAGTTGAAAGTTGTTGCAGAAAACACTTTGAAAGCGACAACCTTCAGGCTCTCAGTTCCTAATTTAAAACACAGTTTTTTTTAAGCTATCGCGGGCCTTGAGCGTGGAGACCGAATCCAGAAATTCCGTAACGAAAATAACCTAACACCCCCCGTAAAAAACAAATGCAATAGCTTTACCATGGCAGTCCCCGAGGGCCACACGTCTTTTTTAAATTTTGTTCCAGTGTCGGAAACGGATGGGAGATGCTAAATGTATTTTATAGCTCCGTCTCCTTCTCACACTGGAAGGACATTAAAACAATACTGCTTGCTTAGCAATCCCACAGATCCTCATTAAAAAAAAAACTAAAGAAAAAAAAAAAGACTCACCTTTGAAATTTCAGTAAGACGTGATGTACCAAATGATAGTACGTTAGAGTGTAGACTCAATGAAGTATAATCAGGAAAACAGTATTTATATGTGGTCAAATTGATGAAGAATAACAAGATAATCTTATTAAGTCTGTATCGCTACATCTAAATTACTTTTTCATGACCATTCAAAACGCAAATAAAATGTACAGGTAGCGAGAAAACTCAATTGTTCAATACCTAAAGCAAACCCCGAGGAATCGGTGGCTTACAAAAAACGTCGAATAATATCATAATTAAGTACATGTAGAGTTAGAAACGAACGAACGTATATTAAGAAATCATTCTATGAGGGTACTAGCTGACCCACGCAACTTCGTCTGCGTCACATAAGAGAGAAAAACGAAAGGAAAAAAAAAACCCCGTTTTTGCAACATTTTTCATTCCTGTTCCGCTTCTAACGGTTGTAGCGTGATATTATATAGCTTAAAGCCTTCCTCGATAAATGGACTATCCAACACAAAAATATTTTTTCAATTTGAACCAGTAGTTCCTGAGATTAGCGCGTTCAACCAAACAAACAAACAAACAAACTCTTCTGCTTTATAATATTATAGTATAGCTATAGATGTGTACTACGTTGGTGTCGGCTTCCAGTCTAACTGGATGCAACTGAAAATCACTAGTTTACATGAAGCAACTGTCTATCTGACCCTGCACAACTCAGTTATTGGGTAATACTATAAAGGGTGTAAAAAACCTCTAAACGAAGCCAAAAGGCACTTCTTTTCCCTGTCATTGCGATCATGTTTTTGTTCTCCACCATACCATACCTTTTGGTTATGGAGATATTAGGGGTCAAAGTTATTTATTTAACATTTTATGTACACACTAAATATAGAGAAGAAGAAAGGAACAGAAAATAGTACAAAGGTGATGCTTATTTCTAAAGAAATCTCTTCCAGCATACCTGCAAAAGGATCTCCTTTTGCAGGTATGCTGGAAATAGCTGCTAAATAGAGATGTAAACATAATGTGTAAAAGAAGGAGAGAAAATGGTATATAATTATATAAGAATACATACTCATAAATACTTCAAATATACTATAAAAAACAATAAAATAACCAATTATAAATACTTATGCAATTATGGCGAAATGGATAGGTAATGTTCTTTCACTCTTCTCTCAAAAACTGCAACAGTTTGGCAGTCTCTAATGTCAGGTGGACGTGAATTCCACAACCGCACAGCGTGGACAGTAAAGGAATAGGAGTAGAGGTCGGTAGAGTGTGGAGGGGATTTGAGGAGGTTCCTAATATGCGACCTGCAAGGTGCATCAGAGGGACGAGATTAGGAAAACCGTTCCCGTAGATAGGATGGCGTTTTAGGGATGTGGAGGATGTTAAATAGCAGGCATAATATCCGAGAGTTCCTGCGAAGTCGAATTGGGAGCCACTTGAGCATTTTGCGAAAATGAGAAATATGGTCGTACTTTTTAAGGTTAAAAATTAAACGAATACAGATGTTTTGTAAGCGCTCAAGATTATTTAATCTCATCGGTGGCATCCAAATAACAGGCATCAGCGTAGTCAATGATGGGTTGCATGAGAGTTTGCGCAAGGGAGATTTTGGTCTTCAATGGCAAGTAGCTCGGTTCCAACTCTTCGATTTTTTATTATTTTGAAATACAAGTTTTTACCTTCTACTATTCAATACACCCATCAGCACAATGTTTGAATACGTTACATTGAGTTACAACATTGATGCACATGATTTGAACCCCAACAAAAAAGTCGTTTCCCAGCAATCATTTTTGCGTATATTGTTTGATGTACAGAATGCTTGGCTTCGTGATGAGGTGATTTACACCCTGTATTACTTTCTCTCTCACTGAGAGGAGGCCGTGTCCCAGCAGTGGGAACATTATAGGCTGATGATGATTACTTTGGAATAACTAACCCATTCAAAATATTGACTTACTTAAATGTTATCATTTGGTTTCAGCTTCAGAGGGAGGGTTGAAAATAATTCTAATTATACTTTTGTCACTGTGTGTACATTTTATTTTTCAGTTACAGCTAAAAATAAATAGGCCAAGATAGCTATTAGCAATATTATGATAAAAAAACATAAGATTACGATCTTATCGTCTTTTGATCAGTTGTACTACAATATAAAGAGGAACATCTTCGGAAGTATTTTTATAATATTTCGTTGTATTTGGAACATTAAGACGTGGAAAAATTATAAAGGTAAGTGTTTTTTGTTTCACTGTCATATAATACTATTTTCTCTTACTTCTAAATCAGAGCTTGAGGTCCAAAACAAAAGATAATCGCATTCAATATAATTTGTATTTTCACTGTCTATCACAACAGCATTATACAATATAAGTTTTCCCTAAACCTTGATTAACGCTAGACCGTGTCGGGTCCGAGCTGAGGGTCAACAGTGCCCGGAGTTGCGGGACTGTTCGAAAGAGATACCGCAGCCCGGGAACATAAAGGGCGAGGTTTTAGTCAGTAAAAGTCTGACACTCCCTCCCGCTCCGCCCAGAGTGGGAGAAGTTATTTGATGATTTCCCATCCTAAAAAAAAAGGGTGGTCACCCATCTATGGACCATCCTATACAAGCACGTCTTAACTTAAATATCGACCTGAGCGGCTGTTATTATTTAGCCACGAACTCGATTTTGTACAGAAACAAGTGATTGTTACATCGGTTCTCCTTACTCCCTTTTTTTTCGGATGGGAAATTATCAAATGACCTCTCCAACTCTGGGCGGAGCGGGAGGGAGTGTCAGACTTTTACTGACTAAAAACCATCCATGTTCCTTCCTCGACCTTTACGTTCCGGAGCCGCGGTATCTCTTTCGAACAGCCCCGCAGCCCTCTCCTTATTCAGCTGAGGTTTGATGTAATGCTCAAACCTCAGCTGTTATATTACAGGCGTTATATTCTGCTTAGTCATGGAATACTAAATAAGATTGAGAACTCGCCATTTATGAACGTCAAAAACTACATAAACCAGTCCTCTAAATCGCGTGATCTTCAATTCTTCACCACTTTGTGGTGTTTTAGGTGGGGAGAATAGAGGTAGCCGAACAAACTCCCTAGCAAAACTGTCTGTTGGCTTTGAAGACCCTAATATTGTACAATAATTAAAACAATGACTTAACCACTATGCACGACAAGATTTTGACACATGACACATCAGCTGAATCGGCGGGGTGATGCGAATTTGTCAAAAATTTACAGAATTTTCGTGAACATTTAGCATTCGATTTTTTTATGAAAAATATGTCTAGGAAGCTGTTTCATACCATACTTTTGCGGTAAATATCTCCAGTAACGTGTTAAGGTCGGTAAAACGACGGCGTCAGTGTATTGCCAAATATTTATAAAACACATATTACTGCACCCTTCCAAAAACTAGGTAACGTAGATGCGCTGGAAATAATGTACATAGGCAAGCTTCTCGTTCGCTAAACAAACTTGAAAAAGCTAGATAAAAACAGTAACCTTCTATCTGCGTTCTTATTTTTGCCATTATTCATACATCATTTCATAAAAAATAACGATCAAAGTCTTGACAAATATTACAAAAAAAAACAATGTTACAACCAATTTATCACATGACATATCACTTCGTAGTGCTGACCGTAAACCCGAGTTTCATCATTACGATTAAAATGTTGCATTCAGCCTAATCGATACTCGCAATCAAATTAAGTTTGGAAAAAAGGTTTGAGACACAATGAAAACTCCTTGGTATCATTTCAAAGAATTATATTTAAATTCTGAAATGAATCCTTTTATACTACTTTTTTAATAATATCATGTAGAGTATGAGGTTTCACAGTTTAAGCAAAGACAAAATCTGAAAATGAATTATTAATATTTTCAACCGTACGAACGGCCAACCTCTTGCTAAATTCGTGTCGATTTTAAAACTCCGAAATATAAATTAGGAATGTAATTCTGACTATACACATACATTCAGATTTATAAAGTATTTTTATTTACTTTAATCATTTATTGTGAATTTTGTTTTGTTATGTCTGAAGGTTGGATATAGTGCGCCAATGATCGGAAAAATTGAATGATAATTAAATATTACGGATGCTAAAACCGTTGTTACTAAACCAAGCTTATCTAAGTATTCAAAATCAAATGAAAATTCATAATCTGCCTTGCCTTTTCCCATCTATTATGGGGTCGACTTCTAGTCTAACTAAAAACCAGTATTTTACGTGGAACGACTGCCTATCTGACCTCCACAACCCAGTTGGTACTAGGTGATGATACTACCTGTAACGACTTTCAAAGAACTACAAATGACAGCCGTGACCAACTGCTTAACGTGCTTTCAGAGGCACAGAGGAAACTCGGTATGTAATGGGTCACCCATCCACAGACCAACCTAGGCAAGCATGGCGTCCTAAACGTCGACCCGAGCGGCCGTTATTATTTAACAACGAGCTCCTCCCCTCGGCCTCTCTTTCAAAATTAAATGAAAATTGACTATTAAAAATAGTGTTCGGAAAAAGCGAGAAATAAATAAAATTAGAAAGTCATAGGTAGGCCTTTGCCCACCAATGCGATAGAAAAGGGTGTTAAAAAAGTATTTGAAAATAAAATGGTGTATCCCAATAACTAATCCAACCGAACACAGTAAAAAAACCATACTATTCCCCATTTTGTTTGAAAAATACAATTATCATGGTAGGAACCAAACCAATTTTCACCACACCTAAAAAATCAGTGCCAAGATCAGTGCCATAGAGTATATAACCTATCATCCCTGGCGCACTGACAACCAACGAAAAAAAATCACAATAAATTACCTACTTTGAAGTACAATGTAATTTTGAACAGCGAGTGCATTCTTAATTTAAATTTTGGTAAGGAAAAAAAATCGGCGCGAATTTAGTCTGGTCAATCTGTGCTGTTTATTGTTGGGTTGGTACAATGTACGAAAAACCATTAAGATTTCCTAACTAAAGCTTTTTACAATGTTATAATAAATATACTTAAACAAAATTGTTTTACTTTCCATCTATCGATTTGCCTAATTCCGTGAATAAATTACTCGTGTTAATCGAATTTTACAAAAAAAGAATCGATTTGAATAATCGCTTTCACACATCACAAATATTAAAAAAAAAAAAGAAAAAAAAAAATGGTCGTCAATTTTCGAATACAAAATTAAGTAGTGGTAATGAATATTACGTGTTATTGGTCCTATAATAGTTAATTACGCTAAGATCTGGGTATTCTCATGTTGTTTATAATATTTGAAATGATATTTGTCATATCTGTTGTCGAATCTAAACGTGTCTCTGTGTTAAAATGTGAAAAATAAAATGTAAACAAACAAGATTGGCGCGAAACTTTGACTTTGGATACAAAAATATATCATTACCACTGCTTATTAAAATTGAACTATGGATGAATTCGTCACATAATTAAATGACGAGTTATTATTTCTCAACATAATGGAGCTTGGATGTCCGAAAACCCCAATTTTTATGATTTTTAGCGTCGGCTAGCACTGTCGTCAAAATGGCGATGAACGTATTTACGCATTTGGATTTTATTAGGGTAAATTAAGAATGTTGCGCGCTAAATACAGAACTTTGAATGGCTCTAACATATGATATTTTTCTCCAACTATCTTAATTAACGCACACTCATAGTCTTACATAATCAGAACATCAAAATATTTACATAAAAAATAAGGATGTCGTATGACTTAACCGCCGGCCCCATTCGGGGCCAGTACCGAGCCAGCGTAGGTTTCAGTGCCCGGCCCCGAATGGGGCCCGTACCAAACTTTATGGTTAAAATACATTAATTGTTTGCCAGATGTCAGCTAGCATAAGCCAGTAGGCTTCGGCTTAATTTCTGGACAAAATATTATGAGACTTTTGGGACTTTTGGCAAGGGGTGTGATTTTGTAAAACCTCCGAATCTGAATCTGTTGAGTTTCTTGATTGGCATTGTACAAACTCGATTGATAATTCGAATTTACCCAGCGCCACCCTTGCGAGCGTGACAGCGAGTTGAAATAAATTGACAGGGAGATTTTGACAGATACGAGATGACGTAAGAAGTGGCATTCTGTAAGGTCATTTGCCTGTCACTTCCCTTGACTAGGCGATGCTTACAGAATGCAAAATCAAGATCATTTTGAACCTTATGCGAAGTGAGAGTAAATAGCGATGTGAGATGCGAGTTGTTATTTGAATTTTATAGAATCGACCGGCAGTACATATAATATTAAATGTGATAGGCTTGTTTTTTACGGCTGGCAAAAAGTCTCGAAGAAAGTATTTCATGATTTTTGGGGATCAATATCCGCAGGAATTAGAATAATTACTTCAAGTAATAGATAAGACAATGTGTATTTGTTTTAATTTTATCACAGTTAGACATCGACCCAATCGAGTTGAGATTATACACAATAAAACTGATTTTTAAATTGATATTGCAAGTGACTAACAACCAATATCTTTGGTCGTTGACCCAAAAAAAAACAATTAAAATTGGTTAATCGTTTTATCGTAACACATCGATACTCATCATGTCTACGGGGACTAACCTAACACAAATGAGGCCTTGTATAGATATTACCCCTGTTATCGACCTTCTTATTGTTATAGACACGAGCTTCTTATCATAACAAATTATACCGATACGAAATAAGTAGATTTACAATCATTTTCTTTTATTCCAGATGAATAGCTTACTTCTCTTTACGTTGTTA
This sequence comes from Xestia c-nigrum, assembly GCA_916618015.1. NCBI lineage: Eukaryota > Metazoa > Arthropoda > Insecta > Lepidoptera > Noctuidae > Xestia > Xestia c-nigrum. Next base: position 12,513,337 of record OU745248.1, read on the forward strand.
GCAACAGCTGCAGCTGCATCAGTCAGCCATCAAGCACCTCGAGTGGCAGAGAAAGCTGAAATGGCTAAAGTGGCTGAAGAGGCTAAATTGCCACAAGAGGCTGAAGTGGCTAAGGTGGCTAAAGAGGCTGAGGCAACTGAAATTGATGAACCAAGTGAAATTCATTACGACCAGGACGGCGTACCAATGCGGACTTTACCAGCAGAGCGGCAAAGTCTAAGAGTTGGAGTCATCGGTCCTGATGATAGGCTGGTGTCTAGGTTAGTAGCAATCATCTGAAAATAGGCCATTTTTTAATGCAGTTGCTTTTAGACTTACTGATGATAGATGCATTTGGATATCAATATTTTTCTAATAACGACTTTGCAAATGACTAAATTGGTGATTAACACAATGGACATGCATGGACTCCTTTTGGGACATCCAGACTATCTACAACCACTACAACTGTCAAAGATCTACAAATGTTAGCCAGGACCGAAAGTTCAACATGGTTTCTGTTTCTGGGGCACGGAGGGGTTTCTATATGAAAATTTCCCGTCTGAGTAGTCTGAACCTACTGAATACCAATTGATAGGCCCTTTTTATTATAATCATATCCACGAACCAGGAGACTTTGCGTTGGAAGACTTCCCACTAGGTGGACCGATGACCTGGTGAAGATCGCGGGAATCCGCAGGATGCGAGTCACACGGGACCGGTCGATGTGGCTACAGTTTAGGGGAGGCCTATGTCCAGCTGTGGACGTCTTTCGGCTGAAGTGATGATGATGATGATGGTGATGATAATCACATTGGCATGATGACAGTGTCAAAAAGTCCATGTAGTCCGTCAATCAGAGTATTGTAAAATAATGGACACATATATTTTTTGTAAATCAATGAATATTGACAAAGATAAAACGCATCAAAACTCGGGAGTGGGGGCGTCAAAACTCGCTAAATGAAACAATATACCAAGGCGTGACGTATTGAGAATTTTAAAAGTGTCTTATTTTCGTCAATTTTGGTGACTGTAACAAAAAAAATTGACAAAATATTTGTTGATAATCGACCTGACGGACTAATTTTTTTTATCGTCTAGGTACCCTTTTGACAATAAACTTACTTACATTTTCAGCATCACACATAACGTGGCGGCGGCTGCGTTTATAATCCACGAGCAAGACGTAACCTTCAACGGCGCTTATCAGACCAATATCACATCGATCCAGGTAAATAGAGTGGGCAACACCATGCATGCCCTCCCGACCATCAAAGCAGGAGGACTGGGGCGGAGCTTCGTCACCATCAATATTCTAGGAGTTAGAGGAAGCGGCTTCTCATACACGATCCTCATTCATGCTTCTATCGGCTGCTCAAATAGTTAGGGAAATGATTATAAGAAAAGGATTTATATTTTGTGGTAGCCTTAAGATATAATGTAACTTGTTTTTTGTTGAGACAACACTTTTGTATGCAAGTTTTTTTAAATAAATAAGTTAACAAAAATAATTCGGGGGTTTTATTCAACTTACGAATATTGTGGAAGTAACGTTATGAAAACTTTTCCCATACATTAGACGACCTGAATGGCGCAGCGGCAGTGAGGCTGCCTTACGTTCTTCGGGTCCCGAGTTCGAATCCCGGTAGGAGCAAATGTTTGAGTGATGAGCATGGACATTTGTTTCCGAGTCATGGATGTTTATATGTATAATAAGTATGTATTTACAAACAAAAAGTATATATGTAGTACATCAACTGTCTGGTGACCACGACCACGCACTAGATAGCGCTGTGTGTAATGTCCAACGATATTTATTTATTTATTTATATTTACATTCAGTAAGTACACGGTCCAGAGCTGAAATTCATCAATTACCCAATTTACTCAATCAGAGAAGCTCGTGGATAAATAATAACAGCCCCTCGGGCCGATCTTCAGGTTAAGCCGTTCTTGCCTAAGTTGGTCTGTGGATGGGTGACCTCACATACTGAGATTTCTCCGTGCCTCGGAAAGCACGTTAAGCTGCGGCTGTCATTTTTCCCTCTTTGGCAGTCGTCACAGGTAGTCAGCGGCACAAAAAGTCTGACAACCAGTCTTACTAAGTGGTATCGTATTACCCAGTAGTAACAGGGTTGTGGAGGTCAGCTAGGCAGTCGTTTGGGCAGGGTGTTGATCGCCGGATCAGAACGGTGGGGTGTGACACTTTTTAGTGCGTACAGCCGGTGTTCATCGATTTATAAGACGTTATCACGTCAAAAAAACATTGAATAGTCAATCGTAAATTAGACAGACATTGCTCTAACAATAAGTGTAGGAATTTATGAACAAAAAAAAATGAACATCACAGCCCCATGCGTTCTCTCTGGGTTGTGGGCCTGTTCGAAAGAGATGCCGCGGCCCCGGAACATAAAGGGCGAGGAAGGAACATGGATGGGTTTAGTCAGTAAAAGTCTGACACTCCCTCCCGCTCCGCCCAGAGTGGGAGAAGTTATGTGATAATTACCCATCCTAAAAAAAAAGAAAAAGCCCCATGCGGTCTTTGTATCACTGTGAACACAACAATGATCTTTCTGTCTTCCATGTCAACTTGTAAATCGCCTGATGAAAAACTAAAAGCAACATATCACCTACTTATAAAGTGTGACTAATTATGGAAAAAGTTTCAGCCGGCGTGCTATGACTTAGTTTTTTTCACCAGTCCGTAACCTCCCAATCCTACACCGACTGGTGCTTGAGCAGCTGACGGTTGGTTTACTTATCTATACTATATGTATACTGTAATATTATAAAGCAGAAGAGTTTGTTTGTTTGTTTGTTTGGTTGAACGCGGTAATCTCAGGAACTACAGGCTCGAATTGAAAAAATCTTTTTGTGTTTGCTAGTCCATTTATTGAGGAAGGCTTTAGGCTATATAACATCACGCTACGATTATTAGGAGCGGAGCAGGAATGAAAAATGTTGCAAAAACGGGGGTTTTTTTTTCCTTTAGTTTTTTCTCTTATGTGACGTAGACGAAGTTGCGTGGGTCAGCTAGTTGGTTATATAAGATCAACCTTTGATGACACTTCCAGCCGGCTTACTATGACTTTTTAATTTGCAACGGTATCTCCCAGACTGTATCAGATAATTAGACAGACGTCATGTACAGACTCCAACACTTCAAGCTAGCCAAAACTGACAAATTTTCTCAATCAACCTTGAACCTAACGCTCATGAGATAAAGTTGAAAAGCTACTAAAGAAATTCGAGATTGTAGTAGTTTGATGTGTTGGTGTCTGCACTAGGAATTACTCAGTAGCCGTCAGGAACCCGTTTAGTTTTCCTTGTCCTGAATAATACCACTGACTTCATTTAAATTATTTATTAATAAAATTATAAGTTTTTACAAAGAAATTATTGCATATATTTGCAGTAGACAAACACCGCCTTTCGGACAATTTAATTGTTATGTATAAATTTGCCTGGGACGGTATCACCAACTCTTATGAATCCAATTTTACTTCTCTGTGAGAATGAGATGAAACTATACGTCATGTGTAACTGCATCTTTTTCTCACACTGCTAATAGAGGTGGTGATGGCCCCCAACATCTAACTATTGGCGCAGTTTATAGATGCATAGATTCTGATCAAGTAATCGAAGCCCCTGTTTCGAACACCTCTGATCCTGATGGTGACGTATTCATGTCTGAGACCTCCGGCCCTGATGCTTGGAACAGCGTTTGTTGTGTTTCCAATCCGACTCACCAAAATTGCAGTTATGTTAGTATGCGGAGCCCCGCGGAAAGTTACATCTTGATCATGGATGAGGAACGACGCAGCTTGAACTGAGTGAGTGATCCTGAAATGTCATAAAATATTTGTGATTAGGGACGATTACAAGAGGGTTGAAAGGTTTTTGCAAAAAATGTCACACATTATCATAACTTGTAAAGCCTGAAGAGTTTAGCAGAGGCGTGTGTAAGTACCTTAAGGGGCCGGCGGAGCATGCGTCGTTCATACAAAAGTTATCCCAAAATAATTTGTAAATCAAACATATTCCATAAGGTAGCGTGTATTTATTTCGATTGGACTACGATCATCGATGTTACCAAATACATATATATTTTGAAAGGACAATGAATTAGAGACGAGTTAAAAATAATGTAAAATTTCTATAGAACACTTATTTTTCTTATAACTCTTGTATATATTAGTGTCCATTTAAATATTTATTTGGGAACCTAGATTCAGTTATCCAATCGCAATAAATACACACTACCTTAACACTATGTTCGATTTACAAATTATTTTGGTATTACGCTTGTTTGAAATACGCACGCTCCGCAGGCCTCTTAAAGTACAACCACATTTCGTAGGATTGGTTAAAAAGTCCCATGTAATAGGGGGTGATTCTATTGCCATTCGTGCGGGTATATACTCCAAGAAACTACTAAGCAGTTCCTGGTAAAAAAAATCAAAAACACTTGTGTCTGATTCGGGAATCGAAAACAGGATGCTCAGCAGTCCCTCTTGGGACCACTAGACCAACTTGAGAGACAAAAACAAAAGAAGTTTAAATGTTACCAACCTTGCCACCAGTCTATCATCAGCCGAGATGGTGCCCAAGCTCAGAGCTCCTCGAGATTCTGGAACGATCTCCACTGGTACGCCATCCTCGTCAAGTTCATAAGCGGGTTCTAGCTCATCCAGCATCACTGGTACCATAGGTGCAGGTTCTTCATTGGCGTCCAATGATGCTGTTACTGCTGCTGCTAACAACGCGACGAGGAGTAGGCTCTTCATCTGGAAAAATATGCTTTTTAAAGACGTGTTTTGCGCTACTGGTAAGGTGGCACATTTCCAAGGTTCTTTTAGTAAGGCTTTTTCAAGATGCTAAATCGTTAGATGTAACCCTCATCGTAGTATGTTAATATTCTGAAAAAAGTAAAGTAGAGCAGCAGTGGTCCAGTCGTGGTGACCCCGCAGTATGAGCCATCGTGTGAAGGAAAACATCATTAGAAAACCGCATGTTCGAGAACCAAAAATTCTAAGACATGTGACAATAACCAACTTACACTGGGACTAAGAGCAGCGGTGGCCCAGTGGTGGCAGACAGGCGCATTACTTTGTGTAATTTATTTCATCACCGCTGCTCTCAAAACGGTGAAGGAAAACAGGCATGTCCTAGAACCAAAAATTCGAAGACATGTGACATCTACCAACCCGCACTGGGCCCGCGTGGTAGATTATAGCCCATTCCCTATCATTGAGAGGAGGCCGTGTCCCAGCAGTAAGAACATTATAGGCTGATGATGATGATGATGATGATGATGACTGGGACTATAGCTCATTGAGCCCAGAGAGTAGGCCTGTGTCTGAGCAGAGTGGGATCATTATAGGTCGATTATGCACATGTACCTTAAGTTGTCCTGCAATGCATGATGAGGACATTTATTTCTTTTTCCAATCACCGTAATGTTAAAACATGGTTAAAACAATATGAAGTCTATAAACCTCAAGCTCTTCCAAACACTGGCTTATGAATACTATTAAAAAGAAAAAAAATAAAACTCACCTTTTTATTTCACTAGGACTTCCACAAAATATTGTAAAGTAATTGTAAATTGTTTGCTGAAGAAAGCAGTATTTATATCGTTTGAATAGTAGTGAGTGCACGATATTTTTTTATGATTATCGTTTTCTTAATTCCTTTATTAGCTTAATTCCTATATGGCCTAGTTTCCTTAATCCTAATTCTACCGTCACCAAAACAGTGAGGTTAACAGCGAAGATGCTTGACATAATATTACACCTGCAATCGCAGTAGGGGTAGACAGAGGTGAACCAAAATGTACGAATATAGTAGGGGGTTGAGGAGCTATCTAATAACAGCCGCCGATCTTTAGCTTAAGCCATGCTTGCCTAAGTTGATCTGTGGATGGGTGACCACCCCTACATACCGAGTTTCCTCCGTGCCTCGGAAAGCACGTTAAGCAGTTGGTCCCGGCTGTCATTTGTCCATCTTTGGCAGTCGTTACAGGTAGTCAGTGGCCCAAATAGTCTGACAACCAATGGTATCGTATTACCCAGTACCAACTGGGTTGTGGAGGTCAGATAGGCAGTCGCTCCATGTAAAATACTGATATTGAGCTGCTGCATACGGTTGGACTGGAAGCCGACCCCAACATAGTTGGGAAAAGGTTATGCAGATGAATGTTATGGGAGGCGTGCCTATTGTTATCAACCGGGCACAAATCTAGCTCCTTGGTTACTATTAAGAAATCTTTGATATAAAAACAAATAATACAAATCATTATAACAAGTGAATTATGTTTGAGAAACGTGTCTGTACTATTTAGTACACCTCTGCCAAACTCCGATTATAAGCGTGATGTTATGTTATGTTTCTTCTTCGCTGTTAGCCTCACTTTTCAACCGAGTTCCAAAATAAATAAAATATACAGTTGAATTAACCCCCCTTTTCTTTTAGCATGGGTAATCATCAAATGACTGCTCCCATTCTGGGCGGAGCGGGAGGGAGTGTCAGACTCTTACTGACTAAAACCCATCCATGTTCCTTCCTCGCCCTTTATGTTCCGGGGCCGCGGTATCTCTTTCGAACAGGCTGCAACCCCGGCAGACTTCGGCCATTGAGAACCCCCTCGGTTCTCAATTCAACTGTATTTTTTAGTTTTTTTTGCTGATTGTGGGATTAGGATTATGGAAAGTAGGCCACATAGGATTTAAGCAAACAGATGGTGATTAAAAGATTATCGTGCACACTCATCACTCATACGATATAAATAATACTTTCTTCAGTGAAATATTTACAATCGCTTTTAAACTCTTCAGGACCTGCATAGCTGTTATTGCAATTGATGGAAGTCATAGTGAATTTAAAAGGTAAGTTTTTTTTGTTTTTTCGCTGGCCAGTGGCTGGAAAAACTTGACGTTTGTTACCAGTTGATCCATCTTGGTTTGTAACATTATGTTCATCGGAAAAGAAAATAATGTCCTCACCACGCAGTGCGGCAGTTGTAGTACAACTAAAGTTGCATAAAGTCCTGGCATGCAGGTCTCCCCTCTATGAGAGGGAGTTGGTAGACGTCACATAATCGAATTTTTGGTTCTCGGACATACCGGTTTTCTCATGATGTTTTCATTCACCGTTTTGATAGCAGTGGTGATGAAATAAATGACACAAAGTAATTTGTCTGCCTGGGTTCAAACCCACACGACTTGCTGCTCGTATGTTGGGGCCTCCACCACTGGGCCACCGCTGCTCTACTTATTGCTCATATTGCTCACTTTACTAAATACATCAACTTACAACGGAGGGAGTACGTCATCTAACGATTAGGCTTCCTAAAAAAGTTTACTATTAACAGAACTTTTAAAATATACCACTTTACCAGTAGCGCTAAAACACGTCTTTAAAGAAGCATATTTTTCCAGATGAAGAGCCTACTTCTCGTTGCGTTGTTAGTAGCTGCAATAACAGCATCATTGGACGCCAATGAAGAACCTGCATCTATGGTACCGGCGATGCTGGATGAGCTGGAAAACGGTTATGAACTAGACGAGGATGGCATACCAGTGGAGATTGTTCATTTGATGACTTTTCAGGATCAATCACCAAGTTGCAGCTGCTTCGTTCGTTCTCCATGATCAAGACGTGACTTTCCGCGGGGCTCAGTATACTAACATAAGTGCAATTAGGGTGTCCAGGAACGTATCAACACAAAATGCTGTCCCAAGCATCAGGGCCGGAGGTCTCAGACATGAATACGTCACCATCAGGATCAGAGGTGTTCGAAACAGGGGCTTCGATTACACGATCAACATCTATGCAACTATAAATGCCGCAAATAGTTGATACAGGGGGGCATCACCACCTCTATTAGCAGTGTGAGAAAGAGATCTAATTATACATTACGTATAGGTTCATCTCTTTCTCACATAGAAGTAAGATTAGAGTTGTAAGAGTTGGTGATATTGAACCAGGCGAATTTATTAAATCGTCGTAAAGTCTGCTTTATTTTTCTGTAGTGTTAAAAATGTTAAGGTCCATGTTCACCGAAAGGATAACAGCCTGATTATCTAAAAACAGCTGTCACTGTGACATGTTCCCATACAAAAATATGTGTTAGACAGCTGTTTAGATAATCAGAGCGTCATCTTTTTGGTGAACATGGACCTTAGTCTATGTCGGTCCGTGGTTATACAAAAATATGTTGTAATTCCTTTGCAATAGGTCGTAATTTTTTATTAATAAATAATTTTAGTAAAGTCAGTGGTATTAATCAGGACTAGAAAAACTAATCACACATGGTTTCTATGCTACTACTGAGTTTCTAGTACAGGTGCCAGCACATGAAGCTACATTAATCAGTCTAATTTCGTTAATAGATTTTCAACTTTATCGCTAAAACGTTAGGTTCAAAGTTGATAGCTTAAAGTGACGTCCGTAAAAATAAAATAAAGCAAACTTTAGGGTAAGGTTTTTTTAATGGGAAAAGGTTGAGTTTTTAAATACGGTTTTAGATTGTTATAGAGAAGTTTTAGGGTTCTAAGACTGTTTAAAGGGCTCTGGAGTTTTTTCATAATACGTTATTGGTTCTTAAGGGGTTTCCAAATCTTGGGCGCTTTCCCTGAAGCGGCGTGCCGCTCACTATCTGAACGCGCCCCAAAAAGTGGTGGCCGTAAAGATGGTCCGTGGATACCGCACGATCTCTCGCGAGGCAGCGGGCCTGCTTGCCGGATTGCCGCCATGGGATCTGGAGGCGATAGTCCTCGCGCGCCTGCATGAGTGGCGCGCGGAGGAACTACGCCGGGGGGAAACTCCGCTGCCGCGGCAAATTGCCGCTCAGCGGACGGACCTCCGGCGCGATCTCATGGCGACATGGAGAGAGCGACTGTCGCAACCCCGTGCAGGGCACGCCACGACAGTGGCGGTAAGTCCCCTCTTTGAGGAGTGGCTAGAGAGGCGCCACGGCGTCCTCACCTTCCGCCTGACGCAGGTCCTCACCGGACACTGATGTTTCGGGAGGTACCTGCACCGAATCGGGCGGGAGGAAACGCCCGGGTGTTTCCACTGCGAGGATCGACCGGAGGACACGGTGGAGCACACGGTGGAAGTCTGCCCTGCGTGGGCGGAGCAACGCTGTGTCCTCGTAGCGGCGATCGGCGGCGGCGACCTCTCGCGTCCGGCCCTGGTTCAATCCATGGTCCGGAGCGAGACGGAATGGGAAGCCGTCACCTCCTTCTGCGAAGCAGTCATGCTAGCGAAGGAGGTGGCGGAACGAGAGAGGGAGAGATCCTCTCTTCCCGGCCGCCGCGGGACACGCACCGGGCGTCGGGGACCACGTGGTGGCTACCGGCCACCGTAGATGCGGGCCTCTGGACGGTTGGCTATGGGCTAGCTAGCCGTCCGTCCGTCTAACGACGACGACAGGCCGTGTCGACGGCGCGTTCGTGTTCCACGCGCGCCTCAAAGAGATGTCAGCATAAGGGGAGGGGCTCGAAAGGGCCGAAGCCTGCCGGGGTTGCGGGCCTGTTCGAAAGAAATACCGTGGCCCCGGAACATAAAGGGCGAGAAAGGAACATGGATGGGTTTTTGTCAGTAAAAGTCTGACACTCCCTCCCGCTCCGCCCAGAGTGGGAGAAGTCATTTGATGATTTCCATTGTTTTAGCAACCACATAACAGTTCTCATCAGCCTAGCCTTTTCCCATTTATGTTGGGGTCGGCTTTCAGTCTAAACGAATGCAGTTGAATACCAGTATATTACATGGAGCGACTGCCCATCTGACCTCCACAACCCAGTTAGTACTAGGTAGTACGATACTTACGAGTATTGTCAGACTTTTGGGCTTTCTTAGTAGAAAGCCCAACCTATAAGTGTAACAGCCGGACCCAACCGCAGAAACTTGGTATAAAGGGCGGTCACTCGACGGACCAACCTAGGTGTAAGTTTTATGCTCTGGCTGGAGGCCTTACACTCAAGGCACCCACAGTATAGTCCGGTTAAGCAGACGACAACCTTTCTAGGTTGAACTGCGAGATGCCATTCCGAAAAAAAAAAAACAAAAAGGACCAACCTAGGTGAGCACAGCTTAACCTAGAGATCGATCCGAGTGGGTCTTATTATTCAGCCACGGACTAAATACAGTAAGGAACACTAATTCTAAAGCTGCAGTTTGCACGTTGTGTTCCACTGTCATTCCGTAGCCTGAATACAGTATCTACATCCAGTATCAATTTTAGCTGTCAATCTATATTTATTATTATTATAAATATATTATCATTATTTATTATCTATATGTATGAAAATGAATCCCTATTTCCCTTGGTCACGCCAACACGCGTGAACGGCTGGACCGATTTCACTAATTCTTCTATGTTGTGTTTATCACTGTCAGGAGAAGGTTCTTAGGTAGGTAGTAGTAGGTAGGTAGTAGTAGGTAAGTAGTAGTAGGCAGGTAGTAGTAGGTAGGTAGTAAGTAATTGGTGACAGGACAACGTCTTTTGGGTCGGCTAGTTCATTAATAATCGTATGTAGTAGATTAAGTTAGGATTAAAGTCTTCCATAATGTAGAACAGATATACAGGTACTTTTTTTGCTGAAGGCCGCAAACAAAGCGTGTTTCTTGCATTGTGCAGCGGGGCGTTTAATGGAGATACTCTTTTGAAACACCGTCTGCAAGCTAAAAGAAATATTCCTGCAAATTTGGCGCCTCAGGTACTGCTGAAGACCTGCCGGGGCTGCAGGATTGTTTAAAAGAGATACTGTGGCCCCGGAACATAAAGAGCGAGGAAGGATGGATGGATAAGTCAGTAAAAGCCTGACACTTCCTCCCGCTTCGCCCAGAGTGGAAGAAGTCATTTGATGATTTCCCATCCGAAAAAAAACGTACTGCTGCAGAAACAATGTTCCTGTGGAGCTGTTGATACCGCAAGAGGTGGGTTCTTTAAAAAAGTTCTACGTTACTTTAAGAAAGGAGAATGACCAAAGTGGACACAATTTGAAAAAAAAAGAAAAGTTCTGCCCCCAGATTTACTACACAGCTCATTTGAAAGACTGGTTAAAAAGCTTAATTTTCTTCTATAGAACTGAAAAAATCTGTCCCACGGAATCATAGATATCAGCTGAAACGTGAACTTGAAAAAAAGTAGCACATTCACTTGCACATTCAAAATTGTTGAATTAGAATTAGAATTATTCTGTAACTGTGGGTTAGAATTTGATGCACATTGGCACACATAGTAAGTCCAACATTATAAGTTAACCCACAATGGAGTCAACCCTGGGGGCAGCAGTTTTTTTTTTGGACCAGAGCCCATACATTTTTGGTCATTCTCCTTTGTTTTGTCACCTCGACTCTCAAAACGATAAAAAAAACATCAGAAGGAACCCGCGAGGGCCTACCCAGAACCACAATTTGAAGAAATAGACCGCACTGCACTGGGACGAAGCGGATGGATAACAATCAATTTCCACTCACTTTTATGAAGTCTGTATCCCAGCGCTGGGAAAAATCATGGGCTGATTGTAAGTATAATGATTACTTGGATGAACATCTATACTAAAGGATTATAGATAAGTAAACATCGATACTTGCACTACAATTCATATCTAAATGCCTTTAATATCGCAAATGTGATGGTGACGTAAACATTTTCGGATCTGTTAATTAATATCAGTAGATTATTATGGATTAACAAGCTATTACCCGCGGTCTTGATAGATTTAGAATTTGACAATCAATTCGGGTTCATCATTCATCATTTCAGCCGAAAGACGTCCACTGTTTGACAAAGGCCTCCCCCAAGTGTCGCCACGTTGACCGGTCCCGTGCGACTCGCATCCAACGGATTCCCGCCACCTTCACCAGGTCATCGGTCCACCTAGTGGGAGGTCTTCCAACGCATCGTCTTCCGGTTCGCGGTACTCAGCTTGTAATGTAATCAATCAATAATGATTCGAAAGACATGTGGTGCAATCTACCAATCATCATGAGAACGTTATTGTTGTTTTCCTCGAGAACGGTACTTTTTTAGGGTTCCGTTGCCAAATGGCAAAAAACGGAACCCTTATAGATTCGTCATGTCTGTCTGTCTGTCCGTCCGTATTTCACAGCTACTTTTTTCCGAAACTATGAGAACTGGGCTGTTGAAACTTGGTAAGTAGATGTATTCTGTAAACCGCATTAAGATTTTTACACAAGAATAGAAAAAAAAAACAATACATTTTGGGGGCCCCCATACTTAGAACTGAAACTCAAAATATTTCTTTTCATCAGAGCCATACGTGTAGGGTATCTATGGATAGGTCTTCAAAAATGATATTGAGGTTTCTATTCATTTTTTTCTAAACTGAATAGTTTGTGCAAGAGTCCCTTCCAAAGTGAAAAAATGTCCCCCCCCCCGTGTAACTTCTAAAATACGAGAATGATAAAATTTAAAAAAAAAATATGATGTATATTACCATATAAACTCCCACCAAAAATTGGTTTGAACGAGATCTAGTGAGTAGTTTTTTTTTTATACGTCATCTTTTACATTATGTTACTCGCTGCTGCGGAACCCTTCATGTGCGAGTCCGACTCGCACTTGGCCGATTTTTTTCTTTCAGTATGAATGTATTATGTCATAACATAAACTTCAAAAAGGGTGTAAAAATACTCTTTAACGAAGCCAAAAGGCAGTTAATCCTCGTCATTGCGATCAGTTATTTTGTTCTGGAACATACCTGAGAACCTTCTAGTTACGGAGATATTGGGGTCAAAGTTCCAACTTTTCACATATTTTTTTTAAATAGGTGTGTTGCATGTTTATAATGTAAGATTTTTAATTTGAACATCCATTCTTTTTAAACCATTTTAAAAAAGCAGGAGGTTCCATGTTCGACTGTATGTTTTCTTACATCTACTGATCTATTTCAAACTTTTTATTTTTTCTTGGGAAACTTTCTTTACAGCTAGAATCAATTACACGATTACACAAAAGCAGTGGACTAGTAATTATATTTTGTCTAGTGCGATAATATGTCATAGACTAGACAATGTATGTAGGGATTAAATCAGACTATCTGTTTTCAGGATTATTATATCAAAATATATGATTTATTAACTATGGATAATGAGTTAAGAAGATAATATTTATCTTATCAGATTTATATCTTAATATAAATACCTCCGCTTCACATAGCGAAAATATTTTGTTTGTGGATCGACCAAAAGCGAAAAGAAAAGGTGATGTTCGGATGACCGCGTGAAATTGTTATATAAAAATATTTACTTCTATTTATATTTGTGCTAATGGGTTTCAAAGTTTTATTGAAACAAATGTAAAATAATAAATACTCTTTATATTGGAAGGAGGTTTTTTAAAAGTTTAATTACTTTGTTTGAGGATACAACGTTCCTGATTAGTTTCTGTGTCTACGATAGTGATAACTTAAATTATTGTGATGTACAGACGCCAGCAAATCAAGCTACTACAATTGGTAATTTTTTTGTAATGGTTTTGCTTCTTTATCGCTTAAGCATTAGGTCTAAGGTAGATTGGGAAATTTTGACAGTGGCGTGTTCTTGATATACTGGCGTCTGTACATAACGTTAGCTTAGTTCGTCTGTGATGGTGTAGATGTCGCCACACGTGTCAAATCGAGACAAATTAAAACTTAATGTTTCAAACTTTTTACAGATGAGGTATCTAATTCTTGTCATGACGCTCTTTGCACTATCGACTGGCTTTGAGCACAGAGTACAGTACTTTGAGGCAGCGCAAAAGTTTTACCAGATACAGCAAGGGGAGCACGTTTTACGCCCTGAAAGGGTTGAAAAGTCCACAATCGTGGTACATCCACAAGGGAGCGAACGACCACCAGTCATTACATTACGACCAGAAGGGGGTGATGAAAGTCCAGGCATTACGTTACGATCAGGAGGCAATGATGAGGGGCCAGTTATTACGTCACGACCAGAAGAGGGTAATGAATGGCAAGTCGTAACGTTACGACCACAGGAGGGTAATGACTGGCCAGTCGTAACGTTACGACCACAAGAGGGTAATGAATGGCCAGTCGTAACGTTACGACCACAGGAGGGTAATGACTGGCCAGTCGTAACGTTACGACCACAAGAGGGTAATGAATGGCCAGTCGTTACGTTACGACCTCAAGGGGATGAAAGGCCAATCTTTATTGAACAACCAGAAGCCGACGTTGATTCAGTGGTGGCCTTAATGCAAGCTCAGGGTGAAGAGGCGAAGGTCACTCGTAGCAACAATATCATCATAGGAAATATAGGCTTGTGGGATTTCTTGCTAGCTCAGTAAGTAACATTAAATATTGTGATATCGGTTGGGTAACGCATTTTAGCTGCGCAATTTATTTCCCAGTTGCCAACTGATTCAACAATAATTGATCAAATATTTATTTTTATTTGTACAATTGAGACAATCATCGATAGCCAAACTTCAAATATTAATAACAAAAAATGTATATTCAAAAGGATAACATCATTTAAGTGCTGGGGAGGCTGCTGGTGTCAAGAACCTCAAACTGCGCCAATACAATAACCTTATTGGTAGCTATGTCTTTGTGCCCTTTGAGGTTGAAACAGCAGGTCCATGGGGTCTGAGTGCTCACCTAGTCTTTCACAACAACAAGCAGCAGCAGTAGCATCGACAAGCAGTTGATCGACTCGACCGTAATGGTCACGTGAAGAGTCGATCAACCACTTGCGTATTAGGGCTTATTTGTTAGAAAAAAAATCAGCATTGCCAACCATCGTGGTAATGCTGTCAGCATTCTGGACACTAAACCTGTTGACAGCGATGTGGACGAATATTTTGACGCTCTTTATTACTTTTCTATTGATCAAATTGAATGATGCCATAACTTATTTCTCATTTCAGCTACACTCCTCGGGTGCAACCTGTAGCAAACCAGGTTGTAATTCAAGATATTAACTTCCGTGGGATTGCGCTCATACGGATAAGTTTTATCCGCGCGATCCAGACGTCTGGTCAGCTGGCTACCGCGAAGATCATAGCGGGAGGACTAGGGATGAACTTTGTGACTATTAGGTTAACGTCAGCGAGAGGCAGTGGCTTCCAGTACTCCATTGATATTTGGGGACAATGAAATATTTAAAGAAATAAAGCCCTCGATGAGATTTTCGTTTTTTAAAATAACCTTCGTTTTTATTCACCAGCTACGGTTAAGTTCCCGTTAACTTACTTGGCAAACAATTTCATACAAATCCTGTTCTATTTATGAATTTATTTAGTAAATTGTGGCTATTCGGGTAACGTGACAACGGTCTTTAACCTAATAACTAATTCAATGGTTTTGTGATCATTGAATAAGCTTGATATATTTACACAAAGCAATATTGTGACACAGGAAGTTAAACTCTATTGCTAAGTTAATAAGCGAAGGAACATCAATATGTATCTTGAAAATAACATTATGCAACAATGTTCGTAGGTTAAGAATTGAATATCATTTACTTTAATTGTGATTGTACCAATTATTCGTACCGTAACCGTATAAGGAGGTAAAGCCAACGTAGCGCTGAGCTACGTGCTACGCCGTAGAGTGCTACGAGATTTGTGCTACGGCGTAGCCAGGGACAACGTCTTATAAATTGAAAATCATCCATTAGGATATTTACGCAGGCGTTTGCCCAATTGTTTGCCAGCCATGCATGCTGCACTTAGTCGTACTAAACCATTAAGTCTAGATTTTCTAACGCAATCTTAATAATCGAGTTTTCGCTGTACAACATTTTTGGCAGGCGTTCGTACTGTGTAAGATTTCACATACGCCTCAATTTTACGTAGGTGCAATGGGGACGTATAAAAAAAACGGGATTTAACAGAGTTTAATACTGAAAGAAACTTTCCATACTAAATGCTCTAAATGATGTTAAAAATCACTCCATCATTTTATAGACGGCACACAGGCAGACACAAAATGCGAATCAAAATTTAATACGAATCTTTTTATTTTTATTGTACTTTAACACAATGCTGTCCTATTTGACCCAATGGTTGACTGTTGGAGAATGCCTTGTCGCATTAAGTCCGCCTATCTACCACTCTGGTACATGAAGTTTAAATAAATAAATAGTACATGTCATTGTATATGTCGCAGTGAGATATTAAGATATGCCTAACATGTCCGAGTCAGGCTGCCCGAAATTCCGAGCTCACTTCGCTTGTTTTATAATACTTTTAATTACGAGTATTTCACTAGATTAGTCTAGTAAAATATTAAGAAATCGCTTTCGTATTAGTATCTTCCTGGATATGACTATACCACGGCTATAACTATCTTTCTGTGACATATTTGATGTAAGTTTATGTACACCTTTGTGTAATAAAACTCCCGCTGTACTTTCGATCACCAGTATAATATTTGACTTTCATAACAATATCAATATCAATTTACAATATAGACTCAACACTTGGATTAATAATTTATCACTTTCACACACTTTTAGATTCACAGCTTATAACCACGTGGTTAAGGTAGCTCGGATGCGACCAACACTTCCAAGCATTCGGAACAAACTGACCCCGCCCGAGCGTTGAGACCGCTATTTATCTACCGTGCCCGAGCGCTCGAGACTAAGCGCCATCTTTTTTTCTACCGGAAGTGTTGCTCACACGCAGTACTTGCATTTTAAATAAATTCCAAGAATACTAATATTACATTGAACAAATTGACTTTTAAATAAGTTATAATAAAATATAACATTAATTAAATCATTATTAATATACAATTAATTCATACAGATCTGCTAACTAATTTAAATCATTTGACTTAACCGACTGACTGTAAATAATTACTCATAAATCAACGATTTATCTAAATATCATTATCAAATTATACAATTGTAACCTATTATTTCTAAAATTAATTTCTTAACTAGTCATCGCTAACACTCGTCCATCCTGACGAGGTGTATGTCCCCATACACGTATCAAGTGAACACTAAAACCAATCCCATGGTTCAATAATCGACCAATCCCATGGTTCAATAATCGACCAATCCCATGGTTCAATAATCGACCAATCCCATGGTTCAATAATCGACCAATCCCATGGTTCAATAATCGACCAATCCCATGGTTCAATAATCAACCAATCCCATGGTTCAATAATTAACCAATCCCATGGTTCAATAATTAACCAATCATATGATTCAATAATAATTAACCAATCCCATGGTTCAATAATTAACCAATCCCATGGTTCAATAATCAACCAATCCCATGGTTTAATAATTAACCAATCATATGATTCAACAATAATTAACCAATCCCATGGTTCAATAATTACTCAATTTCAGTAGCTCGTAAACCCATCCATTCTTACGAGCTACACTACACCTGAGACCCTGCGAACCCTTCCATTCTCGCAGTATCAACAGGAAGATGAATCGTTTGGCAACGAAACATGAACCCTTCCATTCTCATGTCCGATTGGCAACCAATCCACCCCTTTAGCTGTACGTGAACCCTTCCATTCTCACGTACAGCCTTTTATTTAACTTTTTTGAAGGCATCGCAATCGTGAACCCTTCCATTCTCACGACGATGTCTCCAAAACCATTAAACAGCTCAAGTTACTACCACTTCTGCATAATCCACAAAGTAACATTTGTACATACATATCACATTAAATCATATTCATAGGAACAAGGCGGGTACCATTAGATTTTACAGATTTCATTTAATAAATTAAAGTGACTCCTCATTAAATATAAATAATTAAATAATCAAGGTAAATTAGTATACTACATCACAATAAAACAATTAAAGCTATTATTCTCCCATCAAATCAGTCATCGCCTATCAGATTGACGTAACATTCTTCATGATCGCTATTCGCAAGATTTTCATCATCAGAATTACTTTCATTAAGTTCTAAGGCAGCTACATGAACCCATGGACGCATTCGATTAGCAGCTACGGTTGTCTTACGTTTATTTTTACTACCGCTTAGCCCGGGAATTGCAACTAACTCATAACGATCATTTCTCAATACAGAAACTACGCCATAAGGACCAATATACGACGGTAGGAGTTTCTTACTTTGGCCGTCATTAGAAACTGCAGTTTTCGTAATTTTTACTAGTTCACCCTCAAGACACTTATATAGCCCGTTGTCCTTTACCACATAATTATATTTTATGTATTTCAGACTCTCTGGTTCTAAATTAGAGCTAAGTAAGAGATATCCCATTTAGTTCAAAATCCCTCAACTGTAACGTGTGCAACTAATCGTCTTTGGTTACTGTCGTAATCATTAGATGTTGATCCACTTGAACATTCTCGTCATTTGAAACCGGATTTCTGGTCAGTGCGTCTACATGCAGCATCTTAGCTCCTGGTCGATATTCTATAGAACAGTTAAATTCTTGCACCACCACCTAGCGATGCGAGGGATCAAAACCCACTTACTAAAAGCTGTACGCAACGCGCTACAGTCTGAAATGACTTTGAAGTCTTGTCCTAACAAATAGACCCGAAATTTCTTCAGGGAACAAATTACGGCAAGAGTTTTCAGCTGGCAGGAGTGGAAGTTTCTTTCTTCCGGAGATGTCTGACGACTGTAAAAGGCCACAGGACGAAATGGTTCACCACTAGAGGAACGTTGCAACAGAATGCCACCCATACCAATCCTACTTGCATCAGTGTGCAATTCAGTCTCAGCCCAAGCCGAAGGGTCATATATTGCTAACACTGGCCTCTCAACTAACCTCTGCTGCAAAGTACTAAAAGCTTCTTCCTGCTCTTTTTCCCCAAGACCAAGTTACATCCTTCTTGCGCACAAGGATAATAGGACTTGCGTATTCCGATACCGATTCCCTGATTACGCCAGCCTCCAACATATCATCGACCATATCGCCATTTTAATCCGTTCGTTAGGAGATAGCCGGGACGGACGATATACGATAGGAGTGTCATTGTTAACTTCAATTCTCACCTCGCAGACGCTCGTTCAACCTAAATCCTTGAGAGACGATGCAAAACAATGCTCTATTGTTGCAATATGCAGATCAGCCTATCCTTATCAGTATTATTGACAGATGACCCTACGCAAACCTGTCTAAAATCAAGAGTTTCGGAAGGCTCTTTGGATATTCCCAAAGATGGAGAAATGATTCGACTAACAACTCTGACAATGAAGCCCGCGCTATCGTGGCACCCTTCTGTAAGATGTAAGATACTTGATCGAGATACCGGAGGAATGCAGATGTTGATAGCACCATCCTTGACTAGATTTACGCCACCTGTCACTACACACTGTTCATTAGGTCTACTTACTGTCCCGCTGTCCAACAACACGTAGCCGTTACGAGCAGGTTTGACAGACACTAACCGTTGCCTTTCCGCTCAGGTTCACATTGTTCGATGTTCTGACACGTACTGTATTGCTATCACTACCAATATCATCTTCTTGCGAAAATGGGATCTCATTATAAATGTCAAGAAACTTAAGTTCAGTGGCACTTTTATACGCAACAATGTGAACCTGTTCAGTATAAGATTGACCAATTAACATAGGCACCTCCAAAAATCCGTCATCAACGACGCAGCAACGGACCCTAGCACAAATGCCGTCTACATAAAGGTTAACGTCTAGTTTACCACTGGACCGCACTAAATTGTTGCCGAAACCTTTCAACATAGTTTCAACACTGTCGTGGCTAAGGCCCAACTCCGGAAGCAGATATTCCCTCAAAAGCGAGACTTCGCAACCGAAAACTACAAATGCGTCTATTGTTAAATCGATGACCACGACCTTCTTATAAAACTAAGAGTTCGGTTGCGCAGCCGATGTAAACATGGTCTTATTGATGGTCAAATTTGTTTTTGTTGCCTACCTCTGATCTAGAAATACAACCCTCCGCAGTATGACCTACTCTTTTACATTTAGAGCAATTTATCAAGGGCTTAGGACATTTTAGGTATGGGTGTCCTTTTTCTTTACAGTTAAAGCAAAATAGGCTGTTATTGTTCGGTCTGTAACTACCAGTGGCGGCAACAGAATCGGGGCCTGATTTTTGTCTAGGATCATTAGCTCGCTGTTCAGAGAATACTGGACTTTCCTTATTGCTCATCAAGAATTTCAACAATTGATCGGGATGATCACAACGTAACGCGAGGGCACTAGATTTAGTAGTTTTATCAGTAATGCCGTGTATAATGCACTCAGTGGCTCGTTTACCATTTATGTCACATTGATTTAAAAGGCCTAACTTCTCATAGAAGTATACTTCAATGGGTTCATTGTATTTGCTTTTCCTCTTAAGCATATCCTCCAAGGATTGGCCATAGTTTTGCTCGAAAGGGAATGCACTTAACAATTTCTCCTGCCATTCTGGCCAAGTAAACAAAATTGTGTTCAGGCTCTCATACCAAGTTTTGGCCAACCCTTGCAGTTTCTGCATTGCAAAGTGCACAATAGTTTTGTCGTCCCAGCCATAAACAGATGAGCATTCATTCACCTTTTTTAACCATATGTCTACTCGTTGGTTTTTTAATGATGGATTAAAATCCGGCAAAATATTGTTGTGATCGCTGCGTTTTAATGAAGACCCAGCCGTCGTTGGTGGTTGAGACGTCAAATCTTTAATTGTGCTTAACATATTCATCAAGTCCTTAGCAGAAAATTCTAAGTTAGTGGGGCCTATCGGTTGTGATGTATCGGGTGTATCAGCTATATCACCGCGAGTCCTCTTTTGACAGTCACTTTGTGATGGCGAACGATCTCGCCGGAGAGATGACAGGCGAGAACGACCATCACAATGACGTCGTTGATTAGATGTTAATAAGCTACGAGCCTTACGTACCTTGCTATCCAGTTTGCGCAAACGCTCACGCTCTCGTTCCAGTTCCTTCTCCTGGTGCAGGACACTCCTCAGGCTTTGTTCTCGAGAGCAGCCTCGGCTGCGAAGGCGGCTGCGGCTTCGCTGCTGAATGCTGGGATGGCTGCGGCCTCGCTCCTGGCTGCTGCTGCGCTGCCAGCTGCGACCTCGATGCCGGCTGCTGCTGCGCTGGCGGCTGCGGCCTCGATGGCGGTTGCTACTTCGCTGGCGGTTGCGCTGCTGGCTGCGACCTCGTTGGCGATCGCTGCTACGGCGGCTTTCCATAGCAGTACTTCCTCTCGATGCCACATCAACGCGACGCGATTGACTCCGTGGAGCAGGCGTCCGCAGGTGTCGAGGCTCATCATTGCAGAGTGGCATTGTCTTGAACTCAGAAATATAAGCGTCAATACTATTCGATCAAAAATAAAAAATAATACGATTGAGGGTATCTCGTAAACGGTGCGTCGTAGCACAAAAATAACCAAATTTTCACCCCCCTATGCAACCCCGAAACCCAATGGTAACAAAGCGATGAATATATTTTTTTTTTAAACTACCCTCTTTATATTTTTTCAAAAAAATATATATTTCATTACATTACTCATTTTTGATTACACATTGAACATGATAATAATTGGGCGTGTACTTACCACTTCGGATATGTAATAAAACTCCCGCTGTACTTTCGATCACCAGTATAATATTTGACTTTCATAACAATATCAATATCAATTTACAATATAGACTCAACACTTGGATTAATAATTTATCACTTTCACACACTTTTAGATTCACAGCTTATAACCACGTGGTTAAGGTAGCTCGGATGCGACCAACACTTCCAAGCATTCGGAACAAACTGACCCCGCCCGAGCGTTGAGACCGCTATTTATCTACCGTGCCCGAGCGCTCGAGACTAAGCGCCATCTTTTTTTCTACCGGAAGTGTTGCTCACACGCAGTACTTGCATTTTAAATAAATTCCAAGAATACTAATATTACATTGAACAAATTGACTTTTAAATAAGTTATAATAAAATATAACATTAATTAAATCATTATTAATATACAATTAATTCATACAGATCTGCTAACTAATTTAAATCATTTGACTTAACCGACTGACTGTAAATAATTACTCATAAATCAACGATTTATCTAAATATCATTATCAAATTATACAATTGTAACCTATTATTTCTAAAATTAATTTCTTAACTAGTCATCGCTAACATTTGTTTGTCATTCCGTCCATTTTACTAACATAATATTACTCTAAATATATGCATTGATGTTTTGCAAACAAACATATAACAAGTAGCTTTAAATATGGGATGCAATACTGGATCTTGAAAAATAATGAATTTCTATTTGCACAAATAATTCACGTTTAAGCAGTGCAATCAATAACTTTGTAGCTATATCCTTTAAATATCACAATAAAAAGCTCTGCATCTTAAGCTTATTCATGCAATAAACTATAAAATTGTAGTATAAAATTGCAGACAACGCTGGCAGCAAGCCAAGTGCTGATAAATCACACACCTTGCTTGAAGTACCAGATGGTTTTTATCACGTGGTTTTATTAAGCAGCTATGTTTAGATATTTGACTGAATTTTCTTAATGTCTCTGAGTGACTGCCTTGTTGGTTCCTGAGTCCTGAGTTCGATTCCCACGTCGTGGGAAAATTGTCATTGGGGTTTTTCAGGAATTTCTCAATAGTAGCCTTTTTTTTCGGATTGGAAGCCATGGGATCTAGATTTCTACCCGGTTGATGGCAGAAGGCTCACCTCCTAGTACATGAAACTTAAATAGAACCGGCAAAATGGGGATGTTCTTTTAGAGATACCTTTGCCAAAGCCTTATATAGATTGCTGGCGTAAAGATATGCTATGTTTCAAGTTAAAATGGTTAGTTTTAATTCTCGTATGTACAAATATAGGCACATTATGAAACGACTGTGATGAAGCGCGGTGACACACCACAGTATGGCGAGATCTATGGAATTACGAAATTCAAGTGAATCCCGCATGAGATACAGAAGAAACTTGTAAAAATAAAAATAATATAAATATTCAAATTGACCTGAATAGTCGCGTGACTTCACGAATCGACCGACACGTGGTTTCCAGCGTCCGGGGTCTCTCCACTATCCACTGTCAAGACTATAGCTTTCAGAGTGTCCTAATTGAAATATGCGTAACTGCTTCAACATTTTCGGCAGGCGGTAGAAAAAGTTTTCTCCTATATATTTCAGCAGTTTTCACATTAGTTAACTTTAAGCATTTTTCAAATTGACACAAAACACTTACTATGACGTTAGTTTATATTTTTATCTACCCTAATATCATAAACGCTCTCTAATGCGTTCAAAAACCATAGGCAATGACCAGCATTACCAACCTGCAGAAATAAACGGTACTGTAATGAACTCATAACGCAACTGTAAACAGTTGCGTTATGAGTTTTAAATTTGGAACAGGTGTCAAATTCAAGTGAGTGTGCTATTCTAGTACCACCTACATTAAATCAGATATCGATAAAAAAAAAAAACCCCCAATTCAGTATGATTCTAATTATAAATCGCACGACATTTTGATCTCGAGTGACACAAGCATAGTGACTTTGTTCGTTTGCCTATGATTTAAAAAAATACAAATATCCGAAATGCCGCCATTTCGAGCTGTCATTTGTTCGTTAGCTTTTTATTTCCAGTAATCCAGTTACGAGTAGACAAATTTTCTGATAAGTTCTTTATTTCTGTCGAAAATGAGTGATAGTGTCTCAGAAATTGACATGAATACTCCGCCAGATATCGTAAATGCAGCGACGAATGCAACTAATAACCTGTTGGCACAAAAATCAAGGGCCAAGTAACAATGCAGGTCATTTCCCTGTGGTTCCTGAACCCATCATAGAGCCCTTATGATATTTGGGTAGATAAAGTAGTGTATGCAACTATACATAATTAGGCATTACAACACTCGTGTGATGCTATTAAGAAACTCGCCTTCGGCTCGTTTCTTAAACCCACACTCGTGTTGTAATGCCCTTCATTATGCACAGTTGCATAAACTACTATTAAAGATGTGAGGAACAGGGTAAAATGTTCTTCCTTACTCCATAGAAAGAGAAAATCCTCCGACCAGACGGCCGTGGTGTCTGGTGGGCTACTGCACTCGGCTGCTTGCAGCATATTGAACGACGAAGTGCACAGATCGATGACATAATATTATGCGTCTAAAGCGAGAGACAAACTGGGCCCACGTACGCAACGTATGCAACGCGTTATGATATCTGGACTCTTGATTTTATATGAAAAATTATGCAATAGAAACACACTTATCGTATGCAACGCAATCACACGCTATCCGCGCAACGTCGACCTGCGATGTCCAGATCGGCATGGGAAAGTGGAGGGGAGGTTCGTACTATTATACGAGAGTTTGGATTCTTGTTTTAAAAAAAAAAACTATTTAATTAACTGGAAATAGAATATATTCACTTTAAGAATTAGGAATTAGAATTAGTAGGAAATAGAATGATGTAGGACTTCTGACCCGTACCGAGATTCAGAGCCAACTGACTTGCAAGCCCATGAATATGGCGTCTAAGTTACTAAATGCTGACCAGGCAAGTCTGGAGAGCTGTCAGCCATTCTAGTGTCTTTGACAAGGTATAACAGTACGCTATCCCACGAGTGTGACCAGTGTGTTTCTAGAACTTACGCGTAGAACGTCATAAACAAGTAGACCTTTGGCGCACGTGTTTTGTCTACACTAATATTATAAATAAGAAAACTTTATTTGTTTGGTTGTAATGAATAGACTCCATGGACACTCTTTTAAATCAAAATTTTGCTACAAAATCTTGGTTATAACATTCATGTTGGGATGGTATATTATGTGAGAACAATGCAGCAAGATGTGCACGTTAAAAGTGTCCATAAATGATCGGAAATGATAATTACCAGAACCTTTGGACTTTTTATACTACAAAGATATGTTAATTCCGCCCCTTGTCTCTAAAGCCATGTTATCAAACGGAAATTGCACAACCCAAAATCTTGAGTAATAAAGTGATTATTGTTTATTTTGATCAAAATAACTGATATCAGATAAGTCGTAGGTAATCTTATTGTGTTGGTAATTATCTTCAGAAATTATAGTGGTGACTAACATTTATATACTTACTATCTGGGCCGTTTAAGTTGTAATACCTTTTGACAGTATTTTTTTTTGAGAAACGTTCCCTGGGTGTAAGTAGAACAATAATTATTTGTGAAAAATTTCATTAAAATCAGTTCAATAGTTTAGGGGTTAGAAGAGACAAGTTTCGAAAGTCGAATAGGCATTGTTTTGTTACATAATTAAAAAATAAATAAATAATAATAAAATTTATTAAAAAAAAAAGTTAAACGTTTACAGATTTTCTTAATCTATTTTAAGTTCATACATGCTTTGAGCCTGAACTAGGTTGGGGGTTTCGTTCTTAATTTGTGTAATACTTAAAGCGTGAGTGTGAAGTGAATCATGTGAAGATAACGCGATAATATAGGGAATTCAATTGAAAAAATAAAACTTTTTCTTCTTTCGGTTTGACCGTGACTTTTTCTCGCAAACTTTTAAAAGTGTTTCCAAGTACTTTAAACTAGGTAGATAATTAGGCACCCTTTTATGATTTTGGTTATGTAACATACTAAAAGAATACATGGAAAAGACTTTATTTTCAAAGCAAATTCAATTTCTTTCTATTCCAAAATGTGTCAAGTCACTACTTATTTTTTTTAAAGTCCCCTGTGTACAGAACACAGAACACCTTTTTAAAGGGAAAATGTTGATTAAAATCCAAAGTGATAACGGTGTCCGATAAAAAAATGGCAAAGACTTACGATAATAATCGGATGACTTTCATGATTCACTCTAGATTAAAGTAGATAGTGAATTCGTGAATGAATTTAAATCTGATAAACGGTAGTAGCGATAAATTACTTAATTTTATTATTGTGTAACATCCGTTTGGTCATATTTTC
The DNA here is from genome assembly GCA_916618015.1 of Xestia c-nigrum. NCBI lineage: Eukaryota > Metazoa > Arthropoda > Insecta > Lepidoptera > Noctuidae > Xestia > Xestia c-nigrum. The sequence continues at coordinate 12,539,228 of OU745248.1, forward strand.
AGCGTTATCAGTAATGACCCACGCAACTTTGACTGCGTCACTTAAGAGAGAAAGAGCTCACAAAGGGAATACAATTTCCCCCGTTTTTGCAACATTTCTTATTGCTGCTCCGCTCTTGTTTGTTATAGCGTGATGTTATATAGCCTTCCTCGATAAATGGACTATCCAACGCAAATAGAATTTTTCCATTCGAGCCGGTAGTTCCTGAGATTAGCGCGTTCAACAAAACAAACAAACTCTCTTCTGCTTTATAATATTAGTATAGATATTTTGTATAGTGGAATCGATTCGTTCCACGGTAATTATTTATTATGACTAACAATGCATACCTACTTAAAGAATAATGCTGATTTTAATCATCGATTAGTAACAAGATGTAACCACAAATTCGGGCTGTTTTAGTTTCGTTCTTTGCATATTCAAATAATATCCGACTGATGTACAACCTGCCGGGGTTTGGGGCCTGTTAGAAAGAGATACCGCGGGAGACGCACCGGGCGTCGGGGGCCACGTGGTGGCTACCGGCCACCGTAGATGCGAGCCTGTGGACGGTTGGCTGTGGGCTAGCTAACCGTCCGTCCGTCTAACGACGACAGGCCGTGTCGACGGCGCGTTCGTGTTTCACGGGCGCCTCAAAGAGATGTCAGCATAAAGGGAGGGGCCCGCAAGGGCCGAAGCCTGCCGGGGTTGCGGGCCTGTTCGAAAGAGATACCGCGGCCCCGGAACATAAAGGGCGAGGAAGGAACATGGATGGGTTTTAGTCAGTAAAAATTTGACACTCCCTCCCGCTCCGCCCAGAGTGGGAGAAGTTATTTCATGATTTCCCATTCTAAAAAAAAACAAAACTGGTATACAACGTTTTTTTTAGTCGTTTTAATTACTTAAAAGCTGGATAGTACTCATGGAAATGATCACTAGATCATTACATTTACTACGGGATAGTAAAAAATGTTCATGTTCATGAGTACTCATCATCTTCCTGCCCTTGTCCCATTTTATTTGGGGTCGGCGCAACACGTTTTCTTCTTCCATTCTCCCCTGTTAGACGTCACGGCATCATTAACTTCTTTCTCTTTCATAACAGTCTTTACACAATCCATCCATCTTTTCTTTGGCCTTCCTCTCCCTCTCCATCCATCAATACTAATGTCCATCACCCTTTTAGTTCATGAGTACTATCCACTCTTAAAATCTAATAATCATTTACACACTATATGCAGGCATTATCTGCCCAACCATCCCCAATCATGTTGGGGTCAGCTTCCAGTTTACCCAGATGCATCCGAATACACCAGTTTTTTACATGGAGCGACTGCCTATCTGATCTTAACAACCCAGTCAGTAGTACTAAACTCCACGGTAAGACTGGCTGTCAGATTTTAGGGCCACTGACTATTATATGTGCAACGACTGTCAAAGATCTACAAATGACAGCCAGGACCAATGGCTTTGCAGCGGGCAGTTCCTAAAGTTGCAAAATATCTTCAGACAGGGTTTCACATTCACATTGTGTTTGTGATGTTAAAGAAGAAGTGGCAGCCACTGAGTTTAAGACTACTAAAGGTCATGTTCACCAAAAAGATGACGGTCTGATTATCTAAAAACAGCTGTTTAAAACACATTTTTGTGGGAATATGTCACAGTGACAGCTGTTTTTATATAATCAGACCGTTATCTTTTCGGTGAACAAGGACCTAATACTTTTACATTTGTCAATACTACATTATGGTAACGATCCATTCTGTAATAACAGAATAATAATAATATATATCAACTGTCTGGTGACCACGACACAAAGCTTGCTTAGTGTGGCACTACATGGCACTGTGTGTAATGTCCATAAAAAAAATAACATACTGTCGCTGGACATTTTCCAGTGCCACACTAAGCAAGGCTTGTGTCGTGGACACCAGATAGTTGATATACTATATTATACATTTTGGTTTGTAAATACATATATACTTATTGTTACATCGGACCTACTAGAACATTCGAGAAAGCAAGTGATTACAGTGTGTGTACGTTAGAAGTTCGAGAGCATTCTATTATTATTAGTTTTAAAGTTAGGTAGGTAGAAACTCGCGACCTATTTATAAAAGACATTAGAATTTCGACCGTACGCCTAGGGTTACGGCTACGGTTCATATTTGTTTGTACAAGTAGCTAGTAATAATAATTACCTACTTACCTATTCCTTTGTTAGTGTTTTTTATGACCCTCTAGAATATTCGTGGTTATTCTGGTGTGTCTGTTGGCGAGTATAAATACACCGCTCAGGCCCGCGACCGTCAGTCTTGTTTTGGCTAAACAACGAAGCGAATCGAAGTGAACTTGAAGAGCGATATCTAAGCGAATAGTGAACAGTAGTGTATTGTAGTGTACTTGTGATTAAGTTTAAATTGTTTTGTGATTAATAAAGTTATTGTGTTGTTTAATCGGTAGTAATTAATTTATCTCATACCCAGCTCGTAACATTATTATACATGGTTAGGTTTTCTCGTCTGCCTGCTTACTATTACTTTATACAAAGTTTAACAACCACTCGAACCAGTAACTTACTTTAAGGTAATTTCTTATATTTTCTTGTTCTTTTGTTCTCAAAAAACTCACGTCACGGTTGAAATGAATCTCACTCCAGCGGGCACGTTTATATTCATAAGACTGATATTTTGTCCGCTAGCTGTCAAACAATTTGGTGAACCCACTTCCATTTTAGCCTGATATAGCCTGCAGTCGTTCGTATTAGGAATCCGTAGGTAGGTACACTAGTTAGACAGTCTATTGTAATTCAAAATAAACCTTTATCAATTGTTTTTTTAAACTTTCACGATCAGAACACATTATAAAACAAATGAAGACGGGTGTTTACCGCGAATTGGGGAGGGGAGACTCCCCGCGACCACGGCTGGTGCAATCCGGTCGAAACGTCGGGATTAAATTAAAGGTAAATTCGCGATAAATACCCGTCTTCATTTGTTTTATAATGAACCTTTATCAATTTTCGGTACACTATATCTGAAACGGTAGATAAACAATGAACTGACATATCATTCATTTGCAAGTATAATCATTTTCCCTGTTATTTAGTTTTCCTCCAAAACACAATGATATTGACATCTTTGTTATTGAGATCAACATTTCTATGAAACAGCTTCACTTCGTGAGACAATGATAGTGTAATCTTATCGATATATTGTATCTGTATGGTATATAATATAGGTACTATCTTCTTTGGCGTCTAACTTATTGATATACTGAGCTGTAAGAAGACAGCATCTGTGTTATTTACTGAAACAAAAACTGTAAATGTAAGTACTTTATAAGTGTATTTTTGCTTATTTTTTCTCACAATATTGTGATGCCTAACAAACGATCATCGTGTTAAAAAATGATATTTAAATTTCTTACCTGCATTTTACAACATATATATTTGGCCACCATTTTGAATGTTAAACTGTTAAAGTATATGAGATATTTAGATTATGTAACCAAAAGAAAACAAACAATTTGTTTCAACATGCATTCATGAAACTTTTAAGTAAGGACATTAAATAAAATACCGCTCAATCTTTTTGAGATAAGATTATTTGTGTGAGTAAGTGTTGAGTGTAACACTGAAACACTAGCCATCATTACATAAGTAATAATGTAACATTTACAGATGAAGGCTTGCCTGTTCCTCCTAGCTGTGCTCGCAGCACTCGTCGCCTGCAATGACGCGGCTGCATTACAGCAGAATGCTGGCTTCAGGGCCAACATGTACCAAGGGTCTGTCAGGCCAGGAGACAGACTTCTTCACAGGTTGGTACCTGCTTACATAAAACTAACTGTGCTGTCAAAGCGTAACCAATCAGCGAGTAGGAATGCAAGTACAATTAGTATGGAAGACTCTTTGGTCCCGCCTCCACAAGCGAGAGAATCGCGGCGATATTATTGTCCTCGCCATGTTTTTCTATACACTCTCTTTAGTGCCGTCTCTACGAGTGACATAAACGCTGAGATATTTTCGTATAGAAATGGTCTGGTCGGAGCGGGAGTGTCAGACTTTTACTGACTAAAACCTATCCATGTTCCTTCCTCGCCCTTTATGTTCCGGGGCCGCGGTATCTCTTTCGAACAGGCCCGCAATCCCGGCAGGCTTCGTCCCTTGCAGGCCCCTCCCTTTATGCTGACATCTCTTTGAGGCGCGCGTGGAACTAGAACGCGCCGTCGACACGGCCTGTTGTCATTAGACGGACGGACGGCTAGCTAGCCGATAGCTAACCGTCCACAGACCCGCGTCTACGGTGGCCAGTAGCCACCACGTGGTCCCTGACGCCCGGTGCGTCTCCCGCGACAGCTGGGGCGAGAGGCTCTCTCCCTCGTGGAGGTGGCCCCTTACTGTACCCTATTCAATAGAAAATATTGAGGTGTTTTATTGCTGAAATAAGTACTTGTATGAAGATGTATTGATATAAGAGAGTATTCCTTCCTCCACCATCTTTCTTATAGAGTAATTCTAATCGAATGGAGATATTTGTTTGAGTCAATCGGAAGTAGACAAGTAATTGGCTTAAGCCGTGAATTCAAGTAAATGAATTATCTTAATATTAATTTTCAAAAGATAATATGAGACACGAAGGGCATAAGTACTTATATTGGTTTTATCGTCTACCGCATATTTTAAACAAGTTTCAACAACAACTCGTCGTCAGCTATGGGGCCTAATTCTACTATTTTAATAAATTCGCCACTCCAACACGATTCCATTCTCATCCCATTGTCATTTTGCTTAAAGTTCGTAATCTGCTAAATTCAAAATGGTCGGTCAATGGATTCGTAATAAAATTGTGTTTTAATGGCATTGTCGTATTGTCATTATTATAAAACCCTTAGTACAAATGGTTTTAGAAATCTACTACTAAATGCGAACATTTATTCATGCCAGATTTCATGTACGAGATTATTATTCTATGACATTTCTTTCAATGAAGTGTCAGTGTTAGACCATTGAAAAGACATAATGGCGCCATTATGATAGTGGAATTAACAAACTTGTCAAAATTTGACAGAACTTGATCATTATGAAATCAATGATCGACTACTCTGACACTACTGTAATAGCAGAATCGAGGCCCAGTTCTTTTAATTTAGTTTCCGTTTAAAATAAAATGGATGATAAAGCCATACACAACATGCAACTTGGAAAGCCATCTGATATTGCAAGAGGGATGTTGGTCTTCAGTTGCTGTTGATTGATCACTTGGTCTAAGGCTGAGGCTACACTAGGCAGCGATTTGCGATGCGACTGGAAGAAAAACATGGTATGGCTAATTTACAAGCGAGATTTCGGCCCATTTTCTAATAAATTCACTTCAATTTCGCTATGTTGGTGTAGCCGATGCCGTGATTACAGTAATGTTGTTCATATCGCATAAAGAAATCAAAGATCGGTGGTAATATTTGATGTACAGTGTAGCCATATACGTGACCATTCATTTACTTGTTTTAATCGCTCATGTGTCGCAGGTCGCGTCGCGGCCTGATGTAGCCTCAGCCTTAATCATCTGAATGGTCTAAAAATGGTTATTTTAGAACTGCAAGGACACACACAGCTTACTTGCATATTATGTTTGCACAAGTTACATCTGTACTATTATATATTATATAAATATATATAATACTAGCTGACTCGCGCAACTTCGTCTGCGTCTCATAATTTGAGATTTAAACTATCCTATCTCTCAAGTTGGATCGAACTGCACATGGTGTGTGAATTTTATTATAATCGGTTAAGTGGTTTAGGAGTCCATTGAGGACAAACATTGTGACACGAGATTTATATATATTAAGATTATAAAGCAGAAGAGTTTGTTTGTTTGTTTGGTTGAACGCACTAATCTCAGGAAGACCTGGTTCGAATTGAAAAATTATTTTTGTGTTGGATAGTCCATTTATCGAGGAACGCTTTAGGCTATATAACATCATGCTACAATCATAAAGAGCGGAACAGGAATGAAAAATGTTGCAAAAACGGAGATTTTTGTGTTTTTCTCTCTTATGTGACGCAGACGAAGTTGCGCGGGTCAGCTAGTAATACATATATATTGTTGGCTTACTTTTGATAATGAGTCACACTATTTTTGTGATAAGCAATTAAGATATGCATCTAATGACTTAGCGGGTTTATTGACCGATGCGATAGGACATAAACTTTGTCTTATGGACTTTGTGGTAATAATTATGTCGTGTAGTCGTATTAATCAAGTGCTTATCAGATGAGCTGATAAAATAATGGATATTCCCTAAATTTTTAGATTCGAATTGATTACATCTTTTCCTTGGTACTTGTGCTTATCACCTGAGTTATCTTGCGATTTATTTACATATTTTGTTTCGGGTTTACCCAGCAAGATTTGTGCTAGATGTGCTCAAAATGGTACTGAAGCAGGCTTAGACAAAATGACGATCTTTTGGAGATAATTAGATCATAACGAAGCTTATGTCAATCTTTTGAAATAAACTTCGCTAGCAACGTTTACAATCGCTGTAAAAATAAGAAAGGCTTCTGAAGGGACCAAGGGGGATTCACTAGTTCGCCAGGGCTCACCTCGAGCCAAGCTGAGGTCAAACAACGAGTGAATTGTAGATAAAAACTTGTTTCAATCGGTGACAACAAAATCACCGTCTTCCGATAGTAATTTACCGGTTTTTGGATGCTGTTTTTTTTAAATCGGTTATTTTCTTGCAAGAAATTATTCATTTTACCCATTTTGGTTTTGGTATTTCCACAAATCCTTGTCAAGTCTAAAGTGCCTCCAGTCCTTTTTAGAAATTGCTTAAAATTTTGTGATGTTTTCTTGAAACGCCAAAATTATTACTTTTAATTTTTCCAGTAACTACTACTACAAATCACCAATTATGAACTCGGTGCAGTACCAGGACATCACGTACCGAGGAGCCTACAACTCTCGTATCTCGTACATCGCGGCGACCGAGGTCGGAGCGACCCAGTGGGGCATGCCCAGCGTGTTACAAGGGGGCGTTGGCTGGAACAACGTCACCATCAGACTGACGTCAGCCAGGGGATACGGCTACTACTACTATGTCGAAATCTGGGGCTATTAATCTCTAGATGAATGAACAACTGTAAAGTTTTATTTATTATATTTAGTACAGCATTAATACTAAATTAAGTTAAGTAATCCTTTTACTCGGTCTTCTCACAGAACCACAAACGTTCTAACTATATCGTCTTCCATTCATCAGCAAACATGTCCAAATTAAGGTTGGTCTCCACGAGCGCGTTGGGCATCGTAAGCATGCGCGGTGTCGGACGGCGGCGGCGGCGTAGGACGTGCGTCGGGCTACAGTGCGACAGAATGGGACATTAAACAATTTATCCTTTATAGAGAAATTATAATTATTTGGAACATAATAATAGGCATAACAACAGTATAAAAAGGCAAATCTATTTAGTTCGTTCGTATTGGAAAATATGGACATAGATAAAAAGCATTAAATCTCGAGAGTAGGGATTTAATGCGTTTAGACTCGTGACGTCAGAACTCACTAAAACTTACACCAAGTCGTGACGTATTGAGAATTTTAAAAACCTCGTGTCTCCCTTTTTTTTGGGATGGGAAATCATCAAATGAATTCTCCAACTCTGGGCGGAGCGGGAGGGAGTGTCAGACTTTAACTGACTAAAACCCATCCATGTTCCTTCCTCGCCCTTTATGTTCCGGGGCTGCGGTATCTCTTTCGAATAGGCCCGCAACCCCGGCAGGCTTCGGCCCTGGCGGGCCCCTCCCCTTATGCTGACATCTCTTTGAGGCGCGCGTGGAACACGAACACGCCGTCGACACGGCCTGTCGTCATTAGACAGACAGACGGCTAGCTAGCCCATAGCTAACCGTTCACAGGCCCGCGTCACGGAGGCCCTTAATTTTGGTTTATGTTACAAAAGAAAATATACGGGTCAAATATTTGTTGATAATCTAAGTGACGGACTAATTATTATTTTTTGTCATCTGACACAGCCTCGCATGTAAATCCGAAGCAGGTAAAGATGAATGGATGACTGATTCGCTGTTTATTTATCGTTTGGTTTGTGCCCAACCTGGGGCCTAATTCTGCCATTTTAATAAATTCGTCACTCCAACACGATTCCATTCTCATCCCATTGTCATTTTGCTTAAAGTTCGTAATCTGCTAAATCCACAATGGTCGGCCAATGGTCTCGTAATAAAATTGTGTTTTAATGGCATTGTCGTATTGTCATTATTATAAAACCCTTAGTACAAATGGTTTTCGAAATCTACTACTAAATGCAAACATTTATTCATGCCAGATTTCATGTACCTACGAGATTATCATTATATGACATTTCTTTCAATGAAGTGTAAGTGGTTAATCATTGAAAAGTAATAATGGCGTCACTATGATAGTAAAATTAACAAAATTTTCAAAATTTGACAGAACTTGATCATTATGACATCAATGATCGACTATTCTGACACTATTGTAATAGCAGAATCGAGGCCCTGGTGTCAGAGTGTTTATGCCACTCACGGGCCTCTGACTTGGCTTTACATGCCGTCAAGGAATGTCTCTCAGACATTCTGGTTTCCTCACGATGTTTTTCTTCACCGAAGCAAGAGATAATTATACTATACGCACATGAATCCTTGCCTTGTTTTTCAATTCGAAACCTATGACTTGACACTTCGACGGTCATTAGGTTACCACTGTTCGCTGAATTGTTTTTATTTTAGACGGGACTTTATAATATTTTCATCTGGAGGTTTTGTGAAGAAACCCCTCAGAACGTGGTATTATAAGAAATCGAGCATAAAAGAAAATATAGATTAGGCTAAGAGTAAATGAGAAATGTAATTTTCAATCTGATTAGAATAAATGATATATTATAAAAATATTTGAATGTCTTTGTTCTGCTACCCTTAATTATACTGCTTTTTCCTTCCCTTCAAATGTATGGGCTCCTAAAACTACAGAACACGACATGCTAGCTACGTCCATGTTCATTCATTTGATCTGATGAATACATAAGAATACGTGATAGGACCGGTCAGTCTGACAATTAGTCTTACCAAGCGAGGACAAGCCGACAGATGGTTGGACAGACACACAGACACTCAAGTGATCTTATAAGGGTTTAATTTTTTCATTCAGCTGAAACCGCAAAAATATACAACCCTTGCTAATTGACATAGTTTAATTACTACGTTGTACAACATAGGTAGATAGATAAATCATTTATTTAGTGAACACAAAAGACAAAGCACAACACACAGAAGTAAAATTAAATGGTACAATATTAAAATAGCAGAATATTGTGCTTATTTTAAAACCGCAAATGTATCAAGCGGTTTCATGAATTAGAATATTTTGCTAGGTATAATAATAAACAGTGTTTGTGCTGAGAGTCGTGTCGGCCAATGCCTTAATAGCCAAGAGCCTTGACCAACATGTTAAGAGGCTCTCGCTTGGCGGCTTGATCAGGGGCTTGATTCTTTAAGGAATATACAAGAAGTACAAAACTCTTTTTTAATTTATTAAAAATGCCTTGTATTGGCGCTTATAAACAATATAATGCGCTTGTTTCAGTTTCTAATACATCACTTTTCTTTTATGTAGCATGTTTTTGGTGAAACGGAACGCACTCTCAAAACACGTCGTCCTCGATAACTACGGTAGTTCAAAAAATAGCTTTTTAAATGTAGGTAAAATTGCACTACGATTTTATTATAATATCGTTATCGCAATTTTTGTTTAAATAAAGCACATACAATTAGTCAAATTACTTTATTAAGGCCAAAAAAATAGATGTGAGCAAGGTAGATTTTGATAAATGACGTCAAAGTGAGGTCGCGAGAATCACGTACGTTTGAACTGTCATAGGAAATTACAAGAGTTTAGTATTATTTTTAAGCGACAAGCAGTAGTTGAAATTAACTTTTAATACTTTTCTTGGGTTGTTAATTAATTGATTTAAGTGAAAAAAAAAATACCTGCATATTCCCTAGTAATTCTGGACACGGCATGTATTGTTAGGAAGTTCCTCTCTCAGTAACCCTGACTACCGGCAGCTTATATTTTTATAATTAAAATGTTTTTTTTTGTGTTTTATTTTATGTTAAATATATGTAAGGAACTGAATAACGAATATTTTATGGTTACTGATTATAGAATGATTCAACCTAGTTCCTTTTGCTATCATTGGCCACTTATAAATTAATCTACCTCTTAAGTTTATGTACCGATATCGGCTTTTAAGACAAACAGGTACTACAAAGTGAGATATTTTGTGCATTTTAAACAAACATTTTGTTTGTTAACGTCGTAACTGATATACATAGGTACTACAGAATCTTAATTGAAAAAGTAGATACCTAGTAAACATACAAAATGAATAAGTCTTCCGATGGGTGGGTGATAGGCACAGGCAACAGTAGACGTAATTAGGGTTCGCTGATTGTTTTCGCTTTCGTGTCTATTATTCTAAAACCCACCATTTTCTGGACAGAAACACAGAGCGGGAGATCTATCAAGCGGCAGCATCGCTGCGCTTGATAGATCGCGCATTTTAGCAAATGACGTTTATGAACGACAAAAAATTATAGAAGTATGAAAAACTTCGATTCCGTGCTGGTACTGTGGTTCAACCCTTAGTTGATGTTCACCAAGAAGATGACAGACTGATTATCTAAAAAAACTGTTTAAAACGCATTTTTGTATGGGGACATGTCACAGTGACAGCTGTTTTTATATAATCAGACGGTTATCTTTTCCTCATATCTTGTCTTTATATCATTGTCCTTTCAAAACATATATTTGGGAACATAGATATTCTGTAATCCAATCGATATAAATACACACTACCTAATGAATATGTTTGATATACAAAATTACTTTGGTATTACGTTTGTATGAACGACGCATGCTCCGCCGGCCCCTCAAGGAACCAGGTTCATTAGAAGTGGACCTTCAGTGAACTCAGTAGAACGTGAAATCAAAATCAAAATAAAAAATCAAAACATTTATTTCAATTAGGCCAGTTACAGGCACTTTTGAATTGTCGAAACAAAAATGAACATTTAAAGTAGCTACAGTCCCAGTCACAAGACATAAAAACTGTGAAAGTACTGTAGTTGCCCATTCCCTAGCGTAGATCTCTATGGAGTAGAACTGGCAAGAAGCTCTTGAAATACTTTGTGGAATTTTATTATAGCATCTCAAACAGTACCCCATGAAAGATGAGTCTACTTTAGCGAGTCTAAAGCCTGGCTGAACTACATAGTTGGTTCCTATTTCTAGTACTGTAATTGTGTCTGTCACCTCTTTTACCAAAAAGATGCAGATTTTTTCTGACGTACATTATGTTTTCGTAGATGTATTGGCAATGAACCGTCATGATGCCAATATCCTTAAATAGTTCCCTTAGAGCACTGGTTTCCAACCTGTGGTCCGCGGACCACTGGTGGTCCGCAGGAGCCTCGACTACGGTCCGCGAAAGATTAAAATGTTATTCGTACTTTTTAACACAGAAGATGCAAGCTCAACCTAACCTAATTGAACCTATCAGAGGCAAAATTACTAAATGATTGCTAAATTTTTCGAGGTCAATTCGATCGCTTTTGACCAATTTTTGTATAGTGTGAGTTAAAGATTCACTCCCCTAGTTATAATCCTGTCGGTGTCCATGTTTATCTAGGACCATATGGTCCCTGTTAACAATAAACATACCCAAGTGGTCCCTGGCCTAAGAAAGGTTGGGAATCACTGCCTCAGAGAATCGCGCCTACGAAGATTATATATGAACTTGTAAGATGACGCATTACAAAAAATATTGGCGCATTATTAATTCCTGCTTTAATACCTCCTGAGTGCTGGACCACTTGTTGTTATCGATATGGTATAAATAACACTTTCTCCTTTAGTAATAAACTTATTGTCATACTTGTAGTCTAAGAAGAAAGCTACTGAGATCATTTGTACGAAACTTAGAATTATGAAAAATGTAAGTATTTGTTTAATATTTATTGTTTTTGCGAGAAAACTTTTCAATTAAAGTCTTTGAAAAAACCTAATGACGGGTGTAATGAAATCACGATATCGCGGAATCCTTGCCTTGTAATTGTTTTAATTTTTATGAAAAGTACAGTCGAGGACTTTAATTGATGAACCACTTGCTTGATTCAAATCGAATACAAATCGAGTGTAGTCAGGAATATTCAAACTCGTGAATGAATAAAAGTTCAAAATTGGAAAGTGGATCACTTCTGTAACACAGATTGGTAGAACCTAGCACAGGAGTCTCGGACTGCAAACAATCTTGTAACCACTTTCTTGTGTATTATAGATGGTTGATTACTGAAAACAAAACTCCTTGAACCATTATTGTAATGACGGTGGCAACCCCACCGAAACACATTCCATTTACATCTTCTGAATTCCACTGTATCATCATATTCGTGTTAACGTTGACTAACACAGAAGCTCGGGCCAATCTTCGAGGTAAGCTGTGCATGCCTAGGTTGGTCTGTTGACGGGTGACCACCCTTACATACCGAGTTTCCTCCGTGCCTCGGAAAGCACGTTAAGATGTTGGTCCCGGCTGTCATTTGTCCATTTTTGGCAGTCGTTACAGGTAGTCAGTGGCCCAAAAAGTCTAACAACCAGTCTTACCAAGTGGTGTCGTAGTATTACTCAATATTACCTGGGTTGTGGAGGTCAGATAGGCAGTCGATCCATGTAAAATATCGGTATTCAGCTGCATCCAGTTAGACTGGAAGCCGACCCCAACATAGTTGGGAAAAGGGTAAGCAGATGATGATGTCGTAGACTAACACTAAAATTATCTTTTTTCTGCACCATCCACCGAAATCCAAATACCCAACTGAAAATTATTAAATTAAATCTTTTTAGATGAAAAGCCTATATTTCCTCGTTGCTGTGCTGGCAGCACTAGCAGTGTGTGTTGACGCGGCTGCAGTCACAAAAAGAGACGTCACCACTCGATCCAATCTATACCAAGGAGCTGTAAAACCAGGAGATAGGCAGCTTGTCAGGTATGCACCTTTATTGAGCTTGTTTCAGTATTCTGTACTAGGACTGCTGTTACCAAAATTGAGTCAAAACACAAATCTCTGTAAAAACACTGCTTAATGGCAGTCAAAGACACAACTGGTTTTTATGTCAAGCGAGCTTCATACAGAGTGCAGACAGACTCTTAGGTCCGTGTTCACCGAATAGATAACAGTCTGATTATCTAAAAACAGCTGTCACTGTGACATGTTCCCATACAAAAATGTGTTTTAAACAGATGTTTTTAAATAATCATACTGTCATTATTTTGGTGAACATGGACCTTAACAAAGCAGCTAACCAGGGATTTTGTACATCAAAGTTACTTTACATAAAAAAAAATGCTGCTAGGAAATGATTAATTTTTCGGGGTAAAATCTCCCGTTTCACCGAACGACTCAATGTAATGCACTAATAATATTGTGCTGATGGAAGGATTTAATAGTACGAGAGGAGGGGTTAAAGATGTGAAAATGTTGAAACTTTGACCCCCAATATCTCCGTAACTAGAAGGTTTCCAGACTAGAAACCTGATTTCAATGATAGGGAAAACGAGTTCCGTTTGACTTCTTTGTCTTTCACACCCTTTATATGTTCCGAGTTTTCTTTTTCCATTCTTGTCTCTTACTCATCATCTCATGAGACACCACCTTTCTCACCACATCTTCCTCCACACAGTCCATGCATTTAAATTTTGTTCTTTTTCCATATGGATCAGTTTTTGAAAATAATGAGCATTCAAATTTTCTTCTTTTTTTCAATATGGTTCAGTTTTTGAAAATAATTAGGATTTGAATTCTGTTTTTTTTTTATTTCTATATGGTTCAGTTTTTGAAAATAATTAGCATTCAAATTTTGTTTTTTTTTCATGATGGTTCAGTTCTTGAAAATAATAAGCATTTAACTTTTCTTTTTTTCATTATGATTCAGTTTTTGAAAATAATTAGCGTTTAAATTTTTGGATTTTATTACATAATGGTTTGTTTTTGAGGTAGATTTTCTTAGGGGGGAATAGTGAAATAACTCAAAATTAAAAGGGGACTTTCTGGATTATTTTTACACTAGGGTCCAGTTTTCCCCCCTAAGGGGGATTCTCTTAAGGGGGATTAGTGGAATAAGCCATCTATCATTTCTTTGATCTACATCTGCTCTCATATCCATCCACATTCATACTCAAAACTTTTCTAACGACATTTTCCTCATTTCTCCGCAGCCCATACCAAACCAACTGATTACCACACAACTTTTCAGACCACTTTAAATAAAATGTCACTTTGTTCGATTTTCAAGGAATTGTAATCAATTTAATGAAGGATTCATAACAAGAGTCATGTTCAAAATTTGCTCCATAAGAGCCACTTAACAAGTTGGAGTTTTGTTATCATTTTGTTTACTGACATTATAAATATGCAATCTGTGCTCGAAATATGAAGTGTGTGTATCATGCACTTCTGGCTCTAATCAATTTGAATTGTTTCATCATCATCGGCCTATTGATATGTTCCCACTGCTGGGACAGGCCTCTTCTCTATGAGAGGGAATGGGCTATAGAATCCACCACGCGGGCCCAGTGCGGATTGGTAGATGTCACATGTCTGCGAATTTTTGGTTCTAGGACATGCCGGTTTCCTCACGATGTTTTCCTTCACCGTTTTGAGAGCAGCGGTGATGTAATAAATTACACAAAGTAATGCGCCTGCCTGGGTTCGAACCCACGACTTACTGAACGTAAGTCGGGGCCGCCACCACTGGGCCACCGCTGCTCTCAGCTTGAATTGTTTACTAATAAGTAATTTCTTTATGGACCGAAATTCTTCCAAGAGAGCAAATCTCATTTCAACAGCACTATTGCTCAAGGGTTGAAGCATCAAATAAGAATAAAACAGAATGTATTGCAGGTTGTCATGTTTTTTTCATTTTATATGCGTATGTAGACTGAGATATCGATTTACTTCGAAAGTTTGCCTATATTCATGGGTGTAAAAAGAGCTTTAGCGAAACGGGAAGGCTCTTTTCCTCCCCGTCATTGCGATTAGTTTTTTGCTCTAGACTATATATTTTTGGAACGGAGATATTGAAGGTCAAAAACCCAATTTTCCACCATTTTTTAATGTTATAACTTGATATTTTCTTTAAATACCTCCGTAGCCTTTGTACTATTCAATGACTTGACCCTGAAACTCTTCACCCCAAAATAACGTGTAAATTTGTTTGATGTACAAAATGGCGAGTTTGGAGGGCCGGTTGACTTATTTCATGTCAATGTTTCAACTTCTACATTAAATTCTTCGAATCTTCCCCGAAAGAAGATAACAATAAATAAATATCGTAATGAATTATTTAATCATTTCAGAGATTACCACTACAGGGCCCCAAAAAAGGATGTAGTACAATATCTATGGGTTTGGTACTGGGGTAGCAAAGACGTGCGGTACTCGGTCATCCATGTCACCGAGGTGGGGCCCACGCAATGGGCCACTCCGAAGATCACTGAAGGAGGTATTGGCAGTAACAATGTGACCATTCAGATGAATTCAGCACCGAGTCAAGGATTTTACTACTTGGTCGAAATCTGGGGCCAGTAAACATATTAGATCAAAAACAGCTGTAATGGTTTCTATTCAGAGAAGTCATATATTTTCCTTCCTGTTTTTTTAAAGCTATGTTTGTTTAATATATGAAATATCACGATTGCAATTCGTAAATAAATATTTCTATTAAATAATATTTTTTCTTTTAATTTCCCTGAATGATGGAAGAGGGTCGTCATTACGCTTCGCTATTGCTTTATTAATACTTATTAGATTTAGCTGACGGAAAATGGACTACTTCCATTTCTTCCCGTCAGTAGTGTAGTAACTAGTGTTGCGCCTACCCCGAGTAACAAGGGAGGAAGTTGATAAGATTTAGTTGATACAATGTTTGGCAGTAAACAATTCTAAAAGTTGATAAGATTTAGTTGATACAATGTTTGGCAATAAACAATTCTAAAAGTTGATAAGATTTAGTTGATACAATGTTTGGCAGTAATCAATTCTAAATTGCTAAGAAGTGACGCCCCTAGAGTCGCACCATCGATCCAAAAAAGGAAATAACTCCTGTGTTGCTCGTTTCCCTTTTTTTTTCGCGAACTTGACCACATCAGTAAGACCTACGTCCACTATGCCTAGAAGAGGACATATCTAGGCTGAAATGATGATGAAGAAGAAAAAGTACCTATTTATATAAGTATTTATCTGTAGTGGACGGTAGTTACCGCGAATTTGTAATCGTAAGGATGCGGGATTCAGGAACGTAAGTCCCGGAGGTACCGTTGCATTTTAGGTAATGTTAAATAGCATCATACTCAACTTAAAAAAATCGTCAGCTGCATAGTGGTGCATAATCCCCCCTCCACCATGCGGCTGACGATTTTTTTTAAGCTCATTATGATAAAAGTTTCAGCCGTCGTACTATGACTTAATTTTTTTTTAATAACTTTCGTAACCTCCTAATCCTACACCGACCGCTACTTGAGCAGCTGTCGATTGGTTTACTTATTGGTAATATAAGATCAACCTTCGATGGCAATATCAGCCGGGTTACTATAATGTTTTTTACTTGCAACGGTACCTCCAGGACTTTTAGAAGAAGCAACAAACTACGTTTGGTTGGGAGTTGTCAAGAATTGAGATGAATGGCGTACGATTGCGAAGGATTATGTCTAACATCCAACGCTAGATATAATCCTTTGTTTTCTGGAAGTTAGAACACAGTGAAAAATCATATTTGGCCACTTTTTTATTCTTTTGAAGGTTCATATCTATTTTAATAAATAATTTATGAACCAGAACATAGGGAAACGCCAAAAGCAGTCATAGATTTTTTGGAAAAGAAATAAAATGCTCTACTGGCATTATCCAGGGAGGAAAAAGGAGACTACGTTTGTATGGAAGAAAAACCGTGGAGGTAAACGTAATGAATTTTATGATGCCTGAAAGTATATGATATCCTTCAGGATATATAGCATTTATCCTGAAGTGAAGTGTATGATAGTGTTTTAAAACAAAATACAATTAATTTTACTCGATAGCAAAAAAAAAATCTTTTAACGAGTAAAAACTAAAATACGTACATGCGATCTTTCTGATTTTTTGGCAAATCAATCAAAACCACTCATTTCGCACTATTAGGCAAGCATTGATGTAACAACCACTTTGTAGTGCAAGCTGATTAGAACTTTATTCTAACAGAATTTCAAACGAAGTTTGAACCACCACAAATAGGGTTGTTAATTTAGCCACCTTAAGGCATATGAGCTATGGCTATATGGCTTATGAGCATGATTTATTTAACTACATAGTATTAGAACCAAGACACATAGCAATCGCTTTCGAAGGGTTTCGTATTTCTACGGTAACTTTCAACAGCAATATTTTTTCTCATCTCTAATCCCTATTCGTCATAAGTTAGATAGAGCAATAGAAAATTAAACTTATAGTGCAAAAATAATTTATTAGTAATCAGTTATCACTTTTAACGTTGCAAATTTACGAGCAGATCAAAATTGAAACCACTGTCGGAAAAATAACCATTTGTCGTAAGAGTTGTCCACCTTTAACGGCCGTAGATTCGGACCAAGTAGTAGTAACCGTAGCCTCTAGCTGTAGTGAGTCTGATGGTGGCGTGGTTGAAGCCAACGCCTCCTGCCCTGAGGGAGGGGACGCCCCACTGGGTGGCACCAACCTCTACCGCCTCGAGGTAGGTGATACGCACGTTGTTGGCTCCTCGGTACGTGATGTCTTGCCACTGCGTTGCGTTCTGACGGGGTTTTTGGTAGTAGGAACTGAAAAAATGTCAAGGAGAACTTAGTGTTGTTAAATGTTTCCGGTGGGTGTAAAAGCTTCACACGAGTTCGTCATTTATGTCGATGAAGTGAGGCACTTAAATATTACGTCGTCACTATTCTCCGATTGAATATTACGATTTTTAAAACTTTATGTACACGTCACATCTATCAAAATTACGTGAGAGAAAATATTATAATTATTTCGAACAACAGAAGTATCATCTTTAAAAGTACTCACATGTCGACTATCAAATAAATATCGTGATCGTTAATCAATCTCATGAAAAATTGCTGTTTGAAAGACATATCTCGGCCCCGCAACGTAAAGGGCGAGGAAGGAACATGGATGAGTTTTGGTCAGTAAAAGTCTGATACTCCCTCCCGCTACGCCCGCGCATCCCATAAAAATAGAACCCAACTTTTTGGCAAGACTATTTTGAACTAAACTAAAGTAAGTGTTGCTGTTAAATAAGTAAATGACCATTTAATTCCTCGGTGAAGTCCCTTCTAGTACAAGATTTTTATCTATTATCATTTTAAAGGGGTACAATAAGAGTCTCTCGTTATCGTGCTACTTACAGATTGCTTAACTTGTACTACGCCACTGCAATCGTCATCATGATGATCAGCCTATCAATATTCCCACTGCTGGGACACGGCCTCCTCTCTATGAGAGAGAATGGGCTATAATCCACCACGCGGGCCCAGTGCGGATTGGTAGATGTCACATGTCTTTGTAGTTTTGCCACTGCAATATTCTCGAATAAATCGTGCCTGCCTAAGCGTAGAAGAAGACACAGTTTTCATATAGGTACACACCTGTGAAGTAATCTGTCTCCTGGCCTGTAAGTGCATGCATGTTGGCCCTGGCCGCGGCATTCTGTACTGCAGCCGCGTCATTGCAGGCGACGAGTGCTGCGAGCACAGCGAGGAGGAACAAGCTAGCCTTCATCTGTAATGAACTAATGACACGTTAACAACTATCTAAAAATGGCTCACGCAAAGATTTATGGATGAATTAAATGACACATTTGGTCCATTTGGATTAAATTGATTGGATATAATATATTGGCAAAATTATGAAGTTTGTACTTACATTTTCAGTATTTTTATTTAGTCCTGTAAAAGAGACAATTGTACGAGTACCTACGAGTGCAGTTGAAGTGTGCGTTAGCAACTGCAAAAAGTGTATTTATATAAATAGTATACAGATATAAGACATAGATAAAATGATTATCTCTTCCTAATTCATTAATAAAAATTTATCGGCTACTGGTTCTATAAAATAAATCGTTATCTTATTATCTTTGGGAACTTGGAGAATTCCTTCGTAAAATTATGGAGGAAAATTTACATTTTATACTAACTAACATCCTGTCTCACTGCTGGGCAAATGCCTTTCCTTTCGCTTCCTATAACTCCGTATTCTGGGTGATTTCGAAAGTGATCAGTTCGTTAAAAGAAAATAAATATCAGAGGAAAATGCTTGTAACTGTGAAATCTTTGTGTTGCCCAAATCTATACGGTGTCCTCCTGCTAATATGAACAGCAGTCAAGGAAAACTCTCAATTTTCCAGAAACTGATTTGTGGAATCAAAGAGGCGGTTAGTTCCAGATCATACTGATAGACCCTCAGAGATATAGGAGCAGACTGGGCAGATAATAGTAGGGCAACCTGCAGCAATCCATGGCAATCATATCGGCAGCGAGCGATAACATTATAATATATACTGTGGGTCTGAAGTACTCCTATCACGCGTTTTTGAGGATGTTGCGCATTGAATTCATGCCAGCAAGCATTTGAAACTGATTATGCATGGAGCATTTAGCATACTTGTTCCGGGAACAAAACGTTTTGTAACTCCTAGGGTGAGTGGAGTATCCACAGTGGGTTTCCCCTCAGAACAAAAGCTTATCATGATAATTTCCTTTAGGTATCTCATAATTAACAAATAATATGATTGTATTAAGATAACGAGTTATTTTTATGAAACGACAGAACTTCTTCACGCTTATTGTCAATTAAAATTAGTCATCGACAGTACACTTGATATTATCTTATCTTATACACCTGAGCACTATATATAAAATTTACCGAGGAAGGTAAATCATATCCACATTAAACTTACTAGTAGATAGCTACTGTGATCTTTTATTTGGACTACCTAATTCAATAAAAACAGACAATGTAAGTACCTTTTAATCTTAATTTTTCTAGTAATAATTTATAGCAATCAGTGAACAAAATGTTCTGTTTAAAACTATTCGAACTGATATCGTAACGATCTATCTAGCTTTTCTCAAACCATGTTGGGGTCAGCTTCAAAGTTTAAAAATGAATGTTTGTAAGAATCGAGCCTTTTTTAAATTGGTTTTTATGTGACATTACAGATGAAGGCTAGCCTGATCCTCCTCGCTGTGCTCGCGGCACTCGTCGCCTGCAATGACGCGGCTGCAGTACAGAATGCCGCCGCCAGGGCCAACATGCACCAAGGCACTTACAGGCCAGGAGACAGATTACTTCACAGGTGGGTATCTATTAGCCTTCTTCTTCATAAGAGTTGTGTAAAAATAACCTAGTCTGCATGTAAACAGCGTAACTCAGGGTGTACGGGGCAAACAATTGACGGTACTTAACACCATTCGTAAATAAAATTAAATACACTTCCCAGGGAAACAGTCCAAGGTGCAAAATTTTAAGACGTGCGATGTAAAGTTTTATTAGATTGTAAAATTGTTGAATGTTTTAATCATAGGACATCTTCATACTCGTGTTTGTTGATAAAAGGAATATTTTCCAATAATTGGTACGATAAGATATAAACTCAAGTGAGGCACTTATGGTTCCACATTACCTTCACGAGGTTATCGAGAATGTTCGACATAATGATTAAAAGTATAAGTAACTTTAAAACTGAACATTCTAATATCTTTCCAGTGCGTACTACTCCAAGAACCCTATCTTCAATGCCGTACAGTACCAGGACATCACATACCGAGGAGCCAACAACGTTCGTATCACCTACCTCGAGGCGGTGGAGGTTGGTGCCACCCAGTGGGGCATGCCCTCCCTCAGGGCAGGAGGCGTTGGCTTCAACCAGGCGACCATCAGACTGACATCAGCCAGGGGCTACGGATACTACTATTTGGTCCGTATCTACGGCCGTTAAACTTTAAAAGACAAATGGACAACTTTTACGACAAATGAAGTGTTTTTACGACGGGGTAAAAATTTTCTGAAAAAAGGTTTCAATAACACAATTTAAACTAAATTAAAATCGGATTATGTTAAGCAATAAATAAATGACACTTAAGATATTTCAGTTATTTTTATTTTATTTCCATCAAGGTTAAAGGTATCAGTAAAAGAGAAGTGTACCTCATTTTCGATAGGTCCATTTTGTGGATAATCAAAAGAAAAGTATCCGTATAGTTCAAACAGCAACATTTTTGTGTCTTTAATATCTGCTCAAATACGACAAAAAGCTAACACATTTGAAAGCAACAATTTGGCAAATTGGCTCTACAAAGTTACTAAGCAAGCTAACTCTGTAAATCCATGACTAGTGTTTTAAACAGCTGTTGTTAGTGTTGCTGTGTTAGTCTTACTACAGTATCCATTGTCTGGAGGACACGACGCATCCACACACTTAGGTCCATGTTCACCAAAAAGATGACAGTCTGATTATCTAAAAACAGCTGAGAAACAACACATTTTTATGTATATGGGAACATGTCACAGTGACAGCTGTTTTTGAATAATCAGAGTGTTATCTTTTCGGTGAACATGTACCTTAGTCTGGGACTACGGGAGCTACCGTTGCATTTTAAGTAGTGTTTTTACGCCGATCTGTTGCCATCTTGTTCAGTAGATTTCGAGTGACTGATAAGTAAAGTCAGCGTTAGCCGACGCACCTGCGGTGGGTGTAGGATTGGGAGGTTAGGTTAGGTTAGGTTAGAAAATAAATGTAGGAGGAGACCTGTCGCTGCCGGCCGTCGTTAGGTTGATGGTCGGCAGCGCAGAGTCCTGAGACGCGGTGATGCGAGACCGTCATGTCGCAGAAGGAAGCTGAGGAAAGGGAGAGGGAGATGACCAGCTTCCGCCCATCCCGCAGCACACGCACCGGTCGTCGGCAGAGGGCTGACAACGCCAGGGGCGGCGGATTCGGGGACATCCGTCGCCCCCCATCGCACTGGACCTGAGGCGGCGGCGCGTTGTGTTCCACGCGCGCCTCTCACGGACGTAGCGGGGAGGAGTTTGACACCTCACCCCCCCGGGACGAGGCCCGCAGGTCAAGCAGGCTAGTCCGGGGCAGCAGAAGTCGCATCAGATCCCGCTGCCCCCCGACGCAAGTGTGGTTTTAGTCAGTACGAGTCTGACAGAACCCTCCGCTCTCCCCAGGGTGGAGGACATCCATTGAGGATTTCCACATCGTTGAAAAAAAAAAGGTACAAAAATAAGACATAGTACTACATATTCACACTACTACATAATATGTCATGTATACAAACATGTTTCATAAATAGTTTACATCATACTGAGTTTAAAAAAATCATCAGCTGCATAGCGGTGGGGGGATAATGCGTCAGACGACGTCAAATGCACGCCCGATAAAAACTAATAGCAATCTATCACACCCTCTAACTTGGTGGTAGATTGCTTTTAGTTTTTATCAGCCCGTATTACTTACAAGTTCATGCGAGCGGCTGACGCATAAACCCCCCTCCACCATGCCGCTGATGATGCTTTTTAAAGCTCACTAAAATGAAAAAAGTTTCAGCCTACTATGACTTAATTTTTTATTTATTTTCACCACTTCCGTAACCTCCCAATCCTACACCCACCGCTACTTGAGCAGCTGACGGTAATATAAAATCATCCTTCGATGACTGACTGACTGTAGTATGTTCAATGGTTGCAGACGCGGCGGCATGTTATCAGTTTCTGTGAAACAGTATTGTCAACAAAAGAAGCCGCGGAAAGGGAAAGGGAGATAAGCCCCCTGCTGACTCGCAGCTGGTGAACTGGGCGTTGGCGAAGAACAGCCAATGCCATCTTATGGCTCTCCGATGCAAGTTTCGGGGCACAATCCAGTGAGCGAGCATAGTGATCGAAAAAAGTCGTTGTCATTGCAATTTGTCGGTGTAACGGCGACCACAGGGAAGGTGACTGCTCGCAAATTGGCCTTCCTCTTTCAAAGTATATAATGACTGCTAGCAGATTTTTGCGCTCTTTGTGACAGGGAGAGCGCCGTTCGGTTATACACCGGAAAAAAATCAACACAACACTCTACTTTTTAGTTGAAGAGTAGTGAACAGAGTGATTTACTTCCTTCATCTTTTTCCTTAAAGGTTCTTCTTACAAAGCTCTCGATGGTATTTAGATAACGAACTGTGTTCATAAAACAATGTCATTGTCGTAAAACGACTACTTACCTTTTCCTGTGATCAATTATAAATTTGTCACTGATACCTAATACTTTCAATACTATCTTATCATATTTATTTACCTGAATACTAGGTATATAAGCGGTGTCTTGAAGAAAGTAAATCATATCCACATTGAACGTTAAGTAGTGAGCTACTGCGTGTGATTTTTACGGAATTACCTAATTAAAAACTGAAACTGTAAGTACTTATTTAATATCCAATGTATACACTTTCCCAGACGGTATAAAAATGACAATCTGATGTGCCGTACATAAATCTTGTAACTAAATATTTTGGTCATTCGAGCTACCATTAATTTCTATAATCTGACATTACAGATGAAGGCTAGCCTGATCCTCCTCGCTGTGCTCGCGGCACTCGTCGCCTGCAATGACGCGGTTGCAGTACAGAATGCCGCCGCCAGGGCCAACATGCACCAAGGCACTTACTTGCCCGGAGACAGATTACTTCACAGGTGTGTACCTATATCAAATCGCCGACTTTTAGACTTTTGATAGCAGCGTGACACAGTATTTGTTTACGGTACGATAAGATACAACTCAAACGGAGCGCATATTAATGGTACGACGCGAGGAGTCCAAAATCAACCAATTAAATTGGTTGCTTTCCACATACCCGGTCGCTGCGTTATTGGTTCGTAATGCGCTCAGAGGAAACGCTATTTGGTCATGATTGCTTTCACATTGTTTCCGACGTAACTAATGACTAAAAAATTAAACTTATTATCTTGTTATCTTTCCAGTGCGTACTACTCCAAGAACCCAATCTTCAACGCCGTACAGTACCAGGACATCACGTACCGCGGAGCTAACAACGTGCGCATCACTTATCTCGAGGCGGTGGAAGTCGGTGCCACCCAGTGGGGCGTCCCCTCCCTCAGGGCAGGAGGCGTTGGCTTCAATCAGACGACCATCAGACTGACATCAGCCAGGGGCTACGGATACTACTACTTGGTCCGCATCTACGGCCGTTAAACTTTTTAAAGATAAATGGACAACTTTTACGGCAAATGGACAATTCTACGATGAATGGATTTTTTACGATGGTGACCGATGCATTTGAGATCTTCGACAAGGGTTTATTTAAGAATATTAACTAAATGAAAATCTGATTAGGTTAAGCGAAAAATAAATTATATTTAAGATAAAGATTTATGTTATTTTTATTCAAGTGACTGAAGTTAAAAAAGATAAATGATTCAAGAGAAAATTCCATGTACAACAGTTTTGACACGTCCTTATATTTTTCTGAAGGAAATCTACAGAGAAGTACCAGATAAATCTTTAATGAAAAGTAACTGTAAGCATAAGAGGACCTTCTGAAATAAAATCAATCCAATAAAAAAAGTGATCGTATTTTGTAGCAGCCATTTGGCAAATTGTATGTGTCTATTAAAATAAATTAGGATAAAATGCATACCAATTTAAAAAAAAAAAATTAAAACTGGCAGCCAGACGTAATGAGGGTTTATGTAATTATTTCACTCCTTCAACACATTGCATAAAATCAGCCTATAATGTTCCCACTGCTGGGACACAAGCTTCTTCTCTATGAGAAAGAATCGACTTATGGGCTATATAATCTATCAGGCGGGATAGTAAATCACATAGCTTCAAATTTTCGGTTCTTGCACAATATTGTTGTTTCCTCATGGTGTTTACCTTCACCGTTTTGAACACAGTGATGATGAAATGTACTACACAAAGTTACACGCCTGTCTGGGTTCGAACCCATGATCTACTGCTCGAAGTCAGGGTCGCCACTACTGGGACTGTTCGTAAGTTGGAGCCACCACCACTAGGCCAACTCGTTACTATGCACTAAATAACAAAATTATTTCTTCTTCCGACTAATCAGTGCAAGAGTAAGCAAAGCGAGCCAGGAGCTTGTAGCGAGCCAGGAGTTTGTAGCGAGCCAGGAGCTTGTAGCGAGCCAGGAGCTTGTAGCGCGCCAGGAGTTTGTAGCGAGCCAGGAGCTTGTAGCGAGCCAGGAGCTTGTAGCGAGCCAGGAGCTTGTAGCGCGCCAGGAGTTTGTAGCGCGCCAGGAGTTTGTAGCGAGCCAGGAGCTTGTAGCGAGCCAGGAGCTTGTAGCGAGCCAGGAGCTTGTAGCTCTACGGCACTTTTGGAGTTCCTCCAGGAATGGCAAGTAGAGCTTCATCACCTTACAGGACCACCTCGATACGATTGAGACAATCCCGCCAATGCTTAAGGACTGGCTGACTTGCTGCATTAGGAATTCTTCGTAGGGCATATGCAAGGAGCCAAACACTTAGTACTATCACCATTGGCTGGATGGCACTGTGCCGCTTACGGTAGCCGAATTTGTTATTTTGGAGCAGCACTATGACTTTGTTTTTGATGGTGAAGGCGAATAGTCGGGTTACCGATTGTAGTTTGTTCATTAAGGTTGGCAGCGCTGAGTCGTGAGATGCGGCAATCCTTCTGTGAAATAGTAATGTCGCCGAAAGAAGCTATGAAAAAGGAGGTAACGAGCCCCGTTCTGGCCCACAGCGGGTGCACTGCTCTCCTAAACGGGACCGGGGCCTGCATCCACCCAGCGAGCATAGCGATCGAAAGAAATCGTTGTCATTTGTCATTGCCATTTGCAAAATTACGCAATAGTGTTGTAAGTGAGACGGCTACATATAGTCCGCGTGCGGGCTCCGAGGAATCGGTGATTTACCTAAACCATCGGTGATTTTATTTCAAGTACTTAATACCCTCATAGAATGATTTTATAATTTAGTACTCCGCTCGTACTAGGTGAACTATAGATAAGTTAAATGTTCGAAAGTTGGCCCTGCTTTTTTAGGGTACCTACATAATGGCTGCTAGCAGATTTTTGCGATCGGGTGACGCAGGAACTTAAACAACCCTCTCTAACAACAGGAGAGTTTTCTTTTCATCCGAAAGAGCATTTCCTTCCTTCATCATTTTCCTTAATGAATCTTCTAACTTACAAAGCTATCGATAATTAATATTAAGATAACGAACTGTTGCTATAAAAAATATTGCTGTTGCAGTGTTTACCTTTTCCTGTGATCAAATATAAATTAGTCACTGATAAAACTTGCAATACTATCTTTTGATATTTATTTACTCGACTATGTACTATATAAACGGTGTCTTGAAGAAGGTAAACCATATTCACATTGAACCTTAAGTATTGAGCTACTGTGTGTGATCTTTTAAAGGACTATTAATAAAATTAAACAACTGAAAATGTAAGTACTTATTTAATCGTACTATACAGTGTTTCCTAAACTTTTCTGGACTGTATAAACATTTCAATCCGATGTGCCGTATTAAATCTTGATACTAAATATCTCGGATATTCGAGCCATCATTAATTTCTATAATGTGACATTACAGATGAAGGCTAGCCTGATCCTCCTCGCTGTGCTCGCGGCACTCGTCGCCTGCAATGACGCGGCTGTAGTACAGAATGCCGCCGCCAGAGCCAACATGAGCCAAGGCACTTACTTGCCCGGAGACAGATTACTTCACAGGTGTGTACCTATATCAATTCGACGCTTTAGACTTTTACGATAGTATATTATTTGCTAATCTGCAAGTATTCAGTGTGACTCAGTAATTGTACACGTAATTTGTACGATATGACACAACTCGAACGGGGCAAATATATGGTACGGCTTGTGGAGGCAAGTATCAACCAATTAAATTGGTTGATTTCCACATGCCGTACCCGAACCCTTTGTTATAAGGTTCATATTTGCACGTTTTGTGCTCCGTGGATACACAAATAAGTCACGAGATTCTTCAAATGGCTATCGACGTTACTAACTAATAAGAAGTTGAAAAAAATTAGTCTTACTATTCAAACTAAACATCCTGTTATCTTTTTAGTGCTTACTACTCCAAGAACGCAATCTTCAACGCCGTACAGTATCAGGACATCACTTATCGCGGAGCCAACAACGTGCGTATCACCTACCTCGAGGCGGTGGAGGTCGGTGCCACACAGTGGGGCGTCCCCTCCCTCAGGGCAGGTGGCGTTGGTTTTAACCAGACCACCATCAGACTGACATCCGCCAGGGGCTACGGATACTACTACTTGGTCCGCATCTACGGCCGTTAAACTATAAAAAACAATTGGACAACTTTTACAACGAATGGATTTTTGTTAAGACGCGTCTGAGGTTTTCAATATAACGAAGGTTATATCAAGTTTGATTTAATTATATCCATTTTGTATGAGAGCCATATTATTATTTTATGTTAAAACAATGTAAACTGAAAAATCTGACTAAGTTAAGCAATAAATAAATTCTATTTAAGATATTAATGCTATTTTTTATTTTAGTTAAAAAAGTAATCATTTAAGTAGAGAATTCCCTGTACCCCAGTTTTCACGGATCGATAGTTTTTTCTCGGGATAATCTCAAGAAAAGTATATAAAGAAATAATCAATCTTACATACAAAGCGCAGAATATTTTAAATACGACAAAAAGGGATGCCACGGCTTATTCGTCAACTGGCGGCTGTGAATCTCACGAGTGCTTGCGAGTTACCACCTTCCAATTTTAATTTAATTTTTAAGTACAGTCAAATGAAAAAGGATTGAAAGCAATATCTAAATTAACTAAAAATAACAAGTTTTGCTCGTTTGAAGTTTTTTAGTAAAGATTGTACATATTATAAAAAGTTTACGTAGCTGACTGTACATCTGACGCATTTTACGTCGGATTAACTAGGTCGCGCGAGTTGACAACAAAAAAAATCGGAAGGTGCCAACTCACGAGCACTCGTGAGATTCTCAGTCGCCAGTTGACGAATAAGCCGCAATCACTAGTCAAATTGTACATATTCCACAAAATTACTAAGCTAATGTTAAAACATCTCATCATTTATCATATCATGTACAAAAATGGACTTAATTTAAAGTAGTATAGTTCCATTTTGTTAACCCTGTATTTTCCCTAAACATTTCATTTAATAATTTCATCTTTGCTGCGTTTCGAGATGCGCTGCAATGTTACAACGATTATAATGGCGAGAAAGGGAAGATGGACGAATGGAGATTTCTTAAAGAATAAACGCGCATAAATAAGTTGGGATAGTGGTAAGGTAAAAGTGGCTCAATTAGCTCAATAGACGGATCTCTAAATCCTCGAAAACCGTTTTCCGCCGCATTAATACCGAGCATATTAGAAACGCAATTCAGCACAATAAAGGCACCACGAGCAATCTCTTGCTGGTTAATAGCTCTAAAAACTGAAGACCGACGATGGCAATATAGTATCGGACATCCGGAGCTTCTGAGGGAGAACGAGAAATTATATGAGCTGTACAGGTCAATCAGTACACCCGTTATAAATCTAGCAAATGCTCCAAGGGCTAAACTGACCCGACACTATTCCGAGGACATCTCGGACGTCCGTCTGTACGGGACAAATAAATTAATAAAATAAATATACAAACGAGGCTTGTGTCGGATAAATACATACGTATTATCCATATAAACACCCATGACTCGGAAAAAAATTACATTCTCAACACAAAAACATTTGCTGATACTGGGATTCTATCCCGGGGCCCTAAGAACTTAAGGCACTCACTACCGCTGCGCCATTTGGGTCGTCGTAAGAATAGCTAAAAAACAGCCTAAACCAACAAGGCAAGGTGATGTTGGAATTACGCCCGAACTCTTGAAGGCAGGTGGTAAAACCGGTACTTATTTAGGGCCTTCGGAAGCTGTTTGATTCAGTCATACTCTAGGGAAAAACGCTACAGATATAGTGCAGAGGTGTACGGATACTCTTCTTCAAGAAAGATAATGCTCTTCTGATGAATTATCCGCTAATCTCTATTTTAAGCCATGTTTACTAATTTTTTCAAGAGTCCTCATTAATCTCCTCGCGGGCAGGTTTTGTAATTATCAGCCTCAAGAACAAGCTGGATTCTTAAAATGATTTAGTACCGTAGTCCACATAAATAGACTGCCGCAGGTTATACAAGATAACGAAGAGACCTGCCTTTCTGTTAGGCGTTTGTGGACTGCGAGAAAGCCTACGATTCGAGATATCGAAACTTGGGCTGCAGTCACTCCATCGGTGTTAAATCGACTACCGGTAAATCGAGGTGTTGAAGTGTTTATACAAAACCCTACCATGTCAGTCCAAATAACATACTGGTATGTTGGCGACTGGCTGGTTTGCCACCTTTTTTAGGAAGTTTATTTATTTTTGTAATGAGGTTTCATATTTTTGTGACTTGTGAGTTGTCAAGTGTGCTTTGCCTTGTACATAGCTTTTCTCCCCTTATTTCCTTATTATATTGCAATTAAACTTACTAAACGTGTTTTCATCATCTTCCTATCCATTCTAAAACATACAGTCCACTTGCTCACCAACATTTTGACGACTTTGGAACCTATCGTCTTGCAGCGAGGTGTAAGACAAGGAGACGTCTTTTCTCCGAATCGGTTCACTGCTGCACTGGCGGATTTGTTGAAGGGTCTGGACTGTTGAGGGCTAGGCATCAACGTCTATGGCGAGTTCATCACTAACTTTAAGTTTGCTTTCGATATAAAGGTCATGGCTGAGACTATTGAGGACTTCCGCGCAATGTTCGATGATCATTCATTTCATTTAGTGGGTCTTAAAAAGAACTTTGACCATGCCAGGGATATGCTGAATGCCCATGTTACAACACCCTCTCCTATCAAGATCGGACACTACTAGACAATTATGTCTACCAGGGACAGAAGGTCTAGCTAGAAGAAGATCAATAGTCGAATCTGTCTCGGCTGGGCAAAGTTCGGGAAATTGCTCTCAAGACGAAAGTCTACGACCAGTGTGCGTAGTCAATGATTACATATAGGACCGAAACGTAGTCACTCAGAATGGGTTCTTGCTCTTTTAAGATATTTAGGAACAGGGGGAGTGCCGTTCAGTTTTAGTCGGTAACTCAACACAACCCTCTGTACATTTCAGTTGGAGGACATCCAAGAGAGTGATTTCCTGACTTTCCATCATTTTCCTTAAATATTCTTCAAACTTACAAAACTGTCGATGGTATAAGCTATGCTCATAAAACAATGTTTTTATCGTAATAATTTAACACTACCTTTTCTTGTGATCAATTATGAATTAGTCACTGATAATACTTTCAATAGTATCTTATCATATTTATTGACCTGACTACTAGGTATATAAACAGTCTCTTAAAGAAGTAAAATCATATTCACATTGAACATTATGTAGTGAGCTACCGTGTGTGATCTTATAAAGGACTACTTAATTAAATAACTGAAAATGTAAGTACCTACTTATTTATTATCCAATGTTTACAAAACTTTTCCAGACAGTATGAAAATTACAATCGAATGTGCCATTTATAAATATTGTAACTAAATATTTCGGACGTTCGATCGAGCTCTTACTAATTTGTATATGTGACATTACAGATGAAGGCTAGCCTGATCCTCCTCGCTGTGCTCGCGGCACTCGTCGCCTGCAATGACGCGGCTGCAGTACAGAATGCCGCCGCCAGGGCAAACATGCACCAAGGCACTTACTTGCCCGGAGACAGATTACTTCACAGGTGTGTACCTATATCAAACGGATGACCTGTATAAGACTTTGACCATAGCATATCATTTAATTATCTGCAGGTAGACAGCGTAACTCAGTAATGATACTCATAATTTACCCTATAAAGTAACTCGATAGGGGCACATAATGTAACGACGTGTGAAGGCAAGAATCATCCAATTACATTGGTTGATTTCCATATGTCGTATTTTGCCCCTTTGTTATTGGTTGATTCCTACACGTATTTGCGTGTCATGATTATTTTCCTTGATGCGATTATAGACGTAACTAACGACTAAGTAGTTGAAACAAATGAGTCACTCTATTAAAACTAAATATCTTGTTATCTTTTCAGTTCGTACTACTCCAAGAACCCAATCTTCAACGCCGTACAGTACCAGGACATCACGTACCGAGGAGCCAACAACGTGCGTATCACCTACCTCGAGGCGGTGGAGGTCGGTGCCACCCAGTGGGGCGTGCCCTCCCTCAGAGCAGGAGGCGTTGGCTTCAATCAGACGACCATCAGACTGACATCAGCCAGGGGCTACGGATACTACTACTTGGTCCGAATCTACGGCCGTTAAACTTTAAAAGACCAATAGACAACTTTTACGATACATGGATATTTTTTACGACGTGTGCTTCTGAGGTCAAACAAGGTTTTATTAAAACAAAATGAACTGATTAGCCTAAGTAATAATAAATTATTTATAAGATATTAACAATTCTTATTTCCTTACTGAGAGTAATATAACTAAGGGTAAATACAAATTACCCTGATTTACCATCGATGTTGTGGCTTTATCTTCTTTAAATGCAATTTAAAGCTGAAATATCAAGAGTATTTTCTCTCTCGTTTAGACTACATCACTGGTAACTGGCGATATTCCTGTAAAAAATCTTAATAGCTTAAAATAGGGGTACCATTTGAGATCACGACTCATTGAGAACAATGGACCTCAAATAAAATAGGCAGGAGAAGTGCGAGTACGTGTACACACTTCAATGTCTGTACTTATTGAAAATAATACTTTTTTCGGATATATGTTTTACTAGAGGTATTAAATAAACTAGCTTCTGCCAGCGGCTTCGCCCGCGTGAAGTTTCAAAATTGGGGTTGAGTGAGAATATTATAAACGTAAGAGTAAACAAATATAATAATAACAAATCTCCGAACTGCTAAGCTATCGGGAGTTACACGTGTTATTGTGAGTCATCTATAAAAGATAGACATATGCTGTCTTGGGATATTTTTTATATAATTTTATGTGGAATATTTCCGTTATACATGATTTCTATGTAGCTTTAACCATTAAGGCTGCACACGCGACGGAAGCTAAAAAAACCAAGTAACTTCTCCCGTTTTCCCAACATTTCCTTTCACTGCTCTGCTCCTATTAATGGTAGCGTGATGAAAAGTATACTATTACCTGCTCAGGAGTATGTAGAATAATTGTACCAAGTTTCGTTAAAATCCGTCGAGTAGTTTTTTTTTCTATAAATAACATACAGACAGACAGACAGACAGACAGACAGACAGACAGACAGACAAAAATTTTACTGATTGCATTTTTGGCATCAGTATCGATCACTAATCACCCCCCGATAGTTATTTTGTAAATATATTTCATGTACAGAATTGACCTCTCTACAGATTTATTATAAGTATAGATAGATAGATTAATTATTGTTATAATAATTTTAATTGTGATTTTAATTATGATATTGATTTTAATTTGATTTGGTTTGACTTTAATTTGATTTAATTCTGTTAATCATTTAAATTTTAAACATTGAACATTTTAACAATTATTAAACTAAACATCAATAACATGAATAACTAAACTAATTGAACCTTACAACAACCAATAAAAGGTCAAATAAATCCTTCTTAAAAGTCTTTATTTTTTTTTTAAAGGGTGTAAAAAAACCTGTTAACGAAGCCTAAAGGCGCTTGTTGTCCCTAGGTCATTACGATATTTTTTTTGTTCTATTACATAGCTTCTAGTTACAATAAAAAAAATAAGAAAATGTCAACATTGTCAAAAATTTCAAAAAAAGGTCAAAAACATCAAAGCAACAAAAAAAATGGTTAAATACCATCAATAATGTCAATCGAAAAATGTATATCAGCATGCCAATTAGAATAACAAAAAGTAGGTATTTATTAAAAGAAATAAGTCAATAACAGTAAGTGTGTATCGTAAGAGTAAGTACATAATTATATCAATCAGTCAGTGAATCATCATTTAGAAAGTCGTCAATTGAAAAATAAAAAAATACTGATACATTATTTTGGCATACAATAAACGAACCACCAGGTTTAGCAAAATGTAACGGCAAAAAATCACCAAATTATTGTCATTGATTGCCAAAATTAGTAAATGATCACAAAAATTAATCTCCGTTTTATCGTGAAAACAGATTTAGTTTGTAGTTAAGAGGCCTGCGGAGCATGCGAATTTCATACAAACGTAATACCAAAATAATTTGTAAATCAAACGTATTTTGAAGGTAGTGTGTATTCATTTGAATTGGATTACAGAATATATAGGTCCCCATACACATATAAAAAAAGAACTGATTTATACAAGAGTTATGAGAAAAATAAATTTTCTATAGAAATTTTTAATTCCTCATAATTATCTCGTTTTCTTGTCCTTTCAAAATATTTATTTGGGAACATAGATATTCTGTAATCCAATCGAAATATATACACACTACCTACCTTAACAATATGTTTGCTTTTCATATTATTTTGGTATTACGTTTGTATGAAAAACGCAGGCTTCGCCAGCCCCTTAATGACCACCAGAAATTGAACTGTTATGCTCTTACATTCGAGTCGAGGGAGACCCAGTAACCCAGGGCTCCCACTTCTGAATGGTTTATAGAAAAGTAATCACGAAGCCTTCTAACCTAATCTATATGTGTTGGGGTGCCCCAAGTCGACCTAGGCAAAACTAGTTTGTCATCAAACCTCATTAAAATTTGGTGCTCAATTTTCTTTTGGTTATAATAATAATAATATGAACTATATTTTAGGTGATAGATGTTAGTGGTCACAAAGTTATTTTTGTGCTCATTTTACTATCTCCCCATTATTTTTGAATGCAGATACAGATAACATCATAGTTACCAGCGAAGCGAGTACCTGTCTTTCCTATGAGAGGATCGGTCCCCCCCCCCAGTTACTGAAAATTATATTCTCCTTGGAAAAACTGGTTGCCAGCTTTCAGGCTTTCATCCTGTGTTGACTGACAAATGAATAATAGGATTACTAGATGAGATCTCAAAAATAAAAAAATAGTTCCGATTATTCTTTACCAACTGACCCACTTTATTTTGTCTGAGTCACATATGAGAGAAAAATTTCGGAAAAACAATATTTTTTCCCAGTTTTTCCAACATCTTTTATTTATGCTCTACTCTTATTGTTCGTACAGCGTGATGTTGTATGCCTATAAACTTCCTGGATTAATGAACTATCCAACACAAAAATATTTTCTCAATTCTAACCCGTAATTCCTGAGATTAGCGCGTTCAATCAAACAAACATTAAAACTATAAGCTTCATAATATTAGTATCGATAAGTCAATGTTCGTCCTTTTTGTGTTCTTAGAAGTAAAAGCCAGACTACGGAGTAATAAAAAGGCGTGTGTAAGCATCGTTTGGTCTGGGAAGAAAATTTATTCTGGGAAGAATGGCAAAAGAAAAAAAATATTTAACTTATAAATAATTTATTTTTTACTTTACCTAATCAGATTTTTATTCAGTTATAACTGCTTTAATTAAATTCTTTCTCATAAAAACTTAACCCCTCGCAAAAAAAAACCCATTCGTCGTAAAAGTTGTCCATTCTTCTTTTAAAAGTTTAACGGCCATAGATTCGGACCAAGTAATAGTATCCGTAGCCCCTGGCTGATGTCAGTCTGATGGTGGCATGGTTGAAATTAACGCCTCCTGCCCTGAGAGATGGCATGCCCCACTGGGTGGCACCGACCTCCACCGCCTCGAGATAGGAGATACGCACGTTGTTGGCTCCTCGGTACGTGATGTCCTGGTATTGTACGGCGTTGAAGATTGGGTTCCTGGAGTAGTACGCACTGAAAAGACAACAAAATGTTTAGTTTAACAATATTAGAACCACCTGAAGGAAGTCATGGCTAAAATGCATTTGTGCTGAAGATGAAATGTGCAGACATCAGCCAATAAAACTTCTTCTAGCTTGTAGTCAATTGGTCGATTCTTGGCATTGCTGTTTCAGTTGAACTGGTTTTTATCGTACAAATTAAACGTGGCATTAGTGAGTCACGATGCCAACCTGATAAATTCCTAATCACCACACTATCAAATATTCTTGCATAATTTTCAGATGCAGATTAAAGTGAAAACAAAGAATTTGTTTTTGTAGGTACACACCTGTGAAGTAATCTATCTCCTGGCCTGTAAGTGCCTTGGTGCATGTTGGCCCTGGTGGCGGCATTCTGTACTGCAGCCGCGTCATTGCAGGCGACGAGTGCCGCGAGCACAGCGAGGAGGATCAGGCTAGCCTTCATCTGTAATGTTACGTTACAAACAATTAATGATGGTTCGAATCACTCAATTAGTCCTGATTAGTATGCCACGCAGCATTGTGATTTACTTATTTGTCTTGATTGAAAAATTAATAAAACCTCTTTAAGTACTTACATTTAA
Organism: Xestia c-nigrum; assembly: GCA_916618015.1. Classification (NCBI taxonomy): domain Eukaryota; kingdom Metazoa; phylum Arthropoda; class Insecta; order Lepidoptera; family Noctuidae; genus Xestia; species Xestia c-nigrum. Next base: position 12,574,854 of record OU745248.1, read on the forward strand.
GTTTGTTTTTAAATTTGGCAGTCCCGTAAAAGATCACAGTAGCTGACTTGAAGCTCAATGTGGATATGATTTGCTTTCTGCAGGAGATAGTATATATAGCGAATCAGGATTGTTTGATAAGATAGTACTCAATGTATTATCTATGACGAATACTTTATTTAATTGACCAAAACAAGTGGTGGGTAAGACGTAACACAGTTTTTTTTTTATAAATAGCTCGTTATCTGATTAGTACAATATAAAACTTAAGTGATTAGGAAAGTACTTAAGGAAAAATTAAAGGGAAAAATAGTGACAAAAAATAAGATCAGAAGTTGAAAAGCAAAAAGAAAATTTGAGACATCTCACTTAGGGAGATGGGTGATTGTGCCCCAATTCTCCGTCTGTGACCAACTAAATTATACTGGAACCTATTGGGTTGTTGTTTTCTTCGGAATATATTTATTATGTTTCTAGCAATTTATAATACACAGGCTGAAATTAAAAGCTATGGTGGAGACCTTTGTCCAGTGGTGGAACAATGTGTAGGTAAAAAAATAAACGCATTTTGTATGAATTCATAAGACATTTTAGATATCCGCTGCTGCCGTAAGTGATGACACTTACACTTTATTGTTTGTTATCCTGGTTTGCTAGTTAATTTACTGCGATAATGTTGGATATTAGAATGCGCGAAGCGGGCTCGAAAGCATTATAGTTGGACTTTTAGAATGAAGAGGACCAATGAGCTTGAAAATTAGTTTAGCAACCCACAACAGACATGTTTAAACTACTTTTGACCAAATATTGGAGGTGGATTGCCTGCTGTAAGTGTCGTACTAGATCCTAACAGCTTGGGGTAATATTTATACCAGACGGCGTCTGCGTTTGCATCTTTCGTATGCTTAGTTCTTCATATTTTGATTGAATTACACTTTGATTGATTGAAAACTTTTAAATCAAGTTATTTTTTTTTCTAGAATAGCTAAGTAATAATAATAATAAATATCGCTGGACATTAATACACAACTTTGACCTAACTATATATGATTTAAAATTTAGACTAATATGCCTACTCAAATCTGGAGTTAATTTATGCAGCATATACATAAAGCCAAAAAAAATAGTCAGCTGCATGAATGTAAAGACATTCATGCAGCTGTCTTTTTTTTTGGCTTACGGTAAAAATTGACCCCAATAATAGTCTTATGAGGTTATGGCGTCTTTCAGGTATGAAATTGTTTTTAACTATATTATGTTTGTTTTGTTAGCCTGAACTGTCTCACTGCTGAGCAAAGGCCTTCCATATGCTCTTTTCCTGTGCCCCCTCGGAGTAAATCTCGCGGTACGCGTCCAAATAGTCTCACCACCTTTTTCTGGGTCGACCGCGGCAGTGCCATCCGTTTTCCGGCAACCATTGTGTGGAGACTTATATTACTTCCTCTCTTTTTCACCGTCTTTTGTCTCTCTACCTCCCTTTTTATACTTGATATTTATTTATTTTACTATAAATAATCCGGGAATTCGTTGGATGCGAGTCGCACGAGACCGGTCAATGTGGCGACACTTAGGGGAGGCCTATGTCCAGCAGTGGACGTCTTTCGGTTGAAATGATGATTAAAAATATTGCCCGAATGAACAACAACACAATAGGTTCCAGGAATCGAGTTTGTGACTCCAATTCTTCATGAATTGGAGTCCAGTCTCCCTAGTTGAGATGGCTCTAATTTTCTCTTTGTACCACAACCTTTGATATCTTTTCCGATGTTATGTCACTATATTTCCTGTAAATTTTTCCTAAAGGTTTTTCCTAATCACTAAAGTTTATGATTATTCATAGATACTGAGCTATTTATAAAAAACGGTGACACTACTTACCACTTGTTTTGGTCAATTAAATCTTTTATTCATTCACAGATAGTAAATTCGATACAATCTTATCATATACCTGATACACTATATATACCATCTCCTGCAGAAAGCAAATCATATTTACACTGAGCTTCTAGTAGATAGCTACTGTGGTTGTATACGAGAATACCAAATTTGAAAACAAACTTAAATGTAAGTACTTAAAGATTTTTATTAGTTTTCCAATCAATATAAAGAAGTAAATTACATGCGTGGCATACTAATCAGAACTTAGTGATTTGAACCAACATTAATTGTTTGTAACGTGTCATTACAGATGAAGGCTAGCCTGTTCCTCCTCGCTGTGCTCGCAGCACTCGTCGCCTGCAATGACGCGGCTGCAGTACAGAATGCCGCCGCCAGGGCCAATATGCACCAAGGCACTTACAGGCCAGGAGACAGATTACTTCACAGGTGTGTACCTATATCAAAACGAATTTTGTTTCCACTCGAGTATCTTCATTCGTCGCGATCTACTAGAATATTGTGATAGCGTGGTGATTAGCTAATTAGCAAGTTGGCATCGTGACTCAACAACACTTAATTATTTGTACGATAAGATTCGAGCGCTTCATGTAGTATCTCTTTCGAAGATAAGGAAGAATTTTCACTGGTTGATTTCTTCAGTAACGATGCATTTAGTCATGAGTTCCTTTAGGCGGTTATCGAGAAATTTCGACTATATTAAGTTTTAAAATTAAACGTCTTGTTCTCCTTCCAGTGCGTACTACTCCAGGAACCCAATCTTCAACGCCGTACAGTACCAGGACATCACGTACCGAGGAGCCAACAATGTGCGTATCACCTACCTCGAGGCGGTGGAGGTCGGTGCCACCCAGTGGGGCATGCCCTCCCTCAGGGCAGGAGGAGTTGGCTTCAACCAGGCGACCATCAGACTGACATCAGCCAGGGGCTACGGATACTACTACTTGGTCCGAATCTACGGCCGTTAAACTTTTATAAAACAAATGGACAACTTTTATGATTAATGGATTTTTTTACGACCGGGATATGTTTATTCTGAAAAAAAAAACAATTTAATTAAAACAGTGTTAACTGAATAAAAATCTGATTAGGTTAAGTAAAATAAATTATTTTCAAGTTAAATGTACGTTTTTTCTTTCGCTTTTCTTATCGAAGAACATGTGTGGTGATTGGATGATACCTAGACATGCCTTTTTATGGTTCCGCAGGGTAGTTTTTAATTCTTGAGTTCCTCACATATATACAGGATGTAAACCACCTCATTACAAAGCCGTTAACCGAGCATTCTGTACATCAAACTAAGTAACTTTACGCAAAAAGTATTGCTGGGAAACGACTTCTTTTTTTGAAGTTATAAATCACGTTTTGTGGTAGAACTCAGTGTAACGCACTTAAAACATTGTGCTGATGGCTGGATTGAAGAGTGCGGGGGTCGTGGAGGTGTTAAAAGTTAAAATCTTACAAAAAACCTCGTATTTAAAAAAACACTTGTCAAAAAGTTGTAACTTTGACCCCCCATATCTCCGTAACTAGAAGGTTCCCAGGTATAGTGTAGAACAAAAAGATGATTGCAATGATGGGGAGAACAAGTGACTTTCGATTTAGTGAAGAGGTGTTTTACACCCATCATAGGAATAATGAATTAGCAAAAGTTGTTCATTCTGATGAGCACTCTCCGTAAGTTTATAAAAAATGAAGATCTGGAACACCTTTTGTGGAACTCCAAGAGCCCAGCTACACCATAACACATATAGGAATGACGTCTTAGCAAAAGTTGTTCAATCCTGATGAGCACTCTCTGTTGACTTATAAAATCAAAGATCTGCGACACCTGTTGTGGAACTCCAAGAGCCCAGCTACACCATAACACATATAGGAATTTTGTTTTAGCAAAAGTTTTTCGGTCTGATGGCCATTTCCTGTTGACTTATAAAAACGAAGATCAGAAACATCTGATGTGAAAATTATTGCAAAGCTATCACTAATTTGACTGTACAACGTGTAACAGAAAGGGTATAGTCATATGAAAAGATGTGCTACATACCATCAAACTGAAAAACGTTCTCCGTGGGGCCACCATCGAAATCGTAAAAAAATAAAACAGCTGTCTGTGTGAATATACCCTTTTTGTTACACATTGTACGAGTACAACGACATAAAATTTTAATGGGTTTCTAATTTAGGTATTACATTTGCAGTGTTGCTACCCGACAATAATGTAGAGTTTTTGATATTCTGAAACTAGACTCACATCTGAAGAATACACAGATATTTATACTTAGATTTTGATGCATATCAAATGCTGTTGTATGTGAAAGCTGTTGTTTGTGCTTTATGTCACTCGGCAACTATTTTTCCTGTACATATGTCATGTGTAATTTTTATAATAAATATTACTGTGTATCACTCTACTCTGCAATAACAACAAAAACATGTAGAAACATGTACAAACCGGACAATATAAATAAAGAGTTTTGATAAGTTGAAAATAGAGAGGATATAATATGTATTCTATCAAAAGGAAGTCACAAGACGAACAAAAAATGCCCGGAAGAGCTGCTGCTACCGTTCCATGAAGGAGCTTGAAACGTTATGCGGCGAAAAATCACGAACATACGCATTTTTTTTAATACCAGCGCTGTGACGTTTTTTTTAATGTCACAGCACCATGCTGAGATAGGGGCCTTTTGGCCTCGAACAGGAACTTTTTTTTCTCTTTGTTTTATTTTTGTAAGTTCTGTTAATTTTATATGTTTTGTCCTGGGCTGGCTAATAAATGCTTTGTCTTTTTTTCTTTTCTTTTTGACCTATGGATCCCAAACCGAGTCTTTGACAAACCTTCAACTTAAGATTTACCAGCGTGCAATAGAGCGCAGCATTCTAAGCGTTAAGTTAACTGACCAGACAGCACTCGCGCTCTCAAACAAAAATTACTTCCGTTGCTCAGAAACAGAAAGTTTAACTCGAATGTGACTAGACTGTCCACGAATGCCGCATGAGCTGTGAGCTGTGGTCTAAAACTCTGGCTACTACTAGGTTCTGGTACTTTGTGGATCTCTGACACAGCCAGAAATCGTCGCAGTACACCCCGTAGAAAATGACGGAATGAGATGGACAAAACAAACTACCAGAAGTGTACATTAGATCCATGTAATGTGGACCTCTGGGCCTCGATTCTGCTGTTACAATAGTGTCAGAGTAGTCGTTCATTGATTTCATAATAGTCCAGTTCTGTCAAATTTTGACAAATTTGTTAATTACTAACATTACGGCGCCATTATGACTTCTCAATGATCAACCACTGACACTTCATTGAAAGAAATGTCATAGAATGATAATCTCGTACATGAAATCTGGAATTAATAAATGTTCGCTTTTAGTAGTAGATTTCGAAAACCATTTGTACTAAAGGTTTTATAATAATGACAATACGACAATGCCATTAAAACACAATTTTATTACGAGACCATTGACCGACCATTGTGAATTTAGCAGATTACGAACTTTAAGCATAATGACAATGGGATGAGAATGGAATCGTGTTGGAGTGACGAATTTATTAAAATTGCAGAATTAAGCCCCTGGTAGTTTTACTCTATGTAGACTAAATGCATCAATATTAAAGTATTATATGGTCCCAGCTTTATAATTAAAATGCAGAATTGAGGTAACTAGGAAGTAGGTAGCTAGTAACGAAAGAACGGTAATTACTCTGACTCCTGTGTACCATAATATGGTACGCGTAATAGAAGATTTCATAATATTATTATGAAATCTTCTATTATGCATATAACTACAGTACGTTCACAAGTATACCTTGTGACTGGGACTATATTTTCTCATTCTTTTGTTTTGGTCTTCAAATGTACCTGTAGATAACGGTCTGATTGAAATAAATACTTTAAGTTTGAGTTTATTAACCTTTTGTCCAATCATAATAAGAACTTTTTATCAAAATTTATGTTTTGCTGGAAATAAGAGCAAGTTGGCTTGACTCTTAGGAGTTCCAACGTGGCAAAAGGATTCTTGGAGCATATGCGCATTGCAAAATGATGACTGACAATAGCAGAGTTACATAGCTCTATACTTTTTTATCTGAAGATGTACATTTTAGAGGGTTTACCCACGAAATATAAGCATTTTCCTTCTACATTTTCCTTAAAGATTCCCCTAATCAACAAAGCTTTTGATTATATTTAGATAACGAACTATTTTTATAAAACCGAAACAGCTACCTCACCTTGTTGTGATCAATTAAATAAATTAGTCATTCCTGATAACAAATTCAATCTATCTTATCGTTTCTACATGATTACTATATAAACTGTCTCCTTCCGAAAGTTAATCATATCCAAAACTGTGCTTCAAGTAGCTACTGTGATATTTTACTTGACAACAAAATTAAAAATACTGAAAATGTAAGTACTTCTATAAAAACTTTTTTCAATCGATACTATCATCGGAATCACGTCATGCAATAGTTAATTAATACACTCTTATATCATTGTGTTATTAAAGCCATATTTAATTGGATACAATTGTGATATTTCAGATGAAGGCTAGCCTGATCCTCCTCGCTGTGCTCGCGGCACTCGTCGCCTGCAATGACGCGGCTGCAGTCAAGAATGCCGCTGCCAGGGCAAATATGTACCAAGGCACTTACAGGCCAGGAGACAGATTACTTCACAGGTGTGTATATGTGATAAAAAATGTCTTGTTTTCACTCGATTCTCAAGTTTTTGCAACCTATAAGCCTATTTTCTCGAGAATATTATGATCGCCTGGTAATTTGCCAGTAATATGTAATGCGAATTAATCAATTGTAATCCATAATTATTAATCTGTAGTATTTTCTGTGATAGGTCGATACGTCACACTTTACAAACTAAACATTTTGTTATTCTTCCAGTGCGTACTACTCTAGGAACCCAGTCTTCAACGCCGTACAGTACCAGGACATCACGTACCGAGGAGCCAACAACGTGCGCATCACCTACCTCGAGGCGGTGAAGGTCGGTGCCACCCAGTGGGGCGTCCCCTCCCTCAGGGCAGGAGGTGTTAACTTCAACCATGCCACCATCAGATTGACCACAGCCAGAGGATACGGATACTACTACTTGGTCCGAATCTACGGCCGTTAAACTTTGAAAAGACAAATGGACAACTTTCATGACGAAAGGATTTTTTTGCGACGGGGTTAAAATTTTTCTGAGCAAGGATTTCAATAAAACAATGTTAAATGTATAAAAATCTGATTAGGTTAAGCAATAAATTATTTTAAAGAAACTGATTTTCGATTTTATTTATTTTGGTTTTTGTGAAGCTCGATGTAAAATACTTATTTAGCTGCTTCCAGTTAAACTAAAAGCCAAACTCAGAACAGTACAGTACAGAAAAGGCTACGGTAATGATGATCTCATTTAGTAATCTCAACTTGGGAATCGAAATCAGCACAATGAGGCTACGCTGGAGACCACAAGACCAACAACCAACTACCAAGGACGCCGTTGATCCTGTGCCTAATCTCACCAGTCGTAAATACAATTGCCGCCGATTCAAGGAAGAAAAAGCGCATTTATTTCTACGTACACTTATTAATGCACTACAGTACTTATTTCAGGCGATAATTAGTCTACGCTGGGATTGGTAACCATGGCTGAAAATCAGTCTAATAGAGGATAATCAAAAACAGTGTTGCTAATGTTTGACATTAAGGTCGTGGCTCACTTGACAAGCACCGCACCGGCGCCGCTTCAACCCAGCATTAACTTGCCATTCAAATTAGAGCATTCAATCGTGTGTCGCATACCCTATTTTATAATATCCATATGAAAAAGCTTACGGCGGGCGGTCAACGCGCTTGTCGGCCACAGTTTTCGGTTAAATATTACAACTTAATAAGAAATAACACCGGGAATCCCTTAACTTAAGGCAATTACATGAGCTAAACGTGAGTTTTATGATGACTAAAAGTATATTATTCCAAAACCAGAAAAATTTATGATATTCTTCAGGATACATGCTAGTATGATAATGTTTTGAAAACATAATACAATTAATTTTACTCGATAAAAAAAAATCACGAACTTATCTCTAAAAATGCCTTTCAACCAGACCTTTCTGACCAGGGAATCGATGCCAGGACTTTATACTCAGTAGCATGTGCGCTGGCAGCCACTAGACAGAGGTTCCCAACCTATGGTCCGCGGACAACAGCTCACAGGTGATCCACAAGAGCTTCGAATATGGTCCGCGAAAGGTAAACATGTAATTCGAAATTTTTAACTTGCACAGAATTAATAGAAAAAGAAAAACATACAGAAGCGAGGTGTTTTTTTTGAGCTTGCTGCGCTCTGTCTTGCTAGATTTATAGGCATTTCTGCAGAAATCTACTTACTCATTCCTATTTCTATATGAATGATTGCTACATTTTTGAGCTCACGTCGGTCGCTCTTACATCTTTCACTTTCTAAAGGTTATCATCACATTTTCCAATGTTTATATTCTCCGCTAGATATAATCCTGTCAGTGTCCTAGGACCTTTTGGCATCTGCTAACTATAAAGACACCAAAGTGGTTCCTGGTCCAAGAAAGGTTAGGAACCTCTGCACAAGACCAACGAATCAATCAGTCGGTTAATAAAGTATTGACATACTCGTATTGACGATCGACTCGAATGGCGTAGCGGTAGTGAGGTTGCCTTATGTTCATAGGGTCCAGGGTTCGAATCCCGGTAGGAGGAAATTTTTGTGTGCGGAGCATGGACATCGTTTCCGAGTCATGGATGTTTATGTGGATAATAAGTATGTATTTACTAACAAAAAAGTATTTATGTTGTATATCAACTATTTGGTGTCCACGACACAAGCCTTGCTGAGTCTGGCACTAGATGGCGCTGTGTGTTGATGTCCAGCGATAATTATATTATTCCTCTATATCAGCGTGATCATTACAACAAATCCATTACGACTTTGTTTAAAGCCAGTTACCTTCCCATTTCATGAGCTGGTTAAACTTACAATTTTTCTGATTTCTGATACCAGATGTAGGTCTAGACATTTAATTAATATAGACATTGAATCAGATTTCTATTTTTGATAAATCGAATTATTATCCAGTCCGGAATGGCGGCTGTTCGGAAGAAACTGTCTGGTCTAATACCAGTTTATTGCATTTACATGTACGGTACAGAACTGTTACTAAGCGAAAAAAAATACAGTTAAAAAAAAAACGTTTTTTACTTTCATTCGATCGAATTCAATTTCTTTCGATCGATTTGTTTTTACTATCATTATTTGTTTAGTTTTTCCCAACTATATTGGGGTTGGAGAAACCTAAAACTTAGGTCGGAGCAGTAAGATTGAAATTGCTTAAATTTTGGGTTGTTTACTCCGCAATCTTCAATACTAAACCTATACGGTCAAAAACACTGAGCAATGTGTGATTTTGCACAATAATATTGTTGCTAAAGGCGCTTCTGACGACCTGAATGGCGCAGCGGTAATGAGGCTGCCTTACGTTCTTGGGGTCCCGGGTTCGAATCCCGGTAGGAGCAAATGTTTGTGTGATGAGCATGGACATTTGTCTCCGAGTCATGGATGTTTGTATGTATAATAAGTATGTATTTACAAACAAAAAGTATATATTATGCAGTATATCAACTGTCTGTGACCACGACACAAGCCCAGCTTAGTGTGGCACAAGATAGCGCTGTGTGTAATGTCTAACGATATTTATTTATTTATTTACTTCTTCTGGAGTTCTAAAATGGCGACCGCAAACCGGACCGGTGGACCGATGACCTGGTAAAGGTGGCGGGAATCCGTTGAATGCGAGTCACACGGGACCCGTCAATGTGGCGACACTTGGGGGAAACCTATGTTCAGTAGTGGACGTCTCTCGGCTGAAATGATGAGAGGGTTCCTTTATCTCAAGCCCATTTTTTCAGAATAATGCCGTATCACCTCTTCGTAAACCCTGAATGGTTAGGCATTAGTGTACCAAATGGTACACCCACATTTCATTAGTTATGTTTTACGTCCAATTTAATATAGGGCGAGCTTATTACCAACAACAGGGCGCAAATCCAGATTCCGTGGCTGCTACTGAAAAATTACGGAAGGCAAAATACAATAACACAGCCCCGGTCTAGGAATCTAACCCAGGACCTTATGCTGAGCAGTGCCTTGATTCACTGGTCGCAAATTGCCCTTATAAGATCTAAGATGGCGCAGCGCAGAATTTATCTCCCCCTCTCTCTCTCTCTCTCTCTATGTCTCTCTCTCTCGCCCTCTCTCTCTCTCTTTATCTCTTGGAAAATATGTGCAATGAAGGCAAGATGACTGGTGTTAGCAGAAAGAACTGCGTACAGATTTAGTCGAGAAGTAATCAAAATAACAACTTCGGGCTCGTGACTAGTGACTCAACAAAAACTGCTGCTCTAGTCGATCTTTAAGGTCAAACAACTTCCTGCCGGGGCTGCGGGCCTGTTCGAAAGAGATACCGCGGCCCCGGAACATAAAGGGCGAGGAAGGAACATGGATGGGTTTTAGTCAGTAAAAGTCTGAGAAAGGTCAAGCAACTTGCCGAGGGGGATGCGTGAATAGTTGGCCATTTTTTACATACCGCACCTCTTCTTATCTTGGAAACCACTTTAAGCTGTTCGTTTCGATTGCCATTTGTAGATCTTTGACAGTCGTTACGAGCAGACAGGGGCCCAGTTTTACCAATATCGTATTACCCAGTAACTGAAATGTGGAGGTCAGATAAGCAGCCGTTCCATATAAAATTCTGGTACTTAGCTGCATCCAGTTGGACTGGAAGCCAAGTTGTTTGTTGGGATAAGGCTAGAAATATGATAGGTTCAAGATCATCTGCCTAACAATTTCAACATAACATAAGATATAAATCGTTTATTCTGCAGGGAACTTTGGCCCGTAACAAACTTTACAGACTAACATTAAATGTGATAAAACACAATTTGTGTTTTTAAATAAAACCTTTAACTATGTGATTAATTATTTGATGGAGTTTCTTGCCCATTCTTCTCCATAGAGATTTACGCTAGGGAATGGGCAACTATAGTACTTTCAGAGTTTTTATGTCTTGTGACTGGGACTGTAGCTTCATTTAATTTTCATCTTTGTTTCGACAATTCAAAAGCGCCTGAAACTTGATTACTTCAGCGCTATGTACTTTTCCCAACAATGTTGGGGTTGACATATGATAAGTCTAACATACCAACAAAATCTTTGTTTTTCAGCCTGAAGAAAAAACCACGACGGTTTTCCCAAAAAATATTTTTATTTTCTATCATCATTTTCCTTAATGATTCTCCTAATCAACAAAGATTTTAACTTTAATAAGATAAGCAGCTTATTTTGTGAAACGACGACACTACTTAGCACTTGATGTGATCAGTTAAATTCAATTAGTCATTGATGATATTACATTTAATTGTATCTTATCATAAAATTCTGAATACTATATATACTAGCTCTCGCAAAATCTCCATCACATTTTCGTAGGTAGCTGCTGTGATTTTTTTAAGGACAACCAAATAACTTAACAGAAAATGTAAGTACTCATCAATTATTTTCCAAAGTTTATTAAACTATTTCAGTCAATTTTAAAACGTGTTGTTCTTGTAATATAATCCAGTTTTATTTTTCTCTCGATTGGTATATGGATCTCTGTTCTGTTAGAGAGAGCCATTATCTAACACGTATGTCCAACGCGGGATAATGCCTTAAAAAAAGTAATATTTTAGTGATTCGAGCCATCATTAATTTAAGAAGGCTAAGTACCAGTAGTTTTCAATTTTCCAAAGTTTTTCAAACTTTCTTAGTCAATTTTAAGCCATGTATTACATGAAATATAATCCAGTTTTAATGGCCTCACTGCAGGCACAAGGGTCTAGGATCTGTGAGAGAACCATTGTCTACCACGCAGGCCCATCGCGGCTTACGGCCGTTTTCTGTGACTTACTTACGTAAATCTGTTAGTTAATACGCCTACGTCTCATAGTTATCGGTGTTTCTATAAATAAAGTTAGCTTGGAATATCCTATCCGTATCGCCTACCTGTCACTCGGAGGACTGTGATCCATAGAAAAAACAAAGAAAGCTGTTCTGTGACGTGTTGTTTCTATCTAAGTTAAATGTCAAACAGGTAGAGATGGCAACCTTCTGTTAAATGTTACATTGTTCTCACATAATGCACCATCTCAACAGGAATGATTTAACCAAGATTTTGTAACAACTATATGATTTTATAAGAGTGTCCATGGAGTTTCTTGCCCGTTCTTCTCCATAGAGATCTACGCTAGGGAATGGGCAACTACAGTACTTTCACAGTTTTTATGCCTTGTGACTGGGACTGTAGCTACATTTAATTTTCATCTTTGTTTCGACAATTCAAAAGCGCCTGCAACTGGCCTACTTGAAATAAATGCTTTGATTTTGATTGATTTTGATTTTGTTAGTATGTTATTGAAAATGGCCGCTAGTACATGTCACATGTCTTGAAACTCTAGTTCCAGAACATGCCGTACATCCTATAAAGAACTATCTCAGTGATTCTACCCAGCACTAATTTGTGGACAATGTGACATTTCAGATGAAGGCCAGTCTGTTCATCTTCGCCGTGCTCGCAGCGCTCGTCGCTTGCGAAGAACCTGCTGCAGTTCAGAATGCCGCCGCCAGGGCTAACATGTACCAGGGCACTTACAGGCCAGGAGACAGACTTCTTCACAGGTATGTACTTTTACGCTAAGACTTTTCCCTCGCTCTGGTCAGCCTTTTTATAAGAGAATACTGCAATACTAAGAACAATCAGAAAGTAGATATTGACCTGGCTATTACCATAAAGAATATACTTGAAAAATCAATATGACTACCGTTCGAAGAAGCTTCGATGTTCGTAATTACTCGTACCAAACAAATCTTTTTGATTTATTTGGACTTAGTTCTGACATTTGGCTCTTGTTCATTCAGGTTAATTTCTATAACTATTCTATTCTATTTTTTGTTGATGGCAAGCAAAGCTGATGTCGGCTATTCTGCCAATGTCTAAAGTGAATTGGAACGGCAAGTGTGTATTTAACAAAAAAAAAAAAAAAACTCGTGGTGTGTAAAATCAGCCTCTAATTTAAATGTCACGGTCAAAACTACTTTTGACTGATGGAATTAACTTAGAAACTTATTAAATTGCTAGGCTATTTTGTGACCCTTTGAAAAACATCATGTAAATCTAGGACTAGATATAATATACCTACAACTGAGCTGTTCTAAAACAAAATATTTTTTAAGCAAAAAACGCATTCCTTTTACCTTCCTAAGGATTTTACTCACACTAAAACTGACAGCAAAGAAAAAAAAATGGTTTTGGCCGATTAACAGTTTTGACTGTAATAAGATGTATGCCTGAAACAAGATCAGATATTAATCAGCCTTAACTGCCCAAAACCAGTATAATCTCTTCAGAAAATGAGAGAAATTTTGATGTGGCGGTGAGATTGTGATTGTTTGTCTTTGTTCTTGAATATACAAATTTTGCCCCACAAGGAAAGAACTACACTCCACTCCACTCCACCACCACTCCACTTATTATTCGTGGAGACCGAATTCTCCAATCGCATGGGTTGAATACATAATATCATATCTGTAAACTTATGTGATTGGTCGATTGCTACTTGATTGCTACTTCAGATAAACTTGCTAATGGTCACGTGGTTATCTAAAAAACCAATCACTTAACACACTCAACTAATAACATATTGTTATTTTTCCAGTGCTTACTACTCAAGGAACCCAGTCGCCAACGCCGTACAGTACCAGGACATCACATACCGAGGAGCCAACAACGTGCGTATCACCTACCTCGAGGCGGTGGAGGTCGGTGCCACCCAGTGGGGCGTCCCCTCCCTCAGGGCAGGAGGCGTTAACTTCAACCATGCTACCATCAGACTCTCCACATCCAGAGGCTTCGGATACTACTACTTGGTCCGCATCTACGGCCGTTAAACTTTCAAAAGATAAATGGACAACTTTTCCAACTCGGGCTAAATTTTCAACTAGAGGCAAATATTTTCAATAAAGGGATGGGTTTTGATACAAAAAAAAACAGATTTAAATTCTGATTCAGTACATTATATATTTTTTTATGGCATTTATGTTTTTAATTCCTTTGCTTTTTCTTACTGGTTACAAACCACTGCAGCTCTTGAAAGCCAGAATCAGTTTTTCGATGGTTTCCAAAAGAAAAGCGCCGAGGCCAGAAGATGTCCCAGATAAGTACCAAATGAATTAAAAATTGTAGCAAAAGAGTAAAAAAAAACACATAATTTCCACGTCCCTCCATATCAAGCAGGAGACAGAACCAAACAAAGCCAATAGGCACAAAGCAACGTTTACAACAGGGATAGTTGCCTGGCAGCACAATATCACAATATCAAAATTATCATTAAACTCAATGGGTCCAGAGAGCATTTGGAGAAGAGATGGTTATATTATATTTGATTTGATTTCAATAAAAGGTAAAATAGCTGAAAAGCTTGAACGTGGAAGTTTGATTTCAGTAGTTTCCAATGGTCCGCATTGTAGTTTGTATCAAAATACTGTTGCGTTCATGAATACATTGCAATAAAATTATGTTGCGCCGATTGTTTATACAACGTGTTACAAAAAGGGTATAGTCATATGAAAGGGTGTGCTACAAACCATCAAACTGAACACGATGGTGGTTCCATGGAGAAAGTTGTTCAGTTTAAATTAATATCACTAGACATTAACACACAGCGCCACCTAGTGCCACACGAACCAAAGCTTGTGTTGTGGACACTAGATAGTTGATATACTACATACATAGTTTTTTGGTTGTAAATACATACTTATTTTACGTGTTGGTACTTATTATACTTATTATCCATGACTCGGAAACTGTCATACACAAACATTTGCTCCTACCGGGATTCGAACCCAGGACCCTAAGAACGTAAGGCAGCGTCACTACCAATACGCCATAAGGGTCGTCAAGTTTTAGTTAGTTTGATGGTCTGTGGAACACCCTTTCATATAACTATACCCATTCTGTAACACGTTGTATTTCCAGTCGGATGTATTCAAAAGAGGTGAGTGAACAATTTGAAGAAAAATAATTAAAGACAAATAGTTTCAAGTGCCCTAAATTTAGGCGCGTTTAACCTGCATTTTAATGGTCAAAATAAATTCTAACCGATAAAAGAGACTGAAATATTCGACTTGTTTTTTCTTGAATTACCGTTATACTTGATCCAGATTATTCCTTATTTAAAAGATGACGCGCGGCGCGCCAAACTTCACTGGCCTGGGAAACTAGATCTTTAAAGAAGTCACAGCGACAGGCGCAACAAAATCATACAGTTTTAACCATTGCAGGTGACAAGAACCTGAAATAATTACTAGTCTAGTCTACATAACGGCAGGGGCTATTTTACACTCCTTGCTTCGGCTAACGCTTACGTTAGCATATGCAACCTTTAAATCCACGCGGCTCTCCTCAAATATAACTAGCATCAGATTTTATCAAACTAACATTCAATAAAAACATTGATAAATTAATAATAATATTCTTGTATTTTGTCAAAATCAAAATCAAAGCATTTATTTCAAGTAGGCCAGTTACAGGCGCGTTTGAATTGTCGAAACCAAGATGAAAATTAAATGTAGCTACAGTCCCAGTCACAGGACATAAAACTGTGAAAGTACTGTATTTGCCCATTCCCTAGCGTAGATCTCTATGAAGAAGAACGGGCAAGAAACTCCATGGACACTCTTTTAAATCATTATGTTGTTACAAAATCTTGGTTAGATCATTCATGTTGAGATGGTGCATTATGTGAGAACAATGTAGCAAGATGTCCACGATAAAAGTGTCCATAGTAAAATCAAACAAATACAATTCAAAAATAAAATAATTAATTCAGAAAAAAGCCGAGGCAACCAAGAGCTGACCAGTCCCAACCGACAGCGCCCGTTTACGAACATGACGCCTGTATCAGCACCATTCAACTCAACCATTGTGAAGGGAACTAAATGACCCGACACACGCGCTACCATCAGCGGGACATTTGAGTGAGCATGACATACCCTTAACCGCCACGGTACATTCAAGTCAAAAAACAAAAACGTAGGTTTCCACCAAATTATTGTTTATATGTTTACAAAATAAATGATTTAAACAAAATTAAAGTTTTTCGAACACCAAAATGTCACATTTTGACATAGTTTACCTCTACCGCGGTATTGTTACTTTATCAATTGGCATTGACTACTTCTCAATATACAAAAACTACACGTTGTATCAAAAATTGTAGCTAACAATGAATAACGAACACTACACAAGTTAAATACGCAAGTCGAACAGGATATCTAAGTTCCCAGCAAAAAACCATAAAACACACAGGGACACAGGTCTCCTCTCTATGAGAGGGAATGGGCTATAATCCACCACGCAGACCCAGTGCAGATTGGTAGATGTCACTATTTTTTTGGTTCTAGAACATGACGGTTTCCTCACGATGTTTTCCTTCACCGTTTTGAGAGCAACGCGATGAAATAAATTTCACAAAATAATCCGCCTTGGTTTGAACCCACCGGCCTTTCTGTTCGTAAGTCGGGGCCGTCACCACTGGGCCACCGCTGATAACGTCTAAAATCTTTCATAAAGTAACAGAGGTAAAGCAATTGCACCTTGTAGAAATACTTCCTCCTGAATCCATTGAAACAGAAAGCTGACCCTTACCCCTGACCCTTTTTTTTACGGGTGGGTAATCATCAAATAAGTTCTCCCACTCTAGGCGGAACGAGAGAGAGTGTCAGACTTTTACTGACTAAAACCCATCCATGTTCCTTCCTTGCCCTTTATGTTCCGGGGCCGCGCTATCTCTTTCGAACAGCCCCGCAGCCCCGGCAGCCTTCGGCCCGTGCCCCTTCAATGTGCTGACATTTCTTTGAGGCGCGCGTGGAACACGAATGCGCCGTCAACACGGCCTGTCGTCATAAGACGGACGGATGGCGAGCTAGCCCATAGCTCACCGTAGAAAGCTGACCCTGACATTCGGTAAAGGGCTAGGTAATTATGGTCCTGATTTTAGCAATAATAAACAGACCGATCAAGATAAAATCAAATAAAGTAAGAGCTACTTGTTCTACTACAACATTGCTAATTAAATGAGTCAAGGGTATATGGGGATCCGGGGTCGCGGGCCTGTTCGAAAGAGATACCGCGGCCCCGGAACGTAAAAGGCGAGGAAGGAACATGGATGGTTTTTAGTCAGTAAGAGTCTGACACTCCCTCCCGCTCCGCCCAGAGTGGGGGGGATCATTTGATGATTTCCCATCCTTAAAAAAAAAAAAAAAAAAGAGGTATATGGGGATGGGTATGGGAATGTTCGATACCTCCTTGAAACCTTAGGGCAAAGAACTTCAAAGTGGTCCCGGTAGACCCCCAGGGGTCCATGTGAGACCCGACGGGGCTACGCTAACGTGAAAAAATAGGAATTCACAAGTTGTATAATTGTCGTATAGAGACTATAAATAAAGCATTTAGAGGCTTTGAGATTCTGGTTGCAGATTTTGTGCCGAAAAAAATGTAGGAGGTTACGGTCCTCATGCAATCATAACAGATAACGTGAACAAATTAATAGTACTGCATTGCTTTTCTTTTTGGTCCACGGCTTGAAAAAAATGCAGCAGGATGTCCAGTGACAACGGAAAATTTTGATAAGGGTCTATCAGGATCTAAAGTTTGGGAACCTCTGCCTTAGGTTAAAGCAATTCTATGGTATACTTACAATATATACTATGTGAATCACTCACAGTATCATCGTGACAGTAGCAGTTATTGCCTAATAAGTGCCACTTGTTTGATTAACGGCTGATTTTTCATTCATCAGATAACTTTAATCTAAAGAATAAATCTGACTTCTTGGCAGAGTTTCCACACAAAACTGTCAAAATGTCAAAGTTGTGCGTCGGATAAAAGTTAACTGGCGATTGAAAAACCGTGAAAAAGTGTTTTATTATTTCTTTTTTTACCTATTATTTTTATACACATATGTGAATTTAGTAGGCTTTGTAGATCCCTCCACAGCTAAGTACTAATACTGCAACATAAATAAATAAAAATGTCGCTGGACATTATCCACAGCGCCATCTAGTTCCACACTAAGCAAGGCTTGCGTCGTGGATACCAGGGCCCATTTTAATAAACGTTACAAATTGTAAAATTGTAATTGTATTTTACTTGTTTGAAATCTACAAGCTCTGTTTGATAAAAATCACAAATTACTACCGTGGTGGAAAACTGTCAAAATTGTTAAATTTTACTAACAGTTTAACATATTTCGGTTTAAGAAACATTTTCTCTTTACAAGTGCCAATTATTGCAAGGTTTATTAAACAACACTTGTCACACAACTATATAAAATTGTCGGATTGTAACGTTTATCAAACAGGGCCCTGATAGTTGATAAACTACATATTAACTTTTTGTTGGTAAATACATATTTATCGTACATAATATGAACATCCATGACTCGGAAACAAATGTCCATGCTCATCATACAAACATTTGCTCCTACAGGGATTCCAACCCGGGACCCTAAGAACGTAAGGCAGCTTCACCACCGCTGCGCCATTCGGGTCGTCTACATAATAAATGATAATATTGTAATACCAAATGATTTAAAAAGAGTTACCATGGAGTTTCTTGGCGGTTGTTCTCCAGAGAAAACGACAAACCCGAACCACGCACCTTTTCCAACGTTTTAAAAGGGCATCTAGGCCTTGAAATAAAACATTTTGATTTTGATTGGGTTGTGGAAGTCAGATACAATAAATACTATCATCATCTGCCTAGCCTTTTCCCAACTATGTTGGGGTCGGCTTCCAGTCTTACCGGATGCAGCTGAATACCAGTACTTTACATGGAGCGACTGCCTATTTGACCTCCACAACCCACCCTAGTAGCAATTGCCGTTGGCTTCCTTATGCCAACAGTTGGGAATGTATTGGCAGACGGTTAGTTGTTCCGCGAACCTAAACTTAAAATAGGCCCATTGTCATAAACATGCACTATTTGCCCAATGAATAGCCAACGAAGGGCCTTCTGTTACTATTCCTACTGATGGGTGATTTTTGCAGGGATTTCAGTTATTATAACAACATTAGGCCAACTAACGACGGGCCTGCTGCGTCTATTCCTACTGTTGGGAGTTCCTTGTAGGGATTTAAGTTATGATAACAACTTACATCCCTAGCAATGCCGTATTGTTCCATTTTAGAGTGTAAAAATGATAGTAGGAGGAAAAATCTTAAAAATGGAGGTATTTCGTATCATTGGTTAGTACAATTTTCATTGTTTTCTAATAAAAATCTTATTTTGTTAATATTTATTAATATTTAATAGAACGGTTGGGCAAAATCAACCTTACACAATTAAGATAAAGTTTATTTTGGATTGATTCTATTCAATAGAACACCCTCGAAAGCACTTCGCTACTCAAGTAGTGATGTGGTCAAGTCGAATATTGAATTAATAGATTGATATCGATACAAGGAATAAACAATTTTTAAATTCATTATTTATTTAGTTTTACATTACAATACAAGTATAAGGTCGCCTTCATTTTTCATAGATTGCATAAACGCTTTAAAGCAAAAATATGTATAATCAATGTTTTAAATAGTAACGTAATTATTATAATTTATTAATGATTGAGACCTTGCATTGATCACTAAATAGACATCAGCAGGTCCTCTAACCTTCATTTAAAATACTTTTAGGTTTTACAAAAAAAAAAATGACTCCTTTGAACACTTGTAAAAGGCATGCATGCATACATACCAGCGCTTTTATTACTTAATTCTAAATTTACCTGTCTGTCTGTGTCTATTTATTTATAATTTAAATGAATAGCTGCTTGTGTACCAAATAAATAAATGTACTCCCAACAACTCTTATTTTTGAGAATTGAAGACCATAATATGGGGTATCTATCGATATCGATAAATAAATTGAATATGCTACGTGGTCCGGCCTTGACCGAGTAGCAGCCGAAACCGACCGATCACGCAAATGTCAACCATATGATTTACGCGTTTTAAGTTCATAATTGCAACCACTCAGAATACCGCCATCTATGGTCAAGTAGCGGAATTGACTCGTCAATCGAATCTAGTGTGACTATAGATCGTAAACACGTTTTGCCGCTAAAGCAAAATACATCTTATTTGTAAAACATCACAGATTTGGAAATAAACCCTGATGGTTTATTTCCAAATCTGTGATGTAGGCTAATTTTGACTAAACTTTGAACAACGAATCAAACGAATAGTTTTTTTGTAGTGCAATATGATTATCGGTTTAAATGTGTGAGTTTGGTGACAACGGTTCCTGCAGTAATTTTGGTGCATTTTTTTGCTGTTCCGTGGGTGCATTGCACTTCATTTGTTTTCTGTGTTCCGTGATGATAGTATCGTAAAGGTTCAAAAGTTGTACCCAACCTCGATAGATAGCGTTGTAGTTCAATTAGAAGTCGCTATCGTTGTGTTACCACGATTTGGTTGGGTTCGAGTGAATTCTAGAAAATATATCACCAGCTTACATCACAGCGACAGTTAGTTTAATCCACCGATTTCCAAGAAGAGGAGGTTCTCAACTGGACTGTATTTTTTTTCAACCCTACTAGTGTTCACACTGTGAACACTGATCACACAAGGTTGTTGTTAGTTCAACACTACCAGCTCGGTAGTAAACATAAACATTGGTAGTGGTTGCAGGCTCAAGTACTTACTTACTTACTTTGGACCTTCGTAGGCAAATCCACGTTGGGCCTTCGTTGGCAAATCCATGTAGGCCATCAGTTTTGGGCCCAACCCGCAAACTGCCCGCCAATTGTATGCATTTGCCAACTAACCAGAGGTATGTGGCCCAACTAAATGCCAACAAAAAATGCTACTAGGGCAGTTAATACTGGGTAATACGGTACCCCTTGGTAAGACTGGTTGTCAGACTATTTAGGCCACTGACTACCTGTAACGACTGCCAAAGATAGACAAATGACAGGTCATCGGTCCACCTAGTGGGAGGTCTTCCAACGCATCGTCTTCCGGTTCGCGGTCGCCACTCCAGAACTTTTCGGCCCCATCGGCCATCTGTTCTGCGAGCAATGTGCCCTGCCCACTGCCCCTTAAGTTTAGCAATTCTTCGGGCTACGTCGCTGACCTTGGTTCTCTTGCGGATATCTTCATTTCTGATTCGATCACGCAAGGAAACAATAAATATCGCTGGACATTAACATTTTATTAACACAGCGCCATCTAGTGCCACACTAAGCAAGGCTTGTGTTGTAGACACTTGATAGTTGATATACTATGTTTGGAAATACATACTAACAGCTATTACACATATAAACATCCATGACTCGGAAACAAATGTCCATGCTCATCACACACACACTTGCTCCTACCGGGATTTGAACCCAGGACCCTAAGAACGTAAGGCAGCCTCACTACCACTACGCTATTCGGGTCGTCAATTGGATTCGTGATTAAATAAATTAGACAAGGTAATGTGCCTGATTGAGTTCAAATCTATAACCTACAAAACGTGACTAGGCGACAACCTTATCTTGAAAATCCGTAGACGACAGCTGGTGGTAGTAATCAATCGAAACAGCCGGAAAATAAGGAAAAATGATTGTATTAAAAATGAATTACCTACCGATTAAGATATATGTAGTTGATAAAGAACGATTTGCAAAACCCAATGCTTTGTTTAATTTTTATTTTCCTAAGATTATTTGTCCGCGTGATAATCATACTTATCAATCGTCAAATAATCAAATTATCCGATAACTATCCATTTAACGAAGATATCGTATATATCGTATAAAACTGACTTCCGATTTTATAGTAATCGGAAATCAGTTTTAAATAATGACCCTGTAAAGTGACTGTCATAGCCAGCTGAGCGGTAAAAAAGTTATTTGTAGATAGACTTTGAGCAGCGGTGGCCCACTGAGCAGCGGTGGCCCACTGGTGGCGGCCCCGATTTACGAACAGTAAGTCGTGGGTTCGAACCCAGACAGGCGCATTACTTTATGTATTTTATTTCATCACCGCTGCTCTCAAAACGGTGAAGGAAAACATCGTGAGGAAACCGGCATGTTCTAGAACCAAAAATTCGAAGACATGTGACATCTACCAATCCGCACTGGGCCCGCGTGGTAGATTATAGCCCATTCCCTCTCATTGAGAGGAGGCATGTCCCAGCAGTGGGAACATTATAGGCTGATGATGATGAGATAGACTTTGGTCTATCACCTATGATATTATGTTAAATAGTGGGTCAGTTGCAGACCACTTGTAACTGGCTTGCGTGTTTGACTATAAAGGGTGTAAAACAACTCTTAATGAAACCGAAAGGCACGTACTCTCCCCGTCATTGAGATATTTTTTTTGTTCTACACCATACCAGGGTGGGAACCTTCTAGTTACGGAGATATTAGGGGTCAAAGTTCCAACTTTTTGACGACCCCCGTACTATTCAATCCATCTATGAGCACAATCGTTTGATTGAGTTACATTGACTTCTTTCACAAAAGATGATTTTCCACCAATAAGTTTCCAAAAAATATTTTTTGCGTGAAGTTACTTAGTTTGATGTACAGGGTGCTTGGTTGACGGCTTCGTGTTGAGGTTGTTTACACCTTGTATTTATAAATGAACGTCGACTAAGCAATAGGAGTATGTAAGTCTTACACTCAAACCTTGGGCCTGGATTCCGCCGCAGCTTGGACGAGATGAGAGGTTGAGATGGTAGCAATACAGCGGGGTTAAAATGGCCGCTTTAGCAGAACATAATATGAATCACGGTAAAGTTTAAAATTCTTAAAATGGATTTTATCGACATTACTATAAAGTCCATTTTAAGAATTTTAAATTTTAACGTGATTCATATTATGTTCAGGTCATCATCATTCTCTTACCCTTGTCCCAATTTATTTGGGGTCGGCGCAGCATGTCTTCTTCTTCCATACTCCTCTATTTTTCGTCATCTCATCAGACACTTCTTTTCTTACCATATCCTTCTTAACACAGTCCATCCATCGATTCTTTGGTCTTCCTCTACTCAAATACCCATCCACATTCATACTCAAAACTTTTTTCACGACATTTTCCTCATTCCTCCGCATATTATGTTCAGGTGAAACCACAAAAAATCGATGACACTTCTTCCTTGCCATATGGTTAGTGCATAACCTGGTGACAGAGTTTTATGTCACCCAAGGGCCTCTGACTTGGTCTAACATGCCGTCGTGAAATATCTCCTATTATGTTTTCCTTCATAGAAGCAAGTGATAACTAAACAAAACGCACATCATCATCTTCCTGCCTTGTCCCATTTTATTTGGGGTCGGCGCAACACGTTTTCTTCTTCCATTCTCCCCTGTTAGACGTCACGGCATTATTTACTCCTTTCTCTTTCATATCAGTCTTAACACAATCCATCCATCTTTTCTTTGGCCTTCCTCTCCCTCTCCATCCATCAATACTAATGTCCATCACTCTTTTAGTCACACGCGTTTCATCCCTCCTCATTACATGTCCATATGAATCAGAAAAATCTGACGTGCATATGGTTAAACCATCAAGATATAATTCACGTGGCCACTTTTTCAAGGAAAACTGACACCTAGTTTAATCGACTCACATCTTGAACTAAACTGAGTCTTTAAAAAAAAGCCAAAAACACCGCCTCAATTGAAAGCATTCTGGAATTCGCCCGAGTCAAATATGTTACAATTTATTTTTACATTTCATACCCCGGAAGCCTTTCTTTTGACAAAGTAGGCAGATTAGCTATTGAAAATAATGATGAAGGTGGGAGGTATTCCTAAAAACGCATCGAGGACGCCAAAATAGGAGTTAAGGCAATATGACACAGGTTCGTGACACCCCTGTCACTCAGTGGCCCCGAGGTGTTTCCCTCTTGGCCAAGAGAGTACGCCAGTGCCTACAATGCGTAAATACATTAGATATTTAATAAATCTATCTGTAATTCTGTATCGACGATCACTAACATGATTTATTGATAATAAGCCTGACAAAGTTACGATAAATTGATTCGATTACTGCGTAATAATAATTATTCGCGGTTACACCCGGCCTGCATGGCGTTTGGTAACAGAACTGTTCCACTTAGTAGATATTGTCGGGATAGTTCGGTAATTGTCTCAAAAGATTGTACTACCGGGATAAATAACATGTATTTATTCAGGTTATAAACTATCTCTGTACTAAATTTCTTCAAAATTAGGTCAGTAGTTTTTTCGTGAAAGAGTAATAAACATCTTTCCATCTTTCTTCATAAACTTTCGCATCCAAATAGTATTGTAATATTCTGTTAAGAGGCCTGCGGAGCATTCGTAGTTCATACAAACGTAATACCAAAATAATTTGTAAATTAAACACAATAATATATTTCCTAAGGTACTGTGGATTAATTTCGATTGGATTACAGAATATCTAGGTTCCTAAGTATATATTTTGAATTGACACTGATTTAAACAAGACTTATGAGAAAAATAATTTATATAAATATAATTTTAAATTCCTCATATCTCGTCTTTGTGTCATTGTCCTCTCTAAATATATATTTGGGAACCGAGATATTCTGTAATCCAATCGAAATAAATACACACTATCTCAAGAATATGTTTGGCTTACAAATTATTTTGGTATAACGTTTGCATGAAATACGCATGCTCCGCCGGCCCCTTAAGTGTTAATCAATGTTAGTGAAAACGTTACTTAGGTTGGTAAAACAATTATGATGGTGATATAAATTACCAGCCATTTGTGTACCATTGCAGGACAAAGGCCTCCCTATATGGGTATGGGTATAAGTGGAAGGAGGGATCCTTCCACTTATACCTATCCAGAACTGATATACGCCAACCCTTGTAGAAGGAGTTGAGTTCGTTTTGCACTCTCTCTCTGGGCCTAAGTTTAAAAAAAGAACCTAAAAATCTGACTGATGGGATCACTACAGTTAAATTAAATGAAAAAACTAATACGCACGCGGACCGTCGACCGTCAGGTATGTACGTACGAACTATGGTACGAGCTTACCATTCAAATTATCAATAATATTTTATATAAGATATAATAAGCGTATGTCACTGGCGCGTGCATTGTGAAGGCTCGAAAACGTCCCATTTGGGACATCTTTTGTGTAGTCCACGTCAAGAAAATCTTAATCTGAAGTCGAGCAAACATTTAAAACGCAATCAGTCAAATGATAGCTATCTCTTTTACTTACGTGCTTATCCTAGTTTTTGTACTATTCGTTAGTGGAACTTGTCAACATGCTGTGAACTTTAGGAATTATATACGAGCGCGACCAGTTTTTAAACGTCGGTAAGTAACTGTGAACGTAAACATATCTTGTGTAGAATATCGTCGATCTTGTTTAAATATGTTAACAAAATGCTATCATCATTTGTTACTTAACTTTTGGTAGACCAGCCCGACTGCAATAGATGAAAGAGTAGTAGGAACTTACCTGAAAAAAAAGAAAACAATCTTTAGTATGACAATTAAAACAACCAGTTTCTACATTCATGCGTCGAGGAAAACGTCGAGATACCAGTTACCCTTATTGGTATTTCAACGTTTACCTTGCAGGATGTTGTAGTAAAGTTAACCAAATTATGTTCTACCGAAATTCAGTAGGTAGTGTTAAAAAATTCATAAACATTCTTTTTTTAAATCATAGTACATTTTGATACAAGTGGAGAAAGTTCATTATTGTATTCGTGGCTGTATTAACACACGAGCCGTAGGCGAGGGTGTTTCTGAGCCGAGAACTGCAATAAGAAATGTCTACGTGTATCAAATGACGTTTTTCAATACACTTTTGAAGAAATAAAATAAGAGAATGTAAAATATTTGTGTCCTGAATTATTACGAGACTATGATTTAATTTTTTTTTTACGCGCATTCTTTCGCCAGGTTGAAGGAAAAGCAAAGGTATGAAGCTGTTATACAGTCTAATACAAAAAATAGCTTTTTTTATATATTTTTGAATTTAGAACACAAATAAATGTTGGTTTGTGTATAAAACTAAATATTCGTTTTAAAAAATCATGTTTATCTATGACATTTAATTTAAAACACAATTTGGATATTCAAAAATGTTAACGCTGTAAAGACGTAGATCGCTTTGCTGAAATTAAAAAAAAAACATTCACCTCTGACTCTATCCTCTATAGTCAAAGATGAATGTTTTTTTTTAATTATACGTTGAACCAATTTGGACTAAGTATAGGTATAGTCATCTGTGGCAAATTTGCTTTCTGCACATGTGTGGAAAATATATAAAAAACGCACGTGTATGTGAAATACACTGCACCTAACCTAACCTTACCTTCTTATCCTCCGAACCTAATCATAGTGCGAAAAGAACCAGTTTTCGAGGAAGTGCATTGAAAATCATTCTTTTTTAAATCAAATAAATTGTTAAATATGATTTTACCCTTTTAGAAGTGATACTTTGCTGTGGGAGTATAACTCGATTTAGAACGGTTACGAAGGAAAAAAAAAAGGAGTTCGGGAACAAAGTAGTTCAGGAATGTCAGGAGCCAATGACTGACGGATCAACGCACAGCCTAAGCCGCTGATCGTAGAGATCTGAAACTTGGAGGGTGTGTTCTTTGCATAACGTAGGCATCCGATAATAAAGGATTTCCCAAAATTCTATCCCTAAGGTGGTGAAAAGGGGGGGGCAAAGTTTGTTGTTTTGAAATTCATCTCCTAACGAGGTTAAAAGTTATTTTGGCGATGATTTGCTTCGAAGTTGATGTACATATAACTCCTTACTTAGTGCTATTGATTAAAATTATTTTTTCCATTGACACTTGTCTAAAAACTCAATCCAACTTTATTCAAAAAGTTTGAACTCACTTAAAAACTTGTAATTGCGTAAATCTGTGTTTTTGTGTATCTGTGTTTTCATTTGTTTTGTATATATGTCACCGTAAAGTTGTCAAAAACGTTATATTACAATATAACGTGTTTCTCTCTAGCGATATTGTAATATCTCGAATTATTGTCAACTGAACATACGCAAGTATCTCTGCCCCCATAATCGGGACTTGGGGAACCCCCCCGTTAGGTTAGTTAGGTACCTTTAAACCCTGCACTCGGAAATAGGGGCCCCGCGAAGCGCGAAGCGGGGCTCCGTCGACTACGCTTTTTAGGTGAATATAAAGTGTTTTAAGGTTAGGTTATAATAATCGGTATTTCTCAGAAATGGTACATTATCTTTTCATGAGAGTTGTACCACTGGGTCAGGGGGACCCCTCCTTCCCTCCACATCGCGTGAGTTGACTACCGTCGCATGCATTTCACGAAAAATAATGCGTTTTGCTGTAAGCAGTATGTTCATTTGACAATATTTCGAGATTTTACAACATCGCTGGAGATAGTACAATATAACGTATTTGACAATTTTACGGTGACATATACATACCTATATACTTATAGCTTTCTATATTAAATATTTCAGCATAGATTAGTTCATCATTTCTGTCGAGCATCCCGAGACGCACACGTTTTTTTTTTATCTTTTATAAGATGCTCTGATTCAAAGACAAAGAGTATATTTTTCGGATAAGTACCCGTGACCATAACCAATTAAGTTTTTTATTTTGCCGGATCCGAAACCTCCTATATGATGTGACAACCCAGATAAATACATCCGGGTGGTCCTCGCCTGAGTCACAAATAATCAGTAGAATACCTGTGATTAGGCGCTGTTTTGTTAACATAATCTTATCAGTACAGAGCAAATGTAAAATATCGTTACTCTTTTTTTTCGGATGGGCAATCATCAATTGACTTCTTTCACTCTGGGCGGAGCGGGAGGTAGAGTCAGACTTTTACTGACTAAAACCTATCCATCTTCCTTCTTCGCCCTTTATGTTCCGGGGCCGCGGTATCTCTTTCGAACAGTCCCGCAGCATATATCGTTACCCTGCACTCTAAGCTTTCGTGATTGCTTTATTAATTGAGATAATTATAAATAATGAAAGTGTGTTCAAGTACCTTATGAGTCATTTTCTGTCTTTAAATTATCACAATTTCTCATAGTTTAGTTTAAAATCTTGCTTTTGTATTTTATAATCGGTATTATTTAAACCACTTTGCCCGCGACTTCGTCAGCAAATATTGCTTTAGCTCAGAGAATTTACATGATATCAATGTAATTTATAGCTTATGTTTTTCAGTAAAGCTAAAGACGTCGCTTTCTAATGGTGAAAGAATTTTTGATATCGATTGAGTAGTTCTTGAGTTAAATTGTAACAAACAAAGAAAAAATCAAAATGACTATTTTGGGCCCACGTGGTCGTTGCCTTTATTATTCATATAACACCAAAAAAGTAACCATTTTACTGTAGTATGAAACGAGATATTAAATAGAAATGAAATCGGAATCTACTCGTAAAAATCGTAGTACAGTTTCGAGAAGTATTATTCCAAGAAAATTCATCCACGCGGAACAACACTATTAGGGTGTTCAATATCCCGGCACATATTTTTATTGGAAATTATGGGTACCACGGAGTTGTCAAGCTTACGTCAGCGGTTGGCTTTGAAATACACAGTTTCGTCGAATTCTCCGGACGCTACAATGACCGGCTCTAAACTGATGGACACCATGAAATATCTATAAAGAATAAATACGTTTACAATATAGGTTTTTTTTGTTTATACGTTTGTATGCTAGTTCTTTTTTATATTTTAAATAAATATTTAAAATACGCAGCATTAAAAAGTCTTTTTTTTTAAATCCAGATATTCAAAAAATTGAAACGTTGTGTTCTTCATAATAAGCACAACATTTCCACACCACTGCACTGGTGAAGTGGTATTAGGCGTATTTTTTTAACGTGACCATATCTCAGAAATGATAAAGTGTAAAATCAATTATTTGAGATAATTGAATGATATTGTAGTGTAACCAATTTTTACTCTTACAAAACTTTCCGTTTGGCTGGAAAATGCAATAAACCCATTTTCGGTAACTTTTAGGTAGATTTCCTTTTTTTTTGTGGAACGGAACGTGAAGCGACACCAAAAAGCGCGCCAAGACATCTGTTTGTCAGCCGTCAGCATTAGTCATAGGATGTTGCCTTGCATACTACAGTTGTTTGAAAATAAATTGTCCTAAAAATCTTGCTAGCTAGCATGAGGAGCATGGGCCGGCGGAGCGACGACGACATTTGTGGCAGAAAGTGGGTGTGTAATGTAAAATGCGAGCGTAGCGACAGCGCGTCCTGAAGTCGTAGCTGGAAAAAAATAATGAAAAATTGGTTTAGTTTAAATTATTGGTTTAGTTTAAATTATTAATTTAGTTTCTAAAGTGCATAATTGAATATATTTTCAGTCTAACTTTGTACGGGGTTTTTGAACAGAAAAAGTTTTTTAAATGAAGTTGAAATATACCCATATTTCAACTTCATTTAAAAAACTTTTTATTACGCTGGTAACCCTATTATTAGACATAACCGTAGGCTGTTATAATTTAAATGTATTTTGTTTTGTGCCAGACTTAAATCTGTTTGTGTAAAGCAAAGAGATTACATACCAGCTTTTCCCCGGAGATCTTTATGTTACAAACAAAAAGGTTGTCTCATTTTGAAGAATAATTGTTTGTAAGGTGTTTTATAACAAATATACTGTGTTTATTAAATGCCTAGGACAGGTAAATTTACATAATATTATAAACATTAGAATATAGATAAAAGTACTTTAGACGTAGTAACAAAAACAATTTCTTTAAACTTTTATAACTTTTGTCCAAAACTGCTGAGCAATACGCCCCTTTTATATTTTTGTTACAGAAGATTTTCAGTATCCAATGACATAGATTTTATTTTTATTCATGATGCGGTGGCGGCTCATGCAATTCTTGGGCAAGTCCTCTGTTTTCTAGATGTCGTTTCACAGCGGAAAATCGGGCCATTTTTTTAAGTTTATGAAGGTTCATATCTTTTTAATAAATAAATTATGAAAAAAAAAGAAACATAGGGACACGCCGGAGTGATCATACATTTTTTGGAAAAGAAAATATTGCTCTTTTGGTATAATCTAGGGAGGAAACAGGGGATTACGTTTGTATGAAAAAACAGCCGTGCTGTGTCCTCTTAACAACACTTCGGTTGCCGCAGTTGCTGAATTCAATTATCATAGTTTTAACGATAAATTAGCGATAAATCGGTATCAGCATGATTAATACGATATTCATCTTGTATTTAGCATACAATGGATAGTCGATCATAATTATCCACTTAATACATCGATACCGTGCTTGAATACGTTTCTCGTATGATTATATGATATAGTATGTTATCCTCAAGAGTAACCCTTACAACACGTGTCTCATATTATATCATTATATTTTGTTATTCCTATCATTCAAAACAACCCTGCCAAAGTCATCGAACTACGTCGATCAACATCAATCTGAGGACGTAGACAAAGTAACACAGGGTGATTTTATCGTATTAATTATAGTTGAATTGCTTTTCAATGCATTTTGCTAAAGATAAAACATACAGTGATGATGAATCCAAACTAATCGTCAATCATAATTAATCTATAATTTCAATGTAACGTATGAATAATTATTTTCATTAAAACCAAGCGAATATAAAGAAATGAAAGGGCCACGTAAGAGTGTTTTCCCTCTCACGACGGGACATGCAATATCCCTAGTAGCATTTTTTGTTGGCATTTAGTTGGGCCACATACCTCTGTTTAGTTGGCAATTGCATACAATTGGCGGGCAGTTTGCGGGTTGGGCCCAAAACTGATGGCCAACGAAGATTTGCCTACGAAAGCCCAACTTGCGATGGAGATGGAGCTAACGTGGAATCATAGACTAAGACTATATGGATATATTATAAACTGCGTGGAATTGCCTACGAAGTCCCAACTTGTGAGAATTCTGGGGGGACGGCGCGAATGCTTAAAAATTACGCATCAGAGTTATCCACATCCACATTATTGATAATCGCAAGGGTCAACCTGACTGCAGTTCAATGGGAAGGCCTCGCCTTGGGGGAACCGCCTATTTGATCACGGTTTACCTTATTTCAGGTACGTATGAATTCACTACAATACTGCGCGAGAGTCATTCGACGCGGGAGAATCTTAACACCGCGATTCAGAAACGTGACGTAATTGTACAACGCCATCTAGTTTAAAGATACGAACTAAAACGTGCTGTACTTACGCGTCTACTTTCCCAGAATAATGGTACCTTTACTTAGATTGCACTCACAGTACAATGTTAACAAGTTAATATATCAAGTACCATTGACAAGATTGCACTTAGTGAGATATCTAAGTAAGATAAATTGAGAACAATCAGTTACGAGATACTGACGAATCATAGCAACAAGGGAATTAAGTCATCTTCTTTAGTGGTGTGATATATATTTACTAGACTATAATAAACAGGGTGGAATTTTACAATGCCACCTGGAGGGAAAGTACTCTAAATACTGGAGAACGCAAATTTTACTCAAAGGAGACATACCTTTATTTTTAAAAAGAAACAAATCTGCATTCGAAGATTTTCAAAAAATATTTCGAACCAGAATCGAACCCGGGATGGATCGGCTGAAGTTCGAAAAAATAATATTGGTATCTTTTTGACATCAATCGATAGGTTCAATGATTTATGGATCAAATCTCTCTAATAAATATGATACGATTTAAGTTCGACAATACAATAATTGTAAGACGTATCATACCTAACAGGCCTATTGAAAGGTTTAAGTTGAACCGATGTAAGTTGTTATCATAACTTAAATCCCTACAAAAAACTCCCAACAGTAGGAATAGAAGCTGCAGGCCTGTCGATAGTTGGCTCAATGTTGTTTTAGTAATTTAAATGCATACAAAATCTCCCAACAATGGGAATAGTAACGGAAGGCCCTTTGTTGGCTATTCGTTGGGCAAATAGTGCATGTTTATGACGATGGGCTTATTTTAAGTTTAGGTTGGCGGAACAACTAACCGTCTGCCAATACATTCCCAACTGTTGGCATAAGGAAGCCAACGGCAATTGCTACTAGGGATCCCGGGGTGGGGTCGTTTTGGCGGTGTCTCTCGACATCGCCAACGCCGTCAACTCCCTGCCCTGGAGCTGCATCAGGGAGGCACTCCGGTATCACCGGGTACCGACCTACCTCCGTCGTGTGGTCGGGGACTACCTGACAGACAGGGCCGTTATCTACCCCAGTCGCTGAGGAGAATGGAACCGAGAGCGAAAGATGTCGTATGGTGGCCCACAGGGATTGTATCTGGGACCGCCCCTGTGGAACATCGGTTACGACTGGGTGCTGCGCGCGGACCTCCCTAGTGGTGTCAGCGTT
Organism: Xestia c-nigrum; assembly: GCA_916618015.1. Lineage (NCBI taxonomy): Eukaryota > Metazoa > Arthropoda > Insecta > Lepidoptera > Noctuidae > Xestia > Xestia c-nigrum. The sequence continues at coordinate 12,607,222 of OU745248.1, forward strand.
GTTTGCTACGCAGACGACACCCTGGTGCTAGCACAGGGGAGGACTCACGAGGCGGCGGCCGAAAACGTGACACGCGGGGTTGCGATAGTCGTTGAGAGGATCCGGCAATTGGGTCTCGAGGTGGCATTGCACAAGTCCGAGGCCATGTGCTTTCATGGGCCTCGAAATGCGCCACCGTCGGGATCCACACTGACGGTAGGAGGGGTATATCCATCGGCATCGAGTCGACGTTGAAGTACCTGAGGCTCGTACTCGACAGCCGATGGTACTTCGTGGAACATTTCCGACGTTTGGCCCCCAGGCTGGAACGGACCGGAGCTGCCTTCAGACGGCTCCTGCCCAACCTTGGGGGGCCAAACGCCTCCTGCTGCAGGACCTACGCGGGGGTCGTGCGGTCCATGGCCCTTTACGGGGCCCCAGTGTGGGCGCGTTCGTAGAGGCGGCGAGCCGCCCATTATCTGAACGCGCCCCAAAAAGTGGTGACCGTAAAGATGGTCCGTGGGTACCGCACGATCTACCGCGAGGTAGCGGGCCTGCTTGCCGGATTGGTGCTCGTGAATGTACGCTATATGGTGCACCTCTACCTAATCATCATCATCATCATCATTTCAGCCGAAAGACGTCCACTGCTGGACATAGGCCTCCCCCAAGTGTCGCCACATTGACCGGTCCATTGCGACTCCAACGGATGGTTGAGGTTGCGGGGATCCAACGTATTCCCGCAACCTTCACCAGGTCATCGGTCCACCGACGACGGAGGTCTTCCAACGCATCGTCTTCCGATTCGCGGTCGCCACTCTAGAACTTTATGGCCACATCGGCCATCTGTTCTGCGAGGACCCTGCCCACTGCCACTTAAGCCCAATGACCCCCCCCCCACTGCCTTTACCTAATGCTTCCACCTAACTCTATAGAGACGTGATGTGATGTTATGTTTTCGAAAAAAGTGAGAACTCACTACAACTTCTTTCTCTCAGCGAGCCATGAATAATTGTCAATTCTGCATCCTTTCAGATGAAAAGCTTCATCCTCATCGCAGAGCTAGCAGTGCTTACAGTCTGCTATGACGCAGCTGCAGTCCTTCCTCTGTCCCAAGAGGAAACCATTGTTGTCCAGGATGGTGATCAATCCTTCACAAAATATTACGATCTAGAAGGGCAAATGCTGAGAGGGCTAATTTTGAGAGGGCTATTGAATTATTTCCTGTCAAATTTGAGACTTTGTATTGACAAAGTGAAAATTAAAAATAAATTACACAATATTAGGATTCAGTGCGTAAGCGCCGAAAGAGTGATGCAACGCGAATAATTTTTTCTTCAGTATTCTCTTCTACCATTTATCTTATCGTCATTGTAGATCAGCGTGGTTGTAGAATGATAAATATCCCCGCGCCGCCGCTGATTTTGAACAATACCAATTCAGCGTTTGAAGTAGAAAGAGTTACTATACAAACAGGGATTATTAATGTAAGTACTTAACAATTTATCTATACATTAATAATAAAATAAGTAAATTAAGAGACATTCAGTGTTTTTCTCCTGACATTTTCTTGTTTTTAACCGACTTCTAAAAAAGGAGGACTTTTTATTCGGATGTTTATGGAATCTTGGCGAAATCGAGGGAACTCTTCAAATTTTATAGGATAACGTACAGCGATTTTGGTATTTTATACAGCAAGTGAAGCTTTTGTGTTTGATAAGAACCATTCTACTATCAGATCTGATGATGAAGCCAAGAGTCACGGAACTCCATTATGAGACAATGCCTCCTAGTCGTGTTTCGGCTTGTTGTAATTATAACGGTTTGCACTTTCCATGTGTATCAAGCACATGTGAACCACTAAAAAGTGAAAATTAAAACCTTTTTACAAAAAAACAAAACCGACTTAAAAAAAAACAAAAATAACTTTAGCTTCTGAAGTCGGTATCAAAAAAAATTAAATCAGTAAAACAAAGGTCACCGACTTCAGAAGCCAAAGTTTTTTTTCCATGTTTTTTTTTTGAAGGCGGTTTTGTTTTTTGCAAAAAAGTTAATAGAATAATTTCATAGATTAATCCAAACTAATTCATCAAACATATCAAATCAATAACTTCATTAATGATTACGAATAATTCATTTACATTCAATCATGTTTAAAGTCAAGAAAATGCGATGTAGTCATATTTCACGATGTTTTACATTAATTATCGTCACTGTCAGATTAAATCTTATGAAAAAAGAAAAAAAAAGTTAATTGAAAAATTATTTATATGTAAGTTGATTCTTTGATATTATCTCATTCATACTAAACGTTAGAGAAAAAAAAACCTTGTTCAATTATATTGGTCTTGTGCCCAGATTGCATAGAAAACTGCCCGTGGTCCTTTGACTTTCAACAGACTACACCACAGATATTTTAAGCTTTCCTGTAGGTTATGTCAATCTGAAACATTTTTGACGTTCATCATCGTTTTCGCTGATTAGAATGTTACGTTATCTACGCTCTTAGTTTGGGGTTGGTTAACGTAGTTCTTTGAACAACCTCAATCTCGTCGCCATTCAACGAATGACGGGTATAAACAAATAAAAAATAAAAAGTCTTCTCTTTCATGCAGATTACAAAGAGAAAAAGTTAAAATCAATGTTAATAGTTAGTATTAGTAGTTATACATTTTTGTTAGTAATTAAGTTTAGTTATTAATTTTCATTGAGACATATATTTTAATTCATTCCTACGTTACTATTACACCTACTATAAATTTAGTCTGCAAGAACCCCTCTGTAGATGAAGGCCTCCTCCAATGATAGCCGAATCAAGTTTGGGACAGCTATATTTTTGTGCTCATCTTCTAAACTAGTTACGGGTCTACCTCTCCTTCTTTTGTCTAGTGGACCTGCCCATGTGGCAACCCTTGAATGACGGGTATGGCAAATTGTAATTTGAGGCGCGTGTGCATTATCAATGATAACGAGATATAATATCACACCCAAGAAACACTAATTTTATCACGTGATCGATAAATAAAGTTAAAAATGATGATAATCCGCAACTTTTGATAAATTCGTGAATACAATTATGATAAATAATCAGGCGTACCTAATCGATAACTCCTAATGCTATTATATCAATCACGTAGATATTGAATTATTTATCACGGCGAAGGTGATGTGACGATCTGATCATGTTCGCAGGGCTAACGTGGCCAGAAATTGTACAGAACAGAGAGGTTTAGAGGGAGATGGGGAGGCCTTTGCCCAGCAGTGGGACATAATGTTGTTATTTATTTATTTATTAAAACTTTATGCACAAATAAAATTTGTACAAAGGCGGACTTAATGCTTTAGGCATTTTTTACCAGTCTACCTTAGGGTGTTGCAGAGACAATACAGTCGGTGCAATAACAGATAAAAAGGACTAGAAAATACAGACAATATGTTATGTTTCAGTGAGAATCCACTTTCTGCAACTTCAAAAATAATTGTTAATTCTATCCTTTCAGATGAAAAGCGTCTTCCTCATCGCGGTGCTAGCAGCACTCACAGTCTGCTATGACGCAGCTGCAGTCCTCCCTCTGCCCCAGGAGGAGACCATTATCGTCAAGGATGGTGATCAACCGTTCACAAAATATTACGATCTAGAAGGAGTTTCTAGCAGAGCTGATGTTCAAAGGATCCTGTTTTACTCGTGAGTCCCCTTTTTACATATTAATAAAAAAAAAATAAACAAAAAAAAAAAAAAGGTAAGTAAATAAAACAAGCAAAAAAAAGAAAAAAAATAGCGCAGGGCATTCACAGACACAGTGCTATCTAGTGCCAAACCAAGCTTAAGGCTTGTGTCGTGGACACCCGATAGTTGATAAAGTAAATAATTTACTCCTTTTTAATTGAATGGCATACAAGCCGACCGCCATCTTGATTTTAAATAGTCTGTACATAACTTTGTTTTCATCAGCGTACAGCCTAAAAAGAACAACCTCAAGTATATCAAGTTACCACAAACTGTAAAAATTCTCTTCATGATTTGAAACCATAAATCTCATCATCATACCATACCATAAAGGACATCTTTTTGATGACCTTAAGGCTTCGATCAATAATAGCCTTAAGGGGTCTTTATGCCGCGACTAAAAAGTTCACCACAAAAGTATAGCAAGCGTGTGAACAAGGACTAATCAATTTTTTTCATCTTTGCAGAGAAGTAGTGGACATCCGACCTATCCCCAACGTTGTACAAATCCGGGATGTATTTTACCAAGGCAATTCTACCACACACATCAGCATGATCTCGATGACCCGCATGCCGCCAGTTCCAGGCCACACTCACACACGGTTCGATGGAACCCACGCCAATGTCAGGTTCACGACAGGCCCAGGTGAGGGCTTGCAAACCGTCGTCGGATTCCACGGAGTGTACACTGACTGGGTCTGAACATAATAGCACTACGAAAAACTGTTTTGTATAAAACGACCACAATCTGAATATCTGCCAAATCGGTCTTGCCATTCGATATAAACGACGAATAAATTATGTGTTTTTATTAATATTGATGTTTTTTATTAATTTTATTCTTCCACACTCAGGCGACATCCGTTTTGCGACAGTGATCACGGTTAAAAGAGTGAATTTGTTTGTGATATATATTTAATGATTAATCGAACTTACCAAGTGAAGTTCTATCATAATTATACGAAGCACCACGTCCGAAGAGATAAGTATCCTGAAATAAATATATTATATACACAATGTAGTAACACTTAGGTGCCACCGTTCATACACTATAGTTGAGAGTTTTTTTTTTTTTTTTTTTTTTTTGTTTTATCTCGTACTAGCAACCCCGTCATTATGTCATTTAGTTTGGAGTTGGTTTGAATGTGATATTGCCGATTTTTACAAGGGCAGCTTAATGGGGTTGGGAGGGTGATACTTATCTCTTCGGACGTGGTGCTTCGTATAATTATGATAGAACTTCACTTGGTAAGTTCGATTAATCATTAATTATACTCGCACCACGTCCTCGAGATAAGTATCCTGAAATATAGTACATTATGGTACAAGTGTGTAATGTTGGTGATTACCGCTGAGGCGCTATTGAGACCCGAGCCGTTAGGCGAGGGTCTTAAGAGAGCCGAGGACGGTAATCATCAACACACACGTGTATCATACGACGTTTTTCAACACACTTGAGAATAAAATAATACTAAAATAGATATTTGTCCTTGGAGTTTTCAAGTAGTAAACTTTTGATAACGTTAAAGGCTGCACATCTTATATCGGGCGGTGTACAAAATAAATCATTTTCTTCATAACTAGTACTTGTAGACATTTGAATTAATAAATAACTATAATTTCAACAGTGAAAACGAGTTGTGAATTTTTTTTCGCAATGGCGGGAATAATTAATCCGTTTTCCTATGCGCGCGCATCTAACAATGGCGATCGGCCATAGACTAAAAGAATGAGGTTTCTTTTTTTTGGCTTTTCGCGGATAGCGTTTTATCCACGAACGAAATGGGGAATTCAAAGTTTTATTTAATACTTACAGAGAAAACAAAAGTTACATTTGAGTGAAAGTTTTATTTATTAGAAACTTATAAGTTGAAATTATCTATGTAGATACGAAGTTGCATGAAATGAGCAAGCAATAGGTACATTCATTTATTTTTACTATTGAACGCGATCTTTTTTGTATCGAAACTTTTTTTAAGAACAAAGCAATTCAACCAATAAAATAAAAAAAAACCCTATAACTCACTTGTGAATAATAGCAATGAAAAAGTCACAGTTTGATTACAGGTGTCATTATGTGCCTAATTGCGGTGAAATTAGAGCCACTTTATGAGCAAGTGTGTTGAAAAATATATTATATACACAATGTAGACGTTGAGAGCATATTTCGGGAATATCGCAGTTAGGAATAGTAAATAATAACGGATTATTTTACTATTACGGATATTTATTACATATTTGTACGTAAATTAACAATTGTAAAGTAACCGCTATGGTATCACTCATAATTATATCATGTTATAATCAGTAGGAAATCATAATTTACTGTGTTATTTCGTTTACAATCATAACAATTTTTGTAATTGGAAGGATTAAATAGTTGTAAATAAAGTATTGAAAAATTTTAGGAATTTGAATAACTTAGTTGTTATTTAATATTGCTTTAGCTAAAGATAACTGATCATCATTATTAATTACAGTTTTATTATAGAATTTTCCAAACGTAGCAGAGGTACCACTCCACCCTGCCGTTTTACGGATGATATCGATATTGACGCCTAGTTGGAGTGCTTTAGATGTAGAGGAATGGCGTGTACTGTGTGCTGTGAATGTGGAGTCATCAATGCCGCAGACCTTTAGAGTTGCCTTGATCCATCTGCTGATGGACTGTGTTGTGACAATGTTATGTGGTTTTTTGAAAGAAATAAGGAGATTATCAGTTTTGCGAAGGGGGGCAGTTCTACTTATGTAGCATAATAGGGTAGCAGCTGGACATATTTCTGGTTTTTCAAAGAAGAATGGTATACAAAGCATGGGCTGGTTGTTACCAGCTTTTGAAGTCTTTATTAGATCTGGTATTTTAATGTTAATTTGTGATGGGAGAGATTCTACATTACTTTTTTTTATTTTATGAAGAGTTTGCACTCTATGGGCTGATGTCAAGGCTAATAGCGTCACGCATTTTTTAGATAGTTTCTCCAATGATAGAGAATCATTAGGGTACCAAGTACTTAGGTGGTCAAGGACTTTGGACGTATCCCAAGTGACATTGTATTTAGGTGTAGGAGGGCGGAGCCTGAAAATTCCTTTGAAAAACCTTTTTACTCTGTCATCTGAGGATATATGCGATCCTATAAGGAGAGATAGTGCCCCTCTGTAGCTATTTAAAGTTCCGTATTGTGCCCCTGAGTTAAAAGATTGTGTTAAAAAGTAAATTATTGTTGGGACTGATGACTCAAAGATGTCATAGTTGTTGTGGGTGCAGAAGCTATGCCATCGTTTTAGGCATACTTCGTACTGCTTGATGGAGTTGTCACTTAATGATGCCATCATGATGTCTATGGATGATGGTGGTAAACTCCGTCTCAGTAACGCCTTCCGCACAAGACTCCTGCAGCCAGGGAAAGATTGGCATGAATCTTGCTCTTGCTGGAATGGGAAATGGAAACATTTTCTTTAGGCTTGAAAATAAGTAACTCTGATTTCAATAGTTGTTTAAATATTGGGTACCACGGTTGTGTGGGCCATAAGGGGATGACTAGAATGCCCCTGGCTTGGTCATTTATTATTTTTCGTAGTGTCTTTAAAATCATGGAAAAAGGAGGGAACGCATAGAAAAATAGGGATGTCCACTCTATGGTAAAGGCGTCAATAGTGCATGCATCCGGGTCTTTATGCCATGACACGTATAGGTCACACTTTTTATTGATACGACTGGCAAAAAGATCTATTTGAGGTGAGCCAAATTTATCGACTATTTTCCTGAAGGCAGTGTCTTTTAGTTCCCACTCTATGTCTGGATGAGAGCGCCGTGACTCCGCGTCTGCCACGACGTTATCTACCGACTTGATGTAGGAAGCTACAACGAAGATCCTCCGTTGTTCACACCACTGCCATATAGCTGTTGACGTTTTCGTTAGGTGTGGGAATTGTATGCCTCCCATACGATTGATATAACTAATGGCAGTGGAGTTATCTATTCGCATTAAGATTTGGCAATTAGAATGGTTTTTTGCGAATATTTTGAGGGCGATGAACGCAGCAATAAGTTCTAGGTGGTTGATATGGTATGACCGCTCCTCATTGGACCAGGAACCGCTGGCGGTCTCCCCTCCACAGGCGGCCCCCCACCCCGTTTTTGAGGCGTCAGAAAACAGCTCCAGGCTGTAGTTATCATCCCTTATTCGCTTAGCGGATTGAGGGATGGCCTGTAACCACCAATCTAGATCTGGTTGCAATGATGAAGGAATTTGCATAGTCTTGTCATAGTTATCGTGTCCTCTGAGATTCAAGAACTTGCAGCGTTCTAATTGCTTTGTGTAAAGCCATCCGTACTCTATAGCGGGGCAAGCAGAAACTAGTAGTCCCACGAGTTGGGCAAAGTATCTGATTTTGCATGATTTTAATTTTTTTAGTTTTTTTATTTCATTTATAATTCGTTCTTTTTTATCTGGAGGTAGGTGTACGGTAAATTCGTGTGTATTGATGATATAGCCAAGGTATTTACATGTTACAGAGGGAGTCACGACGCTCTTATCTGAGTTAATTATAAATCCTAAGCTAGTAAGAAATTGTTTAGTAATTTCGACGTTATCTAAACAATTTTTGTATGAATCTGCTATTAAACACAAATCATCAAGATATATAGATGATAAGTAGCCAGCTGATCGTAATAATTTGACAACAGGTCTCAATATCTTGGTAAAAATGTAAGGAGCTGTATTCAAGCCAAATGGTAAGGCGTTAAATTCATAAATTGTGTCTTTAAACATAAAACGTAAATATTTTCTTGAGTCTTCGTGTATTTTAACTAAAAAGTAGGCATCTTTTAGATCCAGGGTTGCCATTAGGCAATCCTTTGAAATTAGTTTAAGAACTGTACGTAAATCTTCTAATTTGAAGTGGTTAGTAACAATAAACTTGTTTAAGTTTTTTAGATTGAGGATGAAACGCGTCTTCCCATTTGGCTTTGGTCTTAAAAATATGCCAGAGATAAATTGATCTTGACAAGGCTCGCAAGTCGATACTGCCCCGGTGCGAAGGAGGTCAGATATTGCTGCTTCGTATTGAGCAGACTCACTAAGTGAGTAGTTTGGAACCACTGGAGTACAATTTTGTTGTACAGGTTCGGAAAAGTTCAGTTTATAGCCACGAATCCATGACAGGATTTTTTTATCATTAGTGATACAAGACCATTGGTTGTAGTAATTAGATAATCGACCTGCGTACTGTACCTCTTCTATCGGTGATACCGGCTGGTTTTCCACGACGTTTTGGATGATCTGGCGGGCTGACTCTGTCGAGTAGGAAGCGGCCGGGTTTTTTGCGTTGTCGCCGGCGGCGGTTTCCGGGTCGGCGCTGCCGGCGCTTTCGAGTTTAAATTACTCGCCTTGAATGTCGATGGCTGTGGCTGTTTATTTCTATTGGCATTATTTTTTATTTCCGCGCTGGATTTTGATACTGTTTTTGCAGTTCTGAGAGTATCGGGTAGATTTTCGCTAAACAGGAATTTGTCGATTTTTGTATTTATTACTTGCGTCTTGACGTCTTTTTTAAGGACTGAAGTACTAAACATTCTTCTGGTAATGGAGTCTGAATGCTGTAAATCGCAAAGCAATTTGTTTGCGTCCATTAACTTTTTAAGCAGGTCAGTGTTTTTGTTCTGGGACCCAAGTATTTGTGAAGTGACTGACGCTACACAGGAGATCGCAGAAGCTAGAAGTTTTTGTTTCGTTTCTATTGCTTTGTCCCGGTTGGCTAACGTCTCAGGCAGTGCTGCCTTTATTTCGGGATTCATTGCTGGAGCGCCAAGAAGTATAGCATTTGCTGGCAATAGGTAACGCTGCTGCAATTCTGTCCTGGTTTCCTTGGTAAGCCCAGACGTTGCGACATGTTGTAGTCGGCTGGCCAGTTCCTTGTGGATATCTGGACCATATGACACTGTGCAGGTGGGATCATCGCCAAGAATTTCTAGCAAGTCTTTGTCTAGAGCAGGTTCTTCATATTCTGCAGTGATTGCCTCGTTTAAGGTTTGGCCCAATGTTGGCTCTAATATTGGCCCAGGAGTTGGCTCCAATGTTTGGACCAATGTTGTTTCCAAGGGTTGGTCCAATGTTTGGTCCAAGGTTTGATTAGATGGTATTTCTAAATGTATTGGGCTTTGTAAATGAGTAACGCCGATGTCCTTATTAACTTCATGCTCAGTGATTGAGATAGTGTCTTCTATTTGACAGTCTGAAAGATTTTATTGCGAAATTAGCTTGAATGCTACCGACCGTTACTCACAGCAGAGCAGTGTTAATCACTTATAGGTACGTAATGTATTATGGACTAATCAAAGCAGGTGCATTAAGATTTTATGCCGTGGAGCAACCCATAAGTTTGTCCGATGGCTTAGTTGTGCCGTGGAACAGCCCAAAGGCATGCCCGATGGCAGAAATTTTTTACCTCCCTAACAAAACGTTAGAGTAGGTATCAAATGCGGTGAGGCAGTCCAAAGATCAGCTCGAGGTGCATTTGTTGTTAATATCAATATGTATTAACACTACGCGCATAGTTTGCATTATAATTGGTATTGTGGGTACTTTAATATATTAAGTGCGTGAGACAGTCCGATGATCAGCTCGATTGCATTTTGTCGCATTAAAGTAAATGTAGGTATGCATACGTGTAAATAACGTAAATAAGGATAATTACCCATATATCCTTTCAACAACAAAACTTTATTGTGGAATGTTATAAAGTGTAAGTACTCACCTTCGTTATTGTTTTCGGATTCCGATGCACTAGATGATGACTCACGTTGTCTTACGAGCACGTTTGAGTTTCTTTTTTAACTTTTTGATTTGATCACTAATATATTCGTAATCTTTATTATGCTTACGTTTCGGCATAGTAACGTTCTGGAAAACGATTTGAAAAAAGATGTTGAACGGCCGTGCACTAAAAAGCGAATGACATAATGACGGGGTTGCTAGTACGAGATAAAACAAAAAAAAAAAAAAAAAAAAAAAAACTCTCAACTATAGTGTATGAACGGTGGCACCTAAGTGTTACTACATTGTGTATATAATATATTTATTTCAGGATACTTATCTCGAGGACGTGGTGCGAGTATAATTTTGAACTAGCTGCTGCCCATGTCTTTGCCCGCATACAAATTATGTACTGAAACATTCCTCAAAACCAGTCTATCCATTGGTGAAACCAGAATGAAAATCGGTGCAGTAGTTTTCGAGTTTATCACGAACAGAGATACAGAGAGGGAGATGCGGAGAAGAACTTTTTTTATAATGTAGTTATGTCCTAAGTTTTATTTTTCGAGCCGTCGCGCGGATTCCTATACTTAATAGTACAGGAATCCGACTGCTGCGTATTTGCTGGTTCTCACATTTTGCATTATCAAATACTTACAATGCTTGCACTAGGGTTGTTTTGTCCTCACCTTCCGCCTGACGCAGGTCCTCACCGGACACGATTGTTTCGGGAGGTACCTGCACCGAATCGGGCCGGAGCAAACGCCCGGGTGTCTCCACTGCGACGATCGACCGGAGGACACGGTGGAAGTCTGTCCTGCGTGGGCGGAGCACCGCCATGTCCTCGTAGCGGCGATCGGTAGCGGCGACCTCTCGCATCCGGCCCTGGTTCAATTAATGGTCCGGAGCGAGACGGAATGGGAAGCCGTCACCTCCTTCTGCGAAGCAGTCATGCTAGCGAAGGAGGTGGCGGAACGAGAGAGGGAGAGAGCCTCTCTTCCCAGCCGCAGCGTGAGACGCACTGGGCGTCGGGGGCCACGTGGTGGCTACCGGCTACCACTGTAGATGCGGGCCAGTGGACGGTTGGCTATGGGCTAGCTAGCCGTCCGTCCGTCTAACGACGACAGGCCGTGTCGACGACGCGTTCGTGTTCTACGCGCGCCTCAAAGAGATGTCAGCATAAGGGGAGGGGCCCGCAAGGGCCGAAGCCTGCCGGAGTTGTGGGCCTGTTCGAAAGAGATACCGCGGCCCCGGAACATAAAGGGCGAGGAAGGAACATAATGGAACATGAAAAAAAAAGGGTTGTTTTGTTTTCGGATAGTAAATCATCAAATAACCACTCCCGCTCTGGGGGTGGAAGGGAGTGTCAGACTTTTACTGACTAAAACCCATCCATGTTCTTTCTTAGCCCTTTGTGTTCAAAGGCCTCTTCGCATACTATAGAGAAAACACACTCGTGTTTTGCTTGCTCAAGACGGGTGGGCAATTTCAGACTTATTATTAATAAGCCCAGGTTTCCTCAGGATTCCATCACCGATTTCAGAGGTGTCGAAGATTACCGAACTTAGAAATTTCTCATTATCTGTCTAGCCTTTTCCCAAACACGTTGGGGTCGGCTTCCAGTCTAACCGGATGCAGATGAATACCAGCATTTTAAATGGAGCGACTGCCTATCTGACCTCCACAACCCAGCTGTTTCTGGGTAATACGATACCACTTGATAAGACTGCTTGTCAGAACTTTAGGGCCACTGACTACCTGTAACGACTGTTAAAGATGGCGAAATGTTAGCCGGGACCAACAGTTTAACGTGCTTTCCGAAACGGAGTAAGGAAGATAAGGGTGGCTACCTATCCATAGACCAACCTTAGCAAGCACAGCTTATCCTAACGATCTACCCCGAGCGGCTATTATTATTTAACATCGAGCTCCTCTAACTAAGATAAATCTCCTAAATCTTCGCGCATTGCCGAAATGCCAACCACCGGCCACAAATTCAGACTCCGCCTAAGTAACACAAGAAGCATTTTAAACCACGAGTAGTATCCTTATGTAGAACTTAAAGCTAGTATAAACTGCGGGCCAAATGAACGGTTAGCTATGGGCTAGCTAGCCGTCCGTCCGTCTTACGACGACAGGCCGTGTCGTGTCGACGTGACGAAAGAGATGTCAGCATAAAGAAAGGGAAAGAGAAAGGCCACGGAACATAACGGGCGAGGAAGGAACATGGATGGGTTTTTAGTCAGTAAAAGTCTAACATTCCCTCCCGCTCCGCCCAGAGTGGGAGAATTTGTTTGATGATTTCCCATCCGAAAAAAATAATAATTGTCACCCACCCATAGACCAACCGAGGCAAGTACGGTTTAACCTAACGATCCGCTATCTAGCTACGAGCTCCTCCCGATTGTAGGGAATGATAATTTCTCTTATTTTAAAAACCTTGGCTAAATTACAATTGTAGGCTTCCAAAATTTGTAAATATGATGGTATTAAAAGTTGGTTTCCTAATTTTGAGAGGGCTATTGAATTTTTTCCAGTCAAATTTTAAACTTTGTCAATTTTCAATGAATTGAAAATTAAAAATAAATAACACAATATTAGTGTTCAGTTCTATTCTCAAAACAGGTATATTCCCGGATGGATTCTGCCACTCTAATAAAACACTGTTGCATAAAAAGGGAAATAAGATGGACCTTAACAACTATCGACCAATCAGTCTTGTATCCCATCTCTACAAGGACTTCAATTAATGTCATAGACAACCGTATCTCACCTCAGCTGGAAAAACATCAACAAGCTGAACATCTGCACGCAATAAATCAAATAGTAGAAAAATATCAAGAGTTCAATATTCCAATATATCTTGCCTTCATCGACTACTCGAAAGCCTTCGATAGTTTAACACACGATGCCATATTTGATGCTCTCAACAATCAAGAAGTCGATCCCACCTACATCAGCCTTCTACGTAAAGTTTATTTACACAGTACTGCTTCTATTAAGTTACAAACGGCCGGACCACCATTTTTCATTGAAAAAGGCGTATAGCAAGGGGACCCGCTTTCACCTAAGCTTTTTAATAGCGCTCTTGAAGAAGTGTTCAAGAAGCTAACGGTGAGTTGGGAAAGAAGCAGTATTGAAATTGGTAGGGCGCGGTTAACAAACCTTCGGTTCAAAAGTGCCACTCAAGGTCTGCCAACGTGCAATGGAGCGCAGCATTCTAGGCGTCAAGCTAACCGACCATGTACGCAACACCACACTGCGCTCCAAAACAAAAATTACTGACGTTGCTCAAATAGCCGCTAAGCTGAAGTGGGTCTGGACTGGCCACGTCTGCCGCATGCCCGATGAGTTGTGGGCCAAAATAACTACTTTTTGGAGCCCTGATACAGCCAGGAGGCGTCGCGGCAGACCTCGCAGGAGATGGCGGGACGAGCTGGACAAAACCAATGACCAGTGGCCAACATTAGCCCTGGATCGAATCAACTGGAAGTCATGGGGAGAGACCTTTGCCCAGCAGTGGGATGATGCAGGCTAGCAGTAACAGTAACAGTAGTATACAGTGTGTAAGCACCGAAAAAGTGATTCAACGCGAATTAATTTTTTCTTTAGTATAATCATCTATCATGTATTATCTTATCATAATTTTAGATCCGCGTGGTTGTAGTATAATATATCCCCGCGCCGCTGATGTTGAACAATAGTCATTCAGCGTTTGAAGTAGGTAGTGTTACTATACAAACAGGAATTGATAATGTGAGTACTTAACAATTTATTAATAATAAAACAAGTAAATTATGACACATTCATTGTTTTTCCAACTAATTTATCAATCATTACAAATCAATGATGATTTACATTCAAAACCAAGCGTTCATGTTTAAAGTCAAGAAAATGCGACGTTGATATATTTCACAGTATTTTACATTTATAATCGTCACTGACTTAAAAAAAAAAATAATTGAAAAATAATTCATAAGTCAGTTGATTCTTTGATATGGTCTCATTCTTAATAGATGTTAGAGAAAAAAAACACCTTGTTCCATTGTGTTGGTCTTGTGCCCAGATTTCATAGAAAAATGCCCGTGTTCCTTTGACTTTTAACAGACTACGCCACGGATATTTTAAGCTTTTCTGTAGCTTATGTCAATCCGAAACATTTTTGACGTTCATTGGTGTCGATTCTGTTGTGCACAAACTAAACTTAATTTAGGCTATTTCTATCTTTTTCTGTCTAATCGAACTAGAAAGAGACGGACGTAATTTAGAGCTGTCAAATTTAATTCGAACTAATATTTCCATACAAATGAAGGGTGCACGTAAAAACATGTCGACTAAAAACACGGTGAAGCGCAAAGCATAAACTAGTTTGACATTTCTAACTTACTTGATAGCTATTGCCGTCCTTTTCTCGCACTGCCTTTTAGTAAAAGATAGCAATGGCCTAAATTAAGTTAAGTTTAGCACAACAGAATCGACACCATTATCCTTTTCGCTGATTAGAATGTCACGTTATCTACGCTCTAAGTTTGGGGTTGATTGACGCAGTTCTTCAAACAACCTCAATCTCGTCGTCATTCAACGAACGACGGGTATAAATCAATAATAATAAAGTCTTTTATTTCATGTAGATTACAAAAAGAAAAAGTTTTTAAAGTTAGTTTGTTAGTTTAAATTGTTACATACATTTCCATTATTCTTACGTTACTATATTACACCTACTATAATTGTATTTAGTTTGCAAGAATCCCTCTGTAGGTGAAGGCTTTCTCCAAAGATAGCCAGACCTCTCTATAAGATCTCTCTAGATTGGGCTACTCGAATCCACTTAAGGGCGGCTATTTTTTTGTGCTCATCTTCCCAACTAGTTACGGGTCTACCTCTCCTTCTTTTGTCTAGTGTGGACCTGCCCATGTGGTGACCCTTGAATGACGGGTATGGCAAATGAATTATCAATGATAACGAGATATAATATCACACCCAAAAAAAATACTAATTTTATCACGTGATCGATAAATAAAGTTGAAAATTATGATAATCCGTTATTTGATAACTCCGTGAATAAAATTATGATAAGTAATCAGTCGTAATCCATAACTCCTAATGCTATTATATCAATCACGAAGATATTGTATTATTTATCAAGGCGAAGGAGGTGTGACGACCTGATCATGTTCGCAGGGCAAACAAAGGTTTGGACGGAGACAGGGGAGGCCTTTGCCCAGCAGTGGGACATAATGTTATGTTATTTATTACAGCTTTTTTGCACGATTAAAAACTGTACAAAGACGGACTTAATGCTTTAGGCATTTTACCAGTCTGCCTTAGGGTGTTGCAGAGGTAATACACAGTATGTATTTACAAACGAAAAGTATATTAAAAAAAAGTATATAATATGTAGTATATATACTATCTGGTGTCCACGACGCAAGCCTTGCTTAGTGTGGCGCTAGATGGCGCTGTGTGTTAATGTCCAGGGATATTATTATTATAACAGAAAAAAAAGATTAGAAAATACACACAATATGCTGTTTCGGTATAAAGTGAGAATCCACTTTCTGCAACGTCACCACGCGACCACATAATTATCGTTAATTCTGTATTCTTTCAGATGAAAAGCGTCTTCCTCATCGCGGTGCTAGCAGCACTTACAGTCTGCTATGAAGCAGCTACCGTCCTCCCTCCGCCCCAGGAGGAAACCATTGTCGTCAAGGACGGTGATCAACCGTTCACAAAATATTACGATCTAGAAGGAGTTTCTAGCAGAGCTGATGTTGAAAGGATCCTATTTTACTCGTGAGTCCCCTTTTTATAAAATTAAATAATTAAATAAACCAAAAATAGAAACAAATATGAATAAAATAAGCACAAAAAAAAAAAATAGCGGACATTACACACAGTGCCATCTAGTGCCACACTAGGCTCCAGGCCACTATCGGTGATTAACTCAATCATTTACTTTTTTGTAATTGAATGGCATACAAGCCGACCGCCACCTTGATTTTAAATAGTCTGTACCTAACTTTGTTTTCATCAGCGTACAGCCTAAAAAGTACAGCCGTAAGTATATCAAGTTACCATAAACTCTAAAAATTCTCCTCATGATTTTAAAACATAACATGTTGAAGGGTAAGTTCTAAATCGAATGAAATTTTTTGCCAGATTATGGTAATACTAGCTTCTGCCAGGGGCTTCGCTCGCGTGAAGTTTGAAATTGACCTATGGGATCTTATTACCGGAATAAAAAGTATCCTATGTGTTAATCCAGGTTATAAACTATTTGTGTGCTAAATTTGATACTCAATACTCAATACTTTATTGCATTCCACATGTATTCTTAGGTGGTAAACTTATAACTAGATCACATGGACCCTGTCGGGCACAGCAAAATAAGTGACTTAGGATCCAAATCCGTTCAGTGGTTTTTTCGTGAAAGAGCAAATCCAACTTCCATTCAAGACCAATCATCCATACATCCATCCATCCATCCATACATACTCACAAACTTTCGCATTTCGTCGGTGCGCCTGCCAACCGTTATGTGCATTTTTTTCATTTTTTTTTCTTTGTTAGAGGTCCTTAAAACCGAATTGCAGATCGATTACACAAATAAATAATGAGTTATTGCCGTCTAGAAATCGATTTGACAAAATCTTTATGTGCACCTAATTTTCATTTCTATTGGTAACCAATAATTATGTATAATTATCAAACGTTTTTAAATCACGTTTTTAACCATTGTTGCACATGTCAGAATTGGATTGCGAGTATTTGGGAGTGACGAAAAGTACAATGACATGATACATATTTTTCACTTGTATCTCAGTTCATACATAATATTTTTTGGCACCATATTGCATTTTTAGTTTATTGATAACTCCATCAATCATTAAAATAAACAGTTGACTAAATATACATAGAAGTTTTGGCAAGCGCAACGACGATTTGTAATATTAGTATGAATAGGAATGATGTGATGGCGACTGTGAATCAAGAAAGTTGTTATGAAATAACAATACTAAATTACCAAGTGTTCGGTTTATTCAACTATTAGATAACAACTTTAAACACTGAAAAGCATAATATAAGGTTCATGTTCACCGAAAAGTATGTATCTAAAAATAGGTGATAGTCACTGTGACATGTTCCCATCCAGAAATGTGTTTTAAACAGCTGTTTTTGTGTCACCTTTTTGATGTACACGGACCTTAAGGAGTCTTTATGTGGCGACTAAGAAGTTCACCACAAAAGTATAGCAAGCGAGTGAACAAGGGCTAATCAAATAGTTTTATCTTTGCAGAGAGGTAGTGGACCTCCGACCTATCCCCAACGTAGTACAGTTCCGGGATGTGTTTTACCGAGGCAATTCGACCACTCACATCAACATGATATCGATGACCCGCATGCCGCCAGTTCCAGGCCACACTCACGTTCAATTCAATTGGACCCACGCCAATGTCAGGTTTAGGACAGGTCCAGGTGAGGGCTTCCAAACCGTCGTCGGATTCCACGGAGTGTACACTGACTGGGTCTGAACATAATAAGCACTACGAAAAACTGTTTTGTATAAAACGATCACAATCTGAATATCTGCCAAATCGGTCTGGCCATTCGATATAAACGACGAATAAATTATGTGTTTTTTTATTAATATTGATGTTTTATTAATTTTATTCTTCCACACTCAGGCGACATGCGTCTTGCGACAGTGACTACGGTAAAAACAAATGAGTGAATTTGTATGTACATGTCACCGTAAAATTGTCAAACACGTTATATTACAATATAACGTGTTTTTTCTCGCGATATTGTAATGTCTCGAATTATTGGCAACTGAACATACGGAAGTATCTCTGCCCCCATAATCGGGACTTGGGGCACCCCCCCGTTAGGCTAGTTAGGTTCCTTTAAACCCTGCACTCGGAAATAGGGGGAGACTACAATATCGCTAGAGATATTACAATATAACGTATTTGACAATTTTACGGTGACATATATATTTTTGAATTAGCTGATGCCCACGGCTTTCCACCGCCCACAAATTCAGACCCCGTGCCTGCGTCTACTAACTCTCTTTCTACTAACTTCTTATATCTGAAGGAAACACCCAAAAAACACTGCTGCCCGTCCTGGGAATCGAACTCAGGACATCTAGCTGCATATCTTTCCCACACTGTTCACATTTTTTTTTTGTTTTGCCAATTTTCAATGAAGTGACAAATTGCACAAAATTAGACTTCTGTGTAAACGCACCGTCGCGTCAGAGTGGTTGAACGCGCATTTATTTTGGTTGGATTTTGTTTGGAGTTATCTAATCATTATGTTTCGCGTAGTTGATAGTATATCTTCATACCACTAATTTTGATCAATAGTCACTCAGCGTTATAAGGAAAAAGAGTTTTCAACTGTGATCTTTTACTAGACCAATGAGGAAGTGAGAAAGAAGGTTATCAATTCGTTCAATTGTTTTTTTAGTGACCATGTTCAATGATATCTTCGCTAAGTGTAAACCCATTTAGATTATCGTGTTTATTTAGAAGAGTATCGTCCTACGGTGATCTCGTTCAGATTTGGTGATGATCTGATGCTCTTCTTAATCGCATGGTTAGTGTCTTAGAACAGACATGTTGATCTTCAAAGATGTAAAATTGAAGCCTTTAATATTAGACATCAAATCTGTCGTGGTTATAGCAATCGCTTGGATATTTGCTGTTTACATCGAGTTGTCATTTGTAAGTATCGATACCTACCTAAAAACGTTTTTAAATTGTTTTTGGAGTCATGTTTATTTTTCGCAAAATAACGTTTTTGAAAATTAAATAGTAGATAATTATAATACCACACACTCACGAAAATTTATAGCATGGGATCGATAAATACGTCGACAAAGTGATTCATCCGTCGTATCTGATACCACCATATCGTTATGTAAATCATGTAAATCACATAGATATCAATATTTATTTTTATCACACTAAGTTGTCGTAAAAAGACATAAATACTTAATATTTTAAAGCAGAAGAGTTTGTTGGTTTGTTTGATTGAACGCGCTAATCTCAGGAACTACTGGTTCAAATTGTAAAATTATTTTTGTGTTGGATAGTCCATTTATCCAGAACGGCTTAAGGCTATATGACATTACGCTACGACCATTAGGAGCGGAGCAGGAATGGAAAATGTTGCAAAAACGGTTTTTTTTTTCCTTTTCCTTTTCTCTGTTATGTGACGCAGACGAAGTTGCGTGGGTCAGTTAGTTACTAATAAGATACACTGCTGACTGGGACTGAAAAGTTGTGAGGTAAACGATTGTCGTGATATGGACATGTGATGCGGAGGAATGAGGGAAATGCCTCGAGGAAAGTTCGGAGTGTGAATGTGGATGGATATAAGAGTTAGGGATTGCAATTGCTGGATCCAGCATACAGCAATCCAGCTGGATCCAGCGCCTTTTTAAATGTGCTGGATCCAGCATACAGTGCTGGATCCAGCAATGCGGATCCGCAAACGTATCAAACCCAAGACTGATTGAACCTAAGACTGATTGCTACTGATTAGCCGTCCTATCATAAAACATAAACGTAATAAGGAGAGACCGGGTTGTATGCAATTTATAAAGCTTGTTATATGCATGAAAAATGCTTGAAATATGCACGGAAATTGGCAGAATATGTGAAATTAAATGATAGATTTTTTGGAACACCCAAAATAAAAAAGAGAAAAGTAAGTTTTCATTTTTTCTATTTCAAAATCAGCATACAATGAGTAAATTATTTTTAAAATTATTAAAAAAAAATAGTAAACGTAAACGATCAAGTATGTTTCCAAATTTTCAGTGGTAAGATTGTCTGTAGTTTCGTCAGCTGAAATTCAAATGAAGTTATCTTTGAGTTCATTCGTTGCTCGTTTGTTACGTCGTCGAAGGGATTCATAGGTTAGGTTAGGTTAGAATTGTGACTAGGGATTGCAATCCAGCGGCGTTTTCAATCCAATTTTTCATTTGGATCCAGCGCGATTGTTTGTAAATATGCAATAGCATATTTTACCACTTTTTGCTTTTTTTATTCTCAGCGGTAATAACCGCCGAGAATGGCTTAAATAAGCAAATGCATATAATCAGGTCTCTAGTAGGTAATAAGATATTGCTTTCTTAGGACAGATTCAACCAAACTAGAGTAAGTTGTTACTCGAAAGTAAGCTACTGCTTTGTATGACAATTATTATTCTCGAATAAACAATTGCATAGGTAGTAAGCGGTAGTTTACTCTCGAGTAAAAACTTACTCTAGTTTGGTCGAATCCATCCTTAGAAACATTATCTTAAATTTTATATGAGGTTATATGTTATTTAATTTTAAGTTGATTCTTTTGATCTCAAATGGTTAAGAAACCAAAGAAAATTGAAAGAATTCATAGATTATCGTAAGAAGTTCCTAATACAAATTACTTAATAAAAAAAGTCTTAAAAATGTCGTATTTTTATTTTCGTTCCACATTTTGCTGGATCCGCGCTGGATCCAGCAGGATTCAGGTCAATCCAGCAAGAATCCAGCTGGATTGAAAACGCCGCTGGATTGCAATCCCTAATAAGAGTAGAGGAAGATCAAAGAAACGATGGATTGACTGTATAAAGAATGATGTGCTAAGATAAGAGGTGCCTGAATAAATGACGAGTAATAGAGAAGTAATAGAGAAGCGAGAGGTAGAATGAGTGGAGGGAGGCCTTTGCTCAGGAGTGGGACAGAGCAGGCTAGCAAAAAAAAAAGGGATTATGGAACAAGAAGATATTCTGCACAGACCCCAAATAAATCGAAATAAGGTCAAGAGAGTATGATATACCACTATTAGGTTACTTCTTCTCTTAACATCCTCCCCTACCCCCACCCCACCCCTACCTCGTTTGGGAATTACTAACATTATGTTATGTTAAGATATCGTAAAAAGTGTGAAGCAACTCCCTGCATTTTCACCACGCAAGCCATGAATTGTCAATGCTGTACCCTTTCAGGTGAAAACCGGTATCCTCATCGCCATCTCACCAGCACTTACAGCCGTCTATGATGTAGTTTCAGTCCTTCCTAAGCCCCAAGAGGAAACCGTTCTCGTCGAAGAAAGTGATCAATCGTTCAAAAAAGATTACGATCTAGAAAGAATTACAGGCAGAGTCGTTAGCGATTATGAAAGGATCTTGTTTTACGAGTGAGTTCCATTTTATTGTATTGAATGGCATACGAGCCGAACGTCAACTTGATGTTTAATACACCGTGTTTTCGAACGATATCCATAAACTTCGACTGGTCATTGTTCTCATCATTTTGAATATCTTTAACGGTGAGACCAAAGAACCCTGAAGCGCAAACGAAAAAAATCTACTGTTCCCTACAATCATGTTGGCGTTGTACTCGACAAAATGCATGAAACAGCAGATTTATTTTTCGCGATTCAAGACCTGTAGTAAAAGTTGTTCGTAATGATGAGTACAATGACCGGTTGAAGTTTATGGATATCGTTCGGAAACATGGTGTATACTGGACCTAATTCTATTGAAAATAATGGGGAGTGAGTTTTTAAACTTACGAAAAAACTTAACAAGAATTAATAAAATATTTTCGTATTTCAGAGAATCAGTGGACCTCCCGGTTATCCCCAACACAGTACAGACCCGGACTGTATCTTACCGTCCCAATTCTACCATATACATAAACCGTATCTCCATGAGCAATATGCCGCCCGGTCCAGGCCACACGCATATACAGAATTCTTGGATCCACGCCAGTGTCACGTTTACAACAGGGCCAGGCGAGGGCCTTCAGTCCGTAATCCAATTCCACGGAGTGTATCCTAACTGGGCCTGGGATTATGATTAACTCCACGGAAAACTGTTACGTTTATACGAAGAATAAAAATGTGATTTAAAATCGTATTTCTTTAATTGTATTTTTAGTTCGCGATCCCACTTTGTCGGGAGAGCGGCACTGAAAATTGTGCAGAAGTTTAAATATCTGGGTTATCTGATCACTGAGGACTTACAAGATGATCCAGATATAGAAACGGAACGCAGGACGTTTAGGAGCAATATGCTGGCCCGTAGGTTCGCTCGATGAATGTTAAGATAACCTTTTACTCGAGCGGCGTGTGGCTTCGGTATACGAAACGAGCCTACAATGACCTGCGTATTCAGTACAATAATGGTTTCAGAATGCTGTTGGGGTTGCCGCGGTATTGTAGTGCGTCGCAAATGTTCGCGAATGCGCGCGTTGACGGTTTTCACGCTATAATGCGTAAGAGAGTGGAGTCATTATTCGAACGGCTGCGCGGCAACACCAACAGCAATTTGCAAATGATTGCATCTTGCCATGACTGTCCCATAGAGGCTCATTGGGTGGGAATAGTCACGGGAATTGTAGATTAGGGACTTGCTACATAGATCTTAAGAACATTGTTACTAACACTTATATGGATTGTGAAGTTTATAGATTATGTTCTTACTAACATAGATATTAAGAAAAGTGTTACTAACACTTATGTGGATTATGTCTGAAATAAATGGATAATAATAGTAATTTGTTTTTTTATAAAATCTGTCAGACTTTGCTTCAGGTGTCTTATAAAGCCATTTTGGTCAAGTCCTATGAGGACCATGGCGATTATTGTTTGAGCTGATCTTTAAGATCAACTGCTCAGTCAGTGTTTGCATTTGTAGGTTATTGTTGCAGCTCAACGCATAACTCAACGACCACAACGAAATGATGAATATCACAAAAAAATACGTTCAGGTAAGCCACATAAAGCACTTACATTGTGAGAAATTAGCAAACAAACTTTTTAAACTATTAATTAATCATACAACTGACTTTTGAACATAAAGTCAGTCAAGCATTCCTCAACACTGAAAAATCAAGTCTGAAATGTGAATCATCATTATCATCATCATCATCATCATCAGCCTATAACGTTCCCACTACTGGGACACGGCCTCCTCTCAATGAGAGGGAATGGGCTATAATCTACCACGCGGGCCCAGTGCGGGTTGGAAGATGTCACATTTTTGGTTCTAGGACATGCCGGTTTCCTCACGATGTTTTCCTTCACCGTTTTGAGAGCAGTGATGATGAAATAATTACACAAAGTAATGCGCCCGCCTGGGTTCGAACCCACGACTTACTGTTCGTAAGTCGGGGCCGCCACCACTGGGCCACCGCTGCTCACAATCATCATCATCAATCAATCAATCATCATTATCATCATTTCAGCCGAAAGACGTCTACTGCTGGCTTCCCCCAAGTATCGCCACATTGGCCGGTCTCGTACGACTTGCATTCAACGGATTCCCGCAGCCTTCACCAAGTCATCGGTCCACCTAGTGGAAGGTCTTCAAACGCAAATGTGGATTTGCGAACAGTTCTTAATCTAAGAACAGACTTCACATGACTAATTTTAATAATAAATAATAATCAGTCACTAAATAATTGCCTTTATTATCACAGAATTTGGTGTCATCCCGGAACTAAGTATAGCTTATTCATAGGTTCCGCTTGTCATTAGTTTTTTTTTTAAATAAAGAAAGAAGACGGATTTATTATCTCACCTAGGACTAAACACAGAAAATCAATAAATTAAATACATATAATATTATTCGGCCGTCGACTTAGAGAAAGAGGTGGTAGCCCACCAGTTAGTCCTGGCAATTCAGCGTCGAAACGCTGCAAGTGTCATGGGCTCTTTTGCGCCGGGAACGACTAGGGACTGTGGTTTTCTAGTGTTTTTTTTTTGTTAAGAGGGCTGTGACAATTTTTCTTGTATTTGAGTGTTTTAAGAGCCTAACACTCAAATACAATAAAAATAGAGATATTTATTTTGAGCACTCCCTAGAGAAACAATCAATCTTTCTCAGGCACATATTTTTTTTTAATTTTGTTACCATACCTAAACCATAATCACTCATCGAAACTGAAAATTTAGATGTGATTATATATGGTTGATTTGTACACAAAATTTAAAAAAACATGCCTGAGAAAGATTGATTGTTTCTCTAGGGAGTGCTCAAAATAAATGTCTTTATTTTTATTGTATTTGAGTGTTAGGCTCTTAAAACACTCAAATACAAGAAAAATTGTCATAGCCTTCTTAACTGGTTTTATGTATGATTATTAAATCATAATTATAACTTATAAAAATTAAACTTAGAGAGAAAAACATAATAAAAGAAACGGCCAAGAGCGAGTCGGACTCGCGAACCGAGGGTTCCGAGAAATCCAAGAAAAGGATTTACTTTTTGCAAAAATACACTTTTTCTTAGAATAGTTCGGAGATATAATATCACACACCCACGAGAAACTATTTTTAGCACTTACGACCACGATTTATTGTGATTACTCGTCATAAACTGATAACTACATGACGGTGTATTATTACAGCAATCACGAAGATATTGATGTTTATTAGTAGCCACCAATTAATCGTGGAAAGTTTTTATTAATACGGCACACCTTGATCTTCACAGATTACACCCGTGAGGTTAAGTTTTTGTCTAAAGGGAGAATCCACTCCATTCTGTGTCCTTTCAATGAAGAACTTCATCCATATCACAGTGCTAGCAGACTGTAGTCTGCTATGACGTAGCTCCACGAGGCCTCCGCCCCAAGAGGAAACCGTTCTCGTCGAAGAAAGTGATCGACCGTTTTTAATCTCTTAAATATTATATTTCGATCTAGAAGGATTTCATGACGGACACATGACACAAGCGTATGGCATGTATAGAGGCGCAACTTGGATACAACTTGCTCTTTGCCGTTAGTAAGTTACTGAACCTAGCGAGGGCAGATCAGTCACGAGCTGGACTGGTATGCGGCCCGAAGGACAGAAAGTGGTCGATCTGGCTTGCTTCTTTCAAAAATAGGCTAACTGTACATAGTGATCGGGCTGGGGAAGGTAGATTTGATACGCAATTAAGTTAAGAAAAACTTTTATCGGGGTTAACTTCGATTTTTCACCACTGCCAAACATGAGTTTTGTCGATTTTCAATCATCTGCCTAGCCTCATCGGTCGGCTACCCGTCTAACCGGATGCAGCTAAAGAACAGTATTTTACATGGAACGACTGCCTATCTGATCTCCACAACTCAGTTAATACTGAGTAACACGATATCACTTGGTAAGATTGGTTGTCAGACTTTTTGGGCCACTGACACTGTCAGACTTTCTGACTACCTGTAACGACTGTCAAAGATGTACAAATGAAAGCCGGGACCGGAGATTAACGCGCTTTTCCGAGGCACGGAGGAACCCCGGTATGAAAGGATGGTCACCCATCCACAGACCAACCTAGGCAAGCATGGCTTAACCTAAAGATTGGCCCGAACGGCTGTTATTATTTAGCACAAAATTGATTATTTTTCCTCATACGGAACGTCGTCGTTAGTGACTCAACGCGCATTGATTTCTTTGGTTTTTTGCCTAATCTTTGATATTATCTAATCAATATTGTAAATTCATGCAGTGGTAGTATAATAGTCTCCGCACCGCTAATAATGTATAGTCACTCAGCGTTCCAGGGAGAAAGAGTTAGGTACTAGAACATTTTACTGGATTAACTGAGATATTAAAACTGTAAGTACTTCAAAATTAATATTGTTATAGTGAGCAGGTACCTAATAAATAAATGCATTATTTATCTTCTGAAAATTTCTAGTTTATTATAGTATATTTACAAAACCTACCTACTGAGTACTTTGATGCCAAAAATATGCAGGAACTTGATTTACTTAGGAATCAGTCCCACTAAGGTGACATTTCAAGTTATTACGATACAGGTATCCATATAATGAAAGTAAATAAACCAATTATAATTAGAACGATATAAATACAAAATGTTTCAAAACAATTTGTAAAACCAAGTAAATGTCCCGTTTAAAATTTTATACTGTTAAGGTTGTGTATCGGAACCCTTGTAAAAATAGTCATTATTACTATGAATAATAGTTTAAATTTTAGAAAATAATGCATGTTGCAAGGGTGTAAAACACCTCCTAATGAAGCTAAAAGGAACTTATTTTCCCCGTCATAGCGATCATTTTATTGTTCTAGACCATACCTGGGAGCCTTCTAGTTGCGGAGATATTGGGAATCAAAGTTCCAACTTTTTTGACAAGTTTTTTTTTTAATTACAAGGTGTTACTGATTTTTTTTTTACTTAAACCACCTCTACGACCCCCGTAATATTAAATCCATTAATCAGCACAATGTTTTAAGTGCGTTACACGATTTTTAACCCCATAAAAAAGTCGTTTCCCAGCAATAATTTTTACAAAGTTACTTAGTTTGGTGTTCAGAATGCTTGGTTAACGAATTCGTGATGAGGTGGTTTACACCCCGTATTCTTTCAGTTTCACAACCAGATTTCATAGAAAATTGCCCATGGTCTTTTGATTTTCAACAGACGCGACATATTTTAAGCTTTGCGAAAGGTTATGTCAACCCAATATATGTTTGATCGGCATCATCATTGTTTTCGCTGATGAGAATACCACGTCGTCTACTTTATTTTTTTGGATTTACAATTGTAATTTGAAGTGCGTGTAGGCTAGGGCACGCCACGATAGTGGCGGTAAGTCCCCTCTTTGAGGAGTGGCTGGAGAGGCGCCACGGCGTCCTCACCTTCCGCCTGACGCAGGTCCTCACCGGACACGGATGTTTCGGAAGGTACCTGCACCGAATCGGGCGGGAGGAAACGCCCGGGTGTCTCCACTGCGAGGATCGACCGGAGGACACGGTGGAGCACACGGTGGAAGTCTGCCCTGCGTGGGCGGAGCTCCGCCGTGTCCTCGTGGCGGCGATCGGCGGCGGCGACCTCTCGCGTCCGGCCCTGGTTCAATCCATGGTCCGGAGCGAGACGGAATGGGAAGCCGTCGCCTCCTTCTGCGAAGCAGTCATGCTAGCGAAGGAGGTGGCGGAACGAGAGAGGGAGAGATCCTCTCTTCCCGGCCGCCGCGGGAGACGCAACGGGCGTCGGGGGCCACGTGGTGGGATGCGGGCCTGTGGACGGCTGGCTATGGGCTAGCTAGCCGTCCGGCCGTCTAACGACGACGACAGGCCGTGTCGACGGCGCGTTCGTGTTCCACGCGCGCCTCAAAGAGATGTCAGCAAAAGGAGAGGGGCCCGCAAGGGCCGAAGCCTGCCGGGGTTGCGGGCCTGTTCGAAAGAGATACCGCGGCCCCGGAACGTAAAAGGCGAGGAAGGATCATGGATGGTTTTTAGTCAGTAAGAGTCTGACACTCCCTCCCGCTCCACCCAGAGTGGGGGGGGTCATTTGATGATTTCCCATCCTTAAAAAAAAAAAGAAAAAAAAGGTGCGTGTAGGCTTTTTTGAATTAGATAGGAGATAAGATTAACACACCCGCGAAACACTACGTTTTGCACGTGATCTATTAATTAAGTTAAATTATCCGTCGTATCTGATAACTCCACGACGTCACACGTAGATCAATCACCTAGGTATCGATATTTATTATTTATCATAATTATCATTAATTGGTCTCAAAAGATATCAACTATTATGTTCCCCTCTACCTAACACTTCGGGCATTGGAGTCGTTATATTGTATAATGTGTACATAAAAAGTGAAAGAAAAGAAAAAGAAAGAAAAAGCATTTTATGCCCGCACAGGACAAAACACATCCAAATTATTAGTATTTAAAACTTAACTAAAACTAATAAAAATCCACTCCATAATCCACTCTCTGTAACATCACCATCAAACAATTGTAAATTCTCTATACTTTCAGATGAAGAGCATCATCGTCATCGCGGTGCTAGCAGCACTCACAGTCTGCTATGACGCAGCTACAGTCCTCACTCCGTCACAGGAGGAAACCATTCTCGTCGAGGAAAGTGAACAATCGTTCACAAAAGATTACGATCTTGAAGGAGTTACTGGCAGAGTCGCTAGGAATGCTGAAAGGATACTGTTTTACGAGTAAGAACCCTTTTATTTAATCACAAAAGCTTCTAAAAATTACATGAACTTCCAACGATCTGTGACCTTGGTTTTAATAAATGACTGAAAACGTAATACAAAATTAATCACCAAAAATAATGTACTTATTTAACAAACAAACATGAGCTGATTCAAATTACAATTCCACGAAAAATAAAATACTAAATTTCCAAAAAAAGTTTGCGACAAATATACAAATCCCGAAACATATTCTGCTTAAATAGTCGTTTTCTTAATCTCTTTCACTTAAGATGTAAGAGCGAGCGAAGCGAGCTCGTGGAAAAATATTACGTTAGCAAATGTACTGATTTTTGGAACTTTCAGTATATTATTCGCTTGTTTGTTCTTTCTTTTAAATGGTTGTATGATAAGTATTTGAAGCAGTCCATTTCATACTTTGAGTAGGCTAATAAACCACAAAATTTTAATAATTACAAAAAAATGGGGCTGTATTTGTACCTTTTACTGATCATATTTATGTATTCAAAAGTCAAAAAAACGAAATCCCAAAATTGTCTACGAAAATTTGTCGTCTACACTTCTATACTTATATTATAAAGCAGAAGAGTTTGTTTGTTTGGTTGGTTGGTTAAACGCGCTAATCTCAGGAGCTAAAGCCTCGAATTGTAAAATTATTTTTGTGTTGGATAGTCCATTTATCGAGGAAGGCTTTAGGCCATATAACATCACGCTGCATTTATTCGGGGCTTTTATTACTACCCATTAAATATCAAGCGAGCCAACCGTCAAATTGATATTAAATAGATTGTACCTTTTTTTTCGGATGGGAAATCATCGAATGACTTCTCCCACTCTGGGCGGAGCCGGAGGGAATGTCAGACATTTACTGACTAAAACCCATCCATGTTCCTTCCTCGCCCTTTACGTTCCGGGGCCGCGGTATCTCTTTCGAACAGTCCTGCAGCCCCGGAAATGACTGTACCTAACTTAGTTTTCATCGGCATACAGCTATAAAGTACATAAATCAAGATTTTATTAAGGATTTTTATAAACAAGATATAAAAAAAATAATTTTATCTTTTCAGAGAGTTAGTGGACCTCCGACCTATCCCCAACGCAGTACAGACCCAGACTGTATCTTATCGTGGCAATTCTACCACGAGCATAAACCAGATCCGAATGAGCCGGCTCCCACCTGTTCCCGGCCACACGCACATAGAGAATCATTGGACCCATGCCAGCGTCACGTTTAGAACAGCCCCAGGCGAGGGCCTCGTGTCCCTAGTCGGATTTTACGGAGTGTACACTGACTGGGCCTAAACATACCACTGAAAACTGTTATTTTTTGATTTATTTTTTTATTTATTGGCCTATCTACAATTGTTACACTGTTTATCCTAATAATACAAGCAATATGGTGATACAAGCATAGTGTACAATATGATGCGATAGACACAGCATGCAAAAAGAAAAATATACCTAACAAAAATAAAATTACATTATCAGTGCAGAAATAACACTTTCAACAACAGTGGGTAGATTTAGCAATACAGTAAACACAAAGATGACAACAGAGAAAAGAAAAAAGAAAACAATATGCTGGTTAGTTTTGATGGACTTGGCGCTTGAATTTTCGAAGTGTTGTGGAAAATATATCTATTGAGTCATCGCAATTATTATGTTATATTTACTGTTATACTTTATAAGTACAAGGTGTAAACAACCTCATCACGAAGCCCTCAACCAAATATTCTGTACCAACATCAAACTAAGTAACTTTACGCAAATATTATTGATGGGAAATAACTGTTTTTTTTGGGTGAAAAATTTTGTGGTCTAACTCAATATAACGCACTGAAATCATTGTGCTGGTGGATGAATTGTAGAGTACGGGAGTCTCCGAGGTGTTTATAGTAAAAATCTTAACATAAAAACTTGTATTAAAAAAAAATACTTGTCAAAAACTTATAACTTTAACCCCCAATATCTCCGATTGATACTTATCTGTAGTGTAGAACAAAAAAATGATCGCAATGACGAGGAGAACAAGTGCTTTTCGGCTTCGTGAAGAGGTCTTTTTACACCGTTTATACGACGATTAAAATATGTATTTTGAAAACTTAAGTCCTTAGTTTTATTCTTTCTTGATCTCCACGCTCAAGTTACATGCTTCTTGCGACAGTGACTATAGTAATAACAAATGAACCCGCGATCATGGCGCTTGCAACAGCGTTGAAATATCGGGAGCTCAACTCAATAAATAATCACGGAAGATATCCCGTAAGTGACAATATAAGTTTAGTTTTAAACCGTGAAAGCCTAAAACAGGGTTTGTCATGACACGCTTCAGGCCCCTTATTCACAACCATTCGACTCGCTTCCGATTCGGAAAGTCGTATGTCTATCTCGGTCGTTCTCGTAATGCCAGAAGACAGATATACGACTTTCCGAATCGGAAGTGAGTCGAATGGTTGTGAATAAGGGGCCAGAACAGCTATTTAATAAATTAGACACGTTCTTTCCGAAGTATGTAGCCCATCGGTATCCTCGACCGCCCTGTGTAAGGTGATCCGCAGGTTCCGAATTCTGCTGAGACATCCTCTTTTTTTTTTATTAAACTTTTTAATATCTCAAATATCAAATAGTTTTTTTTTGTAAATAGGTTTATGAACATTTGAGGAGCTCGTGGCTAATTAATATAAGCCGCTCGGGCCAATCTTTAGATTAAGTCGTACTTGCCTAGGTTGGTCTGTGGATGGGTGACCTTTACATACCGGGTTTCCTCCGTGCCTGGGAAAGCGCTTTAAGCAGTTGGTTCCGGCTGTCATTTGGCCATCTTTGACAGTCTTGACAGTACAGACAGTTTGTAGTCAATGACCAAAAAGTCTGACAACCAGTCTTACCAAGTGGTATCGTATTACTCAGTATTAACTGGGTTGTGGAGCTCAGATAGGCAGTCGCTTCATGTAAAATACTGGTATTCAGCTGCTTCCAGTTAGAGTGGAAGCCAACCCCAACATAGTTGGGAAAAGGCTTGGCAGATGATGATACTAAAGCTTGAACATTTCCAAATTATTACAAAATAGTTTTTTCATCCCCCCATCTCGGAAAGAGTATTTTGGCTCTTCGATATCTGAGTGCAAAAGCCGTTTTTATCGTCATGAGGGTAAAGTAAATTTGAATTAAGAACATCGTGTCCACTAAGCATGTGAATTCAAAACATCATTAAACCTATTTACTTCTACCTCTATGGTGCCGAATTTATCATATTTTTTTTTTTAAATGTTAAGCACTCAGACTCGGAACCTTCTTGGTGTACTTTTTTTTAATATGTTTTGAACGCGCCATTTTCTTTTCGCGTCATATTGTTAACACCTTAGGTTAAAAACAAGGAATCCAACTTGAAAACAAGTGAAAAACCTAAAATGACCACTCATTATCTAGCGACGAGGAAGTTTATTTGA
Organism: Xestia c-nigrum; assembly: GCA_916618015.1. Lineage (NCBI taxonomy): Eukaryota > Metazoa > Arthropoda > Insecta > Lepidoptera > Noctuidae > Xestia > Xestia c-nigrum. The sequence goes on from OU745248.1 coordinate 12,639,100, forward strand.
CGCCAAAAGAATTAACTGAATTTGTTAACAATGCGCATTTTTTTGCGTTTATCCATTTCCTCGCTGAAGTGGGATGAAAAGTTACGTGTTGCACTCGAGTGCAAAGATTTTTCACCTCGTGCTCCTTTGATTCCCTCGCTAACGCTCAAGATTCTAAGTTTTGAATCACTCGCTACACTCGTGACTCAATTTTAGAATCTTTCGCTTGCTCTGTCATCAAAATTGAGCATGCGGTTAAAAAACAACTTTGCACTCTTGTATAACAAATAACTATTTAACCATTCCAAGGTGGTTTCATTGTAAGGGTCGTTCCGTAGTTTCGTGCAAAAACGATTTCCAGACTAATTTACCCATGGTTTTCATTTCTGTATTTTTTTTTTTAACCAGAATGGGTAAAGACATAGTTACTTTAAAAGGAGTATCGATAATATTAGGTTTTTATTTGTTATTTTATTTAATAAACTAATAAAACTGCGTCTAAATTCATTCCTCTCTGTTTCCAACTAGGGACCTCGGCGTTTGTTTTCATGTTTATTTGTCGACAGTCGAATTGATAGCTTTAATTAATACGGTTTGTAAGAACCAAACCCCTGACCTATTCTTTAAGTATTTTAAATATACCAATAACTTAGTAATAGTAAAAAAAAAGCTATTTTTCTAATTGTCACAAAAAAAACATCATCGCCATCCGTACTCGGAAACTTAGTAATTTTGTAGTGGTTTATTCGGTCCCTAATATAGTGCAGGGGCCGTATTTTTGAATCAATAGAATTCCAAACCGTGTACGAAATCGCAGAATTCGTATGCGAATCCCTAAAATCGCTATTTTTGAATATTCATACCCGTGAATTTTGCAACGAGTGGTCCGACCCACTCGTTTCAGATATTCTACCAGTAGAAATGACGTGAGAATGACACTGACAAGTGAAGATTTGTTGACTGATTCTTTTTTTTGTCGTTTTCCATTTTCCACGTATTTTCTTTAACAATTCAAAAACAAATCCAACACAAATAACAACCGGGAAAAATATGTGAAAACTAGAGAAAAAAATATCGAAATCCCAATGACAGACGTCAGACGATGACATTATAACTGTAGCGATATTTTGTCAAAATTTTATTTCAACGTTCCCTTGAAGTCTAAACGTTACAATCCACCTTTATGTGTGCCATTTGCTTCAACTAATTATAGGCAGAATTCGTTCATTGTGCGTGCAAGCAGAAATTTAAACAAACTTTGTAAACAGTACGATATAGATCCATTCCAAACTAGTGTGTCGTCAGCCAGGAAGTGCTTGAGTCAAAGCTTCTTCATGTAGTTGCTTTTGTTATGCTGGTTGATAGGCAGTGTGAGAAACATTATAATTATGCTGTAGCATATACACAGAAACTTAGCGAGAATGTCCGTAGAATTTAGTTTTTTTTTTCTCTGTATTTTATAAGTGGAGACCTGTAATTGGCTTTCAGACTATTGTACTGTCCTTGATCTGTTTGTTTTAGCTGTAAGTCTCCCATGTTATTTAAATAAATAAAATAAATAATAAATAAATAACTTTTTAATTAACGTTCCGTTCCACCGTAACTCATTACCGGTTTTTAAAATCAACGAGTTATGGCTTTCCGGTTTTTATTTTTCTGCGTAAAATGAAAAATATTATAAGATTCGAGTTTTAGGGCAACACTCATTTCTATTACTTCAAAAATACGTAAAATTTGGAGCAATCGAAATTCATTTCGTATACGTTTTGCTTTCGTGCACGAATTTAAGATTCACTTCGAGTGATTCAAAAATACGGCCCCAGGTCACAACGTGTTTCTACTGGTCGGTCAGCCGCGGCAAACAGAGCAAAGTGGACGTACGCCTATCGCTGTCATAATTATTTGAAATCTTCGTATTGTTGGTAGCGCTTCGTCCAGAAATAATTTCATCACATTCCCTCTATTTCACAAGGTACTGTAGTAAACAAATTATTATAAATACTAAATATGTTTGGCTTTCAAATTGATTTTGATCCTATTTTATTACTGAGTGGCTAATGTATTCGGTAACGAAATAATTAAACAAAATGTTAGAATTTTTCATTCATCTCCACTTCATCACCTTCCGTCCCCTCCAGTTTTCCTGAACATATATATCAGAAAAAGAAAACAAAGACAAACTGGAAGGTAATGAAAAGTGAAAGGATTGTAATGAACTACGGCGCGATGGTAATGATGTGAAAACTTAAAAAATACTTAATTCGTCACTATCATCTGATCCATCATATTTATATATATATTATGAAATATAATATAATATAATGACGGTGATTATTGAAATTATACTGTTTTATTTAGCTGTTTTAAATTACCGTCTTTTACGGTTCATTAACATCCTAACCCGACTTACATCATTACCATCGCGCCGTAGTTCATTACAATCCTTTCACTTTTCATTACCTTCCAGTTGTTAAATTTCAATTGTCATTTTCTCCGTGAATAAACAAGATAATAACGTGCCTTCCACTTTAAATTAATCTGGTGACAATTTGTGACTCGTGTATATATAAGAAAAACCTAAAATGTAATATTTATTTTTATTCTGCGGAACGGTTCTATTTGCACGAAACGACGGAATGAACCGTAAGCAGTGCTCTCGATCACAGAAATATGAGTGTCTTCGGGTGTTTTTAACCGACTTCAAAAAGGAGGAGGTTCTCAATTCAATGTTCCCCGATGACTCGAAGATGGCTGGACCGATTTTGTTTTTTTTATAGTTTGATTGGGTTTCCCAGGTGGTCCCATAATCATCAAGTTAGGATACTGATAATAGAATCCTGGAAAAATAGAAAGAACTCTTCAAATTATATTGGCACACAAGAAATGATTTGGGTAGTTTTAGGTAGAGTACCTACTTTCTCGGAGTGATCTTGTTTTAATTTGGTACAGATCTGACAAAGAACTTCAGTGATAGGCAACGGAACTCCTCAATAAATGATAGCAAATGCAGAAATCTCATGTCTGTCTATTGTTTACACCAGTTCATTACAAAAAATCACGCCGGTACGTCGTGATAGGGTAAGCACATATGAATCAATAAAAAGTGAAAAATAAAAAACTCTGAAAAGATGAAAACAGTTGATTTTGGAATTAATGGTACAGGTATTGTTTTTTTTTCACAATTGTGGTGGCCGATTTTAGTTTTAGTTTTTATGGCCTTTAGTATGGTTTAATTATGCAAATTTTATTGTTCAAACCTTAATATAATGCAGCGTTTAGCTGACGTAATATTTTTCAACCAACTTAAATTGCGTTTGAACCTGAAAGGCAAATGAAATCAAAGTAATATATATCAAGGTAGATCAATATCAAAATAAAATACGACATAGTTAACCTGTTCCGAGCTCGCTCCAGCTTGCATCCTAACTATTGAGCTTGACAGAACAATTATTTTACATTGTTACAATTTATTTTGCGGCTAATTTATATTCATTTTTCGATAATAAATGTTAACAAAGCTTAGTATTCCAGTCAACCACAGATTGTTGGAAGTTTTTTGTGTTGGAGAGCCTTATTATTTAACTATTAAAAATAAAGAACACTGAGTTTGTAAACTAACATGTGCCGCAGGAGACTTAAAAAGCATTAATAAAATAATTTCATCTTTTCAGAAAGATAGTGGACCGGGATGTATTTTACCAAGGCAATTCCACCACACGCACCGAGGCAGTTCAACGTGATCTCGATGTCCGCATGCCACCAGTTCCCGGTCACACGCACATAGATAATAAGTGGACCCACGCTAATGTCAGGTTTAAGACGAGCCCAGGTGAGGGCCTTCAAACCGTAGTCGGATTCCATGGAATGTACACTGACTGGGCCTGAACATATAACACAATCACAGAAAACTTATATAAAACGACGAATAAATATGTATTTTTAAATATTAACGTTTTTTATTTTATTCTTGACCTGCTTGAGCGTCCTCAAGCTTCACGTGACTTGCGACATTAACTATGGTAAAACCAAATTAAGGTGAAAGCGAAATTCAAATTTGTTACGTTTTTTTTGCAATTTGCAGGGCAGTGCTAAGTTGTATGTTGATGAAAATATCGGTCGCGGCTGTAAGACGTATGTAGTTACAGACTTATAATCGACATCTTCGTCGCATCGCAAGAACTATTTAGAACACATTCAAATATAGGTAAAACGAATTCATTAAGGCTATGATCCAAGGTATTGTCCGTGGACAATGGATAAGGACATTGACCGTGAAAAATTCGTTCCTCGACTCTTATGACCTTAGAGTGTTGTATTGATGATTTTGATACCTTGGAGCATCAGGCATAATGAATTCGTTATTTCTATATTTGAATGTATTCTAAATAGTTCTAGCGATGCGACCAAGATGTCGCCTGTAACAGATTCACTGGGTGCCCACGAGACGGCGCTAGTTTCTTATGAGAAAATAATAGTTTGGTGGATACTTCTGTGACCTTTGTTTGTATAACGAAAAAGTAAAAGTTGTTTGTTATCATGAGCACAATCACGTGTTCAAGTATCGTACACTAATTACCAGTCATCCTAAATAGGCAGAATTTTTACACTTAGCGTAGATAACAGATATAGCGAAAAATTCTCAAAGGAGTGACGCGTCCGATTTTGCTAAAAAATTTCCTTGAAGTTGAGATTACACAGGTAAGAAGTATAAGTAAAATAAAAAGAAGAGTTTAAAATTAGAAAGAACTAAAAAAGATTTATCGGTCACAGAGCTGAGGTATGACGAGTATACAAAATTATTAGCTTTGTTATATCCTTTAGCTTGCTGATGTCATTACTTCCCAGAATTTGATCCATAATAGCAATACTTACGACAACGATGATGTTTTTTTGTTTTTATTTTAAACCAACCATTCGCTCTCCTGGCTAGGAATATTGATTTTTCCAAAATACAATGATGCAGTAAGAGTTTTCATCAAAATAGTTTCGGATACGGCCACACAGGTATTTTAAAAATCTTGGCTTATTACAATTTTAGGCTACCAAAATTTGCATATAAAGGGTGTTAGAAACATCTTAATGAAGCCGAAAGGCGCTTGTTCTTCCCGTCATTGCAATCATTTTCGTTGTTCCACACCATACCTGGGAACCTTTTAGTTACGCAGATATTAGAGGTCAAAGTTCTAAGTTTTTTTATTTATAACTAACAGACCCGCGCAACTTCGTCTGCGAGTGAGGGTTAGTTTTTTTTGAATAAAAAGTATCTTATGTTACTTCTAATATCTCCAAAAATATGTGTACAAAGTTTCATGATGATCGGTTGAATAGTTTTTGCGTGAAAGCGTAACAAACAAATTTTTTTTACAAAGTTTTAAGTTTTTACTGTAATATTTTTACTAACACCTCCAGGACCCCGTACTATTCAATCCATTCATCAGCACGATGTGTTAGATGCTTTACATTGAGTTCTACCACAAAACATATTGCACTCCAAAAAAAAAAATCGTTTCTCAGCAATAATTTTTTCGTAAAATTTGATGTTAATTTTTGCGTCAAGTTACTTAGTTTGACGAATGCTTGGTTGACGGCTTCGCGATGAGGTTGTTTGCACCCATTATGATGGTTTTTAAAAAGTTAAATAAACTTTTATCCTCGTTTTGACAGGGTTAATTAATAATTTCCTATCAAGTTTGAGGCTTTGTCAATTTTCAATGAAGTGAAAATTAAAAACTGCACAATTGCACAATGTTAGTTTTCAGTGTAAGCACCGAAAAAGTGATTCAACGCGAATTCGTTTATTCTTTGTTCCTATCTTATCGTAATTATTGTAGATCCGCGTGGTTGTAGTATAATATATCCCCGCGCCGCTGATTTTGATCAATAGTCATTCAGCGTTCGAAGAGGAAAGAGTTACCTAATATACAAACAGAAATAGTTAATGTAAGTACTTAAAATTTTTTTTTTGCCTGTATTGTCCCACTGCTGGGCAAAGGCCTCCCCAAAAATTATTTTACCAAATATTCTCGCCACCTTTTTGCTAGGTCGGCCTCGACGGGGCCGATTTTTACCCAGCGGTCATCGTTATTGATAATAATAAAATAAGTAAATTTAGAGACAATTCATGTTTTTTTTGTGACATTTTCTTGTTTAACAGATTTTTTATATCTATATACATATAATAATACATATAATACAATCGTAGGAAAGTCAAAACTGTACATTGATTATTTTTTTAAAGAATACTTGAGACGTGATCTACAATCGATATCGAAGCCAAAAATACAGTTTCTAAAATTTTTGTCTGTTTGTCTGTTTTTCTGTATGTATATGTCCGGGATAAACTCAAAAGGTACTGCATGGATTTACTTCAAATTTTGCATGAATATTACTAAGAGATCGAGACATATTTAAATGGTCTTTGAGTAAGCCACGCTATTATCTAGCTTCACACAATAACAACTACGCCATTTAAGTAACTTGGGCAGAGAACCATAGTTTAAAGAATGTTAGTAGTATAAAGACAATTTTAAAGCAGCGCCATCTATGAGATTTCATAAAAATCAAATCAAGTTAAATGTTAATATCAACGTAAAATGTTCAAACACATTAGATTGTAATCGCTCTAGCGATATTGTAAACTCTCGAAATATTGTCAAACGAACATACTGCTTACATTATAACGCATTATTTTTCGTGAAATGCATGTTATGGTAGTCAACTCACGCAGTGTGGAGGGAAGGAGGGGTCCCTTTTGCCCAATCGTACCACTCTCATGAAAATAATAATGAATCATTTCTGAGAAATACCTTAAACACTTAATTCCCCGTAAAAGCGTAGTCGACGGAATTTTAATTCTTTTGCATTTTATTACTTTTTGGGGTCTCTAATAATGAAGATGAGGTCAAAATGAAAATCCAAAATGGCGCCGACGAACATTTTTGGATTTTTCCGTGGTTTTTGGTGTCGCTGATAGTGAAAATGAGGTCAAAATTAACATGGGAAGAAAAGTTAACAGAAGCAAAAAAAAACAATTCTCTTTTTATTTCTTCGGCTTCCCCTGACGGTATTTACAGTACACCCTTCGCCACTATTAGGTAAAGGTGTATCTAATCCTACACCCACATTTCGCACATTTAGCTTAATTCTATCAACGAGGCACAAACAATATAACAACACTTAGCCCATCCCGGAAATCGAACCCAGGACCTCATGCTCAGTAGCGCTTGCGACAACTTGACCAACGATGCAGTCTCACACATGACCCTTCAATATTTTCACGCGAACGAAGTCGCGGGCAACCGCTAGTTTAATATAATTTTCCATTGTAAACAAATATGTGCCAACAGATTAAAACTGGGGTCACACCATACAGTTTATATATTTGAAACTCATTGAAGCCTTGAATCAAGCGTAAGCCCCAGGAAAACCGTTTTATCTACGAATTCGAGTTTATCTTTATTATATGGCTTCAGGTGAGGAATTAAGAGCCTCCGTAGTTTTTATTGGTATATCGGTAAAGAAATTTACTCTTGAGCTACTTCCTGCTAAGAGCTTTTAGGACCACATGCTGTATCTAATGTAAAGCTATTTTTACGTATTTTCTTTCTGTTAGGGCTAGTTTCACCGGTTGCGGATAAAGTGTCGGTTAGCCTATTAGGGCCTTTGCCCAGCAGTGGGACCCAATGCAGGGTAAAAAGGCAGGAATTTATCGTAAAACTAGCTGACTCACGCTACTTCGTCAGCGTCACATAAGAGAGAAAAACGAAAGGAAAAAAAAACCCCGTTTTTGCAACATTTTTCTTTCCTGCCCCGCTCCTAATAACCGTAGCGTGATATTATATAGCCTAAAGCCCTCCTCGATAAATGGACCATCCAACACAAAAATATTTTTTCAACTCGAGCTGGTAGTTCCTGAGATTAGCGCGTTCAACCAAACAAACAAACTCTTCTGTTTTATAATATTAGTATAGATATTATAAATAGATACACCTCTACCTAACTTTGTGGGGAAAAGTGGCGTGACCTGATGTTATGTTTCGGTAAAAAGTAAGAATCCACTCCCTGCAACTTCACCACGCGAGTCATAATAATTGTTAATTCTGTATACTTTCAGATGAAGAGCTTCATCCTCATTGCAGTGCTAGCAGCACTCACCGTCTGCTATGACGCAGCTACAGTTCTCCCTCCGTCCCAAGAGGAAACCATTAACGTCGAGGATGGTGATCAACCATTCACAAAATATTACGATCTAGATGGAGTTTCGAGCAGAGCTGATGTTGAACTGATCCAATTTTACTCGTGAGTCCCCTTTTATTAAATAAATAAATTAAAACTAACATGCGTCTCCATTATAAAAAAAAACCGAGTGATACTATGAGTGCATTCTGTCGTGAGTTACAATCGAGTTCCAGTAGTGCGCGTAAAAGAATAAAAGATTAAGGAAGAGGGTAGACAGATTTGTCTGCTCATAATTAATAATTTTCGTCCCAACCGCATACCTCTTCAGTATTCCCGCGATCATGATGCTTGCAACAGTGTCGAGATATCGGGTGCTCAAAAAACCTGAGGAAAATCAGGGATATAATCCCGTAAGTACTTTAAGTGAAATAAAATAAATAAATAAAAAAAATAAAAAATAAAATAAAATAAAATAAATAAAATAAATAAAATAAATAAAATAAATAAAATAAATAAAATAAATAAAATAAATAAAATAAATAAAATAAATAAAATAAATAAAATAAATAAAATAAATAAAATAAATAAAATAAATAAAATAAATAAAATAAATAAAATAAATAAAATAAATAATAATAAAAATAAAATAAATAAGATTAACAAAATAAATAAAATTGCATGTGTCATGGACACCAGATAAATGACATACACACACTACTACATTGTGTACAACACACACACATGTAAATTGTGTACATTGTGTACTACATTTTATACTTTTCTGTCAGCTGGCGATTGATATACGTGTATGGATTTTAGCTTTGATCTCGGAAACGTGGCACTTTAGAACATTTTGCCCCATACAAAAATTGATTGTTTTTTGTAACGTTATAGCTTCCATTCATAAAGTTTTCGTGGCCGCTACTGTGAAAAAAAAAACAAAATGGTGGAAGAAAATCTGGCCACGCTTCATACAAAAATATTCCAAGCCCTTTTGACAGTTTGTATAACTTGATGCGATAGCGACATGTCAATCAAGAAAGTATAGCAAGCGAGTGAACAAATTCTTATCAAATATTTTTATCTTTGCAGAGAGGTAGTGGACCTCCGACCTATCCCCAACGTAGTACAGTTCCGGGATGTGTTTTACCGAGGCAATTCCACTACCCGCATCACCAGCATCTCGATGTCCCAGATGCCGCCTGTTCCCGGTTACACGTGGATCAATAATAATTGGACCCACGCCAATGTCAGGTTTATGACAGGCCCAGGAGAGGGCTTTCAAACCGTAGTCGGATTCCACGGTGCGTACACTGACTGGGCCTGAACATTTAAAACAACCACAGAAAATAAATAACAAATATGTAATTTAAAAACTAACGTTTTTTTATTTTATTTTTGACCTGGACGCTCAAGCTTCACGCATCTTATGGTAATGACTATGGTAAGAACAAATGATTGTTTTTTTTTATTTTTTTTGCAAAAACAAAAAAAAATACATTTTACAAAATCTTTTAAAGCGTCACTTTTTCAAGCTACTAGGCAATCAAAGTTAGAATTTATTCAGTGACTAGCTTACAAGCGCAACTTACAACAGAAAGAGTGTGAGTCAACCTTAAAAGATAGACATATGCAATCACGGACCTTTTATACAACTTTTCGATTGGAACAATTCCGTAATACATGATTTTTGCGTAACATTAACCGTTTACACAGCGCACAGAACAGAAGTCCTCCAATTTCCCTGATTTTGCAACATTTTTAGAGATGCGCCACTGCTCGACAAACGGGCTATTCAACACTAAAAAATATTCCATGTCGAGCCGTGCCTCGTCATACGTGTCTCAGAAAATACATAAACTAAAAAGGTTTTTTAAATCGCACCAGTTGTTGAAATTAGTGTGTACAAACTTTTCAGTTTTATAATATTAGTGTAGATTATATAGGATCACTGTTTTGGAACCAACCATGTCACCGCTGCGCTGTCACCAGGCATAATAATATACTTGACTCCACAATATCCTTTAAATGTGGGAGCATGACATGTGGCTTGTAATATATACTGTTTTATCTACGGGCGTGACACAGTGCCAATAATATACGTGTGGCGACATCTATGGCCCCCACATAAGAACTAAATTGACATGATATGACATCGCGATATCAAAGTTATGCGCGCAATCATAAATTAGGCATTACGTAGTCTTTACGAAAAGGCAGACAGAATTATAATCATCAGAAATATAACCCTCGAATTTCATAAAAGACGAAGAACGCCTTTGACCGTGAAAAAATCGTTCCTCGACTCTCTCGAACTTAGGGTTGTATTGATGACTAGCTGACCCATGCAACTTCGTCTGCGTCACTAAGAGAGAAAAACGAAAGGAAAAAAACGTCCCCGTTTTTGCAACATTTTGCATTCCTGCTCCGCTCCTAATGATTTTAGCGTGATGTTATATAGCCTAAAGCCTTCCTCGATAAATGGACTATCCAACACAAAAAGATTTTTTCAATTCGAGCCGGTAGTTCGTGAGATTAGCGCGTTCAACCAAATAAACAAACAAACTCTTCTGCTTTACAATATTAGTAAGTATAGATTATCATTCTGTAACTACATACGTCTTACAGCCGCGACCGATATTTTTATCAACATGCAACTTAGCATTGTCCTGCAAAGAAAATTTGATTTTCGGGGGCCACTCTAACGCTTTCACCTAAAGTCATTTTTAATAGAAATGTAAAGATTTTGAAACAAAAAGATGTTAAATAAAGTAATTACTGTGTTTGACTAAATTTAATAATATACTGGTGCCGATTCTCTTGTCACAAATTTCTCTAAACTAGACTAAAAATCACTAAAATTTAGTTTATTTCTGTCAAACGACGTTTCCTATTCTGAAATTGATTAAAATGACATAACTTAAATCAATTATAGTTTGACAGCACTAAGTTATTCAATTTAGTGAAAATGGCAATTTCGCTATTCTGAAATTGACGTTTTTCACCTAAAACTTTGATTGTCAAACTAAATCAGACTATTTTTAATCGAGACTAAAAACGTGTGGAATAAAATTAGTTGTCATGAACTAAAATTTACAAAGCAGATTTCTCTCGTTTTTGTTGAAAGTTTGGATGTTTTTGAGTTCAGAATGGAAGCTTATGTGATTGCAGCCGTTGTCGACTCGGCAGAAAGGTAAATTTAGTGTAATTTTATTATGATACAATACGAAATGCATTCATGAAAACTTACAAGGGAAACCCGCCCCTAAGACGACCCACTGACCGGGATTTTCGTACTAAACATCTAATGCACATGCTACATTACATACACTTCTCATAATCAAAGCCACTTACAGGTCTTGTGTAATAAATGTGTCTAATAAGAAATAACTATGTTTTAGAAACTATCAAGAGAGGATTCAATTGGAAAGATAATAAGACCAATCCAACCCATTCCAAATGACAGAGAAGAAATTCAATAAAAAGACACCTAGATCGGGGGCACTTTATTTGATGGATAAGCTGAATCCTCGTTTGGATGAAGGATTTATTCCCAAACACCTAAAGGTTAGAACGGTTTTGTGTCCTATATATTATATGTATGCAGTAATTCACTTGCTATAACAAGTTAATTACTGCATACATACAAGGAACTGTAATTCTTACTGAATTACAGTTCCTGGAATTCTTACTGAATTACATGCGAACCCGCGACCCCGGGCTTATAATATTTTAAAATCTATACTAATATTATAAAGCAGAAGAGTTGGGGGTGAGAGGGGCCTGGAATTTTTTTTTTTGTCATAGTGACTTATTACGTGATACATTACTTTTATTTTTAACTAAATGACATTACTTTTTAACTAAATGAGTTAGTAAATAGTATGTGAGGAAAGATCTCAGTGGCTTCTCCGTAGGTCACTAGTAAACTTTATACCTATTGGGTATATCTATTTACTAAGTACATATAAAGTTTTATTTATTTTAGGAACAAATACCCACTACAGTCATGGCTCATGATTCCCATCGAGGTGCCAAATATTGAGTGCCACTCAAGGGCAAAAAATGTGGTGGAAATGTGTAATGGGCGCCTAATGAACAGAACTAGAAAATGCTACAAAAAATATTCTGGCATGTTGCACCCTGTACAATTGGAAACATTTGATTGTAAGTGTTTGATTTGATTTATATGTAATTCTGTTTTATTTGTTTGCAAAATAAGAAATCTAATTAAGTGTATCTTTGCAGATGAAGAAGATATCAATGTCACCGAGCATAGCGAGGAGAGTGCTATTGCGGAGGATACCTGCACAGATTTCCTTGCTGAAGCGAGGAAAATTCAGCAATCACTTGTCAATTCTTTTAATTAAATGAAACATTTTATTTCTTTAATGTTAAAATATTTATTTTCTCCTTAAACCTTAACAAAAAAGAGTAGCGATTTCACAAAATTGAACCGCATATTTAATACATGTTTCTGGATAACATGCGTTGAATGTCATTGAGATCTGCCCCTGCTGGTCCTCCACTAGTAGCCCTGATGGAATCCCTCGCCTTTCTTGCCTTTGTTTTCACTTTTGTCACCCACACACTCCAAATCTGTTGAAATTAAATAAGTTTAAAATACATGGAAATTATGCATGTACTTATCCAATCCAGTATAACATTTCATCTCACTGAAACAACTTACATTGTTGCCACTGCTGCTGCTGCAGCCCAATTTGTTCAGCTCGCTACTGACATTGGCCTTAAATCCAATACTTTGGGATCAGCTTGATTTTCTTCTTGTTTTTCCTTTTAGAGTATATACTAATATAGTGTACACAAGTATACGTTACTTTACTACTACTCGTGAATACAGAGATTAGTTAAACGAATCGAACATCAAAGAGTATTTATTTGTTAATTAATTATGTTAACCGACCACCAAATTAATAATATTATTAACATGTGACATCTGACATGACAAACAAAACAAAGATAGGGCTTTCCTTCCAAACGCCGACGAAAATACCGGTTATTTTCAACTATAAAACCGAACATAATTTTTTAAAATCAAATTTTTATTTATTAACAAGCTTTAATAAACTGAAACTAGACAGAAATAAATAACAGGACAAATCATGCTACCTCATAATTTTTTAAATACGGCAGTTTTATCGATTATAATAAAATTACAGGTTTTAATCATATTGAAAACCGAAAAGTGTCGCCAAAATTTTAAGTCATTTCCGATTTCCAACCCTAGCAGGATTTTTATGGTCACAGATAATAAAAACTGAAAAATAAATATTTAACAACAATAATGTTTTACGCCGTTACAATACTCCCTGTATTTCATTAATGATTATTGATAAACAATTTTAAATAATTGTTTGATTTCACTAGGGTTTTATTTTTGCAATGAGGGATTTTCTTTTTCAACTCCCCTAGTCGCTGGATAGATGGCGCTGACTGGGGTACGTTACTGGAAGGAACGGAACGTGACATAATTTTCTGATTATTTCCCTTGTATGTTATTTTGAGAACGTAAAATGAAACGTACATTAAAAGTAAATAAATAAAGTAATGTCATTGTCACATCACATCACATTGATATTTTGAAAATAGCCTCTATATGTAACTAAACAAAAAGGAAAAATAAAACAATACTTACCAATACTTTTTAGGGTTTCCCACGCCTGAAAGAAAATGTCCCAAGAGAAAAAGAAGAGAAGTCGTTGCCTTGTGGATTTATGAACAAATGAAGGCATGCATCTTTTTCCTAAAGATGAAAGTCGTAAAGCGCAATGGGTACAAGCCATCGTACATTTCAAACCTGGATGGGCCATAAAAAGAAATTCACACATATGCTCAGCACACTTTAAACCAAATGATTTTGTAAGAACACCATTATCAGTGTTACAACCAAGTAAGGTCATCTATGTTTAGTATTGTAGGTATTTTTTTAGGTTCAAAATTCAACAGAGATTAATTTATTCTATCTCAGATTAGATTCTAATAATAGTTTACGTGTTTGGCCGGAGGAGGCAAAACACCAGAAGAGATGGGAAAAATTGGGTGACACCTTTGCCCAGCAGTTGGACTGAATAGGCTAACAACAAAAAACAATAGTTTACCTATTTTTAGATGTGGCATCAAAAATATTGAAGCAAACAGCCATTCCATCCATAATAATATTTCCATGGAAAAATTCATCTCAACCTCCCACAACATCCCATACCATAACATCCAAAGATCAAGATTCATCATCATACGCTGCTCCAGAACCTGATGAACATCAAGATTCTCAGGCTCTCAACTTCTCTCTCTCACTGATGGCATACCATGGGGAAGGCCTACGACCAGCCGTCTACGTTTATTCTATGCACAAAACTACAAACACATGCTTTGTTATCAATTTAATAGCAAGTACTATTTAAAAAAATATTTGAAGCCCGTAAAAATCCCCCTAATCTTGTCCCTAAAAATATCCCTTTTAACAATTCTATTCCCTGAATTTAGGGGTAAAACCCTTAAGCTGGCAACCATGCCAAGCGTTTTAACTTTGACACTAGTAACGTAGTCGGGTCAACGCCATCTATAGAGTTGTTGGAAACTATTTTTTTTTTTAATTCTTAAACTGAAAACCTCTCATTCAGATCATTTCGTTCACTTTCATTCAGTTTTTATTTTAATCTCAGACAAATCTTAGTCTATGGTCTATTCAATTTAACAAATGTCAAACTCGATTTTAATTGTGTCAAATCTAAAACTAAAATTAGAGAATTTTGTTTTCAGAATAACTTACCGAAACCAACTAACTAAAATTAAGAAATTTTAGTTTTAGTTTAAGTTAGTTCGGTGTACAAGAGAATCGGCACCAATGACCAATTTATTTCCTTGTTATAATGAACAACCCTTTGACATACGATCTCTTAAATAAATAGCGTACTGAAAAAAAATAATTAAATAAATTGGACGCAGGTACAGAATCTGCCAGTACATCAAGACGCCTGTATACTTTTAGAATCAACCTTGAACCATTAGGTTTGGATTATAATGACAACTTAGCCAGATCCGAGCAAACAAATCTATATCTCTTTTATATAAGTTTAAGAGTAATATGATTGTTAAGTAGTTAACACGTACTATAAGTTGGCACAGTCCGCAGTTGTTTAACCCCTATTTTTGAGTAACCTCACAGCTGAACACTGTCTCTTAAGATACAGGTTATCCTGGTTTGAGAGGCAGGGCTTACAATATCTGTATACAAACTTCTGTAGCGTTAGTTTGCATATTGTTAAACAGTGTATACTAATGTATGTTTCCTTGTGACAATAAACTTATTTATTTATTATATTTGTCACTATTAACTAGCCTACATATTTGGTGCAGTGTTATACACCATTGACAATAACAACACCTTGAGTATCCGTAACCAATGACGACCGTTGATGCGCAAGCGCTCACTCTGACGTCAACATGCCTCGCCCCTTCGTCCACGTCAGATTGTGCTTCCTTGTACATTTTTCGTAGTGGTGTTCGTGGGTAAATAAAAACAGGCGCTCGGGTCGATGTCTAGGCTGGTCTGTGGATGGGTGACCACCAATTACATACCAAGTTTCCTCCGTGCCTTACAAAGAACGTTAATCCGATAGTCCCGGCTGTCATTTGCAAATCTTTGACAGTCGTTACAAGTAGTGAGTGGCCCGAATGTGACAACCAGTCTTACCAAGGGGTGTCGTTTTATAAGGAATTTCTCAGTAGCAGCTACGGAGTCTGCATTTGAGCCGGGTTGAAGGCAATAGGGTCACTCCAAATTATATGGGACTTAAATGTAACTGGCGAATGGCTAACCCCCTCAACAATAACAGGCGTGACGTTATGTTATATTAGAACTGCGAAACATACATAATAATAATATGGAAAGGACATTGTCAAAAATGGCCTATGAATCAACACGCATGAAACATTTACTATAATTCATTATTCTTTTAATAATATACATTACAAATATTTCAATAGAACGGACACTTTTTAATTTCAAAAACATTTTAAAAAGTACTTCTATAAACTTCCGTCATGATCCTCGGACATGTGATGTTATTAACTTATTAGTTTTTGGTTCAATTTAGGGTTTTTAATAGGCAAAGGTATTATAGCTCATACAGCCTAGTCTTTGTACACACTCTTAATAAGAGTTTGACACAGACAAGCGTCAGTATTCTCAACACTTGATATACGATAATGGTTTTTAGTTACAAACAGTCCGCTAGGATTTCGCGGAATAATACGGGTTATCAAAAAACTCGATTGAAAGCGCTGTTTGAAACAAGCAATAAGAAATAAAAAGCATTTATTAGCCCGTGCAGGACAAAACACATAAAAAAATTACATTATTTACAACTATTGTAAACAAAACATGGATAAAAAAATTAAAATAAACGAAAGGTCCTGAACGAGGCCAAAAGACCCCTATACCAGTTATAAATTGACAGATGGCAACAGAACCGAATGTTTTTATTGACGTAAATATAACCTCAAAACCCGAAAGTGTTTTGATTTTTTCTGAATTCTCAAAAGTGTCCGTTGTTTTAATTCAGGTTCAATCGAATATATACATTATCTAAAACCCAAAAAGTAAATACACCTCCCTGTTGGATCTTAGGCGAGCCATGTATGGACGACGAGCAATGTCCTTTCAATTGTTTTCATGCGAAACGTACCTACCTACCTTTTTATATTATTATTTTTATTCTTGACATTTTTTGCAAATTATACGTTGTCAGATGTACAGAAACGGACATAGCAGTTTTCATCCCGACAAAACTTCAATTCCCGAGAAATACAATAGTAACGTTCTCGACAAGTTTCTCAAGAAAGAGTTTTGGCAGAAGGCTACGTGACACCGCACAGCGTAACACGACGCGCCGCCACTTCTTGGTCATAGTGTCATAGTTCATAAGTTATATTTTGTATGTACTCGTATATTTTTAAGTTGTAATGTATTTTTGTATATCTTATTTATGGGCATTCAGATGCCTGGTAATAAAATGATTGATTGATTGATTTATATGCCAATAGATGGCGCCACGTGTCGATAGAATCATGATTGAATTATATTATTATTATCTACAAGCAAAGTACAACCCAAATTGATTGTCAATACGGATATACGATAAAAAACTGCACACCCATCGTCGTAAATAGAAAAAAAAAAAAACAAAAAATAACAATGTAGGTTGGTAACATTTATTGTAGTATCAGAGTTTATTTTAAAAAAAATCTTGTCCACTCACAACATTTTCTTTACAACCATTGAGTGTCGTATCCCCATACTTGCACCAGATAATGGAATCCTCCACCAATTGTCGAGTTCATGATAACATTGGCATTGTTGTTTCCAAGACCGCCTACGATTCCGGCAAAAGCGAACTCAAACGGTGGCTGAGGGGACAAAGCGATGGCGGTCACTCTGGTGGTAGAGTTACCGGTGTAGACCACATTCAGGTGCTGGATCACGCCAGGGATTCCTACCCTGCGGTAGTTGGTTCTGAAAAGATAAATAAATTTCACGATTTTGAAGTAAAGAGTAAATCAGTCAACAGTACTCGTTGTCGCAAGTGGTAATCCTGAATATGAGGTCCCGGAACATAAAGTGTTCCGGGGCCGCGGTATCTCTTTCGGATGACTCCCGTTGGGGATTTTAGTCACTAATTTATTTACATACCTGAAAAGCTCTGTGTAATAAGTGTCAATATCAAATCTGGCATCTTTTCGGCTCATATAAGCTTCTTCTTGGTAAAGAGCGCCGTAACTTTGGGAGGAGGCGTCATTGCAGACTGTTAGTGCTGCCAGCACCGCGATGATGATAAGGGTCTTCATCTGAAAGGCACACATTAACAGTAAACGATTGACCAGGTTCTAGTCTGATGGATACAGCAGAATTCCAGGAATATACATGGAAAGACAAAGCACTATATACGAGTAATAGGTGTAAAATATCCTATACGAAGCCGGAGTAAGAGGTCAAAGTTTCAACTTTTAGACAAGTTAAAAAAAAACAGTTTTAGTGTTTTCATCATCATCATCGTCATCACCATTTTAGCCGAAAGATGTCCACTGCTAGATATATGCTTCCGCCAAGTGTCGCCACATTGACCAGTCCCGTGCGACTCGCATGCAAAGGATTCCCGCAACCTTCCCCTGGTCATTGCAATTTTTTATCTGTACTTTAAATATCTCCATTACCCTAGTGCTTTAAACTATATTATCCTTAGACAGAGTATTTTCAGTGGGTTATATTTAGTTCTTCGTCCTCCCAGTTTGATGTAAGTACAGAATGCTTGGTTGACGGCTTCTTGAAGAGACCGTTTACACTGCACATACATAATAGGGAATGTACATGTATTTGTTTCTTCATTTATATCAATAAAGTTCAGTATGACTACTCGCCGCTCAAAAAAAAAAACTTATATAATTTTCTACGACAGTTGAAACGTCCGTGGCTGTAGCGGCTAGTCCTGTCAAAGCAGTTGACGTCATTTCCTTCGATCTGCCTTGTTTACATCTTATTTTTTACCCTTAAATTATAATGATTTTACTATATATATGTGCTTTAATCAAGCAAACATTGCAATAACATCTTTGTGAAAGTTTAAGTAGTTTTCAATTAAAAGGGTTTCTTTGACACTAAGCGTTTGACGTCACTACCGGCATTTGAATTTGCGTTCCGTTACACTAAAGACACGCCACATTAAAAATTAATTTGAAAAATAATGTTTGTTTTAGAAGGTTAAACAACTATCACAGTGTTTATAGGTATGGGATAATAAAAGGCATTTTTAAGGAATAAAAAAGTTATAAATTTCTTTGCGTATTCCCTATTACTGCACTGTCAGGAGAATATGACGTAGTCTGGAGATTGCTGCGTGAATGGGACTAAACAAGATGGCGTCGCTAGTTCCGAATAAAATCACAAGCCAAAATAATTATGCAGTAAACTAAGCATGAGGAAATAAAATACACTTACATTTGCTCAGTACTCCGGTTAAGCTCACAGTAGTAACTCCTTAGTATGCACTGACTATTTATATGATTAAACACTGCAAAAAACCCATTAATAATTAGATTAGATTTTAATCACAAGAACACAAACATATGGTGCTTGATAAACAACTAGTCATTGTCGTCGTTCTAAATCGGTACACCTATTTATTAATTAATCTTAATCGCGATTACTTTCATATTTTAAAGTAAAAGGAATGTCCCCCGACGTCGCCCGATCTTGCCAAACTTAAAACGACTAGTGACATCTTGAAATAAAACCGCCAAAAACGAAAATAGTGAGCTAATTCAATGATTGGATTTTATTTATTTTATTCATTAACACATACATTTGTTTTTTTTTTTCGCCAATTACTTTATTAGGACTGTCTTGAGTTGAAGCAAAAGTTTTTTTTTCTTTTTTTGAGGGTTCCATACCCTAAGTGTTACTTTATTGTAGTAAAAAAAACACTTAAGGGGCGATTGTTGTTTGATTTACAAACTATTTTGGTATTACGCGCGTTTGTATGAACTTCGTATGCTCCGCAGGCCTCTTTTGAGTTAATATGTTATTTGGGAATTAGCAGCTAGGACATGGAATGGTTGAAAATTTCCGTGAAACTGAGGGATCCACCAACAGCCAATGGTATTTTATTAATTAGACACGAACCCCTACATTTCTTAGTATTACAAGAATTTTAAAAATATATTTTACCCCAACCTAGGGGTTGGGGCAAAATGTATTTGTGAACTTCACAATTCTTTTAACAATTAAGTTGTGAGAACGCAACAAACATACAGATTTATTAATTTGTAATGTTAGTATGTATATATACGTGGGCGCTTCCGGTTCTAATAAAAAAAAGTTGAAACAGGCCATATTTAACCAATATTTTGATTTTGAGATAAAAGACTTAAGATTAATAAGACTTATTGACAATAATATTATTCGGATATTTCATGCCTTATCATTCAATTAAATAGTATATAAACTGTATCCTGTTGAATTAATAGTCACTCTGTTTTCTCAAGAGGTTTAAAGCTGTGATTTTGAAAATGTAAGTGCATTTAACACAACACATTTTTACCCGATTACTTCACGACTAAGACAGGGTTATCTTTTTTACGCGTATCTTTTTCTCTACGAATGGCCAGTTTCAATAACTTACTCTTCGGTTTCGGTATAGATATCTATCTCTGTCTGTTTGACATTTTGCTAACAGTAGACTTGATTCATTCTTTGATTCTATAAATCAAGTGACAGTTAAGTGATGCGGAAAGTATATTTCAAGCTAACTTTGTTTATAGAAATACCGATAGCTGCGAGAAGTGGCATCTTAACTGACAGTTATTCGTAAGTAAGTTATAGAATCCGGGCCTTGAAAAATTTAACCTTACTAAGTAGGTGTTTCATACAAATCATTATCATTTTCCTTAACATATCCCAATCTATTTGGGGTTGTCGCATGTCTTCTCCTTCTATACCTACCTCTATATTACTCATTATCTCGTAGTCATCTCATTTCTAACAATATCATACTTTACACAGTCCATCCATCGTTTCTTTGGTGTCTACTCTTATAACCATCCACATTCACACTCTTCTCACGTCATTTTCCTCATTCCTCCGCATCACATTTCCATACCACGATAACCGATTACCACACAACTTTTCAGTCACTTCTCTCTAACTTACTCTTATTCATTTTTTTAATCTTTTTATTTATTATTATTATTTTTATTTTTTTATTAATTATTTAGTTTTTCTTTTTAAATTATTTATTTTTCTTTTATTTCTCTCTTGTATACCTACTCATTCCTTATTTTAACCATTCACGTTATACCACACATCCCCCATAGTATTCTCATCTCAGACACATGCAATAATTTGGGTTTTCATTTTGACTTGAAAACCAATTGCATATATTATGGCTTGAAAACTTCAGTGTTTTGATTGAGGAAACAACATTATCATTTTTTGCACCGTATCCTTTTACAGCACCAAATTCTTTATCTTATCATTTTTTTACAGTGCACAATTGCGCTACCCAATTTATGAAAACAAAAATGCTTAGGTATAAATAGTTCTTCATAGCAAATAGCAGGCAAAAGATAGTTGGAAATAGGAAAACATCGATATAAGTCGACCTATGATGGGGTCCATGTCCCAGTTTAAAACCAATAGTACTTACAGCGAGCAACAAAATATGACTTTCTCTGAAAGAGAACCTTATCCATGGAAAACAATTTTCATGGCAACATATTTCTGCCTTTTCAGATGAAGAGCTTCATCCTCATCGCGGTGCTAGCGGCACTCACAGTCAGCAACGCAGCTTCCATCTCTGATGATGCCTCCGTGTTCGAAGTAGGGTCTTTTGGCAGGACGGGAGAAGTCACACTTCATGAGTAAGTAGTTTTTAATATGAGATTGTAACTTATTGTTAAGATCTTGTTTAAACTGCTGGCAATTGTAGAGAAATCGCGAACTGTCCATCTACAAGACCTACCCATGTTTCGTCAGTCTAATAAGAATCAGCGGTTTCATATCGAACTTACCTACGCAGTTAAAATTCACAGCTTTTTATTAAAACCGGCTAAAAAGAGTTGGAATTGTTTTTTGTTGGCTGACCTTCTTAACTTTATTTTTTTTTCAAAATAGCAACCACACCTATAAAGGGTGTAAAACACCTCTTAACGAATACGAGAGGCACTTGTTCTTCTCGTCATTCTGATCATTTTTTTGTTCTACACTATACCTGGGAACCTCCTAGTTACGGAGATATTGGGGGTCAAAGTTGCAAGATTTTGACAAGTTTTTTTTTAAATACCACTTTTATCGCATGATTTTTACTTTAAATATCTCTACGACCCCCGTACTATTCAATTCATCCATCCGCACAATGTTTTGAGTACGTTACATTGAGTTATACCACAAAACATGATTTATAACCTCAAAAAAAAAGTTGTTTCCCAGCAATAATTTTTGCGTAAAGTTACTTAGTTTGATGTACAGAATGCTTGGTTAACAGCTTTGTGATGAGGTGGTTTACACCCTGTATACAGTGAAAATAATATCAATGCACAAATGATTACCTCGTGATCAGTAAATCATCGCACATAGATTATTTCAACAGTCATTTAAAAAACCTGCTGTTCCATATGTTCGGGTATCGCAACAGCTGTTTTTTTTACGTGGCAACATTTTATTTGCTGTTTTTCTTTAGTCCCTGGTTTAATAGATCAGTAGTGTTCTGGATGTTGTCAGCAAGGAGATGACTGAAGTGCAATTTGAAAGCGTCGAGTCACCATTGTCACCATTTATCAAAACTTTTCCTATCTGTTTTGGGGTTCGCTTCCAGTACAACCTAATAAAGCTAGATTCTAATATTTTACTTGTTGCGACTAATGAGAGGTGATAGAATAATTCAAACAACTTTTTTTTCTAATTTCAGCCAATGGTACTACCGCGACACTAACGGAAACAATACCGTGGCTTTTGATATTGAATATCTTGGCAGCTCTACCACCAGAATCACCGGTGTACGGGTTTTCTTCCCCCCGCAAACCACTGTTCCCGGAACTTTGGGAAGTCGGAACGTCAATATCAGACTGGTAACAGCACCGGGCGTTGAACTCGCCTCTAGGGTCATCATCTTCGGACTGGTTTAATGATATGGTTTATAAACGATTGGAAGTCATTTTTTAACTGAACTATTGGTTTTGTTAAAATAATGTAAAATATGCAAGTACATACAAAAATACTGTCCGAAATAAAAGATACAATAACGAAACGTAAAATGTTGTTTTTTTTTCTTTGTTTTCCCAAATACACCTCAATTAAGGGGTGTAACAACAAAACCCTAACTGAAGTGGAAAGGCACTTGTTCTCCCAGTCGTTGCGATCATTTTTAACAGAGTTCTTAAAAAGGAGGAGGTTCTCAATTCGGAGATATTGGGGTTGAAAGTTACAACTACATCACATTTTTTTTAATACCTTCAAGCTTCCTGTACTAATTAATCTACTCATCAGCAGAATGGTTTGAATACGTAGTATAGATTCCTACCATTAAACGTAATTTATTCCCTTAACAAAAAAAGTCGTTTCCCAGCAGCACTTTTGCGTAAAATTACTTAGTTTGATGTATATAGTGCTTGGTTGACGGCTTTGTAACACCCAGTATAACTACTCTTTCTTAAAACTTTCCCAACTGGACAACTCCAGCCAGGTAAACGCATGGACACACACAACATGGTCACTTTCGGCGGAGTTCGCTTAACACATCTATGGGTGTTTACATAAAGAAACAGGTTTCGGGTACAGTGTTGACTCTCATGAAGAAACAGGTGAATCTGTCCTTAGTGACACCAGTAAATGCTTAAACCCGTATGGCTCGGTCCAGGTAGTCGGCACTGACAAGTTACAACCTGTTTCTTTATAAGTGACTGAATAGAATGTATTGAATTTCATTGTGCCCTCAGGCTCATTTCGCCTTAAGGTGAGTATAAGAGCTAAACGCGAGTTTTGTAATGCTTAAAAGTAGAAGTAGCAGAAGTAGTACTAGTAGTTGTAGTTTTTCTGGTTTTGTTTATTCACTGGAATAACCAAAACGATATATGCTAGTATGATAATGTTCTGAAAGCACAATACAACTAATAATACTCGATAATAAAAATCACGACCTTTTTTTATTTTTTTTGGATGGGAAATCATCAAATGACTTTTCCCACTCTTCGCTTCCCCGGCTCCGGCCCTTCGGCACACTTGCGGGCCCCTCCCCTTTGTTTTTTTTTTTTTTTTTTTAGGATGGGAAATCATCAAATGACTTCTCCCACTCTGGGCGGAGCGGGAGGGAGTGTCAGACTCTTACTGACTAAAACCCATCCATGTTCCTTCCTCGCCCTTTATGTTCCGGGGCCGCGGTATCTCTTTCGAACAGGCCCGCAACCCCGGCAGGCTTCGGCCCTTACGGGCCCCTCTCCTTATGCTGACATCTCTTTGAGGCGCGCGTGGAACACGAACGCGCCGTCGACACGGCCTGTCGTCGTTAGACGGACGGACGGCTAGCTAGCCCATAGCTAACCGTCCACAGGCCCGCATCTACGGTGGCCGGCCCGGCGGCTGGGAAGAGAGGCTCTCTCCCTCTCTGGTTCCGCCACCTCCTTCGTTAGCATGACTGCTTCGCAGAAGGCGGTGACGGCTTCCCATTCCGTCTCGCTTCGGACCATGGATTGAACCAGGGCCGGACGCGAGAGGTCGCCGTCGCCGATCGCCGCTACGAGGACACGGCGGTGCTCCGCCCACGCAGGGCAGACTTCCACCGTGTGCTCCACCGTGTCCTCCGGTCGATCCTCGCAGTGGAAACACCCGGGCGTTTTCTCCCGCCCGATTCGGTGCAGGTATCCTCCCGAAAAATCCGTGTCCGGTGCGGACCTGCTTCAGGCGGAAGGTGAGGACGCCGTGGCGCCTCTCCAGCTACTCCTCAAAGAGGGGACTTACCGCCACTATCGTGGCGTGCCCTACGTACTTATCTCTAACAAAATCTTTTAACGAGTAAAAAACATACTAAAATACACGCGATCATTCTGATTTTTTGGAAAATAATTCTTCAAGCAACAGATAGCATGATAGTGTTTTATTTTTTAATCCAATCCATAGATTTTCAAATCGATCGAAACCACTCATTTCACACTATTCGGCCCGCAGTGATTGACGTAACAACC
The DNA here is from genome assembly GCA_916618015.1 of Xestia c-nigrum. Lineage (NCBI taxonomy): Eukaryota > Metazoa > Arthropoda > Insecta > Lepidoptera > Noctuidae > Xestia > Xestia c-nigrum. The sequence continues at coordinate 12,664,006 of OU745248.1, forward strand.
ACTTTGTTGTGCAAGCTGATTAAAACTTTATTCTAACAGGATTTCAGTCGAAGTTTGAATCGCCACACGCGTGAAAGCCATCCGTATGATTATGTTATGTTTTAATAATCTATCTGATCTAATCTATCTATCCGCAAGAGAACCAAGGTCTCCGACGTAGCCCGAAGATTTTCCAAACTTAAGTGGCAGTGGGAAGGTCACATTGCTCGCAGAACGGATGGCCGATGGGGCCGAAAAGTTCTGGAGTGGCGACCGCGATCCGGAAGACGATGCGTTGGAAGACCTCCTACTAGGTGGACCGATGACCTGGTGAAGGTTGCGGGAATCCATTGGATGCGAGTCGTACGAGACCGGTCAATGTGGCAACACTTGGGGGAGGCCTATGTCCAGCAGTGGACGTCATTCGGCTGAAATCAACGAATGAATGAAAATCTACCTGACGGACTAATAATATAAGTTATTTTTTGTCGTCTACCGTTTACGTCGTGGACACACTCACGCACGAGCTACTACAGTTGACTATGCTACGGCCGACACTTGGGTCGAACCCAGCACGGTCTAGCGTGCGACATCCTTTATCCTGTCGCCATGTTGCCTTGTACAGAGACACAGTCATACCTATCCATATTATAAACATAAATAAATATTTAAACTAGTTTTTGAGCTCGCGTTAATTTAGAATTTGACAATCATATTCGAATTGTATTTTACCTATAATATTATTAAATCATTATTCGTATTGTAGCATCATCTTTTATCATTAGAACGTTATTATTGTTTTTCTCGGGTATATATCCGTTTCTGTACACCTGCCAACGTAAAGCCAAAATTTTAGGATGATCGATTCAGTGTTTTGGCGTAAAAAGGTAACAAACAAACTTATTTTCGAATTATAAATAATAGGTATTTACCTTTTGAAATTGCCGTTTTGCCATATTAGCTATTTCAAGTCCATTTTTTTTCTTTTTTCGCCAAGAATTAAAGTTCAAATTAAATATTTTTATTATTTAATGAGAAATTCTTTTTAAAAAATTAGTCGTTTGTTTAATGATAAGCGTTCAATTTTGATCGCTTTTGTAAGTTTTTCGTCATCATAGATACGTTTAAAATTTGAGTGATTATGGAGTATGCGTACCGTCGTCGTGGCAGAAAAGCGGCAGAAGCGGCACGCAACATCAACAACCTATACGGAGCAAACACTACTAATGATCACACCACCAGTTATTGGTTTGCCCGCTTCCGTTCTGGTAATTTCGACCTAAGAAATGAACCCCGTGGTCAACCGAAAACTTTAGTCGACAATGACGAATTAAAGGCGATTGTGGAAACTGATGATTCTCAATCTACAGCTAAATTGGCAGCAGCTTTCGATGTTAGCATTAAAACAAAATTGATCCATTTGCGTCGAATTTGCAGGGTAAAAAAGCTTGACAAATGGGTGCCCCACGAATTGAATGATCGCCAGCACGAAACTAGCCTCGTGTCGAGCCTTGAACTGCTCAACAGGCACACAGACGACAACGAAATATTGAAATATTGTACGAATTGTTACTTGCGACGAAGAATGGATTTTGTTCATAGTCGCAAACACTGAAACCAGAATTTGGATAACTTCTTAGCGGGGAATAAATTCAGTAACCAAGAAACAGTTCAAAATGCATCTGAAGAATTTCTTGCCGCCCCTCCAGCAGACTTTTAAAAAAGGGCATCAATAAGCAACCAATACTTTGGCAAAAATACATTGATTGCATGGGTAATTACTTCGATCTTGTTTAATGAAAAACGGAAATTTCATAGGAAAAGAACTAATATTAAGGTTGAGCCTACATTAGGCCGCGACGCGACCTGCGACACGTGAGCGATTAAGGTCCATGTTCACTGAGATGATAAAGGCTGATTATCTAAAAACAGCTGTCAATGTGACATGTTCCCATACAAAACAGTGTTTTAAACAGCTGTTTTTAGATAATCGTCCGTCATCGAACATAGACCTAAAACAAGTAAAGGAATGCTCACGAATAAAATATGGCATTTTATGACATTTCTTCTTATGACATTTTATGGCTTCTTTGTATTATTTATTAGTGATATTATTCCACTTGACATGTAATTTTATTTTTTATATGCTTTCTCAATTATTGTAAATGCTAAAGGATCCTATTTGTAATAATGATTATTGTTATCTTTTAAGCGTTTTGGTATAAAACTGTTAGCTTAAAAATGTATTTCCGAATAAATAAATAAATAAATAAATGGCTACACTGTACATCAAATAGTATTAGCGATCTTTGATTTCTTTATGCAATCGGAACCACATTACTGTCATCACGGCATCGGCTACACCAACATAGTGAAATCGAAGCGCATTTATTACAAAATACGCCGGAATCTCGCTTGTAATGTAGCCATACCAATTTTTTCTCGTTTCGCTCTTCCAGTCGCATCGCAAATCGCTGCCTAGTGTAGCCTCAGCGTAAAACTCCGTAAAAGTCAAGAAAGATAGCATTGCCTTGCTCTTTTTGAACAATGAATAATCCGGTCCTTTAAAAATAAACAGGACGATCAAGTACATCGAACTTCATTCGCTACATCAACGCGCCTCCGTCAACATGAAAGTATATTTACCGTGTATTTTGTTCATAGTGATATATTTAAACCTAGTGTCGCCTTTAACAATGAATACAAAAAATGCTAAAGAAAATAAATTGGTGTTAAATGATGTCAAAGGAGAAACAACTTTAAAGGACTGTTATACCGTTGTTTGCGAACATAAAATTGACGAAATTATGGAAGATGAAGTGAACTTTCCTCATAAAGTGTTAAAGCGTGAACCCGATGAGTTTGTGATAAAGGGAGGATGTCTTAAAGGAACAGTGAGGGTCGGATCGGCTTGTGTACCCATTCACAAATAATCTACATTCATCACAGTTTACTAAGCCTACATTTCTTTGGTATTTACGTTAGAAATAATGAAATAACACCGAATAGTAAGTACCTAATTGTCGTTTTCTTAGAAGTTCTCCTGAGTGCTGTACTTGCCGAACAAAAACTTTACCAAATAGGATTCAATGTATGAAGATCAAAACGGTTACGAAATTTTAATGGGACTTTTGTGATGCTTTTTTGTTTGGTTGTCGAGATGGGAAAGTTATACGAGATGGGACGGACCTATTTTCCCCCAACTATCTTCAGATTGGCTTCCAGAATAATACTTCCAGCTATTTTATCCTCTACAACCGAGTTACTGGGCAATATGATACTCCTTGGTAAGACTGGTTGTCATTAGAGGCATCATTTCGTGCATCTATTACCCAAAACCGAAAACGATGTCGACAGGAAAACACTATAAGTAACTAGCACAGGACTTGAATACTCTAATTAATAATATCAAGAAATCATAACATCACGCTGAAGGACAAGACAGAAATGAGATCCACAATAAAGGGTGTAAAAACCTCTTAACGAAAATGAAAGATACTTATTGTTCCCGTATTTGCGGATATGTTCTTCTTCTAGACCATACCTGGGAACCTTCTAGTTACGGACATATTGAGGGTCAAAGTTCCAACCTTTATACATTTTTTTTTTTAATTAAATAAATATTTTAAAATAAGTTTTTTTTACTTCTAACACCTCCACAACCCCCGTACTATTCAATCCATTCATCAACACAATGTTTTAAGTGCCTTACATTGAGTTCTACCACAAAACAAGATTTATAACTTAAAAAAAAAGTGGTTTCCCAGCAATACTTTTTACGTAAAGTTACTTGGAATGATGTACAGAAGGCTTGGTTAACGGCTTTGTGATGAGGTGGTTTACATCCTGTATAACACATGCATACTTATTTGAAAAATACTTAACAAAAATATACACACAAATATAACCTTCACAAAAAAAAAAAAAAAAATACACAAAATGAAACTGAGACGTGAACAAGACTTTTTACAACTACACCCCACCCGCACAAACTACGGAAGGAAAACTATCGTGTACGAAGGATCTAAAATATTTAATAAGTTACCGAAAGACCTCAAAGAATCTATATCCAAATCCACTTTTAAAAAACTACTCAAACATTTTATAGTAAAAAATACATTCCCTAACATAGTGCCGAGCCTCATCCAATCATCGTTTATCTGTGTTACACAGATACTTGTTTACATGTATCGAACGAACACTTTTAATCTGTGACTTTGCCTTCAATGATTTGTAATCTACCTTCAAAACATTTTTAAAATCGACATCTAATTTTCTGTAATACCCCAACTTTCTGTTATGTTGAAGTGTTTAGTATAAGTCAATAGTGTAATTCTTATGAGAATAAATGATCTTAAACCTCAAATATTGTTACTAACAAATTAAGGCTCTGTTACTAAACTTGATAATAAATACCTAACCTAATTAACAATTGTTTACCGTTGACATTCAAAACATTCAAAAGTCCAAGCTCAAGGTTTGCCAACGTGCAATGGAGCGCAGCATCCTAGGGTCGGAAACACACTTACGTGGTGTGATGTGTCGTGCCACCGCTTTGGCCAATCGGTGGTGAGCAGTCAGCGCCACGCCAGAACGCGCCACGACACGACACGACCTACAAATATGTCTCTAACCATACTAAATGTATGAAATCGATATGCTTCTGTGCGCGCGTGCCACGTAAGTGTTTCCGGCATTACCGACCATGTACGCAACACTACACTGCGCTCCAAAATAAAAATCACTGACGTTGCTCAAAAAGCCGCCATGCTAAAGTGGGACTCCCGTATGTCCAACGAGCTGTGGGCTAAAATAATCACGATGTGGAGCGCTGACACACCCAGAAGGCGACGCGGTAGACCTTGCAGGATATGGCAGGATGAGCTGCACAAAACCTACGACCAGTGGCCTACATTGGCCCTGGATCGAAAACAGGAGGAGAGGCCTTTTTTTTTTTTTTTTTTTTAGGATGGGAAATCATCAAATGACTTCTCCCACTCTGGGCGGAGCGGGAGGGAGTGTCAGACTCTTACTGACTAAAACCCATCCATGTTCCTTCCTCGCCCTTTATGTTCCGGGGCCGCGGTATCTCTTTCGAACAGGCCCGCAACCCCGGCAGGCTTCGGCCCTTGCGGGCCCCTCTCGTTTTGCTGACATCTCTTTGAGGCGCGCGTGGAACACGAACGCGCCGTCGACACGGCCTGTCGTCGTCGTTAGACGGCCGGACGGCTAGCTAGCCCATAGCCAGCCGTCCACAGGCCCGCATCTACGGTGGCCGGTAGCCACCACGTGGCCCCCGACGCCCGTTGCGTCTCCCGCGGCGGCCGGGAAGAGAGGATCTCTCCCTCTCTCGTTCCGCCACCTCCTTCGCTAGCATGACTGCTTCGCAGAAGGAGGCGACGGCTTCCCATTCCGTCTCGCTCCGGACCATGGATTGAACCAGGGCCGGACGCGAGAGGTCGCCGCCGCCGATCGCCGCCACGAGGACACGGCGGAGCTCCGCCCACGCAGGGCAGACTTCCACCGTGTGCTCCACCGTGTCCTCCGGTCGATCCTCGCAGTGGAGACACCCGGGCGATTCCTCCCGCCCGATTCGGTGCAGGTACCTCCCGAAACATCCGTGTCCGGTGAGGACCTGCGTCAGGCGGAAGGTGAGGACGCCGTGGCGCCTCTCCAGCCACTCCTCAAAGAGGGGACTTACCGCCACTATCGTGGCGTGCCCTGCACGGGGTTGCGACAGTCGCTCTCTCCATGTCGCCATGAGATCGCGCCGGAGGTCAGTCCGCTGAGCGGCAATTTGCCGCGGCAGCGGAGTTTCCCCCCGGCGTAGTACCTCCGCGCGCCACTCATGCAGGCGCGCGAGGACTATCGCCTCCAGATCCCACGGCGGCAATCCGGCAAGCAGGCCCGCCGCCTCGCGAGAGATCGTGCGGTACCCACGGACCATCTTTACGGCCACCACTTTTTGGGGCGCGTTCAAATGGTGAGCGGCTCGCCGCTTCAACGAACGCGCCCACACTGGGGCCCCGTAGAGGGCCATGGACCGCACGACTCCCGCGTAGAGCCTGCGGCAGGAGGCGTTCGGCCCCCCAAGGTTGGGCAGGAGCCGCCTGAAGGCAGCCCCTGTCCGTTCCAGCCTGGGGGCCAAACGTCGGAAATGCTCCACGAAGTTCCACCGGCTGTCGAGGACGAGTCCTAGGTACTTCAACGTCGACTCGACGCCGATGGATACCCCTCCTACCGTCAGTGTGGATCCCGACGGTGGCGCATTCCGAGGCCCATGAAAGCACATGGCCTCGGACTTGTGCAATGCCAGGAGGAGGAGAGGCCTTAGCCCAGCAGTGGAATGACACAGGCTAACAGTAACAGTAACCATTGCCGTCAATTATTTATTTAAATCAGGAAGAACTTTAGAGAAGAAGATTGCAACTTGCATAAACAAACACGAGCAAATTGCAATCTTCTTTTTTCAATTTGTTCGTTAGGTACAAACACAAGTAATCGGATGGACCATTCAAAAACTGAATCATAATGAAAACAAAAAACAAAAGTTAGATGCAGAACTAGCTAAAAATTTGGCGTGACGTATTGCAAATTTTAAAAGCGTCGTTCTACGTCAATTTTGATTTACGTAACAAGAGAAAAATATGGGTCAAATATTTTTTAATAATCTACCTGACTAATTGGACTTTTTATGTCGTCTACTGCTTTTTAGCTAGAGGAAGAGGTATTAACTTAGTTCAATTTTTATGTTACATAAAGACAAATGATCGAAAATGATAATTACCAGCCCGCTTAGCATGACCACCGGAGAAACGAGAGAAACTCGACAAATCTTTTGTTCATCTGTCATTGAATCGACAAAATGACAGACGAACAAAAGGTTTGTCGACTCCTTGTCGTGTCTACGGTGGTCATGCTACGCGGGCAGGGCCTCAAGTCTGCTATTTCAATAGTCGATAATAGATTTCATAATTGTCAAGTTCTAACAAGTTTGGCAATCTACTAACATAATGGCGTTATTTTGACTTTTCAATAGTTCACCACTGACATTGAAAGAAATGGCATAGAATGGTAATCCCGTACATAAAGACAAATTTATGACTGATGCTACTTACGAACTTCTTACTACTTCAGATTGCTTGTAGCAGTAATAAATAATATGTAAAAATAAATATAAGTGAAATCTGACGGGTTTTATAACCACGGCAATACTATAATGTCATTACGAGACCATTGACCGACCAAAGATCGACCATTAAAAATTTAGCAGATTATAAACTTTTAGCGAAATGACAGTGGGATGAAAATAAGGGTTCTCTATCGTATTATCTAACTTTTTAATCCATAATCTAAAAGATGATGATGATTGAGCACCACACCCAGCCAGGAGCAAGCCTGACCCGGACAAGCCGGATACACCAGGGGGCACGATTTTGTAAGGAAAGACATGCTCTGGGATGGGAGAGGAAGCCCGACCAACCGCAGCCAGTCGGGCACAATCGACCGACTATGCAGCCTAGAGCCAATATAGGAATAGTGGTAAAGACAGGTACAATCCATAGGAATGAGCATTGGTGATTTAATCTTCGTTTGATTGTTCTCTTCTGGCATTGGAGAGGCATGTTGGCTTCTGGAGATTGCGATGAAATGTTATGTTCGCGTATATGTTTCATCGTCAGTAGTATGTGTTTCGCTGTCAGTTTCGCTAAGCTAGTAGTTTTCCTGGGTGCCTGATCTGATTTTTTCTCTATCTGCTGCTAGCTGAATCCTTTCTTCTTTGTTTATATTGAAATATTCCATGTCTTGTTGGAGTGACTCGTTCCATGTACATATTTTATATATATTGGTCATCCAACTTTTAGCTGTTTTGCCTTGTATCTGATAGCTGCGAGCTGCGTTTAGTTAGTGTGGCTTTGGTCGCCGGAGGATGTGCCCGAAGTAGCATAACCGTAGGCATATATATAATTTTTTTGTTTATTGTTTTTCCCATAAGAATTTCGCGTTTCTTTGTTCGAAAGGTTTCGCGTACTCTTTATCATATCTTTAAGAATGAGTCTTTCGTATCTTCTGAGTTTCGATCGGTTTGCCTTTATGAGTGTTGCTGCCTTAAGACCGTAAGTCATTGCAGGTTCTATGACCATTTTATAGATAAGCGTGGCTTATCTATAAAATGGTTTTTCACTTCATTTTTGGGTTTTTTATGAAGGATGTTAAGGCCTTGGAGTTACGCATTGCTTGTTTGCATCTAGCGTTGAATGTGTGGTTTCTGTTAAGTGTCGATGTTATTTACGTGCCTAGGTACTTGATTTCGTCTACCGGTTGAATAATGGTTCCTCCAATTCTGATTAGACTTCGGGTATCGGTTCTGTGTACGTCTCTGGTTACTAGTTTTGTTTTCGTTTCATCAATGTGAAGTCCGACTGATTCCAGTAACGGTTTGATTTTCGTAATTATTTCTGCCAGTTCACTGAGATTATTTGTTGCTATTATCACGTCATCTGCAAATGACAATATAATAGGAGGTTGAATCTCATGGTCATGGTCTAGATGATGGTATTCTGTTTCTTCACTTATATTGTCGCTTACGTTTCTTCTTCTAGTGTTCTGAGAACATCGTCCATTACTATGGGGCTAGCGGGCATCCCTGTTTGACTCCTTTGTCTTTGTGCATCCTTTCAGTTTGCTGCCCAAACCATTTTATGCAGGTGGATTCGTTCATGCATGCCTTAATGATTCTATTTGTTAGAAATTAGTTAGTTCTGTTAACTAAAATGTCTCTAAGTGAGTTTAGGTCCAACGTATCAAGTTTTTACGATATCTAACGCCAGAATTCCTCTATTCCTCGTCCAGAATTCTCCTAAGTGTACATATGGTCGTTTGTTGACCTATTGCGAAGGAAAGCTGCTTGGTTCTTCTATTGAAGCATCCAGTTTGCTTAGAAGAAGGCGCGCACATTTCCTATATCCCACGTTACACATAGATAGCTTTCTGTAGTCATTAATTCTGTCTGGCTTTGCTTTTTAAGGCACTGGAAATTGGATCGTTTTGTTCCAAGACATTGGTAAATCATTCCTTACCCATGATGCCTGCATGTGCTTTATAATTCCCGATAGCATTTCTGTTGGCAAGGCTTTGAACAGCTCTGACACCAGCTTGTCGGTACCTGGTGTTTTGCCGTTGCTCATGTTTTTAATGATGTCACTTATTTCCGCTTCTTATAGTTCTTCTTTTACGTCTGATGGGTTCTCTTTTGGTAGAAGTTCTATGCGTGGGCCTGCTGACTTTTTATCTCTTCTTCCCACCTTGACATGGGTATAAAACGTTGTTTGTGGTTGCGCTTCGTGTTCATTTTATCTCTCCTGAAAAAATCGTATGTGATTCTCATTCGTTGTGATGGATGTGTTCTGCTTGGACTTCTAAGGAGTACTTCGCATTTTTCGCTTCTTCTTTATTTCTTGTGTTTTGCAGATTGTGTCTTGCTACGCTTAGTTGTTTGATTGCAAGTACTTCTCTGGGGTAACAATTTTTGATGAACTTGGCTTTTTGCGAGCCCGATTCTATGTTCTCTGGATCTGATTGGCCTGCTTACAAGAATTTTTGCTGTTGCTGATTTCATGATATTCATAAGGGAATCCCATAGGACTAGTTGGCTATTTTGCTTGTTTTGTAGAGTATAGTTTGATATTCTTTCATCATTTTCTCACTTTGTAGTCGGCTATAATCGTACTTTCTGTAGTTGAATTCAGGCTCAGATTAGTGCATTGGTTTCTCGTTGGGTTTAAGCGTATGCGGTGTTAGATTTCTTTTCTCCCTCTTGAGTTTCAGAATAATAGTATCTGCGAAAATTATTTTAGGGTCTGGTATATTATTTCTCCACTCGCCTTTTATGTAGTTAGTTATATTTGGCTCGTCCGCAGATGCATCTATTCCAAGGTTTTCTCTTTTTATTATATGTAATAAGATTTTACCATTGTTATTCGACATTGTGTGCAGCAGGTTGGCACCAATTTTATTAGTCGTTTCTTTTCCATTGATGTTCATGTCTTGCTTTCTTATGTGCGCATTAAAGTCTCCTAGGATGATCATGTTTGACGCTTTTGGCTTTGCATTGATGCAGTTGATCAAATCTGAAAATGACTTAGTTGGCTTAATACATGGTACGTGTGATGTTATAATATACAAATTCACAGATTGTCCTTTAGCTGTTACAACTGCCGCCATGAGATTTGTATTTCTTCTTGTTATTTGAATGGTTATGGTCGTGTCTTTTCTTACAAGCAACGCGAGGCCATGGCGTTTTGTAGAGCCACTAAGGTGCCTATTGTAGTGGTTTGAGGTAAATAATCCGGTACTCATGTTTGTTTCCTGTGGGTATGCTATGTGTATCCCTTTATCTTTCAGGGTTTTGTCAATGTTATTTTTCTTTGAATGTGTGGCGGTGCCTCTGACATTACAGGTTGCTATTTTGATACTACTAATATCTGTTTTATGGCAGGGTGGAGGTCCAAGTATTGCATATCTTCAGCACCCCAGACGCCATCTTTGTATTGTTGTTCTTTGGTTCGCGGTAGTAGGCAGGTTTCCCGAGAGTGCTTGTGCTATGTTCGGCCAGATCTTCTTATCATGTGGTGGTCGAACGTCAGGAAAAATATGGCGTTTACTTGATGCGCTATGGCTCTTAACAAGCAATTCCCGTCGCCGATCATATGAACTATTTCCATATTTAAATTTGGTGATAATGAATCCTGTTTGCCTGCTTGTGCTGCTCCATTCTTGTTATCGTTGTTGTGGCTTCAGTAGGATGTGTTGTGTATGTGTTGCTATTTTTGCTTTTTTGCGATTCTTTATAATGTGGGTACCCTTTTGGTGGTTTAACCTGCGGAAAATGTTATTATCGTACCTGTAAAAAGAGCTTATTAGCTAATGACACTTTAGCAGAATTTTTATTAATCTCGCATTGTTTTGTGCGTTTAGACGCCGCTTTGTTAGTTCGTTAATGGTCTGGTTACGCATTTTTTTGTTTCGTAGGTAATAGGAGAGAGCGAGGTGTTTTTCTGTTGGGTTATATTGTTCTGTTATTTGTACAGGGTTTGTTTTTTTGTTAACGCTTTCAAGTTTAGAGACATGTGTTCGTTGGGACACAGAATGAGGCAGATAAAAATAATTTAGCAGACTATTCTTTTGTTTTGTGGTGTGTAACGAATTTTTTTCTGTCCTATTCATTTTAAGAGTTCGGCTTCCGTCTTTTTTGCTTGAGAGTTTTATGGGCACCAGATGTAGCAGGCAAGTGCGCAGACCGAAGTCTTAGGAGCTATTCTCAGTGAACCTATTATATAATAGAAATCCGATTTGGCTACAATTCCAGTAATGTTGAAGCCAGGCCACTTATCATGTTTATATTTAAAAATGATCAAGTGTACTTTCTACAAAGCATTACTATTGTGATTCCTAACTTAGAGATAGGTAACACGCGCTTTTAATAGTAGGTAAGCGAATCGATTATGTGGGAGCCTGGTTTTATGAATAGAAGAATGTATCATGCACAATAGCCTTTAAATAAATGGTATTCCTAGCTAGGTAAGCTGAGAAACCTCAGAATTGTACACAATTGACTGCTGGTTGGCTGAAAAATAATCTGCGTTCATTCAAGATCAATAAATTAAACGAGTTCACCGAGTTTCTGCTGCACCGCTACAGATGCTGACGCTGCAACCTCTGCATCACCGCCAATCTCTGCGCACTGCTCGCGGTGGTATTTTAGGTGTCGTGGACAGGGTATACCTAGCACTGCACTGTGACACTGTTCTTGGATGCGCAAACGTTTCAGCCATTATCTTGGTAATCTTATTTAGGTTCACGATACGCCACTGCACTTTTTGGTTCAGAGATCCCACTGTTTGCATACACTCGCGATTATAAATTTCAGCACGATTAGTATTAATAGTAGGTACGTATATAAAATACTAGCAAACCAGTATCAACACAAAAGGGCGGTAAGGTTGAGGCTCGGCTACGGCGTCCGTTTTTTTTTGTACCAGATGGGCAAGCGGACCCCAACACACACGACCTTACCCGACGGCGGCCAGTTAGCTTCTCCCTATCTAACTTTTTAATCCATAATCTAAAATGACATTTTTTTTTGTCATAATCATCATTCGTCCGAATGATAATTTACCCGAACTTTAAATCACATAATATCATATGCCATAAAGTTGAAACGCCTAAATATAATAAGCCCTACATCCGTTTGTCATAAGTATTACAATCAATAATATACAAAAGACATAAAATCGTTTTCAATAAAAGTCATAAAGCCTATTCTAAGTAAATTTTTTATCGTATGTAGGCGTTGACCTGCAATGCAAGCAAGCATGCAGCAACCATGCGGCATACATGTAGCATGCAACGATGATAAATTCCCCAAATAATATTCCGACCCAGCCTGTCCCATGCTGCCCTCCCGATAATGACGCACTAAGTTGAGGCCCGAACCCCACAGGGGTTGCCCGTAGTGATCGTCATTTAAACGTAAATATTTTTAGTTTGTAAGCCCTGGCTGGGGGCCTTAAAGTAATTTTTGGCCACCCACAGGATAGTTCGGTTAAGTAGTCAAGCAACCTTAATAGAGTTGCAACTACGAGAGGTCATATCTAAAAAAAAATATTGCTACTGACATTATGAAGTTGAATGCTTCGAAATTATGAACATTAGAGACGGAGTATTTTTTAGGAATTGTGATTTTTATGATGAAAAATTTTAGGAAGAACATTTTCGGATTTCCAATTATCGGAGATATAAAATTCAGGTGAACTTTGGCGCACCCCTTATGAATAGATAGAACAAGTGCCTTTCGAAATCGTTAAGAGTCTTTTTACACCCTCCCCCCCCCCTTTTATTTTTAACCCCCGACCCAAAAACGACGGGGTGTTATAAGTTTGACGTGTCTGTGGCAGCGCAGCCCCCGAACGCATCCGTTCGGGAGCTGCGATGTCCGTTCTTCAACCAATTAAGATTTTTTGTTTTATTTGAAAGGTGAATTAGGAGTTTTGAGTTTAAAAATAGAGATCACCCATTTTTTTTTTTCATTCTTAATTGTTGTAATACTATAGGGTAAGTAATTATGTGATGATATTACATCTAAGAAATTAAAATGAAAAAAATAAGTATACATTTTCTGGTTTAACTGTGGATTTTCTAGCTAACTTTTTAAAGTTTTACAAAGTGCTTGGAACTGGGTAGGTATTTAGATAATTAGGATATTATGTTAAATTCGAATAGGATACACGAAAAAGTCTTTATTCTCAAAAAATATGTCAAGTCACTACTTTTTTATAGCCCCCTGTGTTCTGTTTTAGGAAAATGTTGATTTAAATACAAAATGATTTCGTTGTCTGATAATAAAATGACAAAGGCTTATGACAATAATCGTATGATTTTCACGATTCTCTCTAGATTAAAGCAGATAGTGAATTCGTGAATGAATTGATCTATTCAAATCTGATAAAACGTAGATCAATTGTGTAACTTCCGTTTGGTCATATTTTTAGCGTTATCAGAAATGTTTTGTATAGAGGAATTGATTCGGCCCGGGGTGATAATTTATTACATCACTAACAATGCATGATTAAAGAATAATAGATAATGCTGATTTAAGTCACCCACTAGTAATAAGATGTAACCATAAATTCGGGCTATGTTCAAAATCAAAATCAAAACCTATGTTAGCCTTTTTTATTCTTTACAAAAAAAACCTAATTATTATGTAGTATATCAACTATCTAGTGTCCACGACACAAGCTTTGCCTAGTCTGGCACTAGGTGGCGCTGTGTGTTAATGTCCAGCGATATTTATTTATTTCAAGTAAGACTGTTACAGGTACTTTTAAACTGTCGAAATAAAGGCAACATCGAAATGAAAGTACTGTTATTGCACTTTCCAAAGCTTAATCTCTTCGGAGAAGAACGGTCAAAAAACTCCATGTACACTCTTTTAAGGGTCGATTTCACCAAACAAGAGTAAATCTTACTGGAGAGTATACGAGCAGTTACTCCTAGTATAACATGTTTTTACGTTTCACCATAGACTTAATCCAACGGTAAACGTTTATGCAGGAGTAAATCTCTACTCCGCCGATTTTCAAGGAACAGCGGGCTTTTCATAGGGATAAGTTCAACATGGCGTCCGAGTGTCATTGTTTTGACAGCTGATTCTGGCGCGCTGGTATAAAAATATTATTACATTATTAAAGGTATTGTTTTTGTAAAAGTGAAAATAGTTTAGATGAGCAAAATATATATTATAAAAATAAATATTGACGAGGTTAGAATTTCTCATTTTGACACTTTTGACATAGGTATAACCCTACCGAATAGAATAATGCGCAAGACGCTTTACTTATTAGAGGAGAAACGAGCAATTGAATTTGGGTGGCTTATACAGTCATTCATTTCAATCATTCGGATTCACTCCCTGCCACAGAGTAACTATCCGAGAGTAAATTTACTCCGGTGTAGAGTGGTGGAACGTTGACGAAGTTAACCAAGATTTAAATATAAGAATTAAATATATTAGGTACGTGGATAGCTATTCTCGAGTAAAGTCATGTTTGGTGAAATCGACCCTAAATCAGATTATTGTTATAAAACTTTGGTTACATCATTCATGTTGAGGTGGTACATTATGTGAGAACGATTTAACAAGATGTGCACGTTAAAAGTGTCTATAGTCAAAATAAGCTGTTAGTGTTAGTTTTAGCGTTAACTTGGTGGTAATTTCTATAAGAAAAATAAAACCAACCACATGTTTTGTTTTCAATACGAATAATAATTCATGTTTGATAATAACGTAACGGAAAGCTCGGTAAACATCAGCGATATTTCTTGAAACAATAAAGTTAAATTGCAAACTGTGGCGACTATCGCTGGCAGCAGGTCAAGGACTGACAAATCATACACCTTTAGTGGTATAGTATTACCCAGTATAAACTGGGTTGTGGAAGTCAGATAGGAAGTCGCTCCATGTAAAATACTGGTATTCAGCTGCATCCGGTTAGACTGGAAGCCGACCCCAACATAGTTGGGAAAAAGCTAGGCAGATGATGATGATTTACATATTGATAGTACAGGATGTTATTTTCCAAATTTTAGCTGGTTCGATTCCTGCGCGTTGCTAGCGACTTTTCAAAAATCGTTGAATGCGGATTCATTTGTTTTGTTTTTTAAAAACAGGGATGTTTCCCTTGAATTTGCTAACCTCCAGTATTTAGAATACTTCTCCTATAAGTAAGGTTGAACCTGTGTAACTCGTACCGACCACAATCAGGAGACACTTACATTTGGCCGATTTTGTTCGCTTTATGTCTTCTGGCATTACTTCTTACACTAATATTATAAAAAGGAAAAATTTATTACGAGCGGAGCAGGAATGAAAAATGTTGCAAAAACGGGGACATTTTTTTCCTTTAATTTTTCTCGCTTATGTGACGCAGACGATGTTGCACGGGTCAGCTAGTGCGTACATATTTGCCGAGCATTTTGTTTTTATTCCTATACTAGCTGACCCACGCAACTTCGTCTGCGTCACATAGAGAAAAACGAAATGGAAATACAACCACTTTTTTGCAACATTTTTCATCCTGTTCCGCTCGTAATGGTCGTAGCGTGATGTTATATAGCCTTCTTCGATAAATGGACTATCCAACACAAAAACAAAATCAATTCGAGATGGTAGTTCCTGAGACTAGCGCGTTCAACCAAACAAACAAACTCTTCTGCTTTATAATATAAGTATAGATTTCAATCAAGTTTCGCCTTTACCAGTAAATATAAAACGTCAAAACTAGTCGTGATAAAGAAGAGAATACAATTGTGATGAATAGTACCAAAGCTGCTGCCATAGAAACAACTTTGAAGGACGGATACAACGTTATAATGGAACATACAAGTGACAATCATAAGGAAAAAATGAATATCCCTCGTAACATGCGATCAAAACGTGTATTTACTGAAATCCCTAAAAAACAGTGAAGGTCGGAACGTTGACGATAAATATACACTTATCACCATCTTCCCAAACTTATCTCAACGATCTGCCAGTCTGACCGGAGTCTGACGGATGCAGCTGAATACGAGCATCACTTAAGCAACTGATTACCTGAATTCCACGGCCCAGTTACTGGATTGCACAATTTGGACGAAACCGAAGACACCTAATAAGTCAATATGCTTGAAAACAACATCAAGCAGGTAACCCCTGGAGGATAAACAGTGAACATGGGAAGCCACAACAATGGGTGATCTTTGTGATTATAACATATAAGATTAGTGATAGATATTAATTTTCATGAGTTTAATGAATCTTTTTATTCATTAGTAAGTGGCCGAGTGAAAAGTAAATCAATGTATGTACCTACTTTAATTTTGCAGGATTATAAAACTTCTGTTATTAATGCTTGGTTTTCAAATGTAGGACGATTGTTTTCTTTTAACTTACAGAATATTATTTCGAGTTAAATTCAGTCACTCAACAATTTTGGATATTTTCAAAGTGCGCAGCATTTATTGCACTTAAAAAAAAAAAAAATAATAATAATAATCTTTAATTCGGATAAGCAACATCCATATGGGTTAGTAAAAAAAACAAAAAATAACTTATACCTATGTTAGTAAATTTATATAATGTTCTATTTGGCAGTAAGGCTGTTGTTCAAGATACATCTTTGAACAAGATCACCTAACAAAGGAGAATCGTACCTCTCCGCTATGGTCTTCAAAATGGAGTTGGAGCTGTCCCGCACTCTGCAGAGCAAAGAGGCTGATTTCTGTCTGACGATGGCATGAAAACCATCGACGTGTGCTTGTGCAAACATACCTGATGCACTGCAGAAACGGGGCAGCCCCATCAACATCCCATCAACTCTTAAGAGGATGAACCCCCTCTGTTATTTTTTGTCACCCAAAGTCCGGTTGGACACAAATACAATGACCAGATTAGGCACTGACCGACTACATTCCGACGCACTTATTTGTCACACCACAAACTTGGAAACTTGGATAAATCTTAAGAGCCATTTCACAAAATGTAAGTGCTCAGGCCGTACTAATCGGTGCCGGCTTATGCATCGTAATTTATTCGAATTTAGAGTGATGTTATTAAATTTATTATGTTTGATTAAACGAATCGATTTTAATGAAACTTTGGAATTAGTTTAGTAAAAGAGCACAGTTTTTTTTACATATTTTATTTATAGTAATTACGCTTCGTTCAAACCAAAAAATCACGATAAAATAGCGATATAAAACTTAAAAATTGCCCTAAGACTTTGTTTTTTTACTAGCGTATGTTATTAATTATCGAAATTTTAGTACATTATGTGTCGACAAAAGTATTTGTCTCATGCTTTGTGTATTTTTTCGAAATTGATGATTGATTTTTCAGTAAACTAGTTGTCGGAGATTAATCACAAAAGCAAAGTTAGGACAAGTTGTTAGGATAAGTTTTTACAAATGTGTTACATGAAGTATCAATACGAAAGTTTAGTCTATTTTAAACATGTATTTAAAAATGCGAGAGTGTTATCTAAGATGGCAAATTAGGCGACTAAAACCTTAGATATTTGCGCGAAAACGTGAAATGGCTCTTAATGGAAAATTCTCATTAACATTTTAGCCAGATACGTGACTGAATTTAGGACCCCATGCTCAGTTGACCACAAAAGCAACGGGGCAATGCTTTCTTCATATACTTTTATTAATGCCAAAGTTTGAATGGATGTATGATTTTGACTCAATCACGCAAGAACGCCAGAACGGATCGGGATGAAAGGCACAGACATAGATTATACTCTGTAATAGCACATAGAACGTAAAAGAGCACAACAGCGGCCCCGTGGTGGCCCGTGACGACCGGGCGACCCCGACTTACGAACAGTAAGTCGTGGGTTTGAACCCTGACAAGCGCATTACTTGTGTAATTTATTGCATCACCGCTGCTCTCAAAACGGTGAAGAAAAACATCGTGATCACACGGGCATATCTTAGAACCAATAATTTTAAGACATCTACCAATGGCATCTACCAATCCGCACTGAGCCCGCGTACTGGATTATAGCCCATTCCCTATCATTGAGAGGAGGCCGTGTCCCAGCAGTAATTCCAACAATATAGGCTGATGATGATGATGAATAGCATGGCTACTTTTTCTCCCAGAAAAACATAAAAAAACCAAGCGAACGAGTCATGAGCAACAGCTAGTACATAGTTTCCTCACTTAAATGGCAACACGACAGCTATTATTTACTTCCGTGATTCTTGGTTCCTCTACGTCACTCACGTGTACCGCTGTCTACGTCACAAATCAAGTAAACCGAGAATAGGCCATTGCTCTTTTTACTGTACATTTCATTATAGAATTTATAACAAAACCTGTTTACAGATTTAAAAAACTATCATTTCAATCAGGTTGCGATTAACATAATAAATTAATCATTCAAAATATGAATGCCCATTTTAATTTTATAAAGCTGCGGTTATATCAGCGGGATAGATTTCTCTGGAGAATTTTGTCGCATTGAATCAAAATCAAAGCATTCATTTCAAGTAGGCCAGTTACAGGCACTCTTGCAAATCTATTTAGTCCGTCAGTTAGAGTATTGGAAAGTAATGGTTATTTATATACATATTTTTTGTTTTTGTAAACCAACGAATTTTGACAAAGATAAAAACGGATCATAACTCGGGAGTGGGGCCTTGTGATTTTAGAATGCACTTAAAATTATAACAAGGCGTGACGTATTGAGAATTTTAAAAGCATCGTATCTTCGTCATAAATAATTATCGCTGGACACATATACATATAGGGTGTAAAACACCTCTTAACGAATACGAAAGGCACTTGTTCTCCTCGTTATTCTGATCATTTTTTTGTTCTACACTATACCTGGGAACCTTCTAGTTACGGAGATATTGGGGGTCAAAGTTGTTAGATTTTGACAAGTTTTTTTTTAAATACCACTTTTTATCGCACGATTTTTACTTTAAATATCTCTACGACCCCCGTACTATTAAATCCATCCATCCGCACAATGTTTTGAGTGTGTTACATTGAGTTATACCACAAAACATGATTTATAACCTCAAAAAAAAAAGTTGTTTCCCAGCAATATTTTTTGCGTAAAGTTACTTAGTTTGATATACAGAATGCTTGGTTAACGGCTTTGTGATGAGGTGAAATACACCCTGTATACACATACACATATAAAGGGTGTAAAAAACCTCTTCAAGAAACCGAAAGCCACTTATTCTCCCCATCATTGCGATCCTTTTTGTGTTCTACACCATACCTGGGAACCTTCTAGTTTCGGAGATATGGGGGTCAAACTTAGAACTTTTGGACAAGTTTTTTTTTTAATACAAGATTTTTTTGCTAGATTTTGATTTTGACTTTTAACACCTCCACGACCCCCGTACTATTTAATCCATCCATTAGCACAATGTTTTAAGTCCGTTACATTGAGTTCTACCACAAAACATGATTTATAACCTCAAAAAAAAAGTTGTTTCCCAGCAATATTTTTTGCGTAAAGTTACTTAGTTGGATGTACAGAATGCTTGGTTAACGGCTTTGTGATGCGGTGGTTTACACCCTGTATACGTATTTTTTTTTTGTAAACCAATGAATTTTGACAAAGATAAAACGGATCATAACTAGGGAGTGGGGGCTTGTGACTTTAGAATGCACTTAAAATTATAACAAGGCGTGACGTATTGAGAATTTTAAAAGCATTGTATCTTCGTTATAAATAAATATCGCTGGACACGTATACAGGGTTATTTGTAAAACACCAACAACCTCGCAGGAGTAGATTACTAACATCATAAACAACAACATTTGTTCTACGACTTTTGGGAAAACAGGCAAAAAAAATCGACTTCTCATGCAAAACTCCATCAGCTGTTCTGACATATGTATGGAGAGTTGATTTTTTTTTTGTCTGTTTTCGGAAAAGTCATAGAGTATATACAACCTTATTTTTTGTTTATACTAAACCCGAAAAGGGGTCATTGTACTCATCATTTTGAAAACGACGAACCCTGAAATCGCGAAAAAAAAATCAGCTGTTCCCTACATTTATGTTCGCATAACTCGTCAAAATGTAGGGAACAGCTGATTTTTTTTTCGCGATTTCAGGTTTCGTCTCATAGAAAAAGTTGTTCAAAATGATGAGTACAATGACCCCTTTTCGGGTTTAGTATAAACAAAAAATAACCCTGTATATGTATATATTTCGGGTAGGTGCATATGCTTGCATTGACTGGATAGGTTCACTCAAATCTGTGTGGTTCTTGCTTCAAAAGACCGTCTCATCATCTCATCTCATATTATCTGCATGATCCTCATGTGAATTGAGCAAGATTATGTCTGGACTTCAAAAGAGACTATGACCTCTGAATTTGTTTCGGCTGTTTCTTCTCAGAGTAGTCAGGTGCAAAACATCGGCCTCAACTAGTTTAAAAAAAATGTCGTGTAAAGTGTTTGTGAAAACCTACTTACAAAATAAACATCATTTATCATTTACATAATGAAAGTATACACGGTACGTGTACGTAACAAAAAATAACATTTTTGTCTGTCTGTTCATTTCAGCAAATTTCTGAACCAGCTAGATTGATTTTGACGGAACTTTGCTGGCAGATAGTTGATGTTTCAAGGATTGACTTAGGTAGTGAGTTATTTTTATTTTATAAAATTAATTATAGGTTTCTGTGTGACAAAAGTCAAACCCTTGAAATTGTTTAAAATTCAGATTCAAATATGGGAGTAGGTTTTATTTTTATGATAATTTTACACGACAAAAGGTCCCCTGCAGCAGCTATTTCAAAGTAGCAAATAACCAGCTCAATCAATGTACCTATAACGGCTGCGATGGTTAATTTTAATAGCCTATAATTCTATTGTCATAAACTTGTATAAAGCGACAACGCGATACGACTATTAATTATCCGCTCATGTGCACGCAGCGTTATACTTGGAATAAAACGTACTTAATTTATACTGTTTATTTATGCAATGCGGTAAGGAAAAAATATTAACTATAAAAGCTGCTGTGTTTCTCGTTTAGATACCATACTACGTCGTGACCGAGTCTAGAAGCAGTCGCCATGAATAATATTTACGTTGCTTTAATTTTTGTGTTCATACTCCATGTCTTTGAGACGTATTGGATTCCAGAAGCTGATGAAGAAGCGACTACAAAAGCCTCCTCCTCATTCAAGTCAATCTGGAAATCATTGAAAGACAAGAGTGGAACATAAATAGAAGGACAATGGAAGATGTGAAACACAGAGCACTGTTAGGAGCGCTGAGAAAATGCCTGGATGCTCACCATTTGTCAAGCCTATTCCCACATATGTTTGCCGACCAGTCAAACCCGATGCAGCTGAATACCAGTACTGTTCATGGAGCGACTGCCTATCTGACTTCTATAAGCCAGTTACTTGCTAAAAGTGGAACGTCTTGGAGAAGTACTAGTAAAATTCGTGGCGCCAAAAGTGTGATGAGCGTGCAGCTCTGAAGCCGTCTTCTAGCCCGTCAGTTTCTGTGCATCATTGTGTCCTCGTGCGAGTCAATGGTGAAGAGCTTGGCTCGGCAGCCGAGGCCCGTGCTCTGTGTAATACTTGATAGTGATTGACTGTGATAAAGTATTAACAAATGTAAAGAACACTGCTATTGTTCTGATTAAAATTGTTTGAAATTGTTTTAGTGTGTATTGTTATTCGATTTGATAACGGTTAGTATTGTCCTCTAAGTCAGGCCCGTCCAGCATACGGCCCCCGAACCACCTAGACCCCAAACCCGCATAGGTCTTTCAACCGGCCCGCGAGCTATTAAAACCTTTAAAGGACATCAATCAATATTGATGGCGCGAATATTGTTTAAAAAACCTTTTAAGTCAGTGATTCCCTCGCCATATTACCCGCCCCACTTCACCTACCCACGGCAACAGACTGCATCATCACAGCAAAGCCAATCAGAGGCGTATGCGGCGTAAAAACTTGGACACCAGGTAAAGCAATAACTACACGATAAAGAAGAAGTCCGGCAAGGCTTTTCTTATTTAAATTACGGTCATTTGGTATTTTTTGACACGCTACGATTACAGTACTAATCCATACAATTATGTTGAACACCCCTGCCCTAGGTGCTCATTTTACGTAATTAGATCACCTCACTTTGAATAGTTTTAAAAACGAATTAATATTACTGTTTGAGAAGACTGTGAGCTTTGTTATATGACTCATCGCTTTAGGGTTTCTGCTCATAACAGAATGAACATATAAACAACTGAGCGGTGACACGGAGCCGCTCCGGCGTCGCAACGCATACACCACGGGCCTCATGTCTCGCGGGTAGCATTTCCAAAGTGCGTGCGCCGCCGAACAGGGGCCGTATTTTCGAATCAATAGAATTCCAAACCGTGTACGAAATCGCAGAATTTGTATGCGAATCCCTAAAATCGCTATTTTTGAATATTCGTACCCGTGAATTTTACAACGAGTGGTCCGACCCACTCGTTTCCGATATTCTACCAGTAGAAATGAGATTGAGAATGACACTGACAAGTGAAGATTTGTTGACTGATTCTTTTTTTTTGTCGTTTCCCTTTTTCTACGTACTTTCTTTAACAATTCAAAAACAAATCCACCACAAATAACAACCGGGTAAAATATGTGAAAACTAAAGAAAAAAATATCGACATCCCAATGATAGACGTCAGACAATGACATTATAACTTTTTAATTAACGTTCCGTTCCACCTTAACTCATTACCGGTTTTTTAAATCAACGAGTTATGGCTTTCCGGTTTTTATTTTTCTGCGTGAAATGAAAAATGTTATAAGATTCGAGTTTTAGGGCAACACTCATTTCTATTACTTCAAAAATACGTAAAATTTGGAGCAATCGAAATTCATTTCGTATACGTTTTGCTTTCGTGCACGAATTTAAGATTCACTTCGAGTGATTCAAAAATACGGCCCCAGGAGCGCGTCGTGGTCGTGCAGCGACGTATGTAATATCCATGGATTTTTATTTACAGGACGCCGCTCCTGAAATGTCTCGCTGAAGTTGGCGCGTATGTCGTATCATTCAGTTCCCTTCAAATTGGTTGAGTTTAATGGTGCTGCTCCTTGCGTCATTTTCGTGAACGGGCGCTGTCAGTTGTGACTGGTCATTTCCATGGTACAATATGTTTTATTTGACCATGGTCATTTCTTGTTGCCATGACCTATTTGAATGAATGTTTTTGAGTTGTATTTTTGTTTTTATTTTTTTAAATACTCACATTGACACTATTAACGTGCATAATTATCTTGTTACATTGTTTTCACATAATATACCATGTCAACGTGAATGATGTAACCAAGATTTTGTAACAATATTTTGATTTAAAAGAGTGTCCATAGATTTTCATGCCCGTTCTTCTCCATAGAGAATTAACAGTAATTTCACAGTTTTATGACTCGTGACTGGGACTGTAGCAAGATTTAATATTCAACTTTATTTTAATTCATAAATGCCTGTTACTGGTCTACTTGAAATGAATGCTTTGATTTTAACTTTGCCATGCCGCTCTTGACTCCGGTATACATACTCGTAGGCTTTTACTAGTGATAGCAACTAGTGGCTTGTATACAGCCCAAGCCTCTGATTTATAAGTGTCTAGTCTAGCCTTTGTCTACGACTTCGCTCGCATTAATTTAGAATTTGGTAGTTAATACGGGTTCTTTTCTGCTTCTCTACATATTATAAAACAAAGTCCCTCGTCGCTTCTGTATGTCCCTATGTATGCTTAGATGTTTAAAACTACGCAATGGATTTTGATGCGGGTTTTTTAAATATATAATAGCGAATCAAGAGGAAAGTTTTAGTATATAATTTGTCAAGCAGACGAAGCCGCGGGCATCAGCTAGTGTTAGAATATAATAATTTTATCATTTAAAAAAAAACACGCCATTTGTTATAATAAAAACTGTGTTTTTATGTCTTCCTCGGGAACAGTACATTTTTACATGTATATGCTAAACAGAATGATTTGTTCGGTGATAAACGACAAACTTACTTTTGCATTTATAATATTAATAATGTATATTATGAGGTAAGGAAAGAAAAAGTAAGAATATGCATAATTTATTTAACAGATTTTATTAATTAACTAGCTGACCCACGCAACTTCGTCTGCGTCACATAAGAGAGAAAAACGAAAGGGAAAAAAAACCCCGTTTTTGCAACATTTTTCATTCCTGCTCCGGTCCTAATGGACGTAGCGTGATGTTATGTAGCTTAAAGCCTTCTTCGATAAATGGACTATCCGACACAAACATATTTTTTCAATTTGAATCGGTGCTTCCTGAGATTAACGCGTTCAACCAAACAAACAAACAAACAAACTCTTCTGTTTTACAAAATTAGCATAGAAGTATATATTTGACGGTTTTATATTATCTAGTTTTGTCTTAGTCTTTGTTCAGGAGTTGTTTTTAATACTATATGAACAAATACAGCGCACTGTTATAAACGGCAAAAAGTTCCAAAACCACCCGACCAATATCAATAAAATTTGATGAATGTATAAATAACAAGCTATTCTAGTAGCCCGCGAATTCATTCATTATAAAAGCCTCTTGGATGAAAGAAAACAATCGCCCATCATTGAAAACCAAGCATTTATATTAACATATATTTTTACAAGTATTTTGTTAAAAAATAATGTACATGTACATGTAATGTACAATAATGTACTTTAAGGAATAACAATAAAAAAAATCATTGAACTCATGAAAATTAACATCCATCAGCAATCTTAAATATTATTTTCCACCACTTTGTAGGTATACTACATGATATTCAATTATGCCAAATCCTTCAGGGGTTACCTGCTTGATGTTGTTTTCAAGCATATAAATTGGAATATTCAACTGTTGTACTGATATCTAATAGTGTTGTCCTGATGTCTCTCGTTCCGTCTCAATTGTGAAACCCAGCAACTGGGCTGTGGCAGTCAGATAAGCAGCCCCGTAACATGCTCGTATTCAGCTGCAGGCGGTCAGACTCGAAGATAGTTGAGATAAGAATGGGCAGATGTTGATGAGTGTAGATTAATTGTCAATGCTTACACAACGCGTTCCGACCCTCACTGTTTTTTTAGGACATCCTCCTTTAATAATTTCATTACTGTGTACACGTTTTGATCGCTTGAACAGTTTATGAGGGATATTCACTTTTTTCATATACTTCTCACTTGTATTCTCCAAAATAACGTGGTATCCATCCTTCAATACGGTTTCTTTGACAGCAGCTTCGGTAGAATTCATCACAATAGCATTTTCTTGCGAACCAGGACTCGTTTTGACTTTTGTTTTCACTGACAAAGGTGACACTTGATTTAAATATAAGAATATAAACACAATACAGGGTAAATATGCACGCATGTTGGCTTAAGGGCGGTGTTATCGCATGTGATGCTCGCAGGACTTGACAAACCAGATTTTTTTCCTTAACTGGTTCGTCTGTGCGTGATGAAACTTGATTTAAAAGTCGGATAACTTGCTACGCTACGAACAAAAGGATTCATTATGACAGAAGGCACAGTACGAACAAAATCGGGATTTACTAGCAACACTGTAGTGTCAATGAGCTGGGACAACGTTATTTTTTAAGTAATTGTTGCTCGAAGTCAATATTTTGATATACTTCTTATTTAACATAAAATTATACGAAACATTCCGGGGCTAATTATGCACTTGAGAAATGAATCCAAAATTAATGTAATTTTTAGGATAATCTTCGGCATTTTACATTGCAATAAGGTCATTTGCACGTCTCTAGGCCTCTTATTTCATTATTTTTTTATTGCGTTTATTTATTTATTTAACACTTCAAGCACATAGTACAGAGGCGGACTTAATGCCATAGGCGCTCTCTACCAGTCAACCAGGTGTTCATTGACCATACACTAGACCAGCCGATTAGGAAAACAAAATGGCTGCCCTTCGCGGGGTGTGAGGTAATAGTAGTTTATGCAACTGTGCATAATGAAGGGCATTACAACACGAGTGTGGGTTTAAGAAACGAGCCGAAGGCGAGTTTCTTAATAGCATCACACGAGTTTTGTAATGCCTAATTACGTATAGTTGCATACACTACTTTATCTACCCAAATATCATAAGGGCTCTATGATGGGTTCAGGAACCATAGGGAAATGACCTGCATTGTTACTTGGCCCTTGATTTTTGTGCCAACAGGTTATTAGTTGCATTCGTCGCTGCATTTACGATATCTAGCGGAGTATTCATGTCAATTTCTGAGTCACTATCACTCATTTTCGACAGAAATAAAGAACTTACCAGAAAATTTGTCTACTCGTAACAGGATTACTGGAAATAAAAAGCCAACGAACAAATGACAGCTCGAAATGGCGGCGTTTCGGATATCTGTCATTTTTTTTTAAATCATAGGCAAACGAACAAAGTCACTATTCTTGTGTCACTCGAGATCAAAATGTCGTGCGATTTATAATCATACTGAATTGGGTTTTTTTTTTTTATCGATATCTGATTTAATGTAGGTGGTACTAGAATAGCACACTCACTTGAATTTGACACCTGTTCCAAATTTAAAACTCATAACCTAACTGTTTTCAGTTGCGTTATGAGTTCATTACAGTATCGTTTATTTCTGCAGGTTGGTAATGCTGGTCATTGCCTATGGTTTTTGAACGCATTAGAGAGGGTTTATGATATTTGGGTAGATAAAGCGTATTTATGAACGTGTGTTTGTTGATAGATAAAGCATCGGTAACCGGTATAGCCAAACAGCCTGTAATAAATACGGTACGTTGGTTATATATCATAGTGTTTTCTGAAGTAAAAATCGTTATTAAAGATACAATTTTATTTTGAAGTTAAATATTTGTTTAAAGTTGGAATTCAGAGCTTTATTTTCTGTGACGGTTCTCTTTTTCAAATTCTTGTGATTCGTTCGCATACCTGATGTAATGGCAATTTCGTTTAAAATGAAAAACCTGTGATGAGTGACAGACTTATTTTGATGAAGACTTATTATCAAGTCACTTTCGCAAATTATGCATTATTTTAGAACAAATTTAATTACCATGACAAGGTTGCAGTGAATCAACCTTACATTTCAGATCAAAATAAAATAAAACAGGTTTCGTTAACATCTGGAACTTCTCGGATTAAGTCTTGATGGTAAGCAGACGTGACGCTATGTTGCATTTATTAGCATAAGTTAGCGCTCTTGAGGAAAAAGAGCACTTTATGCTTATGTCACCGTAAAATTGTAAAAACCCATACATTTCACAATATTACGGTTTCTCTTCGACAGATTATAGTCTACCGCAAAATATGCGTCATATACAGTTGACAGTATTTCGACAGTTTACAATCTCGCTACTTATATTACAATGTAAAGGTTTTTACAATGTGAGGCTAACATAGACATAGACATAACATTATTATCACGCTTGTAATCTTCGGTGGGTTAGTCAGAGGTGTAGGTACCTAATACTTCGCCCACATTCCGCCAACTATCATTAAATTCCATGAGAAAGGGAGCGAGGTTACTGCCGTCAACCGAGCATAATCTGGTCTCAATAGCTACTACTCAAAATAATCCTGATGCTGCAGGTCCAATGTCAGGTAATACACCTGGCATTTTG
The DNA here is from genome assembly GCA_916618015.1 of Xestia c-nigrum. Lineage (NCBI taxonomy): Eukaryota > Metazoa > Arthropoda > Insecta > Lepidoptera > Noctuidae > Xestia > Xestia c-nigrum. Next base: position 12,691,725 of record OU745248.1, read on the forward strand.
TTTACCCACATTGACATTAATCCAAAGTAAACTGATACGTATTTTAGTGGTAGAAAGATGCACATTTCAATGTTTAAATATCGACCCTAAGGCATCAACGTGGATTATCCTTCACAGCATTGAACATTGGAATTCGTATCTTGTCACGACCAGCTACGTATGAATTTACGTTGAGTTAACAGACAGCACATATTATATCTTATTTCGTATTGTAGGCAATACGAAACAAGTATCATAGATCCCAGTACTAACTGGATTGAAGAGGTTGATAAACCGTTGCACAATATACAACACTGGTATTCATCTGCGTTCGGTTACACTGATGCAGACCCGAAAATAGTTGGGAAAAGGTTAGGCAGATGACATTTAATACAGACAAAACATAATTTAAAAAAGTACATATAATTATTGTTACAATACTCAGTTTAATCAATAGGAACACAGATATAATTGAATGTAGTAAAGCCGTCTTGACACGATCGACTAAGTTTATTGGATTCCCAAGTTTGGCCAGGTCGTGGTTTCTCGTAAGTTACAACTTCCACTATTTTTGGTAATAGAAAGGCTATTGCAAGACTGAATATCAAACACACAAGGAAAACCGCGTACGACTTCATTTCGACTGTTTTGTTCGCTGATACACTATTTATTAATTAAACAATTGAATTATTCAAGCACACATACACATATTATTTAAACACACTCAACTGCTGCCAGTAATTTGTATTCTTTTTCTCATTTTTGAGCACGACAGTGATGTAGAGGAACTACTGAGACGCAGTAGTATTCCATTTTTTTGTTATTCTTTAATTTAGTGCACTTCTTGTAACACACACATTGCTCGTAGAACGTTCTGGAGTGGCGACGTTGGACGTGGAAGACGTTGCGTTGAAAGGCCTCCCAGGTAGACAGATGACCTGGTGAAGGTTGCAGGGATCCGCTGATTACGAGACGCACGGGATTGGTCAATGTGGCGACACTTGGGAGGAGGTCTGTCTTCAGTTAACGTCTTTCGACTGAATTGTTGATGATAACTTATGGTAAATACTTGTATTAAATTAAATATGAACACAAAACATGTGCAAAGACGGACTGAGGTTGAATGTCGTCTGGGTAAAAAAACAGGTTACTTTTATACGTCACTTCGTCTTCGTCGTTTTGTCGTCTTAGGTCGTCGATGTCGTTCTTTTATACGTAGTCCTCTTAAAATAGGGTGTAAACAAGCTTAACCCGAAGCTGCAACCAAGCATTCTGTACATCAAACTAAGTAAGTTTACGCAAAAAAGAAATCTATGAGACAACTTTTATTGGGTTGATTAATCCTGTCTTGTGGCAGAACTCAGTATAACGTACTCAAAACATTGTACTGATGGATGGCTTTTGTATACAGGGTGTAAACCACCTCATCACAAAGCCGTTAACCAAGCATTTTGTACACTTTACGCGCTTTATTTTTTTTTGAGGTTATAAATCATGTTTTGTGGTAGAACTCAATGTAAAGCACTTAAAACATTGTGCTGATGGATGCATTGAATAGTATGGGGGTCGTGGAGATGTTAAAAAACTTGTATTTAAAAAAAAAACTTGTCAAAAAGTTGTATCTTTGACCCCCATATCTTCGTAACTTCCCAGGTATGGTGTAGAACAAAAAAAATATCGCAATGATGGGGAGAACAAGTGCCTTTCGGCTTCGTGAAGAGGTGTTTTACACCCTTTATAGTACGGGGGTCATGGAGGTGCTTTAAGTAAGTCTTAAAACAGAAACTTGTATTAAAAAAACGGTCCAGAAAGTTGTAACTTTGACCCCCAATATGTAACTAAAAGGTTCCAAGTTCCAAGGTATGGTCGAGAACAAAGAAAAAATTGCAACGACGGAGAGAACAAGTGCTTCTCGGCTTCCTTAGGGTCTCCCCACATTAAATCGACGCGGAATCGGCTTAAGCCGAGAGCGCATCAGCACACTACTCGACTTATAATTGACAAACGGCTCGTTTCGTCGTCCGAGCCGAGCCGATGCGAATATACACCCTTATTATGTGGGCATAAAGGCTTTTGACCGGTTTTTACCGATTCCCCGTCGATAAATGTGGAAAGTCCCTTAAGAGGATTTTACACCCCTTTATGTGTCTAGATTGAACCTATTATTCATTAATTTGGCAAAAATTGAAGACGATCTGAATCTTATTTTTTAATCCAAAAATAAGATTAAGACGCCTGTCGGAGAAAATCATCGTCGAGGTAGACCGCGGCGAAAGTGGTGCAACGATATGATCTCGTTTGTGGCGAGAACATGGCCAGATATCGTGAAGGACAGAGAGGTTCGGAAGGAGACAAGGAATGCCTTTGCCTGGACAAAGGCTGCAGTGAGACACTCAAACATGGATCATTTCACTACACAATTCTACGGTACAACTAGTGGGAATTACTTTTCCCACTAGTCCTACGATTTCAAGTAGTAAAAATCGTAGAACTAGTGAGAACAAAAATTCCCATTACTTCTAATGTTCTATTACACAATTTTACGGTAGCACTAATGGGATTTTTTTGTGCCCACTAGTCCTACTATAACGTGATACAGAAAACGAAGACATAGTGGGACCAAGTTTTCACAATAGTATCTGTTCTATCACACAGTTTATGGTAGAACTAAAGACAATTTTTATCCTCACTTCTACATTTGGATATGTTCTAGATTAATAGAACTTGTGAGTGTAACTTTGGTTCCAAGTAGTTCTAACCAATCGTATTTGTACATATTATTTAACAAAAAAAAAAGACATTTAATCATCAAAAACACAGATGTTATTAAATCTAGTAAAGCCTTTAACACACTCGTTTGCTACAATAAATTCATTCGGATAAGAATCCTCGTCAACGAGTGGGTTAACACTTGTAACTTGCTCTGTCCCTGGTACTGGTAGAGAAGAATTGTTTGAAAGACTGACATAAATCAAACACGCAAAGAGAACTGCGTTTATGTACTTCATTTTGACAGCACTGACTTAGACTTTAGACTTTCTCGGGTTTTCACTACACTTAAAGTACTTACGGGATTACATCCGTGATTTTCTTGTGTTTTAACTGTTTTCTTCACTGATTCACTATTTATTTATTAAACAATTCAAGCACACACAATTATTTTTGCACTTGTCTGCCAGTTTTTTGTATTCTTCTTTCTGGGCACCACAGTAATGGAGAGAAGCTACTTAGACGACCAAGTATCCCTTTTTTTGGTATTCTTAATTTAGTTTAATATTTTTTGTAACAGGTACATTTTGCTCGCAGAACGGCGGGCCAATGGGGCCGGAAAGTTCTGGAGTGGCGATCCTGAAACGGATGACTTTGCGTTGGAAAACCTCCCCCCACTAAGTGGACCGATGACCTGGTGAAGGTTGCGGGGATTCGCTGGATTCGAGACGCACGGGACCGAGGCGATACTTGTGATGTCCAGCAGTAGACGTCTTTCGGCTGAAGTAATGATGATGACTTTTTGTAAATATTTGTATTAAATTTAATATGAACACACAAATGTGCAAAGACGAACAAAGATTGAATGTTTTCTGAGTTGGTAACAGGTTACTTTTATACACCTTAACTTTTTGCCAAATTAACGGATAGCAGATTTTAATCTAGACATATATTTTATAAGTGATGTAATTAAGTAGTTACAATCTGATTCTGGATTGATTGATACCGTCTGGTTTAAACCTAAAAACTTGTCTATTATCTATTTCATATAATACATTTTGTTGAGACCAAAAAATCTGTACGTTGATGATAAAAAAGACCAGGATGACTTAAAATAAGTAACTGAACATATTGAAACCATTTTTAAAATTTTTGTTTGGTTGTTTGTTTGACCGCACATCACGTAAAAACTACTGAACGGATTTTGATGAAATGTTCACAAATCTATTTATAAACTCAGAACAACATCTAGTCTAAAGCATAGATATATAGTATATATAGCTCAATGGTCTAAAGAAATTATGGAAAATGTTGGAAAAAGGGAGTGTAAACAAAATTAATGTTCAACGGCTAAGTCATACAACAATAACTATAATAATAAAGAAATCGCAGTAAGGAACCTTAGACTTGGCACGACTTTGTCTAGATTTCATTACTTTTTAGAGATAAACAAGCAGCTCCATCGAGACTTGGCTAGTTTTTTCCAGAATATTTTTTGGTGGGATTTCAATTCTTTTTGTAGAAACATGGGCCATATTGATTTATTTTATAAGATTTTCTTATTTGACACAGTTTTTTTTTATTTTTGTTAGTAGTTTTTTTATTAAATTTACAAATCTTTCTTTTCTTTTTTTCTGGTTTAGAGTCTTGTATAGTAGCAACAGTTTTTCATATTGCCCATTCGCGTTAATTATTTATTCATTTAGACGGTTTAGTTTCGAAAAGATCGACGCGGTATTTACGCCTAAGCCAGTTGTATTCGGTGATCGCTCAAGCTTGAACTTTTATACTCTTGAACTCAACATTTATGAGGTGCACCCCATGAAGATTGGTTACTCGTGAAAGCGCCACGTAGGCTTAGCCACAAGAGAATATGGAGGAGCCAATGTCCATGCGGGCATTTTTTAGACTTAGGCCTTGGCTCTTGTGAATTGTTAGGGTATACGCCACACAGATAGGGAATTGTTCTCTGCACACGTATGCCCCGGGTATGATCTCAAATTTTGACTTAATAGGCAATAATTCGTGAATCAAATCATTAGCGAAATTTCGAAGTACTGTTTCTTCATAAAATTCCTAACCTATTCAAATCTTCGAATTGTTATAATAATAAACTGCTAACCGTAGCAAACCTCATGAAATAATAAGCGAAATCAACGAAATGCAAATAAATCAAATCAAATCAAAGCATTTATTTCAAGTAGGCCAATAACAGGCACTTTTGAATTGTCGAAACAAAGATGAAAATTAAATGTAGCTACAGTCCCAGTCACAAGACATAAAAACTGTGAAAGTACTGTAGTTGCCCATTCCCTAACGTAGATCTCTATGGAGAAGAACGGGCAAGAAACTCCATGGACACTCTTTTAAATCAAATTATTGTTACAAAATCTTGGTTACATCATTCATGTTGAGATGGTAGATTATGTGAGAACAATGTAGCAAGATGTGCACGTTAAAAGTGTCCATAGTAAAAACAAAATAATTCTTTCAAATAAGCCATGGCAACTAAGAGATGACCAGTCACAACTGACAGCACCCGTTCACGAACATGACGCATGGATCAGCACCATTCAGCTCAACCACTTTGAAGGGAGCTAAATGGTCCGACACACGCGCCACCATCAGCGAGACATTTGAGTGAGCATGACATACTCTCAACCGCCAGGGCACATTCAAGTCAAAAACTAAAGTAGGTTTCCAGTGAATGATAGCTTTCTAGTACATAGTACTCACACAATATGGGCTATGCGATTATATAATACTAACAATGAATCTATACAATGCAAAGATAGTTGTACAATCTTCGGCAGCTCCAACAATACCGTTTAATGCTATCAAGTTTTGCGCCCCTGTCCTTGTGGAGCAGGACCAGCATTGAGCCAAGCATTTTTATCAGCGATATAATCGTTCAACTTGTAATATGCTTGCTTACATAGTGTGCGTTTAATACATGTTTTAAATTTCGTCTCATTCAGTTCAAGAATACTTTGTGGAATTTTATTATAGCATCTCAAACAGTACCCCATGAAAGATGAGTCTACTTTAGCGAGTCTAAAGCCTGGCTGAACTAGTTGGTCCCTATTTCTAGTACTGTAATTGTGTCTGTCGCCTCTTTTACCGAAAAGATGCAGATTTTTTCTGACGTACATTATGTTTTCGTAGATGTATTGGCAATGAACCGTCATGATGCCAATATCCTTAAATAGTTCCCTTAGAGAATCGCGCCTACGAAGATTGTATATGGCTCTGATGGCTCTTTTCTGCAGAATAAATATAGACTCAATATCAGCAGCCCGTCCCCATAGCAAAATACCGTAAGACATTATACTATGGAAGTAACTAAAATAGACCAGTCTAGCGGTATCCACATCAGTGAATTGACGGATTTTTCTAATGGCATATGCTGCTGAACTTAAGCGCCCCGCAAGAGATGTTAAATGAGAACCCCATTGTAGCCTTGAATCAAGCGTAAGCCCCAGGAAAACCGTTTTATCTACGAATTCAAGTTTCTCTTTATTCAATATTATCTCACAATCACTACTTTTAACATTCGGTAATGAAAATCTTATGCATTTAGTTTTTTTTTTCATTTAATACCAAATTGTTTGCTGTGAACCAATTTTGGACCTGAAGTAGGGCATCATTCACGTCATCTAGATTTTTGGCCCGTCTATTTATCTTAAAAATTAGAGAAGTGTCATCAGCAAACAACACCATATTTTGAGATTGGTGTTTCAACAAATAGGGTAGATCATTATATAGACTAGAAAAAGGAAAGGACCCAATATTGAGCCTTGCGGAACCCCCATTTTTACATTCAAACCCTGTGAATTAACACCGTTCATTTGAACATGTTGTTTTCTATCGCTCAAATAAGATTTTAGCAGGCTAAGTGCAAGTTTACCCAGTCCGTAATGCTCCAGTTTTAAAAGTAATGTGTCGTGATTTACGCAATCAAAAGCTTTGGAGAGGTCACAGAAAATTCCTATTGCGTCTTGGGACTCTTCCCACGCAGCAAATATGTGCTTTAATAGGGTTACACCAGCGTCAGTTGTACAACGTCCCTTGGTGAAACCATACTGTTGATCATGGAAGATTCTGTTGGTGTTAAAATGATAGAGCATTTGATTAAGCATTACTTTTTCAAAAACCTTGCTAAAAACCGGTAACACGGATACAGGTCTATAATTATTGGCATCTTTGCTGTCCCCGGATTTGAAAAGAGGTATGACTTTACTGTATTTCATTAAATCAGGGAAAACTCCTTGGTCTACACATAAATTAAAAATTAAAGCTAAGTACGGGGCTATGGTCTCAAGTATAGATGTGCAAACTTTGATAGACATTCCCCATAAATCTTCGGTCAGTTTCATTTTAATTTGCCGGAAAGCTTTAATATCTAATAATCTAAGCTAATAATCCCTCCAAATCCCTAGCAAACGTTTTCAAGCGCACTAGAAGAATGTCGTTAACGACTGTAACGCGGCCGGTTGCCACTTCGCCATATAAGGTTATCGGAAAAACCAACTTAAGCACGTTTTAAAATACAGTCAGCGCCATCTAGTGACGTTTGCGAGTATCAACGCCACTCTTAGTCCAATGCATTATATTTTGTCAACATTTAGAGCAAAATTAATCATCATCATCATCAGCCTATTAATATTCCCACTGCAGGGACACAGCCCTCCTCTCAATGCGAAATTGATATTTTGCATAGAGAGGCGCGATAGGCTAGATTAAATTAAAAGATGTGTCCCACTACTTTGGATTTTTGCAATGACTGTCGATTTTTTTATGTACCAACAGTAGAACGGGACATTACCATATCTATACTAATCTAAATATATATATTTCAAAGGTGACTGACTGACTGACATAGTGATCTATCAACGCACAGCCCGAACCACTGGACGGATCGGCCTGAAATTTGGCATGCAGGTAGATGTTATGACGTAGGCATCCGCTAAGAAAGGATTTAGATCAATTCTACCCCCAAGGGGATGAAATAGGGGATGGAAGCTTATATGAAAGTCCATCAGTTTTAAAGTTAGGATCTTCTAATTTTGTATTTAGGCTGACGATTGAAAATTAATTTATGCGTGTTTCAGCGTTTTTGATAACTCCACTCCGAAGGCTTATAAAAGGGATGAAATTGTATGTGAAAATCCTTAATTTTCAACGTAAAAAGTACAAAATTTGTTTTCTGGGCTTATGATTGGAAGCTGACGCAACGGCTTTATTAGAATTTCAACCCATGAGGGGTGAAAAAAGAGCAACATTTTGTTTTTAATTAAAGTTTTTATTTTTTGAGTCACCAAAAAGTATCAAAGTTAGTAAGTCGTTAGTTTTTTTTTATTTCAACCCACAAAGGGGTAAAAGGGGGGATGAAGTTTTGCATTGTAGTTGTTTATTCGTTTAAGAATAACAGCAGCAGGAGAGACCTTTTGCAGCAGTGCAAGTTAATAGTATAGGCCGTACACATGTAAATAGCACACGTGACTTCGCGGCTGGCAGTACTTACCGTTTTGTAGGGACCTAGGTAAGCCGAAGATGGACTTACGGCAGGAGCACAAAAAGAAAGTATGGCAGCTGCCGCTCCTGTGGATGCCACCCGCTCGCACCACTCAATATGGTGTCACAACGGATTGATTGCTTCAATTGTACACTGAGCGAATTCACACGGGCCGCATTTTGCGCAATTACTTTAGTTTGTCAAAATAATCAATTTATTTAAAACATAAATAATTTAACTTTAAATATAACTGCTCTATTGTATTAGGTACCTGTAATAATAGTTGTATGTGTTGTTTAAATAAATAAATAAAATAAATAAATTATGTATAGTAGAACGAGATAGAATGAGTAATTGTCGATATCGTATTTGATACCAACTAGATTTTTTTTTTTTGTAGATTTCTGTTTTTTTTTCTCTTCTGCATTTCTGATCTTACTTTTGATGAATGAAGATGAAATCAAAAATGGCGCTGACGGAAGTTTTTGGATTTTTAATCATGGGTGTCATTTCCGTGGTTTTTGGTGTCGCTGATAGTGAAAATGAGGTCAAAATTATCACGGGGAAAAAAGTGTACAGAAGCAAAAATAACAGTTTTCCTTTTTTTTCTACGGCTTCCCCTGACACTATTTTCACCCTGCGCCACTGTTAGGGTGTATCTAATCCTACACCCACATTTCGCACATTTAGCTTAATCCCATCAACCGGGCACAAATAATACAATAACACTTCGCCCGTCCCGCAAATCGAACCCAAGACCTCATGCTCAGTAGCGCTTGCGACAACTCGAACAACGATGCAGTCTGACATATGACCCATCAATATTTTCACGCGAACGAAGTCGCGGGCAACAGCTAGTAATATTATAAAGCAGAAGAGTTTGTTTGGTTGAACGCGTAATCTCAGGAACTACCAGCTCGAATTGAAAAATTATTTTTGCGTTAGATAGTCCATTTATTGAGGAAGACTATAGGCTATATAACATCACGCTGTAACTAATAGGAGCGGAGCAGCAATAAGAAATGTTGCAAGCGAGAAATTCACGCGAACGAAGTCGCGGGCAGAAGCTAGTCTCTAATACAGCTGAGACCAGCTGAAGGTTCTTCATCAGATATATTCAGACCATCCATCGATTATTGACATCAAATTAAGCGGCCCACAAAGTTGAATATTATTTGTAAAGGCGGTATGTCGACCTCTTTAATAGTTTGGTTGGGCTCTTGTGTTTTCTAATCAGGGTCACCAGGTACTCCAGATCTTCAATTATCCTACTTTTTATAGTTTTCCTTTTATGTGGCCATTAAACCCTAACTCTGTACCAAATTTCAACTCACGAAACTTTGCTTTCGCTTTACTTCGGAACTGACCTACAGACTTGAAATTTTAGATTTTAAGTATGTGATTATGGCTTACTAGATGACGAAAATTTCTGCGTTCTAGTCTTATCCAGAGGTTCTCAAATAGGGGCCGGAAAATGCGGCGAAATGGTTCCAATAAAATGAATGAATGGTGCGGCAGTGTTTGTTTCGCGCTCGACTTGGCGGGGGCACTGCCGTACCACCAGATTTCTCAGTTTCCTTGACATTTGAGTTTTGAGGTGAATATTGAATACGCACAAAATAGCGATTTAACAATCAGGGTGTGTTCTTTATATGATTTAGGCATCCAATATGAAAGAACTTTTCAAGATTGTACCCCTAAGAGGGTTAAAAAGGGGGACAGAGATTGTATGAGAAAACGTGATTCCTTGGTCCAATGTACTTGAAATTTTGCAGAAACCTTTTTGACAGAATTGATGGAAGACGTGTTTCGCATTTTATTGAAATTAACCCCATAACGGGATTAAAAAAAGGGTAGACAATTATTTTGCACATGGCGGTGATTTGCTTCGAAGTTGACAATACTCGAGAGCTTTTGATTTAAACTACATTTATTTTGACACATGTATGAAAACTCAATCCGATTTTATTCAAAAATTATTGAACTCACATAAAACCTAGGTGCTAATACTCTAAAATTGGAATGTCTCGAAAGTCACCATATCATATTTGAAGGTTTCAAAGCTTTAGAGGTTAAGAACTTTTAAGACACGGCCTGATAGGGACGAAGAGTTAGAAATTTGAAATGGAGGATTAAATCATTTTGGTTTCAAAATTGTCACCAAAGGTATGTCAACGAAGATGGAAGGCAGTTGGCATTGCAACAGATCTGCAAGAGCTTACAACAGCTATACCGTGTTTAGGGCGCTTTCAATTTAGACGTTTCGTAACGGCGCCGGTACTGCAGCGCATATTGACGCCGCCGATTGCCGTGACGCGCGCTTTGTATGAAAACAAACGAACGTCCGTACGCAGTACGACAAACGCACTGTTTCGGCGCCGCAGCGGTACGAAACGTCTAAATTGAAAGCGCCCTTAGGATCATTTCATGCAACTTGATGAGAACCTTTAACCTAACTGGAGTATGACTTTCATCGATGATCTGACAATGGAGATGGAAGACAGTAGCGAGAAGTCCCCAAAAGTACAGAACCGATTGAAACATTCTTTCAGCGAGTAAGATAGGCTATATTTTATCCCCGTAATCTTACGGGAACGGGAACTATACGAGTGAAACCGCGTGACTTCTGCTAGTAAATTATAAAAATTGTTTGAAGTAAACTACAAGAATGGAGCAGTCATGGAGTCTGGATTTGTGTCCGGTTGACGGCAACACTCTTGAAGGCTCGTGGCTAAATAATAACAGCCGCTCGGGTCAATCTTTAGGTTAAGCCGTGCTTGCCAAGGTTGGTCTGTGGATGGGTGAACACCCTTACTTACCGACTTTCCTCCGTGCCTCGAATAGCACGTTAAGCTGTTGGTCCCGACTGTCATTTGTCCATCTTTACAGTCGTTACAGGTAGTCAGTGGCCCAAAAAAGTCTGACACCAGTCTTACCAAGTGGTATCGTATTTCCCAGTATTAACTGGGTTGTGGAGGTCAGATAAGCAGTCGCTCCATGTAAAATACTGGTATTCAGCTGCATCCGGTTAGACTGGAAGCCAACCCCGACGTAGTTGGGAAAAGGCTAGGCAGATGATCATGATGATGGTAACACTCTTGTCCCTTATAACATGGGACTGAAACATAACTAGTATAATTTGGGTGTACAATCAGTCACACCTCTGCTTTATCCTTCCAGGATAACAGGCGTGTCGTTATGTTATGTAATGTTGACCTCTACAGTTAATGCCAGAGGTGAGCTTTCGTGCACTGTGATTTATTCATCAAACATTTTCCTCGTCTGCATTTTTTCATCAATTAAATCAAGTTATAGGATTACAACATCAGAACCAGATTGTAATTCTTTAATGACATCAATCATAAAATACGTCTGGATTTTACTTGTTATTTGTTCACAAAAAATAAACACATATAAAAGCGGTGTTTCCTTCTCAGAATGCATTCAATCTTTAAGTTTGTCTTTGGACCAACAAACTAGCGTGTTCAAAAATAAAAATAAAACACTTGTGCGTCAAAGTAGCTACTCAAAATACTGGCAACATTGCCATTGCCACGTTGATTGAAAATATAATTGTGTGTGCTTAAACTGTTCAATTAACAAATAGTGCATCAGTACTGGAACCAATCAAAATGAAGTACATTTACGCGGTTCTCCTGTTGTGCATGATGTTCATTCTTGCAAACGGTTCTCCTCTAACTGTACCAGGGAACAAGAAAGCTTCAAGAGTAAAGCCGTCCCCTGATTGGACAACAACAACGCCAAGATCGCTCATAGTCGTCAACGAGTGTGCTCAAGGCTTTACTAGATTGAACCTTATCTGTGTTTCTGAAGATATCACCATTGATAAGCATGGCAAAATTGTAAAAAAACTCATGCTATAAATTTTGTGTATCACAATTTTGTTTAAATTTTTTGCACCCTAACCCTAACTATTTTTATATAAACACCCGATATCTGCCCATAAAAGTTCCTTAAAATCATTCCAGCCGTTTCGGTGATTAGCCGGAACAAACAGAAAGTCAATTATAAAAAAAACTTACCGTATAGATACTTTCGTATGCATTCAGTAAAAAACTGTTATTTTTAATAATTACAAACAGACAATTGAACTTTATTTATTTGTGTATATTTATTTATTATATGGTTGAAGTGTTGGTGACATGAGATAATAGTTTCAAAGCTAGTAATTGCGTAGCAATAATGCGTTATAAAGTGACAAAAAATTACGTAGGAAGCGTAAACAATATAATAGCCCGAAATAGTAAGAAAATTGCTCTGTAATGAGTTCGCATACAGTTTATTCAAATACTTGTTTCCAATTTGATTGATTTTATTTCCACTCAAAGAATGTCAGATTTATCCCAGTGTCTACTAAGTTAATTTCAAAATGACTGATAGTATTGAATAAGTCATGAAAATGTTTAAATTGAATTTATAAAAATAAAACTACGTTTAAATCAATTTGTATTTCCATTAAAACATTTTTGTTTGCGTGTTTGGAAACTGAATCTCCAACACAGTGTAAAAATGGCCGTTGAAATGAAGAAAAAAATACGTACAAATCATCGTCATTATTATCTAATATCTATTGCCATTCAGTCAAAATATGCATAAAAAGGTACTTACTCCCTAACCCTACATCAGTACACTTTGAATTGAAAAGGAACATAGTCGAAATGAAGAATCTCGCAGTGTTGTTTTGTATTGCACTATTCGCTATAGCGTGTGGTCACCCGAGTGAAGTGTCAACAGGAGGTATGGACGGAGCTGCTAATCCTGGGAATAATCAAGAACAACCTTCCAGTTCAATGATGAACGTGGACCCGTGTCCGGAAAATGGAGCCAGAGTAGGCTCAATTTGTGTTCGTAGAGATTAAAATGAAATTATTCTGAAAGTGTTTTTTTTTTCTTGTTTTTTTTTTCTTTAAGGGGGATCTCCAAGGTAGCCCGCGAAATTCATTTTTTTACGTTTTTATGCAATTTGCAGGGCAGTGCTAAGTTGTGTGTTGATAAACGTATCGGTCCCGACTGTAAAACGTATTAAGTTACAGAATTATAATCATCAATACAACCCTCCAAGTTCGTAAGAGTCGATGAACGATTTTTTCACGGTCAAAGTCCTTCTTCGACTCTTATGCACTGTTTATCAATATAAAACTTAGCACTGCCCTGGAAATTGCAAAAAAACGTAAGAAAGTTTGAATTTCGCAGGCCAGACGCTTTCACCTTAAGTGAAACTTTATGGAGCTCGTGGCTAAATAATAGCAGCTAGTATGGTCAATCTTCGGGTCCCACCGTAGACGCGGGCCTGTGGACGGTTAGCTATGGGCTAGCTAGCCGTCCGTCCGTCTAATGACGACAGGCCGTGTCGACGGCGCGTTCGTCTTCCATGCACGCCTCAAAGAGATATGTCAGCATAAAGGGAGGGGCCCGCAAGGACCGAAGCCTGCCGGAGCTGCGGGACTGTTCGAAAGAGATACCGTGGCCCTGGAACGTTAAGGGCGAGGAAGGAACATGGATGGGTTTTAGTCAGTAAAAGTATGACACTCCCTCCCGCTCCCTTCGGATCAGCCGCGCCTGCCTAGGTTGGTCTGTGGTTGGGTGACCACCCATTTCATACTGATTTTCCACCGTACCTCGGAAAGCACGATAAAGGTGATCGCACACTTAGCCGCGCGGAAAAAACCGGCTGCACTGAAAGAAATATTTTCTCAGCCGTATAACGTTATCTATTCGTCCGACTCACACTCACCTACACACACATGCACACACACACACACAAAACACTCCCCCCCCCCCGCCTCCTCATCCCCATACACAATCACGTGAATAATGTAATACTTGTATTCTGTTCTATTGCTAAATTATCTTGCTATCAAAGAGCGGAGTCTCCTAATATAGGCTTTTCTTTGCTTAAAAGGAGGCTCCAATCATCAACTTTTGTTCCGATTTGGTTAAGAAATAAATATATGTATTTTTTTTTTATTTATTTAGAATTTTAGAATTACTTGCATACAAGTAATTCTAAAATTCGATTGTTACGGCTCGTTCGCTTTTCGTCAGTGATAAGTGTGCGTTCACTTTTAGTCGTTGGTATCGGCTGTCAATTGTAGATCTTTGACAAGCGTTAAGAAGTCAGTCACTGACCTGTTGTTAGAGGCCAGATAGTCTGACAGCCAGTCTTACCAAGAGATATCGTAATACCTAGCCACTGGGCCATTGCGCATACAGCACAAAAATCAAGCCATAAATTAATAACAGTCCTATAATAAAAAAAATGGAAATAATTGTCTTGATAATTGAATTTGTTTTCTTTCGTATGGTAAATCATTAACTGACTTCTCCCACTCTGGGCGGAGCGGGAGGGAGTGTCAGACTTTTACTGACTAAAACCCATTTATGTTTCCTCCTCGCCCTTTATGTTCCGGGGCAACGGTATCTCTTACGAACAGTCCCGCAGCCCCTGATTATGAATGCCCATAAACCCTGTTCACACGGCGTTCAACTGTACATTATTTTGGATTTTAATTTAGGGATCACAAGGCAGTTCCAAATTATTATTGTATTTTGTTTTAAAAACGGTAACAAAATTGAATTATTGGCGTGTAATGCAGGATAGCAAAATCAAAAATCGAAATCAAAATATTTAATTTCAGATAGGCCTAGATATAAGTTACTTTGTGTAATTTATTTCATCACCGCTGCTCTCAAAACGGTGAAGGACACAAACATCGTGAGGAAACCGGCATGTCCTAAAACCAAAAACTTCGAAGACATGTGACATCTACCAATCCACACTGGGCCCGCGGGGTGGATTATAGCCCACTCTTTCTAATAGAAACGAGACCCGTGCGACCTGTGTCCCAGCAGTGGGAACATTATAGGCTGATGATGATGAGACCTAGATGGACACTTATAAAACATCTAAAAATAAGAGAGAGAGAGAGAGAAGAACCGGCAAGAACGTAAATGAATAAAATAAAATAAATATCACAGGGCATTAACACACAGCGCCACCTAGTGCCACACTAAGCAAAGCTTGTGTCGTGGACACTAGGTAGTTGATATACTACACATATACTTTTTTTTGTTTGTTAATACATACTTATTATACATATAAACATCCATGACTCGGTAACAATTGTCCGTGCTCATCACACAAACATTTGCTCCTACCGGGACAAATCCCGGTCGGACGCTGCCTTACGTTCTTAGGGTCCTGGGTTCGAAAACCCAGGACCCGAAGAACGTAAGGCAGCGTCACTACCACTACGCCAATCGGGTCGTCAAAGACTATGGACACCATGCGTACCACGGCCGCTGAGACCTTCAGCTCGCATAGGTCACGGCCGTTTACATTGGGCTACTGCAGGTGTTTTCACCGACAGCCGGTTTCGGAGACAGCTCGTTTAGTTTACTTTAGTTATTTCCATAGCGTGATGTCGTACGGTATTCTCTTGTGGGGCAATGCCGCCGATATTCAAACAATATTTGTTTTACAAAAAAGGGCAATTCGTTCAATTTATAAACTAAGTCCCAGATACTCCCTCAGAGAAAAATTTAAGGAGATTAATATTCTTACTGTGCCCTCTCAATTTATTTATGAAAACCTTTTGTACGCACACAAAAATATTAATTTATTTAAAAAATACAGTGATATCCACAACATAA
The DNA here is from genome assembly GCA_916618015.1 of Xestia c-nigrum. NCBI lineage: Eukaryota > Metazoa > Arthropoda > Insecta > Lepidoptera > Noctuidae > Xestia > Xestia c-nigrum. The sequence continues at coordinate 12,707,602 of OU745248.1, forward strand.
ATACGAGGAACAAACACAAATTTGTTGTTCCTGCAACGAGGCTCAAAAAAATAGGGGGTACGTTCAGATGCCAATGTATACGTTTTTACAATAAACTTCCGAGCCATATTCAAGCACTAAGCCTGAATAAATTCAAATCGTTTATAAAACAGAAGCTATGCCTGAAAGCTTTCTATCATGTCAATCACTATCTCGAAGATAAAAAGGCTTGGGATTAAACTGCTCCAATGAAATTTGCTCTGTGAATGTTGAAATTTCGGACTTCGCTGGTTTATTGTTGATTCCTTTATTTTATACACTGTGACATTGAATGATTTGACATGAATAGTTAGTTCAGTATTTTATTATTTTTTACCTTCTTTTATCTTTATTTTTTATTTTTATTTTATGTGTGTGTATTTGACATGAATATTTACTTGTGACTGACATTTAATGAATTGACATGAATACTTACTTCAGTATTTTATTATTTTTTACTTTTTTTTTTGTTTGTCTTATGTGTGTATTTGACATATCGTATTTTTATTGACATTCGTTTTTGTAAATTATTATTTATTTTATTTAATAATTGTGAATGTGAGGACCATGTGGGTCACGTTTTGTTTTTTTTTTCCCCACGACTGTCTGGCAGTTTGAGTTCTATAAGCGACCTACCCAAATGTCCTTTCTTTGGTATTGTTCGTCGTTTCGTTGAGCTCCTTAAGTTATAAGTCGAGCTACACGAAAACTGACAAATGCTTGCACTGACTGGACAGGTCCACTCAAATCTGTGTGGTTCTTTCTTCAAAAGACCATCTCAGACACTAATCTGCATAGTCCTCATGTGAATTAAGCAAGATTGTCTGGACTTCAAAAGAGACTATGACCTCTGAGTTTGTTTCGGCTGTTTCTTCTCAGAGTAGTCAGATACGAAACACCGGCCCCGTCTAGTTTAAAAAAAAAAAAATGACGTGTAAAAGTGTTTGAGAAAACCTACTTGCTGAATAAATATCATTTATCATTTATCATTCGCTTCCTGATGATAACCGGTTACGTCCACCGTCACTGAGTTGTTTCCTCCGAAAAAGTAGCTATTATAGTAATTTAGCTGGTAGTGATGTCACGTAGACTGATTCATCAAAAAACAATTGCGAAAGGGTCGGTTCACACTGTTTGGCGATAAACGATGAAATTATATTACAATATCATTTCCCTATTTAAGTCGAATTTTGGTAGTCATTTCAAATGGTTTTTTTTGCACCAAACCCTAATCTTTTTTTTTGTAAAAGTTTTGTTTGTTGTGAAAGAAAAAAACAATTTTAGTATTTTTTAAATTGGGCTTAGTTAAAAAATACTAAAAACAGTTTTTTTCTAAAACCAGATAATTATCGTCCAGTAAAAGTCCCGTCAAAATTGGTCCGAATCTTTCGGAGATTAGCCGAAACAAACAAGCGGACTAAAAAGGAGACTAATTTAAAATAAAATAAAAATATAAGTAACATTTTGCATTGAATATGAAGCTGTTTAGTTAAAATTACAAACAAAATTTAAATTTTATTTATCTGTATAGATTTGTAAAGTAGTTTTACAAACATACAGAGCGTAAGGGACATTGACATACAAACGGTTAATTACAACTTAGTCAGTAAATCTTTCTGAACACAGATTTTTTTAACGAGCAATTAAAAAAACTGTTCCATACATTTGACCGTGTAGGTATTGTACTTGTACATTATTCTACTATACAGGGTGTAAACCACCTCATCACAAAGCCCTTAACCAAGCATTCTGTACATCAAACTAAGTCATCATCATCATCATCAGCCTATAATGTTCCCACTGCTGGGACACGGCCTCCTCTCAATGAGAGGGAATGGGCTATAATCCACCACGCGGGCCCAGTGCGGATTGGTAGATGTCACATGTCTTCGAATTTTTGGTTCTAGGACATGCCGGTTTCCTCACGATGTTTTCCTTCACCGTTTTGAGAGCAGCGGTGATGAAATAAATTACACAAAGTAATGCGCGCCTGTCTGGATTCGAACCCACGACTTACTGTTTGTAAGTCGGGGCCGCCACCACTGGGCCACCGCTGCTCAAACTAAGTAACTTTACGCAAAATATATTGCTGGGGAACAACTTTTTTTTTGAGGTTATAAATCATGTTTTGTGGTAGAAGTAAATGTAACAAAATGTAAATGTAAAAAACCAAATGTATTAAGTTTACGATACCCCATGTAAGACAAGTGGAAACTAGTGTAGTAATCAAGGATGAAGAGTTGAAACCGGAAGACAGCACAGTGTTCTTAGGCATAACTTTGGATGCCAAGCTTCAGTGGGGCCCGCATATACACAAATTGTCAAAAAAACTTAGCTCTGCAGCATACGCCGTTAGAAAAATTCGTGATTTAACTGATTTGGAAACAGCCCGTTTAGTCTACTTTAGTTATTTCCACAGCGTGATGTCGTACGGTATCCTCTTGTGGGGCAATGCCGCCGATATTCAGACTATATTTGTATTGCAAAAAAGGGCAATTCGTTCAATTTATAAATTAAGTCCCCGATACTCCCTCAGAGAAAAATTTAAAGATATTAATATTCTTACTATGCCCTCTCAGTATATTTATGAAAATCTTTTGTACGCACACAAAAATATTAATTTGTTTAAAAAATACAGTGATATCCACAACATAAATACGAGAAACAAACACAAATTTATTATTCCTGCTACGAGGCTCAAGAAAATAGGGGGAACGTTCAGATGCCAATGTATACGTTTTTACAATAAACTTCCGAGCCATATTCAAGCACTTAGTCTAAATAAATTCAAATCGTTTATAAAACAGAAGCTATGCCTGAAAGCCTACTATCACGTTAATCACTACCTCGATGATAAAAAGGCTTGGGATTAAGCTGCTCCAATGAAATTTGCTCTGCGAATATAGTAATTTCGGACTTCGCTTGTTTATTATTGATTCCCTTCTTTTATACACTTTGACATGAATGGTTATTATTATTATTATTTTTTTTTTTTTTTTTACTTTATTGTTTATTTTTTTGTGTGTGTGTGTGTGTGTGTGTATTTGACATGAATATTTCCTTGTGGCTTTTGACATTTAATGACTTGACATGAATACTTAGTTCAGTATTTTATTATTTTTTACATTTTTAGTTTATCTTTTATTGTTTTATGTATGTGTATTTGACATATCGTATTTTTATTGACATTCATTTTGTAAATTATTATTAATTTTATTTTATTTTTTGTGTGTTTTTTGTGAATGTGAGGACCATGTGGGTTACATTTTTTTATTTTTTTTTTATTTTTTTACGCCTCAACCGTCTGACAGTTTGAGTTCTATAAGCGACCTACCCAAATGTCCTTTCTTTGGTATTGTTCGTCGTTTCGTTGAGCTCCTTGTGTTATAAGTCGAGCTACACGATAACTGACAAATGCTTGCACTGACTGGACAGGTTTACTCAAATCTGTATGGTTCTTTCTTCAAAAGACCATCTCAGACACTAATATCTACATGATCCTCATGTGAATTGAGCAAGATTATGTCTGGACTTCAAAAGAGACTATGACCTCTGAGTTTGTTTCGGCTGTTTCTTCTCAGAGTAGTCAGGTACGAAACACCGGCCCCATCGAGTTTAAAAAAAAATTGACGTGTAAAAGTGTTTGTGAAAACCTACTTACAAAATAAAGATCATTTATCATTTATCATTTAACGCACTTAAGACATTTTGCTGATGGCCATTTCGCCGCCGCGGCGGCCATCTTGAACTGTTTTTTATCAAACATAACTAAGAACACTCCCGACTAAATAACCTTTCAAACAAAAAAAAAACAAAATCATAATCTGTTCCTCCGTTCTGGAGCTACGAAGCCACAGATGTGTCTACACACACACACACACACACAGCCACGTCAAACTTATAACAACCCGTCGTTTTTGCGTCGGAGGTTAAAAACATAGGGGTTCGGAAATTTGAACAAAAGACTTCAACGCGAGTAAGATTTAAAAAATATATAAATATTTTGTTTTACTATAAGCTTGTTCTTTGAACTTTTCCATTACATCATCATCATCTCAGCCGAAAAACGTCCACTACTGGACATGAGCCTACCCAAAGTGTCGCCACATTGACCGGTCTCGTGCGAATCGCATCCGTGACATATACTAAAACAATTTATCTAGGCCCTGTGTTTAGTATGATTTTTATAAAAACATGTTAACTCATCGTTACCTCCTTGTGTATAGGCCTTAAAAGGCGAAATAACCCAACAAAAGATAAAAAAAATGCTCTATCATTTTGAGTATTGGACAATGAACAAATATAAGGAGGTGGTCATTTAATAATCAGTACACTTTGCAATAAGATTCTTATTGCAAAGACAATAAAAATGAGAAAATATTAGTGTTTTTACTCTGCGTGGCATTGTTTCCAATTTCTAATAGTTTTCCGAGTGAAGTGAATATAGAAAAGAGTCAAGGACATGAAGTTACCGACTTGAGTAATATGAATGATAATTCAGAGATTCCCGCAGTAGGTTCTATACTCAGTGTAATTCCTTGTTCTGGGAACAATGCAAGAGTGGGTTCAACATGCGTTACAAGAGATTAAATTTTAAATGAGGTTTTAATTTAAGTTCTGTTCTCGTGCTATTGTAATTTTCTTTATCGTGTGGTTATTGCCTAACCTGGTGTCAGAGTTTTTATTCCGTCCGTAGACCTCTAAATTGGCTTTACACGCGTCGAGAAATATCTCTCATTTATGCTGGTTTCTTCATGATATTTGCCTTCACCGATGCAAGTGATAATTATACAATATGCACATGTCTCCCAATAAATCAGGGGTGCGTGTCTTTGAACTTGAGACCTATGATTTGGCAGTTCGGCGGTTACATCTATCGCTGCTTTATCATAAGTACGGTCGAATAAGCTAATTTAATTTACATTTTACAGTGGAATTTGTCGATTAAACTGTAAACCTCGCGCGCCCGTACATGATGCGATGGCGACTCCCGAGAAAACAAGAGAAACACGAAATAAACAAATGAAGCAAAAGGCGTCGTTTTACCCGTGAATGTGAACTCACTCTTATAACCATAATAGCCTATAAAAAGCAAACAAGAAACTCTTTATGTTTTTGCTCATGTTCTCGTAAATTATGGTAAAGATGAACAAGTATAACTAACATTAGATTGTCAGTACACCTTGAACTAACCAGGAAAACTGACACAATGAAGAACCTTGAAGTGTTATTACTTTGTTTTGCATTATTTGCGATTGCTACGAGTTATCCTAGTGAAGTGTTGGAAGTTAATGGAGGAAATAACGAATCAGAATTGGATACTCCCGTGTATACTAGTTCGGCACTCACTGGTGATCCGTGTCCTGACGACCGCGTAAGAGCAGGCTCAATGTGTGTTGCGAAGGATTAATTATTATTATTATAGCTAGCCTGTATTGTCCCACTGTTGGGCAGAGGCTTCCTACATTCTTTCCAACGATTACGATTCTGTGCTATTTCTTTCCAATCCTCAAGTAACATATCAGGTTCAATGTGTGTTGCCAAGAACAAAACCGTTTCCAATTTTAACTGTTGTTTATTATTTTACCGATTCAAAATAAAGGAGATTATGTGTTCGGCGAGTGTTTTTTTTTATGTACGATTTTTTTTGTTGTTGTAAGTGCCATACTATATGGAATCTTCTAGTTACGGAGATATTGGCAGTCAGTTCCCACTTATAGCAAGAGATTTTTTATTATAACTTACTCCTTTTCACTCCTTAAAAAAGTTGTTTCCCAGCAATTATTTTCGTGTAGAGTTAATTTACCTCAAGCAAGTTGTGGCGTATTGCAAGTTGATACACGAAGTAGTATGGCTTGTTTTTTTGTTAATAGTTTTTATAGTAGAGCAGGAAGATGATTTCCAAAAGATAACTAACCTCAGAGGCTTTGAAATCATGTTTTAGTAATTAAAGTTCAACTTATGCTTATATACTTATATGTTGAGTATTTCATTACAAAGTAATAAAAAACATAAAGGAACATACGAGTATGAAGCATACGTAGCCAAAAAAAGTGCGAGTTGGATTCGCGCTCCGAGAGTTCCGTATAAAAATGTAGGTACTTATTTTGTTATTAAACTACATTTTTACGGTTTTAAGAATTTTTCTTTTGAATGTACTGTAAAACATTGCTTCATGTAAAATTTCATGATTCTAGGTCAACGAGGAATTCCCTTGAGAGTGTCGAAATGTACCTTCTTTGCGTCATAAATGGTCTTATCTTTTCTTACGTTAACATAGAAGTTTAATTTTTTCACAGCTTTTAGGGGCTATAGACATGAGTATATGTTTTAAATTTCAAGGGACTATTTATATAAAGATTTGTGTATTCGGTTTTAATTTCAGTCCGAGAGCTTCACGCGTTCTCGAGATAAAGGAAATACAGACGGACATCAAAGTTATTCTCTAAGGGTTCCGTTTTAAGCTATTGCATAGCTTCTATCGCGGGCCTTGAGCGTGGAGACCGAATCCAGAAATTCCGTAACGAAAATAACCTAACACCCCCCGTAAAAAACAAATGCAATAGCTTAACCGCGGCAGTCCCCGAGCTACACGTCTTTTTTTTTTCTTTTGAGGTACGGAACCTCATAATGCCAGGAGGAAGTAGAATTCGCGTGCCGAGAGTTCCTTATTACAGGTCACAACACACATATCAACTTGGAAAGAGATCGTCACCGCAACTCGAGCCATTCAGTACTCTTTAAATTAAACAACCTAGTGAAACGCACACTAATGCCGCGTTTCCACTCCCACGCGCCGTTGGTTTTTAGTTGGCAAAAGTCGTGGATAAAAGAATCCGTCGTTCTATATGTGAACACTTCCATTTAAATACTCAAGCCTCGACAATTCAAACTACACGATTATCTGTCGTCACGACAAAGTGGGCTAATCGGTATCGTAACGATCCCTTTCCGAGTTGATATGTGTGCTATTTCCTTAAATCACGCAAAATTAGCAAAATCTCTAGTAAAAGATTTGTTTTTTGTTACAATATACGTGACCCTAAAAACAGAAAAACTCTCAGACAAGAGTAGTAATTAGTTACAATTGTTATTATCGAAGATGATCGAAAAAATATAACTATATAAGAAGTAGTAACATCATACCAACAGCAGTAAACTTTGTGCCAAGAAACGAAGCAGTCAAAATGAAGCCGTGTCTTTTTTTGTCTTTCATCATACTATTCCTTTGTGTTGCATTATTTAAAATTACTGATAGTTTTCCAAGTGAAGTGACGATGGAGAAGTTGGAAGTCTATGAAGTGAATATCAACAGTACGAGTAATTCAGTCACGGAGATTCCAGTGGTAATCGCCCCACCATCAATTTTTGCTGCGCCATGCCCCGGGCAAAGTACTAGAGTGGGATCAGCCTGTATAAATAAAGATTAAATTGTTTTTTTTTAGTTGTGGTTTTATTTCTATTTTTATCAACCGAAAGATGTTTGACACTCAAACTTCAAGCATTTCAATTAGAGCAAATGAAAACGGGTATTTATGGCGAATTTACCTTTTTATAATCCGGCTCTGGTGCAATCCGGTCGAAACTTTGGGCTTAAATTAAAGGTAAATTTGTGATAAATACCCGTTTTCATATGTTTTTTAGATAATGTGTTCTGATTGTGAAAGTTTAAAAAAAAAAACAATTTTAATTAAAGGTTTAAAAAAGAAATAAAAGTCGTTTTCCAGCGATAATGTTTGCGTTTGCGCGAGTTACTTAGTTTGATGTACATAATGCTTGGTAAACGGTTTCGTGGAGAGTTTTTTTACATCCTGTAAGGATTAAAGATGGGAAAGACGTGCAAGTAATGAGCAACCGTGTTTGCGCGTCAATTGTTGCCTAGTGGATTTGTCACCGTAAAATTGTCAAACACGTTATATTGTAATCTCTCTAGCGATATTGTAAACTCTCCAATTATTGTCAAACAAACATACTGCTTACAATAAAACGCATTATTTTTTGTGAAATACATGCGATGGTAGTCAACTTACGCGATGTGGAGGGAAGGAGCCCTTTTGCCCAGTGGGACCACTCTCATGAAAAAATACTGTAACATTCCTGAGAAATATTGGTTAATATAGCCTAAGCTTTAAACACTTTGTATTCCCCTAAAAAGCGTAACCGACGGGGCCCCTATTTCCGAATGCAGGGTTTAAAGGAACCTAACTAACCTAACGGGGGGCCGCCCCAAGTCCCGATTATGGGGGCAGAGATACTTTCGTATGTTCAGTTGACAACAATTCGAGAGTTTACAATATCGCTAGAGAGATTACAATATAACGTGTTTGACAATTTTACGGTGACAGATACAAAGCTTTATTCACGTCTATACAATACCATGTTTACCAGTGGCGTGCCTCAGGGCTAACAATACGGTAAGCCCAAAAAGCAAACAGGCTGTTTTAAAACCCGAAAACCACGACGAGTGGTTGATTATTAGAGCAAGCCAAGCTCGAAGGCTTTTATAAAAGTACCGCTGCTAATTTTAATAAAGGGTGTAAAACACCTCTTCTCGAAGCCGAAAGGCACTTATTCTCCCTATCATTGCTATCATTTTTTTGTTCTACACCTTACCTGGGAACCTTCTAGTTACGGATATATGGGGGGTCAAAGTTACAACTTTTTGACAAGTTTTTTTTAAGATTTAGACTTTTAACACCTCCACGACCCCCGTACTATTCAATCCAGCCATCAGCATAATGTTTTAAGTGTGTTACACTGAGTTCTACCACAAAACATGATTTATAACCTCAAAAAAAAAGTTGTTTCCCAGCAATAATTTTTGCGTAAAGTTACTTAGTTTTGATGTACAGAATGCTTTGTTAACGGCCTTTTTGATGAGGTGGTTTACACCCTGTATAATTCAACAATAAAATACATTTGGTCTAAACAGTAGACTTGAATATTTTCCAAGGCCAACCACTTAAAGATTGTTAAGTGGTTTCGCTTGCTTGGTTTCATGCGTAAATAAAATACTTATACTTTGAATATGAAATAAAACTCGAGCAATCATTTTGGTCCCTCTTAAGAAGACGATAGTTTGATTCCTTCCTTCCTGAAAATCGTGTATCAACTTATAAAAGGTACTTGCAGAGCATGACGTTGTCCAATACAATCCGTATGGGAAACCTTGTAAGTATTTTCTTAGAAAAAATACATTCATCTTGACTACGAAACTTTCCACTAAGCATGTTTGCCGGTTTTATTATAATTGAAAAAGATAATCACGAAATAATTATTAGTATCAGCCATTTGTGTCCCATTGCAGGGGGGCAAATGCCTTCTTTCCAATTATTCCTATCCAGGACTGGGAGTCTCGACAGAGATAACGATCGCAAAAGTAACAAAATCGGTCGCAAAGTCTCACCGATCCAGATTAAGCGATATTTGGTAGTCTCTAAGAAAGAGATGGCGGGATGATATCGACTCTCTTTACAAGGGTTGTCAAATAACAGAACTGGGCCTGCATATTGATCAGATTTTTCCAAAACTATATTTGTGTAATTGAAAGAAAGAAAAGAAAGATGTGTATGTTGATTGTGGTATTACACCTATTTAAAATATGTAACGCGTTACGACAAAATCGTTAATTTTCGATCGCTGATTACTACCCAATAAATTCGGTTGCAATAATGATGCTTGCGAATAATGAAAGTCTCTACATCCCAGATTTCTTGTAAGCATAATTATTGCAACCCACTTTATTCGTTGGTAATCAGCGATTGAAAGTTAGCGAATTTGTCGGTATCTCTGTCGAGACTCGCCCTGGGCCTGCCGAGTTGTCGTTTGCTGCTGTCACATTGTGTGGTAAATTAAACGATACCTCCTTCGGCATGCGACAGATGTAGCCAAACTAGTTCCATGTGAGCTTTGCAACCGTATGACCTACATCGGCAATTTGAGTTTTGGGACGCAGTGTCGAGTTCCTTATGTGATCAGTAAGTTAACTGACAGACAGAAATAATAATGTCGAAAAAAATAACAATTTCAGTCAGAATACTACGATCACTTTTCACAGCAAAACATTCGTGAAAATAGTAACAATTATATATGAGTCCAGTCATCATCATTATCAACATCTGCCTGCCCTGGTCCCATTCTATTTGGGGTCGGTGAAACACGTTTTCTACTACCATTCTCCCCTGTTAGACGTCACGGCCTTAATAAGTTTCTTCTCTTTCATATCATTCTTCACAAAATCCATCCATCTTTTTTGTGGGGTTCATCTTCCTCATATATTTGAATCAAGTATGTAAATTATTACTTGCTATAAACCCGCAGCTTCACTCGAGAAATAATTTATCTATTGGTAAACAGCATAAAAATCGGTGCCGTAGGCTGCGAACAGACAGACGCGGCGGGGAGTACTTTGTCTTATAATATGTAGTGATACGAATAAAAGTACAGTCACGTCTAATAATATATAAACACTTAAGAATTTTTTAAATTGTGTTTCTCCTAATGTGCTGTTTATAATTTATTTTTATTACGTACATAGTATTCTAGAACTCATATTTTATGAAAAACTTTTTTGCAAAAAATAAAACCGACTTCAAAAAAAACAAAAAAGTAAAAAATAACTTTAGCTTCTGAAGTCGGTGACCTTTGTTTGATTGCTTTAGTTTTTTTGTCACCGACTTCAGAAGCTAAAGTTATTTTTTACTTTTTTGTTTATTTTTTGCAAAAAAGTTTTTATTTTTCACTTTTTAGTGGTTCACATGTGCTTGATTTATGGAAAGTGCATACCGTTACAATTAAAACAAGCCCAAACACGACTAGGATACATTGTCTCATTATGGAGTTCCATGACTCTTGGCTTCATCATCAGATCTGATGGTAGAATGGTTCTTATCAAACGCAAATGCTTCACTTGTTGTAGAAAATACCAAAATCGCAACACGTTTTCATATAAAATTTGAAGAGTTCCCTCGATTTCGCCAAGATTCCATCATCAGATCCAGACTTGGCGATTATGGGACCATTTGGGAAGAATACCCTTTCCAACAAAAAAAGAATTTTACAAATCGGTTGGCAAGCGACGGAGTTATGCCCGAACAAACATAAAAAAAAAAAAAAAAAAAAAAAAAAATAGAAACATCCGAATTGAGAACCTCCTCCTTTTTAAGAAGTCGGTTAAAAAGATCCAATTTCCTAGTTACATTTCTTATTTCTCGCGAAAATAGCTATAATATTAAGGAAAGTGTACACATATTATTAGACGTGACATATTAAAAAGTTTAAAATCATCTTCAAGGTTAACCACTTCAAAACTGTTTTGATATTTTGCCGTTATTTTAAATAACCAAAGATAAACTTATTTGAATTTGGATCAACGATTAAAGAAAGGACCAGATGCGATGTTCGTGTATGTTTGTGTGTGGTTCTGTGAGCAAGATGAGCCCAAGGTGCAAAAGTTCTCTTAACATACCCGAAAGGCACTTGTTCTCCCCCTCATGGCATTTTTTGCTCTAGACCATACCTTCTTCTTTCATAATCAACTGTTTTATAAAGATTAATGATTTTCATAATTATATATTTTCTGCCTTTTAATGTCTATCGATATGAAATGACCAAAGACGATTGTATCAGTTAACTTTCTGCGATAGTATTAAATTCTTATGGATATGTTTATGCTTTAACATGATTCTAATTTACAAAATTATGAGTTTTTAATGATAAATGAGTGTTTGCCAATCGTTTTTCTGCGAAATAAAGTTTATGCTACGCTCTGTTATGCAAAATAATCTTATGACACAAAAATTCTGCTATAAGGTGTAGACCCTAGTTTTAAACTATAGAAATAACTTCATCATATACTTAGCCTTTTCTCAATGTTGTAGGGATTTGGCTTCTTGTCCAACCGGATGCCACTGAATCCCAGTAGTTTACGTGAAGCAATTTTTTTTTGGAACAAGCCCGCCACACGATACCCAAACCACTGTAACTCCTGAAAGCCGGAATCAACGTAATAGAATAATGTAATGACGACAATGTCATTATAACATAATTCTATTACGAGACTACTGACCGACTATTGTGAATTTACCAGATTACAAACTTTTTACCAAAATGACACAGAAATGAGAATCGGATCGTGTTGGAATGAAGAATTTATAAAAATAGCAGACTTGGGCCCCTGTTCAAATATCAGGCGCTACCAACGGCTTAACATACTTCCAAAACACGAAAGAGTTTCGAGTAACGAATGGTCACCCATCACGAATCGATCTCGGCAAGCATAGCTCAACCTTCAATTGAGTCGTGACTTCAACTCTAAATTTTGTAAAGATTAATGACTGTATTTTTTTTTTAAACTGATCTTTGTAGATCTTAGTGACACGTCTGTCACATTTGGGATTTAATTGAATATTTATCTGAAACTAGCTTTGCTCCGCAGTTTAGCCAGGCGTTTCTTATTTAGTTAGATCCTAAAGGTCATAGCGTGATGTTAATTAATATACAACCTTTAACAGAAATCGGGCTATCAAATTTTTCTAAGAAGTTTACTTATCCAGCTGGTATTTCTAGATTTGTATTGGTATAGGTATTTTTATTAAAGATGCAAATGTTAATGACAATGCTGTTCAGCTTTGCTATACAGGCTGTTTTGTTGCATTGTTTGTCAAATTGAACGAACCGAAAAGAAAGAGTCATTTGGTGTCTCTACAGCTGTCTCCATGGCCACCTGTCTTTTTTTATTTCAATAATTAACACCCGACGCAAAAGGAGATCACCCAGCCTTCATACTATTTTCAAAAGTAAACTTATTATTTGGATGGAGACATAATAAACCTTATTTTATTATTGCTCGTCGTAGGTCAATTTACCAAAAAGTTATTCAACCACCCAGATTGAGGTAAGTTTTTTTTGCCGGCCAACTAAATTAAACGCAATATTGAAATAGAGCATAAGGATATTAACATTTTTAATTATACTACCCAAGTTCTATACCCAAGTTTTAACTAAATAATAATGATTACCATGATATAAATGCTACTTGTCGATGAAGATGCTAATCAAGGGAGATCGGCCGGTGTCCTTGAGGCCCAAATTCATCGATGTGTTTCGAGTTTCACTTGGGATCTGCCAAAAAGCGAAGGACCAGAGCATTTAGGGTGTGAAGAGAACAGATAAAATAGGAATTAAAGAGGTAGGCAAAAACGCTGCCAGGCTCAAATAGAATCACAGGTCACGTGAGCCGCATGCATAACGACCGCTTGGCAAAGGTCTTAACACGATGCATGCCTGAGGATAGACGGCGCTGCCCAAGCCTGACCAGAAAAAGGCGGCACGATGATATGAACGCGCATCACGAAGGCAATATATCAAGATGGCGCAGGAGAAGAAAACCTGGAAGGCTTTTACTCAGCAGTGGGACATTAAAGGTTCAGATCATCAGCCTGAGGATGGACAGCGCCGCCAAGACCTAGAAAGAGGATGCTCGCTCTGGATACTGCACTTCGTTTCTCTTCGGCAGCCCTCAAGGCGGAACTTTTGCAATTAGTTGAGTGACTAGGTTAGGACGGGCAGGATAAACACATCAATGAGTTTGGGCTTGAGGAGTTCGGTAGATCTCCCTTGATTAGTGTCTTCATCGATCAGTAGCATTTATATTATAATCATAATCATCGTCATCCTATTAATTTTTCCACTGCTGGTACACAGGCCTCGCTCTACGAGAGGGATGGGCTATAATCCACAATTGGTAGATGTCACATGTCTTGGATTTTTTTGGTTTTTGGACATGCCGGTTTCCTTATGTATTTCATAGTAATCATTATTATTTATTTAAAACTTGGGTGTCCCTAACCACTAATTAATATCTGCGTTTATTTGTGTTAGCCGGCAAAAAATAAATACCCCAGATCTGGGTGATCTCAGATATTTCGTAGTTAAATAACTTATCGGTTAATTGACTTACAACTTATGTGTAATGATAAAATAATAAGTTAATTTTGAAAATTGCCCAAAAATGTATGGAGGCTGGGTGATCTCCCTTGCCACGTCATTGCTACACAGAATTTCATCTCTTGTAGTGATACTATGGAATGGTGTTATGTAATAATAGTGTGTGTTTGTTCAAAACCAACGGGTTCCATTCCTTACTAGACAATTTGATTATCTAAAAATCTAATGCTGCATTTATAGTTTTCATCAAAATCGGGTTCGCGACTCTTTTGAAATATTTTCGCTTTGCCTCATAGTTTCGGATTCAGCCATCAACGCTAACCTGAGAAGATCACCCTGTATATGTATCAACTCCTTAACTATAAATATCACACCGCTCATTTATAAATTCATTCGTGGAAGCAATCTTTATGAAACAGTCATGAAGCTCAATTTATTTTTTTCAATAATATTTTCACTAAATATATTGATGATTTTGTCAAAGTGCGTTATTCCACGTGAATTGATCGACGATGGATTTACCTGTGAATGCGTTAAATTGAACGCAACAGATGTTAAACAAAACGAAGAAGACGATATTCAAGCAAATATTCCCAAAGATGAAGTGACAAGAACTACTGATGAAGAAAAAGATAGTGAAGCCAAATATGCTATAGAATGCTACATACTGTTATCAAATTTCCGTGTCTTATGTAGAAAAGGTTATGTACGATTCAATAATGCTTGTATTCAAGAACAAAAAAAATGATTACACAAAAATGTGAAAGTGCTTCATAAAATACTAATGGCATACCAAGTTTCGCTCTAATAATCAACAAGAAATTTACAGACACAGGACAAGGATTCACAGGAACTATGCTAATGGTAGCCGTTTTAAAACATTTCTCAGTGCTACAACGACTGTGATAAGGATCGTCTCACCGAAGCTAAAAGTGGTACTAATTTTGGTGGTGTTGAGTGAAAAGTATCACGATCAAGAGGAACTAAAAAAAAAAAACATTCAACTGCATAATTTAAAGATCAGTGGCGCGGATACTTATTGTGTCGTTAGCGCACTACTGTAAAGGATGTAAAAATAATTTTAACGAAGCCGAAAGGCACTTGTTCTCCACATAATTTTTCATCAAATCTATACGTGTCGGGTATCATTGAGTAGGTCTTCAAAAATGATATTGAGGTCATTCAATCGATCATTTTTTTCGAAACTCAATAGTTTGCCCAAGAGACACTTCCAAAGTGGTAAAATTTGAGTCTGTAACTTCTAAAATAAGAGAATGATAAAACTAACAAAAATAAATATGATGTACATTACCATGTAAACTTCCATCGAAAGTTGAAAATACGTCATAAATCGTAAAATCGTAACTTTTTATTATGTTACATGCTGCTACGGAACCCTTCATGGGCGAGTCCGACTCTCACTTGGGCGCTTTTTTTGTTCTAGCCCATACCTGGGAACCATCTGTTAGCGGACTTCCTGTGTACAAGTCGTCAATCAATAATAGCAAATGGAGGATATAAGAACGTATTTGTGCTTTTACTTCTAGTTACGGAGATATTGAGGGTCAAAGTTCCTCAAACACAAGTTTTTAATGTAAGACTTTACTTTCAACACTTCCACTCCCGCAGTATTCAAACCATCCACCAGCAGTAACTAGATATGGTGGCGTCTGTACAAGATAAGCTCACGGAACAACTATTTCAATTTTAACAATACCTACTCATTATGTATGTTAAAAGCGTTCAACTTTTTTTCATTTCTGGTTATGTAAACGACAATTTATGTTTAAAGAGCTCGGTTTTGCTATGATTCCTACAGTGCACTATATATTCAACTCTCTTCATTCAAATGAAAAATTGAATTGAATTGTTCCCACACAAACTATTTATTATTAATTATTTATTTATCTATTGTTTTATTATAATTTAAAAAGATAATGCACGAAATAATTATTAATATGATATTGAAAATAATTTTGTCACTATGTAATTTCAAATATGAAACAAAAACCTACTGTCCTACAAAATCAAAAATCAAAATCAAAGCATTTATTTCAAGTAGGCCAGTTACAGGCGCTTTTGAATTGTCGAAACAAAGATGAAAATTAAAATGTAGCTACAGTGCCAGTCACAAGACATAAAACTGTGAAAGTACTGTAGTTGCCCATTCCCTAGCGTAGATCTCTATGGAGAAGATCGGTCAAGAAACTCCATGGACACTCTTTTAAATCATAAAGTTGTTACAAAATCTTGGTTACATCATTCCTGTTGAGATGGTGCATTATGTGAGAACAATTTAGCAAGATGTGCACGATAAAAGTGTCCATAGTTAAAACTAACAAAAACAATTCAAAAATAAAATAAATAATTTAAAAAATAAAAACAAAAGCCGTGGCAACCAAGAGCTGACCAGTCCCAACCGACAGCGCCCGTTCACAAACATGACGCATGTATCAGCCAGCACCATTCAACTCAACCATTTTGAAGGGAACTAAATGACCCGACACACGCGCCACCATCAGCGGGACATTTGAGTGAGCATGACATACTCTTAACCGCCAGGGCACATTCAAGTCAAAAAATAAAAACGTAGGTTACGTTTTTGTTTATTTTTCCAGCGAATGATAGCATTCTAGTACATAGCACTCACACAATATGGGATATGAGGTTATATAATACTATTGAATTTATACAATGCAAAGATTGTTGTACAGTCTTTAGCAGCTCCAACAATACCATTTAATGCTATCAATTTATGCGCCCCTGTCCTTGTGGAGCAGGACCGGCATTGAGCCAAGCATTTTTATCAGCGATATAATCGTCCAATTTGTAATATGCTTGCTTACACAGTGTGCGTTTAGTGCAAGTTTTAAATTTGGTTTCATTTTGTTCAAGAATGCTTTGTGGAATTTTATTATAGCATTTCAAACAGTACTACTTGGATTGCTTCTTACACTAATACATAATATTTATGTTAAAATATAAATGAAATCGGGCGGGTTTTGTAATAATGACGACAATTTCATTACAACATAATTCTATTACTAGACTACTGACCAACCATTGTGAATTTACCAGATTACGAACGTTTTAGCAAAATGACAATGAAATGCGAATGGGGTCGTGTTGGAATGAAGAATTTATAAAAATAGCAGACTTGGGCCCCTGTTCAAATATCAGGCGCTACCAACGGCTTAACATACTTCCAAAACACGAAAGAGTTTCGAGTAACGAATGGTCACCCATCACGAATCGATCTCGGCAAGCATAGCTCAACCTTCAATTGGATCGTGACTTTAACTCTAAATTTTGTAAAGATTAGTGACTGTATTTTTTTTTAAACTAATGTATGTAGATCTTAGTGACACGTCTGTCACATTTGGGATTTAATTGAATATTTATCTGAAACTAGCTTTGCCGCGCATTTAAGCCGGGCGTTTCCTATTTACTTAGATCCTAAAGGTCATAGCGTGATGTGAATTAGTATACAACCTTTAACAGAAATCGGACTATCAAATTCAAAGAAGTGTTCTAATCCAACTGGTCTTTCTAGATTTGTATTGGTATAGGTATTTTTATTGAAGATGCAAATGTTAATGACAATGCTGTTCAGCTTTGTTATACAGGCTGTTGTCTTGCATTGCTTGCCATATTGAACAAGCCGAAAAGAAAGAGTCATCTGGTGTCTCTACAGCTGTCTCCATGGCCACCTGTCTTTTTTTATTTCAATTATTAACACCCGACGCAAAAGGAGATCACCGAGCCTCCATACTATTTTCAAAAGTAAACTTATTATTTGGATGGAGACATAATAAACCTTATTTTATTATTGCTTGTCGTAGGTCAATTTACCAAAAAGTTATTCAACCACCCAGATTGGGGTAAGTTTTTTTTGCCGGCCAACTAAATTAAACGCAATATTTAAATAGAGCATAAGGATATTAACATTTTTAATTATACTACCCAAGTTCTATACCCAAATTTTAAATAAATAATAATGATTACCATGATATAAATGCTACTTGTCGATGAAGATGCTAATCAAGGGAGATCGGCCGGTGTCCTTGAGACCCAAATTCATCGATGTGTTTCGAGTTTCACTTGGGATCTGCCAAAAAGCGAAGGACCAGAGCATTTAGGGTGTGAAGAGAACAGATAAAATAGGAATTAAAGAGGTAGGCAAAAACGCTGCCAGGCTCAAATAGAATCACAGGTCACGTGAGCCGCATGCATAACGACCGCTTGGCAAAGGTCTTAACACGATGCATGCCTGAGGATAGACGGCGCTGCCGAAGCCTGACCAGAAAAAGGTGGCATGATGATCTGTACGCGCATCACGAAGGCAATGTTTCAAGATGGCGCAGGAGAAAAAAACCTGGAAGGCTTTTACTCAGCAGTGGGACATTCAAGGTACAGATCATCAGCCTGAGGATGGACAGCGCCGCCAAGACCTAGAAAGAGGATGCTCGCTCTGGATACTGCACTTCGTTTCTCTTCGGCAAACCTCAAGGTGGAACTTTTGCAATTAGTTGAGTGACTAGGTTAGGACGGGCAGGATAAACACATCAATGAGTTTGGGCTTCAGGAGATTGGTAGAACTCCCTTGATTAGCGTCTTCATCGACCAGTAGCATTTATATTATAATCATAATCATCGTCATCCTATTAATTTTTCCACTGCTGGTACACAGGCCTCACTCTACGAGAGGGATGGGCTATAATCCACAATTGGTAGATGTCACATGTCTTGGATTTTTTTGGTTTTTAGACATGCCGGTTTCCTTATTTATTTTATAGTAATCATTATTATTTATTTAAAGCTTGGGTCCATAAGAGTTTGGGTTGTGTTGGCCAAAAAAAAACCCCAGTTTGGGTGATCTCAGATATTTCGTAGTTGAATAACTTCTCGGTTAATTGACTTACAACTTATGTGTAATGATAAAAAATAATAATTATGTATATTCTATCAAAATAATAAGTATATTTTTAAAATTGCCCAAAAATGTATGGAGGCTGGGTGATCTCCCTTGCCACGTCAATGCTGCCCAAAATTTCATCCCTTGTAGTGATAAAAACCAACGTATTCTATTCCTTGTTAAGGAATTTGACAATCTAAAAATCTAATGCTGCATTTTAAATTTTCATCAAAATCGGGTTCGCGACTCTTTTGAAAAATTTTGGCTTCCATCATAGTTTTGGATTCGGCCATCAACGCTAACCTGAAAAGATCACCCTGTATATGTATCAACTCCTAAACTATAAATATCACACCGCTCATTTATAAATTCATTCGTGGAAGCGATCTTTACAAAACAGTCATGAAGCTCAACTTTGTTTTTTTAATAATATTTTCACTAAATATACTGACGATTTTGTCAAAGTGCGTTCCACACACACCTGTAATAACCGAGGATGGCCTTACCTGTACATGCCATGGATGGAAATGCGTGGCACCAAGTTTCGTTGCCTTATGTAGAAATGGTGAGGTACGAATCAATAGTGTTTGTACTGATGAAGATATATAATAATTAAACAAAAATGTGACAGTGCTGTTCAGTTCAGTTTCATAAATACTAATGGCACACCAAGTTTCACTCGAAATTTTCAGACACAGGACAAGGATTCACAGGATCTATGCTAATGGTAGCCGCTTTAAAACATTTCTCAGCGCTACAACGACTTTGATAATGATCGTCTCACCGGAGCTAAACGTGGTACTAATTTTGGTGGTGTTAATAAAAAGTGTCAGGATCAAGAGTAACTCAAAAAAAAAACATTCAACTGTATAAATAAAAGATCAAAAAACATTCAACTGTATACAGAAAGTTAGTTATTGTGTCATGTTAGCGTACTACTGTAAAGGATGTACAAAGAATTTTCATGAAGCCGAAAGGCACTTGTTCTCCCCATCATTGTGATCACTTTAGGGTGCCGTTGCCAAATGACAAAAAACGGAACCCTAATAGATCGTCATGCCTGTCTGTCTGTCTGTCTCTCTGTCTGTCCGTCCGTATGTCACAGCTACTTTTTTCCGAAACTATTTCTATTATTAAAATATGTATACAATGTAGACAAAAATATAATGTCTAATTTATAGAATATTAACAATATTGTTTCTTAATAATGTTATTTGGTGCAAGTAAAGTTTAGTAAGCCATTTTAGGTACACTTCTTTTTATAATATTTACTAACGATATTAAAAACTACTAATTTTTTGTATTTTTTGTTTTTTTTTTATATTTGCTTGTGTTCTTATGTTTTAAGGAATTTTGTAATTTCCGTAGCATGTAACTGTTTTATGTCTTTTAATAAATAAAACAAAAATAAAATGTTTTTTTTTTTTTAATTGCATTTGTGTCTGAAATTACAGTTCAGTTTTCAATCCGATGCAGTAACATTAGATACAGACATGATGCAGTAACATTAGATACAGAAATATTCCCAATCAATTATGAAGCTAATGTTACAACAATAAAGTTGAAAATCTATTAAACAAAGTTGACGTATTGCAGTAGTTTGATGTGCGCTCTGTACGAGATTAGCTCAGGAAAACGTTATTTATATATTAAAACACTCTGATATTTTATGTAGGTGTGCTAATAGCGTATAAACTGGTTTTCAAGTATGTGCCCGACCCAGTTCTCGTGAAGGACCATGTCACGTTGTACTGGGATCAGTCTATCATTACTGACAGGACTATTGTCGCCAATAAGCCTGACATAGTGGTGATAGACCCGATCAGTGCGCCGCGTAATGATAATCGATGTTACCATTCCGCATAACGAGAACCTCGTGAAAGCTGAGAAAGAGAATCAAATAAAATATCTCGATTTGGCACACGACGTTCGTGACATGTGGATGTGGAATAACTCGGTTATCATTGTGCCGATTGTCGTGATGGCCTTATTGCCAAGAACTTCGATGACCATCTATCGAAGCTCTGTTTAAGCGGCTGGATCAAGAGTCTAATACAGAAGACAGTTCTCCTCAATACGGCTCGCACTGTGAGGAGGTTCCTGTCTCTGCAGCCTTAATTACCGGTAGCTTGGACCCTGCTCTCGATATCGGTGGACCACTACTTTTTACGTTTTTAAACGTATTTTTTAGTTTTGTTTTAATATTTATTTAAAAATGTTAATAATATGTTCTAAAAAGAATAAACGAAATAATAATAAAATTTATCCAAGAATATAAGGTAAACGATTACAGTTTTTCTTAAATCTATGTAACTTTCAGTAGCTTCATCAGATGCAATTTGTTGGGGGTAAAGAGTTTCAGGTCATTCATGTAAAGCAGGTGAGATATGACCTGACTATCTTTCCTAAACCGGTAGCCTATCCCTGAATTAGAGGATTCAGAGCTAAACAGAACCAAAGTGGACTCAGACTGTCGCCCTGGAATATTCTCCGTGTAATACATACAGGTTCATCGTTCCCCTGGATCTGTCGACATCCTGGATATTGAGGGACCGTCCTCCATTGCCCCATACATGACTCAAGGAAGGCGCGTAGAGTTGCATCTATCTTGTACAACTCCAGCACCCTCATGAGCCATGAATGTGGCACCGAGTCGTAGGCCTTCTTATAATCTATACAACATGTTGACAGATCCTTGGGAGTTCACACACACACAGTATACGGCATTTCGTTACGTGACGATGTCTACTAAATCTCACTATCTGTAAGCCGAGTTAAGCCGACTTAATATTGTGACCGGTTTTTTTATTTAATGTAACTTATTGAAATACTCATTATGTATGCTAAAAGCGTTCAACTTTATTTCGTTTCGGGTTATTTAAATGTCACATTGTAAAGTTATTGTTTATTTTTCAAGAGCTCGAATTTGCTGCGATTCCTCTAATGCACTATATTTTCAACTCTCTGCATTCAACTGAGAATTCAAATCCTAAAAGTGTGGATCCCAGCTTAAGTAAAAAGTTGGATTTTTAACTGTCGGCGGGTAGCAAAGAGTCTAAAATCCAGTTAGCGATAGCAAATCATTTGTGTTTACAAGGTTTAAATCCTTTGCAAAAATATGACAATGATATACAGGATGGTTACAATGTATTCATAATTTTGAGCAACATTCAAATACAACATTTTTTCGTCGGTGGACAGAAACGGCCCTTTTTTTTTTTTTTTTAGGATGGGAAATCATCAAATGACTTCTCCCACTCTGGGCGGAGCAGGAGGGAGTGTCAGACTCTCCTTCCTCGCCCTTTATGTTCCGGGGCCGCGGTATCTCTTTCGAACAGGCCCGCAACCCCGGCAGGCTTCGGCCCTTGCGGGCCCCTCCCCTTATGCGGACATCTCTTTGAGGCGCGCGTGGAACACGAACGCGCCGTCGACACGGCCTGTCGTCGTCGTTAGATGGATGGACGGCTAGCTAGCCCATAGCCAACCGTCCACAGGCCCGCATCTACGGTGGCCGGTAGCCACCACGTGGCCCCCGACGCCCGGTGCGTCTCCCGCGGCGGCCTGGAAGAGAGGATCTCTCCCTCTCTCGTTCCGCCACCTCCTTCGCTAGCATGACTGCTTCGCAGAAGGAGGCACCGGCTTCCCATTCCGTCTCGCTCCGGACCATGGATTGAACCAGGGCCGGACGCGAGAGGTCGCCGCCGCCGATCGCCGCTACGAGGACACGGCGGTGCTCCGCCCACAGAAACGGCCCTTAGATTTCATTTCGAAAAAAGGACTGTTTCCGGGGACAACAACAAAAACATTTTATGATAGTAGATGGTGCCACCGGTTTTCGAATCTTGAATTGATGAACCCGAATTGATTGTCAAATTATAAAATAAGGCGCGCCAAGCTGCAAGCAAAAGCTGGTGTTAAATAAAACCTTTTTATGTGAACTTGATTAACACATCACGGCTGATGGCGATAGTATAAGCAAACAATTAACATTAGATCTTTTATGTGATTTGGCGCCAATCAATAGTGAATTTTATTTGTATTCTATACGCATTTTATTAAAAACAACCCTTTCCTTAAATTTGCCACGTGCCACTGCTTCACAGAATTTGATCCCAAATACAGTTTCTCTTCTTAAAAATTAACGGGTTTGATTCCTGGCTAGTAAACTTGATTTTCCAAAAATCTAATGACGCATTTTTAGTTTTCATCAACATCGGGCTCGAGACTCTTTTGAGTATTTTTCGCTAATTCTCATTACAGATATGGCCATCAACGTCCACTTGAAAAGTTCACCCTGTATATAGTATCAACTCCTGAACTATAAATGCCACATCGGTCATTTATAACTTCATTCGCGAAAGCAAACTATAGTGTAACAGTCATGAAGCTCAATTTATATTGTTTAATTATATTTTCACTAAATAAATTGACTATAATGTCAAACTTTGTTTATCCAAGTGCGCTAAGCCACCATGACTGGGTTCGTGAGTACGTTGGCGATAACAATAAAACGGCAGATTACAACTCAGCTGTGAAAATAAATATAACTATATCGAAAGAGGCAGATTTTGAAGAAGATGATGAAGACTATAATAGTCAAACGAAGATTCCCAGAGATGAAGACTTTATTGATATAAAAGATACTGACCCTCATTCTTTTCTAGTTAGTACGCCTGGATATTTCAAAGTAAGAGTATGTTTTGACGGTTATTATCGACTCAATGGCAATTGTGTTAAAGAAACTAAAAAGTGATTACATGAACACGGACAAAACACGAAGATTCTCATTAACAACAAAAATAATCAAAATCAAAGCATGTATTTCAAGTAGGCCAACGACTATCAGGCACCTTTGAATTGTCGAAACAAAGATGAAAATACACAGTCACAAGACATAAAAACTGTGAAAGTACTGTAGTTGCCCATTCCCTAGCGTAGATATTTAGGGAGAAGAACAGGCAAGAAACTCCATGGAAATTCTTTTAAATGAAATAATTATTGTCACAAAATCTGGGTTACATCATTCATGTTGAAATGGTAAATTATGTGAGAACAATGTAGCAAGATGTAATTCATTCAAATAAGCCATGACAACTAAGAGATGACCAGTCACAACTGACAGTGCTCGTTCACGAACATAACGCATGGATCGGCACAATTCAGCTCAACCATTTTGAAGGGAATTAAATGGTCCGACACACGCGCCACCATCAGAGAGACATTTGAGTGAGCATGACATACTCTCAACCGCCAGGGCACATTCAAGATAATACATGATGTTTAATTTCCTACTTTATTAATAACTTATACAATGTATATAAACAATGAGCGTTCTCGTTTTTGTGTTCACCAGATGACGAGTTAGGTCCTGCTGTACTTTTACCTATATATTTGTATACAATGTAGACAAAAATGTAATGTATAATTTAAATGAATATTAACAATACTGTTTCTTAACAATGTTTTTTGTAACAAGTAAAGTAAGCCATTTTAGGTACCCTTATTTTTATAATATTTATTAACGATATTAAAAACTAATTAATTTTTTTTTTTTATATACACACATCAAAAGTGTCTAGGGATCAAGCATTTTTATGCGGATTTCTTGAGATTGAGATGTGGCTTTGTAATAAATTTATGATTTTATAAATTTATATGGATCCTTTTTGGTGCATTTCATAATTTGAATCAGGAACTGTGAATCAAATTCGAGTAAAAGATGAAATTCAGCTGTCAATATTTTCCCTATAAAAACATACAACGCATTGAAGACATTATTAGTGCTACTGTTTCCCTACTACTGATTAAAACCAACGTTATTATGGAGCGGCGACGTCATTTAAGCAGGGAAGAAATGCTCAGAGCCGTGGGAATGATAGAAGCTGGTTCCCGGCAACGTACTGTGGCTTTAGCTCTGAATACAAGTCAGAGTGTTATCAGTCGACTTTGGACACGTTACCGAAGCACTGGTACCGTGGCTGAGCGCCATGGAGGACGGTATCGCTGCACCACACGGAGACAAGACCGATACATTCAAATCTTAACTCGATGAGCTCCAACAATAACCGCCATGATGTTAGCCGTGAGGCTTCATCACTCTTCAGGGAACTTAATTAGCGACCAAACAGTCAGAAACCGCTTGCATGAAGTGAACCTTCATTCCCGAAGACCGCTACGGGTACCACCTATAGTAATGCACAATCGTAGGATTCGATATGAATGGGCTCTTGAACACAGAAATTGGGCAGAAGAACAATGGCGTATCGTGTGCTTTTCTGATGAGTCTCGTTTTGGTATGAGACCGGATACAAGACGTATACGACACTGGAGAACCCCTGGACGCCAACAGCGATTAAAATCATGCCAGGAAGTCCATCCTTATAGTGGTGGAACCATCATGGTATGGGCGGGTATTTGGATCGGCGGAAGAACTGAGTTGATTTGGATCAGAGGCAACCTCAACGCTCAAATTTATGCTGAGACGATTGTATCAGACGTCATCGTTCCTCTACAAGTGAAAATCGGTCCCTTATTTCAGTTAATGCATGATAATGCACGACCGCACACCGCAAGAGTTGTAAGACAGACTCTCGCCGCAGCTAACATCAATGTCCTGCCCTGGCCTGCTCAGTCGCCAGACTTGAATCCGATTGAGCATGCATGGGATATGCTACAGAGAAGAGCTCTGCCGAATATGGAGGGTATCCAGTCGCAAGAAGACCTTTTTTTGTTGTTGCAACGAACATGGGCGGCCATTCCACAGCGTGATTTGGATGAACTCATTTTGAGTATGCCAAACCGATGTTCTTGTGTTGTTAGTGTTCGCGGTAGAAACACGGATTATTAATTGTTTAAGTTACCCAATAAAATTTTAAAGAAAACTGTTATTTCAGTCTTTTTTTCGAACTTTTGTGTTAGTGGTTCAAATGTCAAAAATCCCTTTATTAGGAAAATGGCAAATTTCTTTATTAATGCAAAGGTGACTTGGTTTATCGTTACTGTGACAAACGAAAACACTTTATTTGATGAATCCTTAAAGAAATTTTTAATTAATATCAATCAGGAGAAAAGTTATTGCAAAAATATATGTTGATCCCTAGACACTTGGTGTGTGTCTATTTGCCGATGACGATTGCTTACATGTTTGTGTCCTTAAGTTTTTAAGGATTTTTGTTATTTATGTAGCATGTAACTGTTTTATGTCTACTAATTTAATAAAATAAAAATTGAATAAAATAAAAATGATTAAATGCATTTGTGTCTGAAATTACCGTTCAGTGTTCAATCCGATGCAGTAACATTGGATACAGACGCCAGCACTCAAGCTACCCGAATTTGTCAAATATTCCCAATCAACCATGAACCTAATGCTACAGCAATAAAGTTGAAAATCTATAAAATAAATTTGAAGGATTGCAATAGTTTGATGTGCGCTCTGTACAAGATTAGCCCAGGAAAACGTTATATCTCTATTAAAAACACTCTTAAGATATTTTATGTAGGTATGCTAATAGCGCTTGGCGAGTCCATGTAGATCCGGCTACTTGGTGGATATCGTCACTCCAGCGTCGTCGAGGTCGGCCGCGTGGGCGTTTCGCTTCATAGGG
The DNA here is from genome assembly GCA_916618015.1 of Xestia c-nigrum. NCBI lineage: Eukaryota > Metazoa > Arthropoda > Insecta > Lepidoptera > Noctuidae > Xestia > Xestia c-nigrum. The sequence continues at coordinate 12,734,089 of OU745248.1, forward strand.
ATACCAATGTAGTATCTTTTCGCTCCATCTATTATCGGTAGCTCTAGCTGTATGCCCAGCCCATCGCCATTTCAGTCTGCTTGCTAGCTCGACGGCGTCTGTTATCTTTGTTATTGATCTAATGTCTGTGTTTTTCTTCCTATCCTTTAGCCTTATACCCAACATACTTCGTTCTGCAGCTCTTTGGAACACGTTGATTTTTTGTACGATGTCTTTTGTAAACGACCAAGTTTGACATCCGTACAGTAGTGTCGGCATAACAACAGTGTCCATCGCTTTCCTTTTAAGATGCATTGGTATTTTACTTTTAAATATTTCCTTCAGCGACCAGTACTTATTCCAAGCTTTCTTTATGCGGCGTTCTACTTCACGAGATGTTTGGTTTAGGAATGATATATTTTGCCCTAGATAGACAGCACTGGAAAGAGTTGGAGGAGGCCTACGCCCAGAAATGGGTAGCCCAATGATATACGTGCACTAATGTGTTATTGAAATATCATGCAAAATGTAATTTAATCAATAAATATATATATCTATTTATTGATTGACATTGAATGTTGAATATTACGATTAATTTATTAAAATTATTTTAATTTGTTAATTGAATATAATTATAATTGTATAAATTAAATTAAATCAAATCAAAATACAAAAATAAATATTTTTTTTTTTTTTTTTATAAAAGCAATTAATTTAAGAATAATAAATAGTATTGTAGAAAAATCAAACCAAATTGAAATGTTTAATTTTACTGTGATAATATGTAAATGTATAAAAATGTAAATGTAATAGGTATTTAATAAGAATTAGTATATTAATGTGCATGAAAACTGTTTTTGTAATTATGTATAATTATTATTTTGGGAAATAAAGGCTTTATTATTATTATTATTATTATGCTAATAGCGTATAAACTTGTTTTCGTTTCTGGTTATCATGTTTATCAATAAAAATGCATTATCATCAAAATTGACGGTCGATTCTGTAAAATTAAACATCAACTCACATCTCACATCGATAGTCACTCTCACTTACCATAAGGTTCAAAATGGCCTTGATTTTGCATTCTGTAAGCATCACCTAGTCACGAGAAGTTACGGGGGAGTAACCTTACTGAATGCCACTTCTTACGTCATCTCATATCTGTCAAAGTCTCCCTGTCAATTTAGTTCAACTAACTGTCACGCTCGCAAGAGTGGCGCTAGTGTAAATTTGAACTATCAACCGAGTTTTTAGAATGCCAATCAAGAAACTCACAGTAGATTAAGAGTCTTACAGAATCACATCCTTTTTTTTCGCATGGGAAATCATTAAAGGACTTCTCCCACTCTGGGCGGAACGGGAAGTCTGACACTCCCTGTGTCAGACTTTTACTGACTAAAACCCATCCATCCATCCACGGTATCTCTTTCAAACAGTCCCGCAGCCACAGCAGAGAATCACACCCCTGAACCGTGTGAATAATTTCAATTCCGTAGGACGACTTGTTGTCAAGGAAAAGTTTATTTTTTTATGTTTTTTCACATCCTACTAATATTACTCGTATAAATGCGATAGTGTGTGAGAATGTATGTATGTATGAATTTTTGTTACTCTTCCACGCAAAAATTACACAACGGATTTTGATGAAATTTTGCACACCGATAGTTTATAACCTGAATTAATACATACTTTTTATCCCGGTAGTAAGATCCCAAGGGACAATTATCAAACATCACGTGGGCACAGCGGCTAGGAGAAGCTAGTTTTCGATAAAAGTCCTTCATTGGAAGTGCAGTCAGTGACATTGGCTTATGCACAAACCGTGCGAAGCCACAAAAAAATAAAAAGTGCAATCATCTTCACCACATTGTTCTAATTTCAAATTTTACGAACCCATCACTGTTGAAGGTGAAAAAAAAAGAAAACAATTGACATTAGATCTTATGAGTTAGCGTCAATATTGATTTTGTTCCTTAAATTTGACACATACGCTATTACTTACCAGAATAAATTCCACACTAGGTGTATTAAAAAAAGCCATTATAAAGCCAATTCACAAAAAAGACTCAAAAACCGACCCCTCTAATTTCCGCCCTATTGCTCTTTTACCTACAGCCTCGAAAGTATTCGAGAAAGCAATGTGTAATCGCGTCTATTCGTTTTGCGAAAAATATAAAATTTTTAATGAATCCCAGAATGGTTTCCGCAAAAACCACTCTACAGTTCTAGCAGTATATCATTTTATCCAGGAAGCCATTAATATAATTGATAAGAAAAAATATGCCGTAGGTATACTGTTAGACATGACAAAAGCTTACGATAAAGTGCAATTTGACATCCTACTTAATAAGTTACAAGGAATAGGGATCCGCGGAAAGTCTTACGAATGGTTCAAATCATATTTAGAAAATAGAGAACACCAAGTCGAAGTAGAATATTACAACGAACACACAAAACAAATCCAATACATTCGATCGGATAGCAAGCAAATTAACGCCTCAATCCCCCAAGGGAGTGTTATTGGATGTCTCCTATTTATCATCTATATAAATGACCTCCCTACAATCATAAATGAGTCATGTGTTCTGTTTGCCGACGATATCTCAGTGCTGACTTCCTGCCACGACAACACCAACCTAACCGAAATAATTACAGGTATACTCAACAAAATTATAACTTGGATGACAAAACATAATCTTGAACTAAATTACAATAAAACTAAAATCATATCCTTCTATCCACATCAGAAAACTCCTTTAGACATAACATTTACTTACAATGACGAAACAATAGAAACAGTTAAAGAATTCAACCTACTTGGCTTATCCATAGATACACATTTAAATTGGAAATCGCATATTAAAAAAATCAGGACAAAGTTGTCAAAATTTGCCTATGCCCTCCGAGAAATAAAAAAATCGACTAATCTCTCCACTGCCTTGGTTACGTACTATGCCTATGCATACGCATGGTTAAGCTACGGCGTAATATTATGGGGAAATAGCACAGACGTACCAACACTTTTTATACTACAAAAACGACTGATTAGAATACTAGCCAACATAGATAACACAGACAGCTGCAAACCCCATTTTCAAGAATATAAACTTCTAACCCTACCTTGTATTTATATCTTGGAAATGTGTAAATTTGTTAAAAATAATGAAAAACTCTTCACTACACGAGAAAACATACAGACTCACTACACACTACGACACAAAAATAGACTAAACCAGCCAGGTTCTAAACTAAAAATACACTCCACAAGCACTTTAGTAATGTCAGTTAAAATATATAATAAATTACCAGATGACATTAAAAATGAACAAAAATTTAATAGCTTTATAAATAAATTAAAACAATTTCTAATCCGAAAATGTTATTATAATGTACATGAATATTTAAATGATAATTTTAATAAATAAAAAATAATACCAAAAAACGCAATAATAATCTATAATACCTTAATAATAATTTTTTATATCTATAATAAAATAATTCTAACTAGTAACCTTGGATATTAAAATAATTTAGTCTACAATAAAACAATTTAATTTAAATTTAATTTACTCAAATTTAATTTAATTTATTCCAATTTATTTTTTTCTAATTTAATCAATTCTAATCTAATTTATTCCAATTTTGTTTTTTTTTCTAACTTTTTCAATTGTAATTTAATTTAATCCATGTTATTTATTTTAATTTAAATATTTAAGTGTAACCTGCATAATTATTTTACCAAACTATGTGTTTATTGTTTTAATTAATGATTTAATTGTATATTTATCTCCGCATAATGTAGTGCATGCTGTGCTTTTCTATAAGTGATGAGGCGCTTAGATTTAAGTTTGGGATGTACAAATGACATTGAAACAGTGTACTCATTGTTGAGAAGTCATATAATAAATAAATAAATAAATACAAATAATAATAAAACATGTATATGTTATAGGCAATGTGTATAATGCAGGCATTCTATACATTTCCTAGGTATTGTATAGAATGCCGGGGTCGTCCAGGCAATGTGTGAAATAATATTGAAAATTCAAATATTTTACACTTTACCTAGGAAATGTATGGAATACCTAGGCATTGTATAGAATGCCGGTTGACGCATAGGTAATGTATGTATCGTGTTTTTTTGCGTAGACAGCGTTTCTGTGGGGACTTCGGGATTTTCTTGTATAGCGTCATGTTTTTCCAAAGGATGCTTTTCAATCTGTTCATTTCTTTCATTTTCGAATCGAACAGGGTTACTTTGTGCTACATTAATTACTTTTTCAAGTTGCGGTCTCCACATTAGCTTTATTAAACGGCAAACAAATACCAACCTTGATTTTTGAATCGAATAGAGCTTCGTATGGTGTTCTTTTTATCATCTCAGCCGAAAGACGTCCACTGCTGGACATAGGCCTCCCTTAAGTGTCGCCACATTGACCGGTCCCTTGCTACTCGCATCCACCGGATTCCCGCAACCTTCACCAGGTCATCGGTCCACCTAGTGGGAGGTCTTCCAACGCATCGTCTTCCGGTTCGCGGTCCCCACTCTAGAACTTTTTGGCCCAATCGGCCATCCGTTCTGCGAGCAATGTGCCCTGCCTACTGCCACTTAAGTTTAGCAATTCTTCAGGCTACGTCGGTGACCTTGGTTCTCTTGCGGATGTTTTCATTTCTGATTCGATCACGCAAGGAAACTCCGAGCATAGCCCTCTCCATTGCCCTTTGGGTGACTTTAAGCCTTTTGATAAGGCCCATTGTGAGCGACCACGTTCTTTTTATACCTTGATGAAAAGCCCTATTTTTCATAAGCTGAACAAATCGCAGGCCATCACTCCAGCGATCAGTATTATTATCTTGAAGCCAAGTTGTTTCATCATCAGAGACGTAGTATTTGATAACAGCGTTCGGAGCATTTACAGGGAAGATCAACTTACGGGGTTTGTCCAACAGTGATTACGTCGTAATGTTTCAGCAACCAATAATCACGCGGAGTTTTCTTGTCTAACGTTTTCGCTGTACCTACTTATTTCCTCCAAAAATTGTGTGTAATGTAAATCATCAATAAACACTCGATTTTTTGTAGAAGCCGATTCTCTTTTAGTACGCAATTCTAAGTAAAACCTTTCTTTCATTAGTAAGTACCGCTGATCAATAGCCATTTTCCATTAAATAATCACACAAACAATGAATGATAACACTCTCAGTTTAGAACCAATGCATAAACTAAAAAAATACGTCTGCATAAAACAAAGGAGTGCTGCGTACTAACACAACGAACGAGTTGCAACTTGTTTACGGGGCAGTCTCGCACGCCGCGCACTCGCCTCCTTCCCGTGGTTGTTCATTATACACTTTGCCTGATGCGCTTCGGGCATTTTATACAATACCTAGGCAATGTATGAAATGAATCGTATTATACACATTGCCTGAACGTTTTAGGCAATGTATACAATGCCTAGGCATTCTATACAATGCCGGATTATACACATTGCCTATAACATATACATTAAATAAATATTGATGCATAAATTCAATATATAAGTCGCAAAAATTATGTGATGCAATTAATTATAAGCCCACCTACCTAGATAATATTAATCATAGATATAAAGAAAACTTTAATGTTGAAGTTGTGAAAAAATATTTATAATAGACCTCCTCCTTATTTTTAATTTTTAATTTTTATGTTGTTATGCCCGACAGGGCCCACAATGCTCCAAAACTATAGTATGTATTTTTATGTACCTACCACCTAAGTTCACATTGTGGAATGCAATAAATGTATTGAGTATTGAGTATTAATGCAGTGTTTTTTTTAAATCAACATACGTTTGATTCCTGTCTAGGGAATTCGATTTTCCAGAAATCCAATAAAGAGTTTTTTTTGTTTTCATCAAAATCCGGCTCTAGAGTTTTGAGTACTTTTGGCTATAATAGTTTCGGATTTGGCCTTCAATCCCCACTTGATATATTCACCCTGTATAGTATACCTAGACAACACCTAAACTATAAATGTCACGTTGCCCATTTATAACTTCATTCGTGAAAGCAAACTTTAGTCATACAGTCATGAAGCTGAATTTATTGTGTTTAATTTTATTTTCAATAAATATATTAACGATAATGTCAAACTTCGTTTATCCAAGTGCTAAGCTGCTAAGCTACGATGACTGGGTCTGTGAATACGTTGAAGATAACTTTGAAGATAATATTAAAACAGTAGATAATCCAGCGGTGGATAAGAAAAAAACTGAATGGAACGCGACAGATTTTGAAGAAGATGAAGAAAACTATGACACTCAAGCGAAGATTCTCAAAGATGAAGTGATTATGACTACTGATGAAAAAGATACTGGTGATTCGCCAGGAGACGTCGCAGTCGGTGGATGTTTAAAAGGTCAGGAACGGATCAATAATGCTTGTGTTGATGAGCATAAAAAATGATTGAATAAAAATGTGACAGTGACTAAAGGCGCGGTACACCCAAGGTTTGCTCGAATAATCAACAAGAAATTTGCAGACACAGGACGAGATTTCACAGGATCTATGCGTGTAATAGCCCCTATAAACATTCCTCAGTGCTTCATTGACTTTGATAAGGATTGGCTTTTCGGTCAGTCCATCGTTATCCTGGTACTTATTTTGGAAGTGTGAATGAAAAGTGAAAAGTGTTAACCGTTCAACTGTTTCAGAAAAAGAATCCGTGGTGCTATATTTTATTGTGTCATGTGATCAAAGTAGCGCACAACTTTTATGTATCGTCTTCTAACAAGAGTTAAAATGTTTTTGTTTTTGGTTTGCATGTACCTATTGTAATGTCCGAAACCAGTCATCCGATATCAAAAACTATTTCAGTCTTGTCAAGTGTTGCATATTTTTTTCAAGCGAGCGAAGTCGAGGTTTACAGTTAGTTAAATAATATATGTATGTGTTGGGTTTCAGTCATTCATGCTGCTAGACGTTAGAGATGTGCACAGAGGGAATCAGCATGGCCTCAACTTGAATCATTCGGTATTATATCTATGAAACTCTGTTCTACAACTCATACTTAATTTAACCACTATGCACGACAAGATTTTGACACATGACACATCAGCTGAATCGGCGGGGTGATGCGAATTTGTCAAAAATTTACAGAATTTTCGTGAACTTTTAGTATTCGATTTTTTTATGAAAAATATGTCTAGGAAGCTGTTTCATACCATACTTTTGTGGTAAATATCTCCAGTAACGTGTTTAGGTCGGTAAAACGGCGTCAGTGTATTGCCAAATATTTATAAAACACATATTACTGCACCCTTCCAAAAACTAGGTAACGTAGATGCGCTGGAAATAATGTACATAGGCAAGCTTCTCGTTCGCTAAACAAACCGGAAAAAGCTAAATAAAAACAGTAACCTTCTATCTGCGTTCTTATTTTTGCCATTATCATACATCATTTCATAAAAAATTACGATCAAAGTCTTGACAAATATTACAAAAAAAAAACAATGTTACAACCAACTTATCACATGACATATCACTTCGTAGTGCTGACCGTAAACCCGAGTTTCATCATTACGATTAAAATGTTGCATTCAGCCTAATCGATACTCGCAATCAAATTAAGTTTGGAAAAAAGTTTTGAGACACAATGAAAACTCCTTGGTATAATTACAAAGAATTATATATAAATTCAGAAATGAATCCTTTTATACTACCTACTTTTTTAATAATATCATGTAGAATAGTAATTATTCGTTGCTTTAGGTTGACATATTAATAGTTAATAAACACAGAACTCTCTAAACTCTAAACAAATAACGAAATTCTTGCTTCAAGGTAAACATTTGATGATAATCTTTCCTTTAAAAACTTATGGATTGGGGAATTTGGAGAAACGCCGGTGCCGAACTAGCACCGTGTGGCAAAATATGAGGTTTCACAGTTTAAGCAAAGACAAAATCTGAAAATGAATTATTAATATTTTCAACCGTACGAACGGCCAACCTCTTGCTAAATTCGCGTCGATTTTTAAATTCAAAATTTAAATTAGGAATGTAATTGTGACTATACACATACATTCAGATTTATAAAGTATTTTTATTTACTCTAATAATTTATTGTGAATTTTGTTTTGTTATGTCTGAAGGTTGTATATAGTGCACCAAGGATCAGAAAAATTGAATGATAAATAAATATTATGAATGCTAAAACCGTTGTTACTAAACTAAGCTTATCTAAGTATTCAAAATCAAATGAAAATTCATAATCTGCCTTGCCTTTTCCCGTCTATTATGGGGTCGACTTCCAGTCTAACTGAAAACCAGTATTTTACATGGAGCGACTGCCTATCTGACCTCCACAATCCAGTTGGTACTAGGTGACGATACTACCTGTAACGACTTTCAAAGAACTACAAATGACAGCCGTGACCAACTGCTTAACGTGCTTTCAGAGGCACGGAGGAAACTCGGTATGTAATGGGTCACCCATCCACAGACCAACCTAGGCAAGCAAGGCGTCCTAAACGTCGACCCGAGCGGCCGTTATTATTTAAGTTGTTAAATAATAACGACCGCTCGGGTCGACGTTTAGGACGCCACCCCTCGGCCTCTCTTTCAAAATTAAATGAAAATTGAAGATTAAAAATAGTGTTCGGAAAAGGCGAGAAATAAATAAAATTAGAAAGTCATGAGAAGGCCTTTGCCCACCAATGCGATAGAAAAGGGTGTTAAAAAAAGTTCAAGTAGTATAGTTTCAAAATAAAATGGTGTATCCCAATAACTAATCCAACCGAACACAGTTAAATAATCATACTATTCCCCATTTTGTTTACTAAATACAATTATCATGGTAGGAACCAAACCAATTTTCACCACACTTAAAAAATCTGTGCCAAGATCAGTGCCATAGAGTATATTATAACCTTTCATCCCTGGCGCACTGACAACCAACGAAACAAAAATCACAATAAATTACCTACATTGAAGTACAATGTAATTTTGAAAAGCGAGTGCATTCTTAATTTAAATTTGGGTAGGGAAAAAAAATCGGCGCGAATTTAGTCTGGTCAATCTGTGCTGTTTATTGTTGGGTTGGTATAATGTACGAAAAACTATTTAGATTTCCTAACTAAAGCTTTTTAACAATTTTATAATAAACTAGCTGACCCACGCAACTTCGTCTGCGTCACATAAGAGGGAAAAAGCTACCTACTACTACTACATTTTTTTTTCATAAGAACCTTCTCCTGACAATAACAAACACAACAAAAAAAGAATCAGCCAAATCGGTCAAGCCGTTTTCATGCTATGTCGTGACAACGGAAAACGGGTTTCATTTTATATACAAAAAATACAAAAAAAAAATAAATACAAAAATATTTATTTCCATAAAACAATATTTCTTACATTGGTTGATGATTGGAGTCTCCTTTTAAGCAAATAATGCCTGTAGTAGGAGACACCGCTCTTCCATAAATTAAGATTATTCTATCTTATTTTCTTAACAATATAATCCTAATATTCTCCTAATATGTTATGAATGTATGTGAGTGGTTAATGGTAAAAGTTGAGTGTTATATAGTGGATGATGATTTGTGTGTGTGTGTAGGCATGTGTGTGTGTGTGTGTGTGTGTGAGAAAGTGTGTGTGTGAGTGGGTGTTAGACTGCACGTGTTTGATGTGTGTACGTTATCATGTTACAAGAGTGCTTCGGTGTCTTCGTACGAAAGTGGTTTTATCCATTTTAGTATATTTTTTTTACAATCATGAAGTGGTTTGGTGTAAATGTATATGTTTCTGTTAACTCTGTTGTAAAGCTGAGCTGCGCGTATGTTATACTGCATGGCTGCAAATTTTGTTTTTGTTTGCGGGATTTGTACAATAATATCTTTTCGTCTTTTTACTATTATATCTTTATCAAAAATAAGTGTCCTGTGTTTCTTTATGAGTGTGGCAGTGATATATAACTTTCTAACACTAAGCAGGCCACTGATCTCGTAAAGAGTTTTGGTTGAAAATCTACGTCTTTTAAAATACATAATTTTTATGAGAGCCCTTTGGGCTCGTTCCACATCTATAAATTTTGATTTTGCCGCCCCGCCCCAGACAGGTATACAGTAAACTATAACCGATTGTGCAATGGCAGTATAAATTTCATTTAACAGATTCCTGTTTGGGCCCCCTGGTTTAGCAACAAATGTTGTAGGGACTACATGTCTCAAAGTTTTAAACATCCAGCCTAATTTTCTTACTCTATCGGATACGTGCTCGAGATGAGAGTACCAAGTCAACCTTTGGTCAATTATTACGCCTAAATATTTTGTTTGGGGTACTTTATTGATGATGGGACATGTACAACCTATGTCGGTTCCATCACAAGAATGTATTTTAATATAAAAATTATCATCTGGTTGTGACTGGTTTGAAATTGTAAAACATATATAGTTGGTTTTCTTTGTATTTAGTGTTAGTACATTATCATTAAGCCAGTCGGCAATTTGGGCCATACCCAACTCGGCTTTAAGTTTAACGTCAGACCACTCATTTCCAGAGAAAACCACAGCTGTATCATCGGCGTAAGAAAATATGTTAGCATTATCGACTTTAAGGTTACACAGATCATTAATGTACGTCAGAAATAATGTAGGACCTAAAATGCTTCCCTGCGGAATGCCAAAAGATACATCTGCTTCGTCACTGGTATAAGCACCTATTTTAACTCTCTGCTTTCTATTTGCCAGGTAATCTTTGAAGAGTTTCAGAGCTATTCCTCTTACTCCAACTCTTTCTAACTTCGACACAAGGGTTGGAACAGAGACGGTGTCAAACGCTTTTTTTAGATCTAGGAAGACTGTAAGACATTTTCTTCCCTTGTCGAGATGGTCAGTTACAAGCGAGCTGAGTGCAGCGACTGCGTCCTCAGTGGATACTCCCTGTCTAAATCCAAATTGATGAGGCGATATTATTTTATATTTATTAAGGTAGTTAAGTAGTCTAATGTTCATTATTTTTTCTAAAATTTTAGATAGAGCTGGCAATACAGAGATAGGTCTATAGTTATTGACATCGTCGCTGTTCCCTCCCTTGTGTACAGGAGTAATAACAGACTGTTTGAGTGGTGTCGGAAAGATGCCATTTTTAAAACAGAGATTTACCAGATGCGCTATGATGGGAACGACTTCCGTGCTAATGTATTTCAAGAACCGAGTTGAGATATTATCCCATCCTGCAGCACTGTCTGACTTCAAACTCATCAGGACACTTTCCACTTCCTTGGGGTCAGTGTCAAGTAGCACAAAGGAATTAGTTTGGGTAGGTAAGGTTTTGGGTCGACAAGACTTTTTACTGGGTTGGATTTGCTGAGCTAATTGTTTTCCGATATTGGCAAAATAAGTGTTAACAAAATTCACCGATGCAGTTGGAGACGGCAAGATGTTTAAGAGGTCGAAGCTTTGGTTTTTAGTTTTAGTTGAGTACGTTATTGATTTTATATTTTTCCAAAGTAACTTCGTATTTGTGACAGATTTAGCTAGTGACTCTCTTTCATGTTTTCTTTTCAGTTTCTTTATGAGATTGTTACAATGATTCCTATACCGACAATATGTTATTTTTAAAATGTCATTGTGAATATCTAGCCGAGATTGTTTTTGTAATTTATTGCGGTTTTTTATGCAGCGCAGTAACCCAGGAGTGATCCATGGTTTGATTATACGTCTACTGCTTGGAATTTTTATTATATTAGAATTGTGTTTAATAGTGTCAGTTAACTTTTGTATCAATCGACTGATTAACAAATTGGGATCGTCACAAAACAGCAACTCACAAAGATTTTTTTCTTGTAAATCTTTAAGCGCTTGCTCAAAGTTGATGGTAGTGTTGGTTTTATTAATAACATTTCTGGTTTTTATTTTACACAGTGATAGAAAGGTAGTGTAGTGATCCGTTATAGATGTTTTTAAAATGGCAATTGAGGCAGATATTTTTCTTTTATGAATCCTCAACATGAGGTGGTCTAGGCAGTTCTTTTCTCTGGTAGGTATCGTATGACCGGGTAAGATACCATAAGTCGAAAGCATATTTAGGTAGTTCATCCGGTTTTTCTGTTCGTGAGACGGTTCAATGGTTTTCGGTCTAATGTTAATGTTTATGTCACCCGCTAATATAATGTTTTTTAGTGTCGGAAGAGAATCTAAGTGTAGACTAAGCGATTCCAAAAAAGGATCAAGATTTGTGTTTGATGGAGATCGGTATATACACAAAACAATATGGTTTAATATATCCAGTTGTAGGCATGTCGCCTGAGCTAACTGTATTTCTTGAATTTTTGGTTTTAGCGTTTGTTTTACGAATACAACAACCCCACCATTTTGATTAAACTGACGTGTTGATATAAAGGCCTGATAGCCTGTAAGTTGAGGAATTGGTTTGTCAACATTCAATCTACATTCTGTTAGTATGATCACATCAGTCTCAAACTTAAAAGTCGATAACAAAACATTCAGGTCATCAAAATTGCAATATATGCTTCTAATGTTCTGTGACACAATGGTAAAATCATTACTTTTAACATGTATATGTTTTGAAAAATCCGAGGGGTCACATTCAATTGAACTCGCTATTTCAATATTGTCAATTTCATTCACTGTTTGTAATGTGTTACTCATATAGATTAAAAAATAAAGATGAAGTCATTGTAAGATAGTCACAACAGCCATGGGAAGACTTTTTGAAAGCGAGCTGCACAAAGTTAAACGAGCTTTTTCTTGTATATAAATGTATGTCTGTTTTATAAAAGCATTCTTTAAATGTATAAAACTTTCTTATAGGGGTAATAGATTTGTGTAATGTTTGGTTAAGGTGGTTTGTATTTATAGTTACGAGTATGTATGTCGTTTGAAAGCTGTATGTATGTTTAGTTTGTCGCCGAAATGTGAGGGCTTTGATAATTTGTGTGTTTGGTGCGTAGAGAGTGAA